>CM030361.1:243379731-245869225 GCA_017893485.1 Hemerocallis citrina | reverse complement strand
CATCTTCTTCTTGTTCTTGTTGGGTTTTCTTGAGATCTTGGGTATTATTATTCACAAGTAATTAGGAATTTAGAATGTAAAAGATCTTCTGATTTGATTTATCAAATTAATTTTTGTATTTTTTTAGGAGTTAATATAGGTGAAATCTTATTTATGTATTATATTTGTATCATAATCCTTAAATTGATTTATATATGAATCTTCTAAATGAGATACATACTGAAAAAAAAGGAGTAGAACAATACACAGAAAGGAAAGAACCATCAGATATCATGAATGTTATGAACGGAAAATAACAATACTGTTGTCATTCTTTATATATGAATGTTCTTAACTTCGGGAATTGTTGTCATTCTTTCTCTGTATGTTGAAGCTATCCAATTATATCTAATTAAGCATATTGCAGAATGTTGAATCTAATAGAGTAGCATATTAAATCAATCATATTGTAGACTGTTGAAACAAATTTTCATACAATAAAGATATATTATATTGAAACTTATACATCTCTGAAATTGTACAACAATAAAGTCTACAACCCTGATTTGTTGTTTGGCCTGGGTGGATTAAGGAATTTCTTCATATATATATATATATATATATATATATATATATATATATATATATATATATAATTATTTATGTTGGAACTTCTTCATATATATATTTATGTTGAGCTTATTTATCATTCATTTGCCATTTATATGAATGTTATTTTTTTAAGCTAATTGATGTCCGGTAGTACCATGGTATTACCAATACCGTACCAATATTCCGGTAGTACCGAACTCGGTAATACCAAAATCTTGGCACAGTAATGGTAAAGAAATTTGTGTACCAAGTATTCCGGTATGGTAGACGGTAGAGTAATGATAATACGGTACAGTACGGTATACCAGCCCTAACAACAAGGTACTGTGTGCTTTCTGCAAGATACTCTCTCTCTCAAATCTGTATTATTCGGAACACACAACCTTTCACCCATCCAAGGAACTCCATCTTGGACACGAAACTCTGATAACTTGCCTTCTGAAACTTGTTGCAACATCTTCTGAATCTCTGAATCTGATCTTTGACTTTCCACAATCCTCTCTCTCAAGGAAGGTTGCAGCCTCATCTGAGCCAAAGATGTCCCCAAACCCTGCAGCACCACCTCGATACCTGCCTGATCATTCTCTGCTGCCAACTCGCTTCGAGTAGTGATCAAACTTGATAAACTGCTCTTCCTTCTAAGTCCATCAGCTACCACATTCGCCTTGCCCGGATGATACTTGATCTCAGGACGAATGTCTTCCAATGCTTCTAACCATCTTCTCTGCCGAAGATTTAGATCCTTCTGTTGATAAATATACTTCGGACTCTTGTGGTCAGTGTACATGTTGACCTTCTTACCATAAACATAATGCCTCCGCTGCTTCAAGGCAAAGATAATAGCTGCTAGCTCCAAATCATGCGTCGGATAATTCTTCTCATGCAGATGCAATTGCCTTGAACCATAAGCAATGACCTTGCCTTCTTGCATCAAGACACAACCCAAACCTCTAAGAGATGCATCACTGAAGATATCATAATCCTTCCCAGCTTGTGGCAAAGCTAAGATAGGTGCAATAGTCAACCTCTCCTTTAACTCAAGGAAACTCGCCTCACACTTATCAGTCCATAAAAATACCACATTCTTCCGGGTCAAACTCGTCAAAGAAACTGCAATCTGAGAATAGCCCTAGATGAATCTCCTGTAGTAACCAGTCAAACCCAAGAAACTCCTGACTTCCTTTACAGACGTTGGCCTGGGCCAATTCTTTACTGCTTCAACCTTTTGAGGATCAGTGGCCACTTCTTCCTTAGAAAGGATATGACCAAGGAAAGCGACCTCAAACTTCCAAAACTCACACTTCGACAACTTGGCATACAAGCTATGCTCCTGCAATTTCTGTAATATTGTTGTTAGGTTCATAGAATGCTCCTTCTCCGACTTCGAATACACCAAAATATCGTCGATGAAGACCACTACGAAGGAGTCAATAAATGGCCTCAAAACCCAGTTCATCATATCCATGAACACGGCTGGCACATTCGTTAACCCGAATGGCATCACCAAAAACTCATAGAGCCCATGGCGAGTCCTGAAAGCTGTCTTACTCACATCTTCCTCCTTGACTCGAACCTGATGATAACCTAATCTCAAATCAATCTTTGAAAACACAGCTTCTCCCTGAAGCCTGTCGAACAAATCACCAATTCGCGGAAGTGGATACTTGTTCTGAATAGTCACCCTATTCAACTCCGGTAGTCAATGCACATCCTCATTGACCCATCCTTCTTCTTGACTAACAGCACTGGCGCACCCCATGGTGAGGAACTCAGCCTAACAAGCCCCTTGCTCAACAACTCCTCAATCTGCTTCTTCACTTCGTCTTGCTCTGCAGGTACCATCCTATACAGAGCCTTAGAAATCGGAGCACTCCCCGGCTGAACTTTATGCAAAACTCTACATCTCTCTGCGGCGGTAATCCTGGCAAATCTTCCAAGAACACCTTAGGAAAATCTTTGACAACCGGAATGCCTATGACTTCATCTGGAATTGCCATCTTGGATACCATTGCAGCCACCTTCGGGACCTTCTTCTTCCCTTGAAAGGTCACTGCGGGACCACCTGGTGCTTTCACTAACACCTCTTTCTGCTTGCATTCAATTATGGCATCATATATTGCCATTCAATCAATACCCATAATCACATCCACTCCTAAGACTTGCAGCTCAATCAGATCAATGCCAAACAATCTCCCACCAATCTCGATATCACAGTCTTCGTAATATCGATCAGCAATCAATTCTTCACCTGACGGTGTTGCCACCGACAAAACCTTACTGGAAACAACTTAGGCTCCACACCTAAGACCTTTGCAAAATTGGACGATACAAAAGTATGCGAAGAACCAGTATCAAATAAAACTTTTGCCTTATTTCCATTAACCAAAACATTTCCTGTTACATGAAGAATGATACTCAATCTCCAATTATTCTCAAATAAAAGTTTTACTTATTACATTGATTAAAAAAAATAAAATCAAAACTCTTGCATACTCTGGATCACATCTTCCGTGTTACTTGCATCCTCCTCAGTTAATGCAAACACTCGCCCTTACCTCTGGAATTTACCTCCACCTGGACCATCCTTCCTCAACTGCGGACAATGAGGCTTAGAATGTCCCGCCTGCCCACACTGGAAACAAGTCTGCTTCGCCAACTTAGGACACGCTGACCTGTAATGACCTGCCTCCTTGCAGTAGTAACAAGTCACTTCCTGAGTTGCGGGTGCCTTCTGCACTGGACCACTGAACTTGACTTGCTTCGCTGGGAATCCCTTCCCACTCTGACCTGATGCTGGCCTCTTGTTCCTGTTCCAGATCTCTTGGTTCTTCTGGAACTGATCCATGTCTTCCTCTGTCATAGATACTCTCCTGACCAGCTTATCGAACCTCCTTATGCCCAAAGGAATCATTCTCGACCTTAAGTTTGGCCTCAAGCCCTGCTCAAACTTCTTGGCCTTCTTCGCCTAATCAACTATCAGCTTCGGTGCATACCTCGATAACTGAGCGAACTTAGTCTCATACTCTCGCACGGTCATGCTACCTTGCTGTAGATTCAAGAATTCTGTCGCCTTCTTCTCCTGAATATCCAGGGGAAAGAAACGATCTCTGAATTCTTCCAGAAAAGCCTCCCAAGTCATTTGCTGGTCCTCCAAAGTCCTCTTTACTGTTTGCCACCAAACACCAGCATCCTTTTCCAACTGCATAGTGGCCAACTTCACCTTGTTAGCTGCCGGAGTTTCTGAGACCTCGAAGATTGTATCCATCCGTCTAATCCAATATCGGCCTCATTTGGATCAGACTGCCCCTCAAACACGGGCGGCCTCATCCTCTTGAAGGACTCAATCTGCTTGATAGGACCAGCGTTAACAAATCCTAGTCCAGCTCCATGATTCTGATTCTGGTTCTGATTCTACGCCAAATTAGCTGCCATCAGTGCATTCAAAGTCTGATACACCATGGCAAATTCGGCATCGAGATCAACTCCTGTTCCTTGGGAACTTCCAGCCCCATCACCATTGTTACCATTTCTGGTTCTGGGTCCAACCATTCTGAATACTGCAAAATGAGAGAAGGGTTAGAGCACCACAACACAATTCATATTCACATCAATACCCTCTGACAAAACCGCAACCATACCCCAAACATCATATTTTAGTTCTATGTGATACTCACTCTCTAATGTCTACACCTAGGTACTCACGCTCTAGTGTCCACACCTAGGTTATCATTATACAATGTTTATTATTACTATTGAAGCATGCTCTGATACCAAAATCTGTATGGCCCCGAATTTCTAATATGATATCTTAAAAATACGTTGCTCAATTTCCAGCATCAACTTCAAATGTAATATTAAACACAGCCAAATACCAATAAAAAAAATTTCAACTTTCATTACATTAATCTTTACATAGCACAGCGGAATACAATACACCTTAAATTAAAAATTTCTCTTCTTTACAATACTTTCTTTTACAATTTACATAAGTCACTACATCATTTTAACTCAAGGATCCAAATCACGAGCTATAAGAAATCACCTGTAAAATATGAGGCTAGAGATAACCCTAACCTCCAAAACTAAAGGGGTCAACCATAACGGTGTGAGTGACATAAAAACAAGCAACATAAATAAACATGAAACCTGGAATCATAAACAACACGTACTAGAGACAAGAATAAAAGAAATAAGAAATAACAAGAAAATATGAAAACATCAAGTGTAGCTAGACTAAGTGTCAAGTGTAGAAAACAGGAAAACACATGCATAAACCAAATCAAGAAAAATACAAATTCTATATGCTGACTCTTTAATGCGTACTTGTCGGAGTCTATGTATCCCACTCTACATAGGTCCGGTGCAAGCCCTTAACGTCTCCATATTGTAGGGTTTAATCCCCCGCTATGCAACTAGTCCTAACACGATGACTACTACGAGATTAAGATAAACTGTGAGTATTAGCTCATGCCCCGATAATTTCAGAGGTCAATTTCTATTCACAGATAATTTCGGAGACTGTTTCACTCACACCTGGGAATCTTCGAGAATACCCCACAGCGCAAGCAATGGCACCTTATCACATGAATACCACATGTGCGTCGCCTCGGCCCCGATAATTCCGGAGATCAATCTCACATCACAGGTAATTTCGGAGACTATTTCACACACACCTGGATAATTCCGGAGATTATCTCACACCGCAAGCCATATAAAGGAACATTACTGCCTAAAAAATTACTGCCTAAAAAAGTTGCATTAAGAAAAGCCTAATAAAGGAGCATTATGAATGCCCAAAAAAGGAGCATTAATCAGTGTTATATACGGTTAAGAGTTTCTTCAAATGATGATTGTTAATAAGGGAGTGTTTGGTACATATATTGGAAAATTTCTGGGAATGAAAGGATTCCCGGAAATGTGAGGGTGGGAATGAAAAGTTCCGAAAATGTTGCATTATCGTGTTTGGTATAGTATATTGCATTCCCGGTAATCATTTATTATTGTAATTTTTTATTCTAGTTTCTAATATTTTTTTAATTGTTTGTTATGGAAATCACATGAGAATGTTCAAATTCCATTATTTTAGGGAGGAATATATTTTTTTATTTTAGTTTTTTTAGTTATTTTATTGTTTGTTATGGAAATTCTATGAAAATTCTCAATCCCATGGTTTTTGGAGGGAATGAAAATCCTTCCCAATAAAGAATTTTGATTCTCTTGGGAATCTATCATTCCTTCCAAAATTATGCTTGTCACATACCAAACACGGTAATCTAAGAGGGAATATGAGATTCTCTTGCACATTTTTACGTACCAAACGCATCCTAAGATTTCCTGTTTAGCCAAAAAGAGAAAAAGTATGAACATTTTTTTTCTTTCTCGTTTTTTGAGAATTCAACAAAGCTTTGTAATATCCAACCAAACAAGTTTTAGTAAATCAATTGATCAATTTTGTTTTGACGTATTGGACAGCTTCTTTTTTTCCTTTTTTTATAAGCACAAGGCATAAATTGATTAATTAATTAATGACATTACTACCAACTTTTGTCTCTTCTCATAACCAAGACATGAGATGTCATTTTAAAACACACGTTCCTTGACATTGTGTATATATATGTCAGTATCATACAACAAATGTCATATAAATTACTTGCATATTTCACTATACAAAAAATGTTTTAAGCTCACCCCATTTTCCTTAATGTAGCCGAAATTAGGGCAAAGAATTACGCAACAATATGAGGCTGTTGTCTGAGTCTTGTGACTTGTTAGTACTGGTCCCCTTCATCTTACAGTACCATTAATTTCCAACTTGTCCATCTCCAGGCTCCATTTTGGCTGTCTTTACATATAATTTTAAGCAAAATAATTACAATATCACTGTAAATTGATGAGCCAATGGGAGTGCAACACATCTCCGACAAAATTCATGTACTGATAATTAAATGTGATTTATATAATAATTAGGCCACCCTTAATTAACATTTTTTTAAAAATCAGTTAGAAAAATCTCTAATATTATAATGGGAGAGTTGGAGTTGTAATGTTGTCAACATACAAATTCGTGCGTTGCACGTGCAACTCCAACTCTCTCATTAATTACAAAAAAACAAACAAATAAAAAAATTCCACATACTTGAGCAAATGAAGTCTGTACAGACGGAGCTCCAAGGGATTATCAAAGCTGAGGCGACTTACTGGAGACAGCGCTCGAGAGTGCAATGGATAAAGGAAGGAGATGCAAACACGCGTTTTTTCCACTGCATTGCAAATGGCCGAAGAAGAAGAAACTTCATCCACAGTCTAGTTCTTGATGGTAATCTGGTAACGGAACCACTCCAAATCAGAGCCGCTTTTGAGCAGCACTTCTCTTCCATATGTGGTACAACCACTGACTCTGATTTTCAAATCGATTGGAACTCTCTCTATCCCAATAGGCTTCAAGATCTTGATCTTTTAGAGGCACCTTTCACTATCGATGAGATCAAGACAGCGGTATTCGCAATGAGCAGTGATAAAGCTCCGGGACCAGATGGCTTTTCTATGAGCTTTTACCACACTTTCTGGGATACTATCAAAGACGATTTAGTTAATATGCTCCTGGCGATCCAGAGAGGGGACTGTGATTTATCTAGGTTGAACTATTGCAACATCATCCTCATCCCCAAATGTGAGGGGGCCAATTCTGTCTCTGAATTCAGACCAATCAGTCTGCTCAACTGCTCCCTGAAGATTTTTACTAAACTGCTGGCAAACCGGCTTGCACCGATGCTACACACTCTTGTCTCTTCTTCCCAAAGTGCTTTCTTGAAAGGTAAATCCACGATAGACTGTTTTGTTGTGGCACATGAAGCTATCAATTTATGCAGTAGACAACACTCCGACACCATTCTTTTTAAAATTGATTTTGCCAAGGCTTTCGACACAGTCAATTGGAATTTTCTTCTACAGCTCCTTGTAGCTAGAGGTTTTGGTCAGTCCTGGTGCAGATGGATTCATATGATATTGAGGAGTGCAAAATCATCTATCCTCATTAATGGGGAAGGAGGTCGATATATTAAATCCAAGAGAGGTTTGAAACAGGGAGATCCACTATCCCCAATGCTCTTTATCTTGGTTGTAGATGTCCTAGCTCAAATGCTCAATTGTGGTCGACGAAATGAAATCTTCTCCTCACTGCCAGTCAGAGGAGCAATTGCCAACCTATCCTTGCTGCAGTTTGCGGATGATACTTTGCTTTTTTGCAAAGGTGATGAAGATGAGGTGATTAACCTTAAATTAGCCCTACACTTATTTGCTAATATATCTGGTCTTGCTATCAATTTTGATAAATCGTCCTTAGTTTATTTCGGACGATCCCAAATGAAGCTCCACGCCTTCTCAACTATTCTTGGATGCAAAGAGGAGAAGTTGCCCATCAAATACCTTGGTATGCCTCTCACTTCAACTAGGCTCAGCAAACAACACTGGCAACCACTGCTCCATAAGATCCAGAGACGTCTATCAATGTGGAAGGGTAAAATGCTTTCGAGAGGGGGCAGGTTGGTTCTTATAAATTCTGTGCTTAGTGCCCTGCCGGTTTATTATGCCTCTTTCTTTAAGCTACCACTTTGGGTCATTAGGAGAATTGATCAGATCCGAAGTAGATTCTTCTGGTGTGGTTCAGATGCTAATATCAGAGGCATTGCTAGTGCGCAGTGGTCACGTATATGTCAGCCAAAAACGCAAGGAGGACTGGGGATTCTAGACATTAAGGTCTTTAATGAAGCCCTCCTTATGAAGTGGTGGTGGAATTTGCTGGCATCCGATTCCCTCCCAAGCCAAACTCTCCGCAGCCTTTATCAACGAAGTGATCCAAACCAATTCATATGCCCTTCTACTGCCTCAAACTTCTGGAAGGGAATTTTTCCGCTTAAAGATCAATTTCTTTGTAACATCAGATGGAGCCTTGGCAAAGGTACACTTATCAATTTTTGGAAGTCCAAATGGATTCATGGAGCCAGTGTGTCTTCCTTATTCCCGACCCTCACTGCAGTGGCATGGAACCCCGACGCTGACATCACATCACAGGGATCTTGGTCAAATGGCTTATGGACTTGGCAACCAAGGCTAAAGTGTGTTCTTACTGACTCAATGCGAGAGGACAAAAGGCGCCTGCTAGAGTTGCTCGTGGATTTCCAGCCCTCTTCTTCTGAAGACCTACCATCATGGACACTGACTACTTCTTCTTCTTATACTGTCAGTTCAGCTTATAACTTCTTCATTATGGCTGGCCTTCATTCCCCTTACTACATTGCAACTTGGACATCGCCTGCACCGCTCAAATGTAAAGTGTTCATATGGCTGCTGAGTTGGAACAAGCTTAACTCGAAGGAATTCCTTCACTCCAAGGGATGGTCGGGCGACACTACATGCACAGCTTGTGCATGTCCTGTCGAATCGACCGTTCATATATTTTTTGAATGCCCAATTGCTGCCGCAACCTGGAAACACTTCACTGATATGCTTAATATCCACACTTTGCCCCATCATTTACACGAGTGTTTCACGACATGGTGCTTTGGGAATCATAATACCCAACTCACTTGGCATCTGTTAACTATCTCAGTTTGCTGGAACTTGTGGCTTGCTAGAAATCAACACATTTTTACTTCAAAGGCTATGCAAACAAAAGAGATTATCTCTAATGTCATTTTCTCTTTTCGTTCTTGGATAGATGGCATGGACAACGGGAGGAAGAAGGCAAAGATGATGGAGGAATTGGAAGCGGCAGGAGTACAGGATGCTTTGGTCAAGCAAGCACTGTTTAGGGGAGATCGGATGGATAGTGATGTGGGGAGTTGTTCGTCCTAATCGACGAGTGGTTGTGAACGATTAGACTGTTTTGTGCTGATCTTTTTCATCTTTTGGACTGACTTTTTATACTGGCTTCATGTATTATGTTTTTCTGTTTTTTGGGCTATCTGATTTGGAGGATGATTACGAGCACTGCTGTTAAGATGGGGAAGGGGGATGAGATCATGATGTTGTGTCTAGTAGAGGAGTACGACAATAGTCCGCTGCCCTCTCTACGATACAACTACATGCTATCTCAAACCTAGACCCATCTGTGACTCGGTCTTTATCTTTTTTGTAACCTCCATCCAGATTTTTGTAATAGCTGCTACAAACTTTTTATTAGTAATATATATTTTTTGAAGTAGGCTAATCCTACCTTTTACTCGTCAAAAAAAAAAAAAAAATTCCACATATTTAAAACATGCAACGCACGTGCAAAACAATTTTACAATATTTTTTAAACACTAAACACACATATGTTGCACGTACAACTCAAATTCTACTTATAAATACGTGCATTGCACGTAAAAATTGTAGTTTTTCTTCAAAATATTTTTACCAATTACGTGCAACGCACATTCAACTACAAAACTATTTCTTAACACGTAAATAGCACGTAACAATCCTCCAACTCTTATTAAAACGTGCATCGCACGTGAAATATTATAATGAGAGAGTTGGAGTTGTAAATCTACCTACTTACCTGCACATCCAAGTATTTCATTATAGTCTTCACATTTACTTTTAAAAATATATAATCATATTTATTAAGACATTCATTGCACGCGTAAATTAAAATTTTTACTTTAAATATTTTTTAAAAATTAATACGTGCATTGCACATGTATATAACTAGTTAAATAAATGGTAGCTTAACCCTACACTAAAATGACTAAGCCATTTCTAATTACATTTATAATTTTCATCTAAGTATTAAAGGTAATAAGTTGCTTGCGGATGTCTTGTGTCTGGCCCTTTTGGCCACTTCAGATATTCGTGATTCTTTCCCCCCCTTCCATCTTAGAGTAGTAGCCCGTCAGCGTTATTGTATTTTTATTTTTTGAGTGTCTCTGAGGTCCTCATTTCGGCGACCTGCTTCTGTATTTTGTCCTCTTGTGTATATTGTTATCTGTAGATTGCGCATTTTACTTCCAATAAAACTGTTCTTTGTTATACTATTTTTTTATTAAAATTTGTTGTTTGGGCTGGAGTCTAAGGACTCTATCCACGTTATTAAAAAAAAAAAAAAAAAAAAAAGGTATTAAAGGTAACAACATATGTTATTAAGTAAGGGCATATCTCTACTACTACTATAATGGGAGAAGGTATTTGTCCTTAACCTAACCCGTGCAACGCACGTGTAGGTAAATTTTTTTTTGCCCTTTTCATTTCTTCCAATTTTTTTCCACATGTACAGCACGTGTATAATACTAGTATATATAAAGTGAGGAAGTGATGTGAGCAAATCTATTGGGGATCTTTCCTTTCTGTCGGAAAATTAATTAGCTTTATAATTAATTAAAGGGGTTATCCTTTAAAAAAGAGTAATCATCATTCCCCCATGTGATTTAGTACGTGATTCATGCAAATGCTTCCTTATTTAAGGCTAATAGAAGGAGAAGTAATCAAAAGCAAAAATGACTAGGAACTTTAGAAACTGCATTCATGTTCATATAACAAAAACAAAATTTTGTTTACATAAATATTACCATAATTAATGCCAACACAATGATTCAATAGGAAACTTGAAAGGCAAGTGACTACATCAATCGACAGTTACTTCCACAGAAATACTAGTATCACTACAACAAAATAAGCCTACACTGGCGTTGTTACCCCGGCACTTTAGAGAAACGCCGGTGAAAAAAGAAAATTATTATTTGGAAATAAAAATACCTTTATTTTTCAGGCGCTTTCTACGAAACGCCAGTGTATTCATATGTTCCCCGGCGTTTGATAAGAAACGTCGGGTTATACTATACTTAACGTATACCCTTCTGATTAATAAACTTGTTTTTAATCCTTCGCCTCTCTCTCTCCTGTTTACGCAACCCAAAGGCAAAACCCAAATCCCGCTTCTCTCTCTCTCCTGTAAACCCTAGACCATCGCCGCAACCCAAATCCCGCGATCCCCGCGCTCGTCTCCTCCGGCATGCTCCCGCGTATTCTCTCTGGCGTCGTCATCGCGGTTGGTTTGGGGGTTTGTTCTAGGGTTTCGGTTTTTGATCGATTTGGGGGTTATTTTGGGGTTTGATTGTCGTTTTGGGGTTAGATTAGGGTTTTTTAGATATGTTTGGTTGTTGAGGTTTGGTTTTTTTGGTTGCAGGTTAGGATTTGGTTGATTGGCGATGGCGTCGAAGAGGATTTTGAAGGAACTGATGATATGTTAGCTTGGTTAGTAGGGCTTGTACTATTGGATATAATTGTCTTTGCATCAGTTATTAATGATATTGGAAATATCATGTTCTGTATTTTTATTTGTCATTGAGTTACAAATCATAATGGGTTTGGTTTGCCAGTTACACACACACACTTAAAGGAAATGAAAACAAAAGGAAAATAATGAAATAATGTTTAGATATGCACCTTGCGTAAGTGGAATTTGTACAATAATATGTTATTTAGGTGGCTAGTAGTAGTGGTTTTAATTTTTTTGTGAGTCATTAGTGATATTGAACCATCATCAATTGTATTTTCTAATTGTCATTGCAACTTGCACCTGATAAGGGGTTTGTTTGCCATTTGTTCACTAATTTGTCTACAAGTTTTAATTACAGTACCTCCATATAAAGATGTAGGTATTAAATAAAGTTGCTTTAATATTATTTTGTCTTCTTTAGATCTTAGTTTCGATTTGTCTCCTTTTTGTTCAGTTAGTTTATTTATTTAAATTTTCTATCTGAATTTACAGATATACTATGCACAATGCCGAATATAGATTATGTCTTGAGAGAAATCTAGATTTATGTGAAGATTGTTCAGAAACACAAAACACATATGCTATTGAGCATGATAATCATGATATATCAATTGAAAGTACTCCACCGACGTTAGAATTAGGAGGCAAAGGTCTTTTAACTCTCTCACTTGATTGGTCCATACATATTTCTTAAATAGAAAAATTGAAGTGTTGTTAGGTGGGACCATATACTTTTTGTAATTGGGCCATTCGTAGAGAGTTGCAAATTGAGTTGCACATTTTGGAGTGACATGCTATCACTTATCTTTTTCCAATGTGAGAGAGAGGTCAGGGCTAGCTCTTATTTGGTTTTTTCGATATGCATAGAAGAAGAATCAGTGGTTTTTGTGGTCCGTATATGTATTGTTGTATATGCTATTTCAGTAGGCAAAGATGAATAATCAGTGCTTCGTGGTCCCTCATCATAATGGTTACCTTGTGAATTATAAGTGAAAAATTTATAGCGAATCTTCTAATGGTGAAAAAAGAATCTTAGTTAGATGATATTGTTGTTTCAGTTCCATGTGCATCTGTGTTGAGTTGTTTTTGTGCATCATAATAATTAGGCATGTGCATCTGTGTTGAGTTGTTTTTGTGCATCATAATAATTAGGCTTGATTGTTCATGTTAGCCATGCTATTATGATATTTACATTGTTCCTTTTACTTTGCCTTGCATGCTTATACTAGCTGCAACAATTATTTCATTGCCACTTTGTCACATTCAAGCATTTCTGTTTTGCATACTGCATATTTGGTACTTTCTGGAAGGTATATATGATAGTTTTCATCATGGCTTGAGCTGATCATTTGAGTGTGAACTAACAATAGTACTGAATCCTCCTGGATCATTCTTCCATGCAATTAGGTGAATGCAGTTCCAGTTGCCATCAAATGCAATATTTGTAGTTTCTGACATTATTTTTTTAATCGTATTATTTATTTAATTACTGGTGGATCAGTTTTTTAAATGTCCTATGATGTTTCATATTATCTTAGCTACATTTTTCTACTGTTGTGTTTTTATGATGTAGTGTCTTGGTGGGGACAAAAACAAATATCAATTGATGGCCAAAGATTTTCAAATGGTGGTAAGTTCAGTTTTTCTCAGTGAGTTTTCATGTTTCGAAGTTAACCATGAAGAGAGTGGGAGTTGAATTCTATCTACTATTAATGAATCTTCTCATTATTATATGATATCTGAAATAATTTTTGAATCTGTTCATGGAAGTATATACAATATAATCAATCGGAGAAAAATTCTTCATGGTTCATTACTTCATTAGAAGAGTTCCGTTAAATTAACCCAATATTGGCAGATGGGTGAACTATGTAGTGTAACTGGAATCGCCCCTAAAGCAGTGTACAACTTAGTATATGAAGACCCTATGTATCATAATGCTACAGTATTGCCAGTAATGGAAAAACACTTGAAAAATATACAGCACGGCTCACTAAATAAAATGCCTTAATCAGTTAGTCCATCCAAACTTTATTGATTTGTCCCTTAACCATACCCTAATTGTAATTAAAACCTTTGCCATTGATCACAGCCATAAAACAAATTGCTACTGAATGTATACTTTTATGTAACTATCATGTATGCCAATAAAACCAAATACTTCCTAATTTGAACTTAATCTAAAGAGGCAGGTTCTTATAAAAAAATCTAAAGAGGTAGGTAAGTGTCAATGGAAGTGATTTCAGCATCCACTGCCACATAAGGGAGCAGTTAGTTGAGAAAGCAAAGAGAAATTGATCTATTATTTTCCTTATGCAGCACTTGGCCTATACTTGTTGCTAGCTGATGAAGTTTTTTTTGACAGTTATTATAAGCTAAACAGGTCATGTTATAATGACAAGTAATTTCCTTTAATATGATTCTTAAATATTTCCTTTGTATCCCAAGCTCCTTGTTCTGAGATTTGCTAAATTATTACGAAGATAAATCATATTTGCATGCTCTGTTGTTGATTTATACGTATGTGTGACAAAAATTGGGCATGAATATATAGTTCTAGTTAATCATTTAGGGTTACAAACCTTAGGGGAAAAAATAATGAAGGATCCCAAATTCACGGTTAACTTCCCATGAGTCGGTTATATTTATTAATCAAATCTGCATGGAGCTAGACTTACTGCATGGTGCTAATCTGTGAATAGATGTAAAAAGTGGCACTATTGAGAAATATAAAGGTGATATCATGAATAAGGATGGACTTGGTAAGAACTGCACCTGCAATCTGGCTTGGTATCTGTTTTGTATTTCTTTGTTTCTGTGTTGTTTACTATATTGGTATTTTTGTCAACACTCAATTATTGCTAATGAGAATATTAATACAATATGCATATGACCATATTAAGATGACAAATTCAGACGTGCAGTTTCTTGTGAGAAGGATAGGCCATTTCTTAAAGAAAAAATACATAGATTATAGCTACCAAACCAGATACAAGGAGACTGGAATAGCCACTAAAATTCTGATCAAAACTGCAGCATTCTAGTCGGATTTAATCTGATTATTTAGACCTAATGAATGCTATATTAATCATTTTTGTGCCATATCTTACTCCTTACTACAACTGATTGCAAATAGAAACATACAAACTACATGAAAAAGTTAGATGGTAGGCACCTAGTGTTCTGATGGAAGATCTGTTTAAAATCACCGTAATTCACTTTCTAGTCATTGATTGGCAGTTTCGACAAATGCCATGAACTGCTAAATATGGTAGACCTTTTCTGTAGCAGCTCTCAATTAGAGAAAAGAAATGCAACAGCAGCAACACGATGACAATTAGTACTTTGGATCCACCAACTTGTTTTTCAACTGTTGAAAAACAGTTGAAAAATATATGAAGATCCTATGTATCATAATCACTATTGATTCACTTTTTTTTTTTTTTTTTTAATTTTTTTTTTGAAAAATATTTTTTTTTGAAAAATAATTTTTTTTGAAAAAGGTTTACCTTCCCCGACGTTTTTCAAAATGCCGGGGACGGTTTTACCCCCAAAAAAAAAATTTAAATATATATATATATATATACAACGGCGTTTTTCAAAACGCCGGGGTACATTATCCCGACACCGGCATTTTCAAAAGCGCCGGTGTAGGCCGCCGAACAATCCCCGGCACGCGCTCCACCGGCGCTTGTTGTGGTGCTTTTCCAAACGCCGGTAGGTTATTCACCGGCGTTTATAAACGCCGGTGAAGCCCCAAAAAAGCGCCGGTGAAGACCTTTTCTTTTGTAGTGTATACCTCCTGTGCAATTACTTTGCCAAATGATACATATTAAAATATCAAATATATTCAATAAAAAATTTGGCCGAACCTTCCCATATATACAATTTTTTTCTTATATAATTATAATATAGTATATAACAACATTCAATAATTATGTAGTAAAAATATTACAGAAAACACAATCTCCAAACTCAAATATTTGATGACAATAAGGTACCTCCAAACTCAATCACAATAATTTTTCATACTTAAATCGCAATTATATATCATACGGATAGCTTAAATAAATTGTTCATGATAATAAAAGACTCTCATCTAAACAGTTAAATGCAAAATTAATTTTCTAATCAACTATTGTTTATAGCTAGGTAAATACATATCCACCCAAAAAAAATTGTGTACTAATTTCAACCTGGTGGTATCAAGAAATAGGGAAAGTTAAGGAAACTACCTTGGTTTGAACCTCCATGTAAAAATTGGAGCAAAATGCACTCAGCTTCCTTCTATTAAAGTATGTTTCTTAACACACAAAAAATCCAAAGTTTTCAAATTATAGAGCTTAAGTTAATCATAATTAATCTTAAATATAGGGTTCTCGAACACGTGTATCCATAACAAATATGTAAATATCATTTATATATCTGTCACAATTAAAGAGAAGATATATGAAAGAAAAGGCTTTGCCTACTTAGTCATTGAAAAGAAATTTTTTCATAGATTAAAAAGATTAAAAAGAATAATGTAGAATAAAAAGAATAATAGCATATCAACAAAATTACCAATCAATCTGAGCTTAGATTAAATTATACTTGAAATTGCAGGAATTATGTCACTGAAACATCTCTTAAAGTTGACAATAGCTCACTGCAAACAATATTGAGGACACCTAACACATGTCAATAGACTCAAGAGTAAATACAAATCAACCAAGCTCATATAGGCAATAAGCTAATCACTCAATAAGAGCATCCACAGTCGTTATTGTTAAAAAATGGATAAATGGATAAATGCATATAGCAATTTATCATTTCGCTGCAGTCGTCGAATGCTATATTTTACCGATTTAAATTAAAATAATATACAGTCGGAGCTTCACATTGCGTCCGAGAGAAAATAAAAAATAAAAATTAATTCGGTCGGACATAACATGACCTTGCGTCGGAGAGGAAGAAAAATATCGGAGGGAAAAAATTGAACTCGAAGTTCAAAAAAAAATTACAAAAAAATTACAAAAAATTACAAAAATCTACAGAGGAGGCCTGGGACGCAACTTCATGTTGCGTCCGAGAGAAGTGGGGTTTTTCTGGTTTTTTTTAATTACGAAATTAATTTTTTTTGGAGGGACAGCACTTCAAATGCCGTCCTACCATTAAAATATTTTTTTCTTTTGTGCGACGGTACTTCGAGCTCCGTCGTTTATATATGCATAATTTTTATTTCAGTTCTCATATATGGCACTCTACTGTAGCGATTTATGCAAATTATGCATATTTACACAACGACTGCAGTGCTCTTTTTTTTTACAAAATATGCATATTATGCATATATATACCAAACGACTACATATGCTCTAAGGACAGAGTGCTAAATCAATGGAATACAAAATAAACCAATATTTGTTCATTTACTTGTGCATGAACAATGCAAATTTTAAAATATACGAAAAAATTAGAGATTTGTTGGTAAAATAATATTCAAATATTAATTGAAAATGTTTTAAATAACATATCATCATGTTGTCAGGCCTGTACTAAAAGTTAAGTGGAAATCCATCTAAAAATAGAACGTATGCTCCAATAAAGAGTAGAAGAAGGTGATATGTTAAGATATTCATCACTAGATATTTTAGTTGATCAGATGGTTTCTGCACCAAACTTCACACATTAATTATTTACCATACTGTACCATTGCAAAATCAACCTACGACTAAGGGAAGCAATAATAATATGAAGGCAGCAACCTCTACCTTGACTGTCAATCATAGATAATGTTAACAACAACATTAAAAAAAGTTAATAAAGTGTACAATCTTTTTTTTTTTTTTATCTTTTTTCCCTATGTTCTTCTGTGATGGCTTTGTGCAATTTATTTTGTGATAACATTAAAATGTTGAATGACAACAATCTATTAATTTTAATCCACTGATATTGATAGATATCTGGAAAATTTAGTTCAAAACTGGACCCGGATTGGAAGATCCCTTGTATAGTGATATATCATTCCCTCCCTCCCTTTTTTTTCACACTTTACAACTGCCTTCTCTGGAAATATATTTTCTTACTTAGGGTAGCTCAACTTCTTAGCTACATACGCCTATCAAAATAGATAAACCATACACATCTTTATTATCTAAAGATCGTGTTATTTATTCTCTCTTTTTATTTTTCATTCTTTTGCTTGCCCTTGCTTGCTTTTATTTGCCCCGTAACCTAACGCTTAGATCCTAAAGTTTTGACTCAACCTCAAGATCACACAGCATAGACATAAAATAAAATCTATCCCTTCAGTCTGTCTTTTACTACAGTTCACAATTAATCTGTAGATTAGTGATTTTGAATTAATATTATAGGGGATGAAAAGAAAGCTACTTTTGAAATATTTGAGTTTATCAATAATGTCTAAATCGTGAAGTATTTGGTTGATTAAGGAAATTCACAGGGGTATACTATTTGTATAAACATTCTACCTGATGATTTCGCGAAGGGAGGTAGTGCTGTCTGAGGAATAGGTATAGCCCGATGTGTATGGTTCATGTTTCTTAGAAGCAAAGCCAGTACAACTCCAATATATAAGACCAAAGTTATAACAGATGATAGAACAATTATCACTATTAACAACGACAACATTACAGCTTGCTAAATGTACCTTACACTTTATTAATCACTGCCACCCTTCGCGAAATATCTAAGAAACAATAACAATATTTTGTTCTAAATTCATCATATTTTTAGTGTTCAATAGTTTCTACGATTAAATTGTTAATAAAACATAATATAAAAATGAAATTAACAAATTTTAATAGAACAAAATATTATTAGTATTCAGTAGCTCGAACAATTTTCACTATTAACAACAACAAAAATAGTTTCTATGATTAAATTGTTAATACACCATAATATAACAATTTTATTAACAATTTTTAGTAGAACAGAGTATTAATATTGTTCAATAGCCCGATATTCTATTAACAATTTCCACTGTTAACAACAACAACAATAGTTTGTTCTAAATTCATCATATTATTGAGTTCCAAGGAAATGTAGTACTCACATTACTCTTAGATTCATCATATATTACCATCTTTTTAGACATTACTCTTGGCAAATAATTTACCTTATTCTCATTATAATAGAGGATCTTACAAATTACAAAATTGTAAATAATAAGAGAGGATCTTACAACTTCACAAATATCTTGTTCTCATATTCTCCAAAATAATATATATAATAGAAGGTCTTATATTATTATCAAAAATAATCTAATTATAATAGTGGATCTTACAAATTCTACATTGCAAATAATAAGAGTGAGTCTTACAACTTCACAATACCTTAATCTTATATATATAACAGAGGATCATATATTATTCTCAAACATGATTTGATTATAATACAGGATCTTACAAAATACAAAATGCAAATAATAAGAGAGGATCTTTTTATCTCATATTCACAAATATAATATATATAAAATCCAAATAAGAGAGGATCTTACTAAATAAGAGAGAATCAACATCTCTGATTGGCAGAACGGCGAACGATGACGACTTGAATTTGGGCAGATTGACGAACGGCGTACGGCGACGGCTTGGATTAGGACGGACTAGCAAATGTCGATCGGCTACGGCTTGGTTTTGGGCGAGGGGCGGCGACGAGGATTCGCGAACGACGACCGATTGGATTGGGGCGGACTGGCAAACGGCAAAGGGCGGACGGCGACGGTGGGTTTTGGGTGAGGAAGGGTGAGCTGGTTTTTGGAGGGGTGTGGGAGAGGAAGGGTTTTTTGATTTTTTGATTTTTGTTTTGTTTTTTTGTTTTTTGTTTGTTTGTTTTTTTTTTCAATTTTATTTTGTTAACATGTATGATTTGCACGTGTTAAGATAGGTGTGCATTACTACTTTTGCTCTTCTTTCTTTATTTCAAAATTTATACTATTATTAAGCAAAATCCCATTTTTGCGGCTTTTTACTATCATGCCCCCATAAACATAAAAGGCTAAAAAAATATATAGGGTTAATATCGGAGGTCAGAAATATAATTTGGATGTATTGGAAAAATAATTAATAAATCCATGCAAATATCAGAATGAATAAATTAACACAATATGACTTCTTCGGTTTTGACAACAGCATGACTTGCATGCACAATTTATTTATAAGAAAGTTTCCTCCTATCAAAGCCAGTAGGTCTCACACATGCATGCAAAAATCAAAATGAATAAATTGTGCATGCCTGTCTGCATGCATGCATGTGTTAGACCTCTTCGGTGACCTGCATCTTCCTCAAAATCCTACACACCTTTCTTTTTATAATATATTTTTGCTGTGGCTGGAGTCGTAAGACTATCCGTTTACATCAAAAAAATCCTACACACCTTTAAATATTAGGGTGTGCATCGCACGCGTGCAAATAGCTAGTATAGAAGAGAAGGGGTAAGCCTATTAGTACAGTATAATTCTTGAAAATCATCTTGAACATTATGCAGGAAATTGTTTCCACATTCAAAAAAAGTACCTGAAGCATAGCGTTTTCCTAGAGTATCGCATACCTGAATTTTGGACTCTGTAACAATATATAGATTTCAGTGTATCATATATTTGTGTACTTCCTAACAAGACTCCCATAACAAGTGCTCATCTAGTCGGAAGCCAGTGTAATCCTCATCCAAGGTGGTGGTCGTCATCCAAGCATTAGAGTGGCAGAGGTTATCTCTCAAATCAAGCAATAAATCGGGCAAGTCGAATAAAGCATCATCACTTATATCGTTGTTGCTAGTTGTAGGTGTTTGATCAGGCGTAATTGATGACAATACGTGTTGCGTGAATGTAGAGGCAGCGGCCTTAGCTGCAGCTTCTTGAATGTCCTTTGGTGAATTGGTAGCGGGGCGAGGAAGGTGAGCTGCGAGTTCCGGGAAGTTGAGGAAGGCTGACCGGCCTTTGATGGTCAGCGCTGCCACGTCGTGTGCACGGGCAGCCATCTCCGCAGTGGGGAATGTTCCTAGCCAAATCCTTGACTTCTTTCTGGGTTCGCGAATTTCAGATACCCATTTGCCCCAGTTCCGCATGCGAACCCCACGGTAAGTGGGGTGCTTCCCGTTCTTGTTGTTGTCGTTGCTAGGCTTCTTCCTTTCCTCACCTCTAGTGCGCTTTTTGGAGGTTTTCACGTCGTTAGAGGATGATGAAGAGGAGGAGGTTGGGCTAGCTTCACATTCTAGGGATAGTGGTTCTTCCATGAGTGCGTGAGAGAGAGAGAGAGAGAAGGGTATTGGCGGAATTTGAGTGAGGAGTGTGGGTGGTTGTGTATAGATTGCAAGAGGGTGGGCATTTAAAGTAGTACCAGTAATCTGTACTTGCAGTGCAATGCAGGTTCTAATTAAAAATACTAGTATTATACACGTGTTGTGCACGTGGGGAAAATGGAAATTGAAAAGGGCAAAAAAAATTCTACCAGCACGTGTGTTGCACGGGTTGGAATATAGACAAATTACACTAAGGCCTTCTCCTATTATAGCAGTAGAGATATATATAGTAAATAATAAAATGTAATCTGGTTTCGAACTTTGTTCATCACATACTTTTTACAAATTATTTTTATTGGCACAAACTTTTGTTTTATATGAGTGACACTTCTGTAAATAATTATATTGTAAATAAATTTAAACTTTGAGGATACCATGGTAACTTACAACAGCTGAATAATTGAATGGTTAATATAACTCCCAGTTAAAAATGAATGGTTGAGATTAGATTGTTGAATGTCTATAAGTTACAAGTTGTCTACAAATGACAACCCCAACGCTCTTATTATAATATTAGATAGTAGATTGCAAGAGGCAAATAAAATAAGAATTATTATTGAGGGACCCATGCAAAAAAGATGTGTGTAATTGCAGAAAAAAAGTAATGTTGGTTTCTCACACTAGTAGCATTGTTTAATTAGACTTGATCACCACTCTTTTAACAACTTGGACTGATTAATCAATCTAAACAAAAAATAACCATCTTTTTCTATATGTATTAGATGAAAAGTGCAAGGAGTTTTATCCAATCATAATGATGAGCTAAAGTTGTACAAGATGTGGTTTAAACGTGTGCATACAACAGTTAATTAGTTTCTGACATACCATTACTAGTACTAGTAGACTGAAGAGATTATGAGTACATTTTTAGTCCGTGGCATTTAGGAAATTCCCCTAACAAATATATGGTAAGACCCTTAATTAACATTGTTTGATACTTACTGACCAACTCAGCCAATTCAGTGGTAATTAGCATGTGACCGCTATCTGCCTTTTCTTCTTAATTTATTGACTCAAAATGTAACATTTAGACTTTAGTGCGCTTGCTCAGAAGCCAGCATATAATAAGGATGACCTTGAAATAGCAGTGAATCAAAGTAGCAAACCATTGAATTCCATAGAGAAATCCAATGACTTAATTATTAAACTTATCTCCACTATTTTAATGGGAGAGTTGGGGTTGTAAACAAACAAATTCTAATTTTGTAACCGAGTAAACACGTGTAATATACGGCAAACTAAATCCAACAAACATACCCGTGTAATGCACGTGCAGCTCCTAAAAAAAGAATATTTTAGCAAATACCCCCATTTAAAATGTGAAAATTAGCATATACCCCCACTATTTTTAAAAACTAAGAAATACTCCTATTTCTAATATTATAATGGGAGAAGACCTTAGTGTCATTTGTAAATGTTTTGTCAATCTATCAATCCGTACAAAATACACGTGCATAACTATTATAAAGGAGGTTCTAAGATTAAATCCAGATTATGTCTAAATTTTTATTTTAAAAAACTATATTTATTAAGGCGTGCTTCGCATGTGCAAATTACTAGTAAAGCAATTAAAGAGAAAGCGTCAGTTACAGTATAAGAATTGGTGAAGTATTTACGGGTAGCCAATAAGATCATCTCTGGAATTCTCAGTGCTGTCAAGACTTAATCACAACTTAGCAGTAATTAAAATAACCGGTGATCTGTGTCTATTTAAACAAACGAGGGAATTGCAAGTATCACTTGATATAATGGTAAAATTCTCTTAGCCAGTAAGAGGTCGGAATTCTATACCTACTAGCATCATTCTTTTATTATAAAATTATTGTAAAAACGTGTACATGTGCTACGGACTTGTAAAAATAAAATAAAAAGTCAACTGAACTGTGTACTTATCTTATAAATAATTTGAGTACGTGTTACATGTTAGGGTTGTCTATACTTAATTATAATTTATACTAGGTTATTTAAAATGAATGAGTGCCTAGTACTTTCCTTGTCTTCCTCAACACAATTATTAGCACAATAATACAACGTCACAGCTACAGAGAAGGTGTGATTGGAAAGATCTAACATATTTATGTGTGTATGATTCCACCTTAATTCGTTCGTTAATATTCTAACATGACAATAGTAAACCCTCTATAAATTAACTATATGAAAGAAGTTTATTTTTATTTTCATTTTTCTTCTTTTCATTAACTAATTAACTATAAGAAGTAGAAAAACTACCCCTGGTTGGTGGTGAGTTGCTCTCAGAGCTCTGTGGAGCTCCAAGTGACCATAGCATGATAATATAATGAAGACTAACACACTTATTAATATAGACATATGCAGTGACATCTTGCCCCACCTAGCTACATTAGAGAAATAAAATTTCTTCATTCATTAAACTAATTAGACTAAACCACCTACCCAACCCAAGTCCATCGTCGTCTAGTTTCGGAGATCTCTTATACATTAAGTGTTAGAATTCGAATTTCATAAAATAGGAAATTCCTAATAATATTTGTGAAGAACTACAATTACAGGAATGAAAGAAAAAACCAGACACTTAATACAGAGTCGAGATTAAGATCTATGTCCTTAAAGCAAAATTCGCCCCGTAGTGTGACGGTAGTTGACGAATTGCCTCCCAGGATATAACTGTATATTACCTTTCTCTAAAGAACAACACCCTAGCTTCAGAGATATCAGCGAACCAGTAGCTGTATTGTATTCTCAGACTCAGAGAAAGAAGAAGAAGATTATGAAGTGCAAAAAACCTGTCTCTGTTAGACAAAATTGCAGGGACTTATTGTTGGAATTAATTTTTGCAATTTTTTCGGGCCGGATTCCGGCAGGCTCCGGCCACCGGGGCCGCCGGAAAATGAGTGGATTGCGATCCTCTCGACGAGTACTACTCCGTGGTGTACTCACTTGCCAAAAACGAATTTCATAGAAATGAGAAATGTTGGTCCAAAGTTGGGTACTTGAAATGTACTAACTTGGCAACTTGGAGAAAATGGATAGTCCCATATCGAAAATTGGGAAAGATTTTTTCTAGTATATATACTAGAAAACTGGACTAAAGGGCATGGCCCGGGGGTTACCACTTACGTGTAATGGAAAGGGGACTTAGCCAAAATGACAAACACACACATGCGCGCGCGCCCGGCCCCGGCTCAGTTTGGCTTGGCTCTGGCTTAAAATTTTTTTTAAAGGCTACTGAATCCTATAGAGTCTTTGTAGAATCCGAATTTTATTCTTCTTCCTCTTCTCCTCTGTGTCAACAACTGAGAGTACATCACAGACAGCAGTTCGTTGGAGAGAGATTTTAATCTCGACTCTGTACAAAGCATTTGGTTTGCTAATTTTCCTTACTGTATCTCAGTTCTTCACAAATGCTGTTAGTATTTTTCATATTTATAAAATTGAGTTCTAACAGTCTTAAAGCAGAATTTTCCTCACTGATTCTAACAGTTTTTTGTGAAGTTTGTTTACAGGTACTGTTACCAATTCGGAAAAAAGAGCAACAACTAACGACTCTGTTTCAAACTGTTTCAGATAAGAACATGGAGAACACACAAAATGATATTGCCAGTGGGCTTATCAGTATCGACACACCGGTGACCCAAAATGTGACTGCACAATCGGTTGCGGCACATTCGGTCGTTCTGCCCACGCACATAACCGTGGGAGAAAAACCGGAGAAGTTCAATGGAATTGGATTCAAGAAGTGGCAAGGGAAGATACAGTTCTACCTGACCACCTTAAAGCTAGACAGATTTCTCACTGAATCTGCACCGATGCTGGCACCGATGGATGCACACTCCGTTACTGTGGTTGATGCATGGACTCAGGGCAATTACCTCTGTAGGAACTACATCCTGAATGGCTTGGTAGACCCCCTGTACAACGTCTACTGTATCTTCAAGACGTCGGGTCCAAGAAGTTTGTAGTCGGCAAATTTCTGGACTACAAGATGATTGACTCCAAAACTGTTGTGAGTCCAGTCCAAGAATTGCAGGTCATAATGCATGACATCGTTGCAGAGAACATGATGCTGTGCGAACCATTCCAGGATGCAGCGTTCATCGAAAAGCTTCCACCTGGATCAAAAGACTTCAAGAACTACCTCAAATACAAGCAAGAGGAGATGTCTCTTGAAGACCTAATTGTCAGGTTGCAGATCGAAGAGGAGAATAGCAAGGCTGACAGGTCCTATGGAAATCAGTCCATAGAAAAGGCAAACGTGGTGGAGCACGAATAGAAGGGAAAGAAGAGAAAGTTTCTGCCACAGGCCTCAAACAAAAAACCTCTTGTAAAGAGGTTTGCTGGGAAATACCAGAAGTGTGGTAAGCTGGGACACAAAATTTCTGAGTGCCGCAGCAAGGACAACAATCGTTCAGGAATAGGACATACAAAAGGGAATGAAAAATCCTACGCACACATAGCTGAGAACTTGTCCACTGGTCTCTCTGACCTGGACATCTGTGCTGTAGTATCAGAGGTAAATCTTGTGGGGAGCAATCCTCGTGAATGGTGGTACGATATTGGGGCCACCAAGCATATCTGCTCTGACAAGAAAATGTTCACTTCATACCAGAAGTGCAACAAAGATGAACAACTGTTCATGGGAAACTCTTCCACCTTTAAAATTGCAGGAATAAGGAAGATAGTGCTAAAGATGACTTCAGGCAAAGAACTAACACTCACAAATGTGTTGCATGTTCCAGATATTAGAAAGAACTTGATATCAGGTTCTTTGCTAAGCAAGAATGGGTTTAAGGTTATTCTTATTTCTGATAATTTTGTATTGTCCAAGAATGGGGTATACTTGGGTAAAGGATATGTAAAGGATGGACTGTTCAAGTTTAATGTAATGACAGTCATCCCTAAAACTATTGTTCCTGTTGTTCCCAATGTTAATGAAATAACTCCTATTGCCTATATTGTTGAGTCTTCTTCTGTTTGGCATGAAAGACTAGGCCATATTAATGTCAATTCTATGCGTAGATTAATTAACATGAATTTGCTACCAAAATTTAAGGTAGATAACTCCGAAAAATGTGAAGTTTGCACGGAGGCCAAACTCACTAAAAATCCATCACGTTCTATAGAAAGAAATACAGAAACTCTAGGTCTAATTCACACGGATCTATGTGATTTAAAATACGTGCAGACCAGAGGTGGCAAAAAGTACTTTGTGACATTCATAGACGATTGCACAAAATTCTATTATGTATACTTGTTACATAGCAAAAATGAGGATTTGGATAAATTCAAAGAATATAAACATGAGGTTGAGAATCAACTTGGAAAAACGATTAAAATTGTTAGGAGTGATAGAGGAGGAGAATATGATGCACCATTTAATATGTTCTGCTCTGAATATGAAATAGTTCATCAGATAATTGCTCCTTACTTGCCCGAATCAAACGGTACTGCCGAGTGCAAGAACCGAACTCTAAAGGAGATGATGAATGCCTTGTTATTGAATTCTGGCTTACCCTAAAACATGTGGGGGAAAGCGTTGCTGACTGTCAACTACATTCACCATCAATACCTCGGCGTAGATCCGGGTTAATCCCTTGCTATTTACAACTAGCCAATTTAGAATTCTCAGATGATGTACTAGGAGTGCATCAAAGATGCAGTCATCGATTCTCCCGATAGGCCACAATTAACGCTAACTTCTCAATAAAATACCTTACAAGAAAACCGGCAAGACACCATACGAACTGTGAAAAGGTAACGTACCTTCGTATAAATACCTCAAAGTGTGGGGATGTCTATCAAAAGTGGCAGTACCTAACCCAAAACAGATCACCATCGGACCTAAGACGATTGATTACATATTCATAGGCTATGCACACAACAGTGGTGCATATCGGTTCTTAGTATACAAATCAGATATACCGGATATCCATGTGAATACAATAATGGAATCAAGGAATGCTTCCTTCTTTGAACACGTGTTTCCATGTAAGGATACTACGTACCCCAAACGTATACGTGAACAAGGGAATGCAAGCACTTCAGTTGATGAACCAGAATATGATACTGATGAGCCTAGACGAAGTAAACGGGCAAGAACATCAAAATCATTTGGTCCTGACTTTGTAATGGCCTTTCTGTTAGAGAATGAGCCCAGAACTTTCAAGGAAGCCATGTTTATGCCTGATGCTCCTATGTGGAAGGAAGCAATTAAAAGTGAAATAGACTCCATTATGCAAAATCATACGTGAGAGCTAGTCGACTTACCTTCTGCATGTAAAGCTCTAGGATGCAAATGGATTTTCAAACAAAAATTGAAACCAGATGGTTCAATAGAAAAGCATAAGACAAGACTTGTGGTACAAGGATTTAGGCAAAAGGAAGGCCTAGATTTCTTTGATACATATTTCCCAGTTCCAAGAATAACTTTCATAAGAATGTTGATAGCTATTGCAGCTCTACGTAACCTGGAAATACATCAAATGGATGTTAAAACTGCATTTCTAAATAGGGACTTAGAAGAAGAAATATACATGAAACAACTTGAGGGTTACGTTGTTCCTGAACAGAAAAATAAGGTGTACAGGCTTGTAAAATTCCTGTACGGACTGAAACAAGCTCCAAAGTAGTGGCATGCAAAATTTGATAATGTTATGATGTCAAATGGTTTCAAAATAAATGAATGTGATTAGTGTATCTACATCAAAGATACTCCAAATGGATACATTCTGGTCTGTCTGTATGTAGACGACATGCTCATTATTGGAAGCAATAACGACATTATCAAACAAACTAAGAGCATGCTTAGTGGTAAGTTTGACATGAAAGATTTGGGAGTTACAGATGTCACACTAGGAATCAAAGTCTCCAGGACATCTGAGGGAATTACTTTGTCTCAAGCTCATTATGCTGAGAAAGTACTTAAAAGATTCAAGAATTACTCCAATGGGACAGCAAAAAGTCCCGTCGATCCGAGTCTTTGCTTGTTCAAGAACACAGGCGAAAGCATATCACAACTGGAATATGCACGTGTAATCGGTAGTCTGATGTACCTAACAAATTGTACAAGACCTGACCTAGCACATTCGGTAAATGTATTGAGCCGATACACGAGTAATCCAGGATGAAGTCACTGGAAAGGAATAACTAGAGTATTAAACTATTTGCGACATACTCAGAGTTATGCGCTGCATTACACCAGATATCCAGCAGTACTTGAAGGCTACAGTGATGCCAACTGGATATCGGAGTTCAAGAACTCAAAATCCACAAGTGGATATGTCTTCACACTTGGTGGTGCAACTGTGTCATGGAAATCCTCTAAACAAACGCTATTGGTCAGATCCACCATGGAATCTGAGTTTATTGCTTTAGACAAAACGGCAGAGGAAGCAGAATGGCTTCAAAACTTCTTAGAGGATATTCCTATGTGGGAAAAACCAGTGTCTGCTTTATGTGTACACTGTGACAGCCAATCGGCTATAGTACGTGCACTGAGTTGTATGTATAATGGTAAGTCTCGTCATATAAGAAGGCGACACAAAATCATTAGACAACTTCTCTCAAATGGAGTAATCTCTATAGAATATATAAAATCGTCCGACAACCTAGCGGATCCATTTACTAAAGGTCTGTCGCGAGAGCAGGTTGTGAGATCATCAAGAGGAATGAGTTTAAAGCCTATGACGAAAGAGGATACTTGATGGAAACCCTACCTAGAAATTGGAGATCCCAAGATCTAGGTTCAAAGGGACAACTAAATCTTGTTGAATCGACGGGAGCACTGAGAGATTAAAATCTCGTACCCACTTTTAGGATGATAAAACAATGCTGACTGCATAGAGTTATGATAAGCTTGGCTTTTAATGATTCCCATAGCTTTAAAATAAAAGTGGGGTATAGCAGGATACTCTTTATGGGAAATCACCTTGTGAGTGTGAAATGGGGCCATTTCTAGGAGAATGAAGAGAGTCTACATTCTACAACTTCACTCACGATTAACCAGGGATGTTCAAGGCCAACATGAACACAACAAGATAACTTAGTTCTGTGAGGAGATGAAACTATGTAATAGCTATTGTCTAGGTTCACATCAAAGCCCGGGTAGTTCAAGACATCATGATCACTACCTGGTCAAGTGAATCCGAAAGTTACTTAGTAAGGGTGGTTCAAAGTTAAAAAATTACTACCATTCCTGATCAGTGATTTTCCGATTGTACTCTCAGAGTTTTTTTGTCATGTTTTTTTGTTTTTATGTCGTGTCTGGATTAGATAATCTGGTCATTTCCATTCATGTGGGGGGTTGTTGGAATTAATTTTTGCAGTTTTCTGAGCCGGGTTCCGGCAGGCTCCGGCCACCGGGGGCACCGAAAAATGAGTGGATTGCGATCCTCTCGACGAATACTACTCCGTGGGGTACTCACTTGCCAAAAACGAATTCCGTATGAATGGAAATTGTTGGTCCAAAGTTGGGTACTTGAAATGTACTAACTTGGCAACTTGGAGAAAATGGATAGTCCCATATTGGAAATTGGGAAAGATTTTTTCTAGTATATATACTAGAAAACTGGACTAAATGTAACGCCCTGAATTCCAAAACACAACTGAATTCGAGATTCCACAGGATCTTTACTCTTCTTTCGTACAATTTTATAAGGAAATTAAAACTTTTCACTTTACATCAGAGTTACATGAAAACTTTACACTATACATTTTATAGCGGAAGCAAATTTACAACATTTATATAAAAGTACAACAACATTGAATAATCAACATTTGAATAATCTCTAAGCATCTGTGCTTCTATAATCTTTATCATGTCATTTACCCTGCATACAAAACTATGGGTACGTCAGTTTATTCAATCGACGAACATTATACATGGCCATCCTCTCTATGCCGGAAATAGTATAACTGATTTTTCATATTTAACAAACACAAACTTGTCACATATCAAACTAAAGGGATTACCCTATTGATGTCGTGTTGCGATTGTGCACTTAGTCCTTAATGCAATTATTTATATTACATGACTCTAATGCACACTTGTTCGGATTTATGCATCCCATACTACATGGGTCCGAGGACAAGCCTCTTAATCGTTCTTCATCTTGTAGGGTTCAATCCCTCGTCATGACTTAATCTACTACTGTAACTACGGTAAGTATCCTAGATGATCTATGAGTACAAGCACGTGTACAAAAAATCTGGAGGGAAATCCCACGCCATGTCTTGACGCATCAAGCATGCATTCTGTGGCAATTCAGCCTCCTTCATGGCACACGATCCTCTTGCAGTCACCAAACATCCCACAAGCGTTGCCAAGATCCCGATCCTTCTGGAGTAGTGCCCACGCCATGTCTTGATGCATCAAGCATGCATTCTGTTAATCACTCTCACATCGTAGACTCGAGGCCCTCATACTTGTGTTTTTCTCTCACTTTCATCACCTCTTCACTATGTACTAATTCTTAATTTAATGAAATCATGAACAAAATCAATCTCTTAGAGTTAGCCCTCTCACTACTACCGGTCTTATTTCTTTCATTTCACAATGACCCAAACTGGTCTTTTCAATGTCAATAATCATAATTCATCACTTTCACTTGTCGGTGTGAGTTTTGGCTACACTCTAAATTTCAATTTCATTTCACAAATTCACATGCCTGAGTTTTCATACTCAATAATATTTCTCTTTTCCAATCACATGATTTCAAATAATTCATGAGTCCATAACCATACATGGAATTCAATTATCATGCATGCATTTCATCAAATATTTATTTTCACATTAAAATCACATCATCAATTATATGGCCAAAATGAATATTCACAACTCATAATTGTTACACTATTTTTCAATAAGAATAATTCATACCACTTCACTTCATATATTTTCTTTCTTATTTATATTTCCTTTCTAGCACTTTATTTCAAGTTCTTTTGCAAAGTACAACTTTCACAAAAATATAAGTGTGGAACCATAGTTCCAATTACACTTTTGTTCTCAAAAATATACTCTATTTCATTTTAATAACTCCTAATTTATTTTTCATAAGTCACACATAATTTTATAATAATAATAGTATTTTTTTCATAATTTTTAAACATCAAAAACCATCAAAAAAATATTTTTTTTCCAAAAAGTTTAATACTGGCCGAGACCAAGATTCGAACCAACAACCACAGGGAAACAAGCCGCACGCTCTGACCACTAGGCCAATCGTGCCGATCAACATAAAGGGGGTTAAGAGCTTTAAATGCTCTCGGCTGAAGCTTAATTAATTTTTTAAATGCGCAACAAAATATATGGTGCTAACAAGAATCGAACCATTGACCTGTGAGAACCCAACCGCACACTATTGTGATTAGAAGCCCCCCGACCACTTGAGCTATAGGCTCAAGTTGTCTCAATACAACTTTCACTCTAATTAAATCAACTCTTTGTCTAATAGCACATTTCGATGTTTCAAAAGCTCTCATTTGAGTTTTGCTTTTACTAAATGATATGGCTAAAAATGAGGTTAAATCGGAACCGTCCAGATAGATCACGAATCTTGAGGTACGGGGGTAAAACGGTAATTTCACACGCAGATAGGTCCGAAACGAGTACTGGGTCTCCTTCTCATAGATCCACTAACCCGCGAACGGATCCACCTCAGCTGGGTACGGGTTTCAACCCGCTACCAACCCGATCCGGCAAGATACAATCAAGGTCCCTGATTAGATCTAAATCAACGGCCATGATTCGCAGCTATCTTTTCACTGGGGATTAGGGATTAAATTCCTTAACTGATTATAGGGGATAGATCTTATCAGATTACATGCCTCATCTAATCACGGGAATTACATTCCTAAAACCAGTCTCTAAGACGCCTATAAATACCCCCCACCCATCTCCATTAAGAGGTAATCAACCTTTCTCTAGCAAAACGCTCTTTCATAATCAATTCTGGTTACTGACTTGAGCGTCGGAGGGTGCGTCGCCGGGAACAACCCCGGTGTTTCGCACTTTTTGCAGGTGCACGGCGGGAGCGACGATCAGAGTTCAACGGAACAGGTATACTGGTTCTCCTATTCAGTTTCCCCAAGAACTCACAAATTCATCTGTTTGCCCCCACACCGAATTTAGCGGCAACAGATTGGCGCCGTCTGTGGGAAACTAACGAATAGAGACCTCTCCTCTTCCCGGTGAACAGGTTTTCTCCAGCTATGCCGCCTCGCAAAGTCAGATCTAGGGGCTCCAACCGAGTGCCCAATCCTGACCAGCAAGAAGTCCTTCCTGATCCCACTCAGCAACAAGGGCAGCTCCCTCCTACCGTGGAAGAGCCGCTTCAGCGGAACCCTCCACATCCTGATCCGAAGGGGCCTAACCCCCAGAAACAGCCTCTTCATCCAGAGAACATACCCAACCACACTGCCTCCAGTGCCTCCATGGCCTCCCATCATCCCCGAGCCTCTGGTCGCCACGATGCCCATCCCAGACGCCCGGAGGATAAGGACCTTCGTCACCATCTGGACGAAAAGCGGGCTCGGGGAGAAGCCTCCCACCAAGAACGATCCCCCCGACACCGGGGACACAGGGGATCCCCCGCCCGAAGAGGGAGAAAAGACTCCCCCGACCACTACCGAAGGAGGCACTCACCAGCAGGTCGGCAGCAACATCGGAACAATGAGGCACCCATCACCCGTGCCGAGTTCCAGCAATTCCAAGCTATGGTACAACAGGCCCTCAATCTCCGTCAGAATCCCAATGAGCCGAGGGCCCCCTCCCCTCGTCCGGTCCGGAGCCCTCGCCAACGTTCCCCTTCTCCTCGACCCGCTCCTACCAATTCCAGACGCACCCCAAGTCCTCGTCGTTCCCGAGACTATCGTCGCCGCAGCCCTCGCTCCCCATCCTACGAAGACGAGTCCCGTGGCTCGGCAGACCACCGCCGGAGAGATGACACCATGAATCGCCGCTTGAACGAGGTGGAAAAACTCTTGGGACAGATAAACCGAGAAGAAGAACTCAGGGGGAGGACCCTCCGTCCTAGCCAACCCCCGTTCTCCCGGACCATAGTGGATACTCCTGTCCCCTTCGGTTTCAAACCTCCCCAGTTCGAAAACTACACTGGAGAAACCGATCCAGTTGACCACATCGAAGGCTTTAAGACTTTGATGCTCCTCCACCAAGCGTCCGACGCCCTCCTCTGCAAAACATTCCCTGCAACTCTAAAAGGCCCAGCTCGAGAATGGTACTCTCGTCTTGCCCCGGCGTCAATATTCTCCTTCGAACAGTTCGAAACCCTGTTCATCACCCATTTCGTCAGCAGCCGAAGGGCCGAGAAGACCAGCATTTCCCTGTTGCACCTCCGTCAACAGAAGGGGGAGAAGTTGAGGGACTACGTGAAAAGGTTCACAGCCGAGGCCAGAACCATCGCATCCCTCGACCAATCCGTTGCTACCGCGGCGTTCCAGTCCAACATTCTAAATTCCAACCTCCGCTCCTCCCTCGCCAAAAAACCGCCGCATGACTTTTCAGACCTCCTCCTCCGCACTGAAAAATACATCCGAGCCGAAGAGGCCGAAGAACCGCCCAACTGGGAAGCAACCGCCTCCGGGTCTAAGAGGAAGGGAACGGAAGAAGAGGGACCCAAAAAGTTTCAGAAGGATAATGCTGGCCAGCGCCGGCCTCCCCCTAGATTTGAAAAGTTTACTCCCCTCACCACAAACATCTCCGCCATTTTCATGGAAGTCGAAAAAGAAGGGGTCCTACCCCCAGCTCCAAAGATGAACACCCCAGCCAAAAGGAGGGATAAAGACAAATGGTGCCGTTATCACCGGGACCATGGGCATGACACCAACGACTGTCGGGCTCTGAGAAACGAGATCGAAGCCCTCATCCAGAGGGGGCAGCTGGCGAAGTTCGTAAGAAAGGACGGGGCCGAACTTCCTCCCCAGCCTCGGGGGGCTAACAAACGTCCAGAACGGGAAGAGACGCCAGAATTCGAGGAAGAGCGAGTCCTCCACCTTATCCATGGGGGTCCAATGGGGGGCTCCTCGAACTCTTCTCGGAAAGCTTTTATTAGGGAAGTAAATTCCGTCCGGGCCACCCCTCCCCCCAAAGGACTCGGAGTGCCCGTCACCTTCTCTGACGACGATCTCGAGGGCGTCCGCACCCCTCACTGCGACGCACTTGTCATCAACCTTCACATGGCCAATTTCAAAGTCGAAAGAATCCTAGTGGATAACGGCTCCTCCGTTAACATCCTATTCCTCGATGCTTTTAAGGGGCTAAAGCTCTCCCGAGACAGACTGAAGCCCGCCGGGTATACGCTCCATGGGTTCACGGGAGTGCCGGTGACGATCGAAGGGGTGATTACCCTCGATGTCACAGCAGGCAAAACTCCTACTACCCGCACGGAGTCAATGGATTTCATGGTTGTAGATGTCCCAGCGGCCTACAACGTCATTTTGGGTCGCCCCGGCCTAGCCGCCCTCGAGGCCGTCCCTTCTGCCTATCATCTCAAAATGAAATTCCCCACTCGGGCTGGAGTGGGAGAAGTTAGGGGCAATCAGGAACAGGCCCGCAAGTGTTACATGACCTCCACACTCGGACCCGTCCTCTCCTTAGAAACACTCGAGATCCCACAAGATGCTGCTCGGCCGACTCCCGAGCCGGTAGATGAGCTGGAGGAAATACTCTTCTCGGAGCAGGAGCCGACCCGTAAGTTTTATGTCAGCAAGGCACTCCCGTCCGCCCTACATTCAAACATTGTGAAATGCATCCGAGCCAACCGGGACCTCTTCGCATGGTCGGCGGCGGACATGCCCGGTATTTCCGAAGAACTCTTGGTCCATCGCCTCAGCGTTGATCCGGGGTCCAAACCGGTCCAGCAGAAGAGGCGCAAGTTCGCCCCCGAGCGCCAGCTCGCCATCAAAGAGGAGGTAGACAAATTGCTGAAAGCCCGATTCATACAGGAGGTGAATTATCCGGAGTGGTTGTCCAACGTAGTCATGGTGAAGAAATCCAATGGGACATGGAGAATCTGTATTGATTTCACTGACCTCAATAAGGCCTGCCCTAAAGATCCCTTCCCCCTGCCGAGCATTGACACTCTGATTGACGCAACCTCGGGACATGAGCTCCTCAGCTTCATGGACGCTTTCTCGGGTTACAATCAGATAAGGATGTTCCCCCCGGATATTCCGAAGACGTCTTTTGTAACGGACCAAGGACTCTATTGTTACCGAGTCATGCCGTTCGGCCTGAAGAACGCAGGGGCAACGTATCAACGTCTCGTCAACAAGGTTTTCCAGGCCCAGATTGGTCGGAACATGGAAGTCTACGTAGACGACATGCTTGTGAAAAGCATCCGAGGCATTGATCATGAGGCCGACCTCCAAGAAGCGTTCGATGTTTTGAGAAAGCACAATATGAGACTCAACCCGAACAAGTGTGCGTTCGGCGTCTCATCAGGCAAGTTCCTCGGCTTTATGGTCAGCCAACGAGGAATAGAGGCAAATCCGGAGAAGATCAGGGCCATACTGGACATGGCCCCGCCTAGAAACGTCAAAGAAGTTCAGAAACTGACGGGTCGTTTAGCCGCCATTGGGCGCTTTTTGTCGAAGTCCGGGGAGAAATGCCTCCCGTTCTTCAAAGCCCTGAGGGGGACTAAGGGGTTCGAGTGGGGGCAGCCACAACAAGATTCCTTCGACCAGCTTAAAGCTTACCTCGTCAATCCGCCCCTGCTCAGCAAACCCATACCGGGCGAGCCCCTCTACCTCTACTTGGCAGCCTCGGAGCAGACACTAAGTGCAGTCTTAGTCAGGGAAGAAGAAAGAACTCAAAAGCCCATTTACTACGTCAGCAAAGTGCTCCGGGACGCCGAGCTCCGGTACCCGAAAATTGAGAAAATAGCCTACGCCCTGATAATGGCTGCAAGAAAGCTTCGGCCGTACTTCCAATCTCATTCGGTGGTCGTTCTTACCGACCAACCGTTGAAACAGATCCTTCACAAGCCAGAGACTTCCGGCCGCCTCATGAAGTGGTCGATCGAGCTGAGCCAACATGATATTACTTATCAGCCTCGGACCGCAATCAAGGCGCAGGCGCTGGCCGAATTCATAGTTGAAACAACTATCCCCGACTCCGAGCAGACGACGAAGGGACCGCCTATCTGGTCCGTATATGTCGATGGATCCTCTTGCAACGAGGGGAGCGGGGCTGGAGTCATCCTAGCGGGCCCAGACGACTTTGTCCTTCAATACTCCCTCCGGATAAACTTTAAAGCCTCGAATAACGAGGCCGAATACGAGGCACTCATAGCCGGCCTCGGGATGGCCCGAAACGCAGGAGCGCGACGCCTGCAGATCTTCAGCGACTCTCAGTTGGTCGTCAACCAGGTCCTCGGCGAGTACGAAGCCCGCGATGACAGGATGGCAAAGTACTTGGCCAAAGTAAAGAGCCTCATGGCGCATTTCGACGAGGCCCTCATCCGAAGAATCCCCAGAGAGGAAAATACCCAGGCCGACGCCCTGTCCAAATTGGCTTCCTCATCCCTGCAAGGCCTCGAACAAACTGTTCTAATAGAAGTCCTCCTCAGGCCAAGCATAGAGGACGAGGCTTTTAACTCCGTCGAAACACTGCCACTTCCCCTCGAAGATAATTGGATGAAGCCCCTCATCGAGTTTTTAAGAGACGGATTCCTCCCAAGGGATCCGAAGGAAGCCCGAAAGATAAGGACCCGAGCCGAGCGTCACATACTGGTCGAAGGCGTTCTGTATAAACGCTCCTTCACCCAAGTGGATGGCCGGCCCTATCTCAGATGCCTCTCCCCCAGACAAGCCGACTACGCCTTGCAAGAACTCCATGAGGGCATCGGCGGAGCCCATTCCGGCTCCAGAGCCTTGGCGCGCAAAGTGTTAAACTACGGGTATTACTGGCCCACTCTCCTACGGGACGCCGAACAACACGTTCGGCAATGCACATCCTGCCAGAAGTATTCCGACATCCGACGCCTTCCACAAGCGCCACTTTCCTCCCTATCAAGTCCGATCCCCTTTGCAATGTGGGGGATGGACTTACTTGGGCCATTTCCACCGGCCCCCGGGCAATTGAAGTTCTTAGTCGTGGCAGTCGACTATTTCTCGAAATGGGTAGAGGCCGAGCCCTTGGCTACGATTACCGAACATAGAGTCGTTCAATTCTTCTGGAAAAATGTAATCTGCCGGTTCGGTGTTCCCCGAGTCATAGTTACAGATAACGGTACGCAGTTCGCTGGAGCTGCCTTCCGAGCTTTATGTGAAGACCTAGCCATACAGCACCGCTTCTCCTCAGTCTCTCATCCCCAGTCAAATGGCCAAGCCGAGAATGCCAACCGGCAGATCCTCTCCGGCATCAAGAAGAGACTCGACAAGTGCGCCAAGGGATTGTGGGTCGATCAGCTGCCTAATGTGTTGTGGAATTACCGAACCACGAAGCGGACTCCGACAGGCGAGAGTCCGTTCAATCTCACCTATGGGTCCGAGGCCCTCATCCCACTAGAAGTTGGAATACCCTCTCCTCGCTTGATAGCCTTCGAAGAAGAACAGAACGCCAGGGAGCTCAGGACGAGCCTAGATTTGATAGACGAAATTCGGGAAAGAGCAGCCATACGGCAGCAAGGTTACCGAAGAAGAATCGAACTAGCCTACAACAAACGGGTCCGCCCAACCGACCTGAAAGAGGGGGATCTAGTCCTCCGAAAGCTGGCCATTTCGTTCCCCGGACAGAAGAGCAAACTGGCCCCAAATTGGGAGGGACCGTACAAAGTATCCAAAGTGATCCGCCCAGGTGCGTACAAGCTAGAAGACCTTGAGGGTAGAGAAATTCCGAGGACTTGGAACGCCGACCATCTTTTGAAATACCAAGAGAAGGCAACCCCGCCTATCTAAGTAACTCGAGATGTCGGGCCACAACTCCTGCTACTAGTAATTTTTCCTTTCTTTTTTCATTGTAATAACGGCTAGCAACTTTAGAAGCAGCCGACCATTAGATATTAATAAATAAATAAAGTTCTTTTTATTATCGCGTACTTTTGCCTCTAATTCCCTTATCACACAATGGTTCGGAGTCCAGCACTCGGCTCGACTCTCCCACCTCGGCACGTCTATAGACGAGCCGGGGGAAGATCGCCGTTCGAAATTGCTCCTGCAGCCGTTGAATGGATCGGAGTCCAACACTTGGCTCGATTCTGCTTCGCAAGTTCGCTCCTAAGCGGACTAGAAGTAGCTCGCCATTCGAAACTGCTCCTGCATCTCGTAAACTACCCACACGATGGTTCGGAGTCCAGCACTCGGCTCGACTCTCCCATCCCGGCACGTCTATAGACGAGCCGGGGGAAGATCGCCGTTCGAAATTGCTCCTGCAGCCGTTGAATGGATCGGAGTCCAACACTTGGCTCAATTCTGCTTCGCAAGTTCGCTCCTAAGCGGACTAGAAGTAGCTCGCCATTCGAAACTGCTCCTGCATCTCGTAAACTACCCACACGATGGTTCGGAGTCCAGCACTCGGCTCGACTCTTCCAACTCGGCACGTCTATAGACGAGCCGGGGAAAGATCGCCGTCCGAAATTGCTCCTGCAGCCGTCGAATGGATCGGAGTCCAACACTTGGCTCGATTCTGCTTCGCAAGTTCGCTCCTAAGCGGACTAGAAGTAGCTCGCCATTCGAAACTGCTCCTGCATCCCTAAAACCAGTATAACGCTCGGACCTCTCCGACACCCCCGCTCGATCTCGCCGACTCACCCTCGATCTGGTCGGAATTAGGTACGAATCACAGCCCTCGCCTGCCGAACCGAGGTACCGGGTTACCGACCCTCGTATATGGCAAAAAATCGTTCCGAGGCGAAGCCACCGTCAGATCGCCTCAGAAAGTGCGCCAGGACCTGATGGACGGAGCTCATTCAGCCACGTGTCCACAAAACGACAAGATAGTGTTTTCTTGGGAACTGGACCTGCCTAAAGATCCGTGCAAACATCAGACGTCCCTGATTAGGCCACGTGGGCGGGGTCGGGAAGCGACAACGCCTTAAGCAACCAGACCAACCCCATGGTTCACAAATGCAGTGAAAAAGGAAAATTCGAGGATGAGGAGTTCGGCGAAGCAAACACCAACCTCATGGTTCGTCCTAAAGCTACACTAGCTGACGACCATAGCACGAACAAGAAGACAGCCAAAAACAATTCACATAAAACAACTCCAATGCCATTAACAAGTCGGATAAAAGTTACAAAGCGGATTACAACAGCAAAAAATTGCAAGTAGGATTACAACCCGAACTTGCAAGCAAGATTACAACACAGTAACGCGATCAGCCCGTTACTTCCGGGGAAGAGGAATACTCCGTTTTAGAGACACTTTGGGTCGGCGCTTCTTCACCTCCGAGCTCGAATCCAAGCCGACGAACCGGGACGCCTCCTCATCACTAGCCCTAACAGTCGCTCCTACCGAAGCACCGCTTGAAGACACCGCCACACCGCTTTGGGCATCGGCGGCCGTCCTGCCTACGATAGGGGTCCGGCTCGCCGCTTGGTAGAACGTAATCCCTCGCTCGATCTCCTCGCGGGTGCACGAGGTGCTCCGGACATTTGGCCTTACCGGCTGGGGCTTAAGCCGCGCAACTTCTTCCTCCAGTTCGACGATGCGGTCTTTCAAAGTGTCATCTTTTACTATCACTTTAAACCGAGGAAGTTTCGCCGAACCAGGATATTCGGCACTGTCGGAAATAACGCGGCGCAAATGAGTCACTTCAATACTCTTGTCTACAGTCACCCTCTGCAACTCTTCCACCTTCCTCGCTAAGCCGTCCCGTTCGGCCAGAACTCGAGCAAGCTCTTCTGTCCTAGCAGATAGCTCAGCCTCGACTATCCGTAGGTCGTGCAACTCAGCTAAAATCTCGCCGTGCCTAATCTCCAAGTTGTGAAGCATCCTCCTCGTCAGGTCAACCTCACCCTCGAGGCGATCCTCCCGAGATTGCTTAAACAACTCCACTCGGCGCTGGTCGGCCGAGGTGTTACAAGTCGACTCGGCAATCTGAAATTAAAAAGAGATAGCATTGGAATACCACCGAGCCAAACACTTAGACAAATTTCGGAGTCAAAACACTTTTCATTCATTAAAAGGCGGTGGCCAGTCCGCAAAAAGGCATTACAATGATCGGAAGAAGAAACGCCGAAAAACTACAAAAACTTTGCAAGGGGATCAGGGGTCCACCTTCGTCGCCGCATCGACCACGGGCGCGTCGGCGGGGGGCCCGTTGACCTGCACGTCCGCCGCAGTCTCTCCACCCCGCCCTTCCTCGCCTTCGCCTTCGGCCTCATCATCCTCGCCTTCCTCCCCTTCGTCATCCGAGGTCGGCGTCGGAAACAATTGGTAGCCGACCCGCTCGAAGCCGGGGACGCGTTCCTGCACGTGGTCGAGGGCCAACTGATAAGACTTCTCCATGTTTTCGGCCATATGCCTCTTCGCCTCCTCCTCGACCTCCTTCTCCACCTCGGCTCGGATTTTCGTCGCCAGAGCCTCCTTCTCTGCTCTCTCCTCGGCCAAGGACTTCAGCGCCGCTGCTAAGTCTTCGGCGGCCTTGGCGGCCTTGGCAGACTCCGCGTCGAGCCGCTCCTTGGCCTTCTCCAAATCCGACCCAAGATCCGCGACCCGTACCTCCAAGGCCTCAGCCCTCCTCTGCTCGGCCTCAAGCTCTTTGACCGCCCTGACCTTCGCCAGCCTGTCCTTGTCGCTTGCAGACTTCAGATCCTTCTCCTGCGCGGCGAACGTCTCGAGGAGGTGGCCGAAGTGGCAAGTGGCCTACGAAGACAACAACCAGTAAAACACATGCCGAGCTGCAGACTTAGAGAAATTGGCAATGCACTTACCGAAACGAGTGACCGCGCGATTTCGAAGGTGTCGTCACCGACCGTCCCTGCCTTCAGTGCAGCAACGTCCTTCGGGGTCGCCAAATGTTTGACAACCTGCACTGACATCTGCGAGTTGCCGAGGAACCCATCATGGTTCTTCACTCGCCAGTTCGGCACGAACAGCTGCTTGTGCTGCTCTGTCAAGATCTCTTCGGCGGCCTGGGTTAGGGGCGGTGCCTCGATCGACAACGCCGCGTTCACATCAAAGGCTCCCTCGATCCCGCCAGGAACCGAAGAAGACGGGGGCACCTCGGCGATGACCAACTCCGAGGGCGCCTCCATGGTCGGAGGAGGAGGGACGGATGAAGCGACGGCAGGTGCCGGGGCTGACGAAACAGCCGCGGCCGCCCTCTTCCTCTTCTTCCCCCCGGCCAGCTTAGACCTGTCCGCCATCATGGCGTTGAAGTCGATCTTCATGCTTTCTGCAGCGGCCCAAAAAAAAAAAAAAAAAAGGGGGGGGGGACAAGTTAGCCAAAAGCTTGAAAAATAATGACAATTAAAAACGAGATGTCAGGAGCATACTCGGGTCGATAGGGCTTAGGCCGGACCCGAACAACACCTCCTCCGACAAATCCCTCCAACTCAGTATCGGAAGAGCCAATATCTTCCTCGCCACCTCTTCCTCGGCATCGGATAGGACAGGGTCGGAGCGCGCGAAATTCGGCACCTCCACCTTCCAGCGGGTCGGAATGGGCCTAATCGCCTCGCCCCTGACTATAAAATACTTCTCCTTCCAACCCTTAATCGAGTCAGGATTCTCGACAATCTTAACTCCCCTCCTCGGCCCCAAAAAGTATCGGTACTCCGTCTTGTGCTGACGGTTTACTCGATACAATCCTCGGAAGACCGTAAGATCCGGCTTCACCTCGGCTCGATAGCACTGGAGCATAAAGGCGTTCACGTGGCGCCATGTGTTCGGCGTGAACTGGGTCGGCGCTAAGCAATACCAGCCGAGGATCTCGAGGATGAACGGGTGCAGAGGGAAGCGCAACCCGGCATGAAGAGAATCAACGTCGAACATACACATGTCCGAAGACGGCAACCCAGAGTTCGCTCGCATCCCCGGACCTGGAACAATCAGTTTGTACTCCGGAGGAATAGCGAAAGCCCTTCTAACCCGGAGCAGGTCCTGCTCGGATACCAGAGTAACGAGCTCATCCGCTTCGGTGGCAAGTTCGGGATTAGGTTCTTCGACAATTTTGGACTTCCCATATACCGCCTTCTCCAGCAAGTCGCCCTCGTACTGCCTAACCCCTGAGTGACCGGACAGAACGGAAGGGTACCGTCCTATCTCGGGCGCCTGCTTCGGATTCTCCACGATCGTCTCCACAATGGGGGACTGGCTCTGTACCCTCCTCTTCTTCCTCCCCTTCTCCGTCACGACTACGGACGGTTCGGCGGCTTGCTTACCCTTCCTCCTAATGTCCGACCTCCTCCTCTCCTCGGCACTCTCGTCGCCCGAAGACGAGGCCCCACTGCCCGAATCTACTCGAGACATCTAAAGGAAAATTACTCAGACTAAGTAAACTGACCTCTTGAAGTGACGTCTACGGTCGGAATGCTCTGCCGGAAATCGCCTGGCCCACGCGACAGCTAGCGGAAGCGCCTTAGAGAGAAAATCGCCGCTAGCAGAGAACTTAGAGATCGAAAGTAAAAATCTTGAGTAAAAAAGTGAGAAATGAGCTTTGAGAGTAAGGGTGAGCGTCTTTTAACCCCTAGCAAGTTGGGCCTCCTTGGGAAACGCAAAAAGCCCAATAGGGAGCGGAAGCGGCAGGCGGAAAAGATACGAAGCTCAATCAAGGCAAGAAACCCTTCAAAATGACAAGGCAACGCCCCGGCTACGCAATTCCGTACCTCGACCAGACAACTTCGCAGTGCCGAGCCGAAGTACCGGGGTACCGACCCTCGTATATGGCAAAAAATCGCTCCGAAGCGAAGTCACCGTCGGATCTCCTTAAAACTCACGACGAAATCTGATGGACGGTTCAGATGATGCCACGTCCACAAAACGACAAGATAGCGTTTTCTCGTGATCTGAACCCCATCCTCGAGATGCGCGTCAAGATGGACCGCCCAGATCCAGCCACGCGTCCCTCCTCGCCGACTGCCCTCGGTTCGCCCGGCCGAGCAACCGGACAGCTCAGCCGAGCCACCGAGCCACTAAGAGCCGAGGAGGCGACCCCTCAGGAGAGGAGCTCCATAAAACACAACTCTGTGCCTCGGCCAAACAACTTCGCAGTGCCGAGCCGAAGTACCGGGGTACCGACCCTCGTATATGGCAAAAAATCGCTCCGAAGCGAAGTCACCGTCGGATCTCCTTAAAACTCACGACGAAATCTGATGGACGGTTCAGATGATGCCACGTCCACAAAACGACAAGATAGCGTTTTCTCGTGATCTGAACCCCATCCTCGAGATGCGCGTCAAGATGGACCGCCCAGATCCAGCCACGCGTCCCTCCTCGCCGACTGCCCTCGGTTCGCCCGGCCGAGCAACCGGACAGCTCAGCCGAGCCACCGAGCCACTAAGAGCCGAGGAGGCGACCCCTCAGGAGAGGAGCTCCATAAAACACAACTCTGTGCCTCGGCCAAACAACTTCGCAGTGCCGAGCCGAAGTACCGGGGTACCGACCCTCGTATATGGCAAAAAATCGCTCCGAAGCGAAGTCACCGTCGGATCTCCTTAAAACTCACGACGAAATCTGATGGACGGTTCAGAGGATGCCACGTCCACAAAACGACAAGATAGCGTTTTCTCGTGATCTGAACCCCATCCTCGAGATGCGCGTCAAGATGGACCGCCCAGATCCAGCCACGCGTCCCTCCTCGCCGATTGCCCTCGGTTCGCCCGGCCGAGCTACCGGACAGCTCAGCCGAGCCACCGAGCCACTAAGAGCCGAGGAGGCGACCCCTCAGGAGAGGAGCTCCATAAAACACAACTCTGTGCCTCGGCCAGACAACTTCGCAGTGCCGAGCCGAGGTACCGGGGTACCGACCCTCGTATATGGCAAAAAACCGCCCCGGGGCACATCAGCCGTTGGATCTGGTCAAAAAACGCGCTCGTCGTGATGGACGGTCCAGATTTGGCCACGTCCACTAAACGACAAGATAACGTTTTTTGGGGATCCACGCTAATATGGACGGCCCAGATTATGCCACGTACTTCGGAACCGCCGAGGCACCGAGCCATACAAACCGAGGTGCCGCAGTGTCGAGCCGAGGTACCGGGGTACCGACCCTCGTATATGGCAAAAAACCACTCCGAGGCATGTCAGCCGTTGGATCTTGCCAAAAAACGCGCTCGTCATGATGAACGGCTCAGATGATGCCACGTACTTCGGAACCGCCGAGGCACCGAGCCATACAAACCGAGGTGCCGAGGCGCCGAGCCGAAGTACCGGGGTACCGACCCTCGTATATGGCGAAAAACCGTTCCGACCCATATCAGCCGTTGGATCTCGTCAAAAAACGTGCTCGCCATGATGGACGGCCCAGATTTGGCCACGTCCACTAAACGACAAGATAGCGCTTTACGGGGATCCGCGCTGAGATAGACGGCCCAGATGATGCCACGTAATCGTCGAGCCGAAGCACCGAGCCATTCGAACCGAAGTGCCGAGACGCCGAGCCGGACTGCCGGAGTACCGAACCTCACATACGGCGAAAGAGCGAGCCGAAGAATAGGGGCCACTCGATCCCTCCGAAAATCGCGCCGCGCTCTGATCAAAGGCTCTGATGACGCCACGTCATAAATAGGTATGTAAAATCAATTTTTATTTATTTTAATCGTTTTATTTATTTAAAAATTGCGAAAAAATCACCAAAAATTCGGGAAAATTCACGGGAAAATCTAGAAAATAATTTTAAATTCAGGGTAATATTTTCTAACCCCTGAACGAACAATTATTGCCTGGAATGTATCGTGAGGGCCCCCGGACGACTGGTTAACACGTCGCAAAATTAAATAAATAATCCGAAAAAAAAAGTAGATAAAGACCGTTGGGCACTCAAGGATGCTTAAAAACAAATTGCAAAGACACACTACTACCCCCTTTAAGATTCGAAACCCTCCATTTGGACTCCGATACAGCTCCACCAGCCATTAAAACAGCTAAACTACTCCACAAAGACTGATCAAACTCAGTCTTTAGGAGTGGGGGGCTCGTGATATGGCTAAAAATGAGGTTAAATCGGAACCGTCCAGATAGATCACGAATCTTGAGGTACGGGGGTAAAACGGTAATTTCACACGCAGATAGGTCCGAAACGAGTACTGGGTCTCCTTCTCATAGATCCACTAACCCGCGAACGGATCCACCTCAGCTGGGTACGGGTTTCAACCCGCTACCAACCCGATCCGGCAAGATACAATCAAGGTCCCTGATTAGATCTAAATCAACGGCCATGATTCGCAGCTATCTTTTCACTGGGGATTAGGGATTAAATTCCTTAACTGATTATAGGGGATAGATCTTATCAGATTACATGCCTCATCTAATCACGGGAATTACATTCCTAAAACCAGTCTCTAAGACGCCTATAAATACCCCCCACCCATCTCCATTAAGAGGTAATCAACCTTTCTCTAGCAAAACGCTCTTTCATAATCAATTCTGGTTACTGACTTGAGCGTCGGAGGGTGCGTCGCCGGGAACAACCCCGGTGTTTCGCACTTTTTGCAGGTGCACGGCGGGAGCGACGATCAGAGTTCAACGGAACAGGTATACTGGTTCTCCTATTCAGTTTCCCCAAGAACTCACAAATTCATCTGTTTGCCCCCACACCGAATTTAGCGGCAACACTAAACTTACTGTAAATTTCCAGATTAATTATTCCCACAATAATTTATACTCCAGTAATTTTTAAAAAAAAAATTCCAATAATTAAACACATATTTTTGCATACAATTAGTTTAAATTGTATGCTACTACTACCATATTTCTTTTCGTCATTTCTTATCCAACTTAACATCAATATTCTCTATATCAATTCCCTGTTTATATTCATTTCACAAACCTACAAATTATATTTTTAATTATTCGTTACAAACATTATCACAAAAGGGTTCATTCAAGCACATAAAACAACATTTTCATTTGCATATAGTTTTTGATGCTAACAATGAATTTTTCTTCAAGCAATCCATAGCTATAATTAATTCACACACAACTTAAGTTTGATGATGGAACCACATACAAGCTATTTATCAACATTCCAATCAACTTATAAGCCATTTTTCCAATTAAAATGTACTCTTATTAATCTTTTTCATGTAATATCATTTCAATTCAATCTTAGCATGCTTTCTAATTAGAAACATGGAAAATAACCCACCTTAGCATGATATCTAATTAGACATATGGAAAATAACCCACCTTAGCATGATATCTAATTAGAAATATGGAAAATAACCCACCTTAATTGGAGAGAAATACAATTGCAACACCTCCTAAAAGTCCTTGCCAAAAGAGCGTTCCTCCTCCTCTTCGATGTGCACACGAGCCTCCAAAAGATGCAATTCCGAGCTTCAAATATGCCGACCTTCCTTTCTTGGTGCAAACACAACTCCTCACACACAACTCTCAATCTTTTAACTCACTTAATATACTACTAATAATGTATTTTATACTATACGTTTTGGAGAAATAAAGAGTACAAAAATAACTAGGCTAGGGGGAGGGAGTATTTATACTAAAAATTGGAGTGAAATGGAAGGCTAGGATCAAACTAGGAGTTAGAAATAAAATGCTAGGATTCAAGGGAGAGTTATAGTAACCAACCATGATCAAGCAACCACCACCCATGACTCCATTCAAATTTCCTTTTCCCTTCATGTCAAAAACTGGCCTTACATGGTGCATTTGCACGTGCATGCATTTGTTCTCCATTTTAAAAAAGTTGTACATTATATTTTCTATAAAAATAATCTTTAAAAGATGTTCTACATTACAAGTTGTAGTTAAAATAGAAATAACTCAGGGGCTTTAATTAATGGGCCAAAATAATAGTTTTACAAATAATTTAGATTTGGGCTCAAAAAGAAAGGCTTATGTTCATTTGAAGAAAATGGGCTTTATAAAAATAATTAAAGAACACATACACACACACACACACACACACACACACACACACACACATATATATATATATATATATATCCACACATCATCCATAATGAAAAATAATTACAAGATTTCATACTACAAAATTGCACGTGCACAATACGTGCAAAAATTAATAATTTTCATAAATGAAAATCGGGGTATTACGCTAAGAAACCGGCTTCGGATCGGTTTGGCTTGGCTTGGCTCTGTAACAGCAGAGTAATGGCTCACCAGTTATGAATCTGAACCACCACTCTGCTATTGCAGAGTAGTGACCATTACTCTGCTGTTACAGAGTAATGGGCCCTTTAGTCCATTTCTTTAGCTTATATACTAGAGAAATCTTTCCCATCTTCTGATGTGGGACTATCCATTTTCTCCAAATTCCCAGGTTAGTACATTTTGAGTACCCAACTTTGGACCTACATTTCTCATTCATACAGAAACCATTTTTGACAAATGTGTACATTATAGAATAGTACTCTATGAGAGTAACGTAATCCAATCACTTTCAGGAGCCACCGGTGCCGGAGCCCATCGGAATTCGGCCCGGAAAATATTCCAAAAATATTTCCAACAATCCCCCACATGAATGGAAATTACCAGACTATGCAATCCAGACACAACAGAAAATACATAACAGAAAAAACTCTGAGAGTACAATCGAAAAATTACTGCATCAGGAATGGTAATAATTTTTCAACTTTGAACCACTCTTAGTGAGTAGCCATCGGATTCACTTGACCAGGTAATGAACATGATGTCTTGAACTACCTGGACTTTGATGTGAACCTAGACAATAACTATCACACAGTTTCATCTCCTCATAGAACTAGGTTCTCTTGTTGTGTTCATTTTGGCCTTAAACAACCCTGGTTAATCGTGAGTGAAATTGGAGTATCATTCTCCTAGAAATGGCCTCATTTTACACTCATAATGTGATTGCCCATAAAGAGTATTCTTTCATACCCTACTTTTATTTCAAAGCTATGGGAATCATTAAAAGCAAAGATTATCCTAACCCTTTGCAGGCAGCACTACTTTATCATCCTAAGAGTAGGTATGAGATTTTAATCTCTCAGTACTCACATCGATTCAACAAGATTTAGTTGTCCCGTTGAACCAAGATTTTGGGATCTCTAATTCCTAGGTAGGGTTTCCATCAAGTATCCTCTTTCTTCATAGGCTTTAAACCTATTACTCTTGATGATCTCACAACTTGCTCTCGTGAAAAACCTTTAGTAAATGGATCCGCTAGGTTTTCAGCCAATTTTATATACTCTATAGAGATTATTCCATTTGAGAACAATTGCCTAATGGTTCGCTTTCTTATATGACGAGACTTACCATTATACATACAACTCAGTGCCCGTACTATAGCCGATTGGCTGTCACAGTGTACACATAAAGCAGGCACAAGTTTTCCCCACATATTAATATCCTCTAAGAAGTTTCGAAGCCATTCTGCTTCCTCTGTCGTTTTGTCTAAAGCAATAAACTCAGATTCCATGGTGGATCTGGCCAATAGCGTTTGTTTAGAGGATTTCCATGACACAGCTGCACCACCAAGTGTGAAGACATATCCACTTGTGGATTTTGAGTTCTTGGAGTCCGATATCTAGTTGGCATCACTGTAGCCTTCAAGTACTGCTAGATATCTGACGTAATGCAGCGCATAACTCTGAGTATGTCGTGAGTAGTTTAATACTCTAGTTATTTATTTCCAATGACTTCGTCCTGGATTACTTGTGTAGCGGCTCAGTACATTTATTGAATGTACCAAGTTCGGTCTTGTACAATTTGTTAACCCTATCAGACTACTGATTACATGTGCAAATTCCAATTGTGATATGCTGTCACCCGTGTTTTTGAACAAGTGAAGACTGGGATCCACATGACTTTTGGCAGACCCATTGGAGTAATTCTTGAATCTTTCAATTACTTTCTCAGCGTAATGAGCTTGAGACAAAGTAATTCCCTCAGACGTCCTAGAAACTTTGATTCCTAGTATGACATCGCAACTCCCAAATCTTTCATATCAAACTTACCACTGAGCATGTTTTTAGTTTGTTTGATAATGTCATTACTGTTACCAATAATGAGCATGTCATTTACATACAGACACACCAGAATTATCCATTTGGAGTATCTTTGATGTAGATACACTTAGCACATTCATTTATTTTGAAACTATTTGACATCATAACATTGTCAAATTTTGCATGCCACTGCTTTAGAGCTTGTTTCAGTCCGTACAAGGATTTTACAAGCCTGTACACCTTGTTTTCCTATTCAGGAACTACGTAACTCTTAGGTTGTTTCATGTGTATTTCTTCTTTTAAATCCCCATTTAGAAATGCGGTTTTGACATCCATTTGATGTATTTCAAGGTTACGTAGAGCTGCAATAGCTATCAGCATTCTTATGGAAGTTATCTTGTGATCGGGAAATATGTATCAAAGAAGTCTAGGCCTTCCTTTTGCCTAAATCCTTGTACCACAAGTCTCGTCTTAATGTTTCTCTGTTGAACCATCTGGTTTCGATTTTTGTTTGAAAATCCATTTGCATCCTAGAGCTTTACACCCAGAAGGCAAATCGACCAACTCCCATGTATGATTTTGCAAAATGGAATCTATTTTACTTCTGATTAATTCCTTCCACATAGGAGCATCAGGCGTAGATATAGCTTCCTTGAATGTTCTGGACTCATTCTCTAACAGAAAGGCCATTACAAAGTCATGACTAAATGGCTTTGATGTTCTAACCCATTTACTTCATCTAGGTTCATCATTATTATCTCCTGGTTCATCAACCGAGGTACTTGCACTCCCTTGCTGACGTATATGTTTGGAATATATAGCATCCTTACATGGAAGCACGTGTTCAAAGAAGGAGGCATTCCTTGATTTCATTATTGTATTCACATGGACGTTCGGTATATCCAATTTATATACCATGAACCGGTATGCACTACTGTTATGTACATGGCCTATGAATATGCAATCAATGGTTTTAGGTCCTATTGTGATCTTTTTGGGATTAGGTACTTCTACCTTTGCTAGACACCCCCACACTTTGAGTTATTTGTACGAAAGTAGATTACCTTTCCACAGTTCGTATGGTGTCTTGCCAGTTTTCTTGTGCGGTATTTTATTGAGAATGTAGTTGGCGGTCCGCAATGCTTCCCCCCATATGTTCTGGGGTAACCCAGAATTCAACAACAGGGCATTCATCATCTCCTTTAGAGTTCGGTTCTTATGCTCGGTATTACTGTTTGATTCAAGCGAGTAAGGAGCAGTGATCTGATGAACTATTCCATGTTCGGAATAGAACATATTAAATGATGCATCATATTCCCCTCCTCTATCACTCCTAACGATTTTAATTATTTTGCCAAGTTGATTATGAACCTCAAGCTTATATTCCTTGAATTTATCCAAAGCCCCATTTTTGCTATTTAACAAATAAACACTGGTCCTCTTCTTTTCCTCTCCACAAAGTTTAGCGTTTTAGTCTTCATCAATTAGATGAGGCTACTTGTAATTTACGTTCTTTTCACTATACTATTAGTCATCCGACTTTTTTATTTCCCCTAATTGGCTTTGTCTGTTGATTCTTCTTACAGGGTTGAGGTTCCTAGAGGTCATGTCTCTTAGTATTTTGATTTTTGGGCTGTCCACTTGGGGATTTCAGCCTTATGCACCACTGCTGCTGCTAACTGTGGTCAGCCGTGGGTTTTGTTTGCTTTTTGGGCTGGGCAGCTGTTGTGCCCTTCTCTTTTTTGTTATCTGCGCGTCTTAGTGTGCTTAATTTTCTATACTACTTCCTGTATATGTTCTTTAACTTGTTTGTTGTGTTAACTTAGCAATGTTGAAGTTGTCCTTTTTAGCTTCTGTCTGTGATTACTTCCATTGCTCTTGAGCGACTCTGCTCTCATGTACTTAGATGTTTTTAGTTTAGATCCCGTTATCTGGATGGTTTGGTTGCGTTCTTTTTTTTTAGTTCTGTTAGCTCCTGGCAGATGGTGTATTTGGGGTTATACCCACTTCTAATTCTGTGTGTCTCTGGGTCTCTGGTGGGTTTTTCTCTGTTCTATTGCAGGTGATTTCTTCGGCCTGTGCTCTTTCTCCTGATGCTTGCAAGCTGCATTTAGCCATCGATATGTTTCGTAGCTGTTTCATTTGTCTTTATAGCTTCGTTTGTTGCAGGATTTTCTTTATCTCTAGGGGAGTGCTTCGCTGGGTGCACTGTTAGCGACGCTGGTGGCCAGTGGCTGCCCGGGAGTCTAGCTGGTAGTGATGCTTTTAGGGGCAGCCCGTTCGGCTTGCCTTGGGCCTTTGGCTGCTACCACTTTGTTTTTAGTCATTTTTGGGTTTTGGGGGGGGAGGGGCAGGTCGATCCCTTTGCTGTTCTGATGGTCTTCGGCTTATGCAAAGCTCTCCCTTGTTTGTTGTTCCTGGTCTTACTTGTATTATTTTATTCTTGTTCGTGTAATTTTACTTCTTGTAAAATTCATCGCTGTAGCTACTTATTATATATATATATATATATATATATATATATATATATATATATATATATTTGGCTGGAGTCTTAGGACTCTATCCGTGTTATCAAAAAAAATAAGTATACATAGTAGTATTTTGTGCAATCGTCTATGAACGTCACAAAATACTTTTTACCGTCTTTGGTTTGCATGTATTTTAAATCATACATATCCGTATGAATTAGACCTAGAGTTTCAGTATTTCTTTCTACAGAACGGGATGGAGTTTTAGTGAGTTTGGCCTCTGTGTAAACTTCACATTTGTCGCAGTTGTCTACCTTAAATTTTGGTAGTAAATTCATGTATCAGTTTCAGTTTATTTGCCACAATACCGTCAAGTATAAGTTTCAACTAGAGCAGTGCGTAAGTTATCTTCCCTTTACTATGGGCCTTATGAAATCATGGAACGAATTGGAGCTGTGGCTTATAGGCTCAGTCTACCTGTAAAGTCGAAAAGACACCCTGTTTTTCACATATCACAGCTGAAGAAGCATTTGGGACCTCAGGTTGAAGTACAGCGTAGTGTTCCAATACCAATATCCACATCCTTACTTGAACCAGAGGAGATATTGGATAGAAGAATAGTTGTTAAAGGTAGGAAGTTGGTGTCTGAAGTTTTAATCAAATGGCAGTATCAGGATGTGAGTAATGCGACTTGGGAACCCTATTGGGAGTTAGTGCGCAGGTTTCCTCTCTTCGACCTTGAGGAAAGGTCTCAAATTAGGGGGGAGGAGTTGATACATTCCAAAAATTAAACATGGAAGATGGAGGAGAGACAGGAGTCGAGAGAGCAGGAGTTGAAGTGCAGGGAAGCTGGATTGGGTATTATATCAGATATATTAGTTGAAATTGTAATAGTGAGGATTAGGAGGTTTTAAGTGCAAAAATGTAATTGAATTGTTATCTTGTAATCTCAACCGTTGTATGTTTGGATGGGGTAATCACTGTCATAGGATTTGGGTGGGACCCACTTGTAACGGCTTCAATGGCCTGTCCATTTACGTGTATGAGGCGTGTTTCTTTATAAAAGGAGATTGATCAGGAGCTGATCGATCAGACCATTTCATATGCAAATTCCTCTTCCCTCTTCTTGTGTTCTTACTCTGATCTTCCTTGTCTTCTCCCTTCTTGATCTAACCTCTTTGTTCTCAGTGCTGCCATGGCAAAAATCAGGGTGAAGGTTGCATCAATGGTATCAGAGCCGATTGATCCTGCGACGAGTTTGGAAGACGAAATTCATCAAGATTTTGTGGATGAGGGGATTCTTGGCGTAGCACCAAATCTGGAGTGGCATCGGAGTCATCAGTTCTTGAATGATAGAGTTGTAATGGTGGAGAATCAGGTTAAAGAAATGGCATCGCAAACTTCTCAAATTCTCTTAATACTAGTGCAGTTGCAGCTGCTGACTCAACGCATCGGAGAGTTCCAATCCAATCAAGAATCATCAGAGGTGGTTCCACCATCGAAACGTAATGGTAAGCAGAATCTTAACCCTGAGATTAATGGAGATGGAAGGTCGCTTCGCACTGTTAGGAATGGGGAAGTTCTTGATGGAGGTGATGGAGGGAACTCAATTGGGAAAAAATTAAAATTGAAACCACCGAAATTGGATGTATACCCATTCTCAGGAACAGGTGATGTGCTTAATTGGATTTTCCAAGTTGAGCATTATTTTGAGTTGTATAGAATCAGAGGGGAAGAGAAAGTAAGGCTAGCATTTTTTTTCTCAAAGATGAGGCAGTTCAATGGTGCCGTTGGTTCCTTAAGACCAGTGAGGGTGTAGTAACTTAGAAAGAGTTTAAAGAGGGGATATGCAACAGGTTTGCGTTAGGAATTTATGAGGATGCAGCAAAATCTCTATGTTGATTGGATCAGACGTCGACAGTCTTGGATTATCAGGTGAAGTTTAAGTTACAATGCTTAGTAGAAGGAATAAGTGAACCCTATCTTATGCAACAATTTGTGAGTGTTCTCAAAGAAGAACTACAATATGATGTTGCTATGGCAGAGCCGCAATCATTGAGTGAAGCTTTCAAGGTTGCATTGAAGTTTGAAAAGAAATTCAATTCATTGAAGCAATTTTATAAGACACATTATAGATCAAACTACAGAGCTTCGTTGTCTGGGTATAATTCTTGGTCTCAACAATCACAGTCGATTGCCCAAACACAGCCTATTACTCATCCAGTAAGATTCCAAAGCAATACAAATTCTATTAATCCTGGTAGACCTACCTTAAAGAAGTTATCACCTAATGAAGTGTGGGATAAAGAAAGAGGGGACTATGTTTTCATTGTGATGAGAAGTATATACCAGGGCATTTGTGCAAGACGAAGACATATATGTGTATAGAAGGGGAGTGGGATTTGTTCAGCTTATAGGATGAGGAAGAGTTGAATCAATTGATAGTGGAAGATGAGAAGATTGAACTAAGCAAGAACACAGATCACCATCACCTTCACACTGCAGCACTAGGCACTGGGGTAAACACTGAATGCCTGATTCTCAAGGCACAACTCAGAGGTATAGATGTGCATGTGCTGGTAGATAGTGGGGCTACCCATAATTATATTGATCCATTCATCCTCCAAAGAACAGGGTTACCACTTTCTATCAAACAAACTTTTAATGTGAGAGTTGCGGGAGGTAAAGAAGTGGAAGGAAGTGGGTTATGTTCTAATGTGCACTTGAATTGCCAGGGCTACGAGTTTGTGGATGATTTCTTGGTGTTTCCCATTGGAGGACATGATGTGGTTCTTGGAGCTAAGTGGATCAAGCAAGTAACTGAGGTAACAGTCAATTTAATAAAAAAACAGTTGAAGTTCAATCACAGAGGAATTAATTGGGTTTTGTAAGGCTTGCACCCTGGTTCAACTAAACTTCTCTCAGACAAGGAAGTTAACAAGATAGCTCTGCTGACACATAGGGGATTTGTGTTGTATCTAATGTCATGTGATGAAGAGCTTCATTCTTCACTTGAAGCAGTGCCGCAAACACCAGATCTTCATGACTTGTTAGATGAGTTTCAAGGGTTGTTTGAAGAACCAAAGAAACTACCACCTACAAGATCTTGTGACCATCAAATACCCTTATAGAGCAGTTCTAAACCTATTTGTATCAGGCCATATAGATACTCATTTGAGCAAAAGAATGCGATTGAGGAAATTGTGGAAGACGTGTTAAAACAAGGCATTATCAGACCAAGCAACAGCAGTTATAGCTCTCCAGTAGTTCTTGTGAAGAAGCATGATGGATCTTGGAGATTTAGCGTGGATTATAGGTCCTTAAACAAGCAAACCATCAAAGATAAGTATCCAATCCCAATCATTAATGATTTACTAGATGAACTCCATGGATCTAGATTTTTTACTAAACTAGATATCAAATCTGGGTACCATCAGATACGAATGCATAAGGATGCCATCTCAAAAACTACATTTAGAACTTACAGTGGCCACTATGAGTTTTTGGTAATGCCCTTTGGTTTGAGCAATGCACCATCTACCTTCCAATCTCTTATGAATGACATTTTTCGACAGCGCTTGAGAAAATTTATCTTGGTTTTCTTTGATGACATTTTAATCTTTAGTAGTTCTTTGCAAGATCACTTGGCACATCTCAGAGAAACCTTTCTGATACTAAAGAATAATCAATTGTTTGTAAAGAAACCTAAGTGCACATTTAGTCAAAAGGAGGTAGAGTATTTGGGTCATGTGGTATCTGATAAGGGAATTGCAGTGGATGCAAAGAAGGTGACTGCAGTGCAAGACTGGCCACTTCCAAAAAATGTTAAACATTAAGAGGATTTCTTGGGCTTACGAGGTATTACCGAAAATTTATTAAGAATTATGGTTCAATTGCTTCCCATTTAACAGAATTGACAAAAAAGGAAGAGTTCAATTGGAATGAAGAAGCTGCAGTAGCTTTTGAACAACTGACAAAGGCTCTCATAACAGCTCCAGTTCTTCAATTGCCAAACTTTAATGAAACCTTTATTGTTGAGTGTGATGCTTGTAAAGTGGGTATAGGAGTTGTACTCTTGCAAAAGAACCACTCTATTGCATATATCAGTCAAGGAATTAAGGGAAAATGCTTGCATTGGTCAGCTTATGAGAAGGAGATGCTTGCGATATTATTGGTAGTCAAGAAATGGAAACAATACCTTTTTGGGAGAAAGTTCCTCATTCGCACAAATCATAAACCACTCAAATATTTGTTAGATCAAAGGTTATCAACAGAGGCTCAACATTCGTAGTTGGTTAAGCTTTATGGATTCAATTTTGATGTGGAGTATAAAAGGGGAAGTGACAATGTACCTGCAGACAGGTTATCTAGGAGAGATTTAGATTGCTTCCTGGTTCAATTGAGTTCTTTGGACTCAGAATGGTGGAAGGATGTCTTGGACATGAATTTGAAAGATCCTTATTTCAAAGACTTAGCAGATAGAGTTTTGAAGTCCAACAACAGCAAGTTTTCTAGGGTTACGGGAGTATGGTATAAAGGCACCAAAGTAGTGTTAAGCCCAACATCAGTCCTTAGGAAATTGATGATTTCTGAGCATTATGACACACCTATAGGTGGCCATTCAGGGTATGACAAGACTCTTCAGAGACTTCGCAGATCATTTTGGTGGAGAGGGATGAAGTTGGATGTTCAAAATTATGTGAAAGAATGTTCTACATGACAAACAAGCAAGTATATTTGTCAATCACCTGCGGCGTTATTACAACATCTTCCAATACCTGCTTAAATATGGGTGCAAGCGAGTATGGACTTCATTGAGGGTCTTCCTCTCAGCTGCAGATACTCAATTATTTTGGTAGTTGTCGACAGAATGAGTAAATATGCTCATTTTTTCCCCATTAAACATCCATACACTGCAGTATCTATCATACAAGTGCTTACTGAGGGTATTTTTAAGCTATATGGGATGCCTACATCCATAGTCTCTGATAGGGGAGCTGTGTTCTCAAGCCATCTTATGAAAGAATCTCTTAAGCTGCAGGGCACAAAGATGCATTATTCAACTGCTTACCATCCACAGACTGACGGTCAAACGGAGGTAGATAACAGGTGTTTAGAGACTTATTTGAGGTGTTTTTGCTACCACAAGCCTAGTGATTGGAGTAGATGGTTACCTTGGGCAGAGTATTGGTATAATACATCCTATCACAACGCTATTAAGTCGACTCCATATGAAGTAGTTTATGGTAGATCTCCTCCTACGATAATGTCCTATATCCCTCATACTGCTAAGAATCCTCAAGTGGAAGAAGCATTGCTATCAAGGGATGTCACTCTACAATTGCTCAAAGACAATCTAAAGAAAGCACAAGATAGGATGAAGAAACAATCAGATGGTTATAGGCTTGATAAAGAATTCCAGGTAGGGGATTTAGTGCATGTTAAATTGCAATAATAATGTCAAGTATCAGTTTCAAGTAGAGCAGTGCGCAAGTTATCTCCCCTTTACTATGGGCCTTATGCAATCATGGAACGAATTGGAGTTGTGGCTTATAGGCTTTCTACCTGTAGAGTCAAAAATACACCCTGTTTTTCACATATCACAGCTGAAGAAGCATTTGGGACCTCGGATTGAAGTACAACGTAGTGTTCCAATACCAATATCCACATCCTTACTTGAACCAGAGGAGATATTGGATAGAAGAATAGTTGTTAAAGGTAGGAAGTTGGTGTCTGATGTTTTAATCAAATGGCAGTATCAGGATGTGAGTAATGCGACTTGGGAACACTATTGGGAGTTAATGCGCAGGTTTCCTCTCTTCGAACTTGAGGCAAGGTCTCAAATTAGGGGGGGAGGAGTTGATACAGGCCAAACATTAAACATGGAAAATGGAGGAGAGACAGGAGTTGAGAGAGAAGGAGACAGGAGTCGAGAGAGCGAGAGCTGAAGTGCAGGGAAGCTGGATTGGGTATTATATCAGATACATCAGTTGAAATTGTAATAGTGAGGATTAGGAGATTTTAAGTGCAAAAATGTAATCGAATCGTTATCTTTTAATCTCAGCCGTTGTATGTTTGGATGGGGTAATCACTCCATAGGATTTGGGTGGGACCCACTTGTAACGGCTTCAACGGCCTATCCATTTACGTGTATGAGGCGTGTTTCTCTATAAAAGGAGATCGATCAGACCATTTCATATGCAAATTCCTCTTCCCCTTTCTTGTGTTCTTACTCTAATCTTCCTTGTCTTTTCCCTTCTTGATCTAACCTCTTTGTTCTCAGTGTTGCCAAGGCGAAAAGCAGTGTGAAGATCGCTTCAAATTACAACAATACTTGCACATCCAGTCGATTGAACCTGCGGTAATTTTATGGAATCCAATGAACCATAATTTATAGGATTATTTTTCTGCTCCAATTTCGGCGATGCATGCACCTCTTTTGTTTTGTTTTTTCCAAAAAAAATACATCAAGAGATGAAGGAGATGAGTAGTCGGTCTAGTAGTCCCCCACTCTCTGTTAATCATTATATCGAATATCGTTTCCTTTCTTTGGCTGGGGATACTTGTATAGACCCCAACAACAAAAGTGTGAGGATGTTTCGAAAAAAAACAACTCATGTGTACTTAATGACTCGAACAAGGGACATGAAACAAGTAAAGGCGCAGTGTAGCATACTATTATTACCTGCATTGTGCATATGGTATTAAGTTATGTATATTAATTTTATGCAAAACGAACAAGACAAAAGTTGCCTACTAATAACACAAATCAGCAACTCCAAAAAAAACAAAAAACAAAATAAATAAATAAACAAACAAACAGACTAGCTCTAACATGGAGATTGAGGAGGGTAAGCAAGAATGATTTTTGGGTAGATTTTTGTTTCCTTCTTAATGTGGTGCTCATTTGCATCAGTTTTAGCCATGTACTTTAACACGTACACCCACTATACTATTCAAAATTATTATCAATTTTTTAGACTACACTCTAGAAAGTTCAACATCATTTCTAGACTACATTCTAGAAAGTTAACATCGAGACTTTTTCCCATATCTTCACCAAGAAGCTCCCCATTTAATGAACTTTTCTAGAGAATTCTCCCATCAACCTAACCCAACTATAAATACCCCTTAGAGGTTGGCTATTTGAATTAAGCTGCTATAAAGATTAATAAAGTGAGTAGTAAATAGAGTAGAGTGTACTAGTGAGGCTGAGTATAGATGTTGAAACACCTAAAGAGAGAAAGAGTACATACTCTTCAGCGATAGATTTGTGAATCTATTGTGTCATTGTTCTTGTATTATTAAACCTAGTATTTTTTACGTGCGATGCACGTTTTGATAAGAGTTGGAGGATTTTCACGTGTGATTTACGTGTTAAAAAATAGTTTTAGAGTTTGACGTGCGTTGCACGTTATTGGAAAAATATTTTGAACGAAAAGCTACAATTTGTACGTGCAATGCACGTATTTTAAAGTAGAATTTGAGTTGTACATGCAACATATGTGTATGTTTAGTGTTAAAAATATTATAAAATTGTTTTGCACATGCGTTGCACGTTTTAAATATGTGGAATTTTTTTCATTTGTTTATTTTTGTTGTAATTAATGGAAGAGTTAGAGTTGCACGTGCAACGCACGGGTTTGTATGTTGACAAATAACATCCCCAACTCTCCCATTATAATATTAGAGATTATAGAATCAAGAAGTCCTCATTTTATCATTGTTCGCATATAAGACCTCCATTATATTCTTCTACTCATTTCCAACAAAGTGGTATCGGAGCTTTCTTCTGGTGGGTTCAATCTAAAAAGAAGTTCTGCTCGATGGCGAATATGTTTCAGCCACAAATTCTGAAGCTGACAAAGATGAACTATGATCATTGGAGCATTCAAATGAAAGTTTTGCTACGATCGCATAAGCTATGGGAGATTATAGAGAGTGGCTACAATGAACCGGCGTCGCCCGCTGCTGATTCAGCTTTGACTAATGCGCAGAAGAATGACCTAAGGCAATTAATGAAGAAGAATACTAATGCATTAGTTATCGTCCATCAAGGCGTCAATGAATCAGCCTTTGAGAAGATTTCAGATGCAAAGTCTTCAAAGAAAGCTTGGGCTATTCTGTAGAATGCTTACCAAGGAGTTGACAAAGCAAAAAATATATGTCTTCAAACTTTACGAGTTGAGTTTGAAAATCTTAATATGAAAATTGGTGAAACAATTTCGGATTACATTGATCGAGTACAAGCTATAACCAACCAAATGAATAGAAATGGAGGGACTATAGATGAAGTTACAATAATAGAGAAAGTATTGAGATCTTTGACTCCAAAGTTTGAACATGTAGTAGTAGTTATCGAAGAGTCAAAAGATCTGTCTACTATCTCTATAGATGAATTACAAGGATCTCTTCATGCTCATGAGCAAAGGATAAACCAAAACCAAAATAATGGAGAAAATTTAGAGCAAGCTCTCCTAGGTAAGTTGAGAATTAAAGAAGGTGTGCAAAGAGGATGTGGCCGAGGCAACAGAAGCAGAGGCAGTTACGGAAGAGGCTCAAATTCTCAAAGAGGGCATGGAAGGAAATCTTACCAACATCATTATGAAGAAGATGATCGTGAACGATCAACTGGTCGAAGACAAGGACAAGGACGAGGACGGGGACCAGGTGCACGTGGTCGAGGTCGTGGAAGATACTACCAAACTCACATAGCTCAATACCATTGCTACATTTGTAAAGCCTGTGGTCACTTCAACTACGACTATCCAAGCCAAACAGAAAGCAGAGTCACCGAGAATAGCAACTTCGTCACAAAATACGGGAGTGATGAATCAACAGTACTCCTAGTATACTAGAATTAGGAGTACAAGTATCGAGATGTTCGGTACCTGGATTCAGGAGCCAGCAACCATATGTATGGAATCAAGGAGTACTTCACCAAGCTAAATTAGTCGGTTAGAGGCGAAGTATCATTCAGAGATCAGTCAAAGATTCCAATCAAAGGCATGGGTGATATCATGATCCACACAAAAGCTGGCGACCACAGATATATTTCTGATGTTTACTATGTTCCCTCATTGCAGAACAATATCCTTAGTATATGTAATATCTCGAGCAGATATTAATAATGTTATTTTATTATTTTTATTTTCAGAATTGAAATATTTTTTTTAGATATTACTCAGTTTAATTAATAATCATTATTTGTATATATACCAGTCTATATGTATATGTATTGCATCAATTTGGTACTGAAATCTTCCGAGCCGATAATATTTTTTTTTTATTCTCGGAATTAAATTTTTTTTTGTACGGATTGTTTGGTTTGACGAATATAAATTATCGGTATATATATTAGTATATATGTATACATATTGTATCGATTTCGTACATTTGTACAAAATCATGTAGTATGTGTTTTTGGATAAAAATATCTTTATTTTTGTCATGATTGATCAAAAAAATGAATGGTTAGGATTTAATTGGGAGGGATAAATATTAATAATATATGTTTATTTTTTGTATTATGAATTGTATTAATATTTGTTTCCTTCATAGCTAAGCTAACTCCCATACCCCCCCCCCCCCCCCCCCCCCCCCCCAAATTTTTGGCCGGCCAAATACCCCCCAAGGCAAAAGGGGTGCCAAACCCTAATTCACCCCTCACCCTCTCATACACTCACATTCTCAATTTTTTCTATAAATACCCCTTCCCTTCACCATTTGCTTCATTTGCTAGACAAAAAAAAAGATAAAGAAAGTAAAAGAAAGAGAGAAATTTTAACAAGAGAGATTTTCATTTGTAGGTGGTAGTAGAAGCTAGGAGGAGGAGAAGGAAAGCTATGCTAGTTCTTCCTACTAGAACATAAGGTGGGGGGTTTATCTACTCTTTTGTTTGTATTGATTGTTGTTTTCATCTTATTTGTTGTATGTATATTATTCTAAAAACTTGGACAAAATCATGTGCATACGATGGCCTTAAAGTGTGTTATGAAGGATTGAGGTTGTAAGAACTTAACAGAACTAATAAAGATCTAATCTTTAATAACTTGATGTTATTATTTATTGTTATTTATTGTTATTGTTGTTATTATTGTTAATAAAAAACTAACAACTTGGACTAAATCATGTGCATATGAGAATTGATGGATTAAGAATATTTACATACCAAGTTTGAGGTTGTAGAACTCAACAAATATAATAAAAATTCAATCTTTAACCAAATTGTTGTTATTATTATTATAATTATTGTTTTTATTGTTAATAATTGAACAACTTGGACTAAACCATGTGCACAGAAGAATGGATGGGTCGGAAAATAGTTACATACCAAGTTTAAGGTTGTAGAAATCAACAAATGTAATAAAAATCCAATCTTTAACCAAATTGCTGTATGTATAACTTCTAATTCATAAAAGAGTAGTTTTTTGTTGTATGTATAACTTCTAGTTCATGAAAGAGTAGTTTTTTGTTGTATGTATAACTTCTAATTCATGAAAGAGTAGTCTTTTGTTGTATGGAACTTCTTGTTCATGAAAGAGTAGTCTTTTGTGGTATGTATAACTTCTAGTTCATAAAAAAAGTATTCTTTTGTTGTATGTATAACTTCTAATTCATAAAAGAGTAGTCTTTTATTGTATGTATAACTTCTAGTTTAATAAAGAACCCATGAATTTATGTTGCATGACCGTTCTAGTTGAATTTGATAAAGAACCCATTAATTCTAGTTGTATGTTGTTGTAGTTAAGTTTAATAAAGAACCCATGAATTTATGTCGCATGATCGTTCTAGTTGAATTTGATAAAGAACTCATGAATTCTAGTAGTATGTTGTTCTAGTTAAGTTTAATAAAGAACCCATGAATTTATGTTGCATAATCGTTCTAGTTAAGCTTAATAAAGAACCCATGAATTTATGTTACATGATCATTCTAGTTGAATTTGATAAAGAAACCATGAATTCTAGTTGTATGTTGTTCTAGTTAAGTTTAATAAAGAACCCATGAATTTATGTTGCATGATCGTTCTAGTTGAATTTGATCAAGAACCCATAAATTCCAGTTGTATTTTGTTCTAGTTAAGTTTAATAAAGAACCTATGAATTTATGTTGCATGATTGTTCTAGTTGAATTTGATAAAGAACCCACGAATTCTAGTTGTATGTTGTTCTAGGTAAGTTTAATAAAGAACCCATGAATTTATGTTGTATGATCGTTCTAGTTGAATTTGATAAAGAACCCATGAATTCTAGTTGTATGTTGTTCTAGTTAAGTTTAATAAAGAACCCATGAATTTATGTTGCATGATTGTTCTAGTTGAATTTGATAAAGAACCCATGAATTCTAGTTGTATGTTGTTCTAGTTAGGTTTAATAAAGAACCCATGAATTTATGTTGCATGATTGTTCTAGTTGAATTTGATAAAGAACCCATGAATTCTAGTTGTATGTTGTTCTAGTTAAAATTGGACTAAATCATGTGAGTGTTCTTCATCTTTAATTTATGGATGATAATAAGATGATGGTAAGCTTAACACGAAATTCTAGTTAATATAAGATGGATATGCCATGAAATGTTAGTGGTAAAATTATGCACTCAATTATGGGTAACAATGGTTGTAAAGTCACCATTGTAGTAGCTTGATAGAAGCTAAGGGTCGTCGACCATCAAGACTTGTATTCAATTGCCGTAAGAACTATGGTTAAGTCACATCTCGTGCGCCGGCGGATCTTAACCAGTATAGGTTGATCGCGGGTCGAGAGTGTAGGCGAGATCCAAGTTCAGGGTAGTGGCAAGTGAGGGAGATCCCGTCTCTGGCATCTTGGATCGATAGGCCATGAGTTGGACCCATGACGATCTTAAGAAAGTCTAGGTTGAGACCTAGGAAGTGTGTTAACATTGTTGCAACCCTGTTAGATTGTTTAGGATTAGTGACATAATTAGGGTAGTAACTTGTAACTATTGTTACTTAATCATTTTATCAACATCTTGCCAAAATGGAAGAGTTGGCCTTATGAGTGATACCTTATGATCCGACTTGTCCTATAGGTCGACACTAGGTGGTGTTATTGTGTCACGCCCCGCTTCCCAAAAATATGGAATACGAGTACGTGACGAAGCCCAGCGAATGATTTTTTACATCATCCATAAGCTGTAGGATCGACTCAGCATCATAACAAGAATATACAAGAGAAATATATATAACCAAGCATGCATGAATAATTTATTAAGCAGCAGATGACAATTTAAACAAATAATAATGTTCAAATAGTTCACATGTCTGGTTCAAGTATAAACTCGGAAACAAGTCTTAAACAGCAGAAGAAATATATACCTTAAGAAAAGCAACTATTTAAACAGGTCCTTGCTCCAAGCAAAACCTGAAATGTCTGCTTGCCAATTCCAGCAGATAGCTTGTCTCCCAAGTCTGCTTAATAAATATAAACAGGAAAACGAAGGGGAAACAAGAGAAAATGCCCTTAGTGCAAGCTAGGGCCACAAATAGTGAAAGCAAGTACAAGTAAGGGAAAAACAAGAATTGGAATCAAGAATAAGCAGAGTTATAAATAGTAGGCAAATTCAAAGACTAGCTAGCAAAAGGGAACATCTTAATAACTAGATTGGATAACAACTGCTAGTGGTGAAACACATGTCAGGTATACCTATAGGGGTATTAAATATCAAGCGACAAACCTCAAGTCTAGTGTCATGTGTTATTTTAAATGTCAGGTCTCAAATGTCAAGTCGTCAAGTCCAAGTGTCAAGTTGTCTAGTTCAAGTTATCAAATTCAAGTCTAGCTCAAGTTATCAAGTTATCTAGCATCAAGTTATCAAGTTCAAGTCTAGTGGTGATTACTAGCTAGGTAGCACGACATGCATCCATTCTTTTACTACATGGTTGCTACAGTCAAATCAGTTTCGTTTAGACCTAGTAATGGATTTTATAGGGCGGCGTACTCAGGTATCAAGTATCAAGCAAGCCTTGGTTCATGAATCGAAAATTAAATAACAAGTTCACGAAGCAAGTTCGCGAATCCACAAGCAAGTTCAAGAACCGCACAATGCGTTCATGAATCAAACAAGTTCATGAGCCGAGTAACCGACTCCATGAATCGAACAAGATACAACAAGTTCATGAACCAAGTATTGGGAAACACGGGCCCCCTTCCGGGTACACTTATCTATATTGTCCATTCTATAGTCTTTCCCATAACCCCGGCTTGTTATTTTTATTAACTCTTATCAAGCAAGCATACAAGTGTAAAATATTGTGATTTAATTCTAGGAAAAATTGGGGATATCCTATATAGTGTCCAGCAGCTACTCACAAAATTTGGGGTCAAACGCACGCTGTTTACACAGCTAAAATAATTCGCAAAGTAAATATATACAGCAGTTTTACAAAACTGCGCCTACTGACACAGCTTCAGTATAACAGCCATATCTCCTAGACCGTAACTCCAAATTCGATCATTCTAGAGTCTGTCGATATCTACACATCCGGATCTACATTTTGTATTCAGGCATCGGGCCCAAACTCTAATGTTAAAAGGGTCGAAACCTCAAAAGAAAATCCAGACAGCAACATAGGGAAATAATTCACTAATGTAGATTTCATAGAATTATGTAATTTGGTGTCTAAAATCATTATGTGGCACAAATACATGGTAATGGGAATCAAACAGCGAATAATAGTATTTTTCAAGTCATAATAATCACAAATTTGCCAAAACACTAAATTTATATGCGTCTACAATTTCTAGGGGTCCTTAATTCATATGTCTATGTGATTCACAAGTTCAAGGGGTAAAAGAGTTCAATTGATTATTACTTAATGCGAGGAAGTTTTGTGACTCTTAGATTTGTGGGTTTGAAAGTCCAAAATTGATTTACAACGATATTCAAAGGGAGTCACAAACTAACTACATGTGGTATTTTCAAGGAAACTTGTACTAGAGCAATAAAATGTACAAGATGAATACTTGCCTTAGATGACGATGATAAACTCCACTTGTTGAAGCAATTGAGTAGAAAAATCCCCGAAAATGTCCTCGAAAAGCGCGTGTAAAAATTGATCGGAGATCGAGCTTTCCCCGCACACACGATCGGCCCGAACAGCGTACAGCAAAGTGGGATCTGGCGCGCCCAGAACAGCGAACAGCAAAGCGCACCAATCGGATCTCTCCTGTGCACCAGATCCGATCCCAGAACAGCGAACACGGCTTCGGGATTTGCTGCGGAACGAACACAGGACAGCGATCAAGAGCACAGATCTTGACGCGATCGGACGGCGGTGATTCTCTCCCGCCCTTCTTCCTCCTTCTTCTTCTTTCGATCTTCTTCTTCGTTCGTTCGGCTGAGTAGAGCTCGAGAGAGAGGAGCGACGGCGTGGTTGGTTCGCTGGCGGCGACTGCGGCGGTGACGGAGTGCGGTGAGGCGGCGACGACGTCGAGAAGCGACGCTCGGCGGGCTCTGTTCGTGGTTTCGAACAGGGGAGAGGGAAAACAGGGACTCGGCGGCGCTGTGGGGAGATGGAGGCGACGTCGATGGAGGTTTGTGGAGGCGGTGGTGCTGAGGGGGTCGACGAGGCGGTGAGGGGTCGAGTAGAGGTGGTCGGAGGTGTTCGGATAATGGGTTCGAAGTTTTGGTGGGTTAATGGCGATGGGTTCGGGAGTTAAAAGGCGACGGAGGGGACGATGGCGATGGTCTGGTGGTTGTGAAGACGAGAGGGAGACGGATTGGGGCGACGATGATCGGAGTTGGGGAGGTGGGTAATGGCGAAAGATACGGAGAAGGAGACGGGTGATTAGCGGCGGTAAGGAAAAGTAATTAGGGTTTAACAGTAGCGGGATTAATTAGGGTTAGGGTAGGGTTTAAATACTAGGTTAGCGGGTTTGCGGGTTTGAGAGTTTAGGGGATCCGTTTCAAAAAGAGCCCAACAGAAGAAATGGTCAAAATGCACAATAATGGGGATTAGAGAGATAAACGAGAAGAATCGGTCTAATTCTCATGAAGAACGGTGCAAGTGGCACACAATCGAATTTGATAAAAGGACCAGAAATTGAGTCGAAAACAAATTGATGACTTTATTCGAATAGAAACAAAATACGGGATCTCAAATAGACAAAAGTACAATTGAAAAAATACAGTATAAAAATATAAATACGGGGGAAACAGGAGTTACAATCCTACCCACCTTACACAAAAATTTCGTCCTCGAAATTTGCTTAGGCGGTACATAGGTCAGGGTAAAGTAACTTAGGGGCGGGTAACAAACAAGGAATCCAAGGAGAAGTCAACTTGGTGGTAACACCAAAATAAGAAGGGAGTGGATAACAAAGAGGTCCAACGGAAGGCATGAAAGAGAATAAACAGCATCAAAGAAATGAAATAACACAAGATAACTAATATGATAAAGAAGTAAGCAGAACTGGAATTGAAGGGAGAAAATACAGGAAAGAATTGAATCAAATCATGAATGATGCATGATGGCAAAATGGGATGCAAGAAGGAAGTAACCGGTATCAAAAATGAAGAATGAACAACACACGACTTGCGAGCTAACAAGGCAAAAAGATGAAGAAATAGATAGAGTTGGAATCGAAGAAAGGATGGACAAGAAAAAGATGAACCAGGCAACTAGTCAACGGATGAGGACGAATACAAGGAACGCAGAGGTGAGCAACAATACTAAGGACTAGTCGCAACGAGGGGATCCCGGGACCTGTGGGTTATGGGCCCACCACGCTTCCGCTACGCTACTCTGGTGGTGACACTCCAAGCTCCAGACATGTCGTTGTAGACAACGTGACACCAAGCGACGATCCGAGCAGGAAGAAGGGAATGGGACGCCAAGATTAAAGAGAGTATGGGTTCAGGATAGATATAAACAAAGATGCAAAGAATATAAAATTGAGCTTCAATTCAAATAATCAAAATATATAGTATACATCAAAACTAATGACTTTAACAGGAATAATAACAGTAACAATATCCATGATAATAAAATCAATATTAATAGAAAATAATAATGACAATAAAACTATTAATAACAATGGTAATAACAAAATTAGTAATAATAGTAACAAAATAATAATAATAACAATAATAATAATAAAAATAAAAATCATCATAATCATACAGGTAATAATAATATGAAGAAATAAAAATATCAACAATACTAATAATAACGATAATACATACATGACAAAATAGAATTCAACACATTCATGAAAATAATGCAATAATAATAATAATAGCATTAAAATTAATATCAACAATGATAATAATAATATGACAATATCAAAATAACAATAATATCAATAAAGCAACAGTATTAATAATAAAAATAATAACAGTAATAAAGGTGATGAAAACGATAATAATAACATCAATTGAAATGACAGTAATATTAATAATACCAATAATAACAAAAATATTCTTTTACCATCAGTTTCATTATATAAGTAACTAGTCTTGAAATATAAATTAGTAGTAGGTAGAAAATCTTGCCTCCTTAACATCAAGTTGCATATTTGCCTTCACGACATCAGGTTTCAAATTGCCATCCAAATATTCGGCTGCACATTTTGCCTCGCCGATATCCGGTTGCAATTTGCCTCCATTGACATCGAGTTGCATATTTGCCATCTCGACATTAGATTGCACCGAAGTAGTGAAATGTATATAAAATTGAGCATGCTCAGACTCAAAACAAATTAATAATAATAATAGTAGTAACGATAAAAGTAATAGTATCAATAACAATGATAATAATAAAATATCGATACTAATAACAATGAGAATAACAATGATAATAACAATGACCATAACAGTAATAATAATAGTAATCACAAAAAGAATGATAATAATAATAATAATAATGATAGCAATAATATTAAAATATCAACAACACTAGTAAAAATAATAATGCAAGACAAGGTATAGTTTGTGCCCAACACTTTGTGGAAGTAATTTAATATTAGCAATAATAATAAAATAATGAAAACAACAATAAGAATATCAATAGTAATGACAATAATAGTAATACTAGTAATGATAATGAAATTAATAACAATAATAATGATGGTAGTAAAAATAGCATTATACAACAAAATAAGAATTGTCTTATCAAAATAGTCCGGTAAAAATATATAATCAATCAAAAGTGAAAAGTGAAGTTAAAATACACAATTGTTCGAAATAACAAAATCTTTGTTGAGACACATTTTTATTGAAGATCGACAATAATATAACAATTAATAATCGAAATATAGAAGGTATTCGGGAAAATAAATAAATGAATATATAAGTAAATAAATATAAAGAGGAAAAATAGGTAGGAGAAAAATGAATCAATGCCCAATAAAGAGTTAAAGAAAATGACAACTACAAGGGACGAAAGAAAATTAAGAAATTGAATACGAAGGAAGAAGTACGAGGCCAAAATCGAAATTGAGGAGAATATAGCAGGGAGGAAATAACTAACATGATATTCAATATGAATCAACAAATGAAAATGAATACAAGGCAGGGAAAACAGTGAACGACACACGAGTTGAAATAAGAAGGGATCAACGAGGCAAGCAGAAGATAAAAGATCGCTTGCATCAGAATCAAAAGAATATGGGTACGGAAGAATAAATTTGTACCCAATAAGGAATCAATAAATCGGGATGACTGTAAGAAATGGAAGGAAGCAATGAATCAAGGAATAGATCAAAATGGATGGGATAAGACTTGTGTCCAGATCGAGTTGACTATTAAATTATTCATGTGGTTGCATGGCCTGTTTAATGTTGAGTTAATCCTGACTGAGTCAAGCCTGTCTAATGTAATAGTCAAACTAACACATTAGCCAAACCTGAGCTCTGATACCACTAAAAACCTTGTCACGCCCCGCTTCCCAAAAATATGGAATACGAGTACGTGACGAAGCCCAGCGAATGATTTTTTACATCATCCATAAGCTGTAGGATCGACTCAGCATCATAACAAGAATATACAAGAGAAATATATATAACCAAGCATGCATGAATAATTTATTAAGCAGCAGATGACAATTTAAACAAATAATAATGTTCAAATAGTTCACATGTCTGGTTCAAGTATAAACTCGGAAACAAGTCTTAAACAGCAGAAGAAATATATACCTTAAGAAAAGCAACTATTTAAACAGGTCCTTGCTCCAAGCAAAACCTGAAATGTCTGCTTGCCAATTCCAGCAGATAGCTTGTCTCCCAAGTCTGCTTAATAAATATAAACAGGAAAACGAAGGGGAAACAAGAGAAAATGCCCTTAGTGCAAGCTAGGGCCACAAATAGTGAAAGCAAGTACAAGTAAGGGAAAAACAAGAATTGGAATCAAGAATAAGCAGAGTTATAAATAGTAGGCAAATTCAAAGACTAGCTAGCAAAAGGGAACATCTTAATAACTAGATTGGATAACAACTGCTAGTGGTGAAACACATGTCAGGTATACCTATAGGGGTATTAAATATCAAGCGACAAACCTCAAGTCTAGTGTCATGTGTTATTTTAAATGTCAGGTCTCAAATGTCAAGTCGTCAAGTCCAAGTGTCAAGTTGTCTAGTTCAAGTTATCAAATTCAAGTCTAGCTCAAGTTATCAAGTTATCTAGCATCAAGTTATCAAGTTCAAGTCTAGTGGTGATTACTAGCTAGGTAGCACGACATGCATCCATTCTTTTACTACATGGTTGCTACAGTCAAATCAGTTTCGTTTAGACCTAGTAATGGATTTTATAGGGCGGTGTACTCAGGTATCAAGTATCAAGCAAGCCTTGGTTCATGAATCGAAAATTAAATAACAAGTTCACGAAGCAAGTTCGCGAATCCACAAGCAAGTTCAAGAACCGCACAATGCGTTCATGAATCAAACAAGTTCATGAGCCGAGTAACCGACTCCATGAATCGAACAAGATACAACAAGTTCATGAACCAAGTATTGGGAAACACGGGCCCCCTTCCGAGTACACTTATCTATATTGTCCATTCTATAGTCTTTCCCATAACCCCGGCTTGTTATTTTTATTAACTCTTATCAAGCAAGCATACAAGTGTAAAATATTGTGATTTAATTCTAGGAAAAATTGGAGATATCCTATATAGTGTCCAGCAGCTACTCACAAAATTTGGGGTCAAACGCACGCTGTTTACACAGCTAAAATAATTCGCAAAGTAAATATATACAGCAGTTTTACAAAACTGCGCCTACTGACACAGCTGCAGTATAACAGCCATATCTCCTAGACTGTAACTCCAAATTCGATCATTCTAGAGTCTATCGATATCTACACATCCGGATCTACATTTTGTATTCAGGCATCGGGCTCAAATTCCAATGTTAAAAGGGTCGAAACCTCAAAAGAAAATCCAGACAGCAACATAGGGAAATAATTCACTAATGTAGATTTCATAGAATTATGTAATTTGGTGTCTAAAATCATTATGTGGCACAAATACATGGTAATGGGAATCAAACAGCGAATAATAGTATTTTTCAAGTCATAATAATCACAAATTTGCCAAAACACTAAATTTATATGCGTCTACAATTTCTAGGGGTCCTTAATTCATATGTCTATGTGATTCACAAGTTCAAGGGGTAAAAGAGTTCAATTGATTATTACTTAATGCGAGGAAGTTTTGTGACTCTTATATTTGTGGGTTTGAAAGTCCAAAATTGATTTACAACGATATTCAAAGGGAGTCACAAACTAACTACATGTGGTATTTTCAAGGAAACTTGTACTAGAGCAATAAAATGTACAAGATGAATACTTGCCTTAGATGACGATGATAAACTCCACTTGTTGAAGCAATTGAGTAGAAAAATCCCCGAAAATGTCCTCGAAAAGCGCGTGTAAAAATTGATCGGAGATCGAGCTTTCCCCGCACACACGATCGGCCCGAACAGCGTACAGCAAAGTGGGATCTGGCGCGCCCAGAACAGCGAACAGCAAAGCGCACCAATCGGATCTCTCCTGTGCACCGGATCCGATCCCAGAACAGCGAACACGGCTTCGGGATTTGCTGCGGAACGAACACAGGACAGCGATCAAGAGCACAGATCTTGACGCGATCGGACGGCGGTGATTCTCTCCCGCCCTTCTTCCTCCTTCTTCTTCTTTCGATCTTCTTCTTCGTTCGTTCGGCTGAGTAGAGCTCGAGAGAGAGGAGCGACGGCGTGGTTGGTTCGCTGGCGGCGACTGCGGCGGTGACGGAGTGCGGTGAGGCGGCGACGACGTCGAGAAGCGACGCTCGGTGGGCTCTGTTCGTGGTTTCGAACAGGGGAGAGGGAAAACAGGGACTCGGCGGCGCTGTGGGGAGATGGAGGCGACGTCGATGGAGGTTTGTGGAGGCGGTGGTGCTGAGGGGGTCGACGAGGCGGTGAGGGGTCGAGTAGAGGTGGTCGGAGGTGTTCGGATAATGGGTTCGAAGTTTTGGTGGGTTAATGGCGATGGGTTCGGGAGTTAAAAGGCGACGGAGGGGACGATGGCGATGGTCTGGTGGTTGTGAAGACGAGAGGGAGACGGATTGGGGCGACGATGATCGGAGTTGGGGAGGTGGGTAATGGCGAAAGATACGGAGAAGGAGACGGGTGATTAGCGGCGGTAAGGAAAAGTAATTAGGGTTTAACAGTAGCGGGATTAATTAGGGTTAGGGTAGGGTTTAAATACTAGGTTAGCGGGTTTGCGGGTTTGAGAGTTTAGGGGATCCGTTTCAAAAAGAGCCCAACAGAAGAAATGGTCAAAATGCACAATAATGGGGATTAGAGAGATAAACGAGAAGAATCGGTCTAATTCTCATGAAGAACGGTGCAAGTGGCACACAATCGAATTTGATAAAAGGACCAGAAATTGAGTCGAAAACAAATTGATGACTTTATTCGAATAGAAACAAAATACGGGATCTCAAATAGACAAAAGTACAATTGAAAAAATACAGTATAAAAATATAAATACGGGGGAAACCGGAGTTACATATTGTCAAAGGGATATGTGTGGTGCCTTCTCACAGTTGGGAACATGGGTTACGTATCTCACTCTGTTAATTCCTGAAATGCCATGATAAGAATGGGAGGTTCTCATGTCAGAACTAGGGGATGGACCCTGAAATTCCATCATGCTCTATGTCGGGGAAGCTACGGATCATAGACTATTCTATGAGTTATGGGTGCCACATGGTAGGCTTCGTGCTATCTTGTGCTGCGGATACCCTGCGTTCATCTGGCTTTTGAGTAAGGTCCGGTACGCCGAGTAGTAGTGGCAAACATAGACACCATGAGCGTACTGCATTGGTGGGACTTGACCACGTCTGCAACCTCATCAGTCATGTTGTATCTGTCAGGAACAAGTTGAGTACAAAAGTAGAATTCATAACGTGGGTTCAAAATCCTAAATATGAAGAACGGCTTGATATTGACGTATGTAGTTATGGGATGCATACGGTTCCAGAGTCTCGCATGCATTAGAGTAAGTGCATCCTAGCCTTAGTTGACCTTGAATTAGATTCTAAGTCATAACACCCACGAACACTTAAACTACACCTCCACATTTTACCATGCTTAAATATATTTGTTTAAAGTTGAGATTTCGCTGCTAGTAGTCAGCCTTTAAGCGTCGGTATATGTACTGATGTCCCCACTTAATTAGGTCATGGGTTCTTTATCAAATTCATGGTAAGGCGTAGCGTCCAAGTAAAGAGCCCAGTGTTCATTTATTTTTCATATATACTCTGATGTAATTTATTGAAATCATTGTAACACTCGGCTTGTTAGATATTAAGTTGAATAAAAAGTTTTAAATTTTCCTGTTTTTCTGTGTATTGCGACAAATTGAAGGTAAAGTTCTTAGATCGTTTCACGAATTCTCCATATAGGAAATTGGGGGCGTTACAGTATAGGTCGGCTACTAGAAATAGGATATGATATTCAAATGAAGGACTTTACTATCACCATAAAAAATAAAGGAGAAGTAATTGCTAAGTTGGGCATGTCCAAAAGTAGACTATTCACTTTAAACATTAATATTCCTAGTGTTAAATGTCTGAAGTCAATAATCAAAGATGAATCTTTGTTATGGCATCTGTGCTATGGGCATTTAGCATATAGTGGACTTAATCTAGTATGGAAGGAAAAGATGGTGAGAGGCTTGCCACAGATTGAACATCCAAAATCAGTTATGCAAAGATTGTATGAGAAGCAAGCAGCACAGAAGAAGCTTTGAAGTAATAAATTTCATGAGAGCTACAAAGTCATTGAAGCTGATGCACACAGATATTGCGGGACCATTTGAAATCGTTTCACTTGGAGATAACAGATACGTTCTCACATTTATTGATGATTATAGTAGAAAGGCTTGGATATATTTCTTGAGGGAGAAATCAGAAGCACTGGAGAACTTCAAGGAGTTCAAGGAGATGGTAGAAATGCAAAGTGTGTACTACAGCAAAGTACTCAGATCCGACCGTGGAGAAAAATGCAACTCAACAAAGTTCGATGAGTTTTACAAGAAGCATGGGATCATCCACCAGCTCACTACGGCATACACTCCATAGCAAAATGGAGTAGAAGAAAGGAAGAATTGCACAATTCTCAACATAGCAAGGAGCATGATGAAGAGTAATTACCTGCCAAAGACGATCTGGGCCGAAGACATAGTTGTGTTGTATATCTTCTAAAGTTGTGTCCGACTCGAAGTGTGAGGTTCAAGACACTACTAGTGAGTTGGAGCAACCTGAAGACAAGTGTCAACCACTTGAAGGTATTCGGATGCATCAGATATGCACATATTCTAGAGTAAAAAAGGGAAAAAGCTCGATGATCAAGGAGAGAAATGCATATTTATCGGCTACGACTAGATAACTAAAGCATACAAGCTATACAACCCAGTTACAAAGAAGGTGATAATTTCATGGTTGAAGAATTGTAGAACCCCGTATTTTCAAATATTATTTTTATATTTGAAAATGAATTTAAATTGAATTTTTGGATAATTTAATGAATATTTTCAGAAAAATTTATCTTTTGTACACGTGCAAAACACGTGCAAATGCTTTTATGAGAAGTTTGAAAATTTAGTTTTCTTCATGAAAAATCATTATTTAATATTTGAGATTTAATTAGTATTTTTCCAGATTTTTCTGAAATCAATTGGAACTATTTGCAATTTTTGAGAAAAGAAGGACCTTTTTACAAATTTGACATTTTTTGGGGTTAAAGTGCAAAATGTACATTCTGGACGATTTGATCAGTATTGGTTGAAATTTAGAAGTATATTTTCTTTTAAATCCAAATTTAAATGAGTTTTGATGGAATTTCCAAGGATAGAACTATATATGAAAGTTGTATTTTGGAAGGGTTTATTTTGCAAAAGTGTGGGTAAAACCCTAATACTCAATCCCGGATATTTAAAGGATTTTCTTTCCAGCCGTCATTACGAAAGTACAGAATTTTAGAGATTTGTTTTGGTGGAGAAAGGAGTTTTTGGATCTAGCAAAAGGGGAGAACTTTTTCGTGGACTTTTCTCAATTCAAGGTGAGATATATAAAAAATTATTTTTGTTGTTTGATTCATGTGAGATATATAAAAATTGTTTTTGTTGTTTGATTCATGCGAGTGATATAAAAATTTGTTTTGTTGTTTGTTTTGATGTTGTGAACGATTTAGATCTTGTATTGTGGTATGAATCATGTAAATAATTGTGGATGAAATAGTAGATCTTTATTATTAAAATTATGTTGCTAAAAGCATGTTGAGATTTGTGTATGAACATTTGGACATTAGATTTATAAATCAGATTTTGATTTAGATTTGTGAAAGAAATTTAGATCTTATAAAACCCTAATGAAAGAATTTGTAATTTAGAACACGAGAACTTGATTTTGATATATTTGAGGTTTTGAGTAATATAAATATACATATATGATGAGGATTTGTTGAGATTTATCATTTTTCCTGAATACGACTACTTTTCATGAACATCGAATCATTAGAAAACTCCAGACTTGATTTTGTAATCGGACCTAAATTTTGAAATCTGTAGGCCGACAGTCGACTGGCCTACTGTGCAGTCGACTGGTACGAGCCTGACATTGTATGTTTAGAATCTTTGAAAAGTCATTCTGGACAGTCGACCTAGCTCCAAGGCAGTCGACTGGTCCACTGAGAAATTTATTTTGAAAAATTATTAGTCCTTTATGGACAGTCGACCTATGACTCCTTTAAGTCGACTCATATACTTAGAATATTTTTGAGAAAATCATTGGAAATTACCTCGGGTAAGTCGACTGATCCCTTCTCTTAAGTCGACTGTTATATGACTTAGTTATTTTTGTAAAATTTTGGAAATTCGTCCTCTGGACAGTCGACTTACTACAGTATAAGTCGACTGGTACTGAAGGATCTTTGTAAACTTAAGTGCTATTTCGAATGATTGGTTTTCCAGATAATTCAGTCTATACTTGACAATTAGTTCAGTATTTGATTTTGAGACATTCAGTTTAGTATATGATTTAAGATATTCAGTTGAGCCACTCTTGTTTAGAGGAACTTTGGTTTAGACTTTTTGAGTTTGAGTCTCTAGAGGTGTGTGACCCTAGTATACCGGTGTTGAGTTATTTGTTGAGGCCCATTGAGGCATTTCAGTTATTGAGATTTGAATTTAGGCCGGTAGGGTATACCACTCTAGGAGGTTCGTTAAGTAATCAATTAACCCAAAATAATAAGGACATGCTCTAGTGGTGATATGATGAACGGGAACATGAGTCAAGAACCTCAGTATGGCTTTCGGTGTGGGATTTAATCTCCGGAATTATCACAGTAGATTATTAGTAGTGTGGGATATGTCTCCGGAATTATCACAGTCTTGTGGTGTGGGACAATCTCCGGAATTATCACGGTAACTACTTGTGGTGTGGGATTGATCTCCGGAATTATCGGAGTCGAGGTGAAGCACGTGTGGTATTCGTGTGGTGACGTGTCAATGTTTCGGTGTGGGATTTAATCTCCGGAATTATCACAGTAGATTATTAGTGGTGTGGGATATGTCTCCGGAATTATCATAGTCTTGTGGTGTGGGACAATCTCCGGAATTATCACGGTAACTACTTGTGGTGTGGGATTGATCTCCGAAATTATCGGGCATGAGATACTATCCATAGTTTTTCTTTATCTCGTAGTAGTCATCGTGTTAGGATTAGTTCATAACGCGGGGATTGAACCCTACGAAGTGAAGACGTTAAGGGCTTGCACTGAACCTATGTAGAATGGGATGCATAGACTTCAACAAGTACGCATTAGAGAGTCTGCATATAGAAATTGTGTTTCCTTGACTTGGTTTTATGCATGTGGTCTTCTGTTTTTCTACACCCGACACTTAGTTTAGTTCCACTTGATGTTTTATGTTACCTGTCATTTCGTACTTTCCATATTCTTATTTAGTACCTGTTTTTTAAGAATTTATGAGGTATGATCTTTTATGTTGTTTGTTTATTTTTATATCTCTCACACCATTTATGGCTGACCCCTTTAGTTTGGGTGTTAGGGATCATCTCTAGCCTCACATGTTGCAGGTTGTTGCTTAGTGATGGAGGTTTGGATGCTTGAGTTGGTTTATGAGATAAATTGATTCTTAAGTGTTTTGTGTAAAATTGTAATAGCAGCTTTGAGATAAATTTGGGGTTGTAAATAAAAGAAGTTATGAATTGAGTTGTTTTTGAATTCCGCTGTGTTTTGTAAAAGTTTGTTGAAATAAAAGTAGAAAATTTTAGTGGTGTTAGTTGTGTTTAATATTATATTGAAGTGGATCGCTGGGAACGTGCCACGTATTTTCTAAGATATCTTATTAGAAATTCGGGGCGCTACAGAGATTGGTATCAGAGCATGCTTCAATAGTAATACTAAACATGACATAAAAATAACCTAGGTGTGGACACTAGAGTGTGTGTACCTAGGCGTGGACATTAAAAAGTGAGTATCACATAGAACTGAATATGATGTTTTTACCTTTAGGATACAAGTGAAGTTTTACCAAAGGATATTGATGTGAGTTTGAATTGTGTGTGTGATGCTCTAACTTTTCTCTCGTTTTGCAGTATTCAGAATGGTTGCACCCAGGGGCAGGAATGGTGGCAACAATGAGGATGGATCTGGTAGTTCTCGAGGAACGGGAATTGACCTTGAGGCTGTATTCGCCAAGGTGTACCAGACGCTGAATACGCTGATGGCATTCAATGTGGCGCAAGCTCAGAATCAGCAGCAAAATCCGCAGCCTAATCATGGAGCTGGACAGGGATTGGTTAACGCTGATCCTATCAAGCAGATTGAATCCTTTAAGAGGATGAGGCTGCCAGTCTTTGAGGGGCAAGCTGATCCAACCGCAGCCGACGATTGGATTCGGAAGATGGAGACGATCTTCAAGGTATCGGAGACTCCGGCAGCCAGCAAGGTGAAGTTAGCTTCGATGCAGCTTGAGAAGGATGCTGGTGTCTGGTGGGAGTCAGTGAAAAGGGCTTTGGGAGACCATTCATTGACTTGGGAAGCTTTTCTGGAGGAGTTCAGAGATCGCTTCTTTCCCCTAGATGTTCAGGAGAAGAAGGCGACCGAGTTCTTGAACCTTCAGCAGGGCAGCATGACCGTGTGGGAGTATGAGACCAAATTTGCTCAACTTTCGAGGTATGCACCAGAATTAGTTGTTGACGAGGCAAAGAAGGCCAAAAAGTTTGAGCAGGGCTTGAGGCCAAACTTGAGGTCGAGGATGATCCCGTTGGGTATCAGACGGTTCGACAAGCTGGTCAGGAGAGCAGCTATGACCGAAGAGGACATGGACCAGTTCCAGAAAAGGCAAGATACATGGAACCGGAACAAGAGGCCAGCATCAGGCTAGAGTGGGAAGGGATTCCCCATGAAGCAGGCCAAGTTCAGTGATCCGGTGCAGAAGGCACCTGCAGCTCAGGGAGTGACCTATTATTACTGCAAGGAGGCAGGACATTACAGGTCAGCATGTCCAAAGTTGGCGAAGCAGGTTTGTTCCCAGTGTGGGCAGACTGGACATTCTCAGTCTCATTGTCCACAATTGAGGAAGGATGGTTCTGGTGGGAGCAAATCTCAGAAGAGGCAAGGGTGAGTATTTGCATTAACCGAGGAGGACGCTGGTAACTCGGAAGATGTAATACAGGGTATGCAAGAATTTTGATTTTTATTTTGAATCAATATAATAAATGAAACCTTTATTTGAGAACAATTTAAGATTTTGAATCATTCTTATTGTAACAGGAGTTGTTTTAATTAATGGAATAAAGGCAAAGGTTTTATTTGACACTGGTTCATCGCATACTTTTGTATCGCCAAGTTTTGCAATGATCTTAGGTGTGGAACCTAAGTTATTTCCAGCAGGATTTTGTCGGTGGCAACGCCATCAGGTGAAGAGTTGATTGCGGATCGATATTACGAGGGCTGTGATATCGAGATTGGTGGGAGGTTGTTCGGCATTGATTTAATCGAGCTGAAAGTATTGGGTGTGGATGTCATCGTGGGCATTGATTGGATGGCAATATATGATGCCACGATCGAATGCAAGCAGAAAAAGGTGTTGGTGAAAGCACCAGGTGGACCCGCAGTGACTTTCCAAGGGAAGAAGAAGATTCCGAAGGTGGCTGCAATGGTATCCAAGATGGCAATTCCAGACGAAGTCAAGGGCATTCCGGTTGTCAGAGATTTTCCTCAGGTATTCTTGGATGATTTTCCAGGATTACCGTCGCAGAGAGATGTGGAGTTCTGCATTAATGTTCAGCCGGGGAGTGCGCCGATTTCCAAGGCTCCGTATAGGATGGCACCTGTAGAGCAGGATGAAGTGAAGAATCAGATTGAGGAGCTGTTGAGCAAGGGGCTTATCAGGCCGAGTTCTTCTCCGTGGGGAGCGCCAGTGTTATTGGTCAAGAAGAAGGATGGGTCAATGAGGATGTGCATTGACTATCGGGAGTTGAGGTGACTATTCAGAACAAGTATCCACTGCCGCGGATTGATGATTTGTTCGACAGGCTTCGAGGAGCAGCTATATTTTCGAAAATTGATTTGAGGTCAGGGTATCATCAGGTTCGAGTCAAGGAGGAAGATGTGAGTAAGACAGCTTTCAGGACTCGTCATGGACTCTATGAGTTCTTGGTAATGCCATTCGGGTTGACGAATGCGCCAGCAGTGTTCATGGATATGATGAATCGGGTTTTGAGGCCATTTATTGACTCTTTCGTGGTGGTTTTCATAGATGACATTTTGGTGTACTCGAAGTCGGAGGAGGAACATTCTATGCACTTGACAGCGGTGTTACAGAAATTGCAGGAGCATAGCTTGTATGCCAAGTTGTCGAAGTGTGAGTTTTGGAAGTCTGAGGTAGCTTTCCTCGGTCATATTCTTTCTAAGGAGGGAGTAGCTACTGATCCTCAGAAAGTTGAAGCAGTGAAGGATTGGACCAGGCCAACGTCTGTGAAGGAAGTCAGAAGTTTCTTGGGTTTAGCTGGATACTACAGGAGATTTATCCAGGGTTATTCTCAGATTACAGTTCCTTTGACAGGTTTGACCCGGAAGAATGTGGCATTTGTATGTACTGATAAGTATGAGGAGAGTTTTCTTGAGTTAAAGGAAAGGTTGACTACTGCACCTATCTTAGCTTTGCCGCAAGCTGGGAAGGATTATGATATCTACAGTGATGCGTCTCTCAGAGGTTTGGGTTGTGTCGTGATGCAAGAAGGCAAAGTTATTGCTTATGGTTCTAGGCAATTGCGTCCGCATGAGAAGAATTATCCGACGCATGATTTGGAGCTAGCAGCTATCATTTATGCCTTGAAGCTGTGGAGGCATTATGTCTATGGTGAGAAGGTTAACATGTACACTGACCACAAGAGCCTGAAGTATATTTATCAGCAGAAGGATCTAAATCTTCGACAGAGAAGGTGGTTGGAGGTATTGGAAGACATTCGTCCTGAGATCAAGTATCATCCGGGCAAAGCGAATGTGGTGGCTGATGGACTTAGCAGGAAGAGTAGTTTATCGAGTTCGATCACTACTCACAGAGAGTTGGCAGCAGAGATCGATCAGGCAGGTATCGAGGTGGTACTGCAAGGTTTAGGGGCATCTTTGGCTCAGTTGAGGTTGCAGCCGTCCTTGAGAGAGAGGATTGTGGAAGGTCAGAGATCAGGCTCAGAGATTTGGAAGATGTTGCAACAGGTTTCAGAAGGCAAGTTATCAGAGTTTCGTGTCCAAGATGGAATTCTTTGGATGGGTGAGAGGTTGTGTGTTCCAGATAATGCAGATTTGAGAGAGAACATCTTGTAGGAAGCACACAGTACATTGTTGTCAGTTCATCCAGGAGGCACGAAGATGTACAGGGACATCAAACAGCATTTTTGGTGGTCTGGTATGAAGCGGGATGTAGCAGATTTTGTGGCAAGGTGTCTGACTTGTCAGCAGATCAAAGCAGAAAATCAGAGACCTGGTGGTTTGTTACAGTCGTTGCCCATTCCGGAGTGGAAGTGGGAGAATATCAGTATGGATTTCATCACGGGTTTGCCGAGGAGTTTGAAGGGCAATGACTCGATTTGGGTTATTGTGGACCGTTTGACTAAGTCGGCTCACTTTCTAGCCATGAAGATTACTTGGTCGATGGAGAAATTGGCTGAGTTGTACATTGGAGAAATTGTGAGACTTCATGGAGTTCCTGTGTCGATTGTATCCGACAGAGATGCAAGGTTTACTTCAAGGTTTTGGAAGAGCCTACAAGCAGCTTTAGGCACCAGAACTGATTTCAGTACCGCGTTTCATCCACAGACTGATGGTCAGACTGAGAGGGTGAATCGAGTGTTGGAAGATATGTTGAGGGCTTGTGTTATGGATTTTGGTGGTTGTTGGGAGAGATACTTGGCATTGGTTGAGTTTGCTTATAACAACAGTTACCATGCAAGTATTGGGATGTCACCGTATGAGGCTTTGTATGGACGGAGGTGCAGGACACCTGTTTGTTGGTACGAGGTTGGCGAGAGGCAGATGTATGGTCCTGAGATCGTACAGCAGACATCGGAACAGATTGAGCTGATTCGCAAGAGGTTAGTAGAGGCTCAGAGTCGGCAGAAGAGTTATACTGATACTCGACGAAGAGACTTGGAATTTGAGGTTGGGGATGCAGTTTTTCTCAAGGTTTCTCTGACCAAAGGAGTAATCAGGTTTGGTAAGGGAGGCAAGTTGGCGCCAAGGTATATTGGTCCATACAGGATCATGGAGTGGATTGGCAAGACAGCATATAGATTGAAGCTTCCAGAGGAGTTGGCACAAGTGCATGATGTATTTCATGTGTCATTGTTGAGGAAGTATGTGCCAGATTAGAATCATCAGTTGGAAGAGATTCCTGAAGATTTACAGGTGAACTTGAGTTACAAGGAACAGCCTGTTGAGATCGTTGACCGTAGAGAGAAAGTTCTTAGGAGCAAGGTGATACCTATGGTCAAGGTGTTGTGGAGGAATCAGCAGTTCGAGGAGGCTACTTGGGAGCCAGAGGATCGCATGCAGAAGGATTTTCCCGAACTTTTTGCATGAGTGCATTTCTGTTATGTGAATGTTATTCTTTGAATGATAGTACTTTGATTTGAGTTGTATTTCTCTTATTTTGATTGAATTGTCATATGCAATTGTTTGAACTATGTTTCCATTATGAGATGTTGATTTCTTTGTTGATATAATGTTTGGACTCATTAGTGGTAGTTCTGAGGACAGAACTCTTCTAAGGAGGGAGTGATGTAGAACCCCGCATTTTCAAATATTATTTTTATATTTGAAAATGAATTTAAATTGAATTTTTGGATAATTTAATGAATATTTTCAGAAAAATTTATCTTTTGTACACGTACAAAACACGTGCAAATGCTTTTATGAGAAGTTTGAAAATTTAGTTTTCTTCATGAAAAATCATTATTTAATATTTGAGATTTAATTAGTATTTTTCCAGATTTTTCTGAAATCAATTGGAACTATTTGCAATTTTTGAGAAAAGAAGGACCTTTTTACAAATTTGACATTTTTTGGGGTTAAAGTGCAAAATGTACATTCTGGACGATTTGATCAGTATTGGTTGAAATTTAGAAGTATATTTTCTTTTAAATCCAAATTTAAATGAGTTTTGATGGAATTTCCAAGGATAGAACTATATATGAAAGTTGTATTTTGGAAGGGTTTATTTTGCAAAAGTGTGGGTAAAACCCTAATACTCAATCCCGGATATTTAAAGGATTTTCTTTCCAGCCGTCATTACGAAAGTACAGAATTTTAGAGATTTGTTTTGGTGGAGAAAGGAGTTTTTGGATCTAGCAAAAGGGGAGAACTTTTTCGTGGACTTTTCTCAATTCAAGGTGAGATATATAAAAAATTGTTTTTGTTGTTTGATTCATGTGAGATATATAAAAATTGTTTTTGTTGTTTGATTCATGCGAGTGATATAAAAATTTGTTTTGTTGTTTGTTTTGATGTTGTGAACGATTTGTGGTATGAATCATGTAAATAATTGTGGATGAAATAGTAGATCTTTATTATTAAAATTGTGTTGCTAAAAGCATGTTGAAATTTGTGTATGAACATCTGGACATTAGATTTATAAATCAGATTTTGATTTAGATTTGTGAAAGAAATTTAGATCTTATAAAACCCTAATGAAAGAATTTGTGATTTAGAACACGAGAACTTGATTTTGATATATTTGAGGTTTTGAGTAAAATAAATATACATATATGATGAGGATTTGTTGAGATTTATCATTTTTCCTGAATACGACTACTTTTCATGAACATTGAATCATTAGAAAACTCCAGACTTGATTTTGTAATCGGACCTAAATTTTGAAATCTGTAGGCCGACAGTCGACTGGCCTACTGTGCAGTCGACTGATACGAGCCTGACACTGTATTTTTAGAATCTTTGAAAAATCGTTCTGAACAGTCGACCTAGCTTCTAGGCAGTCGACTGGTCCACTGAGAAATTTATTTTGAAAAATTATTAGTCCTTTCTGGACAGTCGACCTATGACGCCTTTAAGTCGACTCATATACTTAGAATATTTTTGAGAAAATCATTGGAAATTACCTCGGGTAAGTCGACTGATCCCTTCTCTTAAGTCGACTGTTATTTTTGTAAAATTTTGGAAATTCGTCCTCTGGACAGTCGACTTACTGCAGTATAAGTCGACTGGTACTAAAGGATCTTTGTAAACTTAGGTGCTATTTCGAATGATTGGTTTTCCAGATAATTCAGTCTGTACTTGACAATTAGTTCAGTATTTGATTTTGAGACATTCAGTTTACTATATGATTTAAGATATTCAGTTGAGCCACTCTTGTTTAGTGGAACTTTGGTTTAGACTTTTTGAGTTTGAGTCTCTAGAGGTGTGTGACCCTAGTATACCGGTGTTGAGTTATTTGTTGAGGCCCATTGAGGCATTTCAGTTATTGAGATTTGAATTTAGGCCGGTAGGGTATACCACTCTAGGAGGTTCGTTAAGTAATCAATTAACCCAAAATAATAAGGACAGACACTAGTGGTGATATGATGAATGGGAACATGAGTCAAGAACCTCAGTATGGCTTTCGGTGTGAGATTTAATCTCCGGAATTATCACAGTAGATTATTAGTGTTGTGGGATATGTCTCCGGAATTATCACAGTCTTGTGGTGTGGGATACTCTCCGGAATTATCACGGTAACTACTTGTGGTGTGGGATTGATCTCCGGAATTATCGGAGTCGAGGTGAAGCACGTGTGGTATTCGTGTGGTGACGTGTCAATGTTTCGGTGTGGGATTTAATCTCCGGAATTATCACAGTAGATTACTAGTGGTGTGGGATATGTCTCCGGAATTATCACAGTCTTGTGGTGTGGGACAATCTCCAGAATTATCACGGTAACTACTTGTGGTGTGGGATTGATCTCCGGAATTATCGGGCATAAGATACTATCCATAGTTTTTCTTTATCTCGTAGTAGTCATCGTGTTAGGATTAGTTCATAACGCGGGGATTGAACCCTACGAAGTGAAGACGTTAAGGGCTTGCACCGAACCTATGTAGAATGGGATGCATAGACTTCAACAAGTACGCATTAGAGAGTCTGCATATAGAAATTGTGTTTCCTTGACTTGGTTTTATGCATGTGGTCTTCTGTTTTTCTACACCCGACACTTAGTTTAGTTCCACTTGATGTTTTATGTTACCTGTCATTTCGTACTTTCCATATTCTTATTTAGTACCTGTTTTTTAAAAATTTATGAGGTATGATCTTTTATGTTGTTTGTTTATTTTTATATCTCTCACACCATTTATGGCAGACCCCTTCAGTTTGGGGGTTAGGGATCATCTCTAGCCTCACATGTTGCAGGTTGTTGCTTAGTGATGGAGGTTTGGATGCTTGAGTTGGTTTATGAGATAAATTGATTCTTAAGTGTTTTGTGTAAAATTGTAATAGCAACTTTGAGATAAATTTGGGGTTGTAAATAAATGAAGTTATGAATTGAGTTGTTTTTGAATTCCGCTGTATTTTGTAAAAGTTTGTTGAAATAAAAGTTGAAAATTTTAGTGGTGTTAGTTGTGTTTAATATTATATTGAAGTGGATCGCTGGAAACGTGCCACGTATTTTCTAAGATATCTTATTAGAAATTCGGGGCGCTACAAGAATCTACCACACAACTCGTAATGGTAATAGCGGAAACACACCACAAGCAATATAAACTCCCAAGACTTAGATGAACCAAGAACAAGCTACCACAATATATGCAAGTTCTCACAAGAACACAATCAATATGCAGAGATACCCAATACTTCTTATTCCCCAAAAAATACAAAGATTACAAAGAGATTACAAAAAGATTGCAACTCCCAATCTCTCTCTCAGCTTTGAAACACTCGACACAATTCCCTCTTAAAGTTGAACAATGATAACGGCTCACCTCTTGATTACACAAATTGATTCTAACCCTAGAGTTTACGGCCATATATATAGCCCCCAAGTAAACCCTAAAAGATAAACACAAATCTAGCAATTGGGCCTTTAAACTCGTAAGGCCAAAAACAATCAGCCGTCGAAGTCGGTCGACCGCACCCCCAAGGTTAGTCGACCGCAACGTGTAGAACCAAACCCGAGACTCGACCGGTCGACTGCACCCCCAAGGTCGGTCAACCGTCCCCTCCTCTGTTGGACCTGTACACTCGAAGAACTCTCAGCAGCTAGGGGTGATCAACCGCACCCCCAGGTCGGTCGACCGCCATTCTCCCGGCTGTATTCTTCTATTTGTTGTTTGTCTTCTCTTACTTCTTTGTCTCATCCTCTTCTTCTCCAACTTTAAGTACTCAATGCCCATGTGTATTTGAGGCCAAAATCCTAACAATCACCCACTTGGACAAAATACACCACGCTTCAAAGTTATTGCAATCTTTACCTCGTATTATCTCTGCCAATCTCCACTATCATGAAAGTCCCAAGTACTCCCCATTCTCATGAAGAGCACCTCCGCCACTCCACCACGTGGAGTGCACCAACCACCCCTCATTGCCTCATGAAGGATGTGCTCCACCAATCGCATAGAGCACGAATACCGGAGAAACAATCTCCCGTGTCGGATTCCGTGTTGTGAGACTCCCCAACTCGCAAAATCTCATCAACACCAGACATGGTTCAAAGCCTCTCAATGCACCCTCTGCACTAGAAACCTCCGTGGACGACACATCCACAATATCCGCAGACTGTTCAACCCCTACAGTCCCATTTCGGTTATCCTCATCGATATCACCCTGCATATCGATACCAATGCTCTCTATCTCAAAAGAGCGACTTGAAGCTTCAACTGTCATATCGCAAAGTACCCTCACCGTAGCAACGTCTTGTCCTCTAGGATTACTTCCATGGCCAGCAGCTCCCACTAAATTAGTAACCTCCCCTCCACAACTGAAAGAATTCGGTTGCACCCCACACAACCTACTACTCGATTCCGGTTGAGAGTCAACTATAGCAGAAACACCCCTCACGTCTCTAAGCAAATACAGCATTCCCTCACGCTTTTCTTTTGCAATCACCCTTGAACCTACAGCTATGCACCATTTTCCACTACCAACTATAGTAGACAACCTCTCTTTGTCTATCCTTCTAATCGAAATAAGATTTTCTTTCAAGTCTGGAACATGTCTTGTCTCCCGCAAGAAAACACTTTGATTATCAATGGTATTCACGTGAATAGTACCAACCCCACGTACATGACACCGTTGACCATTCACCACGATCACATCTCCAAAAGAACCCTCCTCATAGTCATAAAATACCTCTCCTCGGAGTGCAATGAAAAGAAGCTCCCGAATCAATACACCAATCTTGAGTGCCCAACTCCTCCCGAGCTGATAAGCATACATCCTCAACAAGCCCCACTTGAGCTTCCTTTGGAGTATCTCTTTTCGGTTTCTCCTGCTTCTTCTTCATATAAGCCTTACAACTGCGCATCATGTGACCCTTCTTGTGACAATACCAACACTCAGGCCCATGTCCCCATCGCTGTCATCAGACCCACTCTCAGATGAACTACTCTGATCCTTTCTTTTTCGACTGCTCTTAGATCTCTCATGTCTCTTCTCAATGTACATGGCAGAATCTCTAGAAGATGATGATGGATATCCCCCATTTCTCACTCTTCTCACCTCCTCGTTCAGAATACTACTCACCACATCCTGTAGAGTCATCGAATCTGTCATAGCGCCTGTAATAGTCTGTTCCACCGTACCATAAGTATCGGGTAGAGTAGATAGAAGTAATAATGACCGCCCCCTCTCTGAAAACTTCAAACCTGCAGCTTCCATCTGTTTGTAAACCATACAGTAATTGTTCACATACTCTGCTACTGAACCCCATTCTCTCAACTTCATATTAACCAATTTCTTCAGGTGAAGAATTTGATTAGATTCCGACGGTTTCTCATACATATCTGTGAGAATCTCCATAACCTCCTTTGTGGTCTTTACCTTCGAGATATGAAATAATGCCTTCCTACTCAGCCCCAACTGAATCTGCCCCAGCACCTTCTGATCCAAATGATTCCAATCTGCCAAAACCTTCGCATCCTTGTCTGCACCTATCGGCTTCTCATCAAACAACAGACCATCAAGATCTTTCTAACGAAGATACGCTATCATCTGAATCTTCCACATCGCGAACTCACTCCCATTGAATCTCTCGATCTTCATCTTGTTATCGGCCATCTCGAACCAACTGCTCTGATACCACTTGTTGAAGAATCTACCACACAACTTGTAGTGGTAATAGCGGAAACACACCACAAGTAATAGAAACTCTCAAGACTTAGATGAACCAAGAACAAGCTAACACAATATATGCAAGATCTCACAAGAACACAATCAATATACAGAGATAACCAATACTTCTTATTCCCCAAGAAATACAAAGATTACAAAGAGATTACAACTCTTAATCTCTCACTCTGACCTTTGAAACACTCGGCACAATCTTCTCTTGAAGTTGAACAATGATAACAGCTCACCTCTTGATTACACAAATTGATTCTAACCCTACAGTTTACGGCCATATATATAGCCCCCAAGTAAATCCCAAAAGATAAACACAAATCTAGCAATTGAGCTGTTAAACTCGTAAGCCCAAAAATAATCAGCTGCCGAAGTCGGACGACCGCACCCCAAAGGTCAGTCGACCGCAACGTGTAGAACCAAACCCGAGACTCGACCGGTCGACTGCACCCCCAAGGTTGGTCGACCGTCCCCTCCTCTGTTGGACCTGTACACTCGAAGAGCTCTCAGCAGCTAGGGCGGTCGACCCTACCCCCAAGTCGGTCGACCGCAACTCTCTAGGCTGCATTAGTCTATTTGCTGTTTGTCTTCTCTTACTTCTTTATCTCATCCTCTTCTTCTCCAACTTCAAGTACTCAGTGCCTATAGCGCCCCAATTTCCAATACTGGAAAAACCGAGACACGAGCCAAGACCTTTTCTTCAATTAGTCACAATACACAGAAAAACAGGAGAATTTAAAACTTTTTATTCAACACCCAATGTATTACAAGTCTGAATATTATACAACTGCAATACATTACAATAGAGTTACAATATTACCTTTACATTTCCAAGTATTACAACCATCAACATCTTACATCAGAGTAATTTTCAACTAATACACATATTACAGCGGAACTAAATACGACCTTGACTCCTTGCTTTCCTTGCCTTGAGTCCTCCTGAATCTCGCCCTTGTACTTCGGCGATCCAGTACCTATGAAAGTGGGGACGTCAGTATTCACTGACGCTTAAAGACTGATATCAAAGCAGTGAATCTCCCAAACAACATACAAAACATGGCAATGGTGTTGGTGTAGTTTAAGTGTTCGTGAGTGCTATGACTAGACTCTAATGCGATATTTAAATAGAACTAGGATGCTTCCTATTCTAATGTCAGCGAGTCTCCGAAAGCAACATGCAGCCCATACTACATGCGACTCCATCTCAAGCCGTTTCTCCATATATAGGGATTTGAACCCGCGTTACGAATTCTAATTGTACACAACCTGTTCCTGACAATACTCCATGACTCTGTGAGGTTGCAGAAGGAATCAAGTCCCCCTATGCAGTCTGCTTATGGTGTCTCCATTTTCCACTACTACCCGGCATGCCGGACCTCACTCCAAACTAGACGATCCCAGTGTATCGGGCCTCGTTCCAAAATTAAACCAAAGGGTCTCGCAAGCGCAGGGTAGCGTGAAGCCTACCCTGTGGCACCCTTTGGGGTCTCGCAAGCGCAGGACTGCACAATGCATCCTGTGGCACCCCAGCCACGGTATTTCAGGAATTAACAGCGCGAGATATGCAACCCGTGTCCTCAACTTGTGAGACGGCACCGTACGTATCCCTTTGACGGAAAGGTACAATCCACTATCACCACCTAAGGCCTGCCTCAAGGGACAAGTTGGTCGTAAGGTGCCCCCCTTTAAACCAACTCCTCTCTTTTCGGTAAGGGTCTGAGCAAAATGATCTTTATAAGTCACTACCTTAATGGTGTCCCTGACTTGACAATCCTGGGGACGATAATATTATAAACATAACATGCTAGGCCTTAAATTAGGCTTCGCAAGACAACTCTACTAGGCTGCTCAACCTAGACTCACCAGAACCCTTCGGGATCCGGTTCCTGGCCCATCGATCCAAGACCTCGGCCGTGCGAATATACATGCATGCCGCTACCCTAAACTTGGATTCCGTCTATACTCCGGTCCTCGATCAACATACCCTGGTTAAGATTCGACGGTACACAAGGAGTGACTCCTCCACAGTTCCTTAGGGTAAGAAAACATAAGTCTTGATGGTCGATAGCCCTTAGGGGAACAATATCACCCTAGATGAGCACAACAACTGTGTACTAGCTAACAAGCTATGTACGAGTAACAACCACATACGAGCTAATAAGCTACGTATGAAACCATAGCTACATACGGGCCAGTCGAGCCACGTACGAGCACAACCATATGCAACAACCATACAGGCAATCAACCTAGAAGCAACCAAACGTGCTTACTAGCAAACTTGATCTCCTATTATTAGAAGTAACAGAAGAATCTACTGATAGTCTATGGTCGGTATTCTACCAATGAAGAACCGAAGGCGACATAACAGCCTTTATCAAACTAACCATTACTAGTGGTCTTCCCAATCCTTATTACTTCAACCTATAGCGCCTTAAGCATGGCATACAATTGCAAGCGTCTTCCTACGACAATCTAATTATATAACATAACCACTCACCACAATACTCCTAAGTACGAATGTGATTAAGCATGTGCTTATATCAATCTTAGCATGAGAATCACTATGATCTAGACATGAAGTCCACTACGGTCAAGCATAGGTTATAACTTGAGCGTGAATGCTTACTACTTATCATAACTAATCACCACAACCCAAGCACGGATATATTACTAGTATGAACATACAACATTCCAAGGCATGGTAGGTATTCTAACATTAATCCTACAACATTCTAAGCATGTATTTAAACTTAGCATGGTATGCCTCATTCCTAGACATGGTATGCTACTTTAACATTAACATATGGCATGGTGTACATTTTAGTAACATTCTAGTCATGTATACTAGTTAAGTATCAACCTACAATATAGCATGAGTTTCTACAACAATTCTAGCATGGATAGGACATAACATAAAAATCACTACAACTAACCATGGATAGTTACTTTAATCTAAGCATGAATATCATTAGTATGGATACCATTAACTTAACATAAACAATAATCAGCATGACACCTATTTACTTAGCATGAATAATGGTTAAGCGTGATCATCTACTAACATAGCATGAACATATACTTATCTAAGCATGGGTATCATGTAAGCATGAATATTTATTTAATCTAGAGGTATACAACTTTCCTGCAATTAAACTAACATGGTATACGACTTTTCTACCATTAATCTAGCATGGTATACAACTTACCTACAATTAAACTAACATGGTATACAACTTTCTTACCATTAATCTAGCATGGTATACAACTTGCCTACAATTAAACTAACATGGTATACGACTTTTCTACCATTAATCTAGCATGGTATACAACTTGCCTACAATTAGACTAATATGTTATACAACTTTTCTACCATTAATCTAGCATGGTATACAATTTACCTACAATTAAACTAACATGGTATACAACTTTCCTACTATTAATCTAGCATGGTATACTACTTTCTTACAATCATCTAAGCATAGACAAATTTAGCTAGCATGGAATACTACTTTCCTACTATCATCTAAGCATGAATCTTATTAAGCATGAATAACTACTAAGCATGAATATCTTACTAAGCATGGATAACTACTAGTATGAACATGCAACATTCCTAAGTATATATATATATACTTCTAAACATGATAGGAAATTTTAGAATGAATCCTACAACATCCTAAGTATGAATATCATCCCTAAACATGATAGGAAATTTTAGAATGAAACCTAAAACATTCTAAGCATGAATATCATCCCTAAACATGATAGATAATTTTAGAATGAATCCTACAACATTCTAAGCATGAATATCATTCCTAAACATGATAGATAATTTTAGAATGAATCCTACAACATTCTAAGCATGAATATCATTCCTAAACATGATAGATAATTTTAGAATGAATCCTACAACATTCTAAGCATGAATATCATTCCTAAATATGATAGGAAATTTTAGAATAAATCCTACAACATCCTAAGCATGAATATCATCCCTAAACATGATAGGTAATTTTAGAATAAATCCTACAACATTCTAAGCATGAATATCATCCCTAAATATGATAGGAAATTTTAGAACAAATCCTACAACATGTATATCATTCCTAAACATGATAGGAATTTTTTAGAATAAATCCTACATCATTCTAAGCATGAATATCATCTCTAAACATGATAGGAATTTTTTTAGAACAAATCCTACAACATGTATATCATTCCTAAACTTGATAGGAATTTTTAGAATAAATCCTACAACATTCTAAGCATGTTTATACACTTAGCATGGCATACATCATTCCTAAACATGGTAGGTATTTTTAATATAAATCCTACAACATTCTAAGCATGTTTATACACTTAGCATGAATAATGATTAAGCATGATACTTACTAACTTAGCATGAAGCATGAACATCTACTATCTTTATTGAAACATAACATCTACTACAAATTTACTTGAACATAAACCTCTACCAAAACTTTATTTAACATGGACATCTAATACAAATGTATAAACATCTACTAATGCTACTTATTTAACATGAACATTTACTACACTACTTTACTTAAAACATGAACATCAACTACTACTACTTTATTTTAATCATGAATAGCTACTAACATTTTACATATCATAACCATCTACAACTACTTTATTTTAATCCTTACTACTACTACTTTATTTAAGCATAATACTACTATTTTATTTAAGCATACTACTACTATTTTATTTCAACATACTACTACTACTTTGTTTAAGCATACTACTACTATTTTATTTTAACATGAACATAAAACATCTACAACTACTTCTTTGAATTATCTACTACTACTACTACTACTACTATTTTGAGCCTCTACTATAACATGAATATCTACAACTAAATTACTTACTAAAAAAAATCTTTATTAGCATATGTTTCTTATTATTACTAGTGGACATAAAAGAGATCTTTTTAATCCTTTTACAACTAGTGATTAGAAAAAAGATCTTTTTATTCATTCTACAACTAGTGATTTCTTTTTCATAATTAGAACTAACATCTAATTTAGGTTGTTTTTACTTAAGATTATAAAGGAAAACAACAATAATAAAAAAGGTAAGAACCTTCATTTGGTTCAACCAACATATGCTTATCTTTTTAGTCCAAGTTCAATACAAGTCCTACAACCAAAAATAGTTGTATAAAAAGGTTCATATGCTTTGTCCATGAGTTCACATCAAGTCCTACAACTCCAAACGGTTGTATGTATAAGTCCATAAGCCTTATGTCATTTTAGTCCAATTAACAAACACAAACAACAACTACAACTATAAAGATTTAATCTTTATGTTTATTACTACTACTATTCATTCTTTTCTTTTCATGTGGTTATTATCTTTAACATTTACAAACATACAAATAAGAATCATATACAACAACACTATCACAACAACCATCCCAAAAAGAACCAAAGAAAACAAAACAAGGAGGATAAGAAGAAGAAGAACATCAAAACAACAATACAAACAAACAAACAAACAAACAAAGAGAAACCCCCACCTTCCTTTCTTGTAGGAAGGACTTGCTATCACTCCTACTCTTTCTCCTAGCTCTTAGAACTCCTAGGAAAAACCTACAAGAAAAACTCTCAAGTTAGTATGGTGTTCTCTCTTTCTTTTCCTTTCTTTCTTTCTTTCTTTATGATCTTTCTAAAATGAGACTAAGGTGAAGGAAGGGAGTATTTATAGGAGGGAAAAAGGGTGGAGAGTGCAAATGTGCATGCACAAAATGCACACAAGCCCTCCCACAAATTGGGGCCGGTTGTGACCTAGTGGAGGTGGGAATTGGTGGAGGTAGGGTGTGGGTGAGGTGTAGGTTTCTAGAAGAATACCTCCTAATTCTCTTATGCATACATTTTAATCCTATGTTTAAGCCTCTTAATCAAACCCTAACCATCTAATTAGGATTGTAAGGAGAACAATTTTATTCATAGAATATATACCACATACTTTGTACAATGTACTAATCGACATACTACACGTATGTGCGCATATATGTATGTATACCGAAAATCTTTGCATAATCCGTATAAAATAATTTAATCTCGGAAATAATAATAAAATAAATTCTATTATTAGTTCAGAAGATCACGGTACCAATTTGATACAATACGGATGTATACTGACCGGTATAGATAATGTCTATGAACAAACCGGGTGAAAATCACCAAAATAATTTAATTTTGGAATTAAAAAAAAATAATAATAAAATAATAATTTATATAAGGTAATATCCGTCCGGGAAATTACAGTGCCTATGTGTATTTGAGGCCAAAACCCTAACATTCATGAGATGTGGAGTTTGAAGAAGAAGATTACTAGCGGTGGATCGAAAAAGAGAAGAAAGCGAAAGGAATATGGTTCAAAGAAAAAGATGATGATCATGAAAAAGAATATGAAGGTCTAGATCCAAGCTCTCCTATTAATTCGACTCCATCTACACCAGGATCATCAGCATCAGGATCATTGCTTTCCAGCCTCAATACAAGTAGCTTTTCAGTGGGAACATCTAGAAGTGTGCAAAGTCACAATGACTTGTATGAGAATATAGAGCCTGTAGAATAGACATAAGACTACAGTCTATTCTACCCACTTGCAGAATGTCATCCCATCACCTACCAGGAAGCTGCACAAGAAGCGAAGTGGAGAAAAGCGATGGACGAAGAGATCAAGGTGATCCAAAGGAATGACACATGTGAGCTGACAACACTGCCTGAAGGCCATAAAGCAATTGCAGTAAAATGGGTCTATAAAACAAAGACCAACCAAAAAGCAAGGATAGACACAATCAGACTGCTCATCGCACTAACCTCTCAGTACAGATGGAAGATCTATCAGATAGATGTCAAGTCTGCATTCTTGAATGGCTACTTGGAGGAAAGTATACATCGAGCAACCACTAGGCTATGCAAAGAAAGGATAAGAAGAAAAAGTCTACAAGTTGAAGAAGGCATTAAATGGATTGAAACAAGCGCCCAAAGCATGGAACACATGGATCAATGACTACTTACAGAAGAATGACTTCCAAAAAAGTCCTTATGAGCATTCTCTCTACACCAAGAAACAACGTAATGACATTATGATCATGTGCCTGTAAGTCGATGATATGATGATATGATCTTTACAGGAAATAGTCCAAAGATGTTTGAGGAGTTCAGAAAGGCGATGACCAAGGAGTTTGACATGACAAATATAGGAGAGATGTCATACTTTCTCGATGTGGAGGTGACTCAATTAGAGAAAGTATTACTTATTTTCCAAGAGAAGTATGTAAGACAGATACTTTAACATGGCGGATTGCATTCCAGTCAGTACTTCAGCTATAATTGGACTCAAGCTCAGATGCACCTGCCAGGAAAACTTGTTGATCCTACTTTGTTCAACAGCTTACTTGGAAGTCTAAGATATCTAACTATTACGAGGCCAGACAACATGTACGCAGTAGGGCTAGTAAGTAGATACATGGAGAAGTCAAAGCAGGGGCACTTCAAGGCCACCAAGAGAATACTATGGTACGTCAAAGGCACTATTGAAGATGGATTATTGAACATGCTCAGAAGAGTTCAAGTTGGTTGGTTACACTGACCGTGAAAACGCATGTTCGGGTATGCATTCCACATCGGATTAGCTGCATTTTTATGGACTTCGAAAGGTCAGTAGTTGCTCTGCCAACATGTGAAGCCAAGTATATAACAGCAGCAACATGTGCATGCCCTGCAGTATGGCTCAAAAATCTCATGTGGGAGTTAATTCATCAACAGCAGGAGCCTACAGTATTGTACATGGATAATCAGTCTACAATCGAATTGATGAAAAATCCAGTTGCATATGGGAAGAGCAAGCACATCGAGACAATGTTCCACTTTCTGTACGACCAATCTCAGTTGAAGAGGGTAAAGCTCAATTACTGCATGACAGAAGAACAAGTTGTTGACATATTTACTAAGCCATTAAAGACTGAAGTATTTAAGAAGTTGAAGATCAAGTTCGGGAAAATCAAATTTGGTAATGAGGGGGAGTGTTGAGAATCATCACCAAATTTCTAGACTACACTTTAGAAAGTTCATCATTTCTAAAAAGTTCAACATCTAGACTTTTTCGTATAGCTTCATCAAGAAGCTTCCCATTTAACGAACTTTTCTAGAAAACTCTTCTCGAGAATTCTCTCTGTAGCGCCCCGATTTCCATACACTTGGAAACCGTGACACGAGCCAAGACCTTTTCTTCAATTAGTCACAATACACAGAAAAACAGGAGAATTTAAAACTTTTATTTTCAACACCCAATGTATTACAAGTCTGAATATCATACAACTGCAATACATTACAATAGTGTTACAATAATACCTTTACAATCCCAAGTATTACAATCTTCAACAAATTACATCAGAGTACAAGGAATGAAGAACAACACTTGGTAACTCTCACTTGAGTACTTCTCAACTAATAGATAATCAATACATATACTGCAGCGGAACTAAATATAACACTGACTCCTTGCTTTCCTCGCCTTGAGTCCTCCTGAATCTCGCCCTTGTACTTCGGCGATCCAGTACCTATGGAAGTGGGAACGTCAGTATTCACTGACGTTTAAAGGCTGATATCAAAGCAGTGAATCTCCCAAACAACATACAAAACATGGCAATGGTGTTGGTGTAGTTTAAGTGTTCGTGAGTGCAATGACTAGTTTAAGTGTTGGACATAAAAGAGATCTTTTTAATCCTTTTACAACTAGTGATTAGATTAGTTTCTTTTTCATAAAAACTAAAATCTAATTTAGGTTCTTTTTACTTAAGATTATAAAAGAAAACAACAATAATAAAAATAAGGTAAGAACCTTCATTTGGTTCAACCAACCATATGCTTATCTTTTTAGTCCAAGTTCAATACAAGTCCTACAACCGAAAATGGTTGTATAAAAAGGTTCATATACTTTGTCCATGAGTTCACATTCAAGTCCTACAACCAAAGATGGTTGTATATACAAGTTTATATGCATATGTTTAATCTAGTCCCATTTCATAACACAAAACAACAACTACAACTATAAAGATTTAATCTTTATGTTTATTACTACTACTATTCATTTCTTTTCTTTTCATGTGGTTATTATCTTTAACATTTACAACATACAAAACAAGAATCACATACAACAATACTTATCACCACAACCATCCCAAAAAGAACCAAAGAAAACAAAACAAGGAGGATAAGAAGAAGAAGAAACATCAAACAACAATACAAACAAACAAACAAACAAAGAGAAACCCCCACCTAGTTCTCTTTGTTGGAAGAACTTGCTAGCTAAAACTTCTCCTTCCCCTAGCTTTTAGAAATCTCTATGGAATACCTACAGTGGGAAACATCTCAAATTAGTATGGTGTTCTCTCTTTCTTTTCCTTTCTTTCTTTCTTTCTTTATGATCTTTCTAAAATGAGACAAAGGTGGAGGAAGGGGGTATTTATAGGTGGGAAAAACGGTGAAAAGTGCAAATGTGCACACATACAATTGCACCAACCCCCCCCCCCCCCCCCCCCCCCCATATTGGGGCCGGTTTTGCCTAGGGGAGGTGTGGATGAGGTGGAGGTATGGGTGTGGTATGGTGCTATGTGGTGGAGGTGTTATGTGAGGGTTTCTAGAAGGGTTTCCTTAACCTCCTCATGCACACTTAACCTAGGTTAAACACTTATAAACCCTAACAATCTAATAGGTTTTGTCATAACAAAACAAGTGTTGTCCAAAAATACACAACACACAATTTGTATAATGTACTAATCGACATACTACACGTATGTGCGCATATATGTCTGTATACCGAAAATCTTCGCATAATCCGTATAAAAATAATTTGATCTCGGAAATAATAATAAAATAAAATCTATTATTAGTTCGGAAGGTCACGGTATCAATTTGATACAATACGGATGTATACTGACCGATATCTGGATACAGATAATGTCTATGAATAAACCGGGTGAAAATCACCAAAATATTCCAAGTTTGGAATTAAAACAAAATAATAATAAAATATCAATTTATATAAGGTAATATCCGTCCGGGATATTACACTCTCACCAACCTAACCCAACTATAAATACCCCTTAGAGATTGATTATTTGAATTAAGGGGGCGTTTGGTACAGGGTTTTTTTTTTTTTTTTTTTTTGTTTCCTGAGAATCTTAACTTGGGAATTTAGTTTCCCATGTTTGGTATGCTAATTTTTAATTTCAAATTCTCAGGAAACTAAGATTCCTAAATTTTTTTTTTGCCACAATTCCCACAAAAATTTTCCCATGGAGGGGGGTGGGATTCATAGATTCCCAAGGGCTTGGAAAAATGTTACTTTTTTAAAATTACAAATTTGCCCCCAAAAAAAACCCCTCCCTGTCTCTTCATATTTCTTCTCCTCTTTCTCCCCCAAAAACACATCCCCTCTTTCTCCCCCAAAAATCCGATCACCCAAGTGGCCGCCGTCGATCAATTTTTTCGCCGCCTTTGACCAACTTCTCGCCGTCGATCCTCTCGTTGTGCCGTCGATCTACTCGTCGCGCCGTCGATCCACTCGCGCCATCGATCCCACTAGTCGTCGTCGATCCCCGAGCACCCCGACCCTCTCTCGTTGCCGTCGATCCCGAGATGACACGGGACTGTGTCAAAGTTGATGAGTTTTAAGTAGATTCATATGTTTATTCTCCTATTCCTTTCATCAGATTTAGTGGTTCTTTGGTTATTAAAGATTATGACTTTAGCAGTTACAAACCGTTTGCTGTGTGATTCGAGATGAATGTAAAATTGATTACCTTTGCTATCTTTTTATGGTTGTAGTTTTTAATGTGAATACATTTATTTGAATGGAGTTATGCAATCTGACAAAATTTTTATATGGAATCCGAAATCAGCTTATGGAATCAGATAATTTATTTGAAGTGGATAAATAGGTGGATAGTCTACTGATTTACTGATTTTGGCACAAGACTACAGTTTGGTTGTATTGTTTGAGTTGCATATTTCTGTGAACAGAAAGTGTTGTAAAGACAATATGTTCTGCTAACGGTTGTTTTCTCTATTCATGAAATTTAACAAATTTTGTACTGTCATGCAACAGATCTAGGATTACAATCTAATTTCAAGCAAAGTGAAGTAAAATTAAAGAAGAAATTCAACAGTAAGGAACCAAAATGCTTGCATACCAGAATAGTATTTGATATGGCTAGAAATGGGGTTAAATCAGAGCCGTTCAAAGTGGGCACGAATCTTGAAGTCGCAAAGGCAGGATGGTAATTTCATCTACACGAGCCCGAATTGGGTACCGGGTCTTCTCTCTTGAACCCGTTGGCCCATGAACGGATCTGATAAGCAGAGAACGGGTCTCAACCCGTTAGGGACCAGATCAACAGGATAGGAGCAGATCCTAGCTTGTCCCTATCTTGGGGGATGGATGTAACCAACCCCAACCAGCCACACCAGGAAGTAGGGATTCACCCTTATCCTGAAGAAGATCTCCATGGCGACTATAAAAACTCCCGTACCTCCTACTGTGGAAGGTGATCACTCTTTGCATACTTAAGCTCTTTCTCTTTACTTTTTCTGTGTATTGACTTGAGCATCGGAGGGTTCGTCACCGTGATCCATCCCGGTGTCTCGAACGTTTCTGCAGGTTGAAGAGAGCACCAAGGAGTCAGCTAGTCAACAAGGAAGAAGAAGGGTTCCGCCTGTTCGAGTTCCTCACGAACCTACAAATCTCATCTATTGTCCCCACACCAGAATCCAGCGGCAACAGATTGGCGCCGTCTGTGGGAACACACTCGACAAGCAATCTTGTTTTCCTCCTTCAGCCCACGTTACTCCCAGTCATGCTTCCCAAGAAGAGACCCGCAAACACCAACCGAAGGACAACCTCTACTCATCCTCCTCCTCCTCCTCCACAGGGGGATCTCCCTCATCTCAACCAACCAACCCTGCAGCTCGATCCTCTGGCTCCGCAGTCCATCCAACAGCCTATGGGACCCCAGGCCACAATGGGAGAATACTCTCGATGAAGCTGCCACAAGCAACATTTCCATCAGGTTCGAGTCTCCATCCACAATGTCGACACTGATTCCATGGCTTCCTATACTCCCCCCACTCCAAAGGATCTACAGAACGTGATCACCAATCGGCAGACCGAGCACAGACCCGATCTCCGTACCCATCTGGATGAGAGGCGGGCCCAAGAGGTGAACCGTCGCCGCGAGCATACCAGGGATCGTTCGCCATGCCGATCCAGCCAAGGAAGGTCAAACTCTCCCCGCAGGCGAAGAGAGTCGCCCCAACGTCGTCCAAGACGGAGCCGCTCCCCGGCAAGCCGCCCTGTACCTCATGCACATCATGAGCAGGAGGCCCCCATCACAAAGACAGAGTTCCAGCAATTCCAGGAGGCAGTCCTCCGGGCTCTCAATGCTGCCCCCAACAATGGTCGTAGGGCTCCCAGTCCTCCTCCAGCTCCTCACCATCCTCGCCGCTCCCGTAGTCCCCGACCGGCTCCTCACCATCCTCGCCGCTCTCGAAGCCCTTGGCCTGCTGCGAGCCATCGCCGCCCTTCTCCCAAACACCACCGTTGCTCCCAAAGTCCGCGTTCTACTCCCAGCCACCTCCGTCGCTCAGTCAGTCCACCACCTACTCTGAGCCACCATCGACACAGCCCCAGCCCTCCTCGACATGAGGATGAGTCTTGGGGCTCGGCCAGGCAAGACCGAAGGGAGGACTCGGGAGGACTCGGTCTACCGCCGTCTCCATAAAATTGAGAGGCGCTTCGGCCAGCTCGACCGAGATGAAGAGCGACGGGCAAGGGACCTTCGTCTAAGCAGACCCCCATTCTCCTGCACCATCATGGAGGCTCCAGTTCTCGACAACTTCAAGCCTCCACATTTCGAGACCTACACTGGAGAGTCGGACCCCACGGACCACATGGAGAGTTTTAAAACTCTCATGATTATCCACCATGCATTCGACTCCCTCTTTTGCAAGACCTTCCCGGCCACACTTAAGGGGCCGACATGGGAATGGTACTCTCGACTTGCACCAGCATCTATCTTCTCCTTCGACCTGTTCGAGGGTCTTTTCCTCACGCATTTCGTGAGCAGTCACCGTGCCGAGAATACAAGCGACACCCTACTGTTCCTCAGTCAAAAGAAGGGAAAACGACTGAGAGACTATGTCAAGTGCTTCACTGCTGAAGCCAGTTCCATTGCTTCCTTGGAACCCTTGGTCGCCACCATCGCCTTCCAGTCCAACGTCCTCAATGCTGACCTCAGGGCGTCCCTCGCCAAGAATCCCCCTCGGGACTTCTCAGAGCTCCTACTTCGGAGCGAGAAGTACATCCGAGCGGAAGAAGCGGTCTGCCGCCCCACCTTCGAGGCCTCGTCCTCCGCGAACAAGTGGAAGAGTGCTGAAGAAGAAAGAGCTAAGAAGCTCCAAAAAGACAATGGGGATCAGCGGCGTCCTCCCCCTCGGTTCGAGAAATTCATTCCACTTAATGCGAGTGTATCTGCCAACCTCATGGAGATCGGGAACGATGGCCTCCTACCGCCTCCGCCAAAGATGAATACTCCGGGAAAGAAGAGGGATCGGAGTAAGTGGTGCCGTTTCCATCGGGACCACGGGCACGACACAGACGAATGTCATGCCCTCAAAGAAGAGATTGAGGGCCTCATCCAGAGAGGGCAGCTCACCCGGTTCGTAAGGAGGCACCGAGTCGATCCGCCCCAGCCGCCTAGGGGGCTAACAGCCGAACTGAGCAGTGAGCGGAGACTCCGAAAGTCGAAGTGGAGAGCATCTTGCACCTGATACACGGAGGCCCAATGGGGGGAGATTGTAACTCCTTCCGAAAAGCCTTCGTAAGGGAGGTTAACTCCGTGCAAAGTCATCCTCCCCAAAAGGGCCTCGGAGTCCCAGTGATGTTCTCCGATAAGGACCTGGAGGGCATCCGCACACCCCACTGCGATGCCCTCGTCATCAATCTCTGAATGGCGAACTTCGAAGTTCGTCGCGTCTTGGTAGACAACGACAGCTCCATCAACATCCTTTTCTTGGAGGCCTTCAAAGGTCTCCCGCTGTCGAGGGATTAGCTCAAGCCCGTAGGCTACACTCTCGTCGGGTTCACTGGGGTCCCGGTTACAGTTGAGGGAATTATAACCTTCGACGTAACGACAGGAAAGGCCCCGACAACTCGCACGGAGCCAATGGATTTCATGGTGGTCGACATCAAGGCTGCCTATAATGTTATCCTAGGTGGACCAGGTTTGGCCGCGCTTCAAGCCATCCCCTCAGCCTACCACATGAAGATGAAGTTCCCCACACCCTCAGGGGTGGGAGAAGTAAGGGGAAGCCAAGAATCGGTGCAGAAGTGCTATATGACCTCGATGGGGGGTCCGGTTCTCTCTTTGGAAGCGCTCGAACTGCCTCAGGAAGGCGGTCAAACTATCTCCGAGCTCGCAGACGAGTTGGAGAAAGTGGCCTTCTCCGAAGAAGAACCCATTAAGACGTTCCACGTTAGCAAGGCTCTCTCCCCCTCAATTAAGCAAGACATCTCCCGGTGCATTCGGGAGAATCGCAACCTCTTCACTGGACTGAAGTAGACATGCCCGGGATCTCAAAGGAGCTTTCAATGCACCGTCTAAGTGTCGCCCCTGGGGTCAAACCTGTCCAACAGAAGAGGCAGAAGTTTTCCCCCGAAAGGCATCAGGCGATCAAGGCAGAGGTTGAGAAACTCCTCAATGCCCGCTTTATTCATGAGGTAAACTACCCTGAGTGGCTCTCCAATGTGGTAATGGTCAAGAAGGCCAATGGGAGTTGGAGAATATGCATTGACTTCACCAATCTCAACAAGGCGTGCCCGAAGGACCCTTTCCCTCTTCCCAGCATCGACGCCCTGATCGATGCAACCTCCAGGCACGAGCTCCTCAGTTTTTTGGACGCCTTCTCAGGGTACAACCAAATCAGGATGTTCCCTCCCAACATCCCGAAGACCTCGTTCGTGACGGACCAAGGCCTCTATTGCTACCGTGTTATGCCCTCGGCTTGAAAAATACGGGAGCTACCTATCAGCGTCTGGTGAACAAGGTCTTCCAAAACCAGATTGGCCAAAACATGGAGGTCTACATCGACGACATGTTGGTCAAGAGCGCCTGGGGGCAGGAGCACACCCTCGACCTTCAAGAAGCCTTCGGGGTGCTCAGGAGGCACAATATATGACTAAACCTGAACAAGTGTGCGTTCGATGTCTCGTCTGGCAAATTTCTAGGGTTTATGGTCAACCAGAAGGGCATAGAGGCCAACCCCGAAAAGATCCAAGCCATTCTCAAAATGGCTCCTCCTCCAACGTTAAAGAGGTACAGAGGCTCACGGGGCGCCTCGCTGCGATCGGACGATTCCTCTCCAAGTTTGGGGAAAAGTGCCTCCCTTTCTTCAAAGCCCTCAGGGGGGGCTAAAGTCTTCGAGTGGGGACAGCAGCAACAGGAGGCCTTTGACAAGCTCAAAGAGTATTTGACCAACCCCCGCTCCTGAGTAAGCTGGGACCTGGGGAGGTCCTCTACCTCTATCTCGCAGCTTCAGAGCAGACGCTCAGCGCGACCCTTGTGAGGGAAGAGGATAAAAAACAGAAGTTCATCTATTACGTGAGTAAGGTGCTCCGCGACACTGAACTCCGTTATCCGAAGCTGGAGAAGATGGCACTCGCCCTGGTCATGGTGGCCCGGAAGCTCCGCCCTTACTTCCAATCCCACTCGGTGGTCGTCCTCACCGACCAACCGCTGAAATAAGTTCTCCACAAACCTGAGACTTCTGGGCGGCTCATGAAGTGGTCCATCGAGCTGATTCAGCACGACATCAGCTACCAGCCCAGGATGGCAATAAAGGCCCAAGCTCTGGCCGAGTTCATCATGGAGAACACCATCCCCGACTCATGCGTATCGCCTGTCGACCCCTCCATTTGGACCGTCTATGTGGACGGGTCCTCCTGCACTGATGGAAGCGGGGCTGGTGTCATCCTAACTGGCCCCGACGCTTTCGTCCTCCAGCACTCCCTCTGCCTCAACTTCCCGGCATGAAACAATGAGGTAGAATATGAAGCCCTCATAGCGGGGCTCTGCTTGGCTTGCAAGGCAAGTGCCGAGCAAGTAAGGGTCTTCAACGACTCCCAATTAGTGGTCAATTGAGTATCCGGGGAGTACGAGGCGAGATACGACCGCATGGCTAGGTACTTGGCAAAGGTGAGGGAGCTTCTAACTCTATTCAAAGATGTTCAACTCCAGCGGGTTCCCCGAGAGGAAAATGCACAAGCGGATGCCCTCTCTAAGCTCGCCTCCTTATCTCTCCAAGGTCTAGAACGGACCGTTTTGATAGAGGTCCTTCTCAAACCAAGCATTGACGAAGATGGCTCGGAGCCAACGGAAGCCTACCCCCTAACGCTTGGGAAAAACTAGATGAAGCCCCTCCTCGAGTATCTCCGAGACAGAGTCCTCTCCGAAGATTCGAAAGAAGCAAGGAGAATCAGGACACGAGCAGAGCGGTACACACTCCTGGACGGGGTCATGTACAAATTCTGTAATATCCCGGACGGATATTACCGTATATAAATTATTATTTTATTATTATTTAATTATTATTTTATTTTAATTCCAAAATTGAATAATTTTGGTGATTTTCAACCGGTTTATTCATAAACACCATCTGTACCCAGATATCAGTCAGTATACATCCGTATTGTATCAAATTGATACCGTGATCTTCCGAACTAATAATAAAATTTATTTTATTATTATTTCCGAGAATTAATTATTTTTATACGGATTATGCGAAGATTTTCGGTATACAGACATATATGCGCACATACGTGTAGTATGTCGATTGGTACATTATACAAATTGTGTGTTGTGTATTTTTGGACAACACTTGTTCTGTTATGACAAAACTCAATTAGATGGTTAGGGTTTGATTAGGAGGTTAAACCTAGGGTTACAAAGACATAAGGGATTAAGGGAGATTACTAGAAACTACCTCACCCATACCACACCTCCACCACATAACACCTCCATCCACCTCACCCCTATCTCCCCTAGGGGTATGGCTGGCCCCAATTTAAGGGAGGGTCTTTTTGCACTTGTGAGTGTGCATATTTGCATTTTCCACCCTTCTCTCCACCTATAAATACCCCCTTCCTTCACCTTAGTCTCATTTTAGAAAGATCAAAAAGAAAGAAAGAAAGAAAGGAAAAGAAAGAGAGATCACCATGCTAACTTGAGAGTTTTCATTTGTAGGGCTAGTAGGAGATTCTAGGAGCCAAGGAGGAGAGTAATCTAGTTCTTCCATCAAAGAAAAAAAACAAGGTGGGGGTTTCTCCTTGCTTGTTTGTTTGTTTGTTTGTTTGGTTATTTGAATGGTGTTTTGATGGTTCTTCTTCTTCTTACCCTCCTTGTTTATTTTTCTTTTTGGTATGGATGGTTTGAAGTAGTATGGTTGTGGGAGTTCTTATTTTGAATGTTGTTAGTAAAGGAACTAACTACTTGAACAAAAATGACACATGCATATGAACTTTTGCATACAACCACTTAAGGTTGTAGGACTTGAATGTGGGCTATACATAAAGCATATGAACCATTTTTATACAACCATTTTGGTTGTAGGACTTGTATTGAACTTGGACAAATAATAATAGGCATATGTTGGATGAAGGTTCTTACCTCATTTTATTATTGTAGTTTTCTTTCTTAAGTAAATAGAACATACATTAGAAATTAACCTAAATCACTAGTTGTAGAATAAATAAAAAAAGATCTTTTCCTTTATAATCACTAGTTGTAGAATAAATAAAAAGATCCTTTCTTTTATAATCACTAGTGATAATAAATCTACTAATAAAGACTAGTAGACAATTAAGAAGTAGCTTGTTAAAATAAAATAGTAGTAGTATGTTGATTAAAATAAAATAGTAGTAGTATGTTGATTAAAATAAAGTAGTAGTAGTGGTAGATAGTTGTGTGTTATGTTCTTGATTAAAATGAAGTAGTAGTAGTAGTAGATAGTTGTATGTTATGTTCTTGGTTAAAATGAAATAGTAGTAGTAGTAGATAGTTGGATGTTATGTTCTTGGTTAAAATAGAGTAGTAGTAGTAGTAGATAGTTGTAGATGGTTATTTTATGTTCATAAAGCAAATACCATGCTAACATTATATTAGATTAATTTAGATATGCTTAGAATGTTGTAGCATTTCTTCTAAAAATACCTAGCATGTTTAAAGATGCTTAGAATGTTGTAGAATTTCTTCTAAAAATACCTAGCATGTTTAAAGATGCTTAGAATGTTGTAGGACTTCTTCTAAAAATACCTAGCATGTTTAAAGATGCTTAGAATGTTGTAGGATTTCTTCTAAAAATACCTAGCATGTATAATGATGCATAGAATGTTATAGGACTTCTTCTAAAAAAATACCTAGCATGTTTAAAGATGCTTAGAATGTTGTAGGACTTCTTCTAAAAATACCTAGCATATTTAAAGATGCTTAGAATGTTGTAGGATTCATTCTAAAATTCCTACCATGCTTAGATTAATTTATTTATGCTTAGAATGTTGTAGGATTCGTTCTAAAATTCCTACCATGCTTAGATTAACTTATTTATGCTTAGAAGGTTGTAGGATTCATTCTAAAATTCCAACCATGTTTAGATTAATTTATTTATGCTTAGAATGTTGTAGGATTCATTCTAAAATTCCTACCATGCTAGATTAATTTATCAATGCTTAGATGATTGTAGGAAAGTAGTATACCATGCTAGATTAATTTATCTATGTTTAGATAATTGGTATATCATGCTAGATTAATTTATCCATGCTTACATGCTTGTAGGAAAGTTGTATACCATGCTAGATTCATTTATCTATACTTAGATTGTAGTAGGAATCATTATACATGTTTATAATGTTGTAGGATTGATGTTTAATTAACCTACCACGTTAGAACATTGTAGGAGTATTATGGTGAGTGGTTATGTTATGTACTATAATTAGATTGTCATGGATAGATGCTTGCAATTGTATGACATGCTTAAAGTACTATAGGTTGAAGTAATAAGGATTTGGGAGACCACTAGTAATAGTTAGTTTGATAAAGATTGTTATGCCGCCTTCGGTTCTTCCTTAGTAGAATACCGACCATAGACTATTAGTAAATTCTTCTGTTGCATCTAATAATAGAAGATCGAGTTTGCTATTAAGCACGTTTGGTTGCTTTTAAGATTGATTACCTGTATGGTTGTTTGCATATGGTTGTGCTCGTACATGCCTCGACTGGCCCGTATATAGCTGTAGGTCTCATACGTAGCTTATTTGGCTCGTATGTAGGTTGTTGTCTCGTACGCGGCTCGACCGGCCCGTGCGTAGCAGTTGGTCTCATACGCGGCTTATTTGGCTGGTATGTACGCGGTTATCTCCTACGGGGCTGCCTGGCTCGTAGGTATTTATTGTTCATACGTAGCTTATAGGGCTCGTATGTGGTTGTTACTCGTGTATAGCTTGTTAGCTAGTACACAGTTCGTTGTGCTCGTCTAGGGTGATATTACCACCCTAAGGGCTATCGACCATCAAGACATAGGGTTGCGGCTTGCATGTATATTTGCACGGTCGAAGTCTTGGATCGATGAGCCACGAACCGGATCCTGAGGGGTTCTGGTAAGTCTAGGTTGAGCAGCCTAGTAGAGTTGTCTTGCAAAGTCTAATTTAAGGCCTAGCATGTTATGTTATAATATTATCGTCTCTAGGATCGTCGAGTCAGGGATATCATTAGGGTAGTGACTTAGAAAGGTCATTTTGCTCAGACCCTCGCCGAAGAGAGAGGAGTTGGTTGTATGGGGCACCTTACGACCAACTTGTCCCTTGAGGCAGGCCTTAGGCGGTGATAATGGGTTGTACCTTCCCGTCAAAGGGATACGTACGGTGCCGTCTCACAAGTTGAGGACACGGGTTGCGTATCTCGCGCTGTTAATTCCTGAAGTGCCGTGGCTGGAGGTGCCACAGGATGCATCATGCAGTCCTGCGCTTGCGAGACCCCAGAGGGTGCCACAGGGTAGGCTTCGCGCTATCCTGCGCTTGCGAAACCCTATAGTTTGATTTTGGAATGATGCCCGATACATTGGGTTCGTCTATTTTGAGAGAGGTCCGGTTAGCCGGGTCGCAATGGCAAACATAGACACCACTGGCGAAATGCATTAGTGGGACTTGACCACATCTACAACCTCATCAGTCACGTGTAGGTGTCAGGGACAGGTTGTGTACAATTAGAATGCGTAACGCGGGTTCAAATCCCTATATATATGGAGAAACGGCTTGAGATGGAGTCACATGTAGTATGGGCTGCATGTTGCTTTCGGAGACTTGCTAACATTAGGATAGGAACATCATTCCTTAAACACCGTGGTCGGGGTGCCACAGGATGCATTGTGCAATCCTGTGCTTGCGAGACCCCAGAGGGTGCCACAGGGTAGGCTTCGCGCTACCCTGCGCTTGCGAAACCCTATGGTTTGATTTTGGAACAAGGCCCGATACACTGGGATCGTCTAGTTTTAAGTGACGTTAGAATAGGGAGCGTCCTAGTTCTATTTAAGTATCGCATTAGAGTCTAGTCATAGCACTTACGAACACTTAAACTACACCAACACCAATGCTATATTTTGTATGTTGTTGGGAGATTCGCTGCTATATGATCAGCCTTTAAGCGTCAGTGAATACTGACGTCCCCACTTCCATAGGTACTGGATCGCCGAAGTACAAAGGCGAGATTCAGGAGGACTCAAGGCAAGGAAAGCAAGGAGTCAGTGTTATGTTTAGTTCCGCTGCAGTATATGTATTGATTATCTATTAGTCGAGAAGTACTCAAGTGAGAGTTACCAAGTGTTGTTCTTCATTCCTTGTACTCGGATGTAATTTGTTGAAGGTTGTAATACTTGGGATTGTAAAGGTAATATTGTAACTCTATTGTATGGTATTGCAGTTGTATAACATTCAGACTTGTAATACATTGGGAGTTGAATGAAAGGTTTTAAATTCTCCCGTTTTTCTGTGCATTGTGACTAATTGAGGAAAAGATCTTGGCTCGTGTCACGGTTTCCCAGTGTATGGAAATCGGGGCGCTACAGAGTGGTATCAGAGCTAACTTCAATTTACAGTCCAACACAGCAGGAAAATTAAACTTGGATACCTTTTAGGAGTTGGGTCTTAGTTAGTTATAGACAATTGTAATTCATATTGTTGTTCCTTTCAACTTATGTTTTATGATTTTTCTATATCTGGACTAATTCCAGTATACGTATTTTAGGATGGTATTCGAAGATATCCTAACCGAGGATGTATTGATGGAGGAGAGTGAGCCAATTTCAAGGGATGATCCGATGATCTCAAGTGAGGAGCCGAAGGAGATTTCACTACAAGTTAACCTCAAGATGAACTCGCCTTCACCACCGCGAGGGTCAAGTATGGATCAATGCAGGGCGGCGGCGGCCAGCATATATCAAGAAATGAGGAAGCTAATGAAGTACGTAGCCAGGATAGATCGTCAAGCTAACCAACTGGGTGATGCTTGCATAGATACATTAGCAGGCATGGCGGAGGAGCGGGAATATTTCAACGCCAGATTGGCACAACTACGACGTGAGTGGGAGCAAGTTATAGAGACCGCCAAGGTTTTAGTATGCCATTTCTGTGAGGAGGATGGGCACGAGAAATCAGTCTGTCCACAACGACAAGGAAAAAGGCCTACACCAGCATCAGGATTCGAGGACCAAGGTCAGAAGCAGAAGACTCAGAAAACAAAGGGCAAACTTGGAGGCGCCAACCCGAAAAGATGTTTCCGATGTAGGGAGCAAGGTCATTTCAGGAAACAGTGTCCGATGAAGAACTCTCGGGCAGAAACCGGTACATGTTACAACTGTGGGGAGATTGGTCATATTAAGCCAAACTGTCCCCAACTTCATTAAAATGACGACAGATCATCTCCGAAGATGAACGCTAAGGGAAAGGATCCTGTTCACCAAGGGTGAGAATTCGCTCGTACTAAGAGCAAGTTGAAGGAGCCAATAACAATGTGTGCATATAGAACTGCAACTAAGTCTAAAGGTTGCATCTTTTGAAATTATTTTGGATGGAAGAAGTTATATATGATGTAACACTTTTCGTAACACGTCGGATTTATATATATATAAAATCCAGGCAACTGTTTTGTTCGAACTTGGTTCATCATAATCTTCTGTCTAAATTATTTTTCCAATAGTTGAGGTGTGTACGGGAGGCAACTCAAGAATCAGTTCGGTTAATTACACCACATGAAGCGTCAAAATTACAGGAGAAAATCCTGGAAGTTGGAAGTGATGTTCATAAGTCACGTCCTATTCTAAGGAGGGAGTAGCTACCGAATTGCAAAGGTCGGGTTCTTTGGAGAACCAGTTCATGGATGAGCCACTTGGGAGCCGGAAAGCAGCATAAGCTTTCTTTCCCCGAGTTATTAGGGTGTGGATGTTTACCTGTTTTCCTAACTTAACGTAGTTCTGTGGACAAAACTATTCTAAGGAGGGAGTATTGTAATATCCCGGACGGATATTACCGTATATAAATTATTATTTTATTATTATTTTATTATTATTTTGTTTTAATTCCAAAATTGAATTATTTTGGTGATTTTCAACCGGTTTATTCATAAACACCATCTGTACCCAGATATCAGTCAGTATACATCCGTATTGTATCAAATTGATACCGTGATCTTCCGGACTAATAATAAAATTTATTTTATTATTATTTCCGAGAATTAATTATTTTTATACGGATTATGCGAAGATTTTCGGTATACAGACATATATGCGCACATACGTGTAGTATGTCGATTGGTACATTATACAAATTGTGTGTTGTGTATTTTTGGACAACACTTGTTCTGTTATGACAAAACTCAATTAGATGGTTAGGGTTTGATTAGGAGGTTAAACCTAGGGTTACAAAGACATAAGGGATTAAGGGAGATTACTAGAAACTACCTCACCCACACCACACCTCCACCACATAACACCTCCATCCACCTCACCCCTATCTCCCCTAGGGGTATGGCTGGCCCCAATTTAAGGGAGGGTCTTTTTGCACTTGTGAGTGTGCATATTTGCATTTTCCACCCTTCTCTCCACCTATAAATACCCCCTTCCTTCACCTTAGTCTCATTTTAGAAAGATCAAAAAGAAAGAAAGAAAGAAAGGAAAAGAAAGAGAGATCACCATGCTAACTTGAGAGTTTTCATTTGTAGGGCTAGTAGGAGATTCCAGGAGCCAAGGAGGAGAGTAATCTAGTTCTTCCATCAAAGAAAAAAAACAAGGTGGGGGTTTCTCCTTGCTTGCTTGTTTGTTTGTTTGTTTGGTTATTTGAATGGTGTTTTGATGGTTCTTCTTCTTCTTACCCTCCTTGTTTATTTTTCTTTTTGGTATGGATGGTTTGAAGTAGTATGGTTGTGGGAGTTCTTATTTTGAATGTTGTTAGTAAAGGAACTAACTACTTGAACAAAAATGACACATGCATATGAACTTTTGCATACAACCACTTAAGGTTGTAGGACTTGAATGTGGGCTATACATAAAGCATATGAACCATTTTTATACAACCATTTTGGTTGTAGGACTTGTATTGAACTTGGACAAATAATAATAGGCATATGTTGGATGAAGGTTCTTACCTCATTTTATTATTGTAGTTTTCTTTCTTAAGTAAATAGAACATACATTAGAAATTAACCTAAATCACTAGTTGTAGAATAAATAAAAAAAGATCTTTTCCTTTATAATCACTAGTTGTAGAATAAATAAAAAGATCCTTTCTTTTATAATCACTAGTGATAATAAATCTACTAATAAAGACTAGTAGACAATTAAGAAGTAGCTTGTTAAAATAAAATAGTAGTAGTATGTTGATTAAAATAAAATAGTAGTAGTATGTTGATTAAAATAAAGTAGTAGTAGTGGTAGATAGTTGTGTGTTATGTTCTTGATTAAAATGAAGTAGTAGTAGTAGTAGATAGTTGTATGTTATGTTCTTGGTTAAAATGAAATAGTAGTAGTAGTAGATAGTTGGATGTTATGTTCTTGGTTAAAATAGAGTAGTAGTAGTAGTAGATAGTTGTAGATGGTTATTTTATGTTCATAAAGCAAATACCATGCTAACATTATATTAGATTAATTTAGATATGCTTAGAATGTTGTAGCATTTCTTCTAAAAATACCTAGCATGTTTAAAGATGCTTAGAATGTTGTAGAATTTCTTCTAAAAATACCTAGCATGTTTAAAGATGCTTAGAATGTTGTAGGACTTCTTCTAAAAATACCTAGCATGTTTAAAGATGCTTAGAATGTTGTAGGATTTCTTCTAAAAATACCTAGCATGTATAATGATGCATAGAATGTTATAGGACTTCTTCTAAAAAAATACCTAGCATGTTTAAAGATGCTTAGAATGTTGTAGGACTTCTTCTAAAAATACCTAGCATATTTAAAGATGCTTAGAATGTTGTAGGATTCATTCTAAAATTCCTACCATGCTTAGATTAATTTATTTATGCTTAGAATGTTGTAGGATTCGTTCTAAAATTCCTACCATGCTTAGATTAACTTATTTATGCTTAGAAGGTTGTAGGATTCATTCTAAAATTCCTACCATGTTTAGATTAATTTATTTATGCTTAGAATGTTGTAGGATTCATTCTAAAATTCCTACCATGCTAGATTAATTTATCAATGCTTAGATGATTGTAGGAAAGTAGTATACCATGCTAGATTAATTTATCTATGTTTAGATAATTGGTATATCATGCTAGATTAATTTATCCATGCTTACATGCTTGTAGGAAAGTTGTATACCATGCTAGATTCATTTATCTATACTTAGATTGTAGTAGGAATCATTATACATGTTTATAATGTTGTAGGATTGATGTTTAATTAACCTACCACGTTAGAACATTGTAGGAGTATTATGGTGAGTGGTTATGTTATGTACTATAATTAGATTGTCATGGATAGATGCTTGCAATTGTATGACATGCTTAAAGTACTATAGGTTGAAGTAATAAGGATTTGGGAGACCACTAGTAATAGTTAGTTTGATAAAGATTGTTATGCCGCCTTCGGTTCTTCCTTAGTAGAATACCGACCATAGACTATTAGTAAATTCTTCTGTTGCATCTAATAATAGAAGATCGAGTTTGCTATTAAGCACGTTTGGTTGCTTTTAAGATTGATTACATGTATGGTTGTTTGCATATGGTTGTGCTCGTACATGCCTCGACTGGCCCGTATATAGCTGTAGGTCTCATACGTAGCTTATTTGGCTCGTATGTAGGTTGTTGTCTCGTACGCGGCTCGACCGGCCCGTGCGTAGCAGTTGGTCTCATACGCGGCTTATTTGGCTGGTATGTACGCGGTTATCTCCTACGGGGCTGCCTGGCTCGTAGGTATTTATTGTTCATACGTAGCTTATAGGGCTCGTATGTGGTTGTTACTCGTGTATAGCTTGTTAGCTAGTACACAGTTCGTTGTGCTCGTCTAGGGTGATATTACCACCCTAAGGGCTATCGACCATCAAGACATAGGGTTGCGGCTTGCATGTATATTTGCACGGTCGAAGTCTTGGATCGATGAGCCACGAACCGGATCCTGAGGGGTTCTGGTAAGTCTAGGTTGAGCAGCCTAGTAGAGTTGTCTTGCAAAGTCTAATTTAAGGCCTAGCATGTTATGTTATAATATTATCGTCTCTAGGATCGTCGAGTCAGGGATATCATTAGGGTAGTGACTTAGAAAGGTCATTTTGCTCAGACCCTCGCCGAAGAGAGAGGAGTTGGTTGTATGGGGCACCTTACGACCAACTTGTCCCTTGAGGCAGGCCTTAGGCGGTGATAATGGGTTGTACCTTCCCGTCAAAGGGATACGTACGGTGCCGTCTCACAAGTTGAGGACACGGGTTGCGTATCTCGCGCTGTTAATTCCTGAAGTGCCGTGGCTGGAGGTGCCACAGGATGCATCATGCAGTCCTGCGCTTGCGAGACCCCAGAGGGTGCCACAGGGTAGGCTTCGCGCTATCCTGCGCTTGCGAAACCCTATAGTTTGATTTTGGAATGATGCCCGATACATTGGGTTCGTCTATTTTGAGAGAGGTCCGGTTAGCCGGGTCGCAGTGGCGAACATAGACACCACTGGCGAAATGCATTAGTGGGACTTGACCACATCTACAACCTCATCAGTCACGTGTAGGTGTCAGGGACAGGTTGTGTACAATTAGAATGCGTAACGCGGGTTCAAATCCCTATATATATGGAGAAACGGCTTGAGATGGAGTCACATGTAGTATGGGCTGCATGTTGCTTTCGGAGACTTGCTAACATTAGGATAGGAACATCATTCCTTAAACACCGTGGTCGGGGTGCCACAGGATGCATTGTGCAATCCTGTGCTTGCGAGACCCCAGAGGGTGCCACAGGGTAGGCTTCGCGCTACCCTGCGCTTGCGAAACCCTATGGTTTGATTTTGGAACAAGGCCCGATACACTGGGATCGTCTAGTTTTAAGTGACGTTAGAATAGGGAGCGTCCTAGTTCTATTTAAGTATCGCATTAGAGTCTAGTCATAGCACTTACGAACACTTAAACTACACCAACACCAATGCTATATTTTGTATGTTGTTGGGAGATTCGCTGCTATATGATCAGCCTTTAAGCGTCAGTGAATACTGACGTCCCCACTTCCATAGGTACTGGATCGCCGAAGTACAAAGGCGAGATTCAGGAGGACTCAAGGCAAGGAAAGCAAGGAGTCAGTGTTATGTTTAGTTCCGCTGCAGTATATGTATTGATTATCTATTAGTCGAGAAGTACTCAAGTGAGAGTTACCAAGTGTTGTTCTTCATTCCTTGTACTCGGATGTAATTTGTTGAAGGTTGTAATACTTGGGATTGTAAAGGTAATATTGTAACTCTATTGTATGGTATTGCAGTTGTATAACATTCAGACTTGTAATACATTGGGAGTTGAATGAAAGGTTTTAAATTCTCCCGTTTTTCTGTGCATTGTGACTAATTGAGGAAAAGATCTTGGCTCGTGTCACGGTTTCCCAGTGTATGGAAATCGGGGCGCTACAGAGTGGTATCAGAGCTAACTTCAATTTACAGTCCAACACAGTAGGAAAATTAAACTTGGATACCTTTTAGGAGTTGGGTCTTAGTTAGTTATAGACAATTGTAATTCATATTGTTGTTCCTTTCAACTTATGTTTTATGATTTTTCTATATCTGGACTAATTCCAGTATACGTATTTTAGGATGGTATTCGAAGATATCCTAACCGAGGATGTATTGATGGAGGAGAGTGAGCCAATTTCAAGGGATGATCCGATGATCTCAAGTGAGGAGCCGAAGGAGATTTCACTACAAGTTAACCTCAAGATGAACTCGCCTTCACCACCGCGAGGGTCAAGTATGGATCAATGCAGGGCGGCGGCGGCCAGCATATATCAAGAAATGAGGAAGCTAATGAAGTACGTAGCCAGGATAGATCGTCAAGCTAACCAACTGGGTGATGCTTGCATAGATACATTAGCAGGCATGGCGGAGGAGCGGGAATATTTCAACGCCAGATTGGCACAACTACGACGTGAGTGGGAGCAAGTTATAGAGACCGCCAAGGTTTTAGTATGCCATTTCTGTGAGGAGGATGGGCACGAGAAATCAGTCTGTCCACAACGACAAGGAAAAAGGCCTACACCAGCATCAGGATTCGAGGACCAAGGTCAGAAGCAGAAGACTCAGAAAACAAAGGGCAAACTTGGAGGCGCCAACCCGAAAAGATGTTTCCGATGTAGGGAGCAAGGTCATTTCAGGAAACAGTGTCCGATGAAGAACTCTCGGGCAGAAACCGGTACATGTTACAACTGTGGGGAGATTGGTCATATTAAGCCAAACTGTCCCCAACTTCATTAAAATGACGACAGATCATCTCCGAAGATGAACGCTAAGGGAAAGGATCCTGTTCACCAAGGGTGAGAATTCACTCGTACTAAGAGCAAGTTGAAGGAGCCAATAACAATATGTGCATATAGAACTGCAACTAAGTCTAAAGGTTGCATCTTTTGAAATTATTTTGGATGGAAGAAGTTATATATGATGTAACACTTTTTGTAACACGTCGGATTTATATATATATAAAATCCAGGCAACTGTTTTGTTCGAACTTGGTTCATCATAATCTTCTGTCTAAATTATTTTTCCAATAGTTGAGGTGTGTACGGGAGGCAACTCAAGAATCAGTTCGGTTAATTACACCACATGAAGCGTCAAAATTACATGAGAAAATCCTGGAAGTTGGAAGTGATGTTCATAAGTCACGTCCTATTCTAAGGAGGGAGTAGCTACCGAATTGCAAAGGTCGGGTTCTTTGGAGAACCAGTTCATGGATGAGCCACTTGGGAGCCGGAAAGCAGCATAAGCTTTCTTTCCCCGAGTTATTAGGGTGTGGATGTTTACCTGTTTTCCTAACTTAACGTAGTTCTGTGGACAAAACTATTCTAAGGAGGGAGTATTGTAATATCCCGGACGGATATTACCGTATATAAATTATTATTTTATTATTATTTTATTATTATTTTGTTTTAATTCCAAAATTGAATTATTTTGGTGATTTTCAACCGGTTTATTCATAAACACCATCTGTACCCAGATATCAGTCAGTATACATCCGTATTGTATCAAATTGATACCGTGATCTTCCGAACTAATAATAAAATTTATTTTATTATTATTTCCGAGAATTAATTATTTTTATACGGATTATGCGAAGATTTTTGGTATACAGACATATATGCGCACATACGTGTAGTATGTCGATTGGTACATTATACAAATTGTGTGTTGTGTATTTTTGGACAACACTTGTTCTGTTATGACAAAACTCAATTAGATGGTTAGGGTTTGATTAGGAGGTTAAACCTAGGGTTACAAAGACATAAGGGATTAAGGGAGATTACTAGAAACTACCTCACCCATACCACACCTCCACCACATAACACCTCCATCCACCTCACCCCTATCTCCCCTAGGGGTATGGCTGGCCCCAATTTAAGGGAGGGTCTTTTTGCACTTGTGAGTGTGCATATTTGCATTTTCCACCCTTCTCTCCACCTATAAATACCCCCTTCCTTCACCTTAGTCTCATTTTAGAAAGATCAAAAAGAAAGAAAGAAAGAAAGGAAAAGAAAGAGAGATCACCATGCTAACTTGAGAGTTTTTATTTGTAGGGCTAGTAGGAGATTCTAGGAGCCAAGGAGGAGAGTAATCTAGTTCTTCCATCAAAGAAAAAAAACAAGGTGGGGGTTTCTCCTTGCTTGTTTGTTTGTTTGTTTGTTTGGTTATTTGAATGGTGTTTTGATGGTTCTTCTTCTTCTTACCCTCCTTGTTTATTTTTCTTTTTGGTATGGATGGTTTGAAGTAGTATGGTTGTGGGAGTTCTTATTTTGAATGTTGTTAGTAAAGGAACTAACTACTTGAACAAAAATGACACATGCATATGAACTTTTGCATACAACCACTTAAGGTTGTAGGACTTGAATGTGGGCTATACATAAAGCATATGAACCATTTTTATACAACCATTTTGGTTGTAGGACTTGTATTGAACTTGGACAAATAATAATAGGCATATGTTGGATGAAGGTTCTTACCTCATTTTATTATTGTAGTTTTCTTTCTTAAGTAAATAGAACATACATTAGAAATTAACCTAAATCACTAGTTGTAGAATAAATAAAAAAAGATCTTTTCCTTTATAATCACTAGTTGTAGAATAAATAAAAAGATCCTTTCTTTTATAATCACTAGTGATAATAAATCTACTAATAAAGACTAGTAGACAATTAAGAAGTAGCTTGTTAAAATAAAATAGTAGTAGTATGTTGATTAAAATAAAATAGTAGTAGTATGTTGATTAAAATAAAGTAGTAGTAGTGGTAGATAGTTGTGTGTTATGTTCTTGATTAAAATGAAGTAGTAGTAGTAGTAGATAGTTGTATGTTATGTTCTTGGTTAAAATGAAATAGTAGTAGTAGTAGATAGTTGGATGTTATGTTCTTGGTTAAAATAGAGTAGTAGTAGTAGTAGATAGTTGTAGATGGTTATTTTATGTTCATAAAGCAAATACCATGCTAACATTATATTAGATTAATTTAGATATGCTTAGAATGTTGTAGCATTTCTTCTAAAAATACCTAGCATGTTTAAAGATGCTTAGAATGTTGTAGAATTTCTTCTAAAAATACCTAGCATGTTTAAAGATGCTTAGAATGTTGTAGGACTTCTTCTAAAAATACCTAGCATGTTTAAAGATGCTTAGAATGTTGTAGGATTTCTTCTAAAAATACCTAGCATGTATAATGATGCATAGAATGTTATAGGACTTCTTCTAAAAAAATACCTAGCATGTTTAAAGATGCTTAGAATGTTGTAGGACTTCTTCTAAAAATACCTAGCATATTTAAAGATGCTTAGAATGTTGTAGGATTCATTCTAAAATTCCTACCATGCTTAGATTAATTTATTTATGCTTAGAATGTTGTAGGATTCGTTCTAAAATTCCTACCATGCTTAGATTAACTTATTTATGCTTAGAAGGTTGTAGGATTCATTCTAAAATTCCTACCATGTTTAGATTAATTTATTTATGCTTAGAATGTTGTAGGATTCATTCTAAAATTCCTACCATGCTAGATTAATTTATCAATGCTTAGATGATTGTAGGAAAGTAGTATACCATGCTAGATTAATTTATCTATGTTTAGATAATTGGTATATCATGCTAGATTAATTTATCCATGCTTACATGCTTGTAGGAAAGTTGTATACCATGCTAGATTCATTTATCTATACTTAGATTGTAGTAGGAATCATTATACATGTTTATAATGTTGTAGGATTGATGTTTAATTAACCTACCACGTTAGAACATTGTAGGAGTATTATGGTGAGTGGTTATGTTATGTACTATAATTAGATTGTCATGGATAGATGCTTGCAATTGTATGACATGCTTAAAGTACTATAGGTTGAAGTAATAAGGATTTGGGAGACCACTAGTAATAGTTAGTTTGATAAAGATTGTTATGCCGCCTTCGGTTCTTCCTTAGTAGAATACCGACCATAGACTATTAGTAAATTCTTCTGTTGCATCTAATAATAGAAGATCGAGTTTGCTATTAAGCACGTTTGGTTGCTTTTAAGATTGATTACCTGTATGGTTGTTTGCATATGGTTGTGCTCGTACATGCCTCGACTGGCCCGTATATAGCTGTAGGTCTCATACGTAGCTTATTTGGCTCGTATGTAGGTTGTTGTCTCGTACGCGGCTCGACCGGCCCGTGCGTAGCAGTTGGTCTCATACGCGGCTTATTTGGCTGGTATGTACGCGGTTATCTCCTACGGGGCTGCCTGGCTCGTAGGTATTTATTGTTCATACGTAGCTTATAGGGCTCGTATGTGGTTGTTACTCGTGTATAGCTTGTTAGCTAGTACACAGTTCGTTGTGCTCGTCTAGGGTGATATTACCACCCTAAGGGCTATCGACCATCAAGACATAGGGTTGCGGCTTGCATGTATATTTGCACGGTCGAAGTCTTGGATCGATGAGCCACGAACCGGATCCTGAGGGGTTCTGGTAAGTCTAGGTTGAGCAGCCTAGTAGAGTTGTCTTGCAAAGTCTAATTTAAGGCCTAGCATGTTATGTTATAATATTATCGTCTCTAGGATCGTCGAGTCAGGGATATCATTAGGGTAGTGACTTAGAAAGGTCATTTTGCTCAGACCCTCGCCGAAGAGAGAGGAGTTGGTTGTATGGGGCACCTTACGACCAACTTGTCCCTTGAGGCAGGCCTTAGGCGGTGATAATGGGTTGTACCTTCCCGTCAAAGGGATACGTACGGTGCCGTCTCACAAGTTGAGGACACGGGTTGCGTATCTCGCGCTGTTAATTCCTGAAGTGCCGTGGCTGGAGGTGCCACAGGATGCATCATGCAGTCCTGCGCTTGCGAGACCCCAGAGGGTGCCACAGGGTAGGCTTCGCGCTATCCTGCGCTTGCGAAACCCTATAGTTTGATTTTGGAATGATGCCCGATACATTGGGTTCGTCTATTTTGAGAGAGGTCCGGTTAGCCGGGTCGCAGTGGCGAACATAGACACCACTGGCGAAATGCATTAGTGGGACTTGACCACATCTACAACCTCATCAGTCACGTGTAGGTGTCAGGGACAGGTTGTGTACAATTAGAATGCGTAACGCGGGTTCAAATCCCTATATATATGGAGAAACGGCTTGAGATGGAGTCACATGTAGTATGGGCTGCATGTTGCTTTCGGAGACTTGCTAACATTAGGATAGGAACATCATTCCTTAAACACCGTGGTCGGGGTGCCACAGGATGCATTGTGCAATCCTGTGCTTGCGAGACCCCAGAGGGTGCCACAGGGTAGGCTTCGTGCTACCCTGCGCTTGAGAAACCCTATGGTTTGATTTTGGAACAAGGCCCGATACACTGGGATCGTCTAGTTTTAAGTGACGTTAGAATAGGGAGCGTCCTAGTTCTATTTAAGTATCGCATTAGAGTCTAGTCATAGCACTTACGAACACTTAAACTACACCAACACCAATGCTATATTTTGTATGTTGTTGGGAGATTCGCTGCTATATGATCAGCCTTTAAGCGTCAGTGAATACTGACGTCCCCACTTCCATAGGTACTGGATCGCCGAAGTACAAAGGCGAGATTCAGGAGGACTCAAGGCAAGGAAAGCAAGGAGTCAGTGTTATGTTTAGTTCCGCTGCAGTATATGTATTGATTATCTATTAGTCGAGAAGTACTCAAGTGAGAGTTACCAAGTGTTGTTCTTCATTCCTTGTACTCGGATGTAATTTGTTGAAGGTTGTAATACTTGGGATTGTAAAGGTAATATTGTAACTCTATTGTATGGTATTGCAGTTGTATAACATTCAGACTTGTAATACATTGGGAGTTGAATGAAAGGTTTTAAATTCTCCCGTTTTTCTGTGCATTGTGACTAATTGAGGAAAAGATCTTGGCTCGTGTCACGGTTTCCCAGTGTATGGAAATCGGGGCGCTACAGAGTGGTATCAGAGCTAACTTCAATTTACAGTCCAACACAGCAGGAAAATTAAACTTGGATACCTTTTAGGAGTTGGGTCTTAGTTAGTTATAGACAATTGTAATTCATATTGTTGTTCCTTTCAACTTATGTTTTATGATTTTTCTATATCTGGACTAATTCCAGTATACGTATTTTAGGATGGTATTCGAAGATATCCTAACCGAGGATGTATTGATGGAGGAGAGTGAGCCAATTTCAAGGGATGATCCGATGATCTCAAGTGAGGAGCCGAAGGAGATTTCACTACAAGTTAACCTCAAGATGAACTCGCCTTCACCACCGCGAGGGTCAAGTATGGATCAATGCAGGGCGGCGGCAGCCAGCATATATCAAGAAATGAGGAAGCTAATGAAGTACGTAGCCAGGATAGATCGTCAAGCTAACCAACTGGGTGATGCTTGCATAGATACATTAGCAGGCATGGCGGAGGAGCGGGAATATTTCAACGCCAGATTGGCACAACTACGACGTGAGTGGGAGCAAGTTATAGAGACCGCCAAGGTTTTAGTATGCCATTTCTGTGAGGAGGATGGGCACGAGAAATCAGTCTGTCCACAACGACAAGGAAAAAGGCCTACACCAGCATCAGGATTCGAGGACCAAGGTCAGAAGCAGAAGACTCAGAAAACAAAGGGCAAACTTGGAGGCGCCAACCCGAAAAGATGTTTCCGATGTAGGGAGCAAGGTCATTTCAGGAAACAGTGTCCGATGAAGAACTCTCGGGCAGAAACCGGTACATGTTACAACTGTGGGGAGATTGGTCATATTAAGCCAAACTGTCCCCAACTTCATTAAAATGACGACAGATCATCTCCGAAGATGAACGCTAAGGGAAAGGATCCTGTTCACCAAGGGTGAGAATTCGCTCGTACTAAGAGCAAGTTGAAGGAGCCAATAACAATATGTGCATATAGAACTGCAACTAAGTCTAAAGGTTGCATCTTTTGAAATTATTTTGGATGGAAGAAGTTATATATGATGTAACACTTTTTGTAACACGTCGGATTTATATATATATAAAATCCAGGCAACTGTTTTGTTCGAACTTGGTTCATCATAATCTTCTGTCTAAATTATTTTTCCAATAGTTGAGGTGTGTACGGGAGGCAACTCAAGAATCAATTCGGTTAATTACACCACATGAAGCGTCAAAATTACATGAGAAAATCCTGGAAGTTGGAAGTGATGTTCATAAGTCACGTCCTATTCTAAGGAGGGAGTAGCTACCGAATTGCAAAGGTCGGGTTCTTTGGAGAACCAGTTCATGGATGAGCCACTTGGGAGCCGGAAAGCAGCATAAGCTTTCTTTCCCCGAGTTATTAGGGTGTGGATGTTTACCTGTTTTCCTAACTTAACGTAGTTCTGTGGACAAAACTATTCTAAGGAGGGAGTATTGTAATATCCCGGACGGATATTACCGTATATAAATTATTATTTTATTATTATTTTATTATTATTTTGTTTTAATTCCAAAATTGAATTATTTTGGTGATTTTCAACCGGTTTATTCATAAACACCATCTGTACCCAGATATCAGTCAGTATACATCCGTATTGTATCAAATTGATACCGTGATCTTCCGAACTAATAATAAAATTTATTTTATTATTATTTCCGAGAATTAATTATTTTTATACGGATTATGCGAATATTTTTGGTATACAGACATATATGCGCACATACGTGTAGTATGTCGATTGGTACATTATACAAATTGTATGTTGTGTATTTTTGGACGACACTTGTTTTGTTATGACAAAACTCAATTAGATGGTTAGGGTTTGATTAGGAGGTTAAACCTAGGGTTACAAAGACATAAGAGATTAAGGGAGATTACTAGAAACTACCTCTCCCATACCACACCTCCACCACATAACACCTCCATCCACCTCACCCCTATCTCCCCTAGGGGTATGGCCGGCCCCAATTTAAGGGAGGGCCTTTTTGCACTTGTGTGTGTGCATATTTGCATTTTCCACCCTTCTCTCCACCTATAAATACCCCCTTCCTTCACCTTAGTCTCATTTTAGAAAGATCAAAAAGAAAGAAAGAAAGAGAGATCACCATGCTAACTTGAAAGTTTTTATTTGTAGGGCTAGTAGGAGATTCTAGGAGCCAAGGAGGAGAGTAATCTAGTTCTTCCATCAAAGAAAAAAAACAAGGTGGGGGTTTCTCCTTGCTTGTTTGTTTGTTTGTTTGTTTGGTTATTTGAATGATGTTTTGATGATTCTTCTTCTTCTTAATCTCCTTGTTTATTTTTCTTTTTGGTATGGATGGTTTGAAGTAGTATGGTTGTGGGAGTTCTTATTTTGAATGTTGTTAGTAAAGGAACTAACTACTTGAACAAAAATGACACATGCATATGAACTTTTACATACAACCACTTAAGGTTGTAGGACTTGAATGTGGGCTATAAATAAAGCATATGAACCATTTTTATACAACCATTTTGGTTTTAGGACTTGTATTGAATTTGGACAAATAATAATAAGCATATGTTGGATGAAGGTTCTTACCTCATTTTATTATTGTAGTTTTCTTTCTTAAGTAAATAGAACATACATTAGAAATTAACCTAAATCACTAGTTGTAGAATAAATAAAAAAAGATCTTTTCCTTTATAATCACTAGTTGTAGAATAAATAAAAAGATCCTTTCTTTTATAATCACTAGTGATAATAAATCTACTAATAAAGACTAGTAGACAATTAAGAAGTAGCTTGTTAAAATAAAATAGTAGTAGTATGTTGATTAAAATAAAGTAGTAGTAGTGGTAGATAGTTGTGTGTTATGTTCTTGATTAAAATGAAGTAGTAGTAGTAGTAGATAGTTGTATGTTATGTTCTTGGTTAAAATGAAATAGTAGTAGTAGTAGATAGTTGGATGTTATGTTCTTGGTTAAAATAGAGTAGTAGTAGTAGTAGATAGTTGTAGATGGTTATTTTATGTTCATAAAGCAAATACCATGCTAAAATTATATTAGATTAATTTAGATATGCTTAGAATGTTGTAGCATTTCTTCTAAAAATACCTAGCATGTTTAAAGATGCTTAGAATGTTGTAGAATTTCTTCTAAAAATACCTAGCATGTTTAAAGATGCTTAGAATGTTGTAGGATTTCTTCTAAAAATACCTAGCATGTTTAATGATGCTTAGAATGTTGTAGGACTTCTTCTAAAAAAATACCTAGCATGTTTAAAGATGCTTAGAATGTTGTAGGACTTCTTCTAAAAATACCTAGCATGTTTAAAGATGCTTAGAATGTTGTAGGATTCATTCTAAAATTCCTACCATGCTTAGATTAATTTATTTATGCTTAGAATGTTGTAGGATTCATTCTAAAATTCCTACCATGCTTAGATTAACTTATTTATGCTTAGAATGTTGTAGGATTCATTCTAAAATTCCTACCATGCTTAGATTAATTTATTTATGCTTAGAATGTTGTAGGATTCATTCTAAAATTGCTACCAAGCTTAGATTAATTTATTTATGCTTAGAATGTTGTAGGATTCATTCTAAAATTCCTACCATGCTTAGATTAACTTATTTATGCTTAGAATGTTATAGGATTCATTCTAAAATTCCTACCATGCTTAGATTAATTTATTTATGCTTAGAATGTTGTAGGATTCATTCTAAAATTCCTACCATGCTTAGATTAACTTATTTATGCTTAGAATGTTGTAGGATTCATTCTAAAATTCCTACCATGTTTAGATTAATTTATTTATGCTTAGAATGTTGTAGGATTCATTCTAAAATTCCTACCATGCCAGATTAATTTATCAATGCTTAGATGATTGTAGGAAACTAGTATACCATGCTAGATTAATTTATCTATGTTTAAATAATTGGTATATCATGCTAGATTAATTTATCCATGCTTACATGCTTGTAGGAAAGTTGTATACCATGCTAGATTCATTTATCTATACTTAGATTGTAGTAGGAATCATTATACATGTTTATAATGTTGTAGGATTGATGTTTAATTAACCTACCATGTTAGAACATTGTAGGAGTATTATGGTGAGTGGTTATGTTATGTACTATAATTAGATTGTGATGGATAGATGCTTGCAATTGTATGCCATGCTTAAAGTACTATAGGTTGAAGTAATAAGGATTTGGGAGACCACTAGTAATAGTTAGTTTGATAAAGATTGTTATGCCGCCTTCGGTTCTTCCTTAGTAGAATACCGACCATAGACTATTAGTAAATTCTTCTGTTACTTCTAATAATAGAAGATCGAGTTTGCTATTAAGCACGTTTGGTTGCTTTTAAGATTGATTACCTGTATGGTTGTTTGCATATGGTTGTGCTCGTACGTGGCTCGACTGGCCCGTATGTAGCTGTAGGTCTCATACGTAGCTTATTTGGCTCGTATGTAGGTTGTTGTCTCGTACACGGCTCGACCGGCCCGTGCGTAGCAGTTGGTCTCATACGCGGCTTATTTGGCTGGTATGTACGCGGTTATCTCCTACGGGGCCGCCTGGCTCGTAGGTAGTTATTGTTCATACGTAGCTTATTGGGCTCGTATGTGGTTGTTACTCGTGTATAGCTTGTTAGCTAGTACACAGTTCGTTGTGCTCATCTAGGTTGATATTACCACCCTAAGGGCTATCGACCATCAAGACATACGGTAGCGGCTTGCATGTATATTTGCACGGTCGAAGTCTTGGATCGATGAGCCACGAACCGGATCCTGAGGGATTCTGGTAAGTCTAGGTTGAGCAGCTTAGTAGAGTTGTCTTGCGAAGCCTAATTTAAGGCCTAGCATGTTATGTTGTTATATTATCGTCTCTAGGATCGTCGAGTCAGGGATATCATTAGGGTAGTGACTTATAAAGGTCATTTTGCTCAGACCCTCGCCGAAGAGAGAGGAGTTGGTTGTAGGGGGCACCTTACGACCAACTTGTCCCTTGAGGCAGGCCTTAGGCGGTGATAATGGGTTGTACCTTCCCGTCAAAGGGATACGTACGGTGCCGTCTCACAAGTTGAGGACACGGGTTGCGTATCTCGCGCTGTTAATTCCTGAAGTGCCGTGGCTGGGGGTGCCACAGGATGCATCGTGCAGTCCTGCGCTTGCGAGACCCCAGAGGGTGCCACAGGGTAGGCTTCGCGCTACCCTGCGCTTGCGAAACCCTATAGTTTGATTTTGGAATGACGCCCGATACATTGGGTTCATCTATTTTGAGAGAGGTCCGGTTAGCCGGGTCGCAGTGCCGAACATAGACACCACTGGCGAAATGCATTAGTGGGACTTGACCACATCTGCAACCTCATCAGTCACGTGTAGGTGTCAGGGACAGGTTGTGTACAATTAGAATGCATAACGCGGGTTCAAATCCCTATATATATGGAAAAATGGCTTGAGATGGAGTCGCATGTAGTATGGGCTGCATGTTGCTTTCGGAGACTTGCTAACATTAGGATAGGAACATCATTCCTTAAACACCGTGGCCGGGGTGCCACAGGATGCATTGTGCAGTCCTGCGCTTGCGAGACCCCAGAGGGTGCCACAGGGTAGGCTTCGCGCTACCCTGCGCTTGCGAAACCCTATGGTTTGATTTTGGAACGAGGCCCGATACACTGGGATCGTCTAGTTTTAAGTGACGTTAGAATATGGAGCGTCCTAGTTCTATTTAAGTATCGCATTAGAGTCTAGTTATAGCACTCACGAACACTTAAACTACACCAACACCATTGCTATATTTTGTATGTTGTTGGGAGATTCGCTGCTATATGATCAGCCTTTAAGCGTCAGTGAATACTGACGTCCCCACTTTCATAGGTACTGGATCGCCGAAGTACAAAGGCAAGATTCAGGAGGACTCAAGGCAAGGAAAGCAAGGAGTCAGTATTATGTTTAGTTCCGCTGCAGTATATGTATTGATTATCTATTAGTCGAGAAGTACTCAAGTGAGAGTTACCAAGTGTTGTTCTTCATTCCTTGTACTCGGATGTAATTTATTGAAGGTTGTAATACTTGGGATTGTAAAGGTAATATTGTAACTCTATTGTAAGGTATTGCAGTTGTATAACATTCAGACTTGTAATACATTGGGAGTTGAATGAAATGTTTTAAATTCTCCTGTTTTTCTGTGTATTGTGACTAATTGAAGAAAAGATCTTGGCTCGTGTCATGGTTTCCCAGTGTATGGAAATCGGGGTGCTACAAATTCTCCTACACCCAGATTGATGGTCGGCCCTATCTGAGGTGCCTCTCCCTGGAGGAAGCGCTCTACGCCCTGAAGGAGGCCCATGATGGTATATGCGGCACGCACTTGGGAGTGAGATCCCTTGTTCGGAAGCTCTTAAACTACGTGTACTTCTGGCCCACACTACTAAGTGATTCCGATGAGTATGTCTGCTAGTGCGACTCCTGCCAGAAGTTTGCCCCAATCCGTTGTCGGCCCCAAGCACAACTTGCTTCCTTAGCGAGTCCAATCCCCTTCGCAATGTGGGGGATGGATTTGCTCGGACCATTCCCTCCAGCACTGGGCCAACTGAAGTTCTTAGTGGTAGCAATAGACTACTTCTCCAAATGGATAGAGGCCGAACCTCTTTCAACAATCACCAAGCACAAGGTACAGAAGTTCTTTTGGAAGAATATTATCTGTTGGTTCGGAGTGCCTCGCATCCTTATAATCGAAAACGGGACCCAATTTACGGGGGCGACATTTCGAGACTTTTGCACCGACCTCGGGATTCAGCAGCGGTTCTCTTCAGTAGCACACCCCAGTCCAATGGTCAAGCGAAAAATGTGAACCGACAAATCCTCTCAGGCTTAAAGAAGAGACTCGACAAGTCCACCAAAGGGCTATGGGTCGAACAACTCCCCAATGTGCTTTGAAACTATTACACCATTAAAAGAACTCCAACGGGAGAGTCCCCTTTCAACCTCACATACGGATCGGAAGCTCTCATCCCTTTGGAGGTGGGCCTGCCTTCGCCTCGACTCTTAGCTTACAATGATGCGCAGAATGCGAACCAGCTTCGCAACTGCCTATACCTCATAGATGAAGACTGTGAAAGTGCCGCAATCCGCAAAGAGACCTATCGTCGTAGGATTACTCAAGCTTACAACAAGAGGATACGACCCGCCAACCTAAAGGAGGGGGGACTTAGTGCTGAGAAAGTTGTCAATTTCCGATCCAAGCAAGAGAGGCAAGCTGGCACCCAATTAGGAAGGACCATATAAGGTCTCCAGAGTTATACGCCCGGGTGCGTATCAACTCGAAGACCCGGGGGGTAGGAAGATACAAAGGACTTGGAATGCAGAGTACTTGATGAAGTACCGAGAGGGTGTCTAAACACCGCTCCAAGCAACTTCCCAAGGATCGCTCCAGAAGACATGTCTTGAAATCCTTGTATTTCCTCTTTATCCAAATGTAAAGGCTCGCAACTTAGAAGTGGCCACCCAATTGTTTGCAATAAAAGGAAATCTTTCCCCGCAACTTTTCTATCTCTTGAGTAACCTAACTCTACTTAACAAATTTCCTATTTTTGGGTAGTCTAACTCTACTTACCAAAAAAAAATCTCTCTTTAAACGACGAGTTCAGAGTCGAACACTTGGCTTGATTTCGCTTCAACTACTCGCTCATAAGCGAGTAAGAAGTGGTTCGCCATTCGAAATTGCTCCCACAACCGTTGACACATTCTTCAAACGACGAGTTCGGAGTCCAACACTTGGCTCGATTCCGCTTCAACTACTCACTCATAAGCGAGTAAGAAGTGGTTCGCCATTCGGAATTGCTCCCACAACCGTTGACACATTCTTCAAACGATGAGTTCGGAGTGCAACACTTGGCTCGATTTCGCTTCAACTACTCGCTCATAAGCGAGTAAGAAGCTGTTTGCCATTTGGAATTGTTCCTACAACCGTTGACACATTCTTCAAATGAGGAGTTCGGAGTCCAACACTTGGCTCTATTCCGCTTCAACTACTCGCTCATAAGCGAGTAAGAAGTGGTTCGCCATTCGGAATTGCTCCTACAACTGTTAACAATTACAAATGCTAGCACACAAGCTCACAAAACAAATACTATTTCATTCGAATTTGGGATTACAAGTCCAATTACAAGGCCAACTGCTCATCTTTGCATTGGGTTACAAAATTTGAGAAACAAAAAGTACAAGACTACAAAGAACTACTTCAATGCCTCCTACGGGTGGGGATACTTCGGTTTAGAGACACCCGGGGGTGATGAACGCTGTACTGCCGATGCCTTACCTCGGCGCTCGTATCAAGACCGGCAAGCTGAGACGCGCCGTCCGCGCTTGTTCTAACGGTGGCCCCAACAGACGCTCCACTAAAAGAAGTAGCCACCCTACTTTGTGCGTCACCGAGTCGATGGGTAACGGGCGAGCGAGTTGTGAGCTCGTAAAAAGATATCCCTCTATCGCTTTCTTTCCGTGTGCACGATGTGGTTCTGACGTTGATCTGCTCAGGTTGTGGTTTGAGACGAGCGACCTCTGCCTCGAGTTCAACGATTCGTTCCTTAAGCAAGTCGTCCTTCACGGTGATCTTCAGGCGAGGCAGCCGTGCCGAGCCTACACCACCAGAGCTGTCGGTGATGATCCGACAAAGATGAGTAACCTCAATACTCTTGTCGACAGTCACCTTCTTCAGCTCGTCTCTCTCTGCTGCCAGTTCGTCTCTCTTCGCTGTCAATTCGTCTCTCTCTGCTGCCAGTTCGTCTCTTGCCGCTGTCAGTTCACCTCCCTCCACTGTCAGCTCGTCTCTCTCCACTGTCATCTCGTCTCTCTCTGCTGTCATCTTAGTCAGAGAATGACAAAGTCACCTAAGCTTCAAGCCGAGGTTGATGGCCGTCGACGAACCATCATCATCGCATTCGGGGGTTGTCTCCTTGAGCCTCTCTTCTACCCGCCAGATTTTGAGGTCTCAACGGCCTCAGACTAATTGCAGGTGGTTCCGCTCGTATTTCTCTTTGCGAAGATCCCACTTGACTTCGCGAAGCCGCTCTCGGCTCCTAGCGTGGCACAACTTCATCGCCCCTAGGCCAACCTCGGAATGAGTCCCCTCGGCCACATAAGGAACTTCGGCAAGTGGCGTCACTTCGACAATCTGAAAAGGCCAAGTCAAACCATGGGGAACACTTAGCCAAAATTTCAAAGCAAGTCGTAGTGAACACTTAGCCAAAATTTCAAAGCAGGTCGTAATGAACACTTAGCCAAAATCTCAAGCAAACTGTTGTGAACACTTAGCCAATTTTCAAGCAAGACGACGTGAACACTTAGTCAAATTTCGAAAATTTGGTGAACACTTAGCCAATTTTCAAGCAAGACGACGTGAACACTTAGCTCAACTTTGAAGCAAAACGACGTGGACACTTAGTCAAATTTCGAAAAGTTTGTTCATTTCAATTAAGTTAGGAAAGATACATGCAGTGGCCAGTCCGCGATTAGGCAATACATCGCTCATAAAAAAAAGAGGGAAAAGACGAGAAGACTAAATTCAAGGATCGACCTCTTTGCCGTGGCGGCTCATAGCTGCGGGGTCGGACTCCTCCGGAGGAGCGACGATCGCAATGGGGGTAACCTCGGTCCATGACCGTCGCCAACGACCTTGACTTCGGCATCCACATCCTTGTCCCCTCCTTCATCCTCATCTGACTCTTCGTCAAAGTCCGGGACGTGGTCAGGCAAGAGGCGCCACCCGGAGCAGTCGACCTTGGGGAAGCGTTCGGTCACTTGCTCGATGGCGCGAGCGTAAGCCTTGGCCATGTTCACCGCGAGGAACCCATGGGCCTTCTCCGTGGTTGCGGCTTCAGCCTCCTTCGCGACTGCGACCTTGGCAGCCTCGATAGCTTCTGCCTGCTGCTTCGCTGATGCCTCCTTCTGCCGAAGCAGATCAGCCACGAGCTTCTTCACGAGACAGTCGAGGTACTCCAACCTCGTCGTCTTCCCATCCACCTCGACCTTCAGCTTATCGAGCTCATTCGCGACCCGAGCCTTCTCCGCCCAAGCTCTATCGACATCCTTCTTCAGGTCCTTCTCGAGTTCGGTTATCTTCTCCATAAGATGATCGAAGTGACATGTTATCTGCAGATGGAAGACAAGTTAACATGAAAACCAAAGACAAAAAAAAAACATATACGCAAGTGTACAACCGACGAAACTGCGATACTCACCGACACCGCTGCTCGGGCGATCTCAAGGGCATTGTCCCTAACGCCGCCAACGTCCATAGCGGCACGATCCTTCGGCGTTGCCAGATGTTTGACGGCCTGCATACACAACGTCGAGTCACTGAGGAATCCGTCCAACTTCCGAACTTGCCTGTCCAGAACAAAAATTTTCTTGTGTTCCTCGGTCAGGAACACTTCATCATCTACCGTCAGCGGAGCCAGCTCCATCCCCAGAGCGATCGCCATCGGGAATTCGCCTGCCTCAGCTTATGCCGAGGCCACCGCAGTCGTCACCTGCGGAACCACAGTTGCCGACACCGACGCCTCTTCGATAGCGCAAGCGACTGTCTTCGGCTTCAGGGAAGTCACCTTCATGGTGACCCTCTTTCGCTTCTGCGGAGCCTTGGTGCCGAGCACTGTCCTCTGAGCCAACACCGCTTCGTGGTCCATAGTTTCTGCGACAAAAGAAAGTATGGTTAAAACGCAAGTTAAAACCAAATAAGAAAAGAAAAACAAAAGGGGAAAACCACATACTAGGGTCTATGTGACTGAGCCCCCCTTGTAGAGCGCCTCCTCTATCAGGTCCCTCCAATCGAACTTCGGTCGGTCGAGGAGAACCTGAACCATTTCTTCTTCGTCGGGGTAGAGCACCGGAAGCTCTTTCACCCTCTTCGTCACTTCTTCGACCCAATCTGAAGGGATACACCACGGCTCGTGACTTCGGATGATGAAGTATTTATCTCGCCATTTTTTTATCGAGTCGGGGCAGCTGTCGAGCCGAGCACCGTGCCTCGGAGCCAGATAGTACCTGAACTCCGACTTCTGCTGCTAATGGAGCCGGTATAGCATCCGAAGTACCCTTAGGTCCGGCTCGATCTCGGCCGCTTGGCAATGGAGGACGAATTCGTTGATCACCCTCCACCCATTTGGCATGAGCTGAATGGGCTGATCCCGAACCATCGCAGAACTTGGATGGCGAAGGGGTGGAGTAGCAGCCACGCTCCGGCAATGAAGGTGTCGACTGGCCAGAAGCACATATTCACCGGTATCGGTGAATTGGCCCTTACCCCCGGACCTGGTAGCATCAGCTCGAATTCCTTGGGGATTTGAAAGCACCACCGGATCGCCACTAAGTCAGCCTTGTTGAGAATTGAGATAGTGTCGTCAACTTCCGAAGTCTCCCTCGTGGCGTTCTCCTCAAAACTCCGCCCCTTCCGTAGACAATTCGTTCGGCATGTTCCTCCGGGAGTTCCCGAAACCTATGGAGCCATATCAGAACACCCGGCAGTCTCCCGAACTTCCCCATTCTGCTCGGGTTCTCCACTATGTTCTCCACTACCACCGAAGTAGGAGCTTCGGCGCCTTTGCCTGTCGACGAGAGAAACCTGGCTCGGAGACGGCTCATCGGCAACAGAAGAGGAGGACTCTGAACTTGGGGGGAGGGTAGACATTTGCTAAAAAATAAACTAAGTGTTAAGTTATCTTGAAGTAACAGCTGCGGTCGGAAAGATCACCGGAAAACAGTCAGTTGTCGTCGGAAGCTCTTGTTAGTAAAAACCTATCGCCGGAGTAAAAATCTGAGAAGTGAACAAATGAGGGGGGGTGAAATCTTATAGAGGCTGCACGCAAAACGAGAATAATGGGCTCCAAAAACCCAACGGTCAGGCCCATTTACCACAAAACGACAAAGGAATCTAACCGCCTTATTAATGGTCAACGGTCAAATGGTCAAAAGTCCACGTGTCGTGGACTTGTCATCAATGAACTATCAATAGGACATCATGAACTTTGGCACCCTTCGCTGAGCATTCTTGCCTCCGACGTGCAAATGTGAGAAAAAATCTCTCTTGGACTTCGGCGCACCTCACTCGGACTTCGGCACACCTCACCTGGGCATCGGCGCACTCCGCCTAGCAACCTTGGCACCGACACTCAAATGTGAGAAAAAATCTGACTTGGACTTCGGCGCACTCCACCGATCATTCTTGGCACCAACGCTCAAATGTGAGAAAAAATCTGACTTGGACTTCGGCACGCTTCGTCGAGCATTCTTGGCACCGACGCTCAAACGTGAGAAAAAATCTCACTTGGACTTCGCCGCACTCTGTCGAGCATTTTTTGCACTGATGCTCAAACATGAGAAAAAAAATCTCACTTGGACTTCGGCACGCTTCGCCGATCGTTCTTGCCACCGACGCTCAAACGGGAGAAAAAAAATCTCACTTGGACTTCGGCACGCTTCGCCGAGCGTTCCTGCCACCGACGCTCAAACGTGAGAAAAAATCACACTTGGACTTCAGCACGCTTCGCCGAGCGTTCTTGCCACCAACCCTCAAACATGAGAAAAAGTCTCACTTGGACTTCGGCACGCTTCGCCGAGCGTTCTTGCCACCGACGCGCAAACGTGAGAAAAAATCTCACTTGGACCTCGACGCACCTCACTCAGACTTCGGCATAGCTCACCTGGGCATCGGCGCACTTCGCCGAGCGTTCTTAGCACCGATGCTCAAATACGAGGAAAATGACTCAATCGAACTTTGGCAAGTCGCGCCGGATTTCTTTTGACACGTGTCGCCGTCTCAAGGTATTGCTGGACCTCAGCTAGAGACTCCGAACCCACCCCGACTTCAGCCTCCTTCCTGACACGTGCCACCTTACCGAGAGGTCAGACGGGGGTCAGCAACAGCTGCCGAGAGTTCTCGCCACCGATCCTCAAATAGGGGAAAATAAGCAATCATGCAACTAAGGTCGTTGGATCTCCCCAAAATTCATGCCCAAAGTTGATGAGCGGCCCAGATTGCGCCACATCATAATTGAGGAATTAAAATTATATTTTATTTATTAATTCGAATTATTTATTCAAAAAATTGCGAAAAAATGATTAAAATACGGGAAAAATAATTAAAAATTCTAAAAAATATTTATAAATTTGGGAGAACATTTTTGAGCCCCTGAATAAATAATTATTGGTTAGAATGTTTAGTTAGTGCTCCCGAAAAGCAAATCGTTGCTCTGCAAAATTGAATAAATAGTTCGAAAAAATAATATAAAATTGAAAAAAATCACCAAAAATCCAGGAGCACCTGAAAACAGACCCCGACATGATACCAGCTCGGAAAAGCACTATCTTTCCCCTCAGACGAGATTCCACCACCATTTGGAAACTCCGATAAAGCCTTATATGCCATCAAAACAACAAAACTACTCCCACAAGGCTGTAACACACAGTCTTTGGGAGTGGGGGCTCGTGATATGGCTAGAAATGGGGTTAAATCGGAGCCATTCAATGTGGGCTCGAATCTTGAAGTCGCAAGGGCAGGATGGTAATTTTATCTACAGACGAGTCCGAATTGGGTATCGGGTCTTCTCTCTTGGATCCGCTGGCCCATGAACGGATCTGATAAGCAGAGAACGATTCTCAACCCGTTAGGGACCAGATCCCTGGCTTGTCCCTATCTTCGGGGGATGGTTGTAACCAACCCCAACCAGCCACACCTGGAAGTAGGGATTCACCCTTATCCTGAAGAAGATATCCATGGCGACTATAAAACCCCCCTACCTCCTACTGTGGAAGGTGATCACTGTTTGCATACTTAAGCTCTTTCTCTTCACTTTTTCTGTGTATTGACTTGAGCGTCGGAGGGTTCGTCGCTGGGATCCATCCCGGTGTCTCGAACGTTTGTGCAGGTTGAAGGGAGCACCAAGGAGTCAGCTAGTCAACAAGGAAGAAGAAGGGTTCTGCCTGTTCGAGTTCCTCACAGACCTACAAATTTCATCTATTGCCCCCACACCAAAATCCAGCTGCAATAGTATTTATGATTTTTCATTATGATAAACCTGTTTGTTCATAACTTTATCAATATTGTACTTAAGGACTCATTCTTTTTGCTATATGCCTCTCGACAGTAGCATGCTTTAGTTCACAATCGAAGGGAGGTTAGAGGGCCCCGTTCATATCTCATATAAAGTTAATTAACATGTTTTAATAAACTAATGATTGAATCTCAAGAAATTGTTGTTTAAGAAAGCAATCTCAATTCCTGATAGTGATATAGATATCAGGAATATTCTATTATAGATGCGGTGATGAAGATGTTGATGAGATGGGTTAGCGGAATTGGAGTTGTTTGCATTTTGTGGCCCAGATTTGCATCAGTTTTTTTACTCAGATATTTCATCAAACAATTTGTTTTGTTATTTGAGGATGAGAGGGATATTTTGGACAATAAGATTAACATTCCCAGAAAATATGTAGCTCAACCAAACATAGAAAATTAAGTTTCCAACTAACATTCCCATAGATGTTTAAGAGCTACCAAACATGTTTTATAATTCCTAGGAGGATTTATGATTCCCAGGAAACAAAAAAAAAATCATTGTACCAAATGCCCCCTAAGTTCCTATTAAGATGAATAAAGTAGTAACTAGAGTAGATTGTGATAGTGAAGTTGAGTATTGAAACACATAAAGAGAGAAAGAGTGCATATTGGTATGCGATAGATTTGGGAGTCTATTGTATTATTGTTCTTGTATTGATAATGATGCAGTTTGTTTTTAGGAGGCGCGTGGATGCACCAGGTGTGAGTTCTTACTCGATTTGTATTGGTGGAGGAAGCTCCTGTGCGGCTAACCCTCAGCCAGGCGAACGGTACGGCAGTAGGCGATAGTGAGGTGGAGGCTGGATGCTCGGCTCGGATCAGGGGGCTCGGATCCGAGGTTTCGTGTACCTGCAGACGGTCCAGGAACACCGGGGTTGGTCCCGGTGGTAGACCCTCCGACGATCTAGTCAGCTACTGAGAGAGAGTAACAGTAACTAGGGTTCTGAGTGGGAGAAGATCGATTACCTGGATAAGGGCTAGGGGTCTGGTATTTATAGGAGAAGCCAACCGGGTTGGGACCCGTTTGGGCCGGGTTTGGACCCGGTTGCCAGTGGGGTTGAAGCGGTGGAAACCCGGGCGGTATAGGGCTGACGTGGCAGAGGCCCAGGTGGTTTCCAGGCTGACATGGCAGAGGCCCGGGTAGTTTTCCGATGCTGACGTGGCGGATCTGGATAATCTGGGGTTGCACGTATTCTGAGGGGATCCTGTGGCCCAGGAGGGGCCACGTCATCCAACCCATATCACAAGCCCCACACTCCTGGAGGACTGGGTGAACCAGCCATGTAGGAGTGGTTCTTTGCTTCTGTAGGTAGAGCAGGGTGGAGGGTGCGGCGAGAAAGTAGGATCTGCTACTTCCAGAAGAGGCTAGGGGGTTGGAGGAAGGGATCCCTCATCGTAGTTTGTGCAGGATGCTGTGTAGGAGGGTTGGAGTGACGCTTGCCGAGCCTGTCAGTCAGCAGACGCTAGTTGGAAGAGCGAGGGAACGTTACGGTCTGTCCGATTAAAGCTCGGTTCGCCGAGCGTCTGGGGTCGGTAGGCGAGCACCGAGGTCGATAGGCGAGCGCTGAGGGTTGGCAGACGATCCTCTCGCTAGTTAGAAGAGCGAGGGGGCATCGAGGTCGATCTTGTTGGAGCTCGGTTCGCCGAGTCGTCCGGGATCGATAGAGGAAATACACCGCTCCAAGGGTCGGCAAATGAGCTCTTGCCTGAGGAATGTCGATGGTCGGTGGGTGAACTCCGAGGGTCGATGGACGAGGCTCTCGCTAGTTGGACGAACGAGGGGGTGTCGAGGTCGATCTTGTTGGAGCTCGGTTCGCCGAGGTAGACGAGCCACCATTTGAGGGACAAAGGAGGGATTTAGGGCTTGCGATTCCATCCAAGCTCCGAGCCTCTTGTGAAATAGAGGAGGGCTCATGGGGCTCGCGATGTTATCTGTGCTCCGAGCCCCTTTGGATGGAGGAGGGTTTTTGGGGCCCGTGGCGCCATCCGAGCTCCGAGCCCCTTGTGAGTGGAGGAGGGTGCTTGGGGCTCGTGGTGTCATCCGAGCTCCGAGCCCCCTGTGAATAGGGAATGGCTCTGGGACTCGTGCTTTCATCCGAGCTCTGAGCCCCCTATGAACGGGGGATGGCTTCTGGGGCTCGCGCTTTTATCCGAGGTCCGAGCCCCAACACTTGGTAGCAATGACGTGAGATATGGGATGATGTTTATCGCTCACGATGCCATTCGGGCTCTGAGCTTCCTGAACAACAGAGAATGGAGTCGTGGCTCACGATACCATCTGAGCGTCGACCCTTTTGTGAAATAGAGGAGGAATTGTGGCCCGCGATGCCATCCGAACTCCGGGCTTCCTGGATAATAGAGAAGGGAGTTGTGGCTCGCGATGCCTTCCGAGCGTCGACCCTTCTGTGAAATAGGAGAGGAATTATGGCTCGCGATGCCATCCGAGCTCCGAGTTTCCTGGATAATAGAGAAGGGAGTTGTGGCTCGCGATACCATCCGAGCGTCAACCCTTCTGTGAAATAAAAGAGGAATTGTGGCTCGCGATGCCATCCGGGCTCTGAGCTTCCTGAACAATAGAGTATGGAGTCATAGCTCGCGATACCATCCGAGCGTCGACCCTTTTGTGAAATAGAAGAGGAGTTTATTGTGGCTCACGATGCTATCCGAGCTCCGAGCTTCCTGAATAATAGAGAAGGGAGTGGTGGCTCGCGATCCCTTCCAAGCGTCGACCCTTCTGTAAAATAGAAGAGGAATTGTGGCTCGCAATGCCATCCGAGCTCCGAGCTTCTTGGATAATAGAGAAGGGAGTTGTGGCTCGCGATACCATCCGAGCGTAGACTCTTCTGTAAAATAGAAGAGGAATTGTGGCTCGCGATGCCATCCGAGCTCCGAGCTTCCTGAATAATAGAGAAGGGAGTGGTGGCTCGCGATCCCTTCCGAGCGTCGACCCTTCTGTGAAATAGAAGAGGAACTGTGGCTCACGATGCCATCCGAGCTCCGAGTTTCCTGGATAATAGAGAAGGGAGTTGTGACTCACGATACCATCTGAGCATCGACTCTTCTGTGAAATAGAAGAGAAATTGTGGCTCGCGATGCCATCCGTGCTCTGAGCTTCCTTAATAATAGAGAAGGGAGTGGTGGCTCGTGATCCCTTCCGAGCGTCGACCCTTCTGTGAAATAGAAGATGAATTGTGGCTCGTGATGTCATCCGAGCTCCGAGCTTCCTGGATAATAGCGAAGGGAGTAGTGACTCGCGATACCATCCGAGCGTCGACCCTTCTGTGAAAATGTAAGGGAAATTGTAGCTCGCGATGCCATCCGAGCGTCGATCCTTCTAGACTTAGCGCCGAAAACTGTTTGTTGGAAAAAAGCCTGGGGGTAGTGGGGTAGTTTCACTCTCACTGCTTACGTCATGAGCGCAAGAATCGAAGTGACTCCAGATCTTAGCGGTCGTTAGATCTTGATGATTTGAGATCCAATGGCCAGATCTAATTGCAGAAATTGAGGAGTCGCTTTCTTTCTATAAATCCCCCTCCCCTTCCTCACTTCTCCTTTATTTCTTTACTCACTTTCCAATTTTTCAAGAGTAGGGTCTTACTTGCCGTCGGCGACTTCTTCCAGTGATCGCACGGATAATGCTTCAGGTTAGTATTTCTGCTCAGTAATGTCGCGAACTCGGTCCGGATCCGAGGCTAGCTCGTCGGGCCGCACCGCGATGGAATCCGAGTCAGAGACGTCTTCTTCACTCAGTAAATATAAGGTCAAGGAGGAGGTCCTAACAGATCCTGGGTCAGATAGTGGTGATGATGTAGCCTTCATAGTATCGCCGCTGAGATCTTGAAGGCCGGGGAAGGAGCCGGTGGTCGAAGGTGAAGAGGAGGAGGAAGAGGAAGAGGTTGATGACGAGGATGACGAGGACCAGGAGGATCAGGACGCCGAAGGTGAAGAGGAGGAGGAAGAGGAAGAAGAGGGAGAAGGGGATGATGAGGATCAGGAGGATCCGGATGCCGAGGATGAGGATGAAGACAATTCCGACGATCAGGGTGCCGTAGATGACGAAGATGTTGGAGACGAAAGGGAGGGCGCTCAAGAAGGTGATGGCGAACGCACAGCAGGAAGGTCAGTCGGGGTCGGTGATGACCTTCCGCCTCTTCCACCCTTGTCGACGCCGTCTCCCGAGAGGAAGGCCCGTCCCCATCGGAAGAAAAGGAATCTAAGTATTCCGGACAGTCCCCCTCCACCGGATGAGTATGCACCTAGACCGGGGCTCGAGTTTCCCTGGGTCTCCTTCAAAAATCCGGGGTCAATCCGGATGTATCCTGATGATATCAAAGACATCGATCCTGTCCCCCCTGTGCCAGATGAAGAGAGCCGTGTGAAGATTGGGATGGATAGCATCCCGTGTATCCTAAGGGCGGATTATCTCCACATTCTGAGGGCCTCCTACTTCATTCCACGAGAGTTTGAGGTCTTCATTCCGAGCCCTAGCGTTCGGCCCACCACGGCTCTTGCGCCGGGCTACTGTATGTTTTCCGAGGACGCCTTTGTTTCGGGACTGAGGCTGCCGCTGCACCCTTTCGTCAAGTGGGTTTTGAACTGGGCGGAGCTATGCCCCATGCAGTATGGCCCAAACTCTTGGAAGCATTTGGTTTGCTTCATTCTGAAGTGCCAAGAGAAGGGAGTGAAGCCAAGGTTAACGTACTTCTGAGCCATCCTAGGGATAAGATCGCTCGGAGATCAGGAGGGGATATTCTATTTTTCGCCTAGGCCGCACAAGAAGGTCATGCACGGCCATCCGGATTCCATCAAAGGGTGGAAAGAGAAGTATTTTGTGGTTCGGAGTGAAAGGTCTTGGGGGATACCGACCAGGTGGAGTTTTGTCAAACCGAACCATAAACCTCCAAAGCAAATCGACTTGACAGCAGGGGAGTGGAAGAGGGTGGCGAAGATAGTAGAGGGGCACAGTATCGCGTGGCCTCGAGTGACCGAGCTGCACCTTGCCCGGGCCGGACTGAGCCCAGCCGACCCTAGTATGTTCCGTTCTGAATTTTTGCATCTTTCTGCCTTCGTGTTAATGTTAGCCTTCTTTCTTTCATTTTTGCAGAGATGACTTCCCAATAGGTGGACGAAAGGCGAGCCTTGCTAGCCGTCGCCGCGAAGGCGAGAGTGGAGCAGAAGAAGAAGGCAGAGCAGGAGAAGCTGGCCGCCAATGCTGGGGGTCCGGCAAGGGACCAACCCTGGTGGTCGAGGAGCCTTCTCCCACGAAGAGGGCTAAGAAGCACCACCCCCCTACGCCGAGGGCAGCTCGGGACGCTGAGGGTAGTTCGGGCAAAACTGTCAATGCCCCGGGGAAGAGGCTTCCCCCACCAAAGCCCACAGCTGAACAGATGGTGGGCCAACAGGGGCTGCGGCCCTTTGCTCCCGATTGGTCGATCGTGCAGGGGACACTCTGCTCGAAGGACCCGTGATGATTGAGTTCGTCACGAAAACCGCCACCGAGCGTGATTGGATGTCTCTGGCGGTGCAGATGGCAGACCAGGCCTTCATGCGGTGGTCCCAGGCACACGTCTCGGTGAGTTAGTATGGCACTCTTTTCTGTTTTTGAACTTGGTGGAATTTTTTCTGATCTTTTCCCCCTCGGACAGGCGATGCTCCATGGTCAGCACTTCTAAAAGTGCTTGGAGAAGGAGATCTACGTGGAGAGGAGGAATGCGGAGAAGTACCTCTGCGAGCTGAACAAGGCCACCGACGATTTGAAGGAGGATCAAAGTATGGCGACCGTCCACGAGGCCCAGATGGCCTCGCTCTGCGATATCCACAAGAAGGACGTGGAGCGCCTCAAGGAGAAGATCAAAGCAGAAGCGCTAAAGGGGCAGAAGGCGTTAAAGATGATGGAGACTGCCTCGGCGGAAGCCCTGATCATAGCGCAGGACGAGGCGTATGATCAGGCCAAGGAGCACTTCCGGATGATTTACCCGGAGCAAAATGTCGATCATCTCCACTACCGCTGGCAGCCGAACCTTTCGCTGACCCCTGGCGGCGATGAGGCGGGGGGCGTCCATGCCGAAGAAGAGGTGCCACCCCCCTTCAAGAGTCGACTAGTTTTTTTTTCTCTTTTGATGTAAATGCTTCGTGCGGACTGGCCACCGCAGTTTTTGTATTACCATTTTTTTTTAAGTAATGAAATATACTTTTTTGGCCGAGGCTTCGGGACTTGAATATTTTCTCGCCCGTTTGTGATGTTTATTTTCTTTCGTCCTTTGATAGACGAACGAGACCATAGGAGCCGACCCTTTTTTCGCCGAGGCATCCCTGGTCCAAGCAGGGAAGGAGGTCATGGAGGCAGTTTTGGCTCGCCAGCAAAAACAGGCTTGGGACCAATCGGCTGCCATAAACTATTTCACGGACAAGTCTAGGGAGCTCGGTCTGGAGGTGGCTCGTCTGAAGAAAGCCATAGCCGACCGGGACTGGTGGGTAATCGAGATGAACTGGTCCATCTCGGATGCCTCCAGTGGGCGGCCAGCCTCAGAGTCCTTGCTTCGTAAGGCCGTTGTTGAGAAAGAAATGGAGATCCGTAGGCTGAAACTGGTGTTAGGCCCGAGTTTGATCGAAGAGGCTAGCAACTCGACCCCGGGGTGGTCTCCGACATTCTTATTAGAGGGTGCCCAGCCTGACAATGCGGGAAGCTCGGTGGTAGGGGTTTCTTCCCTGGCTGGTCTCGCCGAGCTTGAAAGGAGCCCCATAGGGAACACCGAGTTTGAGTTTCGAGCCGAGTGCGAGTGAGTTGTGAGCTGGACTTTGTACTTGTACCGACATTCATTGAGTTGTAAGCAATGAGTAATAATAAGAACATTTGACTTTCTGAATCTTTGATTGTTTCGGTTGTCGGGGATGGTCGCAGAGCTTGTTGCGGGACAGGTCGCCGCAGAGGCGATTTGTCGCAACGGGCGCATATGTCGCGGCATTTTGCCTTTTGATAAGTCATTAATGGCGACATTTAGCCTCTCCATGAGCATTTATGGCGACGTTTCGCCTTCCGCCTTTCACATTCCCAGACGCAATAACTGCATGCCTCAGGGGGCTATATAATCCCCACTCCCCCTTGGTGGTTGTTAAGAAGTGAGAATGACTGATCTGTCACTCGACTTGGGTGCCTGCAGAGGGAGGGCGCCCTGAAATTAATATTTTTCCGAGGGCTCCGGATTGGAGGCACACCAATCACCCTCGAACAATTCGAGGTTCGGGACTTGGGGGCCGCAAAACCCCGGGTTGTTCATTGGTGAGTGGTGGGCCTACCGATCGGTTCGGAGGTTCGGAGAGAGCCAAGGGTCGGTGGCTCTCCTGCTATCCTCGAACAATTCGGGATTTTGGCTTGTGAAAGCGGTAAACCCCGAGTTGTTCGCGGGCGAGAGGAGGGTCTACCAATCGACTCAAAGTTCGGGGCGTTGGCGGAAGGGGGACGCCCTAAACCTTAATGAAAAATTTTGTTGAAGCACTCGTGGGGGTAGGACGTCGCCGAGCGTATGGGTCGAGGTGCTTTGAAGAAATCCTCGACCTTGCTCGAGGTCCACGCCGAGCTCCCGCACTTGTTCTCGGGAAAGACGGCATGGGTGTAGTCGACGGTTGTCGCCTCGTGCATAGGTTGATGGGCTTGAAGAAGCCCAATCCATGCTAGGGATAGGTACCGAGCCCCCACACCGGTGAGAAAGCTAGTAGCAGGCGTAGCTGAGGGTCGTTGCCGAGCGTTTAAGGTCGAGGTACTTTGAAGAAAGCCCCGGCCTTGCTCGAGGTTGACACCGAGCTCCCGCACTTGTTCTCAGGAAAGACGGCACGGGTGTAGCCGGCGGTTGTCGCCTCGTGCATAGGTTGATGGGCTTGAAGAAGCCCAAACCATGCTTAGGGACAGGTGTCGAGCCCCCACACCGGTGAGAAAGCCAGTAGCAGGCATAGCTGAGGGTTGTCGACGAGCTTTTAAGGTCGAGGTGCTTTGAAGAAAGCCTCAGCCTTGCTTGAGGTCGACGCCGAGCTCCCGCACTTGTTCTCAAGAGAGACGGCACGGGTGTAGCCGGTGGTTGTCGCCTCGTGCATAGGTTGATGGGCTTGAAGAAGCCTAAACCATGCTTAGGGACAGGTGCCGAGCCCCCACACCGGTAAGAAAGCCATTAGCAGGCGTAGCTGAGGGTCGTCGCCGAGCGTTAAGGTCGAGGTGCTTTGAAGAAAACCCCGGCCTTGCTCGAGGTCGACGCAGAGTTTCCGCACTCGTTCTCAGGAAAGACGGTATGGGTGTAGCCGACGGTTGTCGCCTCGTGCATAGGTTGATGGGCTTGAAGAATCCCAAACCATACTTAGGGATAGGTGCCGAGCCCCCACACCGGTGAGAAAGCCAGTAGCAGGCGTAGCTGAGGGTCATCGCCGAGCGTTAAGGTCGAGGTGCTTTGAAGAAAGCCCCGACTTTGCTCGAGGTCGATGCGGAGCTCCCGCACTTGTTCTCAGGAAGATGTGTATGTGAAGCTTTTCTGGCTTGAGATGCTATCCGAGTGCCGAGCCTCAAGCTTGTAGGAGAAGCATTCCTGGCTCGAGATGCTATCCGAGCGCCGAGCCTCAAACTTGTAAGAGAAGCTTTTTCTAGCTCGAGATGCTATCCGAGCGCCGTGCCTCAAGCTTGTAAGAGAAGCTTTTCTGGCTCGAGATGCTATCCGAGCGCCGAGCCTCAAGCTTGTAAGAGAAGCTTTTCTGGCTCGAGATGCTATCCGAGCGCCGAGTCTCAAACTTGTAAGAGAAGCTTTTTCTAGCTCGAGATGTTATCCGAGCACCGTGCCTCAAGCTTGTAAGAGAAGCTTTTCTGGCTCGAGATGCTATCCGAGCGCCGAGCCTCAAGCTTGTAGGAGAAGCTTTTCTAGCTCGAGATGCTATCCAAGCACCGAGCCTCAAGCTTGTAAGAGAAGCTTTTCTAGCTCGAGTTGCTATCCGAGCACCGAGTCTCAAGCTTGTAAGGGAAGCTTTTCTGGCTCGAGATGCTATTCGAGCGCCGAGCCTCAAGCTTGTAAGAGAAACTTTTCTGGCTAAAGATGCTATCCGAGCGCCGAGCCTCAAGCTTGTAAGAGAAGCTTTTCTGGCTCGAGATGCTATCCGAGCGCCGAGCCTCAAGCTTGTAAGAGAAGCTTTTCTGGCTCGAGATGCTATCTGAGCGCCGAGCCTCAAGCTTGTAAGAGAAGCTTTTCTGGCTGGAGATGTTATCCGAGCGCCAAGCCTCAAGCTTGTAGGAGAATCTTTTCTGGCTCGAGATGCTATCCGAGCACCGAGCCTCAAGCTTGTAAGGGAAGCTTTTCTGGCTCGAGATGCTATCAGAGCGCCGAGCCTCAAGCTTGTAAGAGAAGCTTTTCTGGTTCGAGATGCTATCAGAGCGCCGAGCCTCAAGATTGTAAGGGAAGCTTTTCTGGCTCGAGATGCTATCCGAGTGCCGAGCCTCAAGCTTGTAAGAGAAGCTTTCTGGCTCGAGATGTTATCCGAGCGCCGAGCCTTAAGCTTACAAGAGAAGCTTTTCTGGCTCGAGATGCTATCCGAGCGCCGAGCCTCAAGTTTGTAAGGGAAGCTTTTCTGGCTCGAGATGCTATCCGAGTGCCGAGCCTCAAGCTTGTAAGAGAAACTTTTTTGGCTCGAGATGCTATCCGAGCGCCGAGCTTCAAGCTTGTACGGGAAGCTTTCCTAGCTCGAGATGCTATCCGAGCGCCGAGCCTCAAGCTTGTAAGGGAAGCTTTTCTGGCTCGAGATGCTATCCAAGTGTCGAGCCATTTTCTCGTAATGGTAGTCAAAAAGAAGCCAAAAACTTGTTTTAGGAAAGCTGGCATTATTTACAACAACTTGAAGTTTTACAAAGACAAGGCACGACGTGTCGATTACATTCTTTATAATTTACATGAGATGGAGGCTAGTCCTTTTCTCTTAGAAACTTGATGAGGTGCTCCGCATTCCAAGGCCTCTTGATGGCCTTGCCCTCTGTGTTGGTCAGGCGGTACGTCCCTGGGCGCACGACCTCCGGTACTTTGTAAGGGCCCTCCCAGTTCGGGGTCAATTTCCTTTTCTGACCGGGATTGGATACCACCAGTTTTCAGAGAACGAGGTCTCCGAGTTTGATATCGGTGGGAAGCACCTTCTTGTTGTAGAACCTTTCAATCCTTTGTTAGTAGATGCTCCTTCTAAGGGCAGACTTCTTCCTGACCTCGTCTATGAGGTCCAGGTCGGCTCGCAGCTGTTTGGAGTTAGCTATCAAGTCGGAAGCCATGATCCGGGGTGAAGGGATCCCGATCTCCAAGGGATTAACGGCCTCTGCACCGTATATCAGATTGAAAGGCGATTCTCCCGTGGGGATTCTCTTTGTGAGTTATCGAGAGAACGCGTGGCAGCTCGTCGACCCACAACCACTTAGAAAAGTTATCGAGTCGTTTCTTGAGGACGTCGAGGATTTGGCGGTTCACTTTCTCGGCCTGACCGTTGGACTGGGGGTGGCATACTGAGGAGAAGCGCTGCTGGATCCCAAGATCTTCGCAGAACTTGCAGAAATGCTTACTCGCAATTTGAGTCCCATTCTCCGTGATGAGCACCTGCGGAATCCCAAACCAACAGACAATGTGTTTCCAGAAAAACTGCTGGGTCTGTCGCTCGGTGATCATTGCTAATGGCTCTGCTTCGATCCACTTCGTGAAGTAGTCGATCGCCGCAATGAGGAACTTTCGTTGGCCCGTTGCTTTTGAAAATGGGCCCACCAAATCCATCCCCCACATTGCAAAGGGGGTCGGACTGGCCATTGAACGGAGGTTTGCCTAAGGAGCCCTTTTTATGGGGGAGAACCGTTGGTAGGGACCGCACTTCTTCACTAGGGCGAGGGCATCTTGCAGCATAGTGGGCCAGTAGTACCCATGATTTAATGCCTTCCGCGCTAACGAACTGCTTCCCATGTGGCATCTGCCGATCCCCTCGTGCAGCTCCTTAAGGGCATACTTGGCTTCGTCGGGGGTCAGGCAACGGAGGTAGGGTCTGCCATCCGTTGTGGTATAGGACCTTTTGAAGAGGGTGGCGTTGATTACCGCGAATCTTTCTGATCGGACCCTGACCCACCTCGCTTCAACCCAGTCTTCGCATAACTCTCCCTTGACTAGAAATTTCTTGATAAGAGTGGTCCAGTCGTTGGGAGGGGCTCCGTATTCAACGCATAGAACCTCCAGGAAGTCTGTACTTGGCTTCAACAGGACTTCAATCAAGACCGTGCGGTCGAGGCCTTCAAAGGATGAGGAAGCCAACTTTGACAGGGCATCAGCCTGGGCGTTCAGCTCCTGGGGGAACCTCAAGATGGCCGATTCATCGAAGGATATTAATAGGCGTTGGACCATGGCAAGGTACCTGATCATCCAATTGTCACGGGCCTCGTACTCTCCAGTGATCTGGTTGACCACAAGCTGAGAGTCGCTAAAGGCCCTGATCAGTCTGGCACCGGCCTGATAAGCTAGGGTGAGCCCAGCAATCATGGCCTCGTACTCCGCCTCGTTGTTAGAGGCCGGGAAGTTGAGGCGAAGATAGTATTGAAGGAGAAAACCGTCTGGCCCCCGCAGAATGATGCTTGCACCACTCCCTGCTTCACAAGAGGAACCGTCGACGTAAACTTCCCACGTCTGGTCGGCTTCCATGCCTGTCGGCTGCTCGGAGATGGTGCATTCTGTGATGAACTCGGCGAGGGCTTGCCCTTTGATGGCTGTCCTTGGCTGGTATCCGATGTCGTACTGACTGAGCTCGATCAACCATTTGACTAGTCGCCTCGAGCTCTCGGGCTTATAGAGTACTGCTTTCAGGGGTTGATCCGTGAGTACCTGGACCTAATGTGTCTGGAAATATGGATGGAGCTTTCGCGCGGCCATGACCAAGGCATATGCTACTTTCTCCATCTTGAAATATCTGGTCTCGACGTCGAGCAGGACCTTGCTCACATAGTACAGGGGCTTTTGGACCCATTTCTCTTCTCGAACGAGGATGGCGCTGAGCACGTTCTCCGAAGCCGAGAGGTAGAACCAGAGTGGCTCGCTTGGTTCGGGCTTGCGGAGGAAAGGAAGGTTGGTGAGATACTCCTTTAATTGGGCGAAGGCCTCCTATTGCTGAGTACTCCATTCGAACCCTCCGGTTCCGCGCAGCGCTTTAAAGAACAGAAGGGACTTCTCTCCAGACTTGGAGAGGAAACGACCGATGGCCGCCAGTCTCCCCGTTAGCTTCTGGACTTCTTTGATGTTCCTGGGAGGGGCCATGTCTATTATGGCCTGGATTTTTTCGGGGTTCGCCTCGATACTGCACTGGCAGACAATGAAACCGAGAAACTTTTCCGAAGAGACGCCGAATGCACACTTTGCCGGATTGAGCCTCATGTTGTGGGTTCGAAGTACCCCAAAGGTGTAGCATCCCGTTTTCCATATACTGGGAAACCGAGACACGGGCCAGAACCTTTTCATTCAATTAGTCACAATACACAGAAACAGAAAAATTTAAAACTTTTTTATTAACATAATATTACAGGCCACGTGTTTCCACTAATACAATAAGTTACATCAGAGAGCACATGAATAAAAGATAATTATTGCTTTTCCACTTGTAGATGATGCCTTGGCTGGAGTCCTTCTGGTTCGCGATCTTGTGTCCACAACCTATTGAAGTGGGGACGTCAGTATTCACTGACGCTTAAAGGCTGATCATATAGCAGCGGATCTCCAAAACAAACAATATATATAAATAGGGTGAAGTATGTTGGTGTAGTTTAAGTGTTCGTGAGTGCAGTGATTAGAATCTAATAAATGTCAATCAAACTGAAATACCAATGTACTGTCAACTAAACTAGAACACTAATGCACTGTCGACTAAACTAGAATACTAATGCACTATCAACTAAGCTAGGATACTAATGCCATGTCAACTAAACTAGGATGCTCATGTTCTAATGTCAGCAAGTCTCCGAAAGCAACATGCAGCCCATACTACATGCGTCTCCATCTCAAGCCGTTTCTCCATATATAGGGATTGAACCCGCGTTAAGAATTCTAATTGCACACAACCTGTTCCTGACACCTACACGTGACTCGTGAGGTTGCAGATGTGGTCATGTGCCATTGTTGTATTTCGCCAGTGGTGTCTATGTTCGCCACTGCAACCCGGCTAACCGGACCTCACTCAAAACAGACGAACCCAATGTATCGGGCGTCATTCCAAAATCAAACTATAGGGTCTCGCAAGCGCAGGGTAGCACGAAGCCTACCCTGTGGCACCCTCTGGGGTCTCGCAAGCGCAGGACTGCACAATGCATCCTGTGGCACCCCTAGCCACGGTACTTCAGGAATTAACAGCGCGAGATACGCAACCCGTGTCCTCAACTTGTGAGATGGCACCGTACGTATCCCTTTGACGGGAAGGTACAACCCAATAACACCACCTAAGATCGGCCCTAAAGAAAGGTGTGGTCGTACGGTGCACCCTACTACCAACTCCCCTTCTTTCTGGCAAAAAGGTTAAGTAATGATTTTATAAGTCACTATCCTAAGGAGGTTATTATTCCTATGCAATCTTGCATAGTTTCCAATCATGGTCCAACTCGTGGTTCCTCGATCCAAGGCTCTGGTAATAATATCTCTCTCACTCATTCCTACCCCTAACTCGGATTCTACCAACACTCTCGGCCCACGGTCAACCTACATTGGTTAAGCTCCGTCGACGCCCGAGGTGAGATCTATCCATTTTACTCTAAGGGGTTAGGATGTGGTCTTGATGGTCGATGACCCTTAGGGTACTTGAAGACCCTAAACTAGCTTTTTCTCAAGCTACAACTATTAGCACTTCTCAACCCTTATTGCTATGAATGAAGGGTGCTCATATGCTATGGTTCCATACTAACATTAACTACAACAAGGTAGTTACTCCTACAATTTCCACATGGTTCTTTCTTATTACTTAACCTATGGCAATTCGATCATGGTATGCAATTGCAAGCATCAACCTACCACCACTAAAACATGGTATATATGACATAACCATCAACTTATAACACTCTTGATTGTGAATGTGATTTAGCATGCACTTGTAGCGATCCCAAGCATGGATACATATATAACTAGTATGAACATATAACATTCCCAAGCATGCATACATATAACTAGTATGAACATACAACATTCTCAAGCATGCCTATATACTTCTACATCATCCCTAAAATATGGTAAGTAATTTTGCATCAATCCTACAACATTCTAAGCATATATATCATTCCTAACATGATAGATATTTTTAGAATAAATCCTACAACATTCTAAGCATAAATTTCCTTCCTAAAACATGATAGGAATTTTAGAATGAATCCTTTAACATTCTAAGCATAAATAAATTAATTTAAGCATGGTAGGTATTTTTAGAATGAATCCTACAACATTCTAAACACAAATAAATTAATCTAAGCATGGTAGGTATTTTTAGAATGAATCCTACAACATTCTAAACACAAATAAATTAATCTAAGCATGGTAGGTATTTTTAGAATGAATCCTACAACATTCTAAACACAAATAAATTAATCTAAGCATGGTAGGTATTTTTAGAATGAATCCTACAACATTCTAAACACAAATAAATTAATCTAAGCATGGTAGGTATTTTTAGAATGAATCCTACAACATTCTAAATACAAATAAATTAATCTAAGCATGGTAGGTATTTTTTTTAGAATGAATCCTACAACATTCTAAGCATGAATAAGTTAATCTAATCCAATCTTAGCATGGTATCTACTTTAACATAAACACATCATCCATTAATAATCATCTACTAAGATTTCCCATAACATAAATATCTATAACTATTTTATTTTAACATCTACTACTACTATGAGTTTCTACTAAAATACAACATAAATATCTACAACTAAATTACTTTAACATCTACTACTACTATCATGAGTTTCTACTAAAGTATAACATAAATATCTACAACTAAATTACTTACTAAGAAATCTTTATTAGCATATGTTTCTTATTATTACTAGTGGACATAAAAGAGATCTTTTTAATCTTTTTACAACTAGTGGTTAGCTAGTTTCTTTTTTCATACTTTAAGATTAAAAAGGAACTAAACAATAATACAATAAGTAAGAACCCTTCATTTTTGGGTTCAACCAACATATGCTCTCTTTTAGTCCAAGGTTCAATGTAGGTTCTACAACCAAAATGGTTGTACACAAGTTCAAATGCCTTATGCATTAGTTCATATTCAAGTCCTACAACCTTAAGTGGTTGTATGTAAGATTTCATATGCATGTGTCATTTTTGTCCAAGTAGTTAGTTCTTTTACTAACAACATTCAAAATAAGAACTCCTACAACCATACTACTTCAAACCATCCATACCAAAAAGAAAAATAAACACGGAGGGTAAGAAGAAGAAGAACATCAAAACCATCATTCAAATAAACAAACAAACAAACAAACAAACAAACAAACAAGAGAAACCCCCACCTTGTTTCTTTTCTTTGATGGAAGAACTAGATTACTCTCCTCCTTAGCTCCTAGAATTCCTACTAGCCCTACAAAAACTCTCAAGTTAGCATGGTGATCTCTCTTTCTTTTCCTTTCTTTCTTTCTTTCTTTTTGATCTTTCTAAAATGAGACTAAGGAGAAGGAAGGAGGTATTTATAGGAGGAGAGAGTGGTGGAAAGTGCAAATGTGCACTCACACATTTGCACATAAGCCCTTCCCCTTTTTTGGGGCGGGTTTTAACTAGTGGAGAGGAGGGTGATGTGGAGGTATGGTGAGGGTATGGTTCTTTTGGTGAGGTGGAGGGTGATGTGGAGGAGAGAGTGTTCTAGAAGCATTCTTAATCCCTTATGTCTTTGTAACCTTAGGTTTAGCTACCCAACAATTCCTAATTGTCCATTAGATTGTCATGGCTAAAAGATAACACAATGGTGAAAGAAAAATAAAATAATCAAGTAGTCGAACGCTAATAAAATAATATTATTAATAGTCGATCGGGATATTACAATACTCCCTCCTTAGAATAGTTCTGTCCTCAGAACTGTACTAAGTGGGGTGAGGAGAAACAACGATACTCAAAATAACTCGGGAAAAGAGAGCTTCATCTGGCTTTCCGTCTCCCAAGTGGCTTCTTCCACGAGTTTGTTCCTCCAAAGAACCTTGACCATCGGAATAGTCTTGTTTCTCAGTACTTTATCCCGACGATCGATGGTTTTCACCGGCCGCTCCTTATATGTAAGGTCCACTTGTAGGTCTTCAGGGACATCTGGCAGCTGGTGACTTGGATCTGGTACATATTTCTTCAGCATTGAAACGTGGAACACATCATGTACCTGGGACAATTCGGCTGGTAGCTCTAGTTTGTATGTCGTCTTTCCGATCCTTTTCGAGATCGGGTAGGGTCCAATATATCTCGGTGCTAGTTTGCCGCCTTTTCCGAACCGGATCACTCCCCTTGTAGGTGAGACCTTCAGGAATACCGAATCGCCTTCCTCGAATTCTAGGTCTCGCCGGCGGTTGTCAGCATAGCTCTTCTGTCTTGTTTGTGATGCTTGCATCCTTTTTCTGATTAGTTCAATCTTTTCGGACGTTTGTTGCACTATTTCAGGTCCGAACATTTGTCTTTCACCTACTTCAAACCAGCACATAGGGGTCCTGCACCTCCTTCCATACAACACTTCGTATGGAGCCATCCCAATACTTGCTTGATAGCTGTTGTTATATGCAAACCCTACCAATGCTAAATATTGTTCCCAGCACCCTCCAAAGTCCATTATGCACGCCCTCAGCATGTCCTCGAGAATTCTGTTAACCCTTTCTGTCTGCCCATCCGTTTGCGGGTGGAAAGCAGTGCTAAAATCTGGTCTCGTTCCTAAGGCCTCTTGCAGACTCTGCCAAAATCGGGATGTAAACCTGGCATCCCGATCGGAAACGATCGACACTGGCACCCCATGTAGCTTCACAATGCTTTCTATGTAGACTTCTGCTAGCTTTTCTACCGACCAAGTTGTCTTTACTGGGAGAAAATGTGCGGACTTTGTCAAGCGGTCCACTATTACCCAAATCGAGTCGTTCCCTTTTGAGCTTCTGGGCAGTCCCGTGATGAAATCCATGCTGATGTTCTCCCATTTCCACTCCGGAATGGGTAGTGGCTGTAGTAGACCTCCTGGTCTCTGGTTCTCCGCTTTGACTTTCTGACATGTAAGGCATTTGGCCACAAACTCTGCCACATCTCGCTTCATTCCAGCCCACCAAAAATGTTGTTTTATATCCTTATACATCTTTGTGCTTCCTGGGTTGACTGTGAGTAAGGTGGAGTGTGCTTCCTTCATGATACATTCCCTCAATTCGTCGACTTTTGGCACACACAACCTACTCCCAAACCAAAGCGACCCTTCCCTTATACTGAACTCTGAGGCTTTTCCTTCGTTGACTAGTCGCTTTTGTGCTTCAATTTCTGCATCACCCCATTGAGCCTTCTTGACTTGGTCATTCAGACTCGGATGTAGCTGTAGATTGGCCAAAATGGTGCTTAAATCTTCAACCACTAGTTCAATGCCGGTTTGTTTGATCTCATCTTGTAGCTCTCGTCTCATCACAGTGAGTATGGCTACAATTCATTTTCTGCTGAGCGCATCGGCCACGACATTGGCTTTTCCTGGGTGATATAAAATTTCTGGTCTTATGTCTTCTAGAACCTCCAACCATCGCCTTTGCCTGAGATTCAGATCCTTTTATTGGTAGATATACTTCAAGCTCTTATGGTCGGTAAACATTTCCACCTTCGATCCATAGACGTAGTGCCGCCACAATTTTAGAGCAAAGATTATCGCAGCCAATTCCAAGTCATGTGTCAGGTAATTCTTCTCGTGTGGTCGAAGTTGCCTTGATCCGAATGCTATGACTCTTCCCTCTTGCATCAGAACACAGCCGAACCCCAAAAGTGAAGCATCACTGAAGATTACGTATCCCTTGTCTGGTTGGGGCAGAACCAAAATTGGTGCAGTAATTAGTCTGTTCTTCAGCTCTTGGAAACTATCTTCACACTTCTCGGTCCAATCAAAACTTACGTTCTTCTTGGTCAGGGCCGTAAGTGGTACGGCAATTCTGGCATAGTTCTGGATGAATTTCCTGTAGTACCCTGTCATGCCTAAGAAGCTCCTGACCTCCTTCACAGTTCTCGGCTAAGGCCAATCCCTTACTGCCTGTATCTTCTGCGGGTCTGTAGCCACTCCCTCCTTAGAAAGGACATGGCCCAAGAAGGCCACTTCTGACTTCCAGAATTTGCATTTCGTCAGTTTGGCATACAGCTGATGCTCGCGTAGCTTGATCAATACTGCAGTTAGGTGCTCAGCATGGTTCTCTTCTGTCTTTGAATACACCAAGATGTCGTCTAGGAAGACAACCACGAAGGAATCGATGAATGGTCGCAAGATGCGGTTCATCATGTCCATGAAGATTGCCGGAGCGTTTGTCACCCCGAATGGCATTACTAAAAACTCGTACTGACCGTGCCGAGTCCGGAACGCAGTCTTGGGTATATCTTCTTCTCTGACCCGAACTTGATGGTAGCCAGAACGCAGATCAATCTTTGAGAATACAGCCGCTCCCTGAAGCTGATCAAACAGGTCATCGATCCTGGGAATGGGGTACTGATTCTGAATCGTCACCTTGTTCAACTCCCGATAATCGATGCACATTCTCGAGGTTCCATCCTTCTTCTTTACGAGTAGCACGGGTGCTCCCCAGGGTGAAGCACTTGGCCTGATGAATCCTCTTTGCAGCAGTTCTTCAATTTGCTCCTTTACTTCCTTCTGCTCTACTGGTGCCATCCGATAAGGTGTTCTTGACACTGGTGCACTGCCTAGCTGGATAGTAATGCTGAACTCGACATCCCTACGTGGTGGGAGTCCAAGTAATTCTTCTAAAAATACGCGGGGAAATTTTCGTACGATTGGTATCGCCTTGACTTCACTTGGCACTAGTACCTTGGTCGCTGCTGTAAGAATTTCTGCGTTCTGTTTCTTCCTTCCTTGGAACACAAACTCTGGTCCTCCAGATGGGGTAATGGTTATCCTCTTCTCCTTGCAATCGATGCTAGCATTGTGCCTGGACATCCAGTCCATCCCGATAATCACGTCTGTCCCTACAAAGCCCAACTCTAGCAAGTCTATACTCAGGGTCTCCTTGTCGATCCGGAGATTGCATCCCTTGTAGCATGAATTTGCAGGGAGAGTTGCTCCAGATGGGGTACCTACTAGCAAAACTGATTCCGGAGTTACCTCCTGGGTGCATTTCAACTTCTTAGAGAATGCTCCAGACACAAAGGAATGAGATGACCCACTATCAAATAAAACAGTTGCCTGGATTTCATTTATATTAATCCAACCTGTTTACAAAAGTGGTTACATCAATACTATCTTATGCCAAAATATTCAAAATACTACAAAAGCTTAGCCATACTCCTTCACCTACCGGTGATAACTCCCTCGTCTTCATTGGCGTCTTCCTCTGTGAGCGCAAATACTTTCCCTTGGCAGTTTATCCCCTTTCTGTTGGCCTTGGGAGCCGGCCCACCGTTGCCCCTGTGAAGTTGGGGACAATTTGGCCGAACATGGCCAACCTTCCCGCAATTGTAACAGGTGCGGGCATCATTCTGAGGGTTTCCATTCTTGGGGCATTGGTTCCTGAAATGCCCTGACTCGCCACATGTAAAATAGTTCCCTGGCTTGATGTTGCTGGTGCTGCTAACCCTCTTCTGAAATTTTTGGTTCCCGCCCTGGCTTCTGAATCCTGACGCTGGTGCATGCCTCTTTCCCTTGTTCCACCTTCCAGTGTTTTCTTGCAATTCAGGCCCTTTATTCATGTCTAACTCCGTCGTAGCTGCTCGACGGACTAGCTTCTCGAACCTCCGGATGCAAAGCGGTATCATCTTGGTCCTAAGTGCGGGCCTGAGTCCCTGCTCAAACCTCTTGGTCTTTTGACTTCATCTTGTACCATTTCCGGAGCATAGCGAGAAAGCTGGGTGAACTTGGTCTCATATTCTCGAACCGTCATGCTTCCCTGCTTTAGATTATGGAACTCCACGGCTTTTTCCTCTTGCACGTCTAGTGGGAAATAGTGTTGTCTGAATTCTGCCAAGAAATCCTCCCAGGTAATGGGCCCTTCGCCCCTGCCTCTCTTTACTGATTTCCACCAGACTCCGGCATCTTTTTCGAGCAGAACGCCGGCTAACCTGACCTTGCTGTCCTCTGGTGTCAACATCACCTCAAACACTGTCTCGACTTGACGAATCCAGTCGTCAGCCGCTGTCGGGTCTGCCTTGCCTTCAAAAATAGGCGGCCTCATCCTTCGGAATGATTCGACCATCTTAACTGGGTCGGTAGCTGCTGCTCCCCGATTACCTCCGGGTGCTCCTGGATGCTGCACATTGTTTCGGCTCGCTTCTGCGAGGTCACCCAAGGCCTGGTACATACGAGCAAATTCCGTCTCCAGATCAAGGCCTGTGCCATTGCCTCCACTGCCCTCACCTTCCAGATTGTCGGTCCTACCACTCCTGGTCCTGCGTGACATCTGGTAGAAGAGAGTAACGGAATACACAGGGCATCATATTTGTTACAAAAATAACATCCATCCTATTTATCATGCACATAAGATTTGCAGAAAACTTAAAGCTAACTTCATTATATCATAACCCCAGGTCTTACATAGCATTTCCTCCCTTACATTTATATCATACAGTAGGAAGAAAAATATCCAAAATAACAAAATAGCCTAGGGCACCTAACTGCCTAGTCAGTACTACTAGAGGTCCCGTCCCCTTCACCAGGTGGTGGTGCCAACAGTGCAAGTAGCTGTGAGACCTGTGCCTGCAGCTCCGCGCATTTGCGCTCCTGGCGCGCAAATTGCACACGGTGGGTGTGCTTTAGGATTACTATCTTGCGATCTGCCCTTGCCCTTGCCCTCCTTAACTCCGCTATTTCTTTCTCATTGTTGAGGGCTACGAACTCACATGAGTCCATCCTGTTTTCTAGGCAGACATGGCACCATCCCCATGTCTCCAGATCCTGAAAGACCTGGTCGAAAGCTTGCTGTACTGGGTTAGGCGGGGGAGGTGGTGGCGGTGGTGGTGCTGGGTTCTGTCCATTGGCAGGGGCACCCCCTGCTGCGGCAGCTGCGGTGGCTCCATTGGCCAATCTGACTCCAACCGGTGACTCGTCCCCATCTGTGAGGGGTTCCAAGTCCGAGCCCACCTCGATTGCAACTCCGTGTGTCACTCCATTTCCTGGGGGAACTGCTCCGTTCGACATCCTGTATGGAGTGGATACGAAAATTAGCGTAGGTATAGAACATCATAATGCATAAGTTGAAGGAACAACAGTATGAATTATAATTGTCTACAACCAGCTAAAAGGAAGCCTAACCCCTACAAGGTACCTAAGTATATTTTCCTTCTATGTTTGGACAATAAATTGAAGTCGGCTCTGATACCACTCTGTAGCGCCCCGTTTTCCATATACTGGGAAACCGAGACATGAGCCAGGACCTTTTCATTCAATTAGTCACAATACACAGAAACAGGAAAATTTAAAACTTTTTTATTAACATAATATTACAGGCCACGTGTTTCCACTAATACAATAAGTTACATCAGAGTGTACATGAATAAAAGATAATCATTGCTTTTCCACTTGTAGATCATGCCTTGGCTGGAGTCCTTCTGATTCGCGATCTTGTGTCCACAACCTATTGAAGTGGGGACGTCAGTATTCACTGACGCTTAAAGGCTGATCATATAGCAGCGGATCTCCAAAACAAACAATATATATAAATAGGGTGAAGTATGTTGGTGTAGTTTAAGTGTTCGTGAGTGCAGCGATTAGAATCTAATAAATGTCAATCAAACTAAAATACCTATGTACTGTCAACTAAACTAGAACACTAATGCACGGTCGACTAAACTAGAATACTAATGCACTATCAACTAAGCTAGGATACTAATGCCATGTCAACTAAACTAGGATGCTCATGTTCTAATGTCAGCAAGTCTCCGAAAGCAACATGCAGCCCATACTACATGCGTCTCCATCTCAAGCCGTTTCTCCATATATAAGGATTGAACCCGCGTTAAGAATTCTAATTGCACACAACCTGTTCCTGACACCTACACGTGACTCGTGAGGTTGCAGATGTGGTCATGTGCCACTGTTGTATTTCGCCAGTGGTGTCTATGTTCGCCACTGCGACCCGGCTAACCGGACCTCACTCAAAACAGACGAACCCAATGTATCGGGCGTCATTCCAAAATCAAACTATAGGGTCTCGCAAGCGCAGGGTAGCGCGAAGCCTACCCTGTGGCACCCTCTGGGGTCTCGCAAGCGCAGGACTGCACAATGCATCCTGTGGCACCCCTAGCCACGGTACTTCAGGAATTAACAGCGCGAGATACGCAACCCGTGTCCTCAACTTGTGAGATGGCACCGTACGTATCTCTTTGACGGGAAGGTACAACCCAATAACACCACCTAAGATCGGCCCTAAAGAAAGGTGTGGTCGTACGGTGCACCCTACTACCAACTCCCCTTCTTTCTGGCAAAAAGGTTAAGTAATGATTTTATAAGTCACTATCCTAAGGAGGTTATTATTCCTATGCAATCTTGCATAGTTTCCAATCATGGTCCAACTCGTGGTTCCTCGATCCAAGACTCTGGTAATAATATCTCTCTCACTCATTCCTACCCCTAACTCGGATTCTACCAACACTCTCGGCCCACGGTCAACCTACATTGGTTAAGCTCCGTCGACGCCCGAGGTGAGATCTATCCATTTTACTCTAAGGGGTTAGGATGTGGGCTTGATGGTCGATGACCCTTAGGGTACTTGAAGACCCTAAACTAGCTTTTTCTCAAGCTACAACTATTAGCACTTCTCAACCCTTATTGCTATGAATGAAGGGTGCTCATATGCTATGGTTCCATACTAACATTAACTACAACAAGGTAGTTACTCCTACAATTTCCACATGGTTCTTTCTTATTACTTAACCTATGGCAATTCGATCACGGTATGCAATTGCAAGCATCAACCTACCACCACTAAAACATGGTATATATGACATAACCATCAACTTATAACACTCTTGATTGTGAATGTGATTTAGCATGCACTTGTAGCGATCCCAAGTATGGATACATATATAACTAGTATGAACATATAACATTCCCAAGCATGCATACATATAACTAGTATGAACATACAACATTCTCAAGCATGCCTATATACTTCTACATCATCCCTAAAATATGGTAAGTAATTTTGCATCAATCCTACAACATTCTAAGCATATATATCATTCCTGACATGATAGATATTTTTAGAATAAATCCTACAACATTTTAAGCTTAAATATCCTTCCTAAAACATGATAGGAATTTTAGAATGAATCCTTTAACATTCTAAGCATAAATAAATTAATCTAAGCATGGTAGGTATTTTTAGAATGAATCCTACAACATTCTAAACACAAATAAATTAATCTAAGCATGGTAGGTATTTTTAGAATGAATCCTACAACATTCTAAACACAAATAAATTAATCTAAGCATGGTAGGTATTTTTAGAATGAATCCTACAACATTCTAAATGCAAATAAATTAATCTAAGCATGGTAGGTATTTTTTTTAGAATGAATCCTACAATATTCTAAGCATGAATAAGTTAATCTAATCCAATCTTAGCATGGTATCTACTTTAACATAAACACATCATCCATTAATAATCATCTACTAAGATTTCCCATAACATAAATATCTATAACTATTTTATTTTAACATCTACTACTACTACTATGAGTTTCTACTAAAATACAACATAAATATCTACAACTAAATTACTTTAACATCTACTACTACTATCATGAGTTTTTACTAAAGTATAACATAAATATCTACAACTAAATTACTTACTAAGAAATCTTTATTAGCATATGTTTCTTATTATTACTAGTACAACTAGTGGTTAGCTAGTTTCTTTTTTCATACTTTAAGATTAAAAAGGAACTAAACAATAATACAATAAGTAAGAACCCTTCATTTTTGGGTTCAACCAACATATGCTCTCTTTTAGTCCAAGGTTCAATGTAGGTTCTACAACCAAAATGGTTGTACACAAGTTCATATGCCTTATGTATTAGTTCATATTCAAGTCCTACAACCTTAAGTGGTTGTATGTAAGATTTCATATGCATGTGTCATTTTTGTCCAAGTAGTTAGTTCTTTTACTAACAACATTCAAAATAAAAACTCCTACAACCATACTACTTCAAACCATCCATACCAAAAAGAAAAGTAAACAAGGAGGGTAAGAAGAAGAAGAACATCAAAACCATCATTCAAATAAAACAAACAAACAAACAAACAAACAAGAGAAACCCCCACCTTGTTTCTTTTCTTTGATGGAAGAACTAGATTACTCTCCTCCTTAGCTCCTAGAACTCCTACTAGCCCTACAAAAACTCTCAAGTTAGCATGGTGATCTCTCTTTCTTTTCCTTTCTTTCTTTCTTTCTTTTTGATCTTTCTAAAATGAGACTAAGAAGAAGGAAGGGGGTATTTATAGGAGGAGAGAGTGGTGGAAAGTGCAAATGTGCACTCACACATTTGCACATAAGCCCTTCCCCTTTTTTGGGGCCGGTTTTAACTAGTGGAGGGGAGGGTGATGTGGAGGTATGGTGAGGGTATGGTTCTTTTGGTGAGGTGGAGGGTGATGTGGAGGAGAGAGTGTTCTAGAAGCATTCTTAATCCCTTATGTCTTTGTAACCCTAGGTTTAGCTACCCAACAATTCCTAATTGTCCATTAGATTTTCATGGCTAAAAGATAACACAATGGTGAAAGAAAAATAAAATAATCAAGTAGTCGAACGCTAATAAAATAATATTATTAATAGTCGATCGGGATATTACAAAAGGCCTCTTCCAGGTCGGTGACGTGATTCTGACCCCGTTGGCTTTTGACGAGCATGTCGTCGATGTACACCTCCATGTTATGCCCGATTTGATCTTTGAAAACTCGGTTAACGAGCCTCTGGTAAGTAGCACCGGCGTTCTTTAGCCCGAAGGGCATAACCCGGTACCAGTAAAGTCCTCTGTCTGTGACGAAGGACGTCTTGGCGATGTCGGGAGGAAACATCCAGATCTGGTTGTAGCTTGAGAAGGCATCCATGAAGGATAAGAGCTCATGACCCGATGTGGCGTCGATAAGGGCATCGATGCTGGGGAGGGGGAACGGATCCTTGGGGCATGCCTTGTTGAGGTCGGTGAAATCTATGCAGATCCTCCAGCTCCCGCTCGCCTTCTTGACCATGACGACGTTCACCAGCCATTCGGGGTAGTTGACCTCTTGTACGAAACGCGCAGACAAGAGCTTGTCTACTTCTGCGTTCACCGCCTGCTGTCGCTCTGGAGCGAACTTACACCATTTTTGGACAACTGGCTTTGACCCGGGGATCATGCTGAGTTTGTGCATGATGAGATCCTCGGAGATACCGAGCATGTCAGAGGGCTTCCAAGCAAAGAGGTCGACATTGCGGCGAATGCAGGCGATCAGGGCGGACTTGAGGTCAGGCGCGCAGGGAGCAGCTCACTCGAAAGTGCTTCGACGCGTCCCCTATCTCGAATGAGACATCCTCTAGCTCATCCGTCGACTCCGGTTCTGGCTGGGTCCTCTTGGGCTCTAGTTCGAGGGCATCGAGGGGAAATACACCGCTCCCGATGGCCGTCATGTAGCACGAGCGTGCTGCTTCTTGATTTCCTCAGACAACACCGACACTAGTGTTGGTAGGGAACTTCATCTTCTGTTGGTAGGCCGAGGGAACCGCCTGGAGCGAGCAGAGCCCGAGGCGACCGAGTATGGCATTGTAGGCTGCCTTGACGTTCACAACCATGAAGTCCACGGACTCGGTTCTTCTGTTTGGGGTCGTACCCGCCATGACGTCTAGGGTGACAATCCCCTCTATTGTCACTGGGACGCCAAAAAATTCGTGCAAGGTATATCCGGCTGGCTTTAGCTTCTCACGGGAGAGCTTCAAGTTCTCGAATGCTTCTAGGAACAAGATGTTGACTGAGCTCCTGTTGTCCACGAGGATTCACCGGACCTCGAAGTTTGCCATGCTGGCACTGATGACGAGTGCGTCACAATGAGGGAGCCGGACCCCCTCCAGATCCTCCCCTGTGAAGGAGACAGGAAGTTGCTGGACCTGGGGGAGAGAGGGCCCTGGACGGTGTTGACATCCCGGACGAATGCCTTGCGGGAAGTGTTGGATTCTCCTTCCATGGGCCCTCCGTGGACGTAATGCAAGATTTCCTGACCCTCGGGCTCCTCGGGCTCCGGATCCCGCTCGGGGCACTGTCGAGGTGCTCGAGGAGGAGCGGTATCCCTCCTGTTACTGGTATCCCTCTCTTCCCGGGGGCCTTCTCTTTTGAATTCCCAGAGGTACCCTCGTTGGATGAGGGCCTCAATTTCGTCCTTCAGGGCATGGCAACGATCTGTGTCATGCCCGTTGTCTCAGTGGAAGCGGCAGTAGAACCGCTGATCCCTCTTCTTGCTGGTGTTGTTGGACGGTCGAGGGGGAAATTGTACGAGGTCTCTGTCTTCAATTGCTAAAAGGATTGCCGATACGTTCTGCGTCAGCAGAGTGTACCTCTCGAAGCGGGGGACCGGCGGAACCTTCTTCGTGGCGCCCCCGTCTCTCAGAGCTTTCTTCGCTTGCTCGACCTCATCGGCCTTGCGCTTCCCCTTCCCAGAAACTTCTTTTAGGTCCTCGGAATTCAAGGCCTCTTCGGCCCGGATGTACTTTTCGACCGTATTGAGGACGTCGGGGAAATCTTTCGGGGGCCTCTTCGCCAGGGAGGCCTTCAGCTGTCCGTGATGGACGTTGTGCCGGAATGCTACCGAGGTGACCCCTGGGTCAAGTGAGGAGACCGATCTCGCCTCAGCGGTGAATCTTCGGACGAACACCCGGAGCGACTCTCCTTCCTTCTGCCGGAGGCCAAGTAGGGACGCACTTGTCCTTTCGGCCTTTCGGCCTTTCGGCTTGTCACAAAGTGAGCGAGGAAGTTGCCTTCCAATTGGTTGAAGGAGTGGATGGAGCCGGGGGTGAGCTTTGAGAACCACTCCCGAGCCGGACCCCGGATGGTGGCAGGGAAGGCGCGGCATAGGAGGGGATCTGATGCGCTGTGAATCATCATGAGGGTTTTGAAGCCCTCCATGTGAACAGTAGGATCGCCCTCCCCGTCGTAAGTCTCGAATTGAGGTGGGCGGAAGTTCCGGGGTATTTCCGCCCGCAAGATGGCGGTAGAAAAAGGAGGTCGGATGGGCCTGTATCCCTGAGTCGGCCTCGGTCCGCCATCCCCGAAGTGGTCGAGGCGGTCCTCCATTTCCTGGAGGCGCTTCAAGATGTCGTCGTCATACTCTGGCTAGACGGTCGGGACGCGGGACACACTAGCCTCGACATCCGAGCGGGAGCGGGAGCGGGAGCGGCGGACGATGCCATCGACGGGGGGTCCCCGAATGGCCTCCATAATCTCTTTCCGAAAGTCTTGAAACTCCTGGTGGGTGACTGGGGCTCGCTCGGCTCGATTTTGCTGAGCCGGTGGGCACCGGCCGATGCGGCTGAGTGCAGGCCCTCGCCCTTGGGACGGAGGTTTGGGATGGTTCGGGGTCGAGTTGGAAGCGGCCCCTCCCCTAGACCGGTTGGCCTGTCTGGATCACCCCTCGCAGGTCGGGCTAGACTGGTCGGGAGGCACCCGGTTGGAGTCTATGACTGACCCCCAGGTTGTTGGATGCCTGAGCTATAACGCCCCGAATCCCAAATACACTGAATTCGAGATGTTCTACAGGATCTTTCCACTTCATTTAGTACAATTTTACAACGAAATTTGAACTTTTCACTTTACATCAGAGTTTATATAAAACTTTACACTTTACATTGCACAGTGGAAGTAAAATTACAGTATTTAAATGAATGTACAATGACATTGAATAATTGAATAATCTTTAAGCATATATTCCTCTTTAATCTTTATCATGTCATTTACCTGTATATAAGACTGTAGGTACGTCAGTTTATTCAACCAACGAACATTATACACGGTCATCCTCTCTAAGCCGAAAATAGTATAACTTATTTTCCATATTTAGCAAACACAATCTTGTCACATATCAAACTAAAGGGACTACCCTATTGATGTCGTGTTATGATTGTGCACTTAGTCCTTAATGCAATTATTTATATTAGATGACACTAATGCATACTTGTTCGGATTTTATGCATCCCATACTACATAGGTCCGAGGGCAAGCCTCTTAATCGTTCTTCATCTTTGTAGTGTTTAATCCTTCGCCATGACTTAATCTACTACTGTAACTACGGTGAGTATCGTAGATGATCTATGAGTACAAGCACGTGTACAGAAAATCTGGAGGGAAACCCCACGCCATGTCTTGACTCGTCAAGCATGCATTCTGTGGCAATTCAGCCTCCTTCATGGCACACGATCCTCTTGCAGTCACCAAACATCCCACAAGCATGGCTAAAGTCCGATCATTACTGAGTTGTGCCCACACCATGTCTTGACTCATCAAGCATGCATTCTGTGGCTCACACACCCGTACCGTAAACTCTAGTTCTCATACTCATGTTTTCTCTCACTTTCATCACGTCTTCACTATGTACTATTCTTAATTTAATAGAATCATGAATAAAATCAAAGCTCTAGAGTTAGCCTCTCCACTAAACCAGACTTATTCATTTATTCAAACATGACCAACCTTGGTCTTTCATTTCAATATTTCATTTCATTTCATTCCAAATGCCGGGGGAGAGTTAGCTACTCTTTTGTTTCAATTCCAATTCACAATTTCTAAATTGCGCATTTCTAACTCATAAATTCATATTCATAATCAAACAGATTTCTTTTTCAATAGCATGATCTCTGAATTATTCAATAGTCCATAATCATACATGGAATTTATATACTTCATCAATTATTAATTTCACATTGAAATTCACATCACTAACGAATATTCACATTTCATATTTTTCACACTATTCTCAAATGAGAATAATTCACATCCATCACACAATAAAATTTCTTTCTTTACTATATTAATCTTCTAATCCTTCATTTCAAATTCTTTTTGCAAGATATAATTTCACAAAAATATAAATATAGAACCATAGTTCTATTTACACATTTTATTCTCAAATCATGTTTTATTTCATGCAAATAATTCCCAAATTATTTTTCATAAGTCCTACATATTTTTAGAAGAATAATCATATTTTTCTCATAATTTTTCGATCACTAAAACACTCAAAAAAATAAGTTTTTAAATTTTGCCGAAGCCAAGATTCAAACCCAACACCACAGGAAACCCAACCACACGCTCTGACCATGTGGTCACTTGTGCTCAGCGGTATAAGAGAGAACTAGAGAGTTAAATACTCTCGGTTCGGAACTGATTGGATTTAAAGGAAAATGCACATAAAAGATGGTATTCTCAAGAGTCGAACCAGTGACTTGTGAGAACCCAACCGCACGCTCTGACCACTTGAGCTACGTGCTCAGGTTGTCAAAGTACAACTCAAATTCTTTTTAATACAATTCTCTCTGTTATTAAAACAAATCGATATTCAACAAGTCCTCATTTCATTTCGTTTTTATAAAAATTACTGTAGAATTCCAGATTGACTAATATCATCATAAGTTATATTCCAGTACAATAAAAATAATTTTTTCAATAATCAAAACATATTTTTCATACAATTAATTTGAATTGTGAACTATCACTACCACATTTCTTCTTTTTCGACATTTCTTAACAATTAACGCCACTAATCTCTTTATTAGCAAACTACACATTAATTTTCTATTTTTAATCTTTTACCAAATATACAAATCTATATCTTAATTCATTTATTTCCATATAACACAAAGATCCATTTAATCACATGAAGTAGCATTGTCAATCTACTAACTTTGTGTATATAATTTGTGATGTAGAAATGAAACTTTCTTTAACAATCCATGGTTATAATTAATTCACACAAAACTTAGATTTTTACTAATCAAATCACATACAATTGCACACCCACATTCCACTTAATTTATAGCTCAAATCTCTAATTAAATGTGTACTCTTATTAATCTTTTTCATGCATCATTTTTCCATTCCAATCTAGCATGTATTCCTACTTAGAATTATAGAAAATTTACCCATCTTAAATGGAGAGACAAATACAATTAGCAACCTCCTAAACGAAAGTCCTTGCAATGAGAGTGCTCCTCCTCCTAGTCGACGCGCATACAAGCCTCCAAGCACACAACCCGTGAGCTCCTTCCCTTGGTAGCCGGCCTCTCCTTCTCCTAGTTGATGCAAGCACAACTCCCACGCACAACTCAATCTTTTAACTCACTAAAATAACTACTAGATAATGTAATTGAACTATAGGTTTGGAAGAATTAATTTGCACAAGAATACTAGCCATGATAGGGGGTATTTATACTAAAAATCTAGAAAAATGGATGGCTAAGATTGAAGTAGGAGTTAGGAACAAGTGGCTTAGATTTAAGGAGGAGTTATACTAACCACCCATAATCAAGTAACCACCACACCATGATCCCACTCAAATTTTGATCTTCCCTCCAAAAAGATCCAATCCGGCCTACCTTGTGTGCATTTGCACGTGTACGTGTAGTGCACGTGCATGCAACTTGGTCTCCATTTAACAATTTGTACATTAAATTTTGTATAAAAATAAAATTGTATCCTACGTGACAAGTTGTATTAAAAATAAATTAACTCATGGGCTTTAGTTTTTGGGCCAAAAATAATAGTTTATAAAAGAAAATAAATAAATTCAATTTGGGCTTTAAAAAGAAAGGCTTTTGTCGCTTTGAAAAAGGGCTTTATATAAAAATAATTAAAAGCACATATTTAAATATCTATACTCATCATGATGAAAATATTTACCAAAAATATTGCACGTGCACACTACGTGCAAAAATAAATAATTTTTCATTAAATGAAAAATCAGGGCATTACATGAGCGTCCGCGCCGACGCCCTGTGGAGGCACGTCCTGCCGACGCGCTGATAACAGCTCTCGAGGCTTTGGGCGCCATGTGAGGTCGGGTTGACGGGGTACCGTTGATGGCTGAGCTCGGGCCGGCGTCTGCAATAGAAATTCCCACAGATGGCGCCAATCTGATGCAGTTTTTTTTGGGAGGCGTGTGGATGCACCAGGTGTGAGTTCTTACTCGATTTGTATTGGTGGAGAAAGCTCCTGTGCGACCAACCCTCAGCCGGGCGAACGGTACGGCAGTAGGCGATAGTGAGGTGGAGGCTGGATGCTCAGCTCGGATCAGGGGGCTCGGATCCGATGTCTCATGTACCTGCAGACGGTCCAGGAACACCGGAGTTAGTCCCGGTGGCAGACCCTCCGATGATCTAGTCAGCTACTGAGAGAGAGTAACAGTAACTAGGGTTCTCAGTGGGAAAAGATCGATTACCTGGATAAGGGGTAGGGGTCTGGTATTTATAGGAGAAGCCAACCGGGTCTGGACCCGTTTGGGGCCGGGTCTGGACCCGGTTGTCCGTGGGGTTGAAGCGGTGGAAACCCGGACGGTATAGGGCTGACGTGGCAGAGGTCCGGGCGGTTTCCAGGCTGACGTGACAGAGGTCTGGACGGTTTTCCGATACTGACGTGGCGGATCTGGATAATCTGGGGGTGCGCATATTCTGAGGGGATCCTGTGGCCCAGGAGGGACCACGTCATCCAACCCATATCAGATAATATTATAGAATCAAAAAATCCTCCTTTTGTCATTTTTTACATATAAGTTCTCCATATATTTGTCCACTCCTTTCCAACAAATATACTCTGCAGTCCATGTAGATTTTCAGTATGGAATATTGCTACTATTATACTACTAAAAAAGAAAGAATGACATTCACTGGTAATTAATGAAAAAGTGATTTATACGGCTCCAATAGTAATTGTTTCAATAAAATACGACTAGTGATTTTAAATGACTGATTAATTCGTTCGCCGAGTGAAGGAACGAAAAGATTCATCAAATTTTAGTATAAATTAACCTCCTAGACAGTCTCATAGAAGAAAAAAAGAAAGAAAACTTGCCAGAAATCCGAAGCGCTGTCTTACAACTCTTAAATATCAAACTGAACTCGACAAGCATATATCAAAATTCTTAAAAATCTACCCAAACCGAACTGGTCCACACCCTAGTGCCTCACCATTTTTCGTATAGTCTGGAAATGGGAGGTCCACCCTCAATTGTCAAAACCAACTAGGCCATATGCATCAACGTATTGAGTGGCTTGAGACTGGACACGGGGTCTTATACAACAGCGAAAATCATACTCAGCATTTTCAGATAGATATATAACATAGCATCCACTCAAATCTTCCGTACTTTCAACGCACGTGTTCAGACTAGCTACTGCAACTAAATGGCCGGCCTCCTCACCTAACTCTTTCTACCCTCGTCGCATTTTCACCAGTTTATATCTATTCGTATCTTGCATAAAATCATAAGCGATGTCTTAATTTCAGAAAGACAAATTTAATTTTAGTTTAATTTTATGTTTTTAAGCAAAGAGGAGGGTGGACCAATATTGTTTGTTCGAAAAATTGGATGTCCTTGAATATTAAATGGGAAAAGGAAGGTTCAACATGAAAAAAAGGAACGGTATGAGTAGGTGGGTCACCCATACATCACGGTGGCCAAAATTTGAAAATGAGGATCGTAGAGAATATGATACCACTTGTAGTGTTAATAGCGAAACACACACCACAAAAGAAAGAAACGTCTAAGAACTAGATGCATCAAGAAAAAGTCATCAGAATAATCACAAGATCTCACCAGTACACAAACACAATAATATACAGAAAGATAACTAATACTTCTTATTCCTCAAAAAATACAAAGATTACAAAGATTTCACAAATTCGCAATCTCTCTCTCTCTCTCTCACTTGTAAAGCACTCAGCACTCACCTCTCTTGAAGTTGTATAATGATAACGGCTCACCTCGATCTACCCTAGAGTTCGCATATACTGTTTTATATATATATATATATATATATATATATATATATATATATATATATATATATATATATCTAAGCAAACCTTAAAAAATATACACAAATACATCTTATTGGACCCGAAATCCATCAGCCCAAATAACATACAACACCTCTCGCGGTCGACCGCACCCAGTTGCGGTGGACTGCAGTGAGTCTTACCAAGACCCGAGAACTGGATGGTCGATCGCATAGTCGACTGTCCCACTCTCTAGAATGATAGCAGCCAAGGTCGATCAACAACACCCCGTTGCGGTCGACCACGACTCCTTCAGCTGCCTTTTCTCTCTTGCTGCGTTGCTGCCTTTTCTGTCTTGTCTTGTCTCCTCCACTTTTTTTCCAACTTCAAACTTCGTGCATACGTGTATTTGAGGCCACACTTCCTAACAAGGATCTTGGAGACCTCCCTTCAGATCCCGATTGACTCTGTAATCACAATTGAGACTTGCTGAGTTTCAAACGTACATTGCACAATCAGAAGTGAGGTGTTCTCAAGGACCTAGTCGAAAAGCTTGATGGTTGAAAAAGAACATGTGCTTCTCAGTTTGTTCTCTCTACAACCGCATCCACTTTAGAGTGTCTAAACCACGATGGTCAACAATTCTTTGGAAGGTCAAGGCGCCACTGAATGTTAGAGTCTTCCTTTAACTAGTACTTAACGATCCAATCCTAACCGGAAGAATCTAGCTAAAAGATAGCCGAATATCAATTGTGGTTTTTGTACTACACACATAAAGACGAGAAATCAACTCTTCTTAGATTGCCATAGGAGCAAAGCAGTGCTGGTTGAAGTCCTGAGAGCCCGCGGAACAAACAGTTACCCCCAGTCGTATGAGAACTTGTGGAGTGGTCCCAAGTTCGCTTTGAGAGAAACGAGATAAAGGAAGTGTGGTATATCGCCATCGCCGCAACAACCTGGGTTTTATGGCTTGATAGAAATTACTTTTACTTTCGTATGGCTTGTATTAGTATTTCTCGTAATTTGACTAATAATATGCATCTGCTTTCATTCTGCGCCACAATTGCAGGATGGGACCAAGAGAGATGATCACCAGAGTCTTCCAGGTGGATGAGTACGACGACAAAGAAATCGTGATCAGTCCTACCCTTGACTGAGTAGCGAGCCATGTACCGGTTCTCCACCTTCTAAGGCTTTGTTGGAGGGATCTCTTTTATGTTATTTTATCCGAATTCGTTATGATGTATTATGGTTAGACTTGTTCCATCCTCCTATGTCAGTTGGAGATCTTATGTTTTATTTCCTATATTATAGTTCTTGTACATTCACTCAAAACTTTGAGTTTGTATTGTTTTTTTTTTTTTTTGAGGGATCTTATTAATAAAATAAAGTGCTCATACTTCACATTTTCTTTAAATTAAAAAAAAAAAAAAAAAAAAAAAAAAAAAGGGAAGAAATCTACCCGTATGGCTTTTTCATGTTTCACAAACCTGAACGGAGCAGAGTTTTGATGTAGATTAGTACTATTTTTCATGCTTTTGCAACAAGTATTTTGACAAGTTAATTCCATTTGCGTACATTTGTGTTCTTTTGAAACTGACACATTCGTAGCTCCGTTTATTATAGGATGCACGCGGCAAATGGAGACATGAACTAGCTAGTCTACTCATCAAAGAAGAATTACATTTCCACCAATTAGTTTACATTTTAAGGGCGTGAAAAAAGAGATATACATAACAATAACAGAACACGATCCAAAAAATTGTAACAATAATATTTTCTAAATTCGATCTTGCTTGCTAGCGGTGAGTCTAAGAAGCAAGAACCCTAGGAGGCTGAATGATGGTGAGTTCAGCCTAGTTGTGTGAACAAGCTGCGGAAGGTGCCCAGCTAATCCCCAAGTTCTTCGAGATTGAGTTGGATTTATCTCAAGGATATCTAAGCCGAGGAAATGCAGCAGGGCCGGCCCTGAGTTCTCGGAGGCCCTAGGCGAACTTCCGAAATGGGACCCCTAATAATATATATATATATATATATATATATATTTACATGCAAAATACGTACCGATATTTACAAGGAAAGTTTAAATTTGGGACTCCTAACATCGCAAAATTTCCGGGAGCCCAAGGCGGCCGCCTTACCCGCCTCTAGGATAGGGTCGGCCCTGAAATGCAGAGTCATCAAGTACAATGTATGAGATAATGACAAACATACACTGGATCTACAAGTTTCAACAGAAAATAAGGCACTTCACACATTTGTCATTCTATCAAACAACCGGAAGTAGTATAAATACAATTTCCCTATACGAGCCATTGTAGTACAGTGATACCTCTCTTAGAGCATCCACAGTCGTTTGCTAAAGCTATTCTAATTTTAACAATGAGAATTTAGCATTTAGGAAATGTCGCTGCTATTGTTGATTCTAATTTTAAAAATTATATAGTATGAAATGGATCTTGTTCATCCGTCTAACCTTTTTTAAATTTTTTTTATTAAAAAAATGAGTAGACGGCGCTTCTTCATCCGTTTTATGTCAAGGACGGAGCAACATCATCCGTCGCTATTTTAATTTTTTTTTTTTTCGTTTAAAAATTTTGTAAAAAAAAAAACAGTGAACAGTGCCAGACCACATTCACTTTACTTTTTTTTTCTTTATTTATTTATTTATTTATTTTGTCACCTTTAGCAGGTGACATTAATATCCTTGCCATTTGAAAACAGACAAAAGCAATTCATCCTTCTGGTGCTTTTCAAATTATTATTATTATTATTATTATTATTATTATTATTATTATTATTAATTTATTTATGGTCAATAGTTGATATGGGTCAGGAATAACGTGGCCCATCCTGGGCCACTGGATCCCCTCAGGATACGCGCTCTTTCTGATCCTTCAGATCTGCCGCATCAGCACCGGAAAACCGCCCGGAGCTCTGCCACGTCAGCCCGGAAACCGCTCCGACGTCTGCCACGTCAGCGCTATACCGCCCGGCTCTCCATCGCTTCAGCCACTCGGGTAACCGGGTCCGGACCCAGCCCCAAACGGGTCTGGACCCGATTGGCTTCCCCTATAAATACCAGACCCTCCCCCCTGTCTGCAGGTAATCAATCTTTCTTACACCTGGTGCATCCACACGTCTCCCAGAAACAAACCACATCAGGTTGGCGCCTTCTGTGGGAAAGCCACTTCAGAAGCCGACCCAAGTCCGACCATCAAGATACCTCGACAGCCGAACTCTCATGGCCCCCAAAGCCAAGAAGGCTGCTACCTCCGCACCTCGGCAGGACTTGCCCCCGCCGGGTGCCGCCGCCGAAGCGCACGCATCCAATCACGGGGCTCCCCGTCAGCGACCCCAGCCGAGTGCATCCCATCCAGCCCAGTCCGACTTATGGGGGGTAATCATAAACTGACAAGTTAGCCGCAGCAGGGGAAGGGCCGCTTCCAACTCGGCCCCGAACCATCCAAAACCACCGTCCCAAGGGTGCCAGCGCTCAGCCGCGTCGGACGGCAACCTTCGGCTCGACCAAATCGGGTCGAGGGAGCCCCAGTCACTCACCAGGAATTCGAGGACTTCCGGAGGGAAATCCTGGGGGCGCTCCGAGGGGCCCCCAACAAGGAGGATATCCGCCATTCTCAAACCAGGTCGGACGCTGAGGCCAGCGTGTCCCGCCCATTAACAATCCCACCAGAGTACGATGGCGATCTCCTAAGGCGCCTCCAAGAAATGGAGGATCGCCTCGACCACATAGGCGACGGCGGTCCGGGAGCGGCTCAGGGGTACAGACCTGTTCGACCTCCTTTCTCCGCCCTCATCCTCCAAGTGGAAATACCCCGAAATTTTCGACCACCTCAGTTCGAGACCTATGACGGTGAGGGAGATCTTGCTGATCACATGGAGGGTTTCAAAACCCTGATGATGATTCACAGCGCTTCGGATCCCCTGCTGTGTCGAGCCTTCCCTGCCACCCTCCGGGGTCCGGCTCGGGAATGGTTCTCCAAGCTAATCCCAGACTCCATTTACTCCTTCGACCAGCTGGAGGGCAATTTCCTTGCCCACTTTGTCACCAGCCGGAAGGCCGAGAGGACAAGTGCTTCCTTACTTGGACTCAGGCAGAAGGAAGGGGAGTCGCTCAGAGTGTTCGTCCGGAGGTTCCCTACAGAGGCAAGGTCGGTCTCCTCCCTCGATCCTGGCGTCACCACCGTGGCATTTCAGCACAACGTCCGTCATGGACAGCTGAAAGTCTCTCTGGCGAAGAAACCCCCCATCGATTTTCCCGACCTCCTAAACAGGGTCGAGAAGTACATCAGGGCGGAAGAGGCCCTAAACCCAGAAGAGTCCAGGGAGGCCCCCGGGAAGGGAAAGCGGAAGGCCGAAGAAGTCGAGCCATCAAAGAAGGCTCCAAGGAACGCGGGCGCCATGAAGAAGGTCCCGCCGGTCCCTCGCTTCGAGAGGTATACCCCGCTAACCCAAAATATGTCCTCCATTCTCTTGGCGATCGAGGGCAGGGACCTCGTCCAGTACCCTCCTCATCCGTCCAACAATACCAGCAAGAAAAGGGATCAACGGTTCTACTGCCGCTTCCACCGAGACAACGGGCACGACACGGATCACTGTCGTGCCCTGAAAGATGAGATCGAGGCCCTCATTCAGCGAGGGTACCTCCGGGAGTACAAGCGAGAGAAAGCGCGGGAACAGAGGGACACGAGGAACAAGATTCCACCTCCTCCTCGAGCTCCCCGGCAGCTCCTCGAGCGAGAGCAGGAGCTTGATGAGCCTGAGGGCCAAGCCATATTACACTGCGTCCACGGGGGGCCCATGGGAGGGGAGTCCAACACTTCCCGCAAGGCGTTCATCCGGGATGTTAACGCCGTCCAAGGTCCTCTCCCCCCTCAGATTCAGCAACTCCCTGTCTCCTTCTCGGGGGAAGACCTGGAGGGGGTGCGGCTCCCTCATTACGACGCCCTCGTCATCAACCTCAGCATGGCCAATTTTGATGCTCGGCGAATCCTTGTGGACAACGGGAGCTCGGTCAACATTCTGTTTCTCGAAGCCTTCGAGAACCTAAAGCTCTCCCGCGATAAGCTAAAGTCGGCGGGGTACACCTTGCATGGGTTCTCGGGCGTCCCTGTAACAATTGAGGGAATCGTCACACTAGACATCACGGCAGGTACGACTCCAAACCAAAGAACCGAGTCCATGGACTTCATGGTGGTGAACGTCAAGGCAGCCTACAATGCAATACTCGGTCGCCCGGGCCTCTGCTCCCTCCAGGCTGTCCCCTCGGCCTATCACCAGAAGATGAAGTTCCCTACCAATACCGGAGTAGGAGTAGTCCGGGGGAACCAGGAAGCTGCTCGCTCATGCTACATGACAGCAATCGGGAGCGGCATGTTTCCCCTCGACGCCGTCGAGATGCAGCCCCAGAGGACCCAGCCAGAGCCCGAGTCGGTAGACGAGTTGGAAGATGTCTCGTTCGAGACAGGGGATCCATCGAAGCACTTCCGGGTAAGTTGCTCCCTTACCCCTCACCTTAAGTCCGCCCTCATCACCTACATTCGCCGCAATGTCGACCTCTTCGCCTGGAAGCCTTCTGACATGCCCGGTATCCCCGAGGATCTCATCATGCACAAACTCAGCGTGATCCCCGGGTCGAAGCCGGTTGTCCAAAAGCGACGTAAGTTCGCCCCGGAGCGACAGCAGGCGGTAAATGCGGAAGTCGACAAGCTCCTAACCACACGCTTCATCCAAGAAGTCAGCTACCCCGAGTGGCTGGCGAACATCATCACGGTCAAGAAGGCGAGCAGAAGCTGGAGGATCTGTATAGATTTTACGGACCTCAACAAGGCATGCCCCAAGGATCCATTCCCCCTCCCCAGAATCGATGCTCTTATCGATGCAACATCAGGTCACGTGCTTCTATCCTTCATGGATGCCTTCTCAGGCTACAACCAGATCTGCATGTTTCCTCCTGACATCGCCAAGACGTCCTTCGTCACAGACCAGGGGCTATACTGTTACAGGGTCATGCCCTTCGGGATGAAGAACGTCGGTGCCACTTATCAGAGGCTCGTCAACCGGGCCTTCAAGGAGCAAATCGGGTGCAATTTGGAGGTATACGTAGACGACATGCTCGTCAAGAGCCAGCGGGGGGAGGATCACGTCGCCGATCTAGAGGAGGCCTTTGGGGTCCTTCGAACCCATAACATGAGAGTCAATCCGGCCAAGTGCGCTTTCGGCGTCTCCTCGGGAAAGTTTCTTGGCTTCATTGTCAGCCAGCGAGGCATCGAGGCGAACCCCGAAAAGATCCAGGCCATAATAGACATGGCCCCTCCCAAGAACATCAAAGAGGTCCAGCGGCTGACGGGAAGACTGGCGGCCATCGGCCGTTTCCTCTCCAAGTCTAGAGAGAAGTCTCTTCCGTTCTTCAAAGCTCTGCGCGGCACCGGAGGATTCGAGTGGGGTACCCAACAGCAAGAGGCCTTTGCCCAATTGATGGAGTACCTCGCAAACCCTCCCCTCCTTAGCAAGCCCGAACCGGGAGAGCCACTCTGGCTCTACCTGTCAACCTCGGAGAAGGTGCTCAGTGCCATTCTCGGGAGGAAGAGGGATCACATAAGCCTCTATAATATGTCAGCAAGGTCCTGCTCGACGCCGAGACCAGATACTCTCGGATGGAGAAAGTAGCGTACGCCTTGGTCATGGCCTCGCGAAAACTCCGTCCATATTTTCAATCTCATTCGGTCCAGGTACTGACAGACCAACCCCTGAAGGCCGTGCTCTACAAGCCGGAGAGCTCGGGTCGACTAGTCAAATGGTCGATCGAGCTCAGCCAGTATGACATTGGCTATCAACCCAGAACAGCTATCAAGGGACAGGCCCTCGCAGAATTCATCACGGAATGCACCATCTCCGAGCATCCCGCGAGCAAGGAGGCCAACCAGACATGGGAAGTTTATGTCGATGGCTCCTCCTGCGAGGCGGGTAGCGGAGCTGGCATTATTCTGCGAGGCCCAGATGGTTTTCTTCTCCAATACTGCCTCCGCCTCAACTTCCTGGCCTCCAACAACGAGGCCGAGTACGAGGCCTTGATCGCCGGGCTCACCCTGGCTCATCAGGCTGGCGCCAGACAGATCAGGGCTTTTAGAGACTCCCAGCTCGTGGTCAACCAGATCATCGGGGAGTATGAGGCCCGTAACGATCGAATGGTCCGGTACCGAGCTGTAGTTCAATGCCTACTGACGTCCTTCGACGAGTCGGCTGTTTTGAGGATCCCCCAGGAACAAAATGTCCAGGCTGACGCCCTGTCAAAACTGGCTTCCTTGTCCTTTGAAGGTCTCGACCGCACGATCCTGATCGAAGTCATGTTGAAACCAAGCATCGACATCCCGGAGATCCTGTGTATTGAAGACGGAGCTCCCCCGACGACTGGACCACTCTTATTAGGCGATTTCTCGTCAAGGGAGAGCTCCCCGTAGACTGAGCTGAGGCAAGACGGGTCAGGGCCCGAGCAGAAAGATTCACAATGATCAACTCAACACTTTTCAAAAGGTCCTACACAACCTCGGATGGCCGACCCTATCTCCGCTGCCTCACTCCAGATGAAGCCAAATATGCTCTTAAGGAGCTACACGAGGGGATCGGCGGATGCCACATGGGAAGCCGCTCGCTCGCGCAGAAGGCTTTGAATCACAGGTACTACTGGCCCACCATGTTGCAAGATGCCCTAACCCTTGTCAAGAAATGTGGTCTCTGTCAAAGGTTCTCGCCCATCAAAAGGGCTCCGCAAGCATACCTCCGATCCATGGCCAGTCCGACCCCCTTTGCAATGTGGGGGATGGATCTGGTAGGCCCATTTCCGAAAGCAACGGGCCAGCGAAAGTTCCTCATTGTGGCGATCGACTATTTCACCAAGTGGATTGAGGCCGAGCCATTAGCAACGATCACAGAACGACAGACCCAGCAGTTCTTCTGGAAACACATCGTCTGTCGGTTCGGGATTCCGCAGGTGCTCATCACGGATGATGGGACTCAATTCGCGGGTAAGAATTTCTGCAAGTTCTGCAAAGATTTCGGGATCCAGCAGCGCTTCTCTTCAGTATGCCATCTGCAGTCTAACGGCCAGGCCGAGAACGCGAACCGCCAAATCCTCGACCCTTCTGTGAAATAGAAGAGGAATTTTTGGCTCGTGCTTCTATCCGAGCGTCGACCTTTCTGTGAAATAGAAGGAGAATTTTTGACTCGCGCTTCTATCCGAGCGTCGACCCTTCTGTGAAATAGAAGAGAAATTTTTGGCTCACGCTTCTATTCGAGCGTCAGCCCTTCTGTGAGAATAGAAGAGGAATTTTTTGCTCGCGCTTCTATCCGAGTGTCGACCCTTCTGTGAAATAGAAGAGGAATTTTTGGCTCGCGCTTCTATCCAAACGTCGACCCTTCTGTGAAAATAGAAGAGAAATTTTTGGCTCGCGCTTCTATCCGAGCGTTGACCCTTCTGTGAAATAGTAGAGAAATTTTTGGCTCGCGCTTCTATCCGAGCGTCGACCCTTCTGTGAAAATAGAAGAGGAATTTTTGGCTCGCGCTTCTATCCGAGCGTCGACCCTTCTTTGAAATAGAAGAGAAATTATTGGCTTGCGCTTCTATCCAAGCGTCGACCCTTCTGTGAAAATAGAAGAGGAATTTTTGGCTCGCGCTTCTATCCGAGCGTTGACCCTTCTGTGAAATAGAAGAGGAATTATTGGCTTGCGCTTCTATCCGAGCGTCGACCCTTCTGTGAAATAGAAGGGAAATTATTGGCTCGCGGTACTATCCGAGCATCGACCCTTCTGTGAAATAGAAGAGGAATTTTTGGCTCGCGCTTCTATCCGAGCGTCGAACCTCCAGATTTGTCGAAAAAGCCTATTTGGAAAGAAAAGGTGGAGGGGTAATGGGGTAATTTTATGCCTATTGCTGACGTCATGGGCGCAAAGATCAAAGCGTTTCCAAATCTTGGTGGCCACTGAATCTTGGTAGTTAAGATCCAACGGCCAGATCTTTTTTGCGAAAATCGAGGAGTCGCTTTCCCCTTTAAAACCCCCTCCCCCTCCCTCATTTCCTCTTCATCATTTTATTACTCTCTCCAATTTTAATAAAAACGGGATTCTCACTTGCCATCGGCGATACTTTCCGGTGACCGTAAATTCCTACGCTCCAGGTTAGTACTCTCTTTTTAGTAATGTTGCGAACTCAGTCTGGTTCCGAGGCTAGCTCGTCAGGCCGTTCCGTTGAGGAATCCGAGCAGGAGACGTCTTCGTCCTTGAGTAAGTACAAGGTGAAGGAGGAGGTTCTAACCGACCCTGGGTCGGACGATGGCGATGACGTAGTCTTCGTGGTGTCTCCGCTGAGGTCCAGAAGGCCGAGAAAAGAGCCCATGGATGAGGGTGAAGATGTGGAAGAGGATGAGGGGGACGACGAGGATGAGGAGGAGCAGGATCAGGAGGAGGACGATGAGGAAGAGGAGGGGGAAGGCACCGAGGGTACGGAGGAAGACGAGGAGGATCAGGGTGCCGAGGATGTGGAGGAAGACGAGGAGGGTCAGGATCCCAAAGTCCAGGAGTTTTATGACGAGGAGGGTGAGGTCGACGAACGGGAGGCTGCCCAAGGAGACGCTGGCCAGGGAGAAGATCTTCCACCCGTTCCCCTTTTGTCGACGTCGTCTCCCGAGCGGAAGGCCCGCCCTCGACGGAAGAAGAAGGTCTTGACCATACCACATAGTCCTTCTTCACCAGATGAATACGCACCTAGACCGGGTTTCGAGTTTCCCCCAGTTACCTTCAAGAATCCTGGGTCGATTCGGATGTATCCCGACAACATTAAGAATATCGGACTGATCCCTCCAGTGCCGGGCGAAGACACTCGGGTGAAGATTCGCGCTGATAGCATCCCGAGTATTTTGAAGGCGAAATGTTTGAACATTATCAGGGCCGCCTACTATATTCTGCGGGAGTTCGATCTCTTCATTCCGTGCCCAGGTATTCGGCCCACCACGGCTCTGGCGTCGGGTTACTGCATGTTCCCTGAGGATGCCTTCCCCTTCCCTGAGGATGCCTTCCTCTCGGGGCTGAGGCTACCTCTTCATCCATTCGTTAAGAGGGTTCTGAAGTGGGCGGGGCTGTGCCCTATGCAGTATGGTCTGAACTCTTAGAAGCATCTAGTCTGCTTCATACTAAAGTGCCAAGAGAAGGGAGTGACGCCGAGGCTGACGTATTTCCGAGCCGTCCTTAGGATCGGCTCGCTCGGAGACCAGGAGGGGATTTCTTACTTTTCACCGAGGCCGCATAAGAAGGTTATGCACGGTCATCCGGACTCCATAAAGGGGTGGAAAGAGAAATATTTCATTGTTCGGACGGAGGGGTCTTGGGGAATTCCGACCAGGTGGAACTTCGTCAAGCCGAACCACAAGCCTCCAAAGCAGAGCGACTTGACCACCAAGGAGTGGAAGAGGGTGGAGAAGATAGTCATGGGGCACAATATCGCATGGCCACGAGTGACCGAGATACACCTCGCTCGGGCCGGACTGAGTCCCGCCGACCCTAGTATGTTTCTTTCCGAATATGTTCATTTTCCTGCCTTCGTGTTAACGTTAGCTCGTCTTCTTTCTGTTTTTGCAGGGATGACAACTCAATAGGCGGACGCTAAGAAGATGTTGCTTGCTGTCGCCGAGAAGGCGAGGATGGAGAAGAAGAAGAAGGCCGAGCAGGAGAGGATAGCGGCCGAGAAGCAGAAGCTGGCCGCGCAGGCCGGAGGGTCCTCCAAGGGGCTGGAGGGTCCTCCAAGGGGCCGGCCTCGGAGGCCGAGGGGCCCTCCCCGGCGAAGAGGCCCAAGAGGCACCACTCCCCCCGCTCCCATTCGTCGAGGGCGGCTCGGGATGCCGGGAGTGGTTCGGGCAAGACAGTGGATGCCCCGGGTAAAGGGCTCCTCCCTATTCGGCCGACCGCTGCGAAGATGGTGGGCAAGCAGGGTACGCTGCCCTTTGCCCCTGATTGGTCGATCGTGCGGGGGGATTCTTTGCTCGATGGGCCTGTGTCGGTCGAGTTCATCTCGAAGGCCACCACCGAGCGCGATTTGATGGCCCTGGCGACGCAGACGGTGGACCAGGCCTACATGTGGTGGTCTCAGGCACACCTCTTGGTAAGTTGGCTTGGCTTCACTTTTCTCATTAACTTGGGAGTTTTTCTGATCTTTGTCTCTTCGGACAGGCGATGCTCCATGGTCAGCACTTCCACAAGTGCCTGGAGAAGGAGATATACATCGAGCGGTGGAATGCGGAGAAGTACCTCCGCGATCTGAACAAGGCCACAGACGAGCTGAAAGAGGTCCGAGCCATGGTGGCCGTCCACGAGGCCCAGATAGAGTCGCTCTGCAAAATTCACAAGCAGGACCGGGAGGATCTTGAGGTGAAGATCGCTGCCGAGGCGGAGAAGGGGAGGAAGGCACTGGAGGAGATGGAGTCGGCCTTGGGGGAGACTGTGATGCAGGCGCAGGACGAGGCGTACGAACAAGCCAAGTCCCACTTCAAGCAGATCTACCCCGAGCAGAACGTAGACCATCTCTGCTATAGATGGATACCGAACCTTCCTCTCACCCCGGGGGGCGACGACGTGGGGGGCGACCAGGTCGACGACGAGGTGCCACCCCCTCAAGAATAGAATAGTCTTTTTTTCTTTTTGCTCGTTTTGATGTAAATGCCTTAAGCGGACTGGCCACCGCGGCTTTTGTATCAAACTTTTTGAAAGAAATGAAATTTACTTTTTTGGGCCGACCCTTCCAGACTTGTGTTTTATGTGATGTTTGTTCTCGTCTTTTGATAGACGCACGGGACCTGTATCGCCCTCCCCGTTGTTGCCGAGGTACCTCTAGTTCGAGCGGGGGAGGAGGCCACGGAGGCAACTTTGCTTCGTCAACAGAAGCAGACTCGGGATCGAGACGCCGCCGTTAACTATTTTCTGAACAGGTCCAGGGAGCTTGACTTGGAGTTGGCGTGCCTGAAGAAGGCCGTAGCCGACCGGGACTGGTGGGTAATCGAGACGGACTGGTCCCTCTTGAATGCTTCGAGTGGGGGGTCGGCTTCGGAGCCTTTCCTTCGTGAGGCCGTAGTCGAGAAGGAGCTGGAGATTCGCAGGCTGAAGCTGGTGTTAGGCGTTGGTCTGATTGAAGGGGCCAGCAACTCGACCCCGGGGTGGTCTCCGATATTTCTATCGAATGGGGCGTAGCCCGAAGATGCAGGAAGCTCGGTGGCGGGATTGTCTTCCCAGGTCGGTCCGGCCGAGTGTGATAGGAGCCCCGAATTCGAGTTCCCAGCCGAGTGCGAGTGAGTTGTGAGCTTTTTCCTTGTATTTGTACCGACGTTCATTGAGTTGTAAGCAATGAGTAATAAATAAGAACATTTGATTTTCCATGCTCTGATCATCTTGGTTGCCAGGGACGGTTGTCGGGCTCGTTGTGTAGGGGTCGGCTCCGAGGTGACTTATTGCAACGGGCGCGACTGTCACGGTGTTTAGCTTTTTGATAAGCAATAACTGGCGACTTTTTGCATTCCCATGAACATTTATGGCAACGTTTCGCCTTCCGTCGTTTCATATTCCCAGGCACAATAAATATGGGCCTCAGGGGGCTATATAATCCCCACTCCCCTTGTTGGTTGTCAGGCAGTGAGCCGTCTGACTCGGGTGCCTGCCGAAGGCGGGCGCCCAGAGAATAAAATATTTCCGAGTACTCCAGATCGGAGGCACACCGATCACCCTCAGACTATTCGGGTTTCAGGCTGTTAGAGTCGTGAGACCCCGGGTTGTTCGTTGGTGAGCGGTGGGCCGACCGATCGGTTCGGGGGTTCGGAGAGAGCCGAAGCGTGGTGGCTCTTCTGCCGTCCTCGAACAATTCAGGGTTTTGGGCTCGTAAGAGTTGTAAACCCCGAGTTGTTCGGCGGCGAGAGAAGGGTCAGCTGAATAGCTCGAAGGCTCGGGGCGTTTGTTCCGGGACGAAGAGAGCAGCAAGTCGATGGCCCCCTTGCCATCCTCGAGCAGTTCGGGGTTTAGGCTTGTGAAATTCGTAAACCCCGAGCTGTTCGCGGGTGAGAAGGTGGTCAATAATTCGACTCGAGGCTCGGGGCGTCTGCCGAAGGCGGACGCTCTAAACCTTAATAAAATTTTGTTAACACATAGTTGTGGGTCGTAACCGAGCATGGTGGTCGAGCGGCTTTGAAGAAAGCCGTGGCCTTGCTCCGGTTTGTCGAGCCCGCAAGTTTGTGAGAAAACCAGTTGCAAGAGTGTCGAGGTCATGTTGCCTTGAAGAAGGTACCCGCCTTACTCGGGGCCGACGCCGAGCTCCAGCACATGTTCTCGGAGAAAGACGGTGCGGGCATGGCTGGCAGATGTCGCCTCGTACATAGGTTGATGAGCTTGAAGAAGCCCAAACCGAGCGAGGGACGGATGCCGAGACCCCATACCAGTGAGAAAGAAAATTGCGGGCATAGCAGAGGATCGCCACCGAGCGTCAAGGTCGTGGTGCCTTGAAGAAGGTATCCGCCTTGCTCGGGGCCGACGCCGAGCTCCAGCACATGTTCTCGGGGAGAGACGGTGCGGGCGTGGCTGGCGGATGTTGATGAACCCAATAATATTCACATTTAGGAGCAATAATCTTAGTGCAATTAGACATTTAAATGCTCTGTATGTGGTAATTTACTCTTCTTTTCTCTTTTCCATAGGAAACAACCAAAAAAGCAGCAAAACAAAGCAGATTCAAGACTAATACTGACTGAGAGGATGATTACACAGAAACTGCAGAGCATCAGTCGACTGGTTCTTCAAACAGGCGACTGGACAGAGAGGCTGAAGCTACTCGGCACAGTCGACTTACTCCAAAACCAGTCGACTGGTATTCAGCGGAGTTAAAAGATAAGAAAGTTTAAGATCCAGCCTCAGCCAAATCCGAATCAAATGGAAGTTATCCAAACCCAGGTCGTCTGCGTGTAACAACTCGTCATTAATTAAGATAGGGGACCAGGGTTGGCAAGTAAGAAGGTGGACTCAGTCTTATGCGTGAAGAGATAAGAAATCAGGAATTCAATATCTGCAGAAAAGGAAGAAAAGAAGAAAAGAGAAAGAAATAAAACGCAGATCAAATAAGGAAAGAAATAAAAGAAAGAAGAGGACTTTTCTGAAAAATGTGCAAACCCTAAACTCTCTTCCCGTGTTCTATAAATATCAACCAAGAGGCATTATTCGAGGGGAGGAACGGACCATCGACCAGCAAGCATCAAGATACCAGCATCAAAGAAGGAGAACAAGTCGACTGCTGATTGGGCTCAATTTCAACATCATACAAATCAGTGTTCTTCTGTTCTTCCTTGTACTTTTTATTTTTATTGTAGAGTCATGAATTCTATTTTATTAATCAATAAAAGTTGTATTATGTGCAACTAATTTCATAGTTGGGTAGATTGAAACCGTAGTCATGTAATGCTTATATTCTTCTGAATGCTACTCTATTACTTATTGATTAAACCTGATTGAATTGGTATAGATTTATAATAATCAAACTTGTTCAAAAGTTCTAAGAGCAGTCGACTGAGAGTGACAGCAAGTCGACTGCCATGCAGAACCTGAGTTTATCAAGTTTGCGTATTATAAATCTGAATCTGTTATATGAGCATAGAGACGACCCGTATCTCGTGCTCGTAGCTTGTAACACAGGAATCTCTAGGGGTTCCTGGTTTAATCAACTTGAAGGATCTAGATCTGATACCAATTTCTAGAACTTCAAGTGTTTGTTCGTTTCCATTGTTCCTATGTTTTTCTTAAGTGCAACTTAGTAGATACCATGCTAAATACTTAAGGAAGAAACGAATTAGAGTAGATACAATGCCTAATTCTTGGCTTAGGAAAACATTAACTTTAAGGAGTAGATACCATGCCCTTAAAGGAACAAACATGAGTGATTAGAGTAGTGTGGAAGGTGACTTAGCATTATTGACTATAGGTGGAAATCAATGGCCAACTACCTTAATAGATATTCGTGACTCAAATTGTGATGCTACTTAATTTAGATTTTTATCATTTCATTTCATTTCAATCAGACTTTTAGAACAAAACTTAATGATTAGCATTTTCTTTTGTTTTATTGGTTTGTAAGTTAACTTCTACAATCTCTGTGGGATCGACCCTTACTCGTCACTACGCTTCTATAAACGATTCGTACACTTGCGAGGTTTTAATTTGTGTCTAGTTGATCTGTTTATTTAGATAACTAGATTGCACAACAAGTTTTTGGCGCCGTTGCCGGGGATTGTTTAGTATTTTAACTTGCAAAATCGATGCAAATCTTTTTCTTTTTATTTTTCTTCTTCTTTGCTTATATTTTCTTTTAGGTTACATTTTGCAGATTTAAACCAGTCGACTGTCTCCAAGGACCAGTCGACTGTACAGCGAATATTTCCAAAATCAACAATGGGTGAGACAGTACCAAATCGAGTACCAATGCAAGACAAATTCACTCCGAAGAATATTGAGGAACCTTCTTGCATAGCTTATCAACCTAATGTCATAGGGAATATGCATCTATCTCCTCAATTACTTAGCATGGTTCCCCACTTCAGTGGCAGACTAGACGAGGATCCTCATCTACATTTGCAAGATTTCTTTGATCTTTGCAGAACACAAAGCGTCCAAGGGCTTACCCCTGAACAAATCAGGTTAATTTTGTTTCCATTTTCATTAAAACTTAATGCTAAATTGTGGTATAATTCTTTGGAACCAGGATCAATTCAGTCATGGGAGCAATTGGCAACAAAGTTCTTGAAAGAATTCTTTCCAGCCCAGAAGACCAAACAACTGAAAAGGGAGATTCAACTCTTCCAACAAAAAGATGGAGATTTATTCTTCGAAGCATGGAAGGACTTCAAGAACAAGCTTCTCAAGTGTCCTACGCACAACATGCCTAAGGATGATCAGGTACAAGCATTTTATGAGGGTTTAAATGATACTAACAAGGCAATTGTGGATTCAGCTTGCAACGGGATCTTGATGAGGAAAAGTGGTGAGGAGGCTATCGAATTATTTGAAAAACTTAGCGAGAACTCACAGCAATTCTCAACAAGGGAAAGTGGCATTTCTAAAAAACAGGGAATTTACGAAATTTCTGGTATTAATAACATACAATTAGAAATGGTAAACATGAACAAAAAAATTGATATGCTTGTTAATGCAATGACAACAATGGGCAGTGTAAAAAATCAAACAAAAGAAATTTGTGCAATTTGTTCTCATTTTGATCATACAACTAATACATGTCTCATTTTGAAGAAGGCACCCGCCTTGCTCGGGGCCGACGCCAAGCTCCAGCACATGTTCTCACGGGCGTGGCTGGCGGATGTCGCCTCATACATGGGTTGATGAGCTTGAAGAAGCCCAAACCGAGCGAGGGATCGATGCCGAGCCCCCATACTGGTGAGAGAGACAATTGCGGGCATAGCAGGGGGTCGCCGCCGAGCATCAAGGTTGCGGTGCCTTGAAGAAGGTGCCCGCCTCGCTCAGGGCCGATGTCGAGCTCCAACACATGTTCTCAGGGATAGACAGTGCGGGCATGGCTGGCGGATGTCGCCTTGTACATAGGTTGATGAGCTTGAAGAAGCCCAAACCGAGCGAGGGACGGATGTCGAGCCCCCATACCGGTGAGAAAGACAATTGCGGGCGTAGCAGGGGGTCGCCGCCGAGCGTTAAGGTCGCGGTGCCTTGAAGAAGGCACCCGCCTTGCTCGGGGCCGACGCCGAGCTCCAGCACATGTTCTCAGGGAGAGACGATGCGAGCGTGGCTGGCGGATGTCGCCTCGTACATAGGTTGATGAGCTTGAAGAAGCCCAAACCGAGCGAGGGACGGTTGCCGAGCCCCCATACCGGTGAGAAAGACAATTGCGGGCGTAGCGGGGGTCGCCGCCGAGCGTTAAGGTCGCGGTGCCTTGAAGAAGGCACCCGCCTTGCTTGGGGCCGACGCCGAGCTCCAGCACATGTTCTCAGGGAGAGACGGTGCGAGCGTGGCTGGCGGATGTCGCCTCGTACATAGGTTGATGAGCTTGAAGAAGCCCAAACTGAGCGAGGGACGGATGCCGAGCCCCCATACCGGTGAGAAAGACAATTGCGGGCATAGCAGGGGGTCACCACCGAGCGTTAAGGTCGCGGTGCCTTGAAGAAGGCTCCCGCCTTGCTCGGGGCCGACACCGAGCTCCAGCACATGTTCTGAGGAAGAGACGGTGCGGGTGTGGCTGGCGGATGTCACCTCGTACATAGGTTGATGAGCTTGAAGAATCCCAAACCGAGCGAGGGACAGATGTCGAGCCCCCATACCGGTGAGAACGACAATTGCGGGCGTAGAAGGGGGTCACCGCTGAGCGTCAAGGTCGCGGTGCCTTGAAGAAGGCACCTGCCTTGCTCAGGGCCGACGCCGAGCTCCAGCACATGTTCTCAGGGAGAGATGGTTCGGGCGTGGCTGGCGGATGTCGCCTCGTACATAGGTTGATGGGCTTGAAGAAGCCCAAAGCGAGCGAGGGACGGATGCCGAGCCCCCATACCAGTGAGAAAGACAATTGCGGGCGTAGCAGGGGGTCGCAGCCGAGCGTCAAGGTCGCGGTGCCTTGAAGAAGGCACCTGCCTTGCTCGGGCCGACGCCGAGCTCCAGCACATGTTCTCAGGGAGAGACGGTGCGGCCGTAGAGGTGCTGTTTTGTTTGATTGGATGCACGTTACCAAAAAACAAACCAGGCCGAGCCGCCCGAGCTCCGAGCCCAAAGCTTGTAAGGGAAGCTTTTCTGGCTCGCGATGTTATCCGAGCGCCGAGTCCCAAGCTTGTAAGGGAAGCTTTTCTGGCTCGCGATGTTGTCCGAGCACCGAGCCCCAAGCTTGCAAGGGAAGCTTTTCTAGCTCGCGATGTTATCCGAGCGCCGAGCCCCAAGGTTGTAAGGAAAGCTTTTCTGGCTCGCGATGTTGTCCGAGCACCGAGCCCCAAGCTTGCAAGGGAAGCTTTTTGGGCTCGCGATTTATCCGAGTACCGAGCCCTAACCTTGTAAGAGAAGCTTTTTAGGCTCGCGATGTTATCCGAGCACCGAACCCCAAACTTGTAAGAGAAGCTTTTTATGCTTGCGCTGTTATCCAAGCACCGAGCCCCAAGCTTGTGAGAGAAGCTCTTTAGGCTCGCGATGTTATCTGAGCACCGAGCCCCAAGCTTGTAATAGAAGCTTTTTGTGCTCGCGCTGTTATCCGAGCACCAAGCCCCAAGCTTGTGGGAGAAGCTTTTTAGGCTCGCGATGTTATCCGAGCACCGAGCCCCAAGCTTGTAAGAGAAGCTTTTTGTGCTCGCGCTGTTATTCGAGCACCGAGCCCCAAGCTTGTGAGAGAAGCTTTTTAGGCTCGCGATGTTATCCAAGCACCGAGCCTCCAGCTTGTAAGAGAAGCTTTTTGTGCTCGCGCTGTTATCCAAGCACCGAGCCTCAAGCATGTAAGAGAAGCTTTTTGTGCTCGCGCTATTATCCGAGTACCGAGCTCGAGATGTGTTCTTTATTTGTTACAAAATAGGAAGCCGTAGGCTTGTTTTAAGAAAGCTGGCATATTTAAAATATATTTAAACTTTACAAAAGACTGGGCACGACGTACCGATTACAATCATGATAATTTACATGGAGGCTACTCTCCTCCTAGGAACTTGATTAGGTGTTCCGCGTTCCAGGGCCTCTTGATGGGCTTGCCATCAGCACTGGTCAGGCGGTACATGCCTGGGCGCACGACTTTGGATACTTTGTAGGGGCCCTCCCAATTTGGTGCCAACTTTCTCTTCTAGCCGGGATTGGATACCGCCAGCTTTCGGAGGACAAGATCCCCGAGTTTGATGTCAGTTGGGCGCACCTTCTTGTTGTAGAACTTCTCAATTCTTTGCTGGTAAATGCTTCTTCTAATGGCAGACTTTTCTCTGACCTCGTCTATGAGGTCCAGGTCGGCTCGCAGCTATTGGGAGTTGGCGGCCTCGTCGAAAGCCATGATTCGGGGTGAAGGGATCCCGATCTCCAAGGAAATGACGGCCTCTGCGCCGTATGTCAGATTGAAAGGGGATTCTCCCGTGGGGATTCTCTTTGTTGTTCGGTGGGTCCAGAGAACGCTGGGTAGCTCGTCGACCCATAACCCCTTGGAAGAGTTATTGAGTCATTTCTTGAGGCCGTCGAGGATTTGGCGGTTCGCGTTCTCGGCCTGACCGTTAGACTGGGGATGGCACACTGAGGAGAAGCACTGCTGGATCCCGAGGTCTTAGCAGAACTTGCCAAAATGCTTACCCGCAAATTGAGTCCCATTGTCCGTGATGAGTACCTGCGGAATTCCGAACCGACAGACGATGTGTTTCCAGAAAAACTGCTGAGTCTGTCACTCGGTGATCATTGCTAATGGCTCGGCCTCGATCCACTTAGTGAAATAGTCGATCGCCACAATGAGAAACTTTCGCTGGCCCGTTGCTTTTGGAAATGGGCCTACCAAATCTATCCCCCACATTGCAAAGGGGGTCGGACTGGCCATAGACCGGAGGTTCGCCTGAGGAGCCTTCTTCACGGGGGAGAACCGGTGGCAGGGGCCACACTTCTTCACTAGGGCGAGGGCGCCTTGCAGCATAGTGGGCCAGTAGTACCCATGATTTAGCGCCTTCCGTGCTAGTGAACGGCTTCCCATGTGACACCCGCCGATCCCCTCGTGCAGCTCCTTGAGGGCATACTTGGCTTCGTCCGGGCTTAGGCAGCGGAGGTAGGGTCTGCCATCGGTTGTTGTATAGGATCTTTTGAAGAGGGTGGCATTGATGACTGCGAACCTTTCGGATCGGACCCTGATCTGCCTTGCTTCGGCTAGGTCTTCGGGGAGCTCTCCCTTGACTAGAAATTTCTTGATAAGAGTGGTCCAGTCGTCAGGAGGAGCTCCGTCTTCGATGCACAGAACCTCCGGGGAGTCTGTAGTTGGCTTCAACAGGACTTCAATCAGGACCGTGTGGTCGAGGCCTTCAAAGGATGAGGAAGCCAATTTTGACAGGGCGTCGGCCTAGGCTTTCAGATCCTGGGAGATTCTTATGACAGTCGATTCGTCGAAGGACGATAATAGGCATTGGACCATGGCCCGGTACCTGATCATCCGATCGTCATGGGCCTTGTAGTCCCCGGTGATCTGGCTGACCACCAGCTGAGAGTCGCTAAAGGCCCGGATCTGTCTGGCACCGGCTTGATGAGCCAGGTTGAGCCCGGCGATCATCGCCTCGTATTCAGCCTCGTTGTTAGAGGCCAAGAAGTTGAGGCAGAGACAATACTGGAGAAGGAAACCATCTGGACCTCGAAGAATGATGCCCGCACCACTCCCCATTTCGCAAGAGGAGCCGTCGACGTAAACTTCCCACGTCTGGTCGGCTTCTTTGCTCGCGGGTTGCTCGAAGATGGTGCATTATTCGGCGAGGACCTGCCCTTTGATGGACGTTCTTGGTTGATAGCCGAAGTCGTACTGGCTGAGTTCGATCGACCATTTGACTAGTCGTCCGGAGCTCTTGGGTTTGTTGAGCACGGCCTTCAAGGGTTGATCCGTGAGCACCTGGAACGAATGCTCCTGAAAGTAAGGGCGGAGCTTTCGTACGGCTATGACCAAGGTGTACGCCACCTTCTCCATCCTGGAATACCGGGTCTCGGCGTCGAGCAGGACCTTACTCACATAGTAGAGGGAATTTTGAACCCTTTCCTCTTCGCGGATGATGACGGCACTGAGCACATTCTCCGAAGCGGAAAGGTAGAGTCAGAGTGGCTCCCCTGGTTCGGGCTTGCTGAGGAGAAGAGGGTTGGCGAGATACTCTTTCAACTGTGTGAAGGCCTCTTGCTGTTGAGCACCCCACTCGAACCTTCCGGTGCCGCGCAGCGCCTTGAAGAACAGGAGGGACTTCTCTCCTGACTTGGAGAGGAAACGGCCGATGGCCGCCAGTCTACCCGTTAGCCTCTTGTCTTCTTTGACATTCCAGAGAGGGGCCATGTCTATTATGCCCTGGATTTTTTTGGGGTTCGCCTCGATGCCGCGCTGGCTGACGATGAACCCTAAGAACTTCCCCGAGGAGACGTCGAAGGCACACTTCGCCGGGTTGAGCCTCATGTTGTGAGTTCGAAGGACCCCAAAGGCCTCTTCCAGGTCGGTAACGTGGTGCTGACCGTGTTGAATTTTGACGAGCATGTCGTCGACGTATACCTCCATGTTACGCCCGATTTGATCTTTAAAGACTCGGTTGACGAGCCTCTAGTAGGTGGCGCCGGCGTTCTTCAGCCCGAAGGGCATGACTCGGTAGCAATACAGTTCCTGGTCTGTGATGAAGGATGTCTTGGCAATATTTGAAGGAAATATCCGGATCTGGTTATAGCCTGAGAAGGCATCCATGAATGATAAGAGCTCGTGACCCGAGGTCACGTCGATCAGGGCGTCAATGCTGGGGAGAGGGAACAGATCCTTGGGGCATGCCTTGTTGAGGTCGGTAAAATCTATGCAGATCCTCTAACTCCCGCTCACCTTCTTCACCATGACGATGTTCGCCAGCCACTCGGGGTAGCTGACCTCTTGTACAAAATGCGCGGACAAGAGCTTGTCCACTTCTGCGTTTACTGCCTGTTGTCGTTCAGGAGCGAACTTGTGCCACTTTTGGACGACTGGTTTCGACCCGGGAGTCATGCTGAGTTTGTGCATGATGAGATCTTCGGAGATACCGGGCATGTCAGAGGGCTTCCAGGCAAAAAGTTCGACATTGCGCCGAATGCAGGCGATTAGGGCGGACTTGAGGTCGGGGGCGAGGGAGCAACTTACTCGGAAGTGCTTCGATGCATCCCCTATCTCAAACAAGACATCCTGCAACTCGTCCATCGGCTCTAGCTCTGGCTGGGTTCTTTCAGGCTCCAGCTCGACGACATCGAGGGGAAACACCTCGCTTCTGATCGCCGTCATGTAGCACGAGCGTGCTGCTTCTTGGTTCCTGTGGACAACTCTGACGCCAGTGTTAGTAGGGAACTTCATTTTCTGATGGTAGGCCGAGAGAACCTCCTGGAGGGAGCAGAGTCCCGGACGGCCGAGGATGGCGTTGTAGGCTGCCTTGACATTCACAACCATGAAGTCCATGGACTCGGTCCTTCTGTTCGGGGTCGTGCCTGCCGTGACGTCTAAGGTGACGATCCCCTCTATAGTCACAGGGACGCCGGAGAATCCGTGCAGGGTATACCCGGCTGGCTTTAGTTTTTCACGGGAGAGCTTTAGGTTTTCGAATGTTTCCAAGAACAGAATGTTGACCGAGCTCCCGTTGTCCACGAGGATTCTTCAGGCATCGAAGTTCGCCATGCTGAGGTTGATAACAAGTGCGTCACAATGAGGGAGACGGACCCCTTCCAGATCCTCGCCTGAGAAGGAAACAGGGAGTTGCTGGACCTGGGGGGAGAGAGGACCATGTACGGTGTTGACATCCCGGACGAAGGCTTTGCGGGAAGTGTTGGATTCCCCTCCCATGGGCCCTCCATGGACGTAGTGCAGGATTGCTTGTCCCTCGGGTACTTCGGGCTCTGGATCTTGCTCGGGGCGACGACGGTGCATTCGAGGAGGAGGGGAATCCCTCCTGTTTCTGTTGTCCCTCTGTTCCCAAGAGCCTTTCCTTTTGAATTCTCGGAGGTACCCTCGTTGAATGAGGGCCTCAATTTCGTCCTTCAGGGCGCGGCAGTGATCTGTGTCATGCCCGTTGTCCCGGTAGAATCGGCAGTAGAACCGCTGATCCCTCTTCTTGCTGGTGTTGTTGGACGGTCGAGGAGGGTACTGGACGAGGTCACTGTCTTCAATCGCCAAGAGGATTGTCGACATGTTCTGTGTCAGCGGAGTGTACCTCTCGAAGGGGGGAATCGGCGGAACCTTCTTTGCGGAGCCCCCGTCTCTTGGAGCTTTTTTCGCCGGCTCAACCTCGTCGGCCTTGCACTTCCCCTTCCCGGGAACTTCTTTCTGGTCCTCTGGATTGAGGACCTCTTCGGCTCGAATATATTTTTTGACCCGGTTGAGGACGTCGGGGAAGTCTATTGGCGACTTCTTTGCCAGGGAGGCCTTCAGCTGTCCATGTCGGACGTTGTGGCGGAAGGCTGCCGAGGCAACGCCGGGGTCGAGGGATGAGACTGACCTTGCCTCGGCGGTGAACCGGTGGACAAACACTCAGAGTGGCTCCCCCTCCTTTTGTCGGAGTCCTAGTAGGGACGCGCTCATTCTTTCGGCCTTTCGGCTGGTTACGAAGTGGGCGAGGAAGCTGCCCTCTAGCTGGTCGAAAGATTAGATGGAGCCGGGGGTGAGTTTGGAGAACCACTCCCGAGCCGGACCCCGGAGTGTTGCGGGGAAGGCTCGGCACAGGAGGGGATCCGATGCGCTGTGAATCATCATGAGGGTTTTGAATCCCTCCATGTGATCAGCAGGATCGCCCTCACCGTCATATGTCTCGAATTGAGGCAGGTGGAAATTGTGGGGTATCTCTGCCTGCAGGATGAGGGCGGAGAAAGGAGGACGAACCGGCCTGTACCCCTGAGCTGCTCTTGGGTCGCCGTTACCAACGTGGTCAAGGCGCTCCTCCATTTCTTGGAGGCGCTTCAAAATGTCGCCATCATACTCTGGGGGGATTATCGAGGGGCGAGACACGCTAGCCTCGGCCTCTGACTGTGTGTGAGAACGGCGGGCGTTCTCATTGACGGGGACCCTCTGGATGGCACCCAAGATTTCCCTTCGGAAGTCTTGAAACTCCTGGTGGGTAACCGGGGCTCCTTCGGCCTGGTTTGGTTGGGCGGACTGTCGCTGACCGACCCGGCTGAGCGCAAGCTCCCGCCCTTAGGACGGGAGTCTGGGATGGTTCAGAGCCGAGTTGGAAGCGGCTCCTCCCCTGCCACGGCTGGCCTGTCGGTTCGAGATTACCCCCCGTAGGTCGCTCTGGACCGGACGGAAGGCGTTGGGCCGGGGCCCGTGCCTGACCCCTTTGTTGTTTGGTCCCTGAGCATCGGCCGCGATGTCTTGTGGAGGCACATCGTGTCGGCGTGCGAAGGTAACAGCTTTTGCGATCTTGGGTGCAATATGAGCTCGGGTCGACGGGGGTGCCGATGGGTGCGGAGCTCGGGTCGGCGTCTACGAGGGTACCGTTGGAAGCGAGGCTCGGGTTGGCATCTACGATAGATAGTTTCCCATAGACGGCACCATCCTGATGCGGTTTGTTTTTGGTAAACGTGTGGATGCACCAAGCGTGAGTTCTTACTCAATTTGTATTGAAGGAGGAGACTCCTATGTAGACAACCCTCGACTGGACGAATGGTACTGGGGTAGGCGGTATTGAGGTGGAGGCTGATGCTCGGCTCGGATCTTTGGGGCTCGGGTCCGAGGGTCTCGTGTACCTGCAGACCGTCTCGAAACACCGAGGTTGGTCCCGGTGGCAGACCCTCCGACGATCTAGTCAGTCACTAAAGGAGAGTAACAGTAACTAGGGTTTGAGTGCAGAAAGTTTGATTACCTGGAGAAGGAGTAGGAGTCTGGTATTTATAGAAGATGCCAATAGGGTCTGGACCCGTTTGGGGCCGGGTCTGGACCCGGTTGCCCGTGAGGCTGAAGCGGTGGAAACCAGGGCAGTATAGGGCTGACGTGGCAGATGCCCGGGCGGTTTCCTGGCTGACGTGGCAGCGGCCCGGGCGGTTTTTCGACGCTGACGTGGCGGATCCAGGGGATCAGAAGGTGCGCGTATCCTGAAGGGATCCCGTGGCCTAGGATGGGCCACGTCATTTCTAACCCATATCAAAGCTGTAGGGTTTTTCTTTTCTTCTTCTCTAAAGAACGACTGCAAGATCTCTCTCTTGGAATATCATTCACTTAACCCTAATAATTGTACACCATACATATATATAGGATTACAAAAGATTAGATCTCAACTGTAGATTAAACAGTGCCATGCGGTCAACTACGAAGAAGAGACGGTCGACTATAATGAGCTCCCGACCAAACAATAACTTTGAGCGGTCGACTGCCCTCCTGGCAGTTGACTGCTTCCTTCCATCCATTTGACAGTTGACTGCCGTATGTTAAAGCTTGTTGTTGTTGTTGCTTTCTGCACTTGCAGTTGTGGTGATTGCTCCTTCTTGCTGTGCTTCTCCTATCTTCTTCAAACTCATTGTGTCATGTATTGGATCCACAAATCTCAACAATCTCCCACTTAGAGACATATACACGAAGTTTGAATCTGAATCTGAATATGAATATGAATCTGGATCTGAGCATATTTTATTGCCCTGACCTATGTGTCTGTCTTTGTACAAAAGCTCTTCATTGAAGACCACATTCCTACTGCAGATGACTATGTTATTCCCAAAATCTCAAAGCTTAAAATCATACTCATCACCGTCGTAGCCAAAGAAGACACACTTATTAGATTTTGAATCCAGTTTTTTTTCTTTCTTTCTTGTCAATTAATGCATATGCAACACAACCATAAACTTTCAAATACAAATAATTAACAGATTTAGCTGACCATAATTATTAAGGTACGCCCCCATCAAGGCCACTAGACGGACAACGGTTAATCAGGTACACTGTTGTATCCACTATAACTGCCCAAAGATAGACAGGAAGACCTCATGAAGTCTCATGCATCTCTCCCTTTCAAGTATGGTACAGTTCATTCTTTCAACTACTCAATTGTCTTATGGAGTTCTAGGAACCATCCTGATTCCTTAGATACCTTCCTGTGCCATATAGTCAATAAACTCCCTGCTTGTGTACTGACCACCATTGTCAGATTTCAATGGTTTAACCTTGCACCCCGTCTTGTTCTTGACTCTAAATTTCCAAGCCCTGAATGTCTCAAATACCTCGGATTTCTCACGAATTTTCATTACCCAAACTTTTTTTGTAGCATCATCAATGAATGTGACGAAATATCTCTTACCACCATAAGAGAACTCCTGAGTCGGACCTCACACATCTGTATGTACCAACTCTAGCGTACCAAGCTACTTCACACGCCCACCCAACAAAAAGCTAACTATCTTTTGTTTTCCCACGGCACAATTCTCACGAAATTTTATCTTAACTTTCTTTAGCCCTGAGAAAAGATTTCTAGAACAAAGTTGTTTGACACCTTTTTCACCTAGGTACCCAAACTTGACATGGCATAAGATTGAGGGTGAATTACCTGTTGATGTCGTGACAATTATATCACCTAAACCACCTCTTATGAGTTGATACAATGTGCCCACACATTTTCCCTTTGCCACCAACCTAGAACCTGTGGAAATCTTCCACTCTCCAAATCAAAATATTTCCACAAGCCCTTCTTTGTCCAATCTGCTGATTGAGATCAAGTTCTTCAGCAAGCCTGGAATATGTCTCGAGTCATGCAAGAATAGTTGTAAGACCCCACAAAATAGTATATAACTATTTTGTATATTAATTCGTGCACAATTCAGAGTCGCACGTATTAATGGAACTTTCTCAATTTTAATTGAGTATGAATTGAAACATATTATTTAATATATTTTGAACCCGACAATGGTATAATTGTTGAATCGGGGTTGTGATAATTTCTCAATTAAATTGTACGTTTGTCTCAACTATAATTGAGACGGAACGTATAGTATTTCTATAATAATAAAGTATTTTTATATACACATACAAACATTTTCTTTAGAGAATGTGTACGTTTGTCTTGATACATATAAATGTATATAATATGTATATATATGTTTGGCTGTATATGTGTATAATTCTTCTTACTATCCTATACTCTAATTAAACCCTAAAACACCATTTTAACCTAAACTAACCTATGGGCTTAAACTAAAACCATGGCCTTGGAACCCATCATGAAAGATGAGTTCCAAGGAGCCATCATCTCACTTCTCCCCCACCTAGTCCATTGCCGGCCACCCCCCAAGAAAACCCATATAAAACCCTAGGTTGTTTCACAAACCACTTTTTTCTTCATTTTTCCTATAACCCTACAATCATCCTTCATTCTTCAATTCTCTTCATTTTCCCATTCTAAGCTTTCCTACACTTCAAAAATTTCTGCATCAAGCCTAGGTTGAAAATTGGTGAAGGAGGTGTCAAGAAAGAAGAAAGGAGCAAGGAGGAGGAGGCCAAAGCAACAAGAAGAGCTTGAAGAAGGAGAAGTATTGTAGTAGAAATCTTCTACTACAAGTGGGTATCTTCTCTAACTCTATGCATGTGATTTTTTTTAAATTGTGATGAAATGTTACTAAATTGGTTGCATGATGAGGTGAATGAGATTTTTGTGTCTTCAATTTATAAAAAGGTACCAGGAGAACAATAGCTAGAAAAATGCATGAACTTGTGAAGTTTAAGCAAGATTAATTAGAAAAGTTATATCTTTGTGGTATGATAGAATTTGGGGTTGAAAATTTTATAGTAGCATCTCACTTATGTCCCTAATAATCCCACAAAATTTCGTATTTTTTGAATATGGATTGATATTTTAAATAAATTCAACATTTTTCTGAAATATAACTAATTTTTGTTCTGTTTGAAATTTGCATGCTTGATTTCTAAAAAACATATCTCCATGTTTATCATGATTTTAGAGCCGAAATTTTTACTGTAGCTTCTCAAACACGCCCACAATAACTCAACCAAATTTCATGAATTTTGAAGTATGCTTGATATTTTTAGAAAATGCTACATCTATACTGGGTAAGAAAATATTGAACTATTTTAGGTTCTGTCTCAATAATTTTTATGTTCAGTTTGGAAATTCATTCATTTCAAATTATAAGGATTCTTAAGCTGAAATTTTTATGCATATTTCATATATATGTCTACAACAATCCCACTAATTTTGGTAATTTTTTAGATGAATTGATATTTAACAAAAATCATGTTTATATACTGGAAAAAATTGTTTCAGCTTTATTTTTATTATGCATACTTGTTACCATGAAAGGCCTAACACTATAGTAAAAGGGAATTTGAACTTGAAAATTTTACAGTAGTATCCTAAGTCAGTGTGGAACATTTCTACCAAATTTCATGATTTTTGAATACGAATTGCACTCTCTTTAAAATACAACTTGTTGTTGATGTTAAGAACAGTGTGGTTGTTGTTTGGTAATTTTACATCTAATTCAAAATATCATAACCACCTCTATACTTGAAATTCTTGGCTAAATTTTGGATACATGATGGTTCTATGTGTCTGGGACATTCCTACAAAATTTTATAGATTTTTGAGATCATTTATTATTTTAAATGAGTTTTATTGTGTGACTGGTTGATAGTTTTATTAGTTCTGGAAGTTTTACATGTCCCTAAGTTTTGGTCATTTTTCTTCTCTAAAATGAACTATTTTGAGGAAATTTCTAACTGATAAGTTAATGTAGACTTAATAATCTTTCTAAATAATCTAAGAACTCGAAATTTTATTAAGTATGTGATTAATGATGACTTTTCCAAAATAGCACAAGTTGCATGTTGAATAGTTAGCTCACTATTGTATATATATATGTGTGAGTGTGTGTGTGTGTGTGTGTGTGTGTGTGTGTGTTTCCATCATACTAGGGTTTTAGAATAGACCTAGGGTGATGTTTATCCAACTCGTGAATCATATTTAATCATGTTAGAGTTGTGCTTGAATACCTCTATTGTATTTAAGATTAGAATACTCGTTTAACTCATTTTTGTCAATTGCGACAACTTGCTTGTTACTCTAATTTTCTAGCTTGCTGAGGGTTCGAATAGCCATGTACTTGTTTAATTGATGATTGGGGATGATTTTATTACCCATGAGTGCTTTTAACCTGCTGATGATTAGGGTAGTGAAATTGTACCCTAGGACCCATTAATACTACATAATTACTTGGGTAGATAGGAGCCCATGTCACCTCGAGTGCAATGGATGAAGATAGTTTTTGTGCACCGACGGGATCGCTATCCGAAGAGGGATTGGTCGCAGGCCAAAGACATGGTCGAGATCCAAGCAAGAGGAAGATTAGGATCGACGGGGTCGCCAATGTCACTAGGTCAAGTTTGGACCAAGTTGGGCCAACTCTTGAGCCTGATCTGGAGGCCGAGTTGGTTTCCCCACGGCATTGTGAATTGGATAAAAGACTAGGATAATTAACTAGCGAGTAACCGTCTGGTATTCACCAAGCTTTTCACTAATATAAGATAATCAGTTGCTTTAACTAAGACCAGTGTATAAGTTCTAAGCTAAGATTGGTGAGCTAGTGGTAGTATCCTTAAGACCAGAGTACATCATACTTTCTTTATTGTGTGTTAAGGATAGACACTAGTAGGTGTTGTATTGTCCTGTCAAGGGGACAAGTGCAACATCGTCTCTCTTGTCAAGGGGACAAGCGCGACGTTGTCTTGACTGTTAATTTCTGGAATCTAGTGGAAAGAATGGGAGGCGTGTGTTATCTCCTGTCGGGAACAAGGGGAATAGACCCCTAAGTGACCGTCTGTATTCTAAGTTATCTAATGAGAATATTTTATGCTAGCAACACAATAAAGAGCAAGTGTTCAATACTAAGTCTCCTGGCGGAGTAGGGATAGACCCTGCAGATTCACCTTATGATCCTAATAACTTTTGGTGGGGGCAGGTGTAGCGCCCCGGATCTCCGTTACCGGACATCCGTGACACAACCAGAATCTTTGCCTTCAAATGCATCTCAACACAGTAATAATACAGAAATTTAAAAACTTTTTATTGCCAAATAAAATCATTACATCATCAATTACAATCAACATCTGTTTTTGAATATGGAATACAAATTACATTAAAGTATTACAAATACTATTTTGTGACAGCTACCGTCTGCCACCCATAACGGTAGTCAACTACTGTATACTGGAACTCCTCCGAGTGGTCGTGCTACTTCCCTGAGATGCGCCCTGTAGCTCGAATCTTCTGTTGCGCTACTCTGATATCTTTGCACCTGCTCGAATGGTAGGTAGGTACATTGCTACTCCACTTGGATGCCCTGCTTGTCTTGAGTCCTCCTGCACTCACGACCCGGTATCCAGCACCTAATTAAGTGGGCATGTCAGTACATATACTGACGCAATGCTGATAAGAAAATAATGATCTCCAACTAGCAATCACAACCAGCCTTTGATGAAAATAGAAACATGCATCCTAATTTTCTAGTGTCAATGTATGTCGTGACCAGAAGTCTAATGTATAGTACGCAATGTACAGAAAACAGATGCACTTAGTTTAATGGCAGCAAGACTTTAGATACATATGCATCTCATACTACATATGCCCCAAATCAAGTCGTCTTATCCAGTTTAAGTATTTCGAACCCTCGCCATGCAAATATATTCTACTATTGTACTCAACCTATTCCTAATAGATACAACATGGCTGGTGAATCCTACAGTTATTACTGCTAAACATAGTGATTTCTCCGTTTGCCACTAGTGCCCCAATCCAGTCTGGATCACACCAAATATTGTGACGATCTTACAGATACACAACCACATATCTATGGCACCGAAGATCCATGGGACAGCAGCCCCATGGTTCGTTCGTGTCCACTCAACATAAGAACATGACGGCCTCGAGGGTCTAATCCCCGTATCCGACAGGAACCCTCCCGTTCTTACCACGGCACTTCAGGAATTAACAGAGCGAGATACGGCTCCCGTATTCCGTTGACAGGAAGAGATAACCCTGGTTATCACCGCCTAGTGCTGGCCCTTAGAACAAGTCGGATTATAGGGAATCACCCCTAACATCAACTCGGTCTTCAAGCGAAAAGTAAAGAAATACAATCTGAAATAACATTGGTTGCTAAAACATGCAAGTTTAAATCATGCATAGTGTCTAACGAATGATTGAGCACAAATGATTTTATCAAAAATAACTAATCACGGCGAACCGACATTCATCAGTTGCCAACACCTTTGTAGGTCCTTGACCTAATGTCCTCCGCCCGCGACCCTCAGCAAGCAATACAACGACACCCAAGAGAGTGCCTCATACCCGGCAATTAAGGCAAAACACACACAATTTACTAATATCCATTTATTGACAGACCTAGGCATCAACACATTGTAGACCAGGTAGATAACCTAGCCTATCAACCCCAAACACCGGCGATCCGATCTCCATCGGTCGCCACCACCTCTGTCTCGGATCTCATCCAGTATCCTGGCCCGCGGTCAACCTTCTCTCGGTAAATGATCTGACAGCGCATAGGAAATTCACCATCTCTCGAGGTAGAAATCAATATCAATACTTGCCTATTGGGTTGATAGTCCTAACCACAGCTATAAATACGACAATCAGCCCTAAAACTATATCCCCAATTCGATCATAGTTCCATTATGATTTATAAGCACCAAAAATCTCATCTAAGTCCAATATGAAGTTCTTTGAAGGGATAAACAATTAAACATCTTAAAACTCAATTAGCTCATAATTATAATATTGCAGTATGCAGAAAAAATTTCATATCAATTCATCTATTAACACAAATCTGATGATTCCAGATTCTATAGCAAGGTATAATCCTCTACTTCACTTCTCTTATTGACAACTATCCCAAATTATGCCAACTAAAGTGGGGAAAACCCCTTAGCAATCTTCTAATTATAAGCAGTTCAAAGAAATGCAGTTGATGCACCTTAAAACATTCATAACTTTCAAAATACAACTTGGAATTGTCTGATCTTACCCATTCTGGAAAGCTAAGACTCTATACTACAAGTCTCTAGTTAACCATTCCTTCAAATTCAGCCATCTAGATGCTATAAAAACCTTACATGTTCTCAGTTGTACACTTCTTCAATGTAAATGCTGCATCTTGCTATTAGCATAAAAACATGCTCACTTATCGGAATTATGCGATCTTGGATTCTATAGAAAGCTGGGAGTGTCTGCTACAACTTTCTAGTTGATCACATCCTCAAATTCATTCATTAAAATACTAGAAAATCCCTAATTCTCATCAGGTGTACACAGGAAAATGAGCCACTCTACAAAAACAAGTCTTTTTAGTAAAACTGGTTCTGCCCCAAACTTAGAAAAATCTTATCTTTCAAACCACAAACTGAAATTGCATGATTCAAGAAGTTTTGGAAAGATGCAGCATTTGAATGCAATTTTTGAATATGTTAGAATTGTATAGGTCTAGTTACTGAATCCAAAATTTCATAAGTGTAGGACTGGTGATTGAATTGATATTGAATTTTAAATAGATTCAAAACTTCTTGAATCATGCAATTTCAGTTTTAGCTCAGGTTAGCTAGTCTGTGAACGTTTAAAATTCAATATCAATTCAATCACCAGTCCTACACTTATGAAATTTTGGATTCAGTAACTAGACCTATACAATTCTAATATATTCAAAAATTGCATTCAGATTCAAAACACGCAAAGTTATGGCTTTTTTAAACTCAGCATAAAATTTCATTACCTCTTTTTACAAACTATTTTTAAGATCCCATCAAATGTTATCAAACAATTCTGAAATTATATAATCATGCTCCAGATTCATACCACATACTACAGTAAAAATTTCATTGCAAGATCATGCACCAAAAAGTAGTTATGAATTAATGAACTTCAATTCCAAAACATGGCAGATTCAGCTTTTGATTCTAGACCAGTTGCAAACTTATATTTTTTGAAGTATCAAACGAACTCAAAAAAATGTCAAATTTGAAACTATGGTTGTTAACACATTCAAGAACACCTAGTAAAAACTTGGGCTTAAAATACCCTACCAATTCCGAGATATAACTTTTGAAAGAGCACTCAAATTCTCATAAACACAGCAGTTCTTTGCTGCTCACTGCCCTGAATTGAAAATTTTGTTTGAGTTACTAAATGAACCCCAAATATTATGGAAAGAATCCAGCATGCTCTAGACTTATAGTAGAACATACCCTACAAATTTTGGTTCAAGATTTTAAGCCATTTGTAAGATAGAAATTCCTAAGCTTACAACCTCACATACACAAAAAAGGAAAATGACTAGGATAGAGTTTGAGAACACCCACAATTGAAGAATCTCCAAGCTCTTGTTTTGCTAGCTCTTCTCCTCCTTTCAACTTCTTCTTCACCTCCCAAGCTCCAACAACAATTTACAAGCAAAATCAAAAACCCTCTTCTTTCTTGATAATAGGAGAAGTAGAAGAAGATGTAGAAGAAATTGGGTTTAAAAATGAGAGGAGATGGAGATGAGATGAGAGTGGAGATGGGTGGGAGGAGGGTTTCGGCTGCCATGAGAGAGAGGGAGGGGGGTAGGTCGGTGGAGAAGAGAAGAAGGAAAGGGAATGGAATGGTGTAGATGAAATGTAGGGATTTATTCATTTTAGACCCCTAGAACATTCAATAATAAATGAAGAAGTGGAGTTCTTATGCTTCCAAAATTAAATCTCTACCCTAGAATTTTATTTGATCATCATGATCAACAAATGAGAACTCTTGGTTAGGGTGTGAGTCTTACACCACTACAATACTATATATACATATACATACATATATTAATGCATATATCTCACACATGCATACAAATATATACATACATACACACACTCCAATTTTTTATTAAGTATAATATTCAATTCAATACAATTCATTTAAATATATATACATACAAATATGTATAAATACATACATATACATATACATATAAAAATATATACAAGTATTCATGTATATACATCATATACAATCCAATCGAAATATACATACATTCATATATATATATATATATATATATATATATATATATATATATATATATATATGCTTACAAACAAAATATTTATTTTTAGAATATAAAAAACTTGTATAAAAATATTATTTTTCCAAAGATTGTCTCACTAAAACCATCGGGACAATACACATAATTTATTTGAGAAGATATCCCGAATATACTTTATCGAGTTCAGAATATATAATATATCTGAAAATTTTTCAATTAAAACCAATTATTATTAGAAATATATATAATAGCGTGCAATTCTCATATGTGCACGGATTAATATGGAAAATAGTTATTTACTATTTTGCGGGGTGTTACAGCAGGAGTAGCTCTATCCGCATATTCTGGTAGAGCTGTGGCAAAGCCAATGATCACGGGAGTGGAAGGTACTACGGATCCTGGCGAGGTGGAAATATTTCTTCACGGATCTGAGCAAACACAGTGATCACTGTCGTTCGGAGTTGAGAGACCACCGGACCGACTGCAGTAACAGAAATGGACCACATAACTGCAGACTCTACCAATCACTAGATAAATGTCAAGAATAGGAAAGAGTACAATAGTAGGCTGCATGGCGAGGGATCAAACCCTATCTTCTGGAGAACTCTCAACCTTGGATGGAAAATATGTAGTATGGGATGCATATGTTTCCAATCAAGTGTGCATTAGAGTAGGAGCATTGTGTGCATTTGAGTGTGCATTAGACTCCAAGGCATGACATACAATAACACTTGTGATTTGACTACAAATTTTTTTTCCTTTTTGCATCAAATATTGATTGTTGAGTTTGGAAAGTCGCTGGTTTTATCAGTATTGCGTCAGTTGCATTCAACTGACGTACCCACAGTTTGTTTAGTTGCAGGACTCTTGATCATGGGAGTAGGGAACTCGAGTTGCATGGAATGTCCAAGCGGAGATTATAAATTTTGTTCAGTTAACTTTATTGATGTAATTCATGTTGGAATTTTTCTTATGTTGAAAAATTTTTGTACACTGTAATAACATTTGTGGCAATAAAAGTTTTAAATTTCCTGTGTATTCTGTGTTATGAACTCGTTTGAAGTAAGATTCTGGCTTGTGTCTCCAGTTTCCTGTGTACGAAAATCGGGGCGCTACACTAGTTGCCCACCACTGCGAGCTTTCACTACAATCGTTCATTTTCCAACAATTGGGCAGCTTTGCCCATTTTCAATTGTGACTGCACCAAAATTACTTGCCCTGTAATTCTCAAAAACATCCATCATTGGTGTACAATGATAAGAAGCACTTGAGTGTATAAACTAATCATCTAGCATAACATTAACTTCAGTAGATAAACAAAAATTATCTAAATGAGTTTCGTTGTTTATCATATTTGCTCCCTGTGACCCACCTTGCTATCTCTTGTACTCTTTGCATTGGCCTCTTCTGTGTCCTGCATTATGGCAGTGTCAACACTCTCATTTGCAATATCCTGCTCTTGACTTGGACATGTAATTTCTGCTTTCGAACTTACTCTGTAAATGTTTCTCCCACGATTCTCAGTTGCCAACGTGGAGTTGCTTGAAGATGACAAAGATTCTTCATTTATCTTTCTTCTCACCTCCTCATTCATGATGCTGCTCACAACATCCTTTAGAGTAGTCGTATCAGTCATAGTACTAGTGATAGTCTGCTCTAGCGAACCACGACTGTCGGGAATACTAGATAAAAATAACAATGCATGTGCTTGTTCCACGAACTTCAACCCTGCCGATTCTAACTGATTATACCATACAGAAATTGTTCACATGCTTCCCCACTGAACCCCTCTCTAAACACTTCATGGTCCCCAACTTCATCAAGTGAAGGATTTGGTTCGATGCAAACGATTTCTGAAACATATCTGTCAGAATATCCATAGCCACCACTGTGGTCTTTACTTTCTCAATGTGGAATAACGTTTGCCCAAGCATCTTCTGATCTAAATGGTTCTAAGCCGTCAATGCAACTGCAGCTAGTTCGGCTCCTTCTAGCTTCACGACAAACAACATATCATCTAGATTTTTCTGTTAGAGGTATGTGATCACCTCGATCTTCCACATTGTGAACTCTATTCCATCGAATCTCTTGATTCTACTTTTGTCTCTCATCTATGCAACCAACATGGTGCTCTGATATCACTTGGTTCAGCTTAATGCTGAATAACCCAATCTGAGATGCAAACAAATGAAACTAATCAAAGAAATGAGAACAAACAAATCAAACAAGTACACAAGAACACATAAAAAATTTTCAAGGTTCACCCAATGCAATGGCTACTTCCCCGCGCAAAGGCACTCTTACAATTTCCACTAAAATAATGAAAATAACATGTTATAATCACTCTAAATCTCACCACCAAGGAGTAGGATTTCTCTTTTCTTCTTCTCAACAACGGCAGCTAGATCTCTCTTTCTCTCTTGCAATATCATTCACTTAACCCTAATAATCATACATCATTCATAAATATCGAATTACAAAAGATTAGATCTAAACTGTAGATTAAATAGCGTCATGTGGTCGATTACGAAGAAGTGAAGATCGACTGTAATGATTCCCCAACCAAACAGTAACTTTGAGCGGTCGGCCGCCCTCCTGGTAGTCGATAGCTTCCATCCATCCATTTGACGGTGGACTGCCTGTATCGGCAATCGACTGTCAAAGCTTGTTGCTACTGGTGCTTGCTCCTTACTGCGCTTCTCCAATCTTCTTCAAACTCTTTGTGTCGTGTATCGGATCCACAAATCCCAACACAGGGAGGTCGGGAGTTCGAGCACCGCTTGCATGGTCAATGCTTTAGTAACATAAACTAGTATGTGGCACATGGTTTGCTTGTGAATCCAACACTTTATTTTCTTTTTCTTTCTTTCTTATATTTTTTTATCGACACATTTTATTTACCACAAAACAAATGATCATTCTATGTAACACCTACTGGTTGGCAAGGAAGTTGTGATGCTCGAGGGAGTCTTAGTTAATAGTGTCGTACATATGTTTGGGAATGAAAAAGTGTAGGATGTTAGGAGCATTATTTGGCTCAATTCAGCTACTTCTCTACTCCACCATGGCGCATATCTCACATTATCCACGAGACATGCTAAGATGCAACTCAAGCATCTCGGTCAGCTTCATTAGAAAGTCATGCAACCAAGCGGGACATCTGATTGCTCCTAAGGCATTCCATCTGCCTTTCCTAATTTCTGTTGTATTGATGGTAATTTTTGTTGCAAATTGGAATAAAAGTTTATGGCTAAATTTACCCACACAAAAAATTCGGATCGAAAGGGTTTCCAAAATTTTTAACATCCATCAAATATACCTGGTGTGCTCCCTAGTAGAGTGTTAGTGTTAGTGCCCTAGAGATAATGTGATTGTGCTTCTAGGAAATACTTTTGTTAATTAATGATTATGTTCTATTGATTATTATATGTTAATTTATTATGTCTTAATTTACTGCGATAAAAATGTTAGAGTAATAAATGTCCTTGGAATATATAATACGTATTCTATATCTTTAAGTATGTGACTTAAAAATGAGATTATATGAATAGTGTTTATATTCCTAAATATCCCTAATCAAGCATTGTCATTATGGGACAATAATAATGCATAAAGATTAGTATGTTTGTTGACTGATGACCACATCTCATTGGTCATTGGTATAGTGATACTAAAGTCAAGAACATAGGTGCATGTAAGATTCTACATGGCACTGGATAGACCCACAGTGAGATTCTTCATGTTTAAATAAAGTCATAAGAATGACTCACAGTGATAATGGTGTAATGATCCTCTGACTTGAGATCATTATATTTCTATAAGAGGATTAATATACTTTGACTACATTAAAAGTTACCTTTGACCGGGTGATGATAAAAGTGGACATCGGGTATATTATGAGTCGTATGAGAAATATGAATGATAGATAAAGGATTTAACCCTCCTATAATTAGGAGAGATATTATTGGCCTCTTGATTGAGTGAGACTATGAAATGCATGGCCATGCTCAAATAATGATTTGTTTTAATAGTCTACTCATTGATCAAGGAAACCCGGATTAAATGTTGAAGAGGATGACTGAGAACATGCCTCGAGTTTAATCTATAATATTTGGTTAAAGGGATTATATTACACGGAAACATTAATCACGAAAGGTTTTATTGGATCACCAATTATTATTATTACTTGGGTAGCAATGATGTATTACTAGATGCCGCTCATTGTTTATAATTTTATTATTGGATATTAAAATTATTTCCAACGTAATAATAACCTAAAGGGTCACACACAAGAACGCTTGAAGGAGATTTGATTTAAATTATGAATTTAAATTAAATAGTAATTCAAATTTATTTATGATATTAATTAAGTGGGACTTAATTAATTAATTAAATATAATTTCAAATTTACTAATGATTAGAATTAGAATTATATTATAATATTAATTAAGTTTGACTTAATTATTTATTTAATTAAGAATTCTAATTTTAATAAAAGCCCAATAGGATTGGGCTTTAGAAAAACAGATTTGTCTCTCTATATAAAGATCTTAAACTCTCAAAATTTTTTTAGAGGCTAAGAGAAAAACCCTAGCCGTTTGAGAGAAGAAGATGGAGATAGAGAGAATTTGGTTTTCGGATGCTAGTACATCGCTCCTTCAAATACCAAGTGTTCGTGTGGATACCGATAGAGCGTAGATCGCGTGAGCGGGATGCGTGGTGATTCAAGAAGCTTGGACCTCCATTAGTCATCCTTTTCTCAACTGTTAAAGCTTCGTTTTAAGGTAAACGTTCATAACTACGAATTAAACGTCTTGTTTTGCATGGATCCTGCGATTGGGTTTCGATTTTATTGTTTTAATCCGCTGCATTTATGCCCCGAAAACTCAACATTGGTATCAGAGCTACTTGCGAAAACGTTTTAATTCGTTTATTTGTTACAGTTTTGATATATATGCATAAACTGTAAGTTAATGATGATTGGGATGATCATATGATGATCTTATAATCTGTATGTATACTGATATGTATATGATTTATGTTTGTTCTAATTACGAGAATCGTATTCGATATGGATTCTGAAACGGCTGCTGCAGATTTGCTGAAATCTATTTCTAGTGTCCGATTTTTGCAAATGAGTACCTTTTCGGAAAGGGAAACAAGTGTCTGAACAAAACTGATAGCTTAAGCTATCACCGTCTCGTCTGTAAGGCGTTTGACACCGTTTAGGGCCTGAAATATGCAATTTTATGTTTTCAGATTTAATTTCAATTTTCTGAATAATGCCTTATATGATTTTTATGATTGGATCATGATGAAATATGATATGGTATAACATGATTAGATAATATATGATATTATTTGAATATTATATATTTTTTCTTATCGCGTAGATTGTATACGATACGGTTTCTGCAAAGATGAGCAGATTTGGTGAAATCTGTGTCCAGTGTCCGATTTTCGCAAATAAAATATGTTTTCTGACTGGAATCGGGTCACTGAGCAATACTGACTTTGTCACCGACGCGGATATAAGGCGTTTGACGCCGTTTAGAACCTGAAAACTGTGATTTACTGTTTTCAGAATTTTGATTGCAATTTTCTGATTTTACCCTATTTAATTTTTGTGATTGGATCATGACAAATATGATGTGGTATGATGACATAATGAAATATGAGATATTCTTAATTGTTATATGAGCATGGTGTATGGTTATGGCCTTAAGACCCATAGGTTAGTGGTTTTGATTTATGGTTTGGTTTCTAAATACGACTTGCATGTCGTCTTCAATTTCTTGTAATTTATATTCTCGAATGTAACTCGAGTTCCTCTTGTAAGTTCATAAGAACATTTTTTTTTCATTATTCAATGTAATGATCAATGAAGACATGGAAGCAAGGAGGCAAACTAATGAGCATTCCAAAGGAGATACAAGATGAAGATGAAGAAGATAAAGACATGTAATAGTGTAGTATTTTAAACCACCCATAGATTGCCCTTGATTTTTCCATTAGCTTGGAAAGATCATATAGGATGGGCCATAACCAAACACGTTTACTTTATGCACTTTATATATGTATGAATGTATGTGATACAATGTATGTGTAGAGATAATGATGCATGCTTAATTAGATTAAGATGAATGTATTAGATACGACACCCCATTCATGCTTAAACAAGATAAAATCTATAACGATTTAAGATGAACATTAAACAAACGATCATGAGATTCTTGTGTTTATGAAACACGGTAATTAAATATGAATTTTCATTATTCAACGATTGAATGATTTTGTCAACAACCAATTACGAATCTGTAAGAAAAGGGGTGCCAATAATGCCGTCTGTGCGTTAACCTCTGATCTGGAAATCATTCATTCAACGAATTTTGATTTGAAATATTTGATTCAAGGAAAAATTGAGAATCTCTTTATGATGGGATCATGATCGTTTATAAGTAAATCCCTTAATAAATATTAAGTTAAACAAGATGCTTTCCAATGAATAACACTCATCAAGGCCTAGATCATAAGGGGTGGGTTTGCCAAAGCAGAGTGCTCCTTTTAATCGTGGTGAGGTGCGAAAGAGTAAATGTGATACTCGTTATGTTGATTCATTGGGCCTAACTTAACTAAGTCGTCACAATAAGATTATGAACTTAGAAGCATAGAGTTTGGCGAAAAACTTATTAGATAAATTAGAGCAATGGTTGTTCACCAAACTATCCAAGAGTTATATACGTGATATAACTGACAAATGTTGTCTACCTAAATAGTTGTGTTTTGGGAGTTTCAGCCAACGCTGACTCAAGACATGATGAAATATGGATCTTGGCTCACTAGAAAGATATATAATAAATGCTTTCCGAATTAATAGTAAGGGCTATTAATTTGATCAAAATAGTGGGAGATATATATTATGAATATATATGAATAATCATTTGAACATAAACTAATAATTCCGTAGACTAATTCTTTTATGCATTTTACATTATAGATATTCTAATGGCAAACAACTCAAATAACTTCTCTGTACGATCTGTCCTTGAGAAGGACAAGTTGACAGGAACAAACTTCCTCGATTGGCAAAGGAATTTGAGGATAGTCCTCAGGTAAGAGTGAAAGCTCTATGTCATTTCCTCGCCCTGGACTTCTCCCTGTAGGTGCATCGGTTGATCAACGTAATGTTTATCAGAAACATATCGATGATGACACGGATGTCACTTGTCTTATGCTTGCGACTATGAGTCTTGAGCTTCAGAAACAGCATGAGCATATGGATGCTCATATAATGATAGAGCACCTTAAACGTATGTTTGAAGGACAGGCTCGTCAAGAGAGGTTTGATACAAGTAAAGCCTTGTATGCATGTAAATAGGGTGATCGTGATCCAGTTGCACCGCATGTTCTAAAGATGATGGATATATGGAGTACCTTGCTACTCTGGGTTCCGCCATCAGTCCGGAAGCTCAGATAGATCTAATCTTGCAATCTTTGAACAACGACTATGCTCAATTTGTAATGAATTACAATATGAATGAGATAGACAAGACACCTACCGAATTGTTGGCTATGTTGAAAACTACTGAGACCAACATTCAGAAGGCATCCCCTGCTCCTATAATGATGGTCAACAAAGGGAATGCCAAAGGAAAGGGTAAATGGAAAGGCAAGAACAAGATTGGATCTAAGCCTGCTAATCCAGAACCTGCTGTTAAGGCTTAGAAGCCTACTGGAGGTGTTGCAAAGGCAAAGGCAAAGGGTGATTGTCACTATTGCAAGAAGCCGGGTCATTGGAAGAGAAACTGTCAAATTTATTTGGAGGATCTGAAGAAACTGAAGGCTGTTCAGATTTCTGATTCAAGTATTTATATTATAGAAGTCAAATTTGTCTACTTCTACATCATGGGTATTAGATACTGGATGTGGTTCTCACATTTGTATAAATGTGCATAAACGGCGAAGGAGTAGAACTTTGGCGTTAGGAGAAGTCGACCTACATGTTAGCAATGGAGCAAAGGTTGCTGCTTTAGCTGTAGGGACTTATTATTTATCGATGCCCATGGGGCTTATTTCAGAACTTGAGAACTATTTTACGTGCCTGCAATTTGCAGAGACATTATTTTGGTTTCTTGTTTGGACAAGATTGGTTTTTCCTTTTTGATTCAGAACAATTGTTGTTCCTTTTCATTAAATAATGTTACCTATGAGGTTGCACGTTTGTTTAATGGTTTATATGTTCTTGATTTTGATACTCCTATCTATAATGTAAATAATAAACGTCTAAAGATAAATGACTCAAATCAAACATACCTCTGGCACTGTCATTTAGGCCATATAAATGAGAATCGCATTTCCAAGTTACATTAGGATGGATACTTGGATAAGTTTGATTTTGAATCATACGAAGAATGTGAACTATGTCTCATTGGCAAAATGACTAAAACTCCTTTTACCGGATAAGGTGAGAGGGCCACCAAACAATTGGAATTGATACATAGTGATGTATGTGGTCCAATGCGTATGTTAACAAGAGGTGGCTTTTACTAATTTTAACCTTTACTGATGATTTTAGTAGATACGGATATGTGTATCTTTTGAAGAACAAATCCGAATCGTTTGAAAAATTCAAAGAGTAAGAGATTGAAGAAGAAAAACAAATAGGCGAAAGTATAAACTCTACGATCTGATCGTAGAGGAGAATACCTAAGCTTAAAATTTCTTAAAAGCGTGTGGTATAGTATCACAACTCACTCCTCCTGGAACACCACAAAGACATGGTGTGTCTGAGAGGAGAAATCGCATTTTGTTGGACATGGTGCGATTGATGATGAGTCTAGGGGATCTTCCAATTAGTTTCTGGGGTTATGCCCCTAGAGACGGCTGCAGAAACACTAAACCGAGTTCCTTCTAAATCAGTTCAAAAGACACCATATATGAGATATGAACTGAGAAACGTCACAGCGTGTCATTTATGAAAATTTGGGGATATGAAGCGTTTGTGAAACGTATGATCTCTGACAAGCTAGGACCAAAATCAGATTTTGTGGGATACCCAATGGAAATAAAAAGGGTATTATTTCTATAAACCTTCGGAGAACAAAGTGTTTGTTGCTTGAATGGCTATGTTTCTAAAGAGAGATTTACTTTCTAAGAAAAATAGTGGGAGGACAATAGATCTCGATGAGGATCGAGAACCACAGAATAATGTTGAACAAGAGTTGGAACATGAGCAGAGTGTGACTCAAGATGTTGATAACAACACTGCTCAAGAAACACAAGTTATTCGTAGATCTAGTAGGATTCGCTATGAGCCAGAGAGATATCGTGGATTTCTTCTGACTCAAATTGGCGATGTGATGATCATAGATGATGATGAGCCTCTCACCTACAAAGATGCTATGAATAGTCCAGATTTTGAGAGATGGCTGGAGGCCATGAAATCTGAGATGGATTCCATGTATGAAAATCAAAGTATGGACTTTGGTTGGACCACCCGAAGGGGTAAAACCCATAGGGTGCAAGTGGGTTTCTTGAAGAAAACTGACGTGGATTGTAATATACAGACCTACAAAGCAAGACTAGTGGCGAAAAGTTTCAAGCAGATTCATAGTAGTAACTATGATGAAACTTTCTCACCGGTGGCTATGGTCAAATCCATCAGGATTTTGCTTGTGATAGCAACTTACTATGACTATGAAATCTGGCAAATCGATGTCAAGTCGATCCAAAGTTTGCTAGAATGGTCTGTGAGAAGCGATGGTCCATTTATGGATTATAGCCGGCCTCGAGGAGATGGAACATTCGTTTTGATGAAACAGTCAAAGAGTTTGGCTTCATGTAAAATGAAAATGTGTCGTGTGTTTACGAAGGGTTAGTGGGAGCCATGTGTCATTCCTAGTATTATATGTAGATGACATATTATTAATAGGGAATGACATTCCTAATCTACAGGTTGTGAAGATTTGGTTGGGAAATAGTTTCTCGATAAAAGACTTTGGCGATGATACATATGTCTTAGGGATCAGGATCTATAGAGATAGATCTAAAAGATTAATCGGTTTAAGTCAGAATACATACATATGTAAAATGCATACTTAAGATAACGTTGCGGACCCACAAGACTAAGGCTTTGTCGCAGCAGAAGCACGAAGGTCACACTAGTTCCATGGGTATTAGATACATGAGTGATTGGCTCTAGTGCAAGTGGGAGATTGTTAGTGTTAGTACCCTAGAGACAATGTGATTGTGCTTCTAGGAAATACTTTTGTTAATTAATGATTGTGTTCTATTGATTATTATATGTTAATTTATTATGTCTTAATTTACTGCGATAAAAATGTTAGAGTAATAAATGTCCTTGGAATATATAATACGTATTCTATATCTTTAAGTATGTGACTTAAAAATGAGATTATATGAATAGTGTTTATATTCCTAAATATCCCTAATCAAGCATTGTCATTATGGGACAATAATAATGCGTAAAGATTAGTATGTTTGTTGACTGATGACCACATCTCATTGGTCATAGGTATAGTGATACTAAAGTCAAGAACATAGGTGCATGTAAGATTCTACATGGCACTGGATAGACCCACAGTGAGATTCTTCATGTTTAAATAAAGTCATAAGAATGACTCACAGTGATAATGGTGTAATGATCCTCTGACTTGAGATCATTATATTTCTATAAGAGGATTAATATACTTTGACTACATTAAAAGTTACCTTTGACCGGGTGATGATAAAAGTGGACATCGGGTATATTATGAGTCGTATGAGAAATATGAATGATAGATAAAGGATTTAACCCTCCTATAATTAGGAGAGATATTATTGGCCTCTTGATTGAGTGAGACTATGAAATGCATGGCCATGCTCAAATAATGATTTGTTTTAATAGTCTACTCATTGATCAAGGAAACCCGGATTAAATGTTGAAGAGGATGACTGAGAACATGCCTCGAGTTTAATCTATAATATTTGGTTAAAGGGATTATATTACACGGAAACATTAATCACGAAAGGTTTTATTGGATCACCAATTATTATTATTACTTGGGTAGCAATGATGTATTACTAGATGCCGCTCATTGTTTATAATTTTATTATTGGATATTAAAATTATTTCCAACGTAATAATAACCTAAAGGGTCACACACAAGAACGCTTGAAGGAGATTTGATTTAAATTATGAATTTAAATTAAATAGTAATTCGAATTTATTTATGATATTAATTAAGTGGGACTTAATTAATTAATTAAATATAATTTCAAATTTACTAATGATTAGAATTAGAATTATATTAGAATATTAATTAAGTTTGACTTAATTATTTATTTAATTAAGAATTCTAATTTTAATAAAAGCCCAATAGGATTGGGCTTTAGAAAAACAGATTTGTCTCTCTATATAAAGATCTTAAACTCTCAAATTTTTTTAGAGGCTAAGAGAAAAACCCTAGCCGTTTGAGAGAAGAAGATGGAGATAGAGAGAATTTGGTTTTCGGATGCTAGTACATCGCTCCTTCAAATACCAAGTGTTCGTGTGGATACCGATAGAGCGTAGATCGCGTGAGCGGGATGCGTGGTGATTCAAGAAGCTTGGACCTCCATTAGTCATCCTTTTCTCAACTGTTAAAGCTTCGTTTTAAGGTAAACGTTCATAACTACGAATTAAACGTCTTGTTTTGCATGGATCCTGCGATTGGGTTTCGATTTTATTGTTTTAATCCGCTGCATTTATGCCCCGAAAACCCAACATAGAGATTGTTGCTTTTGGTGTTGTCTTGAAGTGGGATACCACACAAACAAACTCTAAGCCTGTTGAGTTTTATGTCTTGCATACTTGTAGTTTGATGAGAGGAAAATGATGAAGCGAAGGAAGAACGAAGCATCATTGTGAGAGGAAGTGGAAGCAGCAAACAACAGCCAGTAGAGATGTACAGTCGACTGTCCAAGGACAGTGACAGTCGACTACATGAGCCCTATTTTGAAACAGAAGGCTTGGCGGTCGACTGCACCCAAGGAACAGTAGACCGACCACCTTTCGGATTTGGAATACCAAAGGAACGGTCGACTGTTGTTTTTTTACATTCGACTGAAAACGGCAGATTTACAGTTTTTTGGGCTTAGGTCAAGGTGATCTTTTGGGCCCAACTTCGTATCCAAGTTAGATTGTACGACTCCTATCGTGTCTCTTTATTCAGGATATATCGGACGGCTTATGTATTAAGACTATAAGTTATGATTTCTCTATATCTCTATACAACACTGTGCAAGTCTCCATTGAGAGACAAGAGAAAGCACTTCACTGATAAATGCAATTGAGAGTTCTTCATTGTAAACATCTAGCTATCTTTTAGTGAGGTTTGAGAGATAAATAGGTTCTTGGTGCGGGTGTAATACTTTGCATCTTCTCTAGTTGAGATAATATTTTTCTTCTTTATCCCCCAAATTAGGTTCACCCGAACTGGGACAAATCATTTTGTGCTTTATATGATTGGTTTAATCTACTTGTTTAATTGTTCATCATTAATGCCTGTCGTCGCTAAACTTGGCAGCAAAATTCCTTAACAATTGGCATCAGGGCATCAGTTCAGAAATCTTCCGCAGTTCAGGAGTTGCTCGAGTATCCTTGGAGAATATGACAGTTCAGAGTTCTATGAAGATCAGGAGAGGCCGTCTGACATAAAGCTGGAGGTTCAGGTAAAGAATTATGCAAAAGCTGTTGGTTTAATTTGGGTGCTTTCAGTGAACAGAGTTAGGTGTAGAACCACAGCGAATCTTTGGAAAAGACTCATGACTGATGCCACAGAATCACCATTACAAGAACTGATGTACTGGAAGAAAAAATAGTTCACTGACTCAGTGAATGGAAGTACCGCTCTTGAAGATCATATAGGGGAATCTAGTTCAGAGTCAACTGAATTGAAGGCGTCGAACGCATATAATCTTGAAGATTTCATCTTGATAAATTCACTAGTAAACTCATACAAGCATCTGATAACCACCATGCTAGACGGAGAGTCTACCAAGAAGGAGTTTTCCTTAGTAGATGTGATCGAAGGCTTGTGTGAGGATGGACTTAGGGGGGGGACTCAGAGATTTGCATCTACTTCTAAAATTGCATCGGGGTGGATGGTATTTCGAGTGGAAGAGAAAGTGCAAGTAAATGAAGGATTTGTTGCCACTATTACAGAAGGATTGGACATTACAAGAGAGATTGTCGAAACTTGCTGAATCGCAAGAGAGCCAACATTGCTAGTGTTGCCAGTGCCGCTGAATCAGGCGATACTTTAGATTATGCTCTTGTTTCAAGTCCAATAGATGTGTATTCATGCTGGTTTCTTGATTCGGAAAGTTCTTCTCATATATGCTCTAAGATGTAGAAGTTTTATACTTACAAGTTCACAGGAGATCGTTGTGTGAGAACGGTGGTTGATGAGATTTGTGAAGTCATGGGTAAGGGAACAGTCGAGTTGGAAGGGCCAAATGAAAACATGTACATATTGGAGAACATCATGCATATTCCTTTGTTGAAACAAAACCTTATATCTTTAGGAACTCTTGAAACACGAGGCTTCAGGTACATAACTCAAGGTGGAGTTCTATCAGTTTGGGAAGGTCGTCGTATGGTGATGTGGGGAAAAAGGGGTGTCTCGCACAACCTTTACAAGTTTTGTGGGATCGAGAAATCTTAACCAAGTGTTTCTATGTCATATGTCTATGAAGCATCATCCAGTAAGCCGTCACTATAATCATCGAAGCGGGACCACGATGTTCGAATACCGTCGAAAGGTCGAGTGCCTAGGGGTAAGTGGAGTTTGTGCGAATGGCGACGCCTCCGTGTTAACGCCTACAAGGGTGTGCCCATAAGGGGGCACACTGATTGCAGAAAATGTAGCAAATTAATTCAACTAACTGAAGAGTCTAGATGAGTTTGATTACACATTGTTGATAACACACATACAATCCAACATGGAGATTGTTGGGTTTTATGTCTTGCATACTTGTAGTTCGATGAGTGGAAGATGATGAAGCAAAGGAAGAACGAAGCATCGATGTGAGAAGAAGTGGAAGCAACAGACAACAGCCAGCAGAGATGTACAGTCGACTGTCCAATGGACAGTCGACCGCATGAGCCCTATTTTGAAACAGATGGCTTGGCGGTCGACTGCACCCAAGGAACAGCCGATTGAGCACCTCGGGTTTGGAATACCCAAGGAACGGTCGACTGTTGTTTTGTGACAGTCGACCGACAATGGCGGATTTGCAGTTTTTTAGATTTAGGTCTGGGTGATCTTTAGGGCCCAACTTCGCCTTCAAGTTAAATCATACGACTCATATTGTGTGTCTCTTTATTCATGATATATCAGACGGCTTATGTATCAAAACTACAACCAAAGGTTTTTCTAGATCTCTATATGTTATTGTGTAAGTCTACATTGAGACACAAGATAGAGCACTTCATTGATAAATGCAATTGAGAGTTCTCCATTGTAAATATCTACCTATCTTCTAGTGAGCCTTGAAAGATAAATAGGTTGGTACGAGTGTAATGCTTTGTATATTCTCTAGTTGAAATAATATTTTCTTTCTTTCTCCCCCAGATTAGGTTCATCCAAACCGGAACAAATCATTGTGTATTTTGTGTGATTGGTATAATTTACTTGTTTAATTGTTCGTCATCATTATCTGTCATTGATTCCCTAACAAAACTACATGTATGTATGTATGTATGTATGTATGTATGTATTATATGTATATACGTATTTAGTGGCTTGAGACCGAACACACGAAGTCTTTTCCATCAATACAAAAATCAAATTGATCCTTTTAGGGTTGAATTGTTCCACTCAATATTATTTTCAACGCACATTTTGGAGGCTGCAAGTAATGGGCCTCCTCACCTAATCCCATTTGCAATTGCACCACTTCATATCTATAACCATCTTGCCCAAAATCATAAGCAAAAGAAAGCAAAACATATATCAGGTGTCGTATGCCTTTCGTGTGTGCGAAGATGGACCATTTGTTTTTGTTTCAGGAACAGGAAACCCAATCTTTGTCTAGTAATTGGGAAAATGAAGGCTCAACATGCGTAAGACAGAACCTACCCTTATGTAATGCAATATACTTAGTTTTGATGTTTTATGAACATGCAAAGCTTGCAAAGTTTGCAAACTCGTACAAGCAATGAACTGTGGATTTGTATAAGTTGTTTGTAATGTACACTAAGTTCCTTTTGGTTTTTGTGTGCTTCGACTAATTAGTGACATAATTTTCAGAAATAATCAACGCGCCAATACTTCTATTCAAACGCACAGATCTATGATAAATGAAAGGAAGTGAGATCATGCGTCGATGAATTTATTGAATCAAATTTGGTAGTGGATGCAATTAGGAGTGAACTAGATCCCTTCTGCAAAAATCTTTTCATTATGTTTTTGGAAGATGGCTCTTGATGCGGTTTGTTTTTGGGGGGTAGCTGCACCAGGTGTGAGTTCTTCTCGATTTGTATTTTTGCAGAAGCTTCGGTACGGATGGTACGCCCGATCCTCAGCCGAGGGAACGGCTCGGGAGTAGGCGGGAGTGAGGTGGAGATTGGATGCTCGGTTTGGATCTGGAGGCTCAGCTCGGATCTGGAGGTCTAGTGTACCTGCACTCGGTCTAGAAACACCGGGATTGGTCCCGGTGGCAGACCCTCCAACGATCTAGTCAGTCACTGAAGAGTAACAGTAACTAGGGTTTTAGAGGGGAGAGATTGAATGTTGATTACCTAGTGAAGGGGTAGAGAGCCTGGTATTTATAGGCAAAACCAACCGGGTCTGGACCCGTTTGAGGCTGGGTCTGAACCCGGTTGCCCGTGGGCCTGACGTGGCGGAAGCCCAAGTGGTTTAGGGCTGATGTGGCCGAAGTCCGGGCAGTTTTGGAGGCTGGTGTGGCAGATCTGGATGATCGGGGGTGAACACCTTTTGAGGTGATCTTGTGGCCCGGAGGGGGCCATGTTATCTGACCCATATCAGGAGCCCCTTACTCCTGGAGGGCTAGGTAATCCAGCCGTGTAAGAGTGGTTTTTGCCTCTGTAGGAAGAGCGGGTTGGTGTGTGCGGCGAGGAATGGGACCTGTATTTCCTAGAAGAGGTCAGTGGGGTAGGATGAAGGGATCCCCTCTTGGAGTTACTCGTGGTCATCGAAGCTTCGGCCGGCCGAGCCTCGACGGTCGGTGGGCAAACCCCTTGCTGGTTGGAAAAGCAAAGGGCGATGCCGATGTCGTGGAGCAGGAGACCTTCTTGACGAACGTGGAGGGTCGGCAGACGAGCCCTCATCGTTGGGGGGGCGGGGGCTACTTGCCGAGCATCGAGGGTCGACAGGCGAGCCCCTCATTGTTGGGAGATAATTTCGGGGCTCGCGGTGACATCCGAGTGTCGACCCAGAGGTCTTTTGGTCGAGAGAGTAAGGGATCGGCTGGCGAGCCCCTCACTTGTTGGAAAAGTAAGGGGGCATCGAGACCGTGGTGCAGGAGGCCTTCTTGACGAGCGTCGGTGGTCGGCAGGCGAGCCCCCTCACTTGTTGGAAAAGCAAGGGGATGTAGGAGGCTGGAGCGAGGGTCCTTCTTGACGAACATGGAGGGTCGGCAGACGAGCCCTCATCATTGAGGGGCCTATTTGCTGAGCATCGAGGGTCAGCAGGCAAGCCCCTCAATGTTGGGGGATAATTTCGGGGCTCGCGGTGACATCCGAGTGTCGACCCAGAGGTCTTTTGGCCGAAAGAGTAGGGGGTCGGTTGGCGAGCCCCTCACTTGTTGGAAAAGCAAGGGGGCCTCGAAACCGTGGGGCAGGAGGCCTTCTTGACGAGCGTCGATGGTCGGCAGGCGAGCCCCCTCACTTGTTGGAAAAGCAAGGGGTTATAGGAGGCTGGAGCGGGGGTCCTTCTTGACAAGCGTCGAGGGTCAGCAGGCGAGCCCCTCATTGTTTGGGAGAAACTTTTGGGCTCGCGATGACATCCGAGCGTCGAGGTCCAAGCAGTTTGGGAGAAACTTTTTGGGCTCGCGGTGGCATCCGAGCATCGAGGTCCAAGCAGTTTGGGAGAAACTTTTTGGGCTCGCGGTGGCATCCAAGCGTTGAGGTCCAAGCAGTTTGGGAGAAACTTTTTGGGCTCGCGGTGGCATCCGAGCATCGAGGTCCAAGCAACTTGGGAGAAACAGCAGTTTGGGAGAAACTTTTTGGGCTCTCGGTGACACCGGAGCGTTGAGGTCCAAGCAGCTTGGGAGAAACTTTTTGGGCTCGTGATGACATCCGAGCGTCGAGGTCCAAGCAGTTGGGGAAAAACTTTTTGGGCTCGCGATGACATCCGAGCGTCGAGGTCCAAGCAGTTTGGGAGAAACTTTTTGGGCTTGCGGTGACATCCGAGCGTCAAGGTCCAAGCAGCTTGGGAGAAAATTTTTGGGCTCGGGGTGACATCCGAGCCTCGAGGTCCAAGCAGCTTGGGAGAAACTTTTTGGGCTCGCGCCGACATCCGAGAGTCGATGTCCAAGCAACTTGGGAGAAACTTTTGGGCTAGCGGTGACATCCGAGCGTCGAGGTCCAAGCAGTTTGGGAGAAACTTTTTGGGCTCACGATGACATCCGAGCGTCGAGGTCCAAGCAGCTTGGGAGAAACTTTTTGGGCTCGCGCCGACATCTGCGCGTCGATGTCCATGCAGCTTGGGAGAAACTTTTTGGGCTCGCGGTGACATCCGAGCATCGAGGTCCAAACAGTTTGGGAGAAACTTTTTGGGCTCGCGGTGACATCTGAGTAGTTAGGGGAAAACTTGCGTGAATAATGGTGAAGTACCCGAGAGGTTGGCCCTGCACGACGAGCCACGGCATTAGTCGACAGAGCTGAGGGTAAGAAGGTATTTTTGCGCACTGTGCTGACATCATCGAGATCCTAGTGGTTGTTAGATCTCGATGATGAAGATCAGACTGCCAGATCTTGTTACGGAATTCGAGGAGTCCAGATTGTGCTTATAAATTCCCCTTTCCCCACCTCACATTTTCACTTTGCTTTCAACTTCCACATAACTGAAATTCTCCTGCACATCGCCGGCGACCGTTTTCCGTTGACCTTTGCGTATTCCAGTGAATCAGGTTAGTCTTTTTGTTTTAAAATGTCACGGTCTCAGTCCGGTTCCGAGGCAAGTACTTCGGGTGGTGGCGAGGAGGAGGTCCATTCGTCTTCAATATCTTTCTCGTCGGGGGACATCCACCTGGTAAAGGAAGAGGTTCTGTCAGAAGGAGGGTCAGATGGCAATGGTGACGTATCCTTTGTTGTAGAACCTCTGCAATCCCGTAGGCCGGGTAAGGAGCCTATGGAGGAAGAGCACGAAGAGAGGGATCTTGAGGGCGAGGAGCTCGTGGAGGAGGAGGAGAATGAATCTGGGGAAGAAGGCCCGGAAGAAGAGGAGCAGGTCGAGGAGGGAGGTGATGAGGAGGAGTCCGAGTAGGGACTGAGAGTGGTAGCGATCATGGCGAGGTCGGAGGGACCGCGAAGGAGGTAGGGGAAGAAGTGGCAGACCTGCCACCGTTGCCTCCCCTAGCGACCCCTTCCCTTGATAGGAAGGATTGCCCTCGAAAAAGGAGGAGAAAGTGGATAAGGCCTGACAGCCCGGCCGAGAAGGATAAGCATGAGTATGGCTCCGGATTTACGTACCCCCTTCTCTCCTACAAGAATCCAGGATCGATCAGGATGTATCCTGACGACGTGAAGGATCTTCTGGCGTATACTTCTTTGTTGAGGGATGAGAACCGGCCCCTGATCAAGATGGACAGCGTGAAGTGCGCCGTGCCGAGGGACTACTTGCCCATCCTTAGGGCGGCCTATTTCATTCCTCGGGAGTTCGAGCTTCTAGTGCCGAACCCAAGGATTCGCCCGACCACCGCGCTCGAACCGAGCTTCTGTATGTTCCCTGAGGACGCTTTTATCTCGGGTTGAGGCTTCCGTTGCACTCGTTCATCAAGAGGGTGCTGAACTAGGGGGAGCTGAGCCCGATGCAATACGGTCCCAACTCTTGGGAACACTTAGTGTGCTTTATTTTGAAGTATCAAGAAAAGGGGATTACGCCGAGGTTGCCCTACTTCCGAGCCATCCTAGAGATGAGTTCTCTTGGAGACCATGAGGAAATTTTCTATCTTTCGCCCTGCCCCCACAAGAAGGTAATGCACAGCCATCCGGACTCCATCAAGGGTTGGAAGGAGAAGTACTTCATTGTCCGGAGCGAGGAGCCCTAGGGCATCCCCACTGTTTGGAACTTCGAAAAGCCGAACCATAAGCCGCCGAAGCGAAAAGCCTTGACTGAGCGGGAGTGGGCGAAGGTCGATAAGATCGTGGAGGATCATAGCATCGGGTGGCCTCGTGTCACGGAGCTACACCTCGCCCGAGCCAGACTGAGCCAGGCCAATCCTAGTATGTTTTTGTTTCTATACTATTTCTTTCTGCCTTTTCGTTGATATGTTTAACTTATTCTTTTTGTAGAAATGTCTGCCAAGGAGTTGGATACCCGAAACGCCATAGTAGAATTAGCGGCCAAGAGAAAGGCCGAAGCGGCGAAGAAGGCCGCGCAGGAGATGAGTGGGGCACCGGCCGCAGGGCCTGGTAAGGCACCGGCACCGGCCGCGGGACCCGGTAAGGCACCAGAGCTGGCTACCAAGCAACCGCCCCCGAAGAGGGTGAAGAGGCCTCACCATTCGTCAAGGTCGGGTAAAGAGCCGAGGGCGAGCTCCGGAAGTAAGAAGTCAGTCGAGGCTCGAGAGCAGAGGCCTCCGCCCTCTCGCCCCGACGCCGCTCAGATGGTGGAGAGGCAGAGCTTGTAGCAGCATGTCCCGGGCTGGGGGGTGAAGGTAGGGGACACCCTGCTCTAAGGCTCGGTAACCGTGGAGGCGGCAGAGCACATCGCCACCGAGCGGGACCGGATGACTCTGGCGATGCAGACGTCCGAGGTGGCCTACACGCGGTGGGCTCAGGTGCAATTCTCGGTACGTTTTTGTTGTTCTTCATGCGTGCAGAGTTTTTAGAGTCCAGGATTTTTCTAACTTGTTCTTCTTCGACCAGGCGTTACTCCATGGGCAGCACTACCACCAGTGCATGAAGAAGGAGGTCCTCGTTGAGAGGAGGAACGCGGAGAAGCACTTCTACGAGGTCTCCAAGCTCACGGCCGAGCTTAAGGAGGCCCGGGACAAGGAGGTGATCCATGATGCTCAGCTAGACTCGATCATGGGCCATTATAGGGACGAGCTAGCACATTTTAAGGAGAAGGCTCAGGCAGAGGCTGCGAAGCTGAAGAAGGCCATGGGAGAGGCGCAGATCTCCATGGCGGATACTCTGATCGTGGCCCAGGACAAGGCTTATGCTAAGGCAAAAGAACATTTCACGCTGATTTACCCGGACAAACGGGTGGATCATCTGCATTACAACTGGCAGTCCGAGCATCCGCCCACGCCCGGTGGCGAAGAGGAATCAGGGGACCTTCATCAAGAGGAGGTCGGGGGAGACCCCGCTGATGAAGAGGTACCACCCCCTCCCCTCAAGCATAGTTTAGGTTGTTTTTTGATTTTGTAAATGCCTTCCGCGGACTGTCCACCGCATTTTGTAGTGAAAATTTTTGAACTTAATGGAAGATGATTTTTTGGCCGATGCTCCATGACTTGTGCTTTTTTAGTCTCCTTTGTGACTTGTTCTTTTCTCGTCTTTTTGATAGACACATGATGTCCTTGGCACCGACCTTGGTTCTGCCGAGGTTTCCCTGGTCCAAGCTGGGCTGGGGGCCATGGAGAGTGCTCTAGCTTGCCAACATAAACAAGCTCGAGATCGAGTGGCCGCAGTGAATTACTTCATGAACAAGTCTAGGAAGCTCAGCTTGGAGGTCGTAGTTTGAAGAAAGCCATAGCCGACCGGGACTGGTAGGAAGTTGAGACGAGCTGGTCGATCTCAGAGGCCACGAGTGGGCGTACGGCTTCAGAGTCTTTTCTTCATGAGGCGGTTGTAAAGAAGGAGTTGGAGATCCGCAGGTTGAAGCTAATGCTAGGCGCCGGTCTGACCGAGGAGGCGAGTAATTCCGTTTTAGGACCTTCTCCGACCTTCTTCTTGGAGGCGGCTCAGCTTGTCGATGCGGAAAGTTCTGTTGCTGGAGTGCCCTCCCCGGTTGGTCGGGTCGAGCGCACAAAGGAACCCAGGGGAAGCCCCGAATTAAGCTGAGCAATGAGTGATTTGTAAGCTTCTTATTGTATTTGGGCGGCCGTTTCTGGCGCTCTATGAGCTAATAAAAAACTTCCAACCCCTTTGACTTTGACGATTTATTGAGTGGGGATTGTTGCCGAGCTCGGCCAAATAGGGGGTCGCCGCCGAGGTAAAAAGGGCCGCACCGTAGTTTCATGCATGCAATGCCCAATGAGTGGCGTTTCACCTTCCAATCAGCACTAATGGCGACGATTCGCCTTCCGCTGTTTGGACTTCCTGATGTAATAAATGCGCTGCTCATGGGGCTATATAATCCCCATCCCCCCGTGTCTCTCATCAGGATTTTGAGACTGACTTGTCAGTCTTGAGATTCGGATGCCTGCCGAGGGCGGGTGTCCCATGAACAGAACTTTGGTCCGAGTGTTCCGAATTGATGGATCACCAATCACCCTCGAACAATTCAGGGTTCTAGCTTTCAGGGCCGTGAACCCCGAGATGCTTGTGGGTGAGTGGTGGGCCGACCGATTAGTCCGGAAGCTCGGTGAGAGTCCTGGGGCGGTGGCTCCCCTGCCGCCCGCGAACAATTCGGGATTTTGGCTCTGAAAGCGTAAACCCCGAATGGCTCGCGGGTGTGAGGTAGGTCAACCAATAGTCCGGGGCTCGGGGCGTTTGCCGAAGGTGAGCGCCCTAAATCTTTAATAAAAATTTTTCGAAGGCAGTAATGGGCGTAATGGGTGTAGCTGAAGATCATCGCCGAGCGTAAAGGTCACATGACTTTGAAAAAAGCCAAGGCCTTGCTCGAGGTCGACGACGAGCCCCCACACCTGTTCTCGGGTAGGTAACACGGGCGTAGCTGGCGGTTGCCACCGAGCACCTAGGTTGATGGGTAAGCCCAAACCATGCTCGAGACAGATGCCGAGCCCCCATACTATGAAGAAAGCCAGTAATGGGCATATCTGAAGGTCGTCTCCGAGTGTAAAGGTCGCATGGCTTTGAAGAAATCCAAGGCCTTGCTCGAGGTCAACGACGAGCCCCCACTCCTGTTCTCGGGTAGGTAGCACGGGCGTAGCTGGCGGTTACCGCCGAGCGCCTAGGTTGATGGGCAAGCCCAAACCATGCTCGAGGCAGATGCTGAGCCCCCATACTATGGAGAAAGCCAGTAATGGGCGTAGCTGAAGGTCATCGCCGAGCGTAAAGGTCGCATGGCTTTGAAGAAAGCCAAGGCCTTGCTCGAGATCGACGACGAGCCCCCACACCTATTCTCGGGTAGGTAGCACGGGCGTAGCTGGCGGTTGCCGTCGAGCGCCTAGGTTGATGGGCATGCCCAAATCATGCTCGAGGCAGATGCTGAGCCCCCATACTATGGAGAAAGCCAGTAATGGACGTAGCTGAAGGTCGTCACCGAGTGTAAAGGTCGCATGGCTTTGAAGAAAGCCAAGGCCTTGCTCGAGGTCGACGACAAGCCCCCACACCTGTTCATCGGTAGATAGCACGGGTGTAGCTGGCAGTTGCCACCAAGTGCATAGGTTGATGGGCAAGCCCAAACCATGCTCGAGGCAGATGCCGAGCCCCCATACCTTAGAGAGGTGATTTTTTCTGACGTAAGATGTCGTCTGGGTGCCGAGCCCAAGGTTTACATGAGAGGTTTTTATGGCTCGCGGTTTCTTCCAAGTGCCGAGCCCTACTCTTGTAAGAGAAGTTTTTTGTGGCTCGCGGTTTCTTCCGAGTGCCGAGTCCTATACTGGTAAGGGAAGCTTTTTGTGGCTCGCAGTTTCTCCCGAGTGCCGAGCCCTAAGCTTGTAAGGGAAGCTTTTTGTGGCTCGCGGTTTCTCCCGAGTGCCGAACCTTAAGCTTGTAAGGGAAGCTTTTTGTGGCTCGCAGTTTCTTTTGAGTGACAAGCCCGAGACATGTTTTTTTTTAGAGAGAGATAATATGAAGCCAAAGCTTGTTTTAAGAAAGTTGGCATAATTACAACATTCTTGAACTTTACAAAAACATGGCACGACGTGTCGATTACATTTTCCCTAATTTACATTGGCTATTGAGGCTAACCCTCCCCTTCCAGGAATTTAATGAGGTGCTCTGCGTTCCAGGGCCTCTTGATAGCCTTGCCTGTCGGGTCGGTTAGGCGGTACGTGCCCAGGCGTACTGTAACACCCCAAATTCCAAAATACAACTGAATTCGAGTTCCACAAGATCTTTACACTTATTTCGTACAATTTTACAAGGAAATAAAAAATTTTCTTTTATCAGAATTACATTTATACTTGTACAATATCACAGCGGAAGCCATATTACAATGAATTACATGAAACAATATTTAAATCAATCCTGCGCAGCATGTATACTTCAATTGTCGAGCATCTTACCCTGCATATAAAACTGTGGGCGCGTCAGTTCATTCAACTGACGAAATATTATACATGGTCATCCTCTCTATGCTGGAAACAGTATAACGATTCTTATTTCTTAGCAAACCACAAACTTGTCACAAACAGAACTAAAGGGACTATCCTATTGATGTTGTGTTGTGAATGTGTACTTAATCATTAATGCAATTATTTGTATTACATGACACTAATGTGCACTTGTTCAGATTCTATGCAGCCCATACTACATAGGTCCGAGGGCAAGCCCTTAACCGTTCTTCATCTTGTAGGGTTCAATCCCTCGCCATGACTTAATCTACTACTGTAACTACGGTAAGTATCCTAGATGTTTTCTGACCTACAAACTCATTTCTAGGCACCCTGGAGGGAATCCCAACGCACTGACACATTACTCATCATGCAGACATCATGTGGTAATTCAGCTCCTACCATAGACATGACACCACCCGCAATCGTCAAACACCCCACGAGCGTTGCCACCGGGACGGTACTCTGGAGCAGTATCCACGCCCTATCATGACTCATCATGGGACATCCTGTGAATACTCTCACGCCGCCAATCCAATGGCCCTCATACTCAATGTTTTTCTCTTACTTTCATCACATCTTCACTTTGTAACTAATCCTTAATTTAATTGAATCATGAATAAAATCAATCTCTTAGAATGTAGCACTTCTACTATACCGCTCTTATTCATTTAATTCACATGACCCAACCTTGGTCTTCTCATTTCAAAATACCATTTCACAATTCTTTCATTGCCGGTATAAGGCTTGACTATACTCTAATTCTCAATTTCAACTCATAATTACAATGTCATGCTCATAAGATCTTTTCATGATTAATCACAATTCACATTTCATAAGCATAGTGTTCATGTATTCATATCTTTCATAACTCATCACAATCAATAATTCAATGCATAGATACTTGAAAACTGAAATTCTTCGAACATGTCACACTCACTAGTTTATACGCTCACATAATTCTATTTCAATCCATTCCAATTCCACAGTTCACATTTTCAATTGGTTTCACAATTCACACCTTTCAAATTTCTCATTACCAAAATCTCATTTTAAACTTCTGAAACAATCCATTCGAATTTCTTAAAGAAACAATTTAAGTTAATAATCAAAATGAGTTTTTTTTTTGTAAAAACAGTCTCACTTGTACAAAGCCTCAGGTTATAAAGGTTTTCTCGCAAAATACAAATATTATTTGAAACTTCATGGCAGTCGACTGATAACCCTGACCAGTCGGCTGTTCTGCGAGGTTCTAAGGCTCGAGAATAAAATAGTTAGAGGAGTCAACTGTCACATATGGCCAGTCGGCTGTTCTGCGATGATTTTTAAATTCAAAATAAAATGATCAGGGCAGTCGACTGTTACAATAGTCGGTCGACTGTGCTATTAGTTTTCAATTTCTCAAAAAAATGTTTTCAGTTCCTTTTTCTTCTCTTTTTGAAACATAACTTTCCATATTAAAACTACATTCAATTCCACCATAACCAATATTTTTAAAAGTGTTTTTCACTCTTTTAAAACATGTAATTAGCCACAGTTTGCATTTTATGAATACTACCGATACATAATTGTTCATAACCAAAGATGTTTTCTCACACATAATTCACCACAATGATGTTCGCTTACCCATTGATAACTAAGAGGTTTTTAGAACACAAAATCAACTTCATAAGTGAGTAAAAACTTCCATTTTTATTAATTAATCTACACATGATGCATTCATTTATTTATATCCAAAAGGACATTCTTTATCATTTTATTCAAATTTTTCACATGATAAATATGACAATAGAAAAATTCATTACATCTATTAACAAACAATTCAATCAATTCAATTAACACACTATACTAATTTAGCATTTTTTATCAATAAGCATGGCTCAATTCCTTACTAGTGAATTTCACATAATTACAATTTAAACATAACTAACATGCATTCTTATGTTTATAACAATGAGAAACATACACTTTTACTCATAGGCAATAACTCTAGTAATCAATCAACACACGTTTGCTAATTAACGATTTTCTTCTAATTAGACAAGCATGTATTTCATTTCAACTAGTAGCTAATAATAATAATTAAATTGTCATTCCCTAGCATGAATTCTACTCTAGAAGTCATGAGAAACACCCACCTTTTAAAGAAAACTCAATTAAGAAAAATTTCCTAGAGCCTCCTAGATTGCAATGCACGAACTTCTCCTCCTTGCTCCTTGCCAAAAACCGAGAGCCTCCAAGATTGGGGGGTTTGAAAAGCCGGCCTCCAAGGGGGAACACAACACACAACTCACACACTAATATGTATATATATCTCCTTTAATATTTGCTTGAATGTAGAATACAAGTAGGAAAAGGGGGTATTTATACTAGTTTTGAAGTAGATCGGAGGGCTAGGATAGGAGTAGAAGTTATAGCAACCACCCACACACAAATAAACTACCCATGCACACACACCCACTCTCCCATTCTCCATGCACCAACCGGCCCCAAATTAGTGTGCATTGCACACTACGTGCACCGCACGTGCCACCTAGTGCCCTTATTTAGAAGTTTGTACAATTTAATTAATCAAAATATTCACCATTTGTCTCTACATGATAAGTGTGACCATTTAATTGATTTATAAAATTGGTGGGCTTCACCATTAGTGGGCTTAGGCTTGTGGGCCAAGACAACAAATTAATAATTAATTAAAGTAGGCTAAAACAATTAACTAGTGTTTTAGGCTTTTAGAACATAGGCTTTTAGAAAAATGAAGGAAAATAATTTTTCATACTAAAATGAGATTTTATATAAAATAAATAGATAATATACACATGAAGTTTGCACGTGTACAACACGTGAAAAATAATATTTTTATTAAAAATGAAATTTTAGGGTATTACACATACGACTTCAGATACCTTGTATGGGCCTTCCCAGTTTGGGGCCAGTTTTTTCTTTTGGCCGGGGTTGGATACTACCAGCTTTCGGAGAACTAGATCCCCCAACTTGATGTCGGTGGGACACACTTTTTTTGTTGTAGAACCTTTCGATCCTCTGCAGGTAGGTGTTCCTTCTGATGGCAAACTTCTACCTGACCTCGTCTATGAGATCTAGGCCGGCACATAGCTGGGCCGAGTTGCTTGCTTCGTCGAAGGCCATGATCCGGGGCGAAGGGAGCCCGATCTTGAGGGGGATCACGGCCTCCGTGCCGTATGTTAGATTAAATGGCGACTCTCCCATGGGGATTCTCTTCGTCGTTCGGTGGGCCCAGAGAACGCTTGGCAGTTCGTCAACCCATAATCCCTTGGAAGAGTTATCAAGTCGTTTCTTGAGACCGTCAAGAATTTGGCAGTTCGCGTTCTCGGCCTGGCCGTTTGACTGTGGATGGCATACCGAAGAAAAGCGCTGCTAGATCCCGAGATCCTTGCAGAACTTTTGGAAGTTCTTACCCGCGAATTGGATACCATTATCTGTGATGAGCACTCATGGAATCCCGAACCGGCAAACGATGTGTTTCCAGAAAAATTGTTGGGTCTGCGACTCGGTGATCGTGGCCAGTGGCTCGGCCTCGATCCACTACATGAAGTAGTCGATTGCTACTATGAGAAACTTTCGTTGGCCCGTTGCCTTCGGAAATGGGCCTACCAGATCCATCCCCTACATAGTAAAGGGGGTCGGACTGGCCAGGGAGCGGAGGTTCTCTTGTGGAGCCCTTTTCACAGGGGAGAACCATTGACATGGGCCACACTTCTTGACCAGGGAGAGGGCATCATGTAGCATTGTGGGCCAGTATTACCCGTGATTCAGAGCCTTTCACGCAAGCGAGCGGCTTCCCATATGGCACCCACCAATTCCTTCATGTAGCTCCTTGAGAGCGTACTTTGCTTCATCGGAGGTTAAGCAGCGGAGGTAGGGTCTTCCGTCCATCGTGGTGTATGACCTTTTGAAGAGGGTTTCGCTGATCATGGCAAACCTTTCTAAACGGACCCTAATCCGCCTTGCTTCGACTCGGTCTTCGAGGAGCTCTCCTTGGATTAGAAACTTCTTGATGGGAGTGGTCCAATCGTCAGGGGAAGCTCCGTCTTCGATGCAGAGGGTCTCGGGGAGGTCAGCACTCGGCTTCAGAAGCACTTCGATCAGGACATGCGATCGAGACCCTCGAAGGACAAGGAAGCTAATTTTGACAGAGCGTCGGCGTGGGCGTTCTGCTCTCTGGGGATCCTCAACACGGCGAATTCGTCAAAGGATTCCAATAGCCGCTGGACCACGGCTAAATATCGGATCATCCGATCGTCACGAGCCTCGTAATCTTCAGTGATCTGATTCACCACTAGCTGAGAGTCGCTAAAGGCCCTGATCTGTCTGGCGCCTGCTCGATGCGCCAGGGTGAGCCTGGCAATCATGGCCTCATATTCTGCCTCGTTGTTAGAAGCTGGAAAGTTGAGGCAGAGACAATATTGAAAGAGAAAATTGTCAGGACCTCGCAGAATGATGCCCGCACCACTTCTCGCTTTGCAGGAGGAGCCGTCGACGTAAACTTCCCATGTCTGGTCGACCTCCCCTCTTTCGGGTTGCTCGGGGATGGTGCATTATGTGATGAATTCGGCGAGGGTCTGCCTTTTGATGGCCGTCCTTGGCTGATAGCCGATGTCGTATTGACTGAGCTCGATCGACCATTTGACCAGTCGTTCGGAGCTCTCAGGTTTGTAGAGGACGGCCTTCAGAGGCTGGTCCGTGAGGACCTGGATTGAATGCACCTGGAAATAGGGACGGAGCTTCCGCACGGCCATGACCAAGGCATATGCTACCTTCTCCATTTTTTAGTATCTGGTCTCGGCGGCGAGCAGGACCTTGCTCACGTAGTACAGCAGCTTTTGGACTCCGTCTACTTCTCGGACGAGAACAGCACTGAGCACATTCTCGGAGGCAGAGTGGCTCGCCTGGTTCAGGCTTGCTGAGGAGATGAGGGTTGGCAAGGTACTCTTTCAATTGGGCAAAAACCTCTTACTGTTGAGCACCCCACTCGAAGCCCCCAGTTCCGTGCAAGGCTTTGAAGAATGGGAGGGACTTCTCTCCTGACTTGGAGAGGAAACGGCCGATGCCCGCCAGTCTTCCCGTGAGCCTCTGGACTTCTTTGGTGTTTCTGGGATGGGCCATGTCTATTATGGCCTGGATTTTCTCGGGGTTCACCTCGATGCCGCGCTGGCTGACGACGAACCCGAGGAATTTCCCTGAGGAGATGCCGAATGCACACTTCGCCGGATTGAGTCTCATATTGTGGGTCCGAAGGACCCCAAAGGCTTCTTCCAGGTCGGCGACGTGATCCTGTCCCCGCTCGCTTTTGACGAGCATATCGTCGACGTAAACTTCCATGTTGTGACCGATTTGATCTTTGAAAACTCGGTTGACGAGTCTCTGATAAGTGGCATCGGTGTTCTTTAGCCCGAAGGGCATAACCCGGTAGTAATAAAGACCTTAGTCCGTGACGAAAGACGTCTTGGCTATATCAGGGGCAACATTCGGATCTGGTTGTAGCTGAAAAAGGCATCCATGAAAGAAAGGAGCTCGTGACCTGATGTTGCATCGATCAGAGCGTCGATGCTGGGGGAGAGGGAACGGATCTTTGGGGCATGCCTTGTTGAGGTCCGTAAAGTCTATGCAGATCCTCCAGCTCCCGCTCACCTTTTTGACCATTACGACGTTCGCCAACCACTCAGGGTAGCTGACCTCCTGTATGAAACGAGCGGACAAAAGTTTGTCCACCTCCGCTCTCACTGCCTGCTGCCTCTCGAGGGCGAACTTACGTCGCTTCTGGACGATCGGTTTCGAGCCGGAGATCACGTTGAGTTTGTGCATAATCAGATCTTCGGAGATCCCGGGCATGTCGGAGGGCTTCCAGGTGAAGAGGTCAATATTACGGCGAATGCAATCGATCAGGTCGGTCTTGAGGATAGGGGCGAGGGAGCAGCTCACGCGGAACCACTTCGATATGTTGCCTGTCTCGAACGATACTTCCTTTAGTTCGTCAGCCGGCTCAGGCTCGGGCTGGCTTCTTTTGGGCTGCAACTCGTTGGCATCCAGGGGAAATACACCGCCCCCGACCGCCGTGATATAGCACGACCGTGCTGCTTCAGCTTTTGATGGTATGCCAAGGGAACAGCCTGGAGGGAGCAGAGCCCTGGTCGGCCGAGGATGGCGTTGTAAGCGGCCTTGATGTTTACAACAATGAAGTTCATCGACTCGGTCTGTCTGTGTGGGGTCGTGCCAGTGGTGACGTCTAAGGTCACGATCCCCTCTATTGGTATCGGGACACCGGAGAACCCATGCAGGGTGTATCCGGCTGGCTTCAGCTTATCCCGGGGAAGCTTGAGGTTCTCGAATGCTTCCAAGAAGAGAATGTTCACCGAGCCCCCGTTGTCCACGAGGATCCGATGGGCCTCGTAGTTCCCCATGCTGAGGCTGATGATGAGCGCATCGCAGTGCGGAAGTCGAACTCCCTCCAAGTCTTCCCCGGAGAATGAGACAGGGAGTTGCTGGGCCTTGGGGGAAGGGGGACCCTGGACGGCGTTTACCTCCCGGACGAACGCCTTGCAGGAAGTGCTGGACTCCCCTCCCATGGGCCCTCCGTGGACGCAATGCAAGATGGCTTGACCCTCAGTTTCTTCATGTTCGGGGTTCCGCTCGGGACGCAGTTTGGGTGTTCGAGGATGAGGGGAAGGCCTCTAGTTCCTGGTGTCCCTTTGATCCCGAGTGTCCTTCCGTTTGAGTTCCCGGAGGTACCGTCGCAGGATGAGGGCCTCGATTTCGTCCTTCAAGGCACGGCAGTGGTCGGTGTCGTGCTCATTTTCTCGGTGGAAGCGGCAGTAGAACCGCTTATCCCTCTTCTTGTTGTTATTGGTCAACTGAGGAGGGAATTGGACGAGGTCCCTGTCTTCGATCGCTAAGAGGATAGTTGATACGTTCTGCGTCAGCGGAGTGTACCTCTCGAAAGCGTGGGACCGGAGGGACCTTTTTCTCGATGGCCCCGTCTCTTGGGACCTTCTTTGCCGGTTCTACCTCGTGGCCTTGCGCTTTTCCTTCCCGAGGACCTCTTTGGCGTCTTTTGGGTTTAGGGCTTGCTTGGCCCGGATATACTTTTCGACCCGATTGAGGAGGTCAGGGAAATCGATCGGAGGCTTCTTCGCCGGGGATGCCTTCAGCTGGCCGTGTCGGACATTGTGCCGGAACGCTGCCGAGGCGACCCCGAGGTCGGGGGAGGAAACCGACCTCGCCTCGGTAGTGAACCTTCGGACGAACAACCGGAGCAACTCTCCTTCCTTCTGTCGGAGACCCAGCAGGGACGCGCTTGTCTTCTCGACTTTTCTGCTGGTCACGAAGTGGGCGAGAAAGTTGCCCTCCAGCTAGTCGGAGTAAATGGAGCTGGGAGTGAGCTTAGAGAACCATTCCCGAGCCGGGCCCCAGAGGGTGGCAGGGAAGGCACGGCACATGAGGGGATCTGATGCGCTGTGAATCATCATGAGGGTCTTGAAGCCCTCCATGTGATCAGCAGGATCGCCCTCGCCGTCGTAAGTCTCGAATTGAGATGGGCAGAAATTCTGGGGTATTTCCGCCCGCAGGATTGCGGTGGAGATAGGAGGTCGGATCGGCCTATGGCCCTGAGCCGACCTCGTGCCGCCGTCACCAAAGTGGTCGAGGCTTGGAGGCGTTTCAGGACGTCTTCGTCATACTCTGGCAGGACCGTCGGATCGCGGGACGTCCGGCCTCGACATTCGATAGCGAGTAAGAGTGGTGGAGCACCTCGCTGACAGGGGTCCCGAGGATAGCCTCCATGATCTCTTTCCGGAAGTCTTGAAACTCCTAGTGGGTGACCGGAGCTCGTTCAGCCGGGTTGCGTCGGGGCAGCGATCTTCAGCCAACACGGCTGAGCGCAGACCCTCGTCCTTCGAGCAGAGGTCTGGGGCGGTTCGGGGTCGAGTTGGAAGCGGCCCCTTCCCTAATCCGACTTGCCTATCGATTCTGGATGACCGGACGAAGGTCGGGTATGACCGAGCGAGAGGCGCCCGACTGGTGTCCGAGGCTGACCCTCGGATTATTCAATCCATGAGTGTCGGCGAGAACGTCCTGAGGAGGAACGTCCTGGCGACGTGTAGAGGTGACAGCTCTCCTGGGCTTGGGCCCATGTGAGCTTGGATTGATGGAATGTCATTGATGGCTAGGTTCGGACTGGTGTCCGTACCTTCGGTTCTCACAGATGGCGCCAACCTGATACGGTTTGTTTTTGGGGGGTGGCTGCACCAGGTGTGAGTTCTTCTCGATTTGTATTTTTGCGGAAGCTTCGGTATGGATGGTACGCCTGATCCTCAGCCGAGGGAACGGCTCGGGAGTAGGCAGGATTGAGGTGGAGATCAAATGCTCAGCTCGGATCTGGAGGCTCGGATCCAGAGGTCTCGTGTACCTGCACTCGGTCTAGAAACACCAGGGTTGGTCCCATTGGCAGACCCTCCAACGATATAATCAGTCACTGAAGAGTAACAGTAACTAAGGTTTTAGAGGGGAGAGATTGAATATTGATTACCTAGTGAAGGGGTAGAGGGCCTGGTATTTATAGGCAAAGCCAACCAGGTCTGGACCCGTATGGGACCGGGTCTGGACACGGTTGCCCATGGGTGATGCGGTTTGTTTTTGGGGGGTGGCTGCACCAGGTGGGAGTTCTTCTCGATTTGTATTTTTGTGGAAGCTTTAGTACGGATGGTACGCCCGACCCTCAACCGAGGGAACGGCTCGTGAGTAGGCAGGAGTGAGGTGGAGATCGGATGCTCGGCTCGGATCCAGAGGTCTCGTGTACCTGCACTCGGTCTAGAAACACCGGGGTTGGTCCCGGTGGCAGACCCTCCGACGATCTAGTAGTCACTAAAGAGTAACAGTAACTACGGTTTTAGAGGGGAGAGATTGAATATTGATTACCTAGTGAAGGGGTAGAGGACCTGGTATTTATAGGCAAAGCCAACCGGGTCTGGACCCGTTTGGGGCCGGATCGGGATCCGGTTGCCCGTGGGCCTGACGTGGCGAAAGTCCAAGTGGTTTAGGGTTGATGTGGCGGAAGCCCGGGCGGTTTTGGAGGCTGACGTGACAGATCTGGATGATCGGAGGAGAACGCCTTTTGAGGAGATCTTGTGGCTCGGAGGGGGCCACGTTATCTGACCTATATCAGCTCTATAGCTAATTGGGTTTCTAATTAGTATTAACTATTTTTGTTAATTGTTTGAATAAAAAAATAAATATAAGAAAGAATGAAAGGGAAAACAAAATAGGGAAACCACAAGACATTTTATCCAAATCAAATATACTACTATATTCATAAAAGTATACAAGAAATGAACTGTTTTCTACAAAGGATAATTTCATCAAATAAACAATTATGATATTTCATGAACATTTTTTCTCAAAAAACAGCCCATCCTAAACTTGTTCCTTTTATTGAAGAGGCATAGTCGAGTTAAAACATATTATTTTCTTTAGATTATATATACTCTTTTTAACCGAGGCACGTTGAGTTTTTAAAATTATATATAAGATTTCATAGGAACATTTTGTTTATAAGTAGCATCACATAGGTCAGAAAATTTTAACGTAAACTTATATTAAGAATTCAAAATGGTTGAATCTTGAACAAAGCCGGGTCTACAAAGATGCCACTAGTTTTGGTTATAGTGTGGTTACTAGTTGGTGATAAACGCCGTATGGTTCTTATAAAGTATGGAACAGTCTCAAATGCAAACACTATCTACGAAGAGAGAAATAGGTAGATCCCGTGTTAGGTTCACAAGGGTGTGCTCCATCTCCTTAGGCTTATTTTACTCTAGTAGTACAAATTTTGTGGTGCAGTAAGCATTCTCCTAAAACATAAGTGAAGTCTATGTTCACAATAATCGGTGTTAAGTTGGAGGCTAATTAGGTTAATTTGCAATCCAAACACATAAATGCAGTTTATTAAATTCGGAGCAAAATCCAAGCTAGCTAAAAGGTCTACATTCGCGTTTCCTGAGAGAATTATTTCTTGTTTCCTGAGAATTTCAACTTAAAATTTTAGTTTTCCATATTTTGTGTGTTAATTTTTAAATTCAAATTCTTATGAAATTAAGATTCTTAGGAGTTTTTTTTTTTTGCCACAATTCCCACAAAAAAATTTCCATGGGAAGAGGTGGGATTCTTAGATTTCCAAGTACTTCAGAAAATGTTAGTTTCTTGAAAATACAAGTATGCTCCCAAAAACTCACCTCTCTCCTGTCTCTTCGTTTCTCAAGTGCTATTTCTTTCCCTCATCTCCATAATGCTTAATCTCTCTGGTTCTTCATCTCTCCATTGTTTCTCCTCAACTTCTTCCTTCTTCGAGTACAGCTGAAACTCATTCTTGTCATCCCCTCCTTCCACTCCATGCCTCTTCCGTCGCCCGAGCACCACCGCCAGCGCCCCCGACCCTCTCTCGCTTCTCCCTGTGCTGCATCCCGCACTCACACCCCACCTCCTCCATCGCCACCATCCTGAGCGCCTCCAGCTCACCTCACCATCGCAGCGCAGCCCTGCCTCTGACCTGCACACCCCTGATCACCTCGACCACCGACAGCACCAAGCATTGAAGCTTTGGAACAATTTAATCATGGTGTTGTTCCACTAAAAATTGTTTGCATTTTGTTAGTAGACAATTCTAGTAAATTTTAGTTAGTAGATTGAATGGCACAATTTAATCATGGTGTTGGAATGCCAAGCAAAAGTTTTGATATCCAGAAAATATTGTGTCCTGTTTCAATTTTAAGTCATGTTACCACTTAAAATTGTTTGCATTTTGTGGCCCAGATTTGCATCAGTTATTTTTCATATCAGTTATTTTTCCCAGGTATTTTGTCAAACAGTTTGGGGGTGTTTCATATCAGTTATTTTTCTCAAGTATTTTTCGAATCCTCTAATCCATATGTATGAAACCATCGCATATGTGGTTTGGTGTGTGAGAGAAGGAGGCTGCAGAGGTTTAGAGAGAGGAGGTTGCAGAGGCTTAGAGCATCTGTAGGCGTTGGCTATTTTGCCAAAATTTCCAAAATATGGAAAAGGTAGTGATGCAGACGTTGGCCATTTACCCAAAATTTGGATTTCGGAGCTACAGTAGTCGGCTATATCTGGCAGACGAAATGGCAATTGCCAAAATATAGCCAACAAAAGATGATTTTTCGTCTGTTTGATCGGACGAAATATTATCTTTCGTTTAAGAGATTTTTTATATTAAACCCTATCGGACGGGAAATAATACACCGTCCCTAATTTTTTTTATCGTAAGAGACGGAGAATAAAATTTCGTCCATGCTCCTTTTTTTTCACGCGCAATCGTTGGACGGGGATAATATCCCGACCCTTCAATTTTATTTAATTTTTTAAAAAATGTTCCGACGAGGGATAATATCCCGTTTGTCCCCATTTCTGGAAAAAAAATGTTGAAATTGCCTGGGAAGGGAGATGATGCCCCGTCCCATACAATTCTAACATTAAAAATCCTATACAACAAACCGATAATTTTCCCTATGGGTTAAATTTAGGTTTACATCGTAATTAAATAAAAATTAAGAAATAATTAGGATTAATTTAACAGTTTTTCAGAAATTAATTAGGATTTAAATTTTTTTTTTAAATTACGACGGAAATTTTTGTTTTTTTTTCGTGGGACGAAAAATTATCTTTCGTCTAAGATTTTAAAAAGTTCAAAAACCCAATTTTTGGCTTTCGACGACTGCAGTGCAAAGTCATTTTTTCCATTTCCATTTGCCAAATACCCAAAATTTGCTCTCCACGACTACAGATGCTCTTAGGATTGTTGGATTAGGATTCGTGGAGTTTGTTTCGTTATTTGAGGATGAGAGGGTATTTTTGGATAATAAGATTAATATTCCCAGTAAATATGTAGCTCAACCAAACATAGGAAATTAAATTTCCACCTAACATTACCAGAGAAATTTAAAATCTGCCAAACATGTTTTAAATATTCATTGGAATCATAAATCATAGGAAACATAAATTCCAGGATTTATGATTCCTAAGAGTCAAAAAAAACCTTGTACCAAAGGCTTCCTAAAGAAAATCTATGCTTGATAGGAATCCGTGGAAATGGTATTACACTATTACTTTACTCTAAGCTCAAATAACAAATACACAGGTAAAACATATATATTAATTTTAAAAGGGGAAAGAGAAAAGGGTTTTCCCCCCACCATCCCGACGCAACTCACTCCATATAACTTACTCAGAGCATTCACAACGTTCATTGCCAAAATATAGCAAAATGGCAAAATGAAAAATAGCAAAATAGGCAAACGTTGCAATGGTCGTTTGCTATATTATGACAAATTTTTAAATTTTTTTGAGCGAACAGGATATGTTGTCCTATCCCATGAATTTTTCTATAATTAAATTAGGTTTAATATTTAAAACATCATTTAGTAAATTAATTAACTATTAAATTAACCTAAACTATATTTAAATAATCACTAATACCTTAATTAAGTGTTGATAGTGACCTAAACACTAATTAAAGTGGTGAAGTTCTCAAATGAGACATGTCCCATTTTAGAACTTTTCTCATGAGAGGGGACAACATGTCCCGCCTGACCATTTTTTCGATTTTTTTTTTTGAGACATGTCCCATTTGAGAACTTTTCTCATGAGACGGGACAACATGTCCCGTCTGACCATTTTTTCGATTTTTTTTTAGTGTGTGTGTGTGTGTGTGTGTGTGTGTGTGGGGGGGGGGGGGGGGGGGGGGGGGGGGTACGACATGTACCATCCGATCATTTAAAAATAGGAAAAAGAAAGAAAAAAATATTTGGACGAAACAACTTGTTTTGTCTAATTCCATTAAAAACAAAATAAAAATTTGGACGGAACAAGGTCCCCTATAATTTGAGAATCTTCATTTCGTTTCTCAAATTTGAGAAATGACTGTAGCAATTTTGTCAAAATATGGCAAAATAGTAAATGACTGTAGACGTTCAATTCTCATAAAATGACAATTTGGCAAAAATAGCAAACCACTGTGGATGCTTTCACAAATCACAATTTTCATATTGCCACCTCTACCAACTCCAACTCCAAAAGTGATCTATCAGAATTTCATTTGCAACATTTCTGATCTACTAAATCAACTTTTGAGAAAAAATCTCAAGTAAAATGATTTATAATAGAATATTGCAATAATAAAAGACTATTTTGAAAAAAAAAATCGAGATCCTTTCACTTCAAGTTTTGGTTTAATAGATTCGTAATAGACATGTGCGATGCACTTATTAATTTTTTTAAAAATAAATTAAAGTGAAACTGCGAGTTACACGTTCGATGTTCGTCTTAATAAATATGATTATATATTTTTAAAATTAAATGTGAAGACTATAATGGGAGAGTTGGAGCTGCACATAAGTAGGTAGATTTATAACTCCAACTCTTCTATTATAATAGTTATTATATATTATATTATAGACAGATAGTAATTTACACGTGTTATGCACATTTAATATATTAAAAAAATTGAAGTAAAAAATCTGACGTAGTGAAGACTACATGAGACCTCCTTCATATTAGTTATGCACATGCAATGCACGGATCGGTAGATTGACAAATGACACTCAGGTCTTCTCCCATTATCATATTAGAGATTTGAATTGTCATGCTATTGCAGTCGAGATCATGACGGATCATTTTCAAAGTTGGTCGAGGTAACAATGATAGTAACATTTGAGTGAGTTGTATGGAATTAAAGCATTTATAAATAACACTATTCTTTTTTTTTTTTCCGAACTATAAAACTAAATCAGATCACGAGCACTAGAGGGGGAGTCACTATACTATATGCTCCTTTTCATGCTCAGTGCAATCACCATGTGGACAAATCCTCACAACTTTTGAATTTATGTCCTGAGTAATGCTTTAGCCACTACCAATTTCACTACCATTCTCTTCACTACCTTAGGTGGCATACTTCTATTAGAGAATTCCCCCACCTACTCTATCTTTTCCAACCTATTGGAGTGTGTCACCTAAGGTAGTGAAGAGAAATGTAGTGAAATTGGTAGTGGATGTAGCATTACTCTTTATGTCCTTCGCTCAACTGTTCTTCACAACTCCCTAAGGATACAAAATCACACATCTTATCAACTTCATCAAAGCATTCAAATGTACTCCGAATATATTTGGACAGAAAATGTGAAAGCATTTGTACCACCTCTATCAAATTTTGCATCCAAATACTCTGCATAAGCTTATATTAGAGCATTCACAGTCGTGATTGGTAAAAAATGACAAAATACATATTTTACATATAGCATTTTAGTATTTGCTATTATAGCAATATATATATATATATATATATATATATATATATATATATATACACGGTAAAAGGGATATAAACAACTTGCTCATTTAGTAAATGAGCAATTGATTATGTGGCATACATGTGATACATTGGACAACTAATACTTTTAAGAATTTTCCAATTACATGAATGTCACATCATCAATTGCTTATTTACTAAATGAGCAAGTTGCTCATACCCCTTTTTCCAATATATATATATATATATATATATATATATATATATATATATATATGGGGAAAATGGATATTAGCAACTTGCTCATTTAGTAAATGAGCAAGTGATGAGGTGGCATGCATGTAATTGGGAAATCCTAAAAGTTGTTAGATACTCAATGTATCACATGTAGATATATATATGATCGGACATCAAAGCATATATATATATATGATCGGACATCAAAGCATATATATATATATGATCGGACGGATCTTGAAGATCCATCCAACGATTTTAAAAAAATTTCAATAGTTTTTCAATTAACGGATCTTGAAGATCCGTCCTATATAGTATGCATATTCTTATATCCACTCATATATAGTAATCTACTATAGCAAAATCGTCAAAATATGCATAAATAGCAAACGAATGCAGCGCTTTGTTTGCTAAAATATGCATAAAATTGATAAATAGCAAACGACTGTGGATGCTCTTAGCCACATGTAAAGCACATCAAGCCGATAATACACATCAACTTCAATGTGATGACTCGCAACAAGAATGATATAGGGAAAAAAGGGTATGAGCAATTTGCTCATTTAGTAAATGAGCAGATGAGGTGGCATGCATGTAATTAGTAAATCCTAAAAGTTGTTAGATACTCAATGTATCGCATGTAGATATATATATGATCGGACATCAAAGCATCTATATAATAAAATACAAAGAAAGCTATCAAGTGGTTCTCCTTCAATCTCCTCAAAAATCAAAGGCCCAGATCTAAACTCACAAAACATATTTTCCCCCCAAAAGTTCCCTCCAAAACTCAAATTCAAATCCCCCACCCAAAACAACTCCTATATTTAATTAATTTTTTTTTTCTCTCTCTCTCTCTCCCTTCCTCCCTCTTCTATTCAAAAATTTTCCAAAATAAAATTTTTTAAATTTTTTTTAAAATAAAAAATTTAAAAACTAAAAAAATTTAAATTTTAAAAGCTTTAAAAATAGTTCAAAAAAATCAAAAAAAATCATATAATATGTTTTTTGCTAGACCCCAAAAGTTTCTCATATAATATATTTGCTACTTCAATTAATTTGCTCGACCTCCAAAATAATTTTATATGATCAAATAAGGTGCACCGTTCCGAAGACGTGTCAACGGGCAAACCTAGTATATATATGATCGGACGGATCTTGAAGATCCATCCAACGATTTTTAAAAAATTTCAATAGTGTTTTAATTAACAGATCTTGAAGATCTTGAAGATCTTGAAGATCCGTCCTGTACAGACTTTATCAAGATTGTGCTTAGAGAAGTGAAATATAGTGTTCTTAAGATAAAGAAGTGGACTTTAACCAGTGATATATAGTTTATCAAAGCCTTATTTATTCTTTTTTCTTTTTTCTTTTATGTATCGTCTTATATCAATTCGCATTGGATTATTCCGCCAAATAAATAATTAATTTTTAATGTGATGCACCTAACTAAATTTTCATTTCATATTCTTTTTAATGTAGGCCGACATATAATGTTCATGTGTGGAGAATTCCGTCGCTCGGGAATGTGATTCCATGTTGAAATTACTAAAATATTTTGATACTTCAATGTTGAAATTAGTACACGTTTTTCTTTTTGTTTTGTATGTACGTAGCTATAAACAATAGTTGTTTAGAACATAAATTTTGCATTTAAGCTGTTTGGATTGGACTCTTTTATTATTGTGAACATTGTATTTAAGCCATCTGTTGTATATATAATTGTGTTTTAAGTATGAAAGATTATTGTGATTGAGTTTGTATGTGCCTTATTATCATTAAATATTTGTGTTTGAATTTGTTTTATGTGCAAAGCTTTACTACATAATTGTTGAATATTAAATTATAATTATGATGATTTTGAAGTTGTAAATATGGGAAGGTTCTGTCGAATTTTTTAAAAATGTTATTGATATTTTAATTTATTTTTGGATAAAGTCTGTGCAATTTGCACAGGGGATATACTAGTATATAGCAATCTACTATAGCGAAATCATCAAAATATGCATAAATAGCAAACGAATGCAGCGCTTTGTTTGCTAAAATATGCATAAAATTAATAAATAGCAGACTGTGGATGCTCTTAGCCACATGTAAAGCACATCAAGCCGATAATACACATCAACTTCAATGTGATGACTCAGCAACAAGAATGATCATGTACCTATTGTTCTTCCTTACACTGCCTGTAGTTCAAAATCATAAATTAAAATTAACTGGAATTGCACTCAATTACTAACTCCAGTTCATTGTATCACATTGGGTTAGGGTTTATAACCAATTCAGATCAGTCGTCGTTATGCACAACCATCAGCTTCTCCATCAACATAACTAATAATCATAAACTCCAAAGCTTCATTTCTCTAGATAAAGTGATGGATGGTTTCAGGCATATGCATCAATCTGTAGCACAGAAATCAGAACTAACTGCTACTATCAGTCAGGAGCTAAGGGATTGTATTCTCAACTAGAGTAACCAAAGGAAGAGGAAAACTAAACAGGACGGGACCATGGTTTGACAACTTTAAGATCTGGCCTAAATAATTCCAGAGCGGGCATATGCACCACACACACATACGCACAAGACAGAAAACTGAAACAGTGAATTACATTCTATTTTTCATCAAGACGAAGACAGAAATCAATTAATGTATGCTACAACTAGCAAATATTCAAAGAGCAGTGTAAAATGATGTCTCATTGTACAGAGGCATAATAATAAAAATCATTACTCCTATTACATTTGATAGTACAAATTAATGAATACGGGATAGCAGAAAATAAATAAGCTTAAGGAAAGTTCATATGCAGCAAATGGCAAGACATAACCCAAACAATACCTTTGTTACTGCTGTGCACATTGTACCCTTGAGGGGCCCCCTTCATCTTCGTCATCTTCGCCGTAGGCTTCCTGTTGTCGTAGCTGTTGCCTCCGCCTCATCTCCTCATCCATATTAACGTCATGTAGAGTGGTTTCTTCACATTCATCCACTTCCATATCTGACAAGTGTTTGATAGTTCTAGGCGGTAAAACTTTTTCCAGACTTCGACATTGATCAGGCGAAAGGATAACCGAATCTGGGAATTCCACATTGAAGTGGATGTACAAGCGACCTTTCATGAAGGGCCTCTGATGATGAGGCATTCCCTCGTCATTGATTGCCTTATATTGTCCTGAGTTATTAAAAAAAGAACCATAATCATCAATAAGATGATTATATAATCACTTTTAAAAGAAATACTTCTCTTTTTTAAAATTACTACCCAGCATGACCTTCCTCTTCTAAAACTTTCCCATTTACTCGATCCACATAACCCTCAAAAAGCTGCATATCTTATGTAATAGCCCTCAAAAAGCTGCATATCTTATGTATCACACCCACAAAACTTAGAATAGCAACCCCCACTTTGTCATCTCCCAGGCAAAAAAGGAGATATGCTGATACCAATTAAATTTGACTTCAAATTAAATTACATTTTTCCTACTACATTATTCCTAAGCTACCCTTTACCATGCCCTAGCTCTAACCAAGATAAAATCGGAAGATTGAGAGGATCAATTCTAAACCAGATCCTAACCCAATGAATAACTAAATTATATTGTAGCGGAAAAAGAGAGAAAAGTTGAGGAATAAGAAGTGAATGAAGAAAAATGAGGTAGTAGTGGGTGGAGGTGAGGGTGGAGGAAGTGGGCATGGAAAAAAGATGAGTACAGATGCAAAAGGAAGTTTAGAATGAGGAGAGATGAGAAGGATATCAGTATAGAATAGGAGAAGTATAGGTTAAAATGAGGAAGAAAAAGAGGCCGATGCTACTTCATATTTAAACAGCCAGATAAAAAAGTACGGCTTATTTGAACAAACTTATATATTTTGTGGGATCTTATGAAGTGGAAAAGTTTCTAGGAGGGTGTATAGAAGAAAAAAAAATTACGATTTACAAAATACACAATTAAGGAAATAAATTAAACAAGTAAAATAAAAAGGTAATATAACATAAAAGGTCCATGAGAGAATATACATACCAGGCTTAATAACTTCACCAGGATTTTGTTTAATCAGCAATTGCCTACCATCAAGATGAGTGAGAGCAAACTGAAAACCACACAATGCCTCTGTCAGACTGAGTGTGTGCTCCACATAGAGGTCATCAAATTTCCTCTTGAATTTAGGGTGCTCCCTGAGTTGCAACACAAAAACAATGTCCCCAGTCACTGTTTCGGGCTGCAAAATCCACAATTTACATACAAATCTTAAGCAATCCAGCCAAAAAGGTTCAAGAAAACATATAGGTTTTTGGGTTTTTGATACATATGGCATGTACTATGAAGAGAATCTACAGTGCATAGGTAATGAGGACATCACTTCGAAACGTTTTGGGCACTTCTATCAGCGCATTGTTTGACATGACTATTTTATTAGCCTAATATTTTTATTTCAGCATTTATATTTGTTTTTGCCATTTTTAGCCATATGCAGTACTTTTGCGATTTGCACCCTTTATTTTCTGCATTATGATATTTTGAAGATCTGTATTGAAATTTGTTTTAAGCCTATATATAAACCTCTTAATTAATGAAAAATAATGTTTTCGTTGATTTAAAAAAAATTGTGTGATTAAGTTTTGTCCTTCATTCCGCTCTTTTGTGTGAGACATTGAGAGAATATTAAAGTTTGTGACAACCTCTAGATCCCACCTCCATCTCCACCCCTCTAGCCTCCACCACCACAACCCAAACCTTCCCCACTCCAAATCCCCACATCCAATTCAAATCTAAAACTCTAATCTCCAAATCCAATTCAAATCCCTAATCCCCAAATCTTCAATCCATCCCTTAACCTAATCTTCACATTAAGAAAATAATCTGTGGAGGAGTGCAACGCCATCTAGGCAGTTAAAATCAGTTTTTGGAACTAATCGGTTTAGGAGTGATTAGTGATTAATCGTAAAATAATCAGGGATTAAATCGGAAAAATCGTTTTATATATATATATATATATATAGGGAAAGCTTCGGTTGAGCACTCCTCTAGTGCTCACCGCGTGAACACTAGGCCTTCGGGCGTTCATATCGAAAATCCGAACCGTTCACATTGATCTACACATCTAAATTAGTCTAAATATGTAAAATCAAATCATTTGAAATTCATTTGCCCATCCATCATGTGACTATAAAAACAATGATTTTCAGCCATACAATTGTATGGCTGAAAATCATTGTTTGTATGGCTGAAAATCATTGTTTTTATAGTCACATGATGGATGGGCAAATGAATTTCAAATGATTTGATTTTACATATTTAGACTAATTTAGATGTGTAGATCAATGTGAACGGTTCGGATTTTCGATATGAACGCCCGAAGGCCTAGTGTTCACGCGGTGAGCACTAGAGGAGTGTTCAACCGAAGCTTTCCCTATGTGTATATATATATATATATATGGGGAAAAGGGATATGAGCAACTTGCTCATTTTGTAAATAAGCAATTGATGAGGTGGCATGCATGTGATTGGAAAATTTTAAAAGTGGTTAGTTATCCAATGTATCACATGCATGCCACATCATCAATTGCTCACTTACTAAATGAGCAAGTTGCTCATATCCCTTTTACCCTATATATATATATATATATATATATATATATATATATATATATATATATATATATATATATATGAGTTCCCTTCTGTTGTGCACTAGGCCTTCCTGTCTTCGTATTAACGATCTGCACCATTCACATTAATCTACACATCTAAATTAGTCTAGATATATAAAATCAAATTATTTGAAATTCATTTGCCCATCCATCATGTGACTATAAAACAACGATTTTCAGCCATACAATTTTGTAACACTTCAATGGATGGAAAATAAATTTCAAATAATTTGATTTTACATATTTAGACTAATTTAGATGTGTAGATCAATGTGAACGGTTCAGATCTTCAATACGAAGGCAGGAAGGTCGAGTGCACACGAAAGTCTAGTGTGCAACGGAATATATATATATACATATATATATATATATATATATACATATATATATATATATATATATATATAATTAAAAAAAAATATATCCTCATTATGTAGCAACTATGAAACACGGATATGGTACGCATCCGGTACGCGGATACACGATTTCTCAAAAACTTGGATACCGGTACGTTAGGATACGTTTAAATAAAATAAATAAAAATAATTAATAATATATATTAGATCCATATTCTTATCAACTTTGAGATTAGATTTCTGTAATTGATTTATCTGCATGTTTACAGGACATCAATATTTTTATCATTATTCTTATCACTGGTTTACATGACATCAGTATGTTGTGCAATTGTTTACAGGACATCAGTATATTATGCAAGTGTTTACATGACATCATCAACAAAAGCAACAAAAGCAAAAAAAACAAAAAATTGAAAAGAAAAAAAAAGTTAAAAAAAAACCCAAAACGTATCCTCGACGTATCCCAGTGTATCCAAAGCGTATCCGATATTTTTTTATTTTTTATTTAATTAAATCCTCCGGATACGTATCCGCCACGTATCCGGCACGTATCGCCCCCGATACGTATTAGATACATGATACGTGACCTACGGAGAGTATCCGTACTTTATAGTGTAGCAACTATAAATCATAACATAGAACTATTATGAGAATATCCAATAAGAACATATAGTTATATAGAAAAATAAGAGAGTACTTGATTTGAGCTGAGTTTTGATTCTGGATGTGGGTCGGGTCGGGTTTGCTGGTCGGTTCCATCAAACAAAAACAATCGGGGAGAAACAGCGTGAACAGCAAGAGGTGGTGCAGCAGATGCGGGCCGGATCAAGTATGCGACGGCGCAAGGGGAGCGACGACGGGACAGGTTTGGGTTTGCGCGAAGAAGAACAGAGCGGCTACATGTCGGGTTTGGATTTGCGCGAGGACCAGAAGGGGTTTGGATTTTGGATTTGAATTTGGATTTGAGTTAGAGTCGGATTTAGCCCAAATAATGCAAACAAGCATGAAAATTCGAGAAGATTCAATCGGTTAATCAGCAACTTAAAATCGGCCGATTAACCACTAATCGACCGATTATACCCGATAAAATCGCTAACTATTGAAATATTATAAATCGCTAAAATAATAATTGCCTAGCTTCCGTTTAGCGATTAATCGGAGATTAATTGGGTGTAATCGGGGATTTTAACAGCTTAGAACGCCACTTACGTCGATGACTAGCATATTCTTCCTCTCCATCCGTGGCGGCGACACTTCCATCGAACCCCGGTAATTTCTTTGCATTCATCCATTATTGTTGGTACTGCCCTATCATCTCTAGAATGTTATCTGAATTATCTGTCATCCATAAATATTGAGGTGTGCTTCTACTTACCAATTAGCCTACGAATCATTATTGAATATTTTAATTGCTATGAACGCTTAAATATATTTGTTGATTGTTAGGCTTGAATCTTTAATTGAGACTGTTAAACTTATTCAATTTCTTGAAAATCCATCATATAAATCACTAGTTTTACTTTCTAACTTAATTAGCACTACTTGTTGGTAAACATAATCTTTTGATATTCTTGAAAAATTCTCCACCAAGGGTTAAGTTTACATCATTTTTTGTATCAGAGCGAAGTTATTAAAACCCTAGTCCTTGCATCATTTAGTCATAATTTTTGCATTCAGTTAGGATCATTTTAGGGTTATTTTTTTATAGATCATTTTAGGTCACGTTTCCCCAAATTTCAGCAAGCACACGTCCTCATGACCCAGAGTTTTCCGCTTTTGGTGAATGCGTCTTCGCAGCACCATCACGAATCCTAACGAGTCTTTCTTATCTCTCTTAAACTTACCTAATCAGGAATCCTAGAAATCAGCGAGCCCCTCTTCGAACTGACATGGACAACACTGATATTTTCACTATCCTCGCTGTCATTCAAGCAACTCTCACTAATATCAATCAAAGGCTTGAGCAAGTGGAATTGAATCAAAATATTTTTCCTGAGCTTCATCGTCAAATCCCTCAAGGGAATGATCATGACGACCGACGTCAAGATCGTAACCCTGACGAACAATACAAGAAGAACGTTAAGGCTGACGAACAATACAAAAATAACATTTTGGGTTCCCCACTTTGAATGCCAAATGGAACCCCGAGCTTATCTCGATTGGATCCATGTCATGGACCATTACGTTGTGTGGTTTGACATTAGCAAGCCCTGAAGGTCAAATTTGCAACAATAAAATTGACTGGTAAAGTTCAACAACACTGAACCAATCTTGAACATGCCAGTAGAGACTGAGGCTTGACACTCATAACCACTTGGGAGGCCATGAAAGAGAAACTCACTGACAAATATATGTCCTTGTCGTTGCTCACCCGATTGCTAGATTCATGAAACCAGCTCTATCAAGAAAGCAAATCCACCCAAAAGTATGTGGATAAGTTCAACGAATTCCTCATTCGGTGCAATGCTTTAGGTAAAGAGAGCAAAGAACAAACCATCTCTAAGTTCAGGGCTGGACTACGAGCCGATCTAAGGAACGAGCTAATCCATATAAATGTGGACTCCTTGGCAGCGGCTTATGCCCTTATCCTCAATATGAATTCCTTTAAAATAAGTTCCTCTTACAAGTCTAGCAATTCGAGAGATCATTCCTCTAAAATGACTTCCACTGATCCTTCTAGATCTAATTCCTCTTCTTAGTACCCCAACAAGTCTTACCCAAGTAAGCCTACTTCAAATCCCTATCCATCAAGAAATGACAACAAGGATAAGAACACTGAAAAATACTACTCTAAGAATAATCCTCTCACTAAGTGTTATAAATGCAAGGGATACAGTCATGTTGCTAGCAACTGTCCTAGCCCCAGTAGGATCAAAATGGTAGAAGGTACCGCTGTCATTGTTGATAATTCCGACAGTGAGTTTTCCTATGAACCTAATGAAAGTGATGAATTCGGTGAAGAAGAGGATGACCAGTATATCAACTGTATTCGGTCGATCCAATTACCTCCTTTAAATGTATTCAAATGTACATTGTCCCGACCAAAAGAAGATTGGAAGCGCACAGTTATAATCCACACATTCACAACAATAGGTGTCAAAAACTGTAAGTTGATTGTTGATAGTGGAAGCAGTATCTATCTCTTCAGCAGTCCCAGCCAAGACCGGGCTTAAAGCTGAACCTCATCCACACCCATACAAAGTATCTTGGATTGATGCGACGGTCCTCCAAGTAACACAACGTTGTTTGGTCCATGTAGATTTCAAAGCCTACAAAGAACAAATTTGGTGTGATATGCTCAAAATGGATGTGGGTCAAGTAATTTTAGGGAGACCTTGGTTATATGACCTCGATGTAACAATATATGGTTGATCCAACCAACGTGTTCCACCACGACAGAGTAAAGATAAAGCTCATACCCGTGAAACCACAAACTAGTCTATCTGTGACAACACCAACTACCTTGAGAAAGGACAAAGAAGTAGCTTATATGAGTGAAGAGGAACTCCTGGAAGAAATTGACAAAGAGACAACCGTTCTACTCACAGCGAGGGAAGCCCCTAAAAAGCCAGTCACCCATCCCTCCACAAGTCACTCCTAAATTTGCAGATGTGTTTCCTGTTGACCTCCCCAACCAGTTACCGCCACTCATAGTTTTAAATCTCGGTTTTCGGACGCATCTCGACAAGGGGTGTTTCGTCTCGGATCGGAGAAATTGGAGATCTCGAGGAAACGTGATCATATCGGATGTTCATTTCCTATACTTAATAAAAAAAATATATATTTACTAAATAAGATATTATATGTCCTACATGTCATTTATCAAATAAAATAAGGTATAATGTAACTAATCACATGAGTCAATTACGGTAAATATTCACAAAATTTAACAATATAAAAGAGAATGTAATATAAGTATATAACTAAATTGAATTTGCATTGATTAGAAAAAATGTATTAGTTAATAAACTTACTTGACTTTGCATATATACAAACAATAGCAAGACGAATCCTCACATTATCTTAGCTTAAGGTCCTATATTGAAAGAAGTGCAAAAAGTAAAATAAACTTTTTATATATATTCACAAGAACATGTGTTTATTTCGGCTGATATTTCGCTAATTTCGGCAATATATAGACCGATATTTCTACAATTTTGGCCGAAATCTACATATTTCGGTCCAAAACGATATAGAGTATTAAATGTGATTTCATATCAGCAAGCTAGCCGAAACAAAATTTCGACCGAAATTTCGGCCGTATCGGAGGAAATTGAAAACAGTGCCCCCACTGTGTGACATCCAACACGTTATTGATCTGGTTCCGAAAGCGAGTCTTCCTAACTTGCCGAAATTTCGGCCGTATCGGAGGAAATTTAAAATAGTGCCCCCACTACGTGACATTTAACACGTTATTGATCTAGTTCTGAAAGCTTAACTTGCCACACTATCAGATGAATCCGACGGAACATGTTCAGCTGAAAAGGAGTTGAGTTATTCGTAAAGGGCTTCATTAGAGAAAGCTTAAGTCTTTGCACAGTCTCTGCTCTCCAAAGAAAGATGGAACCAAGCGTATGTGTGGACAGACGTACCAAACAAAATCACGGTGAAGTACCGTTTTTTCCATTCTCGATTTGGATGACATGTTGGACATGATCTCTGGTGCCACAATCTTTTTCAAGATTGGCCGTAAAAGTGGGTACCACCAAATACGTGTTCGTCCTGGTGATGAATGGAAGATCGCTTTCACGACGAATAATGGCTTGTATGAATGGATGGTCATGCCGTTTGGAATGACGAATATCTCAAACACGTTTATGAGGATCATGACACAAGTACTCTGTCCTTTTATGGGCAAGTCCTTGTAGTGTACTTTGATGATATTCTCATTTACAGCTGATCTGTTGGGTAACATCTTGACTATTTGAGACAAGTCTGCAGTGTTTTGAGAAAGAAACAACTTTATACTAATCCTACCAAATGTACCTTCCTCTCTAATCAGACCATCTTTTTGTGCCAAAATATCTGCTGACCCAGAAAAGATACAAGTTATTATTGAATGGGTTGAACCCCATAACATACGTGATGTGCGAAGTTTTTATGATCTTGTCACCTTTTATCGTCGGTTTGTGCAAGGTATTAGCACAATCATGGCTCCGATAACCGACTGTTTGAAGAAAGATGAATTCATCTGGTCGAAAGCAATCACGAAAGTCTTTGAAGAGATCAAGAAAAAAATGACTCAAACACATATCATGAGGTTGCCACCGGTATAAGTGGAGTCATCAGTCAAGTCTCATCTTGTTGCTTATTTCAGCGAAAAGCTGAATGAGGCAAAACAAAAATACTCCACTTATGACAAGAAATTTTATGCAGTAATTCAGTCACTTCACCTGCCACAAGAATTCGTCATTTTCTCAGATCATGAGGCCTTAAGATTCCTTAACTCTCAACAAAAGTTGAATCCAATACATGCTCGATGGGTATTGTTCCTACAAGAATATTTGTATACCATTAGGCATAAGAAAGGGATTGATAATAAGATTGCGGATGCGCTAAGTTATTGTCACGTGATCTTATCCACACTGCGCCCCAAAATTATTGGTTTTGAGAGATTAAAAAATGAGTATGCCTCCTACCAAGATTTTCATGAGATCAACACCTCTTTGAAGGATGGCATCACTCGAGTAAAAAGATGATTTTCTCTTCTATCGCTCCAAACTGTGCATTCCTAGTACATCATTAGGAGAGCATCTTGTTGGGAAATTGCACGCTGGTGGCCTTGCTGAACACTTTGGGCATAGCAAGACCATTGATGTTGTGGAACATAGATTTTACTGGCCTAAGCTTAAGAGGGACGTTGCGAGACTTGTTAACAGGTGTCATACTTGTCAACTCGCCAAACAACAAAAAAATAACACAAGTCTGTATACTCCATTACATTTTTTCAGTCGCCCTTGGGATGATCAATGTAGTCGAAGGCGAAAGGCGCAAAACAAATTCATTACCCCATAAAAAGCCTGAGGTGCAAGGCGCAATTTGAGGTGCAAGCCTCACTTAATCAAGGCGCACTATTATTTTTTGGAGTTTTTAAAATTTATAAATAAGATTATATATGAATATAACAAGGATCACCAATTAGAGGGTCCATTGATAAAAATCACTCTAAATGAGAAAAAAATTTCATATATTATAAGGTCATTTCCTGATGCGGTTTGTTTTTGGGGAACGTGTGGATGCACCAGGCGTGAGTTCTTACTCAATTTGTATTGAAGGAGGAGACACCTATGCAGATGATCCTTGGCTGGACGAACGGTACTGAGGTAGGCGGTATTGATGTGGAGGCTGATGCTCAGCTCGGATCTTTGAGGCTCGGATCCGAGGGTCTCGTGTACCTGCAGACGGTCTCGGAACACCGGGGTTGGTCCCGATGGCAGACCCTCCGACGATCTAGTCAGTCACTAAGTGAGAGTAACAGTAACTAGGATTTGAGTAGGGGAAAAATTGATTACCAGGTGAAGGAGTAGGGGTCTGGTATTTATAGAAGATGCCAACCGGGTCTGGACCCGTTTGGAGCCGGGTCTGGACCCGGTTGCCCGCGTGGCTGAAGCGGTGGAAACCCGAGCGATTTAGGGCTGACGTGACAGATGTCCGGGCGGTTCCCCGGGCTGACATGGCAGTAGTCCGGGCAATTTTTCGATGCTGACGTGGAGGATCTGGAGGATCAGGAGGTGCGCGCATCCTGAGGGGATCCTGTGGCCCAGGATGGACCACGTCGTTTCTAACCCATATCACAAGCCCCACACTTCTGTAGGGCCGGGTGAACCAGCCCTGTTGGAGTGATTCTTTGCCTCTGTAGGAAGAGCAGGGTGGATGTTTGGGGTGAGAAAGTAGGATCTGCAATCTTCTGAAGAGCCAGCGGGTAGGAGGAATGGATCCCTCATTGGAGTTTGCGCGGGAGGCTGTGTAGAGAAGGAGAGCCAGAGCGATGCTTGCCGATGCTTGGGGGTCGGCAAAACGAGCCCATGGGTCGGCAGACGAGCCCCAAGGGTCGGCAAACGAGCCCATAGAGTCGGCAGACGAGCCCCAAGGGTCGGCAGACGGTCCCCTCGCTAGTTAGAAGAGCGAGGGGACGCTAAGGTCGACTTTGTGGGAGATTGGCTTTTTATAGTGCTTGGGGGTCGGCAGACGAGCTCGAAGGTTCGGTAGACGAGCTCCAAGGGTTGGTAGACGATCTCCTTGTTAGTTGGAAGAGCGAAGGGAGGCGAGGTTTTCCTCTGGGGCTCGGTTTGTTGAGAACTAGGGGTCGGCTGACGAGCCCCAGGGGTCGGCAGACGAGCCCTAGGGGTCGGCAGACAGTCCCTTCGCTAGTTGGAAGAGCGAGGGGACGCTGAGGACGACTTTGTAGGGGATTGGCTTTTTAAAGTGCTTGGGGGTCGGCGGACGAGCTCGAAGGTTCGGTAGACGAGCTCCAAGGGTTGGTAGACGGTCTCCTTGCTAGTTGGAAGAGCGAGGGGAGGCGAGGTCTTCTTCCGGGGCTCGGTTTGTTGAGAACTAGGGGTCGGCTGACGAGTCCTTTGCGGCAAGAGGAGGGCCCATGGGGCTCGCGTTGCTCTCCGAGCTCCGAGCCCTTCTGAACAAGGAGGCTGTTTTGGGGCTCGTGATGCCATCCGAGCTCCGAGCCCCTCCGAAGTAAAAAAGGGGGCTAGCTGGGGCTCGCGGTACTATCCGAGCGCCGAGCCCCTCCGAAGTAATAAGGGGGCTAGCTGATACTATCCGAGCGTCGAGCCCCTCCGAAAAAAGGGAGGCAGTTGGGGCTCGCGGTGCTATCCGAGCGCCGAGCCCCACCAAAGTAAAAAAAGGGGGCTAGCTGTGGCTCGCGGTACTATCCGAGCGCCGAGCCCCTCCGAAGTAATAAGGGGGCTAGCTGAGGCTCGCGATACTATCCGAGCGCCGAGTCCCTCCAAAAAAAGGGAGGCAGTTGGGGCTCGCAGTGCTATCCGAGCGCCGAGCCCCTCCGAAGTAAAAAGGGAGGCAGTTGCGGCTCGCGGTTCTATCCGAGCACCGAGTCCCTGCGAAATAGAGAGGGCTAGTAGGGGCTCAAGGGGAATTATTGGCTCGCGCTTCTATCCGAGCGTCGACCCTCCTGTGAGAATAGAAGGGGAATTATTGGCTCGCGCTTCTATCCGAGCGTCGACCCTCCTGTGAGAATAGAAGGTAGTCCCTCCGAAAAAAGGGAGGCAGTTGGGGCTCGCGGTGCTATCCGAGCGCCGAGCCCCTCCGAAGTAAAAAGGGAGGCAGTTGCGGCTCGCGGTTCTATCCGAGCGCCGAGTCCCTGCGAAATAGAGGGGGCTAGTAGGGGCTCAAGGGGAATTATTGGCTCACGCTTCTATCCGAGCGTCGACCCTCCTGTGAGAATAGAAGGAGAATTATTGGCTCGCGCTTCTATCCGAGCGTCGACCCTCCTAAGATAATAGAAGGGGAATTATTGGCTGGCGCTTCTATCCGAGCGTCGACCCTCCTGTGAGAATAGAAGGAATTATTGGCTCGCGTGATAATAGAAAGGGAATTATTGGCTCGCGCTTCTATCCGAGCGTCGACCCTCCTGTGAGAATAGAAGGGGAATTATTGGCTCTTGCTTCTATCCGAGCGTCGACCCTCCTGTGATAATTAGAAGGGGAATTATTGGCTCGTGCTTCTATCCGAGCGTCGACCCTTCTGACTTTGTCGAAAAAAGCCTTTCTGGAGAGAAAAAAGGTGGAGGGGTAGTGTGGTAATTTCATGCCTATTGCTGACGTTATGGGCGCAAAGATCAAAGCGCTTCTAGATCTTGGTAGCCGTTGGATCTTGTCAGTTAAGATCCAATGGCCAGATCTTTTTTTTGCAAAAATCGAGGAGTCGTTTTCCTCTTTAAAACCCCATCCCCCTCCCTCATTTCTCCATCTTCACCTTATTACTCATTTTCCAATTTTTAACAAGAGCGGGAATCTTACTTGCCGTCGGCAGATTTTCCGGTGGCCGTAACTTTCTACGCTCCAAGTTAGTATTTTTCTTTTAGTAAATGCCGCGAACTCAGTCCGGATCCGACGCTAGCTCGTCAGGTCATTCTGCAGGGGAATCGGAGCAGGAAACGTCCTCGTCTTTGAGCAAGTACAAGGTGAAGGAGGAGGTTCTTACCGACCCCGGGTCAGACGGTGGTGACGATGTTGTCTTTGTGGTATCACCATTGAGGTCCAGGAGACCAGAGAAGGAGCCCATGGATGAGGGTGACGAGGAAGGTTCGCAGGGGGACGGCGAGGACGAGGACGAGGAGGAACTGGATCAGGAGTGGGATGATGATGATGAGGAGGGGGACGAAGATGAGCAGGTCGCCGAGGGTGCTGAGGGTGACGAGGAAGACGAGGAGGAGGTCGACGAACAGGAGGCTGGTCAAGGCACGGCTGGAGGGCCGACAGGGGTCGGGGAAGACCTTCCACCACTTCCCCCTTTGTCGATGCCGTCCCCCGAGCGTAAGGCTCGCCCTCGTCGGAAGAAGAAAGCCATGACCATTCCCCACAGTCCTTCCTCGCCTGATGAGTACGCTCCGAGACCGGGTCTCGAGTTTCCCCCGCTCACCTTCAGGAATTCCGGGTCGATTCGTATGTATCCTGACGATATTAAGGACATCGAACCGATCCCTCCCGTGTCGGGCGAAGACACTCAGGTGAAGATCCGCGCAAATAGCATCCCGAGCATTCTGAAGGCGGAGTAGCTCAACATTATCAGGGCTGCCTACTATATTCCACGGGAGTTCGAGCTCTGCCTTCCGAGCCCGGGTATTCGGCCCACCACGGCTCTGGCGCCGGGGTATTGTATGTTTCCTGAGGACGCCTTCCTCTCGGGGCTGAGGCTGTCCCTCCATCCTTTCGTGAAGAGGGTTTTGAACTGGGCGAAGCTGTGTCCTATGCAGTACGGTCCGAACTCCTGGAAACATTTAGTCTGCTACATGCTGAAGTGTCAAGAGAAAGGAGTGAGGCCGAGGCTGACGTACTTCCGAGCTATTTTTGGGATTGGTTCGCTCGGAGATCAGGAGGGGATATTTTACTTTTCGCCGAGGCCGCATAAGAAGGTTATGCACGGTCACCCGGACTCTATAAAGGCGTGGAAAGAAAAGTATTTTGTAGTTCGAACTGAGGGGTCTCGGGGAATCCCAACCAGATGGAACTTCGTCAAGCCGAAGCACAAGCCTCCAAGGAAGAGCGACTTGACTGCCAAGGAATGGAAAAGGGTGGAGAAGATCACTGAGGGGCACAGTATAACGTGGCCTCGAGTGACCGAGATACACCTCGCCCGGACCGGACTGAGTCCTGCCGACCCCAGTATGTCTCTTTCCGAATATGTTCATTTCCTGCCTTCGTGTTAACGTTAGCTTTTCTTTTGTATTTTTTGTAGGGATGACAACCCAACAGGCGGACGCGAAGAAGTTGTTGCTCGCTATCGCTGAGAAGGCGAGGGTGGAGAAGAGGAAGAGGGCCGAGCAGGAGAGAATAGCGGCCGAGAAGCGGAAGCTTGCCGCGCAGATCGGCGCTTCCTCCCAGGTGCAGGCATCGGCGGCCGAGGAGCCTTCTCCGGCGAAGAGGGCTAAAAGGCCACACTCCCAGTCCTCCCATTCGTCGAAGGGGGATCGGGACGCGGCTGGCGGTTCGGGCAAGACCGTGGATGCCCCGGAAAAAGGGCTCCCCCCTCTCCGGCCGAGCGCCGCGGAGATGGTGAGCAAGCATGGCACGCTGCCATTTGCCCCCGATTGGTCCATCGTGCGGGGCGATTCTCTGCTCGACGAGCCTGTGGCGGTCGAGTTCGTCTCGAAGTGCGCCACCGAGCGCGATCGGATGGCCCTGGCGGTGCAGACGGCGGACCAGGCCTATATGCGGTGGTCTCAGGCGACCCTCTCGGTAAGTTGGCTTGGCTTTATTCTTTACTCAATGACTTGGAGTTTTTCTGATCTCTCTCTTCGGACAGACGATGCTCCATGGCCAGCACTTCCACAAGTGCTTGGAGAAGGAGATACTCACCGAGAGGCAGAATGCAGAGAAGTACCTCCGTGAGCTGAACAAGGCCACGGATGAGCTGAAAGAGGCACGTGGACCATCTCCACTATGGGTGGACGCCGAACCTTCCTCACCCCAGGGGGCGATGATACGGGGGGCAATCAGGTCGATGAAGGGGTGCCACCCCCCCTCAAGAATAGATCTTTTTCCTCTTTTTCTTTTCTTGTTTTGATGTAAATACCTTGGGCGGACTGGCCACCGCAACTTTTGTATCAAACTTTTTGAAAGCAATGAAATTTATTTTTTGGGCCGATCCTTTCATACTTGTGTTTTTTGTGATGTTTGTTCTCGTCTTTTGATAGACGCACGGGACCAGTGTCGCCCTCCCCATTTTTGCCGAGGTACCCCTAGATCGAACGGGGGAGGCCACGGAGGAAGTTTTGCTTCGTCAACAGAAGCAAGCTCGGGACCGAGCCGCCGCCTTTAACTATTTTCTGAACAAGTCCAGGGAGCTCGGCTTCGAGTTGGCATGCCTGAAGAAAGCCGTAGCTGACCGGGACTGGTGGGTTATCGAGACAGACTGGTCCCTCTCGGATGTTTCGAGCGCGGGGTCGGCTTCGGAGTCATTACTTCGTAAGGCCATAGTCGAGAAGGAGCAGGAGATCCGCAGACTGAAGCTGGTGTTGGGCGCTGGTTTGATAGAAGGGGCCAGCAACGCGACTCCGGGGCGGTCTCCGATATTTCTACCAGATGGGGTGCAGCCCGAAGATACGGGAAGCTCGGTGGCAAGCGTGTCTTCCCGGGTCGGTCCGGCCGGGCGCGACGGAAGTCCCGAATTCGAGTTCGCGGCCGAGTGAGTTGTGAGCTTTCTCATTGTATTTCTACCGGCGTTCATTGAGTTGTAAGCAATGAGTAATGAATAAGAACCTTTGATTTTCCACGCTCTGATCACCTTGGTTGTTAGGGACGGTTGTCGGGCTAGTTGCGCAGGGGTCGGCTCCAAGGTGGCCTATTGCAACGGGCGCGACGGTGGCGGCGATTAGCTTTTTGGTAAGCAATAACTGTCGACGTTTCGCATTCCCATGAGCATTTATAGCGACGTTTCGCCTTCCGCCGTTTCGCATTCCCAGACGCAATAAATGAGGGCCTCAGGGGGCTATATAATCCCCCACTCCCCTCGTTGGTTGTCAGGCAGTGAGCCGTCTGACTCGGGTGCCTGCCAAAGGCGGACACCCGGAGAATATAATGTTTCCGAGTACTCCGGATCGGAGGCACACCGATCACCCTTGGACTATTCGGGGTTCAGGCCGTTAGGACCAGTGTAGTCGAAGGCGCAAGGCGCAAGTAATTTCAATTACTTGAAAAAAGCCTGAGGCGCAAGGCGCAATTTGAGGCGCAAGCCTTAGTTATCTGAGGCGCACTATTAATTTTTGGGAGTTTTAAAAACTTTAAATTAGAGTATATAAATAAGATAACATCATAGTAACAAAAATATATTGTATATAATGACCATATACTTAAAAAGGTATGGAAGACATACCTGTTCGGTCGTTAATCAAAATTTGCATATGAAAAGTTCACATCAAAACCTATAAAATGTCGAAAAAAATTATCTACTAATAAAATGTCGAAAAAAATTATCTACTAATCAAAATTTGTATATTTTGTTACTTGTCTTAAATTTTAATTGTCGCATTATCACATATTTAGTATTTATCTACTAATCAAATGTATATTTTTTGTTTTCATGCAGATAATTGAGAAATAAGTATAAATCGCCAATGAGAATTGAGAAGATTTGCACGACGCGAGTTTATTATCTTGCTCCAAAGAAAAAATTTGATTTAATGTGTGTTTTTGTAAAACATTAAAACTAAAATAGTACAATACTACAATGTGAGTTTATTTTGTAGGTGTAAGTGTGTAACTGTGTAACACTGTAACTTATAATGCGAAGTGTGTACGTGTAATTGTGTATTGCAAGTTTGCAACCACAACAAGCATAACAGAGGCACAAGTATTAGACCATTATATTTCCCCCCATATTATAATAATGATCGGCATTCTCTCGTATACTTTCGTATAGATTAACAATTACTACATGCTGCACTACAGTGCTACACTACTGTCACTACAAGCACTACATGCAGTACAACTAGCATAACTCACTCTTATGCTGTAAAGCATCAAATCCAATGATCTCTATCATCTCCAAATTTTAATTTCCAAACGCTAATACACCAACAACAACAAAAAAGAAACAAAACACAGTAAAAAAATAAAGGAAAAAAAGAAAAACCCAAATACTGAAAGTCAGAAACAATTTGATGAGGACATCTTTCCTGTTTAGTTATTTCATTACCATTTTTGTTTCTGGCAATTATAGTCGTATGTAATCTTTTTGTAATTTTTAGATTTTGAGAATATTTTGGAGATGTGTTTCAAGATGTAATTGAGCCTATTTAAAGGCCTTGAGATTAATAAGAAAGTATGCCATTATTGATCAAAAAAATCTGTGTTGAGTTTTGCTCTTCATTTTCTCTCCTTTGTGTGATACAATTGAGATCAAATTAGGGTTTGTGATAAATCCTAATCTAGCTTTAGAATTAGTGATTAATTCTAAAATTTATCCCCAATTAAAATTCCCAATACAATTTCCCTAATTCCCAAATACTAAACCCTAATCACCAATTCCCCACGCCAGCCGCCATCCACATTTCTTCTCTAACCTCTCCTTCACATACCCCTACTCCCGATCGACAAACGAAGAAGAAGAAAACCCAGTCCACCCATCTCTTCTCCAATTTCCCCTATCCCGACCTCGACAACGTCCCCAACTCTCCTCACCACCGCCGTCGCCCTAGCCCCGTCACCACCTCACCGCGACCCCACCCTCACCACAACTCCGTCAGCCCCTTCATCTTCTCCATCTTCTCCCGACCACAACCCATCTCCCCAAACCCTAATCTCCACAGGTCCCCCAACAGCTTCGACTGCCTTCTCTCTTCCTGTGCGCCCGTTCGCCCCACCTCTCGACGACTTCGCCGCCGTCACCAGCGCCGCCCCTTGCCGTCGTCGACGTCGACCAGTGACGCCGTCGGCCATTGTGAATTTGCTAGTGGAGTTACTGTCTACCATTACTGTGTTGCTGTGATCTCAGTCGCTGCCCTACTCGATCTACGCGGTTTCTTCACATTCGGTATACTCTTTCCATTCTTAATATTTGTGTTCTACTGCCTTATCATCTAGTTTATTATCTGATTTGCCTGTCGTCCACAAAATTAATTGAGATTGAGTGTTCCACATACCTGAATAGAGTACGAATCATTATTGGACTTCTTACCTGCTAAAACACATAGGGATTTAATTGATTGTAAGGTTGATTTATTAATTGGGACTGCTGAACTTATTCAATTCTTGAAAACCCATCGAACCTGTTAATTGTTAAAAATTTCCAACTTCGATCCGCACTTTCATGTTGGTAAAATTAACCCATTAAAATTCTTGGAAATTCTCTAATTTTAGAGTTGGTTTTACATCACAATTACTGAGTACTAACGCTAATAAACCAACAACAACAAAAAAAAACCTAAACGCAGGAAAAAGAAAAGGAAGAAAAAAAAAACTGATTCGTCCAAAACACAGTAAGAAAAAAAAATAAAAATAAAATAAAAACCCAAATACTCCAAAACTTACTACCCCTATTAACCAACCCAAAAAGAAGCAAAACCAAGGGGAAAAAAAAAAAAACCTGCTTCGTCGCCGTCGATGGTCCTTCGTCGCTGTCAGTGGAGCTTCGTCGCCGTCGCCGTTGGTGGAGCTTCGTCGCCGTCGCTGTTGGTGGAGGTTCGTCGCCGTCTGGAGGTGGGTGGAGGGGGGGAGAGATTGAGGAAGGGGATGAAGTTTGAGATTGAGAAGGGAAGGGGACTGATTTACTGCGCCTTTTGCTGAGGCGCAATGAAGCGCGAAGCACTGAGGCGCAGCGAGGCGTTCGCTTCGACATCGCTTCGGCTCACCACTGCGCATCAGCCCAAGCGCGAGGCGCACAGCCTCAGATCGCCTGCGCCTTGCGCCTGAGGCGCGCCTTCGACTTCACTGGTTAGGACCGTGAGACCCCGGGTTGTTCGTTGGTGAGCGGTGGGCCGATCGATCGGTTCGGGGGGTCAGAGGGAGCCGAAGCGTGGTGGCTCTTCTGCCGTCCGGAAACAATTGGGGGTTTTGGGCTCGTAAGAGCTGTAAACCCCGAGTTGTTCGGGGGCGAGAGGAGGGTCAGCTGAACAGCTCGAAGGCTCGGAGCATTTATTCCGGGACGGAGAGAGCAGCGGGTCGATGGCCCCCCTGCCATCCTGGAACAATTCGGGGTTTAGGCTGGTCAAGGCCGTAAAACCCCGAGTTGTTTGCGGGTGAGAGGGTGGTCAATATTCGACACAAGGCTCGGGGCGTCTGCCGAAGGTGGACGCTCTAAACCTTAATAAAATATTGTCAATGACTGGGTCGGGACCGAGCGTGGTGCTTCGGTTCGGCGAGCCCCCATGTTTGTGAGAACCATTTGCAATGAGAGTGGCTGAAACAGAGTTGTTTGGTTGGATGCACCTTATCAGAAAACCAACCAGGCCGAGCCGCCTGAGCACCGAACCCTAAGCTTGTACGAGAAGCTTTCTGGGCCCGAAATGTTATCCGAGCACCGAACCCTAAGCTTGTAAGGGAAGCTTTTTGGGCTCACGCTGTTATCCGAGCGCCGAACCCTAAGCTTGTAAGGGAAGCTTTTTGGACTCGCGCTGTTATCCGAGCGCCGATCTTGAGATATGTTCTTTATTTGTTACAAGATATGAAGCCGTGGGCTTGTTTTAAGAAAGCTGGCATATTTACAAATATTTACAATATATTTGAACTTTACAAAAGACTAGGCACGACGTGCCGATTACATTCATGATAATTTACACGGAGGCTACTCTCCTCCTAAGAATTTGATTAAGTGTTCCGCGTTCCAGGGCCTCTTGACGGGCTTGCCTTCGGCACTGGTCGGCGGTACGTGCCTGGGCGCACGACTTCGGATACTTTGTAGGGGCCCTCCCAATTTGGTGCCAACTTTCTCTTCTGGCCGGGATTGGATACCGCCAGTTTTCGGAGGACAAGATCTCCGAGTTTGATGTCGGTTGGGCGCACCTTCTGGTTGTAGAACTTCTCAATTCTTTGCTGGTAGATGCTTCTTCTAATGGCGGACTTTTCCCTAACCTCGTCTATGAGGTCCAGGTTGGCTCGCAGCTGTTGGGATTGGCGGCCTCGTCGAAAGCCATGATTCGGGGTGAAGGGATCCCGATCTCCAAGAGAATGACGACCTCAGCGCCGTATGTTAAAATGAAAGGGGATTCTCCCGTGGGGATTCTCTTTGTCGTCCGGTGGGCCCAGAGAATGCTCGGTAATTCGTCGACCCATAACCCCTTGGAAGAGTGAGTCGTTTCTTGAGACTGTCGAGGATTTGGCGGTTCACGTTCTCGGCCTGGCCGTTAGACTGGGGATGGCATACTGAAGAGAAGCGCTGCTGGATCCCGAGATCTTCGCAGAACTTGCAGAAATTCTTACCCGCGAATTGAGTCCCATTATCCGTGATGAGCACCTGCGGAATCCCGAATCGACAGACGATGTGTTTCCAGAAGAACTGTTGGGTCTGTCGTTCGGTGATCGTTGCTAATGGCTAGGCCTCGATCCACTTGGTGAAATAGTCGATCGCCACAATGAGAAACTTTCGCTGGCCCGTTGCTTTCGAAAATGGGCCCACAAGATCCATCCCCCACATTGCAAAGGGGGTCGGACTGGCCATGGACCGAAGGTTCGCCTGAGGGGGCCCTCTTCACTGGGGAGAATCGTTGGCAGGGGCCACACTTCTTCACTAGGGCGAGGGCGTCTTGCATCGATGACAGTGAACCTTTCAGACCGGACCCTGATCCGCCTTGCATCGGCTCGGTCTTCGGGGAGCTCTCCCTTGACTAGAAATTTTTTGATAAGAGTGGTCCAGTCGTCTGGCGGAGCTCCATCTTCGACGCACAGAACCTCCGGGGTGTCTGTACTTGGCTTTAACAGGACTTCAATCAGGACCGTGCGGTCGAGACCTTCAAATGATGAGGAAGCCAATTTCGAGAGGGCGTCGGCCTGGGCGTTCAGCTCCCGGGGGATCCTTATGACAGCTGATTCGTCGAAGGACGATAGTAGGCATTGGATGATGGCCCGGTACCTGATCATCCGATCGTCACGGGCCTCGTAGTCCCCGGTGATCTGGCTGACCACCTGCTGAGAGTCGCTGAAGGCCTGGATCTGTTTGGCACCGGCTTGATGAGCCAGGTTTAGCCCGGCGATCATCGCCTCGTATTCAGCCTCGTTATAGGCCGGGAAGTTGAGGCGGAGACAATACTGGAGGAGGAAGCCATCCGGACCTCGAAGAATGATGCCCGCACCACTCCCCGTTTCGCAAGAGGAGCCGTCGACGTATACTTCCCACGTCTGGTCGGCTTCCTTTTTCGCGGGTTACTCGGGGATGGTGCATTCGGTAATGAATTCGGCGAGGGCCTGTCCTTTGATGGATGTTCTTGGTTGATAGCCGATGTCGTACTGGCTGAGTTCGATCGACCATTGTACTAGTCGACCGGAGTTCTCGGGTTTATAGAGCACGACCTTCAGGGGTTGATCTGTGAGTACCTGGATCGAATGTGCCTGGAAGTAAGGACGAAGCTTCCGCGAGGCTATTACCAAGGCGTACGCCACTTTCTCCATTCTGGAATACCGGGTCTCGGCGTCGAGCAGGACCTTACTGACATAGTACAGGGACTTTTGAACCCCTTCCTCTTCTCGGACGAGGACGGCGTTGAGCACGTTCTCCGAAGCGGATAGGTAGAGCCAGAGTGGCTCCCCTGGTTCGGGCTTGCTGAGGAGAGGAGGGTTGGCGAGGTACTCCTTCAACTGTCCGAAGGCGTCTTGCTGTTGTGTACCCCACTCGAACTTTCCAGTGCCGCGTAGTGCTTTGAAGAACGGGAGTGACTTCTCTCCAGATTTGGAGAGGAAACGGCCGATGGCCGCCAGTCGCCCCGTTAGCCTCTGGACTTCTTTGACATTCCTGGGAGGGGCCATGTCTATTATGGCCTGAATTTTTTCGGAGTTTGCCTCGATGCCGCGCTGGCTGACGATGAACCCTAAGAACTTCCCCGAGGAGACGCCGAAGGCGCACTTTGCCGGATTGAGCCTCATGTTGTGGATTCGAAGGACCCCAAAGACTTCTTCCAGGTCGGCGACGTGGTACTGCCCTTGTTGACTTTTGACAAGCATGCCGATGTATACCTCCATGTTCCGCCCGATTTGATCTTTAAAGACTCGGTTGACGAGCCTCTGGTAGGTGGCGCCAGCGTTCTTCAGCCTGAAGGGCATGACCCGGTAGCAGTACAGTCCCTGGTCTGTGACGAAGGACGTCTTGACGATGTCCGGAGGGAACATCCGAATTTGATTATAGCCTGAGAAGGCATCCATGAAGGAGAGAAGCTCGTGACCCGAGGTAGCATCGATCAGGGCATCAATGCTGGGGAGAAGGAACGGATCCTTGGGGCATGCTTTGTTGAGGTCGGTAAAATCTATGCAGATCCTCCAACTCCCGCTTGCCTTCTTCACCATGACGACGTTCGCCAGCCACTCTGGGTAGCTGACCTCTTGCACAAAACGCGCGGACAAGAGCTTGTCCACTTCTGCATTTACCGCCTGTTGTCGCTCAGGAGCGAACTTGCGCCGCTTTTGGACGACGGGCTTCGATCCGGGGATCACGCTGAGTTTGTGCATGATGAGATCTTCGGAGATACCGGGCATGTCAGAGGGCTTCCAGGCAAAGAGGTCGACATTGCGCCGAATGCAGGCGATTAAGGCAGACTTGAGGTCGGGGCGAGGGAGCAGCTTACACGAAAGTGCTTCGACAGATCTCCTGTCTCGAACGAGACATCTTGCAGCTCGTCTGCCTGCTCTGGCTCTGGCTGGGTCCTTTCGGGCTCCAGCTCGACGGTGTCGAGGGGAAACACACCGCTTCCGATCGCCGTCATGTAGCACAAACGTGTTGCTTCCTGATTCCCGCGGACAACTCTGACGCCAGTATTGGTAGGGAATTTCATCTTCTGATGGTAGGCCGAGGGAACCGCCTGGAGGGAGCAGAGCCCCGGGCGGCCGGGGATGGCGTTGTAAGCTGCCTTGACATTCACAACCATGAAGTCCATAGACTCGGTCCTTCTGTTGGGCTTTGTGCCCGCCGTGACGTCTAGGGTGACGATCCCTTCTATAGTCACGGGGACGCCGGAGAATCCGTGTAGGGTATACCCGGCTGGCTTGAGTTTCTTGCGGGAAAGCTTCGGGTTCTCGAATGCTTTAGGAATAGAATATTTACCGAGCTCCCGTTGTCTACGAGGATTCTCCGGGCGTCGAAGTTTGCCATGCCGATGTTGATGACGAGAGCGTCACAGTGAGGGAGCCGAACCCCCTCCAGATCCTCTCTTGAGAAGGAGACGGGGAGTTGCTGGACCGGGGGGGAGAGAGGGCCCTGGACGGTATTGACGTCCCGGATGAAGGCCTTGCGGGAAGTGTTGGATTCGCCTCCCATAGGCCGTCCGTGGACGCAATGCAGGATTGCTCGATCCTCTGGCTCCTCGGGATCCGGGTCCCGCTCGGGACGCTGTCGGTGCCCTCGGGGAGGAGGGGAATCCCTCCTATTTCTGTTGTCCTGCAGTTCCCGGGCGCCTTCTCGTCTGAACTCTCGGAGGTACCTTCGTTGGATGAGGGCCTCAATTTCGTCCTTCAGGGCGCGGCAGTGGTCGGTATCATGCCCGTTGTCCCGGTGAAAACGGCAATAGAACCGCCGATCCCTCTTCTTGCTGGTGTTGTTGGACGATCGAGGGGGTACTGAACGAGGTCGCTGTCTTCAATCGTTAAGAGGATTGTCGACACGTTCTGCGTCAGTGGGGTGTACCTCTCGAAGCGGGGGATCGGCGGAACCTTCTTTGCGGAGCTCCCGTCTCTTGGAGCTTTTTTCGCCGGCTCAATCTCGTCGGCCTTGTGCTTCCCCTTCCCAGGAGCCAGTGTAGTTGAAGGCTCGCCTCAGGCTCAGCCTCAGGCTCAAGGCTCAGGCTTAACAACAGTTTGAGCCTCAAGCCTCAGTTAAGGCTCCCCCTTTGTTCGAAGCTTCACTCAGGCTTGCGCCTGGACGCGCCTTAGCCAAGGCTCGAGGCTTGCGCCTCAAGCAAAAGGCGCGCCTTAACATAACAAATCCTACCCGACCTTACCTGGTCTTCACAACTCGACCCATCTTCAACCCTTCTCATATCTCGTAACTTCCCTAATTCTTTTTCATCCTCAATTTCAAACTGTAACCCCAATCTCCACCTCCCCAACTCCTCAATCTGCACTCATCATCATCAATCTCCTCCCCCTCTCAACAACATCGGCGATGACAACGAAGCAGCTCGACACGACAACATACAGCAGATCAGCGACTACAGCAGAAGTAGATCGACTGCGCCAGCGATCCTTTTACTCAGTCTCCAGACTCTCCAGTCCTATTCTGGTTTCTTCCCTTTCTGATTTTACACTTTTATGGTTTCTTTCTTGGGTTTTCGTCTATATTTGCTTATGATGTTTTTATAAGTTACTTCGAAACAAAATTATGAAGCTAGTTCATTCCATAATTTACGATTAATCATAAAATCATGCCTTATTCAAAAAGTTGCATCATATTTCATTGTAGAGCATGACCAAATTTTATGATCGGCTAACTTTATGTTATTGTTGTAATATTTTAAAATACCTTACTATTTACTAAGACTGTAATACTGTAATATTGTATGCTCGTTACAACAATATTTAATTTGATACTAGTGTAATTTTACTGTATGCTCATTACTGTAATACTGTAATATTGTATGCTGTATGGTAAGTATCTTCATTACTGTAATACTGTAATACTGTATGCTCATTACTATATGAAACTATGAATTCTAGGTTAACATAATATTATTGTAGTTTTGCAGAGGGACACATCGTATCACTTCGTCTTTGGAGCAAGAAACACATTGTAGTTATACATTACAGAGGAACACATTGTAGTTTTACAAAAATGATAACTTACACAGTCATCTTGGCCATTATATGCTCTATTTTGTTGCTATGATGTTATATTGTTTATATATCTTATTTGTAAATTTAAAAAACCCCAAAAGTAATAATGAGCCTCGGTTAATTGAGGCTTACGCCTCAAATTGCGCCTTACGCCTCAGGCTTTTTATGGGTAGTGAAATTGTGTTGCGCCTTACACCTTCGACTACATTGCCGGGAGCTTCCTTCTGGTCCTCGGGATTGAGGGCCTCCTCGGCTCGGATATATTTTTCGACCCGGTTCAGGAGGTCGGGGAATTCTATCGGCGGCTTCTTCGCCAAGGAGGCCTTTAGCTGTCCATGTCGGACGTTGTGGCGGAAAGCTGCCGAGGCAATGCCGGGATCGAGGGATGAGACTGACCTCGCCTCGGCGGTGAACCTTCGGACGAACACCCGGAGCGGCTCCCCCTCTTTTTGCCAGAGTCCGAGTAGTGATGCGCTCGTTCTTTCGGCCTTTCGGCTGGTTACGAAGTGGGCGAGGAAGCTGCCCTCTAGCTGGTCGAAAGAATAGATGGAGCCGGGGGTGAGCTTGGAGAACCATTCCCGAGCCAGACCCCGGAGTGTTGTGGGGAAGGCTCGGCACAGGAGGGGATCCGATGCGCTGTGAATCATCATGAGGGTTTTGAAGCCCTCCATGTGATCAGCAGGATCGCCCTCGCCGTCGTATGTCTCGAATTGAGGCGGACGGAAATTACGGGGGATCTCCGCCTGCAGGATGAGAGCGGAGAAAGGAGGACGAACCGGCCGGTACCCCTGAGCTGCTTTTTGGTCACCGTTACCAACGTGGTCGAGACGCTCCATTTCTTGGAGGCGCTTCAAAATGTCGCCACCATACTCTGGGGGGATTGTCGACTGGCAAGACACGGTAGCCTCGGCCTGAGACTGTGTGGGAACGGCGAGCATTCTCGTTGACGGGGACTCCTCGGAGGGCACCCAAGATTTCCCTTCGGAAGTCCTGGAATTCCTGATGGGTAACTGGGGCCCCTTCGGCCCGGTTCAGTTGGGCAGACTGTTGCCGGCCAACTCGGCTGAGCGCAGGCTCCCGCCCCTGGGACGGGGGTCTGGGATGGTTCGGAGCCCCTTGGGATGGGGGTCTGGGCACGGCTGGCCTGGCGGTTCGAGATTACCCCCCGCAGGTCGCTCTGGACCCTTTTGTTGTTCGGTCCCTGAGCGTTGGCATCGATGCCTTGCGGAGGCACGTCGTGTCGGCGTGCGGAGGTAACAGCTTTTGTGGCTTTGGGCGCCATGTGAGCTCGTGTCGGCGTTCCGGCGAAGCGCGGGTTGGCGTCTACTAGGGTACCGTTGGAATCGAGGCTCGGATTGGCGTCTACGATAGGCAGTTTCCCACAGATGGCGCCATCCTGATGCAGTTTGTTTTTGGGGAACGTGTGGATGCACCAGGCGTGAGTTCTTACTCAATTTGTATTGAAGGAGGAGACACCTATGCAGACGATCCTTGGCTGGACGAACGGTACTGAGGTAGGCGGTATTGATGTGGAGGCTGATGCTCGGCTCGGATCTTTGAGGCTCGGATCCAAGGGTCTCGTGTACCTGCAGACGGTCTCGGAACACCAGGGTTGGTCCCGGTGGCAGACCCTCCGATGATCTAGTCAGTCACTAAGTGAGAGTAACAGTAACTAGGGTTTGAGTGGAGGAAAAATTGTTACAAATATTGTTTACAAAATTCCTTTTACAAAGAAAGAGAGGCACGGAAAAACCGAGAAGGGAACAGAAGAGGGTAATCCGAAAGAAAAGAAAAAAAATAAAATAAAATAAACAACTTACAATAAGTAATTTCAGATTACAATTTTGAGAAGTCGAGGCCTGTGTATCACACAGTGTCCTTAAAACAGATTTCGCCTCTTTCCGATTGCTGGAATGAACGGAGGCGTCTGTCTCCCAGGATGCAACGACTTGGAGCGATCCCGTAGGCACCACGTACCACTCCCGAACTGAGTATAAGCGCTTGAACCTATCACCGACTTACCAACAAAAGTATTACCGACGAACAGTACAGAAGAAGACTCAGTGAAGGAGAGAAGATCTGTTTTTGTGCAGGGAAGAAAGTAGAGGGGAGGCCTCTATTTATAGAGTCTGGGTTAAATCAGTAACGGCAGACAAGGCTGTTAATGCCTTCACTGTAACGGCAGACAATGAATTGAATGCCTTCACTGCAACGGCAGACAATGAATTGAATGCCGACACTGTAACGGCAGACATCATTTACTGCCTTCAGTGTAACGGCAGACAGTGAGTTGAATGCCTTCAGTGTAACGGCAGACATCATTTACTGCCTTCAGTGTAACGGCAGACAAAATGTTAAATACAGCACTGAAACGGCGGACAGAACCGTTTCTGCATTCATTTCAGCCGTTACAAAAAGAAAACTGTAGCAAAAGGTGGCTCTGCACGGGGTAGGGTCTTTCGGTCCGGCATTCGTGTCCGCAGGTCGTGCGGGCGCACACAAGTCACATGTAATCCGGTCCGTAATTTGCACCCCCCCTGCGCACGCAAGAGAGAGCCTCTCTTCTAGCCATCTTACAATGCTTAGAAGGAGATTACTATATATCCTCTTCTATTTTCTTTGATTTTTCCGATATGGGACTATGTTCCCTTAACCCATTTCAAGAATGAAAACGTCTCACTTTGAGAGACAATTTCTCATTCACCCCTTAACCGATTTTGGCAAACCAATATATGATTTTGATCTACTCACGAAGGAGAACACAAATCAATCAAGATCTCTCAATAATTCATTGAGGATCTTTCTCAAAAAATTGCTCAAAAATCGGTTCATAAATGGTGTCTAAAACACTCATTTTCTAACAAAAATTGATTACCTGGTGAAGGAGTAGGGGTCTGGTATTTATAGAAGATGCCAACCGAGTCTGGACCCGTTTGGGGCCGGGTCTGGACCCAATTGCACGCGTGGCTGAAGCGGTGGAAACCCGAGCGGTTTAGGGCTGACGTGGCAGATGTCCGGGCAGTTCCCCGGGCTGACGTGGCAGTAGTCCGGGCGGTTTTCCGATGCTGACGTGGAGGATCTGGAGGATCAGGAGGTGCGCGCATTCTGAGGGGATTCTGTGGCCCAGGATGGGCCACGTCATTTCTAACCCATATCATTTCCCATATTTTATAATATTATGTGCAGTGATTATATCTTTTCCTTAATCATTGGAAGAATACTGCTACCAAAAATGATGAGCATAACTTGAACCCATAACCTCTCACATTCTCAAGACTGAGGCTTGCGCCTCAGTGTGCCTTAGTGCGCCTTGCAAAGATAAGGCGCAAATAGTTTAGGCGCATGCGTCCTGCGCCTCAGGCACGCCTTCGACTACACTGGAGAAGATGTCAGCATGGATTTCGCGTTAGGCTTACCGAAAACACAAAAGAAACATGATTTCATTCTTGTCGTCGTGGACCTTTTTTTCTAAAATGGCTCACTTCCTCCCGTGTTCGAAAACTTTCGATGCATCTCGTGTAGCTCAAATCTTCTTTTGATAATATTGTGAAGCTTCATGGATTGAAAAAGACAATTGTGTCCGATAGGAATGTGAAATTCACGAGTTACTTTTGAAAGACCTTATGGCACAAGATGAGCACGAAATTGAAATTCTTCTCCGCCTTCCATCCACAGACTGAGGTTGTCAATCGGAGTCTTAACAATCTCTTGCGTACTCTTTTAGGAGAAAACTTAGGAACTTGGAACTTAAAATTAACTATTGCTAGATTTGCCTACAACACATCAAAGAATAGAACCACCAGCACGAATCCACATGAAATTGTGCATGGTTATCGTCCGAGGCAGCCCATAGATCTTGTTCCCATGTTAAAACATCATAAAGTCTCAGAGTCTACATCCATATTTGCATCCCGCATTCACGACTTGAATAGAAAAAATTTCAAGAAAATTAATGACAATAATTTTAACTACAAGTTAAGGGCAGACCCCTAGGAAGCACGGATACTTCCAAATGGTCGACGTACCCGTGTCGGGTGTGTATCGGGTGCCGATACTCTTTGGGTACTCCCGGGTGCGTACCCAAAGAGCACCCAATTTTTTAAATGCATTTTTCACAACTTTTAGACAATTATATTTAGATAAAGGCATGGGATCCTAGAGTAATTGCAAAAGTTTGTTGTTTACAATTATGCTCAAACACGAAATAAGACTACCCAAAGATTTGATAGTTAGATTATCATTTCTTTTCTCTAAATGCTCATAATTATAATGTATTCTTATAATTCTATGAAATGGTTTAAATATTTGCATTTTTAGCAAGAAAAATATTTTTGTATCTATAAATATAATATAAATTATTTTATACTTAACGTATCCACAACGCACCCGCATCCTACTCTTTTGTAAAATCACGTATCCCCGTACCCATATCGTATCGTACCCGCACCCGTATCCGTGTTTCATAGATAGATAGTATAAGAAAATTTAAAACTTCTGATGTGGGTGACGAGGTGATGGTTCGGATTCGTCCGGAACGGTTTCCAGTTGGATCCATTAAGAAATTGAATACACGTACTGCAGGCCCATTTAAAATTTTGCATAAAATCAATGATAATACCTATATCGTTGACCATCCTGAAGGTTTTGGCATAATACTTTCAATATTGAGGATCTAGTATCCTATTAAGGGCCAAAATTTAACCCTAGAAATTCTCTTATAGATGAGCCCACCTTGCAGCCTACTGGTGAGACTCCCACATTTTTTCCTTTACCAGATTACTTACCCACCGACAAAAAAATTGGATAATATTTTGGATGATCAGATAATCTCTACTAGAGATTGTGGTATTCATAGGTATCTGGTGCGATGGAAGAACAAGTCGGAGTCGAATGACACTTTGATTGATCGAGAGGAGCTCCAGCGCTTAGATCCAGAACTTTTGAGAAGCACTGGTTTTGACTCAACTGGGACGAGCTCTCTCCCACCTGGAGAGAATGATGAGGACATCAGTTCGACATATTTTGGGCGCTTCTATCAGCGCAGATATCATTTGGGATAGCTATTTTATTAGCATAGTATTTTTATTTCAGCATTTATATTTTTTTGGTATTTTAACCATATGTAGTACTTTTACGATTTGCACCCTTTATTTTCTTCAGTATGATATTTTGGAGATTTGTATTGAGATTTATTTTGAGCCTACATATAGGCCTCTTGATTAATAAAAAATAATGTTTTAATTAAAAAAATTGTGATTGAATTTTGCTCTTCATTCCTCTTTTGTGTGACATTGAGAGAATATTAGGGTTTGTAAGAAACCCTAGATCTCACCTCCATCTCCACCCCTCTAGCCTCCTCCACCACAACCGAAACTTCTCCCACTCCAAATTCCCAAATCCAATTCAAATCTAAAACCATAATCCTCAAATCCAATTCAAATTCAAAGCCCTAATCCCCAAATCACCATTCAATCCCTTAACCTAATCTCCATATCAAGAGAATGATCTCTGGAGTGCAATACCATTGATGTCGACGACTAGCATCTTCTTCCTCTCCATCGGCAGCGACACTTTCATCGAACCCCGGTAATTTCTTCCATTCCTCCATTATTTATGGTATTGCCCTATCATCTCTAGAATATTATATGAATTATCTGTCATCCACAAATATTGAGTGTGTGTTTCTATTTGTCAATTAGTGTACAAATCATTATTGAATATTTTACTTGCTAAGAACGCTGAAGTATATTTGTTGATTGTTAGGCTTGAATTTTTAATTGGGATTGTTAAACTTATTCAATTTCTTAAAATCCATCAAATCAATCACTAGTTTACTTTCTAACTTAATCGTCACTACTTGTTGGTAAACTTAATCTTTTAATATTCTTGAAAAATCTACCTAGGTTAAGTTTACATCAATAGGTACAAACTATCAACAGTGAGGAGCATAATTTTCAGCTTGATTTGGGCTTTAGAAGATGGGGAAGAAGGGTGGAAGAAGAGAGGGGGGTTTGAAAGGTTACGGTTTATGCATCCTACCTTCATATTCAGGAACCTATATTCAGGGAACCCACCACATCCCAACTGGTGCCACATTATGCTATCCAAATTAACCAACTTCGGTGTAGAACTATGATTTCATAACCTTAACGTAAGCTAGAAAGGTAGTGTAAAACTGAAAGAATCTAGCAAAAGGAAAGCCTACTTACAGCTTCATCAGCTTCTCCTTGGAATGTTATCTTCTGACCGTGCTGCATTCCTTTCTCAACATGCACCTCCATCACCTTTTTCTCTTGAGTAACTTTGCTACCTTTGCACCCGGGACACCTGTCCTTGTCACTGATCACCTCGCCTGCATATATGGAAAAATAATGAGACAATTTTATTTTTCTGAAAAAAAAAATGTATCGAAGGGAGAGTTGGAGCAAATGATGAGGACAAATCTAATAATCACACACGCAAATAAAAAATAAAAAATAAAAATAAAAATAAAAATAAAAATAAATAAAAAAGATAAATACAAAATCAAACCTGCTCCTCGACAGTCTGGGCAAACAAGTTGCATCTGTTGGATCATTCCTGGTCCAATTTGTCTGGTTACCATCTTCACACCACTTCCTTGACATACATAACACGTACCTGATGCTCCACTCTTGGAACCTTTTCTGAAGTGACCAAATGAAGAAATTTTAAACATTCATCATGGTATTGGTATCAAATCTGGGACAACACCGAGATGGTACTCTGAGTTCATCTCAGTTTGCAATTGCACAAAAGTGGGGAAGGGGAAATAACAGGCATTGTGAATTTGCATGTGGGGTAACCTAGTGATAACTAAAGGTGATAATTGTGTGGACTGTAGACAACTTTGTATCCTCACTCATATCATATGTGTTTTTCATCTCTATTTGGCATGCTTAATGACTTGGGAAAAAGACACATCTGGTATTAGAACTCCAATCCCCAAATGCCTACTATTAAAGACCAATTTCCTACTTACCATTTCTGTGATGGATCTATTACTTTCTCTGTCATTGACCACGTATGGAAAGCACGTGCAGTATGCTTGTGAGATGACAAATTATCCAACATTATATACAACCTCACCTCTCCAGTTATAATACTAACTAGATGACTAAAATGTTCACTGCAGTTACTTTTGCCTAAATTATCGAATAGAGACCAAAGTATGTGAATACACTTGTGAGAAATTTTCACACCCAACTCTCCATTATAATATTAGAAGAAAAAAATTCTATCAAATGGAATGAGTGTAGAATTTTTTATTACCAAGTGAGCATAATTTACGTGTAGAATTTTTTATTACCAAGTGAGCATAATTTACTTTTTCTATTGAAATCCACAAGTGTACCTAGTAGAGACTGCTCCACCTAGACTCACCCCACCGGGCCCAACCCAGCCCTACTTAACAGGAAACAAATCCCAGTCGTTCTCCTTTCAACTCACTTGCCATTTTTTCATCACCAAAACAGCATGGCCAAAACTTTCCACAAAAAAAAACACAAAAACCAATAAATAAATAAGAGGCTGTAATATAATGGATCCAGAAAACAGAAGAATACAAAGACGACAATCGAGAGTTTCTTCAGCCTTCAATTTGGAGTCAGCTCTATTGCTTTTCAGGATATTTATCACTCCCTTCCAAAGAAGTGTTCAGGGTTCAAGTTAGAATTATTTTCCAAAGATATCCAGACTCCAATGTTGATGATTCCGATACCTACAGAAGAACTATTTTCATTCTTCCTTTCCAATGATATTTCTCATCATGACAGTGGTTGGGATAAATTTAATGGATCAATGCTATTTATTGGTTTTGTTCCTCCGGGTTACAATAAACTAATTTCAACATATATTTTAGGTCTCTCAAATACTGGAATTCATTATGATGTCCCCCAGTCTGTAAAGTTGGTTCAATAATAATTGCTTTGCAGGCCACATAGAAAATATATGTTAGACAAAGTTACCCCATCATAATTCATAGCGGGGAAGATAGGAAACAACAATTGATCCATCAAATTTATCCTAACCACTGAGTCAAAAGGAGGACTATAATCGGAAAAGAAGCATCTTGTAGTTCTTCAGAAGTTGTCCTGACCATAGTAGTTAGGCACAAAAGCGTCTAAAAGTAACTTCATGTCGAAGGACCTGATACTTCTTAGGAAAGGGGGAACATCCTTTGAAAGCAACAGAGATTCAAACATGAAGACAGACAGACGGAACTTTCTCGATTGTCTTCTTCTTCACTTGCTGATGAGGACATCGGTTCTAGACGATTCGGGCGTTTCTATCAGTGCAGGCGTCGTCTTCAGCAGCTGCTTATTTAGTTTAGGATTTTATTTCAGTACCATATTTGTTTCTGGCAATTATAGCCATATGTAATCTTTTTTTGTATTTTTTTAAATTCTGAAAATATTGAGATTTGTATCAAGATGTATTTTAAGCCTATTTATAGGCCTTGAGATTAATGAGAAAGCATGCCACTCTTGATTAAAATTTATTGTGTTGAGTTTTTTGCTCTTCCCCTCTCCTTTGTGTGATACAACTGAGATCTAAATTATTAGGGTTTGTGATAAATACTAATACAATTTTAGGGTTAATGATTAACTCTAAAATCTACCCCAAATTAAAATCCCCAAATAAAACCACTTCCAAAACCCTAATTTTCCTAATCCCGATTACTAACCCTAATCCCACACTCCTTCACCTGCCGCCCCCTTTCTTCATCTTCTTCTTCCTACCCAACGAACTCCCGATCAAAAGAACCCCTCTCCATCACTTTCCCCTAAGTCCTCAATCTCGATCCCCCACCTCCCGTTCATGTCGCCACCCAACTCCACTACCAACGCCATTGCCATCGCCATCGCCATCGCCCTCGCCCCCATCACCACCCGACCCATCATCACAACCCCTCAACCCTATCGGTCTTCCTCCTCCTTCTCCCAACCCTGACCAAATCCCTTACCCCAATCGACGTCGCCCCTTCTTTCCCTCTCCCCCGTCGACCACCCCCTCTCACTTCCACCTCAAAACAACTCGCCCCGCCGTCGTCGACGTCCACCAGTGACAACGCCGACCACCTTGCCTCTGTTCTTGAAGTTTGCTGTGTACCATCGCTATCTCTAGGAGTGTTGTGTTCTTAGTTGATGTCCAACTTCAAGATCTACACTGGTTTTCTTCGCATTCAGTATACTATTTCCATTATTAAATATTTGTGTTCTACTGCATTATTATCTATTATATTATCTGATTTGCCTATCGTCCACAAAAATAACTGAGATTGAATGTTCCACATGCTTGAGTAGAGTACGAATCAATATTGAACTTATTACTTGCTAAACACTTAGGGATTTAATTATTGATCGTAACGTTGAATTATTAATTGGGACTGTTATACTTAATTCAATTTTTGAAAACCCATCAAACCTGTTAACTGTTAAAATTTCCAACTTTGATCCGCACTTACATATTGGTAAAATTAATCCTTTAAGATTCTTGGAAATTCTCTATTTAGGGTTAGTTTTACATCGTTTTGCTATCAGAACGAAGGTTCTTAAAACCCTAGTTCTTGCATCGTAGGCATCAATTTTGTATTCATTTAGGATTGTGTAGTCTTTTATTTTTTTCTTTCTTTTATTTTAGGTCATTTCAGATTCAAAAAAAAAATTAGGACACACACGACCCCTAGTTTCCACTTTGGTGAATGCATCTTCGCAGCACCATCACAGATCCTGAAGAGCATTTCTTATCCCTTCCAAATCACCCAATTAGGAACCCTAGACTTTCCTGACCTGAAATGGACAACCCTGATATCTCCGCTATCCTAGCTGCCATCCAAACAACTATTGCCAATATCAATCAGAGGCTTGAAAAAGTAGAGTTAAATCAAACCATTGTCCCTGAGCTTCATGCCAATCGTCAGATCCCTCAAAGGAATGTTCGTGACAATCAACGTCAAGAACGTGACCCTGACGAACAATATAAGAATAATGTTAAGGCTGACGTTCCCCAGTTTGAAGGCCACATGGAACCCCAAGCTTACCTCGATCGGATCCATGCCATAGACCACTACTTTGTGTGGTTTGACATGAGTAAAGCCCTAAAGGTTAAAATTTGCCACTATGAAATTGACGGGTAAAGCTCAACAACACTGGACCAATCTTGAACATACCCGCAGAGGCCGAGGCCTGGCACCCATAGCCACTTGGGAGGCAATGAAAGAGAAGCTCACTGAGATATGTACCGTTATCGTTCCATACCTGATTGCTAGATTCATGGAACCAACTTTATCAAGGAAGTAAATTCACACAAGAATATGTTGATAAGTTCCATGACTTCCTTATTCGATGCAATGTTTTAGGTAAAGAGAGTGAAGAACAAACTCTCTCTAGGTTCAGAGCTGGACTACGAGCTGACCTTAGGAACGAGCTAATCTATAAAAATGTGGACTCAATAGCGGCAGCCTACGCCCTAGTCCTCGATATGGATTCCCTTAAAGCTAGTTCTCATTCTAAGTCCAGCGACTCGAGAGATCATTCCTCTAGAATGACCTCTACTGACGCACCTAGACCTAAGCCTCCCTCTCAGCACACCAACAAATCTTACCCCAGCAAACCTAATTCAAATTTCAATTCACATAGAAATGAACATAAGGGTAAGAACATCGAAAGAGATTACACTAAGATTGACCCTCTCACTAAGTGATATAAATGTAAGGGATATGGTCATGTTGCTAGCAACTGTCCCAGCCCCAGTAGGATCAATATAGTAGAGGGTACCACAGTCATTGCTGACGACTCTGACAATGAGTTTTTTATGAGCCTATTGAAGACGATGACTTCGGTTAAGAAGAAGATGACTAGTATCTCCACTGTATTCGGTCTATCCAATCACCTCACTTGAATGTAGTCAGATGTGCTTTGTCCCAATCAAAAGAAGAAGATGATTGGAAGCGCACTGCTATATTCCATACCTTTACGACTATACGTGACAAAAACTGCAAGGTGATTGTTGACAGTGGGAGCTGCGTCAACGCTGTCTCTTCTGCGGTCTTAGCAAAGACCGGACTTAAGGCTGAACCCCATCCACGCCCATACAAAGTATCTTGAATTGATGCAACAGCACTCCAAGTAACACATCGATGCTTAGTCCCTGTGGACTTCAAGGCTTACAAAGAGAAAATTTGGTGTGATGTGCTCAAAATGGATGTGGGTTAGGGAGACATTGGTTATACGATCACGATGTGACCATATATGGTCGATCCAACCAATGTGTGTTCCAGCACGATGGACTAAAAATAAAGCTCATACCCGTGAGACCACGAACTAGTCCAGCTGAAACAACACCGGCTCCGTCGAGAAAAGGCAAGGAAGTAACGTATATAGGTGAAAAGGAACTTACGAAAGAAATTGACAAAGGGGCTACCATTCTTTTACTCACAGCGAGAAGTCCCTAAAGATCCTAAATCACTCATCCCGCCTCAAGTTAATCCTGTCCTATAGGAATTTGCAGATGTGTTTCCTGCTGACCTTCCCAACCAATTGCCCCCATTGCGTGACATCCAACACGATATTGATCTGGTTCTGGGAGCGAATCTTCCTAACTTGCCACATTATCGGATGAATCTGACAGAGCATGCTGAGCTGAAAAGGCAAGTTGATGAGTTATTGGCAAAGAGTTTCATCAGAGAAAGCTTAAGTCCTTGCGCTGTTCCTGCTCTATTGACGTCAAAGAAAGATGGAACCTGGCGTATGTGTGTGGACAGTCGTGCCATAAACAAGATCACGGTGAAATACCATTTTTCCATTCCTCGTTTGGATGACATGTAGGACATGATGTCTGGTGCCACAATCTTTTCCAAGATTGATCTTAAAAGTGGCTACCACCAAATACGTGTTCGTCCAATGATGAGTGGAAGACCGCCTTCAAGACGAAGGATGGCCTGTACGAATGGATGGTCATGCCATTTGGAATGACAAATGCCCCGAGCACGTTTATGAGAATCATGACGCAAGTACTCCGTCCCTTTATGGGCAAGTTCCTTGTGGTGTACTTTGATGATATTCTCATTTACAGCCGATCTGTTAGGCAACATCTTGACTATTTGAGACAGGTCTGCGGTGTTTTGAGGAAGGAACAGCTTTATGCTAATCCTACCAAATGTACCTTTCTCTCCGATCAGACTACATTTCTGAGATTTATTGTGTTTGCCAGAGGAGTATCTGCTGACCCAGAAAAGATACAAGCTATTACAGAGTGGCCGGAGCCCTGCAATATTCGTGATGTGCGGAGTTTCCATGGCCTTGCCACCTTTTATCGTCGATTTGTGCAAGGATTTAGCACGATCATGGCTCCGATAACCGACTGTTTGAAGAAATGTGAGTTTGTCTGGTCGAAAGAAGCCACGAAAGCCTTCGAAGAGATCAAGAAGAGAATGACTCAGACACCTGTCATGAGGTTGCCTGATTTCACTAAAGTCTTCGAAGTAACGTGTGATGCTTCTGGTATTGGGCATAGGGGGAGTCCTCAGTCAAGAGAGTCATCCCGTTGCTTATTTCAGTGAAAAGCTGAACGAAGCAAAACAAAAATACTCCACCTATGACAAGGAGTTCTATGCGGTCATTCAGTCACTTCGCTATTGACAACATTATCTCCTGCCGCAAGAATTTGTTATCTTCTCAGACCATGAGGCCTTAAGATTCCTTAATTCTCAACAAAAGTTGAATCCGAGACATGCCAGATGGGTAGAGTTCTTACAAGAATATTCATATACCATTAGGCACACAAAATGAATTGATAATAAGGCCGCGGATGCACTAAGTCGTTGTCACATGATCTTATCTACACTGCGCACCGAAATTATTGGTTTTGAGAGATTGAGAGATGAGTATGCCTCCTACCCAGATTTTCACGAGATCTACACTTCTTTAAAGGATAGCATAACTCGAGTGATAGATGATTATTTCTTTAAAGATGATTATCTCTTCTATCGCTCCAAACTGTGCGTTCCTAGTACATCTTTACGTGAGTATCTTGTTTGGGAATTGCACGCTGATGGCCTTGCTAGACATTTTGGGCATAGCAAGACCATTGATGCTGTGGAACACAGGTTTTACTGGCCGAAGCTAAAGAGAGACGTTGTGAGACTTGTTAACAGATATCACACCTGTCAACTTGCCAAGCAACAAAAACAGAACACAGGCCTGTATAGTCCATTACCTGTTCCCAGCCGCCCTTGGGAAGACGTGAGTATGGATTTCGTGTTAGGCTTACCAAAAACACAAAAGAAACACGACTCCATCCTTGTCGTCGTAGACCGTTTTTCTAAAATGGCCCAGTTCCTCCCGTGCTCAAAAACTTTCGATGCATCCCGTGTGACTCAAATTTTCTTTTGATAATATTGTGAAACTACATGGGTTGCCAAAAACCATTGTGTCTGATAGGGATGTGAAATTCACGAATTATTTTTGGTAAACCCTACAGCACAAGTTGGGTACAAAATTGAAGTTTTCATCAGCGTTCCACCCACAGATAGATTGACAGACTGAGGTTGTCAATCGGAGTCTTGGCAATCTCTTACGTACTCTTATGGGAGAGAACTTGGGAACATGGAATTTAAAATTAACGGTTGCTGAATTTGCTTATAACACATCTAGGAATAGAACCACTGGCATGAGTCCACACGAAGTTGTACACGGTTATCGTCTAGGCAGCCCATAATCTTACCCCTATGTTAGAACATCACCGAGTTTCTGAATCCGCATCTGCATTTGCATCCCGCATTCATGACTTACAAAGAAATTTCCAAGAAAATTAATGAAAATAATTTTAACTACAAGTTAAGAGCTGATATTAGAAGGAAGTTCAAAACTTTTAATGTGGGTGACGAAGTGATGGTTCGGATTCGTCCGGAACGGTTCCCAACAGGATCTGTTAAGAAATTGAATGCACGTGCTGCAGGCTCATTTAAAATTCTTCATAAAATCAACAATAATGCCTATGTTGTTGACCTCCCCGAAGGTTTTAGCATCAGTAAAACTTTCAATGTTGAGGATCTAGTACCCTATGAAGGCCCATAATTTAACCCTAGAAATCCTCTTATAGATGAACCTACCCTGCAGCCTAATGGTGAGATTCCCCCATTAACTCTAGGGGTGGTATACCGTACCGTACCGTACCATCATCGCTCTACCGTCTACCATACCGGAGTACTTTGTACACAAATTCTTTTACCATTATCGTGCCAAGATTTTGGTGCTACCAAGTTCGGTAATACCGAAATGTCGGTATGGTAATGGTAATACCATGGTAGTACCGGACATCAATTAGGTCCAAAAATTAACATTCACATAAAAGACAAATAAATAAAAAAATAAGGACAAATAAGCTCAACATAAATATATATATATGAAGAAGTTTTAGTATACACAGAGTTTATATTGTCAACATAGAGAACTCATTGCTATTAGAAATTTAGAATCACTACAAGCATATCAAAATTAATAGATATAGAAATAACGAATGGAGTGGGTGTTAGAGATGATATGAAATAGGGAATTACCTAATCATCAAACCCTAAATATTCCCAATTCGTCAAAAAGTTTCCTCCAAAAATATAAGTGTGATTTCAAGAAATTGATCTTTACCTTCACTAGAGCTTTAGAAGTTGGCTATCCTTTTTGAGGGCCGATGGTGCTGAAGAAGGCAGGTGGCAGCGGGGTGTGTCGGAACGTGAACCCTTGATTCAAAGAAGAAAAAAGGAAGAAGAACAAAAGAAGAGGTATACCATACTATGGTGAAAATTGAAAAAGAAATAGGCATGGAATTGGGACTGGGCCTAGACCTAAATCTAGGCTTGGGTTTTTAAATTAAATATATATTAAATATACTTGGTACGGTACGGTATACCACGGTATCAATATTGGGTACCAGTACCATACCATATAATTTCGGTATGGTACAATACCGAAATTTCGGTACGGTATTACCAAGTTTTCGGTAATATTTGGTATGGTAATGGTATGGTACGGTATGGTACGGTAATATGGTATTTTTTGACACCCCTGATTACCTCCACTACCAGATACTATTTACCCATCGACAGAAGAGTTGGATAATATTTTAGATGATCAGATAATCTCTACTAGAGATGGTGGTACTTATAGATATTTGGTAAGTTGGAGAAACAAGTCGGAGTCAGAGAACACTTGGATAGATCGTGGAGAGCTCCAGCACTTGGATCCAGACCTTTTAGAGCACTATGACAGAAGGACTGGTTTTGACTCGACTGGGTCGAGCCCTCTCCCACCCGGGAAGAATGATGAGGACATCGGTTCTAGACGATTCGGGCGTTTCTATCAGCACAGGCGTCGTCTTCAGCAGGTGCTTATTTAGTTTAGGATTTTATTTCAGTACCATATTTATTTTTGGTAATTATAGCCATATGTAATCTTTTTTTGTATTTTTTTAGATTCTGAAAATATTGAGATTTGTATCAGGATGTATTTTAAGCCTATTTATAGGCCTTGAAATTAATGAGAAAGCATGCCACTCTTGATTAAAATTTATTGTGTTGAGTTTTTTGCTCTTCCCCTCTCCTTTGTGTGATACAACTGAAATCTAAATTATTAGGGTTTGTGATAAATCCTAATACAATTTTAGGGTTAGTGATTAACTCTAAAATCTACCCCAAATTAAAATCCCCAAATAAAACCACTTCCAAAACCCTAATTTTCCTAATCCCGATTACTAACCCTAATCCCACACTCCTTCACCTGCCGCCCCTTTTCTTCATCTTCTTCTTCCTACCCAACCAACTCCCAATCAAAAGAACCCCTCTCCATCACTTTCCCCCAAGTCCTCAATCCTGATCCCCCACCTCCCGTTCACATCGCCACCCAACTCCACTACCAACGCCATCGCCATCGCCATCGCCATCGCCCCCGTCACCACCTGACCCATCATCACAACCCCTCAACCCCTCAACCCTATCGTCTTCCTCTTTCTCCTAACCCCGACCAAATCCCTCACCCCAATCGACGTCGCCCCTTCTTTCCCTCTCCCCCGTCGACCACCCCCTCTCACTTCCACCTCAAAACAACTCGCCCCGGCCCCCGACGACGTCACCGCCGTCGTTCGCGCCGCCCACGGCCGTCGTCGACGTCCATCAGTGACGACGCCGACCACCTTGCCTCTGTTCTTGAAGTTTGCTGTGTACCATCGCTATCTCTAGGAGTGATGTGTTCTTAGTTGCTGTCCAACTCCGAGATCTACGCTGGTTTTCTTCGCATTCGGTATACTCTTTCCATTATTAAATATTTGTGTTCTACTGCATTATTATCGATTATATTATCTGATTTTTCTGTCGTCCACAAAAATAACTGAGATTGAGTGTTTCACATGCTTGAGTAGAGTACGAATCAATATTGAACCTATTACTTGCTAAACACTTAGGGATTTAATTATTGATCGTAAGGTTGAATTATTAATTGGGACTGTTATACTTGATTCAATTCTTGAAAACCTATCAAACCTGTTAACTGTTAAAATTCCCAACTTTGATCCGCACTTACATGTTGGTAAAATTAATCCTTTAAGATGCTTGGAAATTCTCTATTTAGGGTTAGTTTTACATCACTTGCTTTATCCAACATTATACGTACACAACTACAATATAAATAGTAAAACAAATACTGATAGATGAAGTAAAAGAAAAGAAAGAATAGGAAGAAAATTGACAAGATGATTCAAAGAGTTCTGGTTTCAGTTTAGAATTGTGGTGGTTGTTTTCAAGGATATCCCACCCTTTTCCAAGAAGTGTTCACGCCTTCGAGTTGGACTTGCTGCCCAACAACATTCCGCCTCCAACTTTGATGGTTCGCATAACATCTCAAGAACTATTTACTTACTTTATTTTAGAAGAAGTTCCACCTATGATGATCAATCGCTAATTTCTGTCTGCTGCCCAAAAGGATGACGATGGGTAATTATGTTCTGTTAGGCCCCCCAAATGTTTGCTATTTTGTGTTAATAGATACCCCAATTTGAAAATGTCGGTTCTAACGATAATAACAACAATTTATAACAACAGAAATAAATATATGAACAAGAGTAATAGCAACAAGAAGAATAAGAAAATAACAAACAATAAGAACAATAAGCGTAATAATTATAATACTAGTAAATTAATTAGTCTTTCTACCAGGGAAAAAAAGAAGAAAGAAAACTCTCTGGACCTTGATGTTATTTTTTATCCTTTGCGACCTTGCATCCTCAACCACACTTATTCCGTTAAATTTCATTTGCATATTCATAATTTTGCTCTTGTATCTCTTCTTTCTGATTTTTCTCTCTAGATTTTCTGAACCGGCTCTGTCCCCCTCCTTTCTTCTCTTTCTCTCGAACCTACCTGCTCCATCTCTTTTTCTCTCCTTAACCAATACAGTTCTCAGTTTTTCTATGTCTAAGTAGCCCAAAATCTCCTGCCTCTTAACTGTTAGCAACATGTCAGTCCAAATAACATACAATAAGATACATAACCAAACCAACCAAATAAACCACATGCTCCTCTTCCTATTGGAGACAATTACAAGTCACCAAGACACTGAACTAGGTTGAGTAGATTCCAATCTCTTGAAGTGTAAGCAAACCTTTACTATTGCAAACCTTTACCATTTCTCTTTATATCATTAATTTAAAATTTTAATATTCTCGCCAACATGCCAATTGATTATATTCATACTTTTGGTTTCAGCAAATCAACATTAACCATATAAGTAAAAACAAAACAAAAATGTTTGTTGTCTTCAGTATTACATTTAGAAAAATAATCAGGTCTATTTCAACATAAGTAGTTAAATTCCACTAAACAATCATGTACAGAGCTCATCTGATTGACCTAACCTCCTGCTAAGCCATAACTCACACAAAGGATTCATTATTGATGAGCAGAAGTTCCTCACATGCATAATAACAATATGCACGAATTGAAAAGACGAACTGTTTTGCAAATTAATCAAGGGTTTGTGTTTTGTTCACTAATATAATTCGCACACTTGTAAACTATTTGATAGTTTATTTCTTACATTCGGGGCCACCTAATAGCATTTCATCATCCAAAATCTCTCAATCTCGTTTTATATAAGAAAGACAAATTAACCCTTACACCTCCCTCCCTACGGCTCCCTCCACTCTCTCCACCGCCCATTTCCTTTGTTAAACTGTAGGAATGCTGACAGAGAGGCTTCAGTGATAATTGGCTTCTTTCTGAAAGATCGTGAAATAAAAGAAATTTTGGGTAATTGGTTCCTTCCCCTTCTAATCCTACTTTTGTTTTTTTTTTTTATTGATATAATCATACTCATACAACAATCTACATATCATAGTTTTTGCCAAGTATTCTATATTTTATAGAGGAAAATTATTCATAAGAAAGATTGAGCAAGGGTTTCCCAGCAACTATCCAAAAGACATGCTTCAGAGTGTTTGAAAGATAATGACACAATGAACCAATGAACCCCTTATAAATATGTAGAGAAAACAAAACCATTGTCACTACTTGAAATTTTCTTATGAGACAACTTAGTTTGGAGTCTGAGTTCAAATACTGACTGGGAAGGTACTTGCATTTGGCAATGCAACACAAGAACCTGGGAGAAATCCTCTAAAATTCACCTAGCAGAAAATATTTCATGTGGAAAATAAGAGGGTTTGCCTAGGCTTATGAGCTATGTAACATATAAGCAGGAATCAGAAACAACAATCCTACTATCGCAGTTAAGGCAGAATGCAGGAGCCAAGTGGCTAGCGTGCATTAGCATTCGACTACTTGATTTTCAAATTATTTTGTTTACATTAAACATATCTGAACTAACATATTCATTGTTACCATTCATAACGGTCTAAATTTTTAAGAAATATTCTCCTTGAGGACTTAGATAGTAAGATATCATATATATATTACATCTAGTTTCTGTAACAAGTTTTAAAAATGGAAATTGGCCCTCTTTTAGCACACAAAGCAACAGACAGTTTTATGATTGAATATATAGGGCACACTTATAAATCAATTGTGTTGTTAAATGACTCACTTTTAGAAAAGTTAATAAGGAGAAAAAATTAAAATTTTTGAAAAGTTATACAGGAGAAGTTGAAAAGCCGTAATTCAATGTTTGTATGTGTTAATCATAAGTTGAAAGGTTAAAGAAAGAACTTCCTACCATTCCTAATGTTGCTTCCATCTATGGACATTAGTATTGTTTCTCCAAATCCCATCCATCATCACCAAAGAAGATAAATGACTTAGAGTTGTTTCTTACTAATTTAAGGTGCTAGGTTCAGCCTACTCACAAACAGGGACATCAGGGACCAATCATAGTAACCGCTATATACAATGCAAGGCAACAACAAAAGCATGTGCAAGGGTATTTATCACATATCAACTATAGCCAAATAGCTCCTCTGCCTAAAAAAATTTGGAACAATAATGATGGCATGCATAGTTGCATGTTTAGACTCCTGTCAATGGACTAATCCTATGTAGTTGCTGATGTAAAACTAACCCTAAAATAGAGAATTTCCCAGAATTTTAAAGGATTAATTTTACAAAACATGTAATGCGGATCAAGTTAGAAATTAAAACAGTTAATCGGTTTGATGGATTTTCAAGAATTGAATTAAGTTTAACAAGCTTAATTAATGATTCAGTTCTAACAATCAATAATTATATCTCTAAGCGTTCTAGCAAGTAAAAGATGCAATATTGATTGGTACTCTAATTAGCAAGTAGAAACGCTCGCTCTCAAAATTTGTGGACGACAGATAAATTAAATAATATAATAGAGATGATAAGGCAATATAAGACAAATATTAGAAAAGTGGAAAGATCTCACCGGGATCGGATAGAAGGATCGTTGCCAAGGAGCTCGAGGGCTGTTTGTGGCGGTACAGGGCCGTCGACGGAGCTGCAGGTGGCGGCGGATCTACAGTGGTGGCAATCGACGAGGTCCGTGATTGGAGGAGCAGCCGACGGTGGCCTGCGGGGAGCTGACGACAGCAATAGGGTTTCGATGGTGGTCGATTGGCGAGGGTCGATGGGGGCTGGTCGGTCAACGAGGCCGAGGGTGGGGGAGCTTCGATCGGGTGGCGATGGGTTCTGGGTTCTCCAGTTGGTCGAGTGGAGGAGAGGGGGTCTCGGGGTCGTGAGTAGCAGTGGAAGGGGTTGGGGCTCTCGCTGGGCTTCGGAGGCAGTGGGGAGACGATGACGTGGAGCTTCAGAGTGCGGGAGGAGATGGGTTCGGTCAGGAGTTGGAGGAGGAAGAAGAAGAAGAGGGAGAGCGAAGGGGATTAGGGTTTTGGGTAATTTTATTAGGTGGAACTTTTTTGTATATATAATTTGGAAATAGATTTTAGAGTTTATCACAAACCCTAAAATTTTATTAAGATTTATCACAAACCCTAATAAGTTTGATCTCAATTGTATCACACAAAGGAGAGATGAAGAGCAAAACTCAACACAATAATTTTTTTTAATCAAAAATAACATACTTTCTCATTAATCTCAAGGCCTATATATAAGCTCAAAACAAATCAAGATACAAATCTCAAAATATTCTCAAAATCTCAAAAATATTCTAATGCATAAAAAAAAGATTACATATGGCTATAATTGCCAAAAACAAATATGGTACTGAAATAAAATCTTAAATTAAATAAAATTGATGTCCTCATCATTCTCTCCGGGTGGGAGAAAGCTCGACCCAGTTGAGCCAAAACAAGTGATCCTGTCATGGTGCTCTAAAAGATCTGGATCCAGTTGTGGGAGCTCCTCACGATCACTGCAAGTGTCATCCGACTTCGGCTTGTTCTTCCACCTCACCAAATACTTGTGCATACCACCATCTCTTGTGGAGATTAGCGGATCATCTAAAATATTATTCAATTCTTCTGTCGATGGGTAAATAGTATCAGGTAGAGGGGTAAATGTGGGAATCTCACCATTAGGCTGCAGGATGGGCTCATCTATAAGAAAATTTCTATGGTTGAATTTTGAGCCTTCATAGAGTACTAGATCCTCAATATTGAAAGTCTTACTTATGCCAAAGCCTCCAAGAAGGTCAACGACATAGGTATTATCATTGATTGTCAGTAGAATCTTAAATGGGCATGCAGCATGTATATTCAAGTTCTTAACAGATCCAACTGGAAACCGTTCCGGATGAATCCGAACCATCTCTTCATCACCAATATCAAAAGTTATAAATTTTCTTCTAGTATCTACTATTAACTTGTAGTTAAAATTATTCTCATTAAGTTCCTTGAAAATTTCTCTATGCAAGTCATGAATGTGATATGCAAATGTGGGTGCAGATTTTGTGACTCTAGGATGTTCTACCATATGGATAAAATCTATAGGCTGCCAAGTGACGTGGGATGAGATGGGTGACTCAAGTACACTCAATGGAGGTGGCTGGACAGACTGAATACAATTGAGAAACTGGTCATTCTTTTTTCATCAAAGTCATCACTTACATTAGGTTCATAGGTAAACTCAGTGTCGGGCTCATCAGCGGTGACTGCGGTACTCTCTACTATATTGATCCTACTTGGGCTGAGGCAGTTGCCAGCAACATGACCGTATCCCTTACATTTATAGCACTTAGTGAGAAGATCAATCTTAGAAGTCTCTTTTAGTGTTCTTACACATGTTGTCATTTCTAAGTGGATAGGAATTTGAAGTATATTTGTTTAGGTAAGACTTGTTAGGGTACTGAGGAGAGGAGTGCTCAGGTCTAGAGGGATCAGGAGGATTCATTCTGAAGGAATGATCTATCGAATCGCTGGACTTGTAATGGGAACTCGCATTAAGGACATCCATATCGAGGACAAGAGCATAAGCTGCCGCTAATGAGTCCACATTTCTATGAATTAGCTCGTTCCTCAGATCAGCTCGTAATCCAGCCCTGAACCTAGAGAGAGTTTGTTCTTCACTCTCTTTACCTAAAGTATTGCACCGAATAAGGAATTCATCAAATTTATCAACATATTCTTATGTGGATTTACTTTCTTGATACAGTTGGTTCCACGAATCTAGCAATCGAGTGTGGTATGATAACGGTACATATCTCTCAGTGAGCTTCTCTTTCATGGCTTCTCAAGTGGCTATGGGTGCCAGGCCTCAACCTCTGCGGGCATGTTCAAGATTGGTCCAGTGTTGTTGAGCTTTACTCGCTTTCGTTCGGATTCGACGGGCTTCTTTTGGATCTTGGGGAAGGGTCCCATCCCTGAGAAATTCTATCAAAGGCTTCATCCAGTTGTCCCGGAGTTGAACGGGCAGCGACTCCATCGAGTCGGGGGCTTCTTCTATGCTTGGTTTTAGGAGTATTTTGATTAGGACGGTCTGCTCGAGACCTTAGAGGGAGGAGGCCAATTTTGAGAGGGCATCTACTTGAGAGTTTTCTTCTCTAGGAATCCGCTGGAGCTGAGCCTCTTCGAATGAAGCCATGAGACTTTGGACCTTGGCCAGGTACTTTGTCATCCGGTCATCTCGTACCTCGTAGTCTCCTAAGACCTGATTCACCACCAGCTGTGAGTCACTGAATATTCGAACACGTTGCGCTCCTGCCTTGCGAGCCATACCCAGCTTCATACTCAGCTTCGATGTTGGAAGCTTTGAAGTTGATGCGGAGGGAGTATTGGAGAACGAAGTCATCTGGGCCTGCCAGAATGACTCCGGCTCCGCTCCCTTCGGCGCAAGAAGACCCGTCTACATATACTGTCCAAATAGGCGGCCCATTGGCCGCTTGACTCACCTCCGGAATGGTGCTTTCTACTATAAATTCAGCTAAGGCTTGAGCCTTGATTGTAGTCCGAGGCTGATAGAATATGTCATGTTGACTTAGCTCAATCGACCACTTCATCAGACGCCCGGAGGTCTCGAGCTTGTGCAGGACTTGCTTAAGCTGCTGGTCGGTAAGGACGACCACCGAGTGGGATTGAAAATGAGGACGGAGCTTCCTGGCTGCCATTACCAAGGCGTATGCTATCTTTTCTAATCTCGGATAGCGGAGCTCGGCGTCTCTAAGGACCTTGCTCACATAATAGATAGGCTTCTGAGCCTTGTCTACTTCCCTCATTAGGACAGCACTGAGGGTTTGCTCGGAGGCAGCGAGGTAAAGGTAGAGTGTTTCCCCGGGAATAGGCTTGCTGAGGAATGGGGGATTGACCAGATAGGCTTTCAGTTGGTCGAATGATTCTTGCTGCTGTTGGCCCCACTCAAAGCCCTTAGCCCCCTGAGGGCTTTGAAAAAAGGAAGACACTTCTCCCCTGACTTAGACAGGAAGCGTCCTATGGCCGCGAGGCATCCTGTAAGCTTTTGAACTTCTTTCACACTTGTAGGAGGAGCCATGTCCAGTATGGCTTTGATCTTCTCGGGGTTGACTTCAATCCCCCTCTGACTGACCATGAAGCCCAGGAACTTACCAGACGAGACCCCGAACGCACACTTGTTCGGGTTTAGTCTCATATTATGCTTCCTCAACATGTCGAAGGCTTCTTGTAGGTCGGCGACATGGTCGGACCCATGGATACATTTGACTAGCATGTCATCAACGTACACTTCCATATTTCGGCCGATCTGATTCTGGAAGACCTTATTGACAAGGCGCTGGTAGGTGGCATCGGCATTTTTGAGCCCGAAGGGCATCACTCGGTAGCAATAGCAGCCTTGATCTGTGACGAAGGATGTCTTCGGGATATCCAGGGGGAACATTCTGATTTGGTTGTATCCAGAGAAGGCATCCATGAAGCTCAACAGCTCATGGCCCGAAGTAGCGTCGATTAAGGTATCTATGCTGGGGAGAGGGAAAGGATCTTTAGGGCATGCCTTTTTCAAATTCGTGAAGTCAATGCAAATCCTCCAACTTCCATTGGCCTTCTTGACCGTAACAACATTAGAGAGCCATTCGGGATAGTTGACTTCTTGTATGAACCGGGCTTTGAAGAGCTTGTCCACTTCTTCCTTTATAGCTTGCTGGCGCTCAGGGGCGAATTTGCATCTCTTCTGCTGGATCGGTTTGGACCCCGGAGCAACGCTTAGGTGGTGGACGAGGAGGTCCTCGGAAATTCCTGGCATGTCGGCAGCTATCCAGGAGAAGAGGTCATGGTTCTTCCTGATGCAATGGACTACGTCAGAACAGAGGGCGGAGGGGAGGGTCTTGTTGATGAAGAATTTGCGGTTCGAATCTTGCTCTGAAAAGAGCTCTTCCTCCAGCCCGTCTACTGGTTCTGACATAGGCTGGGTGTTCCCCTGGGGAATCTCAAGAGTCGAGAGAGAAAGGACAGGTCCCCCGATCGAGGTCATGTAAGACTTGCGGGCCATCTCTTGACTTCCCCTCACTTCCCCTACACCTGCCTTAGTAGGGAACTTCATTTTGAGATGATAAGCCGACGGGACGACTTCTAAAGCAGCTAGGCCAGGACGGCCTAGGATCACATTGTAAGCAGCTGAAATGTCGACGACCATGAAATCCATTGGCTCCGTCCGGGTAGTATGAGTTTTGTCAGCAGTTACGTCGAGGGTTATCACCCCTTCGATAGTCACTGGCACTCCCGTGAACCCATGGAGCGTATAGCCGGCGGGCTTGAGCCTGTCCCGCGATAACTTGAGTCCTCGGAAGGCCGCTAAGAAGAGGATGTTGACAGAACTGCCATTATCCACCAGGACCCTCTCCACTTTGAAGTTAGCCATGTGGAGGTTAATCACCAGTGCATTACAGTGGGGTGTTCAGACACCCTCTAGATCCTCATCCGAGAAAGTAACCTGGACTCCGAGACCTTTGGGAGGGGGTATGTTGTGCACCGAATTGACCTCCCGGATGAAAGCCTTTCGAGAAGAGTTGGAGATTCCTCCCATTGGGCCTCCATGGATGAGGTGCAAGATGCGTTCTTGTTCAAACTCGGGTGTCTCGTCACGCCTCTCGGAACGCTTGTTAGCCCCCCTAAGGGGTGGAGGAAGATCGATCTGATCCTTTCTTACAAACTTGGACAGCTGCCCTCTCTAGATTGAGGGCTTCAATTTCATTCTTCAGAGCCCGACAGTCATTGTTGTCGCGACCGTGGTCTCTATGATATCAGCACCACTTCTCCTTGTCCCTCTTCTTCTCGGGGGTATTCATCTTCGGGGCAGGAGGCAGGACTCCCTCTTTCTCAACCTCCATGAGAATAGTTGAAACATTGGTGTTGAGAGGGGTAAACTTCTCAAATCTGGGAGGCGGGCGGCGCTGACCACCGTTGTCCTTCTAGAGCTTCTTAGCTCCCTCATCTTTGGCTGCCTTTCTCTTGCTTCCTGAGGAAGACCCCTCGAATGTGGGGCGATGTTCAGCTTCCTCAGCCCGGATGTACTTTTCGCTTCTGAGAAGAAGGTCGGAGAAGTCTCGCGGAGGCATTTTGGCTAGGGAGGAACGAAGGCTCGAATTGAAGACATTGGACTGGAAGGCGGCTGCAGCGACCGATTGGTCGAGGGAGGCAATGGACCTAGCTTCCACGGTAAACCGCTTGACATAATCTCTTAGTTTCTCACCCTTCTTCTGATTGGGAAAAAGTAGTGAAATACTAGTCTTCTCGGTTTGGCGGCTGCTCACGAAGTGGGTGATGAATAGGGTTTCAAATTGTTCAAAGGAGAAGATGGAGGATGGGGCGAGGCGAGAGTACCATTTCCGAGTCGGACCCTTGAGAGTGGCTGGGAAGGTCTTGCACAGTAGAGCATCGGAAGCTTGGTGGATCATCATGAAAGTTTTGAAACTCTCGATGTGATCCACGGGGTCTGACTCCCCCGTATATGTCTCGAACTGCAGGGGCTTGAAGTTTGCTGGAACTGGAGCCTCCATGATAGTTAGGGAGTACGGAGGTCTGCTTGGACGGAGGGCCCTCCCTCTTAGCTCCTCTTCCCTGTCTAGTTGACCGAGGCGCCTCTCCATCTCGTAGAGACGGCAATAGACTGCATCATCCCTTCGACGGTACTCTGGTGAGCCTCTGGACTCATCTTCGTACGAAGGGTAGCACGGGGTTCGGCGATGGTAGCTAGGAGAATGGTGAGGACTAGCGATGTGATGGCGGTGGCTCGGGGCTTGAGAAGGAGTTAGGGACCGATGGCGTGGACTCTGAACCGACGGAGGAGATGGGACCCTCTGAACATTATTGTTGTTTAGTGAGAGATTAAGGGCCTGCAGGATGGTTGTTTGGAATTCTTGGAATTCGGCTCGGGTAATAGGTCCGTTCTGGTCCCTCTGGGGCTGCCGACCAGGGGGAGAACGATGCCTTCTTCGACGGTACTCAGGAGACTCCCTCCGTGTCCTATGAAGAGGGGACCTCCTATGGTCGCGGCGACGAGGAGATCGCTCATTTAGACATTCTGAGCGGGTGGCTCCCTCACGGGCCTGCCTTTCGTCCAAACGGCGGTGAAGGTCCTCTTCTTTCTGCCGGTTGATGAGGATGTTGCGGAGGTCTTCGGAAGGCCGAGGGTTATGAGATGTCATTGAGTCGATTGAAGGGTTATGTATGGAGATATGGTCGCGGTGAAGGGGTTGCTTCTGAGGGTGAGAACGAGAGGTCCCTATACCAGCGTTCTGGGGCCCAGGTGGAGCCTGCTGGTGTTGAAGATTCTGAAAAGGAGGCTATTCCTGCTGAAGGGGTTGATTAGGATGAGGAGGGAGCTGTCCCTGAGGTTGGATGGGTTGGAGGGGAGCCTCCTGTTGCGGTTGAGGAGGAGTGGGTTCACAGTTGGACCCTCTAGATCTCAGTTTCCTTGGAGGCATGGCTGGAGGTGATCTTAACCGATGGCAGACGGTGGATTGCTATTCGTTGGTTCCCACAGACGGCGCCAATCTGTTGCCGCTGAAATTGGTGTGGGGGCAAACATATAGATTTGTGAATTCTTGGGATGTCGAATAGTCAAACCTGAACACCTTTCCGCCGGAGTTTGACCGTGATCTCCCGCCGCTGACCTGCAAAAAGTGCGAAACACCGGGGTTGATTCCGGCGACGCACCCTCCGACGCTCTTGTCAGTAATCAGAAAGATTATGAAAGAGCTTTGATTAGCAAAAGATTGATTACCTGGTAACAGTGGGGGATAGGGGTATTTATAGCCGCCTTAGGAACCAGTTTCGGGATAAGATCAAATCCCTACTTCCCAGTGGATGGATAGAAGTGATCAGGGTCGTTGATTAGGGACAATCATAAACCCTAATTCTATCCAGCCGGACTGGGTTTCTTGTGGGTTGGAACCCGCACCCAGTTAAGACGGATCCGTTCAGTTAAGACGGATCGGTTGGGCTTTTGGGAAAGACCAAGTTTCCATTTCGGACCCGTTTGTAGGTGAAATTACCATTTTACCCCTGAGCTTTAAGATTCATGCCTGATTTGGACGGTTCCGATTTAACCCTTATTTTTAGTCATATCAGCTATAATTGCCAAAAACAAATATGGTACTAAAATAAAATCCTAAACTAAACAAAATTGATGTCCTCATCAGTTGCCTTGCATGTTATTCTTTATCTTATATTACATCTCTTCTCTATGATTTGTCCATTTATTTTTTTGTTAACAATTAAGCCCTAGTTCTTTTTTTATATATTATAATCATTGCCTTTGTTCCAAGCATGTGTCCTTTTTGAACTTCGCAACGGATGTGAAAACTGTATTTCAAACAAAACACAAATACCACATATATACATATAAAAACTTAAAATTTTCACTAACCACTAAACTAAACTCCTCATTTATTCCATTTGCATACTTCACACATAAACGCTTAACAGAAATCTCATAGCAACGAGCATCACTAAATTTCCAGACTTGATCATTGAAACCCATAATTCTCCAATCTTCAATAGTTTTACCTACACCACTGTTTTAAATTTCCTCCGATACGGCCGAAATTTCGTTTCGGCTAGCTTGCCGATACGAAATCACATATTTTATACTTTATATAGTTCTGGACCGAAATGTGTTGATTTTAGCCGAAATTACCGAAATATCGCCGAAATTGGCGAAATATCAACCAAATAGACACAAATATTATTATGAATATATTTTAAAAATTGTTTTGCTTTTTGCATATATGTCTTCCAATATAGAACTTTAAGCTAAAATAATGTGAGGGTTTCGTATCGCTATTGTTTGTATATATACAAAGTCAAGTAAGTTTATTAACTAATACATTTTTCTAATCAATGCAAATTCAATTTAGTTATATACTTATATTACATTCTCTTCTATATTATTGTTAAATTATGAGAAGATTTAATGTAATTGATTCATGTCATTAGTCACATTATACAATATTTTATGTGATAAATGACATGTAAAACATAATATCTTGTTTAGTAACAAAAAAAATAAATTATTGAGTATAGAAAATGAACATCCGATATGATCACATTTTCCCGAGATCTCCTCCGATATCTCCGATCCGAGACGAAACACCCCTTTCCGAGATGAGTCCGAAATCCGAGATTTAAAACCATGACCTACACAAGATCACCGTATAGAATGATCTAGTATGACTAATCTGTCACAAAAACATACCACCTAACTAAGCTTCACATCTGACTTGAATCAAAATAAAAATTATTGCTCAAATAATAATCAGTAAAAATTAAAAAGAAGTCACCAATGAAAAAGCAAACCTTTGTGAAAAACATTGAGCTATTTTATTTTGAAAACTGTCTTCAATAAAAAGATGAAACTGTCTTCAATAAAAAGATGAAACTTCACTGCCTCCACAAGAAGTACAAGGTATATGTCCCCACAAAGTTCAAGAAATAAAGAGCATCTACAGAAGCAAAACAATTGATATTATTTAAGAGTGATATCCTATGAAACACCGATACGGGTCTGCCTCCACAAGAAGTAGAAGGAATATGTCCCCACAAAGTTCAAGAAATAAAGAGCATCTAAAGAAGCAAAACAATTGATATTATTTAAGAGTGATATCCTATGAAGCACCGATACGGGTATGACGATACGCGTACGGGGACACAGGTACGGGGGATATGACAATTTTCAAAAAAGTAGGATAGGGGATGCGGCGGGGATATATATTTATATATATATATATATATATATATATATATATAAACCACAAAGAAAGCTATCAAGTGACTCTCATTCAATGCCCCCAAAATCAAAGGTCCAGATTTAATCTCACAAAACACATTTTTTCCCCAAAACTCAAATTCAAATTCCCCCCCAAAACAACTCATTTATTTATTTAACTCTCTCTCTCTCTCTCTCTCTCTCTCTATATATATATAATAAAACACAAAGAACGCTATCAAGTGGCTCTCCCTCAATCCCCCCAAAATCAAAGGCCCAGATCTAACCTCACAAAACACATTTTTCCCCCAAAACTCAAATTCGAATCCCCCCCCAAAAAAAAACAACTCATTTATTTATTTAATTATTTATCTCTCTCTCTCTCTCTCTCTCTCTCTATATATATATATATATATAATAAATTACAAAGAAAGCTATCAAGTGGCTCACAATCAATCTCCCCTAAAATCAAAGGCCTAGATCAAATCTCACAAAACATATTTTCCCTCCAAAATTTCAAACCCCAAAATAAAATTTTTCCCTCCAAAACTAAAAAACTTATTACTTTATTACTATCTCTCTCTTCTCTCTTCACTTTTTTTATATTTCTTTCTCTCTCTCCCTATCTCTCTCCCCATTCTTTCTATATTTACTTAGAAATTTAGATTTTCATAATTTTAATGTTTTTTTTCACATGCTATGTTGAAAATAATAAATATCTCTTCAACTCCACACTTAAAGTTCTAAGAAGTTAGATTTTATACCCCCATTTATAATTATTTTTCAACATATACTAATGGAAACATGGACTTTTATTTACAACTAATTATTGTCATACTATTCAAATTTGAGCTACATAATTGTTGTTTTACTGTTTACAGACTTTTCGTGTTTTGTATCGTTCCGAAGACGTGCCGTAGGCACGTGCCCACGGGCAAATCTAGTATATATATATATATATATATATATATATATATATATATATATATGGAAACATGGACTTTCATGCCCCAATTTATAATTATTTTTCACCATATACTAATGGACATTTATTTACAACTAATTATTGTCATACTATTCAAATTCAGCTACATAATTGTTGATTTATTGTTTACAAAGCTTTTCATATGCTGTATCGTTCTGAAGACGTGCCGTAGGCACGTGGCCACGGGCAAATCTAGTATATATATATATATATATATATATATATATATATATATATATATATATATATATATATATATATATATATATGGAAACACAGACTTTTATACCCCAATTTATAATTATTTTTCATCATATCCTAATGAAAACATAGACTTTTATTTACAACTAATTATTGTCATATTATTCAAACTTCAGCTACATAATTGTTGATTTACTGTTTACAAGGCTTTTCATATGTTGTATCGTTCTAAAGACGTGTCGTAGGCACATGGCCACGTACAAATCTAGTATATATATAAAAGCAATGCTCCATTGCAAACCGCTGAAGCCGTTGTTGGGGAACAACAGCTTCAAACTTAATATAACCTAAGTTGTTCCCAATAACGGCTTAGGTTATAGCTTAAGCCGTTGTTGGACTCCAACAACGGCTTAGGTTTAACCTAAGTCATTGTTGGGAACCACGCCTTCAGTGGTTTGCATACCCGTTTGCACGGACCCGTTTGCAATGAAGCATTGCCCTAAATATGAATAATTACACATAACTAAATAATATTTCTTGTTAATAAGAAAATGGTAAATATCTTTCATTAAACGTAAATAAGATAATCCATAAATGCTATAATAATTGTTCATAAGCATAAGCAATAACATAAGTAAACAAAGCAAGTTCATAAGCAATATAACATAAGTAGACAAATCAAATAGTGGGATAAGTTTTGGTCGTATCAAATAGTTGGATAATAAAAAAATGCAGGATACAGGAATGTACAGGATGCGGGGACACGAGTATCGGATACATATAGGATACGGGAACGGCACCCTCCGTGAGGTATCCGTGCTTTAGAGGTGATATCCTACGAAGTTTAAGGCAACAACTATATGGATTCACTGCGATATCCTTAAATATTCTGAAACACAACAAACCATATGGCATACCCTTTACTTTGAAAGGAGGGAAATTTTGGTTTCGATAAAGTTTTCGTGCATATTATTCTTTCTTCTCTTTATTTCCATTTCTTCTTTACTACTCCAGTACTTCTATGTTAATAACTTAACTCTAGATCTTTCCCACACCTTCTACTATTGTTTATAATTATAGCATGGATCCTTGCTGAACTTTCAAATAAATGTGAAAAAGTAATTTAAAAGATATGTATTGCAAGTACTAGATCAAAACTCTATATCTAAACTCCTCATTGCATTTCCATAGCCTAAAATTCGGACATGATTGGTTGCCACTTTCTAATAGTGATGAGCATGACAATCCCTACAATTCCTATCTTCATCCTACACAATAACAAATCTACAGTTTTCAATAGTTAGTGTACAAGTACATATTACATAATTAGACTTCACATTGACTTGATTAAAATTGGTAAAAAAATCAAGAAACCCCATAACATTTGTATTTTTAATTAAGAAACCCTTTACGGTTATTTTTTGGCAAATAAACCATCTACATTATTAACTTTCTTTCTGTTAATTCTGAATTTGAAATGACAAATTTGCCCCTTTTCTAGTCAAGAAACCCACCTCACCTTTTCATTTTTAAGTAAAATTCCCCTTAACATTTGCACATTTGATTAAGAAACCCCCTCATGTTAATGGAGGGAGTTTATGCGCCAAAACTAACAGTAGGGAGGTTCCTAATTAAAAATGCAAATGTCAGGGGTTTTGATGTAAACTTAACCCTAAGTAGAGAATTTTCCTAGAATATTAAAAGATTAAATTTACCAACAAGTAATGTCGATTAGTTAGAAATTAAAACTATTAATTACTTTAATGGATTTTCAAGAGATAAAATAAGTTTACAAACCCAATTAAAGTTCAAGCCTAACAATCAACAAATATACCTAAGTGTGATTAGCAAATAAGATATTCAATAACGATTCGTACGCTAATTGACAAGTAGAAACACACTCAATATTTGTGGACGACAGTAAATTTTGATAATAATCTAGAAATGATAAAGCAGTATCACAAACATTTAAGAAGTGGAAAGAAGTTACCGAGAGTTCGAATAAAGTGTAGCAATGGAGAGAAAGTGATGTTGGCTTGGAGTGGAGTTGATCGGCAATCAGGTTGCCGATTGGTCTCGGTGGTGACACATGCAACAAGTAGGAGGCCGTGGCAGTGGGATGCAGTCGGGGTGTTGCGGTGCTGCGAGGTAGGAGGGTGGTGCTCGGGGCTGGCGTCGTCAGTGGTGGTGAGTGTAGCAACGGCGAGGTGGTGAAGAAAGGGATTTAAGGTTAGGGTTAGGCAAGGATTTGGGGATTTAGGGATAGGTGAGGATTTGGGGATTTGGATTTGGGGTTTAGGGTTTCGAGGTTGCAATGGATTTGGGGGATTAGGGTGAGGGTAAGTGGCTATGATGGTGCTGTTGAGGGGTTGGCGTTGGCGGGTGGAGAAGAGGTTATTAGGTGGTCGGTGGAGGCGCGATATGGGGGCCGTCGGTTGCTTGGCTTGCGGGTATGAAAAGGATCGGCTGATGGGTTCAAGAAGAAGGTGGAAACTGGGTTCGGTTGAGAACAAGGAGAGAGGAAGAAGAAGAAAAGAGAGAAGGGGAAGTGGCGGCTTAGAGATTGGGGAAATCTAGAATTTCTCACAAACCCTAAATTTGTTGGGATTTCTGACAAACCATAGTAATTTCTTATGGTATCACACACAAGAAAAGAATGTAGAGCAATAACTCAATACAGTAATATTTTTAATCAATAATAGCATACCTTCTCATTATTCTCAAGGCCTATATATAGGCTCAAAACAAAATCCCAATACAAATCTCTAAAATGCAGAAAATAAAGGGTTCAAATTGTAAAACTACTACATATGGCTAAAATGTCCAAAAACAAATAAAAATTGTTGAAATAAAGATAACTATGCTACTAGAATAGCCATCTTAGACGATGTCTGCGCTGACAGAAGCGCTCACATCATCTCGAACTGATGTCCTCATCAGGTTTCTTCAGTTTTCCCCCATTATATTTCAAAATTATGTCTTAATTAATAACCATTAAAAAAATAATTTAAAAAGCTATTAGCTGACCAAGCAAACTAAAATTGGTATTCTGGCCAGAAAAGATACTGCAATAATTATATGCATGGACTGCATAACGCAAACAAACATACCCTTTGCACTTTGAGCACAGTACGTTCCTTGAAAGTGACAACCTTTTGGATGTCCCGTTGTATAAATCGCCCAAAGATACCCTAAGAGTGTGAACAACATCTTCACCTCGTTTTTGCCTACGACCCCTCGAACATCCACCTACACATCATCAGCATTCAATAAAACCGACAAAACAGGACAAAAGTTTGAAGTAAGAAGGTTTTCATTGATTTCAACATAAACACACTAGTCTTCTCACCACCAAAACCACCTCCCCCACCGAAAAATTGCTCAAAAATATCAAACGGGTTATGAGCACCAGAACTGCCCCCTCCCATTCCCTCTTTAAGTGCATTCTCCCCGTACTCATCATAAATCTCTCTTTTCTCTGGGTCACTCAGAACTTCATACGCTTGAGTCAACTCCTTGAACTGATCAAATGACAAATATGTTAGGGAATATGGAAAGTGGTTCATTAATAAGCTCTGACAACAACTTAAAAAATAAAATCATAATCATCACAATAATAATAATACGGAAAACTCTCTAAACCCTTGGAATTTTGACTAAAAATCACATAACCTCCTTCTAAAGTAACTGTTTGTAGCACATCCATCCCCTGCCATCTCAACAAATGTTGAAAATAGTGATAGTGCCTAGTGTAGCACCCAAGCCACCAATGGAGCAAAGCGTAAATAGCATAACACATAGCCTAAGCTATAAGATTTATGATTTTTTAATTGAAAAATTAGACTTAACTACCGTAAGTTCTTGTAAATTATAAATAACTTTTTTCAAAATAAAGGAGAAAGAAAATTGAAGGCTAAAAATGCGAGACTTCAATTATCAAGAATGAAGACTTCAAGTTACAAGGCCTAAGACCAGGCGTAACAGTAAATACAAAATGGAGTACTTAAGTAAATGAAGTAAATTAGCTTTCCTCACTCTAATCTGATCTCTCTTATTCAAACTTCAAAATCCAAAGAATCAAAACTAAAATATTGAAGTTGTAAAGAGAAAGCATGAAGAATCAGAAAAAGGGAATGAGAAAGCATTCAAAATGAACATTTAAAGAATAAAAAAACCTTAGTAGTTGGGTTGCAGAACTAAAACGAAAATGGATTCATTGGTAAAGGAGTCCTAGTCTCCTGGAGTCGTAGCCACTATTTGAAGAAACTAAATTCATCACAAGAATTGGGTGCCTTAGTCGTAAGAAAAACATGAAAAAAGAGGGTTTGTGTCAACAACTCATTGGTTTTCTTCTTTTTTCAATTAAATAATGGGTTCCAAAAAAAAAAAAAAAACAACGTTTGCCGCAAATACAAAAAGCACCCAACGTTACAAAAGAAGTACAAAGTGCCCTCATTCTGTCTATTCTCTCCATTATGTCCACTCTCGCTCTGCTAACCCAGCTTTGACCACATAACCCGAGCTAACTGGGCCAATTTTCACGTGAATTACCCAAAATACCCCCTGTGTAAATTCCACTTTAAATTCGTATCTCTTATCTTCCTCCATCTATTCTTCTCTTTCTAATTTTTGTTCCAAATTAGAAACCCAAAACCCGAACTTCTCCCCAAATCTCACAACCCGAACTCCCAAATCTTCTCACCTTTCTTCTTTATCAAATTGAATACCTAATTCATTTCTTATTATTAATTTTGTTTCAAATTTTCCCCTTTTTCTGTTTGTTGTGTAAAGTGCAAAGCTATCTCTTTTGTGGCTTGTGCGAAGAAGTGTTGAAAAAACTCTACCTTTTTTGACAGGGAGAAAGAAAAATAATCATAAGCTTAACAAATCAATTAGTACATAATGTTATTTTATTATAAAAAACCTTCAATTAGTAAATAATTCTTCATGACCGTAGCAGAGCCTTTTCTGTTTGATTTCCTCTTTAGAGGTCCAAAATCGAAAGTGGGGCATCACCATTATAACTGCTGAAAGTATGGTTGTATTGTTGACTTTTGATTTGTGTTTTTGCTTTCGAAGGTGGATCTCTTAGTTGGTAATTTGTTGTAATGATTGCGTTCGCGATCATCTTTGTTTGTACGTTTCTTTAATTGCTTATCAATGAAACACGAATGGCCTTTTTTAGGTCCTCTTTTACAATCATTAAAAAACAACTTAAAAAGCTAACACTCCTGAGAAGATGGTGGAGGCAAACGACTAAAAATTTGACACTGCTGAGATGATGCTTGAAGCAAAGGGCCTTGGTGGACAAAAATAAAAGAAAATTATTGCACGATTATCTATATACATGTTTGGTGTTTCATCCAGTTTGGTATTTCAACCATTCATAGGCTTCAAAAGATGTGCCCTTTTACAAGATCTCAATTATGAAGAGAACATGTAGAGAATGCATCTTTTCCAAAATACATAGCGAGTAGTGAACATCGTGCATCAGTGATCCGTGGTCAAGCAAAGTTTTTGTGCCATCACCAACAGTACGCACTTCATCGAAGGTTCAAATTCTTTACAGTTTTACTGACGGACACTCGAAACATTTTAGACATTTTTTAATAAATTAAGCATTTTAGATTTGGAGTCAAATACTAGATATTTTCTGCAAGATTTTAGGTCAATTAGATAATTACCATTTTCACTACAAGTGTTTTAACAAATTCAAACTAACTCGGCTCAGTTACAACAACAACAACAAAGCCTTTTTCCCAAGTAGTTGGTCGGCTACATGAATCTTGTTGTCCGTTCTACTCGGTTTAGCGCAACTCGTCTCAGCTAATGCAATCAATTTGGTCCCTCCTAATATTTCCACAGTTAACGCAATCAATTTGTAAGAAACCCTAATAAAAACTATGTAAATTCAGTAAACGCAATCAATTTGGAAATTCACATACATCCCTGTCATCTCAACCACAACCTAATGGGTTTAATGAATCCTTTTGAATATGGCCTTATAAAGATAGTACTAGGACAACTTTGTGGCAATTACAATGGGCCTAAAATGTCTCTCACTCAAGGTTAGGGCAAAAACTTTCTTCACAAGGGAAAATTAGTCATATGAATTAGTTAAACTGATAGGTATGGTAAAAAAAAGCAGTCATTAAGGGGTCATAGGTGCTAACTGAAATGAAGGTGATTACATAAAAACGATAAACTTTATTTTCTACCTGGTCACTCAACTGATGGGTATTTGCTATTACGTCACCCATATCATCGTATTTTTCAATTTGGATCCTTAATTTGAAGGACATAATCAATTTAGTCCCTCATATACACTTTTTTTATGCAAACTTAGGGTAACACAGTGTTTGTGATGCAAAGGCTTCTCTGGCACAAAAATCTGGCATGAGGAACTAAATTGGTCAAGTTGTTCAAATTAAGGAACCAAGTCACAAATACTACATGCCTTGAGGGACTCACTAGCATACGCCAACTAATTGAACAACCAAATTGCTACAAACCCTAATAAAAATAAGTAAATTCATGAACAAACTAATGCAACCAACGCGAATTGGAGTTTATAATGCAAGTAAACCTTCTCAGGATCCCCACCCTTATCAGGGTGGTTCTTTAAGGCGGCAACCCTGTACGCCTTCTTTAACTCATCCGCTCCTGCACTTTTCGACACCCCAAGCACCTCATAGTACTTTGTGTTGTTGCTCTTTTTCGGCGCACGCCCGAACATGCTTGCTACTAATTTCTAACAGTAATCCTCTCCTCCTCCGATAAATCTACAACAATTCATAACATTTAAACAATTAACAGATCTACAAACCCTAGCAACTAAAATCGAATTAAACAAAAATGGTCAACACTAATTTATCATGAATTGTTGTATACCCAAAACGATAATAATAGATCTGGACCTCAGAATTGGAACCCTAAATCGTGAAGTGGATTGAGGAAAGGGGGATGAGAACATCAACGGAGACGAAGGAAACACGATAGCTTCGCAACTAGAGAGAGAGAGAGAGAGACGGCAAAGAGGAAGACTTGCAATTTATTATGGTCATCATTGATAAAGAGGTCAAAACTATTATTCCTTGTGCAAGCTTCGTGCAGTCCCATTGGGATTATCTCAGCCGTTGGATTACAATATATATGAGATTTTTTATACTTTTTTCGTTTTCTAAAAGCATCGGTAGCCGTTTGCTAAATATGCATAATATGCATGTTTTCGCAAAAAAATTGTGCGGCAGTCGTTTGCTAAATATGCATATTTTGTGACAGTAGATTGCTATAAATGAGAGCAGATATGAGAATTACGTATAATTTAAACGACGCAACTTCAAGTTTCGTCGCTCTAAAAAAAATATTAATTTAATCGTCAGACGCAACTTCTCCTTGCGTCCCTCCCAAAAAAATAATTTTTCGTAAATTAAAAAATCGGAAAACGAAGCACCCCCTCGGACGCAACTTGAAGATCGGACACAACTTCTTCAAGTTGCGTCCCTCAATTCCGGATTTGTCGAACGAAACTTCTAGTTCCGTTAGTTGGGTTTTTTTTAAATTGAATTACCATTTTGCCCCCTCTTCATTCAACGGCTCTTTTGCTTTCCCAGATCAATCCAACGGCTCTTTCTTTATCTGAACAGCTCACTAAAATTTTGTATATATAGTACCCATCCTAAACCGAATATTAGCATCACAATTGTCTACAAAAACTTTCAGATCTCAAGTTTCTATTACCTCTCTGTCTTGTATTTAGTTATTTGCGAAAGAAAATCAATGGCGAGCCGAAGTGCAAGAGGGAGAGCATATACGGCTCAGGAAGATGTTCTTCTGTGGCAGAGTTGGATTAGTATAACTCAAGATCCACTGATCGGTAACGATCAATCCGGGGCACAATTGTGGGAGCGTATTTTTTCTACGTTTAAGGTAATATTTGGAACTCCGACCGACAAAACAGTTAGCTCACTTACTAGTCAATTTCAACTGATTTCGAAAGAAGTAGCCATATTCATAGCAAAATTGAGCAATGCAACTACTAGGGCCGACAGCGGAACAACCGAGACAGATAAGGTATGTACAAAAAAGTAGAATTTAAAGTCATTATTTGTATTATTTGTGTACATAATAACGTTTGGAATTTCAATGTTGTCTCAGATTCGCGAAGCCAAAGTAGAATATATGGCAACTTCGGGGAGAGCTTTCAAATTTGATGAATGTTATAAGATTCTTAAATATCAGCCGAAGTTTTCATTGTGTACTACACAAGTGTTTGATCGAGTACAAAATACCCAATCTGGTGAAGGGAGTGGTAGCCAAAACTCTCCCACAATAAATAACTGGGACTCAGATATACCCGTTCATACGGATTCACCTACACCCCTTACCCGACCACCAGGTCGCAAAGCTACTAAAAGGAAAGGAAAAAGAGTGGCTGAAACATCATAATACAAATATATGCCCGAAGAAACAGCCATTTTTACATCGGTATACAAAGAATCGCAAGATAGGAGGAATGTGATAAAAACTCGAGAATGCGATATTAAAGAATGGGCTGAAAAAGATCGCATTATGAGTATCGATCTGAACACATTACCAATGAATCAACGATATTATTTTATGTGTAGGCAAAATGAAATTATGCAAAAATGAGGTTACAACGATGGGTAAAGAACATTAGCCCAAAATTTTGTATTTTATCTTAATATAATGTAAGCATGCAATTTTTATTGTGAATATATCCTACGTTATTAATTTGAAATGAAGAATCATGTTTTCACAATATGGCTCCATAGTATCCTGTGTGATTAAATTGAATTTTAATTAGATGGTCCCTATGTTATTATTTTAAATTATAATTGTGAATATATCCTGTGTTTATAATATGGTAACGATAGTTTATACTCATAATTATCGGCTTACAATACGCTTCAAATATTATATCATAGTTCAAAGTAGTACATTAACTACGTTTATAATTATTTAATCAAAGTAAAAGTTACAAGAAAATGAGAATACATAGTAATACATGTTGGGTGCAGTTACTCATCTCCATATTGATTCCAAATATGCTCCACAAGATCTTGATGAAATGCATGATGTTTTTGCCGATCATGTAGAATGACATTGCGAACGATTCGGCCTTCTTCATCAATTGGTCCACGTGTGCTTGGTTCGATCCTAATCGAGTCAGAAATTTGATCATAATCATAATCAAGAATTCCTTCGTCACGTTCATCCTCAACAATCATGTTGTGTAAAATGATACATATTTTCATAATATATGACAGACTATCTGCATCCCACATACGTGTTGAACCCTTCACTATTGCAAATCATGATTGTAAAACTCCAAAAGCACATTCCACATCTTTTCTTGCACCCTCTTGCATTTCTGCGAATTTCTTTTTTTTTTTTTTGTATCTGGTGTGGTGTAAGTTTTGACGATGGTTGCCAACGGTAGGTATATACCATCCGCTAAATAATAGCCCATATTATAATTGTGGTTGTTGATGACAAAATTAGCTGGAGGTGCACAACCATCAAGAATATAATCTCATTAAATAAAGTTGACCGGTTCAGCATATTTAAATCAATATTGCATCCTGGCATTTCGAAGAATGAATGGCAGAACCAAAGATCATAAGAAGCAACTGCTTCGAGAATAAGTCGGTTCCCGAACAAGTCATGTGTACTGGCCCTGCCATGCTGCTGGACAATTTTTCCACTTCCAATGCATGCAATCTACACTACCCAACATCCCAGGGAAGCCTCGAGCGCTATTATTTTCGAGTAGTCTTTCCACATCGGTTGGTGTTGGTTTTCTCATATATTGAGTACTAAATAAAGTTACAATTGCAAAAAAAACGATGCAGAGTTTTCAATACCGTTGTTTTGCCTATACGGATATATTCGTCAACCGCATCAGCCGCACCTCCGTACGCCAAACATCGTAGTGCTGCCGTAATTTTTTGATGAGGAGTTAAGCCAAGTTGTTTACAAGCATCCTGGGACTAAAGAAAATACTGATTGTAACTCACAACAGTATCGAATACCCGGTTGAAGAGTTGTAGGTGCATACGAAATCGATGACGGAAAATTGAATCTGGGTAAACTGAATTTTCGGCAAAGTAGTCTTTCCACATCCGTCTATGACCTTCTCTTTCCCGATGAATGTAACGGCGACGATTGATTTGTTCACTAGCTTGGATTGCCTTGCCAATCCTTACTAGACGGTTGTGAATAATCCTAGCAACAACATTGTTGTCCTCATCTGATGAATCAGAAGATGAACTCGAGGAAGAAGGTACATGTAAATTAGCCATGGTTACTTAGAAGGTAAATTTGCAGTGGGTTCTTTTGGAGTTGAAGTTTACAAAGTGTAGTCGAAAAATAAATGTACACAGGATGGCAGCATATAAATACTGATCATGCCGCTTGAAGAAGAACGAATCATCAATGTCCTGTCCAATCTAAAAGTTCATAAATAGGTGTAAAAAAAGTCAAAACCTACACTTCGTAGATAGGAAAGTAACTGTGAATAATGGATACGAAATTGAATAAATACAAAAACCTATTTCACTACAATCCAAGCATAAACCTACTAGCCATGTGACATTAATATTGTGACTACAATACCCTCAAGTCTACAATCCCTAAGTTAATACAATACCCTGACATTAATTATATGGTTTTACAATTGAGGAAAAAGAAAATGTTCAAATTGACATTAATACCCTCACGTGACATTTTCTGATTGACATTTACAAGTTGATATTAATACCATCAAGGTAAATAGAAAATAAATGATGTATAATTTTTTCTATTCTTCATAATTATACTGTGTTTCATGCACAAATAAGGACGTGGATGCTCCGGTATCATCTAATTTCGGATTCAATGGTCTATGTTGGGAATTAGATGGTCTGCTCATCGATACAGATCGCCTAACATTTGGTAATTCACGAGGAATTGATTCCCTCAATACCATTTCTGAAAGTATATTCGTCGAAGTTGTGCTTCGGTGTTGCTCAATTGTTGACAACGAGTATATAACTCCTCCTGTGAAAAGGTATAAGATATATAAAATAATGAGAGTATGTAAAATACATTCTAACGTAATAACGTTATTAAAGCCGAAATGTATATACGATTTTGGTAACTCACATATGATGGTTGCCCATTTTGATGAAACGGGACATTGATATTAGCGTCCAAATTCTTGATAAGAGTACCCTTGAAAAAGTGGCACTTCAACGTAAGGTTAACCAAGCAATAATGAATTATCTGCAGTGGATTGAGTTGGATACTCGGTCGGTAGCCAAAATGGAGGTGCAGCATATGGCAACTGAGCGGAAGTATCTCTAATAGATGCTGGCCCAATGAAATCGACATTGGCTGCATGGGAAAGTGTCGGCATTATCGAACCAATTGAAATATTTGCATAATACTGATCATAAGTGATCTGCTCTACACGACGTACGAAAGGTGATGCTTCAATAGGTTCAGGAAGTGTAGTACTGGATGTCATGAAACGCATGAGAGGAGGTGGGTCTTTTGGGATAGCAATTACTCCAGTAAGTTGCCGAATACAACGATCACCAAGATACCATACACCCTGCAATCAAATGTTCACTTTAGCATAACCAAACTATTTAATCAAAGTATTGTAAATAAATATGACAAAAATTAATATACCTGACTGCAGTACATAAAAGCATGTCGATAACGTGGAATGAATTTAGCAGCTTCAATTTCATAGACATCTTTAATTGTTCACCCATTATATGGCTGCCAAATGATGGAGGAAGAAGTGCGCATCTCCAACTGATCACGAGCCATCAATTGATTGTACCTAATAGGATCAGATCAACCTAACTCCAAGAATTCTTTATTCCATCGAATAATTTTCAGCCATACATCAGAATTAGCGATGTTCCATAAGGATGATCCTATCTCTAACTGGAATACAACAATTTGTGTATTCGCAAGCCCAATACTGTAAAACATAATTATCAAATATGTTACGAAGAGACCAATTGAAATAACATAATGGCATTATTCGACTAAAATTAGTAGCTAATGGATTAAGTATTAAATCCAACACTGGCCACGGCCCATTAAACTCCTTCACTTTAAGTCTTCTACATGAGTCCAAAGACAAATACAACAGAACAAGTGCATGACTACCCCAATCGTATTTGGCAACAGCATTCAGATCTACAACTGCAGTTAGCCAACCACACCTTACTAACCCAGCACCATTAGGGTAAAGAAATGCACCGAGAAAGTATATAAAGAAAGCTCGTGCAATCCTCGTTGCTAGTGCCATATCTGTTTCGGCTTCTTCAATCATAGTGTTGGTAAAATAATTTTTAAAAAATGAATACCGTATACCTTGTGAATTTCAATCATCTACTGTTAATTCCGAAAAGAAGCGAGTCTGAACAATTTGAAAAGTATAGGCCTCATGGTCACATGGAGGCAACTCGCCGATACCAATAGGAATCTCCGTTAGCATAACCCAATCCAATGGAGTGAAACCTAACTCACCACACGGTAGGTGGAAAGTGTGGGTATTGTCCCACCATCTCTCTACGAGTGCATCGACGAGCCGAATTGACGACTTGTTTATATTGATTTTCATGAAATGGTGTCATCCCGCCTGCTCTACTAGTTGTTTAATAAGTGGGCCTGTGAGCAGTACTGATTGTAGATCTTGATTGGTTCCTTCCAATTTCCCCTGAATTTACAGAAACCACCCTCAGGGGTAACAGTAATATATTGACTTATATGTTTAGAATCTCTACTACACGATTCCAACCGGATTGATCGGCAAAGTCGACATTTGGAATCTTCTTCATCTTTGTTGCTTGAGTTGCCATGAGCTGGCATTTGTTCCCGCTTTGATTTCAAACGATCAATAAATCTTCGTATTGAAGACATTTTTCTCAACTAATTAAGAAATTGATATAGAGAGTTGTGCTTATGAAATTGAGATAGAGAGTTGGGCGAGAGCAGATTGAGATGGAGAGTTGGGCGAGAGAAAATTAATGTTTGCTTCGTTTCAATATAAGTTCATCAATATATAGAATAAGAACTAGGGGTAATTTGGTCAATAAATTTTTAATAAAGCATAAATTTACTCCCTAAATAACGAAAAAGTAAATAAAGCCAAAAAAAAGTGGTCGGACGCAACTTCACATTGCGTCTGAGACCCCCCCCCCCCCAAATCCCGGACACAAGGTGAAGTTGCGTCTGTCAAATTTTTTCCCCCTTTTCCGACGCAATGTGAAGTTGCGTCTATCAATTAAAAAATAATTAAATTCCTCCGACGCAACTTCGAGATCTATCTGATCTTAGATTTTTATTATTTTAAATTAAATTGGTAAAAAATACCATTCGACGACTGCAACAAATGGCCAAATGCTATATGCATTTATGCATTTTTGAAACAATGACAACTGTGGATGCTCTAAAGTATGACATCTAAGAGCATCTGTAGTGATGCATGCTAAAAAATGACAAAATGACCCAATAGAAATAGGAATTTCGATGTTTGTTGCAGTGGTGAAATGCTAAAAAATAGCAAAGTAGAGAAAAAAATCGAACGAATAAAACATGATGTTTCGTCTGAAATAAAAAAAAATTTAATTTTTTATAATTTTTTTGGCTGAGCTTATATTTTTATTTTTATTTTTTAGCGTAGATGTTTCGTCGTGGAGGGAAAAAAAATTGGCCTTGGACAAAACATTTTTTGCAATAAAGCAAAAGTCTCGGAAGAAACGTGGGAGAATTTTGCTGCCAAAACTCCGCTAACCCATCCACTAATGTTAATTACTTAATTAATTAACTCCGCTAAAACTCCACTTAATTAACTAATCAACTCAATGTTAATTAGTTAATTTGGTGGTTAATTATCTAATTTAACCTAATTGTCTAATTAATTTTATAACTAATAGCCTAACTAAGTACCTACTAAACTAATTAACTAAACTAACACCTTATTAACTATACCAGTTTTAATTTAATGCATCTAACTATCTAACTTAATGCAACTAACTATCTTTATATAACTAATTAATTAATTAATTAACTAATTAATTATTTAACAAAACTATAATAAATAATTTAATTAACTAACCATATTATCAAAAAAGACCTTCATTAATGTTAGGTTCAAGAATCTTAGACGAAACATGATGTTTCGTCCATGCCATTTCTTTCATTTTCGGGGTTTTTAAATTAAAAAAACTAGTATCATACACGTGCACACGTGCACGTGGAAAAAATTGGAGGATAATGAAAAGGGTAAAAAGAAAATAATTTCTAAACTGATTACTTTCGAAAATATTTACCAAGCAGGTCCACTGACGGAAATATTTACCAACGTTAGTCCATGAGTAAGAAGAAAATAATTTCCAAACTGATCTACTTTCGAAAATATTTACCAAACATGTCCACTTTCGAAAATATTTACCAAAGTAACCCAACCCGTGCGTTGAACGGGTTGGGTTACTGACTTGGGTTACTGACTAAGGGGCTCTCCCATTATAGTAGTAGAGATGACTCTAATATCATCGTACGAAACATCATGTTTCGTCCGATCGATTAAAAATATATTAAAATATTTGGGGCGAAACATCATGTTATAATATGCATTTTGCCAAACCGTCTGCTAAATATAGCAGACAACTGTAGCTATTTTGCCAAAAAATGGCAAAATAGCAAACCTCTGCAGCTATCCATTTACTAAAAATGGATATATGGCAATATAGGAAACCACTGTGGATGCTCTAAGGCTGGCAATTGACCCGAACTCGATCAATCCAACCCCTTTTAAGTAGGGTACGAGCTTAATAAATTTCAAATTTTTTGGACCCAGGCTAAAAAATGGAGCCATATTAGTTTTTGGGCTAAGTTCATGTTTGTATAAGTCTAGTCCTAGCCCGGCCCAGACTTCACAATAAAGCATTAATTAAAATATTAATTCAAATTCTTCATTATTATTAAGTCTTGTATTATTATTTGCACCCATCCCCACGCTCTTGCCGACAGTCCCCTTCTCTCTCTCTCTCTCCAGAACAAAACTAAAAATAAAATTAAATTAAAAAAAAATCTCAAATTCTCTCAAAATTTTTATCTCTCCTATTTCCTCCAAAATTATCAAAACTCTCTCTCTCTCTCTCTCTCTCTCTTCTCTCTCTCTCTCTCTCATATTGCTTCCCATCACCATCTCCATCACCCCCCACTAAAACCCAACTCCATCGTCACCGGTCTCGATCACCCCCAACCTTCATCTCTCACAAAATCCTCAAAACCCTAGTTTTCTCTCTCCTTCCCTATCTCTTTCTCATGGCGGCCCATCACTATCACCCAACCTACCTCGGTTTATGATTAAACCGAGTCCACACAATTCCAAATTCAATCATTTTATCCAAAAATCAAATCCCAACAAAATAAAAATCAGTGATTGAGATTCAAAGAACATTCATGATTTGTTCAATTCTACCCCTAATTTCTTCTGCAATTGGATCGGATTCGGAAAAGTATGTGCGACCCAAGCCCCGCAAAACCCTCACTCAGTTTTCCTTGACGACCCAAGCACTCTTATAAGCCCCAACAGGTCATCTTTTTTAATGTGGAATTAATTTCAACTAGTCCCATTACTATTTATCTGTTGATACATGTTATCTGTTTTCACATATGGTTTAATCAATGTTTTCATCTCTTGGGTCGGGCTCGAACTTTTGGTTTTATTCAGACTCGAGCTTATGCATCAATTTAGCAGCCCGACCCAAAATCGGGTCGGGCTTCAACCCTAGAAAAATTTTCGGGATCAGGTTTGTATATGTTCAGCCCAAGCCCGACCCATTGCCAGCCTTAATGACGTCTCAGAGAATCGTCACCATGTACAAAAGATATTTCCTCCAAAGAGGAAGGTAAAACAAAAAATTTGAGTTATATTTAACAAGCATGCACCTCACAAATTGTTTATATCACATAGAAATCCAAATATACATTCGCTCCTTATTAGCTTTTTTACAATTATGTAATAGCGATTATCTTTCCTTTTGTTAGATTTTGTATAACTTAACCAACAAAAAAATTAAGTTATATTTAACAAGCATGTACCTCACAAATTTGTTTATATCACATATAGAAATCCAAATATACATTCGCTCCTTATTAGCTTCTTTACAATTATGTAATAGCGATTATCTATCCTTTTGTTAGATTTTGTATAACTCAACCTGTTAGGACCTTACCATACTTCCTTTAGTTAGATTTTGTATAACTTAACCTGTTAGGACCTTACCAAACTTTTGAAATGATTAACTTGCCCTTACCCCTTAGCACTAAAAAAATTGCAAATGAGAAGGCAGAGAAGATGATGAATTTTGAAAAATTAGCAACTGACATATTTTTTTTCTTCTTTTTTCAAAAAAAAAATGAATTCTATTAATGAACAATAACGAAATAAATCCAGTCTAACTTGGAAAATTAAGTAGGCACATGAAAGTAACATAATACTTCCAACATCCCTGAAAATGTGGCGTCAAATAAAAGACAAAGAGTGTGAAACAAGATGACAAAAGAGGGTGTGAATTAGGTCCCCTTGGAATAGAATGATATCGCATCCTATATAGTCCAAATGATTGCCACGTAACTCATCACCTCTCCAAAAATTATGCTATTAAAAGCAAAGTGATTTTGCAGTTTCTCATCACCTCTCCAAAAATTATGGCCTTTAAAACAAAGTGATTTTGCAGTTTCTCATTTGTGATTTCGATTCATAATAGAATTAGCAAGTAAACTAATTAAACAAAAAACCAAACCAAATTGAATCCTAAATCTATCTCTGTTGCTACTCTTTTCATTGTGAAAGCAATCAGATGAAGAGTTTTAATTATTTTTCAGAAATTTTAAATTTATTTTCCTGAACTTATACTTACTTTTTGGACTTATATTAGATTTTCTAAACTCATAATTATTTCAGAATTTTTAAATAATTTTCTGAATTTATAATTATTTTTCAAATTCTTAATTATTTTTCCAATTTTTAACTATTTATCAGATTTTTAGTTATTTTTTTTTCTGAATTTATAATTATTAATTGGAATTTTAAACAAAAAATCAAAGGCAGATGCGGGTTCTAAAGCAATCCGACGACTAGATCAGACGAGTGTGAAACTCTATGCGATCTGACAGACTAGTTTTTTTGCACCAATCTATCGCTAACGTCATCATTTTGGCATTTTCTGTCGAGGTGGAGAGCGTGGATCTTGGAGCAAATCGAATAGTCCTGATCGGTTTACACCGATCACGAGGCCATCAAACGGCCTGGAATCCCCCAAAGCGGTGAGCAGTTCGGATGAGAATTTTTCCCAGTTGCTCGCTGACATCACGTCTTTTTTTTTGCCCTTTTATTTGTTGCCTTCTTGTGCACCGAGGAGCTTATAAGAGGAGCTTTGCCATCAGGGAACTTAAGAAGAAGAGGTTTTCCACCGAGGAGATTTGTGTCGCCAAGGAGCTTAGTGGCATCGGCGGGCATGTTGCACTTAGCTTCAAACTTTGTACAAAGTATTGACGTGAAATGAAGATCTTCCTTTGTGTTTTTGTCTTTACTCTTGCTTTCTTTGTGCTATGACTCATTGAATTGAGTTAATGAGTTTGTGGTAGCAACTCTAGGAATGAGTTGGACTACGAACTTGCTTCTTGGGAGATAGCGAGTTACAGGATCAACTCTAGGAAAGAGTTAGACTCCGAACTTGTTTCTCTCGTTAGCAACTTGCGGGAGTAGCTCGAGTGGAGTCAATGAGTTGTTCGAGTAACTCGAAAGAGGAGTTGAGCACCTAACTCATTGTACAAAGTCAATGAGTAGTTGGAGTAGCTCGGAAGAGGAGCTGAGCACCTTACTCATTTCCTTGATTTGAAGAGTTGTTGGTGGAGCTCAGAAGAGGAGCAGAGCACCAAATTCATTGTCTTGAGATGAGTTGTTTAAGGGGATCTATCAACGAGTGAAGCATCGAACCCATTGTATGGATTCAATGAGTTGTTGGGGTAGCTCAGAAGTGGAGCTGAGCACCTAACTCATTGTATGGAGTTAGTGAGTTGTTGGAGTAGGTCGGAAGAGGAACATAGCACTTTACTCATTTTCTTGGTTTGATGATTCGTTGGTGTAGCTCGGAAGAGGAGCTGAGCACTAAACTCTTTGTCTTGAGTTGATGAGTTGTTAGAGGGACTTAAGCAGCGAGTGGAGCACCAAACTCATTGTCTTGAGTTGATAAGTTGTTAGAGGGACTTGAGCAGTGAGTAGAGCACCAAACTTATTCTATGAAGACAATGAGTTGCTAGAAGAGCTCGAGCAAGGAGCAAAGCACCAAAATCATTGTATGTAGTCAATGAGTTGTCGGAGGAGCTCGAGCGGTAAGCGGAGCATCAAACTCATTGTGTAGAGTCAATGAGTTGTTGAAGGAGCTTGAGTGATGAGCAAAGCACTGACTTCAATATGTGGAGCCAACGAGTTATTGGAGAAGCTCGAGCGATGAGCGAAGCAATGAGCTTATTGTATGGAGTTAATGTAGCGCCCCGAATTTTCAATAAGTAAAATAAGAAATATGTGGCACAATTTCCAGAATCAACTTCAATGTAACCATAAACACAGTATCAAATACAGGGAAATTTAAAACTTTTTATTACGTAATCTTGTTTTACAAAAACACAGCGGAATTAAACTTATTAATTACTATCTTATTACAACACGGTGAATTTTCAACTTTCATTTATACTCCACGTTTTACTTGAACCAATGCTTTCCATAACCAAAAACCTGCAAAAGTCTATCGAAAGTGGGCACGTCAGTTAAATGCAACTGACGTCAACTATAGTAATAGTGATACTTTTAGATCTCACAATCACAAACTTGATGCATATTAATAAAATAATAATAATAAATGATGCATGAACAATAATAAATAGAACATAGAACAACAGTGAAAGAGGCATAAAATAACAAGTGAAGCTAGGCTAGGGGTCAAGTGTATGAGAGGAAAGACAGAAAGTAAGCATACATAAAGTAAGTCAAGAAACACAAATGCCTATGATGATTTCTAATGCATACTTGTTGGATTTTATGCATCCAATACTATATAGGTCTGGTGCAAGCTCTTATCGTTCTCCACTTTACAAGGTTTAATCCCACGTTATGCAACTAACCTACTACGGTGACAGAAACAAGATTAGATACTCTGTGAATGGACCCCAGCTTTGGTACGCAACCTACCAAGTTGTACAAGTGTAGACACACCAGTACCCCGCAAGCATCGCTCTAACTATGGAGAATCACCTCCATGTCGTGTACCCCGCGAATAGGCCTGCCGACCCTCAACGTGCAGATACACCGTACATTCTGCGAATAGGCCTGCTGACCCCCTTAACGCGCAAACATACCGTACATTCCCGTTAATAGGCCAGCCGACCTTCAACACCTGAACATACCAAATTCATCTCCTTTCTAGACATTCCGCGAATAGGCATGCCGACCCTCAACGCGCGAACATACTAGAGATCCAAATATACTAGAGAGACACAACAATGCACAACCCTGGAATACACCCGTGCGACTGGCAATAGAGCTCATACTTACGTTGCCCAAGTTTCGTCACATCTCCCAACCTAGTGTCTATCCTTATGTTTATTATTATTAATTAAATAAAATCACAGTCCACCTAGAGTTGGTGTACCCTACCGGACTTAACTCTACTAAATCAATAACAAAAGTCCCACTAGCCAAAATTCCACAAAATCTCATTTGCTGGCATGTCAGGGTCCCACTCAACCTCTAGAGTCTCATAACTCAAAAATATCATTAACAATCTTTTTAGGGTCCACATCATAACCCTAAGCCTTAAATCAAAACCCAATTTGGTTTAAATTACACAAAAATACTCTTCATTAATCACATTCTTTTAAACGAGAAAGATAGTAGGAGCAATGATCCTCCTTCAACAAGTCTGATTGAGGAAGGGTCCCCTACTATATTTAGGCTCCGGGGAAGAAATGAACAAGTCCAGGCTAAAAAAAAGAAATCTCATCCGGCTGAACTTTCTTTTCATCTTCCATATAGAGAAAACTAACAAAAGCGATTTTGCTTCGTAGCTTGAAAAAGAAAGCAGAAAGAACATCGCTATAGCATGATATAGAGTCTCCGAGTCTTTGTCCTGAGTCATAGGCCCCTTCGCTGGCTGCGTCTTTACCCCTATCCAATTTTTGGGCTCAACCAGTATTGGCATAAAAGACTCTTTCATTTGTGGAAACATATCCAACTCATGAAAATTCTTTAAAAAAATCAACATTTTAATTATCACTTCCCATCCATCTATGCAGTTTAATTAATTCTACTAGAAATTCATTCAATTCAACTGAAACAAGCCTCTTAGTCATGTGAGATCTCGTCCAAAGAATCTGAAATTCTTTCGGAAAAAAAAATCTGAAATTAAATTCCCAAAAAAAATGGATTCTTGGAATCCATAATCTATAACATTAAAATTTATAAAATTAATTTTTCACCCAACACATTTTTTTCCTTTTTATTTTAAAAACTTTAAAACTCAAAAAAAAACTCAATAGAAAAATAAAAAACATAAAACAAAAGCTAAAAAAAAAATCAACAGAGGACAAAAAAAAAACTAAAGAGCTATGGACTGACAAAACTCAAAAAAAAAAAAAAAAAAAAAAAAACGAAACTGGCCCTACTGGGTTCGAACCCGTGCGACCAGCAAGAGGCCCAAGCCCAAACCCACCTGGGCTAGCCAACTACCCCAAAGCCACAACTGTCTTAATTGACATTAAATAATATTTAACTCAAAGCATTGTACAGACCCTAGGTCCTGTACAAACCCGAAATCCTATAACTCCAAACCCTAATACAATAACTTGGGTTACTGTTCACCTCATGAACAGTGAACCCGAAACCCAACATACCCCAATTCAACCATACAACAATTATTCAAACCCTAATGTTAAAATTAAAATTTTAAAACTTTAAAAACAGTGAATAAAAATGAAAAATCTCAACTTTAAAAATCAATCCAAACATGAATTTAAGAGCACACAATAAGTTCTAATTATCTCTACAAATCTCCATCTTCTACAAGTTAAATCCATGATCCTCAATTAATTTTATAGATCCCAAACTAAATCTTAATCAATTAAAATTTGTATTTGTATGTTCATGATAATCTTTAAGTTATAATGTTAAAACTCAATGTTTAATACACAATCCATCATCATACAACGAGTTCATAAATCAAGATAAGTTCTTCTATGTGTCCAACATCAATAACAATTTTCTTTCTTTTTTATCACGATAATCCCAATACCAATGGAGTTCTAATTCCATGAAAAACATCAACGCCACATTTATTCTTCATGCATACATCCATCAAAACTCTAGAATCTAAAACATGAAATTAATTCTAATTAAAAAAAAACAAATTCTCTTATAAAAATTTCAACTTTTTGATCCACCAAGCAATGAATTTGCGTGATTTCAATAGTGTATAAATTATCATAACAAATACCCATCAACTATCATAAACTCCATAATCATACAAGTATTTTTTTGTAAATCAAAACAAGTTCTTTCATACATCACCAATCTCTAACATCAATAAATAATTTATACATGGTAATCACATCGCAATTAGGGTTCTTATTCATGAAGAAGTTCTTTGACTACTTATTCATTGAGATTTATCCTCTAATAGATCTATATCAAATTTTATAATCATGCAAGCTCTTAATATATACCATACTTGATCAATCATCATCATATTCTACAAGCATATAACAAATCAAGAGATGAGAAGTACCACCCATCTCAAAGAAGATCAATCGAAGAGTAGTAATAATAAGAAAGAAAATCCCTTCTTCTTACGAAAATCCAAAGATCCAAGCCTCCAAAACTCCAAGAATAATAAGGATGACAATATTAAAGAAGATGATATATATATATATATATATATATAGTTCCAAAATAGGGAAACAGCAACTGCCTATTATAGGCTGGGACTGCAAATCTAGGGTTGCGGTTTTGCAATTTAGTCCCCCAAAAATCCCAAAATTGTATAAATACATATTTATTCAATTAAATCAATTCTTGTGTCCCACGAAAGGAGCCGAGTTCAACCAAATATGGATAAAATCTAATTTATTAGAGACTTCTACTGTTATCCGGCCCTAAATGCAGCCCATCAAATGCAGCCCTAATTACAAAAAACCCATTTTCTTTCGAAAATTTACAAAAGTAGTTTGCATTATTCAAAAAAATGTAGAAAATTTAGAATTATTATATAATAATAAATATTAGATTTTCCAAATAAATTTTCTGACTTTTTATTCTCCAGGAAGAATATTTTCAATAAAGTCCCTAACAATCCCAAAATTGCATAAATATATATACTCAATAAAATAAAATAAAATCAAATTAGAGGGATAAAATCTCTCCCCATAATCTCTCCACTTCCCAACTAGCCTACCAAAATAGTCCAACCAACTTTTGAATTCGAATTTTTCTTCCAAACGATATTTTGCATAAAAGCCCTTTTCTGTCAAAGTATTTACAAAAATAGTTTCTTTATTCAGAAAAATCCTAAAATTTATAATATAATCGATTATAAATAGGATAATTTATTCATAAATTCAAAAGTGGAAATCTGCACTCAAAAATATTTGCACGTGTGTGCAAAATGTCAATTTTATAAAAATTCTAAATAATTAAATAAACTGATTAAAAATTATTTTTTAATTCAAAATAAAATATTTAAAATACTAGGGCATTATAGTTAATGAGTTGTTGGAGGAGCTCGAGCGACGAGCGAAGCACCGAACTCATCGTATGGAATTAATGAGTTGTTGGAGGAATTTCACACGAGAAAGGGACTTCTTCTAATTCATTAACAGACCCGGACATGACTTTTCTCTTAAGGGAGCTCTAATGCTTCGTGAGGGAGAATTGAGCCCCCCCCATTGTAGTCGTGTAACACATTCAAGTCAGTTCTTGACTTCACTTAACTTCTCTTACCCCAGCTGGGGTGGGGAACTTCATATTCATTTGGAAGGCTGTAGCTGCGACATGAAGAGCTGCTAGACCAGGGTGGCTGAGGATATCAATGTAGTTGGCTTTCACATTGACGACCCTGAAGTTCATGGCCTCGGTTTGTGTAGTTGGGGCTCTTCCTATAGTTACGTCAAGAGTGACTATTCCTTCGATCTAGACCGAAAGGCTAGAAACCATGAAGGATGTAACTGGAAGGTTTCCGACAGTTCCTATAGAGAGCTTGAGGCTTTCGAACGCCTCTAAAAAGAAGATTTTTATCGTGCTACCATTGTCCACCAAGATGTGTCACACTTCGTAGTTTGCCATGGAGAGGCTGATCATTAGTTCATCGTAGTAAGAGGTTTAGATGCCCTCAAGATCCTTGTCTTAAAAGGCTACTAGAATTCCTATGCTTTTGGTAGGTGGAGCATTGTGCACTGAATGGACATCTTGGACGAACGCATTTTGGGAGGAGTTAGACTCCACCTCCCTCCCTCCCCCCCCCCCCCCCCCCCCAGCGAATAGGACTTTCATGGATGGAATGGAGAATGGCCCAGGAATAGGAGTCCCGGTCCTTTGGATCTTTTTATGTGCGCTCGTTGGATAAGTCAAGCCTATGGAGGCTCGACTTTGTTCTTCTGGGCATACTCAAAGAGGTGACTACGGCGAAAAAGAGCATCGATTTCGTATTTGAGGGCTCGACACTCATCTGTGTTATGGCCATGGTCCTTGTGGAACCGGTACATTGGCTCTTATCTCTTCTTCTGCTTGATGGGTTCATCCTAGGAAGGGGGCAGAGTAGCCCATCTCTTTCTATTTCCATGTAACTCCTGTTTTCGATTATATAAAAAATTTACACGTATTTTTGTATTTCGATTAATTGTAAATTCCTTTCGTTCTCTTAAAATCTTTTTTTTATGTATCTTCTATTTGATTGAACCCAAGCCCACATTTAAATCCTTCTATTCTTTTTTTATGTACACTAGGATATTCATTCTTGTTGAAGCTTGAAGCCAATTTTAATTTTATAGTTATAACTATTTTTCATATGATTGTGGATTAAACCACTCCCTAAGCCCAAGCCCAAATTCTTAACTCAACCCAAGCTCAACCAAAACCCAAACAAATATTAATCCAATAGCCAACTCACATATTTTCATCTCCTATGACCTACATTACTAAAATCCCATATTACTAACCACTACCGTTATCACCCTCATTCCCATGATCTAATCCCCAATTAATCACCCCATTAAATTACCCTAATTCACCCCTTAACTCCACCACCTTCTCAACTCATCTCTTTCTCTTCATCCGCCTGCAACCCGAGCCTTTCTTCAATCCCGAGCTCCCTATCTCACACCCGACCTCACCTCCTCCTACCCGAACTCCATACAAACTTAGCCACCCACCATTCCCCCTCCATTGCTGCACCCCGACCAACACCATCACCAACATCCACAACCCAAATAACCTGACCCCCTTCACCCTCAAACAGTAACTCCAACCCGTGATCGCCATGCTTGTTGTCGTCTCCTTGCTGTCGTCGTCCCTGCGCTTGCTTGCTGCCCTTAGTACTAATGTCACAGCCATCGGTTGCTGCCATTCTTGCTCTTGGCTGCCTTGCTCGCGGTGTTGCCGTTCTTGTAGTCTTGCTGCCACTTTCTACCTCCATTGCACCACCGAATAGCCCGAACGACTAACTGCCATACACCCAACAGCACCCTTGCTGCCATTCCCGACCACTCACACCCTCTCCTTACCTCATTGTTACTGTTGTTTGCTGCTGGTGTCGCTGTTCTTGCTGTTGTATTTTCGTAGTTGCATCTTGCTACCGTAGTTGTTGTCGTCGCTGCATCTTCACCCCGTTGTTCTTCCCACATTCATAATCGTCGTAAAGGCAAGCGTTTCTTGAACTCTTGCAAGTAGTTCTAACTCATTGATCTATCGTATTATTAACTCTTGTTTATAATCCTTCTTGTTTGATTCAAATTCTCAAACCGTATATCATCAATTCGTTTCTGCCCTGTCTCTTTCCCGACCTTGTGGTGAGAATTTGACGTAGTTCTTTATAACCAAATTTAAAACTTTATACATGTAAATTGTAGCCCCCTGAAAGTAGAATCCAGAACATCTTTCAGTTTTACAAACCGATTTATAGATTGTGAGGTATTAAGGTTTTAGTACTGTAACATCTAATTTCCAGAATACTGTCTTGGAGTGTATCGTCCTAATTGATGAATTGAAATAATAGGTTGGTAGCGATTGAACATCTGAGATTGACTAGAACATTGATATATATTGTTAGGAGTTTATTTATAATTTTTGTAAGATTTATTAATGAATTTTCATTGGAATCATATGTATGAGAACTTGACCCCGAGTTGTTGCCTGAACACTAGACCTGTAAAGAATTGACTGATGGACCTAGCTACTTTTCGTAGAATGAGTCGTATGAATAGGCGGTGGAACCGACAGAGAGTCTACTTTCTAGAACCCCTGATGGATTCTCTTTCCTGTACCAGCATGAAAGTGAGTTTTTATACAGTAACGCATTGCTATCCAGAATTGCATCGTTATGTTCTTAAATATAAACATGTTTATTTTTCGCATTTAATAAATTGAACTAATACATCATGCATTGCATAACTCTTGATACTTTCTCGATACCTTCTTGATATTGTCTTGATACCCTCGTTCTTATTGATTGCACTAATTGGATGTGCTTTCTTGATCATAGTAAAAGAATAATAAGCCGGGGTAATAAGGGGTATGACTTCGTAGTGGACAATATAAGAGAGTGTACCCAAAAGGAGGCCCGTGTTTCCCGTATTACTTGATACTTGATTACTTGTGGAGCTAAGTACCACATAGAACTAAGTGTCACATCATAGGAGTCGAGGGAGCCACATATCGAATCTGCGGGCGTCATCTGTAGAATCCAATATTGTAAGGAACTAAGTGCCACATAAAATTATGTGTCATATTGTGGGACGATAGGGGCCACCTCTAGAATACATTACTTGATTACATGATTTCCTGTTTACCTGTTTCCCCTTTCCCGTTTCTTGTTACATATTTCCCTTTTAAATGTTCACTTGATTGTATGCATCTGAACCTGTGGTATAAGACACATGATTGCGTGCATTAGATAAGAATGATAAAAGATTGATAGCCTTAAGATTAACACTGAGCATGTACATGTTTCTTGTTTACAAGTTTACGTGATTTCTGTTTACATGTTTCCTGTTTACATAACATATTTCCTGATTTCGTGGTTCTTGATTAAGTGATCTCCTGTTTAAATGTTTCATGATTTCATGACTCCTTATTTCCTATTGACCATGATTTGAGACTTGATTCAGTTGTCCCTTACATCATGGACGATCATGTTGTTTCATAATTGTATTGCCAGTTCATATTTCTTTCCTTTTCGTCGTTATCATGTTGTTTGTTTGTAACACCCAGAATTCCAAAATACAACTGAATTCAAAGTTCCACAGGATCTTTACACTTCCTTCGTACAATTTTACAAGGAAATAAAAATATTTCTTACATCAGAGTTACATTATACCTTTACATTATTACAGCAGAAGCAATTTTACAATAAATTATATGAAACAATATTTAAATCAATCTTAAGCAGCATGTACACTTTAATTTGTCAAGCATCTTTACCCTGCATGTAAATGTCACGCCCCGCTTCCCAATAAGGAATACGGAATACGGATACGTAACAAAAGCCCAGCGAATAATTTTCATCATCCTTAAGCTGTTTCAGAATCTTTACAACACATCACAGAATTTATCAGAGTCGGAAGCAAAAGGCACAACCATTCATTCATAATTGAAACAAATTACCAACAAAAATTTACTTGAAACCAAATACAATATTCTCAAATAAATCAGAGTCTGGAGAAAACAATATCCTGGGTCACATCGCCCAAATACATATAATATCCAATAAAACAAATACACTTATTCAATGTTCAAGCAACAATAAAAATAATAATAATAAAGCAGAAATCTCCAGCACTAAAACATCATCTCGCCAATACCTTCAGGTAGCTGACCATCCTGATCTGCAATAGTAAATTTGCAGGAAAAAGGGGAAAAGAAGAAAATAAGTACTCGTCAATTGCAAGTCGTGGGTCACAAATAATGTAGGATACAAGCACATGGGAAAACTAACTAATAGCATGTCATAATGCATCAACAGTAATATCTAACATGGTATCCTAACAGAATAAATGTTTTTATGTCAAATGCAGTGTCATATGGCAACTAACAGTCTCTAGTAACAGTAAGTTCAGTATATCAGTGAATCAGGATAACAGTATGGCAGTATCAGTCCAACAGTCTCAGTCTAACAGTATCAGTCTAACAGTCTCAGTCTAACAGTATCAGTTTATATTCTTACAGTCTTGTGTGTATTACTAACTAGGTAACACTTCATGCAGCCCACCTGCACGGTTGCTACAACAAACAGTTTTGCTTTTAGATTTCATAGTGGACCATGATGGGGCAGTGTACTCAGGTATTAGTAACATTAGCAGTAACAGTAACAGTCAGAACCTAGTGCTTCTCTTTTACTCTACACCTTCTTACATAAGAAGTAATGTAGACAGGGTCAGAAAACAGTAACAGTAACAGTAACAGTATGGAACACTAGTTCCCTTCCAAGTACACGTTTCCATATTTTCCACTACTAGATCTTTCCTTAAGAAACCCCGGCTTGGTTACTTTTATTATGGTTATCAAACATGCATGATGCATAAAAAATAGTTTCAAACTAACATGGTATAATCAGTATTAGGTTCAGGAAAACAAATAATCAGTCATAGATGATATACAGTCACATAAACGAGCAAAACAGTGTATGTTCATAATTAGGACAGCATTACAGTGTTGTACTAAAATAGTGATTCCGTCACTACAGAAATGTAAATCTGGATCCGTCAAAGGATCTGGAAACTAGACATCCACACGAATCCAACGAGTATAATTAAGTCATATAGTAATTCACAACATCTTAACTCAAAATAGGATCGAAGACAGAAAACATGTTCAGTCAGAAATCAGGAAAACGAATTCCCAGTCAGAAAAACAACATCAAAACCTCTCAAATAATTCCAGGAAAAATCTGAGGTATTTCCCTATATGTCTACAATCAAAATATAAAGTTTCATAATATTCCAGTAAGAATAGATCAGTCATTAAAAATACGAAAGCATCGAGAAAACATAGTTTAACGAATCTGGAAATCTCAGCACTGCTGTACGAAAACTAAGATATCTCGCAACCAGTGAATCGAAATCCAATTCCGCCAAAGGGATATGAAAATAGATAGATTTTACTAAATTTCACATTTCACAAAGAATTTTCATACAGTATAGGGAATCATAGTGAAAATAGAATTCTTTACTGAACAGTAAGCAAAATACAGCATGAGTAGATTTTTGAAACGAGCATGAAACACCACATAAAACTTGTCTTTAAAATTCACCAAAAATCTGGGTAGTCCCTAACATCATATAAAAACACTGACCAAAATATTGGATCAAGAAAATATGTGTAGAATAGTTCTTGGAAATAGTTTGTTAACAAAATTAACCAAAAACTGAATCTGGAATTGATCGACACCTCTGTACTAAAACAGTCATAACTTAGTCATACGAAATCCAAATCAAGCAAAATCAGTGGGGTTTGAAAATAGACAAAATTATCTAAAAGTCATCTTTTATACAAGAATTCAAATACTGACTGTAGCATAAAAGAAAACAGCAATCAAAACAGAACACCCAGTAAATACAGATTTCACACTTCAGATCAAGATCATCATAACTTCAAGAATATTGATCTAAACACATCCAAACTTGAAATACAACCTACCAAGCATCTATAAATCCTGATTTAGGGTTATTAAAATGTCCACACCTATTATTTTACATGGGTTTTAATCCAAACACAATTTCACACAAATATCCACATATACGATTCAAAATCAAGATTTGGGCAAATCCTAGGTTATCACATATCAAGATTTGTGTCATGAGTCATCTATGGCCAAATTATCACAATAGAGACAAAACCCATCAAGGAAAACACAATATTTGGTCGTCTCTACACCCAACTACACCATATGTGAACTTTTTGACTTGTATCAAACTAATGAATTGTAGTACAAGTTACTTGCCTTAATTAGGGGATGAAGAACGATCCAAATGCAAAGAGAAGAGAAACCCACGAACAAAATCCGCTACAAGAAACAAATCCAAGCCAAATGAACGAAATCCACCCACGAACGTTTTCCTTAAAGCAATGATCAAAGTAGCCAATACCCACTTTGAGAAACACTACGAAAAGAGAGTATTGGGGTTCAAAGATGCAATCTTTGATGGTGGTGGTGGTGTTCTTGGTGGTCGGCAATGTGTATGGAGATGGGAGTTTGTATGGTGGCCGGAGGTGGGGTTGTAGATGTAGGCCGGAGTAGGAAGATGTGGTGGTCGGTTTAGGAAGGGGCTGTCGGTTTGGGGGGCTATGTAGGCTGGGAGCACTACACAAAGAGGGAGGCAGAAATTAGGAGGAGAGGGAGAGAGATTAGGTTTAGGGTTAGGGTTTTAGAATTAGGGATTATATATATAGGGAATTAATGTGGGTTAATGGGTTTTGGGTATTAGTATGTCGTATTAGGTATACAAATGGGTAATGAGTATTGGGTAAATAACAAATGGAAATACAATTTCGAGTGAAATCTATGGCTCTAAAAAAATCTAATTAGGAGTCAAAAATCGTAGGTTTGGAAAATCACCACCAAAATACCATCACAACACTATGGAAAAATAAAACGAAGACAACGAGGCCAAAAATGAAGAAAAGAATCAAAATGTTGAAAACGAACAAAAGAGACGTTCAAACGACACAAGGAGCTCCAAATGAAATAAAATGAATATATATTGAAAACAAATCCATTACACGGTTCAGAAAAAATACAAGAGAGATAAAAATACACAAAAATGAAAAATACACTCCAAAATACATAAAATAAAAAATAGGGGTTACAGTAAAACTATGGGCGCGTCAGTTCATTCAACTGACGAAATATTATACACAGCCATCCTCTCTATGCCGAAAACAGTATAACGATTCTCAATACTTAGCAAACCATGAACTTGTTCACAAACAAAGCTAAATGGACTATCCTATTGATGTCGTGTTGTGAATGTGCACTTAGTCCTTATTGCAATTATTTGTATTACATGACACTAATGCGCACTTGTTCAGAGTCTATGCAGCCCATACTACGTAGGTCCGAGGGCAAGCCCTTAACCGTTCTTCATCTTGTAGGGTTTAATCTCTCGTCATGACTTAATCTACTACTGTAACTACGGTAAGTATCCTAGATGTTTTATGATCTATGAACTCATGTCTAGGCGCCCTGGAGGGAATCCCAATGCACTGACACATGACTCATCATGCAGGCATCCTGTGGTAATTCAGCTCCTACCAAAGACATGACACCACCCGCAGTCATCAAACACCCCACGAGCGTCGCCACCGGAACGATACTCTTGAGCAGTATCCACGTCCTATCATGACGCATCATGGGATATCCTGTGAATACTCTCATGCCGCCAATCCAATGGCCCTCACACTCAATATTTTTCTCTTACTTTCATCACATCTTCACTATGTATCTAATCCTTAGTTTAATTGCATCATGAATAAAATCAATCCCCTAGGGTTAGCACTCCCACTACACCGGTCTTATTCATTTATTTCACGTGACCCAAACCTTGGTCTTTTCATCTCAAATATCATTTTTCACATTTCTTTTATTGCCGGTATAAGGCTTACCTACACCCTAGTTCTCAATTTCAACTCATAATTACAACATCGAGCTTTTCATAATCATAAGGTCTTTTCATCATTAATCACAATTCATGTTTCATAAGCATAGTATTCATGTATCCATATCTTTCATAACTCATCACATTCAATAATTCAATTTCACGTGCAATTTTCGTAAGAATAAGTTTCAACTAGTAGTAATCAATAATTCATTTATTCCACGAATCTATTATTCTCATTTCCATTCATACTACAAGCACAATTTATAAGTCCAATTGATTACACAAATCACAACTTTCAAAAATTCCTCATTACTAATTTTCATCTTTATAACTCTAAAAAATCTCATTTATTTTTCCTTTGTCTAAAAGACCATTTAAATTTTAAAAAGAAGTCCTTCCTTGCAAAAAGCCTCAATTTCTCAATTACACTTTATCAAAAGTTATACAAAATTTTCTCATAAAGTCCAAATAATTTTCAGTAGTTTATTCCATATTTTCCCCAATTTTTAATCTATTTTTAAAACTCAAATTAATATTAAAATCCCAAAAAAATATATATTTTTTAAAAATCCAAACCCCCAACCGGATTCGAACCCACAACCAGCGGCCCAATAGCCAGTGCACAAGACCACTGCGCCATAGCCCCAAGGCGATATGACTAGGGGTTATTATCCCTATGTATCAAACCTCGGCATTCGGATTTTAACAAAAAAATAAAATGAAAAGCCTCAGTATCGAAACCGAGACCCCTGACTCAGCCCCCCTTTACTGTAGCGAATGAAGACTCTACCGACCAATTGGTCTAATTGGCCATATCGATTTGAAGGTAATTTAATTGGGTTTTGATTTAGCTCTCTGTTCATATCTATAATTCATGAATTCTCAAAACAAATTTGTCTCTTTTTCTTCTCTTTTGAAAGCAACTTTTTTCTGAATTAAAATACACATAAATCTACAGCAACCAGTATTTTTGTAAGCATTTTTAGCTCTATAAAACATGTATTTTAGTCCCAGTTTGTGTTCCATGTCCATAAATTCGACATTTGAAAACCAGAGCACAACTCTTCATAATTAAAGTTAGGTTCCCACAAAAATTACTACGTTATTGTTCTCTTTCTTATTGACAATCTACCATATTTTTAGAACACAAAAATCATCTTTTCTAAAGAATAAAAATTCTATTTTTATCAACTAATTACACATGATGCATTCAATCAATTATTTGCAAATACAATCTCTTTCATTTATTCTAACATTCATGTGACACATACAAAAATGGAGAATTCTAACACATAAATTAACAATTATCCATGAGAAATCATTCCACAATTTTATCTCTAATATTACCACTCTACTTTAATTAAACAAGCATGGTTCCAATTTCTCACTAGTTAATTCCTATAATTTCATTAAAACATACCTAGCATGATTTCTAATATTAGAAGCAATGAGAAACACCCACCTCTTTGGAGAAAAACCAAATAAAAGCTCTTAGAGTCTCCTAGAATACGAGAGAGTAGCCTTTTCCTCCTAAATTGTGTTGCAAAAGCCCTCCTTCTTGCTCCTTGTGAAAAAAGCCGAAAGCTTCCTTGTGTGGGGATGAGGCCGGCCTTTAGCTTCGGACACAACTCACACTCAAACTATATACTCCCTTATGTATTTCTCTCCTATATAATTTCTTTCTTTCAATAAATTTTTTTTTGTGTAGAATACATGAAGGTAGAGGGTATTTATACTAGTTCTAGGATAGATTGGAGGGCTAGGATTTCACTAGATGGTTAGAGATGGATGGTTAGGATAGGAGGGGAAGTTTTAGCAACCACCCATAATCAAATAACCACCCATGCACACACACCCACTCTCCCATTCCTCCTTAAGCATACACCCGGCCTCCAAGGTGTGCAATGCACACTACGTGCATGCACATGCCCTCTAGTACTCCCCTATTTGAAATTTATAGAATTTTAATTAATCAGTTGTTCACAAATTGTGTCTACACGACAAGTGTGATAATTTAAATGATTAATTAAGTTTGTGGGCTTCACAAATAGTGGGCTTAGACTTGTGGGCCAAAACAATAAAATAATAAATTATTAAAGTGAGCTCAAAATAAGAAAACAATATTTTAGGCTTTACAAAATAAGCTTTTTAGAAAAATAGAGGAAAAGAAAGAAATAATAGTTCATACTACAAAATGAAATTTTTATAAAAAGAAAATAAATATACATACGAAATTTTGCACGTGCACAACACGTGAAAATCAATATTTTTATTAAAATGAAAGTTTAGGGTATTACATTGTTACTACTTGATGATGAGCTTACTGGTACTGTGGAGGAACCGATAGAAGGACTTGGCGAACAGATCTTCTAGAGGATGGAGTCGGATCTAGCCTGGAATATCTTATTTCCTGTTTTTCCCTGTTATTATTATTCTGATTTCGTACATTGTGAATCCGGGCATTTTGACCCAAAGTTTATGTGTTTCCAGATGATGGTTATTGTATGAGGATTATTCATGTTATTTCTTATTCATGTGATTATTTTATTACCTGCATGGATGTGTTTTATATTGTTGAGTTAACTATACAACTTATGAATGATGTATATCATTTGCTGGGCCTTAGTTGCGTGCTCGTACATCCGTATTTTGGCAAGCAGGGTGTGACATTTCATAACAATCATCGATATGCTAACATTGAGATGGGTGAACTTGTCAAGGTGAGGGACCGGAGGAGGGCACCACTGACTGAACCCATCATTCTTGGATTTGTTGGGGCCCTCATCATTTGCACTTCATCATAATTTCCTGGATGAGGGCTCACTTTGGTCTTGGGGATAAAGAACCTCCTCAGCCTGGATGTACTTCTCACACTTTAGTTGGAGCTTGGAAAAGTCCCGAGGAGGCTTCTTGGCAAGAGATGTTTTGAGGTTGGCTTCACAGATGTTGTGGCGGAGGGCAGTAACTGTTATCGTTGAGTTAAGGACGAGGATTGACCTAGAATCATCCGTTAAGTGCCTGACAAAGTCCTTGTATGGAATCTCCAGCTCTTTGCTTCAACTCTAGCAAGGAGGCACTCGTCTTCTCGGTCTTGCAGCTGCTAACAAAGTGGTGAGGAAGAGCTCCTCGAGTAGATCGATAGAGAAGATTGACCTCGGAGGGAGACGGAAATACCACTCTTGTGCCGATCCCTTCAAGGTTGCTGGGAAAGTTCTTCACATGAGCTCGTCGGAGGCTTGGTGATCATCATAAGAGTTTTGAAACTCTCAATGTGATTTGCTTTTTTGGGTTTTTCCATTGTATGACTTGAAGGTGGGAGACTTGAAGTTCTAAGGGACATGGACTTCAAGGATGGCTTTGGAAAAAAGAGATAGGATGGGGGTGATATCCTACACCTCAGGGACCATCCTCTTGGCCAATCTAGGCAAGGCGGTCTTCCATATCTCAGAGGTGGTGAATGACCTCCTCTTCTTTCCCCTTGGCTCGAGCTGACATTCGGGACTTCTTCTGGCTCGGTTCTAGGGCGTGTATAGCTTGTTTAGTGACCCCTGCTTGTGGCACCTTGCAAGGCTTTAAGGACTTGGGTGGTGAATTCCCAGAATTCAGCTCTGGTTACGGGTGCATCCTCATCTCTGTTGTTTCTTGGAGCTCGCTGACTAACTGGAGTCAGGCTCCTCTTGCTTCTTTTCTCCCGTGGCGAGGGCATCCATGGGGACTTCTGTCATTAAGGTATGGAGTTCTCTGACTTTTGCAGTGTTCTGAGCGGGGAACATCACCTCGAGAGCGCCTTTCATCCAAGGGATGACAGAGGTCAGCTCCCTGTTGTTAAAAGTTAATGACAGCGTGGAGGTCTGGCTGCATAGTGAGCACTGTAGGGGGTACCGCAGAGTGAGAGTTGTGCACACGGACCCCTAGTTCTCGACTGGATAGGGTTTGAGATGGTTGAGATAAGAGCATGTCGATGCAGCCCAATTGGGAGGAGGTTGCGGCGACGAACAAGGGGGTGACGAAGGAGGAGGTTGCGATGCTTGGCGAGAAGGCTGCAACAGCTGTGGGGGAGGATCCCCCTAACGGTAGGTAGTAGTCTCTGGCTTCATCTTTCTTGTTGGAGGCATGGCAGAAAGTTAGTTTTTGCTAATGAGATCTGATCGGAGAGGTTACTATGTAGTTTTCCATAGACAGTGCCAATCTATTGCTTTCTTTGTGTGTAGGAGCAATCAGATGATTGATAATGGTAAAAAACACAACAAATCAGGGTTGTATGATTCCAGCACAGATCTTAAAGCTTCTACAAGCAGATTAATAGTAATGGGCATCTTTAATAGGTTCAGGCCTTCTTTAGAGTCATTAACAAAACATCGACCACTTTCAATCCCATTAAATGTGACTGGGCCCACCAAGAGAGACACCCAGCCCATGAAGGTTGTAAGTCAAATCTCTTGTCCCCATCAAAAGAGTAATCGATTCTATCTCTTATGGGGGAGAATCAACAGGATATAACAGATTTATATCAATCTCCTAATTGTTTCTCATGCCTATAAATACCCTTCCTCCTCCCTCGATCAGGAGGTAATCACTGTTTTCTCTCTCAAATTCACTTTCTCTCTTTGGTTCTGACTTGAGCATCGGAGAATCTGTCGCCAGGGCGAACCCCGATGTTTTAGTCTTTTTGCAGGTCCATCGACCATGTCAACAACCATCGTTGTCAGATCAAGGTGCACTTTCAACGATCCATATCCAATCTCAGAAGCTCTTACCACTTTTTATGACGATGATCAAAGGTTAGATCTTTAGTAGTTTTCTAAAAAAATATATACTTACTATCTATTTGCTCCCACACCAAAATAAGCAGCAATAATAATGAGTTCAAATTTTTAGGGGAAAACTTACAATCTGGACCATCGATCAGATCTCATTGGTTGGTGGTTGGAGATTGGTTGAGAGCGGTTAGATCTCGATTGGACGACTGAGGAATGTCCGGCGAACCTCCACAAAAGTCTGAATACCAAGGTTGGCCCCGATGAAAGAGCCTCCGAAGCTCAAGTAAGTAACTCCGAAAGGAGATTCGAGTTTTAGCGAAAAAGTATTGATTACCTTTGATAGATTGAGGGGGAAGAGTATTTATAGGCTAGGAGTGTGTTCCAAAAGATATACCTGAAAATGTATCTTTTAAGTTTAAAGTGGAGATTCCATGGTGATGGGATAAAATAAGTTAATAATCTTATTTTAGATAGGAGATTTGACTAACAACCTTAATTATCTAGAAATCCATTTTCCTTAGGCTGTAAGTAAGCCTTAATTGTTGGCCTGATTGAGTTGATGAGACTGGAGGCGGCCCATCTTCTTCATATAGACTTGTAGTTGCCGTAAAACTACCGTTCTGCCCTTGAGATTTTTAAGATGTGTGCCAAGATCGTGTGCCTCTGAATTTACCCATATCAATTTCTTCTCCCTTCTCCTTTTCACTCAATTCAAATTCCAATTCGCCAATGTGGAGATGCTTTGGATTTTCAAGTGAACTTATAAAAAGGATTTCTACCAATGTTTATAGAGTTGCGCTTTGGTGCACATATTCTAAAATGGACTAGTGCGAATCTTAAGAAATTCCAACGACGTAATGTAATACTATAATAATTAGGGAACTAGCTATTCCCCTAATAAGTAAGTGGGTAAGGACAATACTTTTCTAATAGACATTAAAACATGCCATCAAAAGACATAATTACCCTTGCTTTCTCCTTTTGAACATATGCTCCCTTCTTTCATTCTTTTCTTTCCTCTTCATATTACCCAAATAAGAACATAAAATCCAAACCCTTCTATTCATTTTCCTTCTTTACTCTTCCCTCTTCATCTAACTCGAATTTGTTATTAAACGCTACTTTTTGCTTTGTGTGTTTAATTCATCTTCTCGTTATGTTTGAACCTTGATGCCTGAATTAGGTTAGATTGAATGGGGGAATTCAAAAGGAAATTTCATGGGGTTAAGTTATTGAATAATCTTCTTCGACTCTCCATCTTCATAAACCCAAAACAAAGAAATAAACAAATTTCTTCTTGCGATCCCTCCTCCTCTCCCCGTACCTTAATTGAATAAGTTGGAATTTTGAGAACAACCAATACTGTAAAAATTTTGATTTATACAATTTTATCTCCAATTAATTTCCAATTGCATATGTTAATCTCCTCCCCTTCTCTCTCTCTTCTTCATGTTGTTTATTTTGGTGTGGGAGAAATAGATTATGAGTTTATATTTGAATGAAACTACTAAAGATCTAAATTTGATCGTCGCCGACAAAAATGTAGTTACAGCACCTGAGATATGATCTGGATCGTTCACTGAACACCGCGAACGGAAGACAATTTTCTTGGAGTTCAGGAAGTAGTTCGCCCTGTTTTGAATTCTGGAGTACATTCTTAGCTTTCAGAAATGTTTGGAGATACCTGAAACTGATCAAAAGCTTTTAAAGGTGGTGAATATTTTCCTGGATATTTCTGAATTTTTTTGTGATTTTTTCGAATTTTTCTGGTTTTTCTAGATTTTAAAATAATTTCCCCCAAATTTAAAATCACTTTTCCAAAATTTTTGATTAATAAACCCAAATTCATATTATTTTTTAGAAATTCTAATTAATTTTCCAAATTAAATAATTATTTTTGGATTTTAAAATAAATTTTTAGAATTAAAAATGAATTTCAGGGATTTTTTTAATGAATTATCAAATGATTACATTTTTTTGCGCGATCTAAGAGGCTGAACAGGTGAGGCTCGCTCGTTGAGTTGAATCAGATGGCCAAGAAGTGTGTGGATGAGATGCGGGTGACATGGTTCAATCCCATGTGTGGATCTCGAGCATGCACGCCTCTTAGGGAGATCCCACGGCCACATGCCGTCTTCATGCACCCCTTAGCTCGGCAAGAGTTTGGTGGGCAATTGAGGAGCTCAGTGAACCCCGTCTTAAGCCTCCACAAGGTCGACAAAGCTTTGAGCTCGGAGATTCCGTGTGCTTGGCGAGGCCTTGAGCTTGGCGACACATTGAGCTCGGCGAGGCCTCGAGTCTCGTTAAAGCCTTGCGCTCGACGACACCTTGAGCTCGGCGAGGCCTTGAGCTCGAAGATGTTTGGAGTATGGCGACACCTAGAGCTTGACAGGGCTTTTGCAGAAGGAGCTCGAAAGCTTTGGAGATGGAGCAACCTGGTGATGCTTTGGAGATGGAGGAGCTCGGCAACACTTTGGAGATGGAGCAGCTTAGCGACACTTGGAGATGGAGCAGCTCGGCGAGGGAGGTGTTTGGAGACTTGGAGCTTGGCAGAGCCTTGAGTCTTTGGAATCGAGTTCGACATCGGGTTATGAACTCAGTGGTGCGAAGCTTCGTTGCTTTTCTTCAAAGTTCGATTGAAGGTGATGGTGATGTCAAAGATGTTGAAAAGTGGGTTGCCTTGGGGTTCCCGTCGAGTTGGGTTGTAGTTTGTCTCGGTCTAAGTTAGGAGCTTTTGATATTTGCTGTTGAGCCTTATAGGCTTAAATGTGGAGCTAGGGCTTGTCGAAGCTTCTTATGGGTGGTGAATCAAGCTCAGAGTTGGGTTCGAGCTGCGAGTATTTGTGTTTTGAACTCGTGTTGGGTTTGTGAACCCAACTACACACTTCAGCATCAATGGAGTTTAAGACCATCTTCTTTGTGTGTTGTCCTCAAAACCTCAATGTCAGCTTCGAGTTGCAGTATTCTTAGCCCATTTGTTGCTGAAGCTTAGGTGAAGTTGTGTTGATGCCATTGAATCTGTTCTCTAGCTTGAGTTAAGGTGATGGTGGTGATGAGAATGAAGGCTTATGGAGATGATGAGAATCCATGATCCAATCTAATGAGATTGAAGGTGACGAGATTTATTTTTTGAAGAGTCGATTGCCTTCGGGGTTAGTCCAAGTGATGCTTTGGTTGGACTATGTGTAGATCACCTCCGAATTTGATGTTGTTCTTGGATTTTAGAGCATTAGGGTTTTGGTTCTTCGGGATTGAGTTTGTTACTGTCTTTGTAGCTCTGTTGCTAGCTCAGATTGCAGTTCGTGTCGGATTTGAACTTGTCTTTGAGATTGTTTGCGGAGCTATGGTGTTGGAGATTTGATCAACTCCACGGTTCGAAGCTTGGGTTGAGCTTTTGTTGATGTCGAAGTTGTGCTCGAAGTGGAGTTCGAGTTTTGAAGCTCTTTTAACGAGTCATTCCTTCTTGTACTTGTCGATCAAACATCTGTCGCTCATTTCGTTGAACCGCTCTTTCGTAGACCAAGCATTAAGTTGTTCACTTGTTTTGTCGATCAAATGTCCCGTCGCTCGTTTCGTTGACCTGCTCTTTCATCGACTAAGCGCTGTGATGTTCACTTATTTTTTTAGTTGAGCGCTTCGTGGTTGGATGAGCATTTCATGGGTCTGGAAGTTGAGTATTTGATTGTTGAATCTTGTGTGTGTAGTTGTCCTAGAAGAGCCATTGCAAGGAAAAACTTCAGAAGGTGGTTAGACTGTGGACTTGTTGTTTGATCCTAACAAGTTTGTTGAGATAACTGAGAGACGAATTTGAACATTTGATCTTACCATTTGTGCCCAGCAAGCTTGTTGAGGTAACTCTTGAGACAGAGTTGGACGTTGAGATTGCCGTTTGTGTCCAGCAAGTTTTGAGAAATAACTCATGAGACGAAGTTGATGTAGAGCTTGTTGTTTGATCCCAGCAAGTTAATAGAGAACTTTGTGATGGAGTTGGACGTAGAGCTTGCCGTTTGATCCCGGCAAGTTTGGAGAAACAACTCTGTGATGAAGTCAAATGTATAGCTTACTGTATGATCCCAGCAAGTTTTGAGAGACAACTCTGAAATAGAGTTGAACATTTGAACTTGCTGTTTGCGCCCAACAAGTTTTGTAGAGGCAATTCTTTGATCGATTATGATGTAGAGCTTGTTGTTTGATCTCAGCAAGTTTATAGAGAACTCTGTGACAGAATCAGATGTTTGAACTTGGTGTTTGCACCCAACAAGTTTGTAGAGGCAACTCTTTGATCGAGTTGGATGTAGTGCTCGCTGTTTGTGCCCAGCAAGTTCGTGGAAGCAACTCTGAGAACGGAGCTAGATGTTGAACTTGCCGTTTGCACCTAACAAGTTTTGTAGGAGCAATTCCAGGCATGCTTTAGTCGCCGAGCCTATTGCATGAAGATAAGGGGTTATTGGGAGGGCTCGAGCGAAAAGAGGGGTGCCTGGCTCATTGTTTGGAGTCAACGAGTTGTTGTTAGAGCTTAAGCAGAGAGTAAAGCATTGAACTTGTGGTATGGAGTTTGAGTGGAGAGCTAGGCGTTGAACTCGTTGTTTGGAGTCGATGAGTTGTTGATGGAGCTCGAGCAGAGTGTGAGGCGTTGAACTCGCTATATGGAGTCAACTAGTTGTTGATAGAGCTTGAGCGAAGAGCAGAGTGTTGAACTCGTTGTTCGGAATCAACGAGTTGTTGATGGAGCTCGAGCGGTGAGCAGAGCTTTGAACTTGTTGTTCGAAGTCAACGAGTTGTTGATGAAGCTCGAGTGGTGAGCAAGGCGTGAAGCTCGTTGTTTGGTGTTAACGAGTTGTTGGAGGAACTTTTTCTTAGTCTTCTTCATATTGAGGTGAAGTCCTTTTTGTTTGTTCAGTGTTTGAGGTGATTCCATTCTTCTCTTTATTGACAAGTAGTTGTGTACATCGAATGAAGTCCTCGGATCATTGAGCTCGCTCTCCTTCGTGATATGCTGCGCTTGACGGAGTTGGGAATCGTCCGTTAGCGTGGCGCTTTATGCGAGATGAAGTTGGAACTTGCTCAGGTAAAGGTGGTAGGAAAGACTTGGAGCTTGCCCGCCTAAGGAAGGCTTCTCTTGAATTTTATCGTTAAGAGTTAAGGCAGTCTTGGGGAGCTGTTAGCTGGTAGGAGGCCTGTAAAGAAGTTTGTGTCTCGTAGACCGAACATCCCTTTACCGTGTAGCCGGAAGGACGAGTTGTAGGACAGTTTGTCATACAGTGTTAGCAAGACTTTTGTAGCGATGCTTAGGCATGAAACGTAGACTCATTGTAATTCTAAAGTTGTAACGAGACTTGTTGTTTTTGAAATACGAAATATTTTACATGCCTGTAGCTTGTCCTGTGATTTGAAGAATTCTTTCATATGTTTGATCCTTGCTGTGCAACTTGTTGTTGTAATTGATGAGCCACCAACTGAGTTCTTTGTAGCTAAAGAACAAGGACTCGAACTTGTTGTTTGTAACTAACGAACTATCTATGGGGTTGGAATAGTGTGTGTAGTGTTTGACGGAGTTAGAACATGTCTGTCTTGTACCCAACTAGTTGTAGGAGTAACTCTGAGGAAAAGTCATTTTCCAAACTTGATGTATGGGTGTTTAGCTAGTTGTAGGAGCAACTATGAGAGAGAGAGTTGTTTTCCAAACTTGCTATGTGGGTCTTCCAACGAATTATGAGAGTCACATCGAGTGGCGAGTTAAACCCTAAATGTTGCTTTTACAAGTTTTATTGGAGTAACCACAATCCACGATTTTGAACCTCTAATCCGTCTTTAAGAAATTTTAACTAGTTTCATGAAGAGATCGAATGTTGTAACAACCCAATTTTTTTTTTGAAAACTAAACCTCTAAATTCAATTCTTTCAATTTCTATACCACTTTAAACATAAACTAAGATAGGTATATTTCAAATAAAATTTTGGCAGAATCTCCCCTGAAATTCACTAGTAAATAATGCTACATTCACAATAGAAATTTCCCTTTTAGAAGAGTACAATTCCATGGCTAAAGTACATCTGTAAGGAATTTTTCTTCATTCCCTTGTAGTTGTGTTGTTGTGAAATCTCTCCTGGTTAATGTATACATCCGCAACGGAATTTTAACTATCCCTTGCGAATGTTAACCACAATATAATATCTGCAATGAAAGTTGTACCTTGCTGTCCCCATATATAAAAGAATATCTACAACAAAATTTTCCCTTACAAGTGTGTTTTAAAAGAGATTTTTCTCGTTGTTGATGAACTATTGTTACAAAGGTTTGCAAGATATTCATTCCCTTGCAATTGTTATCTTGCGAATGCAATTGCACGAGTTTTCTCCATTAATGATTATATTTGGATGGCTTAATCAAATTTACAAAAATGATGCATTTTTTTCAATCAAGAAGGTATAATTATTTCACCTGTTGATGCGCACAATTATATAAAGAAAACACAATAATGCAAAATATACAATATGAGCAATCAGTACATATTTAGATAATAGTAATCTTAAGAACACCAAAATAAGCTATAATATTATAGAATTCAGAACCTTCTCATTACAAAATTATATGTTTGTTTCAAAGTGCCAAAACAACAATAGTACATTCTAGAAGAAAATATGAGTTGTCAAACTTCAAGAAGTACAAAAAATATTTTCAAAAATACTTTTAACCCACTATTGCTTCCATGTATTCCCAGCTTCACTTTTCACATAAGGTCTTATGCATGTTCCTCACTATCCTCAACCTCATAGTCATCGCCACTACATACAAACTGCATGAAAAAGAAACAACACAGAATTAGAATTGGATTCAATATATATAGTTAATGATATATTATCCAATTGAGGCAATTAAATTTGTTCATCATTAAGTGGCTCCAGAAACACGTCAATGTCATTCCCAGGAGCATATTTTCCAGGAATCAATATTTATAGCCTAGAAAATTTTACTCCATAGTTCCCACACTAAACTGTACACTAAAACATAACAAATACTGAATGAGATAGCAACTAATTTAAACTTGACTCTAATGCGCAGATGCACATGCCTTTTAACTAAATTCAAAATTGATGATAGTTACTATGATTTGAAATCATAAATGAGGTATTCATTGATCGTAATTATTATTCTCTGAAAGAATTAGGACAGAAACACATTATTGCACAAGCTATATAGTCTAGTAGAGATTAAATATACACACTTTTAACATATCATCATCTCCTGGTTGTACTTCCTTGCAAGTGCCATCAGCGAAGGCTCAATAATCCCTCCCCTCAGCCTCAAAATGATGTTGAAAACTGAATCTAATAAACGTAATGAACCAAACTGATCAATGAACAATTTAATCATGGGTATAATATATACAAGTAAAATATGAAAGAAAAGGGGGAAAAACTCATAATAACAGTTTGTGCTTTAACTAAACTACCTTATTGTGAGCAATCCCAACTGAACTACCAAAATCCTGCATAGTTCCCCGGGATAGAAGAAAATGCAAAGCTGCAAAAGGAGGTGCAATGTAACAACATAAAGTGATGTAGGAAAAGCTATAGAAATTCTTTGATGTATTCAGATTTGATTTTGATGTTTTAGAAAGAGAAGAAAGTCATGAAGGCAGACCTTATTATTAAGATTCCACCTCCCATTTCTCGGCATAAAATCCTCGCCATTAACCACCTTCAATTGTAGTATGACAAATTCGAGAAAACCCAATAACTCATCCAGGGCTTTGAACAAATGCAAGATAACTATGCATAAGCAATTAAAAATTAATATATTGCCCAGAAATTATTATAAGGGCACAGGTAGAACCTTTGGTGGTGGTAACACTCGTCCATCAACTTGTGTAAAGCTTGTAATTAAGATTTTGTTGATCATGTAATGTTAGATATACACATTCAATTCATTAGATATCTTGAATGGTTGACAATGGATTAAAAAAGGGAAAATAAGGTTATATCAGAATCAATCCTGCTAAGTAAGCATCTGAAAGATAAGGAATATAGTTCTAACTTCTAACACTGAGTCAATGGATCACATGATCAGTTTCAAGTTTTTGCAAATTTATGATTTATCAGTGCATTCAAGAAACTAGAAAATATTCGTCTAAACATCAAAATAAACTACTGCCCAAAAACCCCTTGAATTCTAATTACTTTCTAAACATTAAAATAAACTGCTACCCAAAAACCCTCCAACTCTAAATGCTAAGAAAAGTGCATGACTCATTTGACAGGTATAAAAATGAAGATCTGTTTTAGAATTTCTCAGTGTTCTCAGTACACTCAAAAGTTACAGAGAAAGCAAGAAAAGGATGGCAGTAAAAATATTACAAATGAACCAACGTTGCAAACTTAAGGAATTTATTTCTAACACTGTTACTATGTATAAAATTAATTTCCGATATGATGATGTGGTCATTGCATTCAAGAACTTTTAGGAGGCAACTAGAAACCATTAAGAATCTATGTTTCAAGAACTGAGGAATTGTATTCTACTTCCTGAATTGCAGATAACAAGAAATGCATGTCCCTAAGAAGAGAAATATACCCAGTAACATAAAAAGTTGATAACGAAATATTTCTTTGGATATAAATCTAGTCAACTACACTTAATTAAAAGTAGGCAAAACAATACAAACAAAATATGGTACAAAAGGAAGAAAAAGACTCACCATCTTCAGTTTCAAAAGAATCTGAACCTGAACCTGTAGGTGTTGATAGTTTACTCTTGGTTGACCTACATGAACACAAAATTAATGTTAGCCAAAAAAGAATATAAACAGAAAACTACTTGATCATCTTCATCCGTAGTTTGTAAAACGTCCTTAAGAAACAAAGACATAAAGAATGAGAGACAAGAAAAGGTAGAAGAAGCTCAACAAGATGGTTTCAAACAAAAAGGAATGATATGGTTTCGAACAAAAAGGAATGATAGGGTTTCAGATTTGGGAAAAGAGGGTTTCGGATTTGGGATGGGGATGGGCTTCTGCAGCTCTGCTAGACAATGGGTTTCCACTAGAGTGTTAGGAACTTAGGGCTGCTAGAAGATGGGTCGATGACGATGGTCGATGGATCGATGGGGATTAGGGGTAGCCGGGCGGTAGCCAGGGAAGGGGATGACGATGGGTAGTCGGGTGGTAGCCAGGGGAAGGGGATCGATGGTCGATGGGACGATGGGGATTGGGGGTAGCCGGGCCGGTCGATGACGATGGGTACCCAGAGGAAAGGGATGACGAATATTGACGATGGTTAGGGCTGCTACTGTGCTACAGTGGGTTAGGAATATGAATAGGAATAATAAGTTAATAAGTATTAAGTATACTTCATTAGATATAAGTATAACCAGTATTAAGTATATTTATTAAATAAATATATATTAAATTAAGCGGATATCCGTATCCGAATCCATTTTTTTAGAGATATCCGTATCCGTATCAGAAATTTTTTAGATTTGGATATCCGAATCTGTATCCGTATCTGCCCGGATACGGATTTTTTTATATCCGTATCCGCCAAAAAATCGGATTCAGATGCGAATCGAATTGGATATATCCTTATCCGAGACCATCCCTAGGTGGGAGTAATTTTTTAGCATCAAATTGTTGAGCGGCTAAATTACCTGGATAAATCATGTGTTTATACTTAATTTGTTACATAAAAAAAAATATATATTTTTCTACTTTGGTAATGGAATATTGTTTGTTATAATTTTCTTTGGTAATAGAATATTGTTTGTTATAATTGTTTCCTTGTAATTGTCAACAATTGCAACGATTCAATAGAATCTCTTGCGGATGTCAAAACATTTGCAACGAATGGGTTGGTTGTGATTAACTTATCGTTGATGGTAGCACCAACAAGGAATTTTTGGTGCTTGCAAATAATCCATTATTATTGCAAGGTGTTCTACTAGTGATTTCTGCCCCGAAACATAAAAGGCTTACGGAATTCTGCTCTAAATTCCGTAGCTCACAACACAGGCAATATAATCATGGGCTCCCCAGGCCAAAATGAGCAGAATCACACAAACAATATAAATATCATGCTCTGGGGGCCAAACTCATAATAGAATATCAAATATTAAATAAAAACCTTAAATTCCTTTGAAAACATATAAGATTTTTGTAAAGATTTAAGAAAACCTTTTTAAAAAGCCAACCACAGAACCCAATACTCCACAACGAGGTGGGTACGGGCTTTCTTCCTCATCCCAGCACTATATCTATATATGTTCACATTATTACAAAATAATACGTCAACAGTCCATGTTTCTTTATATACTAATTACATAAAGAATCTATCATCTCAATAGAATATAATTTCTAACTCTATAACTACCTCACCGGGCTGCTAGCAAACCTGCAGGAGAGTTAGGGGTGTCTACCCTCAAGGAGGGACCCCCCTAACTCCTAGAAAACAACAGGGGTTAGCCATTTCTGGTGTGAGTATAACCATTAATCTAATAAGTAAATTAAAATGGTATAAAGAAAATACTTTAAACTTACAAACATCAAGTTAAGATGATGCAACCTGAAATTTGAACATAAAAAAAACACCAATACGATTTTATATCAAAGTACTCTTCAAATCTGCATTCGATTATATAATTACCCATAATTCACACATTTCACTATATGATTCACATCAACCTTATATATATCCTTATTTTACATTCGCATAACACGAATTCCCATACAATCTATTACTTTTCAATTTAAATTCCCTAACACGAATATTCATCTTTCCACAATTATCGCCATATCAGCATTTTACTATTTATATGAATATAACTACATGATGATATTACTCTTTTCATTAATAACCATTTATGAATACAGACTCATAACACAACATACTCTCTTTAATAACCATTTTCATAACCAATCTCATAATACGGGTATTTATTTTATTATGTTATAACAAGAATCACCTTACATTTATGCTTCTATTCTCATAATACCACATTCATTCATGTGTTATGACGCAATTAAAACATCTCATTGCCCATTGCAAAGAACTCACACTTCATCACATCACTAATTAGAATGCTTTATACTCATTGCATCAAAACCATGTTTTATAGTTCATTCTCATCTCATTATTTCATTTAGTTACTACTCAATCGAATTGAGAATTAAACTTATTTTTTATTTTCACTTAAATCTCAATTTATCATTAATTTCACTTACATTCTCATCAATTTATACTCCATATTCCAAACATAGCTTGGGCAATAATATATCACACCCCACAGCCGATAGCTTGGGTAGGGGTGGCGAACGGGCCGAACGGGCCGGGCCGGGCCTAACCCGCGCGGGTTGGCACGCTGGAGTGGGCGGGCCGGGCCGGGTTGGGTTGTTATGCGGGCCGGGCCGGGTTGGGTTGTTATGCGGGCCGGGCCGGGCCGGGTCAGATTCTGATTTGGGTGGCCCGCCCAACCCGTGAACCCATTAGGGCTCAACCCGGGTTGGGCCGGGTCGACCCGCGGGTTGGCCCGTTTAATATATATATATATATATATATATTTTTTTTTTTGGGTATCTTAAATCGAACTAATAATAATAATAATTTTACAAATGATGTATACAATTATACAAACAACCATATTTTTGTTTGATGAATATTACATTTTTTAAAAAATTATAATACTAAGTAAGTAATACTACTAATAAGTAATAAATTATACAATTCTTCTAATATCCCCAAATGATGTTTAATTATAATACTAAGTCTAACTGTCTAAGTATGTAATTCAGTAATAATACTAATAAGTAATAATACTACAATTCTTAAAATTGAATCAAATATCCCCAAATGATGTTTAATTATAATACTAAGTAAGTAATAATACTATTATACTAATAAACAAAAAAAATCGTAATAATAATAATAAGATTGAAAGAGTGAAATTGACAACAAATTTTGAAATTTTATTCATATGAATTTAAGTTGTACAATTTGAACAATTTATAACGAAATGAAAAATTCAATTCACAAATAAGTTTTATACAATAACATATTTCTTAGTTCTTATGTACAATTTTAATTGACTACAATTTTTCTAATTTAACAAAACAAGAAAAGCTATTGTTGTTGTTGTTGTTGTTGTTGTTGGTCTTCAGGCGAGTTGCTCCCACTTGTGGAACTCGATAGTGCTTTCCCTTGCGTCCTATCTTCAGCCTTCAGCCAGTCTTCTGTGCATACGAGCATCTCTAACGTCTCGGGCTTCATCCGATTCCTGTAATCTGATAGAACCCTGCCACTTGTAGAAAATGCACTCTCAGAAGCAACTGTAGAGACAGGAGGAGTTAGTAAATCTTTAGCCATAATTGATGGAATACTAAAAGTGTGTTCATGTTCTTTCCACCACTGTAAAATATCTAGTGCAGAAGTAAAAGGCTCAGCATCTTGTTGGTTATACCAATTTAATTCATTTGGTTGATTAGTCCTAGGTTTTTTAGATTGAATTTTTTCAAGTAAACTAAATGTTCTATCACCAATTCTACTTTTACCTTTAGAACTACCAGAAGAAGAACTAACTATAGAAGTTGTACTACTAGAAGCAAAACGTCTATCATAATAATCATACAAGTTAGATTCAAATTTAACTAAAAAACTAGCGCAATCAATTGTTAATTCTACAATGTTATCTAAATATCCAAAAAATATTTCTATCAAATTCTTCGTACCTTCAAATTTGATACGAGGATCCATAACAGTAGCAACACAAATCAACATAGGAGGAGGAAAATAATACTTCAAAAATTTAGTAAATGCAGGTTTTACAATGTCACTAATATGGGTATCATTTAACATTTCGTTAAATGTTTGAACCATGCTAACTAATTCAATAAAAATGCTACTAGAAGTAGATTCATATGTTTTTGAAAATTTTAAAGTTGCGGTTTTAAAAGGTTCTAAAAATTTCAACAAAGATTCAGCAAAAAACCAATCGGCGGCAGTCATTTGAAAATTAGGCATATTTTGTGCGATACAAAAATCATTTACAACTGCTTTATATTCGGCGGCAGTCAAGTCGACTGGTGTTTGGGGAAGTCGACTGTGCCGAGGCTTAGCAAACTCTCTGTCTGGTCGACTGCTGAAGAGCCAGTCGACTGTTGCTTCTGCTGTAGTCTGTATTGGTCTGGAATCTACTTTGTTTTGCTGTTATCGGCTGTTTCCTATTGAAAAGAGAAAATAAGAGTTAAATACCACATATAGAGCTCTTAAATGTGCATTTATAATAAGATTATTGCTCCTAAATGTGAATATTCTTGTGTTCATCAATAACCATTTTCATAACCAATCTCATAATACAGGTATTTATTTTATTATGTTATAACAAGAATCACCTCTTACATTTATGCTTCTATTCTCATAATACCACATTCATTCATGTGTTATGACGCAATTAAAACATCTCATTGCCCATTGCAAAGAACTCACATTTCATCACATCACTAATTAGAATGCTTTATACTCATTGCATCAAAACCACGTTTTATAGTTCATTCTCATCTCATTATTTCATTCAGTTACTGCTCAATCGAATTGAGAATTAAACTTATTTTCATTTCACTTATATCTCAATTTATCATTAATTTCACTTACATTCTCATCAATTTATACTCAATATTCCAAACATAGTTTGGGCAATAATATATCACACCCGAAAGCCGATAGCTTGGGTAATAATCACCGCACCCCAAACACATAGTCTGGGTAATATCACATCACATCTCAAGCCGATAGCTTAGTTATCAATTCACTTCATTTACTATTCATCTTCACTTTATTTAATTCTTCATTTCCATTAATCATTACCACTATCATGCCCACTCACCCTGCGAATTATGCCAAGGCAGGTAGTTCCCACCATTTCCACAGAAATAGCGGGCAGGTAGTTCCTTGACACAATTCCAAAGTGTAACAACTCATACCATACTGTATTTTACTTTAATAATCATTTACATAATATAGTTACTTCATACTATTCATATTAACACATGTCTCTTTTACTATTTCATTTTAAATTAACCACATACTGTAATTACCATTTCTTTTCATACACAACTCATAACTCGTATCTCTTCATATTCATTTATTCACAACCACTTTCTCTCACATTCACATTTCACTTTCCACTTTCTTTACTCTCACACTTTTATTTACACTTAGTTATTTTATTAGTTTGTCAACACGCGCCTTACACTTATGAATTCAATAATTGCCACAACCTTGACTTTAATCACGTGAATTAATAACACATTTTATTAGCACATACCATCTTATCTTTTATCTTACCATTTGATGCATATCCGTTGTCCACAATATTAATCATCGTATCATTAAACCACATCAAGCATTCACCCTGTCATTCAACATATAAACTCATCATATCATTTATTGCATGTCACAACTATACTGCATCATTTATTTTATGATTACCTCACACCTCATGAGTATACCATACTATTTATTATCTCATTATCACATGTTTGCATACGCATGGTTAACTAATTAATCAGATTATGACACCACATTATTTATATCAAGAATGCATTGAATGATTTATTCTGCCACATTATAAAATTAAGAATAAACCCAATTAAGTAAATGATTATATCGTATTAACGCCCATTAGTTTCACTTAACACCTCCATATATTATACACACTCACTCGTTACCTTCATCAATTACGATACCACGATTCATTGCCACCCATATATATCACACACATACACCAAATAGGTCAATACACCATAATACCACACATATATATATCATCTTTATCTATCTTCTGTATATCATACATATATCAACACCAATTACCTCATATCATCATATATATATATCCACTATATCACCCATAACACCACATATTCAAAACCATACAAATTCACCATATAACGCAATTTCAACATATAAAAAGTTCCGTATTTTTGATTAAACCTCCATTTGGTTGTATTTCACACAAATCACATCAAACTTGCATAAAATTTTGTCAAGGAAGACCATATTCTTAGTATAAGTATACTCACCTGCTATCTCGCGAAGATTCGAAGCATCACTTCTCCATCTCGCATCTGAAGTCGCTAGCATTTCCTATTATCAAATTTCAAGGCAATTGGGGCTCAAAACATCCAAACCAGCTACCGGAAGTGATAGCACTAATCCTAATGTCACTCAGGTATTTTGTTGAATGACTAGAATGCACACGTGCGTTGCACGTAATATTTGAATTCCTATGAGATTTTTATTTTCAAACAATTACTAAAATCACTCCCCAAATAATTCTAATAACTTAAGAAGAATTTCTACTATCATACAAGAGATAATTCTTAGATATATAACTATATTTTTCAAATCCAAAACCCTAATTTATCAACCACCTATAAAATCTCCAGGAACTTACTAATTTCTTGCCTCTACTATTCCCAACCTCTTCTAATCTCCCCAACATAATATTCCTACTCAATAGAAATTAAACACACTTAATTTTATACAAAAATAAAATAGGGTATACCTTTTCGGAGTTATTTCTCCAAATCAATGCTACCACGGTGTAGAGGACCCTTCAATTAGTCATTCCCCCAAAATAATTTGAAATTGACGAAGAAATGGAGGGGATTTGAGCATGGGGAAGGATCGGCGATGGGTTTCGGCTTGGGGGGTTTCTTTCCGATCGGGAAGAAGAAGAAGGAAAGGAGAAGGAGAGGGGGTTGGTTTCCTTCGGCTGGGAGTGAACGGAGAAGAAGGAAGGGGAGGAGAGCCGGGGTTTTCTTCTTCTTCGGTTTGGGGAAAGAAACGGGAAAGAAGAAAGAGAAAGAAGGAGAAGGAGAGAAGGTGGGAGAGAGAGAAAGGGGGTGGGTTTAATAAAAGGAAATAATTAATAATAGATAATTAAATAATGTATTTAGTAAGGGATAATTTTCTATAAGTCCTCCAATCTCAAATACATTCCAAATAACCAACTCTTTTCTTTAATAATACCAACCCTCCAAATACATTAAAACTAGTTCGTAATAATCCTTCAAAATTATAAAATAAATGAACAATATTTATTCACATAAAATCTCAACTCATGGCCCCAATATATCAATAATACCAATCTACCACAAATATCTATACCAACATCAATATATATATATATATACATATATATATATATATATATATATATATATATATATATATAAATAATAAGATATAGCTTAAAAATAATTCTCACCCCTACAAAATATAAAAACGAATATTTTCGGTATTTTAAAATCCGAGGTGTGACATTCTACACACCTCAAAAGAAGCTCGTCCTCGAGCTATGAGGTTTAAGAGAACTCCCCAAACGATTTCAAGATACCGCCTCCACACCATTACCTAGGATTTCTAGGTACATTATCAACATCAAACCTTCATTGCACCATTAACAACTACCCAGCTAGTCGTCGGGTTAGCTGCACTATGGCTTTACAATAACCACTAGTTTCATAGGATATATCACATCCAATGTCACCTCTAGCTGGACTTTAATCTACCACGGCTCCACCACTTGATAGATCTTTCACACTTTTCTCGACATAGAAACAAGAAATACATCAAGAATACCCGATATCTCCAAGATAAGCTTCAAACAATATACCACAGTTCCAATTCTTTCTATAACTCTGAGGGGCCATCATACCTCGGTTCTAACTTTTTTCCAGTTCCTATAACGGCGTACTCCATGGACAAGGGATACCTTTAAGAATACCCAATCTCCCATTTCTATCTTCAAGAGGCTTTCGCCGCTAATCTGCATAATCATTTTCTTTTGTCAGCTACACACCTCAAAAGAGGCTTATCCATGCTCACCTGATAATTAATATTTTTTCTCGTTCTGGTCCATTAAAATATTCTCCTAAAATCTTGATACATCTTTATGTCACCGGGATAAACAGTATACTGAATATAATAAGCAATCCCCGTCGCCTACTACTACAAACCATCCATATCAAGAACACCAACCTACGATAATAACGAGGATTTCCCCTACGGGTTACTGATCAACCTGCATTACATTCATTAATCCCCTCCAAAATTCGATTACGCGTCCTCTGTCACAAAAAAAAAATTTGAATCCATGTTCAGCCAATCAGCAGTAGGCAGTTGGATAAACAACTGTATTGATCAACTGCCCACATCTACAATCGTACCGCCCTCTGTCACTGAAATAAAATCAATTTGATCCAATGATCTTTAACATCGTCCACTCCTGGGAGGTCATTAAAAGCCAAAATCTTCTTTCTATTTAAGACATTCGTCACCCTATTGCTTCCCCGGGTAGTATTTTATTTCCAAACCAAGCTACCAAGGTACTCAAGCCACGTTTATTGCCTCCTGCTAAAATCATTTGCAGAACAAGTGTTCAAACTCTTACGATCACAGAAAAAGCTAAAACTATTTTCTGAAAAAATTAATATCTTAACACCTTCAATACATGCCCTACTGTCACTAATTTCAAATCTGCGTAAATCACGCACCCCTTGTGACCACAACTGCCTTAGTATATAGGCCAAAGCTTGCTCTCATGCATCATACTGTACTTGAACCCGTACTACATGCACTCCCTTCTCGGGGTAATCAAAACATAAGCTGTCGTCAATCTTCCTTTAACTCTTGAAAATGTCCTTTCACACTGCTCGGGCCGCACAAACGACACATTCTTCCAGGTAAGTTGTGTCATCACAAAAAAAAATCAATAGAAAATCGAGGAATAAACCTTTGGTACTAACTAGCCAAGTCAAAGAAACGCTGAATTTTCGCCACATGCGAGGATTGTTCCCCATCCTTTCACCGTCAAAATTTTCTTTGGATCTACAAATATGCCTTCAACAGACACAATGTGCCCCAAAAATCACACTTCTCTCTCCCAAAAATGACAATTTACAGACTTATCATACCGCTTCTAGTCCCAACGAGTTTACAACTCAGTTCTGAGGTGCCATCTATGCCCCTCCATACTGCAAAAATACACCAAATATCATCTACAATTACAATCACACCCTGTTAATATAAGGGTGAAAGGCCCAATTCGTCAAATTCATAAAAACTGCAGGGACGTTCGCAGCCCAAAAGACATCCCTGAGAACTCATACAAGTCATACCGAGTACGAAAAGCAATCCTTGGAATACTTTCCTCTTCAAGGATTTTCTGACGGTACTCGGTGTGCAACTCTAACCGGGAGATTAGTGGCACTCCCCGCAACTAATCCAACAAATTATATATTTTCAACAACGAATGCTTAATAGTCACCTTACTTAGTACACCTTCTCGGTGAACTACCTTCTTTGTTACAATACTACAGAAGCGCCCTACGGCGTATCACTTGAACCTATGATCCTTTCCAAGAGCATCACCTCAAATTCTCTTCCATCTCTCCTTATTCCTAAAGTGCTATACCACAAACTGATTTAGAAACTGGAGTCATACCAAATACCAAATCGGTCTTGAACTCCAGAGCTCGCTAAGGTAGGGGACCAAGAATCTCTTCGAATATATCAGAAGCTTTGCAACCCACATCAACAATCTCAATCTCTGCCTTAAATATTTCTACTGAACCCCAACGGGCATAATTTTCATCATCCAAGGCATTATCTACAATCAAAAACTATATTTCATCGGGCTGTCTCACCCAAATCCTCCCGGCATCATACCCCAACTACACATAGGACCTACATAACCCTCTACAACCAATCAATCTCCCCAAATATGGGATAAAACCATAACCACACATCACTCCACAGTCTATAAAATACACCTATAGGACATACTGTAACACCTCGAATTTTTAAAATACCGAAAATGTTTGTCTTTATATATTTTGAGTGGTGAAAATTATTTTTGATGTATTTTATTTAACTATTGATATTGGTATGGATATTTGTGGTATATTGGTAGTATTGATATATTGAAACCATGAGTTGAGATTTTATGTGAATAAATATTGTTTATTTTATTTTATAATTTTGAAGGATTACTACGAGATAACTGTAATGTATTTTGTATTGTTGGTGCTGTTAAAGAATATAGTTAGGGTTTGTTTGAAATATTTTGGAGATTTGGGGGCTTATTTGTAAATATTCCTTTATAATATATATTTACATTATTAAATATTTTCCAAAAAAAAACCCCTTCCCCATCCCAATTCTTCTTCTTCCTTTCTTTTTTTTGATCCCGTTCGAACTCAGCGGCCGAAAGAAGAACCCATCGGCCTTCCCTTCTCCACGCCCAAATCCACCTAGTTTCTCTGTAGTTTTCGAATTAAACTGAGGGATTGACTAATTGGAGGGTCCTCTACGTCGTGGCGGAGTCTGTTTTTCGAAAGGGTTTCGAAAAGGTAAACCCTAGATTTTATTTTTGTATAAAATTTTGTGTGGTTAATTTATTTTGAGTAGAATGGTTATGGTAAGGAGATTAGGAGGTGTTGGGCATTGTAGAGGTAAGAGATTAGCAAATTATTGGGGGTTTTGCAAGTTGCTAAAAAATTAGGGTTTTGGGTTTGTAAAAGAGAGTTATATAGGTATGAATTATTTCTTGTATAGTAATGAAAAATATAGTTGATTTATTAAGATATTTTGGGGGTGAATCTAGCTATTGTTTAGGGGATAAAAACCCCCGTAGGAATTTGTCTTATATGTGCATTGCACGTGCGTATCCCAGACATTCAATAAAACGTCTGTGTGATATTAAAATTAGTGTTATTATTTTTCTGTGGTTGATTTGGATGAATTGAGCCTTAATTGTGTGGAAATTTGATAATAGGTGATGTTAGCGATTTCGGATGCGTGGCAGGGTGCTTCGAGTCTTCGCGGGATGCTAAGTGAGTATGATCTATTTTATTTCATGTCCATGGTGTTATAAAATTTTGAAATTTATGATTCGTTGTGTGGTGCGTAATGTGTGTGAAGATATTAGTATGGTTGCATGGAAGTGTGTCGATTCTTGTATGTATATGTGTATATAAGTTATAGGGTTGTAATATGTAGATCTAAGGAGTTATGTTGATCTGGTTATACGTCTGTGTATGTATGAAGTGTGATCACCTGAGTAATGTGAGGAGATGGAGAGCATGGTGTGTTATGCTATGATATTGTGATGCGATAATACGATGAAGTGAATGGTGTGGTGTATGTGTGATAGGTGTGTGATAAATTGAAAATTTGGTGTGATGCAGTAATGTGAAAATTTGCATGATGTGGGTGCGCCATGTGGATAACTAATGGTTTGCGTATGTTTATAAATTTAATGGAATCGTGTGCTTTCATGTTATGGTATAATGGCGAAATTATATTACATAGGAGTTATAAAGAAGATATCTTTATGTATGGAGTTATATTATAAAGAGGAGATATATATATATATATATATATATATATATATATATATATATATGGAGAAATATAATAAAGGAGATATACTTATTTATGGAGTTATATTATAAAGGAGAGATATATATATATGGAGATATATTATAAATGAATATGCAGAGTTATTTTATTAAAGGAGTTACTATATTAAAAGAGTTATATTAAAGGAGTTACTGTATTAAAGGAGTTATATATTGCCCCAAATTATATTTGGGGAACAGGAGTTATATATATATTAATATTGCCCCAAATTTTATATTTGGGGAACAGGAGTTATATTGTGAAGGAGTATATAATAAAGGAGATATGTATATGTATATAAAGGAGAATTAAATATTGCAGTGCCGCACAATCTCCCGGGGTTTGGGCTAGACCCACAGGCCCGGGATACACCCGGGAACAGGTGTTATATTTATATTGCCCCAAATTTTATATTTGGGGATCAGGAGTTATATATTGCCCCAAACTATGTTTGGGGATCAGGAGTTTCCCTCGCTGGTATAGGACCAGGAGGAAGACATAGCCTCAGACGTGTAAGACTCTGTGTGAGCATCGATCCGCGTGTTATATTTTACTTTTGACTAGCCTTTTGGCTTTAGTCTTGGTTGGACAAGCGCGCAACCGTACTTTCAATCCAGCCCACAAATGGTAGATGCTTAGGACACCTGGATCTGGGTGATGTGGTGGGTTAGCGGGATTGAAATGTACGGGATGGGAGGCACAGAGATCCCTGTGTTGTACGAGGAGGTCAGTTGTGTGGGCACTGAAAAGGAGACAATATAAAAGTGTATATGTGTATCGAAAGAATGTATATATATATATATATATATATATATATATATATATATATATATATATATATATATATATATAAAGATATTGATGATATGATATATTGCGGAGACTTTATATTATGGGAGATGTGGATACATTATGGGAGATATATATGCATATATTGGCATTTGGCTTGAGATGTGATGTGATATTATCCAGACTATGTGTTTGGGGTGCGGTGAGTATTACCCAAGGTGTGATATGTGATTGCCCAAACTGTGTTTGGGATATGGAGTATATTGTGATAAGAATGAAAGTGAAGTTAATGGCATATTGTGTTATAAGCGATATGATAATGCTGTGATGAAATGCAAGTAAATTGCCATGTGTACTGAGGTGTTATGTTTTGTGTATAAGACATGAATTAATATGATATTATGAGAAGAGATGCATATGTTTATAGTGTGATACGTGATATAATACAATAAGATAAATACCTGTATTATGAGGTTGGTTATGGAAATGGTTATTAAAGAAAGTATGCGGTGTTATAAGTGGGTGTGCCTTGAAATTGTGACTAGGAACTACCCGCCTGCTATTTTGGAGGAAATAGTGGGAACTACCTGCCTAGGCACAATTTTCAGGATGAATGAGTGAGTTGTTGATATGCTAGTAGTATTGTGAGTTGGAAATAAAAGTGAAGTAATGTTATGGGATAAGTAGGAAAGAATGAGTCGTGTGTATAAATGAAAATGAAAGATTAATGAAATACGTGGTTGAATAGTATAAAGAAAATGAGTTAGTGACATTAAGTGATTATTTATGAAAATAAAGAATTGGTGATGTGAAGAAATTATCTACATGAGGTGATAGGATGTGGTGTATATGAGATTACCGTAAAGGAATTCTGTGTGAGAAGTTGATGTAAATAGTTCGGGTAATTGTGGTATAGAAGGGAGAACAAGAAATAAAGAAAGTGTGTAGGGGTGGTATAAGATTATGTGGGTGTACAGTAAAGTTATATGTGAGCTTAGTATGATGCATATGGTGAAGTTATGGATTTATACAGATGGATACAGGTTTGCAGAATACTTTGATATAAATTCGTATGTATGACGTGTTATGTGTGAATTTCAGGTTGAATCTTCTTATTTTAATATTCGTAAGTTTAAGTTATTCTCTTTTTATTATTTAATTTATTTATGAGTTTAGTAAATTATACTCACACCAGAAATGACTAACCCCTTAGTGTTTGGGGGGTTAGGGGAGTCCGAGGACTACCTTAGATCCCCTACTGTTACAGGTTCCCATCAGTGCAGAGAGGAGGCGTAGATTGTAGGGTGAGGTTTATTTTAAAATTTTTGTATTAATTAATTAGGATGATAGGTAATTTTATGATTTAAATTGTATTATGGATGTATAAGTATGTACATGATGAAGATGAGTATAGTGTGGAGTGGTATGGTATGTTGGTGACCCGTACCCACTTCGTTGTGGTGTACCGGGCTCTGTGGTAGATTTTACAAAGGTTTTTCTAAAAATTTTACCTCGTTTTTAAAGGAATTTATGGTTTTTATTTGATATTTGATATTCCGTTATGAGTTTGGCCCCCAGAGCATGATATTATATTGCCTGTGTGATTCTGCTCATTTTGGCCTGGGGAGCCCATGATATTATTGCGTGTGATGTGAGCTACGGAATTTAGAGCAGAATTCCGTATGCTTTTTGTGTTTCGGGGCAAAATTTACAGGGGAAACTCTACCGAAATTTTCCTTGAAATATAACTTTCTTAGTTTATGTTTAAAGTAATATAGAAATTGATAGAATCGAGTTTGGAGTCAAAAATTTTTTTTTGGGGGCGCTACACATACACCCATAGGACCTACACAAGATCTCCAGGGAATAACCCCTTACAGCACACAACAATCGATATAATAGAATACTCCAATAGTACACAAGGTCACACCGGAATTTCTACAGAGGTCAACCCATATGCAGGGCCATGAAAGGTAATGCTGACTCAAGGTCAGAAAAAGTCTAATGAGGATCGCTCCCTTCCATAACATAATCTATACCTAACAAAACACCCACATAAAATACACTCTCTATCTCCGACTAAGTAATAATGAACCCATACTCACATGGCAAGATCACTAGGATTAACAAATTCCTAGTTAACCTAAGCTCTGATACAAACTGTAACAACCCAATTTTTTTTTTGAAAACTAAACCTCTAAATTCAATTCTTTCAATTTCTATATCACTTTAAACATAAACTAAGATAGATATATTTCAAATAAAATTTTGGCAGAGTCTCCCCTGAAATTTCTGCCCCAAAACATAAAAGGCTTACGGAATTCTGCTCTAAATTTCGTAGCTCACAACACAGGCAATATAATCATGGGCTCCCCAGGCCAAAATGAGCAGAATCACACAAGCAATATAAATATCATGCTCTGGGGGACAAACTCATAACAGAATATCAAATATTAAATAAAAACCATAAATTCCTTTGAAAACATATAAGATTTTTGTAAAGATTTAAGAAAACCTTTTTAAAAAGCCAACCACAGTACCCAATACTCCACAACGAGGTGGGTACGGGCTTTCTTCCTCATCCCAGCACTATATATATATATGTTCACATTATTACAAAATAATACGTCATCAGTCCATGTTTCTTTATAAACTAATTACATAAAGAATCTATCATCTCAATAGAATATAATTTCTAACTCTATAACTACCTCACCGGGCTGCTAGCAAACCTGCAGGAGAGTTAGGGTTGTCCACCCTCAAGGAGGGACCCCCCCTAACCCCCAGAAAACAACAGGGGTTAGCCATTTCTGGTGTGAGTATAACCATTAATCTAATAAGTAAATTAAAATGGTATAAAGAAAATACTTTAAACTTACAAACATCAAGTTAAGATGATGCAACCTGAAATTTGAACATAAAAATATCACCAATACGATTTTATATCAAAGTACTCTTCAAATCTGCATTCGATTATATAATTACCCATAATTCACACATTTCACTATATGCTTCCCATCAACCTCATATATACCCTATTTTACATTCGCATAACACGAATTCCCATACAATCCATTACTTTCCAATTTAAATTCCCTAACACGAATATTCATCTTTCCACAATTATCGCCATATCAGCATTTTACTATTTATATGAATATAACTACATGATGATATTACTCCTTTCATTAATAACCATTTATGAATACAGACTCATAACACAACATACTCTCTTTAATAACTGTTGTTGGATCTAGTCACCTAAATAAATAGACAAACTAGACACAAATTAAAAACCTCGCAAGTGCACGAATCGTTTATAGAAGCGTAGCAATAGCAAGGGTCGATCCCACAGAGATTGTAGACTTTAACTTACTAATCAATAAAAAGACTAAGAATCATAAAGAATTGTTTTAGAAGTCTAAAAGAAATAAAAATATTAAAACTAAATTAAGAAGTGTTGAATCACAAATATGGATTAAGTAGTTGGGTTTAGATTTTCACCAATAGTCAGTAATGCTAAGTCACCTTCTGAACTTCTTCTTATTACTCATGTTTGTTCCCTTCAAGGGCATGGTATCTACTCCTTAAAGTACTGTATCCCTAAGCCAAGAATTAGGCATGGTATCTACTCTAATCCGTTTCTTTCATTAAGTGTTTAGCATGGTATCTACTAAGTTGTGCTTAAAGAAAACATAAGATCAGTGGAAACGAACAAACACTCACGGTTCTAGAAATTGGTATCAGATCTAGATCCCTTAAGTTGATTGAACCAAGAACCCCTAAAGATTCCCTTGTTACTAGTTACGGGCACGAGATACGGGTCGTCTCAATATGCTCATCTAACAGATTCAGATAGATGGTAATGCAAACTTGATATTCTCAAGTTCTGTACGTCAGTCGACTGGCTCTCACCTCAGTCGACTGCTCTCAGAGCTTTAAGAATAAGTTTGATTACCATCAATCTATACCAATACACATGGATTCAATCAATAAGTAAACTAGAAGAATTCAGAAGAACATAGCATTACATAACTACGGCTTCAATCTACCCAACTATAGAATTTAGTTCCACATAATAATACTTTTATTAATCAACAAGTTCGAATACATGATCAACATAAAGGAATAGAAGAAGAAGAAATAAACTAATGAAGTCCGGCAATGAGGTCGACTGGCTGTCACACAGTCGGCTGCCTTCGAATACTTGATCTCCTATCTCCTTCCTAGATGCTGATAGAATAATGCCCTTGTTGATGACTTGAACGCTCAGAAACTCTTGTGATTCGGTGGTGGGTGTTTGTGGAAGATAATGATCAGATGATCGAGTCCAGAGAGAGATAGATTTTGAGAGAATATCCCTTTACTGATATTTATAGAACACAGCTAAAGAATTAGGGTTTTCCCCTTTTTTGAGGAAAGTCCCTCTCTTTTTTATTTCTCTCCTTATTTGATTGGCTGATTTATATCTTTCTCTTTTCTTCTTTTATTCTTTATCTGCTAACCACGTGCTCTTGCCAATTCCCTGTCTCTGGCTTGGGTTTGTTGGAGAATTCGCATAAACTCTGGATTCAAATAGATTTGGAATTAGATGCAGGTGTATCTTTGAATATCTTATCTGTTAACTCCGCCGCGTACCAGTCGACTGCCTTGGATGTAGGTCGACTGGTACTGAGACATCTGTGGCTTCACGATTTCTCGGTCAAGTCGACTGGTGTTTGGGGAAGTCGACTGTGCTGAGGCTTAGCAAACTCTCTGTCTGGTCGACTGCTGAAGAGCCAGTCGACTGTTGCTTCTGCTGTAGTCTGTATTGGTCTGGAATCTGCTTTGTTTTGCTGTTATCGGCTGTTTCCTATTGAAAAGAGAAAATAAGAGTTAAATACCACATATAGAGCTCTTAAATGTGCATTTATAATAAGATTATTGCTCCTAAATGTGAATATTCTTGTGTTCATCAAATACCCCCAAACTTAGATTTTTGCTTGTCCTCAAGCAAACTAGAATTATGAATAAGGGTATCTTTATAATAATGACAGCCTTAACCACCAAGAGTTCTTATTATGTGAGCATCAACATATTAACTATAAACAATTTCAGATAAAGTAAAATTACACATACCCACTTTCTCTAGTGCAATTGTTTAGTCATAATCCCCAGACTCAATCATATTTGTCATGCAATTAATATAGTTATAGTATGCGACTACTCAATCTGTGATTATCCTCTCTTCTCTACTACAAACCGAGTAGCAAACTAGAGTTTTTTTTTTTTTTTTTTTTTTTTTTTTTTTTTTTTTTTAGTCGCTTCTCTAGTGTTGTCACTTGCCTTTTTACGCGAATGCAAAACATTTGTGATGAATCCACCCGGTTACTCAGCGAGCAACAAACTCTAAAGTGCTTTGCATACTCATATTTCAAGTTGCCGTTTGACGTAAAGGTAAACATTGGTGATGAATACCCCTAGTTACTAAGCACTCAAAATATTGGAGTAGATTGACTTTATTCAAGTATATATATATATATATATATATATATATATATATATATATATATATATATATATATATATATATATATATATATATATATATATTTTATCACTCTATTTACTTAAACTCAATTTAGGACTAGATCTAAAGAGAATAATCACCAGAAAAAGGTATCACATTTGTTTATTGTATAATCGCATGACTTATATAACTTTGTAGGGAACTTATGAAACTCAACAATCCTAAAGTAAATAAGTATCCTTCTTCTTACTTTATAAGAAATTGTTTATCCTAAAGAAAAAATTCAAAAAGATGATAAATATAAATAACCCTAATACCCCCAATACCCCCAAACTTAGATGGAATATTGTCCTCAATGTTCGAAAGAATTTAAAAATAGGCATGTGTCACCATCTAGTAAGGAGAGACTAAAAATAAAAATAACTAAAAGAAAAATAATAATAAATAACTGAAAGAAAATAAAGGGAAAGTGTAAATACTCCCCTGAAAAATTGGGTTGCCTCCCAATAAGCGCTGTGTTTTCTGTCTTCAGCTAGACTTGACGAGGTCATGCCATGTATTGAATGGTTTGAAGATTCACATCTTCCTCATGCGGTTCTATGCTCATCTCTATGTATGGCTTTGCTCTATGCCCGTTCACCTTAAATGTTTGATTTTTTTCTTTGCTATGAACCTCCAATGCACCATGTGGAAAGACTTTTGTAACAGTGTATGGCCCATACCATCTTGACATAAGCTTGCCTGGAAAAAGTCTTAATCTTGAGTTATATATCAATACCTTCTGTCCTTCATAAAACTCCTTCCTTGCTAGCTGTCTGTCATGGTACAACTTTGTCCTTTCCTTGTATAATTTTGCATTTTCATAAGCATCATGCCTCAACTCTTCAAGCTCATTTAGTTGTAATCGTCTTTTGTCCCCTGCTTGTTTCATATCAAAATTGAACCTTTTAATGGCCCAATATGCTTTGTGCTCCAACTCCACTGGTAGATGACAGGCTTTTCCAAAAACCAAACGGTATGGGGACATGCCGATAGGTGTTTTGTATGCTGTTCGGTAGGCCTATAATGCATCATTCAAGCGCAGCGACCAATCCTGTCTCCTTGTGTTGACTGTCTTTTCCAAAATGCTCTTGATTTCTCTGTTGCTAATCTCCACCTGCCCACTAGTTTGAGGATGATATGGGGTGCCCACTTTATGTGTAATACCATACTTCTTCATCAAAGAAGCAAAAGGAAAGTTATTGAAGTGGCTCCCTCCATCACTTATTATTGCTCGTGGTGTACCAAACCTAGTGAAAATGTTTTCCTGCAAAAACTTGACAACAACTTTGTGATCATTAGTTCTTGAGGGGACAGCCTCGACCCATTTAGACACATAATCCACACCAACAAGTATATATAAATAACCAAATGAGTTAGGAAATGGACCCATGAAGTCGATTCCCCAAATATCAAAAAGCTCGATCACTTGGATGTTTTGCAGTGGCATTTGATTTCTAGAAGAGATGTTGCCTGTCCTTTGGCATTTGTCACAGGTCCTGCAAAAAGAAAAAGCATCTTTGAATACTTTAGGCCAATAAAATCCCGATTGTAATACCTTGAGTGCTGTTCTTTTTGGTCCAAAATGTCCTCCACATGCATATTGGTGGCAATGTCGTAGAATACTCAATTGCTCTTCTTCTGCCACACATCTTCTTATAATTTGATCAGGGCAAAATTTGAACAAATAAGGATCATCCCAATAGTAGTGCTTGCACATAGCCACCAGTCTCTTTCTTTCCTGACTTGTCATACCTGGAGGGAAAACATGAGCAGTGAGATAATTTACAATGTCAGCAAACCATGGAAAATTTAAACAGTGAGATATCAGTTGACTGGTCCTGGTACCAGTCGACTGTCCCGAGGATGTATTTATTTCAAAGAGATGTTCATCTGGGAAATTTTTATTAAGTGGGGGCACAATTCTCTTTTCCGCCTGCAGTAGCCTGGACATGTGATCTGCAACAACATTGTCGCTTCCTTTTTTATCTCTAATCTCAAGATCGAATTCTTGAAGCAACAGCACCCATCTGATCAACCTAGGCTTAGCATCTTTTTTCGCAAATAAATATCTCAAAGTAGCATGGTCAGTGAAAACAATAACTTTAGAACCAATCAAATATGATCTAAACTTCTCTACAGCAAAAATAACAGCTAACATTTCTTTTTCAGTAGTAGAATAATTTAGCTGTGCATCGTTTAAAGTTCGAGAAGCATAGTAAATAACATGGGGTTTCTTATTGATTCTTTGACCTAAAATAGCCCCTAAAGCATAATCACTTGCATCACACATGAGCACGAAAGGGTGGCTCCAATCTGGTACCATGACAATAGGTGCAGAAATGAGAAGATTTTTCAATGTATTAAAAGCATTTGTGCATTCTTCTGTCCATACAAACTCAACATCCTTAGCCAACAAGTCACAAAGGGGTTTGGAGATTTTTGAAAAGTCTTTTATGAATCTTCTATAGAACCCTGCATGCCCTAGAAAACTCCTAACACCCTTAACTGTAGTGGGAGGGGGTAGTTTTGATATTATATCGATTTTTGCTTTGTTTACCTCTATGCCTCTTTTTGACACCACGTGTCCCAACACAATACCTTGTTGTACCATGAAATGGCACTTTTCCCAATTCAGTACTAAATTGCATTCTTCACATCTTTTAAGCACAAGCTGCAAATGGTTAAGGCATTCATCAAAACAAGATCCAAAAACACTAAAGTCATCCATAAATACCTCGATGAACCTTTCTACCATGTCTGAAAATATACTCATCATGCATCTTTGAAATGTTGCTGGTGCATTGCACAATCCAAAGGGCATCCTCCTGTATGCAAAAGTACCAAAAGGACATGTAAAAGTGGTTTTTCTTGATCTTCTGGAGCAATAGCAATTTGATTATAGCCACTATAACCATCTAAAAAACAATAATGACTATATCCTGCTAATCTTTCTAACATTTGATCAATAAAAGGAAGAAGGAAGTGATCTTTCCTGGTTTCATTATTCAGTTTCCTGTAATCAATGCAAACCCTCCAACCTGTAGTCACTCTAGTCGGGATAAGCTCATTCTCTTCATTTGCCACCACTGTGACTCCACTTTTCTTAGGCACTACATGTATAGGACTTACCCATTTGCTATCTGAGATAGGGTAGATGATGCCAACATCTAGTAGCTTCAATATCTCTGCTCTTACCACTTCCTTCATGTTTGGGTTAAGCCGTCTCTGTGCCTCCCTGCTTGGTTTTGCGTTGTCTTCAAGGAGTATTCTATGCATGCATTTGGATGGACTTATTCCTTTGATGTCTACAATGGTCCATCCTATTGCACTCTTGTGTTCTCGTAATACCCTCAGCAACTTCTCTTCTTCCTGTGTACTCAAATTTGCAGCAATTATCACTGGTAGCGTCTGGTTCTCGCCCAAATACGCGTGCTTCAAATGGTCGGGCAGCTGCTTAAGCTCTGGGTCTGTAAGTCTTGGTGCAGTCGACTGGTCCCTGGTAGCAGTCTGGACAGTCGACTGATCCTCTTCACCAGTCGACTTGTCCAGTGCACCAGTCGACTTGTCTGCAGAAACAAAAATGTCATCAGTAACCAATTTTTCAAATACTGGTGCAAACTTACCTGAGTATGACTGTGAAGTGTCAAGGTGATGTACTGTCTCTGCAATTCCCCAGTCATCGTATTCCTGTTCGACATTAGATAAATTAGAGATTGTGTAATTGCGGCTTGTAGTGGTTCTACGCTATGTACCTGAAATGTTTGATCAACAATATCCTGCACCACATCAACGTTATAGCATTCATGATCATCATGTGGAAATTTCAGTGTATCAAACATTTTAAATTCAACTTTCTCTCCGTTTATCTTCATACTTATAGTACCCTTTTTAACACAAATTTTTATATCAGCTGTACTCATAAAGGGTCTACCTAGAATGATAGGTAGAGACGATGGCATTGAAGATTCTTCCATATCCAGCACAACAAAGTCAGCAGGCAAAATAAAATCGTTTACCTGAACTAGGACATCTTCCAAAATACCTCTAGGTCATACTGCGATCTGCCAATTGCAAAGTGATGGATGTTGGTTGGAGTTCCCCCAATCCTAGCTTTTCATAAACGGTGTATGGAAGAAGATTGATGCTTGCCCCCAAATCTAGTAGTGCTTTCTCAAAGAAGTGCTCACCAATCCTGCAAGGAATGGTGAAACTACCTGGGTCCTTCAATTTGGGAGGTAATTTTCTTAATAAAACAACACTCACTTCCTCTGTCAAAGCCACATCCTCCCTAACCTGAAATGTTCTTTTGTGAGTACAACATTCTTTCAAAAATTTAGCATAAGAAGGAATTTGTTTAATAGCATCAAGTAGGGGGATATTAATTTCTACCTTTCTGAGAGTTTCAAAGATGTCAAATAAATGTTAATCTTTTTTTTGTTTGACTAACCTTTGGGGGAATGGTGGCACAACTGTTCTTTCTTTTTCACTTACCTTGTTGGACCCCACAATTTTTGATGGTTGTGTTTCTGCTTCTTCTGTGTGTGTTCCAACTTTGTTGTCAATTATCTTACCACTTCTTAATGTTGTGACTGCCTTGAGCTGTTCTTGGCCTCCAGGGTTTGGTATAGTTTGTAATGGAAGTTCCCCTGCCTTTCGCTCGCTTAATTCTTTAGCAATTTGGCCAATCTGTGTTTCCAACTTCTGAATTGCTTGCCCTTGTTGGTTGCTTGTTTGATGTTGTTGTTGGAGCAATTGAAGAACGATGGATTCAAAATCCAACTTCTTCTGTTCTTGAACTGGCCTATCAATCCCACTTCCCATTTGGAAGTTCCGTGTATGTCCTTGTGTGAATTGAGTCCCTTGATTATTCTGATTATTGCTCCATGAGAAGTTTGGATGGTTCCTCCACCCTGGGTTGTATGTGTTCGAGAAGGGATTATTCTTTTGTGGGAACACTCCTCGACCTACATAGTTTGCATGCTCCTGATCTGTGAAAGAAGACATGGGACATGTATCAGTGGTATGATCTACATGAGAACAAATTGCACAAATTTCATTTGTTTGATTTTTAACTCCACCCATCATTGACATTGCATTAACAAGCATATCAATTTTCTTATTCATGTTTACCATTTCCAATTGAATGTTATTGCTACAAGAAATTTCATAAACTCCCTGTTTTTTCGAAGGGCCCCTCCTTGTTGAGAATTGTTGTGAATTCTCGCTGAGTTCTTCAAATAGTTCTATGGCCTCTTCGCCGCTTTTCCTCATCAAGATCCCGTTGCAAGCTGAATCCACAATTGCCTTATTAGTATCATTTAAACCTTCATAAAATGCTTGTACCTGATCATCTTTAGGCATGTTGTGTGTTGGACACTTGAGAAGTTTGTTCTTGAAATCCTTCCATGCTTCGAAAAATAAGTCTCCATCCTTTTGTTGGAAGAGTTGAATCTCCCTTTTCAGCTGTTTGGTCTTTTGGGCTGGAAAGAATTCTTTTAAGAACTTTGTCGCCAATTGCTCCCATGAGTTTATTGATCCTGGTTCCAAAGAATTATACCATAGTTTAGCATTAAGTTTTAAGGAAAAAGGAAACAAAATTAACCTGATTTGTTCAGGGGTAAGCCCTTGGACGCTTTGTGTCCTGCAAAGATCGAAAAAATCTTGTAAATGGAGATGAGGCTCTTCATCAGGTCTGCCACTAAAATGGGGAACCATACTAAGTAACTGAGGAGATAGATGCATGTTCCCTGTGACATTAGGTTGATACGCAATGCAGGAAGGTTGCTCGATGTTCTTAGGCGTGAACTTGTCCTGCATTGGCACTCGATTTGGCATTTCCTCAGCCATTGCTGTATGTGTACTAGGTCTCTGGACAGTCGACTGGTTGGTGTGGACAGTCGACTGGTGCGTTGCAAACAGTTTACCTAGTCTGTGCAAAGTGCGTTCTGTTTCTGCGTCAATAGGTAGTAGCTCTGGACGAAGTGATCTCCTTCCGTGCATCCACCAAAATCCTGTATCCTAAAAGAAAAATACTGATTAATAAAATTAAAAGAAAGAAAATAAAAACTTCCTACTGATCTGTAAGTTAAAATACTAGACAATCCCCGGCAGCGGCGCCAAAAACTTGTTGTTGGATCTAGTCACCTAAATAAATAGACAAACTAGACACAAATTAAAAACCTCGCAAGTGCACGAATCGTTTATAGAAGCGTAGCAATAGCAAGGGTCGATCCCACAGAGATTGTAGACTTTAACTTACTAATCAATAAAAAGACTAAGAATCATAAAGAATTGTTTTAGAAGTCTAAAAGAAATAAAAATATTAAAACTAAATTAAGAAGTGTTGAATCACAAATATGGATTAAGTAGTTGGGTTTAGATTTTCACCAATAGTCAGTAATGCTAAGTCACCTTCTGAACTTCTTCTTATTACTCATGTTTGTTCCCTTCAAGGGCATGGTATCTACTCCTTAAAGTACTGTTTCCCTAAGCCAAGAATTAGGCATGGTATCTACTCTAATCCGTTTCTTTCATTAAGTGTTTAGCATGGTATCTACTAAGTTGTGCTTAAAGAAAACATAAGATCAGTGGAAACGAACAAACACTCACGGTTCTAGAAATTGGTATCAGATCTAGATCCCTTAAGTTGATTGAACCAAGAACCCCTAAAGATTCCCTTGTTACTAGTTACGGGCACGAGATACGGGTCGTCTCAATATGCTCATCTAACAGATTCAGATAGATGGTAATGCAAACTTGATATTCTCAAGTTCTGTACGTCAGTCGACTGGCTCTCACCTCAGTCGACTGCTCTCAGAGCTTTAAGAATAAGTTTGATTACCATCAATCTATACCAATACACATGGATTTCAATCAATAAGTAAACTAGAAGAATTCAGAAGAACATAGCATTACATAACTACGGCTTCAATCTACCCAACTATAGAATTTAGTTCCACATAATAATACTTTTATTAATCAACAAGTTCGAATACATGATCAACATAAAGGAATAGAAGAAGAAGAAATAAATTAATGAAGTCCGGCAATGAGGTCGACTGGCTGTCACACAGTCGGCTGCCTTCGAATACTTGATCTCCTATCTCCTTCCTAGATGCTGATAGAATAATGCCCTTGTTGATGACTTGAATGCTCAGAAACTCTTGTGATTCGGTGGTGGGTGTTTGTGGAAGATGATGATCAGATGATCGAGTCCAGAGAGAGATAGATTTTGAGAGAATATCCCTTTACTGATATTTATAGAACACAGCTAAAGAATTAGGGTTTCCCCCTTTTTTCAGGAAAGTCCCTCTCTTTTTTATTTCTCTCCTTATTTGATTGGCTGATTTATATCTTTCTCTTTTCTTCTTTTATTCCTTATCTGCTAACCACGTGCTCTTGCCAATCCCTTGTCTTTGGCTTGGGTTTGTTGGAGAATTCGCATAAACTCTGGATTCAAATAGATTTGGAATTAGATGCAGGTGTATCTTTGAATATCTTATCTGTTAACTCCGCCGCGTACCAGTCGACTGCCTTGGATGTAGGTCGACTGGTACTGAGATATCTGTGGCTTCACGATTTCTCGGTCAAGTCGACTGGTGTTTGGGGAAGTCGACTGTGCCGAGGCTTAGCAAACTCTCTGTCTGGTCGACTGCTGAAGAGCCAGTCGACTGTTGCTTCTGCTGTAGTCTGTATTGGTCTGGAATCTACTTTGTTTTGCTGTTATCGGCTGTTTCCTATTGAAAAGAAAAAATAAGAGTTAAATACCACATATAGAGCTCTTAAATGTGCATTTATAATAAGATTATTGCTCCTAAATGTGAATATTCTTGTGTTCATCAATAACCATTTTCATAACCAATCTCATAATACAGGTATTTATTTTATTATGTTATAACAAGAATCACCTCTTACATTTATGCTTCTATTCTCATAATACCACATTCATTCATGTGTTATGACGCAATTAAAACATCTCATTGCCCATTGCAAAGAACTCACATTTCATCACATCACTAATTAGAATGCTTTATACTCATTGCATCAAAACCACGTTTTATAGTTCATTCTCATCTCATTATTTCATTCAGTTACTGCTCAATCGAATTGAGAATTAAACTTATTTTCATTTCACTTATATCTCAATTTATCATTAATTTCACTTACATTCTCATCAATTTATACTCAATATTCCAAACATAGTTTGGGCAATAATATATCACACCCGAAAGCCGATAGCTTGGGTAATAATCACCGCACCCCAAACACATAGTCTGGGTAATATCACATCACATCTCAAGCCGATAGCTTAGTTATCAATTCACTTCATTTACTATTCATCTTCACTTTATTTAATTCTTCATTTCCATTAATCATTACCACTATCATGCCCACTCACCCTACGAATTATGCCAAGGCAGGTAGTTCCCACCATTTCCACAGAAATAGCGGGCAGGTAGTTCCTTGACACAATTCCAAGGTGTAACAACTCATACCATACTGTATTTTACATTAATAATCATTTACATAATATAGTTACTTCATACTATTCATATTAACACATGTCTCTTTTACTATTTCACTTTAAATTAACCACATACTGCAATTACCATTTCTTTTCACACACAACTCATAACTCGTATCTCTTCATATTCATTTATTCACAACCACTTTCTCTCACATTCACATTTCACTTTCCACTTTCTTTACTCTCACACTTTTATTTACACTTAGTTATTTTATTAGTTTGTCGACCAGTGAGCCACAGTATCCCAATATACTGAAAGCCAACAGCCCAGTAAAATACGCGGACCGATGCTCACACAGAGTCTTACACGTCCTAGGCTACATCTTCCTCCCAGCCTATGCCAGCGAGGGAACACCGCACCCCAGATAAGCTGGGTAGTTCCTCGCGACGTCTATCATCGAGGGAAAAACACAGCACCCCAGGTAAACTGGGTACTTCCTCGTGACGTCTATCATCGAGGAAAAAACACAGCACCCCAGGTAAACTGGGTACTTCCTCCCAGCCGATAGCCAGGAGGGAAAAACACCGCACCCCAGGTAAACTGGGTACTTCCTCGCGACGGCTGTCATCGAGGGAAACTAGGCCTCAAGCCGATAGCTTGGGTGATAAAACTCCACACCCCAGGTAAACTGGGTACTTCCTCCCTGCCGAAGCCAGGAGGGAAAAACACCGCACCCCAAGTCGGTCCTTGGGTATTAGGAGGTCTAGCCCAAACCCCCAGGATTGCTGTAGGTACTGGTCAACAAAATCATCTGTTATTAGCATTAATCATTTCATCTTTCCATCTTACTTTATCAACACGCGCCTTACACTTATGAATTCAATAATTGCCACAACCTTGACTTTAATCACGTGAATTAATAACACATTTTATTAGCACATACCATCTTATTATTTATCTTACCATTTGATGCATATCCGTTGTCCACAATATTAATCATCGTATCATTAAACCACATCAAGCATTCACCCTGTCATTCAACATATAAACTCATCATATCATTTATTGCATGTCACAACTATACTGCATCATTTATTTTATGATTACCTCACACCTCATGAGTATACCATACTATTTATTATCTCATTATCACATGTTTGCATACGCATGGTTAACTAATTAATCAGATTATGACACCACATTATTTATATCAAGAATGCATTGAATGATTTATTCTGCCACATTATAAAATTAAGAATAAACCCAATTAAGTAGATGATTATATCGTATTAATGCCTATTAGTTTCACTTAACACCTCCATATATTATACACACTCACTCGTTACCTTCATCAATTACGATACCACGATTCATTGCCACCCATATATATCACACACATACACCAAATAGGTCAATACACCATAATACCGCACATATATATATCATCTTTATCTATCTTCTGTATATCATACGTATATCAACACCAATTACCTCATATCATCATATATATATATCCACTATATCACCCATAACACCACATATTCAATACCATACAAATTCACCATATAACGTAATTTCAACATATAAAAAGTTCCGTATTTTCGATTAAACCTCCATTTGGTTGTATTTCACACAAATTACATCAAACTCGCATAAAATTGTGTCAAGACTATATACCTAGTATAAGTATACTCACTGCTATCTCGCGAAGACTCGAAGCATCACTTCTCCATCTCGCATCCGAAGTCGCTAGCATTTCCTATTATCAAATTTCAAGGCAATTAGGGCTCAAAACATCCAAACCAGCTACAGGAAGTGATAGCACTAATCCTAATGTCACTCAGGTATTTTATTGAATGACTAGAATGCACACGTGCGTTGCTCGTAATATTTGAATTCCTATGAGATTTTTATTTTCAAACAATTACTAAAATCACTCCCCAAATAATTTTAATAACTTAACAAGAATTTCTACTATCATACAAGAGATAATTCTTAGATATATAACTCTATTTTTCAAATCCAAAACCCTAATTTATTAACAACCTATAAAATCTCCAGGAACTTACTAATTTCTTGCCTCTACTATTCCCAACCTCTTCTAATCTCCCCACCATAATATTCCTACTCAATAGAAATTAAACACACTTAATTTTATACAAATAAATAAAATAGGGTATACCTTTCCGGAGTTATTTCTCCAAATCAATGCTACCACGGTGTAGAGGACCCTTCAATTAGTCATCCCCCCAAAATAATTTGAAATTGACGAAGAAATGGAGGGGATTTGAGCATGGGGAAGGATCGGCGATGGGTTTCGGCTGGGGGGGTTTCTTTCCGATCGAGAAGAAGAAGAAGGAAAGGAGAAGGAGAGGGGGTGGGTTTCCTTCGGCTGGGAGTGAACGGAGAAGAAGGAAGGGGAGGAGAGCCGGGGTTTTCTTCTTCTTGGGTTTGGGGAAAGAAACGGGAAAGAAGAAGGAGAAAGAAGGAGAAGGAGAGAAGGTGGGAGAGAGAGAAAGGGGGTGGGTTTACTAAAAGGAAATAATTAATAATAGATAATTAAATAATGTATTTAGTAAGGGATAATTGTCTATAAGTCCTCCAATCTCAAATACATTCCAAATAAAACCCAACTCTTTTCTTTAATAATACCAACCCTCCAAAATACATTAAAACTAGTTCGTAATAATCCTTCAAAATTATAAAATAAATAAACAATATTTATTCACATAAAATCTCAACTCATGGCCCCAATATATCAATAATACCAATCTACCACAAATATCCATACCAATATCAATATATATATATATATATATATATATATATATATATATATATATATATATATATATATATATATATATATAAATAATAAGATATAGCTTAAAAATAATTCTCACCCCTACAAAATATAAAAACGAATATTTTCGGTATTTTAAAATCTGAGGTGTTACAAATGTCTAGTTGAACTCTAAACGTGTTTGGTTGCAGTTTGCTAAAGTAACTCCGAGCCATGGGTATGGATTCCGAACTTATTAGTTTAGGTATTAACAAGTTGTAGGAGCAGATCGAATGGCGAGTTGAACTCTGAACGTGCTTGGTTGCAGATTGCTAATGTAACTCCGAGTCATAGGTATGGACTACGAACCTGTCGTCGAGGTGTTAACGAGTTACAGGTGCAGATCGAATGGCGAGTTGAACTCTGAACTTGCTTTGTTGCAGATTGCTAGAGTAACTTCAAGCCATGGGTATGGACTCCGAACTCATCTTATAAGGAGCTTTTAATGATTTTTTGTGGCGTTTTTAGGAGTCGACATGGCATTTAAATCATTTTTTGCATTCGGAGAATTGTACAATAATTCTGCAAAAATTAATACTAAATTTTATTAAAAAATGAAACTAAGTGGCTGCTCCAGTGGCTGACCTTAATCACATGCAGTGACAGATAGCGAAAGCTGCTTTATTGAAGAATAAAACTAGACAGCTGCTCTAGTGGTTGGCCTTTATTAGAAAATACTGAAAATATGTAGAGGAGGCGGGCGTTAAGTGCCCTTGTTAAAGTTCATGAGGTGTTCCACTTTCCAAGTTCCTGTTGATATCTCCTTGCCCCCTGGGACTTTATGTTAATGAGCCATTAGGCGAACAACTTGATAGACCTTGCCCTGATTCACCTGTTTTGGAGCGGGCCTCCTATTGTTTTGCATATAGAATGAGAGATCTTCAGATTCACTAATGTGCGGAGCGGCTTCGGAATAGGGGTTCAAGTCTATTACTGTATTCTGATGAGAACGAATTTGGACCTGGTGGGAGATGATTTGACAGGTTTGAAAGTTCTCAATAGGATTGTCTAGTGTAGTAGCTTCGAATTTGTTTACAGACTCGATGTTACTGTGATTGCTTTCTGGAGGTAGCTATGGGAGAACCGAGCCCCTCATTGTAGCGGTGTAGCATGCTCGTGCTGCCTGTTGGCTCCCTACAACTTGGCCTACGCCTGCAGTTGTTGAGAACTTCATTTTCATGTGGTAGGTGGAAGCAATTGCATGAAAGGCCACCAAGAATGGAAGGCCAAATATTGCGTTGTATGCGGCTTTGATGTCGACTACCATAAAGTCCAGTGTTTCCGTTCAAATAGCAGATCACATTGGGTGTGATGATTCCTTCTATTTGAACGGGTACACTGGAGAACCCGTGGAGTGTGTAACCGGCTGGCTTGGGTTAGTCTCAAGACAGCTTCAAGCCATTGAAAGTGTTCATAAAAAGAATGTTTACTGGGCTTCCATTGTCTACTAGGATGCGGTATACATCATGATTCACCTCACAGAGGTTTATGACCAATGCGTCGCAATGGGGCATTCAGATACCTTCTAAGTACTTGTCGGAGATAGATATCGAGACCCTGGTGCTTTTGGCAAGAATAATGTTATGTAATAAGTTGACTTCCCTGACGAAGGCTTTGCAGGAGGAGTTGGAATCTCCCCCCATCGGACCTCCGTGAATGGAGTAGAGAATAGCCATGTGTTATGAGTCTTGCGATTCAGAGGGCCTCTCTCGATGCTTATTAGCTCCCCGTGTCGGAGGGCTTTCAGCGTTGTTGTTTTGTTGGACAAATTGAGAGAGATAGCCCCAGCGAATTAGGCATTCAAGTTCTTCTTTGAGGGCTCGGCAATTGTAAGTGGTGTGTCCATGATCTCTGTGAAAATCGCACCACTTGTTCCTGTCTCTTCTCTTGCTAGCTGTGGACATCTTGAGGGGAGAGTGGATAATTCCGTTCTTCTCAACTTTCATGAGGATGGCTGATACGCTTGTGTTAAGAAGAGTGAACTTGTTGAAGCGTGGTGCTGGAGGGGGATGGCGTTGACCTACACCGTCTTTCTAAAACTTTCTGGGTCCTTCCTCGCTTGCATTCTTACGATTGTTCCCAGATGGTGAATCATTCTTGCTTTGAGGATAAAGAGCTTCATTGGCTCTGATATATTTATCACTCTTTTCCAAGAGCTTAGTGTAATATTTAGGAGGCTTCTTCGTGAGGGAGGCTTTCAGGTCTTTGTGAGTGACATTGTAGTGGAAAGCGCCAGCCATCACTGACGAATCTAGGGAAGTGACAGACCTTGCTTCGGTTGTGAAGCGCTTGACAAAGTCCTTTAGCCATTCTCCTTCCTTTTGCTTTAATTTCAATAGGTAAGCACTTGTTTTTTTAGTCTTGTGGTTAGTAATGAAGTGCACTATGAAGAGCTCCTCGAGGTGCTCGAAGGAGAATATTGACTCTAGAGTGAGGCGGAAGTACCATTCCTTTGCTGACCCTTTCAGAGTTGCGGGGGATGTTCGGCACATGAGCACATTGGTGGCATTGTAGACCATCATGAGAGTTTTAAAACTCTCAATATGGTCAGCCGGGTCAGATTCACTATCGTATGATTTAAATTCAAGGGCTTTGAAGCTCTTAGGAATGGGTGCATCAAGGATGGATTTGCTGAAAGGAGGTCGTCTGGGGCGGTAACCCTTGCTGGAGCGGTTCCCATCAATCTTCATTTGTTCCAGGCGATCTTCTACTTCTCGGATGCGGCGAAGGACTTGATCGTCCTTCCCCTTGGAACTAATTGAGTCGATATATTTTTCTTCTATTGAAGGAGTAGAGTGGCGACTCCATGAGCGTCGACCCTGATCATGAGTACCTCAAATAGCTCGGAGGATGTCATGCTTGATGTAACACCCCTCAAAATAGAATATCATAATCCGTGCACAGTTGAGAATTGCATGCGATTATGTATTTTTCTAATAATAAATGATTTTAATTGAGAAATTTCTGATATATTAGTTCTTCTGAACCCGATGAGATGTACTTGGGATATCTTCTCAATTAAATTATGATTTTGCCCCGATTGTTTTAACAAGACAATCTTCTGGAAAATACTAATTTTTATAAACAAATATTTTTATAAATGCAAATTATCTTATTTTTAAGTATATATATATATATATATATATATATATATATATGTATGTATGTATGTATGTATGTATGTATGATTGGATCGTATTCGATCGTATATGATATACGATCTATAATTGTTTTGAATATGAGTATGTCCGTATATATTCTATAAATATTAGAGTATATTTTGCTATGGATTTCAAAATATTAATTTGAATTGTAATTCACCATACATTGTTTTTCGTTAGGTTCGAGTTCATTTAACCTAGGGTTAGGGTTCCTTGACCTAACCCAGGGTTAGAAACCTAACCTACGGTTAGGAAATCCTAGCCATCATGATGATCTTAGTTTTATCTTGATGAGATCCAAGGGTCAACTTTGAACCATGTTTGATATTCTTGTAGAAATGAGAAGAACCAAGATTTTTCTAGGACCTTTGGGTGTGTTGGCTCCCATCTTCACCCTCCATTTCACTCACCCCTCACCCTCAAATCCCCACCCTCCCCTCTAATTTCCGGCCAATCCTAAACCCCCCACTCCCTAATTTCCAGCCAACCCTAAACCCCCCACTCCCATTTCTATAAAACTCCATCCTTCTCTTTTTCTCCACTTCTTCATGCTTTCTTAGTTCAAAAAATAAAAATATAAGAAAGTGAGAAGAAAAGAAAGTGTGAGAAAGAGAGAGCTTTTCATTTGTTTTGTAGGTTCATGCTTGGAGTTCTTGGAGGTGAAGAAAAGGTAAGCTAGGAAGGAGAAGAGGAACTTGAAAACCAAAGGCTTGTTCTCATTTCAACTCAATTTGGTGGGTGTTCTCTCAACTCTAAAATTAGTATTTTTTTTGTGTGTGTGAATTGGTATTTAGGAGTAAATAAGAGATGCATGAATATAATGCATTAGAATTTGATAAGTAACTTGAGTTTGTATGATAGTGCAATTTGTATTCCATGAATCCATGTTGGAACTCATGTGTATGTAATGTAGACTTAGAAATTTCTAATTTGCAAATGGCTCAGAATCTAGGCATAAAATTTTTACGGCATATTCTAGGATGAGTTTAAAGCATCCTAAAATTTTTTAATAATTTTTTGGGTTCATTTAGTATCTCAACAAAGTTATTCTTTCGGAACAGAGAGAAGCAGAAAAACTACTGTGTATGTTAAAATTTGTGTATTTTCCAAAAATCACAACTTGGAATTGGCAAGGTATCTTGAGCTGAAACTTTTACTGGAGTTACTTGGATATGTTAAAAACAATTTTTCCAAATTTTAGATTTTTTTGAATTTATTTTCTATATTTAAGAATTATGTTTTTTCAACTGGTCCAGAGCCAAGAACTGGCTCTGTTCTGTTTCAAGATGAATTTAAATAAATCATAACTAATTTATGGTATATAATCTTGCAGTGAAATTTTTAATATATCATCTAATATGTATCCAGATTATGTATCTAAAATTTAGATAATTTGGACAACATTTGATGGGGTTTCAAAATTAGTTTGTAACCAGAGGTTATACACATTGCTGAGAACAGAAGAAAATTTTCCACTATATTCAAAAGGTTATAACTCTCTGTATATTTTGAATCTTGATGCAATTTTCTGATATGATAGACTTGTATATGTCTAGTTACTGAATCCCAAATTTTATAAGTATTGGACTTATGGTTGAATTGATATTGAATTTTGAAAAGACCATGTTCAGATTTAATTCAGATTTAGTAAGTCTGTACATATGAGCTTTTCTGGAGTTGTGGGTTTAGAATCTGAAGAACTGACCAACTAGAGACTTGTAGTAGAGAGTCTTAGCTTTCCAGAACATCTTGAATCATGCATTTTCAGTTTTTGGTTTGAAAGATATGATTTTCCTAAGTTCTAGACAGAACCAGTCCTAGTAGAAGACCTTGTTTTGTTAAGTGGGTTAATTTTCCTGTGTATACTGATGAAAATAGGGATTTTAGAGTGCTTTAACGGATGAATTTGATGATGTGATCAACTAGAAAGTTGTAGTAGACACACATAGTTTTCCATAAAACCCAGGATCATGAAATTCCGATAAATGAGCAAGTTGTTATGACATTGGTAAGAGGCAACAACTGTGAGTTTAGGATGTTTCATCTGAGAAATGATGTTTTTCTAGCCTGTGTGGTTAGAATCTGAGGAACTGGATAACTAAAGAATTTCAGTAGACCCTCTTAGCTTTCCAAAGAGTGTTCATTCATGGAATTTCATTGTGTGGATTAAAAGTTATGGATGTTTCAATAACTGGGTAGATTCATGTTAGTAGTAGTTGTGTTTTTGCTCACACCTAAGTCTTGGACTTGTGTGTTAGTAGCATTTATATGTTGAAATACTTGATTTTATCAGAGTTTGTGTTTGTCTAAATGTGTGTGATGGTTTGCTTAATTTGAGTTGTCTGGGGGATTGTCTACGGTAAGGTATTACCCTACGACTAACAACCCTTAGACTAAATTGATTTCTTCCGTCTCGAGAACTAGATAGTCATCCTTCGTGCACCGACGAATTCTTACCCAATGGGTAATTGATCGCGGGCTGAGATATTGGATGCAATCCGAGCCTGAGGTGGTGCCGAACGATTGGAGATCGGGTCGCCGGTGTTTGGGATTGGTAGGCTGGGTCTAATATGACTGGATGTTTGACCTACTTGTAGTTAGTGAATGATCTGATTTATTATCTACCTCGTATGGAATGTGTTGATGCCTTAGGTCTGTCAACGATTGGATATTATTAAATTGTGAGTATTTCACCTCAATTACCGGGTATGAGATATTCTCCCTAGGGGCTCCGTTATACTGCTCGCTGAGAGTTACAAGCCCGGACCATTGGTCAAGGACCTACAGAGGTGTTGGCAATTGATGAATGTCGATTCGCCGTGATTAGTTATTATTTTGACAGACCAGTCAGGCTCAATCGTTGTTTTAAAAAATACTGTGCATATTTTGAATATACAACATTTTTTTTGGTAACACTAATAATTAAGTATTTTCCTTTCCGCTTGAGAATCGAGTTGGTGTTAGGGGTGATACCCTATAATCTGATTTGTTCTAAGGGGCAACACTAGGTGGTGATAACCAAGGTTGTCTCTTCCTGTCGTAAGGATATGTGATGAGTTTGCGTACCTCACTCTGTTAATTCCCAAGATACAGGTGGTAAGAATGGGATGTTTCCTATTTTATGTTGGTGATGGAAGGACCATGTGTAGTACCCCATATTTGTAAATACTATTTTTGAGATTAGAAAATGCATTAAAATGATTTTTGGTGATTTAATAATGTTTATTTAGAAATTTATCTTTTTACACGTGCAAAATACGTGCAAATATTTTCTTGGAAAGTTCAGAGTCAAAAATTATTTTGTAGAGAATCATTATTTATTATTAGATATTATTTGTGAATTTTCTGAATTTTTTTGATATTTATTGGACCTATTTGCAAATATTTCAAAAGAGGGACTTTTGTGCAAAATTACCAAATGGGCTGAAAACTCTAGATTTTTGGATTTTTTGGGCTGGGTATAATGCCTCGTCAACTCAGGGTTAAAAAATTTTACTTTTTGTTTTGAAGAATTTGATTTATTTTACAAGTTTTGATAAAAGAGGATCTTTTTGTAAAATTGCTATTTATAGGGATGAAAATGCAAACTTACTTTTCTGGATTTTCCCTACAGTGCCGCCTGACTTATTGAAGGTTGTTTTTATTTTTAAATCTCAAATAAATTGGTTTTATCAAGTTTCCAAGTATATGGATCTATTTATGTAAAGTTATATTTAAAAGGAGTATTTTTGCAAATGTGTTCAAAACCCTAATTCTCTTATTTCCGGCCTATTTAAAAGGTGGAGTGCATCCGTCTTTCGCTGCACAACAAAAATGTTTTATTATTATTATTTTCTTGAAGTTTTAAAGAGAAGATCTTGGATTTCTTGCGAAGGGGAGGCTTTTCTCATTTTCTAATTTGTCTTCGTTTGATCTCTTTAACAAGGTGAGTGACATGTTTTGCTTTATGTGTGCTGTATGTGATGATTTATTTATTAGAAAGCATGCTAGGGTTTTGATATGAATACATATGGTGGATTGGATGAATTGATAAGTTAAAAATTGGATCTTTTGTGAAAACCCTAGTTATTTATGAGTATAATTGCATGTGGATGATTTTAGATTGTAGGAGAACCTAATATAAATTTTGAGTAGGCTATTTCTGTTGGATTATTGCTGATTTGATTGAGTATGGTGAATGTTATGCATAAATTGATTAAAGATGAGATTTTTGGACTATTGATGAGTTGGATTAATGCAACTTGGCCATGTTAATGATAAATTTATTTTTTTCATGGATTAACTATTGAGAATAGTTGAGATTGAGTTTGAGGAATTTTGAGAAGGAGTAATGGATTAAAAGACCATGTCTTGAGGATCTGAGTTGTGATGACTAGATTTGGGTTTGATACATTATGACTAAATTGGGGGATTTCGTGATTTTGTGATGATTTTGTGAACTTTTACTTGAATTTGGATTTCTCAAATACTAAGATTAAATCTGAATCTGTTGATATTTCTAATCGATGGATTTGTGAAGTTTTCTTTGATGCACGAACATGCACAATCAATTTACATGAGTATCACATTTCATTGTTTTTGAAGAAATTGAGTCTTTATGTGTTTTCGAAGAATTTGACTATATCTCAACTTATTTTGGTATTGATAAAGTTTGGAATATAAAACGAAGTTATTTTGAGGTATGATTGATTCTTAAAAACTCTACTTTTGATATATGCACATATTCATGTTTCAATTTGAAGGAATTCATCAAAAAGCTATTTTTATCAATTCAAAGTGGTTTTAATTGGTTTTATGGACTCTTATATACTCTACAAGTCGTATTTGATCATATCAGAAATATACTTTTTATAGATTTCGTTTTTATAAAGTAAAACTCCGTATCGGTTGAAATGTGCACAACTAAAACTACAGTCTGGAGGACTGACAGTTGACCGACCAATGTCGACAGTTGACTGTCGGGGTTTTGGTTGAAGTATTTTCTTGAAGTCTCGAAATTTCCTGCGGGACAGCTGACTGTCTAGGTTATACAGTCGACTGTCACTACTCAGATTTGTATTTTCTCGATATATTGGATTTTCATGTGGGACAGTCGACTGACCATTTTACACAGTTGATTGGTCTGCTCTGATTTATGTTCTGTTAAAGTTTTGGATTTTACGCGGAACAGTCGACTGACCCATTTTTACAGTCGACTGACTCTGCTCTGTTTTGATGTTTTCTTGAAATATTGGGTTTTTGCTCGGGACAGTCGACCGATGACTTTTTACAGTCGACAGCTACTACTTAGAATTATTTTCTTGAAGTGCTGGTTTTTCACTCTGGACAGCCGACCGACTCTGGTTTACAGTCGACTGTTACTGATGTTTTCTTAAGTTATTCTGATGCTCTTTAAACGATTGATTCTTTAAATGTTATGGGATCTATAACTTACTATTCTAAATATTATCCTTTCTACATAACATATGTTTTCAAGATGTTTTATTGTTGGGTTTGGACTCTGGAATTTTATAAAAGATTTGGGTTTTGTTGATTGGAGAAGTTTTTTCACATAATCGTTTTGACGATGGATTTGTGAGTTTTAGTCTTGATGATATCTCTAGGAGTTGAGTAGGAGTCCTGTGAACCGGCAGTTGTGATTTTTTGATTTAGACCAGTTGGGTCTTGGGGTTGTTGTTGAGTATTTAAGTCCGGCAGGATACACTAACTCTAGAGAGGGTAAGTTTTGTGTTTTCAATAATAACTAACTTAAGGACAGGCACCAGTGGAGATGTGATGGAACTTGGAAAACGTAAGTATAGGCTCATGGTTTTATTAGTCCAGTGGATGCGTTCCAGGACTGTTTGTTGTTCTGTCTCGAGAGGATATTTGTATGTTCGCGTGTCGAGGGTATGCAGGCTTATTCACAGAGCATGCAAGGTGTATTCGTGTGTCGAGGGTCGGTAGGCCTATTCATGGAATGTACTTGGTGTATCTGTACGTCGAGGGCCTTGCAAGCCTATTCGTGGGGTACACGGTTTGGAGGTGATCCTCCGGTTTTTTAGCTATCTTACATGATGCTTGTGCGTCGAGGGCTGTGGTGATTATTTGCGGAGTATTCTGGATCATGTTTTCCATCACCGTAGTAGGTTTAGTTGCATGACGAGGGATTTAACTCTATAAAGTGGAGATCGTTAAGGACTTGCACCGGACCTATGTACTATGGAATGCATAGAATCCGACAAGTATGCATTAGAGAGTCAGCATATAGCGATTGTGTTTTCTTAACTTGGTTGTATGCTTGTGTTTTCCTGTTTCTCCTACACTTGACACTTAGTCTAGATTGACTAGATGTTTTCATGTATTATTATTTACTATCTTATATTCCTTGATGTTTTCATGCTTTACTTATTTCTGGTTTCATTTATTCTTGCTGTTAATACATGTTGTTGATGACTTTATGCCTTCTGTTTTATTTATGTTGCTTTGTTTTTATGTCACTCACACCGTTATGGCTGACCCCTGTAGTTTTGGGGGTTAGGGTTATCTCTAGCCTCATGTTTCACAGGTTGTTGCTTATAGCTTGGGATCTGGATGCTTGAGTTTAATTGATATTAAAAGAGCTTGTGTAATTTTGTAAAAGAAAGTGTTGTAAAGAAAGATTATAATTCAAGGTGTTTTGTATTCCGCTGTGTTTGTAAACAATTGTTGTAATGAAAGTTGAAATAAAAATTATCTGTGTTTTTTGGCTATATTTACTATTGCAATTGAAGTTGATGCTGAAAATTGTGCCACATATTTCTAAGATAGCATATTGGAAATTCGGGGCAGTACACCATGGGTAAAGTCCCCCATGAGTCTTCGTGCCAACTTGGTACGTGGTGTACCTTGTAGTTCGTCACAGATTTTGGTGAGATGATCACTACTACTTATTCGCAGTAACAGGACTAGACCCAAACTGTATGCCTCACTAGCCACGTTATGACAGGAATAGGAAGTATACAATAGTAGAATGCAATGCATGACGAGGGTTCAAAACCCTGAAACTGGAGAAGACGGCTTGATTTGGAGCGAATGTAGAATGGGATGCATGCGTGTCCAAAGTCTTGCTGACATTATACTAAGTGCATCTGTTTCCTGTACATTGTGTACTGTGCATTAGACTTAAGGTCATGACATACACTGACACTAGGAAATTAGGATGCATGTTTCTATTTTCATTAAAGGCTGGTTGTGATTGCTAGTTGGATATCGCTATTTTCTTAGCATTGCATCAGCATATGTACTGACGTGCCCACTCAATTAGGTGCTGGATACCGGGTCGCGAGTGCAGGAGGACTCAAGATAAGCAGGGCATCCAAGTGGAGTAGTAATGTACTTATCTACATTTAGAGCAGGTGTAGGAATATCAGAGTAGCCCAGCAGAAGTGTAACCACTGTTTCCCCAAAAATATATTTTCTATGTATTTTCGGTATTTCAAATTTTTGTAAATTAGTTTTCCGCTTTCGAACTATTTTGTTAAAATGTATTATTGGACTTTCTATTAAATCTATTTTTAATCAATGGTTTTATTTGCTACTATTTTCCAATGAATTTATATTATAATACCAATCTTATTATTTTCATTATTACCTGGGATTTTATTATTATTACTACTATTATTGTTTTTACCACTTTTCTTATTATTATTATTGTCAGTATTATTATTTTTACTGTTATTTTAATACTGTTATTGTTATTATTGTTATTGTTATTGTTATTATTATTATTATTAGTATTTCTATAAAATCCTAAATTTGTATTTTTATTAGTTATTGTATTTTCCTAATACCCAAAACCCGTTTTTATTTTATTGGATTTCTTTTATTAAAAACCCTTAAACCCTATAATCCCTAAAACCCATTTAAACCTATTACCCTGTTTCTATATAGTTATACCCATTTATAAATCACCCAAACCGATTATCCCATTTTACCCCCACCCGATAACCCCATTCATTTGAACCCGTTACCCATTTATTAACCCAAACCCAATTAGCTAACTACCCAGACCCGGTTACTTACCCCAACCCAAACCCGAAATACCCTCTCAGTCGCCTATTATACCCTAACTTCTATATATTCGCCAGCCTATATATACCCACCTTTACCCCCTGTTTAAACCTGTTCATCTTCTAAACCCGTCTTCAGCCGCCTTTCGTCTCTCACCCTCGACTCCTTCCTCCTGCTCGTCTCTACTTCACCCCTTCTTCCCTTGCTCTCTCCTCGCCAGCAGCAACACAGCCCCAGCGCCCCTGCATCCGCCAGCCTGGGCTCCCCCCCGATGCCAGCATCAGCAGTCGATGACCCATAGCCAGCGACGCGCCACCAGTCGCGTTCCCTGTGCTCCTCCCTTCGTCGACTGCAGGCACCCCTGCCATCCTCCGCCTTGCTGATGCTGTCCCCGTGTGCCGTCATCTACGAAGATAGCAGCCAGCCAGTGCGCACCTTACAGCCCCCTGCCGGCGGTCTCCCCTCCGCTACAGCCACCTGTGGCCACCACCATCCCGCCAGGCCAGCCATCACAACAACCAGGATCAAAGCCATCATGGGTTGCTGTTGATATTTGTTGTGATCATGGGTTTTGATCTTCCTTGATCGTGGGCTGTCGATCATCATGATCATCGTCATGATGGAGTTCTTTGATCACTTTGATTGGTGGTCGTCCGATCGTCGATCTGATCCGATCATCATCATCATCAAGATACTGATCACATCTTGATCTTCGATCACAGTCGTCCGATCTGATATGATCTTGATTTAGCCGTTGGATCTCTTGATCTTCATCATCTTGATCATCCTCTTGATCATCAAGATCCGTGCCCGATCGTGATTGGTTGTTCATCTTGTTCGTGTTCATCCGCTCGTGATTTTGTGTTCGTGCCTGGAAATCCGTTCCCGTTATTCTTATTCTTGATTTTTCGTCGGTTTCGTCATCGGTTAAGGCAAGTAACTCGTACTCAAATTCCTTTGTATGATACAAGTCAAAAATACCACCTATAATGTAGTTGGGTTCTAGAGACGACTCTTATGTGTTATTCTTGTTGGATTTTGTCTCTATAGTGCTATTTGACCATAGTTGACTCATGACACAAATTCGACATGAAACAACTAGGTTTTCGCCCGTTCTTGACTTGATCATGTATGTGAACTATTTGTGAGAATTTGACTATTTGCTGAGATCCATGTGATTAACTTTTTGGGAACTTGTTATATACCCTAATCCATGTTGTTTTGATACTTGGTAGACTCGATTTCATGTTTGGTTGTGTGTGGATCAAGCTTCGTTGGATCTATGTTGATTTTGATTTTTGAGGAAATTCTGTGTTTTGTCGATGATCTGTCTTGATCAGTAATTTAGACCATATTAAGGTCAGAATCTTAATTTCAGTATAAAACATGATTTGTAGAGGATTTTGTCTTCTTTCCAACCCTTCTGACCTTACTTGATTTAGTTTCCATATGTGTGAGATATGACTGTTTTACTACAGAGGTGTAAATCTTTTCCAGATTTCGTTTCTTGGTGATTTTGATGACTAAATTATTTTGATACTTGTGCTATACATATTATTTTGATCTAGAACTTTGGTCAGTTTTTCTATACTTATCTAGGGATTACCTAGAATTTTGGCGGATTTTATTGATGAATTTTATATGCCGTTTCATGCTTGTTTATAAAGACTGTACTTGGTGTATTTTACTCGCTGTTTTGTAAAGAATCGTATTTTCACCCTGATTCCTTTGACTGTATGAAAAATATTTGTGAAATGTGAAAGTTAGTTTATATTATCTATTTTCATCTCCCTTTGGTGAATTTGGATTTTGTTTCACGGTTTGCGAGATATTACAGTTTCGTACAGCTGTATTGGGAATTCCAGAATTGCCAAACTATCGTTTCTTTATGATTTCTGATTTTTTTTGACCAAGCTAGTCTTACTGGAAAATGATGAAACTTTATATTTTGATACTAGACAGATAGGGAATATCCCAGATTTTTTTTGGATTTATTTATTGAGTTTTGATGCTGTTTTCCTGACTGAGAATTTGATTTACTGAATTCTGCCTGAACGTATTTTCTGGATTTAAACCAGTTTCGAGTTATGATTTTGTGAAACAACATATGACTTGTTTATACTTGCTGGATTCGGCCGAAAGTATATTTTCCAGATTCTTTGACGGATTCAGGTTTGCATGGTTGTATTAGCGGGAATCACTGTTTTAGTACAACGCTGTTTTACTGTCCTGAATTAGAAAGCTAGTCGTTTTACCCTGTTATATGTTATCTTGTGCCCACACATGTTTATCTTGCAACTTGAACTTGTTACATGATCATGCTATGTTATTCTTGATATGTTTTGCACACATACATACTTGTTGGACACTAATAATGATAAAATAACCAAGCCGGGGTTTAGAGAAAGATCTAGTAGTGGATAGTGCAGAAACGTGTTCTCCGAAGAACCTAGCGGTTATTGGAGCTTGTTTACATGTGGAGCTTTACACGATATACATGACACGTACACACATGACACTGGAGCTTGTTTGGGTATTAGAGCTTGTTTACATGATACATGATTACATAATACTTGGAGCTTGTCCCTGAGTACACTGCCCTGTATGGTCCCTTATGAGATCTAATGCAAAACTGTTTACTGTAGCAACCATGTGTTATGTTTTTGGGCGCATGAGGTGCTACCTAGATAGTAATAACTATAAGACTTGATACATGACACTTGAACATGATACATGCCCCCTTGATACTTGACTACATGATACATGAGATTTGATACTTGATACATGCTACATGATTACATGATTCTTGATACTGGTTACTTGATTAATGACACTTGTTTATTTGACACTCGACACATACTATGATACTTGCTCATCTTGCCAGGCCATGATTTATATTCTGTTATCATACTTATACCATGCTAGGCTTGTTACTTAGATTTATCTATCCCATGTACTTGTATCCTACATTATAAGTGGCCCGTAACTTGCAATTGACGGGTACTTATTTTCTTTTTCCTTCTCCTGCGATTTATTAATTGCAGATCAGGATGGTCAGCTGCCCAATGGCATTGGAGATATGAGACACTAGTGCTGGATTTCTTGCTTTATTATTATTATTTATTGCTTGATTTGAATAAAATGTACTTGATTACTTGGATAATTATCTTGTATTTGGACGATGTGACCCAGGATATTTGACTTGTCCAGATTCTGATTTATTTGAGATTTATATATCTTTGGTTTTAAGTAAATTTCTATTGGTATCTTGTTTCAATTATGCATGCCTGGTTGTATCTTTTGCTTCCGACTCTGATTATCTTGTGAAATGTTGTAAAGATTCTTGAACAACTTATGGATGATGTAAATCATTCGCTGGGCTTTTGTCGCGTAACCGTACTCCGTATTCTTTTGGGAATCAGGGCGTGACAAGAAGATTCAAGTTACAAGGCGCATCTCAGGGAAGTAGATTGACCACTTAGTGGATTTCCAGTGGAAGATCAGTTGACTACCGATCTGAAGGGTAGGCGAATGTTTGAGTAGTATTTGTAATAATTTAATGTAATTTGTATTCTTTGTTCAAGAACAAAATAATGATTGTAATTGATGATGTAATGATTTTATTTGGTAATCATTTTTTTAAAAAAATTTCTGTGTTATTACTGTGTTGAGATGCATTTGAAGGAAAAGATTCTCGTTTGTGTCACAGATTTCCGGTAGTGGGATCCTAGGCACTACACTTGAAGTTCTCTAATTTGGCCCTAGTGATTGAGATGCACATGAAGTTCTCTTTTTTTTGTTTCTCTTAAGATGTTTTCGACTCTCATGAGTTGGGCTTCTTTTTGCAGTGCGTCCGCTGTGACAGGAGGAGTACCTTGATCTTGACCTTCGGGGTGAGTTGCTTCTCTGGTTCACTTGACGTTCTGGGTGGGAGGCCTCGGGTCGGGCTCACCTCTCATCCAAATGGATCTGCAGATTAGTTCATTGTTGCCTGGCACTAGTGATTTGGCGTAGATCTTTCGAACCCTGAGGACCTCTCGAGGCTATTAAGTCAGTGGAAGCGTTATAGACTGAGACACGGTCGTGCAGAGGGTGTTGTACATGACGGTTTTGTTAGGATCCCCCCGATGCCTTTCCGTTGATGGGAGCTTGGGTTGGATCTAGAAGTTGAGAAGGAATTGGGTCCTGCACGGGAAGAGCTGGTTGACGAAGAGAGTTGGTACGAAGGCTTGAGGCTGCCGCTCTCCCTCTTAGTCTTGATGGCACGAGGGTGAGTCTGATCTTTTATGTAAATCTGTGTAGTTTCCCACAGACGCCGCCAATCTATTGCTGCTTATTTTGGTGTGGGAGCAAACAGATAGTGAGTTTATATTTGAAGGAAACTATTAAAGATCTAACCATTGATTGTCGCCTCGAAAAGTAGTTAGAGCTCCTGAGATGTGATCTGGATCGTTAATTGAACACAGTGATCTGAATATGACGATTGCTGACGCGACCAATGGATGCTCAAGTCAGAACCAGAAAGATAAAGAGAGTTTGAGAGAGAATTTATTGATCACCATCTAACTAAGGAGGGGGGAGGGTATTTATGGGCCTGAGAAACAATACAGGAGATTGATATCAATTCCTTATCTCTAAATGATTTCCCCCCTCAAGAGATAAGACTCCCTTATCTGGGGATAACAGATTTGACTTACAGCCCACATGGGCTGGATGCCTCTCCCAGTAGGCCTAATCGTCTTTAATGGACTTGAAATCGGCTTATGTCTTATAGATGGGCCGGAAGAAGGCCCAAACCTATTAAAGAGGCATGTTATGAATAATCTGCCTATAGAAGCTTTGAGATCTGTGCTGGAATCGTATAGCCCTGATTATATCAATTTTTACCATTATCACTTCTCTTACCTAATAACAACTGAGAAAATTTGAAAATTTGAAGGCAGCCCTGTAGTACCCAGTATTTTTTAAATATTATTTTTAAGATTTATAAATGAATTAAAATGATTTTTGAAGATTTTATAAATATTTTTCTGAAGATTTATCTTTTTACACGTGCAAAACACGTACAAATATTTTCTTGGGAGGTTCAAATACAAAAATTATTTTGTGGAAAATCATTATTTATTATTAGATATTATTTGTGATTTTTCTGGATTTTTCTAACATTTATTGGACCTATTTGCAAATATTACAAAAAGAAGGACTTTTGTGTAAAATTATCAAATGGGGGAGAAAACTCCAGATTTTTGGATTTTTGGGCTGGATATAATGCCTAGTCAACTCTTAAAAATTTTACTTTTTTTTAATGAATTTGATTTATTTTACAAGTTTTGATAAAAGAGCATCTTTTTGCAAAATTGTCCTTTTGAGGGGTGAAAATGCAAATTTGTTTTCTGGGTTTCTCAAATAGTGCCGGCTGATGCTAGTGGGGTTCTTTTTGATTTTTGAACTGGATTAAATTGGTTTTAACTAATTTCCTAGTATGGGGATCTATTTATGTAAAGATATATTTTAAAGGGAGTATTTTTCAAATATATTCAAAACCCTAATTCTTTCGATTTCCGGCCTATTTAAAAGGTGGAGTGCAGCCGTCTTTCGCTGCACAACACAAAAATTTTATTATTATTATTTTCTTGAAGATTTAAGGAGGAGATCTTGGATTTCTTGCGAAGGATGGATTTTTCCTATTGTTTTATCATATTTGTTTGATCTCTCCAATAAGGTGAGTGACATGTTTTGTTTTGTTTTGTTTTTATGTATGTTGTATGTGAGTGATATAATTTATTCTGATTTGTTCTTTGAATTTTGTATGTGGTATTTCATCTATTAGAAAACATGCTAGGGTTTTGATATGAATACATATGGTGGATTGGATGAACTGATAAGTTAAAAATTGGATCTTTTGTGAAAACTCTAATTATTTGGAAGTAGAATTGCATGTGGATGATTTTAGATTGTAGGAGAACCTAATATAAATTGTGAGTAGGCTATTTCTGTTGGATTATTGCTGATTTGATTGAGTATGGTGAATGTTATGCATAAATCGATTAAAGATGAGATTTTTGACTATTGGTGAGTTGGATGAATGCAACTTGGCCATGTTAATGATAAATTTATTTTTGTTCATGAATTAACTATTGAGAATAGTTGAGATTGAGTTTGAGGAATTTTGAGAAGGAGTAATGGATTAAAAGACCATGTCTTGAGGATTTGAGTTGTGATGATTAGATTTGGCTTTGATACATTTTGACTAAATTGGGAGATTTTGTGATTTGTGAAATGTTTTATTTGAATTTGGATTTCTCAAATACTAAGATTAAATCTAAATATGTTGTTATTTCTAATCGATGGATTTGTGAAGTTTTCTTTGGTGCACAAACATGCACAAACAATTTACATGAATATCGTATTTCATTGTTTTTGAAGAAATTGAGTCTTTATGTGTTTTCGAAGAATTTGACTATATCCCAACTTATTTTGGTATTGATATGGTTTGGAATATAAAACGAAGTTATTTTGATGTATGATTGAATCTTAAAAACTCTACTTTTGATATATGCACAAATTCGTTCTCTATTTGAAGAAAATCAACAAATTGCTATTTTGATTAATTCAAGTGGTTTTGATTGGCTTTTATGGACTCTTATATACTCTACAAGTCGTATTTGAACATATCAGAATTGTACCCTTTTACAGATTTGGTTTTTATAAAGTAAAACTCCGTATCGGTTGAAATGTGCATAACTAAAACTGCAGTCTGGAGGACTGACAGTCGACTGTCGGGATCTTGGCTGAAGTATTTTCTTGAAGTCTTGAAATTTCCTGCAGGACAGTCGACTGGCTGCCTTATACAGTCGACTGTCTCTGCTATGAATTAATGTTTTCTTTAAGTATTGGATTTTCATGCGGGACAGTCGACTGACCACTTTACACAGTCGAATGGTCTGCTATGATTTATGTTTTCTTAAAGTTTTGGATTTTATGCGGAACAGTCGACTGACCCATTTTTACAGTCGACTGACTCTGCTCTGTTTTAACGTTTTCTCGAAGTTTTGGATTTTCGCTCTGGACAGTCGACCGATGATTTTTACAGTTAACTGCTATTACTTAGAATTATTTTCTTGAAGTGCTGGTTTTTCGCTTTGGACAGTCAACCGACTCCGGTTTACAATCGACTGTTACTGTTATTTTCTTGAGTTATCCTGACGTTCTTTAAACAATTGATTCTTTAAATATTTTTGGATCTATAACTTACTATTCTAAATATTATCCTTTCTACAGAACATATGTTTTCAAGATATTTTATTGTTGGGTTTGGATTCTGGAATTTTATAAAAAGATTTGGGTTTTGTTGATTGGAAAAATTTCTTCATATGATCGTTTTGATGATGGATTTGTAAGTTTTAGTCTTGATGATATCTCTAGGAGTTGAGTGGTAGTCATGTGAACCGGCAGTTGAGATTTGCTAATTTAGACCAGTTGGGTCTTGGGGTTGTTGTTGAGTATTTAAGTTCGGCAGGATACACTAACTGTAGAGATGGGGACTTTTGTGTTTTAATAATAATCAACTTAAGGACAGGCACTAGTGGGGATGTGATGGAACTTGGGAAACGTAAGTATAGGCTCATGGTTTTGTTAGTCCAACGGATGTGTTCCAGGATTGTTTGTTGTTCTGTCTCAAGAGGACATTTGTATGTTCGCGTGTTGAGGGTTTGCAGGCCTATTCACGGAGCATGCAGGGTGTATTCGTGTGTCGATGGTCGGTAGGCCTATTCACGGAATGTACCTGATGTATCTACACGTCGAGGGCCTTGCAAGCCTATTGTGGGGTACACGGTTGGGAGGTGATTCTCCAGTTTTTGAGCTATCTTACATGATGTTTGCGCGTCGAGGGCTGTGGTGCCTATTCGCGGAGTATTCTGGATCTTGTTTTCCATCGCTGTAGTAGGATTAGTTCCATAACGAGGGGTTTAACCTTATAAAGTAGAGATCGTTAAGGGCTTGCACCGGACCTATGTACTATGGAATGCATAGAATCCGACAAGTATGCATTAGAGAGTCAACATATAGTGATTGTGTTTTCTTGACTTAGTTTTATACTTGTGTTTTTCCTGTTTTTCCTATACTTGACACTTAGTCTAGATTCACTTGATGTTTTCATGTATTACTATTTACTATCTTATATTCCTTGATGTTTTCATGCTTTACTTATTGTTATTTCTCATTTCATTTTTTCTTGCTGTTAATACATGTCGTTGATGACTCTATGCTCTATGTTTTATTTATGTTGTTTTCTCTTATGTCACTCATACCGTTATGGCTAACCCCTGTAGTTTTGGGGGTTAGGGTTATCTCTAGCCTCATGTTTTACAGGTGATTGCTTATAGCTTGGATTTTGGATGCTTGAGTTTAAGTGATGTTATGGCTTGTGTAAAATTGTAAAAGATGTGTTGTAAAGAAAAGTTTGTAATTCAAGATGTTTTGTATTCCGCTGTATTTGTAAACAATTGTTGTAATGAAAGTTGAAATAAAAATTATCTGTGTTTTTGGCTATGTTTAATATTGCAATTGAAGTCGATGCTGGGAATTGTGCCACGTATTTCTGAGATATTATATTGAAAATTCGTGGCGCTACAAACCCACTATGTAGAAACCCCAAATTAAACATTATTCTCTAAATCATGTCCAATACCAGAAAATGGGTTAGCAAAAGTAGATGAAGAATCCGAAGGTGTGACCGAGATGGTTGGCGAGGGTGTAGGAGGGCAAGTCTTGAGGGTGAGGGTGGGTCATCGAAGATGGACAGGGAGTGGCATCATTTGAGGAGGAGCTCGGTGGGAGTTGTTTTTTTTCTTTTTCCTTTTTTTACTGGGGAAGGAGGGAGGATAGATTAAGGAGAGGAGGGTGAGCACGATGAAGAAGAGGATAGTGTAGTGAAGATTTGTGATATTTGTAAAGTTGAGAGTGTAACGCCCCGCCCCAATACTCAGACAATGTTATATATTTTAAAAGACAATTTATTACTGATAGTACAACTGTCCACCACAGGCTGCCTCTCAAAGGTGGTTAACAAATTAGGTGACTCTTGATCATAGGCATTATTATTTATATTTATTTAATCTATTTGTATTCTCGATATGGGACAATCTCATACACTCTCTCTCCTCCCGAAAGAACAGCCAAAACACAACCTGGGGACCCACTGCCACATCGACAGCTGGCATCCCCCATCTCTAACCCGGGCGGGCCCTACAACATGTTTCGCTGATGTCAGCGTCAAGCAGTAACAACATTCAAGCTGCTGTCTTCTCTCTCCCCATGGGCCCCCCTCTCGTCCATTAATTACCATTATGCCATCATATATATATATATATATATATATATATATATATATATATATATATATTATATCTTTAGAAATTATGGGGTATTACATACACCCCCTGTCATGCTCCGCTTCCCAAAATACGGGAATACGAGTCCGTGACGAAGGCCCAGCGAATGATTTTACATCATCCATAAGATGTACCAGTCTTAACTCAACTACATGAAAGAAAATAATCACAACCACGCATAAAAACACAATCACATAAATAGATACTAAGATAAAACATGCAGTAGTCCAACATAATAACCAACAACTGGAAAATAAACAACAAATACGGATCAACAAAGCCTGGGATACAAAGTTCAACAAAGTAACAATATGAATATAAAAATAAACATGGAAGGAATAATTTATTGTAAAGCAAGCTCCAGTTCCAATCCTAGAAGAACTGCTCACCAATGCCTTCTGGCAATTTTCCTTGTGCACCTGCAGTTTCATCAACTAGAGTAGGAAAAAATGTCCGTTAGAGCGAGCACGGACAGCAAGTAGTGAAAAGCAAAGAGTAAAGGAACATGGTACATCAAGGAATATGAAGCAAGAACAGAGTCAAAAGCAATAACAGGGACTGATGAAAAGTCTAGATTTAACAATGCAATTTTCAATAACAATAATCGATAAATAATGTCAATGTCAATAGTCATGATTCCAGAATGCAAGTGTCAACCTAGTCTATTAGTATTTAGTCTAACTAATGCATGTACTACTGCGTCCCATACCAAGGTTCGATGCATACAAAACAGTGTTCGTTTTGGACGTCGTGGTGTGATCTATAGAGCATGTACTCGGCATCAATAACAATAATTTACATGCAACAATTAACAATTAACAATTAACAATTAACAATTAATAATTCACGATCGATACTCCTCCTTCCATGACGATACAATATAACGATAAGGCCTTACCGAGTACATTTTATGAGATTATCCACTACTAAGTCAACCCTTATTACCCCGGCTTGATAATATTTTATTAAATCATTCATGATTATGCAAGTGTGTATAAGAGCAGCAAGGCGATGATAAGGATGCAGCAAAATGTTGAGATGCATGATAATATACATGTAATTGTGAATCTGAAAAGAGCAGACACAATAGTACTAAAACAGCAATAACTCACAAACTATAATTCGGAATTCGATTCCTTCAAAAGGGATGTAAACTAGATATATGGGGATACAATTCATATTGAGTAAGTTTCAATTGATTCTGACTGTAACTAGGTCGATTACCCTAATCTTTACAGCTTAAGGGTTCTGGTAGCAGCTTATAGTCAAGACTCTATGTATGAAATCAAGGTGTAAAATCAATAGAAAAATCTACAAAAATTAGAAATTGAATCCTTAGCATGTCTACTAAGTTTCTGGAGAGTTTTATGTCATTAAACTACTATTATCATGGTGTTTAAACTGAAAGTTGTGTCGGTATTTCTCTAAATTGCATTTCTAGAAATACAGACCAGCAGTGACTAAAACTGTAATATCTCACAGCCCACAGATCGGAATTGTCACCCTTGTTCCCTGTATTTGTATTTTTCTACCGTATTTCCATTCTTTGTACTCTATTTATCAATTTGAGATTCTATATTTTGTTTCCAGTTCTAATAAAAATCATTTCTTTTATTTCGACTCAATTTTGTGCCGATATATGTTTCATTTCATCTTTCCTATCAGCTCAAATTCGTTGTTCTTCATAGGGAATTTGACTGTTTCATCTCATCAAATTCATGTAGCCTATTATAGTGAATTTTGACTCAATCTCCTTTTGGATCCTACTCAAACCCATTAACCAACAACCCACAACCCATAACCCAATAACCCTATACTATTTAAACCCTAACCTAGATTAACCCTAACCCTAATGACCTACTGTTCAACCCCTAAACACCCAGCTGCTTATACTGTTCGTCTTCCCCATTTTCACTTCCCGAACCTACCTTGTGCACCTCGCCGCCGTCATCCTTTTCAACCTCGTCTCCACCTCACCCTCGTCCCTATCACCATCATCCCCTCATCTCTAATCTATCGTCCTTATCCCCAACACTCAATCGAACCCATTGCTCCCTCGCCTCCTTTGTTCTCCCGCCGAAATAAAGCACCTTTCACCGCCCTCGTCGCGGTGTCGCTCCTCAACGGCGAGCGTAGCCACTCTCGCCACTGTCGCCCACCGTCGGAGCCCCATCGTCTTCTTCTTCCTCTGGGTTCTCGTCGAACCCATCGAAGCAAAGCACTCCGTTGCCACCACCTCATCACCCTGTCGCTGCCTTGCTTGAACGTCGCCGCCGTCGTCTTCCTGCGTCAAGCTCCGCTCGAAGCTACCACCGGTCACCGCCGCCTGTGCCATAGCCTCCCGCCGTCGTTGCGTTGATCAGAAGAGAAGGAAGGAGGAGAGTTTAGCTTTGAATCTCATCCGCCCGATCTCGTCAAGATCGTGTCCATCGACGATCTTATCAGATCATCACCATCATCATCATCAGTTGCATCAGAGTGCCCTGGACCCTCCGATCTGATCAAGATTAACACCATCATCGATCTGATCCGATCTCCATCATCAAGTCAGATCAGAGCATTCTGAGCTGACAATCTTCATCAATCTTGATCGCCATCAAGATCCACGCCGATCCGATCCATCGATCTCGATCGTCGATCAACGCCCTCATCCAATCAAGGCAAGCATCTTCTTGTACAATTTGTTGTTCTAGTACAAGCGTTTATTTGAAAATACTGCAAGTATATCGTAGTTGGGACTCCCTTTTGGCTCATCGTATGTTGATCTTATTTTATTCCTTACCAATTCCATGATCTTAAGAATCACAACCCTTCGTTGATATATATTTCTTTCAAAACTAGTTGGACCCATTTTATCTCCTAATTATTCGAACACATGAAACTAATAACCATCTAGACTTGTAGATGTGTATTGTATGATGTATGTGATGATCTTACTTTTCTTAAGCTGAGAAACAATTGTGACTTACTGATTTGATATCCATTACAACCTACTTGTATCACACTCTAATTTAAACTCATACTAGTCATTTATCAAGCCACTTTTATATAAAAGAAATTCACATATGCTGCTACCCCTATATTTGATTGCTGTTTCAACCTCGTTAACATCAGAATCTGGACTTGAGTCCTGAATATGAAACTTAGCCCCAGATGTCTAGTTTACTAACCTTTTTACGGAATTGAATTCCGATTTATAGTTTGTGAGTTATCGCAGTTTTACTGCTGTAGTGTATGTAATCGCAGATTCATAAAATTTGCTGCATCACTTTGTTTTAAAATTAATTTGACTATGCTACCTGTAAGATAATGAATTGAAATTTTGCATGCTGATACTAGACAAACTAGACAACATTTCCTAATTTTTCTGGAATTAATTAATGAAGTTTCAAACCAGTTTTATATGTATAAATACAGTTTTACAAATTCTAGCTGAACACAAATCCCGTGTAGTTTGCTGTTTTGACACCTGATGCTACAACTCTTATATGTTTTGTTTATATGTGCTGGATTTGGTAGAGAGTCTAGTTTCTAGACCTTCTGACGGATCCAGATTTGCATTCTGTTAGTGGCGGAAATCTCAGTTTTGCTGCAGCAATGTCATGCTGTCCAGATTTAAAATTCTCGTCATTCATGATATTTTTAGTTTGTTTAACCCTCGAATATGCCTTCTAATTATCTTAAACTTTTTCCAAGTTCTTGATTATGTTTACTTGACCTGTTTCGCACACTTTCATGCTTGTTTAATGATAATAATAAATAATAAGTCGATGTTTAAAGGAAAAACCATAGTAGTGGACAATATAGGTAAGTGTACTCGGAAGGGGGCTCATGTTTCCCACTTGATACATGCTTCATGAACTAGTTATATTATTATTCGATTCATGAACTAGTTACTATTGATTCATGAACTAGTATATGATTATTCGATTCATAGACTTGTTATTACTTGATTCATGAACTAGTATATTATCGTTTGATTCATGACTTGTCATGTTATTACTTGACACATGAACTAGTTATATGATTACCCGATTCATGAACATGCTTGCTTAATACTTTATGCCTGAGTACACCACCCTATAAAATCCATTACTAGGCCTAAACGAAATTTGTTTGTGAGTAGCAACCATGTGATAAATTATGGGGCGCATGAAGTGCTACCTAGATAGAATTAAACATTAGACTTAAGAATAACTTGTTAATTATTCACACTTGACACCTGTCTTGCTTGATATTTGTTACTTGATACTTGTTAATGCTCACTTGCCACTTGTTCCTGCTCAATTACATGCTCACTTGCCACTTGTTCCTGCTACTAGTACTTATTACTCAATTCTGTTACTTGAGTTGTCTTACTTGCTAGCTAGTCTCTTGAACTCCACTACTTGTTGCATCCCTATTATATCATGTTATACATTCTTGATTCCAAATCTTGATTCATATTTTCTTACACTTATTTTCATACCCTTGCTTGTACTTTTTACGGCTCTAACTTGCACTAAGGACGTTTGTCCTTTTTCCCCATTTTCTTCTGCATGATAATACAGACTTTGGAGACGAGTTACCTACTGGAGTTGGTGAGCAAACCTTCTAGGCTTCGCTTGGGAAAACTTGTTTTAATTATTTTGTATTTGAGTTATTTATTTCTGTTGCTACTTGAAACTTGTAACGGGCTTGTAGTTCCGAAGTTTTTACCTTTGATCCAGATCTAGAAATCATTTGAGATATTTATATTTTGTTTCAAATATTTTCTATTGATTAATAAATTATTCATGCATGCGTGGTTGAGTTTATTTGCTATATTTCTTGTTATGATGCTGAGTCGATCCTACAGCTTATGAATGATGAAAATCATTCGCTAGGCTTTGTCACACACTTGTATTCCGTATTCCTTTTGGGAAGCGGGCGTGACAGGATTTTTAGTGGTATTAGAGCTCAGGTTTGGCTAATGTGTTAGTTTGACTAATACATTAAACAGGTTTGACTCAGTCAGGATTAACGCAACTATTAACAGGCCATGTAATTGCATGAAAAAAATTGATTATCAACTTGATCTGGATACTAGTTGTTTTTGGTTTGTGCAGGCTATGGCTCGTAGAAATGCTTCGTACTCCCGAACTGCAGGAGATCAGTCGGAGGAGCCCACTATTGTGCAAGTGTTGCAAATGTAGCGTGAACAGAATGAGCTGCTGATGTAACAAATGATGCAGATGCAGCGGGAACATGGTGAACTGATGAGGGTAGCTCTGGAGGCTGCCAACAGAGAGCCCGTTGTCCCTATGCCCGGGGTGCTGCCACCGAGACCTAGCAATGTGGCAGACTTCATGAGGCTACACCTAGATAAATTCTTGGGTAGTGAAGGTCGGCTAGAAGCCGAGCAATGGCTTATCCGGACTGAGCAGCTATTAAATGCAGCACGGATAGCAGATATTGATCACGTGGATGTCGTGAGCATCCAGCTTGTTGACCTCGCTCACATCTGGTGGCGAGCTGAGATGGAAAGGCTAGGGTGCCCCATCGCCTGGGCCATCTTTAGAGAGAACTTTCTCACGAAGTTCTTTCCCGATGTCGCCAGAAATGAAATGGAGCGGCAATTTGTTGCGCTTACTCAGGTTCGTCAGATAGTGTTTATTATGCAACTTTCGTTGTTAATTCATGATATATCAATGTTTAACTAAGACACTATCTTGAACCAGGGGAGTCAGACCGTAGAAGAGTATGCTGCGGAATTCACCCGACTGAGTCGCTTTGCCACTTCCATGGTGGCGAATGGTGAAGATAAGGGCCGCCATTTCTTATTGGGCTTGGACATTGAGATCTAGATTTGCCTAGCTGCATTGCGACTCTGATCCTATGCTGACATCCTAGAGGCTGCCAGAAGCCAGCCAGAAGCCAGGAACAGACTAGTAGGCGAAAGCGCGCTATTCAGCGGTCTGCTCCGCATCTTGTCACTGCTACGCCATCTGGAGGGCATATCAGGAGGCTAGTTCCAGCCCCTCCTGCTAGGGCAGCTCCCTACCCTTCTGCTGCTCCATGGAGGGGAGGTTACTTTGACTTCTGTCAGTTCCGGGGCACGTGCGCAGGGATTGCCAGTGAGCCAATCGCCGATGTTTTGGGTGTGGTGCTAGTGACCACACAGTTCGGACTGTCCTGGGGGCAGGCTTGGCCAGCCTGCAGTCACGCCGGCTTGTGGTCAGGTCAGGCCGCCACTTCCTCCTCAGCATCAGATCGTCACTCAGAAGATCGCTGCCCCGAGGAGAGGTTAGGCCTTCAACCTGACTGCAGAGGAAGCCGAGACCATAGAGGAGGTCATTGCAGGTATATTTGTGTTTTGTTGTTTTATTATCTGTTCCCTGCTTTATTTGTTCATCTTTGCATCATTCATTTGTGTAGTCATTCTTTTTCACATCAGTATTCCTTATTCCTTATTATCTTGCACTATTCATCTCTTCCCATGTTTTTGATTCTATCATTGGTATCATTTCAGTTCATTCTTTTCTTACCCATGTCCTATTTGATTTTGGGACGACCCATTCTTTCGTCTCCTCCCGCTTTGTGGATCAGCATCAGTTGGAGTGCAGTGTTATGCCGGCAGCTTGGAATATCACCAAAGGTGGCGATGTTGTCGTTTGCACTAGGGAGTGCAAGCAGAGCCCTATCGTAATTCGGGGCACAGACTTCAAGGCAGATCTGATAGTAATAAGACATTCAGGGTTTGATGTGATTCTCTGCATGGATTGATTGGGGGAGTCTCATGCTGTTATTAATTGCCGAGCGAAGAAGGTCGTGTTCAGGATCCCGGGTCATGCAGAGTTTGAGTTCCATGCTGGGGAGACACCCCTTGGGCATGATAAGAATGTGGCAGATGAGGAAGGTTGTGCAATGGAGTTGCACACAGGCTATGAGGCTGCGCCTCTAGTACTACAGGAATTCCTGGATGTGTTCCCAGAGGAATTGCCCGGGTTACCTCCAGATCGAGAAGTGGAGTTCGGCATTGAAGTTCAGCCGGGGACGATGCCGATATCGAAGAGCCCGTACAGGATGACACAGATTTAGCTAGCAGAGCTGAAGGTGTAGATTCAGGATTTGTTGGATTTTGGCTTTATCAGGCCCAGTGTTTTGCCGTGGGGAGTTCCTATTCTGTTCGTCAATAAGAAGGACGAAAGCCGCAGACTATGCATTGATTACCGAGATCTAAACAGTGTCACAGTGAAGAATCGATATCCACTACCCAGGATCGATGGCTTATTTGATCAGTTGGGCGGTGCTACAGTCTTTTCAAAGTTGGACCTTCGCTCGGGGTATCATCAGGTGAAGGTGAAGGCAGCAGATGTGCAGAAGACTGCGTTAAGGTCTAGGTACAGGCATTACGAATTCTTAGTGATGCCTTTCGGAGTCAGGAACGCCCCAACAGTGTTTATGAGCCTGATGAACAAAGTTTTCTCCCCGTTCCTAGACAGATTTGTGGTGGTCTTTATAGATGACATCTTGGTGTATTCTCAGAACTGGGAAGAGCATGCTGAACATTTGAGGTTAGTCTTGCAGACTTTGAGGGAGAATCAGCTCTTTGGGAAACTCAGCAAGTGTGTGAGTTCTGGCTTGACTGGGTCCCATTCTTGGGGCAGATTATCTCGGGGGAGGGAATCTCTGTTGATCCGTCCAAGATTGCTGCAGTTAAAGATTAACCAGTGCCTAAGTCAGTGTCAGAGGTGAGAAGTTTTCTCGGGCTAACAGGGTATTAGCAGAAGTTTGTCCAAGACTTCTCGAAAATCACTGGGCCATTGACTAAACTGACAGGGAAGGATCAGAAGTTTGCTTGGGATGGGGCCTGCTGTGAAGCTTTTGCAGAGTTGAAGAGCAGGATGACGTCAGCGCCAGTGTTGACTATACCAAATGGTTCGGGTGGTTTCGTGATTCACTGCGATGCTTCAGGCAGTGGTCTAGGTGCAGTGTTGATGCAGAAGGGTCGGGTTGTTGCTTATGCATCCAGGCAGTTGAGGCCACACGAGAAGAACTACCCTACTAATGACTTGGAGTTGGCAGCGGTGATCTTTGCTTTGAAGCTGTGGAGACAATATTTACTTGGAGACTGAATGGAAATCTTTACTGACCACAAAAGTCTCAAGTACGTCTTCACCCAGAAGGAGTTGAACATGAGACAGAGGCACTGGTTGGAGTTAATGGCCGACTACGACATCAGTTTACAGTATCACCTCGATAAGTTGAACTTGGTACCAGATGCGTTGAGCAGGAGGCCAGTTGCCATGTTCTTGGCTAAGCAGAAGGAGCTTGTTGAGCAGATGAGAAGGTTGGACTTGAATGTGATTTTGCCGGGCATCGATCGGAGTTGTATGATACTTCAGTTGCAGTCGTCTCTGGTAGAGCAGATTAAAGAAGCACAGGCAGGTGATGAGCAGTTGCAGGGATTCAAAGATGAAGTTGAGGGAGGTACAAGGACCGATATGGTCATTAACTCAGATGGATCACTTCGCTTTGGGGCTAGGTTGTGTGTCCCAAAGGGTGAAGTCAGGCAGAAACTGCTCGAGGAAGCTCACCAGTCGGCATACTCTATTCATCCCGGTGGTAAAGATGTATCGGGATTTGAAGCTTCACTTCTGGTGGCATGGTATGAAGAGGGCCATAGCCAGATTTGTGTCTATTGCTTGATCTGCCAGCAGGTGAAGGCAGAACATCAGAGGACTGCCGGACTTCTTCAGCCTCTTCCCATTCCAGAGTGGAAGTGGGAGCATATCACCATGGATTTTGTGATCGCCATGCCAAGGAGTCCTAAGGGTCACAACGCCATTTGGGTGATTGCTGACAGACTGACGAAGAGTGCTCACTTCATCCCCTTCAGAGTTGGTTAGTCTACTGAGAGTCTTGCAGAGAGGTACATGCAGGAGATTGCCAGGCTTCACGGGGTTCCGGTCAGCATTGTATCCGACAGGGATACCAGGTTCAGATCTCAGTTTTGGGAGAGCTTCAGAGCAGTCTCAAGAGCTAGTTGAAGTACAGTACAACTTTCCACCCTCAGACAGACGGGAAGTCAGAACGGACCATTCAGACATTAGAGGACATGCTGAGGTCCTGTGTGCTTCAGTTTGGTGGGTCTTAGGAGGACCACCTGCACTTGGTAGAGTTCTCGTACAACAAAAGCTATCAAGCCAGTCTTAAAGCTGCACCGAACGAGGCACTATATGGTCGGAAGTGTAGGTCACCAGTGTGCTGGGATGACATTGGTAGAAGAAGTTGTTGGGGCCAGAGTTGATCACCAGGACTGTTGATACAGTGGCTCAGATCAGGAAGCATCTTCTGGCAGCATAGGACAGGCAGAGGAAATGGGCAGATGTCAATAGAAGACCCTTGGAGTTTGAGGTGGAATACCATGTGTCCTTAAGGTATCGCCATGGAGAGGCGTTATCCGATTTGGAGGTGGAGGCAAGCTAAGCCCCAGGTTCATCGGGCCGTTTGATATTGTGGAACGAGTAAGAAGGGTAGCCTATCGTCTTGCATTGCTGCCGGGTCTATCTGGGGTGCATGATGTCTTTCATGTCTCCCAGCTCATGAGGTACATTAGGGATGAGAGCCACGTGATCGACTATTCAGAGTTGTCTGTGCAGCCAGATCTGTCTTTGAGATCCCGCCAGTTACTATCTTGGACAGGTGTGAGAAGGTGCTGAAGAACAAGGATATCAAGCTGGTTCGGATTTCTTGGAATCCTCACTCGCCAGATGAGTCGACTTGGGAGTTGGAGGAGGAGACTCAGCAGAAGTTTCCCCATCTGTTCTAGTAGCTTTTGTTTTGTTGTTGTTCTTTCTTTTCTTTCGGGGTTGCCCTATGTACCACTTATCTTAATTTCGAGGACAAAATTCTGCTTGTTAGGTGGGTAAGATTTGTAACCTCTATTCCCTGTATTTTTATTTTTCTGCTGTATTTCCATTCTTTGTACTCTATTTATCAATTTAAGAATCTGTATTTTGTTTCCAGTTCTAACAAAAATTATTTCTTTTGTTTTGACTCAATTTTGTGCCAATATATGTTTCATTTCATCTTTCCTATCAGCTCAAATTCATTATTCTTCATGGGGAATTTGACTGTTTCATCTCATCAAATTCATATAGCCTATTATAGGGAATTTTCACTCAATCTCCTTTTGGATACTACTCAAACCCATTAACCAACAACCCACAACCCAATAACCCTATACTATTTAAACCCTAACCCTAATGACCTACTGTTCAACCCCTAAACACCCAGCCGCCTATACTGTTTGTCTTCCATGTTTTCACTTCCCGATCCTACCTTGTGCACCTCGCCGCCGTCATCCTCCTCAGCCTCATCACCGCCTCACCCTCGTCCCCTTCACCATCGTCCCCTCATCGCAAACCCATCGTCCTCATCCCCTACACTCAGTCGAACCCATTGCTCCCTAGCCTCCTCTGTTCTCCCGGAGAAACAGAGCACCGCTCAGCGCCCTCGTCACGATGTTGCTCCTCAACTGCGAGCATCGCCACCCTCACCACTGTCACCCACCGTCGGAGCCCCGCCGTCTTCTTCTTCCTCTGGGTTCTCGTCAAACCCATCGAAGCAGAGCACCTCCCTCACCACCTCATCACCCCATCACTGCCTCGCTTGAACATTGCCGCCACAAGTCGTCGCTGCATGTGCCATAGCCTCCCACCGTCGCTGTGTTGATCAGAAGAGAAGGAAGGAGGAGAGTTTGGATATGAATCTCAGCTGCCCGATCTCGTCAAGAACGTGTCCATCGTCGATCTGATCAGATCATCACCAACATCATCATCAGCTGCATCACAGTGCCCTGGATCCTCCGATCTGATCAAGATTGACGCCATCATCGATTTGATCTGATCTCCATCATCAAGTCAGATCAGAGCATTCTGAGCCGTCGATCTTCATCGATCTTGATCGCCATCAAGATCCGCACCGATCCGATCCATCCGAGCTCGATAGTCGATCAACGTCCTCATCCAATCAAGGCAAGTATCTTCTTGTACAATTTGTTGTTCTAGTACAAGCGTTTATTTGAAAATACTGCAAGTAGATCGTAGTTGGGACTCCCCTTTGGCTCATCGTTTGTTGATCTTATTTTATTCCTTACCAATTCCATGATCTTAAGAGTCACAACCCTTCATTGATATATATTTCTTTCAAAACTAGTTGGACCCATTTTATCTCCTAATTATTCGAACACATGAAACTAAGAACCATCTAGACTTGTAGATGTGTGTTGTATGATGTATGTGTTGATCTTACTTTTGTTTAGTTGAGAAACAATTGTGACTTACTAATTTGATATCCATTACACCCTATTTGTATCATACTCTAATCTAGACTCATACTAGTCATTTATCATGCCACTTTTATATAAAAGAAATTCACATCTGCTGCTATCCCTGTATTTGATTGCTGTTTCAACATCGATAACATCAGAATCTGGACTTGAGTCTTGAATATGAAACTTATCCCCAGATGTCTAGTTTTCTACCTTTTTTATGGAATTGAATTCTGAGTTATGGTTTGTGAGTTATCGCAGTTTTACTGCCGCTGTGTCTGTAATCGCAGATTCATAAAAACTGTTGTATCACTTTATTTTACAATTAATTTAACTATGCTACCTGTAAGATAATGACTTGAAATTTTTCATTCTGATACTAGACACACTAGAGAACATTTCCTAATTTTACTGGAATTAATTAATGAAGTTTCAAACCTGTTTCATATGTATAAACATAGTTTTACAAATTCTGGCTGAATACAAATCATGTGTAGTTTGCTGTTTTGACACCTGATGCTACAAATCTTATATGTCTTGTTTATATGCGCTGGATTCGGTAGAGAGTCTAGTTTCTAGACCTTCTGACAGATTCAGATTTGCATTCTTGTAGTGGCAGGAATCTCAGTTTTGGTGCAGCAACGTTATGCTGTCCAGATTTGAAATTCTCGTCATTCCTGATATTTTTAATTTGTTTGACCCTCGAATATGCCTTCTAATTATCTTAAACTTGTTCCATGTTCTTTATCATATTTACTTGACCTGTTTCGCACACTTTCATGTTTTTTTGATGATAATAATAAATAATAAAACAGTGTTTAAGGGAACGACCATAGTAGTGGACAATATAGGTAAGTGTACTCGGAACGGGGCCCGTGTTTCCTACTTGATACATGCTTCATGAACTAGTTATATTATTATTCTATTCATGAACTAGTTACTATTGATTCATGAACTAGTACATGATTATTCGATTCATGGACTTGTTATTACTTGATTCATGAACTAGTATATTATCGTTTGATTGATGACTTGTCATGTTATTACTTGACACATGAACTAGTTATATCATTACCCGATTCATGAACATGCTTGTTTGATACTCGATGCCTGAGTACACTGCCCTATAAAATTCACCACTAGGCCTAAACGAAATTTGTTTGTGAGTAGCAACCATGTGATAAATTATGGGGCGCATGAAGTGCTACCTAGATAGAATTAAACATTAGACTTAAAAATAACTTGTTACTTGTTCACACTTGACACCTGTCTTGCTTGATACTTGTTACTTGATACTTGTTACTTAATGCTTGACACAATTACATGTTCACTTGCCACTTGTTCCTGCTACTAGTACTTGTTACCCAATTCTGTTACTTGAGTTGTCTTACTTGCTAGCTAGTCTCTTAAACTCTACTACTTGTTGCATACCTATTATATCATGTTATACATTTTTGGTTCCAAATCTTATTTCATATTTTCTTGCACTTATTTTCGTACCCTTGCTTGTACTACTTGCGACCCTAACTTGCCCTAAGGGCGTTTGTCTTGTTTCCTCATTTTCTTCTGCATGATAATACAGACTTTGGAGACGAATTGCCTGCTGGAGTTGTGAGCAAACCTTCTAGGCTTCGCTTGGGAAAAATTGCTTTAATTATTTTGTATTTGAGTTATTTATTTCTGTTTCTACTTGAAATTTGTAACGGGCTTGTAGTCCCGAAGTTTTTACCTTTGATCCAGATCTAAAAATTATTTGAGATCTTTATATTTTGTTTCAAATGTTTTCTATTGATTAATAAATTATTCATGCATGCGTGGTTGAGTTTATTTGCTATATTTTTTATTATGATGCTGAGTCGATCCTACAGCTTATGAAAGATAAAAATCATTCGTTGGGCTTTGTCACGCACTACTATTCCATATTCCTTTTGGGAAGTGGGGCGTGACAGGAATCTAGATTTGTAAGATTTTCTGGAAACTAGATTCATTAGGCTACAGTTACTTTTTATATAGTTTTGGTTGATTCTTATTGTAATAGAGTCAAAACCTCAGTGCAAAATGGGACAGGCAGCAAGAAATCATAAAATGGCATCATGTACATTCATCAAACGAACAATCTACTTATTCTTGGATCAAGAAATGCATTAACATTATATACAACAAGTTAAGATGAATTTTTATAGTGTACAAGCCAAGTTGTAATGTCATGATTCAATTCATGAGATCTCAGTCAATCAACATGTATTTAATCACTATATATTTCCATACATAAGTTTCTAGTCAATTTATTCATGTCATGTGTGCATGCAAGCTTGAGTTTGAATCAATGGATGTTGGAACGATGTTAATGATACTTCGGGTTAGTTCGTGTAAATCCTCGATATCCCTAACGGAAGGTACACAAGCAATATTACGATAATCGAAAGAGAACTACTTGCGGAGATCAATAATCTTGAACTAGAATAATTAAACGAATTCAAGTGGACTTGCCTTTAGACGATAAGATCCGAATGTGCGAAGAATAATGGGATCGGAGATACGGCAACGAGCAAACGATCACGATGATCACGATCAGGCACGGATCTTTATGGGGATCAAGATCGGATGATCGGACGGCTGAGATCAAAGGATCAAGATGATGATCAATGTAAATCTGATGGCCAAGATCAACAGTTCGATGATGATGAAGATGATCTGATCTGATCGGAAGGCTAGCGATTGATGAAAGGTTGATGGTGAGATCAACGACCGAGATTAAAGGATCAAGATCAAGATGTGATTAACGACTGCAATTGAATTGTGCTCTGATGCTGATGGTGCAAAACAGAGGAGGGCTCAGGGATGGAGGGGCGCTCGAGCAGAAGGTGACGATGGCTGAGTTGAGTGGACGGTGAGGAGTTGGTTCGACTGGTTGAGGGGCTGAGGTGGCGGGAGGCAGGGCATCGAATGAGGGTGATGAGGATTCGGGGATGGTCGACGAGGCGAGGTTGCGATGGGGGTCGCGAGGTTGAAGAAAAGGCGTTCGACTTGACTGTGAGGGAGGCATTGTTGTGCGACGCGAACGGAAAGAGATGGCGACGGAGGCGAGGAGGATGAAGGTGCTGTTGGCGAAAGTCGGCAATGGCGAGTGGTGACGAAGCTTGATGGCGAAGTCGATGGGTTCGATGGCGACTGCAGGCGGTGACTGAGTGGAGGTAGGGGCTCGCGAAACTGATGGAGCGAGAGCGGAGGAAGGCGATGGTGGCGCTTCGAAGAGGTGGGGTATTCGCAAGAGCTCGAGGGTCAACTGGAGGTGTCAAGGGGGTTCGATGAGGAGGAGGAATAGGGCGTGAGGAGACGGAGGTTGAGCAATGGCGGTGGGAGTGGAGTTGATGGCGCTCGAAGGTTGCGGGAGGAGGATGGCAAGGAGCAGTTGTCGACTGAGGGAGAGCGGGAGGCTCGACGGGGAGGTTGCGGTTAAGGGGAGGTGAGCGGAGACGAGGGATTGGCTGTGGGGAAGATGAACAGGGAGAAGGTGAAGGGCTCAGGTGCTCTCTGTTAGGTTTGGGAAACAAAGGGGAGAGAGAAAGACTGAGGGAGAGAGAACGTGGGTTTTAATATATAATAATAATAAATATAATGGGGATAGTTGAGATAGTGGAGAGCATGAGGAGAAAAATCAGGCAATACGGGGAGATGTGCAGTTGTTGGGGGTTGATCCGGTCAAAAGCAGATTAGGGGAGAATTGGGTTAAATGGGTTTGGGTTTGGGATCCAATAAGAGATGGATATGGGTGGGTTAGAATCCAATAGGAGATAGGTTTGGGTTGGACTCTGGTTATATTAATAAATAATGCAATCAAATAAATATAAAATTGGGCTCTAGATGATGTGCTTCAATTTAAATAATTAAATAATCTAATATAGAACAAAACTAATGGGCTTTAACAAAATAATAATAATAATAAAAATAACAACACATATTAATAATAAAAACAATAATAACAATAATAACAATAATAACAGTAATAATAATAATGCCGATGATATATGTATCAAAATAGGATTTGAGATTAACAAGTTCATTAAAATCCAAACAGTAATATTATAAAATATGAATAGTCAATCAATTATAAAATAGAAAATACATCATTATTCAAAGTAAATATAATTGTCGATTATAAAACACTTAGTAAAAGGTCCGAAACCAGTTTAGCACAAAATAAGTTTATAAATAATCAAAATACCAGAAATATTCAGGAAATAAGTATTTACGGGAACGGGTGTTACACCTGTAGCGCCCCGAATTTCTAGATTAATAACATAGAAAATACGTGGCACATTCCCAGTGATCCACTTCAATGCAATAATAAACATTCTCTGGCGTATCATTTTTTAAAACCTTATCTCAACAGTTTGTCTCATTACTTCTCTGGCGATAACTCCCCTCTCTCCTTCTCGGCTCCGATCCGGCGTCTGGGTTCTCTCGCTCCCCTCTCTTCCTTCACTAAAGTTGCTCGCCGGTCGTTTCTCTCCAAACCCTTTTCTCCTTAGCTCAGATCTAGCTGTTTGAGGGTGTACCATCCTCCCCCCCCTTTCGTCGTCCTGTTTGTTGAGCTGCCTCTCTGGGTTGCGTTCCTTCCTCCCCTTCACAGCGCGGCCCCTTTTCCAACCAGCGATCCTTCTCCTCCAGTTCCTGTCTTGCGCCTTGTCGGTGGGTGTTGGTGTAAGCGTCAGCTCCTTCCCTCTCTCGGTTCTGTGTTCGCTACTGTGCACGCGTCAGCTCCTTCCCCTTTCCAGTCGTGAGTTCTTCTCCAGCACTGTGAGTATTCTTAACTTTTCTACTTATTTTCATCTTGTTTTCTGTGATTTTTCTTTTGCGCTTCTGTGCTCTTTTTGTGTGTTTGGTTGGTTCTTTCCCGTTGTCAGAGGCGCCTCTTTTCCTCTGTGAGAGCTCTGTGCGTTATTAGAGTTCGTTTTTGTCTGGTGCCTCCTTAGGGAGGGCTTTGGCTGATTACCTCTCTTTCCCTCGGCGGCTGGATTATTCTAGCGTCTCGCCATTAATCTCGTCTTCTTCTTTCTTCTTCCCCTCTCTTCTCTTCAGATCTGTGATCTTTTTTCTGATGTGGGCCTGTTACTCTCTTGGCCCATGGCCCTATCATGGGTTGAGGTAGTTAAAAAAAAAAAAAACAGATCAATGCTAATGATATCCCTCAATCCTATCCTGAGCCCACTAAGTATTCTGGTTTGGGCCTTGCCCATCCTATGAGGAGCTTCCTCGCGAAGCTTCCATATTACTCTTCCACTTCAATCTCCCGCCCTCCTCACCTCACCTGTTCATCTTCCTCAACCTTCTCCTCCCTCTCTCTCCGATCCTGGCCTACTTGTTTCCGTTGCCTTGAGCGTGGACACATCAATGCCTTTTGTCCCAACAAAATGAAATGTCTCTTCTGTCTCAAAGATGGGCATGCGCAACAGCGTTGTTTTGCTCTTCAAAAAATCTTGGGACTTCCTATTGGCGCTCCGATCTCCGATCAAGTTATCAACGCTGTGGATCTCCCTTCTCTTCGCAGCAAGATTCCTCCTTCTGCTCCTCCTAAACCTCGTAAGCAGTCTGCTTCCCCCAAACCCCCTCTTCTACCCACGCCTTCTTCAGCCCTCCGCATCCCCGAGCGTTCTCAGAATCTGAAGAAGTCTCCGACAGTCTCTTCTCTTCCTCATCCCGTTCAGCAAGTCACCAGTGTCTTCGTTCCTATATCAGTGCTTTCGGATCGTCTGAAGTCATTCAGTACGTATGGAGCGATTTCTTTCTCTGGAGGTGTGGTTCCCTTCTTTACTCTCAACTCCTTCCTTAGCAACTTCTGTAATATCAAGGATTGGGAGTGGGTTCTTTACAACTGCTCCAATGGTGACATGGTGATCCGTTGCCCCTCACCTAAATTATTGGAAGATTTGATCGCGTCCCCCTCTCTATCTATTGGTTCTATCAATCTCTCTGTTCGCCAATGGGTGAAAATCCCTACCCTATCTCAGGTTTCTGATGTGGTGGACACCAAAGTTTCTTTAGTAGGATTGCCTCCTTTCTGTGACTCTCCCCACTCGGTGGGTGAGATGGCCAAATGCATTGGTAATTTAGTTAGCATTTCATCTAAAGCGTGGTTAGCCTCTGGCTCTGTTCAAATTGAAGCGATCTTCCGTTGTAACAAATCCCTTCCCCGTATTGAGGCATTTTGCTTATCAGACGGTTGCTCTTCTTATTCCGTGTCAGCTCATTACCACGAGACTGCGATCTCCACTTCTGCCCCCCCTCTTCCTTATCTGAGGACATTGCTCCGAGATTTGAAGCTGATCTTAAAGCCTCTTTTCATCCGGGTCATGACTCTCCTGCGATTTCTTCTTCTCTTGCAACGAAAGCTCCCCGCGGGGGCTCTGCGCGCAGCAAATTCCCTCACCACCATAGGCCAGTTTCTCTCCCATCAGCCCCTAAGATTTCTCCTTCCAAAGCGCCTAATCTAGTGTGGATCAACCCTGATATTCTCCCCACGAAAGGTTCCTCTTCTTCCACTCTTGCAACTCCGAACAAATCTTCTATATCTCCTTCTCCCCCTAAAATCTTCCAGTCTGCTGCCCCTTCCTCGGCGACTCCTCCTGCCACCTCTTCTTATATTGCTAAAGGCAAGTCGACTTCCTCTCCTTGGCCTGCGTGGGAGGTCAATCCCAACTTTGCATCGGATTGGGAGCAATTTATTCAGATTGCCCATTTTCCCACTCCCAAACGTGCCGAGCCAGCTTTCGAACAGGCCATTCTCAATTCCTCGAAGTCTTCCAAAACCCCATCTTGGATTGATAAGGATCCCCTGCTACTGGAAGAGGAAGAGGATCTTAATAGAGCATCGAAAGACAAACAGGTATGTTTTATTCCTTTTACCAATCTTTCTGATTATTTCATTCTTGCCTACGGTTTTTGCTTATTTAAATTACTTCATCTGGCTGTGTTAGTCCATTTAGTGAACATATCCCACCGGGATATTGTCCTTAGTATTCCTGCTCGTCTTGGATCTCTGTATCGGTTGTGGTATTCTCCGCCCACCGATATCAAGACTCTAAGCTCCTTAGAGTCTCAGACTCAATTCTCTCCTCTATCTCTATCTCTTCGCAGAGCCACATTATTAGCATCGGACTCTACCCCAGTAACTTCTCGCCTCTCCACTTCGAACTCCTCCCCCTCTCTCTCCTCACTTTCTTCACAGTCTAGCAGCTCTGTTATTGAGGTTAGTTATCCCTCAAAGTCTTCCCAACGCTTCATTAGAGCCAGCGCCCGCCTGCTGGCCTTAAAAAAGAAAAATTCGCCGAAGCCCATTGATCCATATTCAAGTGAGCCTTTCCCGAGTGGAGCTCTCTCCTCTCCCTCTCTAACTTCATCGGTCCAATTCCCTGATACCAATAATCAGTTCGGATCTCTTTATCTCCCCATTTTGGACTCTCTCTCTGATTGTAAAATGGCTTCCCTTGCTCGTGATATGGGCTTTATCCTCAACCCTATCGACACTCAGAGTATATGTACCATTAGAAAATTGGAACGTCGTAGAGTCTTGGAGCATAGTCAGCCCAATGATTAGCGTCTCCTGGAATATTCGTGGTTTGAATTGTCCGTCTAAACAACGGGCAATTTTTGACCTTATATCATCTTCCCGTTGCGATTTAATCGCCATTCAAGAATCTAAATTGGATTCTCCCTCCACCCCTATCTATCGGAATCTTGGCGGTTCCATTATTTCGAAGTGGATTTCGCTAGACGCCATTGGATCGAGAGGAGGAATTCTCGTTGGTTTCAAAGAATCGACCTTCTCCCTTGTCGCAACTCATCGCCTTAACTTTTTTCTCATTGTTCAACTTCATTGGTCCCGTTTCAATTGTCCTCTCAATGTTATATCGGTTTACGGACCTTCTTCCACGGAGAGACGACCTTTATTCTGGGATGAATTTCTATCTTTACAACCCTTCTTATCTGATCTCTGTTTCTTATGCGGTGATTTTAACGTCACCCGATTCGCTTCCGAAAGATCTACCCCGGGATTCTCTTTTCACCAATCTTGCCTATTCAACGATTGCATCCGCACCCTACAATTAGCCGATCTGCCGATTTCTGGTAGATCTTTTACTTGGTCCAACCAGCGTCAACCTCCCTCCCTAGCCAAGCTTGATCGTTTTCTTGTATCCCTATCTTGGTTTAACCGCTTCCCCCAGACTTCAGCTCAGGCTCTCCCTAATCCTGCTTCTGACCATTGCCCGATCTCACTGTCGTCCCATTTCCCTTTCCAACACCAGCACAAATTTCGTTTCGAAAAATTTTGGTTGCAAGACCAGGTTTTTGTTAGTCTGGTGGGGGAATGTCTTGCTTCGATCACAGGCTCCTCAGGTCTGGGTAACATTCTTCTCAAACTCCATGCTATCAAGCACGGATGCAAAATCTGGCGTTCTGAGAGGCATCAAAACACTGTCTTCCTCAAAAATTTTCTTCTCCATTCTATTGACTCCTATGACAAGATGGAAGAATCTCATCCTTTATCGGAAGCAACCCGTGCAGAGCGTCTTTCTTGCAAGCAGGACTATGCTAATATTCTCCAGCAAGATCACTCTAAATGGGCTCAAAGGGCTCGTATTAAATGGCTGAAAGAGGGCGATGCTAATACCGCTTTCTTCCATAACTTTGCTTCCCATAGGCAACGTAGTAATCACATTTCCTCTCTCTCGGTTCAAGGGAGAGAAGTATCTACTGATGGAGAAATCCATAGGGAATTTCTTAACTTCTATAAAAATGTCATTGGTTCTAATAAACCTCGTTCTCTTGAGCTTGATTGGTTCCATCTTTATGGCAATCAACCTCACGATCTTTCATCCCTGGAAGCTCCTTTCTCTGTAGAGGAGATTCATTCGGCGGTTTTTGCCTTAAAAAGCGATTCCGCCCCGGGACCTGATGGTTTCCCTGCCTTTTTCTTTCAAAAATTTTGGAATTGGCTCAAGGACGAACTTTTCAAATTATTCCAGGACCTCCATCAGGGTCTCTTCTCTTTTGAACGCATTAATTACGCTCACATTGTTCTTATCCCTAAAATCGCGGGAGCTCATTTGTTGACAAATTTTAGGCCGATCAGTCTGATCAACACTTCCTTTAAAATTATTATGAAAGTTCTTTCGACTAGACTAAGTGCCATCATTTCTCCCCTCATTGACCCCGCACAGTCGGGCTTCATCAAGGACCGCTTCATCCTTGATAGCGTTGCCTCAGCTCAGGAAATCATTTCCCATTGTCACAGATCTCGAGAGGAGGGAATCCTTCTGAAGCTTGATTTTCAAAAAGCTTATGACAATGTCAATTGGGACTTCCTGTTTGATATTCTTTCCTTTCGGGGTTTTGGCCCCAAATGGATTGCCTGGATCAAATTCAGCCTTTACTTTGGCACCTCTGCCATCTATATCAACGGCTCAGAGGGGCACCAATTCAAAGTGAAATGCGGTCTCCGTCAAGGAGACCCCCTCTCTTCCCTTCTTTTTTCCCTTGTTGCGGATGTTTTTAGCAGACTTCTCAGGAATGCTTGGAACACGCATATGATTGAGGGCCTGGGTTCTTCTCCCCATTTCGAGGGCGTTCTAAACCTTCAATACGCTGATGACACTATTATTTTCTCCAAGCCTAACCTTCACTCTCTTCGTAACCTGAAATTGCTCCTTTATTGTTTTGAATTAGCATCAGGTTTATCTATCAATTTCCAAAAATTATCGGTGATTTGGCTGAGCGGTTCACCTAATCGTCAGACAGAAGTTTCCAACGTCTTTAACTGCCCTGTTGCCAATTTCCCAATCTCTTACCTGGGTATCCCTCTCAGATGGGGTAAGCTCCTCAGAGCTGACTGGATTCCACTGATCGACAAAGTCGAGTCTAGACTTTCTGTCTGGTCAGGAAAAGTCCTCTCTCGAGGTAGTAGATTAATTCTCATCAATTCTGTTCTTTCTGCGATGCCCCAATATATGATGTCTTTCTTTTTCCTCCCCTCCTGGGTGATCAAAAGGATTGATCAGATCAGGAGTAACTTCCTCTGGTCGGGATCCGCTTCCTATAATCCCGGCTCGCATCTAGCCAATTGGAAACTCATCTGCTCTGCTAGAGAGGAAGGAGGGCTCGGAGTTCTGAACCTTAGAGATCATAATATCGCCCTTCTCGGCAAGTGGCTATGGAGAATCCACAACCTTAATCACCTCCCTTGGATTCAATGTATCAAAAATTACCGATCCTCTTCTAATTGGTGGGATTTTCCTCCTTCGACCTCTCGTTACGCCTCTCCTTTTTGGAAAGGTGTTTGGAAAGCGTCTAATGCTTTCCGTTGTAGCATATCCCGTTTGTGCTCCGAAGGGATATCAGCGCACTTATGGTCCGACTTGTGGATCGGTAACATTAAACTGTCTTCGGCATTCCCTTCTTTATTCCACTTGGCGGCGCTCCCAGCGGCCACTGTAGCAGAATCCTTTATTGTTATTGATAATGTCAGACACTGGTCGATTCCTTTCATTTCTGATATCCCCATTCCTCTCATTGATCAATTCAATAATCTCTTAAGTCTCCTCAATGGCTACGTTTGGTTCCCTCTTGAAGGGATCTCCTGGCGCTGGACTGCGTCGGGAGTCTTCACGGTTCACTCCTTTTATCGTTTCCTCAATTCTAGAGGAACGCGTTCTTCGTTATCGCAGTTCATTTGGGAATCTAGTGTTCCTATTAAAGTCAAAATTAATACTTGGTTAGCCTTTAACAACAAACTTCTCACTGTTGAGATCCTCAACAAAAGAAATCTCGCCTGGGGGCAACTTTGCCCACTGTGCGATCAATTCCCAGAAGACATCCATCACCTTTTCACTCAGTGCTCTTTCATTCTCCCTCTTTGGAAGATTGTCACTTTAGCTTGGAATTCGAGAGTGATTCCTCACTTATTATCTTCTGTTTGGGCCCTCACGCCTTCGAACAGTATGTTTCGAAGTGCGTGGATTTTATCTATTCACATCATTATTTGGATTACTTGGAAGGAAAGAAATAGTAGGCTGTTCCGTCATCAACGCAAGCCGATAGCTGCTATTATCGACGAGTTCTTTTTTCTTTTTAATCTATGGGCTTCTAGCCCAACTTTCAAAGAGAACGCCGCATCGGCGTCCGATAAACTACTGCAATCTTTTAATTGTCTTAAAAATCTTCAGGCTTTATAGTTCTTCTTATAGCTTTCTTCTTATAGCTTTCTTATTGTTCTCCTTATAGCTTTATAGTTCTTCTTATAGCTTTCTTCTTATAGTTCTTCTTATAGCTTTCTTTCGCTCATGTTACTTTCTTTCTCACATACTTCTTTTATGTTCTCATATTATGTGTTGCCGCTAAATTCGGTGTGGGGGCAAACAGATGAATTTGTGAGTTCTTGGGGAAACTGAATAGGAGAACCAGTATACCTGTTCCGTTGAACTCTGATCGTCGCTCCCGCCGTGCACCTGCAAAAAGTGCGAAACACCGGGGTTGTTCCCGGCGACGCACCCTCCGACGCTCAAGTCAGTAACCAGAATTGATTATGAAAGAGCGTTTTGCTAGAGAAAGGTTGATTACCTCTTAATGGAGATGGGTGGGGGGTATTTATAGGCGTCTTAGAGACTGGTTTTAGGAATGTAATTCCCGTGATTAGATGAGGCATGTAATCTGATAAGATCTATCCCCTATAATCAGTTAAGGAATTTAATCCCTAATCCCCAGTGAAAAGATAGCTGCGAATCATGGCCGTTGATTTAGATCTAATCAGGGACCTTGATTGTATCTTGCCGGATCGGGTTGGTAGCGGGTTGAAACCCGTACCCAGCTGAGGTGGATCCGTTCGCGGGTTAGTGGATCTATGAGAAGGAGACCCAGTACTCGTTTCGGACCTATCTGCGTGTGAAATTACCGTTTTACCCCCGTACCTCAAGATTCGTGATCTATCTGGACGGTTCCGATTTAACCTCATTTTTAGCCATATCACGAGCCCCCCACTCCTAAAGACTGAGTTTGATCAGTCTTTGTGGAGTAGTTTAGCTGTTTTAATGGCTGGTGGAGCTGTATCGGAGTCCAAATGGAGGGTTTCGAATCTTAAAGGGGGTAGTAGTGTGTCTTTGCAATTTGTTTTTAAGCATCCTTGAGTGCCCAACGGTCTTTATCTACTTTTTTTTTCGGATTATTTATTTAATTTTGCGACGTGTTAACCAGTCGTCCGGGGGCCCTCACGATACATTCCAGGCAATAATTGTTCGTTCAGGGGTTAGAAAATATTACCCTGAATTTAAAATTATTTTCTAGATTTTCCCGTGAATTTTCCCGAATTTTTGGTGATTTTTTCGCAATTTTTAAATAAATAAAACGATTAAAATAAATAAAAATTGATTTTACATTCCTATTTATGACGTGGCGTCATCAGAGCCTTTGATCAGAGCGCGGCGCGATTTTCGGAGGGATCGAGTGGCCCCTATTCTTCGGCTCGCTCTTTCGCCGTATGTGAGGTTCGGTACTCCGGCAGTCCGGCTCGGCGTCTCGGCACTTCGGTTCGAATGGCTCGGTGCTTCGGCTCGACGATTACGTGGCATCATCTGGGCCGTCTATCTCAGCGCGGATCCCCGTAAAGCGCTATCTTGTCGTTTAGTGGACGTGGCCAAATCTGGGCCGTCCATCATGGCGAGCACGTTTTTTGACGAGATCCAACGGCTGATATGGGTCGGAACGGTTTTTCGCCATATACGAGGGTCGGTACCCCGGTACTTCGGCTCGGCGCCTCGGCACCTCGGTTTGTATGGCTCGGTGCCTCGGCGGTTCCGAAGTACGTGGCATCATCTGAGCCGTTCATCATGACGAGCGCGTTTTTTGGCAAGATCCAACGGCTGACATGCCTCGGAGTGGTTTTTTGCCATATACGAGGGTCGGTACCCCGGTACCTCGGCTCGACACTGCGGCACCTCGGTTTGTATGGCTCGGTGCCTCGGCGGTTCCGAAGTACGTGGCATAATCTGGGCCGTCCATATTAGCGTGGATCCCCAAAAAACGTTATCTTGTCGTTTAGTGGACGTGGCCAAATCTGGACCGTCCATCACGACGAGCGCGTTTTTTGACCAGATCCAACGGCTGATGTGCCCCGGGGCGGTTTTTTGCCATATACGAGGGTCGGTACCCCGGTACCTCGGCTCGGCACTGCGAAGTTGTCTGGCCGAGGCACAGAGTTGTGTTTTATGGAGCTCCTCTCCTGAGGGGTCGCCTCCTCGGCTCTTAGTGGCTCGGTGGCTCGGCTGAGCTGTCCGGTAGCTCGGCCGGGCGAACCGAGGGCAATCGGCGAGGAGGGACGCGTGGCTGGATCTGGGCGGTCCATCTTGACGCGCATCTCGAGGATGGGGTTCAGATCACGAGAAAACGCTATCTTGTCGTTTTGTGGACGTGGCATCCTCTGAACCGTCCATCAGATTTCGTCGTGAGTTTTAAGGAGATCCGACGGTGACTTCGCTTCGGAGCGATTTTTTGCCATATACGAGGGTCGGTACCCCGGTACTTCGGCTCGGCACTGCGAAGTTGTTTGGCCGAGGCACAGAGTTGTGTTTTATGGAGCTCCTCTCCTGAGGGGTCGCCTCCTCGGCTCTTAGTGGCTCGGTGGCTCGGCTGAGCTGTCTGGTTGCTCGGCCGGGCGAACCGAGGGCAGTCGGCGAGGAGGGACGCGTGGCTGGATCTGGGCGGTCCATCTTGACGCGCATCTCGAGGATGGGGTTCAGATCACGAGAAAACGCTATCTTGTCGTTTTGTGGACGTGGCATCATCTGAACCGTCCATCAGATTTCGTCGTGAGTTTTAAGGAGATCCGACGGTGACTTCGCTTCGGAGCGATTTTTTGCCATATACGAGGGTCGGTACCCCGGTACTTCGGCTCGGCACTGCGAAGTTGTTTGGCCGAGGCACAGAGTTGTGTTTTATGGAGCTCCTCTCCTGAGGGGTCGCCTCCTCGGCTCTTAGTGGCTCGGTGGCTCGGCTGAGCTGTCCGGTTGCTCGGCCGGGCGAACCGAGGGCAGTCGGCGAGGAGGGACGCGTGGCTGGATCTGGGCGGTCCATCTTGACGCGCATCTCGAGGATGGGGTTCAGATCACGAGAAAACGCTATCTTGTCGTTTTGTGGACGTGGCATCATCTGAACCGTCCATCAGATTTCGTCGTGAGTTTTAAGGAGATCCGACGGTGACTTCGCTTCGGAGCGATTTTTTGCCATATACGAGGGTCGGTACCCCGGTACTTCGGCTCGGCACTGCGAAGTTGTCTGGTCGAGGTACGGAATTGCGTAGCCGGGGCGTTGCCTTGTCATTTTGAAGGGTTTCTTGCCTTGATTGAGCTTCGTATCTTTTCCGCCTGCCGCTTCCGCTCCCTATTGGGCTTTTTGCGTTTCCCAAGGAGGCCCAACTTGCTAGGGGTTAAAAGACGCTCACCCTTACTCTCAAAGCTCATTTCTCACTTTTTTACTCAAGATTTTTACTTTCGATCTCTAAGTTCTCTGCTAGCGGCGATTTTCTCTCTAAGGCGCTTCCGCTAGCTGTCGCGTGGGCCAGGCGATTTCCGGCAGAGCATTCCGACCGTAGACGTCACTTCAAGAGGTCAGTTTACTTAGTCTGAGTAATTTTCCTTTAGATGTCTCGAGTAGATTCGGGCAGTGGGGCCTCGTCTTCGGGCGACGAGAGTGCCGAGGAGAGGAGGAGGTCGGACATTAGGAGGAAGGGTAAGCAAGCCGCCGAACCGTCCATAGTCGTGACGGAGAAGGGGAGGAAGAAGAGGAGGGTACAGAGCCAGTCCCCCATTGTGGAGACGATCGTGGAGAATCCGAAGCAGGCGCCCGAGATAGGACGGTACCCTTCCGTTCTGTCCGGTCACTCAGGGGTTAGGCAGTACGAGGGCGACTTGCTGGAGAAGGCGGTATATGGGAAGTCCAAAATTGTCGAAGAACCTAATCCCGAACTTGCCACCGAAGCGGATGAGCTCGTTACTCTGGTATCCGAGCAGGACCTGCTCCGGGTTAGAAGGGCTTTCGCTATTCCTCCGGAGTACAAACTGATTGTTCCAGGTCCGGGGATGCGAGCGAACTCTGGGTTGCCGTCTTCGGACATGTGTATGTTCGACGTTGATTCTCTTCATGCCGGGTTGCGCTTCCCTCTGCACCCGTTCATCCTCGAGATCCTCGGCTGGTATTGCTTAGCGCCGACCCAGTTCACGCCGAACACATGGCGCCACGTGAACGCCTTTATGCTCCAGTGCTATCGAGCCGAGGTGAAGCCGGATCTTACGGTCTTCCGAGGATTGTATCGAGTAAACCGTCAGCACAAGACGGAGTACCGATACTTTTTGGGGCCGAGGAGGGGAGTTAAGATTGTCGAGAATCCTGACTCGATTAAGGGTTGGAAGGAGAAGTATTTTATAGTCAGGGGCGAGGCGATTAGGCCCATTCCGACCCGCTGGAAGGTGGAGGTGCCGAATTTCGCGCGCTCCGACCCTGTCCTATCCGATGCCGAGGAAGAGGTGGCGAGGAAGATATTGGCTCTTCCGATACTGAGTTGGAGGGATTTGTCGGAGGAGGTGTTGTTCGGGTCCGGCCTAAGCCCTATCGACCCGAGTATGCTCCTGACATCTCGTTTTTAATTGTCATTATTTTTCAAGCTTTTGGCTAACTTGTCCCCCCCCCCCTTTTTTTTTTTTTTTTTGGGCCGCTGCAGAAAGCATGAAGATCGACTTCAACGCCATGATGGCGGACAGGTCTAAGCTGGCCGGGGGGAAGAAGAGGAAGAGGGCGGCCGCGGCTGTTTCGTCAGCCCCGGCACCTGCCGTCGCTTCATCCGTCCCTCCTCCTCCGACCATGGAGGCGCCCTCGGAGTTGGTCGTCGCCGAGGTGCCCCCGTCTTCTTCGGTTCCTGGCGGGATCGAGGGAGCCTTTGATGTGAACGCGGCGTTGTCGATCGAGGCACCGCCCCTAACCCAGGCCGCCGAAGAGATCTTGACAGAGCAGCACAAGCAGCTGTTCGTGCCGAACTGGCGAGTGAAGAACCATGATGGGTTCCTCGGCAACTCGCAGATGTCAGTGCAGGTTGTCAAACATTTGGCGACCCCGAAGGACGTTGCTGCACTGAAGGCAGGGACGGTCGGTGACGACACCTTCGAAATCGCGCGGTCACTCGTTTCGGTAAGTGCATTGCCAATTTCTCTAAGTCTGCAGCTCGGCATGTGTTTTACTGGTTGTTGTCTTCGTAGGCCACTTGCCACTTCGGCCACCTCCTCGAGACGTTCGCCGCGCAGGAGAAGGATCTGAAGTCTGCAAGCGACAAGGACAGGCTGGCGAAGGTCAGGGCGGTCAAAGAGCTTGAGGCCGAGCAGAGGAGGGCTGAGGCCTTGGAGGTACGGGTCGCAGATCTTGGGTCGGATTTGGAGAAGGCCAAGGAGCGGCTCGACGCGGAGTCTGCCAAGGCCGCCAAGGCCGCCGAAGACTTAGCAGCGGCGCTGAAGTCCTTGGCCGAGGAGAGAGCAGAGAAGGAGGCTCTGGCGACGAAAATCCGAGCCGAGGTGGAGAAGGAGGTCGAGGAGGAGGCGAAGAGGCATATGGCCGAAAACATGGAGAAGTCTTATCAGTTGGCCCTCGACCACGTGCAGGAACGCGTCCCCGGCTTCGAGCGGGTCGGCTACCAATTGTTTCCGACGCCGACCTCGGATGACGAAGGGGAGGAAGGCGAGGATGATGAGGCCGAAGGCGAAGGCGAGGAAGGGCGGGGTGGAGAGACTGCGGCGGACGTGCAGGTCAACGGGCCCCCCGCCGACGCGCCCGTGGTCGATGCGGCGACGAAGGTGGACCCCTGATCCCCTTGCAAAGTTTTTGTAGTTTTTCGGCGTTTCTTCTTCCGATCATTGTAATGCCTTTTTGCGGACTGGCCACCGCCTTTTAATGAATGAAAAGTGTTTTGACTCCGAAATTTGTCTAAGTGTTTGGCTCGGTGGTATTCCAATGCTATCTCTTTTTAATTTCAGATTGCTGAGTCGACTTGTAACACCTCGGCCGACCAGCGCCGAGTGGAGTTGTTTAAGCAATCTCGGGAGGATCGCCTCGAGGGTGAGGTTGACCTGACGAGGAGGATGCTTCACAACTTGGAGATTAGGCACGGCGAGATTTTAGCTGAGTTGCACGACCTACGGATAGTCGAGGCTGAGCTATCTGCTAGGACAGAAGAGCTTGCTCGAGTTCTGGCCGAACGGGACGGCTTAGCGAGGAAGGTGGAAGAGTTGCAGAGGGTGACTGTAGACAAGAGTATTGAAGTGACTCATTTGCGCCGCGTTATTTCCGACAGTGCCGAATATCCTGGTTCGGCGAAACTTCCTCGGTTTAAAGTGATAGTAAAAGATGACACTTTGAAAGACCGCATCGTCGAACTGGAGGAAGAAGTTGCGCGGCTTAAGCCCCAGCCGGTAAGGCCAAATGTCCGGAGCACCTCGTGCACCCGCGAGGAGATCGAGCGAGGGATTACGTTCTACCAAGCGGCGAGCCGGACCCCTATCGTAGGCAGGACGGCCGCCGATGCCCAAAGCGGTGTGGCGGTGTCTTCAAGCGGTGCTTCGGTAGGAGCGACTGTTAGGGCTAGTGATGAGGAGGCGTCCCGGTTCGTCGGCTTGGATTCGAGCTCGGAGGTGAAGAAGCGCCGACCCAAAGTGTCTCTAAAACGGAGTATTCCTCTTCCCCGGAAGTAACGGGCTGATCGCGTTACTGTGTTGTAATCTTGCTTGCAAGTTCGGGTTGTAATCCTACTTGCAATTTTTTGCTGTTGTAATCCGCTTTGTAACTTTTATCCGACTTGTTAATGGCATTGGAGTTGTTTTATGTGAATTGTTTTTGGCTGTCTTCTTGTTCGTGCTATGGTCGTCAGCTAGTGTAGCTTTAGGACGAACCATGAGGTTGGTGTTTGCTTCGCCGAACTCCTCATCCTCGAATTTTCCTTTTTCGCTGCATTTGTGAACCATGGGGTTGGTCTGGTTGCTTAAGGCGTTGTCGCTTCCCGACCCCGCCCACGTGGCCTAATCAGGGACGTCTGATGTTTGCACGGATCTTTAGGCAGGTCCAGTTCCCAAGAAAACACTATCTTGTCGTTTTGTGGACACGTGGCTGAATGAGCTCCGTCCATCAGGTCCTGGCGCACTTTCTGAGGCGATCTGACGGTGGCTTCGCCTCGGAACGATTTTTTGCCATATACGAGGGTCGGTAACCCGGTACCTCGGTTCGGCAGGCGAGGGCTGTGATTCGTACCTAATTCCGACCAGATCGAGGGTGAGTCGGCGAGATCGAGCGGGGGTGTCGGAGAGGTCCGAGCGTTATACTGGTTTTAGGGATGCAGGAGCAGTTTCGAATGGCGAGCTACTTCTAGTCCGCTTAGGAGCGAACTTGCGAAGCAGAATCGAGCCAAGTGTTGGACTCCGATCCATTCGACGGCTGCAGGAGCAATTTCGGACGGCGATCTTTCCCCGGCTCGTCTATAGACGTGCCGAGTTGGAAGAGTCGAGCCGAGTGCTGGACTCCGAACCATCGTGTGGGTAGTTTACGAGATGCAGGAGCAGTTTCGAATGGCGAGCTACTTCTAGTCCGCTTAGGAGCGAACTTGCGAAGCAGAATTGAGCCAAGTGTTGGACTCCGATCCATTCAACGGCTGCAGGAGCAATTTCGAACGGCGATCTTCCCCCGGCTCGTCTATAGACGTGCCGGGATGGGAGAGTCGAGCCGAGTGCTGGACTCCGAACCATCGTGTGGGTAGTTTACGAGATGCAGGAGCAGTTTCGAATGGCGAGCTACTTCTAGTCCGCTTAGGAGCGAACTTGCGAAGCAGAATCGAGCCAAGTGTTGGACTCCGATCCATTCAACGGCTGCAGGAGCAATTTCGAACGGCGATCTTCCCCCGGCTCGTCTATAGACGTGCCGAGGTGGGAGAGTCGAGCCGAGTGCTGGACTCCGAACCATTGTGTGATAAGGGAATTAGAGGCGAAAGTACGCGATAATAAAAAGAACTTTATTTATTTATTAATATCTAATGGTCGGCTGCTTCTAAAGTTGCTAGCCGTTATTACAATGAAAAAAGAAAGGAAAAATTACTAGTAGCAGGAGTTGTGGCCCGACATCTCGAGTTACTTAGATAGGCGGGGTTGCCTTCTCTTGGTATTTCAAAAGATGGTCGGCGTTCCAAGTCCTCGGAATTTCTCTACCCTCAAGGTCTTCTAGCTTGTACGCACCTGGGCGGATCACTTTGGATACTTTGTACGGTCCCTCCCAATTTGGGGCCAGTTTGCTCTTCTGTCCGGGGAACGAAATGGCCAGCTTTCGGAGGACTAGATCCCCCTCTTTCAGGTCGGTTGGGCGGACCCGTTTGTTGTAGGCTAGTTCGATTCTTCTTCGGTAACCTTGCTGCCGTATGGCTGCTCTTTCCCGAATTTCGTCTATCAAATCTAGGCTCGTCCTGAGCTCCCTGGCGTTCTGTTCTTCTTCGAAGGCTATCAAGCGAGGAGAGGGTATTCCAACTTCTAGTGGGATGAGGGCCTCGGACCCATAGGTGAGATTGAACGGACTCTCGCCTGTCGGAGTCCGCTTCGTGGTTCGGTAATTCCACAACACATTAGGCAGCTGATCGACCCACAATCCCTTGGCGCACTTGTCGAGTCTCTTCTTGATGCCGGAGAGGATCTGCCGGTTGGCATTCTCGGCTTGGCCATTTGACTGGGGATGAGAGACTGAGGAGAAGCGGTGCTGTATGGCTAGGTCTTCACATAAAGCTCGGAAGGCAGCTCCAGCGAACTGCGTACCGTTATCTGTAACTATGACTCGGGGAACACCGAACCGGCAGATTACATTTTTCCAGAAGAATTGAACGACTCTATGTTCGGTAATCGTAGCCAAGGGCTCGGCCTCTACCCATTTCGAGAAATAGTCGACTGCCACGACTAAGAACTTCAATTGCCCGGGGGCCGGTGGAAATGGCCCAAGTAAGTCCATCCCCCACATTGCAAAGGGGATCGGACTTGATAGGGAGGAAAGTGGCGCTTGTGGAAGGCGTCGGATGTCGGAATACTTCTGGCAGGATGTGCATTGCCGAACGTGTTGTTCGGCGTCCCGTAGGAGAGTGGGCCAGTAATACCCGTAGTTTAACACTTTGCGCGCCAAGGCTCTGGAGCCGGAATGGGCTCCGCCGATGCCCTCATGGAGCTCTTGCAAGGCGTAGTCGGCTTGTCTGGGGGAGAGGCATCTGAGATAGGGCCGGCCATCCACTTGGGTGAAGGAGCGTTTATACAGAACGCCTTCGACCAGTATGTGACGCTCGGCTCGGGTCCTTATCTTTCGGGCTTCCTTCGGATCCCTTGGGAGGAATCCGTCTCTTAAAAACTCGATGAGGGGCTTCATCCAATTATCTTCGAGGGGAAGTGGCAGTGTTTCGACGGAGTTAAAAGCCTCGTCCTCTATGCTTGGCCTGAGGAGGACTTCTATTAGAACAGTTTGTTCGAGGCCTTGCAGGGATGAGGAAGCCAATTTGGACAGGGCGTCGGCCTGGGTATTTTCCTCTCTGGGGATTCTTCGGATGAGGGCCTCGTCGAAATGCGCCATGAGGCTCTTTACTTTGGCCAAGTACTTTGCCATCCTGTCATCGCGGGCTTCGTACTCGCCGAGGACCTGGTTGACGACCAACTGAGAGTCGCTGAAGATCTGCAGGCGTCGCGCTCCTGCGTTTCGGGCCATCCCGAGGCCGGCTATGAGTGCCTCGTATTCGGCCTCGTTATTCGAGGCTTTAAAGTTTATCCGGAGGGAGTATTGAAGGACAAAGTCGTCTGGGCCCGCTAGGATGACTCCAGCCCCGCTCCCCTCGTTGCAAGAGGATCCATCGACATATACGGACCAGATAGGCGGTCCCTTCGTCGTCTGCTCGGAGTCGGGGATAGTTGTTTCAACTATGAATTCGGCCAGCGCCTGCGCCTTGATTGCGGTCCGAGGCTGATAAGTAATATCATGTTGGCTCAGCTCGATCGACCACTTCATGAGGCGGCCGGAAGTCTCTGGCTTGTGAAGGATCTGTTTCAACGGTTGGTCGGTAAGAACGACCACCGAATGAGATTGGAAGTACGGCCGAAGCTTTCTTGCAGCCATTATCAGGGCGTAGGCTATTTTCTCAATTTTCGGGTACCGGAGCTCGGCGTCCCGGAGCACTTTGCTGACGTAGTAAATGGGCTTTTGAGTTCTTTCTTCTTCCCTGACTAAGACTGCACTTAGTGTCTGCTCCGAGGCTGCCAAGTAGAGGTAGAGGGGCTCGCCCGGTATGGGTTTGCTGAGCAGGGGCGGATTGACGAGGTAAGCTTTAAGCTGGTCGAAGGAATCTTGTTGTGGCTGCCCCCACTCGAACCCCTTAGTCCCCCTCAGGGCTTTGAAGAACGGGAGGCATTTCTCCCCGGACTTCGACAAAAAGCGCCCAATGGCGGCTAAACGACCCGTCAGTTTCTGAACTTCTTTGACGTTTCTAGGCGGGGCCATGTCCAGTATGGCCCTGATCTTCTCCGGATTTGCCTCTATTCCTCGTTGGCTGACCATAAAGCCGAGGAACTTGCCTGATGAGACGCCGAACGCACACTTGTTCGGGTTGAGTCTCATATTGTGCTTTCTCAAAACATCGAACGCTTCTTGGAGGTCGGCCTCATGATCAATGCCTCGGATGCTTTTCACAAGCATGTCGTCTACGTAGACTTCCATGTTCCGACCAATCTGGGCCTGGAAAACCTTGTTGACGAGACGTTGATACGTTGCCCCTGCGTTCTTCAGGCCGAACGGCATGACTCGGTAACAATAGAGTCCTTGGTCCGTTACAAAAGACGTCTTCGGAATATCCGGGGGGAACATCCTTATCTGATTGTAACCCGAGAAAGCGTCCATGAAGCTGAGGAGCTCATGTCCCGAGGTTGCGTCAATCAGAGTGTCAATGCTCGGCAGGGGGAAGGGATCTTTAGGGCAGGCCTTGTTGAGGTCAGTGAAATCAATACAGATTCTCCATGTCCCATTGGATTTCTTCACCATGACTACGTTGGACAACCACTCCGGATAATTCACCTCCTGTATGAATCGGGCTTTCAGCAATTTGTCTACCTCCTCTTTGATGGCGAGCTGGCGCTCGGGGGCGAACTTGCGCCTCTTCTGCTGGACCGGTTTGGACCCCGGATCAACGCTGAGGCGATGGACCAAGAGTTCTTCGAAAATACCGGGCATGTCCGCCGCCGACCATGCGAAGAGGTCCCGGTTGGCTCGGATGCATTTCACAATGTTTGAATGTAGGGCGGACGGGAGTGCCTTGCTGACATAAAACTTACGGGTCGGCTCCTGCTCCGAGAAGAGTATTTCCTCCAGCTCATCTACCGGCTCGGGAGTCGGCCGAGCAGCATCTTGTGGGATCTCGAGTGTTTCTAAGGAGAGGACGGGTCCGAGTGTGGAGGTCATGTAACACTTGCGGGCCTGTTCCTGATTGCCCCTAACTTCTCCCACTCCAGCCCGAGTGGGGAATTTCATTTTGAGATGATAGGCAGAAGGGACGGCCTCGAGGGCGGCTAGGCCGGGGCGACCCAAAATGACGTTGTAGGCCGCTGGGACATCTACAACCATGAAATCCATTGACTCCGTGCGGGTAGTAGGAGTTTTGCCTGCTGTGACATCGAGGGTAATCACCCCTTCGATCGTCACCGGCACTCCCGTGAACCCATGGAGCGTATACCCGGCGGGCTTCAGTCTGTCTCGGGAGAGCTTTAGCCCCTTAAAAGCATCGAGGAATAGGATGTTAACGGAGGAGCCGTTATCCACTAGGATTCTTTCGACTTTGAAATTGGCCATGTGAAGGTTGATGACAAGTGCGTCGCAGTGAGGGGTGCGGACGCCCTCGAGATCGTCGTCAGAGAAGGTGACGGGCACTCCGAGTCCTTTGGGGGGAGGGGTGGCCCGGACGGAATTTACTTCCCTAATAAAAGCTTTCCGAGAAGAGTTCGAGGAGCCCCCCATTGGACCCCCATGGATAAGGTGGAGGACTCGCTCTTCCTCGAATTCTGGCGTCTCTTCCCGTTCTGGACGTTTGTTAGCCCCCCGAGGCTGGGGAGGAAGTTCGGCCCCGTCCTTTCTTACGAACTTCGCCAGCTGCCCCCTCTGGATGAGGGCTTCGATCTCGTTTCTCAGAGCCCGACAGTCGTTGGTGTCATGCCCATGGTCCCGGTGATAACGGCACCATTTGTCTTTATCCCTCCTTTTGGCTGGGGTGTTCATCTTTGGAGCTGGGGGTAGGACCCCTTCTTTTTCGACTTCCATGAAAATGGCGGAGATGTTTGTGGTGAGGGGAGTAAACTTTTCAAATCTAGGGGGAGGCCGGCGCTGGCCAGCATTATCCTTCTGAAACTTTTTGGGTCCCTCTTCTTCCGTTCCCTTCCTCTTAGACCCGGAGGCGGTTGCTTCCCAGTTGGGCGGTTCTTCGGCCTCTTCGGCTCGGATGTATTTTTCAGTGCGGAGGAGGAGGTCTGAAAAGTCATGCGGCGGTTTTTTGGCGAGGGAGGAGCGGAGGTTGGAATTTAGAATGTTGGACTGGAACGCCGCGGTAGCAACGGATTGGTCGAGGGATGCGATGGTTCTGGCCTCGGCTGTGAACCTTTTCACGTAGTCCCTCAACTTCTCCCCCTTCTGCTGACGGAGGTGCAACAGGGAAATGCTGGTCTTCTCGGCCCTTCGGCTGCTGACGAAATGGGTGATGAACAGGGTTTCGAACTGTTCGAAGGAGAATATTGACGCCGGGGCAAGACGAGAGTACCATTCTCGAGCTGGGCCTTTTAGAGTTGCAGGGAATGTTTTGCAGAGGAGGGCGTCGGACGCTTGGTGGAGGAGCATCAAAGTCTTAAAGCCTTCGATGTGGTCAACTGGATCGGTTTCTCCAGTGTAGTTTTCGAACTGGGGAGGTTTGAAACCGAAGGGGACAGGAGTATCCACTATGGTCCGGGAGAACGGGGGTTGGCTAGGACGGAGGGTCCTCCCCCTGAGTTCTTCTTCTCGGTTTATCTGTCCCAAGAGTTTTTCCACCTCGTTCAAGCGGCGATTCATGGTGTCATCTCTCCGGCGGTGGTCTGCCGAGCCACGGGACTCGTCTTCGTAGGATGGGGAGCGAGGGCTGCGGCGACGATAGTCTCGGGAACGACGAGGACTTGGGGTGCGTCTGGAATTGGTAGGAGCGGGTCGAGGAGAAGGGGAACGTTGGCGAGGGCTCCGGACCGGACGAGGGGAGGGGGCCCTCGGCTCATTGGGATTCTGACGGAGATTGAGGGCCTGTTGTACCATAGCTTGGAATTGCTGGAACTCGGCACGGGTGATGGGTGCCTCATTGTTCCGATGTTGCTGCCGACCTGCTGGTGAGTGCCTCCTTCGGTAGTGGTCGGGGGAGTCTTTTCTCCCTCTTCGGGCGGGGGATCCCCTGTGTCCCCGGTGTCGGGGGGATCGTTCTTGGTGGGAGGCTTCTCCCCGAGCCCGCTTTTCGTCCAGATGGTGACGAAGGTCCTTATCCTCCGGGCGTCTGGGATGGGCATCGTGGCGACCAGAGGCTCGGGGATGATGGGAGGCCATGGAGGCACTGGAGGCAGTGTGGTTGGGTATGTTCTCTGGATGAAGAGGCTGTTTCTGGGGGTTAGGCCCCTTCGGATCAGGATGTGGAGGGTTCCGCTGAAGCGGCTCTTCCACGGTAGGAGGGAGCTGCCCTTGTTGCTGAGTGGGATCAGGAAGGACTTCTTGCTGGTCAGGATTGGGCACTCGGTTGGAGCCCCTAGATCTGACTTTGCGAGGCGGCATAGCTGGAGAAAACCTGTTCACCGGGAAGAGGAGAGGTCTCTATTCGTTAGTTTCCCACAGACGGCGCCAATCTGTTGCCGCTAAATTCGGTGTGGGGGCAAACAGATGAATTTGTGAGTTCTTGGGGAAACTGAATAGGAGAACCAGTATACCTGTTCCGTTGAACTCTGATCGTCGCTCCCGCCGTGCACCTGCAAAAAGTGCGAAACACCGGGGTTGTTCCCGGCGACGCACCCTCCGACGCTCAAGTCAGTAACCAGAATTGATTATGAAAGAGCGTTTTGCTAGAGAAAGGTTGATTACCTCTTAATGGAGATGGGTGGGGGGTATTTATAGGCGTCTTAGAGACTGGTTTTAGGAATGTAATTCCCGTGATTAGATGAGGCATGTAATCTGATAAGATCTATCCCCTATAATCAGTTAAGGAATTTAATCCCTAATCCCCAGTGAAAAGATAGTTGCGAATCATGGCCGTTGATTTAGATCTAATCAGGGACCTTGATTGTATCTTGCCGGATCGGGTTGGTAGCGGGTTGAAACCCGTACCCAGCTGAGGTGGATCCGTTCGCGGGTTAGTGGATCTATGAGAAGGAGACCCAGTACTCGTTTCGGACCTATCTGCGTGTGAAATTACCGTTTTACCCCCGTACCTCAAGATTCGTGATCTATCTGGACGGTTCCGATTTAACCTCATTTTTAGCCATATCATTATGTTTTGCAGGGTTGACTCCGTTCTGATCTGTGGTGGCCCTAGCTGTTGTTTGTTGTGACTGGCTGATCTCCAGCTTTGTCTTTTTGGTCCCTCTATGGACTTTTGTATTCCCGATGGGATGGGGTTTGTTTTCGTTGGTTTCGGTGGTGGTGGCTGTTTAGATTTCTTCTGCTCTTCTGGTTCAGATTGTATAGTCTAGTTGGGATACTTTTGCTACCTTCTGCTATCCCTATTTCTGGTTGTTCTGGAGTTTATTAGTGTTCTTCACTTCTATGTTATTTAGCTATTTGCTGTGTATTGCGTTTGGTCTGCTTGGTTATTTTTTCTGTCTGTGCAGTTGGGTTCTTTTGGATGATTTCATTGCAGCATCGTTTGTGTTTAGTTGTGTGCTTCATCTCTTTGCTCTGCCATTTGCTTTGGTATTCAGGGTATTTCCCTGGAGCTGTTGTGGTTTTTCATGAGTGGGCTTGGAACCCATCTTGGCACTGGGTTTGGTTTCGTTCACTATGTGTCTTTGCGAAGCACCATTGGAGGAGTTCCTCTACGACAATTCACATTTCTTTTCCCTTCTTCGCTTATCTGTTAACGATTGGGTTTTATATTGCTCTTGCTCTAGCTTTTGTCCTTCTATGGTCTGTTTTTTTTTGTGGTCTGCTCTTTGGTCCTCAGTCGATTGGTAGGCTGGCTCCAAGCAGGCTATGTGGATCTATTGGTCAGTGTGCGGTTTCCTCCTGCCCTTGGCCTCAGGCTTGCCTACCTCCTGCGCAGCTAGTAGGGCGTGGTGCTCTTGCGGTCACTCTCTTGCGGGCGTCCCCTCTGATGTTTAGTTTACTTATTTGTATTCTCTGTTTTTTGAGTTCATACTGCGAGCTGTATATAGTCCTTTATTACTGTCTCTTTTGTTTTACCGCTGGTAAAACCCTACTTGTAAACTATTATTTATTTATTTGATCGTTTGGCTGGAGTCTCTAGACTCTATCCGTTTCATCAAAAAATGCAATAATAAACATTATCAACACCACTAAAAATTTTCAAACATCTATTACAACAAATCATTTTCAATACACAGCGGAATTCAAACAAACTCAACTCAATATTTCTTTTCATTTACATCTCAAATTATCTCCAAATGCTATTACAAATTTTACACAAATCTCTGATGAATCAAGTATATCTCAAAAAACCAACTTAAGCAATCCATCTCCAACTCTAAGTAACTACCTGCAACAAGTGAGGCTAGAGATGATCCCTAACTCCCAAAACTAACGGGGTCAGCCATAAATGGTGTGAGAAATATAAAAATAAACAAACCACATAAAAGATCATATCTCATAAATTCTTAAACAACAAGTACTAAATAAGAAAATGAGAAATACGAAATGACAGTACATAAAACATCAAGTGGAGCTAAACTAAGTGTCATGTGTGGAAAACTCGAAAAACCACATGCATAAAACCAAGCCAAGAAAACACAAGTTCTATATGCAGACTCTCTAATGCGTACTTGTCGAAGTCTATGCATCCTATTCTACATAGGTTCGGTGCAAGCCCTTAACGTCTTCACTTCATAGGGTTCAATCCCCGCGTTATGAACTAATCCTAACACGATGACTACTACGAGATAAAGATAAACCATGGATAGTATCTCATGCCCGATAATTCCGGAGATGGATCCCACACCCAAGATATTTCACTTGAATAATTCCGGAGATCATCCCACACCGAGACATTGACACGTCACCACAATATACCACATGTGCTTCACCTTGACTCCGATAATTCCGGAGATCAATCCCACACCACAAGTAGTTACCGTGATAATTTCGGAGATTGTCCCACACCCAAGATATTTCACTTGAATAATTCCGGAGACATATCCCACACCACTAATAATCTACTGTGATAATTCCGGAGATTAAATCCCACACCGAAAGCCATACTGAGGTTCTTGACTCATGTTCCCGTTCATCATATCACCACTAGTGCCTGTCCTTAACATTTTGGGTTAATGGTTTACTCAACGAATCTCCTAGGGTGATATACCCTACCGGCCTAAATTCAAACTCAATAACTGAAATGCCTCAGTGGGCCTCAACAAATAACTCAACACCGGTATACTAGGGTCACACACCACTAGAGACTCAAACTCAAAAGGTCTAAAATAAAGTTCCACTGCACAAAGTGGCTCAACTAAAAGTCTCAAACTTAATACTTAACTGAATTATCTGAAGAACCAATCATTCGAAATAGCACTAAAGTTCACAAATGTCCTTCAGTATCAGTCGACTCATACTGATGATAAGTCGACTGTCCAGAGGACCAAATTCAAGATCTTACAAAAATAAACTAAGTCATTTAACAGTCGACTTAAGAAGGGATCAGTCGACTTACCAGAGGTAAATTCCAATAATCTTCTCAAAAATATTCTAAGTATATAAGTCGACTTAAGGGTTATAGGTCGACTGTCCAGAAAGGACTAATAAATTTTACAAAATAATATTCCTCAGCGGACCAGTCGACTGCCTATGAGCTAGGTCGACTGTCCAGAACAACTTTTCCAACGATTCAAAATAAAGTATCAGGCTCGTACCAGTCGACTGCGCAGTAGGCCAGTCGACTGTCGGCCTACAGATTTCAAGTTTAGGTCTGATTACAAAAATCAAAATCTGAAGTTTTCTAATGATCAATGTTATGAAAATAGTTCGTATTCAGGAAAATAATAAATCTCAACGAATCTTCATCAGGTATATGTATATAACACTCAAAACATCAATATGTCAAGATCTACGTTCTCATGTTCTAAATCACAAATCCTTTCTTTAAGGTTTTACAAGATCTAAGTCTCTTTCATAATTCTAAATCAAAATTTGATTTATAGATCTAATGTCCAGATGTTCATACTCAAATCTCAACATGCTTTAGTAAACAATTTTAACAATAGAGATCTACTATTTCATTCACAATTATTCACATGATTCACACCACCTTACGAGATCTAAATTGTTCCCAACATCAAGTCAATATATCAATGATACTTGCACACATCGACCAACAACAAGACAAGTTTCTTTCATGCAAATCATCAAATCAAACAACAAAACATACATCAAACAACAAACAATTTTTATATATCTCACATAAATCAAACAACACAACAATTTTCATATCTCTCACCTTAGATTTGAAAATAGTCCACAAAAGAATCCTCCTTTTGCTAGATCCAAAAGTCTCCTTTCTCCACAAAAATAGATCTCCAAAATTCAGTATTTTATCAGCAATGACGGCTGGGGAAAAATCTCTTATATATGCCGGATTGATAATTAGGGTTTTACCCGCAACTTTGCAAAACAACCATTTCCAAAATACAAATTTACATATATAGATCGTTCTTTGGAAATTCCATCAAAACTCATTTAAATTAGGATTTATAAGAAAATATACATTCCAATCTCAATTATTACTGTTTAAAACGCCCAGAATATACATTTTGCACTTTAACTCTTAAAAATGTTAAACTTGCAAAAAGGTCCTTCTTTTCTCAAAAATTGCAAATAGCTCCAATAAATTTCAGAAAAATCTGGAAAAATACTAATTAAATCTCAAATATTAAATAAATATTTTTCATAAAGAAAACTAAATTTTCACACTTCTCATAAAAGCATTTGTACGTGTTTTGCACGTGTACAAAAGATAAATTTTTCTGAAAATATTCATTAAATCTCCAAAAATAAATTTAAATTCGTTTTCAAATATAAAAATAATATTTGAAAATACGGGGTTCTACAACACCCCCCCTTTAAAAATCAGTGTCATCGCTGAGTACGGGGCATGCAATCTAGCGCAGGATCCTCCTTTCTAGTCGATGTGGAGCAGTCCCGTGAGCGTCGCTTTCGTATTTGGAATACTTGAGACCAATCCCACTCCGCGGATCATTCTGTGGCTCTTATATCCATCGTCTCGGATCATCCTGGAGTCCATAACTCACGGCTCTCCCACACTCTGTGTCAAAAGTCGGCTCTGATACCATTTGTAATGTCCCGCCCCAATACTCAGACAATGTTATATATTTTAAAAGACAAATTATTACAGTATAACTGCGCACCACCGATTGCCTCTCAAAAGGTGGTTAACCAATTAGGTGACTCTTGATCATAGGCATTATTATTTATATTTAATTAATCTATTTGTATTCCCAATATGGGACAATCTCATACACTCTCTCTCCTCTCAAAAGAATAGCCGAAACACAACATGGGGACCCACTACCACATTGACAGCTGGCATCCCCCTTCTCTAACCCGGGCAAGCCCCACAACACGTTTCGCTGACGTCAGCGTCAAGCAGTAACAGCATTCAAGCTGCTGTCTTCTCTCTCCCCGTGGGCCCCCCTCCCATCTATTAATTACCATTATGCCAACCACTTTAGTGTATATATATATATACACTATATATTATATCTTTAGAAGTTACTGGATAGTACAGAGGGAGTAATTGGTGAGCTCATTAGTAAGTGGGATTGAGAATACTATTAATTAGTGGGCTAAAGAATATTAACGGAGGGCTTGTATGGTGGACCTAGTTTTTGCACTTATAAAGATTTAAATATTAATTAGTGTACCATTGTACATTGTTGCACCAAAATGAGAAAATAATATTTTAAAAAATTGATAAAATTATTGCTAAACATACAAATATTATAAACTCAAATAATTTTTATTGTTTTTTCATACTTCGATATACAAAAAAATTTATTATCATAAAAATACACAACCAATTTTAATCACAAAATTAGATTTAATGGTTTGTGCTAAAAGTAAAAGATATGTATGAAATTATATAAACAATAAAGGTTCTCATATACAAAAAAATATAGTGTGTAACAGTCAATCCAGGGGCACCTCTTAGACCTATTGAAAAGTTGATTCCCTGAAGATCCGATAAATGATTTTAATGAATCACTAAGAACCCCATTGTCAGAGTTGAATTTTGAAACCAAAAAAATGCATTTAAAATATGCCAAGAAAAAAAAAATTGCAGAGAAATCAGGAGAACAACATTCAAATAATGTATGCAAATAAAAATGAACTTTCACATCTTCATATACCTATTCTATCTTCACACAGTTCATAATGATTAAGGTGTACTTGCACCTTATAAATAGTTTTTCCCAAAAATTTAAGCAGCTACCCCTAAATGCTACTGCAAATAAACTGAAATTGCAAAAGAAGTTAACAAATAAACAACATCTAAAATATTGATATTAAGAAAGAAAAATAATTATGATGTTGAATAACCTTGATCATTAAAAGAGAGTTGTGCTGTGAAGATAATACAATTTTTTTTATATTTAAAGATGAACAAAAGGGAAGATCATGGATTAGAGAGAGAGGTGGAGAAAGTGGTTTTAAAGAGGGATGAGAGAGAATGTGAGTGGGAGTTAAGGGACCTTAAAATCAAAGGTTGACAATTTAGTGGGTTATTCCCTTTTAAATTAATTTTCTCAATCTAAATTCAAATTTCAAAATCATTATTCGAGTGAAAACCCCTTCTTTTCCTCTTATTTTATTATTTCAAAATAAAGAAGAGAGATGGGGTAGACATTGTTGCTTAACATATAGTATAATAATATAATAATCTGTGGGGCTTGGATAAGAGTGTAGGAAATTTGATCTCACATTGGATAGGTGAGTGAGTTGAGTGGCCCTTATATATTAAAGTCAATGAACCCAAGTTGTCTTCTTAACTAGCTAGTGTTTTGGCTGAGACTTTTGTCTTAGGGCTGTGGAAAGTACTAGATCGTGACTACGAAAATGACTCAGGGTTAGTACACTAGTAGGTGAGCGGATCCGGGGCGTTACAAGAATACAGTTTAGATCTTCATTGGGGCAAATTTGAAATTCTCTATTAGGACTTGTGTCAGACTATAAATGTGAGGTACAAGTAGGACAATTCATTCCGATTTTATTAAAGAAGTTGGCTCAACCGGTTAAACTGGAATGTAAAGATGGCATGATTATAGTCATTTTGTGTATAAGCAAAACTCTGGTTTATATAGAATGATTTCATTGAAAGGAACACATCGCAAATATATGTACGAATTAAGTTGTAGTGGAGCATGCCAGAATATTGGAAGAAATAAAATCACAATATAAGTTTGAAACCATTGTAGAAGGAATAAAGTAGTAGGGAAGGGGAAGAGAAACTGTATTAGGGTTTTTGTCAATGAGAAATTTATTAGGGATTTTGAGGTTTTGTTCTTAAGAGTTAAATTAAGGAGTTTAATTTTATTAATTCATGGCTTACTTTTTTTGGTTTGTGTTTTTCTTTTAATTCAATTTTTCTAATTAATATTCTAACCTGAATCGTGAGAAAACCACAAATATCTCAGAACATTTGAACTGCCATAATTTTAGGAGGTGATGGTGGACTAGATAGGATGAGATATCATTGTATCGCAATCTGCACCTGACATAAGAACCCATATAACCTGAGGAATTGGTCTAATCTAACATTGACCAGATGTGTCTTCTCTTCCTCATAACCCTAAGGGTCTGTTTGGTTGGAGGGGAATGGAGGAAAGGGGAGGGGAGGGGAGGGGAGGGAAGGGTTTTTTTTAATAGTTTTCTTGTTTGGTTCAATTTTTAGGAGGGGGGGGGGGGGGGGGGGGGGGGGGGGGGGGAAGGGGGCAACACCCCTCCTGAGCCAATTTTGGCTCCCCTCCAAAAGTGGGGGGATTTGGATGGGAGAGAAAATAGGGCTAATTTTTTAAAGTGTCTAGACTAAAATGCCCTTTAAAAAATCTAAATCTTAAAAAAACCCTTCTCCCTACTAGCAACGACTGTTTCTCTCCCAATCTCCCGCTCTCTCTTTCTCCCTATCCCGTCCGCCGTTCGCACGCAGCCGTCCGCCGTTCGCACGCCGCCGTCCGCCGTTCGCACGCCGCCGTCCGCCGTCTGCCGTCCGCCGTCTGCCTCTGTATTCATCAAGGTATGTTGTTAACGATGTATTCTTGGTGGGTTTGGTGTTGGGTTTAGTTTGGTTTGGTTGGTATTTTCTTCATGATCTATTCTTGCTGACGATGTATTCTTGCTGAAAATATTACCAACCAGCATCATGAAGATCTGATTCACTTGAAGATCTGATTTCAATCATAGATCATTATTTAATTGCTGAAGAAAATTTTCTTTTCAGTTTGAAGATCTGATTTCAATCATAGATCATTATTTAATTGCTGAAGATCATTTTTCAATCATAGATCATTCATTTAATTTTCCAATATTAAATGAATGTGATATTTTCTTCATGATCTTGCTGACGATGTATTCTTGCTGACGATGTATTCTTCATGATAGCGACCAAGAATACATCGTTAACGATGTATTCTTGCTGAATATTCTCTCAGATTGTAACTAGTTGTGTACAATGTTTCATTCTAATTTAATTTTATGAATGTTTCATTGTGTCAGATGGATAATCAAGATTGGAAAATATTACGCAATAGATGGTTTGATTTGCGCCGAAGAGCTGTAGCAACATTCATATGTTTTGTTGCTTATTACTATGTTAGGATGTCTCGGAAGAGAAAAATTAGTTATAGTATGAGTTCCGAGAGAGAAAGGGTACGTGAAGAAATAATGGGTCGAATTTGTAGCAGTGAAACTAGTAGAAATATATTAAGAATGGGTCCTCAATCTTTCATAACCTTGTGTGGTATGTTGGAAAAATGAGGGTGGGTTACGACCCACACGATGGTCAAGTGTGGAAGAACAAGTTGCAAAAACAATTTACATATTAACACATAATGCTAAAAATCGTGAAGTAAACTTTTGGTTCCGTCGTTCTGGCGAGACGATTAGTCGTCATCTTCATCAAGTGTTGAGTGCTATCCTCCAATTGGAAGAAAAGTTCCTTGTACAACCCGATGGCTCAACAGTTCCTCCTGAAATAGATGGTAGCAGTAGATTTTACCCATATTTCAAGGTAAACAGTTATCATTAAATTACTATACACTCAACCATTGTCATGATACATTAATATTTTATTAATCTAAAAATGTTGTCTCAGGATTGTGTTGGTGCCATGGACGGGACACATATACGTGTCAAAGTATCTTCTAAAGATGCTCCCCGATATCGTGGTAGGAAAGACTACCCAACACAAAATGTGTTAGCAGCATGCACATTTGATTTAAGGTTCACTTATGTGCTCCCTGGATGGGAAGGCACTGCATCTGACTCAAGAATTATAAAGAATGCATTAAGATGAGAAGATAGGCTTAAAATTCCTCAAGGTAATTAAGACCTCATAATACATTGAAATTATTTATTTGTTTATTTTCAAACTATCACATTCATTATTTACTTTGATTATAGGAAAATATTACCTTGTGGATGCTGGCTTCATGTTGACAAGTGGACTGATTACACCTTATAGAGGAGTTTGCTATCATTTGAAAGAATATTCAGCAAGAAATCCACCTCAAAATCATAGAGAATTATTTAATCTTCGTCATGCATCATTACGCAATGCAATTGAAAGAGCCTTTGGTGTATTAAAAAAAAGATTTGAAATTTTATCAAATTCAACAGAGCCTACTTATGGAGTCAAAGCTCAAAAACTAATCATTATTGCATGTTGCATTCTCCATAATTATCTAATGAGCATAGACCCAGATGAAGACTTCATAGCTGAAGTAGATGCAGAACTTGCAAATGAAAATGTATCTCACGACAATTATCAAGCTCCAAGAGGCGATAATGAGGAGGTTGCTCAGGGTGAACTTATAAGAGATAGTTTAGCAAATCAAATGTGGACAGATTATCAAAATGATTGTTTGGACTGAATTATGATGAAAATGAATGTTGTTGTTGTGGATTTTTTCACATTACTGTATGTTGTAATGCTGATTTTGTTTAAATAAGACATGAAGTCTTTATTATTACATTGTTAATTTTTTCCTTCTCTAATTTTATTAATTTTGTTTATGCTATATTTAATAAATATTACAGTATGGCACCAAGAAAACAATTATCGACAAACAATGGTAGGGAAAGCTTGACCTGGACAAGAGACATGGATGATGCTCTTATCGATGCTTTCATGCACGAGTGTGAAAAAGGTAACAAAGTTAGTGGTACCTTTACCACCACTGCGTACGATAACATTGTGAATGAGCTTAGTGTATTGTTTGGGAGGAAAATTGACAAAGATAAGGTGAAAAATTGTTGGAAAACATTGAAAAAGAACTTTTCAGATGTTTACGATATTTTTAAAAATGGTATGAGTGGTTTTGCTTGGAATCCAACTACTCATCTATGGGATGCTGAGCCTGAAGTTTGGGATGTTGTGATACACGTAAAGTTCCTTAAATCTTGTTTCTCACATTTATATATCATTATTAAGTTAGTGGCTAACAAGCAGTAAAATTTTCCTTTTTTGCAGTCAAAACCTAAAGCAGCATACTGGAAAAATACTCCAATTCCGAATTATGAGAAGATGGTGAAACTTTATGGGATTAATCGAGCTACTGGAGAAAAAGCTGAGACTGCATCTGAGATGAGAAAACGAGGATATTCAGCCACTGAACAAGACTTGTTTGAATTCATTGATGATCTTGATAATTGCATCACTCAGAATGGGTTTTTTTTGGAGAATCTCTCTGTTTCTCTCCCAATCTTGATGCGATCTCTATCCCCTGCTGCTGCCGTCTCCACCAAAAAAGTAATCAAGTGCATAATTTGAGTTAATTTTACCCAAAATATTAGTATCATTTATGCCACTAAAGTAAAATTTATTTTTGTTTAGCTAGAGAAATCATGTCATCGTTGAGATGGCTAAAAACCAGGCATCTTTCATGATGTGAAAGAATTTGATATGTTTGTAAAGAAATTTTCTTAATTCAACTATTGTACAAAAGCACACATTTATACAATTCTAGGACTCTAAATGGAAACTCCATTTAGATCCACAATTCTAGCTACGATCTACAATTTTAGGACTCTAAATGGAAATAAAAGATAATTACATAACAACATATAAATCTAGAATCGTTTCCGTTATGAGGCTTTTGATTGTGCTGACTTTTCTCCTTAATACTCTCCCTCAAGTTGGTGTGTATGTTGATTAAACCCAACTTGATCAAGAATGAAGTGAACTGCTTTGAACTCAAGGGCTTGGTGAACATATCTGTAGGGAGTTCATGCGTTCGGATGTGAAAAGTTTTGACAATGCCCCTTTGTACCTTCTCATGAACAACATGGCAATCAATTTCGATGTGCTTTGTTCGCTCATGGAAAACTGGATTTGACGCAATGTGAATGGCCGCTTGATTATCTCAAAATAATGGGACTGCAGCTTTATAATAAATGTCACGCCCCGCTTTCCAAAAATACGGAATACGAGCACGTAACAAAAGCCCAGCGAATGATTTTCATCATCCATAAGCTGTTCAGGAATTCTTTACAACATATCACAATAAAATCAGAGTCGGAAGCCCGAAAAGTCAACCATATGCACATATGAACTAAGTACCAACAAGAATATTTGAAATAAAATATATAAATCTCAAATAGTCATGATCTGAAATACACAAATAAATCCTGGGTCACATTGTCCAAATACAAAAATAAATCCAAATACATGAATGCAATTATTGTTCAAGCAAACTACAAGAAATAATAATAACAAATGCAGCACTAATACTTCATGTCACCAATACCGTCTGGAACCTGTTCTCCAAAATCTGCAATTTAATAGAATGCAGGAAAGAGGAAAAGAGAAAAATAAGTACCCATCAATTGCAAGTTACGGACCACTTATAATATAGGATACAAGCACATGGGAAAACTAACTAACAACATGGTATAAGTATGATGTCCAAAATAAACAACTAGCATGGCAAAGTGAACAAGTGTAAATGGCATGAATCAAGTGTCAAGTAATCAAGTAAACAGGTAAACATGTAATAGGTATCAGGTAACAAGTAATCATGTAACATGTCTCAAGTATCAAATCTCATGCATCATGTAGTCAAGTATCAAGTCTCATGTATCATATTCAGGTGTCACGTATTAAGTCTTGTAGTTGTTACTATCTAGGTAGCACTTTATGCGCCCCATATTATAACACATGGTTGCTACAGAAAACACTTTCGCTTTAGATTTCATAGCGAACCATAAAGGGCAGTGTACTCAGGAATTCACAGAATCACAGAATTTGGTCGGTAAACTTGGTTGGTAACTTGATCGGTAAACTTGATCGGTAACAGAATATTAACTTGATCGGTAAACTTGATCCGTAACTTGATCGGTAACATGTCATACAGGAAACACAAGTCTCCTTCCGAGTACACGTTTCTGCACTATCCACTACTAGAACTTTCCCATTAAACCCCGACATGATTAATTATTATTATTCTCAAACAGGCAGGTATAAGCATAAAACAGTGTCAAACCAATATAGTATAATCAGTATTAGGTCTAGGGTGACAAATAAGCATGCATAGATGATAGACAGCCACATAAACGAGCAAAACAGTGTATGTTCATATTCAGGACAGCATGACAGTACAGTACTAAAACAGTAAATCCCGTCGCTACAAAAATGCAAATCTAGATCCGTCGAAGAATCTAGAAAATAGACCTCCACACAAATCCATTGAGTATAAATAAGTCATATAGTAATTCACAACATCATAACTCAAAACAGATTTGAAAACAGAAAACATGTTCAGCCAGGAATTAAGAAAACGAATTCAAGAGCATGAAAACAGCATGAAAACACATTAAATAAATCCACGAAAAATCTGGGGTATTAATATCTAAACATCATGATTTAGGGTTATTAATATGTCCACACCTATTATTTCACATGGGTCTTAATCCAAACACAAATTCACACCATTATTCACATACATGACTAAAAATCAAGAATTTGGCAATTCCTAGGTTATTTCATATCAAGATTTGTATCATGAGTCATCTATGACTAAATTATCACAATAGAGACAAAATCCATCAAGGAAAACACAATCTAAGGTTGTGTCTAGACCCAACTACACTATAGGTGAACTTTTTGACTTGTATTAAACAAATGAATTGGAGTACAAGTTACTTGCCTTACCGAAGACAAAAACGAAGAACAATAAAAATAACGGGAACAGATTCCCGGCAACGAACAAAAATCACGAACGAAAATCTACAAACGAATGAATCCAAGCAAACTTGATCGAAAATCTCTACACGAACAATTCCACCAAAAGAGAGATGATCCAAGAGGGATGATGACAATAGTGGCTTGCGGCCACAAGAGAACACCAAGAAAGAGAGACTAGGGATGATATATATATATATATATATAAGGGGATTAAGGTTAATGGGTAATTGAGTTGTGGGTAATTAGGAGTAGTAGTAGGATTTGTTTAATGGGTATGGATAATGATTAATTTCATAGGATAACAAATACGATTTAAATAAAAGATCAAATCGAATAGAGAAATAATAAATAAAAGTAGGATTATATATCAAAATATATATTGATCTACAAGATAGAAATTATTTGAAATAGAACAAGGCAAAAGCAAACTGGGGAAGGGTAACAAAACAGAGAGCTAAGGGGAAAGGAACAAAGCAGGGACAACACCAGAAAAAGAAGGAAGGGAATAACAATGGGATCAAATGGAACGCAGAAAGAGAATAAACATTATCAAAAAGGAAAGAATCAACACCAGATAACAAAGCAATAAGAGAGTCGCCAGAACTGAAATCAAAGAGAGAAAAGACAGGGAAGAATTGAATCAAACAAAAAGTCAACGGATGAGAACAATTGCAAGAGATAGGAGAAACCAAAACAATGCAAGGAAGGAGAAACAACAATATGATCCTGGGACCTGTGGGTTATGGGTCCACCATGCTTCCGCTATGCTACTCTGATGGTGACGTTTCAAGCTGCAGACAAGTCGTTGTAGACCACGCGACAACAAGCGACGATCCGAGAAGAAAGAAAAGAATGAGACACCAGATTAAAATTGGGCTTTAGAGGAGGGTTTTAATTTAAATAATTAGGTCAAAATTAATGAGCATTAACAAAAATAATATTAATAATACAAAAATCAATACATAATAATAATAAAATAATAATGATAAAAATAATAAAAATAATAAAAATAATAATAACAATAATAATCATAAACATACTGGTAAAAATAATAATAATAATAAAATATTAACAATACTGGTAAGGATAATAATACAAGACAGAAAATAATTTGGGATTCATCATTTTGGTGAAAGTAGTTCAATATTAACATAAAAAATAAAATAGTAAGAAAAATACAATAATAATAATAGTAATAGTAATAACAATAATAAAAATAATACTAATAATAATAAGGAAAACAATAATAATAGTAGTAGTAGAAATTCTTTGATGTGGGTTCGCCTCATTTATATCCATCTGTAAACTTGCCTTCTCGACATCAAGTTGCAGGTTTGCCTCCACGACAACAGGTTGCAAGTTACCATTTGGATATTCGATTGCACATTTTTCCTCCCAGATATCTAGTTGAAATTTGCCTCCATTGATGTTTAGTTGCATGTTTGCCATCTCGACATCCAGTTGCAATAAAATGATGAATGAGATGATGCAATCTTCCACACGTATTTAGATATTAATTGCTCAATTTAAGTACGAAGTTACATTTTGAAATTTGTGATATTAAAATACACAGTTATTCGAAATAACAAAATTTTTGTTATAGAAAACAATTTATAGAAGATTCAAAATATAACAAATAATAATCGAAATACACAAAATATTCGAATATATATATATATATATATATATATATATATATATATATATATATATATATAAAGAAAATATAGGTAGGAGAAGAATGGATTTTATACTCAATAAATAGTTAACAAAGGAGGACGACTACAAGGGACGAAAGAAAATAAGAAATCAAAGAATCGAATATGAAGGAAGAGGAACGAGGAGGCACAAGCAGAATTTGAAGAGAATATGGCCGGAAAGGAATAACTAGCATGATACTCAAAATGAATCAACAAATGAAGATGAATGCCAGGGACGGAAAGCCATGAACGACCCACGAGCTGAGATAAGAAGGAATCAAAAGAAATGGAATAAGACTGATATTCAGATCAATGTTGGTAATAATTCATTTATGCATGTATGGTTGGTGAAACGTTGAGCAGATTCCAGATCGAGTCAAGCTTGTCTAATATATTAGGCAACTAATACATTAGCCAAACCGGGTGCTCTGATACAACAAAAAAATCCTGTCAAGCCCCGCATCCCAAAAATACGGAATACGAGCACGTCACAAAAGCCCAGGGAATGATTTTCATCATCCATAAGCTGTTCAGAATTTCTTTACAACATATCACAATAAAATCAGAGTCGGAAGCCAGAAAAGTCAACCATATGCACATATAACTAAGTACCAACAAGAATACTTGAAATAAAATATATAAATCTCAAATAGTCACGATCTGAAATATACAAATAAATTCTGGGTCACATTGTCCAAATGCAAGAATAAATCTAAATATATGAATGCAATTATTGTTCAAGCAAACTACAAGAAATAATAATAACAAATGCAACACTAATACTTCATGTCACCAATACCGTCTGGAACATGTTCTCCAAAATCTGTAATTTAATAGATTGCAGGAAAGAGAAAAAGAGAAAAACAAGTACCCATTAATTGCAAGTTACGAGCCACTTATAATATAGAATACAAGCACATGGGGAAACTAACTAGCAACATGGTATAATTATAATGTCCAAAATAAACAACTAGCATGGCAAAGTGAACAAGTGTAAATGGCATGAATCAAGTGTCAAGTAATCAAGTAAACAGGTAAACATGTAACAGGTATTAGGTAACAGGTAATCATGTAACATGTCTCAAGTATCAAATCTCATGCATCATGTAGTCAAGTATCAAGTCTTATGTATTATATTCAGGTGTCACGTATTAAGTCTTGTAGTTATTACTATCTAGGTAGCACTTTATGCGCCCCATATTATAACACATAGTTGCTATAGCAAACACTTTCGCTTTAGATTTCATAGTGGACCATAGAGGGCAGTGTACTCAGGTATTCACAGAATCACAGAACTTGGTCGGTAAACTTGGTCGGTAACTTGATCGGTAACAGAATATTAACTTGATCGGTAAACTTGATCGGTAAACTTGATTGGTAACTTGATCGGTAACATGTCATACAGGAAACACAAGTCTCCTTCCGAGTACACGTTTCTGCACTATCCACTACTAGATCTTTCCCATTAAATCCCGGCATGATTATTTATTATTATTCTCAAACAGGCAGGTATAAGCATGAAACAGTGTCAAACCAACATAGTATAATTAGTATCAGGTCTAGGGTAACAAATAAGCATGCATAGATGATAGACAGTCACATAAACGAACAAAACAGTGTATGTTCATATTCAGGACAGCATGACAGTACAGTACTAAAATAGTAAATCTCGTCGCTACAGAAATGTAAATCCGGATCCGTCAAAGAATCTAGAAAATAGACTTCCACACGAATCCATCGAGTATAAATAAGTCATATAGTAATTCACAACATTATAACTCAAACAGATTTGAAAACAGAAAACATGTTCAGCCAAGAATCAAGAAAACGAATTCAAGAGCATGAAAACAATATGAAAACACATTAAATAAATCTACGAAAAATCTGGGGTATTCCCTCATATGTCTAGAATCAAAAAATAAAGTTTCAGAATTTTTCAGGAAAAATAGACCAGGTATCAAAAATAAGAAAGCAACACAAAAACATAGTTTAACGAATTTGAAAATCCCAACACTGCTGTACGAAAACTAAGATATCTCGCAACCAGTGAAACGAAATCCAATTCCGCCAAAGGCATATGAAAATAGATAGAATTTACTAACTTTCACATTTCACAAACAATTTTCATACAGTAAAAGGAATCATAGTGAAAACAGAGTTCTTTATAGAACAGCGAGCAAAATACAGCATGTATAGATTTTAGAAACGATCATGAAACACCACATAAAACTTATCAAGAAAATTAACCAAAATTCTGGGTAATCTCTAACTTAATAAAGAAATACTGACCAAAATATTGGCTCTAAACAATATGTATAATATAGTTTTTGAAAATAGTTTGTTAACAAAATCAACGAAAAACAGAATCTAGAAACGAGCGAAACCTCTGTACCAAAATAATCATAACTCAGTCATACAAAATCCAAATCAAGCAAAGTCAGTGGGGTTTGAAAATAGACTAAATTATCTAAAATTCTCGTTTTATGCCGAAATTAAGATACTGACTGTAGCATAGACGAAAACAGCAATCAAAACAGAAAAGCGACAAACTACAGATTTTTCCCTTAAAAACAAAATCAACATAGATTCAAGAATATTGATCCAAACACATCCAAACTTGAATTAAAACCTACCAAATGTCTAAACATCATGATTTAGGGTTATTAATATGTCCACACCTATTATTTCACATGGGTCTTAATCCAAACACAAATTCACACCATTATTCACATACATGACTAAAAATCAAGAATTTGGCAATTCCTAGGTTATTTCATATCAAGATTTGTGTCATGAGTCACCTATGGGCAAATTATCACAATAGAGACAAAATCCATCAAGGAAAACACAATCTAAGGTTGTCTCTAGACCCAACTACACTATAGGTGAACTTTTTGACTTGTATCAAACAAATAAATTGGAGTACAAGTTACTTGCCTTAAACGAAGATGAAAATGAAGAACAATAAAAATAACGGGAACGGATTTCCGGTAACGAACAAAACTCACGAACGAAAATCCACGAACGAATGAATCCAAGCAAACTTGAGCAAAAATCTCCACTCGAACAATTCCACCAAAAGAAAGATGATCCAAGAGGGATGATGACAATAGTGGCTTGCGGCCATAAGAGAACACCAAAAAAGAGAGACTAGGGATCAGAGATATATATGTAAGGGGATTAGGGTTAATGGGTAATTGGGTTGTGGGTAATTAGGAGTAGTAGTAGGATTTGTTTAATGGGTATGGATAATGATTAATTTCATAGGATAACAAATAGGATTTAAATAAAAGATCAAATCGAATAGATAAAGTAATAAATAAAAGTAGGATTATATATCAAAATATATATTGATCTACACGATAGAAATTATTTGAAATACTACAAATACAAATAACAATAGAAATAGATTTTTAAATTAACAATCAAGAGTAAAAGATAAAATCACACGAATAACAAAAATAACAATAATCATAAAAAAATCATAAACATAGATATAATAATCCAAAGCATAATAAAAATATTTGTATTATAAAAAAAATATCATTGGGAACTAGTTATAAATAAACTACTGATTAAAAATAGGTTTCAACAGAAGATTTAACAACATATTTTAACAAAGAATTTGAAAGCAGAAAAATTAATTTACAAAAATTTTTAATATAGAAAAATATACATAAAATATGAGTTTGGGGAAACAGGGTTTACAATCAACGTTCAAATCTTTGAAAATATTAAACAATTATGTAACTTCATAGCAAGTTGTAGCCATTGATCGATACTCCGCCTCGGCACTTGATCTAGAGATGGTGGTCTGTTTCTTAGTCTTCCAAGATATCAATGAATTGCCTAGAAAGATACAATAACCTGTTCTAGAACGTCTCGTGTCTTTACACCTTGCCTAATCTGCATCACAGCAGGCTCTAAGTTGCAGTGAACCTGTAGAGGGTAGAAAAATGCCTTGGCCTGGTGAAGATTTGATATAGCACAGGACCTTGTAAGCTGCATCCAAATGTGGTTGACGTGGTTTTTCCATGAATTGACTTAGAATGTGTACGACATAAACAAGGTCTGTTCTTGTGATCGTGAGGTAGATGAGCCTCCCAACTAACCTCCTATACTGTGAAGCATCTTGCAATAACTCACCATCTCCTCGTGTTAATGACAAGTTTTGTTCAACTGGAAAATTTGAAGGTTTTGAACCAAGAAAGCCTGCGTCTTCTAGCACTTCCACGACATAATTTCTTTGACACAACACTATGCCTGCCTTCGACCTTGCTACTTCAATCCCAAGAAAATATTTTAACTTTCCCATGTTTTTGAGTTTGAATTGCTTGGCAAGAAATTGTTTTGTCTCTTCAATGTCTTGAATGCTATTTTCTGCTAATATAACATCATCACCATACACAAGGAGGGCCAAAAATTTACCTTCTGATGCTCGTACAAAGAGGCAGTAATCCGACCAAGATTGCCGAAATCCAGCCGTTTGAAGTGCAGTGGTGAGCTTCAAAAACCACTGGCTTGAAGCTTGCTTCAAGCCATATAGTGACTTATGAAGTTTACAGACTCTATGCTCCCCCTTGCGTCCAAATCCAGGTAGTAACTGCATGTATATGTCTTCATAAAGATCACCATTCAAGAATGCATTATTGACATCCAATTGATGGAGATGCCATTCCTGTATCGAAGCAAGACTAAGAAGCACTCGGACTGTTGTGAGCTTGGCTACGGGTGCAAAAGTTTCTCTGTAGTCGATACCCTCGACTTGACTGTATCCCTTGGCCACTAAACATTGTCATCCGGGTTGTATTTGATTAAAAATTTTTATTTTCTTAATTTTTTGAATAGAGGAGGGAAGGAGAGAGAAAGAACAAAAAATAATTAAATAAATATAGGAGTTGTTTTGGGTGAGAGATTTGAATTTGAGTTTTGGGGAGAAACTTTTAGAGGGAAAATATGTTTTGTGCGATTAAAATTAAGAAATAGTGATGTACGCGAGAGAGAGAGAGGGAGGTGACACCAAACTCCATGTATTATTATTTTGCAAGGCTGTGATCTAATCATTCATTGCTCTCCTCCATTTGGGATCCAAGATAGCCTGTGAAAAATTTCTAGGTTCCTTTTCAATGGAAATTTGGCTGTGAAGGCTTTGTGGTTAGGGAAGAGCTGATTATAAGACAAGACATCTGAAATAGGGTGAGTGATGGTACTTGTTTGTTTGACCTCGGTTGTGGAAGCCGACGAACCGGAACGTGAGGGAAGTACCGCCTCAATATGGAAGCCCTGTAATGTAGTGGAAGGTCTTGTTGGGCAAGTAGATCGGCGAAGTAGTTCTGGTTGTGTTTGAGGTGGGGAATCGTGAGACTCAAATTGGAGGGTTTGGTGAGGAGCACGATCAATTGTTGAGGATGTGGTGTTATGAGAAATATCACGAGGATCTGGTGATTGAATGTCAACAGAAGGAATGCAATTTGAATTAGGTTAATTTGGTGAAGATATGGCAAAAGAGGTGGGAGCTGAATTAACTAGAGGGTTTTGTGGAGGCATGTCATCATCGATGGGAAGTGTTTGAGTTGAAGAAGGAGACAAAAGGATTGAAGGTATGGAATCACGTGTATGGAAAGGTAGAGAATAATGGGTATCATGTTTATATGGAAACTCATCTTCATGGAAAATTACATCTCTAGACACTAGAATCTTTTGATTATGCAAGCTAAAAATTTTATATCCTTTTTGTCCATAAGGGTAACCAAGAAACACGCATTTCCTTGCTCTTAGGTCAAATTTTGTGGGTCTGAGTGGATGTGTAGATGTGAAGCACTTGCAACCAAAAAACTTTGAGATGAGAATAATTTGGCACTTTATAAAAATGTTTTTCAAATGGAGTTTTACCTTGGAGGAGAGGAGTGGGGGTCCGATTGATGAGGTATGTTGTTGTAAGAATGGATTCACCCTAGAACTCTTTAGGTAAATGTGCCTGAAAGAGTAAGGCTCGTGCAACATTCAATAAATGTCTGTGCTTGCGTTTAGCAACCCCATTTTGTTGTGGGGTGTTGATGCAACTGGTTTGGTGGAGAATGCCCTTAGAAGGATAAAAGGTTGGGCACTTGAACTCTGGACCATTATCACTCCTAACTGTTTTGACTCTTTTGTCGAATTGGTTTTCAGTTAAATTGATGAATTGTATGAGAAAACCTCTTGCTTTTGATTTGTGTTTCATGAGATAGACCTAGGTTGCTCGGGAATAATCATCGACAATAGTGAGGAAGAATTTTGCCCCAAAAATTGTGGGAACATGATACCCCCCTATGTCCATATGGATTAATTCAAAACAAGAATGACTAATGGTATTGCTTAAAGAAAAACTTTGTCTGGTAAGCTTAGCTAAAGGACAGATTGAACAATTACTTGCAATGCAAGATTTATTTGCTGGAAAAGAAATTAAAGATGAAACTTTGTTTGACGGGTGCCCGAGCCTTTGGTGCCATAGGTCAGGTGATGGGGAGTTTACTATATTACACGTTCCTTCCTTGGAAAATCTGAGGTAGTAGAATCCTTCATCCTCAATTCCCGTCCCAATCATCTTCCCGGATTGTAGGTCCTGAATGAAACAGATTTGTCTTAGAAAGATGGTGATATAAAATGAATCAAATGCAAGTTTACTGATTGGATGAGATTGAGATAATAATTGGGGACACATAACACATTATGAAGAGTGAAAATAGAAGTGAACGTGACCGTTCCAATGTGGGAGACTTTGAGTTTGGTTCCATTAGGCAATTTAACAAAATGATTGTGTGTGGGCTTGGATGTGATGAGCAGGAAAAAATCACAAACTATGTGGTCACTGGCACCAGTATCAAGGATCTATATGGATGTTCCTTTATTTCGATAAATAGCATTTACTTGACCTGACAGTTCCTCATAGTTAGGAATATTACCAACCACATTGACCGCAGATTCCTTACCTGCTCCCAGCATCTCAAGCAATTGATCTACATTTGAGGTCCCTGCTCCAGCTTGATCTGTGTAGTGTATGTAGAGAGAGTGGCTTTTCTTCTCCCATGGTTCTGAGGTATGCGAAACTGCAGACCCTTTCTTGTCGGCCTCCAATTTCAGAAGGTCTTCCTTGCCCATGGGGTAATATCTTGATGCCTGGTTTTGGTTCTTTAGGTCTCAAGAATGATTTGCTCTGATACCACGAAAGAATTTGATATATTTGTGAAGAAATTTTCTCAATTCAACTATTGTACAAGAGCAAAAATTATACAGAAATTCCATCTTGCTACGATCCACAATTCTAGGACTCTAAATGAAAACTCCATTTAGATCCACAATTCTAGCTATGATCCACAATATTAGGATTTTAAATGGAAATAAAAGATAATTATATAACGACATATCAAACTAGAATCGTTTCAGTTATGAGGCTTTTGATTGTGCTGAATTTTCTGCTTAATATGATGTTTCTACATTTAGAATAATTTTTTACCAATCCACAGCTCCTAATAGGAAGTCGGATATGCAGGACTCCTAAGGCTCGCAGGACATCAACCTAGACCACTTTGCTTCTTGGGTATTTAATGAACAAGTGGTCCCTGTTTTCCACAACCCCACTACAAAACTCAGTTTGTAGGCATATTTGGTTGTCTCTTTACATCGTTCTCTTTGGTCAAGATCGCATTGTTGAGGACCAACCAAATCAAGGCTCAAAATTTGAGCAGTGCCTTTGCTTACCATGGTGGTGTATAACTTCTAAAGTGGATTCTATAGTAAAGTGATTGTACCAAGAAAGAGTCGTTTCATTCTAGTCCCCATGCTCTGTTGTTTTGACCTAAACCACACCTTACCCCTGTCAAGGAGATGAACTGACGATATTTTTGATCTAAGATTTTGGAAGAGGAGGGAAATGATAAGTAAGAAGAGGGTGGCGATGCTGTAGTGAAGAAAGAAATTAAGGAACATGGTTCTCTCTCTCTCTCTCTATCTCTCTCTCTCTCTTCTTTTACATAATTCGAATGATAATATTGAATTTGAGTTTTGAAGTTATTAGTGGTTTCAGTTTGATCTTGTAGATTTTGTGGGAATTAATGGAAGATGTTGTAGATTCATAAAATTTGTAGAAGAAATTATTGGGTTTCTATGGAGAAGAAGATGATCCTTTGGGAAGAAAGGGAGGATGCATTACCGTAAAGATGATCGTTCACCTTGTCAGGATTATTGTAAAAAAGTCTTTGGCAAAAGGGGCGTGTTTAGACTCCGGACAACTTTTTTTTTTGATAGGGCATCAGTTCTGAATGTAGGTCTATGTAAATTGAGCCCTTGCGGGTAGAGGAGGATGAAGAAGCTATACCTCCCAATGGGGAAACAATAAGGCACCCGGTCCAGTTGGATTCAAGATCATGTTGTACCATATATTCTGAGAAAATATCAAAGATGACCTAATTCCAACTGCGAATCTATTCTAAGACCACCAATTAAGACTTGGCCGCCACAACTTTTGGTAAGTCATTCTCATTCCCAAGATGGAAGACTTGTGTAGGTGATTTTGTAACTCGATGAATTCCAAATAAGACTGAATTCGAAGTTCCATAGGATCTTTACACTTCACTTCGTACAATTTTATAAGGAATTAAAACTTTTTATACAACAATGATTTCATTAATGCAGCGGAATTATAAATTACAACATGATATGAATTAAATAGAAACTTGAACATTTATTTAAGCAGCATTCATTCTTCAGTCTTATCATTCCCTTTATCCTGCATAGAAACTGTGGGCACGTCAGTTGCATACAACTGACGCTAGGATATAATATATCAATTTCTCTTACTTAGAAAATACAGACTTGTCACAAACAAAGCTAAGGGGACTATTCTATTGATGTCGTGTGTGAATGTGCACTTAATCCTTAATGCAGTTATTTATATTTAATGACACTAATGCGCACTTGTTCGGATTCTATGCATCTCATACTACATAGGTCCGAGGGCAAGCCCTTAATCGTTCTTCATCTTGTAGGGTTGATTCCCTCGCCATGAGTTAAACTACTACGCTAACTACGGTAAGTATCCTAGGTGTTCTATGAGTTACTTGCCCATGTCCAGACATCCTGAAGAGAATCCTACGCCATGACATGACGCATCATGCAGGCATCCTATGGACAATTCGCCTCCGCCATGGAACTATGGCACTATGTAGTCGCTGAGCACCCCATAAGCGTCGCCACGGTCCCGATATCCAGGAGAAGTATCCATGCCCTGACATGACTCATCATGTGGACATCCTGTGAACACTCTTACACCGTAGATCTGAGGCCCTCATACTTATGTTTTTCTCTTACTTTCATCACATCTCTACTATGTGTCTAATCCTTAGATAATTGAATCATGAATAAAATCAATACTCTAGAATTAGCGTTATCTCTACATCGGTCTTAAACATCAATCATTAACCATGACCCAATCTTGTTCTTTATTTGTCACATTTCTCTTTCAAAAATTTCATTCATGCCAATGTAACGACTTAGCTAAAAGCCTAGTCTCAATTCTCTTTTCATGCCAATGTAACGACTTAGCTAAAATGAGAGTATTCATATTCACAAATTTCATATTTCATCATGTTTCTTGTATTTCATTTTTCATGTACATCGCATAATTTAAACAACAATCTCATATTTAATCTTACTCAATTTTTCCATGTCAAAAATCTCATTTTAAAACTCTACACAAAATTTCTCTATATTCAAAAAATATTCGTTGTCTTTAATTACGAAAAATCATAATCTAAGAAACTTTATTAATTTCTTTTACTCAAAACTGCTTCTAATTCTCATTATAATAAGCCAAAATTTGTAGAAATAATTTTCATGTAGTCTAGGTTTTTTTAGAAAAATTCTAATATTTTTTCTCAATTTTTTTTTATACATTTAAAACTACCCAAATTTAAAAAAAAAAAAAAACAAAAACAAAAAACCCAAAAAAATTGGCCAAGGCCGAATTCGAACCCATGCACAAACGCCCCGCTCATGAACAATGACCGCCCCAAATCGCACCCGTCGACCAGTAAGACCGGAGTGACTAACCGATATATAGAGAATTTATTATATATTTAAGTTTTGGCTTTCGATTTTGAGTAAAAATCATATTTTCAGAAAAACAGAATCTCTTACAAGACTCGAATCCAGACCAATAGCTCCGCTCATGAACAGTAACATACCCAATGCGCACCCGAAGACCAGTAGGTCTGAGTGACTAACCGGTATAGGAATTGATTAAAATGTTTTTGTACAAAATGCACTGAAACTAGTTCTTCTTTTAGCAAACTCGATTTTTCTCACTTTATTTGTACTTATAAAATCTAGATCTTTTCCAGAATATTATTTCTTTGAAAAACAGTAACTTACATTTTATTAGATTGTCAAAAATCTCATTTTTACACATAGTAGACTATTTTTCTTTAGTTCTTTAAAAAAGTGGATCATGAATACATTTTCGACATAGGAAATCTTTCTTTTTAGAATAATCTTTTGTCACCATATTCTCCCTTTCATTCATAATGAGTTCGTACAACTCTTTTCATTCTTTAGCTATAACCTCTGTTTTCCATGTTATGTATTTTGAGTGCATTTTCTTTTTTCCTTGCATTTGATGCAGTTTGTATCTCTCTTGGACCGTATATTGGATTTTATTTTCAATATATATTCATTTTATTATTCTTGTCTTATTTTATTTGAATTCTTGATTCTTTGTTCGCCTCTTGTTTCGTTTCATTTGACCGAGCTGTTATTTTGATCCTCTTTATTTATTTGTTCATACCCTATATTATTTTTCTATTATTTGTTCATTTGCTTTATCTTGATTTTTGGATCTCTTCTTACCCATTAGCATTCTAATATCCAAACCCATTTATACACAACCCTATAACTACCCATTAATTGTCCACTTAACCATTTACCCTATTTTATACCCATAACCATTTATTTATTATCCTAAAACCCAATATCCACCTAACTACCCAAACCCGTTAGCCCATACCCCTATACTCGTTACTACCCATCAGCCGCCCCTACTCTCTTAACCCTAACTCCTTCATACCTATATATTTATACAAAACCCATCTGCCAAAACCCATGCACCTACAGTTGCTACTCTCCTCCCTCCCGTTCTCTCGTCTTTCCCTCTCCCTGAACCCCGACCGCCCGTGCTCCTTCGCCTCTTGCCCCTCCCCTATGTGATCCCGACCAATGGTGGCTCCCCGTTCTCTTCACCCCGACGCACCCTTGGTCCCCTCTTTCGGTGTGCAGATCCCAGACCTGCATCCTCTCCCGGCCGCCAGTACCCCTCCTCTTTCAGTGCTCCCTCAACAATAGCAGCGACAACACTGAGTGCTCGCATCCTCCTCGACGCCAAACCACAGCGACAGCGGCAGCCACTCCTGGCCACCATCGTCCCTGCCGCTCTCTCTTGGTTGCGTGAGTGGGGTCGTGTGGTTGTGTGCTCGTATTGTGTTCATTGGGGTTCTCCGTTCGTTGTTCGTTCATTGTTCGTGGTGTTCGAGTTGTTATTCATGGGCTTTGCTCGCTTTTGGAGTTCGTGTGTTCGTTCGAGTTCTTTGCCGGGAATTCGTCCATTTATTCTTGCTTGGAATCGTTTCATTGTCAGTAATAAGGCAAGTAACTTGTATTCTTTTCTTTGTGTAATACAAGTACTAAATACCGCTTGTAGTGTAGTTGGGTTCTAGAGACAATTTGTGTGTGAATTCTCTTGTTTATCTTGTCTCTATAGTGATGATTTGACCATAGTTGCCTCACGACATACATGACATGATATAACATAGGATTGACCACATCTTATTGCATATATACGTGTTGTTCACGTAATATCTTGTGCTCGTTTGTGTTATTCGTGGTAGACTTATTGTGAACTTGTGAAATACCCTATACCATGTTGTTTGGACATCTAGTACTCTATATTTCGTGTTTGGTTGAGTTTTGGATGAGTTCTATGTGAACTAGTGGATTTTGTGCATATGCGATATTTTCAGTTTTGCTGGCTCTTCTGTTTTGATCAGTATTTTAGACCCTATTAAGGTCAGTATTTGAAAATATTTTGTGAACATGATTTGTAGAGAATTATGTTTATTTTCTAACCCTTTTAGCGGATCTCAATTTTTTTTTACGAGTTGTGAGTTATTCCTATTTTACTACTGAGGTGTATAAAAATTTCCAGACTGCGTTTCCTATAAATTCTGAAGAGTAATATGTTTTTATTGTGATGTTAAAATTATTATTTTAATCTGAATTTTTGCTCAGTACTTCTAGACTTGATTGGGGTTTACCCAAAATTACTATAAATTTTTTTGATGAGTTTTATAATCCATTCTATATTTCCAAACAAATTCTATACTAGCAAATTTTTCATACTGTTCAGTAAAGAACTTGATTTTTGACCTATTTCTACTTGCTGGAATATGAAAGTTAGCCTACTGTATCTATTTTATCATTCTTTTGATGGATTTGGATTTGGATTTATTGTTTGTGAGATATTGCTATTTTCATACTGCAGTGTTTATGATTTCAGATTTACAAAACTGTCAAGTCTTGTTGGTTTCTGATTTTACTTGATTACTCTATTTTTGTTGGAAAATTATGAAACTTGTTTTTCTGTTACTATAAATATAGGGGAATACCCCAGATTTTTCGTGGATTTATTTATCGAGTTTTCATGCTGTTTTCCTGACTTTGAATACGATATTCTGATTTTTGGCTGAACGTATTTTTTAGTTTCAATTCAGTTTTGAGTTATAGTTTTGTGAAATACTATATGACTTATATATGTTTGCTCGATTTAGCCGGGAGTCTATTTTCCAGATTTTTTGACGGATCTAGGTTTTCATGTTTGTAGCAACGAAAATTTTTGTTTTAGTGCAGTACTATCTTGCTGTCCTGAACTAGAAATCTCGTTGTTCTATTCTTTTATGAGTTATCTTTCACCCTTACATGTTTATCTTTCGACATGAACTTGTTAGTTGATCATACCATGTTATTCTTGCCATATTTTGTACTCGCACATACTTGTTTGATAATAATAATAAATAACTAAGCCGGGGTTTAAGGGAAAGATCTAATAGTGGATGGTTTAGAAATGCATACTCGGAAGGAGATCCACTGATCCTATGTGATTACTTGATACATGATACTTGACACGTGATTACTTAAAACCTACATGCAAGATACGTGATTACTTGCCACTTGCACAACTTTACACGTGATACATGATACATGATACATGATACTTGATAGTTGGAGCTTAGAGCTCGATTACTTGATACTTGTTCCTGAGCACACTCCCCTCTATGGTCCACTATGAAATCTAAAGCGAAACTGTTTGATGTAGCAACCATGTAGTAAAAACTGAGATGCATGAAGTACTACCTAGATAGTAATAACTACAAGACTTGATACATGACACTTGAACATGATATATGCTTACTTGATACTTGACTACATGATACATGAGACATGATACTTGACACTTGCTACATGTTACATGAAACTTGATACTTATTACTTGTTTACATGATGCTTGTTTACTTGACACTTGATGCATGCTACTTACACTTATTCATCTTGCCATACTAGTCGTTATATTTTGTTATCATGTTTATTCCATGCTATTTGTTTATCTTTTCCCATGTACTTATATCCTGCACTACAAGTGGCCCGTAACTTGCATTGACGGGAGTTTGCTTTCTTTTTCCTATTCCTGCAATTGTTAAATTGCAGATTTTGGAGAACATGTACCAGATGGTGTTGGTGATATAAGATATTAGTGCAAGAATTTGCTTTTATTATTTTTGTTGCTTATTTTTGAACAATTGTACTTGATTACTTCGATTATTTGTATTTGGGCAATGTGACCCAGGATATTTGACTTGTTCAGATCAAGGTTATTTGAGATTAATATATTTTGTTTCAAGTATTCTTGTTGGTATTTTGGTTCATATGGGAATGCTTGGTTGATTCTTTTGCTTCCGACTTTGATTATTCTTGTGAAATATTGTAAAGATTCCGAACAGCTTATGGATGATGAAAATCATTCGCTGGACTTAGTCATGTATTCGTATTCCGTATTCTCTTTTGGGAAGCGGGGTGTGACATTAACAAAGATCAAGCTCTTAAATTAGTCTTATTCTTACAAAACTAATATTTCTCTTATGTTTCAAGAGGTAACATGGATGATAATCTAGTGACCACAATATTACTCATATATGGCAATTAAGAACACACTTTACCACAAATCAATTTATTTTATAATCCATGGTTTACTAGTTTGCATTCTATAAATTACTCATAGGCACAATTTTTCACATACATTCTACAATTCATTCATAAGCAAATTTTTCATAAAATCGTAATTCCTCAATTCTAGCATGCAAATATACTAACAAACCATCATAACACATCTTAATTAATACATTCCAATTCATTCTACTAACTTTTCATGTAGACCAATTAGAGTTTCTTCTCTTATTAGTCTCTTCAAACAAGTATAGAGCAATCTTTCCTACTTATTTCTAACATGTTCACAATTCTAAATCCTAGAATGGTATCTAAATTAGAAGTTTAAGAAATCACCCACCTCTTGATGAAACAAATGGAAAAACTCCTAAGAAACTCGTTGAACGCATGAATGGTTCCCTTCTCCTTCTAGTTGCGCCACCAGATTAAGCCTTCTCCTCCTTGCTAGAGTGAACCCGAGCTCCCCTCCTTGCTATGTTAGGCCGGCCTCCAAGGTTGCAAGAGCACACAACACACACAACTCTCAATCTTTTTCTCACACTACTCTTTCTTTTTCTCACAATTTGTTTCTTTTTATTTTCTCCTTTCTTGTAAATTTTCAAGTATAAGCCATGAAGAAGATAAAGGGGGTATTTATATACAACTCAAGCTCAAATGGAGGATTGAGATGAGTTTAGATGAGAGGCTAAGATGCATTTAGGAGTTAGAACAATTACCCACCATCACACAACCACATCACCACTCTCTCCATCTCCCCCACACTCAAGATCCAATCAGACCACCCCTCTCTTGCACTTCCACGTGCTTGTGCAATTCACGTGTCACACTATGCATACTACAAAATTAGTTGTACATTAAATTATTAATTTAATTACTTCTTGATCAAGTCTATACTATAAGTTGTATTAATTATTATTAAAAACAACTAATGGGCCAATTAGGTGGGCTAAAGTCGATGGGCTCTCTAATTAAATTAATTAATTTATTTAAGTGGGCTAGAATTAGACTATTAGGCATAGAGATTAAAATAGGCTTTAATTAAAAAGAGAAGAATGTTTATTCATGAAATGAGAATACTTTTTTAAAAAAACTAAAATACATATTAAATTGCACGTGTTGTCTTGAAAAATAAAAGAACGGACTTTACATTAATTGAAAAATTCAGGATGTTACAACTTTTGACAAATCAATCTCCTAAACTGCTCGATAAAAAACATCACCAAAACCTTAGCCACTATACTTGTAGGTTTGTTGACCTGAGAGTTGGTGAGGAACAAACATGCTTCATCAAAAGAACACTCAAAGAAAATGCTTTGTGGATTGTGTTGCCACAAGTGAAGAACGAATTTTTCACTATCATGTAACCAAAGAACCACTCAAAGTCAGAGTATTCTTCTGGCTGTCACAACCCGAGAAAATTCTTTGAAGGAATGACCCGATATCGCAACAAACTATACATACTACAATGCAAAAGTGGAGACCATAGACCACTTAATAATCGGATGCTCGGGAAGTAAGTCGATCTGGATAAAGGTCCCCCTTGAGCATGATGGCTATCAGGCCACTTATATGGAGTTATGAGTGGGTCTATGATGTTGGTCATATCAATGACATGAATTCTCTAATTATGTAGAAATAACTTTTACTTTCATGAGACAAATAATAGTATTTGACAACTCATATGATAAAACTGCTCGAAGTGCTGTTTTTAAGGGGGTTGTAATTTCTTGCTAGGTATCTAAATGAAATTTTATGAATTGGATTTTTTTACTAATGTACTGATCTATGTTCCTACAAAATATTATAATATTTGGAATTTTATTTTCATATGTAAAGTATTTTTCTTTAAGTCTAATAAACTAGAAAACTACCACCATTTGGCAAAAAAGTTACGAGTCTACATATGTTAGGGAGTTCTCTCTTTAACCGAACATGCATATGGGTTGACTTGGGTGGAACTATAAGTCTATTTTCCAATTGGTTGAAGGGCTGCACCTTTACCAAACATTATGCTTTATCCCAGATATGTTTTGACCTGAACTTTTGAAAATTTGTCCCTCCAACAACTAGAGTCTATATATTTACAAATGAAAGTTTGCGTTTTGTGGAAAAAAGATACCTCTATTCATGGCCACTTAAAAAAATTCTAGAAAATGATTTCTGAGTTGATGGTGATGAAAGTTGTGATCGATGAAGAAGATAAGATCCTAATTCCACTATCATATCTACATTCATCATTTGAGCACTTGGTTACTACACTGCTTTACCAAAAAGATTCCATAAATTCGGAGAAGGTGATGGTTGTGCTATTGAATGATGATACCGTAAGAAATTAGTTGAAACTAATTTGGTTGATGAGAGGAGTTTAGGAGAGAAGTGAAAAGGGTGGTGGAAATAATAGGTGCTAGGTTCGACAGCACTCTTGTAAGAAGAAGAGACATCTAAAAAGGGTTGTAAAGAATTGCAGAAGAAAGAAGTAGATGGTTGCTCAAAAGATCACGCAGGTGTTTCTATTTCAGAATATGTTCACCAATACGATGTACTTATTTAGAGTTTGGCAAGGATGATCATGCTGATATGCATTGGAACTTGAGTTCGGGGAGTTCCTCTCTTGTTTTTTTTTCTTCCTTCCAATGGAGACTTGTTTACTACCTACAGAGCTATGAAGGGTCATTTAATTAGAATATACACATGTATGGTCTGCAAGGCTGTGGGTGAGGAAATAATCAAGTTTAGAATGTTCAATGGATTTATTCCTGTTTTGTTTGGTGTTTAACACGTCGTCCATGCTTGAAGAAAAACCTCATATCCCTAGCAACTTTCATTTCCAAGGGCTATCGATACTCAGCACAAGGTGGAGTCTTAATGTGTTTAAAGAATGCAAAGTGCAACATCAATATGATTGACCATCATCCATGCTTCTATTAGAAGACTGAGCTACATGTGGAGGATAACCAGATATTGGCAAGCCTGTGTTGACATCTGTGAAAGGATGGAAATATGTTGGCAAGGTGGGTTGGACCTTCACATTCACTAATCCGCTTTGAAGTAACATGCCCCTTGAAGTCATTGGGAAGGAATCATAGGCTAGAAGAAATTTGTAGAAGACTTGATTGATGATATAGTTCATCCGAGTTTCTGAAGCCCAGAAGTTCTACAATGCATGGTAGCGACTCTACTTATAGCCATTGTGTGTTTAATGCAAAAGCATGGTGGAGAAAGTCAAAATATGCCTTTTATTCAAACCCATATTAGAACAGCCGTGTGTCCATTTCAATGGTCAATCGCCCAACTCTCCGGATGCAACAAATGTTTTCCTTTTTAGGATGGTCAATTGTTAAGTCAAGATCTGAATTAAAAGAATTAAGGTTTAAACCTTGCCATATCACGGCTCTATTTGATATGGGTCAATTTGCAGGCTATATGTAGAGATGTGAGGGCTTTTCTAAGGTTATGAAAAGAGTTAGATTGTTTGAGAATTTTTAGGGTTTGATTGAGAGAGCTATTGTAAACAAGAAAATCACTTTGGGGCCTTATGAGGAAATGTCGATGAGCTTTGGATTGAGAAAATAGTTATTCTCAGATTTGTATCTGCTCTTTAATAATTGATCTTCTCAAGTTGTATTCCCAAATATTGTGTTAAATCTAGTTTATTTATTAATTTCTCAATTTTGTTTGTTGCTTGGTGAAATCCTAGCTGCTAGATCGTCTCTTCTCCTTTCATTGCACATTACAAGGTTATTCTTATTTCTCAATAGATTGCGGGAACAACAACGTCATCGATGGGATCTCGAAACCGGGATAGCTTCTTCTGGCATGATGTATGTGTGTAATTGTTCGTATGAGTGCGATTTTTCGCAAATGGTTGGCGATCTATAAAATTGATTTGCAATTTTTGTAGCTATTTTGCGATGTGAAATTATGCTACATCCTATCCAGAGACTTGACCTCTTTGATGTAACATTGTGTTCCTTTATCAGTTGGGTGGAGGACTGGTACTTTTTTGGGAAAATTATTTCACGACCCAAAGCTAGAGGTTGATTTATTTTTAAACCCAATGAGTTTGATAAGTACTAAAAGATCAATCTCCATAAAACATATTATTTTTAGACCCATCTCTCCTTTTTAATTTAATTATTTATTGACTTGATATTTTTTTTGTATTTTCTAAATTATCCATTATGAAAAGGAAAATGAGTTTTTTCTTAATCTTTCAATCTCTTTCTCCCGAAATAAAGAGATATAAAATTCTTAATTAAATAGAAATGGAAGATTGAGACAAGAAGAAAGTGGATGATGGTAAAGGAGGTACATCAAAGCCCATGATCCATTCTCAAAATATTCTCATTATCTTTCACCTTTTTAGATATTTTTTTAATTTTTAATTTTTAATTTTTTAGGAGGATAAATCATGGTGTTTGATGAAGTACATGAAACCCTAGTTATATAACTTTACACCGCCTAGCTTCAATTTTCAATCAAGACTTGATTCTCATATGAAAGCCTAGCTAATTAAATAAATTTTATTTTGTTGAGTAATTTAGATTTATTTATTTTTTGGGTTTCTAATAGAAATGTTTTTGAGTATTATTGATTATTAATTCAATTTGACTGAATGGAAATTTTTCTATAACACATTAAAATTTTCTAATTTCATTTGTATAGTTAAGAGGATTATTCTTTAAATAAAAATTTCTTTCCTTTTTAAAAGGGTAATATATAAAATACAAAAAAAAAATTTAAATTAGCAAAATAATTAATTTTAAAAAAATGTTTGGGCCTAAAAAGAATTTAGTTTAGGATGTTGGGGCTTTTAGTGTTTATGAAACTCCTTGGGTACTAAAATAAATTATCCTCCAGCTACAGGTCTTGAAATAGTTTTCCCTACATTTTTTTCTTAGTTTGTTTATATAATTTGGATTTAGTTATCTCACGGTGTGTCAAATTTTTCTCCCAAAATGACCTACTTTTTGAAAGTTTTTCCCAAACTGACCTATTTTTTAAAAAAAATTTCCAAACTGACATACTCGTTGTCTCAAAAAACGAGTTTGGTAAAAATCCCATCACTTTTTGAGACAACGAGTGTGACATTTGGGGTTTTTTTGATTTCTCCCTAACCAAGACTCGCTGTCTCAAAAAGCGAGTGGGTTTTTCCCAAACTCGCTTTTTAAGATAGCGAGTCTTGTTTGGGGGTTTTAATACCCCAGGCTCGTTTTTTTTCTTCTCCTTATCTCCATTCTTACTCTTTCTTATTTCCATTCTTACTCTCTCCTTAACTCCGAAACCCAAAACCCTAGCCTCCCAAAATCGATCTCTTACCCATAAAATCTCCTATAAATCTAAATATATTCACTTAATCTTTCCCAACCCTCTCAACTTCTACTCTCAAAATCCTAAACCCATCTTCCGAAATATCCATATTTTGGTATCTGTAAATTTCTCAACTCCACAGTCGCTCTCTCAGAAAGCGATGTGGTTTTGCGTACACTCACTTTTTCAGAAAGCGACTGTAGGCAAAATCCAATCGCTTTCTAAGGAAGCGACTGTTGAGTTGAGAAATTTTCAGAGACCACTTAGGCTCTGGAAATCTTTCAACTCTAAACTCGCTTTCTCAGAAAGCGATGAGGTTTTTCCCAGACTCGCTTTCTGAGAAAGCGAGTTTAGGGAAAAAAAAATTTCAATTCAAGCTGCATATGCAGTCTTCCATGTACATTCATATCTACTCCAACATCTATGAATCTAAATTCATTCACAATCTCTAAACGTCCAATGATTTAGAAACAAATGTGAATGAAACAAATGTGAATTATCATAGTTCAAAATTTCAAAATATGGATCTTTCGGAATATGAGTTTAGGGTTTTGAGAGTAGAAGTTGAGAGGGTTGGAAAAGATAAAGTGAATATATTTAGATTTATAGGAGATTTTGTGGGTAGGAGGTCGATTTTGGGAGGCTAGGATTTTAGGTTTCGGAGTTAAGGAGAGAGTAAGAATGGAGATAAGAAAGAGTAAGAAAGGAGATAAGGAGAGAAAAAAAACGAGTCTGGGGTATTAAAAACCCCCCAAACAACACTCGCAGTCTCAAAAAGCGAGTTTGGAAAAAACCCACTCGCTTTTTTGAGACAGCGAATCTTGATCAGAGAGAAATAAAAAAAAAACCCAAACCTCACACTCGCTATCTCAAAAAGCGATAGATTTTTACCAAACTCGCTTTTTGAGAAATCGAGTATGTCAGTTTGGGATTTTAAAAAAAAAAGTAGGTCAGTTTGAGAAAAACTTTCAAAAAGTAGGTTATTTTGGGGAAAAAATCCGGTGTGTCTTGATGCAGTACGGTAGTTGCGGTTAGGGGTGGACAACTATTATTCGAACCGACCAATCCAAACCAATCCAACCCGAACCGACCGGTTTTTAACCGAACCAATTGAGGGTTTGGGTTGGCCCGGTTCTTGATCTTCAATAATCAACTGGACCGGTTCGGTTGTTGGATGAGGCTTTTAAATAACTGATGAAACCGAACCGACCGTACCTCTATGCAAAAGTCCATAAAAAATATAGTTTTCCTTTAATTTCTTGAATATACAAATAGTTATTTCTCATTTTCTTAGAGATATAAGCAGTCTTCTTTAATTTCTTTAATACAAACCAAGTAGTTGTTCTACCTATATTTTGATTCTCCATAATCATGTGTGTTATGTTGTTGATAAATGTTTAATTTACAGTGTGACCTAGCTTAATAGAATCATGAAGTTGATGTAACATTTAGTAGTTACTTTAATCAAGTTAAGCAGAAATTGTTTTCTAAATCTTTTTTTATTGTACCTGAAATTTAATTAGCTATGGTTATTGATGTTTCTTTTATGATAATAAACTAAGATTACAGAAGTATGCAAGTGAAAAAACAGTTTATCTCACCCATTTAAACGTCATCATCTCAAACATTAGTGCAAAATTCATTAACAACTTGTGATTTTATGAATCTTCATTTTACATTCATTTCTGAATAACAAATAGCAGGTTGTTTCTTAAGTATGATTGAAGTTGATTTTTTAAATTTCAACAAAATTATGAATGATGTTGAAAGTAAAAAGTAGCACGCCAAACCGACCATCCAATCCAATCCAAACCGAACTTAATCGGCTTGAATGGAAACCGATCCAATTAAGATTCGGAATGGTTGCGGATGAGAAAATTAAAAAACCGATCTTCTTTGGATCGGTGGTGGATGATCTATATTAGGTCGGATACCGACCGATGCCCACCCCTAGTTGCGGTATTGGTGTGTGTGCTTCAGTGGATCCCATTATGTTTACTCGTTTATTTTACTTTATTTCTGTTTTTTTTTAAGAAACAATGCTTTACTTCTGTCATTTGATGTTTTCTTTATTTTTCATAAAAATAGTGCATCTTCATTTTTAGAAATATGTTGGAGACATTTGTGAAAGATATCTAAAAAATACCTGTTTTGTAAATAAATTGAAAGAAGCCCTTTTGATGAAAATATCCCTCTTAATTTTATTTGTTTAATTTTTGAGAATTTTTTATACACAGGTCAACTAATCAAAATTTGAAATTGTGTATTATTCCTATCATACATACACCACTGTTATTGTAGGGTTCAGTAAAAAATAAGCACTACATTATTTTAACTATCCGTTGAATGCTCACTAATTATTAAATTATCCCTGACTATATAAGAGCATCTGCAGTTCCTTGGCTGTTTTGCTAAAATATTTAAAACTTGGAAAAAAAAAAATACTGTAGTCGTTGGTCAAATACCCAGAATATAAGTTTGGGAGCTGCAATGGTCAGCTATATTTGGAAAAAAAATGACAATTGCCAAAATATAGCTAACGAAAGATCATCTTTCGTCCGTTGAAAAAAAGTTCTCGGGCGAAAGATGAACTTTCGTCTCTTCTAAATATATATATTTTTAATCTGTTGGACGGGTTTCGATTAATTTTTTTAAAACAAAAATTGATCGGACAGGAAATGATTTTCCCTCCGTGGATATTTATTAAAAAAAATAAAAAATTCGACGGATGGGAAATGAGTTCCCGTCCGTTCAATTAAAAAAAAAAGTAAAATGAGCAAGGACGGGAGATGAAGCCTCGTCCCAGACATTTCTTTGTTTTTGTTTTAAAAAAATTTCTATAGAATACACTCTATAATTATTTCTATAGATAAAAATTAGGTTTTAATTGAAATTAATTAAAAATTAAAAATTATTTAAGATTTAATAAAAATTAATTAGGATTAATTTAACAATAATTTAGGAAATAATAATGATTTAATATTTTTTTATATTCTTAAAAAATACAACGGATGGGAAATGATATCCCGTCAGTTGTTTTTTTTTTATAAAAATAAAATAAAAATTAACGGACGGAAAATCATTCCTCGTTTGTTCATTTTTTTAAATTAAAATCCAAAATTTGGGTTCAAACGACTACAACTCAATCCCATTTTTTCTATTTCTATATGTCAAATATCCAAAAATTGAGTCGGAACGACAACAGATGCTCTAAAAGACTTATTCATGTCCTTTCATATCCAATCTCTGCAGATATGAATTTCAATATAAAGATGTATGGAGATGAAGAGGTAGTGGATGAAGGCAAACGGAAACAACAAACTAGTAGGTCGAAAAGCAGTGTGCAGGATAATGTGTTAAAGGATGAAAGATCATGGTTATAAAGGTTAAAATATTTTAGTAATTGTCCCAAAAAAAAGAAAATTATTGCACCGTTTTAGATGAAAGATAATGAGTGCGATTATCGTAAATAAACCCCATAATTAATCTTAATGGTGTATATGTAAATAATAATTTCTTGGGGTAGCGCGTGTATATATATATATATATATATATATATATATATATATATATATATATATATATATATATATATATATATATACACACACACACACACACCATTTTAGATGAAAGATAATGAGTTATATATATACATATACACACCATTTTAGATGAAAGATAATGAGTTATATATATATATATATATATACACACCATTTTAGATGAAAGATAATGAGTGTGATTATCGTGAATAATTAATTATGGGGTTTATTCACGATAATCACACTCATTATCTTTCATCTAAAATGGGGTGTATATATATATATATATATATATATATATATATATATACAATTTTGTGATGATGTAAATTACGTACAAATGAACTTCAAATTACTTGATTTTTAATTGTTGGACTATCTTAGGCATAGATAACTATTTGAGCGGTTCGGATTTTTCATGGGGTCTTTATTTCATGAGACTCACGGAAAGTAGTAAGCAAGCGAAGCGGTTCGGATTTTTCATGGGGTCTTTATTTCATGAGACTCACGGAAAGTAGTAAGCAAGCGAAGTGTCCTATATATATATATATATATATATATATATATATATATATATATATATATATATATATATTTATTTATATTCAGTTGCTAACAGAACTTTGGTGCGAACTGGCACGCGAACCACTGATGCCGCTATAGGGATTTTATCGTGCAAGCATGATTCGAACTGTGTTAGTGATCTGTATTCAAAAAAACCTTTTATTGTAAACTTTACATTTTCTTCAAAAATGTACTCCTTCCGTCCCATATTAATTGTCCTGCCATTGTGGATGTTCCAAATTATTAGTCAAGTTTCTTATTTTGGAGTATTTTTTACCCAACATGTCCAGTTTGAAGAAAACAGAAGTGAAAGCAGAGAGCCACTAATGGCCAAAATTAAAATATCAGTGCTATGTTAGGGGTAAATAATCTAGCACGATCGGAACCGTCTGATCTCCTCAAAATCCGCTCATCTCTGATCGTCAGGCCAGAGGATCCAGTGGGTCTCCTACTGGTTCAGATCCACAGAGAAACGGGTCAACCTGACCCATTAGGGTTAGGGCTCCCACACTCTCTCTACTTATAAATACCAAACCCCCTCCTCCTTTTTAGAAGTAATGACTTTTTATCCACTGAAACCCTAGCTCCACTTTTTCCCCTAGTGACTGACTAGATCGTTGGAGGTCCTGTCACTGGGATCACTCCCAGTGTCACTAGGCATTTTGCAGGTACTCAGGGCGGCCCTCTACCAGCAGCACCACCTCTCTTGCTCCTAACAAAATCCTCATCTTAGATCCAGATCTGTTGTTGAGATATGTCTCCCCCTCTACAGATAACAAGAACTTACATCTGTTGCTCCCACCTCTAAATAAATAGCATCAGGTTGGCTTCGTCTGTGGGAACCAGCCAGAACGACTTGATCACAGGTTTAGATCTCACCCAGCCGTCGTCCCCTTTTATGGCTCCCAAAGCCAGGAGAGCTTTCACGGCGGGAAATCAGGCCGACCTCTCTCCTCCTTCTCGCAGTCACGCAAACACACCGGGGTCTCGGAGGCCACAAGCCAAGGGTTCGTCATAACCTAGACTGAGCACTTGACGCTCGGTCACAGATGACCCATGCCACGACATCAATCATCGACAGCCCGTGGATGACCTCCGACACCAACTCAGCCGATCGAGGGTCAGGGCTACCTCCTCCAACCAGGCACCGATCCACAACATTCACCCTTCCCGGGGTCGAGAGCAGATGCACTCCTCGAGAGGCCATCCACACTGTCGCTGTCAAGATGAATAGGTCCCGGTCACTAGAGCCGAGTTCCGGGATTTCAGGAACGAGGTCCTCCAGGTCATCCGAGATCTTCACTTCCTTCACGAGCAGCCAACAAGCATCCATAGCCCGAGCTCGAGCTCAAAGAAGCTGGGGGACTGGCCATTCTTCAATGTGTCCACGGCGGACCCATGGGGGGAGAGTCGAACACCTCCCGTAAGGCTTTTGTACGAGAGGTGAACTCGGTCCACAACTCTACGGCCCTTGGAAGCAAAAAATGGAGGTCTAATTCTCTGCGAAAGATCTGGAAGGCGTTCGACTGCCTCATTGTGATGCCTTGGTAGTCAGCCTTGGAATGGTCAATCACGAGGTCCACCGCATCTACGTTGACAACGAGAGCTCGGTCAATATTCTGTTCCTGGCCCCATTCTAAAAGTTCAAGCTCTCTCGCGAGAGGCTAAGTCGGGTACACACTCTACAGGTTCTCTAGCATTCCAGTCCAAATTGAGGGAGCCGTCACACTTGATATAAAAGCTGGTGCGGCCCCGATTATCTGGACATAAGGGATGGACATCATGGTGGTCGACATCAAGGCTGCGTATAATGCGAACCATGGTAGACCTGGCCTCTGCTCCCTCAAGGCGGTGCCTTCCGCCTACGATATTGTTACCGCTAAATCTGGTATGGGGGCAAACAGATAATATTTGTGGATTCTTGGAAAACTTGAATAGCAAACCTAAAACCTGTTCCGCCGGAGTTTGACCGTTGACTCCCGCCGTTCACCTGCAAAAAGTGCGAGACACCGGGGTTGATCCTGGCAACACACCTTCCGACGCTCAAGTCGGTAATCAGGAATGATTATGAAAGAGCGTAAATTGGCAAAAGATTGATTACCTCTTAATGGTGATGGATGGGGGGTATTTATAGTTGCCTTAGGGATCAGATTAGGAATATAATCCCTGTGATCAGATAAGGAATGTAATCCCTGTGATCAGATAAGGAATGTAATCCCTGTGATCAGATTAGGAATGTAATCCCTAATTCCTAGTGAAAGGATAGATGTGAATTAGGGCCGTTGATTACTATTAATTGGGAACCCTAATTCTATCCTGCTGGACTGGGTTCATTTTGGGTTGGGACCCGTACCCAGTTGAGGTGGAGCCGTTCATGGGTTATTGGGTCTTGAAGAAAGACCCAGTTCCCATTCCAGACCCGTCAGTAGGTGAAATTACCGTTTTACCCCTGAGCTTTAAGATTCGTGTCCGATGTGAACGGTCCCGATCTAATCCTATTTTTAGCCATATCACGAGCCCCCCACTCCTGGAGACTGAGTTTTACAGTCTTCGAGGAGTAGTTTTGTTGTTCTAATGGCGTACGGGATTTTATCGGTGTTCTTAAGGGAGTTTGGAATCTTGCTTGGGGTGTAACGGTATTATTCTGGGCTTTTCAAATACCCAAAAATATCCTCAGAATTTTCTGGATTTTTGGTGATTTTTCCAGATTTTTCTGAATTTTTTCTCATTTTTTTGAATTTTTTATTCATTTTCCGAATTAAATAATTAATTATTCTAATTTAATAGTTATTTTCCAGAATTTTAAAATAATTTTTTCTGAATTAATAATTATTTTTAGAATTTTTAATTAATTTTTTTCGATTTTTTAAATATTTTTTTCGGATTTTTAAATAATTAAAACAAATAAATAAATAAATAAATAAATAAATAAATTAAATATTATCTGGACATGTGGTGCGTTTCTGAGCGTCGATCATGATCAGATGTGTGCGCATCGTGAAGCAGATCACGTTCTGGACACGTGGCGTGTTTCTTAGCGTCGATCATGATTAGATGTGCGCGCATCGTGAAGCAGATCACGTTCTGGACATGTGGCGCGTTTCTGAGCATCAATCGTGTTGTGATGCGATTTTTGAAACGATCTGACGGTGCGTGTAGGTCGGCAGCATTTTTCTCCTATTTTGAGCTCGGATTGCATGTTGCTCGGAATCCGAGCAACTTCGTGCAGATTTCGCGCCGCTCGGAATCCGAACCGCCTCGAGCAGCCACGTGGCACAATGATATTATTTTTTTTTCTTTTCTTCTTTTCTTCTCCTTCTCCCGCACTGTTCTTCTTCGACTTTTTCTCTTCTTTCCATCGTTCTTCTTCACCTCGTCTTCTCTATTCTTCTTCGACTTTACCGCTTCGCCTCCAAACCGTCCACCTTTTCGACTTCATCTGGCGAGGAGGTCGACGACGAGGGGAATGGAGCTCGGCGACGTGGAGCCCGAAGGAGAGGAGATCGGAGCTTCGGAGAAGAGTTTGTTGACGAAGTGTCGACGAAGGTAGGTTTCCATGAAGAGTAGAGTTCGGTGAGAGCACGGTGGGGCTCAACGGTGGGTTCGAGCTCGGCATGGGCCTTGTATTTTGGGCGCGGAAGGAGCTCGGCCATGGAGGTGGTCGGAGCTTCGATGAAGGAACTCGACGAGGGTAGGCGGTGAGCTCGACAGTCTTTGGCGGAGCTCGCTCGATGGAGCCGACGGAGCTCATGACGGTGGCATTCGGAGCTCGTCATTGGGCTCGTAGCTCGGAGCCGAGGAGAGCTTCGACGAAGGATCTCGTCCATGGAGGTGGTGAGCTCGTCAGTGGTCGGCAGAGCTCACTCGAGGGAGCCGACGGAGCTCATGACGGTGGCGTTTGAAGCTTGTCATTGGGTTCAGAGCTCGGAGCCAAGGATAGCTTCGACGAAGTAGCTCGGCCATGGAGGTGGTGGAGTTCATCGGAGCTTGATAATGGGTCGAGCTCGGAGATAATGGAGCTCGGAGCTTCGACGAAGGAGGTCGAGCTTGGACGTCGGGTATTCCCGATGTGGTGGTCGGCGAGGGAGAGAGGTTGGAGAAGAAGCTCGGCTGCTGAGCTTGGTGAAGATTAGGGGGCGCCTGAGCTTCAGCGAGGAGAAGCTCGTCGGAGGCGGTTGGTCTGGAGATCGAAGATGAGGGAGGAGTTGGGACTTCGGTGATGGAGATGTTGGGCTCTGTTCTTATTTGGTTTTTGCGCCAAAATGGCTGAAGAAGAAGAAGGGGGAGGAGACATGTGTTCGGGTTTTGGGTAACGGGTCGAAATCCGACCCGTTAACCCCTTAAACTCAATTGAATTCTCTCCCTTTTTTCTTTATGTTTTGCTTGCTTGTTCGGCGAATCCGAGCACGAATTTTGAGGTAGAATTTTCTCTTATTTTGTAGCTTGGTAGGACAGTAGCTCGGATTGTAGATCTGAGCTACGTGGCTCGATCTAGACGGTTGATCACGATCGTGGCGCGAATCACGAGACAAGAGGCTCAAATTTCGAGAAAACGTTATCTTGTCATTTTGTGGAGATGTGGCGCGATCTGAGCCGTTCATCACCTTTTGCACGATTTTCGCAAAGATCCAACGGTTGGAGTTGCTCGGTATCATTTTTCTTCAAGTGTGGAGCTCGGATTGCCCTTTGCTCGGATTCCGAGCATCTTACTTGAGTGGGTCGGCTCGGGTTGCTAGTCATTTGGCGCAGCTGTATTGCGATCCACTTTTCCGGTGCTACGGAGGTCCGATCGGGGCGTGCGACCCCTCGTTTCGAAGCTAACTCGAAGATCTACAGCTTCTCTTTAGGAGTGGGATGAAGATTCACCCTCCTTCATGGTCAAAATAGCCCCGCAACATCCTTTTCTTCATGAAGTTGAGGAGTGTTTTGGTCTTGGGGATTTTTGAAGAGGAGCTCCACTCCTAGGGGCGGAGAAGATGTGCTAGGAAGACCCTCGTAAGAGCCATGGGAAGACCCATTATTTGAGGTGAATGCAAGGAGCAACTCTATAGGAGAGTTTTGAACTCCGATCTTACTTAGAAGAGGCCTGCTTTGGAGCGAGCGGAGTGAAGGGCTCGGCTCTAGGAGAGAGCCATTTGTGAGATAAGTGTGAGGAGGAACTCTAGGAGAGAGTCGCGAGCTCGATCTGAACCGTTGGATCTCGGCGCGGATCTTGAGGTAGGCTCAGTTCCCAAGAAAATGCTATCTTGTCGTTTAGTGGACGTGGTGTAATCAGGATCGTCCATCATCTCACGATTTTCGCAATGATCCAACGGCTGGAGACGCTCGGCAGGGTTTTTCTTCACTTTTGCGGGTCGGATTGGCACTTGCTCGGTCTCCGAGCTAGCTCGGTAGCCGATCGTACAGCTCGGTGGCCGAACTGTTAGCTTGGTGGCCGAGCGTATAGCTCGGTGGCCGAACTGTTAGCTCGGGACCGAGCGTATAGCTCGGCGGCCCAACTGTTGGCTCGGATCACCAGTTGCTCGGCTCGGACTGCCGAGCGTCGTGGAGCGATCTGAGCCATCGGATCTTGGCGCGAATCTTGAGGCGGGTACGGTTCCCAAGAAAATACTATCTTGTCGTGTAGTGGTGCTGGCATGATCTGGGCCGCCCGATCGAAATCTTATGCGAATTTTGAGGGGAAAGTCGTTTTTCTCCAATTCGCAGCTCGGATTGGCACTTGCTCGGAAAGCAAGCTATCCTCTTGGTTGTTGAGGTCGGATCGCCTGTCGCTCGGATTTTGGTTCCGAAGGACGTGGAGAGTCATTTGGGAGACGAGTTTAAGGAGCAACTCTAGGAGAGAGTTGTGAGCTCCGAACTCGTTGAGAAGAGGTCCGCCTTGAAGATGAGCGGAGCGAAGCGCTTGACTCTAGGAGAGAGCCATTTGGGAGACGAGCATGAGGAGGAACTCTAGGAGAGAGTTGTGCCCCGAACTCGTTGTTTAAGTGAGAGAATCAACGGTTGTGGGAGCAGTTCCGAATGGCGAACCATTTCTAACTCGCTTACGAGCAAGTTATTTGAAGCGGAATCGAGCCAAGTGTTGAAATCCGAACTCATCGTTAGAGTTTGTTCAACGGTTGTGGGAGCAATTCTGAATGGCGAAGCACTTCTAGCTCGCTTAAGAGCGAGCTTGCGAAGCAGAGTCGAGCCAAGTGTTGGACTCCGAACTCGTCGTTAGAGTTTGTTCAACAATCGTGGGAGCAATTCCGAATGGCGAACCACTTCTAACTCGCTTAAGAGCAAGTTATTTGAAGCGGAATCGAGCCAAGTGTTGGACTCCGAACTTGTCGTTAGAGCTTAGTAAGTTGCGGGAGCAGCCATGTAGAAGAAGCTGGACTCCGAACTCACCATTTAGCGAGTCGTGACTCGGAGAGATTGAGATGAAGCAATAGCAACAATTTCCAATGAAAAAATGTAAAGTTTTATTGAAATAAACTAAGTGGCTGCTTCAATAGGCCGAGCCATTATTACATGCTATTGGCCAGGTTACAAGCATCGGCCTTATTAAAAATCAAAATCCTACTTCTACGATAAGGTGAAGACCTCTTGGGAGGAGCTGGGAGGTTCTGAGTCTTGAAGCTCGGCGGGCCTTTCCGTTCGTTTGTAGGCTCCTCAAGGGGAAAGTTTGGCTCCCTCTTTTTGGACGAACTTGGTCAGGTGCCCCCGCTGTATGAGTTCTTTGATCTCCTCCTTGAGAGCCCGATAATCATCCGTGTCGTGGCCGTGGTCCCTGTGAAAGCGGCACCACTTATCCTTGTTCCTCTTCTTGCTAGGTGCATTCATTCTAGGGGGAGCACGGAGTAGCCCTTCCTTATCCACCTCCATAAGAACTTCTGATATATTGGCAATGAGGGGGGTGAGCTTTTCAAAACGAGGAGTCGGGCGGCGCTGGCCATTGCCGTCCTTCTGGGATTTTTGGGACCCCTCTTCGCTTGTGTTCTTCCGTTTGTTCCCGGAAGATGCCTTCTCAAGAGTAAGGGGACTGAGAGCCTCTTCCGCTCATATGTACTTCTCCATCCTAAGTAGGAGTTCTAAGAAGTTCCGAGGAGGCTTCTTGGCAAGGGACACCCTGAGGTTGACATTAGTGACGTTGCGCTCGAACGTTGCAGAGGCTACTGATTGGTTGAGGTAGGGAATGGACCGGGCTTCGGTGGTGAAGCGTCGAAGGTAATCCCTTAGGCGTTCACCATTTTCTTGGTCGAGGGTCACCAGGGATACACTTGTTTTCTCGGCCCGACGGCTACCCACGAAATGAGGAAGAGCCCTTCGAACTTATCGAATGAAAAGATGGAGGCCGGGACGAGTCGAGAGTACCATTCTCTTGTAGGCCCCTTCAAAGTGGCAGGAAAGATCTTGCAGATGAGGGCGTCTGAAGCATGGTGGATCATCATGAGAGTTTTAAAACTCTCTGTGTGATCCGCGGGGTCTGACTCCCCGGTATACGACTCGAAGTGAGGCGACTTGAAGTTCTCTGGGATGGGGGCCTCCATGATGGTGCGGGAGAATGGAGGTCTGCTCAGGCGGAGGTTTATCACTTGTTGCTCTTCTTCCCTGTCAATTCGGCCGAGGCGCCTCTCCATCTCGTGGAGACGGCGGTAGACCGAGTCTTCTCTTTGATCATACCTTGCCGAGCCCCGGGACTCATCTTCGTACGAGGGTGGACTGGGGCTGCGGCGATGGTAGCTTGGAGATGGACGAGGACTGAGAGTGTGAAGGCGATGGCTCCTAGTTGGCTCATGAGTAAGTGGCCTCTGGTCGTTCTTTCGGGTGATATTGAGGGCCCGTAAGACTGTCGCTTGGAAGTCTTGAAGATTTACCCTTGTGACTGGTGCCTCTCCAGCTTGGCGGTCCCTATGTGTGGCTCGCCTTACTGGAGAATGAGTTCTCCGCCGATGACGCTGGGGGGACTCCCTTCGCCCTCTTCGAGTAGGTCTTCGAGTAGGGGACCTTCTGTAGCCTTGGCGATGAGGAGATCGCTCATTTGGACGTTGTTGGCGGGAGGCTCCCTCTCGGGCCCGCCTTTCATCCAAACGGCGGCGAAGATCCTCTTCCTTCTGCCGATTGAGGATGGTATTTCGAAGGTCGGAAGTTCGAGGATTATGGGATGCCATAGAGTCGGAAGAGGGGTTGTGTATTGGGATGCGGTCCTGTTGGAGAGGTTGCTTCTGAGGATTGGGACACGAGCCCCCCACACCAGCATTCTGAGGCCCGGTTGGACCTCGAGGGGGTTGGAGATTCTGAGGAGGGAGTTGGTCCAGCGGCAGGGGGTCCTCTGCCTGAGGAGGAAGTTGCCCCTGCTGTTGAACAGGTTGGAGGGGGACCTCCTGTTGTGGTTGAGGAGGGGTAGGCCCACGGTTGGACCCCCTGGATCTGAGTTTCCTTAGAGGCATGATGGGGGAAGGTCTGACCTACGGGAAGAGGAAGGCTGCTATTCGTGGTGTTTCCCACAGACGGCGCCAATCTGTTACCGCTAAATCTGGTGTGGGGGCAAACAGATAATATTTGTGGATTCTTGAAAAACTTGAATAGCAAACCTGAAACTTGTTCCGCCGGAGTTTGACCGTTGACTCCTGCCGTTCACCTGCAAAAAGTGCGAGACACCGGGGTTGATCCCGGCAACGCACCCTCCGACGCTCAAGTCAGTAATCAGGAATGATTATGAAAGAGCGTAAATTGGCAAAAGATTGATTACCTCTTAATGGTGATGGATGGGGGGTATTTATAGTCGCCTTAGGGATCAGATTAGGAATGTAATCCCTGTGATCAGATAAGGAATGTAATCCCTGTGATCAGATTAGGAATGTAATCCCTAATTCCCAGTGAAAGGATAGATGTGAATCAGGGCCGTTGATTAGTATTAATCAGGAACCCTAATTCTATCCTGCTGGACCGGGTTCATTTCGGGTTGGGACCCGTACCCAGTTGAGGTGGATCCGTTCGTGGGTTATTGGGTCTTGAAGAAAGACCCAGTTCCCATTCTAGACCCGTTAGTAGGTGAAATTACCGTTTTACCCCTGAGCTTTAAGATTCGTGTCCGATGTGAATGGTCCCGATTTAATCCTATTTTTAGCCATATCAGATATGAAGATGAAATTCCCTACCAACCTCGGGGTCCGCATTGTCCGAGTTAATCAGGCATCCACCCGTTCATGCTACATGGTCGCGGTGGGGGGCAGAGTTTTTCCCCTCGACGCAGTAGAGATCCCATCTAATAGGAGTTAGCTCGGCTCAGAGCCCGTCGACAAATTGGAGGAGGTCCCCTTTTCAAGAAGGAAAAATCTAATGGTTCCGAGTGAGCCAGTCTCTCGCTCCAGATCTGAAGCTGGCCATCATTGACTACATCCGCCAGAGCTCTGACCTCTTTGCATGGACACCCTCGGACATGCCGATGATTTCAGAGGACATCATCATTCACAAGCTGAGTGTCCACCCGTGCGAGAGACCAGTCCAGTAGAAGCACCGCAAGTTCGCTCTCGACTGGCAACATGCGGTAAAGGGAGAAGAAGACAAGCTCCTCTCGGCTCGATTCATACAGGAGGTCAACTACCTAGAGTGGTTGACAAACATTGTGATGGTGAAGAAACCGAACGGAAAGTGAAGGATATGCATAGACTTCACCGACCTCAATAAGGCATGTCCTAAAGATCTGTTTCCCCTCCCAAGCATCGACGCCTTGATTGATGCGACCTCCGGCCACGAGCTGCTAAGCTTCATGGACGCCTTTTTAGGCTAGTTACAAATTAGAATGTTCCCTCCGGACATCGCCAAGACAGCCTTCGTTACCGACCAAGGCCTCTACTGCTACTAGGTCATGCCCTTCGGGCTGAAGAACGTCGGGGCCACATACCAAAGTCTCTTCAATCGAGTCTTCAAAGAGTAGATAGGCCAGAACATTGAGGTGTACATGGATGACATACTCGTCAAAAGTCACAGAGGGCAGGATCACGTCCATGATCTTGAGGAGGCTTTTGGGTTTCTGCGATCCCCAAAAATGAGAATCAACCCTTCCAAATGGATCTTCGGTGTCCCTTCAGGGAATTTTCTCAGATTCATGGTCAGCCATCAGGGCATTGGGGCAAACTCCGAAAAGATTCAGGCCATACTTGATATGACCCCTCCAAGAAACATCAAGGAAGTCCAACTCCTCGTGGGTCGACTGGCGGCCATTTGCCGTTTCCTCTCCAAGTCCAGAGAGAAGTCACTCCCGTTCTTTAAAGCTCTCCGGAGGGTGAAAAGCTTCAAGTGGGGAGATCCCGAACAATAGGCTTTCGACCAGTTGAAATCCTACTTAGCTAACCCCCTACTCCTCAGCAAAGCAGAGCCGGGCGAGTCTCTTTTTCTTTACCTGGTTGCGTCGGATCACGTGCTCAGCGCTGTATTGGTCAAGGAGGAGGACGGGGTCCAAAAGCCTCTCTATTATGTCAGCAAAGTCCTGCGCGATGCTGAACTCTGATACACTAGGATGGAAAATGTCACCTATGCACTGGTGATGGCCGCTTGGAAACTCTGACCGTAATTTCAAGCCCACTCCATCCAAGTCCTTACGGATCAGACCCTTAAGACGATCTTCAACTAACCAGAGAATTCTGACCGCGTGGTCAAGTGGTCAATCAAGCTGAGCCAGTATGATATTAGCTACCAACCTCAGACAACCATCAAAGGACAAGCCCTCGCAGAATTCATCACGGAATGCACCATTCTCGAAGCATCTGAAGCCCGAGAAGATGATCCAGTGTGGGAGATCTATGTCGACGGATCATCTTGCGAATGTTGAAGCAGAGCTGGCATCATACTCAGGGGCCCCGAGGACTTCGTCCTCCAATACTCCCTGCGTCTCAACTTTCAGGCCTCCAACAACGAGGTGAAATATGAAGCCATGATCGCCGGACTCATGCTGGCCCACAACGTAAGGGCAAGACGAGTGGGGGACCATAGCGACTCTCAGCTCGTGGTCAATCAAATTATCGGGGATTACGAAGCCCAGGATGCTCGGATGATCCAATACCTGGCTCGCGTTAGGCAACTTTTAACTGTAATACTCCGCAAAATAGCATATAGCTGTTTTGCATCGTAAGCCGTGCACAGTTGAGAATTGCACGCAATTACGTATTTTTCTAATAATAATTAATTTTAATTGAGAAATTTCAGATGCATTATATATTCTGAACCCGATAAAGTATATTCGAGATATTTTCTCAATTAAATTGTGCATATTGTCCCGATATTTAACGAAACAATCTTGAGAGAAAATAATATTTTTATGTTCTTATATTCTACAAATGAATATTTCTATTTGTGTGTGTATATATATATATATATATATATATATATATATATATATATATATATATGGACGTACGTATGTACATTTTGATTGGATCGTATATGATGTATATACATGGGTCCTTGTATGTATTTTTTTAATGTGTGTATATATATATGATATGGCTAAAAATGGGATTAAGTCTGGACCGTTCAAATCGGGCACGAATCTTAAAGCTCTCAGGGGTAAAACAGTAATTTCGCCTACAAATGGATCTAAAATGGGAACTGGGTCTTTCTTCAAAGTCCAATAACCCATAAACGGATCTGTCTTACTGGGTACGGGTCCCAACCCGTTACAAACCAGTCCAGAAGGATAAAGAAGAATTCGGATTCATAATTATCCCTAAGAAGTGATCTTAACCGCTTCTATCCATTCACACCAGGAAGTAGAGATATGTTCTTATCTCGAAATGGATCCCTAAGGCAACTATAAAAACCCCTCTCCTCTCACTGTTGTAAGGTAATCAATCTTTTTCCAGTAAAAGCTCTTTCTTAATCATTCAGATTATTGACAAGAGCATCGGAGGGTGCATCGCCGGGATCCATCCCGGTGTGTCGCACATTTTGCAGGTTCGCAGCAGCGGCAAGAGACCAAGTCAACAATTTGGTGAAGGTCAACAGGTCAACAGGTTCGCCCAATTCGTTTTCTCAAGAATCTATAAATTCTATCTATTACCCCCACACCGAAATCAGCGGTAATAAATTGGCGCTGTCTGTGGGAACCGAAAAAGCAACCTGACCTAACTTCATCAGCGAGAGTAGTTTCAAGCCATGCATCCAAAATAGAAGGGGAAGGCAGCGGTCTCCAGCCGAAGAACCACTTCTCTTCATCCTCCCCCTCCTCCAGCTCAAGGTGCTCCTCCCCAACAGGCCCCTCCAGGGTCTCGGGGGGCTACTCAGGGGGGGCTCCCATTGGAGTCGTCCGAAGCAACATTCTCCTCATGAACATGTCACGGGTCCCAATCCTTCAGTTGAATCTATGGCTTCTCAAAGCCATCCCGAGCGGGATCTTCGTCAAGTGATTGCCGACCGCCAAAAGGGGGTCGGCCTCCGAACTCGCCTGAATGGATGGCAAGCCCTTGGGGGAGTCCATCAACCTGAGCACCCAGGGGCCTCAAGAGTCCGTACCCCCCGCCGACCGAAGACCGGAAGATCCCCTCCCCCGAGGAGGTGAAGAGAGTCCCCTCAGCGTTATTGGCGGAGAACTCATTCTCCGGTAAGCCGAGCCACCCATAGGGACCGCCAAGCTGGAGAGGCACCGGTCACAAGGGCAGAGCTTCAAGACTTCCAAGCGACAGTCTTACAGGCCCTCAATATCGTCCCAAATAACGACCAGAGGCCACCTACTCATGAGCCAGCTAGGAGCCACCGCCTTCACACTCCCAGTCCTCGTCCATCTCCAAGCTACTATCGCCGCAGCCCCAGTCCACCCTCGTACGAAGATGAGTTCCGGGGCTCGGCAAGATATGATCAAAGAGAAGACTCAGTCTACCGCCGTCTCCACGAGATGGAGAGGCGCCTCGGCCGAATTGACAGAGAAGAGAAACAACGGGCGAGGAATTTCTGCCCGAGCAGGCCCCTGTTCTCCCGAGCCATCATGGAAGCCTCGGTCCCGCAAAACTTTAAGCCCCCAAACTTTGAGTCATACAAAGGGGAGTCAGACCCCACCGACCACATCGAGAGTTTTAAAACTCTCATGATGATCCACCAGGCTTCGGATATGCTCCTTTGCAAGACCTTCCCTGCCACGCTGAAGGGGCCTACGAGAGAATGATACTCTCGACTCGCCCCGGCCTCCATCTTCTCGTTCGACCAGTTCGAGGGTCTTTTCCTCATGCATTTCGTGAGCAGTCGTCTCACCGAGAAGACGAGTGGCTTCCTACTGTTCCTCAGTCAAAAGAAGGGCGAACGATTAAGGGACTATGTCAAGCGCTTCACTGCTGAAGCCAGGTCCATTGCTTCCTTGGAACCCTCAGTCGCCACTGTCGCCTTCCGGTCCAACGTCCTCAATGCTGACCTCAGAGCGTCCCTGGCCAAGAAGCCTCCTCGAAACTTCTCAGAACTCCTACTTAGGAGTGAGAAGTACATTCGAGTGGAAGAGGCTCTCAACCCCCCACTCTCGAGGAATCATCTTCCGGGAACAAACGGAAGAATACGAGCGAAGAATGGTCCCAGAAGCTCCAGAGGGACGACAATGGCCAACGCCGTCCAGCTTCTCATTTTGAGAAGTTCACCCCCCTCAATGCTAGTATATCAACGGTCCTTATGGAGGTGGACAAAGAAGGGCTACTCCGTGCTCCTCCTAGAATGAATACCCCTGGCAAGAAAAGAAACAGGGATAAGTGGTGCCGCTTTCATAGGGACCATGGCTACGACACGGATGATTGCCGGGCTTTCAAAGAGGAGATCAAAGAGCTCATACAGCGGGGACACCTGGACAAGTTCATTCGAAAAGACGGGGCCGACCTTCCACCCCGAGGAACCTATAAGCGAAGAGAGAGGTCTGCCGAGTTCCAAGATTCAGAACCTGGGGCCGTCTTCCACCTCATCCAAGGAGGTCCTATGGGGGGAGAACCCAACTCCTCCCAAGAGGCCTTCACCCTATTGCAAAAGTAGGATCTCAGTTTTCAATAAGGCCGATGCTTGTAACACGGCCAAGAAGCATGTAATAATGGCTCGCCTTATTGAAGCGGCCACTTAGTTTATCTCAATAAAACTTAGCATTTTTTTATTAAAAATTATTGCTCTTGCTTCATCTCTATCTCTCCGAGTTACGTCTACAACTCGTTAAATGGTGAGTTCAGAGTCTAACTTCTCCTACATGGCTGCTCCAACAACTTACTAAGCTAAAAAAACGAGTTTGGAGTCCAACACTTGGTTCGACGTTGCTTTAGCCGCTTGCAAACAAGCAAGGGTGGGGCAGCTCACCATTCGGAATTGCTCCTACAACTCGTTAACCCCCTCTAACAACAAGTTCGGAGTCCAACACTTGATTCGATTCCACTTCAACTACTCGCTTACAAGCGAGTACGAAGTGGTTTACCATTCGGAATTGCTCCTGCAACTAGTTGAAGCATTCCAACGACGAGTTCGGAGTCCAGCACTTGGTTCGACGTTGCCTCAGCTGCTCGCAAACAAGCAAGTGCGGGGCAGCTCACCATTCGAAATTACTCCCACAACTGTTGATAGATCTTATAAAAACTGGTTCGGAGTTCACAATCATGGCTCGAAAATTGCCCTCACAACTTGCAAGTATGTGGGTTCAGGGCTCGACACGACCATTCGAACTACTCCCGAAACTGGTTGATTCCAATAAGCAGGCTCCAACACTGGCTCTTTTCCAGGGCTATCCCTAAGGCCTGACTCACCTTTGTAGTTGCTCGTACGGCTCGACAATCCTCATCAGTGAGCTCTGTGCTCAGTTCCTCTCCCGAGCCAAGCCAGCAACTCCTTCACTCCATGTAAGGGTGTTGGAGCCCAGCTCGTCCTAGAGGATCTCCCGCAACTAGTTCACCTTCAAGAATTCGATATGGTATCCAACTCACTCATCGAGTTGCCTCTACTAGTGTGGTTGGCTCAAACAGCAAGTTTGGAGGCCAAATCCATCCGAAAGTTGCTTCTACAAGCCTACCAGGTCCAAACGGTAGGTCGGCACCAACCCCCTCTCCGGGCTGCTTCTACAAACTTGTCAGACTCAAATGACAAGTTCTACACCCAACTATCTCCTAGAGCCTGGTGAAGCTCTTCGCTCCGCTCGCCACCAGAGCGGACCTCTTCTCAACCAGTTCGGAGCACAACTCTCTCTTAGAGTTGCTCCTCAAACTTGTCCTCAAAGACGGCTCTCTCCTAGAGCCAAGCTCTCCGCTCCGCTCGCCTCCAGGGTGGACCTCTTCTCAACGAGTTCGGAGCACGACTCTCTCCTAGAGTTGCTCCTCAAACTTGTCTCCCAGGTGGCTCTCTCCTAGAGCCAAGCTCTCCACTCCGCTTACCTCCAGAGCGGACCTCTTCTCAACGAGTTCGGAGCACAACTCTCTCCTAGAGTTGCTCTTCAAACTTGTCTCCTAGACGGCTCTCTCCTAGAGCCAGGCTCTCTCCTAGAGCCAAGCTCTCCGCTCCGCTTGCCTCTAGAGAGGACCTCTTCTCAGCAAGTTCAGAGCTAAAACTCTCTCCTAGAGTTGCTCCTTAAACTCATCTCCAAGAATGAATCTTCCCAAGAGCCATACAAAGCACTTCTCAACTTCATGAAGACAAGTATGTTGCGGGACCATTTTGACCATGAAGAGTTATGATTCCGCAACTTATCACTAAAGAGAGGTTGTAGGTATTTAAGTTAGCTTTGAAACAAGGGGTCACACGCCCTGATCCGACCTCCGTAGCCCTGGGAAAGTGAATTACAACACAACCGCTCGCCAAGCTTGCCGCAGTTGACGAACAGACGTGTTTCCGAGCTGAAAACACCAAAAATTGTGTTGACCAGTCAACGTCTTTCGAGTTCGACATTTTGTTCGCCAAGCTTGCCATTTCGTTCGCCAAGCTCGCCGCAGATGTCGAACATATGTGTTTCTGAGCTGAAAACACCCAAAATTGCGTTGACCAATCAATGCCTTCCGAGTTCGACATTTCGTTCGCCAAAGCTTGCCACTTTGTTTGCCAAGCTCGCCACTTCGCTTGCCAAGCTCGTCGCATTTGACGAACAGACATGTTTCCGAGCTGAAAACACCCAAAATTGCGTTGACCACTCAACGTCTTTCGAGTTCGACATTTCGTTCGCTAAGCTCGCCATTTCGTTCGCCAAGCTCATCACAGATGTCGAACAGATGTGTTTCCGAGTTGAAAATACCCAAAATTGCGTTGACCAGTTAACATTTTCCAAGTTCGACATTTCGTTCGCCAAGCTCGCCGCAGTCGCCGCACAGAGCTATTCCCAAACAAAAAATGAGAAGAAAAAAATCTCCTCGCAATCCATGCTCAAATCAAGATCGATGGATGAGATCCGCCCAAAACAATCAAACAAATAAAGAGAAGAAGGAGATAAGGGTTAATGGGTCGGGTCCAAACCCGTTTGGACCCAAACCCGATCCAAACCCGTACACCCTCACTCCTCCGTTCTCTTCTTCTCCTCCAATCTTTCCCGCCAAAAACGAAAAACAGATTGGCCATCAGTGGCGTCGTCTTCTTCAAAAACCTCCGAAGCCGATCTCGCCATCACTTCACACCGCCAACGTCGAGCCCCTCCATCAACGTCAAGCTCATCAGCTTCAGCACCGAGCTCCACTGCCTCATCGAGCTCACCTCCACAACATCATCGAGCTCACCTCCACCCTTAACGTCGAGCTCGATCGTTCTTCCTCGCCATTACAAACCCATTGATGAGCTCCGATCCTCCACGACGACGAGCTCTCATCCGTTAGTGGCAGAGCAAAACGAGGTGAGCCCCTTCAACCTCCTAGCTCTGACTTGGAGCTTCCTCGTCGAAGCTTTGTCAAACTCCTCCATCGACGTCGAGCTCATCCTAGCTTCTCCGAACTCAAGCAGATCTTAAGCGAGCACTTCGGCATCGAACCCATCTCCCATGCCGAGCTTACTATCGCCGAGCTCCTTCGCAACTTAACTCCGAACCCATCGCCGCTCCGAAGGAGTTCCTCCACTGCCGACCTCTCTCGTCGCGCTCCTTGCTCGCGGCGATCGTCAGCATTCGTCGCCGAGCTCGCAGCAAACAATCGCTGCAGCTTTTGCTGATCGCTCGCCGTGATCGATGCGTGCTCGTCGCCGTTGCCGCACAGATGTGTTTCCGATCGTTTTATGAGAAAAAATGATCGTCACCTTTTGCTGATTGCTCGCTTGGCTCGACGCGCGCTCGCCGCCGTTGCCGCACAAACGTGCTTCTGATCATTTTATGGGAAAAAATGATCTCCGCCTTTCGCTGATTGCTCGCCGGGCTCGATGCGCGTGCTCGCCGCCTTTGCCGCACAGAAGGATTTCCGAACTGGTTGTACGAAAAATGCATTGCTCGCGATGCGCGTCCGATCAAGATCAATGGCCGCGATTAATCAGGTATTTATTTATTTAATTGAATTAATTATTTAAAAATCTGAAAAAAGTAATTGAAAATCGAAAAAAATTAATAAAAAATCCTAAAAGTAATTATTAAATTCAGGAAATAATTTTAAATTCTAAAATTAATAATTATTAATTTAGAATAATTAATTAAATTTTTCGATAATTAATTACTTAATTCGGAAATTGAATAAAAAATTCCAAAAAAAAGTCCAGAAAAATTTGAGAATAATTTTGGGTATTTTACAAGCTTATAATAACACCGTTACACCCCGAGCTAGATCCGACTCCCTCGAGAACTCCGATAAAATCCCGTATGCCATTAGAACAACAAACTACTCCTCAAAAGCTGTTAAAATCAGTCTTCAGGAGTGGGGGGCTCGTGATATGGCTAAAAATAGGATTAAATCGGGACCGTTCAAATCGGGCACGAATCTTAAAGCTCTCAGGGCTAAAACGGTAATTTTACCCACAAACGGGTCTGAAATGGGAACTGAGTCTTTCTTCAAAGTCCAATAACCCATAAACGGATCTGTCTTACTGGGTATGAGTCCCAACCCATTACAAACCAGTCCAGAAGGACAAAGAAGAATTCGGATTCATAATTATTCCTAAGAAGTGATCTTAATCGCTTCTATCCATTCACACCGGAAAGTAGAGATATGTTCTTATCTCGAAACGGATCCCTAAGGCGACAATAAAAACCCCTCTCCTCCCACCGTTGCAAGGTAATCAATCTTTTTCCAGTAAAAGCTCTTTCTTCATCATTCAGATTACTGACAAGAGCGTCCGAGGGTGCGTCGCTGGGATCCATCCTGGTGTATCGCACATTTTGCAGGTTCGCAGCAGTGGCAAGAGACCAAGTCAACAATTTGGTGAAGGTCAACAGGTCAACAGGTTCGCCCAATTCGTTTTCTCAAGAATCCATAAATTCTATCTATTGCCCCCACACCGAAATCAGCGGCAATTATATATATATATATATATATATATATATATATATATATATATATATATATATATATGTTGGAGTGTATGTATGTATATATTTTGTATACTTATATATATTTGTGTTGCCGCTAAATTCAGTGTGGGGGCAAACAGATGGAATTTGTGGATTCTTGGGAAACTTTGAATAGGAAACCTGTTACCTGTTCCGTCGGAGTTTGACCGTCGCTCCCGCCGTACACCTGCAAAAAGTGCGAGACACCGGGGTTGTTCCCGGCGACGCACCCTCCGACGCTCAAGTCAGTAACCAGAACTGATTATGAAAAAGCGTAAAAACTGGCAAAAGATTGATTACCTCTTAATAGAGATGGATGGGGGGTGTTTATAGGCGTCTTAGGGATCAAATTAGGCATGTAATTCCTGTGTATAGATAAGGAATGTAATCCCTAATTTCCAGTAAAAGGATAGATATGAATCAGGACTGTTGATTAGGATTAATCAGAAACCCTAATTCTATCCTTGTGGACCGGGTTTGCTGCGGGTTGGAATCCGTACCCAGTTGAGATGGATCCGTTCGCGGGTAAGTGGGTCTTCGAGGAAGAGAACCAGTACCCGCTTCAGACCCATTGGTAGGTGAAATTACCGTTTTACCCCTGGGCTTCAAGATTCGTGCTCGATTTGGACGGTTCCGATTTAACCCCATTTTTAGCCATATCACGAACCCCCCACTCCTAAAGACTGAGTTCGATCAGCCTTTGAGGAGTAGCTTAACTGTTTTAATGGCCAGTGGAGTTGTATCGGAGTCCAAATGGAGGGTTTCGAATCTCGAAGGGGGTAGTGAGGTGATTTTTCAAGTTGTAAGCTGTTCTTGAGCTTCTCTGTATACCCGGCGGTTTTTATCTATTTTTTCGGATTATTTATTTAATTTTTGCGAAGTGTCGATTCGTCGTTCGGGGGTCTTAATAAATGGTCCTAGGCGATAATTATTCACTCGGGGGTTCCAAAATATTTCCCCGATTTTATAATTATTTTGTAGGATTTTAAACTAATTTTCCCGAATTTTTAATCATTTTTTTCGCAATTTTTTAAGTAAATAAAACGATTTTAATAAATAAAATACCGAATTATTGCGTGGCGCGATCTGAACCGTTGATCTTGAGCGAGCGCGGAATTCTGAAAGATCGGATGGCGGAGTTGCTCGGCATCGACTTTCCTCGCTTTTGTGGGTCGGATGGGAACTTGCTCGGAATCCGAGCGAAGTGGCTCGGCACTTCCTCCGCACAAGTGGCTCGGATGGCCAGTCGCTCGGCTCGAAATACTGAGCGACGTGGAGCGATCTGGACCGTTGAATCTCGATGCGAATCTTGAGGCTGGCACGGTTCCCTAGAAAACACTATCTTGTCGTTTAGTGGACGTGGCGCAATCTGGATCGTCCATCATCTGAGGCACGAATTGCGTGATGATCCAACGGTCGGGGACGCTGGACAGCATTTTTCTTCACTTTCGTAGCTCGGATTGGCACTTGCTCGGAATCCGAGCGATATAGCTCGGTTTTACCCTCGAGCGAGTGGCTTGGATCGCTTGTCACTTAGTTCGGATCGCCGAGCAACGTGGAGCGATCTGAGCCGTCGGATCTTGGCACGAATCTCGATGCAGGCTCAGTTTTCAAGAAAATACTATCTTGTCGTGTAGTGGCGCTGGCAAGATCTGAGCCGTCTGATCGAAATCCAGCACGAATCTTGAGAAGAAAGTTGTTTTTCTCCATTTCGTAGCTCGGATTGGCACTTGCTCGGAATTCGAGCGATATAGCTCGGTTTTACCCTCGGGCGAGTGGCTCGGATCGCTTGTCACTCAGTTCGAATCACCGAGCGACGTGGAGCGATCTGAGCCGTCGAATCTTGGTGCGAATCTCGATGTGGGCTTAGTTTCCAAGAAAACACTATCTTGTCGTGTAGTGGCGCTTGCAAGATCTGAGCCGTCTGATCAAAATCCCGCGCGAATCTTGAGGAGAAAGTTGTTTTTCTCCATTTCGTACCTCGGATTGGCACTTGCTCGGAATCCGAGCGACATGGCTCGGATCGACTGTCGCTCGGCTGTTCGATCCGAGGGATGTGGGGCGATCTCAGCCGTTGGATGTTGGCACAGATCTCGAGGTAGGCACGGTTCCCAAGAAAACACTATCTTGTCGTTTAGTGACGCTGGCATGATCTGGGCCGTCTGATCGAAATCTAGCGCGAATCTTGAGGAGAAAGTGGTTTTTCTCCATTTCGTGGCTCAGATTGGCACTTGCTCGGAATCCGAGAGATATGGCTCGGATCGACTGTCGCTCGGCTGTTTGATCCGAGGGACGTGGGGCGATCTCAACCATTGGATGTTGGCGCAGATCTCGAGGCAGGCACGGTTCCCAAGAAAACACTATCTTTTCGTTTAGTGACGCTGGCATGATCTGGGCCGTCTGATCGAAATCTAGCGCGAATCTTGAGGAGAAAGTGGTTTTTCTCCATTTCGTGGCTCGGATTGGCACTTGCTTGGAATCCGAGCGATACGGCTTGGATCGCCTGTCGCTCGGCTGTTCGATCCGAAGGACGTGGGGTGACCCCAGCCGTTGGATGTGGAGTGCCGAGCAACCTTACTTAGGGGCTCGAAACGTCGTTCCCTTTGCCATCAGTCGTCTCTCTTCATTACTTAGCCGTTTGGGCTTTTGTAACGGTTCAAGGGAGGCCCAAGAGTCGCGCCTTTACGTTACAAAGCCCAAGAGGCGTCGTTTTCACTATAAGTTTTCAACCCCTCAACACTTCACCTCATTTCTCACTTTTACTTTCTCACTCTTGATTTTTACTTGCAAGCGAGGCTGTTAGCTCTCGAGCAGTGCTGCTAGCTGTTGCGGCCAAGCGTTTTATTCTTCGGTGATCCTTCCGGTCGTAATAGTCACTTCAAGGTCAGTCCCTTCTCCCCATATTTATAAAAATGGTTAAGTTATCTTCCACGGACGAGACCCCCTCCTCGGACATAGGCGTCAGTCGAGTGGTCAGGCCGAGCAAAGATAAAGGGAAGAAGGTCGTGGAGCCGACCGAAGGGACTTTGGTTCGGCCGAACACAGTCGGGGAGGTTGCCGAGCCACTCCAGGAAGTTGAGGCCCGGTCTAACAAGGACAAGGGTGTGGAAACCATTATTGAGCATCCGAAGAGAGCAGGGGAACTGGGTTGGCAGCCGGGCGTTCTGTCCAGCGTCGGCGGTGTGCGGAGCTACACTGGAGAACTGTTGGAGAAGGTGACGCAGGGCACAGCCCAATCAATCGAGGAAAATGAGCCGAGGGAAACCTCCGAGGTGGATCATATCTCTTAAGTGCTGACCGAGGCGGATCTGCTTCGGATCCGGAGTGGGTTCCAAATCCCAGCAGAGTACGGACTTTTGCTCCCCGGCCCCGGCTTCCGAGCGTGCACCTCGTCCTCGGCCGATATTTGTGTTTTTCCCGCTGACTCACTGAATGCCGGACTTCGTCTGCCGCTACACCCTTTCGTGGTGCAGGTGCTGCAGTGGTACGGCCTGTATCCGGCTCAGCTGATGCCGAACACGTGGCGGCATGTGATGGCATTTGTTCTTCAGTGCCAGGAGGTCGGCGCCGAGCCAAACATGTTCGTCCTTCGGCGTCTCTACCGACCTTGCCAACCTAGCAAGAATGAGCAGAGGTTCTACCTCTCGCCGAGGAAGGGCGTGAAGTTGATCGAAAACTCGGACTCGATCAAGCACTGGAACGAAAAGTACTTCCTCGTCCGAGCTCCTGAGCCGTGGGCGATACCGACGGTGTGGTTGAGGGAAGGTCTTCCGAAACGTGTGAAGAAAGAGCTCTTGCTCAGCAATGAGGAAGCCGAGGTCGTGGAGAAGTTGCTCAGCCTTCCGACCCTCAGCTGGAAGGACAATACGGAGGAGGCATTGTTCCGAGGGGGTCTCAGTCCGATCGACCCCAGTAGGCCTCTTCTGTACTAGTTTTTATTTTTATTTTTATTTTTATTTTTATTTTGAAAATTTTTCTAACTCTCTTCGCCCGGTTTGTGCAGAATCTTCCGGCATGGATTACAAAGGCTTGATGGCGAAGGCCCGAGCGGCAAGGGAGCAGGAGACGAGGAAGAGGAAGAGGACCGTGTCCGGACCTCAAGGCGGCCGAGCGCCCAAGGTACCCTCGGTTTCTCCGACCCCCAAGCGCCCAGTTATTGAGGCTTCTCAGGCCGAGACCGAGAAAGAGCTCGTCGAGCCTACCGTCTTACCAACCTCGGATGTGCCGACCCCGCCGGTGCAAACGGATGCTCCGGGGTCTTCCGGCGGAGCGTTCAACATCGGTGCGCTGTTGGCTCTCGACGTTCCTCCACTTACTGCCGAGGCGGAGCGAATTTTGACCGAGGAGCACAAGCGCATCTTCGTCCCCGACTGGAGGGTGATGAAGGTCGACAGGTTCTTGGGGGACGAAAACATTTGTATGCAGGCGGTGAAACACCTGCTGACCCCCAAAGACCGAGCGGCGTTGAAGGCTCGTGAAGTTGGTGACGTTGCGATGCAGATCGCTCGAAATACTATGTCGGTAAGTAGTGAATCACTTTCTTGAAAATTTTTCCAAGTTTTTGTGCTCGTTTTTGACAGCTTCACATATTGCCTGTAGACCCTCTGCCACTTCAACCACTTGCTCGAGGAATTTGAGAGCAAGGAGAAGGAGATGACAATTCTGAACGACCGTGAATGGTCGGAACGGTCCAGAGCGGTGAGGGAGCTGGAGGCCGAGCAGCTGCGTTCTACATCGCTCGAGGTAGAAGTCGGCAGCTTGAAAGCTCAGCTCGCCGAGGCGCTGAGGAGCTCGGCCGTCGAAGCCTCCAAGGTCGAGGCCCTTGAGAAGGAGAGGGCTCGGCTTGAAGGGGAACTGTCTGAGGCTCGAAAGGCGACGGAGGAAGCCCTGAACGAGCAAGCTTTGAAGGTGGCAGCCGCAGAGAAGGCGGTCCGGGACGAGGCCGAAGCTCACATGCTGTCGAACATGGAGGAGGCCTGTGGCCGAGCCCTAAAGCACATCGTCGCTCGGAACCCCGAGTTTGACGTCTCGGATTACTATTTCTACGACTCCGTAGAGGGCGAGGAAGAGATGCCCTTGTCCATGCTCGCACCAAGGCCGGAGGGCGAGAATGCAGAGGACGAGGATGGAGCTGGTCGTGCAATTGTAACCGTGCCGACCATTGACGAGGTCGACCCTTGACTTTGTCGTCTTCTGCTCTGTTTTTCTTTTCTTCTTTTTTTTGTAACGCCTAACTGCGGACTGGCCACCGCCTTTTGTAAACTCTTGGATTTCAATGAAAACTCTTTTTGCTCGGATTGCGTCCTTAAATATCGAAGATTTCTCTTGATATTTCTCCGCTTTTCAGGTTGGGTTTGGTCCAATTACTGAGGTCTCCTACCTTCGCACTGAGTTAGAGAAAACGAAGAAGGCTCTTTCTCGCAATCGGAACAAAGCATTTTATGACTTCTTGAATTTGGAAGAAATCAAAGCGACGGCGAGAGGGTATTTAAGCGAGTTAAGGCAACTGCAGAAGCAGTCGCGAAAGACGCCTCTCGAAGGCGAGGTAGAGTTGATCCGTAAGGGTCTCTTTGATGTCGAAGCAAGAAACAGTGAACTGCTGGCGGAGATTTGTCAATTGGAGGTGCTGGTGAAAGAACACTCAGCCGAAGAAGAGGAGTTAGCTTCGAAGGTGGGGATGTTGATGTCCGAGCGCGACGAGTTATTGGCCAGAATCGACAAATTAAGGAGGATCACGATCGATAGAGGATCGAAGTGACTCATCTTCGTCGCGTAGTGGCCGATAATACTACTGTCGCAGGCTCATCTAAACTTCCTCGTCTCAAAACATCGGCGGCGGACGAGATCCTGAGAGATAGGATCATCGAGCTGGAGGAGGAGATTGCTTCGCTAAAACCTCAGCCTGTAAGGGCCAATGTTCGGAGCACGTCATGCACTCGCGAGGAGAGCGAAAGAGGGATCACTTTCTACGAACTTGTGACTCGCTTGCCTGCTATTAGGCGAAGCCCAGCAGATGCCCAGAGTGCCGTAGCTATTTCGTCCAGTGGGGCCTCAGTTGGGGCCACCGCTAGAACTAGGAATGAAGGGGGATCTCGCTTCGTAGGTCTAGAGTCGAGCTCAGAAGTGAGGCGACGTCGCCCTCGCGTGTCTCTGAACCGAAGCGTTCCCCTTCCAAAAAAGCACTGAATAAGTTGTATTATGCTCTTCAAACTATTGTAAAAACCTTGTTGTAGTGTCGGCTTGGTCCGGGCACTTAATAAAAATGTTCGTTTTGTTTCCGATGCTTGAGTGCTGTGATGGCCGATAAATTGATAAGTATAACTTCTCCAACCTTTGACAACTACTCAAAATCAGAAGCAAACCTTCCTTCATATGGGTGTCCCACTCCTAGCTCGCTTAAGAGCGGGCTTTGCGGAGCTGAGCCGAACCATGTTTTGGACTCGTCGTTGGAGTAGTTCAACGGTAGTGGGAGCAATTCCGAATGGCAAACTATTTCTAGCTCGCTTAGGAGCGAACTTGCGAAGTAGAATCGAGCCAAGTGTTGGACTCCGAACCATCGTTAGAGTAATTCAACGGTTGTGGGAGCAATTCCGAATGGCGAACTACTTCTAGCTCGCTTAGGAGCGAACTTGCGAAGTAGAATCGAGCCAAGTGTTGGACTCCGAACCATCGTTATAGTAATTCAACGGTTGTGGGAGCAATTCCGAATAGCGAACTACTTCTAGCTCGCTTAGGAGCGAACTTGCGAAGTAGAATCGAGCCAAGTGTTGGACTCCGAACCATCGTTAGGGTGAAGAATAAAAGCAGAGAGATGTAAACAATTTTTACAAGAGTAAAATATGAAAAAGCTTTCTTTATTGATGACTAGTGGTCGGCTGCTTCTAAAGTTGCAAGCCGTTATTACAAGAGAGAAATAAAAGAAAAACAGTACAAGTGATAGGAGAGGAATGGTTAGGCATCCTAAAAATACTTAGAGAGGCGTTGGTGCTCTCTCTTGGTATTTTAGAAGATGGTCGGCATTCCAGGTCCTGGGGATCTCTCTGCCCTCGAGGTCTTCTAGTCTGTTTGTCCCGGGCCAAACTTCTTTGGCGATCTTATAGGGTCCCTTCCAATTTGGAGCCAATTTGCTTTTCAGTCTTGGGAACGAGATGGCTAACTTTCTGAGGACAAGGTACCCTTCTTTGAGGTCGGTAGGGCGGACTCTCTTATTGTATGCCAACTCTATCCCCCTTCGGTAGCTTTGCTGTCGGATGGCAGCTCTTTCTCAGATCTCATCTATCAGGTCTAGATTTGCTCGGAGCTCTCTGGCATTTTTTTCTTCTTCATAGGCCATTAGACGAGGAGAGGGTATACCAACTTCTAGGGGAATCATAGCTTCGGACCCATAGGTGAGATTGAAGGGAGACTCTCCTGTGGGGGTCCGTTTTTTGGTGCGGTAGTTCCACAGCACGTTGGGGAGCTGATCGACCCATAAGCCTTTGGAACATTTATCCAACCTCTTCTTTATGCCAGAGAGGATCTGTCGGTTAGTATTTTCGACTTGGCCATTCGACTGGGGATGGGAAACAGAGGAGAATCGGTGTTGGATGGCTAGGTCTTCACATAGAGCTCGGAAGGCCGCCCCGGTGAACTGGGTTCCGTTGTCTGTTATGAGGACCCGAGGGACGCCGAATCGGCAGATTACGCTCTTCCAAAAGAACTGGACTACCTTGTTCTCGATGATCGTGGTCAAGGGCTCGGCCTCTATCCATTTTGAGAAGTAGTCGATTGCCACGACTAAGAATTTAAACTGGCCGGGAGCGGGTGGGAATGGCCCTAGTAAGTCCATCCCCCACATTGCGAAGGGGATTGGACTTGATAGGGAAGTGAGTGGAGCTTGTGAGAGGCATCGGATATTGGAGTACTTCTGGCAAGAGCCGCATTGCCGAACGTGTAGTTCGGCGTCTTGCAGGAGAATGGGCCAGAAATATCCGTAGTTCAACACTTTGCGGGCTAGGGACCTGGACCCTGAATGCGCCCCGCCGATGCCCTCGTGAAGTTCTTGCAGGGCGTATTCGGCTTGCTCTGGGGAAAGACATCTCAGATAAGGCTTGCCGTCTACCTGTGTGAAGGAACGCTTGTAAAGAATACCCCCGATGAGCATGTATCGCTCTGCTCGGGTTCTTACCCTCCGAGCTTCCTTAGGATCTTCGGGGAGGAGACCATCCCGTAAGAATTCGACGAGGGGTTTCATCCAGTTATCTTTAAACAAAACAGGCAGTGACTCCATTGAGTTGGAGTTTTCATCCTCTATACTTGGCTTTAGAAGGACCTCTATCAAGACGGTCTGCTCGAGACCTTGGAGGGAGGAAGAGGCTAGCTTGGATAGGGCATCGGCCTGGGCATTTTCTTCTCGAGGGATTCGTTCTATGTGGGCTTCTTCAAACAAGGCCATGAGGCTCCTGACCTCAGCTAAGTACTTAACCATCCGGTCGTCACGTGCTTCATACTCGCCTAGGACCTGATTTACGACCAGCTGAGAGTCGCTAAAGATCCGGAGACGTTGTGCCCCTCCATTGCAGGCCATTCCAAGGCCGGCTATAAGTGCCTCGTATTCTACTTCGTTGTTAGAGGCCTTGAAGTTTATACGGAGGGAGTATTGGAGGATGAAGTCATCTGGGCCTGCCAGAATGACCCCGGCTCCGCTTCCCTCGTTACAGGAGGATCCATCCACATAAACCGACCAGATAGGTGGTCCCTTCACTGCTTGGCTAAACTCAGGGGTGGTACTTTCAACTATGAACTCTGCTAAGGCCTAAGCCTTGATCGCGGTCCGAGGCTGATAAGTTATATCATGCTGGCTCAGCTCGATAGACCACTTTATAAGACGACCGGAGGTCTTCGGCTTGTGGAGCACTTGCTTCAGTGGTTGGTCGGTAAGAGCGACCACCGAATGGGACTGAAAATACGGGCGAAGTTTTCTTGCGGCCATCACTAGGGCATAAGCCATCTATTCTATTCTCGGATAGCGGAGCTTGGCATCCCGAATTACCTTGCTCACATAGTAGATGGGCTTTTGAGCCCGGTCTTCTTTTCTTACTAAAACAGCACTGCGGGTCTGCTCGGAGGCTGCCAGGTAGAGGTAGAGGGGTTCACCAGGAATTGGTTTGCTGAGGAGGGGAGGATTGACGAGGTACGCTTTGAGCTAGTCAAACGACTCCTGTTGCTGTTGACCCCATTCGAAACCTTTAGCCCCCCTGAGGGCCTTGAAGAAGGGGAGGCATTTCTCCCCGGACTTCGAGAGAAAACGCCGTATGGCGGCTAGGCGGCCTGTTAATCTCTGAACTTCCTTAACATTCTTGGGAGGGGCCATATGGCCTTGATTTTCTCAGGGTTAGCTTCAATTCCTCGCTGGCTGACCATGAAGCCGAGGAACTTTCCTGACGAGACTCGAACGCACACTTGTTCGGATTGAGTCTTATGTTGTGCCTTCTCAGAACATCAAATGCCTCCTGGAGGTCCGTCACATGATCGGCACCCCGGATGCTTTTTACAAGCATGTCGTCAACATACACCTCCATATTACGGCCGATTTGAGCTTGGAAAATCTTGTTGACGAGGCGTTGGTATGTGGCACCTGCATTTTTCAAACCGAAGGGCATAACCCTGTAGCAATAGAGGCCCTGGTCGGTCACAAATGAGGTCTTCGGGATATCCGGGGGGAACATCCGGATTTGATTGTAGCCTGAGAAGGCGTCCATGAAGCTGAGGAGTTCATGACCCGAGGTGGCATCAATCAGAGTGTCAATACTTGGAAGAGGGAAAGGGTCCTTGGGGCAAGCCTTGTTGAGATCGGTAAAATCGATACAAATCCTCCAAGTTCCATTGGACTTCTTCACCATTACTACATTTGACAACCACTCGGGATAATTTACCTCCTGTATGAACCGGGCCTTCAAGAGCTTATTCACCTCCTCTTTTATAGCTAGTTGGCGCTCGGGGGCGAACTTGCGCCTCTTCTATTGGACCGGTTTGGACCCCGGGGCAACACTGAGGTGGTGGACTAAGAGCTCTTCGAAAATACCGGGCATGTCTGCAGCCGACCAAGCAAAGAGGTCTCAATTCCTTCGGATGCACTGGACTATGTCGGAGCATAGGGCGGATGGGAGGGTCTTGCTAACAAAGAACTTTCGGCTTGGATCCTGCTCAGAGAAGAGCACTTCCTCCAACTCATCCACCGGCTCGGATGTTGGTCGAGCGATATCTTGGGGGATTTCCAGAGTTTCTAGGGAGAGGACTGGACCGAGGGTAGAGGTCATGTAGCACTTGCGGGCCGTTTCTTGATTGCCCCTTACTTCCCCTACTCTTGCCCGGGTGGGGAATTTCATCTTGAGATGGTACGCCGAAGGGACGGCTTCAAGAGCTGCTAGGCCGGGTCGGCCTAGGATGACATTGTAAGCTGCAAGGACATCCACAACCATAAAATCCATCGACTCCGTTCGGGTAGTAGGAGTTTTGCCAGCGGTTACGTCGAGGGTGATCACCCCTTCAATAGTCACTAGCACTCCCGTGAACCCATGGAGCGTGTAGCCAGCGGGCTTGAGTCTATCTCGGGAGAGCTTGAGGCCCTTGAAAGCGGCGAGGAATAGGATGTTAACGGAGCTGCCGTTGTCCACTATGATCCTTTCCACTTTGAAGTTCGCCATGTGGAGGTTGATGACGAGTGCGTCACAGTGAGGGGTTCGGACGCCCTCGAGGTCTTCATCCGAAAATGTGACGGGTACTCCAAGGCCTTTAGGAGGAGGGGTATCGCAGACTGAATTGACTTCTTTTATAAATACCTTTCGAGAGGAGTTGGAGGAGCCCCCCATTGGGCCCCCATGGATGAGGTGTAAGACACGCTCCTCTTCGAAGTCGGGCATTTCATCACACTCAGGACGCTTGTTAGCCCCCCGAGGTGGGGGAGGAAGGTCGGCTCGGTCCTTTCTCACGAATTTGGTCAGCTGCCCTCTCTGGATAAGGGCTTCTATCTCATTCTTCAAGGCCCGACAACCGTTGGTGTCGTGGCCATGGTCCCGATGATAACGGCACCACTTCTCTTTATCCCTTTTCTTGTCAGGGGTGTTCATTTTTAGTGCAGGAGGTATCACCCCCTCCTTCTCAACTTCCATGAGAATTGTGGAGATATTGGCATTAAGGGGAGTAAATTTTTTAAATCTGGGGGGAGGTCGGCGCTGGCCGTCATTATCCTTCTGGAGCTTCTTGGCTCCTTCCTCTTCTGTTCCCTTTCTCTTAGACCCGGAGGAAGACCCCTCCAAGTTGGGGCGGTGCTCAGCTTCTTCCGCCCGAATATACTTTTCGCTTCGAATGAGGAGGTCAGAGAAGTTCTGTGGGGGCTTCTTGGCGAGGGAGGAGTGGAGGCTGGAGTTGAGGACATTGGACTGAAATGCTGCTGCAGCGACCGACTGGTCGAGGGATGCTATGGACCTGGCTTCAGCTGTGAACCTTTTCACATAGTATCTCAGCTTCTCACCCTTCTTCTGGTGGAGTTAGAGTAGCGAGATGCTGGTTTTCTCGGTTCTGTGGCTACTCACGAAGTGGGTGACGAAGAGAGTCTCAAACTGCTCAAAATAGAATATTGAGGAAGGGGCAAGGCGAGAGTACTATTCTCAAGCTGGGCCCTTGAGAGTTGCGGGGAATGTTTTGCAGAGCAGAGCATCGGAAGCCTGATGGATGAGCATGAGGGTCTTGAAGCTTTCGATGTGATCAACGGGGTCGGTTTCCCTGGAATAGGTCTCAAATTGAGGGGGTTTAAAGCCGATTGGTACAGGTGCATCCATTATGGTTCGGGAAAAAGGAGGTCTACTAGGACGAAGAGTCCTTCCTCTGAGCTCTTCTTCTCGGCCCAACTGACCCAAGCACCTCTCCATCTCGTGGAGACGGCGGTAGACTGCGTCATCCCTTCGACGGTAATCAGCCGAGCCTCTAGACTCGTTTTCGTACGAGGGAGAGCGGGGGCTACGACGTCGGTAGCTCCTAGAGCGGCGAGGACTTGGCATATGACGGGAGTTGCTAGGAGCGGGAGGAGGAGTTGGGGACCGTCGGCGAGGACTTCGGACTGGAGGAGGAGAGGGAATCTTTGGAGCATTGGTGTTAGGATGGAGATTGAGAGCTTGTAGGACGGTCACTTGGAACTGTTGGAACTCGGCACGGGTGATGGGTGCCTCATCGTTCCTAGGCTGTTGCCGACCTGCAGGGGAGTGTGGTCTTCTTCTGTGATGCTCGGGGGACACTCTCCGCCCCTTTCGGGTGGGGGACCTCCTGTACTCTCGGCGGTGAGGAGATCGCTCATCCGGATGGTGTTGGCGGGAGGTTCCCTCTCAGGCCCCCTTTTCATCCAGACGGCGGCGAAGATCCTCATCCTTCTGCCGATTGAGGACGGTGTTGCGGAGATCGGAAGCTTGGGGATTGTGGGAGGCCATAAAGCCCGTAGAGGCATTGTGGATTGAGACATGGTCCTGGTGGAGAGGCTGTTTCTGCGGGTTGGGACCCTTAGGAGGTGGTTGATTCTGAGGAGGAGGCAAGTCCTGTTGGATTGGGTCCTCCGCTGGAGGAGGAAGTTGCCCCTGCTGCGGAGCGGGCTGGATGGGAATTTCTTGTTGCTGGTCGGGGTTGGGTCCTCGGTTGGACCCCCTGGATCTTACCTTCCTAGGAGGCATGGCAGGAGAAGATCTGTTCCACGGGAAGAGGGTAGGCAGCTATTCGTTAGATTCCCACAGACGGCGTCAATCTGTTGCCGCTAAATTCGGTGTGGGGGCAAACAGATAGAATTTGTGGATTCTTGGAAAACTTTGAATAGGAAACCTGTTACCTGTTCCGCCGGAGTTTGACCGTCGCTCCCGCCATACACCTGCAAAAAGTGCGAGACACCGGGGTTGTTCCCAGCGACGCACCCTCCGACGCTCAAGTCAGTAATCAGAAGTGATTATGAAAGAGCGTAAAAACTGGCAAAAGATTGATTACCTCTTAATGGAGATGGATGGGGGGTATTTATAGGCGTCTTAGGGATCAAATTAGGCATGTAATTCTTGTGTATAGATAAGGAATGTAATCCCTAATTCCCAGTGAAAGGATAGATATGAATCAGGGCCGTTGATTAGGATTAATCAGAAACCCTAATTCTATCCTTGTGGACCGTATTTGCTGCGGGTTGGAATCCGCACCCAGTTGAGATGGATCCGTTCGCGGGTAAGTGGGTCTTCGAGGAAGAGAACCAGTACCCGCTTCAGACCCGTTGGTAGGTGAAATTACCGTTTTACCCCTGGGCTTCAAGAGTCGTGCCCGATTTGGACGGTTCCGATTTAACCCCATTTGTAGCCATATCAATTTGTATGCACATGAATTTATCTAGAGTTCTCTTTTCTTGATCATGATGATCAAATAGGAAATCCTAGGGCTAGGATTTATCTAAATGTCTATTAAAACCCCTTCCACCCCATCTCTTCTCCTCCATTCATTCCACCAACTTAATCCCCTCTCCCTCTTTCCTTTCCATTTCGGCAGAAAAGCACCCAACCCAATGGCCGAAATCCAAATTCCCCCCATCTCCACTCTCATCTCATAATTTCTAAACCCAATTTCTTCTACATCTTCTTCTACTTCTTCTACTTCTCCTATTATCAAACAAGGAAGAAGAGGGTTTTGATTTGCTTGTGGGTTCTTGGAGTTTTGAAGGTGAATAAGGAGTTGAGAGGAGGAGAAAGCTAGCAAAACAAGGGCTTGGAGATTCTTCAATGGTGGGTGTTCTCAAAACTCTAATCTAGTTATTTTTGTATGTGATATTGTGACTTTTGGAATTTCAACCATGCAAATGGCTTAGAATATGATCATGAATTTTTTTGGCAAGTTCTAGGATTTGTTTAGAGCATCCTCAAATTTTTTCATATTTTTCTGGGTTTTTTTAGTAGCTCAAACAATTACCTCAATTTCGGGCAGTGACCAGTAAAGGAAACTGCTATGTTTTGAGAATTTGTGCGCTCTTACAAAAATCATATCTCGGAATTGGTAGGGTAGTTTAAGACCAAAATTTTACTAGATGTTCTTGAATGTGTTAAAAGCTATATTTTCAAATTTCACATATTTCTGAGTTCTTTTGATACTTCAAAAAATTATAAGTTAGTAACTGGTATGAAATCAGAAGCTGAATCTGCCCTGTTTTAGGATTGATGTTCATTAATTCACAAATACTTTGTGCTGCATTATCTTGTAATAAAATTTTTACTGTAGTTTTTGGTATGAGTCTACATCATGATTCTAAAATTTTAAAATTTTTAGATAAAGTTTGATGGAGTTTTGAAAATAATTTGTATAAGGAGGTAGACACCCTGTCTGAAAACAGAAGGAAATTTTATGCTAAATTTGAAAAGCCATAACTCTCTGTGTTTTATGAATCTGGAGGAGATTTTTGTATATATTATAATTGTATATGTCTAGTTACTGAATCTAAAATTTCATGAGGATTGGACTTGTAGTTGAATTGATAATGAATTATGAATGGACTATGTTCAGTTCAGTTCAGCTTTTGAGTTGTCAGTGAAGTTGTAAAATTCTGGAATTATATGTTAAGAATTTGGAAGAATTATCAACTAGAGATTTGTAGTAGAGATTCATAGTTTTCTAAAACATCTTGAATAATGAAATTCCAATTTGTGTAGCAAAAGTTATGATTTTTTGAAGATGGGGCAAAACCAGTCCTAATAGTAAGGATTTGGTTTTTGTGGAGGAACTCTTTCCCCTGTGTGTACACTGGTAGAAATGGGAGTTTTAGAGTGCTTTAATGGATGAATCTGAGGATGTGATCAACTAGAAAGTTGTAGTAGACACTCCCATCTTTTCATAGAATTCAAAATTGAGTAATTCCGATAAGTGAAAAAGTCTTTATGTTAATTGTAAGATGCAGTAATTGTATGGAAGAATGTATAGCTGAGAATATATATGGTTTTTATAGCTTCTAGATGGCTCAATTTGAAGAAATGGTTAACTAGTGACTTGTAGTATAGAGTCTTAGCTTTCTAGAATGGGTAAGATCATGAAATTCCAAGTTGTATTTTAGAAGTTATGAATGTTACAAGTTTCAGCAAACCTGTTGTCTTGTTCGATTTCAAGCATGTGTTCGAAATCAGAAAACTTGAGTTGTATAAGGAATTTGAGAGAGTTGTCAACTAGGAAATTGTAGTAGAGGTTCTCACCCTTCTAAAAAGACTAATTTTGTTGGATTCCGATAAGTGGAGCATAAATTATGAAATTTTCTGCATGCTACAAGATTTATGACTATAAGTTAATTTGAGTTTTAAGATGTTTGATGATTATCCCTATTTAAGCACTTCATTTGAGACTTGTATGAGATTCTTGTGCTTGGTACTCATGGTGGACACATGAGTAAATTAGGAGAATAGCTATATGGCTGATTGTTGTTTGTGGGCTCGTAGCTAGTATATCTTGGAGCTAGTCTAGGTTGTGACACCCTAAGACTATCAACCCAGTCGGCAAGTATTGTGATTGATTTATTTCCACCTCAAGAGATAGTGAATATCCTGTGCACCGTCGGATCGTTTACCGAAAGAATGTTAAACGCGGGCTGGGATACTGGATGAGATCCGAGACGGAGGTGGTGGCGACTGATGGAGACCGGATTGCCGGTGTTTGGGATTGATAGGCTAGGTTATCTACCCCGTCTAGAATGTGTTGATGCCTAGGTCTGTCAATGACGGGATATTAGTAAATTATGTGTGTTTCACCTCTATTGCTGGGTATGAGGCACTCCCTTGGGTGCCGTTGTACTGCTTGCTGAGGGTCACGGGACGGGGACTTTGGGTCGAAGACCTACAGAGGTGTTGGCAATCGATAAACGTCGGTTCGTCGTGATTAGTTATTTTTGACAGAACTGTTTGGGCTCATTCTTTCGTTAGACACTATGCATGATTTGACAACTCGCATGTTTTAGCAACCAATGCTATTTCAGATTGTATTTCTTTACTTTTTGCTTGAAGACCGAGTTGATGTTAGGGGTGATTCCCTATAATCCGAATTGTTCTAAGGGCCAGCACTAGGTGATGATAATCAGGGTTGTCTCTTCCTGTCATTAGGGATACGTGCTGTGGTACATATCTCACTCTGTTAATTCCTGAAGAACCGTGATAAGAACGGGAGGGTTCCTGTCGGAACGGGGATTAGACCCTTGAGGCCGTCATGTTCTTATGTCGAGTGGATACGAACAGACCATGAGGCTATTGTCCCATGGATCTTCGGCACCATAGCTATGCGGTTATGTATCTGTAAGATCGTCACGGCATTTGGTGTGATACAGACCGGATTGGGGCACTAGTGGCAAACGGGGACACCACTGTGTTTAGCAGTGATAACTGCAGGATTCACCAGCCACGATTGTATCTATTAGGAATAGGTTGAGTACAATAATAGAATATATTTGCATGGCGAGGGTTTGAAATCCTAAAACTGGAGAAGACGGCTTGATTTGGAGCGTATGTAGTATGAGATGCATGCGTGTCCAAAGTCTTGCTGACATTAGACTAAGTGCATCTGTTCTTCTGTACTTGTATACCGTGCATTAGACTTCAGGTCATGGCATACACTGACACTAGGAAATTAGGATGCACGTTTTTATTTTCATTAATGACTAGTTGTGATTGCTAGTTGGAGATCGCTGCTATTATCAGCATTGCGTCATTATATGTACGGACGTGCCCACTCAATTAGGTGCTGGAAACCGGATCGGGAATGCGGGCATCCAAGTGGAGGAGCTGTGTACTTACCTACCAGTCGAGCAGGTGCAGAAATATCAAAGTCGTGCAGGGGAAGACTCAAGCCGAGGGGCACGTTCTAGGGAAACAGATTGACCACTCAGTGGTGTTTCGGCGGTGATCAGTCGACTACCGTTTCTGGAAGACAGCTGATAGCTTTACAAGTGGAGTCTGTAAATATTTTGTAATAAGTTGTAATGAGTTAATGTAATTTTCATTCCTTGTTCAAGAGCAAGATAGTGGTTGTAATTGATGATGTAACAATTTTATTTGGCAATAAAAAGTTTTTAAATTTCTGTGTTATTACTGTGTTGAGATGCATTTAAAGGCAAAGATTCTGGTTGTGTCACGGATGTCCAGTAATGGGGATCCGGAGCGCTACATTAATAGTCTTCGAGGGCACCGTTGTCGAACACATCCTGAGGAAGCAAAATATCTAGGTCGATGCCTTGTCCAAGCTCGCCTCATTGTGCTACGAGGGCCTAGATCACACTGTCCTCGTTGAAATCCACCTCAAGCCTAGCATAGAGAACCCTGAGGTCTTTTACATCAACTTGGGCGTCCAAGAGGGCACTTGGATGGATCTCATTCGAAAGTTTTTGATAGATGGAGAAGTCCCACTAGACCCGGCCGAAGCCATGAAGACAACAATCCAATCAGAAAAATTCACCCTGATTGATAATATACTCTTCAAGCGCACGTACACTAAGGTGGAAGGTAGACCATATCTTCGATATCTGAGTCCAGATGAAACTAAGTACGCACTTAAGGAGATGCACGAAGGAATTAGGGGATGCCATATGGGTAGCAGGTTGCTCGCTAGGAAAGTACTCAACCACGGTACTATTGGCCGACCATATTGCAAGACGCCCAAGATATTGTGAAGAGGTGTGGCCTTTGCCAGAGATTCACTTTGATCAGACACTTACCCTAAATCGAACTTAAGTCACTTACCAGTCCAACCACATTTGCTGTGTAGGATGGACTTGGTCGGCCCATTCCCGAAGGCCACAGGCCAAAGACATTTCCTCATTGTGGCCATCGACTACTTCACTAAGTGGGTTGAGGCAAACCCTTGGCCACCATTATGGAACATCAAGCACAACAATTCTTCTGGAAAACATCATCTGTCGGTTCGGGATCCCGCGCATGCTCATCACCGATAATGGGACTCAATTTGCAGGCAAATTTTTTTTTGAAAGTTCTGCGAAGACCTCGGGATCCCACTTCGGTTCTCATCAATAGCCCATCCCCAGTCGAATGGCCAAGCTGAAAATACCAACTGCCAAAGTCTTGAAGGCATGACAAAATAGTTGTACAAATCTCCCAAGGGACTATGGGTCGACGAATTGCCGAGCGTCCCATGGTCGTATCTAACAACCAAAAGGATCCCTACAGGCGAGTCCCCATTCAACATGATATGCGGGACAGAGGCTGTCATCCCTCTGTAAAGTCGGTATCCCCTTGCCTATGATCATGGGCTTTAATGAGGAATCCAGTTCGAGCGGCCTCAGTGCCAACTTGGACCAAGTTGACGAAATCCGTGAAAAATCCACCATCAGAAAAAATATCTACCAGCAGCGGATTGAAAGGTTCTACAATAAGAAGGTCCGTCTGAAAAACATCAAGGAGGGTGTCCTCGTACTCAGGAAGCTTGCCATTTTCAACCCAACCAAGAAAGGCAAACTGACCTGGAACTGGGAGGGCTCGTACAAGATCTCCCAAGTGGTACGTCTGGGCACATACTGACACGAACACCTGGGGAGCAGGGTAGTCAAAAGGCCCTGAAATGCGAAGCATCTAATTAAGTTCCATGACAGACCATAGGGACGTATTTGTTTGTAATCGGCGCCGCGCGCTATTCCTTTTGTGTAACTTAGCAAGAAAAACAAAGGGATTTTTTTGTCAGAATGTCTCACATTCACCACGTCCTCACCGCTCGGCTTGGACTTCGACCCATAACAAGAGATATCTCAATCTCTCACGTTCTTACCGCTCGGCTTGGACTTAGAGCCATAATGAGAGACTTCTCAATCTCTCACATGGACTTTGACTCCAAACAAGAAATCTCTCAATCTCTCACATCCTCGCCGCTCGGCTTGGACTTCGAGCCATAACGAAAGATTTCTCTATCTCTTACATGGACTTTGAGCCATAACAAGAGATTACTCTATCTCTCACATGGACTTCAACCCCAAATGAGAGATTTATTCATCTCTCACGTCTTCGCCGCTCGGCTTGGACTTCGAGCTATAACGAGAGATTTCTCAGACTTCACATTGACTTCGACCCTAAACGAGAGCTTTCTCAATCTCTCACGTCATTGCCGCTCGGCTTGGACTTCGAGCCATAACAAGAGATTTCTCAATCTCTCACATGGACTTTGACCCCAAACGAGAGATTTCTTCATCTCTCATGTCCTCGCCGCTTGACTTGGACTTCGATCCATAGCGAGAGATTTCTCAATCTCTCATGTCCTCGCCACTCGGCATAAACTTCGAGGTAGCTACTGGCTTTCTCACAAGCCTATCACGCTAGAGTTTCGGCATGAATCTCGAGCTAGCTATTGGTTTTGTCACAAAGTCTTTCATGTCCTCGTCACTTGGCTTAGTCTTTGACCCATATCGAGAGATTTCACAAAAAGCAGAAGAACCATTTTTATTACAACATATAAAGGTCTTGTTGGTACAATCGACGAGGCCATATTACAACTATCATAATCTCGACCAGATGATTACAACTATTACAATCTTGGCCTAATCCTCCTTCTAGGGGGCCTTAGGACTGACACAAACCAGTTCAAGCCCAATCGAACATGTTTGCTCGCCGACAAGCCCACCGGGATCCCACGAGGTTGCTAAGGTGGACACCCCAGCAATAGAGCTCTGGTCATCCCCCGGCCTCGCTGGTTCCAATCTTAGGATCAGAGACGGGCCTTCAACGGAGGGCCAACCACCCCCGAAAGAACGGGATCGGGATCCACTCATTCTGAGCATGACCTTGAACCAGTGTTCTCTAATTCTTCCTCTACTATAACCTCGCGGGAAAAAGACAGAGGTCGATCATCTAGCAGAAGTACCAGACATCGACCATCTAGTCTCAGCGCTCCCCAAGTCATGGTCGGTAATTGTCTTCTTTAGACGAGCCGACTCCAAGCTAAGCTCCTTCGACTTATTCATAAAATAAGAAACAACAGCTTCCCGGTCTTAAGCCTGGTTGCAATAGCGCACCAAGACGAACTCCATGGATTTCAGCTTGCCCTCCAGGTGCTCCACCTCGGTATCCTGTGGGTCAGCCACGAAGGGCTCGTTCATCTGGCACTAAGAATGAAAGGACATATCATTCTGAGCCTCCGGGACTTGGCCAAATCACAGACATATACTACGCCAAAAATTCTAAAGTTAAAGAGTTTGGCCAAAAATTTATTTCGTTCATCAAAATTTTTACAAAACAACGGTGGCCTGTCTGTGCTCTGCAAATGCAAAAAAAAAAACAGAAAGACTTAAACTACTGCTTGGAAGAGAGGGGCACCTCTTCGGGGGCCACTGCATCAACATTGGGGGTCCGTCTCCACCACTACCTCCTCCTTGACCAGCGATACCCCCCTCCTCTCTATTTCCCTCGGGCATCTTCGAATGCTCGAGAAGTTTCATGGCATAATGAAACCCTTCAAGCCGACACTCGGGGTAATAGTACAAGACGTGCTTAAGGGCACAGACGTAAGCCTTATCCTGGGCCTCGATGACCTTGTCCATAACGATGTTCTTCATCTTCTTAATCTTCCAGGTGGCGGCCTTCTTTATTTTCCCTTCCACCCGACATGATCTCGGTGAGGAAAGCTAGATCAGCCTTAAGAGCCTGCTCATGTGACTCAGACGCGTCGAGCTTCAGTTCAGGTCCTTCATATTATGCTCATACAGTTGAATGATCTTGACCTCCCGCCGGCTATGGATGCCTGCGAACGATGGACTAAGACTTAGAAAGATCAACTAGAAAAAGTCTCGATAAATAGAATGAGGGGTCGGAAGAATCCTTACCATCACGTTGGTCTGGGCTCACCGCATGTAACATGACTGGAGAGTCTCGGTCGCCAGGGTCTCCCTATCGCGAGGTGGGGCCAGGTGTTCCACCACCTCTACCGACAATGGCCCTTTGGTCAGCGTATTAGCCATCTTCACTGCCTAGTCGGGCACCTACGGTCAGAGTCCCTCTTTGCCCACGATCTCCTGGACCGCAGGGTGGAAGGGTGGGATGTTGCCCCTTAGAACGTATGTAACCCTAAGGTTACTCGAATTTGGTGCCTCTTTCGCAACACTTCGTGTCCCAGCATTTGAAAGGGCCCTCTGCTTCTTGGACATCGGGTCATAAGTCCCCTCGGAGCCCCCTTGAGAGGGCCTCTTTCGTTTCTTTGCCAGCTTTTCCAGTTTGGCCCTCCTCACATCGATGACCGCATCATCCATTGCCGCAAAAGAAAAAAAAGAACCATAAGAACGAAGGGAAAAAGTTTGAAAGAAATATAAACGAAAAACATACAAGGATCAATGGGGTTCACTCCGAACCTGGCCAAGTAATTCTCAGTCACGTTCGGTCAGCCGATACTGTTGCCAGCGACGATCCGACCCACATCAGCCCATTCCTTGACCGTCAAGTCTTTTCTCTTTGGAGGCTTGTGATTCGACTTGTAAAAATTCTAAGTCCTGGAAATTTCCCAAGGCACCAGATTCCGGACAAAGAAGTATTTCTCCTTCCATCCTTTGATGGAGTCCGGATGCCCATGGGCTACCTTTGTAACATCCCGATCTATTATATATATATTTTCGTATATATTTCATTTGATGAGGATTTGAGACCGTATGTATTTTTGCATACATAATTTCATATGTTTTTCTAGAGTCCAATATTTTTTCATAGCCTAATATATTTATTATTTCTCTTTGTTTCCTACAAGAGTTATTTTAAAGCCTAAATAACATCCTAGGCCTAATTCTAGCCCATTATAATTAATTCAAGTATTTTTCCTTGAGCCCATGATTTTTGGCCCAAATAGTATGTAGAACCCCGTATTTTTAAATATTATTTTTATATCTGAAAATGAATTTAAATTTATTTTTTGGAGATTTAATGAATATTTTCAGAAAAATTTATCCTTTGAACACGTGCAAAACACGTGCAAATACTTTTTGAGAAGTTGGAAAATTAAGTTTTCATCATGAAAAATCATTATTTAATATTTGTGATTTATTTAGTATTTTTCTAGATTTTTCTGAAATTAATTGGAACTATTTGCAATTTTTGAGAAAAGAAGGATCTTTTTGCAAATTTGACATTTTTAAGGGTTAAAGTGCAAAATGTGATTTCTAGATGTTTTGAACAGTATTGATTGAGATATAGAATGTATATTTTCTTATAAATCCTAATTTAAATGAGTTTTGATGGAATTTCCAAAGAATGATCTATATATGTAAATTGTATTTTTGGAAAGGGTTGTTTTGCAAAAGTGTGGGTAAAACCCTAATTATCAATCCGGCATATTTAAGAGATTTTTCTCCCAGCCATCATTGTGGAAAATACAGAATTTTGGAGACTTATTTTGGTGGATAAGGAGTCTTTGGATCTAGCAAAAGGAGGATTCTTTTTCGTGGACTATTCTCAAATCTAAGGTGAGATATATAAAAATTGTTTTGTTGTTTGATTTGGTGTTTTGCATGAAAGAAACTTGTCTTGTTGTTGATCTATGTGTGCAAGTATCATTGATATATTGATTTGATGTTGGGAACAATTTAGATCTCGTAATGTGGTATGAATCATGTGAATAATTGTGAGTGAAATAGTAGATCTTTATTATTAAAACTGTTTGCTAAAAACATGTTGAGATTTGTGTATGAACACCTGGACATTAGATTAATAATTCAGATTTGATTTAGATTTGTGAAAGAAACTTAGATCTTGTAAAACCCTAATGAAAGAATTTGTGATAGAGAATATGAGAACTTAAATCTTGACATATTGATGTTTTGAGTGTTATATACATATACCTGATGAAGATTCGTTGAAATTTATTATTTTCCTGAATACGAACTATTTTCATAACATTGATCATTAGAAAGCTTCAGAATTTGATTTTTGTAATCAGACCTAATTTTGAAATCTGTAGGCTGACAGTCGACTGGCCAACTGTGCAGTCGACTGGTACGAGCCTGACATTTTATTTTAGAATCATTGAAAAGTTGTTCTGGACAGTCGACTTAGCTCATAGGCAGTCGACTGGTCCACTGAAGGAAAATTATTTTTGTAAAAATTATTAGTCCTTCTGGACAGTCGACCCATAACCCTTTAAGTCGACTTGTATACTTAGAATATTTTTGAGAAGAATATTGGAATTTACCTCGGGTAAGTCGACTGGTACCTTTTCTTAAGTCGACTTATATGACTTAGTTTATTTTTGATAAAATCTTGGATATTGTCCTCTGGACAGTCGACTTATCATTAGTATGAGTCGACTGGTACTGAAGGATATTTGTAAACTTCAGTGTTAATTCGAATGATTAGTTTTTATACACTTGACATTCAGTTCAGTATATGATTAAGCAATTGATCAGTGTATGATTAGGCAATTGACCTTGAGATATTCAGTTGAGTATGTCATTGAGACATTTAGTTGAACCACCTTGTTTAGTGGGACTTTAGTTTTGACTTTTGAGTTGAGTCTCTAGAGGAGGGTGACCCTGGTATACCGGTGTTGAGTATTTTGTTGAGGCCCATTGAGGCAATTCAGTTATTAAGTTTTGAATTTAGGCCGGTAGGGTACATCACTCTAGGAGATTCGTTAAGTAAACAATTAAGCAAAATGATAAGGACAGGCACTAGTGGTGATATGATGAATGGGAACATGAGTCAAGAACCTCAGTATGGCTTTCGGTGTGGGATTTAATCTCCGGAATTATCACAGTAGATTATTAGTGGTGTGGGATATGTCTCCGGAATTATCACAGTCTTGTGGTGTGGGACAATCTCCGGAATTATCACGGTAACTGCTTGTGGTGTGGGATTGATCTCCGGAATTATCGGAGTCGAGGTGAAGCACATGTGGTATTCGTGTGGGGACGTGTCAATGTTTTGGTGTGGGATGATCTCCGAAATTATTCAAGTAAAATATCTTGGGTGTGGGATCCATCTCCGGAATTATCGGGCATGAGATACTATCCATAGTTTATCTTTATCTCGTAGTAGTCATCGTGTTAGGATTAGTTCATAACGCGGGGATTGAACCCTATGAAGTGAAGACGTTAAGGGCTTGCACCGAACCTATGTAGAATGTGATGCATAGACTTCGACAAGTACGCATTAGAGAGTCCGCATATAGAACTTGTGTTTTCTTGGCTTTGTTTTATGCATGTGTTTTCTTGTTTTCTACACCTAACACTTAGCTTAGTGACACTTGATGTTTTATGTTAACTGTCATTTTGTACTTTCCATAATCTTATTTAGTACTTGTTGTTTAAAAATTATGAGATATGATCCTTTATGTTGTTCGTTTGTTTATTTTTATATTTCTCACACCATTTATGGCTGACCCCTTTAGTTTGGGGGTTAGGGATCATCTCTAGCCTCACATGTTGCAGGTAGTTGCTTAGAGTTGGAGATGGGATGCTTAAGTTGGTTTTGAGATATAATTGACATATAAGAGATTTGTGTAAATTTGTAATAGCAATCTTGAGATAAATTTGTGTTGTAAATAAAGAGAATATTGTGTTGAGTTTGTTTGAATTCCGCTGTGTATTGTAAAAGATTTGTTGAGATAAAAGTTGAAAATTTTAGTGGTGTTGATTATGTTTAATATTATGTTGAAGTGGATCACTGGGAATGTGCCACGTATTTTCTAAGATATCTTATTAGAAATTCGGGGTGCTACAGAGATTGGTATCAGAGCGACGCTTCAATAGTAATACTAAACATAACATAAAAATAACCTAGGTGAGGACACTAGAAAGTGAGTACCTAGGTGTGGACATTAAAGAGTGAGTATCACATAGAACTGAATATGATGTTTTACCTTTGAGAATTCAATTGAGATTTTGCCAAAGGATATTGATGTGAGTTTGAATTGTGTGTGTGTTGCTCTAACTTTACCCTCGTTTTGCAGTATTCAAGATGGTTACACCCAGTGACAGAAGTGGTGGCAACAATGAGGATGGATCTGGTAGTTCTCGAGGAACGGGAATTGACCTTGAGGCTGAATTCGCCAAGGTATACCAGACACTGAATACGCTGATGGCATTCAATGTGGCGCAAGCTCGGAATCAGCAGCAGAATCAGTAGCCAAATCATGGAGTTGGACAGGGTTTGGTTAACGCTGACCCTATCAAGCAGATCGAATCCTTTAAGAGGATGAGGCCGCCAGTCTTTGAGGGGCAAGCTGATCCGACCGTAGCAGATGATTGGATTCGGAAGATGCAGACGATCTTCGAGGTATCGGAGACTCCAGCAGCCAGCAAGGTGAAGTTGGCCACGATGCAGCTAGAGAAGGGCGCTGGTGTCTGGTGGGAGTCGCTGAAAAGGACTTTGGGAGATCAGCAGTTGACTTGGGAAGCTTTTCTGGAGAAGTTCAGAGATCGCTTCTTTCCCCTAGATGTTCAGGAGAAAAAGGCGACTGAGTTCTTGAACCTTCAGCAGGGCAGCATGACCGTGCGGGAGTATGAGACCAAGTTTGCTCAGCTTTCGAGGTATGCGCCAGAGTTGGTTGTTGACGAGGTAAAGAAGGCCAAAAAGTTTGAGCAGGGCTTGAGGCCAGGCTTGAGGTCGAGGATGATTCCATTGGGCATCAGAAGATTCGACAAGCTGGTCAGGAGAGCAGCTATGACTGAGGAGGATATGGACCAGTTTCAGAAGAAGCAAGATACATGGAACCGGAACAAGAGGCCAGCATCAGGCCAGAGTGGGAAGGGATTCCCAGCGAAGCAGGCCAAGTTCAGTGATCCGGTGCAGAAGGCACCTGCAGCTCAAGGGGTGACCTGTTATTACTGTAAGGAGGCAGGACATTACAGGTCAGCATGTCGAAGTTGGCGAAGCAGGTTTGTTCCCAGTGTGGGCAGGAAGGACATACTCAGCCTCATTGTCCACAACAGAAGAAGGATGGTTCAGGTGGGAGCAAATTTTAGAAGAGGCAAGGGCGAGTATTTGCATTAACCGAGGAAGACGCTGGTAACTCGGAAAATGTAATACAGGGTATGCAAGAATTCTGATTTTTATTTTTGAATCAATGTAATAAGTAAAACCTTTATTGAGAACAATTTAAGATTGAGTATCATTCTTATTGTAACAGGAGTTGTTTTAATTAATGGAATAAAGGAAAAGGTTTCATTTGACACTGGTTCATCGCATACATTTGTATCGCCAAGTTTTGCAAAGATCTTAGGTGTGGAACCGAAGTTGTTTCCAGACAGGGCTTTGTCGGTGGCAACGCCGTCAGGTGAAGAGCTGATTGCAGATCGATATTACGAGGGCTGTGATATCGAGATTGGTGGGAGGTTGTTCGGCATTGATATGATCGAGCTGAAATTTTTGGGTGTGGATGTCATCGTGGGCATTGATTGGATGGCAATATATGATGCCACAATCGAATGCAAGCTGAAGGAGGTGTTGGTGAAAGCACCAGGTGGACCTGCAGTGACTTTCCAAGGGAAGAAGAAGATTCCGAAGGTGGATGCAATGGTATCCAAGATGGTGATTCCAGATGAAGTCAAGGGCATTCCGGTTGTTCGAGATTTTCCTCAGGTGTTCTTGGATGATTTTCCAGGATTACCGCCGCAGAGAGATGTGGAGTTTTGCATTAATGTTCAGCCGGGGAGTGCGCCGATTTCCAAGGCTCCGTACAGGATGGCACCTGTAGAGCAAGATGAAGTGAAGAAGCAGATTGAGGAGCTGTTGAGCAAAGGGCTTATTAGGCCAGTTCTTCTCCGTGGGGAGCGCCAGTGTTGTTGGTCAAGAAGAAAGATGGGTCAATGAGGATGTGCATTGACTATCGGGAGTTGAATAGGGTGACTATTCAGAACAAGTATCCACTGCCGCGGATTGATGATTTGTTTGATAGGCTTCGAGGAGTAGCTGTGTTTTTGAAGATTGATTTGAGGTCGGGGTATCATCAGGTTCGAGTCAATGAGGAAGATGTGAGTAAGACAGCTTTCAGGACTCGTCATGGGCTCTATGAGTTTTTGGTAATGTCATTCAGGTTGACGAATGCGCCAGCAGTTTTCATGGATATGATGAATAGGATTTTGAGGCCATTTATTGACTCCTTCGTGGTGGTGTTCATCGACGACATTTTGGTGTATTCGAAGTCGGAGGAGGAGCATTCTACGCACTTGACAGTGGTATTACAGAAGTTGCAGGAGCATAGCTTGTATGCCAAGTTGTCGAAGTGTGAGTTTTGGAAGCCTGAGGTAGCTTTCCTTGGTCATATCCTTTCTAAGGAGGGAGTAGCTACTGATCCTCAGTAAGTTGAAGCAGTGAAGGATTGGCCCAGGCCAACGTCTGTGAAGGAAGTCAGGAGTTTCTTGGGATTAGCTGGATACTACAGGAGATTTATCCAGGGTTATTCTCAGATTGCAGTTCCTTTGACAGGTTTGACTCGGAAGAATGTGGCATTTGTATGGACAGATAAGTGCGAGGAGAGTTTTCTTGAGTTAAAGGAAAGGTTGACTACTGCACCTATCTTAGCTTTGCCGCAAGCAGGAAAGGATTATGATATCTACAGTGATGCATCTCTCAGAGGTTTGAGATGTGTCTTGATGCAAGAAGGCAAGGTTATTGCTTATGGCTCGAGGCAATTGCGTCCGCATGAGAAGAATTATCCGACGCATGATTTGGAGCTAGCAGCTATCATTTATGCCTTGAAGCTGTGGAGGCATTATGTCTATGGTGAGAAGGTCAACATGTACACCGACCACAAGAGCTTGAAGTACATTTATCAGCAGAGGGATCTTAATCTTCGGCAGAGAAGGTGGTTGGAGGTATTGGAAGACATTCGTCCCTAGATCAAGTATCATCCGGGCAAGGCGAATGTGGTGGCTGATGGACTTAGCAGGAAGAGTAGTTTATCGAGTTTGATCACTACTCGTAGCGAGTTGGCAGCAGAGATCGATCAGGCAGGTATCGAGGTGGTACTGTAAGGTTTAGGGGCAACTTTGGCTCAGTTGAGGCTGCGGCCGTCCTTGAGAGAAAGGATTGTGGAAGGTCAGAGATCAGATTCAGAGGTTCAGAAGATGCTGCAACAGGTTTCAGAAGGCAAGCTATCAGAGTTTCGTGTCCAAGACGGAGTTCTTTGGATGGGTGAGATGTTGTGTGTTCCAGATAATGCAGATTTGAGAGAGAGTATCTTGCAGGAAGCACACAGTACATTGATGTCAGTTCATCCAGGAGGCACGAAGATGTACAGGGATATCAAGCAACACTTTTGGTGGTCTGGTATGAAGCGAGATGTAGCAGATTTTGTGGCAAGGTGTCTGACCTGTCAGCAGATCAAAGCAGAAAATCAGAGACCTGGAGGTTTGTTACAGCCGTTACCCATTCCGGAGTGGAAGTGGGAGAATATCAGTATGGATTTCATCACAGGTTTGCCGAGGAGTTCGAAGGGCAATGACTCGATTTGGGTTATTGTGGACCGTTTGACTAAGTCGGCTCACTTTCTAGCCATGAAGATTACTTGGTCGATGGAGAAATTGACTGAGATGTACATTGGGGAAATTTTAAGACTTCATGGAGTTCCTGTGTCGATTGTTTCCGACAGAGATGCAAGGTTTACTTCAAGGTTTTGAAAGAGCCTACAAGCAGCTTTAGGCACCAGAACTGATTTCAGTACAGCTTTTCATCCACAGACAGATGGTCAGACTGAGAGGGTGAATCGAGTACTGGAAGATATGTTGCGGGCTTGTGTTATGGATTTTGGTGGCAGTTGGGAGAGATACTTGGCATTGGTTGAAGATGTGATGAAAGTAAGAGAAAAACACGAGTATGAGGGCCATCAGATTGGCGGTGTGAGAGTGATCCACAGACTGCCTGCTTTATCCACAGACTTTAAGCCATAACAATAGTACTTGAGCTTCGGAGGTACTCCCCTTCCCTCACAAAGCAACATAAAGCACACGAGATGCTTCGAGGAGTTTGGCACGTACTGCATCCGACTAAGACCCCCCCAACTTAGCACCTTCTTGATAAATGGGTGCAGCGTCAGCCGCAACCCTGTCCTGTAGGCATCTAACCAAGTTCGCTCACTTCTTGACGATGAAACTCACTGCTTCGATGGACAAGTTGGCTGAGATGTATGTTGGTGAGATCGTCAGGCTTCATGGTGTTCTGCTAACTATTGTGTCTGATCGAGATGCGCGGTTTACTTCGCATTTTTGGAGGAGTCTTCAGACAGCTTTGGGTACCAGGACAGATTTCAGCACTGCTTTTCATCCACAGACTGATGGGCAGACCGAGAGAGTCAACCGTATTCTTGAGGACATGCTTCGGTGCTGTGTACTAGACTTTGGAGGCAGTTGGGAAAGGCATTTACCTTTGGTGGAGTTTTCCTACAACAAAAGTTTTCAGACTAGTATTGGGATGGCGCCGTACGAAGCTTTGTATGGCAAAAAGTTCAGGACGCCTATCTGTTGGTTCGAAGTTGGGCAGCGTCAGATCTTTGGGCCTGAGATTGTGCAGCAGACCACTGAAAAGATTGATCTGATCAGGAAGAGGTTGGTGGAAGCTCAGAGTAGGCAGAAGAGCTATGCAGACAACCGGAGAAGGGACCTTGAGTTTGAGGTTGGTGACTTTGTCTTTCTGAAGGTATCACCCAGCAAAGGTGTGATCCGATTCGGCAAGGGTGGACAGTGAGCCCTGAGGTTCATAGGCCCGTATAGGATATTGAAAAGGATCGGAAAAACTTCTTACCGGCTTGAGTTACCGGAAGAGTTGTCTCAGGTGCACAATGTCTTTCATGTGTCTATGATGAGAGGTTACATTCCAGATCCTAGTCACCATTTGCCCGAAGTGCCAGCGGATTTGTAGTTGGATCTGAGTTACATTGAGCTTCCAGTTGAAATTGTTGATCGTCGGGAGAAAGTCTTGAGGAATAAGAAGATACCGATGGTCAAGGTAGTCTGGAGAAACCAGTTGGTTGAAGAGGCTACTTGAGAATCTGAGAAGAGGATAATGAAAGATCATCCTGAGCTTTTTGCTTGATTGTATTTTCTTATTGTGTTTTGTTTTTCTCGCTCTTTAATTGTAGTTCCGGGTACGGAACTATTCTAAGGAGGGAGTGTTGTAATACCCTAAACTTTCATTTTAATAAAATATTGATTTTCTCGTGTTGTTCACGTGCAAATTTCATGTGTATATTATTTATTTATTTTTATATATAAAATTTTATTTTTAGTATGAACAATTATTTTCCTTTATTTTTCTAAAAGCCTATTTCTAAAGCCTAAACACTATTTTATTTGCTGAGCCCACTTTAACAATTATGTGAAATTCACTAGTAAGAAGTTAGAATCATGTTTATTGATTAAAGTGCTAAAGTAGAATGGTGTGTTAAAGATGAATTGATAGAATAATTTATTAAGAAACGATTATTAATAGATGTAATGAATTTCTCCATTGCTATATATGCCATGTGAAAATTAGAATAAATGGAAAGAATGTATTTTTGCAAACAAATAATCGAATGCATCATGTGTAGATTAATTAATAAAAATAGAGGTTTTATTTACTTATAAAAATGATTTTGTGTTCTAAAAATATCATAGTTGTCAATGAGTAAGAAAACATCATTGTAGTGATTTTGTGTCAGAAACTATCTTTAATTTTGAAGAAGTGTGTTTTAGTTCTCGAATGTCGAAATTGTGTTTATGGAATACAAACAAAGGCAAAAATATAGGTTTTAAAGAGTTAAAAATAACTTTAAAAATACTGATTACTGTAGAATTGAATGTATTTTAATTCTGGAAATTTTTGTTTTCAAAAGAGAAGAGAAGGAACTAAAAATATTTTGGGAATTTGAAAAACCTAGCAGCATCAGTCAACCATTAGGCTAAAACAGTCGACTGCTCTGAGTATTTATTTTTCGAGCTTTTAATCTTTTGCTGACCAGTCGACCGATCATAATGTAACAGTCGACCGCCCTGATCTTTTATTTTCAAGTTTTTAAATCATTACAGAATAGCCGACTGGCCAAGTAAACAGTCGACTGTCTCTAGACCATTTTCTTGAGTTTTTTAATCTTTTGCTGAACAGTCTACTGACTATGCTCCAAGAGTCGACTGTCCAGACTATTTTTGATGTCTCAGATTTTAAATTGCATCGTGATAAAAATAATTATGCTGTTTAAAAGAACATTGAAAAAGAGATTTGGAAAGAATGAAGATTGAATGTGACAAATTAGAAAAGTGAACTTTATTTGTCTTTTGCATGAAATTGTATATGAAGTGAAATGAAATATCCTGATGAATTGTGAAAGGTTTTTATGAATATGACTGCTAGGAACATGAAAAGAAAAAACTATTGTTAATCATGAAAAGATCTTATGAGTATGACATTGTAATTATGAGTTGAATTGAGAATTAGGGTATAGCCAAGCTTTATACCGGCAATGAAAGAATTGTGAAATGATATTTTGAAATGAGAAGACCAAGGTTGGGTCATGTGAAATTAAATGAATAAGACCGGTATAGTGGGAGTGCTACACTCTAAGAGTTAATTTTATTCATGATTCAATTAAATTAAGGATTAGATACATAGTGAAGATGTGATGAAAGTAAGAGAAAAACATTGAGTATGAGGGCCATTGGATTGGCGGCACGAGAGTATTCACAGGATGTCCCATGACGAGTCATGATAGGGCGTGAATACTGCTCCAGAGTATCGTCCTGGTGGCGACGCTCGTGGGGTATTTGACGACTGCGGGTGGTGTCATGTCTATGGTAGGAGCTGAATTATCACAGGATGCCTACATGATGTAGTCATGTGTTAGTGTGTTGGGATTCCCTCCAGGGCTCCTAGACATGAGTTCGTACATCAGAAAACATCTAAGATACTTACCGTAGTTACAGTAGTTGATTAAGTCATGACGAGGAATTGAACCCTACACGATGAAGAACGGTTAAGGGCTTGCCCTCGGACCTGTGTAGTATGGGTTGCACAGACTCTGAACAAGTGCGCATTAGTGTCATATAATATAAATAATTACATTAAGGACTAAGTGCACATTCACAACACGACATCAATAGGATAGTCCCTTTAGCTTTGTTTGAGGCAAGTTTGTGGTTTGTTTAGAAATGAGAATTGTTATACTATTTCCGGCATAGAGAGGATGGCCGTGTATAATATTTCGTCAGTTGAATGAACTAACGTGCCCACAGTTTTATATGCAGGGTAAAGATGCTTGACAATTGAAGTATACATGCTGCGCAGGATTGATTTAAATGTTGTTTTATGTAAATTATTGTAAAGTTGCTTCTGCTGTGAGAATGTACAAGTGTAATGTAACTCTGATAAGAGAAAAGTTTTTATTTTCTTGTAAAATTGTACGAAAGAAGTGTAAAGATCCTGTGGAACTCGAATTCAGTTGTATTTTGGAATTCAGGGTGTTACAGAGTGGTATCAGAGCATGCTTCTAAGTAGTATAAATTTATAAGGAACGACACCCTAGAAGTGAAAATTAGAGTGTGTGTTGAGTCTAGAGATTTAAATGTAAGTCACTTACATTTGTGTTGCTCTATAATTTATGCTTCTTCCTCTCTATCTTTAAGATGGCAGACCACTTCGACCCAGCTGGAGATGATAATTGGCACATTATTGAGGAAGATTACTACCCCGGGAAAGCGGATTCAGACGAAGAGGATCCCGAAGAAGTGGGAGAGGAATGGCCTGAGTCCCGAGAGATCACTCCACCTCCGGATTCATCTGATGATTCTTCTGACGAAGAGGAACCAGTTCCGGGTAATCTCATTGTGTCTCTTCAGAGGTAGGTAGAGACTCTCCGGAAGAGAGTCGGGCTATTGGAGGATCAGTTGGCGAAGCGCAAGGATGATTTTGCATTTCTCAGTCATCGTGTTTGGGAACTCGAGAAGAGGAAAAATATGACCAATGTACTGAAGGAGGAAGTGGAGGAACTACGGGGAGGGCTTCGTGAAGCCAAGAGAAATCGTAGGAGTTAGACCGTTGTATCATCTACTGCTTTCATTTTGATGCAAGAAATGTTTTAAATTCGAATGTATAAAGTTTGAAATTCAATGAAATGAAAAGTTGACTTAAAAGTCCATGTTTTATACTTCGAATTTAATGGATCTTTTGCATCAGAATATGGCTGGAAGACGAGCTCGAAATGGTGAAGGTCTGGACTTGGAAACTGAGCTAGCGAGGGTCTATCAGACACTCAATGTCGTTGCCATGAATCAGAATCAGGGAAGGGTGCTTGCGAATCTAGTACCCGAAGCAATCAAACTCGTGGAATCATTTAAACGAATGAAACCACCAGTGTTTGAGGGGAAGTCAGACCCTGACACGGCTAACAATTGGATCCGACAGGTAGAGACTATCTTCGAAGTCTTGGAGACTCCGGAGGGCAGCAAGGTGAAGTTGACGACTCTGCAATTCGAGAAGGATGCGACTGTGTGGTGGCAGTCGATGATGCGGACCATGGGAGGCTTGGTTCTTGGCTGGGAGGAATTTTTAGAGAAATTCCGCATTCACTATTTTCCCTCAGACGTCCAGGAAAAGAAGGCCATGGAGTTTCTATCGCTGCAGCAGGGTGGCATGTCAGTTAGGGAGTATGAGACCAGATTCACTCAGCTTTCAAGGTATGTTCCCGAATTGGTGATGGATGAGGCGAAGAAGGCTCGTAAGTTCGAGCATGGTTTGAGGCCAAGTTTGAGATCCAGGATGATACCCATCGGTATCAGAAGGTTTGACAAGCTGGTCAAACGAGCGGCAGCCACGGAGGCGGACATGGAGCAATTCCACGCTGTTCAGAATCGGAGGAATAACTGAAATGCGGGGAAGAGGCCCGCAGTTGCTGGCAATGTCAGGGGACAGCCACCGCCTCAAAGGTTCAAGCCTACGGGTGCAAATGCTGTTCAAGTGGCAGAAAGACCCGGGAATACTTGGGTGAGACCTCGAGTGACTTGTTTCAACTGTGGAGAGACAGACCACTACAAGTCTCATTGCCCCAAACTGTAGGATGTCGTCCGCAATGGACCAACTCAGCAGACCGGAAAGAAGCCGTACCAGTAGGGGCGAGTATTTTCCTTGACTGAAGCTGACGCTGATGAGGTGGATCACGTCATCACTGGTTTGAGGAAGGATGTTTAGGAATGTTTTCTGTTGTCTCTTTTTTCCGTTAATTAGTGAACTGTTATATAACGAGTGTATGTTATGTAACAGGAGAACTTATTTTGAATGGAAAGAAAGCTGATGTTTTGTTCGATACTGGGTCATCTCATACTTTTGTATCACCTAAGTTTGCTAAAGTTCTGGGAGTCGAACCGAAGATATTTTCAGGCAAGGTTTTAGCAGTAGCTACTCCGTCAGGGGAGACTCTAACCACTGATCGGTACTATGCTGACTGTGAGCACGTGATTGGAGATCAAATTTTTGGGATCGATCTGATCGAGTTAAATATTTTGGGAGTCGATGTTATCATTGACATTGATTGGATGTCGGTGTACAGTGCGAATATCAAGTGCAAGACCAAGACAGTAACAGTGAAGGCTCCAGGTGGACCTGAAGTCACTTTCCAAGGGAAGAGGAGATGTTCAGATTTGGTTACTGTTATTAGCCAGAAGAGAGGGATTCTTGCAGAGGTGCAGCAGATTTCTGTGGTTCGGGATTATCCGACCGTGTTCTTGGAAGATTTGCCTGGGTTACCCCCGCATCGTGATGTGGAGTTCAGCATCACTATTCAGCTAGGGAGTGCACCTATTTCCAAGGCACCGTATAGGATGGCGCCTGTGGAGCAGGATGAGATCAAACGGCAGATTGAGGAACTATTGGAGAATGGCTTTATTCAACCGAGTGCGTCGCCTTGGGGAGCGTCAGTGCTTTTGGTAAAGAAGAAGGATGGATCGATGAGGATGTGTATCGATTACCGAGAGCTGAATAAGGTCACCGTTCATGTCACGCCCCGCTTCCCAAAAGGAATGCGGAATACGAGTACGTGACAAAAGCCCAGCGAATGATTTTCATCATCCATAAGCTATTCAGGAATCTTTACAACACATCACAGATATAATCAGAGTCGGAAGCCAGAAAAGTCAACCACATGCACATATGATCCAAATACCAACAAGAATACTTAAAATAACATATATTAATCTCAAATAGTCATGATTTGAATAACACAAATGTTCCTGGGTCACATTGCCCAAATACAAGAATAAATCCAAATACAAGAATATATTATTGTTCAAAATAAGCAACAAGAATAATAATAGCAAAATTCCAGCATCTAGTACATCATGTCACCAATCCCATCCGGAACCTTTCCTCCAAAATATGCAATTCAACGAATGCAGGAAAGAGGAAAAGAGAAAATACAAGTACCGTCAATTGCAAGTTACGGGTCACAAATAATGTAGGATACAAGTACATAGGGAAAACTAACTAGCAACATGGTATACTAACAGGTACAGGTAGCATGTGTCAAGTGTCAGGTAAATAGATCAACAGGTAAACAGGTAAACATGTAACAGGTATCAAATAACATGTATATAGGTAAACAGGTAATCATGTAAGGATAATCATGTATACAGAAAATCAGATTATGTCATGTCAAGTCTTGTTATGATTACTATCTAGGTAGCACTTGCCCCAACTTTTATCACATGGTTGTTACAACAAACAGTTACATTTTAGATTTCGTAGGGGACCATACAAGGCAGTGTACTCAGGTATTCACAGAATCACAGAACTTGGTCGGTAAACTTGATCGGTAAACTTGGTCGGAAAACTTGGTTGGTAAACTTGGTCGGTAACATGTTATACAGGAAACACAAGTCTCCTTCCGAGTACACGTTTCTGCACTATCCACTACTAGACCTGTCCCATTAAAACCCCGGCTTGATTATTTATTATTATTCTCAAACGGGCAGGTATAGGCATGAAACAGTGTCAAACTAACATAGTATAATCAGTATCAGGTCTAGGGTTACACATAAGCATGCATAGGTGATAGAAAGTCACATAAACGAGCAAAACAGTGTATGTTCATAATCAGGACAGCAAGACCAATCAGTACTAAAACAGTGATTCCCGTCTCTGCAGACAAGCAAATCTAGATCCGTCAAAGGATCTGGAAACTAGACATCCACACGCATCCAACGAGTGTAATAAAGATATACTAGCTCACAACAACTCAGCTCAAAACTGATTTGAATACAGAATTTAGGTTCAGCCAGAAATCAGGAAAACAACTTCAAAAGCATGAAAACAGCATGAAAACACATCAAATAATTCCACGAAAAATCTGGGGTATTCCACTATAGGTATAGACTCAAAATAACAAGTTTCATAATATTCTAGTAAGTATAGATTAGCCATCAAAAATAAGAAAGCAATACAAAAACATAGTTTAACGAATCTGGAAATCTCAACACTGCTGTACGAAAACTAAAATATCTCGCAACCAGTGAATCAAAATCCAATTCCGCATAAAGTACATGAAAATAGTTAGATTTTACTAACTTTCATATTTCACAAATAATTTTCATACAGTACAAGGAATTATAGTGAAAATAGAGTTCTATACTGAACAGCGTGCAATTTACAGCATGAGTAAATTTTAGAAAAGAATATGAAACACCACACAAAACTTGTCTTTAAAATTAATCAAAAATCTGGGTAGTCCCTAATATCATAAGGAAACACTGAGAAAAATATTAGGTCAAGATATTATGTATAGAATAGTTCTTGAAAATAATTTGTTAACAAAATTAACCCAAAAACTGAATCTGGAATAAATCGACACATCTGTACTAAAACATTCATAACTCAGTCATACGAAATTCAAATCAAGCAAAACCAGTGGGGTTTGAAAATAGACAAAATTATCTAAATTTCATCTTTTATTTTGAAATCAAGATTCGGACTGTAGCATGGATGAAAACAGCAATCAAAACAGAACAAGCAGCAAATGCCGATTTCACACATCTAATCAAGGACATCATAACTTTCACAATATTGATCCAAACACATCCAAACTTGAAATACAACCTACCCAACATCCAAACATCATGATTTAGGGTTACTAACATGTCCACTCCTATTATTTCACACGGGTACTCATCCAAATATCAATTCACACAAATACTCACATACATGGTTCAAAATCAAGATTTGGGCAAACCTAGGTTATCTCCTATCAAAATTGGTGTCATAAGTCATCTATGGTCAAATTAACACAATAGAGACAAAACCCATCAAGGAAAAACAAGTTTTGGTTGTCTCTAGACCCAACTACACTAGATGTGAACTTTTTGACTTGTATCAACCTAATGAAATGTAGTACAAGTTACTTATCTTAATTTAGAGATGAATAACGATGCAAATCAAAAGTGGAAGAAATTCCCACAAACGAAAATCCACGAACTCACGAACGATCCACACGCGCACTCGAACACGCGCAATAAAATTCCAAGAGCAAGGGAGTGCGAGACGACGGATGGAAAGAAACGGGAGAGATGAAGCACGAAAGTAGGGTGCAATGGTTTGGGAAAATCTAGACTTAATGTGTTTGCAAATATATATAAGGATGTATATGCACTAGGGTTTGAATAAAGGGAAGGGGGTGCATATGACGGCTAAAAGAAAATGAGATGGGGGTCGGGTGTGCTTTGGGTAGTAATCCGGGTGTGGGTAGCATATAGGAAAGATGCATCTCACGGTTTGGTAAGGATTGGTAGGCTTTTAAATTGGAAGGTATACTAATTAGGTAGTAGGATTAGTATCAGGAAATGGGTGTAGTAATAGGAAGGATTTGGTGTAGTATTAAGGTAAGTAATCTAGGTAATAAGGTGATGTAATAGGTAATGGGTATTATTATGATGGTATAAATTGGTGTATGACCAAATCCATATATAGGTGTAGGATTATTTCAAAGTAGTATGATACACGTGCGATGCACGTGGAGGAGGAATGAAAAGGACAAAAAAAACTACCAACACGTGCGCTGCACATGTTGACACACATACACAAAAAAATAAAAAATTGTTTATTTGTTTACCAACCTCATCTCTCCCATTATAATAGTTATAGATGGGTAGTTGGGGATGGGATGAAACGGGTTGTAGGGGATAAAAGAGGTTAGGGTAATTTGGTTTAGAAATGGGTAAAGGGTTTAAAATGGATGTTAAAAGGATATCCAATAAAGGAAAAATTATAGGGTTTATAAAATTCCAATAAGAAAAATACGGGTATATAAATTCAATAAAATAACAAATAAAAATATTGTCTCTAATAAAATGTAATTTGCATTACAAAATATAATTTATACAATTAGTAGATAAAATGGATTTTTAATAACTAGTCAACGATAACAATAATAACAATAATACTAATAAGAGTAATAGTAACAAAATAAGAATATTTATTATAATATGAAAATCATAGAAAATAGTTGCAAATAAATTTATTGATCGAAAACAGATTTTAAAATAGAAGATCCAAAAAAAATATATTTTGTCAAAAGAATTTGAAAACCGAAGAAAATAATTTGCGAAAATTTTAAATACAAAAAATATACAAAAATACATTTTTGGAAAAACAGGGGTTACAATTCAGAATAAATATCTGATTCCACGAATCGATGACTTGTTCGATCGTCTACAAGGAGTTGATGTTTTCTCCAAAATAGATCTTCGATCAGGGTATCATCAAGTTCGAGTGAAAGCTGAAGACGTGCATAAGACTGCGTTCAGAACTCGACACGGGCATTACGAATTCTTAGTTATGCCGTTTGGAGTGACGAATGCGCCTGCAATCTTCATGGATATGATGAACAGAGTTTTGAGGCCGTTCATTGATTCTTTCGTTGTGGTGTTTATCGACGATATTCTCGTGTACTCCAAGTTGGAGGAGGAACACACGGAGCATCTGGCAGCAGTTTTGAGGAAGCTTTAGGAGCAGGAGTTGTATGCCAAATTATCCAAGTGTGATTTTTAGAAATCTGAAGTGGCATTCCTAGGTCACATCCTTTCTAAGAAGGGAGTGGAAACTGATCCTCAGAAGATAGAGGTAGTGAAGGATTGGGCAATGCCTACTACAGTGAAGGAAATCAGGAGTTTCCTTGGACTAACTAGATATTATAGGAGGTTCATCCAGGGCTACGCTCAGATAGCCGTGCCGCTCACTGGTCTGACCAAGAAGAATGTGAACTTCAAGTGGACCGAACAGTGCGAGGCAAACTTTCAGGAGTTGAAAGAAAGACTGACTACTGTACCTATTTTGGCTTTGCCTAGAGCAGGTGTTTAGTATGATGTCTACAGCGATGCATCACATCGTGGGCTTGGTTGTGTCTTAATGCAAGAAGGGAAAGTAATCGCTTATGGGTTTAGGCAACTAAGACCACATGAAAAGAATTATCCGACTCATGATCTAGAGTTGGCTGCGATTATGTTCGCCTTCAAGCAATGGAGACGTTATGTGTATGGCAAAAAGCTGAATATGTACACAGACCATAAAAGCTTGAAGTATATCTATCAGCAGAAGGATTTGAACCTGAGGCAAAGGAGATGGGTGGAGGTATTTGAGGACATTCGTCCGGAGATTAAGTATTATCCTGGGAAGGCTAATGTTGTTGCTGATGCACTTAGCCGCAAGAGCAGTCTGGCGAGTTTGATTACAACTCAGAGGCAGCTGGCAGAGGAGTTGGATCGGGCTGGTATTGAAGTTGTACTGCAAGGCTTGGGATCATCTTTAGCTCAGTTAAGGGTTCAACCGACGCTGAATAGAAGGATTATTGCAAGTCAGAAGGAAGATGCAGAGATTCAGAAGATGATGGAGCAGGTTAGTGCTGGCAAGTTGCTCGGATTTCAAATCAGGGACGAAGTGCTGTGGTTTGGCGAGAGGCTGTGTATTCCGGATAAGTCGGACTTGAAAGAAATTATTCTTCAGGAGGTACATGCTACTCTTTTGTCAGTACATCCTGGGAGTACCAAGATGTATAATAAAATTAAGTAACATTTCTGGTGGTCAGGTTTGAAGCGGGATGTGGCTAAATTTGTGTCGAGGGGTGAGATTTGTTAGCAGGTCAAAGCCGAGAATCAGAAACTCGGAGGTCTATTGCAACCGTTACCTATTCCGGAATGGAAGTGGGATGACATCAGTATGGATTTCATCACGGATTTGCCTAAGAGTCCAAAATGCAATGATGCGATTTGGGTTATAGTCGATCGACTAACCAAGTCTGCTCACTTCTTGGCGATGAAACTCATTGCTTCGATGGACAAGTTGGCTGAGATGTATGTTGGTGAGATCGTTAGGCTTCATGATGTTTTGCTAACTATTTTGTCTGATCGAGATGCGTGATTTACTTCGCGTTCCTGGAGGAGTCTTCAGACAGCTTTGGGTATCAGGACAGATTTCAGCACTGTTTTTTCATCCCCAGACCGATGGGCAGACCGAGAGAGTCAACCGTATTCTTGAGGACATGCTTTGGTGCTGTGTACTAGACTTTGGAGGCAGTTGGGAAAGGCATTTACCTTTGGTGGAGTTTGCCTACAATAACAGTTTTCAGACTAGCATTGGGATGACGCCATACAAAGCTTTGTATGACAGGAAGTGCAGGACGCCTATTTGTTAGTTTGAAGTTGGGGATCGTCAGATGTTTGGGCCTGAGATTGTACAGCAGACCTCTGAAAATATTGATATGATCACGAAGAGGTTGGTGGAAGCTCAGAGTAGGCAGAAGAGCTATGCAGACAACCGGAGAAGGGACATTGAGTTTGAGGTTGGTGACTTTATCTTTCTGAAGGTATCGCCCAGCAAAGGCGTGATCCGATTCGGCAAGGGTGGAAAGTTAGCCCCGAGGTTCATAGGCCTGTATAAGATATTGAAAAGGATCGGGAAAACTGCTTACCACCTTGAGTTACCGGAAGAGTTGTCTCAGGTACATAATGTCTTTCATGTGTCTATGATGAGAGGTTACATTCCAGATCCTAGTCACCATTTGCCCGAAGTGCCAGAGGATTTGCAGTTGGATCTGAGTTACATTGAGCTTCCAGTTGAGATTGTTGATCGTCGGGAGAAAGTCTTGAGGAATTAGACGATACCGATGGTCAAGGTAGTCTGGAGAAACCAGTTGGTTGAAGAGACTACTTGGGAATCTGAGGAGAGAATGATAAAAGATCATCCTGAGCTTTTTGCTTGATTGTATTTTCTTATTGTGTTTTGTTTTTCTCGCTCTTTAATTGTAGTTCCGGGGACGGAATTATTCTAAGGAGGGAGTGTTGTAATACCCTAAACTTTCATTTTAATAAAATATTGATTTTCCCGTGTTGTGCACGTGCAAATTTCATGTGTATGTTATTTATTTATTTTTATATCTAAAATTTCATTTTTAGTATGAATAATTATTTTCCTTTATTTTTCTAAAAGCCTATTTCTAAAGCCTAAACACTATTTTATTTGTTAAGCCCACTTTAATAATTCTTTATTTGTATTCTCTTGGCCCACAAGCCTAAGTCAACTAATTGTGAAGCCCACAATTTAATAAATCAATTAAATGATCACACTTGTCATGTAGAGACAAATGGTGAACATTTTGATTAATTAAATTGTACAAACTTCTAAATAGGGATACTAGGTGGCACGTGCAATGCACGTAGTGTGCAATGCGCGTAGTGTGCAATGCGCGTAGTGTGCAATGCACATTCTTTTGAGGTCGGATTGGGCATGGAGAGATGGGGAGTGTGGGTGTGTGTGCATGGGTGGTTACTTTGTGCATGGGTGGTTGCTACAACTTCCTCTCCTATCCTAGCCATTCATCCTATAACTATCCAATGAATCCTAGCCCTCTAATTCATCCTAGAATTAGTTTAAATACCCCCCTTTCTACTTATATTCTACACTAATAATCTATTGAAAGAAGAAAACATTATATAGGAGATATATATTAGTGTGTGAGTGTGAGTGTATGTGTGTACGAGGGCCATTGGATTGGCGGCACGAGAGTATTCACAGGATGTCCCATGACGAGTCATGATAGGGCGTGAATACTGCTCCAGAGTATCGTCCTGGTGGCGACGCTCGTGGGGTGTTTGACGACTGCGGGTGGTGTCATGTCTATGGTAGGAGCTGAATTATCACAGGATGCCTACATGATGTAGTCATGTGTTAGTGTGTTGGGATTCCCTCCAGGGCTCCTAGACATGAGTTCGTACATCAGAAAACATCTAAGATACTTACCGTAGTTACAGTAGTTGATTAAGTCATGACGAGGAATTGAACCCTACACGATGAAGAACGGTTAAGGGCTTACCCTCGGACCTGTGTAGTATGGGTTGCACAGACTCTGAACAAGTGCGCATTAGTGTCATATAATATAAATAATTACATTAAGGACTAAGTGCACATTCACAACACGACATCAATAGGATAGTCCCTTTGGCTTTGTTTGAGGCAAGTTTGTGGTTTGTTTAGAAATGAGAATTGTTATACTATTTCCGGCATAGAGAGGATGGCCGTGTATAATATTTCGTCAGTTGAATGAACTGACGTGCCGTTTCATATGCAGGGTAAAGATGCTTGACAATTGAAGTATACATGCTGCGCAGGATTAATTTAAATGTTGTTTTATGTAAATTATTGTAAAGTTTCTTCCGTTGTGATAATGTACAAGTGTAATGTGACTCTGATAAGAGAAAAGTTTTTATTTCCTTATAAAATTGTACGAAAGAAGTGTAAAGATCCTGTGGAACTCGAATTCAGTTGTATTTTGGAATTCGTGGTGTTACAAGAAGAGTCCACCTCATCCTCTTTCGTCGTACGAGAGGAGACTTCAGGGGGGACGACATCACCAACGGTTTAAGATTAGAGGAGCCACCCGACGGACCAACTTCCATAACCTCGTTCATACTAACCACATCCTCAACGTCTCGTTCGGTATCTCCAGTTTCCCCTGCCTCGATCTCAACGTCTCTATCGATATCTCCATATTCCTCTGTAATACCCTGTATGAGATGGGCCTTCATGGTGGGCTTAGTAATTAATTCATAGTTAGATGGGCCTATAGATTTGGTAGTGTGTGTATAGAGCCTATAGAAAAAATAAATCAATTACTATGGGGCCATGGTGTTCATGGTAGGTGGTGGTGATTTAGTCTCACATGGAAGGTGAGTTAGGATTGTGTGTGTGTATATAGGATTACCTATGATCAAGAGGTACCAGCAAGTCATGACACCTTTTAAGAGGCAGCCTGTGGTGGACAGTTGTTAGAATTTGTTTTAGCGGGGGCTCGGGGCGTTACATCCTCCATCTCGATCGGGTTACCCTCATCAACCACTTTTGCCTTTCCATCCGAGTCATTCGACTCCACTACAAACGGCTTACGACTGCGGAGCGGCTAAACTTCGTAGACCTTCTCACTCGTCTCCCAGGACGAAGAGTCGGAAAGGCGATCCCCATCCTCCTGACCAGAAACAGATGCAGAAGAACCAGACAGAGCTTTTGACATAATGTTGAGAATACTAACCTATTATCGTTACCGAAAAAGTATGCCGCGAAGCTGGTCGCTGGTCACTAAATGATTCCTAGAGAGAGAAGCACCGCAAATTAGATAGAGAGAGAGAGCAGTAGAGAATAGGGGGGGGGGATTTCGACGCCTCGATATCCTCAAAAAATTTTAGCCACCAAATTCAAATCGTCTAAATATAATGGTGGGTGAGATTTCGATGGCTCAATTTCCAAGAACATGATGTCAGCATCACACATGCAACCTACGTGTTCACTATAATCACCAGTTTCACTAAGTTCCACCAAGTATACAACGCTCGATGCTCGGCAGGAACTTCGAGCTAGCTAATGGCTTTCTCACAAGCCTATCACACTCGATGCTCGGCATGAACCTCAAGCTAGCTATTGGCTTTCTCACAAAGCCTATCACACTCAACACTCGGCAAGAACTTCAAGCTAGCTACTGGCTTTCTCACAAGCCTATCACGCTCGACGCTCGGTAGGAACCTTGAGTTTTCTAGTGGCTTTCTCACAAAGCATATCACACTCGACACTCGGCAGGAAACTTGAGCTAGCTACTGGCTTTCTCACAAAACCTGTCACGTTCGATGCTTAACATGACCCTCGAGCTAGCTATTGAATTTCTCACAAGCCTATCACGCTCGACGCTCGACAGGAACCTCGAGCTAGCCACTAGCTTTCTTATAAAGCATATCACGCTTGACTCTCAGCAGGAACCTTGAGCTTACTACTAGCTTTCTCACAAATCCTATCCCGCTTGATGCGTGGAAGGAACTTTGAGCTAGCTGCTGACTTTCTCACAAAGCCTTTCATGCTTGACACTTGGTAGGAACCTCGAGCTAGCTACTGGCTCGACAGGAACTTTGAGCTAGCTACTGGCTTTCTCACAAGCCTATCATGCTCGACGATTGGCATGGACCTCGAGCTAGCTACTAGCTTTCTCACAAAGCTTATCACGTTCAACTCTCAGTAGGAAATTCGAGTTAGCTACTGCTTTCTCATAAAGCATATCATGCTCGATGCTCGGCCGGAACCTCGAGCTAGCTACTGACTTTCTCACAAGCCTCTCACACTCGACGCGCGGCATGAACTTCAAGCTAGCTTCTGGCCTTCTCACAAGCCTATCTCGTTCGATGATTTGCAGGAACTTCGTGCTAGCTACTGGCTTTCTCACAAGCCTATCATGCTTGATGGTAGGCATGAACCTTGAGCTAGCTATTGGTTCTCTCATAAAGCCTATCACGCTCGATGCTCGGCAGGAACTTCGAGCTAACTACTGGCTTTCTCACAAGCCTATCACGTTCGATGCTCGGCAGGAACCTCGAGCTAGTTACTGGCTTTCTCAGCTTATCAGGCTCGATGCTCGACACTCGGTATGAACTTCGAGCTAGCTACTGACTTTCTCAGCGTATGATGCTTGACGCTTGACGCTCGGCATGAACTTTAAGCTGGCTGTTGGCTTTCTCAGCCTATCATGCTCGACGCTCAATGCTCGGCCTCAAATGCCCCACCCTGGTCTCCGAATATCGGAGGGTCGGTGCTCGGCATTACACTACTCGTCCTCGACCCTGTTACGCCCCACGTAGGGATATTCGCTCTATTCTTGAGCACACTGACGGCAGACCTTCTCACAAGATTAAGCTACTCCTCGACGGTTGGTACATACAACCCCCCAAGAGTGGGGGGGCCTATGATGGGGGTAAATAATCCTAGCACGATCAGAGCTGTCTGATCCCCTCAAAATCTGCTTATCTGTGATCATTAAGCTAGAGGATCCAGCAGGTCTCCTACTGGTTCAGGCCCACAGAGAAACAGGTCAACTTGGTCCATTAGGGTTATGGCTCCCACTTTCTCTCTGCTTATAAATACTAGACCCCCTCCCCCTTTCTAGAGGTAATGACTTTTTCTCCATTGAAACTCTAGCTCCACTTTTTTCCGCAGTGACTGACTAGATCGTCGGAGGGTTTGTTGCCGGGATCACCCCCGGTATCTCTAGAAATTTTGCATGTACTTAGGACGCCCATATACCAGCAGCACTGTCTCTCCTGCTCCTAACCAAATCCTCATTTCAGATCCAGATCTGTGGTTGAGATCTGCCTTTCATTTTACAAATAACAAGAACTCATATCTGTTGCTCTCATCTTTAAATCAACAACATCAAGTGCGTTTAACAAAAATAGTGAGAAACAAGTTTTGCGGATACTATTTTTTGTGCATGCCAGTTATATGCACAAGATGCAGTACTTTTTATGAAGCATTTTTTAAAAAAATTATTAAACAAGTATTTGTTTGCCTTTTTAACTTAAGAGGGTTTCTAAAATATTTTGGGCGGCAGGGTTTAATGAGTAATTAGTCAATCGAGGGTCGTAAAAAAGTATTACCGAAGTAAAATAAGTTTCAAACATACAATTTCCCGCGTAAAATTATTCATCCCTTCCTTCCAACCAATGCGTCCACTGGCCACCTTCACGAACTCATACACCGACCCAAAAAGAGACATCTCTTCATTATTGCCCCTACTCTATCAAAAAGAGACCTAATTAATGATTAAGCACCCCTTAACTCTACTTTAACCCCCCCCCCCCCCCCCCCCCCCCCCGGGTGCCTCCTTCACCAATACTCCTCACCCAAACCCTAATCACATCCCAATTAGCTGAATCCCAACCATGGGCGGAGGGAACCCTAGCCCGCTCGACCTCTGCCTTTTTCACCGCCTTGAACGAGACTTCTACCATAGACTAGTCCAAAAACTGAACCTAGACCCTGATAATGCTAAATGGGTCTTGTCCCTATGGCTATGGTTCGAATCCATTGGCCACCATGACTTCATCTGCCACGTCTCATCTTACTATGACAGCATCGTTATTCAGTTCATTGAAGAAGGGATTGCATGCTTGGACCAAATAGTAGAGTATCCAAACCCTAAAAGAGATGAACTTCCCTTGACGTCGACTCTTGCCAAGGAGCCAATAGACCTTAGCTTCTTCGACTACCATAGGGATATGGCTATTGGAGGGGTGATTCACTTCTTTCAAAATGTTGCGGATATTATTTTTGATGATAGTGTGATGGAGGTTGCGGTGAAGGATGCGGACCATCCAGCGAGTAGGAAGGTGGTGTCCAGCGGGCTTATTATCTGGCCGAAGTTGAGAGAGCAAAGGAGTAGTAGTAGTAGTTATAATGAATGGGAGGGTGGTTTTCTTATGAGGCAGATATTTACGGAGAAGGCCCGCATAGTTTCATGGACATCTTCCGCCACTACTATACTGCCTGTAGCGGTGCAGAATTTGTTGAATCCGTGGGCGGAAGAGTGGTCTCCAATGAAGAATCAGTTGTCGCAGGATCAGAGGTCCATGTTCATCACCTTCTCCAAGGGGTATCCGATTACTAAGAAGGAGATTATTGAATTCTTCAATTCGTAAGTGAAATCTTACTGATTTATTAGTCATTTTTTATTAATTAGAGTAATGCAAAACATGCTAGAGAAACAGACTAATATTTATTGAAGAAAATGAAAAATATAAATTGTGTTTTTTTTTTCAGTTGAATAGTCTGAAGCTATTATTTAACTGATCAATCTATATCTGAAGATTTTCTGTACGATGTAGATTCAAGATGACAGAAAACATACATTAATGTCGAGCGTTAGGCATAAATAATTTGTTTTTATTATTCTCTTAATTAGGGTTTGGATAATTTCTTTAGTAATTAGTTTTTTCTTCTTCTATTGTTAATTAGTTACGAATCAAGAATATACCAAACGAATTATTTTAACAAATTGTGATGGTAGACGATACGGGAAGTGCGTTGAACTGGTGATGATCGAGAAGGCAATGGGAGGAGCAACCCCAATGTATGGTCGTGTGGTATTTACCAGTGCTTCCATGATTGCTGTTGTGCTCAATGGTCACCGGACTGCAAAGTTTATGATCAAAGGAAAACATTTATGGGCTAGGATTTACACCCCTCGAGCAGCAATGGAGTAGTTTAAATTAATTAATTAATTAGGAGATTCAAATTTCACATTGTTAATGTACCCTCTATGTACGGTTGGGTTTTAAGTGAAGCGGAAATAGTGAGTGTTGTATTCTGCACGAGAATTTATACTTCTTCAAGTTTTGCAGAAATTATTTTCTTTTCTTGTTGAGTTATGTTTCCTTTTGTTGTCTGAGTAAACAAGTAGAAGTTTTCTAGCTTAAGGTGTACTTCTCAGTGCTACATATTTAGAATATATACATTCCTTTAGTTTATTACTCTGTTCAATTCGCACTTGCGTACAACGGTGATTACACACAAAAATCCTTTTTATGATGTGTGGTAATGATTAATTGATTATGACTATCAAATTGAATGGAATGTATATGTTCAACTGCTAAATTAATCATATAATCTCGTAGGCATGCACTCTTCTAGTTACGCTTTGGAAATCACTACAAAAGAATCGGGTTTTCCCGGCAAAACTACCCCAGCATTTGAAAACGTCGGATAAGTTGGGAATAAAAACCATCAAAATCCTACGCCGATTCACTTTCCCCAATTCTTCACCCACCCTCTTCCTAGCGGATAGTTTTCACCATCCATAAGCTATACGGACCTGCTTGACTCATCATAACAGTAAATATAACAGTATATTCCAATTAGGCATGTAAAAACAATAATAACTCAACAGTATTTATTGCATCAATAATAAATGTTCCAACAAATACTAGATCAGAACAAAACAATAATCCTAGGACAATAAGCCCAAATACAATCTCAATACAGTTCATAAAATAAAATAGTTCATCAAAATATTTTAAGCAAATTATTCCAATTGTGCAGCTCAAAACTTTTGCTCACCAATTCCAGTAGGCAATTGATCAACAAAACTTGTTCATATAGCAATTATAAGGAAAATAGGGAAAACAGGAAAACATATCGCCTGTTAGAGGCAAGTCCGGGCCGCAAGCAATACAAGTAGGAAGATGGGGGTAAAACTAACTAAACAGGAAATACTAACATGGAGAAAACAACAATTATAACATTCTTCAGATGACAGTAAACAGTGTAATGATAACAGGAGAAGCATAACAGTAACAGTAAGAATCAAAAGTAACAGTGTGTCAACAGTAGCAGTAATCAACAGTAACAGTAAAGATCCACAGTAACCGTAACAGGGTATGACAGTGTAAACAGTTATTCTTATATCCAATGTTCATCACTAGCTAGGTAGCACTTCATGCGTCCAAGATTTTACCACATGGTTTGCTATAACAAACAGTTTCGTTTTAAGATTTTGTAGTGGAACTTTTATAAGGCAATATATTCAGACAAATAGTAACAGTAACAGTAATAACAAACAGTAACGGTGTCATGGATCATGTCCTCATACATCCAGAGATAAACTGTAGGTACCACAATAAATAGTGGGAAAACGAGTCCCTTCTGAATATGTATTTCTATATTGTAATATTCCGGACGGATATTACCTCGTATAAATCACTATTTTATTATTATTCGGTTTTAATTCCAAAATCAAATTATTTTGGGGATTTTTCGCCAGTTTGTCCACAAACATTGTCTACACGCATATATCGGCCGGTGTACACCCGAAGTACATCAAATTGACAACGCGATCCTCCGAATTAATAATAAAACTTATTTTATTATTATTTTCAAATTAAACTATTTTATGAGGATTATATAAGGAATTTTGGTATATACATACATGTACACATACATACATTGTATTATACTTAGTACATTATACAAAATATGTAGCATGGACAATGTACTCATTCTTGTCATGACAATTTAATTGGATGGTTAGGATTTGATTAGGAGGCCTAAACTAGGGTTTTGTATGCATGAGAAGATTAAATCCCTTCTAGAAACCTTATCCCTTCACATTGCTTCCAACTCATACCTAACACCTTACCTCCACCTCACCCCTACCCCCCTACCAAGCATGGCCTGCCTTGCCTCTTCTTGGGGTTTTTGTGCAAATGTGTATGTGTAATTTTGCACTATCCACCCTTCTCTCCTCCTATAAATACCCCCTCCTTCTCCACCTTGTCTCATTTTAGAAAGATCAAAAAGAAAGAAAGAAAGAAAAGAAAAAGAAAGAGAGAACCTCATACTAAAAAGAGAGTTTTCTTATAGGTTTTCCTAGGAGTTCTAAGAGCTAGGAGAAGGAGAAGGTTAAGCTAGCAAGTCCTTCCAAACAAAAAGACTAAGGTGGGGGTTCTCCTTTGTTTGTTGTTTGTTTGTTTGTTTGTTTGTTTGTTTGTTTAAATGGTTGTTTTGACTTCTTCTTCTTCTTACCCTCCTTGTTTTGTTTTCTTTGGTTATTTTGGGAATGGTTTGTTGAAATGGGATTGTTGTATGTATGTTTGTAAATAATAATAATAACCACATAAAAAGAAAAGAAACAAATGGAAGTGTTAAATACACATAAAGATTAAATCTTTATAGTTGTAGTTGTTGTTTGTGTTTGTTATTGGACTAAAATGACATAAGGCATATGAACTTGCACATACAACCGATTGGGGTTGTAGGACTTGATATGAATTCATGGACAAAGCATATGAACATTTTTTTATACAACCATTTTGGTTGTAGGACTTATATTGAACTTGGACAAAATAATAATAAGCATATGTTGGATGAAGGTTCTCACCTTATTTTTATTATTGTTGTTACCTTAAAAGGAACCTAAATTAGATGTTATCTCTAATTTATAAAAAAGAAATTAACCTAAATCATTAGTTGTAGAATGAATAAAAAGATCTTTTCTTTTATAATCACTAGTGATAATAAATCAATAAAGAATAGTAGACAATAAAGTAGTAGTAGCATGTTGTTAAAATAGTAGTGGTATGTTGTTAAAATAAAGAAGTAGTAATAAGTGTTAAAAGAAGTAGTTGTAGATAGTTGTATGTTATATTCTTGGTTAAAATGAAGTAGTAGTAATAGTAGATAGTTGTAGATGCTTATGTTCATGATTAACATAAAGTAGTAGTAGTAGTAGATAATAAAAAGAAGTAATTGTAGATGCTTTATGTTATGTTAAAATGAAGTAGTAGTAATAGTAGATAGTTGTAGATGCTTATGTTCATGATTAACATAAAGTAGTAGTAGTAGTAGATGATAAAAAGAAGTAATTGTAGATGCTTTATGTTATGTTAAAATGAAGTAGTAGTAATAGTAGATAGTTGTAGATGCTTATGTTCATGATTAACATAAAGTAGTAGTAGTAGTAGATGATAAAAAGAAGTAATTGTAGATACTTTATATTATGTTAGAATGAAGTAGTAATGGTAGATAGTTGTAGATGCTTATGTTATATTCATGGTTAACATAAAGTGGTAGTAGTAGTAGATGATAAAAAGAAGTAATTGTAGATGCTAGTTGTAGATGTTTATTTTATGTTCATAAAGTAAATACCATGCTAAGATTGGATTAGATTAATTTATTTATGTTTAGAATATTGTAGGATTCATTCTAAATTATCTATCATATGTAGAAATGATATACATGTTGTAGGATTTATTCTAAAAATACCTAGCATATTTAATGATGCTTAGAATGTTGTAGGATTCATTCTAAAATTTCCTATCATGTTTAGGAAGGTTATTTATGCTTGGAATATTGTAGGATTAATTCTAAAAATTGCCTACCATGTGTATGAATGATATACACGTTGTAGGATTCATGCCAAAATTGTCTATCATGTTTAAGAGTGAAATACATGCTTAGAATGTTGTAGGATCCATGATAAAATTACTTGCCATGTTTAGGGATGATATGTACCATACTAAGTCTTTCTACATGCTTAGAATGTTGTAGGTTAATCACTAAATAAATACCATGCTCACATTGTTGTAGGATTGATGCTAATTAATCTACCATGTTTAGAAGTATATATATATATACTTAGGAATGTTGTATGTTCATACTAGTAGTTACCCATGCTTAGCAAGACATTCATGCTTAGTAGTTATTCATGCTTAATAAAGATTCATGCTTGGATGATTATAAGAAAGTAGTATACCATGCTAGTTTTATTTATCTATGCCTAGATAGTTGTAGGAAAGTGGTATATCATGCTAGATTAAATTATCCATACTCACATGCTTATAGGTAAGTTGTATACCATGCTAGATTAATGGTAGGAAAGTTGTATACCATGCTAGATTAAATAAATATTCATGCTTACATGATATCTATGCTTAGATAAGTATATGTTCATGTTATGTTAGTAAGCGATCATGCTTAATCATTATTCATACTAAGTTAGGAGATGCCATGCTAATTGTTGTTTTGTTAAGTTAGTAGATAACCATGCGAATGATGATTTATGTTAAGTTAATGGTATCCATACTAATGATATTCATGCTTAGATTAAAATAACTACCCATGGTTAGTTGTAGTAATTTTACCCATGCTTGTAGAAACTCATACTATGTTGTAGGTTGATACTTAACTAGTATACATGACTAGAGTGTTACTAAAATGTACACCATGCCATATGTTAGTGTTAAAGTAGCATACCATGTCTAGGAATGAGACATACCATGCTAAAGTTTAAATGCGTGCTTAGAATGTTGTAGAGTTAATGTTAGAATACCTATCATGCCTTGGGATGTTGTATGTTATATTAGTTATATATCCATGCTTGGGTTGTGGTGATTAGTCATGATAAGTAGTAAGCATTCACGCTCAAGTCATAACCTATGCTTGACCGTAGTGGACTTTATGTCTAGATCATAGTGATTTTCATACTAAGATTAATATAAGCACATGCTTAATCATATTCGTACTTAGGAGTATTATGGTGAGTGGTTCTGTTATATAATTAGATTGTCGTAAGAAGATGCTTGCGATTGTATGCCATGCTTAAGGCACTATAGGTTGAAGTAATAAGGATTGGGAAAACCACCAGTAATAGTTAGTTGATAAAGGCAGTTATGTCGCCTTCGGTTTTTCCTTAGTAGAATACCGATCATAGACTATTAGTAGATTCTTCTGTTGCTTCTAATAATAGAAGATCAAGTTTGCTAGTAAGCACGTTTGGTTGCTTTTAAGATTGATTACCTGTATGGTTGTTTGCATATGGTTGTGCTCGTACGTGGCTCGACTGGCCCGTATTTAGCTGTGGGTCTCATACGTAGCTTATTTGGCTCGTATGTAGGTTGTTATCTCGTACGCGGCTCGACCAGTCCGTGCGTAGCTGTTGGTCTCATACGCGGCTTATTTGGCTGGTATGTACGTTTTTATCTCCTACGAGGCCCCGTCTGGCTCGTAGGTAGTTATGGTTTCATACGTAGCTTATTGGCTCGTATGTGGTTGTTACTCGTATGTAGCATCTTAGCTAATACGCAGTTGTTGTGCTCATCTAGGGTGATATCATTGTCCTAGGGCTATCGACCATCAAGACATGTGTTTAGCTTACTCATAGGGGACTGTGGACGAGTCACTTCGCGGGTGCCGTCAGATCTTAACCGTTGGTTGATTGCGGACCGGAGTGTGACGAAACCCAAGTTCAGGTAGTAGCATGCGAATGCGTTCGTATTGCCGGGGTCTTGGATCGATAGGCCATGAACCTGATCCTGAGGGATTCTGGTAAGTCTAGGTTGAGCAGCCTAGTAGAGTTGTCTTGTGAGGTCTAATTTAAGGCCTAGCATGTTGTGTTTATAATATTATCGTCCATAGGATTGTCGAGTCAGGGACATCATTAAGGTAGTGACTTAAAAAGGTCATTTTGCTCAGACCCTAGCCGAAGAGAGAGGAGTTGGTTGTAGGGGGCGCCTTACGACCAACTTGTCCCTTGAGGCAGGCCTTAGGTGGTGATAATGGGTTGTACCTTCCTGTCAAAGGGATACGTACGGTGTCGTCTCACAGGTTGAGGACACGGGTTGCGTATCTCGCGCAGTTAATTCCTTGAGTACCGTGGCTAAGGGTGCCACAGGGTAGGCTTCACGCTGCCCTGAGCTTGCGAGACCCCAGAGGGTGCCACAGGGTAGGCTTCGCGCTACCCTGCGTTGGCGAAACCCTATGATTTGGATTTTGGAATGACGATCGTCTGTTTGTTGTGTGAGGTTCGGTTAGCCGGGTAGCAGTGGTGAACATAGACACCACGGGCGTACTGCATCAGTGGGACATGACCACGTCTGCAACCTCATCAGTCACGTGTAGGTGTCAGGAACAGGTTGTGTACAATTAGAAGTTCATAACGCGGGTTCAAATTCCTATATATGGAAAAACGGCTTGAGATGGGGTCGCATGTAGTATGGGCTGCATGTTGCTTTCAGAGACTTGCTGACATTAGAATAGGAAGCATCCTAGTTCTATTTAAATATCGCATTAGAGTCTAGTCATAGCACTCACGAACACTTAAACTACACCAACACCATTGCTATATTTTTATATGTTGTTTAGGAGATTCGCTGCTATATGATCAGCCTTTAAGAATCAGTGAATACTGACGTCCCCACTTCCATAGGTACTGGATCGCCGAAGTACAATGGCGAGATTCAGAAGGACTCAAGGCGAGGAAAGCAAGGAGTCAGTGTTATGTTTAGTTCCGCTGCCGTGTATGTATTGATTATCTATTAGTTGAGAAGTACTCAAGTGAGAGTCACCAAGTGGTGTTCTTCATTCCTTGTACTCTGATGTAAGATGTTGAAGGTTGTAATACTTGGAAATGTAAAGGTAATATTGTAACTCTATTGTAATGTATTGCAATTGTATAATGTTCAGACTTGTAATACATTGGGTATTGAATAAAAGTTTTAAATTCTCCTGTTTTTCTGTGTATTGTGACTAATTGAAGAAAATGTCTTGGCTCGTGTCACGGTTTTCCAGTATTGGAAATCGGGGCGCTACATATATTGTCCATTACTCGGTCTTTTCCCTTAAAAACTCCAGCTTGATTTCTTTTATTATTAATAAACATGTGTGAATGAATACAAATAGGCCAAAGACATGGCAAGAATAGTAAATAAGTCTGAGATGAAATAGTGATTGCAACGGTTGATAAAAACAACTCATAATAGTCAAAATAACGAAATTTTCAGATTTGAACAACAAGACACTACAGTACCAAATCTGAGATTCTTGTTGCTACAGAATAGCAAATCCAGATCCTTTAGAAAATCTAGAAACTAGACTCTCTGCCGATTCCAGCACATATATATATGTCACATATCAGCCACAGAAACAGGGTTGAAAACAACATTTAATACAGAAATCGTGTTTAGCCATAAAATGCAAAATCTTCTTTATAAGCATGAAAAGAGTTTAAAATCATCATAATTAAATCTAAAAAAAATCTGGAAGATTCCCTAATATATCTAGTTTCAAAATATAAAATATCATGAATTTATATTACAGATAGTATGGTCAACAAAATTGGAAAAATAGAGTAATGCAACAAAATCTCGATTCTGAAAGTTCAGATACAGTAGTACCAAAACAGAGATAATTCATAAAATATAATTTAAAATTCAGATCCGTCAAAAGGGAGATAAAATATACAAATAAGGATACAGTTATATTCACAAAGTTTTCATCAAAAACGAATAAAATCAGGTTGAAAACATAATTCTTTACTGAATAGTATGCAGTTTGGAATTATTTCGATTGATTTGAAAAGAATAAAATGAGATACAAAAGTTATTAATTAATTCCACAAAAATTAGGAATTGTTCCCAGTCATATCTAAACATAAACAGCAAAATATAGGGTTCAAATTCTACTTTTAATATCATTTTAAAAATAAAATTCCATACAGAATACATATAGTTCAGAATCTGGAAAATACGATATGTCTGCACTAATATGGCAATAACTCATGCATCAAAACTTGGAATTCAGATCCGTCAAAAGTTCTGAAAAACTAGAAATCAGAGGCTATAAGTCATATTCACAAACTTATTTATTTTACTGATGTTAATAGGGTCGAAACAAAATAGGGCAGCAGTAAACACAAGTTCTTTTATGCATTTTATCAAACAACAAAACTACAAACGGTCCAATCTAGATTTCATACAAAGCATCGTATATGTGGGTTACTCAAATCAGCATGACATGTGAATAAACTGTCTATAATGATATAATACATCCAACAAACATCCATGTAACAGTCATGCACAACATACGGGGTGTCACAAACAATATACAGTCAAAGTGTCATCTAATCTAATTGTTTTCATGCAACGGGTGACAATTATTGTAACTACTCATGATCAAGAGATGATGTCAACGGTTAAACTAACAATATGGATCATCATGAAAGTACAAATATTTTCATACTAGATAACTTACGGTATTAACTTGTATGACAAAAAGAACACTTACGAGCTACTTGCCTGATTATGAAGAACACTTACGAGCTACTTGCCTGATTATGAAGACGACGAAATCGAAGAATAAAATAACGGGAAAGGATCCCAAACAACGAACACACGAACGAGAGATGAGAGACGATAATCCAATTCAACCCAAAACACGTGCATACGATGTACGTGCACACACAAAGAGACAACAGCCAACAACAGCAAGATCGACCAGCAGCAACCCCAACAAGGGTAGTAGCCTGGCGAAGATGACGACAACGACAGCACAGGGGGAAGGCGACAGGCGACGCGGCGGTGCTTGGGTGTCGTGCTATGCTACGGCTCGAGCAAGATGAAGGCAGCAAAGAGGGGGTGGGGGGGTCTCGGCCTGGGGTTGGGTCGTGACCATAGCAAAGGGGAGAAGAGGAGAGGAGGTCGGGGGTGTGGTGGTCACCGTCGTCGGAGGTGAAGGACGGCGATAGCCAAAGGGGAGAGGGTCATGGGTAGGTCGGGGTGGAAGAGAGAGAGAGAGGGTTACAGTTAGGAGGAGAGAGAGATATTGTATTAGGGTTTGATAATTAGGGTTAGGGTTCAATTACGGGGTTTAAATAGAGACAATATGAGTTTGGGTGAACTGGGTAGTATCCAATAGGGTAAAAGAACCCAATAAGTGACAAATAGGCCATGAAATAGGTTTAAACAAAGATAAGATCAAGAACAAATTGTTGGCCAAATAAATGAGAATAAAAAGTTGAATCAATATAAAATGAATCACAATAGAGAAGAACAACGCACCATATAATGAAAAGAAATTAAATACACCCAGAAATAAAAATAAGAAATCAAGAATTTTATTAAAAATAATAATAAAAAATACAAATATGAGCAATAGGGGTTACAGGTAGTCTAAGATCCAATAAGGGAAAAAGTATTAAATTAGGACCAATCAAATCGGGTACGAATATTAAAGCTTTTAGGGGTAAAATAGTAATTTTCGTTATAAACGGGTCTATAAACGGGAATTGAGTTTTTCCCAGGCCTAATAACCCAAAACAGATCTGTATTACTGGGTTATGATGGCAGCCCATTATAAACAAACCCAGATAATTTAAAGAGTTATTTAAATTCATGATTATCCCTAAAAGACGGTTTAAACCAAATATCTTATCGTGAAGGAATTTAAACTCAATTTCTTATCTAAAATCACCAGGGATTAGAGGTAAATGATTATCTCTAAACTTTTTCTAAAGGCGACTATAAATACCCCTACCTCCACCAGAAACAGGTAATAAGTATTTTCTCCAAGAAGCTCTTCTGTAATCTTCTTGATTACTGACTTGAGCATCGGATGGTCTGTCATCGGGATCAACCCCGGTGTTTCAGGCATTTTGCAGGTCAAGCAGAAGAGATCGTCACCACACGAATTGAATCCTACGACACAAACGAGTCAGGTCATCAAGTCAAAGGCACAAATACTGCTGAAGGTCAAAAGGTCAAATTCTTGATTGTTCCTCTAAAGAATCCACATCATCTGGTTGCTCCCACAAATAAGCAGTATCGGATTGGAGCTGTCTGTGGGAAGCAACAAGAAAAATCCAACCAAACTTTACCGGTGAAAAAAAGTTTCCATCATGCCTCCTAAGGGGAAAGGGAAGGCACGACCTTAAGCCGATGAGCCAACCCTCTTTCTCCCCCTCATCCTCTAGTGGAACTCCCTCCTGCCTTTCAACCATAGCAGGAGGAGCCCTTCCTTCAGTGAGCCCTGCCTCCACCTGGAGAGGCTGCACCGGGGGGCTCTCGTCGGGGTCGCCCCGAACCATCTGCATGGCCCTTCGTCGAAAATAGGGGATTAGTGTAAAACTATACTCCTTCCTCACTCCCTCAACTACAATCCGACCTTCGTCAAGTCATCATCGATCGCCAGCAAGAGTTGGACCTCTGGACCCATTTCAATGAGAGGAGAGCTCGTAAGGAAGCCTCCCATCCAGAGCAGAGGGGGAGCAGGAGAAGCCCATCTCCTAAGAGACCGAGATCCAGGGGACCCCCCTTACATAGGGGACTCGAAAGAAGTCCCTCTTTACATAAACAAAGGAGATCCCCCTCTACCAGAGGGCGAAGGGGTCGCCGTTTCCCAAGGGCCCACAAAATAACTCCTCCCCGATAGAGGAGGCATCCAACTTCAACTAGCATGGTAGCCCCTAGGACGGGAAGGAATGAAGAAGTGTCAGTCACTAGAGCCATTTTTGAGGGTTCAAGGATGAGATCCTCCAGGCCCTCAACATAATTCCACCTCAGACCCGACAGCTCTGTCCTCACCATTCTTTCCGTCCGCAATGCGAAGAGTCCTGCAAATCCACCAGATCTGATCAGCAGGAGGACGCCGTCCTTCGGTGTCTCCAAAAGATGAAGACAGCCTGGCATCGCTGAAGAGGGAAGGAGCAAAACAAGAAGGAAGATACCGTCCCATCAGACCTTCATTCTCCAAAAAGATTATTGAATCTCCCGTTCCTACCAACTTCAAGGTCCCAACACTTGAGCTGTACAATGGAGAGACCGATCCGGTAGACCACATCGAGAGTTTTAAAACTCTCATGATGATCCACCAAGCCTCCGACTCCCTCCTGTGCAAAACCTTCACGATAACCTTAAAAGGCTCTGCATGAGAATGATTTTCTCGCCTTTCTCTGGGCTCCATATTTTCCTTCGACCAACATGAGGAGCTCTTCCTTACGCACTTCGTCACTAGACAAAATTTGGAGAAGACTAGCACCTCCCTATTAGACCTCAGGCAAAGGGATGGGGAGTCCCCAAGAGCTATGTCCAACGCGTCACAGCCGAGTCCAGATCCATCCCGTCACTCGACTCTGCGGTGGCAACGGCCGCGTTCAGATACAATGTCAAGCATGATGCCCTTAAAACTTCCATCATCAAAAGACCTCCTCGGGACTTCTCTAACCTCCTTTAGAGAGTTGAGAAGTACATCCGAGTCGAAGAGGTGTTCCGTCCCCAAGAACAGAAGATGCCTTTGTCTGGGAACAAACGAAAAGGCATTAACGAAGCTGTACCTCGAAAATCCCAGAAGGATGCCTCTAGTCAGTGCCTCCTGCCTCCCATGCCTTGTTTTGAAAAGCACACCCTACTAAATGCAAGCATATCTGCCATTCTTATGGAGGTTGACAAAGGATGAGATCTTCGACCTCCCTCCAAGATGAATGCCCCAAGCAAAATACAGGATAAAACAAAGTGGTGTGCCTTCCACAAGGATCATGGTCACCTTACGGATGAGTGCCGAGCCCTTAAAGACGAAGTAGAGGCGTTTCTCCGATGAGGGCACCTCACCAAAATTTCCTAGGTAAACGACATCGAACCTCCTCTTCTGAGGGAACCCAACAAACAGGAAAAGAGGCCAACTGAGTCCCAGGGATCGGGGCAGATGAAGATATTTCATGCAATCCATGGAGGACCTAAGGAGGGAGCCTCCAGCTCATCTAGGGAAGCCTTCTTTCGAGAAGTAAATTCCGTACACAACATCCCTCCTCCGAAAAGTTCGAGAGTTAGTATCTTCTTCTCATATCGGGACTTGGCGTCTGATCTCCTCACCGTGATGCACTCATGATCAGCATGTGTATGACGAACCATGAAGTGTGTCGAGTCCTGGTTGATGACGAAAGTTCAGTCAACATCCTCTTTTTGAATGTGTTTGAGGGCGTCAAACATAAGTGGGATCGCCTCAAGCCCGTCGGATACACCCTCTGTAGATTCTCTGGAGCCCCCAATATGATCGAGAAAATATTAACCCTCGATGTTAATTCAGGGAAAGCTCTGACTACTCGCACAGAAGTGTTAGACTTCATGGTGGTCGATATGAAGTTTGCCTACAATACTATCTTCGGCCGCCCAGGGTTAGCGGCCCTTCAAGCGGTCGCATCAACGTACCACCTAAAAAAGAAATTTCCTACAGCTGTTGGAGTGGGGGGCCAAAGGGAGTCAGGAAGCCACTCGGGCGTGCTACACAGCTACCATGGGGGCTCGGTCCTTCCCCTTGATGCCTTCGAACTCCCCCTTGATATGGGACAATCTAGCTCCGAACCCATGGACGAACTAACAGAAATCCCTTTCTCCGAAGAGGATAAAGTGAAGTATTTTCGGGTAAGCAAAGCACTCCCTGCCGAATGAAGGAGCAACTTATCATTTGCATCAGGGAGAATCAGGACCTATTCGCTTGGACCACTAAGGACATGCTAGGGAATTTCCGAAGACATGACTATGCACCTCTTAAGTGTGGATCCGGAAGTCAAGCATGTCCAGCAGAAGTGCCACAAATTCGCTCCCGAAATGCAACGGGCCATCAAAGAAGAGGTGGAGAAGCTTCTCGCAGCCCTATTTATCCAGAAAGTCAGTTACCCCGAGTGGCTAGCAAACGTTTTAATGGTCTAGAAGGCCAATGAAAAGTGGAGAATCTGCATAGACTTCACCAAACTCAATAAAGCATGTCCAAAAGATATCTTCACTCTCTCGAGCATAGACGCCTTGATAGATGCCACTTCAGGCAATGAGTTATTAAGCTTTATGGACACTTTTTTTAGGATATAATCATATCTGAATGTTCCCGCCAGACTTCCCGAAGACGTCCTTCATCACCAATTAGGGGCTATATTGCTACTAAGTTATGCCCTTTGGGATGAAGAATGTCAGGGCCACATATCAACACTTGGTGAACCAAGTCTTTAGAGAGCAGATCGGCTGAAACATGGAAGTGTACGTGTATGATATGCTCGTGAAGAGCCTTAGGGAAGAAGATCATGTCGCCGACCTCCAAGAAGCGTTAAATGTACTCCAGATGAATAACATGAGGCTGAACCCCTCAAAGTGTGCCTTTGGGGTTGCCACCCGAAAGTTCTTGGGATTCATGGTGAGTTAGAGAGGAATTGAAGCCAATCCTAAAAAGATCAAAGACATCCTCGACATGACTTCTCCAACCACGATCAAAGAAGTCCAAAAGCTTACATGTAACCCTTGTCTTTCATTTTGTGTATTTTTCAGTGTATTTTTTGTTTTGGTGTATTTTCTCTCTTGTATTCTTTCTGAACTGTATATTGGAGTTGTTTTCGATATATATTAGTTTTATTTCATTTTGAGCTCTTTGTTTTTTGATTTGTTGTCTCTTTGGTTTTGTTTTTCATTATTTGCTCTTTCTTTTATTTGGGCTCGTTCTCCTTATTTTTATTTCTGGGTGCTTGTGGTGGTGATTGGTTATTATCCTATTCCCAATCCTATTACTTGATCCCTAATAAGATTACCAAAGCCAAATTAAATCCACTATCCTATTTGTTTTCTATTTGAAACCCATTAAACAAATCATACTACTACTCCGAATATACCCACAACCCATTACCCATTAACCCAACTTGTATTATTGACCCTAATCTCTCCATATAAATACACCCTCCCTCACACAAACCTTAACCCTAATACCCTAACCCCTAGTCCCGGCCTCTCCCCCTCCTTGCTTGCGCCGCCACACACTAGCCCGACCCTACACCCCAGGCTGCGCACCCCCCCATCTCCAGCCTACACCCTCCAACCCGCAACACCCCAGGCCGAACCGCCCTATCTCCTTCAAAACCGAGCCCATCATCCCCTTGGCTGACCACCTCCTACACCACCATACAAACCCTCTTGCACCTCGACCCCTCTCTCGCTTGGTGATCTCTCGTGGTCGCAAGCCACCATCGCCATCCCTCTCTCTTGATCTGTGTTTTGGTGGAGTTTGTTCGTGTGGAGATTTTCGCTCAAGTTTGCTTGGATTCGTTGATTCGTGGATTTTCATTCATGGGTTTTGCTCGTTACTCTTGATTTTCATCGTTCTTCATCTTCGGTTAAGGCAAGTAACTTGTACTCCAATTCATTTATTTGATACATATCAAAAATACCACCTATAGTGTAGTTGGGTCTAGAGACGACTCTTGTTTGTGTTATGTTTGATGAGTTTTACCTCTATTGTGAAAATTTAATCATAGATGATTCACGACACAATGTGGACATGAATTAACTTAGATTTTACATGTTCTTGATTTTGATCATGTATGTGACTCTTGTGAGAATTCGTGATTTGGTTGAGATCCATGTGAGATATTTGGTGTGGACATGCTAGATATCCTAATTCATGATGTTTGGACACTTGTTAGACTCGATTTCATGTTTGTTTGTGTTTTGAACAAGTTTTGTATGATATATGTTGAGTTGTTGTTAAAGGTAAAAATCTGTATTTTGTCGCTAATCTGTTTTGTTTGCTGTTTTGGACTGTCTTGAAGTCAGTATCTTAATTTCGGTATAAAACATGAGTTTTAGAGAATTTCGTCTATTTTCAAACCCCTCTGACCTTGCTCGATTTCGTTTTCGTATGAGTGAGTTATGACTGTTTTACTATAGATGTGTCGATCTTTTCCAGATTTTGTTTTTCGATAATTTTGATGACTAAATGATTTTGATACTGATGCTACATATATTGTTTTGATCAAAAACTTTGGTCGGTGTTTCTTTATCTAGTTAGGGATTACCCAGAATTTGGAGGATTTTATTGATGCATTTTAGATGTCGAAAACTATACTTGCTGTATTTTGCTTGCTGTTCTATAAAGAACCTTATTTTCACTATGACTCTTTTATTGTATGAAAAATGTTTGTGAAATATAAAAGTTATTATATTTTATCTATTTTTATATTCCTTTGGCAGAATTGGATTTCGTTTCACTGGTTGCGAGATATCATAGTTTTCGTACAGCAGTGTTGGGAATTCCAGATTTGCCAAACTACCGTTTATTGATATTTTCTTATTTTTGATGACTGATTCAATTTTACTGAAAAATTATGAAACTTTATATTTAGATACTGGACATATAGGGGAATATCCCAGATTTTTCGTGGATTTATTTATTGAGTTTTCACGCTATTTTCATGTTCTTGAATTCGTTTTCCTGATTTCTGGCTGAACCTATTTTCTGTATTCAAACCAGTTTTGAGCTATGTTTTTGTGAATTAATATATGACTTATTTATACTTGCTGGATTCGGTTGGGAGTCTATTTTCTATAGGTTTTGATGGATTCAGATTTGCATTCTTGTAACACTGGGAATCACTATTTTACTACAGTATGGTCTTGCTGTCCTGAACTTGAGATTTGTCTATTTTATTCCTTTATGAGATATCTTACACTCGTACATATTTATCTTTCTACTTGCACTTGTCACATGATCATGCCATGTTATTCTTGATATATTTTGTACATATACATGCTTGTTGACATCAATAATAAATAACCAAGCCGGGATTTAAGGGACAGATCTAATAGTGGATAATTCAGAAACGTTTACTCGGAAGGAGATCCCCTGATCCTATGTGATTACTTGAGACATGATACTTGACACGTGATTTCTTGATACTTGCATGCAAGAAATGATACTTTTCACTTGCACAACTTGACACGTGATTACATGATACATGATACTTGGAGCTTGGAGATCGATTACTTGGCTTGTCCCCGAGTATACTGCCCTCTATGGTCCACTATGAAATCTAAAGCGAAATTGTTTGTTGTAGCAACCATGTAAGGTGTTCTGCATGAAGTGCTACCTAGATAGTAATCACTATAAGACTTGATACATGCTACTTGAACATGATGCTTGAATATGATACTTGAACATGATACATGCTTGCTTGATACTTGACTACATGATACATGAGATTTGATACATGATTACATGATACTTGACACTTGATTCATGTTTACATGATACTTGATTACTTGACACGTGATTTATGTCGTGTCCACTTGTTCACTTTGCCATGCTAGTCATTTATGTTGACATCATACATATACCATGTTGCTAGTTAGTTTCTCCATGTGCTTGTATCCTATATTATAAGTGGCCTGTAACTTGCAATTGACGGGTACTTATTTTTCTCTTTCTCTCTTTCGTGCATTCGTTGAATTGCAGACTTTGGAAAACAGGTTTCAGATGGTATCGGAGACATGAAGTATTAGTGCTGCATTTTATTATTATTATTTCTTGTAGCATACTTGAACAATATTGTATTTTGAGACTTGCATTTATTCTTGTATTTAGGCAATGTGACCAAAGACATTTGTTTATTCAGATCATGCCTATTTGAGTTTTATATATTTGGTTTCAAGTATTTTTGTTGGTATTTTGGCTCATATGTGCATGTGGTTGATTCTTTTACTTCCGACTCTGATGATTCTTGTGAATGTTGTAAAGATTTCTTGAACAGATTATGGATGATGAAAATCATTCGCTGGGCTTTTGTCTCGTATCCGTATTCCGTATTCTTTTTGGGAAGCGGGGCGTGACATTACAGGCCGCCTCGCCGCTATTGGACGCCTCCTATCCAAGTCAGGGGATAAGTGCCTCCCTTTCTTTGAAGCTCTTCGGGGAGCAAAGAATTTCGAGTGGGGGAAGAGCAGCAAGCAACCTTCAAAAGCCTCAAAGAACACCTCACCCATCCTCCCATCTTAAGCAAGCCCACACTCGGGGACACCCTCTATCTCTTCCTGGCCGCTTCAGAACAAACCCTTAGCGCTATGTTGGTGAGAGAGGAATATCGGGTGCAGAAATCGATCTACTATATAAGCAAGGTACTCCATTACTCTGAACTCTGGTACTAGAAGATGGAGAATATGGCTTATGCCCTAGTGATAGTTGCCCGAAAGCTCATACCCTACTTTCAAGTGCATTCTATATGGGTCCTTACCGATCAGCCGCACAAGCAGGTCCTCTACAAACCTAAAAATTCGGGGAGACTCATGAAGTGGTCAATTGAGTTAAGCCAACATGATATTACCTACCGCCCCAGAACCGCAATTAAGGCCCAAGCTCTAACTGAATTCATTATCGAAAGTACAATCCTCTATCCTCTCCAGGAAGGAGACAACCCCCCACCATGGGTAGTGTATGTGGAAGGGTCCTCTTGCCTTGAAAGGAGTGGAGCTGGGGTTATCTTGATTGGTCTAGATGAGTTCATCCTGCAATACTTGCTACGCCTCAGCTTTTCAGCCTTTAACAGTGAGGCTGAGTATGAAGCCCCTGATTGCTGGTCTCCTCCTAGCAAAGAGAGCGGGGGCGCAAAGAGTCAGAGTATTCAGTGAATCTCATTTAGTAGTAAACCAAATTCAAGGAGAATACGAGGCGAGGGATAACCGTATGGCCAAGTACTTAGCATGTGTAAAGAAGATCATGACCACCTTTGATGAGGTCGAAGTCACTCGCATTCCGCAAGAAAAAAAGGGCAAGACGATGCCCTCTCCAAGCTCGCCTCCTTGTCGTTTGATTGGCTCGACCAAACTGTGCTGATTGAAGTTCTACTCAGACTAATCATCGAAGAAGAAGCATTGGAGCTTGTGGCTGCTAATTTTGGTGTGGGAGAAAACAGATGAATTTGTGGATTATTGAGAAAACGAATAAGGCAAACCTGTTGACTTTCACCGGTGTTTAATTGGTTTCTCGCTGCTGCCGTTGACCTGCAAAAAGTTCGATACACCGGGATGGATCCCGGCGACAAACCCTCTGACGCTCAAGTCAGTAATCAGGAAGATTATGAAAGAGCTTTAGGTGGAAAAAGATTGATTACCTTATTATGGTGAGGGGAGAGGGGTATTTATAGTCACCTTAGGGATCCGTTTCGAGATAAGGATAAATCTCTACTTCCCGGTGTTTTTGGATAAGATGTAGAGTTTAAATCATTTCATAGAGATAACCATGAATTTGAATTACTTTTTATCCACCTGGGTTGGTTTGTAATGGGTTACTACCCATGCCCAGTAGGACAGATCCGTTTATGGGTTATTGGGCTTTGAAGATAGACCCAGTTTCCATTTCAGACCCGTTTGTAGGTGAAATTACCGTTTTACCTCTGAGAGCTTTAAGAATCGTGCCCGATTTGAACGGTTCCGATTTAATCCTATTTTTAGCCATATCAAAGCTCATGCCTATAGGCCCTCAAATGCCCGAAGATTGTTGGAAGAAACCCCTAGTCGATTTTCTCGACAAAGGATTCCTCCTTGCGGATACCAAAGAATCAACGAGGATCCGAGTGAGAGCCAAAAAATATGTACTTGTGGAAGGGGTCCTCTATAACCGCTCCTACACAGAGATCGATGATTGATCGTACCTTCGGTGCCTTTCTCCCAAAGAGGCTGATTATGCCTTAAAGGAAGTTCATGAAGGGATAGGCGGCAGACATCTTGGAGCAAGATCCCTTCTGCAGAAGTTACTCAATCACGGTTACTACTGGCCCACTCTTCTCAGTGATGCTCAAGCTTATGTTCGTCAGTGCATCTCCTATCAAAAGAATTCCTCCATCAAGCGGATCCCCCAAGCCAACCTCAGTTCCTTGTCAAGCCCCATCCCCATTGCAATGTGGGGAATGGATCTCCTTGGACCTTTCCCTGCTACAACTGGACACCAGATCTTCCTGGTGGTCACTATTGACTACTTTACAAAGTGGACATAAGCGGAACCACTTACAAAAATCACTGAGCATTGAGTCCAACAGTTCTTTTGGAGGAACGTGGTTTGCCGATTAAGGATCCCCCACATTCTGGTCACTGATAACAGAACTCAATTTGCTGGTAAAGGGTTCGGTAAATTGCACCGATCTAAGTATTAAGAAACGATTCTCTTCAATATCACACCCTCAAACCAATGGTCTAGCTGAGAACGCCAATCGGAAAATCTTGTATGACCTCAAGAGAAGGCTTAATGAAGCCCCAAATGGACAATGGGTTGAAGAACTCCCAAGTATGCTTTGGTCCTATAGGACCACGAAGAGAATCCCCACGGGAGAATCCCCGTTCAACTTGATTTTCGGCATCGAAGCTCTCATTCCTCTCGAAATAGGAATACCCACTCCTTGCCTCTCTCGTTCGATGAAGAGCGAAACTCGAATGACAATCAAGCCAACCTCGACCTCCTCGAGGAAGTCCGAGAAAAACCTACCATCCGAAGAAATATCTACCAGCAGAGGGTTGAAAGATTCTACAGTAAGAGAGTTCACCCAGCCAACATTTAGGAAAGAGACCTGGTCCTCCAAAAGCTCGAGATTTCAAACCCCCAATAGAAAGGGAAACTCGCTACTAACTGGGAAGGACCATACAAAGTCTCACAAGTAGTCCGCTCAGGGGCTTACCGACTTGAAGACTTGGGGGAAAGAAGATATCCAGAACTTGGAATGCCGAGCACCTCATGAAGTACAAAGAACGCGCTTAATGCCCTCACTTAGTAGTTAAGATCAAACATGTAGTAAAGGCCGATGATAATAATGATCAGAACATGTAATAAAGGTTTGCATTAAACCAACCGCTTAGTTCAAAATTTTAAATGAAATTAGTCTTTCCTTTCCAAAATTTTCTTGTACATTTCAACAGTTCTATAATAGTTCAACCTAAGGAAAGCAATAAACTGGACATATGGTATGCCCTCGAGCAGCACCATCCCTTAGGGCCTGTTTGGTTCAAAGGAGGGGAGGGGAAGGGAGGGAAAGAGAGGGGAGGGATTTTAACCAAGACTCTCTTTGGTTCAAAGGAGGGGATGGGGGGGGGATAATTATCTTCTTGTTTGGTTCACAAGGGGAGGAAAGAGATTTTATAATTAAATTACTTTTATACCCTTTTACATTTTTGGAGAGCCTATGCATTATTATTTCTAATTCTAACTTGGTAATATAAACATAATAATGAAGACCAATAAACAAAATAATGAATACATATACAATTAGTCCTAATAAAAATGCGTAACAAAATAATGAAGGCCAATATATAAACCTAGAAATTGGACTAACTTCAACCACTTGGGATAAGAATAGTTACTAGTTCTGTATTTGGTGCTTAAGTGGCATATCCTGTATGCTCATCAACAAGTGATTAGTGTTTTTAAAACAGTAATACATGAAAGGGAGTTTTTCCCAAGAAATTCCGTTCTTGGATTAGCAGATACCTTTAATTGTCCTGTAAGATTATAATCATGTGTTTTTTTTATAATAACCTTATAAACATGTTCAAAATCATATTTTCTGTGTAATGTTTGTGAAAGATAATGCCACTCAGACCAAACCCTTAACGATTGTAGGGTATCCATTTTGTGGGCCGAAACCTGAGTTGTGCGTGGCAGTATTTCTAATTTCAAATCCACATATTCATATATCTAAAAAGCAGGAATTATAGAAAGTTACTCAAGCACCATGTGAAATGTTTTTCCACTAGATCAAAACTCCGAAAATGTTGTTAGACAATGTTTTACACTACCACTTTCAAAATTATATTATATAATGCAAGAAAAATATGATACAACATGCATACCTAATCTATAGCTATTCTATAAAAGATAACAAAGACTGAATCTAGCTCCAAATTCGCTGCGCAGACACAAGCTTTCTCTTTACCCATGGACTTTGAAATGAAGTACACATGTCATTGTACTTCTGGGAATTCCATGCAATTTCCTTTACTTGCACTGTTCTGAACTTGATTTCCCAATTTCACTCACTGACTGTGATAGTTTCTATTTTTCATATAAATGTTATGGTCAAGGCATAAATCCAAATAAAGTACATCGGAGGATACGATTAGTAATAGCATACAAACTTGTAATGAAAGTGATATGGCTAAAAATGGGATTTAATCGGAACCGTCCAAATCAGGCACGAATCTTGAGATCTGAGGGTAAAACGGTAATTTCGCCCACAAGAGGACCAAAACGGGTATTGGATCTGCCCTCTTAGGGCCTAATGATCCGCGAATGGATCCGCCAACAAGAGGGCGCGGATCTCAACCCGCTGCGCTCCCAATCCAACAAAACAGAGTCAGGATCCCTGATTAAACACGATCAACGGCCCTGATGGACATCTACCTTTTCACTGGGATTTGGGGATTAAAATTCCTTAACTGATTACAGGGAATATACCTTATCAGATTACATACCTTATCTGACTACGAGGAATATTCCTTATCTAATCACGGGGATTACATTCCTAAAACCATTCCCTAAGACGCCTATAAATACCCCTCACCCATCTCCATTAAGAGGTAATCAACTCTTCACCAGTTTTTACGCTCCTTCATAATCTCTTCGATTACTGACTTGAGCGTCGGAGGGTGCGTCGCCGGGATCCCCCCCCGGTGTCTCGCACTTTTTGCAGGTGCACGGCAGGAACGTCGAACGAGGCCCGACGGAACAGGTACGCAGGTTTTCCTATTCAGTTTCCCCAAGAATCCACAAGTTCTATCTGTTTGCCCCCACACCAAATTTAGCGGCAACAGATTGGCGCCGTCTGTGGGAAACTAACGAATAGGGACCTCTCCTCTTCCCGGTGAACAGGTTCTCTCCTACCATGCCGCCTCGCAAAGTTAGATCTAGGGGCTCCAACCGAGCGCCCAACCCTGACCAGCAAGAAGTCCATCCTGATCCCGCTCAGCAACAAGGGCAACTCCCTCCTACCATGGAAGAGCCGCTTCAACCGAACCTCCCTCCTGATCCAAAGGGTCCTAACCCTCAGAAACAGCCTCTTCACCAAGAGAACCTCTCCATCCACAACGCCTCCAGTGCCTCCATGGCCTCCCATCATCCCCGAGCCTCTGGTCGCCACGATGCCCATCCCAAACGCCCGGAGGATAAGGACCTTCGTCGCCATCTGGACGAAAAGCGGGCTCGGGGAGAAGCCTCCCGCCAAGAGCGATCCCCCCGACACCGGGGACACAGGGGGTCCCCCGCCCGAAGAGGGAGAAAAGACTCCCCCGATCACTACCGAAGGAGGCACTCACCAGCAGGTCGGCAGCAGCATCGGGACAATGAGGCACCCATCACCCGTGCCGAGTTCCAGCAATTCCAAGCAATGGTACAACAGGCCCTCAATCTCCGTCAGAATCCCAATGAGCCGAGGGCCCCCTCCCCTCCTCCGGTCCGGAGCCCTCGCCAACGTTCCCCTTCTCCTCGACCCGCTCCTACCAATTCCAGACGCACCCCAAGTCCTCGTCGTTCCCGAAGCTACCGTCGCCGCAGCCCTCGCTCCCCATCATACGAAGACAAGTCCCGTGGCTCGGCAGATCACCGCCGGAGAAATGACACCATGAACCGCCGCCTGAACGAGGTGGAAAAACTCTTGGGACAGATAAACCGAGAAGAAGAACTCAGGGGGAGGACCCTCCGTCCTAGCCGACCCCCGTTCTCCCGGACCATAGTGGATACTCCTGTTCCCTTCGGTTTCAAACCTCCCCAGTTCGAGAACTACACTGGGGAGACCGATCCAGTTGACCACATCGAAGGCTTTAAGACTTTGATGCTCCTCCATCAAGCGTCCGATGCCCTCCTCTGCAAAACATTCCCTGCAACTCTGAAAGGCCCGGCTCGAGAATGGTACTCTCGTCTTGCCCCGGCGTCAATATTCTCCTTCGAACAGTTCGAGACCCTGTTCATCACCCATTTCGTCAGCAGCCGAAGGACCGAGAAAACCAGCATCTCGCTATTGCACCTCCGTCAGCAAAAGGGGGAAAAACTGAGGGACTACGTGAAGAGATTCACAGCCGAAGCTAGAACTATTGCCTCCCTCGACCAATCGGTCGCTACCGCAGCATTCCAATCCAACATTCTTAATTCCAACCTCCGCTCCTCCCTTGCCAAGAAACCCCCACATGACTTTTCCGACCTTCTTCTTCGCACCGAAAAGTACATTCGGGCCGAAGAGGCCGAGCGACCCCCCAACTGGGAAGCGCCCGCCCCCGGGCTCAAAAGAAAGGGGGCAGAAGAAGAAGGAGCCAAGAAGCTCCAGAAGGATAACGCCGGCCAGCGCCGACCTCCCCCTAGATTTGAGAAGTTCACTCCCCTCAACGCTAACCTCTCAGCCATCTTCATGGAGGTCGAAAAAGACGGGGTCTTGCCTCCAGCTCCCAAAATGAACACTCCCGCCAAGAGAAGAGATAAAGAGAAATGGTGCCGCTATCACCGGGACCACGGGCATGACACCAACGACTGCCGTGCTCTCAGGAACGAGATCGAAGCCCTCATCCAGAGGGGACAGCTGACGAAGTTTGTAAAAAAGGACCGAGCCGAGCTCCCTCTCCCGCCTCGGGGGGCTAACAAGCGTCCAGAAAGAGAAGAGACGCCAGACTTCGAGGAGGAGCGAATCCTCCACCTCATCCATGGGGGTCCGATGGGAGGCTCCTCGAACTCCTCCCGAAAAGCGTTTATCAGAGAAGTCAATTCAGTCCGAACCACGCCTCCTCCCAAGGGCCTCGGAGTGCCAGTTACCTTCTCCGACGAGGATCTCGAGGGAGTCCGTATCCCGCATTGCGACGCCCTCGTCATCAGCCTCCACATGGCAAATTTCAAAGTAGAGAGGATTTTAGTCGACAACGGCAGCTCCGTCAACATCCTATTCCTCTCCGCTTTCAAAGGCCTAAAGCTCTCCAGAGACAGACTCAAACCCGCCGGTTACACTCTCCATGGGTTCACGGGGGTTCCGGTAACTATAGAAGGGGTGATCACCCTCGATGTAACTGCCGGACAAACCCCTACCACCAGAACGGAGCCAATGGACTTCATGGTAGTGGATGTTCCCGCTGCCTACAACGTCATCTTGGGCAGGCCCGGCCTCGCAGCTCTGGAAGCAGTTCTCTCGGCATATCATCTGAAGATGAAATTTCCCACCCGATCCGGGGTCGGAGAAGTAAGGGGAAATCAGGAGCAGGCCCGGAAATGCTACATGACTTCGACCCTTGGGCCCGTCCTCTCTTTAGAGACCCTGGAAATTCCCCAAGATTCCACAAGACCGACCTCCGAGCCAGCGGACGAACTGGAGGAGGTGCTCTTCTCCGAACAAGAGCCGACCCGCAAGTTCTTCGTAAGCAAGGCCCTCCCGTCCGCCCTATACTCAGATATTGTGGAATGCATCCGAGACAATCAAGACCTCTTCGCATGGTCCGCGGCTGACATGCCCGGTATCTCTGAAGAGCTCTTAGTCCACCGCTTGAGTGTTGATCCGGGGTCCAAACCGGTTCAGCAGAAGAGGCGTAAGTTCGCCCCCGAGCGACAGCTCGCCATTAAAGAAGAGGTAGATAAATTGCTGAAGGCCCGATTCATACAGGAGGTAAACTACCCTGAGTGGTTATCGAACGTAGTAATGGTAAAGAAGTCCAATGGAACATGGAGAATTTGCATTGATTTCACCGACCTCAACAAAGCCTGTCCCAAAGATCCCTTCCCCCTACCGAGCATCGACACTCTGATTGACGCAACCTCGGGACACGAGCTCCTAAGCTTCATGGACGCTTTCTCGGGTTACAATCAGATAAGGATGTTCCCGCCAGATATCCCAAAGACGTCTTTTGTAACCGACCAAGGGCTTTATTGCTACAGGGTCATGCCATTCGGCCTAAAGAACGCGGGGGCAACATACCAACGCCTCGTTAACAAAGTTTTTCAGGCTCAGATCGGCAGAAACATGGAAGTGTATGTCGATGACATGCTGGTGAAAAGCATCCGAGGTGCTGATCATGTGACCGACCTCCAAGAAGCATTTGATGTTTTAAGAAGGAACAATATGAGACTTAACCCGAACAAATGTGCGTTCGGCGTCTCATCAGGCAAGTTCCTCGGCTTTATGGTTAGCCAACGAGGAATAGAGGCGAATCCGGAGAAGATCAAGGCCATACTGGACATGGCCCCCCCAAGAAATGTCAAAGAAGTTCAGAGGCTGACTGGTCGCTTAGCCGCCATAGGGCGCTTCCTGTCGAAGTCCGGGGAGAAGTGCCTCCCGTTCTTCAAAGCCCTCAGGGGGGCTAAAGGATTCGAGTGGGGGCAGCAGCAACAAGACTCCTTTGACCAGCTTAAAGCCTACCTCGTCAACCCCCCTCTCCTTAGCAAACCAGTACCCGGCGAACCGCTCTACCTCTACCTCGCGGCTTCCGAACAGACGCTCAGTGCGGTCTTAGTCAGAGAAGAAGAAAGGGCTCAGAAGCCCATATACTACGTCAGCAAGGTGCTCCGGGATGCCGAACTTCGGTACCCGAAAATTGAGAAAATGGCGTATGCCCTGGTAATGGCCGCAAGAAAACTTAGACCCTACTTTCAGTCTCATTCGGTGGTCGTCCTTACCGACCAGCCACTGAAACAGATTCTTCATAAACCCGAGACTTCTGGTCGCCTCATGAAGTGGTCAATCGAGCTGAGCCAGCACGACATAACTTATCAGCCTCGGACTGCAATCAAGGCACAGGCGCTGGCCGAATTCATAGTTGAGACTACAATCCCCGAGTCTGGCCAGGCAGCAAAGGGACCCCCCGTCTGGTCGGTCTATGTTGACGGGTCCTCTTGTAATGAGGGTAGTGGGGCAGGGGTCATCCTGGCAGGACCAGACGGCTTCGTCCTCCAATACTCACTCCGAATAAATTTCAAAGCCTCGAACAACGAGGCCGAATATGAAGCACTAATAGCCGGGCTTCGAATGGCCCGAAATGCTGGGGCACATCGGCTACGGATTTTCAGCGACTCCCAGTTGATTGTTAACCAGGTCCTCGGCGAGTATGAAGCCCGCGACGATAGAATGGCTAAATACTTGTCCAAAGTAAAGAGCCTCATGACGCTGTTCGACGAGGCTCTCATCCAAAGGATCCCTCGAGAAGAAAATGTTCAGGCCGACGCCTTATCCAAGTTAGCCTCCTCCTCCCTTCAAGGTCTGGAACAGACCGTTTTGATAGAAGTCCTCCTAAAGCCGAGCATAGAGGACGAAGCGCCAGACTCCGTTGAAGCATTACCCGTCCTCCTCGAAGACAACTGGATGAAACCCATTGTCGAATTCCTGAGGAACGGACTCCTCCCTGAAGATCCGAGGGAAGCACGAAGAATTAGGGCCCGAGCCGAGCGTTTTACTTTACTCGAAGGCATCTTATACAAACGCTCCTTCACCCAAGCTGATGGTCGACCGTATCTAAGGTGCCTCTCCCCCGAGCAAGCCGACTACGCCCTACAGGAGCTCCATGAGGGGATCGGCGGAGCCCATTCTGGATCCAGGGCTCTGGCGCGCAAGGTGTTGAACTATGGGTATTATTGGCCCACTCTCCTACGGGACGCCGAACGACACGTTCGGCAGTGCAGCTCCTGCCAAAAGTATGCAGACATCCGACGTCTTCCGCAGGCACCACTGACCTCCCTATCAAGTCCCGTTCCCTTCGCTATGTGGGGGATGGACTTACTGGGACCATTCCCTCCAGCCCCCGGACAGCTAAAGTTCCTAGTCGTGGCAGTCGACTATTTCTCTAAGTGGATAGAAGCCGAACCCCTGGCTACGATCACCGAACATAGGGTCGTTCAGTTCTTCTGGAAGAATGTGATTTGCCGGTTCGGCGTTCCCCGAGTCATAGTCACAGATAACGGGACACAGTTTACTGGAGCCGCCTTCCGAGCCTTGTGTGAAGACCTTTCCATACAACACTGATTCTCCTCCGTCTCCCATCCCCAGTCGAATGGCCAAGCTGAAAATGCCAACCGACAGATTCTTGCAGGAATCAAGAAGAGGTTAGACAAGTGTTCCAAGGGACTCTGGGTCGATCAGCTGCCGAACGTACTCTGGAGTCACCGCACCACCAAACGGACCCCAACAGGCGAGAGCCCATTTAATCTCACCTATGGGGCCGAAGCCATCATCCCCCTAGAAGTCGGGATACCCTCTCCTCGCCTGATCGCTTATGAAGAAGAGCAGAATGCTAGAGAACTCAGAACAAGCCTAGACCTGATAGACGAAATCCGAGAGAGAGCTGCCATACGCCAGCAAGCTTACCGAAGAAGGATCGAGCTGGCATACAACAAAAGAGTCCGCCCAACGGACCTCAAAGAAGGGGATTTAGTCCTTCGGAAGTTGGCCATATCATTCCCCGGGCAGAAAAGCAAGCTGGCCCCGAACTGGGAGGGACCGTACAAGATCTCGAAAGTAATCCGTCCCGGTACCTACAAGCTAGAGGATCTCGAAGGCAGAGAAATTCCCCGGACTTGGAACGCCGACCATCTTTTGAAATACCAGGAGAAGGCAACTACGTCTCTCCAAGTAACTCGAGATGCCGAACCGTTCCCCTCCTTTCTCTAGTCATAGTTTGTCCTTTTTGTGCTTTCTTTTATTATTGTAATAACGGCTAGCAACCTTAGAAGCAGCCGATCGTTAGATGTTAATAAATGAAGTTTCTTCATGTTTTCACTACTATTACATCCCTCTGCTTGTAACCCCTTAGACTGACAATGGTTCCGGAGTCCAACACTTGGCTCGATTCTACTTCACGAGCTCGCTCCTAAGCGAGCTAGAAGTAGCTCGCCATTCGAAAATGCTCCCACAGCCGTTGAATGGTACGGAGTCCAACACTTGGTTCGACCCTACTCCGCAAGCTCGCTCCTAAGCGAGCTAGGAGTAGCTCGCCATTCGAAATTGCTCCTACACCCCTTAAACTGACAATGGTTCCGGAGTCCAACACTTGGCTCGATTCTACTTCACGAGCTCGCTCCTAAGCGAGCTAGAAGTAGCTCGCCATTCGAAAATGCTCCCACAGCCGTTGAATGGTACGGAGTCCAACACTTGGTTCGACCCTACTCCGCAAGCTCGCTCCTAAGCGAGCTAGGAGTAGCTCGCCATTCGAAATTGCTCCTACACCCCTTAAACTGACAATGGTTCCGGAGTCCAACACTTGGCTCGATTCTACTTCACGAGCTCGCTCCTAAGCGAGCTAGAAGTAGCTCGCCATTCGAAAATGCTCCCACAGCCGTTGAATGGTACGGAGTCCAACACTTGGTTCGACCCTACTCCGCAAGCTCGCTCCTAAGCGAGCTAGGAGTAGCTCGCCATTCGAAATTGCTCCTACACCCCTTAAACTGACAATGGTTCCGGAGTCCAACACTTGGCTCGATTCTACTTCACGAGCTCGCTCCTAAGCGAGCTAGAAGTAGCTCGCCATTCGAAAATGCTCCCACAGCCGTTGAATGGTACGGAGTCCAACACTTGGTTCGACCCTACTCCGCAAGCTCGCTCCTAAGCGAGCTAGGAGTAGCTCGCCATTCGAAATTGCTCCTACACCCCTTAAACTGACAATGGTTCCGGAGTCCAACACTTGGCTCGATTCTACTTCACGAGCTCGCTCCTAAGCGAGCTAGAAGTAGCTCGCCATTCGAAAATGCTCCCACAGCCGTTGAATGGTACGGAGTCCAACACTTGGTTCGACCCTACTCCGCAAGCTCGCTCCTAAGCGAGCTAGGGGTAGCTCGCCGTTCGAAATTGCTCCTACACCCCTTAAACTGACAATGGTTCCGGAGTCCAACACTTGGCTCGGTTCTACTTCACGAGCTCGCTCCTAAGCGAGCTAGAAGTAGCTCGCCATTCGAAAATGCTCCCACAGCCGTTGAATGGTACGGAGTCCAACACTTGGTTCGACCCTACTCCGCAAGCTCGCTCCTAAGCGAGCTAGGGGTAGCTCGCCATTCGATATTGCTCCTACGCCCCTTAAACCAACAATGGTTCCGGAGTCCGCCAAACGAGCTAGGGACAGCACACCGTCCTAAAAAACGCTCCGACGACGTTAACCTAATCAAGCAAGTGCACAACTCGGCTCGACCTTACTTCGCAACTCCACTCCTGATCATTCGGAGTTCGACAGTTCAGAAGTTACCCCATGACAAACAACATTCACAGCAATGAAACACGCAAGTTCGGCAATAACGCATTTATTAATGAAACAGATGTGATACAAAGGCAAATGCAAACAGGAGCACGACTCAACAAGGGCATTTACAATACCGACTCGTCACACTTAGAAAAAAAAAGGAGAGAGCAAAGAACGCGCGGAACCGACCACTTCAGCGCTTCTTCGGAGCTGGAGCATTCCGCTTCAAGGACACTCGAGAATGACGACGCTTGTCCCCGGAGCGCGACCCCAAGCCGGCAAACTGGGACGTATCCTCGGCACCGCTCCTGGCAGCTACGCCGACAGACGCCCCGCTCGAGGAGATTGCCACCGAGCTCTGCGCGTCCCCCGGGCTGGGTTGACCGATCCTCTGACGGGTCGCCATCTCATAGAAAGTGATGCCCCGCTCACTCTCAGCACGAGTGCATGACGTGCTTCGAACGTTGATCGGCCCTGAATGTGGCTTCAGACGAGCCACTTCCGCCTCCAACTCTGAGATCCTGTCCCGCAACGAGTCGTCTTTAACGTCGACTTCAAAACGTGGGGGTATCGCGGAGTCCGGCACTCCAGATCGACTAGCGACGAGGCGCCGAAGGTGGGTGACTTCGATGCTTTTATCCACCGTCGCCCTCTTGAGCGCTTCGACTTCAGCAGTCAACTCGACTCGTTCGGTCGTCAACTTGGCCACCTCGGCCGTCAGCCCCTCGCCCTCACTCCGGAGCTTCGCCTCTACGGACTGCAGATGCTGTATCTCGGAAAGCAACTCGTCCTTCTCCGCTGTTATTTTGGACAAATTGTGACGAATGCACTGAACACGAATCTCATTACTGAAATCAGTGGGCAAGTGTTCACCTTCGGGTATGAGCTCGGCGATTCGGCTTTCCAAACGACGAATCTCGATATCACGCCGGCCAAGGACGAGCTGGAGATGCTTCCTCTCGCTCTCGGCTCGGCGCAATCCGAGCTCGACCTCATAAAGTTTCTCCCTACACCTAGCCAGACACAGCCTCGTCGCCCCTAGGCCGGCTTCGGCTTTAACCTCCTCGTCCGGGCAGGAAAGCTCGACGCCTTGGGGGATCACCATAAGCTGCAAAGAAATCGGAGCAATCAGCGAAAACGTTGAGCGTGGCCGAAGCACCGCACTTGGAAAAATTTTCATCTCTAAAAACAAAGTTTGACAGTTCGGCAAAAGAGGGGGCATAAAACAGAAATTTCCGAACACCAACACTTGCAAAAATTTTGATTTCATTCACGTCAAAAGAAGCGGTGGCCAGTCCGCTATTAGGCATTACAAAGTTCGGTAAAAAAAAAAAAAAAAAGCCGAAACAGCCAAAAACAATAAAAGGAGAGGCGGATCAGTGCTCGACCTCTTTCCCCGGGCGACGAGGCGGAGTAGGGGTCGACTTCGCCGAAGGAGACGCCGCCGCCAGTGGAGTGGCCGTGACGCTCGGGACCTCGCCAGTAACCCCGGCACCGGCCTCCGCGCCGTCCTCCTCCTCCTCCTCCTCTTCCCCTTCGGACTCGGGGTCGAAGCCCTCGACGTGTCCGGGGAAGAGTCGCCATCCCGAGACGTCCACCCCGGGGTACGCCTCTCGCACCCGGTCGAGGGCAGTGGCGAAGGCCTTCGCCATGTTCTGCGCGAGGTACCCCTGGGCCTTCTTCAAGGTGGCGTCCTCCACCTCCTTCACAGCCGCCGCCTGCTTCGCCTCGGCCTCGGCCAACTGATTGGCCGACCCCTCCTTCTCCCGACGCAGCTCGTCCTCCAGCCTCTTCACTTCGGCCTCGAGGTGCTGAATCCTCGCAGACCGGCCTTCATGCTCGACTCGGAGCTTGTCGAGCTGGTTCGACATCCGAGCCTTCTCGTTCCGAGCCTGGTCGGACTCCTGCTTCAGCTCCTTCTCGAGGGCGGTCAGCCGTTCGGTGAGGTGGCCGAAGTGGACGACGATCTGCAAGGGAAAGAGGAAGAACTCAGAGAGTTAGAAAAAATTTTTGTGATTCAAGATGAAACGAATGAAGGGAACTCGGGACTTACCGATACCGCCGAACGAGCGATCTCGATCACGTCGTCGCCCTGCCGCCCCGCGTCCATGGCGGCACGGTCCTTCGGGGTGGCGAGATGCTTGACAGCCTGCATACTCGCCAACGAGTTCCCGAGGAACCCATCGTGCCTCCGGACCTGCCAGTCCGGAATGTGGATCCGCTTGTGCTCCTCCGTCAGGAGCTCCTCGCCTGCTACGGTCAGCGGCGGGGTCGGCATGGCGAGCGCGGCGGCAATGGGGAAATCCCCCTCAGGAGCAGTAGCCGAAGGCCCCGCCACGGTGACGACCGGGTCGTCAGCAACCTCCACCGCCTGGTCGGGTGCCGCAATCCTCGGCACCTTCGAAGTCGAGGGCAGCTTCGACGCGACCCTCTTCCGCTTCCTCGGCGCCTTACTGGCGAGCCCAGCCCGGAGCGCCAACACCGCTTCGTAGTCCATAGATTCTACATCAAATAAAAAAAAAAAAAAAAAATGATTAGCACAAAAGAAGAACGGGACAACAAGTACAAAAAAGAGAACTTGGCGAAAAGCCGCGTACTAGGATCTACGCGGCCGAGCCCTCCCCTGTAAAGAACGTCTTCCGTCAACTCTTTCCAGTCGTACTTCGGCCGGTCGAGAAGGGTCCGAACCGCCCCTTCCTCTTCTACCGAGAGTCTCGGCAGCGCCGTCGCCCTCTTGGTCACCCCCTCTGCCCAATTGGTGGGGATCGGCCAGGCCTCTTGACTCCGCACGACGACCCACTTCTCTCGCCAATGCTTGATAGAGTCTGGGCAGACCACGAGCCTGCCGCCGTGCCTCGGAGTCAGATAATACCGGTACTCCGACTTGTTCCCTTGGTGAAGCCGGTATATCGTCCGAAGCACGTTCAGCTGCGGTTCGATCCCCGCGGCCTGGCAATGAAGAACGAAGCCATTAATCACTCGCCACGCATTCGGCATGAGCTGGATAGGGCAGACCCCATACCAGCTCACCACGGTAATTGCGAACGCGTGGAGAGGTAGCCGGGCGCCGGCGATAAAGGCATCCACCGGCCAGCAACACATGGTCACTGGCAGCGGCGAATTGGCCCTAACTCCGGGGCCCGGCAACATGATTTCGTACTCCTCCGGGATGAAAAAGGCATCCCGGATCGCCGCCAACTCCTCCTCGCGAAGGATCGACGCTGCATCATCCGCCTCCGTCGTCTCCCTCGCCTCATTCTCCTCAAAGGTCCTCTCCCTCCCATGGACAATCCGCTCGGCCTGGTCCTTCGGGAGCTCCCTGACCCTATGCAGACCCGTCAACGGACCCGGTAGCTGTCCGAACTCCCCCATCCTCTTCGGCTCCTCGACGATGGAATCCTTCCCGAACACCTTCCCCTTGGGCGGGTTCGGAGACGAGGCCTCGGCGCCTTGAAGGGAGGGCTCGGACCAAGAGACTTCATCTGAGACAGAAGCTACAGACATAACTTATAAATTTACCTTGAAAGGAAGGAGTGCCGAAAAACCTCGCCTGAGACAAACGCCGGTGCCGGAAAAACTCGTCTGAGACACTAAAGAACGCCTGAGCAAATGAGAGGAGAAGTGAGAAATGAGGGGGGGGGTTGAGGATTTATAGAAGGGGGACACGCCCCACGAGGCTAATGGGCCTGTACGGCCGGCCCATCTAAACCAAGCGGCGGAGCGATCCCAATCGTCACCTCGTTAACCGCAGCGAATCATGAGGTGCATTTAATGCTATCCCATCTGATGGAATCCCAGAGATCACAGCACTTAATGCGCGTCCCATCTGTCAGGGTTGTCAGAGTTGTCAGAATTGTCAGACATTCAAATGGCGCACAGAAGAGACAAACTCACATAAACGGCAAGTCTGCACGTTCGGCACCCACTGCCGAGCATTCGTGACACCGACCCTGTTATAAGGGAAAAAAGTCACGCTCGGCACCCACTGCCGAGCATTCGTGACACCGACCCTGTTATAGGGGAAAAAGTCACGCTCGGCACCCCCTGCCGAGCATTCGTGACACCGACCCTGTTATAGGGGAAAAAAGTCACGCTCGGCACCCACTGCCGAGCATTCGTGACACCGACCCTGTTATAGGGGAAAAAGTCACGCCCGGCACCCACTGCCAAGCATTCGTGACACCGACCCTGTTATAGGGGAAAAAAGTCACGCTCGGCACCTACTGCCGAGCATTCGTGACACCGACCCTGTTATAAGGGAAAAAGTCACGCTCGGCACCCACTGCCGAGCATTCGTGACACCGACCCTGTTATAGGGGAAAAAGTCACGCTCGGCACCCACTGCCGAGCATTCGTGACACCGACCCTGTTATAGGGGAAAAAGTCACGCTCGGCACCCACTGCCGAGCATTCGTGACACCGACCCTGTTATAGGGGAAAAAGTCACGCTCGGCACCCACTGCCGAGCATTCGTGACACCGACCCTGTTATAGGGGAAAAAGTCACGCTCGGCACCCACTGCCGAGCATTCGTGACACCGACCCTGTTATAGGGGAAAAAAGTCACGCTCGGCACCTACTGCCGAGCATTCGTGACACCGACCCTGTTATAAGGGAAAAAGTCACGCTCGGCACCCACTGCCGAGCATTCGTGACACCGACCCTGTTATAGGAAAAAAACCGGTTCGGCACCGCTGCCGAGCGTTCGTGGCACCGACCCTGTTATAGGGAAAAAACCGGTTCGGCACCGCTGCCGAGCGTTCGTGGCACCGACCCTGTTATAGGGAAAAAACCGGTTCGGCACCGCTGCCGAGCGTTCGTGGCACCGACCCTGTTATAGGGAAAAAACCGGTTCGGCACCGCCGCCGAGCGTTCGTGGCACCGACCCTGTTATAGGGAAAAAACCGGTTCGGCACCGCTGCCGAGCGTTCGTGGCACCGACCCTGTTATAGGGAAAAAACCGGTTCGGCACCCCTGCCGAGCGTTCGTGGCACCGACCCTCTTATAGGGGAAAAACAAGTTCGGCGGACCGCCGAACTCGCTCCTGACGCTCGCAGTCCTGCCGAACTCGCTTCCCTCTCTGGAAGAGCTCGCCGAACCGCATATGGACCTCGGCCCCTTCACTAGCAAACTCTAGGGGGGTCTAAAGCGTGCTCCAAGTATACAAGGCCACCGAACGACGAATTGACACTTTGCAAAGTTAATTGGATATCCCTGCAAGAACACCACACGACCATAAGAGCTCGGGGGCGACTCAGAGTTCAATCCGCTTGAAAAATCACCAAACTACCTCCTTCAAGATTCAAAACCTTCCATTTGGGCTCCGATACAACTCTACCAGCCATTAAAAAACAGCTAGACTACTCCTCAAAGGCCGATCAAGCTCAGCCTTTAGGAGTGGGGGGCTCGTGATATGGCTAAAAATGGGATTTAATCGTAACCGTCCAAATCAGGCACGAATCTTGAGATCTGAGGGTAAAACGGTAATTTCGCCCACAAGAGGACCAAAACGGGTATTGGATCTGCCCTCTTAGGGCCTAATGATCCGCGAATGGATCCGCCAACAAGAGGGCGCGGATCTCAACCCGCTGCGCTCCCAATCCAACAAAACAGAGTCAGGATCCCTGATTAAACACGATCAACGGCCCTGATGGACATCTACCTTTTCACTGGGATTTGGGGATTAAAATTCCTTAACTGATTACAGGGAATATACCTTATCAGATTACATACCTTATCTGACTACGAGGAATATTCCTTATCTAATCACGGGGATTACATTCCTAAAACCATTCCCTAAGACGCCTATAAATACCCCTCACCCATCTCCATTAAGAGGTAATCAACTCTTCACCAGTTTTTACGCTCCTTCATAATCTCTTCGATTACTGACTTGAGCGTCGGAGGGTGCGTCGCCGGGATCCCCCCCCGGTGTCTCGCACTTTTTGCAGGTGCACGGCAGGAACGTCGAACGAGGCCCGACGGAACAGGTACGCAGGTTTTCCTATTCAGTTTCCCCAAGAATCCAAAAGTTCTATCTGTTTGCCCCCACACCAAATTTAGCGGCAACAGAAAGCTATACTGTTAGTAAAGTCATTAAAATGTTTGTCAAACAGTAACATAGATATGAGATCAACAATTGTGAGTTGATCAATAAATTTGCATTTTAGCTGAGGCCCAGTACGAAGAAACAGAGGAAATAGGGGAGAAAGAGAGAGGGTGAGTGGGATAGAGAGAGTCGGGGAAAGAGATTAGGGATTTAGATCTAAAAAGGGCAATTTAGTCCAATCACTTAAAAGAAAATAGACCCACTTTCCCTCCCGTCCAAATCTCCCCAATAATGGAGGGGAGCCAAAATTGGCTCAGGAGGGATTTTGCACCCGTCCATTCCCCTCCTCTCCTCTCCAAAAAAAATGAACCAAACAAAAAATGTTGAGAAAAATCCCTCCCCTCCCTTCCATTCCCCTCCAACCAAACAGATACTTAGCCAAGCACTCCAACGAACAAGTGCGGGATCCATTTACAATCCATTGATTGCACGGGCACACTTGCCTCCGCGCATGCGTGTGGGGGTATTTCTCGACGTACGAGTGCCCAACCCCGGACAGATGCAGAGTCCATTCATGGATCACAGAATCGCCTTAGTCACATGCCCCTGAGCAGGTATATGGGGTTCGGTTCACCACTCGAGTGCTCCCAAAACTTGTCGTCACTATTGTTTGGAGTCTACTCGCGGTTCGCAGGACCACCTTAGCAACTTGCCCCCGACAAGAAGGCGGGGTTCAGTTCGCCGCACGAGTACTCCCAAAATAACCCGGACCGGTGCGGAGTCCATTCGTGGTTCATAGAATTGACTTGGTCACAGGTTCCCGAGTAGGTGTACGGGGTTCGATTCATCACTCGAGTGCTCCAAAAACTCATCGTCACTATTGGTTGGAGTCCACTCGCGGTTCACAAGACCACCTTAGCTACTTGCCCTCGAGCAAGAAGGCGGGGTTCGGTTCGCCGGTCGAGCACTCCCAAAACAGCCCAGATCGGTGCGGAGTCCATTCGTGGTTCACAGAACCGCCTTAGTCATATGTCCCCGAGCAGGTGTACGAGTTTCAGTTCACCACTCGAGTGCTCCCAAAACTCGCCGTCACTATTGTTTGGAGTCCACTCAAGGTTCAAAGGACCACCTTAGCTACTATTCCCCGAGCAAGAAGGCAGGGTTCGGTTCGCGGCTCGAGTGCTCTTAAAATAATCAGGACTAGTGCGGAGTCCATTCATGGTTCACAGAACCGCCTTAGTCACATGCCCTCGAGCAGGTGTACGGGGTTCGGTTCGCCACTCGATTGCTCCCAAAACACGTCGTCACTATTGTTTGGAGTCCACTAGCAGTTCCCAGGATCACCTTAGCTACTTGCCGCCGAGCAAGAAGGCAGGGTTCATTTTGCCACTTGAGTACTCCCAAAACAATGCGGACCAGTGCGTAGTCCATTCGTGGTTCACAGAACCGCCTTAGTCACATGCCCTCGAGCAGGTGTAGGGGGTTCGGTTTGCCACTCGAGTGCTCCCAAAATGTAACACCCTAGATTTTTTAAATATTTTTTTTGGGATTAATAAATGAACTAAAATGATTTTGGTGATTTAATAAACATTTTTTCTAAAATTTATCTTTTACACGTGCTAAACATGTGCAAATATTTTCTTGAGAAGTCAGAAATTGTTTTGAGGAAACCTATTAATTATTAGTAGGTATTATTTATGAATTTTCTGATATTTATTTGGCATATTTGCAAATATTACAAAAAGAGGGGGTTTTGTACAAAATTATTACTCGGAGTGAAAACTCCAGATTTTCGAATTTTTGGGCTGAGCATGATGGCTAGTCAAATCAGAGGTAAAAAGTTTACTTTTTGTTTTAATAGATTTGGTGTATTTTGCAAATGTCTTAAAAGAAGGGTCTTTTGCAAAATTGCCACTAAGAGGCAAAATTACAAAATTCATCTTCTAGATTTTAAAAACAGTGCCGGCAAGTATTAGGGTGGTTTTTTTTAAAATTTAAATTGAATTGGTTAATCTAATTTCCAAGTATAAAGATTTATATATGTAAAGATATATTCAAAAGGGATATTTTGCAAAAACCTATTCAAAACCCTAATTATCCTAATTTTCGACATATTTAAAAGAGAGTGCAGTTGTCTCTTTGTTGTACTACACAAAGAGTTCTCTTTATTGTTGATTCTTGGAGTTTCAAAGTGAGGATCTTGAATTTCTTGCGAAGGAAGGACTTTTCTTATTCTCGTTATTATTTTTGGTTGATTCTTCAATAAGGTGAGTAACATATGTTTGATTTCTTGTTGTATGCATGTTGTATGTGATGATTTGTCTATTAGAAAGCATTTTAGGGGATGGTATTGATATGGCTAAAAATGGGGTTAAATCGAAACCGTCCAAACTTGGCACGAATCTTAGAGCCTGAGGGTAAAAAGGTAATTTCACATACAAATGGGTTAAAAGCGGGTACTAGGTCTTCTCCTCTAAAACCCACCAACCCGCAAACGGATCCACCTCAACTGGGTGCGGTTTTCGACCCGCAGTGAACCCGGTCCAGCAGGATAGAATTAGGGTTTCTGATTAATCCTAATCAAGGGCCCTGATTCATAACTATCCTTTCACTGGGAATTAGGGATTACATTCCTAATCTAATCCTAGGGATTACATTTTTAATCTGATCCCAAAGGCGGCTATAAATACCCCCCATCCACCACCATTAACAGGTAATGAATCTTTTGCCAATTTATGCTCTCTCATAATCTTCCCTGATTACGGTGTCAGAGGGTGCGTCGCCGGGATCAACCCCGGTGTCTCGCACTTTTTGCAGGTGAACGGCGGGAGTCAGCGGTCAAACTCCGGCAGAAGAAGTTAAGGTCTGATTATTCAGTTTCCCTAAGAATCCAAAAATACTATCTGTTTGCCCCCACACCAGATTTAGCTGTAACAGATTGGCGCCGTCTGTGGGAAGCAACAAGTAGCAGCCCTTCCTCTTCCCGTTGGTCAGATCTACCCAGCCATGCCTCCCCGAAAGCTAAGATCCAGAGGGTCCAACCGTGGACCCACTCCTCCTCAACCACAACAGGAGATCCCCCTCCAAACCGTCCAGCTGGCGGGACTTCCACCTCAACCTGATCAGGCCCCGCAGAAGGACCAACCTCCTCATCAGAACCTCCAACCCCCTCGGGGTCAGACCGGAACTCCGAATGCCGGTGCGGGGGGCTCCCGTCCCAATCCTCCGAAACAACCTCTCCAACATGACCACGTCTCCGTGCACAACCCTTCTACCGACTCCATGGCATCTCACAATCCCTGGGCCTCCGATGACCTCCGCAACACCCTTAACAATCGGCATAAAGAAGAAGATCTTCGCCGCCGTTTGGATGAAAGGCGGGCTCGAGAGGGAGTCTCCCGCCAACAACGTCCAAATGGGCGATCTCCTCATCACCGAGAACATAGGAGGTCTCCGCCCCACCGAAGACGGAGAGAGTCCCCTGAGCACTATAGAAGACGGCCTCGCTCACCGAAGCATGATAATGCTCCTATCACCCGTGCCGAATTCCAGCAATTCCAGGCAACCATCTTGTAAGCCCTCCATCTCCGACCCAACAATAACAATGCTCGGAGGGTCTCCACTCCTCTTCCGGTCCAAAGTTCTCGACGACGGTCCCTAACTCCTCCCCCAGCTCCTAGCAACCCCCAGCACGTTCCTAGTCCTCGTCACTCCCGGAGCTACCGTCGTCATAGCCCCCGCTCTCCCTCGTACGAAGACAAGTCCAGAGGCTCGTTTGATTACCGTCGAAGGGATGACACTGTCTACCGTCGTCTCCATGAAATGGAGAGGCGCTTGGGTCAGCTAGACAGGGAAGAAGAGCTTAGAGGAAGGACCCTCCGTCCAAGCCGACCTCCTTTCTCTCGGACCATCATGGAGGCGCCCGTTCCAATAGGCTTCAAGCCTCCCCAATTCGAGACTTATTCCAGGGAGTCTGACCCCGTCGATCACATCGAAAGCTTTAAGACCCTCATGCTAATCCACCAAGCTTCCGATGCTCTGCTGTGCAAAACTTTCCTCGCTACTCTCAAGGGTTCGGCCGGGGAATGGTACTCTCGCCTCGCCCCATCCTCAATATTCTCTTTCAAACAATTTGAGACCCTCTTCGTCACCCACTTCGTGAGTAACCGCCAAACTGAGAAGACCAGCATTTCGCTACTCTACCTCAACCAAAAGAAGGGTGAGAAGCTGAGAGACTATGTGAAAAGGTTCACCGTGGAAGCCAAGTCCATCGCTTCCCTCGACCAGTCGGTTGCTGTAGCAGCATTCCAATCAAATGCCCTTAACTCTAGCCTTCGTTCCTCCCTCGCCAAGAAGCCCCCACAGAACTTCTCCGACCTCCTTCTCCGAAGCGAGAAGTATATCTGGGCTGAGGAAGCTGAGCATCGCCCCACCTTTGAGGGGCCTTCCTCCGGAACCAAAAGAAAGGCAGGTGAAGAAGAGGGAGCCAAGAAACTCCAGAAGGACAATGGCGGTCAGCGCCGCCCTCCCCCCAGATTTGAAAAATTCACGCCTCTTAACGCCAACATTTCCATTATTCTCATGGAAGTTGAGAAGGAAGGGGTGATACCTCCTACCGCGAAGATGAACACCCCTGGCAAGTAGAGGGACAAAGAGAAGTGGTGCCGCTATCACCGGGACCATGGCCACGACACCAATGATTGTCGGGCCTTGAAGAACGAGATTGAGGCCCTCATCCAGAGGGGGCAGCTGGCCAAATTCGTGAGAAAGGACCGGACCGATCTCCCTCCTCTCCCTCGGGGGGCTAACAAGCGTCCTGAACGACGTGATGAAACTCCAGAGTTCGAAGAGGAGCGCATCCTACATCTCATCCATGGAGGCCCCATGGGAGGCACCTCCAACTCCTCTCGAAAGGCTTTCATAAGGGAAGTCAACTCAGTACATGGCATGCTCCCTCCCAAAGGCCTCGGAATACCGGTCACTTTTTCAGATGAAAACCTTAAGGGTGTCCGAACCCCCCATTGTGACGCACTAGTCATCAACCTCCATATGGCAAATTTTAAAGTGGAGAGGATCCTGGTGGACAATGGCATCTCCGTTAACATCCTCTTCCACACTGCTTTCAAAGGGCTCAAACTATCCCGGGACAGACTTAAGCCCGCCGGCTACACACTCCACGGGTTCACGGGAGTGCCAGTGACTATTGAAGGGGTGATCACCCTCGACGTAACCGCTGGCAAAACTCCTACCACCCGAATGGAGCCGATGGACTTCATGGTCGTCGATGTTCCTGCTACTTATAATGTGATCCTAGGCCGACCTGGCCTAGCTGCTCTCGAAGCCGTCCCTTTCTCCTATCACCTCAAGATTTCCCCACCCGGGCAGGAGTAGGAGAAGTAAGAGGCAATCAGGAAATGGCCCGCAAATGTTACATGAACTCTACGGGGGGGTCCAGTCCTCTCCCTCGAAACTCTTGAAATCCCCCAAGACAGTGTCCGACCAATGTCCGAGCCGGTGGATGAATTGGAGGAAATTCTCTTCTCTGCGCAAGATCCAAACCGCAAGTTCTTTATCAGCAAGACCCTCCCATCTACCCTAAGCTCAGACATAGTCCAATGCATTAGAAAGAACCGTGACCTCTTCGCATGGTCGGCTGCCGACATGCCAGGAATCTCCGAAGAGCTCCTCGTCCACCACCTGAGCGTTGCACTGGGGTCCAAACTAGTTCAACAGAAGAGGCGCAAATTTGCTCCCAAGCGCCAACAAGCTATAAAAGAAGAAGTGGACAAGCTCCTTAAGGCTCGGTTCATACAGGAGGTCAATTATTCCGAATGGCTCTCAAATGTTGTGATGGTAAAGAAGGCCAACGGGAGCTGGAGAATTTGCATCGATTTTACCGACCTGAATAAAGCATGCCCCAAAGATCCCTTCCCTCTTCCAAGCATCGACACCCTGATTGACACCACTTCAGGCCATGAGCTTCTCAGCTTTATGGACGCTTTTTCCGGGTACAATCAAATCCGCATGTTTCCCCCGAATATCCTGAAGACCTCCTTTGTTACCGATCAGGGCCTCTACTGATATAGGGTGATGCCTTTTGGGTTGAAGAATGCAGGCACCACCTATCAATGCCTCGTTAACAAAGTCTTCCAAAATCAGATCGGCCTCAACAAGGAGGTGTATGTTGATGAAATGCTTGTGAAGAGCATCCATGGGGCCGACCATGTCACCGATCTACAAAAGGCGTTCGATGAACTCAGGAAATATGATATGAGGCTCAATCCGAACGAGTGTGCGTTCAGAGTCTCATCGGGAAAATTCCTAGGCTTCATGGTCAGCCAAAGAGGAATCGAAGCCAACCCCGAGAAGATTAAAGCCATACTGGACATGGCTCCTCCCAAAAATGTGAAAAAGGTTCAGAAGCTAACCGGGCGCCTCGCAGCTATAGGGCGCTTCCTTTCCAAGTCAGGGAAAAAGTGTCTTCCCTTTTTTAACGCTCTCAGAGGGGCTAAAGGCTTCGAATGGGGTCAACAACAGCAGGAGTCGTTTGATCAGCTTAAAGCCTATCTAGTCAACCCCTCTCTCCTCAGCAAGCCTATCCCCGAGGAAACACTCTACCTCTACTTAGCTACCTCCGAACAAACCCTCAGTGTTGTCTTGGTGAGGGAAGAAGACAAGGCTCAGAAGCTCATCTATTATGTGAGCAAGGTACTTCGGGATGCCGAGCTCCGTTATCCAAGGCTGAAGAAGATGGCATACACCTTGGTCATGGCAGCTAGGAAGCTTTGCCCATATTTTCAGTCCCAATCGGTGGTCGTTCTTACCGACAAACCGCTGAAGCAAGTCCTGCACAAGCCGGACACCTCTGGCCGTCTCATGAAACAAGTCTTGGCCGTCTCATGCACAAGCCGGAGACCTCAGTGTTGTCTTGGTGAAGCAAGTCCTGCACAAGTCGGCTGGCAGGACCAGATGACTTCGTTCTCCAATACTCCCTCCGCAACAACTTCAAGGCTTCCAACAATGAAGCGGAGTATGAAGCCCTTATAGCCGGTCTCGGAATGGCCTGCAAAGTAGGGGCACAACGTCTCCGGATATTTAGTGACTCTCAACTGGTCGTAAATCAAGTCTTAGGCGAATACAAAGCACGAGATGACCGAATGGCTAAGTATCTAGCCAAGGTCCAAAATCTCATGGCCCTGTTCGAAGAGGCACTTATTCAGCGAATCCCCAGAGAAGAAAATTCCCAAGCAGATGCCCTCTCCAAGTTAGCCTCTTCTTCCCTCCAAGGTCTCGAGCAGACTGTCCTTATTGAGGTACTCTTGAGGCCGATCATAGAAGAAGAAACTTCCAACTCGATGGAGTCACTGCCTGTTCAACTTCAGGATAATTGGATGAAACCCCTGATAGAGTTCCTAAGGGACGGACTCCTTCCCGAAGACCCAAAAGAAGCTCGTCGAGTCAGAATCAGAGCAGAGTGGTACACCCTTGTTGAGGGGGTCCTGTACAAACGCTCCTTCACTCAAATAGACGGCCGACCCTACTTGAGGTGCCTTTCCCCGGAACAAGCCACATATGCCTTACAAGAGCTTCACGAAGGCATAGGCAGAGCACATTCAGGGTCCAGATCACTCACTCGGAAGGTGTTGAATTATGGATACTTCTGGCCTACCTTCCTCCAAGACGCCGAACGACACGTTCGGCAATGCAGCTCTTGTCAAAAGTATTCCAACATTCGTCACCTACCCCAAGCTCAGCTCACCTCCCTATCAAGTCTGATCCCTTTTGCAATGTGGGGAATGGATTTACTAGGGCCGTTCTCCCCAGCTCCCGGCCAGCTCAAATTCATAGTCGTGGTAATTGACTACTTTTCAAAGTGGATAGAGGCCGAGCCCTTGGCTACAATCACTGAGAACAAAGTACTTCAATTCTTCTGGAAGAGCATCATCTGCAGGTTCGGCGTCCCTCGAGTCCTTATAACAGACAATGGAACACAATTTACAGGGGCCGCATTCTGAGCTCTATGTGAAGACCTCGCCATCCAACAATGCTTCTCCTCTATCTCCCACCCGCAGTCAAATGGCCAAGTAGAAAATGCCAACCGACAAATCCTCTCCGGTATTAAGAAGAGGCTGGATAAGTCCGCTAAAGGTTTATGGGTTGATCAGCTCCCTAACGTACTGCAGAATTACCGCACTACGAAACGGATCCCTACAGGAGAGTCGCCATTTAATCTCACCTATGGGTCTGAGGCTGTGATCCCCTTGGAAGTCTGAGTACCTTCTCCTCGTCTTATTGCTTATGAAGAAGAGCAGAATGCCAGGGAGCTTCGGGCAAATTTGGATTTGATTGATGAGCTCCGTGAAAGAGCCTCGATTCGCCAACAAAGCTACCGAAGGAGGATCGAGCTGGCCTACAACAAGAAGGTCCATCCACTGACCTCAAAGAAGGGGACTTGGTCCTTAGAAAGTTAGCTATCTCATTCCCCATTTAGAAGAACAAGCTGGCCCCAAATTGGGAAGGACCTTACAAGATCTCCAGAGTAGTTCGGCCCGGGACATACCGACTAGAAGACCCTGAAGGAAGAGAGATTCTCAGGACTTGGAATGCCGACCATCTCTTGAAGTACCAAGGGAGCGCATGAACGCCTCTCCGAGTACCTTCAGATATCGAACCGTTCCTTTCCCTTCACTTGTATTTTACTTTTGCTTCTTTATTTCTCCAATGTAATAACGGCTCGCAACATAGAAGTAGCCGACTATTAGTTTTCAATAAAGAACATTTTTCTTCATATCTTTTGAATTGCTTGTATCTCTCTGTTTTTATCTTCTTTATACTCAAACGACGAGTTCGGAGTCCAACACTTGGCTCAACTCCGCTTTGCAAGCTCGCTTTTAAGTGAACTAGAAGTGGTTCGCCATTCAGAATTGCTCCCACAACCGTTGAAACATACTCAAACGACGAGTTCGGAGTCCAACACTTGGCTCGACTCCACTTCGTAAGCTCGCTCTTAAGCAAGCTAGAAGTGGTTCGTCATTCAGAATTGCTCCCACAACCGTTGAAACATACTCAAAGGACGAGTTCGGAGTCCAACACTTGGCTCGACTCCGCTTCGCAAGCTCGCTCTTAAGCGAGCTAGAAGTGGTTCGCCATTCGGAATTGCTCCCACAACCGTTGAAACATACTCAAATGACGAGTTCGGAGTCCAACACTTGGCTCGACTCCGCTTCGCAAGCTCGACGAGTTCGGAGTCCAACACTTGGCTCAACTCCGCTTTGCAAGCTCGCTCTTAAGCGAGCTAGAAATGGTTCGCTATTCGGAATTGCTCCCACAACCGTTGAAACAAACTCAAACAATGAGTTTAGAGTCCAACACTTGGCTTAACTCCGCTTCGCAAGCTCGCTCTTAAGCGAGCTAGAAGTGGTTCGCCATTCGGAATTGCTCCTACAACCGTTGAAACGTACACAAATGACGAGTTTGGAGTCCAACACTTGGCTCGACTCCACTTCGCAAGCTCGCTCTTAAGCGAGCTAGAAGTGGTTCACCATTCGGAATCGCTCCCACAATCGTTAAAACATACTCAAGCGACGAGTTCGGAGTCCAACACTTGGCTCGACTCCGCTTTGCAAACTCGCTCTTAAGCGAGCTAGATGTGATTCGCCATTCGGAATTGCTCCCACAACCGTCGACACGCGCAAAATTTCTACAACTAGACTAGACATGGGAGAAAAGTACTTAAAAAGGCAAACATTTCGTTCTTATGACTCGTTTCGAATCGAACTACCATGCACGTCCAACACATGAACATCAGAAAGAAAACGAGCTTTTATTTCATTAAAAAAGTTCGACAAAGGAACCCAAATTACAAGACCGAGTTACTACTACGGGGCGCTACAAAAACTCAAAGAAGCATAATTACAACTTATTCAATGCTTCTTTGGAACGGGGATGTTTCGGTTCAAAGACACTCGGGGATGGCGTCTCTTAACTTCGGAGCTCGTCTGTAGGCCAACGGACCGAGACGCCTCTTCGGCGCTGCCGCTGACCGTGGCCCCAACCAAAGCGCCACTAGACGAGGCAGCCACCCCACTTTGAGCATCGGCCGGGCTCCGCCTAATGACAGGCGAACGAGTCGCGAGCTTGTAAAAAGAGATTCCCCTCTCACTCTCTTCGCGCGTACACGACGTGCTCCGAACATTGATTCTTGCTGGCTGAGGCTTGAGTCGAGCGACTTCCTCCCCGAGCTCGACAATCCGATCCTTCAAAGAGTCGTCCTTCACAGATATTTTAAAGCGAGGAAGCCGAGCAGAGCCTTCAGCGCCAGAGCTATCGGCTATGATTCGACGAAGGTGGGTCACTTCAATACTTCTGTCGACCGTAACCCTCCTCAACTCGTCGACCTTTGCCGTCAACTCGTCGCACTCGGCTATCAATTTACCCACTGCCGAAGTTAACTCATTTTCCACCGCGAAAAGTTCTTCCTCAGCTATCTTCAAATCTTGAACTTCCGCCGCAAGGTCACCTTCCGCTCGAGTAACGTCGAACAGCACCTTTCCGAGCAACTCCACCTCGCCTTCAAGACGAATCTCGCAAGATCGATTCCGTAGTTGTTTTAGCTCGGAAAAATACCCTCTCGCCATTGCCTTGAACTCCGATAGATCTAACTCGATTTTGAAGAGGCACTTTCGGCTGCGAGAGAGGCCCCGCTTTGCCGTTTTCAATTCAAAATGAAGACGAGAAACCTCGGCCGCTGAACTCGACTCGACCTGAAAAGTGAAAGAATATCAAAAGAAGTCTTCAACACTTAGCGAAATTTCAATGTGTTCACAACACTTCAGTTCCCAACACAAACAAAAAGTGTTCAACACTTAGCGAAATCTCGAAACTTTCGGCCAAGATTTCAAAAAGGAATTCGTTTCATTAAAAATCAAAAATTTACACAAAAGCGGTGGCCAGTCCGCAGTTAGGCATTACAACAAAAACAAAACAAGAGAAGCAAAAACAATGAGAGAAGAGGTGACTAAGTCAGGGGTCGACCTCGTGATGTTCCGAAGCATCGTCGCTCGACATGGTGACTATCGCGCCCTCGTCCTCGGCCTCTTTGCCCTCCTGCCCAGGGGCGAGCTCCGCTAGAGGCAATTCTTCCTTCCCCTCTACGGGGTCGTAGAAGTAATAGGAGGAGCTGTCGAACCCAGGGATGCGAGCAGCCACATGCTTTAGCGCTCGGGCGTATGCCTCCTCCATGTTTGTCCACATGTGGGCCTCGGCCTCGTCTCGAACCGCCTGCTCCGCAGCCGCCACCTTCAACGCCTGGCTGCTCAGAGTCTCCTCCGACGCCCTCAGTGCCTTGGACAGCTCCTCTTCGAGACGAGCCGTCTCCTTCTCCAAAGCTTCGACCTTGGCAGCCTCGGCGGCCGAGTGCTTCAGCGCTTCGGCGAGCTTTGCCTCAAGAACGGCCACCTCGGCCGCCCGCGAAGCGGAAAGCAGCTACTCGGCCTCGAATAGTTTGACCGCCTTGGCGCGCTCCGACCTCTCCCAATCATTCAGCACAGTTATCTCCTTCTCCTTGCTCGCGTAATTCTCGAGCAGTTGGTTGAAGTGGCATAGGGTCTGCAAGCGGCACAAGAGAAACTATTAGGCCCGAGTGAAAAAACTTCGAATAATTTTTGAAAGAACTTCTGATACTCACTGACATGGTGTTCCAAGCGATCTGCATGACGTCGTCGCCTACAGAACCCGCCCTCAGCGCAGCTCGGTCTTTGGGGGTCGGTAGGTGCTTCACCGCCTGCATACAAATGCCCCCGTCGCCGAGGAACCCGTCCACCTTCATCACCTGCCAGTCGGGAACGAAGAGACACTTGTGCTCCTCGGTAAGTATCTTCTCGGCCTCGGCGGTGAGAGGGGGGACCTCAAGAGCGAAGGCCGCACCCACATTGAATGCCCCGCTCGACGACCTAAGCGCCTCAACCTGAGCAGCTTGGGCCGGTACCTCCGAGGAAGCTGGGGCGGGCATCTCGAAATGGCCTTGGGCAGGTACACCCAAAGGTGCCTCAACCACCAGCTGCACGATGGTCGGTGAGGCCGAGGGGACCTTCGCAGCTCGGCCCCCCTGAGGCCCGGCCACAGTCCTCTTCCTCTTTCTTGACTCCTGCTCCTTCGCTGCCCGGGCCTTAGCCATCAGTTCTTTATAGTCCATACCGGGGGCCTCTGAAAAAACTGAGCAAAAACAGTTAGAATTTTTTTTAACCATAAGATAAAGCTAAAGCAAAAGAAGAAGAGAAAAGCATACTAGGGTCGATCGGACTGAGACCCCCACGAAACAAGACCTCCTCGGTGATGTCCTTCCAACTAAGGGTTGGAAGACCGAGGAGCTTCTCTACCACCTCTTATTCTTCTCTGGTGAGCACGGGCTCCTTCTTCGCTCGCTTCGGAACCCCGGTTGTCTTCCACACCGTCGGAAAGATCTACGGCTCGGGAGCACAGATGAGAAAGTACTTCTCTTTCCAGTGCTTGATCGAGTCCGGGTTCTCAATCAACTTCACACCCTTCCTCGGCGACAGATAGTATCTCTCCTCCATCTTGTTCATCTGGCGGAGGTGGTAGAGGCTCCGAAGTATAACCATCTCTGGCTGCACACCGATCTCTTGGCACTGAAGGACGAAGGCAATCACGTGCCACTACATGTTTGGCATAAACTGAGCGGGACACAGGCCGAACCATTGTAGCACCTCAATTACAAAAGGGTGCAATGGCAGTCGAAGTTCGGCATTCAGTGCGTCGTAAGGAAAGATGCAAGTATCAGCCGAAGTCGATGTGAACGCTCGGACACCGGGGCCGGGGAGTAGAAGTACATACTCCTTGGGAATCCGAAACCCACTCCGGATCCGATGCAAGTCTGCCTCGGTCAAGATCGAGGAAATCTGATCCACCTCGGAAGGGTCCCTCTGATCATTCTCCTCATAAGACGGAGCCGTGCCTTGCGTCATCTTCTCCAACAGATCTTTAGGGTAACTCCGCACCCCGCCGACACTAGATAAGACAGACGGGTGCCGACCCAATTCTCCCGCTGTCTTAGGGTGTTCGACTATCGTCGTCACCTCGAGCGACTCGGCAATCTCCTTGCCCTTGCTCGGCCTAACCGGTGTCACATCGATTGGCTCAGCGAACTCCTTCCCCTTGTTCGGCCTTGCCGTCACCGCTCGGTGGACGTCTCGTTCCGAGGTGGGGGTCTCATCCTTAGAAGAAATCTTAACCATTTTTTCTCAAGGATAAGGAGAGAGACTAACCTTGAAGTGACTAGAACGGCCGGAAAAGATCGCCAGAATCTAAAAGTGCCTTGCCGCGACAGCTAGTAGCGCCACCCGAGAGCGAAAACTTCTCTAGTAGAAAGTAAAAGCGAAAGTAAGAAATGAAAAGTGAAGAATGAGGTAAAATGTGAGGGGGGTGAAGACTTATAGTAAAAGAAATGACTCTTGAGCTTTGTAACGTAAAGACGCAACTCTTGGGCCTCCCCCTAAGGCATTAGAGAAGTCCAAATGATTAAGTAGCGAAGAGCGGCAACCGTTCGCAAGGGTAGTGACGGTTCGATACAAGTCATACCGCTCAGCTGTGCCACAAGACCTAAGACACCGAGGCACCCCGCCGAGCAAAATGGGCGACGCTCAGGTCACCCTACGATTCCTCGGAAACCGAGCAACTGCCGATCCGAGCTGCGAAATGGGGAAAATGACTTTCTCCCCAAAATTCGTGCAAGATCTCGATCAGACGGCTCAGATCATGCCACCTCCACAAAATGACAAGATAGTGTTTTCTCGAGAACTGAGCCTACCTCGAGATTCGCGCCATGATCGAACAGCCCAGATCGCTCTACGTCCCTCAGAACCAAAGCCCAAGCGACAAGCGATCCGAGCTGATCACACAATGAAGAAGCTCGGAAACCGAGCAACTGCCAATCCGAACTGCGAAATGGGGAAAAATGACTTTCTCCCCAAAATTCGTGCAAGATCTCGATCAGACGGCTCAGATCGTGCCACCTCCACAAAATGACAAGATAGTGTTTTCTCGAGAACTGAGCCTACCTCGAGATCCACGCCATGATCGACGGCCCAGATCGCTCCACGTCCTTCGGAACCAAAATCCGAGTGGCAAGCGATCCGAGCAGAGAAAGTAGCTCGGGATCCCAGTCCGACTGACCAGAGCTCTGAGCTGCTCGCGAATACAAAAAATGTCAGAGTTACATCGCTCGGAAACCGAGCAACTGGCAATCCGAGCTGCACATTTGAAGAAAAATTCTACCGAGCAACCCCAGCTGCTGGATTGTTGCGAAATTCGTGCTAAAAGTGATGAACGGCTCAGATCGAGCCACGCCCACAAAATGACAAGATAGTGTTTTCTCGAGAACTGAGCCTACCCTCGAGATCCGCACCGTGATCCAATGGTCCAGATCGCTCCACGTTGCTCGGGATCCGATTTCCGAGCAATTGGCGATCCGAGCTGCTCACGTGAAGAAACCGTTGCCGAGCGATTCCAGCCATCCGATCTTTCAGAAAATCGCGCCTACACGAGATGGGCGGTCCAGATCACGCCACGTCATAATTCGTAATTAATATCAATTTTTATTTATTTATTTATTTAAAAATTGCAAAAAGATGATTAAAAATTCGGGAAAATTAATCAAAAATTCTAAAAAATAATTATAAAATTAGGGAAATAATTCTGAGCCCCTGAGTAAGTAATTATTGCTTAGAATATTTGGTTAAGACCCTCGAACAGTGAATCGACACTTCGCAAGGTTAAATAAATGATCCGAAAAAATAAGTAAAAATTAAGAAAAATCACCAAGAGGGCTCAGGAACGACCCTGAGCGCACAACTAATTCGGAAAATCACCATACTGCCTTATGTGAAGATTCGACACCTCTCATTTGGACTCCGATACCACCCTGTAAGCCATTAAAACAGTGAAACTACTCCTCAAAGGCTGATCAAACTTAGTCTTCGGGAGTGGGGGGCTCGTGATATGGCTAAAAATGGGGTTAAATCAGAACTGTCCAAACTTGGCGCGAATCTTAGAGCCTGAGGGTAAAAAGGTAATTTCACCTACAAATTGGTTTAAAGTGGGTACTGGGTCTTCTCCTCTAAAACCCACCAACCCGCAAACGGATCCACCTCAACTGGGTGCGGTTTTCGACCTGCAGCGAACCCGGTCCAGTAGGATAGAATTAGGGTTTCTGATTAATCCTAATCAACGGCCCTGATTCATATCTATCCTTTCACTGGAAATTAGGGATAACATTCCTAATCTAATCCTAGAGATTACACTCCTAATCTGATCCCAAAGGTGGCTATAAATACCCCCATCCACCACCATTAACAAGTAATGAATCTTTTGCCAATTTACGCTCTCTCATAATCTTCCCTGATTACTGACTTGAGCATCGGAGGGTGCATCGCCGGGATCAACGCTGGTGTCTCGTACTTTTTGCAGGTGAACGGCGGGAGTCAGCGGTCAAACTCCAGTGGAAGAAGTTAAGGTCTGATTATTCAGTTTCCCTAAGAATCCATAAATACTATCTGTTTGCCCAACACCAGATTTAGCGGTAACAGGTATGATGATATACTGATTTTTGATGGATGGATGAATAAAAGTTGAATCTTTTCATGAAAACTATGCTATTGTTGGTTAAAACCCTAAATAGATGACTTGAGATTGTTAAAGAACCTAAAAGAAATCATGAGTAGGTTGTTTCTTTCATATGATAATTGATTTGATGGGTTATAATGAGTATGTATGTTGTATAATGCACAAATTGATTAAAGATGAACTTTTACTGTGTGTGTACATATGCTTGATCTGTTCTTGAAGTTTGATCAGTATAACTTGATTAATACATGTCAAAAGTTGCTTTTATTCATGGGTAAACTGATGTTTAGTAGTTGTATATGAGCTAATGAATTACAAGAGAAGTTTTTGGATCAAAGAGATCATGTTTTGGATGTTGTGAAGAGGGGTATATTTCGAGTCTGACTAGGTTCAGCCGAATTTATGTTTTGTGATTTTTATGAAGTTTTCGATTAAGATTTGATTTGTTTTGATACTGAGATTGAATCTAAACATTATACTACTACTATTTGATGAATTTGGAAGTTTTACTGATGCAAACACACATATATGCACTTCATATATCTATATTTACTGTTTTGAAGTAGTTTTGATGAAAATTTATTCTTTTATGATCTTGACGTGGTTTTGATTTGTTTTATGAACTCCAGTACATTAGACAAGTTGTATTTGATCATCTCAGGATTTTTTTTGTAAATTTATGATTTTACAAAGATTCATTGAAGTATCAGTAAAAAGATGCACAAATTTCGTAGCTGTATTTTCCTCAATATGTCACTCGACCGCTTCATTTTTGAACTAAAGGTGACAGTCTATTGTCAATTCTTTATTTTTTGGGATTTTCACTTGACAGTCGACCATCGCTTTTTGCATTTTCTTTGACAGTCGACTGTCAGCTGCTTGGCTGATTATTTTCTTGAGTTTTTCGTCGTTTTCTTGAACGGTTATTGTCACGCCCCGCTTCCTAAAAATACGGCATACGAGTACATGAGATTGACCCAACGAATGACTAACGTCACCCATAAGCTATTTATCTGATCAACTCAATAATATAATCAATACAGAACAATTGCCCAGGCAATAATAATAATCTCATGAACAATAATACTTGAAATGAAGCAATATAAAATATCCAAGTATAATAATAATCCAACATCTGGAAACAATAATAGCAATATTCGAGTCAAAAGCCCACAAAATAATAAAATAACAATGGTCTAATAATTAAGTCTTCAGAAAGTTTGTTCTCCAATCCCAGCAGGCAATTCTCCATCAACACCTATAAACACTTCATCTAAAAAGAGGAGAAAAAATTGTGCTTAGCGCAAGTCATGGAAAGCAAGTAGAGAAAGCAATGAACATTGGAATAATGGTATAACAATGATTTCAATGGATCAATAGGAATCAATAACATGGCACGATAATCAATATCACGGTAATCGATGCAATGACTATAAAAAATAGTTCGATATTCGGTAATGGTAATCAATGATCAATTCAATATCAATAGGAACAATAATGAACAATATACAGTGTCAATGTGATGCAACTCTTAAGTCTATTAATCATTTTAATCCTAACTAATATAGCACTTCATGTGTCCCATCTATTTACCACTCGGTTGCTATATACAAACAAGTTACGTTTAGAATTAGTGGTAGATTTTATAGTTCATGTACTCAGCAACGGTATTTAATAATGACCGATGACCAAATCAATCGAGATACTGTAGTCAGTAATCTACAATTAATCGATGATCGATATGACCAATAGACTAATAGACCAATAGACCAATAGAGCAATAAATAGGGAAACACGGACCTCTCCTCCGAGTACAATCCTTATACTGTCCACTACTAAAATCAACCCTTAAACCCCGGCTTGTTAATTATTTTATCAATGCAACAATACAATGTGCAATTATAAGACATAAGATGAACAATAGTATCAATATGAGAACAATAGGACGATAACTTCGATAGGACACTTAGAATGGTGACGATAAGACACTAGGATCATGCAATGAAACATACATACATACATACATTAATTCATGCAATAATACGATATAGGAATAATTAATCTATTAAAAACGGAAAAGTAAAATTCTGGACAGCAAGAGTAGTCTATACAAAAATACAGTTTCCCGCTGTTCCAGAAATCAAAAAGTGAATCCTTCAGAATTTATAGAAACTAGACCTCCACACAGTTCCAACGCATATTTAAAATTCAAAATCCGACAACAGTAGCTAGGACAACCACAATTTTCTTTACAGATTTCATGTTCATACAGAAATTCGACATTATGTTATTATAATTTTAAAAACAACAAAAACTCTATAATAAATTCATTAAAAATATTTTCTGGACTCCTAAACATGATTACTAACAATATGAAAAATTTCAGAGCAAGATTTTATCATTTGATTAGCCTATTTACTATTTAAGCATGCAAGATACAAAAATCTGGAAATCTGAAAGTAAAAATACAGCTGTAGTAAAATGGGCATAACTTTTGCTACAAAACACGGAATTCAACAATTCAAGACGTTCTGGAAACTAGAAAGATAAGTCTACAATTCATGTTCAGAAAGTAATTCATTTTAAGATCGTTTACTGGTTGGAAAATAGCAGTTAACATTCAGGTCTGCAAGCAATATACATGATTTGTGTAGTTTTTCTTGAAAATAAATTAATTAGACTATATGGGTATCGATTCTCTAGTTAATAAATTGTGTAATCAACATGATGAGTGTCAAAACATGATAAATAAAACTAGAACACGCTCATAAATTAATTTATTATCAATCAATCATCAATCGATCAAATAACATACAACCTATCAATTGTCTCTACAATAATTTATTTGTTTGACGATTATATGAACAACCCTATTATCAATTCTAAATGCATTCATGAAAGATCCAAACTTTAGAGTCAAAAGTAGCATGATGTCAAGGATATTGGGGTTAGCTCGTGTAAACCCTTGATAGACCCAACGAAGAGATGAACAATGGATAATACGGTAACATAGATATATACTTGCAAGAGTTTCAACAGAACTTGAATTTGATACAATTAGCAATTCAAGAGGACGGAGACTTGCTTTATAAACGGTGAAAATGAATACCAAGAATAACGGGATAAGGATCCTGAAGCAACGAACCCACGAACTAATCAATTCACCAGTAGCACATGCAATATACGTGCAATAGAATACCCAAAAATCAACAGAAAAAATAGCAAGAGAGACAACAACCAATAGCGCAATAGAAGAGACAGCGGCCAGAGCGACGGCGGCGTCGCTGGCTGAGGGAGACGACGGAATTGACGGACGGGAGAGGGCGGACGACGTCGCGGTCGACGTCGACGAAGTGGGTCGACGGGGGATTGGGTTTTGGCGGTCGTCGCTAATTTCGGGGACCGGGAAAGAGAGGCCGGGGTGGGGTTCTGTGGTGGCTGGGCGTCGAGGAGGTCGTGGGCGGCACTGTAGGGAGGTCGACGGAAGGAGGGACTCGTCGGAGAAGAACTCAGAGGATGGGTTCACTTGGGATTTGCGTGTTAAAACGGGGAGAGAGAGAACGACGAGGAGAGAGAGAGAGGAGAGAGAATAAGCGGCTAGGGTTTCGAAAATGTACAATTTTTAGGGTTTGCAGTAGAGTTGTATTTATAGGGTACAATTATGGTACTGGGTTAGAGAATTAGGATCCAATTAAAGCGGATTTGGGTCAAGAACAATGAAATTGGATTTTAAGGTTAAATTAAGAGATAGATTAAAATCAATAGGGTTCAAATAAAAATACCCACAATTAAATAAAAGATAATAGGTTTAACAAGAAAAGCTCAATCAAGAAGAACGAAAATTTTTCATGAACAAATTTAATCAAAAAGAAAATAATCAAGAAAGAACAATGGGGTATTTAAAATACACACGCACACACACACACACACACACACACACACACACACACACATACACATTAAATCAAATAGTGAAATGCATATAAAATTAAGCATGTTCGGGCTTAAGACAAAATAATAATAATAATAATAATGCTAATAATAATGATAAAAATAATAATACCGATAACAACAATAATAACAAAGAATAACAATAATAATAATACTAATAAGATTATATAACAAAATATAAATTTATTAAAATAATCAAATATAAATAATACATTTAAATTGAGCTTAAATACCAATAGCCGATCAATAAGATATAGAAAATAAGAACACAATACATCGTTATTCGAAATGAATAAAATTTTCGATTAGAAAATACTTTAATAAAAGATCCGAATATAATTTAGCACCAAATAAATTTACAAAAATCAAATTATAGAAAATACACAAAAAATACTAATTATCGGGAATGGGGGTTACAATTATTTCTTTGAAGTTATGGATTATTGATCTACTGTTTTATATGATGCTTTTACTACATATTATAGTATTTTACAGAAGGTCATACTTTGATTTTAATAGAATTTAAATTGTATTTCTATAACTTTATAAAGTGAAATATATATAGTTTTTGAAGAAATTGATATTTTGTGATATTCCATGACTTCAAAATATGATTCTCAGTTATTTATTGGATTTAATATTTTATTTCAATCCTGAAAATTTTATGAGTATATTAAATGAATTTGGATTCTGTCGATTTAAGAAGTTTTATTGATATAAACATTTTGATGATGGAATTAAGAGTTGTATTGAAAGATTTTGTGTTGATTTTCGTTTTGTGAATCTCCAAGAGTTGAGTGGGAGTCCTGTGAACCGGCAGATGAGATTTGTGGATTTTGACCAGTTGGGTCTTGGGGTTGTTGTTATTAAGTCCGGCAGGATACACTAACTCTAGAGAGGGGGAGTTTGTATTTTAATAATAATCAACATAAGGACATGCACTAATGGAGATGTGATAGAACTTGGAAAATGTGAGAATATGCTCTAGGGGTCTAGTCCAACGGATGCGTTCCAGGACTGTGTGTGTATTCTGTCTCGAGAGGACATTTGTATGTTCGCGTGTCGAGGCTCTGCAGGCCTATTCACGGAGCATGCAGGGTACATTCGTGTGTCGAGGGTAGGCGGGCCAATTCACGGGATATACTTGTGTATCAGCATGTCGAGGGTTTCGCAAACCTATTCATGGGGTACACGAAGGGAGGTGATTCTCCGATTTTTGAGCTATTCTTACATGATGCTTGCGCGTTGAGGGTTGTGATGCCTACCCACGGTGTGATCTAGATCTTGTTTTTATCACCGTAGTAAGGGTTAGTTACATAACGAGGGATCTAACCCTATAAATTGGAGAACGATAAGGGCTTGTACTGGACCTATGTAGTATGGAATGCATAAAATCCGACAAGTATGCATTAGAGAGTCATCATATTGCATTTGTGTTTTCTTGACTTGGTTTTATGCATGTTTGTTTTCTATTTTCCTACACTTCACATTTAGTCTAGTTTCACTTGATGTTTTCATGTTTTATTGATCGTTATTTCATGTTTTATCTGTTACTACTGTTGGTATGTGTTAATCATGACTTTATTCTTTATGTTTTATTTATGTTGCATTTCTTTTAATGTCACTCACACCATTATGGCTGACCCTGTAATTTTGGGGGTTAGGGTTATCTCTAGCCTCATATTTTACAGGTAGGTACCTATAGCATGAAATTTGGATGCATGTGGTAGAATGATAATGTGGCATTGTAAATTGTAAAAGAATGTGTTGTAAAAGAAAAGAATTGTAATTCAATGTGTTTAATTTTTCGCTGTGTTTTGTAAATAATTGGTGTAATAAAAGTTGAAAAAAATTTATCTGCGTTTTGACTATGTTTACTATTACATTGAGGTAGATGCTGGGAATTGTGACACGTATTTCTGAGATATTATATTGGAAATTCGAGGCACTACACAAAACTCGTTGTCATTATTGTTTGGAGTCCACTCGCAGTTCACAGGACCACCTTAGCTACTTGCCCCCGAGCAAGAAGGCGGGGTTCAATTAGCAGCTCGAGTACTCTCAAAACAACCTAGACCGGTGTGAAGTCTTTTCATGGTTCACAGAACCGCCTTAGTCACATGCCCCCGGGCAGGTGTATTGGGTTCGGTTCACCACTAGAGTGCTCCCAAAACTCGTCATCACTATTGTTTGGAGTTCACTCGCGATTCACAGGACCACCTTAGCTACTTGCTCCCGAGCAAGAAAGCAGGGTTCGATTCGCCGCTCAAGTACTCCTAAAGCAACCCGGACAGGAGCGGAGTCGGCACGTGGTTCATAAAGCCGCCTTGGACACTTGCCCCTCTGGCAAATAAGAATAATCATAGCTCACAGCCATATTTGCTCAAAACACTTATGGAAATCACACTACAAAAGGAAACTTGGTTACAAGTTTTACTGGGAAATAGGCCTTTACAGGTCACAAAAATCTCACTCAATGCCATCCTAACTTCTTCTAGTAAGAGGGATGCTCCTCTTAAGGGATACATGCGGTCTGCAGCTTCCAGCTGACGTCCGAGCGCTATTTCGCTCTCTCGAGCCCTCTAAGGAGATCTCTAGACCAGCAAGTCGATTCGTACCTTCAGGACCCACTATTCTTGTTGCCCCTCTGACTAACGCCCCGGTAGACGAACCAGCCACTCTGATATGAGCGTCCCCTGGGTTTCGCGGAACTTCAGGTAAACGTACGGCTAGCGAATTGAACGATCTTCCCTAGGCATGCTCTTCATGCGAACAAGAAGTGCTCCTAACATTGGTACCCTCAAGAAGTCGTCTTAACAGATGAATTTCCATTTCAAGTTCAACTATCATTCCTCTGAGAGAATCATCTCTCACTTTAAAATTCAAACGAGGCACCCTCTCCGAAAAAAAATCGAGGATTGTTCTCCTTAGATTAGCCACTTCTGAGCTCCTCTCAAGCACTACGTTCTTCAGCTCGTCTCTTTTCCGTGGTAGCCGCGAGTAAAGAGTGAAGAAGGAGTCTGACCCTTGAGGAGCCTCTAGTAGTTGCTTCCCCCGAAGGATGATCTTGTACACTGATAGGGGACACCTCTCGTGAGACCTCGTTGATACGTCTTGCTTTTATACCCTTTCGGAACAACACTCTTCTCATGTGACTGAGTTCCACTTTAGCTTTTGAAAGCCTCTCCTGAGAATGAACAAGTCCCAATTTGGTAATACGGAATCTGGTACGAAGGTGGGCCTCTCCGCTATCATGATGGGCATGTTTGTGGTGCCCAACGACCTGCCGACCAAAGAAAAGTGGTATAAATCATTCTAAGGGAAATCACTAAATCTACAAGACACTCAAAAACTCAAGGAACTTCAATGCCACACAAGATGTGAACAACCAAAAGGAATTTCATTGCTAAAGTAAAGATACAACAAGCGTTGGCCAGTCTGCTATTAGGCATCCATACAAAAGCAAAAACAACAAAAACAAAGAAAAAAGACAACTAGCTATAAGCGGAGTCAAGGGTCTACCTCGGTCAACTGATCCACATGAGGAGAAGATTCAATAATGCTCCCCTCAACTGCCTCTAGAGCCACTACCAAGGTGGACATGGGGTTCGCTACGATGATCTGCTCATCCTCCTCCTCCTCCTCCTCCTCACCCTCCTCCTTTTCTGAATCGTCTTCAATAGGGTCATATAGAGAATACCCCAAGTGATCGAACCACGGATTCGTGCTCTGACATGCTTAAGAGCCCTAGCATACGCTTACTCCATGTTCGAGGCTAGGAACTCCTCGGCTTCAGCCTTCACTGTAACCCCTGTTTTTCATTTTGTGTATTTTTGAGTGTATTTTTCATTTTGGTGTATTTTCTCTTTTGTATTTTTTTCTGAACCGTATATTGGATTTGTTTTCAAAATATATTCGTTTTATTTCATTTGGAGCTTTTTGTGTTGATTGGTTGTCTCTTTTGTTTCGTTCTTCTATTATTTGATCTTTCTTTCATTTGGTCTCGTTCTCTTTATTTTATTTTATTTTGGGTGTTGTGGTGGTGATTGGATGTTATCCTTTTCCCAACCTATTGGTTGATCCCCAATAAGATTGCCAAAGCCAAATTAGAATCCCCAATCCTATTTGATATCCTATACAATTTGTATCCTAATTAAAGCCCAATTAAACAAATCCTACTACTACTCCTAATTACCCACAACCCAATTACCCATTAACGCTAGAACCACATATATATATATACAACCTCTCTCTCTCCCTAAACCCCAATTGTAACCCTAGCCTCCACACCTCCTACACAACCCGGCCTCCTTCTTCCTTTCTTGCACCGCACTGCCACCCCGACCTGATCCCAACCCGGCCCTTGTTTGTTGTTTTGGACTGTCTTGAAGTCATTATCTTAATTTCGGTATAAAACATGAGTTTTAGAGAATTTTGTCTATTTTCAACCCCTCTGACCTTGCTTGTTTTCGTTTTTATATGTGTGAGTTATGACTGTTTTACTACAGAGGTGTAGACCTTTTCCAGATTTCGGTTTTTGATGATTTTGATGACTAAATGATTTTGATACTGATGCTACATTTATTATTTTGATCCAAAACTTTGGTCAGTATTTCTTTATCTACTTAGGGATTACCCAGAATTTTGGTGGATTTTATTGGTGAGTTTTATGTATCGTTTCATGCTCGTTTATGAAAATTATACTTGCTGTATTTTACTCGCTGTTCTGTAAAGAATCGTATTTTCACCCTGATTCCTTTTACTGTATGAAAAATATTTGTGAAATATGAAAGTTAGTATATTTTATCTATTTTCATATCCCTTTGGCGGAATTGGATTTCGTTTTATTGGTTGCGAGATATCATAGTTTTCGTACAGTAGTGTGGGAGTTCCAGATTTGCCAAACTCTCGTTTATTGATGTTTTCATATTTTTGATGAATGATCTAATTTTACTAGAAATTTATGAAACTTTATATTTAGATACTAGAAATATAGGAGAATACCCCAGATTTTTCGTGGATTTATTTATTGAGTTTTCATGCTGTTTTCCTATTCTTGAATTCGTTTTCCTGATTTCTGGCTGAACCTATTTTCTGTATTCAAATCAGTTTTGAGCTATATTTTTGTGAATTAATATATGACTTATTTATACTCGCTGGATTCAGTTGAGAGTCTATTTTCTAGACATTTCGACGGATTCAGATTTTCATGCTTGTAACACTGGGAATCACTGTTTTACTACAGTATGGTCTTGTTGTCCTGAACTTGAGATTTGTCTATTTTATTCTTTTATGAGATAACTTGCACTCGTACATGTTTATCTTACAACTTGCACTTGCCACATGATCATGCCATGTTATTCTTGATATATTTTGCACATATACATGCTTATTTGATATTAATAATAAATAACCAAGCCGGAGTTTAAGGGACAGATCTAATAGTGGATAATTTCGAAATGTGTACTCTGAAGGGAATCCACTGATCCTACGTAATTACTTGAGACATGATACTTGACACGCGATTACTTGATACTTTCATGCAAGACACGATACTTGCCACTTGCATAACTTGACACGTGATTACATGATACATGATACTTGGAGCTTGGAGCTCGATTACTTGACTTGTCCCCGAGTATACTGTCCTTTATGGTCCACTATAAAATCTAAAGCGAAACTGTTTGTTGTAGGAATCATGTAAGGTGGGTGGCATGAAGTGCTACCTAGATAGTTATTACTACAAGACTTGAACATGATACTTGAACATGATACATGCTTGCTTGATACTTGATTACATGATACATGAGACTTGAAACTTGACAATTGACACTTGATTGCATGACACTTGACACTTGATGCATGTTTACATGATACTTGATTATTTGACACTCGATTCATGCCATTTACACTTTTCACTTTGCCATGCTAGTTGTTTATGTTGACATCATACTTATACCATGCTGTTAGTTAGTTTTTCCCTGTGCTTGTATCCTACATTATAAGTGGCCCGTAACTTGCAACTGACGGGTACTTATTTTTTCTCTTTCCCTCTTTCCTGCATTCGTTGAATTGCAGATTTTGGTGAACATGTTCTAGACGGTATTGGTGACATAAAGTATTAGTGCTGGATTTTATTATTATTATTTCTTGCAGCTTGCTTGAACAATATTGTATTTTGAGACTTCAGTTTATTCTTGTATTTGGGCAATGTGACCTAAGATATTTGTTTTATTCAGATCAGGACTATTGGAGATTTATATATTTGGTTTCAAGTATTCTTGTTGGTATTTTGGTTCATATGTGCTTGTTGGTTGATTCTTTTACTTCCGACTCTGATGATTCTTGTAAATGTTGTAAAGATTCTTGAACAGTTTATGGATGATGAAAATCATTCGCTGGGCTTTTGTCTCGTATTCGTATTCTGTATTCTTTTTGGAAAGTGGGGCGTGACATTGACTTCCTTCACTGCGTCCTCCTTCTCCTTCGCAACTCTCTCACTCTCCTTGGCTGCGAGAACCCTCTCTCGGTCTGCCCTCTCCTTCTCTTGAACTATCTAATCCTTCGCCTTCTCCAAGGCCGAATCCAGCAGCCCGATCTGTATTGCCTGGGTCTCTGAAACGTGCATCGCCTCCTCTAATGCCTTAACGCTCTTTGCCCGCTCCGTTCGGTCCATATCACCCTCCGCCTTCAGCTCCTTCTCCTGCTCTGTTACTCGCTTCAACAGATGACTGAAGTGGCAAGTAATCTAAAGAAAGAAAAATACTCAAAGTTACCAAAGGGATAACTGACCCTACTAATTCGATGAAAGTTAAGTACTGAGATAAAAAAGCAAGAGCTTATCGCCATGTTAACCCTGGCTTTCTCCAAGGCATGGCCGCTCGCCGACCCCGCATCCATCGCTGCTCTATCCTTCGGGGTCGTGAGGTGTTGGACTGCTTGCATACATGTAGCCAAGTCCCCGAGGAACCCATCATGCCTCATCACTCGCCAGTCGGGGACAAAGAGCTTCTTTTACTCCTCGGTAAGGATCGTCTTCGCCACCGCAGTAAGGCGTGGAGCCTCGAGCGCAAGAGTCGCACCCAAGGTAAATTTCCCAGTGGATGGGGTAGGTGAAGCGGAATGCGGGGACTCTAAATCCACTATGGGGGATGCGAGCACTGGACCCCTCGCGACCTTGGCTGGCGATGGCTTGACGGCCGTTCTCTTCCTCTTCTTATCCTCGGGGGCTTTGCCACTCAACCCCATGCGCTTAGCAATCATCGCCTTGAAGTCCATGCCAACAGCCCCTGCAAAACAAGACACAATGAGAATAAGACAAAAAAAGGGAGGAAAGGTATCTACGAAAGCAAGAAAACAAAACAAAATAAAAAATGCATACTAGGGTCGATCGGGCTGAGACCCCCAAAGAGAAAATCCTCTGTTACATCTTTCCAACTCAGAGGATGCCATCATAGGAGTTTTATAACCATCTCTTCCTCCTTTGGACTAAAAAATGCTTCGTTCTTTGCCCTCCTCGGCACCTCCTCTCTCCACCTCGTGGGAATCACCCATGGCTCGCGACTCTGAACGAGGAAGTATTTCTCCCTCCAGAACTTGATGGAGTTAGGATTATGAATAAGCTTCACACCCTTACGAGGAGAAAGATAGTATCTGTAATCTGACTTATTCTTCTGATGAATCCAGTAGCCTAAGAATGGTTAGTCGAGGCTCTGTCCCCGCCGCTTGACACTGCAGCACGAAGCCATTTACATGTCTTCACATGTTCGGCATGTACTGAATCGGACTCAGTGAGTACCTCCTAAGAACTTCAGCCATAAATGGTGGAAGGGGGAGATGAAGGTCTGCGAGATAGGCATCGAACAAAAAGAAGAAAGTATCGGGGGAGGTCGCGAACAAGACCTAACACCCGAACTCGGCAAGAGAAGGTCGAACTCCATTGGAATCATGAAACATTCTCGAACACAGCCCAAGTCATCCTCCGAGAGCATCGAGGATATATCATCAACCTCGGAGAGCTCATGTGGCTTGTTCTCCACATACGAAGGCGCCATCCCATACACCACCCTCGACAAAAGATCGGCTGAGTAGTCTCGAACTCCGCCAAGGCTCGACAAAGGGCTAGGAAGCCGGCCCAACTTTCCCGCTTCTCTCGTCCTCTCTATTACTGTCTCGACGAAAACCGACTCCACCACCCTCTTCCCTTTGTCTACCCTTGGGGAAAGAATCAATTGTCGATCTCCGCCATGACCTGAGGGGGAAGTATCATTTCCTGAAGATTCCCTAGACATCTTTGATAATATATATATATATATATATATATATATATATATATATATATAACAAAAAAATATATATCTTTTACGCCCCAAAATCACGTAGTACGGTCAATGGTCAATGGACACGTGTCACGATCAATGCTTTGAACGTTCGATCTTCGTGATTTTCGAGCCAGTCATGATCTGTAACACCCCAAATTCCAAATAAGCCTGAATTTGAATTTCCACAGGATCTTTACACTTCACTTCGTACAATTTTACAAGGAATTTTGACACTTTTATTACAACATAGTCTTTTACATCAACATGCAGCAGAATAAATAAATAAATTACAACAATGATGAATGTACAATTGTAACTTTAGCATTTAAGTAATCATCAACATCAAATTTATCTTTATATATTCTTGTAAATTCCAAGTCCTGCATATGAAACTGTGGGCACGTCAGTTTCTTACAACCGACACAATATTATACACGGCCATTCTCGCTATGCCGAAAATATAACGATTCTGTAATACTTTAACAAATACAAACTTGAATGCATCACAAACAAAGCTAAAGAGGGACTATCCTATTGATGTCGTGTGTGCTTGTGCACTTAACCTTAATGTAGTTATTTATATTTAAAGACACTAATGCACACTTGTTCGAACCTATGCATCCCATTCTACATAGATCCGAGAGCAAGCCCTTAATCGTACTTCATATTGTAGGGTTTATTCCCTCGTTATGAGTTAAACTACTATGGCAACTACGGTAAGTTCTTAGATGTTTTATGAGTTACGAGCCCATGTCCAGACAGCCTGGAGGGAATCCCACATCATGACATGACGCATCATGTAGATAGCCTATGGACAATTCGCCTCCGTCATGGGATGATGGCACTACGTAGTCACCAAGCACCCCACAAGCGTCACCACGATCCCGATTATTCCAGAGATGGATTCAGGACATGACATGACGCATCATGTAGACAGTATGTGAAAACTCTCACACCGTGAATCCGAGGTCCTCATACTTGTGTTTTTCTCTTACTTTTATCACATCTTCACTATAGTGTTGTCCTTAAGTTTTTAGTTTGTTTTAGAAGAAAATTATCACAACCTAGAGCTAGCTTATCCTACCGGACTTAAACCAACACAAGAGCAAGTCAGCCCACACTGGCTACTTCTCAAAGAGGGTCAACCCAATTGGTTACTCCTCAAATCTTATTAATAAATACTGTCGGTCACTAGGGTCTCGCCTATCCTCTAGATTCCAACAACTACCTCGTTCTAGAGATCAACAATATGCTATATTCAATCTCAAAATAATACTTCAATTTCTTTATTCACAATCTCTTTATCAAAGAAAACCATTTCTTTATATTCTTACAACAATAAGTAACTCCCTTCACTTTCATTATCAATTTAATCACTTATAGCATTGTGTGCAAATTCAAATACTTTCAATCAATTACTATAACATCTTGTCAAGGAGATTCTAATTGCATTTCAAAATTTCGTCTTTCTTTAATTATATAAGAGTCACATTTTAAGGAGAATTATCAAGTTCTTCATCCCATTGTTCTAATATGAAAACCACTTCCAATTCTCAAAAAATATATCAAAATACTGTGGAAGTTTAGATAATTTTAGAGGAATAATAGAAATTTTCCCCAATTTTTATTGCTCTTTAAAACCCTTAAATACCAAAAAAAGTCAAAAAGAATTAAAAAGGGGCTACCGGGTTTCGAACCCAAGACCTCCGCCATGCTACAGTGACCAACTCAGAGCACACCCGAAGACCAGAAAGCCCAAAGGCGGTTGGCGATAGAAAGGAAACCTGAAAACCTTTTCTACATACTTCGATACTTTGGGGAAAAAATCAAGATTTAATAAAAAAGGAGCCTCTTCAAGACTCAAACCCCAGACTAACAGCACATGTTCATAGCGCTCTACACCCATACCGATAACCAGTATTCCTAAACCCATTATTTGTTATGAAGAGGAATTCAAATAACTTTATACAATCCGTCTGTTTGTAAATTTTCTTTAGAAAATTTCGATTTCTCAATTAGTTTGTATTTTTCAAATCAAAACTTCTTCTAGAATATTTTCTTTAAAAATACAGTATAGCAGCAAATAATAAACTTTATAAAACTCTTATCTTTTGACAATGTAATAAGTTTTCTTTCCAATTTGCATTTAGAGAATACATTATCGACTTTGAAATAAAACTATGGTTTCTCCTCAAAACACCAATATAAATTTCTTTATGCCAATAAAATACAAATTTGTGGAATTATTTCTATATTTCTCTACTATACTAGCATCTTAAATTTTTTTCATACATATTGCATTAATGTGACTATTATGTAAATATCCTAACATGCATCAATTAAAAGATTTCTTTTCCCACAACTCACTAAATGTATGTTCTTGTTCTCTTTCAATTCCACATGAGTTCTAGCATTTTTATTTTATTTTAATATATATATATATATATATATATATATATATATATATATATATTATCACATCATCATTACATAATTGAAATAACAACTAAGCTATTAGCAACTAAACATATATCAGCATTCATTCATCTCAATCAACAATTAAGCCATATGTCAACTAGCATGCATCATACTACTAAAATTTAGCAAAGATTTAAGAAACACCCACCTCAAATTGAAGAATATGAAATTAGAACACCTAGAATGGAAAGCTCCTAGTAGCAAAAACTCCTTCAAAAGCTCCAAGAATCCACAAATCCACACCAAAAGTTTCACCGAAACTTCAACAGCCAAAACCCGAGACCTTCCCCTTGCTTATTCTCTGTTTGGGATTTTTTTACTTTGATTTGATTAAGGGAAAGATTAATGCTTTAGGCTTGTTTTATAAGTGCTTAATTAGTTATAACCCCACTGCTCCCTACTCTTTCTCCACTACTCCCAAACGCCAAGACCAAGTTAGAGCCCACTCAACGTTCACGTTAACCAACTCCTTGTGTGCACAATGCACGTGTGCACGTGCACGTGCTTGTGCACACCACTTCATTATTATTATTATTATTATTTTTTATTTATTTAAACATATGGTTATATATAGTATGCATATAAATTAGTTTAATTAAAAATTATAGTTTTCATGCATGAATAAAATGGACACATACATACTTCAAAAATTTCCTTTGAAAGAAAAATACAACCGACACCGACACGTGCACTACAAACACGTGCGTCGTACGTAAGACAAACATTCAAATATGAAATCGATTTTATCAATGGGAAATATTTATAACTAATCGGAATGTAACATACGAAAATATATTTCATTATATATATACCGTAGTGTAATCAATACGTACACAGAAAAACACGTGCTCCGCACGTATAAAAATATTTTAATTAGAATAAGAGAAAAATGAATTTCTATTTATAAAACGAATTCGAACGCGTCATTAAATAAATAATTGAAACACATAGAAAATTTTACACGTAGCGGTGGAAAATACGTAATCGATACGTGCATCGATAACACGTGCAATGCACGAAAAACACAAAGATTGAAATTTAATATTTGAGTTGGCTCAAATAGGATAAAAGAATTTTAAGAAGACGAGAAATGCATAAATAGTTGGAATTCAAAGATATATAGTAAAACATGTTAAAGATATTACTCGTAACGGTACAAAATATACGTGCGTAATATACGAGGGATAAAATTATCATTTCCAATTTTGCGGGGTGTTACACGATCAACACCCAAGATTGTGCCACGTCATCAGGTATTTAATTAATTTCCCTATTTTATTATTAAATCAAATTAATTATTTAAAAATTCCGAAAAATAATTAAAAATCATAAAAATTTAATTAAAAATTCTAAAATAATTATTAATTCAGAAATTATTTTCTACATTCTGAAAAATAATTATTAATTTAGAATAATTAATTAAAATTTTCCAAAAATTAATTATTTAAATTCAAAAATTGAATAAAAAATTCAAAAAAATAATTAAAAATTGGAATTTTTTTGGTAAAATCGCAAAAATTATAGGACAAATTCAAAATAATTTTGAGTACTTTTACAAACTCAGTAAAGTACTATTACGCCCCGAGCGAGATTCAAGCATCCCCGAGAACTCCGAAAAATTCTGCTAGCCATTAAAAACGGCAGAGTACTCCTCAAAGGTTGTAAAACTCAGTATTCGGGAGTGAGGGGCTTGTGATATGGCTAAAAATAGAAGTAAATAAGGAACTTTCAAATTGGGTTTGAATCTTAATGATCTAAGGGGTAAAACAGTAATTTCCGTTTTAAACAGGTCTATAAACAGGAACTGGGTATTTTTCCAAGGCCCAATAACCCAAAACGGATCCGTATTATTGGGTTATGATGACATCCCATTATAAATAAACCCAGATCATTTAGTGAGTTATTTAAATTCATGATTATCCCTAAAAGATGGTTTAAACCGAATCTCTTATCATGAAAGAATTTAAACTTAATTTCTTATCCAAAAATACCAAGGATTAGAGATAAATGATTATCTCTAAACTGTTTCTAACGGCAACTATAAATACCCTCTACCTCCACCAGAAACATATAATCAGTATTTTCTCCAAAAAGCTCTTCCATAATCTTCCTGATTACTAACTTGAGTGTCGGAGGGCCTATCGGCGAGATCAATCCCAGTGTTTCGGGCATTTTGCAGGTCAAGCAGAGGAGATCCGAGTCAGGTCAGCAAGTCAAAGACAATCAACACCGCTGAGGATCAAAAGATCAAATTCTTGATTGCTCCTCAAAACAATCCACATTCGTTGCTCCCATACAAACATAAGCAGCAAAAGTCCTCCTCCCCCACCGTTGCCATTCCCCCCACCCCCCCACACACACCCACACACACCATGGTCGTGCTCCCCCTCTCTAACCCGATTCCTCTTCCTCTTCGATTTCCGAACTCCGATACCTATCTCATCTCCTCCTTCTCACAAACCCTAGCTCCCTCTCTCAAACGAAATCAACGGTTCAAAAGTATGGGGGGATGACAAGTAGATGACTTACCATATATTCTTCTCTCTAGCACGATTTCACTAATATGTGATTTGTGAATGACTTGCATGTAGCCATTCTTTAATAGTTGTGTGATCAAGTGAAGGCCACCGCCGCCCCATGCAAGTTTCTTCCAGTATGGTCGATACTCGATGTTTAACTTGGTAAGAGTCTCCCTTTTACACATTTTCTGATATACTGTTCTTGTGGTTGTAAGAACTAGGTTGTGTTTATCAGAACTAGGTTCTGGTATATTTAGATTCTTAATTTAAGCTTATAAAAAATTTCATCAGTTGGTCTGATTCATAATTTTAAGATAATATGGATTTACCTCTATTCTTAAAGGGATATTTTGTGTTAAAATCTCTTTAGAACCAAATAACATAGTCAGTAAGTGAAGTGTTGAGTAAACACTAAGTGTGTTTTGTGTTCTCCATTGGACAATCTCAACAAGATGTGTCGGAAAGTCGATGAGAAGTAAGAGGTATTGTGGATGTTTATTTATTTTATTGATAAGTTGGTTTTACTTTCTTCATACACTTAGAGCATAAACTTTTCTTCCTTCCTTTGCTTTACTCCAATCGTTTATTACAGGAGGCAATGATTGAAAAGGAGTATGGTCTTAATTTGGCTGACAACCAAAGTGCAAAAGATGACTGACCTTCAACTTGGATTTAGGTGATTGCTTCTTGTTTGTGAAAACATTATTTGTTCATGTTTTGTTTGTCAATGTGAGGGGTTCTTTGTTATATTTCATCTTGTTCTGTAAAATTGTAGTTTAGATAAATCTGGTCGAGTTGGAGTTTAGATAACTCTGAACTTAGGAATCCCAAACTAGACAAAGTTGGGATTTCCTAGAGCAAGATGAAGCAGACAAGGAGCGTGGCGAAAGACGTTGAAGAATAAGGGGGAATGTGATCTTGTTGATAAGTCTTTGTGCGCTTACATAGAACAGACTGATTCTCTGTTCATTATAATATATTTTTGTGAATGTTATTGAGATAACAAGTTATACTTCTAATTTGCAGAAAACTGCAAGAAATAGTCTTCATATTCTTGTTGGAGGTTATACTTCTAACTAGTTATACTTCATTGGTCATGTGTATGATTTTATGTCCTATATGCTAGAGTTTTCTTTGTTCATTCACTCTCTGCTACTTAGTTTTGGGATTGGGATATGAGGCATGTATAATTGGTTTTCTAATTAAATGAAACAACAAAAAAGTATGGTACCCTATACAATTGCATGATTTTGGACACTAATGCGGATGATTAAATCCTACATCTTAGCATGTATGGGTTGCATGACACTAGTAAAAATTATAATGAAGAAGATTTTGAGCTTTAATTAATTGTATCTTTGAGATTATACTGGTCACAATGTCGATCAAGTGCATCATGATATCATTGTACATCTCAAACTTTGGTAGATAGTTAGAATATGGACAAGATATCATACATAAGTCAAATTATGAGTCTTAATGTTTCAGGATTAGGTGCCTTGAAGGTTAAAATGCAGCCAGTTGTGGACAATTTAATATATATTCCGATAGTGATTAATAAATTTAAACATCTTAAATGCAATATTCACAAGAAGTCCAATAACTCTTTTTATTCACTGAGCTTCCAGGCTGTGATGGCTAGCGACTTCTCTATTGTGCAGTTTCGGTTTCTGGAAATACTTCTTGTTGTCCATGGACGTTGGTGCTATAAGAGAATCCCCTAAATGGTAGGAACTAAAAACTGAAGAATAACTTCAACTACAAATTATGTTGTGCTTCACAATTTCATTTGCTTTATTCTTTTTCTTATATATATTTGTTTTCATTTATTGGATGTCATTCTGATATGTTATTTTTTCTACAAGAACATAGTCTTACGCCTGCCAATATTCTACTATGATGATTGGTACATGCTTCTTTTCTAATTTAACTTGGAGTATTTGAGCAAGATGTTTCTTCAGAAGTGTGCTTGCAGGTTAGATCTCTTTTCTCCTTCATTAGCTCTGGACATTTGTACATCCTATAGGCTGTAATAGTTTGGAATTTAACCTTTTCACATGTGTTCAATGGTATTTTGTTTCAAGAAAGTGGTTTTTGTCATAGTTGTTAATTTCCCTTACTATTTTCAATTCGTTAAGATGTTTGAACAAACTCTCCTATGAAGCACAAGAACTGATTATTGGCACGGGAGACCACTGGATTGGGTAGGCGACATGTATGTAGATGTAGGATGCAGGAACTTGGCACTGCAATTTATGGATAGATTTACTTCATATGTCACCAAGTGTATAACCTGGATCTACATAATTAAGATAAGAGAATTATATTACGTAAAAAATAATAGTTTCGAGTCCATAGAAAATCACAAAACTCATATAGGTCACTAGTGTACAATAGCACTCAAAAGTTCGCTAGTACAAGAAATGTGAAAAAATGTTTGAAAATTCTCGATTATATTAGACGAAGTAGTGTGCATGAAATTTTCAGTGTTTGACACACTGACACGGGTACGCTTCATGATAGAAGCATGCACAACATAGATCCTGAAAAATGAAACAAAATGAAAATATTCTTCTGATACCATTTAATGTAGAGTTGTGATGCAAAACTAATGTCCTTGATAAACATTATGCAGTTCCCAGCATTGTACCGACAAGGGCCAAAGAACCTCTTCTTCGAATGGCACAAAATCTTCCGTTGGATGGTGAATGGCCTCTACTCATCCCTCATCATCTTCTGCCTCAACATCAACATTTTTTTCTTACCAGGCCTTCCAGGATCAGAGCCAAACAACCGATAGTGATTAAAACAGAGCACTGAATAGTTTTATACGCTAAAATTCAACAAGTTTAACTTACATCCTTCAAGCATTGGCATCTGATTCCAGGTCTTATGCGACAACTTTTGTTAGGAACCAACACAGTGAACATGGTGATGTTCAGGTTCCGACTCTGCTCTCATTATATTTTGTTATATGATTTGTGCTCATTTGTGCTTACCGATCATTTTGTACAGAAGGTGATAGTGGCTTGTATTTCTTAATATTTACCTGTACATTTGTATATCCCAAACAACTATAATTATATATTAGATGAGATCCATACCCTGTTGCTGCTAATTTCGGTGTGAGAGCAAACAGATGATTTGTGAGTTCTTTAAGAAACAATAAAAGCGAACCTCTTGACTTTTTGCTGATGTTTGACTGTTTCTCGCCGCTGCCGCTAACCTACAAAAATTTTGAAACACCGGGATGGATTCCGACAACGAACCCTCCGACGCTCATGTCAGTAATTAGGAAGATTATGAGAGAGCGCTTTTGTGGAAAAAAAATATTGATTACCTTTCTTATAGTGGGGTAGAGAGGTATTTATCTCTATATCCCGGTGTTTTTGGATAAGCCAAAGAGTTTAAATCGTTTCATGGTAAGAGTTTTGGTTTAAACCGCTTCTTAAAGATAATATGAATTTGAATTACTCTTTAAATGTTCTGGGTCTGTTCGTAACGGGCTGTCGCCCTGACCTAGTAGGTGTAACCCCTACTTTTTGTATTTTGGATTTTATTGTATTTTATTTGCTTTTCTTGATTATTGTATCTGAATTCCTTTGAATAATAAATTTTTGCTTTTCTATTTTGATCATTCCGTACTCTTTTGGCTTAAATTGTGCTATTTTTTGGCTCATTGCAAATTTTGCTCTTCGTGTTTTGAGTTTGAATTGTTTCGCTATATGTTCATCTCTTTTTGGAGCCTAAAGCTGTACACTAAACACATTAACCCGCAACCCAAAATCCCAACTTCTTAATTACCCTATAAATACACCTATAAATCCTAATTTAATATAACCATAATATCTCTCTCTCCCCTACTGCCGCTCACCCCCTCCCTCTCTCTGTTTCATTTCAAACCCATCCCACACCTCTGAAGCCACCCCGTTCTCCTCTTCCGTTCTCCGACCACCACCTCTCCTCGTCGACCCCGTCTCGCCTTCAACCTAGCCTTCGACCCCATCATCCACCTCCCGTCATCTTCACCCAACTCAACTCCACCGAACCCACCGCCTGCACCTTCCAATTCGCCTTGTCGACCACCTCTATCCCTCTCTGCTGTCCCCCGCAAGCACCGAAGACCCCTCGCCCCTCGTCGTCGTCGTCCAGAGCTCGAATCCCCATCGTCCCGCTTTCCTCTGTTTTCGGTGTGAAACAGAGTGTCGCTGTTTCCCATCGCTACGTCGCTCCTCGACCGCAGTGCTACCGCCAGTCACCCCGAGCACCCTCGCTGCTCCTCGCTCTTGTCGCTGCCGTCGCTTCTCGACCGCGAGCGGAGTTGGTCCCCCGCTGCGTTCTCTCTCTCTCTTTCCATCCTCTTGTGAAGAAGGGGATCAGTTTCGTTGCTGTTTGCTGTTCGTGAAGGCGGATTGGATTTCGATCTTGTTTGCTATTCTGGAGAGTAGGGGATCTGCTGATTGTGTGTTTTGCTGCGTGGGGCATTTGCATGTAGCTCGCACGTGTTTCCGTGTTCGTGATTTGTCGCCCGAGATTCTTATCCCGTTATTCTAAATATTCGAATCTCTCATCTAAAAGGCAAGTCTCTTCTTGAACTAGTTTATTGTTTTGTTCAAGATTCTTTGATCTCTGCAAGTAGATCCAAATCTTTCTATCGTACTGCTATTTGAATTCCGATAAGTATATTAAGGGTTCACAGGAGCTAACCTAATATATGCTTAACATCGTGCCTACATCTTGATCTAAAACCTAGTCCCTCTTGCACATTGCATATGCACGTATACATGAAAAGTAACTAGATCCATATAGAATTGTTTGATGAATTGAATATGTTAGATTGAATTGAATTAATGAATTGATTACCATGCCTATGAAATTGCATCTTAAAACTGAAATTATGCATGTTAAACATCTAGCATCACTTGGATTATTAATTAGTATGAACTATATGGTTGTATGATAAAATTATTGCCTATTCGTATCAAACTATATTCTGACATGCTGTTTGTTTGTTTTTGTGTCAGATTTTCGACCATGTTGTTGTTATCTGATATGACTTTCTGAACATGAATTATAACCCCATGAATCTATTTTCCAGAACTTTTAACGGATCTAAATTCCGAGTTATAATCTGTTAGATATCAGTATTTTAGTACAATTGTGTCTGAATTTCTAGATTCACAAATTTATGCGTATCTTTCTGTTTCATAATTAAATATAACATGTTATCAGTAAAATAAAAATATGAAATAAATTTGGCTGAGACTAGACATATGTAGGAACCATCCTGAATTTTTGTAGCTTTAATTAATGAGTTTTCTGACTTAAAACATATAGGTGAACACAATTCATAACTTGCTGCCTGAACATAAAATCTGAAAAGAATATGATTTTTACCCTAGTTTCTGTAACTGTTATATGTCGTATATATATTTGTTGGAACCGGCAGAGAGTCTAGTTTCTAGAATTTCTGACGAATCTAGATTTGCTTTTTTGTAGTAGCGATAATTTGTGTTTTTGTACATCAACGTCATGCTGTCCAGATTGTGTGATTTATGTTAATTTAGTATGTTTACTTCTTGTTTCGTCTATAACGAGTAGAATTAGACACACCTAGCATGATACAGCATTGACACCTTCTTGCATGCTCACATAGGATGAAATGAAATGATAACAAGTCGGGGTATTATGGGACGACTTAGTAGTGAACAATCAGAAATTGTACTCGGTCGGACCCTACTGCTTGACTTGTACTGACTGATGGTGTAATACCCCGAATTGTACGACACTTCTATATATATATATATATATATATATATATATATATATATATATATATATATATTGACTGTATGTGTGCTTATGATTGCAATGTTTTGGTTGAGTATATGAATGTTGGAGTGAGTCCATGGTTTGCGGGGCGGTCCATGAGAGTGGTTGCATTCTAGAAGATGCACGAGAATGAGGAGGACCGATACTCGTATAAACACTAGTTTTTGGTACGATGTCTATACAAATATAACACTGTATGATACTACGGTGGGTATATCTTGCGTACACTCGATAAACCCCTCGTTTCGCATCAAAGAACCTGTTTAAGTGTTAAAATGGGCAGCCAACACAACACATCCTAAAACCATTGGCTAAGGCATGGTTTTGCTCCAAAACAACCCTACAACTCTACCACCTACTACCTAAAAACCGGCCTCACCTTCCCCCCTCTTTCCTCACTCACTTTTCCATCAAAAACCCATCATTTCCATCTCTCTTGTTCTGAAATTTCAGAACTCAACCAAGAAAAAAAAAAGAAGAGAAGGAGAGTAAGAAAAGAGATTGAAGAAGGACCTTTAGGAGAGATTCTCAAGGAAGGAAAGCTCTAGGAAATCAACTACTCTACATCAATTCACGGTGGAGAGTTACTCTAAACCTTTCTCTATGTTTCTTAATTGATTTCTTGCATGCATGTGTGGTAGTAAGTGCTAGGATGAACATCTAAGAAGTTTGGGAGATGAAATCAGAAACTGGAATTAAAATCTTGATCTGAATGCTATTTTTTAGATTTTTCCGAGAGCAAACCACATGGAATTAGATCATGAAATTTTTAGAGATTGTTCCTATATATGTGTTGATTGTTCATGGTTTATTTCGGATTTTTATGAGAATGTTTGATATTTTAATAAATCTAATTGTAGAACTGTGTCGTAAGGCAGCAGCAGCAGTTGGTTAATAGGATGACTGATATTTTTGGAATTTTTATAATTTATTGGAGTAGGTTCTTAATCAGAAATTTTTACCCTGTATTCCCACTTGTATCTAGATTCTACAGTAAAATAAGGAAATTATTTGGATGAATTTATAGGCATGTTAAAAATTGATCTTTAAGAAGTAGCTAGAGCTGTAACTGAAGAACATGCTGATTTCTGTGCTTAATTGAAATATGAAGAACTCAGTGTAAACTTGGAGTTTGGACATGAAACATTTTGCATGTTGTTCATATTGATATCTAGTTTCTTTACTGTAAATTTTGTGTCAATTTGATGAGTATAGAATTTATGATGATTTTATTAGCATGTACTATGCTGGTTTCAGCCAAATTTGATATCCTGTAGAGATTGAACATGTGAGGCTCCTTAAGAGCAAAATTTGAGGAACTGTTTTCTTAGAGGTTTGTAGTAGACATCAAGACCTTTCCAACAAGATCTATTTGAGGTGTTTCCAGTAAGTGGTTGATTTATTGTGATTTTTGCAATACTGGACAGAGGCCAGAATTTTAACTGAGTGCTCTGATTTAGGAAGTCCTAGTGTGTGACTTGGTACATTTGTGAGAGATGTGTGTGTTAGGGTGATCTATTGCTATATTTTGGACTCATGACCAACTAGAGAATTATTGAGGACATCCACACATTCCCATAGAACTTGGGTTTGTAGCATTCTGATGAGTGAGCAGTGATTTATGCTACCGGTAAGGTGCAGCCCGTGTACAGGAAATATACAGGCTGAGGCTTGAGAGACTATTTTGAGGACCTAGATGATGGAATTTGAGTTTATGATCAACTAGAAAGTTATAGCTTAGGTTCTTACCTTTCTGGATTGGGCTCATACACCCCAATCGGAGTTGTATCGAGGGAGTTATGACATTTTTAAGAGTCGGGCAGAAATCTCGTAGGTTGCTTAGTCTTGAGTGTTGACTAGGTATTGTGACAACTTGTTCCCCTGTGTACTATTAGAGTTGATAACTCTTGTATGGGAGCATTTTGTATCTGTTGTTGGTTTTGTTGACGCCCATAATGGGTGTGTGACTCGAGTTAGTCACTAGGGTAAGGGATACCCTGCATCTGTCGATCCTAAGTTATGAACTTCCACCGAAGCGTAGGACATCCGGGCTGTGCCACTAATATAAGTTTATAGCCCGGGTTAGGGATGAATGTAGGCCGTAGTGCTGGACAATTCCAAGCTGGGGAAGTGGCAAACCGGACCGGTATCGCCAGGGCCAGAGGTCGATAGGCAAGTTTTGGAAGCAATATTTCATCTTTACCCAAAGTGATTAGAATGAGGCTGGGATTAGAGTGATGCATTAGGGATTGGTAATTGCATTAGTACTAGCAGACCATAGTCGGTATTGTACCTTCCTGTCGTAGGGATACGTTTTCGGCACTCATGAGTGAGTCCTCAGCTCGTATCTCGATCTGTTAATTCCCAAAGTTTTGCCGGAGTAAGGTACGGGAGGCTAGGGGGATTTGACCCCCAAGGCCATCACGTTCCTATGCACGTGGGTTTTGTTGTTTATATATATATCAGTTCGCAGCCGGGTTAGGGGTGAACACGCATGCGTCAGTCCACAGCCGGGTTAGGGGTGGACGGTCCACAGCCAGGTTAGGGGTGGACACATGAATCACACGGTCTTGCGACCGGATTCAACGCGGCTTTCTGAATAGGTCCGTACGTGGGTACCGAGTGGCAAACATGACCACCACTTAGGCACTGCAGTGACGGAACTAGACCGACCGACTGCAACCTTCTTGGACTACGGACAATCTATTGGGAACAGGATGAGTATAAGGGTAGGATGCATGACGAGGGATTGAACCCTACAATCAGGAGAGGCGAACTCTTTGGAAAGTATGTAGTATGTAATGCATACGTTTCCATCGAATTTGATTTTGGAGAAGTATGTAGTATGGGATGCATACGTTCCCGAATAAATTGCATTAGAGTAGGTATATCGTGTGCATTCTTATTTTGCGCATTAGATTAGGCCATGATTGGGCATGGAACGCATGTAGTATGGGATGCATGCGGATCCAGATTTCCAAGTCTTGCTTGCTTTAGAATAGGCTTCTAATTGGTGCATTTAGTTGTTAGATCATGGCATACACGAGCACTACATAATTTCGGATGCACGTTTCTCTTTCCATTCAAGATGGTTTGTGGTTGCCAGTTTGGAGGATCGCTGTTATTATCAGTATTGCGTCAGTCGAAGTACTGACGTTCCCCACCTTATAGGTACCGGTTCTACCTTTCGATTCAGAGATATCAGAGTCGTGCAGCAGAAAACTCAAGCCGAGGAGCAAGTCCCAGGGAAGCAGAACGACTGTTCAGCGAAGCTTTGGCAGTGAGCCGTCAACTGCCATTCCGAGAGACAGTTGTTAACTTTACAAGAGGAGTTGATGTATGTTTGTAATAAGATGTAATGAGTTAATATAATTTGTATTCTTGTTCAAGAACAAGACATTAGTTGTAATCAATGATGTAATGACTTTATTTGACAATACAAAGTTTTAAATTTCCGTGTTATTACTGTGTTGAGATGCATTTGAAGGCAAAGATTCTGGTTACGTTACGGATATCCGGTATCGGGGATCCGGAGGCATTACAGATGGCCATAAAATACTGCTTGATAATTACTGTCATTGAACATTAAACAATGATTACTGGGCCGAGTACACGAACCGTAAATTCACCATCAGTCTAAAGCGTTCACTGTGTACTTGCGCTGAATCTGTGGAATGGGACGCAGTAGTACGTGCACTAGATAGGCTAATAAAATGATTAATAACCTGCATTTGACATTTCATGTTTGATCCCGTATACTGTCATCGACATTGGACTTGAATTGAAACTATTAATTAAATACATGATTAAACATAAACCCCTTGACATTATTGTCATTCCTTGACTTTGTTATTGACTTTGATCCCGTCCTTTTTTTTTTGATACACATGCTTCCTATTATTCTCTTTTTTCCCTTGTTGTCCATGACTTGCTCTGAGGACATTATTTTCTCTCTTTTTAGATAAAGAGTTTACAGGTATTGGAGGAACAATACCAGAAGTAATTGGTGAGCAACGATTCTAGAAGATGGAGTCCAAGATTAGATTGCTTGAATTAATTTATTGCTAGATTTATTTTTTTGAACATTGTCTTGATATTATACTTTGTTTTTGGGCTTTATGACCCAGAGTTTGTATTTATCCTAGATGTTGGATATTATTATTTGGATTATTTCATTGATTATTGAAGTTGATCTTGGTTTATGTGACTATATCTTCTTGCGTAGTTGTGATTGTTATTTCATATTGTTGAGTAGTCTAGTACAGCTTATGGATGGTGTTTACATCATTTGCTGAGCCTACGTTACGTACTCGTATTTTGTATTTTGGGAAGCGTATCAGAGCACAGGGTTGGATAATATATCAGTCAAACATGACTATTTTTATGAAGGTTTGACTTTGATCGATATATTAGTCAAGTTTGGCTCTAGCCGGGTTAACTCAGTAATGTGCACACCACGATGATCACATGAATGTAGATATAATGACCAATATATAATCTAGGTACTGACCATATTTGATCGTGTTTCAGGCTATGGCTCGTGGGAATTCTTCTTCTTCCCGTCCGAGGGATGAGTAGATGGACAACGCTGCTATTCTTCAGACGATTTAGCAGATGATGGCTCTCCAGCATGAGCACAATAAATTGATGAGGGCCACTTTGGCAGCCAATGGAGCTGCCACTGGACCTGCACCTGGGCCACTGCCACCAAGGCTCGGTACAGTAGCAGGTTTCATGAGGCAGCACCTGGATAAGTTTTTGGGCACTGAGTCACCGCTGGAAGCTGAGAAATGTCTCATCTGGATGGAGCAATTGTTGATCGCCGCCCGTGTTGCTGATATTGATCGTGTGGATGTGGTTAGCATCTAATTGGTGAATCTCGCTCACATCTGGTGGCGGGCTAAAATTGAAAGGATGGCGAGACCCATCGAGTGGGCCACTCTCTCAGAGAGCTTCATTGTGAATTTCTTTCCCAGTGTTTCCAAGGCAGAGATGGAACAACAATTCGTTTCCCTAACTCAGATCAGCTAGATAGTGTTCTTAAATGTCATTGTTGTTGCCTACTTCACCTGTGAAAATATTAATTTGAGCATTGTCTTAACCAGGGAAACCATTCCGTGGACAAGTATGCTTCAGAGTTTACTTGGCTCAGTCGCTTCGGTCCTGCCCTAGTAGCCACTGATGAGGATAAGGCTCACAAATTTCAGTTGGGCCTGAGTTTTTCCCTCCAGGACCGCTTGGCTGCTCTTCGGCTTCGTGCCTATGCCGACGTTCTGGATGCTGCTCGGATCCAGGAGCAGACCCTTAGCAGGTCAGGTGTTCCCCAGCAGACTGTTCTGCATCCTGTTGTAGTTCGGCTTACCGGAGGACCTATTCAGAGGCCAGTTGTGCCTCCTCCCGCGAGGCCACAGCCGTACGCACTTGTTGTTCTGAGGACCGTCGAGACTTGTGGCTATTGCCATAAAGTTGGGCATTCACAGCGGGACTGTAGGGTAGCTAATCGACTATGCCTTGCATGTGGCAGTAGTGATCATATGATTCGAGACTGCCCCAGGAGTAGGGCAGCTGTTCAGTCTGGAGGTACTGTTCAGCAGGGAGTACTGGCTCGTGGTCAGGGTAGACCGCCTCTTCCACCACAGAGGCAAACCTTTGAGCAGAGGCATGTGGCCCTTAGAGGAGGCCAGACTGGGAGTCGTGGTCAGGCTTATAACCTGACAACTGAGGAAGTAGAGGTAGTTGTTGGAGTGGTTGCAGGTATATCACAGTAGTTGTACTATTTATTTTTCCTTCATTTCAGTTTTCTGCATGTTATTTCCTTTTTTTGTACGATTATTGTTGATTCTTGATTTCGATGATCACAACACACTGCACATGTATCTATGCTATACTTTAATTGCAGGTGCTATACACAAAGGACTCACTACTATACAGCTGAACAAATGAACAAGCACAAAAAGTTCAAGAGATAAATACAATGGTTAAAGCTTCATTCAAGACTCAAGACTCAAGCCAAGACTCAAGCCAAGACTCAAGCTTAAAAGTGTCAATTATAGTCATGTCTTGTAAACAATGTAATCTTATTTTTGTTGAGTCTTAGTATGATGTAAAGCCTTGTCACACACACATACACTCACTATTTTACAATGTGTGTTTTTCAAAACATCAAAAAAGGTCAAAACAGTTTGAAATAGTTTAACTGTTGAGCACCAGTCGACCGATGCTTCTATCAGTCGACTGTCAGTACAAAACTGTTTAAATTTATTCAAACTCTGATAAGTCGACTCATTATGGCAACCCAGTCGACTGTTCGAGTGCTTTTGACCGTTTTCTGTTTTCAAAATCATTTTTCAAATTCAAAAGCTCTTAGATCCGTTGGTTGACAGTTGGAATAACTGTCTCCCAACGTCCAGGAATTCTAACTCTATAAATAGAGTTCAGAATTCACTGAAAAAGATCTAACAACATTTTTTAACAACTCCGAGCATTCTTTGAGAATTTCTAAGTGTTCAAGAGACAAAGCTTTCAAGTTCTAAGTTTTTGGTTCTCTACACTCAGTCCAGTATAACATCGGAATTCGTTCTGGACTGGGTATAGAAGTTGACCTCTTTTTAGCCACGTTCTACATCACATTACACCAACAAGGCTATAGGTTGACTGTAAATTTTTTATTGTTTTCTTTTTGCTCTCGGTTGGAGAGTTAGACTCTAGGGTGTAGAGTCGGTCGTTCCACTCTTGGTGGTAGAGTGGGTCTGCTTTCTCTGGTTGAGAGAAAGGACTACGGGTTAGACAAGGTTGTTGTCTGAACGTCGTAGGGTATTCTTGTAAACTTGTATTTCAAGAATAGTGGAAATCTCAAGTGGGTTGCTTGGGGACTGGATGTAGGTCGGAAGGACCGAACTAGGATATATCGTGTGTACTCTGTGGTTGTTTCTCTTGAACTTGCATTTACTTTTTTCTGTTTGTTTAAGTTCTGTGAAACTTGTCTGGACAGTAGACTCAGCACATTATCAGTCGACTGGTCAGTCTCGTATCTTTGAATATTAACTGTGTCATCAGTCGCCTGTCTCAACTTTAAGTCGACTGCACAGAGTTGTTTGAATTTTCTTTTATTTGGTCATCTCAGTCGACTGGTTCACTCCTAAGTCGACTTCACCGAAGAAAAATTCTTTATTCCGCAGTTTATTTTAAATAACACTGTTCACCCCCCCTCTAGTGTTTGTTGCCTCGCCTACAGGATCCAACACTTGGTATCAGAGCGAGGTTAAAGGCTATGGCAACTACTTCGAATACAAATCAGTACCATGAAGGCCAATCTACACAAAGGCCACCTCTCTTTGATGGAACAAACTACAACTATTGGAAGTGCAGAATGAAGATCTACCTCCAATCAATCAACTATGAAATATGGAACATGACGGAATCAGAATACACTGCTCCTACTATTCAATATGCACAATGGAATGATGATATGAAGAACCAAGCTATGAACAATGCAAAATCAATGAATGCATTATTTTGTGCTCTCACAAAGGAGGAGTTCAACCGTGTATCCAATGCTACAACCGCACATCAAATCTGGCATACACTCGAGGTAACTCATGAAGGAACAAACAAAGTGAAAGAATCTAAAATATCTGTTCTTGTTCACAGGTTTGAGATGTTCCGTATGAAGGAAATTGAAACTGTGTTCGAGATGATCACCAGATTTACTGATATTACAAATTCACTTGTGGCACTTGGAAAGACATACATTCAAGCAGAGATGGTTAGAAAAGTTCTTCGTTCACTCACTCCTGAATGGAAAAAGAAGATCACTGCAATAGAAGATGCAAATGATTTGTCACAAATTTCTCTTGAGAATCTTGTGGGAAATCTAATGGCATACGAGGTTCAAATTGAAGAGCGAAAGAAGGATGCAGAATCACAACAGGCAAAGAAGAAATCATTGGCTTTTAAAGCCATGACAGACTCAGAAGATGAGGAAGAAGATGAAGAGGAGATAGCCATGTTCACTAGAAGATTCAAAAAATTTCTAAAGAAAGGTAAGTTCAATTCCCAATTTAGAGATTCTAATGATCCTCCTACTTGTTTCAGGTGCAATAAAATAGGTCACGTGAAGAATGACTGTCCCCTAGAAAATACAAAGAATAAAGGAAAAACATCCAACTTCAAGAAGGACAAATACACAAAGAATAAGTTTGCCAAGAACAAGAAGGCTTATCAAGCAACTTGGGATGACAGTGATTCTTCTTCAGAAGAAGAAACTGATGAAAACAATGAAGTTGCAAACATGTGCTTTATGGCTTCACAAGATCATGTAAGTAATGATTTTGATTCAGAAGATTTACTTGATGCTTTTAATGAAATCTTTCAAGAGTTGAAAAAGGAAAAGATTAGAGTTAAGAATCTAGAGAAAGTTAATCAAACACTTTCTCAAGAAAATCTTAACCTTGATAAGGAAGTGAAATCTTTAAATTCTCGCATTGCAAGTTTAGATACTGACCTTGAATCTCTAAAAAAGAATTATGAAGAGATCTCCAAGAACGTGTCTAAGTTTAACAAAGGCAAAGAGAATTTAAATGATGTCCTTCATAATCAAGTGAAATCTAGTCAAAAATATGGTCTTGGTTTCAAAAAATTCTTCTATAAAAGAATCTTCTTCTAAAAACACTAGTAGAAATAAATCTGAATCTATTTCTAGCGTTACACATAAATTATATGAATTCTTTGAAAAGCCTAAGGTAGTAAATTTTAGTGATAAAAGCAAGTCTGACGTTCGGTTAAGTCGACTGAGTCCATCCATCAGTCGTCTGTCCAGAGGAATTGAATCTTATTCAACAAGATCAAAACCTCATATAAGTCGACCTGTCGTATCATCCAGTCGACTGACTTTTAGTAGAAGTCGACTGAAGGATACTGCAAAGTCGACTGGACAGAACAAATTTGTATGGGTTCCAGTTAACTTAAATCAGAATGATAGAATTGCGTATATCAATTCATATATGTTAAATGTGTGTAATTCTATTAATTTTATTCCTGCTTATAGAGGAAAATCAAACTCATTATGGGTTTGGTTTTCCCCAAACTAATACGTTTTGGACCCAATGAAAAGGGTACCATATTTACATTGAATATTTTATAGGTACCTAAGAAAGATCGCTAGATACTTGACAGTGGATGTTCAAAACATATGACCGGTCATGCCAATCTTCTATCCACCATACAAAGCATCGATGGAGGAACAGTTACCTTTGGTGATAACAACAAAGGAAAAGTTATAGGAATCGGCATGGTTGGTAATAATTCTAACCCCACTATAGAAAATGTGTTGTTAGTTAGTGGATTAAAACATAATTTGTTAAGTATTAGTCAATTGTGTGATAAAGGATATAAAATAGTATTTGAAAAAGATGCATGTTTGATTTATGACTCTACTATGCAAAATATCATTTTTCAAGGTTTTCGCAAAAACAATATTTATGAATTGTGTTTGAATACAATTGATTTTTCAAATGATTTTTGCTTAATAGATTCTAATAATGATTCTTGGCTTTGGCATAGACGTTTTGGCCATGTGAATATGAAGAATCTCTCAAAAATATATAAGTATAACCTAGTTAAAGGACTGCCAAAACTATCCTTTAAAAAGGATAAGTTATGTGATGCATGTCAACTAGGAAAACAAATCAAATCCACTTTTAAAACAAAAGAAGTAATTTCTACTAGTAGGCCGCTCGAATTAATTCATATGGATTTATTTGGCCCTACTAGAGTTGCTTCTTTAAATAAAAGTAGATATGTATTTGTTTTAGTAGATGATTTTTCAAGATTCACTTGGACATTCTTTTTAAAACATAAGAATGATGCTTTTGATGAATTTGCAAATTTTTGTAAACGTATTCAAAACCAAAGATCTCTAACCATAGTCACTATTAGAAGTGATCATGGTGGAGAATTTGAGAATGAAACATTTACAGAATATTGCAACAAGAATGGTATAACACATTCATTTGCATTTCCTAGAGCTTCACCACAAAATGGAGTGGTTGAAAGGAAAAATAGGACTCTGCAAGAATGCGCACGTACCATGCTTGTAGAAAGCAATTTACCAAAGTACTTTTGGGTTGAAGCCATTGCTACAGCTTGTTATGTTTTAAATAGGATTCTAATAAGACCTAAGCTAAAGAAGACTTGTTATGAGTTGTTTTTTAACAAAATTCCTAAAGTCTCTTATTTTAAGACATTTGGTTGTAAGTGTTTTATTCTGAACACTAAAGATAATTTAGATAAATTTGATCCTAGATCTAATGAGGGTATCTTTTTAGGATACTCAAATAGGAGTAAAACATATAGAATTTTCAATAAGTCTACAATGACTATTGAAGAGTCAATGCATGTTACATTCGATGAATCTCTGCCTTCATCAAATTTAAATAAAGATGATGAAACTGATTCATCACCTTTAAATAATGTGATTAAATCTTTAGAACAAACTAGTCTTGCGGATAAGTCGACCGATAAGGACTTCAAATCGACTGAAGCAAAGCAGTCGACTGAAGAACCTGTCAAGTCGACTGATCCTATTGTGATATCTTCAACTTTACCAAAATCTTTTGTTGAAGTTAAAGATCATGCTCATGACTTAATAATTGGTGACATCTCCAATGGTATTCAGACACGTTCTCATATTAATATGATCTCTCATACAGCATTCTTGTCGGATGTTGAACCGAAAAATATACAAGAAGCTTGTGAGAATGAATTTTGGATGAATGCCATGCAAAATGAATTAAACCAATTTATAAGGAATGATGTATGGGATTTAGTTCCACGATCTCCTGATCATACTATTATTGGTACCAAATGAGTATTTAAAAATAAGTTAGATGAATCAGGACAAGTTGTAAGGAATAAGCTAGACTAGTTGCTCAAGGGTATAATCAAGAAGAAGGTATAGATTTTGATGAAACATATGCTCCTGTTGCTAGACTAGAATCAATTCGAATTTTATTATCTTTTGCTGGTTTCATGAATTTTATACTTTATCAAATGGATGTTAAAAGTGCTTTCCTTAATGGGTTTATTAAAGAAAATGTTTATGTTAAACAACCACCAGGTTTTGAACATGAACAATTTCCAGATCATGTTTATAAATTAAAAAAAGCTTTATACGGTCTTAAACAAGCACCTCGTGCCTGGTATGATCATCTTAAAACTTTTCTTTTAGAAACAGGATTTGAGATAGGTAAAGTAGACACTACCTTGTTTATTAAGAGAGTTAAGAATGATATCTTAATCATACAAATATATGTTGATGATATAATCTTTGGTTCTACTAATAATAATCTATGTCAAGAGTTTGCTAACACCATGAAAAATGAGTTTGAGATGAGTCACATGGGTGAACTCAATTATTTCCTTGGACTTCAAATTAAACAGTCCTCAAATGGCATATTTATTAATCAAGAAAAATATGTAAAGGAATTACTCAAACGGTTTAACATGGATAGTACAAGTAGTAAATCCACACCTATGGCTACTACTACAACCCTTGACAAAGATATATTAGGTAAGAGGGTTGATTAAAAACTCTATAGAGGTATGATTGGTTCACTCTTATATATTACCGCAAGTAGACCAGATATTATGTTCAGCGTATGTTTATGTGCTAGATATCAGTCTAGTCCTAAAGAGTCTCATTTAAAAGCTGTGAAACAAATTTTAAGATACATTAAAGGCATATCTAATTATGGTTTATTTTATCCAAGCACCGATAATTTTCAACTTTTGTCGTATAGTGATGCTGATTTTGCTGGCAGTAAAACTGATCGCAAGATCACTAGTGGGACATATCACTTTTTGGGACATTCACTAGTTTCTTGGTGCAGTAAAAAGCAAAATTCAGTATCTCTATCAACTACAGAAGCTGAATATATCGCTGCAAGTTTGGCATGTGCACAAATCTTGTGGATGAAACAAACTTTATTAGATTATGGTATTTCCTTTGAAAAACCTTCAATTATGTGTGATAATACCAGTGCAATTAATCTATCTAAAAATTCGATTCAACATTCACGTACGAAACATATTGATATTCTACATCATTTTCTACGTGATCATGTTTTAAAAGGAGATATATCTTTAGACTTTATCTCTACTGATAAACAAGTAGCAGATATCTTTACCAAACCCCTTAAAGAAGATACTTTTATTAACTTAAGAAGAGAACTAGGAATATGTAATTTTACTGATATTTGTTGAAAATTTCATCTGTTAGGTCGACTGTGTTCATATTAAGTCGACTGTACAGTATTTTTTTTTATATATACTTATTTTGTTCTCTGAACAGTCGACTAATCCTTTTTCAAGTCGACTGATCAGTAGATATAAAAATTAAGTTTCTTCTCGACTAAGTCGACTGCTCTACACTATCAGTCGACTGTCGCGAGTTAATCTGTCTTCAGCGACGACTCATCAAACAGTTTCTGAGATAAATGTTTATCTTCTTTTCACCCATGACCTCTCCATCAGCCGTTGATCTCTTTCTCCTTCAATCACAGCCGTCTATCCTCAGTTAAAAACCCTTCTTCACAGCCTCCTTCTTCACTTTTACCTTTACCCCCAAATTCGAAACCCTGAGGCCAGAGAAGAAGAAGAAGTCGACTGCCGTGCTGCTGCTGCTCGACTCCTAGTTATTCTCTCTCTTCCCTCTTGGTAAAATCTTCCCTACACTCCTTTCTAATGGCACCCAAACATTCTAAAAGATCTCATGATGCTAGTTCATCATCTCAGGATTATTCCCAATATCTTTTGAGTCCTGATCTATTAGAACGGTGGTATCTTATGTGTAGCATTGTCATTTTTCCAGGAAGATTTGTCAATTTTAATGACTTAGATAGGTTTAACCTAGTTCCGCTTTTCCAAAATTGCAGTCTTTATGAATATCTATCTTTAGTCAATCAACCCGATTATTATCCCCAACTTATCTATCTTTTTTACACGAACATGAGAGTTGTTCAAAAGAAAGATGGAGATGTTGTTATCCGTTCCTCAGTCAAAAATACTAAGATGACACTCACACCCGAGAGAATAAATCTCATAATAGGTATTGATGACGAGGGACTAGATCTAGGTGAAATTATCATGGTTGATTTATCTGTTTTGTCTAAAATATTTTTACCCAATCATGGACCCCCAATGACTAGTAAAAATATAACACCTGTTGCAAAATTGGTTGCAAGAATACTTGCTTATAACATTCTTCCCAAAAGAGGAAGTTATGATCAGTATTTTATGGAACTGCAACAAGCTGTTTATGCCATTTTTGATAAGATTGTCATAAATTGGGGTCGTGTCATTTTTTCCAAACTTGAACAAAATCATACTCATTTCTTACCTTTTGGAGGTCTCCTTACCCGTGTTTTTCAGGCTTATGATATTGATCTCGACTCCGAGACCAATGTCGTTAAGCACTATGAATGCTTCGATCGTGCTAGTTTAGCCCGTATGAAGTTTCTTGACCCTCCTCCTAGAACTTCCCATAGGTCTCCTCCTCCTTCACAAGTACCTTTAGCATCTTCTGCTAGACCATTAGCATCTTCTAGTTCATCTCGTCCTCATGCTAATTATGAAAATCCATCTACTCTTGATCAATGTGTCAATTACCTTATGGAACATTCACTCTCTGTTGATTCTCAGCTTGACTCTCTTGACTCCAAAATTACCCACCTAACCAACCTCTTTACTTCTCAATTTCCCCCTCCATCTCAAGCTGCTGATGAAGACTCGGAAGACGACGATTGATGATTTTTTACTTTTATTTTTCATCTGTATTTTTCCTTATTAATTTGCTGTTAGTTTATGTATGAGACAGTTATTTCTGTGTTTATTTATGCAAAAGACTGGTTATTTTTTGTTTTTTGTTGATGACAAAGGGGGAGAAATACCTCTTATTTATTTACATGTTCTGTTCTGTGTGTTTATGTGTTTATACTATGTTCTGTGTGTTTCACTGTGTTCTGTGTGTTTATTTATTTATTCACTGGTAAGTCGACTAATACAATCATAAGTCGACTGATATTACTGTATTTGTATTTTTCAAGTTGTGTACTATGTTTATTCTTTTTTCTGTTCAGTCGACTGCTTCCTTTATAAGTCGACTGATCCAATCTATTTTATGATACATCTTTATGTATGCATATTGCGTTTTTAATAGGGGGAGCATACCATTTCTATGCTTGTTATTATCAGCTATTGTGTTGTCATCATCAAAAAGAGGGAGAATGTTGATTCTTGATTTTGATGATCACAACACACTGCACATGTATCTATGCTATACTTTAATTGCAGGTGCTATACACAAAGGACTCACTACTATACAGCTGAACAAATGAACAAGCACAAAAAGTTCAAGAGATAAATACAATGATTAAAGCTTCATTCAAGACTCAAGACTCAAGCCAAGACTCAAGCCAAGACTCAAGCTTAAAAGTGTCAATTATAGTCATGTCTTGTAAACAATGTAATCTTATTTTTGTTGAGTCTTAGTATGATGTAAAGCCTTGTCACACACACATACACTCACTATTTTACAATGTGTGTTTTTCAAAACATCAAAAAAGGTCAAAACAGTTTGAAATAGTTTAACTGTTGAGTCCCAGTCGACCGATGCTTCTATCAGTCGACTGTCAGTACAAAACTGTTTAAATTTATTCAAACTCTGATAAGTCGACTCATTATGGCAACCCAGTCGACTGTTCGAGTGCTTTTGACCGTTTTCTGTTTTTAAAATCATTTTTCAAATTCAAAAGCTCTTAGATCCGTTGGTTGACAGTTGGAATAACTGTCTCCCAACGTCCAGAAATTCTAACTCTATAAATAGAGTTCAGAATTCACTGAAAAAGATCTAACAACATTTTTAAACAACTCCGAGCATTCTTTGAGAATTTCTAAGTGTTCAAGAGACAAAGCTTTCAAGTTCTAAGTTTTTGGTTCTCTACACTCAGTCCAGTATAACATCGGAATTCGTTCTGGACTGGGTATAGAAGTCGACCTCTTTTTAGCCACGTTCTACATCACATTACACCAACAAGGCTATAGATTGACTGTAAATTTTTTATTGTTTTCTTTTTGCTCTCGGTTGGAGAGTTAGACTCTAGGGTGTAGAGTCGGTCGTTTCACTCTTGGTGGTAGAGTGGGTCTGCTTTCTCTGGTTGAGAGAAAGGACTACGGGTTAGACAAGGTTGTTGTCTGAACGTCGTAGGGTATTCTTGTAAACTTGTTTTTCAAGAATAGTGGAAATCTTAAGTGGGTTGCTTGGGGACTGGATGTAGGTCGGAAGGACCGAACCAGGATATATCGTGTGTACTCTGTGGTTGTTTCTCTTGAACTTGCATTTACTTTTTTCTGTTTGTTTAAGTTCTGTGAAATTTGTCTGGACCGTCGACTCAGCACATTATCAGTCGACTGGTCAGTCTCGTATCTTTGAATATTAACTGTGTCATCAGTCGCCTGTCTCAACTTTAAGTCGACTACACAGAGTTGTTTGAATTTTCTTTTATTTGGTCATCTCAGTCGACTGGTTCACTCCTAAGTCGACTTCACCGAAGAAAAATTCTTTATTCCGCAGTTTATTTTAATTAACACTATTCACCCTCCTCTAGTGTTTGTTGCCTCGCCTACAGGATCCAACAATTATTCGTACAAAAGAAGGAACTAACATGCTATGCTGCAGAGTTTACTCGGCTCAGTCGCTTCGCTCCTGCCTTAGTACCCACTGATGAGGATAGAGCTCACAGATTCCAGTTGGGCTTGAGTTTTCCCCTCCAGGACCGATTGGCTGCTCTTTGGCTTCGTGCCTATGCCGACGTTCTGGATGCTGCTCGGATCCAGGAGCAGACCCTTAGCAGGTCAGGTGTTCCCCAGCGGACTGTTTTGCACCCTGTTGTAGTTCGGCCTATCGGAGGAACTATTCGGAGGCCAGTTCTGCCTCCTCCCCGCGAGTGCACAGCCGTACGCACCTGTTGTTCTGAGGACTGTCGAGGCTTGTGGCTATTGCCATAAGGTTGGGCATTCACAGCGGGACTGCAGGGTAGCTAATCGACTATGTGTTGCATGTGGCAGCAGTGATCATATGATTCGGGATTGCCGCATGAGTAGGGCAGCTGTTCAGGCTGGAGGTGTTCCCAAAAGTATATTTTTGTATATTTTCTGTATTTAAAATTTTCGCAAATTATTTTTCCGGTTTTCAAATTTCTTTGGTCAAACTATATTGTTGGATCTCCTATTCAAAATTGTTTTCGTTCAAAAATTTTATTTGTGACTATCTTATATGATTTTTATATTGTAATACAATTCTTATATTTTGTTATTATTTCTCTTATTATTGTTATTATTAGTAGTATTGTTTTTATTGTTATTTTCGACTAGTTATTAAAAATCCACTTTTATCTTCTAACTGTATTTGTTGTATTTTAAATAAATTATATTTTGTAATGCAAATTGCATTTTATTATGAACAATATTTTTATTGGTTAATTTATTTTTCCTATTGAATTTTTAAAAGCCTATTTATTACCCAAATCCTATTAATAACCAAATACCCATTTATTATTACCCATACCTGTTTCCTATTTAACTATACCTATTTAACCCAACACCCTGTTTTAGCTAACCTAACCCATCTGCACACCAAACCCGAAACCCACTAAAACATCCTACCCTGTTTACTTATAACCCTAAATCCTACCCTATATTTATAACCCATCAAGCCTGTTTATATTCCTATTAACTCAGCCGCTACTATTTCCTCATCCCTGTTCTTTAACCTCCCGACTTTTCAACTACCCCATCATCTCATCTCTCTACCCTGGGTGTCTCCCCTACCTCTGCTCTCCCGACCACCCTCCGGTAGCCCTGCATCCCCGATCACGACGCCAGCGCAGTCTTCCTGTCGCGGCGCCTCCGAACAGCAGTAGCTAGTCGCGCCGCTTAACAGCCTCGCGACCTCCGCAGCGCGACCAGATGGCGACGCCAGCCCATGCACTGCATCGCCCTGCCTCTCCGGCCCACCTTGCCACCCCCTACCCGGTCTTCCCACTTCCTTTCGGCAGCCCCCGACGCTGCACTGCCCTGCAGGCCAGCAGCCAGCAACAGCGCGGCATTGCCGTCGTCGACTGGCCTGCCACCTCCGCGCCGTGCGCCCCGCTGCCGCCGTGTGCCGCCACCGATGGTCGCCAAGCCTATGCAGCCCCATAGCCTATGGGTGTACTGTTTGATATTGGTTTGATCATCTTTGATGTGAGACGTTCGATTCTTGATCTTGGCTGTGATCTTGGAGTTTTGATCTTGTTGATTGTGAGCCGTTCGTTTGGATTGTGATCTCATCCATCATCTTGATGATCACTTTGATTATGGACCGTTGGATCACATTCTCATCATCTTGGAGTTCTTGATCACACTGATTGGTGGCCGTCCGATCGTCGATCTGACCTGATCATCATCATCATCATCATCAAGATATTGATCACATCTTGATCTTGATCTTCGATCAGAGTCGTCCAATCTAATCCGATCGCCTTGATCTCATGATCTCAGCTGTCTGATCATGTTCGTGGGTTATATGTTCTTTGGATTCCTGATCTTGTTCGTGTTCGCTTGTTCGTGCCCGGAAATATGTTCCTGTTATTCTTGCTCTTTGCTCCTTTGGATTCGTTGTCTTCCAGTCAAGTAACTTGTACTCCAATTCATTTGTTTGATACAAGTCCCAAAGTTCACCTATAGTGTAGTTGGGTCTAGAGACAACTCTTGATTGTGTTTTTCTTGATGAATTTTGTCTCTATTGTGATAATTTGGCCATAGATTACTCACGACACCATATGGACATGATTAACCTAGGATTCACCAAATTCTTGATTTTTGAACATGTATGTGAGACTTGTATGTAAATTTGTATTTTGATTGAGACCCATATGATATATTTGATGTGGACATGTTAATAACCCTAATTCATGATATTTAGACACTTGGTAGACTCGATTTCATATTTGGATGTGTTTGGATCAATTTTCTTAATTCTATGTTGATTTGGTTTTTAGGGGAAAAATCTGTGTTTTTGGCACTGTTCTGTTTTGTTTGCTATTTTCGACTTGGTTAATGTCAGTATCTTGATTTCGGTATAAAACATGAGTTTTAGAGAATTTCGTCTATTTTCAAACCCCTCTGACCTTGCTTGGTTTTGATTTCTTATGACTGATTTATGACTGTTTTAGTACAGAGGTGTCGACGTTTCCAGATTCTGTTTTTCCTTAATTTTGATAACAAACTATTTTCAAGAACCATGCTATGCACATTATTTTGATTTGAAAATTTGGCCAGTGTTTTCTTTATTAAGTTAGGGATTATCCAGAATTTTGGTGAATTTTATTGACAAGTTTTATGTGATGTTTCATGCTCGTTTATAAAATCTATACGTGCTGTATTTTGCTCGTTGTTCTGTAAAGAATCCTATTTTCACTATGATTTCCTATACTGTATGAAAAATATTTGTGAAATGTGAAAGTTAGTATATTTTATCTATTTTTATATCCCTTTGGCGGAATTGGATTTCGTTTCACTGGTTGCGAGAATCTTAGTTTTCGTACAGCAGTATTGGGAATTCCAGATTTGCCAAACTATGTTTTCTTGATGTTTACTTATTTTTGATTACTGAACAAATTTTAATAGAATATTATGAAACTTTATATTTTGATTCTAGACATACAGAGGAATACCCCAGATTTTTCCTGAATTTATTTGAGAGGTTTTTGATGCGGTTTCTTGACTGAGAATTCGTTTTCCTGATTTCTGACTGAACATATTTTCTGGATTCAACCCTGTTTTGAGTTAAGTAAGATGTTGTGAATTACTATATGACTTATTTATATTCGCTGGATTTGTGTGGGAGTCAATTTTCCAGATCCTTCGACGGATCCAGATTTGGATGTTTGTAGTAGCGGAAATCACTGTTTTAGTTCAACACTGTCTTGCTGTCCTGAATTAGAAAACTAGTTGTTTCACCCTGTTATGTGTTATCTTGTACCTGTACTTATTTATCTTGCACCCTGAACCTGATACATGTGTAATGCCCTGATTTTTCAATTTATAAAAAATTATTTATTTTGTACGTAGTGTGCACGTGCAATATTTTTGGTTAATATCTTCATCAAGATGAGTAAAGATATTTTAATATGTGCTTTTAATTATTTTATACAAAAGTCTTCTTTCAATTAGACAAAAAAGCCTTTTCTTTTAAAAGCCCAAAGTTAATTAAATTTATCATTTTTTTTATTTTGGCCCATAAACTAAAGCCCATGGATTAATCTATTTTTTATACGACTTGTCATGTAGAATACAATTTAAAGACTATTTTATTTTTATACAAAAATTTTATGTACAATTTTTGGGCCTAGTTGCATGCACGTGCACTACGTGTACACGTGCAAAATGCACTCTCCTATGTAGGCCGGTTACATTCTTTGGAGGGAAACCCAAATTTTTGAGTGGTGATCATGATGTGGTGGTTACTTGGTTGTGGGTAGTTATTGCAACTCCTACTTACATCCTAGCCTTCCATCTTACAACCAACCAATTGATCCTAGCCCTCCATTCTCCTTGATTTTTAGTATAAATACCCCCCCATGGCTAGTTATTCTTGTGCAAAACTATTCTCTTCCAAACTTATAGTCTATTATACATTATCTAGTAGTTATTTTTGTAAGTTAAAAGATTGAGTTGTGTATGGGAGTTGTGCTTGCTTTCAATCAAAGAAGGAGAGGCCGGCTAGCAAAGGAGGAGCTCACGGTTTGGGTGCTCGGGCTTGGCTTGTGTGCGCGCTCCTAGGAGGAGAAGTATTCGGTTGCAAGGACTTTTGTTTAGGGAGTTGCTAATTGTGTTTTCTCTCCATACAAGGTGGGTAGATTTTCCCTATTTCTAAATTAGAAATGCATGTTAGATATGAATGAATGAAGCGTGAAAATGATTAAGAAGAGCACACTTTAATTGGAAAAAATGACTTCTTGAATGATTGAAATGTGGATATACAAATTTATATGTGGTTCTATTATTTAAGTTGTATGTGAATTGATTAGAATCATGGATTAATTGATAAAAACACATTATTACTATCAAGAATTACATACAAAAGTTAGTAGTTTGATAATACCATTTCTTGTGTTAAATAGATCTTTTGTGTTAATATGGGCATGAATAATTTAAAATATGTGTTGTATGTTGGATAAATGGTTAAAGACAGAGAATTAAGGTGAAAATTTATTGATAAAGAGATTAGAATACTAAATGCGAAGAAATGTCGAAAGAAGAAGAAATGTAATATTATAATGTGGAATTCAAATTAGTTACATGAAAATATGTTTTAATTATTACAAAAATTATTTTGCTCATACTGGTATGTAAATTATGTGTGGAAGAATTAATCTAGAGTTGTACAGTATTTTTTATGAAAACCAAATGAAATGGGGACTAGTTGAACATCGAAATGTTCAAAATAACGGAGAGTATGGGTTAAATGAAATTGGAATTATACTAGTGACAATTTGAGCACGTAGCTCAAGTGGTCGGGGGTTTTCTTCCGCTACAGTGTGCGGCTGGGTCTCTTGAGGTTGTTGGTTCGAATCCCTGGTCGCCATACTTTTATTTCGTTCTTTTTTTTAAAACAAGAATAGCAGCAGCCGAGAGCTCTTATGGCTCTCAGCGTCTTTTTATGACGCCAGTAGCATTCAGCCTAGTGGTTGTGGCTTTCGGTTGGGTTTTCTGTGGTGCTGGGTTCGAATCTTGTCCTCGGCAAGATTGAAAAACATTTTTTTTGAGGGTTTTAGTGCTCAAAAAATTATGAGAAAAATATGGTTATTCTTCTAAAAATATAAGGGACTTTATAAAAATGATTTGGGAATTATTTGCATGAAATAAACTATGCTTTGAGAATAAAATGCATAAATAGAACTATGGTTCTATATGTATACTTTGTGAAAAATTATACCTTGCAAAAAGAACTTGAAATGAAGGATTAGAAGATTAATATAGTAAAGATTGAAGTGATATTATGTGATGGATGTGATTTATTCCTAATTGAGAATAGTATGAAAAATATGAATGGTGAATATTCGTTAGTGATGTAAAGTATTTCTCATTTGAGGATAATGTGACAACTATGAAATGTGAATTATTCTCGTTGGAGAATAGTGCGACAAATTATGATGCGTGAATATCCATCTTGATTGAATACTAGTGATGTGGGTTTTAATGTGAAAATAACAATTCATGAGTTTTATGACGAATAATTAAAATTCATGTATAGTTATGGACTATTGAACAATTTAGAAATCATGATTGGAAAAGAGAAATGCTATTTGAGTATGATAACTCAACATAATGAATTTATGAATTGGAAATGCTCATTTGGAAATTGTGAATTGGAATTGAAACGAAAGAGTAGCTAAGTCTCCCTCGGCATTTGGAAAGAAATGAAATGAAAAATTGAAATAAAAGACCAAGGTTGGTCATGTTTGAATGAATGAATAAGTCCGGTTTAGTGGAGAGGCTAACTCTAGAGCTTTGAATTTTTGTTCATGATTCTAATAAAAACTAAGGATTAGTGCATAGTGAAGATGTGATGAAAGTGAGAGAAAAATACGAGTATGAGAACTAGGATTTACGGTGCGGGTGTGTGAGCCACAGAATGCATGCTTGATGAGTCAAGACATGGCGTGGGCATAACTCAGTAATGATCGGACTCTAGCCACGCTTGTGGGATGTTTGGTGACTGTAAAAGGATCGTGTGCCATGAAGTGAGGCTGAATTGCCACAGAATGCATGCTTGATGAGTCAAGACATGGCATGAGATTCCCCTCCAGAATTTTCTGTACACGAGCTTGTACTCATAGATCATCTAGGATACTCACCATAGTTACAGTAGTAGATTAAGTCATGGCGAGGGATTGAACCCTACAAAGATGAAGAACGATTAAGAGGCTTGCCCTCGGACCTATGTAGTATGGGATGCATAGAATCCGAACAAGTGTGCATTAGTGTCATATTATATAAATAACTGCATTAAGGACTAAGTGCACAATCACAACACGACATCAATAGGGTAGTCCCTTTAGTTTGAATGTGACAAGTTTGTGTTTGCTAAATATGGAAAATAAGTTATACTATTTCTGGCATAGAGAGGATGGCCGTGTATAATGATCGTCGGTTGAATAAACTGACGTACCCACAGTCTTATATGCAGGTAAATGGCTTGATACAGATTAAAGAGGAACAAATGCTTAAAGATTATTCAATGTTGTTGTACATTTGTTTCATTGTTGTAAATTTTACTTTCGCTGTGCAATGTAAAGTGTAATATTGATGTAAACTCTGATGTAAAGTGAAAAGTTTAAATTTCCTTGTAAAATTGTACTAAAGGAAGCGGAAAGATCCTGTAGAACATCTCGAATTCAGTGTATTTGGGATTCGGGGCGTTACAACATGTTTATACACTATTATCCTTTCTTTGTTTTTGCGACACATACATGCATGCCTAATTAATAATAAATAACCAAGCCCGGGTTTAAGGGAAAGATCTAATAGTGGATAATTCAGAAACGTGTACTCGGAAGGGGGCTCGTGTTTCCCATATTTGGAATTTGGTATATAATTTGGATTATTTGTAATTTGGTATATGATTTGGATTATTTGGAATTTGGTATACGATTTGGATAATTTGGAATTTGGTAAATAATTTGGATAATTTGGAATTTGGTATATGATTTGGATTACTTGTCCCTGAGTACACTGCCCTCTATGGTCCTCTACGAAATCTAAAGCAAAACTGTTTGTTGTAGCAACCATGTGTTATAATATGGGGCGCATGAAGTGCTACTTAGATAATAATAACTACAAGACTTGACACATGAGACCTGAACATGATACTTGAACATGATGCATGCTTGCTTGATACTTGATTACATGATACATGAGACTTGTTTACATGACACTTGATACATGATTACTTGACACTTGATTTAAGCCATTTACACTTGTTCACTTTTGCCATGCTAGTTTTTTATTTTGGACATCATTATTATACCATGCTAGGTTTGTTACTTAGATTCACCCATTTCAAGTACTTGTATCCTACATTATAAGTGGTCCGTAACTTGCAATTGACGGGTACTTGTTTTTTTCTTTCCCTCTTTCCTGCATTCGTTGAATTGCAGATTTTGGAGAATAGGTTCCAGATGGTATAGGCGAGATGAAGTATTAGTGCTGGATTTTATCATTATTATTTTTGTAGTTGCTTGAACAATAATTGTATTTATGTATTTGGATTTATTCTTGTATTTGGGCAATGTGACCCAGGATTATTTGTGTATTTCAGACCATGACTATTTGAGATTAATATATTTTATTTCAAGTATTTTTGTTGGTATTTGGTTCATATGTGCATGTGGTTGACTCTTCTAGCTTCCGGCTCTGATTATATTGTGATATGTTGTAAAGATTCTTGAACAACTTATGGATGATGAAAATCATTCGCTGGGCTTTTGTCGCGTATCCGTATTCCGTATTCCGTATTCCTTTTTGAGAAGCAGGGCGTGACAGGAGGTACCGTTCAGCAGGGAGCATGAGCTCGTGGTCAGGGTAGATCGCCTCTTCCACCGCAGAGGCAAACCTTTGAGCAGAGGCGTGTGGCCCCTAGAGGAGGTCATACTGGGAGTCATGGTCAGGCTTATAACCTGACAATCGAGGAAGCGGAGGTAGCTGTTGGAGTGGTTGCAGGTATATCACAGTAGTTGTACTAATCATTTTTTCTTTATTTCAGTTTTATGCATGTTATTTCCTTCTTTTGTACGATTATTCGTGAATATATCCTGCTAGCATCTTATCTTTTTGTTTGATCATCTTCTAGGTGTTATTTTAGTCTTCTCCCTTCCAGCTCATGTTTTGTTTGACTCTGGTACTACCCAGTCTTTTATTTTCTCCCATTTTGTTGATCAGCATAATTTGGCAAGCGATGCTATGCCCCCAGCTTGGGACATCATCACAGGTGGAAATGTTATTCTCTGTTCTAAGGTATGTAAGCAAAGCCCGTTATTGATTAGTGGTGTGGATTTCTTGGCTGATTTGATTGTGATTCCCAATTCTGGTTTCGATGTCATTCTGGGCATGGATTGGTTGGGTGTTTCTTGTGCCATAATTGATTGCTGAGAGAAGAAGGTGACTTTCAGGCTTTCTTGTAAACCAGAGTTTGTGTTCCATGCGGGTGAGACACCGTCAGGGCGTGTCAAGAACTCGATGGACCCTAAGGCTGTTTTGTTGTGTCATTGGGCTCTGATGGGGTTGTTGCACCCTTAGTTGTGCTGGATTTCCTTGATGTCTTTCCTGAGGATTTACCCAACTTACTGCCAGACCAAGATATGGAGTTCAGCATTGATGTTCAGCCAGGTACAACGCTTATTTCCAAGAGTCCGCATCGTATGGCATCGGTTGAATTGGCGGACTAAAGGTGCAAGTTCAGGAGCTGCTTGATAAGGGTTTTATCAGGCTTAGTGTTTCACCTTGGGGAGTCCCAGTTCTGTTCGTCAACAAGAAAGATGGTAGCCGCAGACTTTGCATTGACTACAGAGAGTTGAACAATATCACTGTAAAGAAACGGTATCCATTGCCGAGGATTGATGATTTGTTCGACCAACTGGGAGGTGCTTCGATGTTCTCAAAGTTGGATCTTCGTTCCGGGTATCATCAAGTTAAAGTGAAGTCAGAAGATGTTAGAAAATGGATTTCCGAATGAGGTACGGGCATTATGAGTTCTTAGTGATGCCTTTCAGAGTTACTAATGCACCGACTGTGTTCATGAGTCTGATGAACAGAGTGTTCTCGCCGTTCTTAGATCAGTTTTTCGTGGTCTTCATTGACGACATATTGGTGTTTTCTCGGAATAGGAAAGATCATGCTGAGTATTTGAAGGTTGTTCTGCAGACTTTGAGGGAGAACCAGCTGTATGGGAAGCTCAATAAGTGTGATTTCTGGCTGGATCGGGTTGTTTTTTTAGGCCACATTATTTCTGGTGCTGTTGTTTCTATGGATTCGTCGAAGATCTCTGCAATCAAGAACTGGCCGATTCCGAAGTCTGTTTCTGAGGTGCGAAGTTTTCTTGATTTACCCGGGTATTATCTGAAGTTCGTTCAGGATTTCTCGACGATTGCTGGGTCTCTCACCAGTTTGACGAAGAAAGAGCAAAAGTTTGATTGGGATGAATCTTATGATGAAGCTTTTGCCGAGTTGAAGCATCGGTTGACGTCAGTGCCTGTGTTGACTATACCCGACAGTTTGGATGGTTTTGTGATCCATTGTGATGCATCGCGTAGAGGTCTGGGAGCAGTGCTGATGCAGCAAAGCAGGGTTGTCGCTTATGCATCGAGGCAGTTGAGACCTCATGAGAAAAACTATCCCATGCATGATCTGGAGCTTGCGGCCGTAGTTTTTGCCTTGAAGTTGTGGAGGCATTATCTGCTTGGGGATGGAGTGGAGATATTTAAAGATTATAAGAGCCTCAAGAATATGTTCACATAGAAGGAATTGAACATGAGGCAAAGAAGATGGTTGGAAGTGATGACAGACTTTGACATCAATTTGCAATATCACCTAGACAGAGTGAACTTGGTGCCTGATGCTTTGAGTAAGAGGCCTGCCGCTATGTTCCTCACCAAGCAGAAGTAATTAGTGGAGAATATGAGGAGGCTGGAGTTAGATGTATTGCTTTCTGGTTCAGCTCAGCAGTTCATGATGTTGCAGTTGCAGTCTTCCTTGGTAGAGCAAATTAAGGAAGCCCAAGTGGGTGACCGGCCATTGCAGCAGTTTCGAAGTGAGGTGGAAGCCGGTTTGAGATCCAATTTGGTCATTCATGCTGATGGGTCACTTCGTTTTGGCTCTAGGTTATGTGTACCTAGAAGAGAAGTCAGGCAGAAGCTACTTGAGGAAGCTCATCGGTCACCATATTCTATTCATCTAGGTGGTACCAAGATGTACAGGGACTTGAAGCAATATTTCTGGTGGCATGGTATGAAGAGGGATGTGGCTAGATATGTCTCTTAGTGCCTGATCTGTCAGCAAGTGAAGACAGAGCATCAGAGGATCATAGGACTTTTGCAACCTCTTCCAATTCCAGAGTGGAAGTGGGAGAATATCACGATGGATTTTGTGACAGCTTTGCCAAGGAGTCCCAAGGGTTATAATGCTATCTGGGTGATAGTGGATTGGCTGACGAAGTGTGCTCACTTCATTCCTTTCCGAGTGGGTCAGTCCATGGAGAGTTTGGCTGAGAAGTATGTTCAGGAGGTTGTCCGTCTGCATGGAGTTCCTGTCAGCATCGTATCGGATAGAGATACGAGATTCAGGTCTCAGTTATGGGAGAGTCTGCAGAAGAGCTTGGGTGCTAAGTTGAGGTACAGTACAACGTTCCATCCTCTGATGGATGGGCAGTCAGAAAGAACGATTCAGACCCTAGAAGACATGTTGAGATCCTATTTTCTTCAGTTTGGAGGTTTGTGGGAAGATCATCTTCACTTAGCCGAGTTCTCTTAATATAACAGTTACTAGGCGAGTCTTAAGGCTGCTCCATTTGAGGCTTTGTAAGGGCACAAGTGTAGATTGCCGGTCTGTTGGGATGATATCTGCGAGAGGAAGCTTTTGGGTCCTGAGTTGATCACGAAGACAGTTGATGCCGTGGCTCAGATCTGAAAGCACTTGCAGGCTGCTTAGGATAGGCAAAAGAGGTGGGTTGACTGTCACCGTAGACCTCTAAAGTTGGTGGCAGGCGACCATGTGTTTCTCAAGGTATCCCCTTGGAAAGGTGTTATCCGATTTGGAGGTGGGGGCAACTTGAGTCTCCGGTTCATCGGTCCATTCGATATTATGGAACATGTGGGTAAGGTAGCTTACAGGCTCGCGTTGCTGCCAGCTTTAGCTGGTGTTCATGATGTATTCCATGTTTCTCAGCTTAGGAAATACATTAGGGATGGCAGTCATGTGATTAACTACTCAGACTTGTCTGTGAGGACGGATTTGTCCTGTCAAATTCAGCCAGTCTCTATCTTAGACCGTCGAGAGAAGGTGTTGAAGAATAGTGTCATCAAGTTGGTTCGAGTTTCTTGGAATCCTCACTCGCTAGGTGAGTCAACTTGGGAGTTGGAGGAGGAAATTCGGGAGAAGTTTCCTCACTTGTTTGAGTAGCTGTTTTGCTTTGTTTTGTTTTGTTTCGGTGTTCACCCTATGCACCACTTGTAACCCCTATTTTTTTTATTTTGGATTTTATTATATTATATTTTCTTTTCTTGATTATTGTCTTTGAATTCCTTTTAATAATAAAATTTTGCTTTTCTTGGGTTCATTATTCTCTTTAGATCATTCCGTACTCTTTTGGCTTGAATTCTGCTATTTTTTGGCTCATTGCAAATTTTGCTCTTCGTGTTTTGAGTTTGAATTGTTTAGCTATATGTTCATCTCTTCGATTTATATTTATTCATCTCTGCTTGGAGCCTAAACCTGTATCCTAAACTCATTAACCCGCAACCCAAAATCCCAACTTCTTAATTACCCTATAAATACCCATATAAACCCTAATTTAATATAACCCTAATATCTTTCTCTCTCCCTTACTGCCATTCACCCCCCCTCTCTCTATTTCGTTTCAAACCCATCCCGCACCTCCGAAGCCACCCCATTCTCCTCTTCCGTTCTCCGACCACCACCTCTCCTCGTCGACCGCGTCTCGCCTTCACCCTATCCCTCGACCCCATCATCCATCGCCTGCACCTTCCAATCCACCTCGTCGACCACCTCGATCCCTCCCCGCTGTCCCCCACAACCACTGAAGACCCCTCGCCCCTCGTCGTCGTCGTCCAGAGCTCGAATCCCCATCGTCCTAATTTCCTATGTTTTCGGTGCGAAACAGAGTGCCGCCGTTTCCCATCGCTGCGTCGCTGCTCGATCGCAATGCCACCACCAGTCACCCTGAGCACCCTCGCAGCCCCTCGCTCTCGTCGTTGCCGTCACTTCTCGACTGGGAGCGCCGTTAGTCCCTCACTGCATTCTCTCTCTCTCTCTCCGTCGATGTTGTGAAAAAGGGGATCAGTTTCGTTGTTGTTTGCTGTTCGTGAAGGGGATTGGATTTCGATCGTGTTTGTTGTTCTGGAGAGTTGGGGATCTGCTGATTGTGTGTTTTACTGTATGGGGCGTTTGCACGTAGCTCGCATGTGTTTTCGAGTTCGCGATTCGTCCCCCGAGATTCTTATCCCGTTATTCTAAATATTTGAATCTCTCATCTAAAAGGAAAGTCTCTTCTTGAACTAGTTTATTGTTTCGTTCAAGATTCTTTGATCTCTGTAAGTAGATCCAAAATTTTCTATCGTACTATTATTTGAATTCCGTTAAGTATATTGAGGGTTTACACGAGCTAACCCAATATATGCTTAACATTGTGCCTACATTTTTGATCTAAAACCTAGTCTCTCTTGCACATTGCATATGCACGTATACATGAAAAATAACTAGATCCATGTTATAGAATTGTTGATGAATTGAATATGTTAGATTGAATTGAATTAATGAATTGATTACTATGCCTGTGAAATTGCATCTTAAAACTGGAATTATGCATGTTAAACATCTAGCATCACTTGGATTATTAATTAGCATGAACTATATGGTTGTATGATAAAATTATTGCTTATTCGTATCAAACTATATTCTGGCATGCTGTTTGTTCCTTTTTGTATCAGATTTTCGACCATATTGTTGTTGTTATTTGAAATAACTTTCTGAACATGAATTATAGCCCCATGAATCTATTTTCTAGATATTTTAATGGATCTGAATTCCGTGTTATAATCTGTTAGATATCAGTATTTTAGTACATCTGTGTCTGAATTTTTAGATTCACAAATTTATGCATATCTTTCTGTTTCATAATTAAATATAACATGTTATCAGTAAAATAAAAATATGAAATAAATTTGGCTGAGAATAGACATGTGTAGGAACCACCCTGAATTTTTGTAGATTTAATTGATGAGTTTTCTGACCTAAAACATATAGGCGAACCCAATTTATAACTTGCTGTTTGAACATAAAATCTGAAAAAAATAGAATTTTCACCTTAGTTTCTGTAACTTTTATATGTTGTATATATATTTGCTGGAACCGGCAGAAAGTCTAGTTTCTAGAATTTCTGACGGATCTAGATTTGTTTTTCTGTAGTCACGATAATCTGTGTTTTTGTACAACAACGTCATGCTGTACAGATTGTGTAATTTGTGTTAATTTACTATGTTTGCTTCTTGTTTTGTCTATAATGAGTAGAATTAGACACATAGCATAATACAACATTGACACCTTCTTGCATGCTCACATAGGATAAAATAAAATGATAACAAGCTGGGGTATTATGGGACGACTTGGTCGAACAGTTAGAAATTGTACTCGGTCAGGCCCTACTGCTTGACTTGTACTGACTGATGGCCATAAAATACCGCTTGATAATTATTTTCATTGAACATTAAAATAGATTACTGGGCCGAGTACACGAATCTTGAATTCACCATCACTCTAAATCGTTCACTGTGTGCTTACGCCGAACCTGTCGATTGAAACACAGTAGTACGTGCACTAGATAGGCTAATAAAATGATTAATAACCTGTATTTGACATTTCATGTTTGATCCCGTATAGTGTCATCAACATTGGACTTGAATTGAAACTTTTAATTAAATTCATGATTAAACATAGACACCTTGACATTATTGTCATTCCTTGACCTTGTTATTGACTTTGATCCCGTCCCTTTTTCTTTGATACACATGCTTCCTATTATTCTCTATTTTTCCTCTACTTGTTGTCCATGACTTGCTCTAAGGACATTATTTTCTCTCTTTTTAGATCAAGAGTTTACATGTACTGGAGGAACAATACTAGAAGGAATTGGTGAACAACGATTCTAGAAGATGGAGTACAAGATTAGATTGCTTGAATTAACTTACTGCTAGATTTATTTCTTTGGACATTGTCTTGATATTATATTTTGTTTTTGGGCTTTATGACCCAGAGTTTGTTTTTATCCCAGATATTGGATATTATTATTTGGATTATTTCATTTATTATTGAAGTTGATCTTAGTTTATGTGATTATATCTTCTTGCGTGGTTGTGATTGTTATTTCATATTGTTGAGTTGGTCTCGTACAGCTTATGGATGGTGTTTACATCATTCGCTGGGCCTACGTTACGTACTCGTATTCCGTATTTGGAAAGCAGGGCGTGATAGTAGGACAGACCCGTTTTCGGGTTATTGGGCTTGGAAAAGACCCATTTCCCATTTTCGGACCCTTTATAGGTAAAATTACCATTTTACCCCTGAGAGCTTTAGGATGCGTGCCTGATTTGAATGGTCCTGATTTAATTCTATTTTTACCCATATCGCAAGCCCCACACTCCTGAAGACTGAGTTTCACAGCCTTTGAGGTGTAGTTCGCTTGTTTCTAATGGTTCATAGAATTTATTGGCGTTCTCAGGGACGTTTAGAGCTTAGTAGTAGTATGACGATACTTTTTTGAGCTTGTAAAATATCCAGAATTATTTTTAGAGCATCCTGGATTCTTTGTGAATTTTTACCAATTTTTAATCATTTTCTGAATTTTTATTCACTTTCTGAATTTTAATAATTAATTTTCAAAATGTTTAATTAATTATTCTAAACTAATAATTATTTTTCAGAATTTAAAAAATATTTTTCTGAATTAATAATTATTTTTAAGAATTTATTAATTAATTATTTTGAATTTTAATTAATTTTTCAGAATTTTCAATTAAAGAATTCAATTTAATAATTAAATGAAGGATTTATTATGTCATCTGTCGACGCTCGCATCGGGAGGTAAATCTTTCCCCCCAATTTCGTTCGGATCATCGTTTGTTCGGTGTGTACGGTGAACGTGGCGATGGAGTGGCGGGGAGCTACTGATGAGTGACACGTGACATTGACTGGCGATGTGGCATGATCTGGGTCGTCGATCACGATCGAGCACACATCGGGAGGTAAAAATTTTCCCCCCAATTTCGTTTAGATCACTATTTGTTCGGCGTGTATGGCGAACGTGGTGATCAAGTGGAGGCGATCTACAGATGAGTGACACGTGGCATTGACCGTTGACAGGCAACGTGGCATGATCTGGGCCGTCGATCATGGGCGTGCTCGCATCGGGAGGTAAAAATTTCCCCCCAATTTCGTTCGGATCACCGTCTGTTCGTCATTTGTGGTGAACGTGTGGCGATCTTTCGGCGAACCACTACCGAGTGACACGTGGCGTTGGCCGTTGAATGGTCAATGCCATTTCTCTCATTTTATGATCGGATCATCGTTTGTTCAGGTGGCAAACGTGGCGAACGTGTGGCGATCTTTCAGCGAACCACAACTGAGTGACACGTAGCGTTGCCCATTGACTGGCAATGTGGCATGATCTGGGCCATCGATCAGGATCGAGTGCGCATCGGGAGGTAAAAATTTTCCCTCCATTTTTGTTCGGGTCACAGTCCGTGCGGCATTTGCGGCGAACGTTTTGGCGAACGGTTGCAGTGTCTGGCGAATGCTCATAACACCTGGCGCTTGGTTGTTGCAACACGTGACAGTTTGACTGCTTTGTCGCTTCGTATTTCGATCGTTTGGAGTTCCACACCTCTTGGGATTTACTAGGGCCCATCACGACTCTGGCCCAAGCCCATCTAACTTTGTTATAAATCCCCTCTTCTCATTTCTCATCACTCTCAAAGAAAATTTTACTTCACCGTTTTTAAGAGGTTCCGATGATCTTTCCGTTCTCCGGTGAGGATTCCGACCATGACTATCACATCAGAAGGTAATTTATTTTTATTTTAAGAGATGTCTAGGATATCTTCGTGTAATACCCCGAATTTTCATTTATGAAAATTATTATTTTGTATTATTATTTTGTACATAATGTGCATGTGCAATCTTGTGATATAAATTTTTATAATTATTTTCATTGCATAGACAAATGAGTATACATATATATATATATGCTTTTCCATTATTTTTATTAAAGCCCATTTTTAACAAACATAAGTTTCTTTTATTTTGAGCCCAAATTAATTTATTTTTAAATGTAGGCTAATATGGCCCATTAAATAAAAGCCCATGAGTTTATTTTCCTTTTTAATACAACTTGTAATGTAGACAATTTTTATAGATTATTTTTATAAAGAATAGAATGTACAACTTTTAAAATGGGGGACTATTGGAAACACGTAAATTGCACATGCACGTGTTTTATGCACACTTGTTTGGCCGGATTTGAATGGGAGGGAAAAAGAGAAGTGGAGTTTGTGGGAGGTAGTTTTTGTGATCATGGTTGGTTACTACAACTTCCCCTTAAATCCTAGCCTTTGTTTCTTAACTCCCAGATTAATCCTAGCCTTCTATTTGTCCCAAAATTTAGTATAAATACCCCCCGCCTCCCCAGCCTAGTTATTCTTGCACTCTTCATTCTCCAAACCTATAGTGAAAGAATACAATTATTATCAGTGGATTATTAGTAGGAAGTGAGAATAAAAGATTTAGAGATTGAGAGTGTGTGTGTGCTTGCATCAAGGAGGCCGGCATCATTTTTTGGAGGCTCGGGTTTGCACTTAGGAGGGCTCGGTTTGCACACCAAGCAAGGAGGAGGAGTACTCGTTCGGTAAGCTCGATCTAGGAGGAGAAGGGCTTTTCGTTTAGGAGTTGTTGTGTGATTTTTCTCTCCAAATAAGATGGGTGGTTTTCTATATTTCTAAATTAGATGCCATGCTAGAGTATTGAAATAATGATGCATGAAAGAAACTAATAAGAGTACACTTAATTTGAAAAAGGACTTGCTAGTTGATTAAATGAATGTATGATAGATTGCATGTTAACTTGTTATGAATCTTAATTTTGTGTGCGAATTGTTTGTAGTTATGAAAATATTGAACTGGGATTGTTGATAATGTCAAAATTAAGTGCAAAATGCTAGTAGATGAATTTATCCTTTATGTGCTAAATGGACTATCGTGATATTGTTACTAATGAATAAAATTATCCTATTTGTATTTGGGTTTATGAAAGAGGAAAAAACAGGGTATTAATGTGAATCTTTTTATACCAAGTTGTATGTGAGAAATGTTAAAATAAATTATGAAAAGAATAGTATGCAAATTAAATCATTGCATGTGAAATGTGTATTTAATTACCGAAAAGTTATTTTAAAAACACTGGGGTGTTATTTTAAGTTAAAATATACATTCTGTAGATTTATATAATTTTTGGTGCAAGCAAAACAAAGATAAGAGTTTTTGAACAACGAAATGTTCTAATGAAACAGAGAGTCGAGTTAAATAAAATTCAAGTTGTAGTTGTGACAACCTGAGCCTCGTGGTCGGTGAGCCCTTTAGCGCTACAGTAGCACGGGCATGTGTGTCTTGAGGTCGCTGGTTCGATACTCGTGGCCACATTCTTTTATTTGCGTTTAAAAAATTAACCTAGATCTCGAACAGAGAGTATAAAACCCTCTATCTCCTTTTCATATCATTGAGCACAGTCGGCCTAGTGGCTAGCTTGTGCGGCTGTCTTCTCTGAGGTTGCGGGTTCGATTCTGGGTGCGGCCAGAATGTTATTTTTTTTTAAAAATGATTTTTTTGGGTTTCTTGATGTGTAAAAATTCCGAAAAAAATACCGTTATTATTCTAAAATCATATACGACTTATGAAAGTTAATTGGGTGTTATTGGAATGAAATAAAGTGTATTTTTGAAGTAAAATTGTGTTTGAAACTATGGTTTCATATCTGTATAATTGCATAAAAATGTGATTTCACGAGGTGAATAAGATAAGTATTAAAAAGGAATTTTGGTGAGAGAAAAAATGAATGTGAATTTTTATATGTGTTATTTTGCTAGAAAGTAGCGTGACAAATGGTGATTTGTTAAATTCACTTTGAATAGATGTTTCGTATTATGACTTTAATGTGGAAATAAATATTGGTTATGGAATGCATGATTTAGAATTGAACTCCACGTGTGGTAATGGATTCATGAAAAGATTGGAAATCATGTTATTGAAAAAGAGAAATGTTCTTGAGTATGACAAACTCAGATATGTGAATTTGTGAATTGAAATTGAAAATTAGGGTGTAGCCAAAACTCACACCGGCAAGTAAAAGTGATGAGATATGATTATTAAAATTGAAAAGACCAAGTTTGGGTCATGGAAGAAATAAGACCGGTATTGGTGAGAGGGCTAACTCTAAGAGATTGATTTTGTTAATGATTTCATTAAATTAAGAATTAGTACATAGTGAAGAGGTGATGAAAGTGAGAGAAAAACACAACTATGAGGACCTTGAGTCTACGATGTGGGTGTGATTCACAGTTTGTCTTCACGATGCGTCGTGACATGACGTAGGCACTACTCCAGAATTATCGGGATCTTGGCGACGCTTGTGGGGTGTTTGGTGACTGCGAGAGGATCGTGTGCTATGAAGGAGGTTGAATTGTCCATAGGTTGTCTTCACGATGCGTCGTGACATGACGTGGGATTCCACTCCAGTTTTTCTGTACACGAGCTCGTACTCATAGATCATCTAGGATACTTACCGTAGTTACAGTAGTAGATTAAGTCATGACGAGGGATTGAACCCTACAAGATGAAGAACGAATAAGAGGCTTGCCCTCGGACCTATGTAGTATGGGATGCATAGAATCCGAACAAGTGTGCATTAGTATCATGTAATCTCTACTACTATAATGGGAGAACCCCTTAGTGTAATTTGTCCTCAACCCAAATATTTTCGAAAGTGGACCAGTTATGGACTAACGTTGGTAAATTTTTTTAACCCAAATATTTTCGAAAATGGACCAGTTATGGACTAACTTTGGTAGATATTTTTAACCCAAATATTTTCGAAAGTGAACCAGTTATGGACTAACTTTGGTAAATATTTTCGAAAGTGGATCGGTTTGGTAAATATTTTTCACAGTGGATCGGTTTGGAAATTATTTTCTTTTTACCCTTTTCATTATCCCTTCAATTTTTTTCCCGTGCACGTGTGCACGTGTATTATCCCTACAATTTTTTCCACGTGCACGTGTGCACGTGTATGATACTAGTATATATAACTGTATTAAGGACTAAGTGCACAATCACAACACAACATCAATTGGATATTCCCCATAGTTGATTTGTGAACAAGTTTGTGTTTGTTAAATATGGAAAATCAATTATACTGTTTTCCGGCATAGAGAGGATGGCCGTGTATAATATTTGTCGGTTGAATAAATTGACGTACCCACAGTTTTGTATGTAGGATAAATAACGTGATAAAGATTAAAGGAGAACTGATGCTTAGAGATTATTCAAATATTGTTATAATTTCATTTATATAAATGTTGTAATTTTGCTTCCGCTGTAAAATGTAAAGTGCAAAGATTTCTTGTAACTCTGATATAAAGTGAAAAGTTTTAAATTCCTTGTAAAATTGTACGAAAGAAGTGTAAAGATCCTGTGGAATCTCGAATTCAGTTGTATTTGGAATTCGGGTTGTAACAGAGTGGTATCAGAGCTACGCTTCACACTAGTACATATTTATAAGGACCGACACCCTAGAAGTGGACATTAGAGTGTGTGTTGAGTCTAGAGATTTAAATGTAAGTCACTTACATTTGTGTTGCTCTATGATTTATGCCTCTTCCTCCCTTTTTCGAAGATGGCTGATCACTTCGATCCTGCTGGAGACGATAATTGGCATATCATAGAGGAAGACTATTATCCTGGACAAGCAGATTCCGAGGAAGAATACTACCCAGGGCAAGCAGACTCCGACGGAGAGGAATGACCTGAGTCCCGAGAGATCACTCCACTTCCGGACACATCTGATGATTCTTTTGACGAAGAAGAAGAACTAGTTCCGGGAAATCTCATCGTGTCTCTTCAGAGGCAGGTAGAGACTCTGCGGGAAAGAGTCGGACTATTAGAGGCTCAGCTGGCAAAGCGCAAGGATGATTTTTCAGTTCTCAGTCATCGTGTATGAGAACTCAAGAAGAGGAAAAACATGACCGATGTACTGAAGGAGGAAGTGGAAGAACTACGGGGAGAGCTTCGTGAAGCCAAGAGGAACCATAGGAGTTAGACCGTTGTATCATCTACTGCTTTCATTTTGATGTTAGAAATGTTTTAAATTCGAATGTATAAAGTTTGAAATTTAATGAAATGGAAATGTTGACTTAAAAGTTCATTTTTATACTTCGAATTTAATGGGTCTTTTGCATCAGAATATGGCTGGAAGACGAGCTCGAAATGGCGAAGTTCTGGACTTAGAAACGGAGCTAGCGAGGGTCTATCAGACACTCAATACCGTTGGCATGAATCAGAATCAGGGAAGGGTGTTTGCAAATCTAGTACCCGAAGCAATCAAACTCATGGAATCATTTAAACGAATGAAACTACCGGTGTTTGAAGGAAAGTCAGACCCTGACACGGCTGACAACTGGATTCGGCAGGTAGAGACTATCTTCGAAGTTTTGGAAACCCCGGAAGGCAGCAAGGTGAAGTTGGCGACTCTGCAATTCGAGAAGGATGCGGCTGTGTGGTGGCAGTCAATGAAGCGGATGATGGGAGGCTTGGTTCTTGGCTGGGAGGAATTTTTAGAAGAATTCTGCAGTCATTATTTCCCTTCAGACGTCCAGGAGAAAAAGGCCATGGAGTTTCTGTCGCTGCAACAAGGTGGCATGTCAGTTAGGGAGTATGAGACCAAATTTACTCAACTCTCAAGGTATGCTCCCGAATTGGTGATGGATGAGGCGAAGAAGGCTCGTAAGTTCGAGCATGGGTTGAGGCCGAGCCTGAGATCCAGGATGATACCCCTCGGTATCAGGAGGTTTGACAAGCTGGTCAAGCGAGCGGCAGCCACGGAAGCAGACATGGAACAGTTTCATGTTGTTCGGAATCGGAGGAACAACTGGCAGTCTGGGAAGAGGCCCGCAAATTCTGGAAATTTCAAAGGACAACCATCGGCACAAAGGTTCAAACCGACAGGGGCGAACGCTATCAGTGGGACTGGAGGACCCGAAAATAATGTTGTGAGACCTCCTGCGGTAAATTGCTACAACTGTGGTGAGACAGGACATTACCAATCTCAATGCCCCAAACCACGGAATGGTAATCGCAATGTACCAATGCAGTAGACTAGGAAGAAGCCGTACCAGCAAGGGCGATTATTTGCCTTGACTGAAGCTGATGCTGATGAGGTGGATCATGTCATCACTGGTACGAGAACAGATGTTTAGAGGATTTTGTTGTTTTTTTTCCTGTTTATTTAGTGAACTGTTACGTAATGAGTGGGTATTATGTAACAGGAGAACTTTATTTGAATGAAATGAAAGCTATTGTTTTGTTTGATACTGGATCCTCTCATACTTTTGTGTCTCCTAAATTTGCTAAAGTGTTGGGAGTTGAACCAAAGATTTTTCCAAGCAAGATCTTAGCAGTAGCTACTCCATCAGGGGAGACTTTAACCACTGATCGGTACTATGCGGATTGCGAGATTGTGATTGGGAACAGAATCTTCGGAATTGATCTAATTGAGCTGACTATCTTGGGAGTCGATGTTATCATTGGCATTGATTGGATGTCGGTGTACAGTGCAAGCATCAAGTGCAAGACCAAGACGGTAACAGTGAAGGCTCCAGGTGGACCTGAAGTCACTTTGCAAGGGAAGAAGAAGTATTCCAAGTTGGTGGCAGCTATCCGCAAGGAAGAGATTCCTGTGGAAGTGCAAAGGATTCCTGTGGTTCGGGACTATCCGACTGTGTTCTTGGATGATTTGCCAATGTGATGTAGAGTTCAACATCACTATTCAACCGGAAAGTACACCCATTTTTAAGGCACTGTATAGGATGACTCCTGTGGAACAGGATGAGGTGAAACGGAAGATTGAGGAACTGTTGGAGAAAGGCTTTATTCATCCCAGTGCGTCGCCTTGGGGAGCACCAGTGCTTTTGGTAAAGAAGAAGGATGGATCGATGAGGATGTGTATCAATTACTGAGAGCTGAATAAGGTCACTGTTCAGAATAAGTATGATCTTCTCCGAATTGGTGACTTGTTTGATTGTCTACAAGGAGCTGATGTTTTCTCCAAAATAGATCTTCGATCAGGATATCATCAAATTTGAGTGAAAGCTGAAGATGTGCATAAAACTGTATTTAGAACTCAACATGGGCATTACGAATTCTTAGTTATGCCATTTGGAGTGACGAATGCACCCGCAATCTTCATGGACATGATGCACAGAGTTCTGAGGCCGTTCATTGATTCTTTCGTCGTGGTGTTTATCAACGACATTCTCGTGTACTCTAAGTCGGAAAAGGAGTACACCGAGCATCTGGCAGCAGTTTTGAGGAAGCTGGAAGTGCCGGAGTTGTATGCCAAGTTGTCCAAGTGCAATTTCTGAAAATCTGAAGTGGCATTTCTAGGTACATCCTTTCTAAGGAGGGAGTGGCAACTGATCCTCAGAAGATAGAGGCAGTGAGAGATTGGGCAAGGCCTACTACAGCGAAGGAAGTCAGGAGTTTTCTTGGATTGACTGGATACTACAGGAGATTCATTCAAGGTTATGCTCAGTTAGCCGTGCCGCTCACTGCTTTGACCAAGAAGAATGTGAACTTCAAGTGGACTGAGCAATGTGAGGCAAGCTTTCAGGAGTTGAAAGAGAAGCTGACTACTGCACCTATTTTAGCTTTGCCTAGAGCAGGTATTGAGTATGATGTTTACAGCGATGCTTCACATCGGGGGCTTGGTTGTGTCTTGATGCAAGAAGAAATAGTGATCGCTTATGGGTCTAGGCAGCTACGACTACATGAGAAGAATTATCCGACTCATGATCTGGAGTTGGCTGCGATTATCTTTGCCTTGAAGCAATGGAGACACTACGTGTACGGTGAGAAATTGAATATGTACACAGACCACAAGAGTTTAAAGTACATATACCAACAGAAGGATCTGAATTTGAGGCAGCAGAGATGGTTGGAAATGCTTGAGGACATGCGACCTGAGATCAAGTATCATCTTGGGAAGGCTAATGTTGTTGCTGATGCACTTAGTCGCAAGAGCAGTTTATCCAGTTTGATTACAACTCAGAAATATCTGGTGGAGGAATTGGACCGAGCTGGTATTGAAGTTGTCTTGAAAGGATTGGGAGCATCCTTAGCTCAGTTGAGACTTCAACCTAGATTGAATGGAAGGATTATTGCAAGTGAAGAGGTTGATGCTAATATCTTGGAGATGAAGGAGCAGGTTAGTACTGGCAGGTTGCCCGGTTTTCAAATCAGGGATGGAGTACTGTTGTTCGGAGATTGACTGTGTGTTCCAAATTAGACGGACCTGAAAGATAGTATTCTTTAGGAGGCGCATGCTACTTTTTTGTCGGTACATCCTGGGAGTACTAAGATGTACAGAGACATCAAACAGCATTTCTGGTGGTCAGGTTTGAAGCGGGATGTGGCTGAATTTGTGGCGAATTGTGAGATTTGTCAGCAAGTCAAAGCCGAAAATCAGAGATCCGGAGGTCTATTACTGCCGTTACCTATTCCGGAATGGAAGTGGGATAGCATTAGTATGGACTTCATTACGGGATGGCCCAAGAGTCCTAAAGGCAATGATGTGATTTGGGTTATAGTCGATCGACTAACCAAGTCCACTCACTTCTTGGCAATAAAACTCACTGCTTCGATGGACAAGTTAGCTGAATTGTATGTTGGCGAGATCGTCAGGCTCCATGGTGTTCCGTCAACTATTGTGTTTGATCGAGATGCGCAATTTACTTCGCATTTTTGGAGGAGTCTTCAGACAGCTTTGGGCACCAAGACGGATTTCAGCACTGCTTTTCATCCGCAAACCGATGGGCAGACCGAGAGAGTCAACCGTATTCTTGAGGATATGCTTCAGTGTTGTATGCTTGACTTTGGAGGCAGTTGGAAAAGTCATCTAGCTCTGGTGGAGTTTGCCTACAACAACAGTTTTCAGACCAGTATTGGAATGGCGCCGTATGAAGCTTTGTATGGCAGGAAGTGCAGAACGCCTGTTTATTGGTTTGAGGTTGGGGAGCGTCAGTTGTTTGGGCCTGAGCTTATACAGTAAACCTCTGAAAAGATTGATCTGATCAGGAAAATGTTGGTAGAGGCTCAGAGCAGGCAGAAGAGCTATGCAGACAACTGGAGGAGGGACTTTGAGTTTGAGGAAGGTGACTTCGTCTTTCTGAAAGTATCGCCCAGTAAAGGTGTGATTCGATTTGGCAAATGCGAGAAGTTAGCCCCGAGGTTTATAGGCCTGTATAAGATATTGAAAAGGATCGGAAAAACTGCTTACCGGCTTGAATTACCGGAAGAGTTATCTCAGGTGCACAATGTCTTTCATGTGTCTATGCTAAGAGGTTATATTCCAGATCTAAGTCATCATTTGTCTGAAGTGCCGGAAGGTTTGCAATTGGATCTCAATTACATCAAGTCTCTTGTCGAGATTGTTGATTGTCGAGAGAAAGTCTTGAGGAATAAGACGATACCGATGGTCAAGGTAGTCTGGAGAAACCATTTGGTTGAAGAGGCTACTTGGGAGTCTGAAGAGAGGATGTTGAGGGATTATCCTGAACTTTTTGGTTGATTTGTTTTTTGTTTCTTCTTTTGTTGTTGAGTGTGTTTTGTTTCTCGCTCTTCACTGTAGTTCCGGAGATGGAATTATTCTAAGGAGGGAGTGTTGTAATACCCCGAATTTTCATTTATGAAAATTATTATTTTGTATTATTATTTTGTACATAATGTGCATGTGCAATCTTGTGATATAAATTTTCATAATATTTTCATTACATTGACAAATGAGCATACATATATATATATGCTTTTCCATTATTTTTATTAAAGCCCATTTTTAACAAACATAAGTTTCTTTTATTTTGAGCCCAAATTAATTTATTTTTAAATGTAGGCTAATATGGCCCATTAAATAAAAGCCCATGAGTTTATTTTCCTTTTTAATACAACTTGTAATGTAGACAATTTTTATAGATTATTTTTATAAAGAATAGAATGTACAACTTTTAAAATGGGGGACTATTGGAAACACGTAAATTGCACATGCACGTGTTTTATGCACACTTGTTTGGCCGGATTTGAATGGGAGGAAAAAAGAGAAGTGGAGTTTGTGGGAGGTAGTTTTTGTGATCATGGTTGGTTACTACAACTTCTCCTTAAATCCTAGCCTTTGTTTCTTAACTCCCAGATTAATCCTAGCCTTCTATTTGTCCCAAAATTTAGTATAAATACCCCCCCCTCCCCAGCCTAGTTATTCTTGCACTCTTCATTCTCCAAACCAATAATGAAAGAATACAATTATTATCAGTGGATTATTAGTAGGAAGTGAGAATAAAAGATTTAGAGATTGAGAGTGTGTGTGTGCTTGCATCAAGGAGGCCGGCATCATTTTTTGGAGGCTCGGGTTTGCACTTAGGAGGGCTCGGTTTGCACACCAAGCAAGGAGGAGTACTCGTTCGGTAAGCTCGATCTAGGAGGAGAAGGGCTTTTCATTTAGGAGTTGTTGTGTGATTTTTCTCTCTAAATAAGATGGGTGGTTTTCTATATTTCTAAATTAGATGCCATGCTAGAGTATTGAAATAATGATGCATGAAAGAAACTAATAAGAGTACACTTAATTTGAAAAAGGACTTGCTAGTTGATTAAATGAATGTATGATAGATTGCATGTTAACTTGTTATGAATCTTAATTTTGTGTGCGAATTGTTTGTAGTTATGAAAATATTGAACTGGGATTGTTGATAATGTCAAAATTAAGTGCAAAATGCTAGTAGATGAATTTATCCTTTATGTGCTAAATGGACTATCGTGATATTGTTACTAATGAATAAAATTATCCTATTTGTATTTGGGTTTATGAAAGAGGAAAAAACAGGGTATTAATGTGAATCTTTTTATACCAAGTTGTATGTGAGAAATGTTAAAATAAATTATGAAAAGAATAGTATGCAAATTAAATCATTGCATGTGAAATGTGTATTTAATTACCGAAAAGTTATTTTAAAAACACTGGGGTGTTATTTTAAGTTAAAATATACATTCTGTAGATTTATATAATTTTTGGTGCAAGCAAAACAAAGATAAGAGTTTTTGAACAACGAAATGTTCTAATGAAACAGAGAGTCGAGTTAAATAAAATTCAAGTTGTAGTTGTGACAACCTGAGCCTCGTGGTCGGTGAGCCCTTTAGCGCTACAGTAGCACGGGCATGTGTGTCTTGAGGTCGCTGGTTCGATACTCGTGGCCACATTCTTTTATTTGCGTTTAAAAAATTAACCTAGATCTCGAACAGAGAGTATAAAACCCTCTATCTCCTTTTCATATCATTGAGCACAGTCGGCCTAGTGGCTAGCTTGTGCGGCTGTCTTCTCTGAGGTTACGGGTTCGATTCTGGGTGCGGCCAGAATGTTATTTTTTTTAAAAATGATTTTTTTGGGTTTCTTGATGTGTAAAAATTCCGAAAAAAATACCGTTATTATTCTAAAATCATATACGACTTATGAAAGTTAATTGGGTGTTATTGGAATGAAATAAAGTGTATTTTTGAAGTAAAATTGTGTTTGAAACTATGGTTTCATATTTGTATAATTGCATAAAAATGTGATTTCACGAGGTGAATAAGATAAGTATTAAAAAGGAATTTTGGTGAGAGAAAAAATGAATGTGAATTTTTATATGTGTTATTTTGCTAGAGAGTAGCGTGACAAATGGTGATTTGTTAAATTCACTTTGAATAGATGTTTCGTATTATGACTTTAATGTGGAAATAAATATTGGTTATGGAATGCATGATTTAGAATTGAACTCCACGTGTGGTAATGGATTCATGAAAAGATTGGAAATCATGTTATTGAAAAAGAGAAATGTTCTTGAGTATGACAAACTCAGATATGTGAATTTGTGAATTGAAATTGAAATTTAGGGTGTAGCCAAAACTCACACCGGCAAGTAAAAGTGATGAGATATGATTATTAAAATTGAAAAGACCAAGTTTGGGTCAATGTGAAATGGAAGAAATAAGACCGGTATTGGTGAGAGGGCTAACTCTAAGAGATTGATTTTGTTAATGATTTCATTAAATTAAGAATTAGTACATAGTGAAGAGGTGATGAAAGTGAGAGAAAAACACAACTATGAGGACCTCGAGTCTACAATGTGGGTGTGATTCACAGTTTGTCTTCACGATGCGTCGTGACATGACGTGGGCACTACTTCGGAATTATCGGGATCTTGGCGACGCTTGTGGGGTGTTTGGTGACTGCGAGAGGATCGTGTGCCCTGAAGGAGGCTGAATTGTAATGCCCCGATTTTCATTTAATGAAAATTATTTTATTTTTGCACGTAGTGTGCGCGTGCAATATTTTTGGTTTAATTAAATGTTATGATTATTTTCATCATGATGAGTTTAGATTTTTAAATATGTGCTTTTATATGAAGCCTTCTTTCAAATAAATAAAAGCATTTTCTTTTTAAAAGCCCAAAATGTAATTCATTTATTTTATTTTAAAATAATTATTTTGGCCCATAAACTAAAGCACAGGAGTTAATTTATTTTTAATACAACTTGTCATGTAGAATACAATTTAAAGTTTATTTTTATATAAAATTTAATGTACAATTTTTGGACCTAGTTTCTTGCACGTGCATTGCGCGTACACGTGCAAAATGCACATTCCTACACTAGGCCGGATTGCATCTTGGAGGGAAATGAAAATTTGAGTGGGAATCATGGTGTGGTGGTTACTTGATTATGGGTGGTTAGTATAACTCCTCCTTAAATCTAAACCATTTGTTCCTAACTCCTACTTTAATCCTAGCCATCCATTTTCCTAGATTTTTAGTATTAATACCCCCCTCCATGGCTAGTTATTCTTGTGCTTATTACTTTCTACAAACCTATAGTCCAAATTACATTATCTAGTAGTGATTTTGTGAGTTAAAAGATTGAGAGTGTGTGGGATTGTGCTTGCAACATCAAGAAGAAGAGGAGGCCGGCAATCAACTAGGAGCTCTCGATTTTGGTGCTTGGGAGGCTTGTGTGCGCGTGTTCAAGGAGGAGGAGCACTCTCGTTGCAAGGACATTCGTCTAGGAGGTTGCTAAATTGTATTTTTCTCTCCAAATTAAGGTGGGTAAATTTTCCTTATTTCTAAATAAGAATGCATGCTAGATTTAATTAGAAAAATGATGCATGAAAATGATTATTAAGAGTGCACATTTAGTTGGAAGAATGATCTATAATTGATTGAATTGTTGATATGCAAATTGTGTGTATTTCTACTATTAAAATTCAAGTTGGGTGCAACATGAATATGGTTATGAATTGTGTAAATGAACCTTCGTTAGTAGCATGAAAATTATGTGCAAGATTAGTATATTGACTATGATGCTTTGGAAATTTTGTTATGACGTTGTAACGAATAAATTAAGATGCAGTCATTATGTTTATGAGATGAATAAGGCCAGAAAATTAGTATAGAGATTAATGAAATTTTAATGTCGAAAAAGGAATGTATTAGAGGTAGTATATCAAATTAACCAATTTGTATGGTAGAAATGGGTTATTTATTGGGAAAAATATGTTTAATTATTTGAGAAAATTATTTTTATATACTAGAGTAGAATTCATGATGGAAATGATAAATCTGGAATTTTTACAGTATATTAGTAAGAGCAAATTGAAGTAAGATGTTGATGAACATCGATGTATTCTAAATAAACAGAGAATAATTGGTTAAATAAAATTCGATTTGTACTAGTGACAACCCGAGCCCATAGCTCGAGTGGTCGGATCACTCTTAATCGCTACAGTATATATGCGGCTCTCTGAGGTTGAGGGATCGAATCCCGTTGACACCATTCTTTTTAGTTTCAAACATTTTAAATAAAACATTGCGGCCGAGAGCACTTAATGCTCTCGCGCCCTCTTCTATGCGTGGGCAGCACTCGGCCTAGTGGTCTGTGCTTTGGTTGTTTCTCCTAGTGGTCGCTGGTTCGATCCGTGGCCTTCGGCTGTGTTTATGTTGTGGAAAAAACATTTATTTGGGGGTGTTTTAGTGATCAAAAAATGTGGGAAAAAATATAATTATTATTTTAAAAATATGTGGAGTTTATGAAAAATAATTTGAGAATTATTTGCATGAAGTGGAGTATGTTTAGAGAAAAAAAGTATAATTTAGAACTATAAGTTCTACACTTGCATTTGTATAAAGTTGTAAGTTGCAAAAGACTTAAAGTGGAATATTAGAAAAGAAATACGAATAAAAAGGAACTATATGAAGTGATGTGAATTATTCTCAATGGAGAATGGTGTGACAATTCATGATGTATAAATATTCATCTTTGATTAAGTAACTAGTGATGTGGTTTTTAATGTGAAAATAATATTGCACGAGTTGCATGATGAGTAGTTGAATTTAGTGTATAATTATGGACTATTGAATGATTTGGAAATCATGATTTGATAGTAGAAATATTTTGAGTATGACAACTCAACATGTAAACTTATGAGTTGGAAACACTCAACTTTAGAATTTGTGAATGGGAATTGAAATAAAATAGTAGCTAAGTCTCCCCCGGCATTTGGAAAGAAATAAATGAAATATGAAAGACCAAGGTTGGTCATGTTGAACAAACGTATAAGTCCGGTTTAGTGGAGAGGCTAACTCTAGTGCTTTGGTTTTGTTCATGATTCTATATCATTGGAATTAAGGATTAGTTACATAGTGAAGACGTGATGAAAGTAAGAGAAAAACATTGAGTATGAGGGCCATTGGATAGCGGCGAGAGCGTATCCTAGGATGTCCCATGATGAGTCTGGGCGAGGATACTGCTCCAGAGTACCGTCCCGGTGGCGACGCTCGTGGGATGTTTGAAGACTACGGGTGGTGTCATGTCTATTGTAGGAGCTGAATTGTCACAGGATGCCTGCATGATGAGTCATGTGTCAGTGCGTTGGGATTCCCTCCAGGGGGCCTAGACATGAGTTCGTAGGTCAGAAAACATCTAGGATACTTACCGTAGTTACAGTAGTAGATTAAGTCATGACGAGGGATTGAACCCTACAAAGATGAAGAGCCATTAAGGGCTTGCCCTCGGACCTATGTAGTATAGGATGCATAGAATCCGAATAAGTGTGCATTAGTGTCATGTAATATAAACAACTGCATTAAGGACTAAGTGCACAATCAGAACACGACATCATTAGGGTATTCCCTTTAGTTTGATATGTGACAAGTTTGTGTTTGCTAAATATGGAAAATAAGTTAGACTATTTCCGGCATAGAGAGGATGGCCGTGTATAATATTCGTCGGTTGAATAAACTGAAGTACTCACAGTCTTATATGCAGGTAAGTGACACGATAAAGATTAAAGAGGAACAGATGCTTAAAGATTATACAATGTTGTTGTACATTTATTTCATTGTTGTAAAGTTTACTTCCGCTGTGCAAATGTAAATTGTAATGTATTCATGTAAACTCTGATGTAAAGTGAAATGTTCAAATTTCCTTATAAAGTTGTACTAAATGAAGCAGAAAGATCCTGTAGAACATCTCGAATTCAGTGTATTTGGGATTCGGGGCATTACATGAATTGTTCATAGGTTGTCTTCATGATGCGTCGTGACATGACGTGGGATTCCTCTCCAGTTTTTCTGTACATGAGCTCGTACTCATAGATCATCTAGGATACTTACCGTAGTTACAGTAGTAGATTAAGTCATGACGAGGGATTGAACCCTACAAGATGAAGAACGAATAAGAGGCTTGCCCTCGGACCTATGTAGTATGGGATGCATAGAATCCGAACAAGTGCGCATTAGTATCATGTAATATATATAACTGCATTAAGGACTAAGTGCACAATCACAACACGACATCAATTGGATATTCCCCTTAGTTGATTTGTGAACAAGTTTGTGATTGTTAAATATTGAAAATCAATTATACTGTTTTCTGGCATAGAGAGGATGGCCGTATATATTATTTGTCAGTTGAATAAATTGACGTACCCACAGTTTTGTATGCAGGATAAATGACGTGATAAAGATTAAAAGAGAACTGATGCTTAGAGATTATTCAAATATTGTTGTAATTTCATTTATATAAATGTTGTAATTTTGCTTCCGCTGTAAAATGTAAAGTGAAAAGATTTCTTGTAACTCTGATGTAAAGTGAAAAGTTTTAAATTCCTCGTAAAATTGCACGAAAGAAGTGTAAAGATCCTGTGGAATCTCGAATTCAGTTGTATTTGGAATTCGGGATGTTACACTTCGGGTGATGAGGTCTCCCCCTCGGGTGGTGTCGAAGTGCAATATCCAACTCCTTCTTCTAGGGTTGATAAGCGGAAGGGGTCGATGGTTTAGCCTTCGCCAGTGGTAGAGACGGTTGTCGAGAGAGATTGGAGGATGGGGGAGTTTGGGAGACATTCGGTCTCCTTGTCACATTTAGAAGGCATTCGTCAGTATAGTGCCGAGGAACTGAGGCATGTTGAACAAGGCATGGAGCGGTTCTATAAGGAGAATGAGTCTTGAGAGCATACCGAGGCAAACGACGTCGTCACCATCCTTATAAAGACAAACTTGCACATTATTTCTAAGTGTTTCATGATTCCCCCAGAGTTCGAGCTCATCTTGCCTGGCCCCGGAGTTAGGTCTTGCTCTTCGTTTTCTCCCGATCTGTGTGTGTTCCCCTTTGACGCTTTTCAAGCGGGGCTTCGCCTCCCTCTACATCCCTTTGTGAGGGAAGTCTTAAGGTGGTACGGGGTAGGACCAATTCAACTCATTTCGAACATATGGAGGCACGTTACGGGGTTCCTGCTTCATTGTCAAGTTGCGGGGATCGAGCCCCGACTCACTGTTATCTGAATGTTGTACAAGATTCATCAGAAGTCGTGGACGGAGTATCGTTTCTATCTAAGGGCTCGGAAGGGTGTAAAGTTGGTTGATAATCCTGACTCCGTGAAATCTTGGAAAGACAAATATTTCTTGATTAGGAGTCAGGAGCCATGGGGTATACGACGGTTTGGAGGGAAGATGTGCCAAAGAGGGCAAAGGTGGAACTGTCTCTTAGCCTCGAAGAGGAGAGGATGGTTGGAATTCTTTTGGACCGACCGATGTTGCATTGGAAAGAGATCTCAGAGGAGTTTCTCTTGGGGGGGGGGGTCTTAGCACGATGAACCTTAGTACATGTTTTTCTTTGTGTTGGTCTTTATTCTTTAGTTTGCGTACATTTTCGAATTTCTCTCACACATTTTGTCTTTTACTTGCAGAGGATGCAGGCATGGATTATGATGCCATCATGACTAGGCATTTTGGCATGAGTGGCAAGCAGGCCGAAGAAAGGAAGAGGAAGAGGACTGTTGTCAAACCTTCGCCATCGAAGGCTGCTAAAAGTGAGAGCGGCGCCCTTCCAGTTGTGGACTTGGAGCCCCCCGCCCTGGCGGGATCTCGAGGCACCTCCTCTTACGGCTGCGGTGGAGCACATTTTGACCGACGAGCTGAAGAGGATCTTCATCCTTGATTGGAAAGTCAAGAGGCACGATGGTTTCCTGGGGGACTCGGCAAGCTGCATGGACGCGATTCGTCACTTGGCCATGCCGAAGGACAAGGCCTCGATGGAGCACGGAACCATGGGAGACTCAGCTTTGGAGATAGCAAAGGCGCAGATGATGGTATGTTTTAGATATATATATTTTTTGTAAGCTTAGTTCGTAACTTTGGTCTTTGCTTCTTTGTAGGCGATCTTCCACTTTAGCCACCTGCTAAGGCAAGTGGCGGAGCAGGAGAAGGATCTGAGGGCTTTGCAAGATCGAGAGAGGATCGAGTGGTCGAGGGCCAAGAAGAAGTCTGAAGCGGTTTCCCTCTTAGCAGAGTCCCAAGCCGCTCAGATTTCTCTGCTGGCGACGGTGCTGGCTAAGGAGAAGGAGAATGCCACTTTGGAGAGGGAGGAGGTCGCTCGAGAGAGGGCGGTGGATAGAGAGATAGCAGCCAAAGAGAAGGATGTAGCTATGCGAGAGGCCGAGGCAGCGGCAGAGAAGAAGGCCGTTGGGTACCTGGAGAAGAATATGCGGAAAGCATACTCCAGGACTTTGGATGACGTGTGCGAGTATGTCCCCGGCTTCGATTGCTCAAGATATTCGTTGTTTCCTGATGAGGAGGAAGAGGAGAACATTGTGGTGGACCCCCAGATGCCTATAGTGGCAGTGCCAGAGGCGACTGAGGGGAGCGGTGCGAGCCCACACCCCTTGTGGGTCAGTCCGCCGAGGTGGACCCTTGACCTCCTTTGTAGCTACTCTGCTTTTATTTTTTGTTTTTGTTTCTTCTTTTTTTAATGCTTTTGTATCAATGCCTAATAGCGGACTAGCCACTGCTTTTGTATTTTTACTTTAGCAATGAAAAACTCTTTTTGGGCACCCTTATTATGTATGGCAGTGAGACTTTGAGCAATCTTTCAACTTTTAATACTGAAACTTAGAACTATCTTGTAGCTCTACTCGAACTAAGAACTATCTTGTAGTTGTATTCAAACTTAGAACTATCTTGTAGTTGGCACACTTGAACTTAGAACTATCTTGAAGTTGTCACACTTGAACTTAGAACTATCTTGTAGTTGTCACACTTGAACTTAGAACTATCTTTTAGCTCTATTCAAACTTAGAACTATCTTGTAGTTGTCACACTTGAACTTAGAACTATCTTGCAGTGCTATTCAAACTTAGTACTATCTTGTAGTTGTCACACTTGAACTTAGAACTATCTTGTAGCTCTTCTCAAACTTAGAACTATCTTGTGCCTTTCATACTTTAAGTTAGAGTTATCTTGTAGCCTTCACGTCTTCAAGTTAGAGCTATCTTGTAGCTTCCATACTTTTAGTTAGAATGATTTACACTTCTTTCTTTGATTGGCAGGTCATTGCACTCCCCGTACGTGTTTCTCAGGACAGCGGGACGTCTCAGCTTCGTATTAAGCTCCGTATTACTAAGTTGGGACTTGCTCAGTCTCAGGAGAGGCTTTCGAAAACTGAAGTGGAGCTCCGCTACTTGAGAAGGATGCAATCCCATCGAGAGATAGCAGCACGACGCTGCGATGAGGCTTCGAGGGAAGTACCCCTTGTTGGGGTAGAAGATAATCCTTCAGAGGAGGCGACTGCTCGAGAGCCTTCATGGGTTAAACTCCTTCGCCACTCCCTACTTTCGGCTAGTACTGAACGAGACGGGTTTAAGAACGTGGTGCTCGAGAGAAGTATGGAGGTATCCCTTCTTAAGAGGGCAATTCTCGAGTTCTCAGTGGGGAGCGTGCCCCATTTGAAGCTTAAGGTGAAGGACAATTCTCTCAAAGAGAGAATAGTTGAGCTGGAGATGGAAGTTCACCAGCTAAAGAGGCTTCTTGATAGTGGCAACATGAGGAGCACGTCGTGCTCACGATAGGAGCGTGCTCAAGGAAGGTTGTTTCATGAGTTGGCTCTCCGTTTGCCTGAAGTTCCGCGAGTTCCCGGGGACGCACAGAGCGGGGTAGATGATTTGTCCAGCGGGGCATCGGTCGGAGCGGCCGCTAGAACCATGGGGCCTGACGGTACCACTCGACTTGCGGGTCTAAAGATCTCTTCAGAGAGGTCGAGAGAACGTCCTAGCACTCGTTGGTTGCGTGTATCTCTTAACAGGAGCGCCCATCTTCCTAGATGGAGTTAGGGAGATACTTGTAATTTTTGTAAGAGATTGTGTCCCAATAAGACTTGTAGGCTGGATTGTTGTTTATGAAATAAGATATTCTCAGCACTTGAGCAAAGTTTTTTTGTTGATTGTGCTTTTCTGATCTTGTAATTGATTTCATTCTGGAATAAAAATCCACCAAGTATTAGAGTGTTGGATCACTGAGATGTCATGAGTTTTGTTTAGGAGTTTTCAACAGTTGTGGGAGCAATTCTGAATGGCAAGCTACTTTGCACTTGCTCGTTTAGAAGTGGCTAAAGTGGCATCGAACCAAGTGTTGGACTCCAAACTTGTCGTTTAAGAGTTTCAACAGGTGTGGGAGCAATTCCAAATGGCGAGCTACTCCGCACTTGCTCGTTTGTAATGGCTAAAGTGGCATCGAACCAAGTGTTTGACTCCGAACTTGTCGTTTAAGAGTTTCAACAGTTGTCAGAGCAATTCCGAATGGTAAGCTACTTCGCACTTGCTCGTTTGCAAGTGGCTAAAGTGGCATCGAACCAAGTGTTGGACGCCGAACTTGTCGTTTAAGAGTTTCAATAGTTGTGGGAGCAATTCCAAATGGCGAGCTACTTCGCACTTGCTCGTTTGCAAGTGGCCAAAGTGACATCAAACCAAGTGTTGGACTCCGAACTTGTCATTTTTCAAGAGTATTCGTACTCAAAGTGAACAATCCGTCTTTATAAAAGAGAAAACTTAGTGGTTGCTTCTAAGTTGCAAGCCTTTATTACATGGCGATGAATAAGAAACGATGCAAGTAAGGAAAAAACTAAGAAAACTAGCACTCTTGGAATTTCAACAAATACTCTGCATTCCAAGTTCTAGGCACTCTGCCCCCCCCCCCCCCCCCCCAAGGTCTTCAAGGTGATACGCGCTAGGGTAGACAACTTTGGAGATCCTGTACGGCTATCATGCCCCACTTCCCAAAATACAGAAATACGAGTACGTAACGAAGGCCCAGCGAATGATATAAACACCATCCATAAGATGTACCAGTTTAACTCAATAATAAACAAGAAAACACTACCACACAAGAAAATATAATCACATAAACAAAGATCAACTTCAATAATAAATGAAATAATCCAAACAATAATATCCAACATCTGGGATAAAACAAACTCTGGGTCATAAAAGCCCAAAACAATGTATAATATCAATGACAATGTTCTAAGGAAAGAAATATAGCATAAAATAATTCAAGCAATTGACTCTTAAGCTTTATCTTCTAAAATTGTTGCTCACCAATTCCTTCTGGTAGTGTTCCTTCAGTAACTGTAAACTTGGGATCTAAAAAGAGAGAAAATAATGTTCTTAGAGCAAGTCATGGACAACAAGTAGGGGAAAACAGGGAACAATAAGAAGCATTGTATATCAAAAGTGAAGGAATGGATTAAAGTCAAGAACACAGACAAGGAATGACAATAATGTCAAGGGTCTATGTTTAATCATGTAATAATTAATGATTTCAATTCAAGTTTAATATCGATATAAGTGTACAGGGTCAAGCATGAAATGTCAAGTGCGGGTTATTAATCATTTTATTAACCTATCTAGTGCACATACTACTGCGTCCCATTCCACAGATTCGGTGCAAGCAAACAGTGGACATTTTAGACTGACGATGAATTCACGGATCATGTACTCGAGTAACAGGATAGCACGAACAAAATTACATGATAACACGATTAACACGCGATTCTCCACCTTCCACGATAATAAGCACGTAAACACGAAGGGCCCCACCGAGTACAATCCTCATTTGTTCACTACCAAGTCAACCCATAATACCCCGACTTGTTAATATTTTATTTTCATCCTATGTGAGCATGCAAGAAGGTGTCAAGGTTGTATCATGCTACGTGTGACTAATTCTACTCGTTATAGACAAAGCAAGAAGCAAATATATTAAGTCAACACAATTCATACCGTAATACCCTAAATTTCCTTTTTACTAAAATATTGACTTTCACATGTTGTGCACGTGAAAATTTCATATGTATATTATTTATTTATTTTTATATACAAAATCTCTTTTGATAGTATGAACAATTATTTTTCCTTTCCTTTATTTTCCTAAAAAGCTTAATTTTCTAAAAAGCCTAAAACACTAATTAATTGTTTTAGCCCACTTTAATTTATAACTATTTTGTTGTTTGGCCCACAACCTATGCCCACCAATTTAATAAATTAATTAAATGGCCACACTTGTCATGAAGAGAAAAAATGTGAACAATTTAATTTATCAAAATTGTACAAACTTTTAATGAGAGATACTAGGGTAGCACGTGCATCGCAATCTAGGAAGCTCTAAGGGATTTCTCTTTGTTTCTCCAAAAGGTGGGTATTTCTCATGACTTCTAGAATAGAAATCATGCTAGGATTGAGATTGAATTGTCATTGTGTGTGTGTAAAGTTAGATTGATTGAATGATTGTTATAATGAAATCTCCCATGCTATATACATCATGTGAAAACTTGAAAGAATGGAAAAGAACTAAAGACATTTTGAGAAATTGGAAAACTAGCCGTACAGTCGACCGATCATGTCGAACAGTCGACTGGTCTGAAAGAATGAAACACACCATGTTAAGTTTTGTACTAATTATGCATGAATAAACAAGTGAAATTATTGCTTTTGTTAATACTACGATTTGAATGAAAATGAAATACAAGTGTGATTGCAAGAAATGAATGAGTGAACTTAACGGAATGATAAGATTAATGTTATGTTATTTTGATTTTAATCTAGTATGCTAATTTGGACTTAATATTCATCTCTGTAGAAAAACAATGAGTAAGAAGAAAAAATATGTTGTTAGAAATCGTGGTTGTGTGAAAAATACGAGTTGTGAGAATCTCTACATTAAATTGTAAACCATGCGTGTAATGATGGTAGTCAAATAAAGTTGCATGTTAGTGTTGATAAATGAACATATTTTAGTTAAACTGAAATGTTGTGTACTAATCGAAAGGGAAGAAGAAAACGTTTCCGTACTTCCATTTTTATTGCTGACCAGTCGACCGAATAGGCATAAGTAGTCGACTGACCTGAATATCAAAACTTTCTGAGTTTAAAACCCTGCAGAACAGCCGATTGGTCTGAGTAACAGTCGACTGTCCTATCCATTTGTATTTTTAAATCTTTTCGGAACAGCCGACTGGTCGTGTTGGCAATCGACTATCCCGAACATTTTTCTTGAATATTTTCTTTAGCTGAACAGTCGACTGGCTATGTCTTGAGCCGACTGTCCAGATTATTCTGACGTCTCAGATTTTAATTTCCGTCCCGTGACAAAAATAAACACATATATATATTGCTTGAAAAAGATTTTGATAATGGAGAGTGTATGTGATGGATTAGAAAAGTGAATTTTATTTACCTTTGCATGAAATTGCATATGAAGTGAAGTAAATTATTCTGTTGAATTTATGAAAGGTTTTACGATTATGAAGGCTATGAACATGAAAAGGAAAATCTGATGTAATCATGAAAAATGAACTTATAAGCTTGAAATGCTCAATTCTTGTGAAATTGTGAATTGAAATTGAGAACTAGAGTGTAACTAAGCCTCATACTAGCATTGGAAAGAAATGAATTGAAATGAAATTTGAAATGAAAAGACCAAGATTTGGGTCATGTTGAATAAAGAATTAAGACCGGTATAGTGGAAAGGCTAACTCTAGAGAATTGATTTTGTTCATGATTCTAACGAACTAAGGACTAGATACATAGTGAAGATGTGATGAAAGTAAGACAAAAACACGAGTATGAGGGCCATCGGATTGGCGGTATGAGAGTGATTCACAGACTGCCTTCTTGATGCATCATGACATGGCATGAGCACTACTCCAGAATTATCGTCCCGTTGGCGACGCTTGTGGGGTGTTTTGGTGGCTACGGGTGGTGCCATTGTTCCATGGCGGAGGCTGAATTGTCCATAATCTGCCTGCTTGATGCGTCATGTCAGTGCGTGGGATTCCCCTCCAGACTGCCTGGGCATGGGCTCGTAGATCATAAGACATCTAGGATACTTACCGTAGTTACCGTAGTAGTTTAAGTCATGGCGAGGGATTGAACCCTATAAGATGAAGTACGATTAAGGGCTTGCCCTCGGACCTATGTAGTTTGGGATGCATAGAATCCGAACAAGTGCGCATTAGTGTCATATAACATAACAACTGCATTAAGGACTAAGTGCACAGCACGACACGACATCAATAGGATAGCCCCTTTAGCTCTGTTTTGTGAACAAGTTTGTGATTTTGTTAAGAAATGAGAATCGTTATACTGTTTCCGGCATAGAGAGGATGGCCGTGTATAATTTCCGTCGGTTGAATAAACTGACGTATCCACAGTTTTGTATGCAGGGAAAATGGTCTGATAAAGTTTAAAGGAGAACTGATGCTTAGAGATTATTCAAATATTGTTGTACTTTTATATAATAATGTTGTAATTTGCTTCCGCTGTGAAATGTAAAGTGTAAAGATTCCATGTAACTCTGATGTAAAGCGAAAAGTTTTAATTTCCTTGTAAAATTGTAAGAAAGAAGCGTAAAGATCCTGTGGAATCTCGAATTCAGTTGTATTTGGAATTCGGGGTGTTACAGAGTGGTATCAGAGCCATGCTTCACACTAGTACAAATTTATAAGGAATGACACCCTAGAAGTGGACATTAGAGTGTGTGTTGAGTCTAGAGATTTATATGTAAGTTACTTACATTTGTGTTGCTCTATGACTTATGGTTCTTACTCTCTATTTCTATGATGGCTGATCACTTCGACCCTGCTGGAGACGACAATTGGGATATCATAGAGGAAGATTATTATCCTGGACAAGCAGATTCTGTGGAAGAGTACTATCCAGGACAAGCAGATTCTGACGGAGAGGAACGGCCTGAGTCCCAAGAGATTACCCCACCTCCGGACTCATCTGATGATTCTTCTGACGAAGAAGAACCAGTTCCGAGCGGTTTTATTTTGTCTCTTCAGAGGCAGGTTGAGACACTGCGAGAGAGAGTCGGACTATTAGAGGCTCAGTTGGCGAAGTGCAAGGATAATTTTGCAGTTCTCAATCATCGTGTAGGGGAACTCGAGAAGAGGAAAAACATGACCGATGTACTGAAGGAGGAAGTTGAGGAACTACGGGGAGAGCTTCGTGAAGCGAAGAGGAACCATAGGAGTTAGATTGTTGTAGCTTCTACTGCTTTCATTCTGATGTCAAGAAATGTTTCTAATTCGAATGTATAAAGTTTGAAATTCAATGAAATGAAAAGTTGATTTAAAATTCATATTTTATACTTCGAATTTAATGGATCTTTTGTATCAGAATATGGCTGGACGAAGAGTAAGAAATGGTGAAGGTCTGGACTTGGAAACGGAACTAGCGAGGGTCTTTCAGACACTCAATGTCGTGGCCATGAACTAGAACCAAGGAAGGGTGCCTGTGAATCTAGTACCCGAAGCAATCAAACTCGTGGATTCATTCAAGCAGACCCTGACACGGCTGACAACTGGATCCGGCAGGTAGAGACTATCTTCGATGTCTTGGAGACCCCTGAAGGCAGCAAGGTGAAGTTGGCTACTCTGCAGTTCGAGAAGGATGCGGCTGTGTGGTGGTAGTCGATGAAGCGGACAATGGGAGGTATTGTTCTTGGCTGGGAGGAGTTCTTGGAAGAATTCCGTAGTCATTATTTTCCCTCAGATGTCCAGGAGAAGAAGGCCATGGAGTTTCTATCACTGCAGCAGGGCAGCATGTCGGTTAGGGAGTATGAGACGAGATTCGCTCAGCTCGCAAGGTATGCTCCCGAATTAGTGATGGATGAGGCGAAGAAGGCTCGTAAGTTCAAGCATGGGTTGAGGCCGAGCTTGAGGTTCCAGATGATACCTCTTGGTATCAGGAGGTTTGACAAGCTAGTCAAACGGGCGGCAGCCACGGAGGCAGACATGGAGCAGTTCCACACTGTTCAGAATAGAAGGAACAACTGGAACATGGGGAAGAGGCCTGTATTTGCTGGGAGTGCCAGGGGACAGCCGTCAGCCCAGAGGTTCAAACCAACGGGAGCGAATGCTGTCAACATAGATGGGAGACCCGGAAATGCATGGGTGAGACCTCCTGTGGTGACTTGTTACAATTGTGGGGAGACAGGTCACTACCGATCCCAGTGCCCGAAGTTGCAGGATGTCGTCCAAAGGGGACCAACTCAGCAGGCTGGAAAGAGACCGTACCAGCAAGGGCGAGTATTTGCCTTGACTAAAGCTGATGCTGATGAAGTAGATCATGTCATCACTGGTATGAGGGCGGATGTTTAGAGGTTCATGTTGTTTTCTTTTCCCGTTTATTTAGTGAACTATTATGTAATGAGTGTGTATTATGTAACAGGAGAACTTTATTTGAATGGAATGAAAGCTATTGTTCTGTTCGATACTGGATCCTCTCATACTTTTGTGTCACCTAAATTTGCTAAAGTTCTGGGAGTTGAACCGAAAATCTTTCCAGGCAAGATTTTAGCAGTAGCTACTCCATCAGGGGAGACTTTAACCACTGATCGGTACTGTGCTGACTGCGAGATCGTGATTGGAGATCGAATTTTCGGGATCGATCTGATCGAGCTGAATGTTTTGGGAGTCGATGTTATCATTGGCATTGATTGGATGTCGGTGTACAATGCAAATATCGAGTGCAAGACCAAGACAGTAACAGTAAAGGCTCCAGGAGGACCTGAAGTCACTTTCCAAGGGAAGAGGAGATGTTCAGAGTTGGTTGCTGCTATTAGCCAGAAGAAGGGGATTCCTGCAGAGGTGCAGCAGATTCCTGTGGTTCGGGATTATCCAATTGTGTTCTTGGAAGATTTTCCTGGGTTACCTCCGCATCGTGATGTAGAGTTCAGCATCACTATTCAGCCAGGGAGTGCACCTATTTCCAAGGCACCGTATAGGATGACACCTGTGGAGCAGGATGAGATCAAACGGCAGATTGAGGAACTATTGGAAAAAGGCTTTATTCAACCGAGTGCGTCATCTTGGGGAGCGCCGGTGCTTTTGGTAAAGAAGAAGGATGGTTCGATGAGTATGTGCATCGATTACCGAGAGCTGAATAAGGTCACTGTTCAGAATAAATATCTGATTCCAAGAATTGATGGCTTGTTCGATCGTCTACAAGGAGCTGCTGTTTTCTCCAAAATAGATCTTCGATCAGGATATCATCAAGTTCGAGTGAAAGCTGAAGATGTGCATAAGACTGCATTCAGAACTCGACACGTGCATTATGAATTCTTTGTTATGCCATTTGGAGTAACGAATGCACCTGCAATCTTCATGGACATGATGAACAGAGTTCTGAGGCCATTCATTGATTCTTTCGTCGTAGTGTTTATCGACGATATTCTCGTGTACTCCAAGTCGGAGGAGGAGCACACGGAGCATCTGGCAGCAGTTTTGAGGAAGCTTCAGGAGCATGAGTTGTATGCCAAGTTGTCCAAGTGTGATTTCTGGAAATCTGAAGTGGCATTCCTAGGTCACATCCTTTCTAAGGAGGGAGTGGCAACTGATCCTCAGAAGATAGAGGCAGTGAGAGATTGGGTAAGGCCTACTATAGTGAAGGAAGTCAGGAGTTTTCTTGGATTGACTGGATATTACAGGAGATTCATTCAAGGCTATGCTCAGTTAGCCATGCCACTCACTGGTTTGACCAAGAAGAATGTGAACTTCAAGTGGACCGAGCAGTGCGAGGTAAGCTTTCAGGAGTTGAAAGAGAGGCTGATTACTGCACCCATTTTGGCTTTGCCTACGGCAGGTGTTGAATATGATGTCTACAGCGATGCTTCACATCGTGGGCTTGGTTGTGTCTTAATGCAAGAAGGAAAAGTGATCACTTATGGGTCTAGACAACTAAGACCGCATGAGAAGAATTACCCGACTCATGATCTGGAGTTGGCTGTGATTATCTTTTTCTTAAAGCAATGGAGACATTATGTGTATGGTGAGAAGTTGAATATGTACACAGACCATAAAAGCTTGAAGTACATCTATCAGTAGAAAGATCTGAACCTGAGGCAAAGGATATGGCTGGAGGTACTTGAGGACATTCATCCGAAGATTAAGTATCATCCTGGGAAGGCTAATATTGTTGCTGATGCACTTAGCTGCAAGAGCAGTTTGGCGAGTTTGATTACAACTCAGAGGCAGTTGGCAGAGGAGTTGGATCGGGCTGGTATTGAAGTTGTTCTGCAAGGCTTGGGATCATCTTTAGCTTAGTTGAGACTTCAACCGACGCTGAACGAAAGGATTATTGCAAGTCAGAAGGAAGATGCAGAGAGTCTGAAGATGAAGGAGCAGGTTGGTGTTGGAAAGTTTCCCGGATTTCAAATCAGGGATGAAGTGTTGTGGTTTGGTGAGAGGCTGTGTGTTCCAGATCAGTCGGACTTGAAAGAAAGTATTCTTCAGGAGGCACATGCTACTCTTTTGTCTGTACATCCTGGGAGTACCAAAATGTATAGGGACATTAAACAGCATTTCTGGTGGTCAGGTTTAAAACGGGATGTGGCTGAATTTGTGTCGAGGTGTGAGATTTGTCAACAAGTCAAAGCCGAGAATCAGAAACCTGGAGGTCTATTACAGCCGTTACCTATTCCGGAATGGAAGTGGGATAACATCAGTATGGATTTCATCACAGGTTTGCCTAAGAGTCTTAAGGGCAATGATGCGATCTGGGTCATAGTCGATCGACTAACCAAGTCCGCTCACTTTTTGGCAATGAAACTCACTGCTTCGATGGACAAGTTAGCTGAGATGTATGTGGGTGAGATCGTCAGGCTTCATGGCATTCCGTTGACCATTGTGTCTGATCGAGATGCGCGGTTTGCTTTGCATTTTTGGAGGAGTCTTCAGACAGCTTTGGATACCAAGACGGATTTCAGCACTGCTTTTCATCCGTAAACCGATGGGCAGACCGAGAGAGTCAACCGTATTCTTGAGGATATGCTACGGTGTTGTGTACTAGAATTTGGAGGCAGTTGAAAAAGGCATTTACCTTTGGTAGAGTTTGCCTACAACAATAGTTTTCAGACCAGTATCGGGATGGCGCCGTACAAAGCTTTGTATGGCAGGAAGTGCAGGACACCTGTTTGTTGGTTCGAAGTTGGGGAGCATCAGATGTTTGGGCCTGAGATTGTGCCGTAGAGCTCTGAAAAGATTGATCTGATCAGGAAGAGGTTGGTGGAGGCTCAGAGTAGGCAGAAGAGCTATGCAGACAACCGGAGAAGGGACATTGAGTTTGAGGTTGGTGACTTTGTCTTTCCGAAAATATCGCCTAGCAAAGGCGTGATCCGATTCAGCAAGAGTGGGAAGTTAGCCCCGAGGTTCATAGGTCCATATAAGATATTGAAAAGGATTGGGAAAACTGCTTACCGGCTTGAATTACCAGAAGAGTTGTCCCAGGTGCACAATGTCTTTCATGTGTCTATGCTGAGAGGTTACATTCCAGATCCAAGTCATCATTTGCCCGAAGTGCCAGAGGGTTTGCAGTTGGATCTGAGTTACATTGAGCTCCCAATTGAGATTGTTGATCGTCGAGAGAAAGTCTTGAGGAATAAGACGATACCGATGGTCAAGATAGTCTGGAGAAACCAGTTGGTTGAAGAGCCTACTTGAGAATTTGAGGAGAGGATGATGAAGGATCATCCCGAGCTCTTTGTTTGATTCGTATTTTTCTTTCTTCTTGTTGTATTTCTGTTTACCCTTTAATTGTAGTTCCAGGGACGGAACTATTCCAAGGAGGGAGTGTTGTAATACCCTAAATTTCCTTTTTACTAAAATATTGACTTTCACATGTTGTGCACGTGAAAATTTCATATGTATATTATTTATTTATTTTTATATACAAAATCTCTTTTGATAGTATGAACAATTATTTTTCCTTTCCTTTATTTTCCTAAAAAGCTTAATTTTCTAAAAAGCCTAAAACACTAATTAATTATTTTAGCCCACTTTAATTTATAACTATTTTGTTGTTTGGCCCACAACCTATGCCCACCAATTTAATAAATTAATTAAATGGCCACACTTGTCATGAAGAGAAAAAATGTGAACAATTTAATTTATCAAAATTGTACAAACTTTTAATGAGAGATACTAGGGTAGCACGTGCATCGCAATCTAGGAAGCTCTAAGGGATTTCTCTTTGTTTCTCCAAAAGGTGGGTATTTCTCATGACTTCTAGAATAGAAATCATGCTAGGATTGAGATTGAATTGTCATTGTGTGTGTGTAAAGTTAGATTGATTGAATGATTGTTCTAATGAAATCTCCCATGCTATATACATCATGTGAAAACTTGAAAGAATGGAAAAGAATTAAAGACATTTTGAGAAATTGGAAAACTAGCCGTACAGTCGACCGATCATGTCGAACAGTCGACTGGTCTGAAAGAATGAAACACACCATGTTAAGTTTTGTACTAATTATGCGTGAATAAACAAGTGAAATTACTGCTTTTGTTAATACTACGATTTGAATGAAAATGAAATACAAGTGCGATTGCAAGAAACAAATGAGTGAACTTAACGGAATGATAAGATTAATGTTATGTTATTTTGATTTTAATCTAGTATGCTAATTTGGACTTAATATTCATCTCTGTAGAAAAACAATGAGTAAGAAGAAAAAATTATGTTGTTAGAAATCGTGGTTGTGTGAAAAATACGAGTTGTGAGAATCTCTACATTAAATTGTAAACCATGCGTTTAATGATAGTAGTCAAATAAAGTTGCATGTTAGTGTTGATAAATGAACATATTTTAGTTAAACTGAAATGTTGTGTACTAATGGAAAGGGAAGAAGAAAACGTTTCCGTACTTCCATTTTTATTGCTGACCAGTCGACTGAATAGGCATAAGTAGTCGACTGACCTGAATATCAAAACTTTCTGAGTTTAAAACCCTGCAGAACAGCCGACTGGTCTGAGTAACAGTCGACTGTCCTAATCCTTTTGAATTTTTAAATCTTTTCGGAACAGTCGACTGGTCGTGTTGGCAGTTAACTCTCTCGAGCATTTTTCTTAAATATTTTCTTTAGCTGAACAGTCGACTGGCTATGTCTTAAGCCGACTGTCCAGATTATTCTGACGTCTCAGATTTTAATTTCTGTCCCGTGACAAAAATAAACACACATATATATATATATATATATATTGCTTGAAAAAGATTTTGATAATGGACAGTGTATGTGATCGATTAGAAAAGTGAATTTTATTTACCTTTGTATGAAATCGCATATGAAGTGAAGTAAATTATTCTGTTGAATTTATGAAAGGTTTTACGATTATGAAGGCTATGAACATGAAAAGGAAAATCTGATGTAATCATGAAAAATGAACTTATGAGCTTGAAATGCTCAATTCTTGTGAAATTGTGAATTGAAATTGAGAACTAGAGTGTAGCTAAGCCTTATACGGGCATTGGAAAGAAATGAATTGAAATGAAATTTGAAATGAAAAGACCAAGATTTGGGTCATGTTGAATAAAGAATTAAGACCGGTATAGTGGAAAGGCTAACTCTAGAGAATTGATTTTGTTCATGATTCTAACGAACTAAGGACTAGATATATAGTGAAGATGTGATGAAAGTAAGAGAAAAACACGAGTATGAGGGCCATCGGATTGGCGGTGTGAGTGATTCACAGACTGCCTACTTGATGCATCATGACATGGCGTGAGCACTACTCCAGAATTATCGTCCCGGTGGCGACGCTTGTGGGGTGTTTTGGTGGCTACGGGTGGTGCCATTGTTCCATGGCGGAGGCTGAATTGTCCATAATCTGCCTGCTTGATGCGTCATGTCAGTGCGTGGGATTCCCCTCCAGACTGCCTGGGCATGGGCTCGTAGATCATAAGACATCTAGGATACTTACCGTAGTTACCGTAGTAGTTTAAGTCATGGCGAGGGATTGAACCCTATAAGATGAAGTACGATTAAGGACTTGCCCTCGGACCTATGTAGTTTGGGATGCATAGAATCCGAACAAGTGCGCATTAGTGTCATATAACATAACAACTGCATTAAGGACTAAGTGCACAGCACGACACGACATCAATAGGATAGCCCCTTTAGCTCTGTTTTGTGAACAAGTTTGTGATTTTGTTAAGAAATGAGAATCGTTATACTGTTTCCGGCATAGAGAGGATGGCCGTGTATAATTTCCGTCGGTTGAATAAACTGACGTATCCACAGTTTTGTATGCAGGGAAAATGGTCTGATAAAGTTTAAAGGAGAACTGATGCTTAGAGATTATTCAAATATTGTTGTACTTTTATATAATAATGTTGTAATTTGCTTCCGCTGTGAAATGTAAAGTGTAAAGATTCCATGTAACTCTGATGTAAAGTGAAAAGTTTTAAATTCCTTGTAAAATTGTACGAAAGAAGCGTAAAGATCCTGTGGAATCTTGAATTCAGTTGTATTTGGAATTCGGGGTGTTACACATACAATCTGAACAGCAGGACGTTGCTGTAAAAAAACAGATATTCCCGCTTCTACAGAAAAGCAAATCTAGATCCGTCAGATGTTTTAGAAACTAAAATCTTTGCCGGTTCCAGCGCATATACACACGACATATAAATATACGAGTTGCTGGGTTGAATTTTCTATTCTTTTCAGATTTCATGTTTAGGCAGCAGGTTATAGATTGTGTTCACATGTATGTCTCAGGTCAGAAAACTCATCAATTAAATCTATAAAAATTCAGGGTGATTCCTACACATGTCTATTCCCAGTCAAAATTTCATATTTTTATCTTACTATTAACATGTTCTGTTTACTACTAAATTAGGGTGATACGCATGAGATTGTGAATCTGGAAATCCAGACCCAACAGTAGTAAAAGACAAATATCTAGCAGATTATGACTCGAAATTCAATTCCGTCGAATGTTATAAAAAATAGAATCATGCGGCTACAACTCATATTCACAAAGTTCTTTCAAATTACTACAGTAACATGTTCAAAATTCTGATACAAAAAGAAGTAAACAACAAGCCAGATTATAATTCAACATGAATAGGTAAGAATTTCATCATACAAGCATATAAATTATGATAATTAATTAATATGAGTTCTATTTGGTGATTAACATGCAATTTCCATATTCACGATGAAATTTACAATCATGGTAATTAACTCATCAAATCAATTTCAATCGGGAAGATTCAATTTATCAAACAACTCTATAAAATGGATCTGGTCCTTTTCATGTATTATGTGCATATGCAATGTGCAATAAGGACTAGGGTTCGAATCAAAGATAAAGGCACGAAGTCAAGGATATCTTGGGTTAGCTTGTGTAAACCATCAATATACTCAACGAAAGATGAATATTATAATATGATAATTGAAGATGATCTACTTGCAGGGATCAACAAATTCTTGAACAAGAAAAATAAGACTAGTTCAAGAGAGACTTTCCTGTTAGTCGGTAATTTCGAATATAAAAGAATAACGGGATGATAATCCCAGGCGACGAACCACGAACAATGCACGCGCAAAGCACGTGCAAACAACGTGCGAAGAACACAGAGCACACTAAACAACAAACACCAATCCCTACCCACCTGAACACCAAACAGCAATCGCAGATCCCCTCTCCCCCCGAACACCAAACAACAAAAAGGGAAGACAGAGAACAGCGGGGGACACTGCGATCGATGGCGGGGCTAAGCAGCGGCTGGTGGCAATCTAGGCACGACGACTGGGGGCGACTGGCGCAGTTGAGGTTCCGACGGCGGTCGACAGGGTGCTGTGGGGAAGAGCAGCGGCGGCAGTATTCTGTTTTCTTCCAAAACAGTGGAGTAGCGGTGGACAACGGAGGGTAGGCGGTGACTGGCGATGGTGAATAGGGACAGTGGAGCACGGGGTGGGAATGGCGAGGAGGACGGAGGTTGAGAACGCGGTCGACTAGGGATGGGTTCGGAGGTTGATGGGTTCACGAAGTCGAGGGGCTTCGGTTCTTTGGTGGTTGGATGAGAGGGTGGCGACAAGGAAGATGAGCTAGGGTGACGAGATGGTGGACGATGGTTGATGGAGAACGGAGAGGAACGGTCGAAGGGTAGTCGATGGGTTCTAGTTTAACGAAGGCAGAGAGAGAGAGATGAGATAAGCGGTGTGAGAAGTGAGGAGGGTTTGAACAGTATTTATAGGGGACAGGGGTTAGGGTTTAGTATAGGGTTGCAGATTGGGTTGTGTTTAAGGTTGCGGGTAGGGTTTTGTATAGCATTTGGATCCAATAGGAGAAGGGATAGTTATGTTAATCAAATAGGACTAATAAAATGGACTAATTGGGTATGATGACAAGCAAAAAGATGATAAAAAAATTTTAGCAGAAAAGATCAAATAGATTGGGAGACAAAATTGAGTTGAATGCAATAAATAAATTCGACCAATATAAAAATCAAATATTAGAGTTCAGGAAAGAAAGAGGAAAATCAATTAATAATAATTTGCAGGAAAATACATAATACAGAAAACATGGGTTACAATCCTACCCACCTTATAAGAAGAATTTCGTCCTCGAAATTCATACAAGAGGTACATAGGGCACCCCCAAAAAGAAAACCAAAAAAACCAAAACTACTTAAACAAATGAGGGAACTTCTCCGGGATCTCCTCCTTCAACTCCCAAGTCAACTCACCCGGCGAATGAGGATTCCAAGAAACTCGAACCAGCTTGATGACTCTATTCTTCAACACATTCTCTCGTCGGTCTAAGATAGAGACTGACTGAATCTCACAGGACAAGTCCAGCCTCACGGACAACTCCGAGTAGTCAATCACATGACTGTCGTCCTTGATGTACTTCCTGAGCTGGGAAACATGGAATACATCATTGACTTCAGATAGTCCCGGGGGTAGAGCAAGCCTGTAGGCCACCTTGCCCACACGCTCCACAACATTGAACGACCCAATAAAATGGGGACTCAACTTGCCCCCACCACCAAAACGAATAACACCTTTCCATGGTGACACTTTAAGGAACACGTGATCCCCCACTTCGAACTCCAAAGGCCTTTGATGAACATCTGCCCACTTCCTCTGTCTATCCGGGGCTGCCTACAAGTGCTTCCTGATCTGAACCACGGCATCAACTGTCTTCGTGATCAACTCGGCTCCCAAAAGTTTCCCCTCACCAACATCATCCCAACATACCAGCGATTTACACATGTGTCCATACAGAGCCTCATATGGTGCTGCCTTGAGACTCGCCTGATAACTGTTGTTGTATGAACTCGGCTAAGTGGAGATGATCTACCCACGAACCTCCAAACTGAACAACGCAGGATCTCAACATGTCTTCTAGGGTCTGAATCATCATTTTCGATTGCCCATTTGTCTGTGGATGGAATGCTGTACTGTAGCTCAACTTAGTACCCAAGCTCTTCTGCAGACTCTCCGAGAACTGAGACCTGAATCTCATATCTCTATCCGATACTGTAATACCCCGATTTTTCTTAATACTTAAAGATTATTTATTTATTTTCATATGGTGTGCTTGTGTAGCTTGTTGTCTATTATTTTCTCTACATGATGAATAAAGTGTATTATTTTCTATAGAGCATTCTTCTTGAAGCCCAATGTTGATTTGTTCATTTTCTCTTTTTAAAATATTTATTTTTGGCCCAAATGAATTTAAGCCCATTTTGTGTAACACTTTTTATACATTATATTTTTGTACAATTTTATTAGTGTGGGTGTGCATGCACGTGCATTTTGCATACACGTGCATTGAGCACCTTTTCTTTTGGCCGGATTGTGGGTAGAGTAGTGGCATCCATCATGGGCGGTTGTGTGTGAGTGTGGGTAGTTTCTCAAACTCCCGATTGCATCCTATCCCTTGATCTGCAACTCCCCTATTAATCTTAGCCATCTATTCTATCTATTTCCTAGTATAAATACCCCTCCTATTTCCCTATCTCTTTTACACTAAGATTTTCTAAGATTATTTTAAGAGAGTTATTTGTGAGTTTGTGTGTGGGAGCTTTTCTGTGGAGACGAGCAGCACTTCTGAGGAGCTCGGTGTGGAACAAAGGAGCAAGGAGTGCAGTACCGTATTGAAGAGTTTTGTGGGATTTCGATTGTTTCTTCATATAAGGTGGGTGTTTCTCAGGACTTCTAATGTAGGAATGATACTATAATTGTTATGATTGATACCATGTTACAAAAAGTGAATTGAATGCAGTAGAAATTGCTTGAACATGCTATTAATAATGAGAACGAGACTATCGGTACAGTCGACTGCCATGTGAGCCAGTCGACTGGTACGAGACACTATTTTTCATAATGTGCTGATAAACATGTGTGCAATTAGACATGATGGTGTGATTATTATATGTATATTTCTCCCTATGACACATATGATGGAGGGAAGGTAAATGAATGAAAAGAACTAATGGTGATTAATAACTTAGAATTGTCGGAGCAGTCGACTGATGTTGTGTTAAGTCGACTGGTACTTCAATCTGACTGTGACTGTTTGAAAGTTCCATAAATTAAGATATTCCATTATGTAGACCCAGTTTAATGACTTGAGATTCATATCTTCATTGTCGTAAGAAAGTATGAGCAATGCGAACACATGTTTAAAGTATTTTCTCTAAAGAAAAGAGCATATTCGTAACTTGAAAATTCATGTTGTAATGTTACTGAACGATAAGAGACTCTGTCTATGAAACATGAATTTATGTATACTGTTAATTGACATCATGATGCAAGTGCACGTAAGAACTGTAAATAATCTTTTAAATTAAAATGGATCTGTCCAGTCGACCGAATGCGTGTAGCAAGTCGACTGATCTGGACATAGAATTGTGCTGTTGAAATCTCCAGGACAGACGACTGATGGATGAACAGTCGACTGTCATGAGGACAATATTGTGAACCTAAAAAATTGCGGGACAGGCGACTGGTTGTGTGCAACAGTCGACTATCCCGAGCATTATGATGATCCTGTATGTGACTGTATGAGTCGACTGGTGTTCTTCCAAGTCGACTGTACAGAGTGGACTTTGATATATTTGAATTCATGTTATTTACTGTTGGTAATGGTGAACTTTATGATTTAAGTCGATGGACTCTGTTTATGGCTGTATGAATTATGTGAAATGAATCGTAGATGAGAATTGAGAATTAATTGAAAATATGAAATGTGAAATCATGATAAGAAAGTCTGCGAGACTCTAAAATGAATGATGAGCTGATGATGCTCAATTGGATATTGTGAATTTGAAATTGAACGAAAGAGTAGCTAAGTCTCCCCGGCAGTGAAATGAAATGAAATTGAGAAATAGACCAAGGTTGGTCATGTGAAATGAAATGATAAGTCCGGTTTGATGGAGAGGTTAACTCTAGAGCTTGATTTTCATTCATGATTCTAATCAATTTAATACATAGTGTGGAGGTGATGAAGGTGAGAGAAAAACATGAGTATGAGAGCTAGGGTACGGTGCGGGTGTGTGAGCCGCAGAATGCATGCTTGATGAGTCAAGACATGGCGCGGGCACAACTCAGTAATGATCGGACTTTAGTCACGCTTATGGGATGTTTTGGTGACTGCAAGAGGATTGTGTTCAGGGAGGAGGCTGAATTGTCGCAGAATGCATGCTTGACGAGTCAAGACATGGCGCGAAATTCTACTCCAGGGGCCAGGATACATGCTTGTACTCATAGAATCATCTAGGATACTCACTGAAATTACAGAAGTAGAGTAAGTCATGGCGGGGGATTGAACCCTACAAAAATGAAGAACGATTAAGAGGCTTGCCCTCGAACCTATGTAGTATGGGATGCATAGAATTCGAACAAGTGCGCATTAGTGTCATGTTAATTAAATAAATTGCATTAAGGATTAAGTGCACAATCACGACACGACATCTTTAAAAGTTCCCTTTGATTTACATGCTTATTATGAACAAGTTGTGATTTTGTCAAGAAATGAGATTCATTATACTGTTTCTGGCATAGAGAGGATGGCCATGTATAATTATCGTCGGTTGAATAAACTGACGTACCCACAGTTTTGTATGCAGGATAAATTACATGTAAAGAGGAATGGATGCATAAAGATCTCATTATGTTGTTATTCATTTATGATTTAAATGTAAGATGTTGTAACTCTGATGTAAAAAGAAAGGTTTGAATTTCCTTGTAAAATTGTACTCAAAGAAAGTGAAAAGATCCTGAAGAACATCTCGAATTCAATGATTTGGGATTCGGGGCGTTACAGATACGATGCTGACAGAAACTCCATGCAACCTGACAACCTCCTGAATATACTTCTCATCCAAACTCTAAGTGGACTGACCCACACGGTGGGGAATGAAGTGGGCACACTTCGTCAACCGATCCACTATCACCCAGATAGCATTATGACCCTTGGGACTCGTCTGCAAAGCTGTCACAAAATCCATAGTGATGTTCTCCCATTTCCACTCTGGGATTGGAAGAGGTTGCAAAAGCCCCGTGGTCCTCTGATGCTCTACCTTCACTTGTTGACAGATCAGACATTGAGAAACATATCCAGTCATAGCCCTCTTCATACCATGCCACCAAAATGCTGCTTCAAATCCCTGTACATCTTAGTACCTCTTGGATGAATAGAATACGGATACCGATCAGCTTCTTCAAGTAGCTTCTGCCTGACTTCTCCTCTAGGTACACACAACCTAGAACCAAAACGAAATGACCCATCTGCATGAATGACCAAATCGGTTCTCAAACTTGCTTCTGATTCACTTCAGAACTGCTGCAACTGCTGATTGCCCACTTGGGCTTCCTTGATCTGCTTTACCAAAGAAGACTGCAATTGTAACATCATGAACTGCTGTGCTGATCCATGAAGTATCACATCCAATTCCAACCTTCTCATATCCTCCATTATTTCCTTTTGCTTAGTAAGGAACATAGTAGCGGGTCGTCTACTCAAAGCATCAGGCACCATATTCACTTTTCTCGGGTGATAGTGCAAATTAATGTTAAAATCTGCCATCAACTCCAACCATCTTCTTTGCCTCATGTTCAATTCCTTCTGCATGAACACATACTTGAGGCTCTTGTGATCTGTGAAAATCTCCACTCTATCCCAAAGCAGATAATGCCTTCACAACTTCAAAGCAAAAATCACGGCTGCAAGCTCCAGATCATGCGTGGGATAGTTCTTCTCATGAGGCCTCAACTGTCTAGATGCATAAGCGACAACCCTGCCTCGCTGCATCAGCACTACTCCCAGACCTCTACCCGAAGCCTCACAATGGATCACAAAACTGCCCAAACTATCAGGTATAATCAGTACAGGCACTGACATTAACCGACACTTCAACTCTGCAAAAGCTTCATCACAAGCCTCATCCCAATCAAACTTCTGCTCCTTCTTTGTCAAACTGGTAAGAGGTCCAGCTATCTTTGAGAAATCCTGGATGAACTTCCGATAATACCCTGCCAACCCAAGAAATCTTAGCATCTCAAATGCAGACTTCAGAATCGACCAATCTTTGACTGCAGAGATCTTCGACAGATCCACACAAACAACATTACTCTAAATAATGTGGCCCAGGAAGGCAACCCGATCCAACCAAAACTCACACTTAATGAATTTTCCATACAACCGGTTCTCCCTCAAGGTCTGCAGAACAACACTCAAATGTTCAGCATGATCTTCCCGGTTCCGAGAATACACCAAAATGTCATCAATGAAGACCATGACAACCTGATCCAAAAAAGTGAGAACATCCAATTCATCAGACTCATGAACACAGTTGGTACATTGGTAACTCCGAACGGCATCACCAAGAACTCATAATGCCCGTACCTTGTTTGGAATGTCGTTTTCTGAACATATTCTGACTTCACCTTAACCTGATGATAACCGGAACGAAGATCCAGCTTCAAGAACACAGAAGCACCTCCCAGTTGGTCAACAGATCATTAATTCTTGCCAATGGGTACCAATTCTTCACAGTGACATTATTCAACTCCCGATAGTCAATGCAAAGTAAGCGGCTGCCATCCTTCTTATTGACAAAAAAAACTGGAGCTCCCCAAGGTGAAATACTAGGCCTGATAAAACCCTTATCCAACTGCTCCTGAACTTGCACCTTCAGTTCCGCCAATTCAACCGGTGCCATCCAATACGGACTCTTTGAGATAGGCGTCGTATCCGGCTGAACATCAATGCTGAATTCCACATCTCGGTCTGGCGGTAACCCAGGCATTTCCTAGGGAACGACATCAAGGAAGTCCCGCACAACTAATGGTGCAACATCCCCATCAGTGCCCAACGACATGAGTGTAGTAGCCTTAGGGTCCGTCGAACCCTTGACATGCCCTGACGGTGTCTCACCTGCATGAAATTCTAACTCTGGCCGCCCAGAAAGCCTGAAAGTCACCTTTTTCTCTCGGCAATCAATCACGACACAAGAAACACCAAACCAATCCATGCCCAGAATAACATCAAATCCAGAATTGGGAATCACAATCAGATCAGCCAAGAAATCCACACCACTAATCAGCAACGGGCTTTGCTTGCATACCCTAGAATAGACAATGACACTTCCACATGTGGTGATGTCCCAAGCTGTGGGCTTAGCGTCTCTTGCCAAACTATGCTGATCAACAAAGCAGAAGGAAATTAAAGAGTGGGTAGCACCGGTGTCAAACAACACATGCGCTGGAAGAGAGAAAACTAAAATGACACCGAAAAGATGACCAAACAAAGAAATGAGATGCAAGTAGGATATATGCACGAATAATTGTACAAAATAAAAAAAAGGAATAACATGCAGAAGTAGAATAAAGAATGAATAAACAATACAATTACTGTGATATACCTGCAACCACTCCAATAGCTGCCTCTGCTTCTTTAGTAGTCAGGTTATAGGCCTGACCACGGCTTCCAGTCTGGCCTCCCCTAGGGGCCACTCGCCGCTGATCAAAGATTTGCCTCTGCGGTGGAAGAGGCAATCTACCCTGACCACAAGCCAGTGCTCCCTGCTGGACAACACCTCCAATTTGAACAGGATTCCCGATCCTGGGACAATCGCAAATCATGTGCTCACTGCTCCCACACTTTATACATAGCCAATTGGGTGATTTTTAGTCTCGCTATGAATGCCCAACCTTATGGCAGTAGCCACAAGTCTCAACAGTCTTTGGAACAACAGGCAGATACGGCTGTGCTCTCGTGGGAGGGGGCGGAACTAGCCTCCAAATAGGACCCCTGGTAGGTCGAACTTCAGTAGGGTGCAGAACAGTCTGCTGAGAAGCACCCGACCTCCTAAGGGTCTGCTCCTAGATCCGGGCAGCATCCAAAATGTCGTCATAGGTACGAAGCCGAAGGGCAGCCAAACAGTCCTGGAGGTGAAAGCCCAAGCCCAACTGGAATCTGCGAGCCCTTTCCTCATCAGTGGCTACCAGGGCAGGAGCAAAGTGATTGAGCTGAGTAAACTTTGCTGCATACTCGTCCACGGAATGGTTCCCCTGGGTTAGGGAAACAAATTGTCGTTCCATCTCTGCCTTGGTAACACTAGGAAAGAATCTCGCCATGAAGCTCTCCGTGAAAGTAGCCCACTGATGGGCCTCGCCATCCTTCAGTCTCAGCCTGCCACCAGATATAGGCGAGATCCACCAGCTGGATGCTAACCACATTCACACGATCAACAACAGCAACTTGAGTTGCAATCAGCAACTGTTCTGTCCGGATAAGCTGTTGCTCGGCCTTCAGCAGCGTTTCAGTGCCTGAAAACTTGTTCGGGTGCAGCCTCATGAAATCTACCACTGTGCCGGGCCTTGGTGGCAGTAGCCCAGGTACAGGTACAGCGGCAGCTTGATTGGCTTCCAATGTGGCCCTCATTAATTCATTGTGCTCCTGCTAAAGAGCCATCAGTGCCCAAATTGTATGTTGGTTATTATTTGTTCATGTGATCAATATGGTGTGCATATTATTAAGTTAACCTGGCTAAAGCCAAACCTGACTAAAAAATTATCCAAACAGGATTAACACATTAGCCAAATCTGGGCTCTGATACCACTAAAAATCTATCTGCCCCGCTTTCCAAAGTACGGAAATACGAGTACGTAACGAAGGCCAAGCAAATGATGTAAACACCATCCATAAGATGTACCAGTCTAACTCAACAATATACAAGAAAATACAACCACGCAAGAAAATATAATCAAATAAACAAAGATCAACTTCAATAATAAATGAAATAATCCAAACAATAATATCCAACATCTGGGATAAAACAAACTCCGGGTCATAAAAGCCCAAAACAATGTATAATATCAATGACAATGTTTAAAGGAAAGAAATATAGCATAAAATAATTCAAGCAGTTGACTCTTAAGCTCTATCTTCTAAAATTGTTACTCACCAATTCCTTCTGATAGTATTCCTTCAGTACATGTAAACTCGGGATCTAAAAAGAGAGAAAGTAATGTTCTTAGAGCAAGTCATAGACAACAAGTAGGAGAAAACAAGGAACAATAAGAAGCATGATATATCAAAAGTGAAGGAATGGATCAAAGTCAAGAACAAAGACAAGGAATGGCAATAATGTCAAGGGTCTATGTTTAATCATGTAATAATTAATGATTTCAATTCAAGTTTAATATTGATATCAGTGTACGGGGTCAAGCATGAAATGTCAAGTGTGGGTTATTAATCATTTTATTAACCTATCTAGTGCACGTACTACTGCATCCTATTCCACAGGTTCGGTGCAAGCAAATAGTGGACGTTTTAGACTGACGGTAAATTCACGGATCATGTACTCGGGTAACACGATAGCAGGATAATATGATAATACGATTACATGATAACATGATTAACACGCGATTCTCCACTTCCACAATAATAAGCATGTAAACACAAAGGGCCCCACTGAGTACAGTCTCCATTTGATCACTACCAAGTGAACCCATAATACCCCGGCTTGTTAATATTTTATTTTCATCCTATGTGAGCATGCAAGAAGGTGTCAAGGTTGTATCATGCTAGGTGTGACTAATTAAATCAACACAATTCATACAATCTGGATATCAGAACATTACTATACAAAATCAGATATTCCCGCTGTTACAGAAAAGAAAATCTGGATACGTCAGAAGTTCTAGAAACTAGACTCTCTTCCGGTTCCAGCGCATATACACACGACATATTAATATAATAGAAACTGGGTCGAAATTCCTATTCTTTTCAGATTTCATGTTCAGGCAGAAGGTTATAGATTGTGTTCACATATATGTTTCAGGTCAGAAAACTCATCAAGTCTAGAAAAATTCAGGGTGATTCCTACACATGTCTAGTCTCAGTCAAATTAATTTCATATTTTTATCTTACTGTTAACATGTTCTGTTTACCAATAAATCAGGGTGATACACATGAAATTGTGAATTTGAAAATCCAGACCCAACAATACTAAAAGACACATATCTAGAAGATTATGACCACTACAAGAAAAACCCTTTTTCGCAATGCCAAATGTCGTTGCTAAAACTCGTTTGTCGTTGCGAAAAATATTTTTGGCAACGACATTTGTCGTTGCACGGTCGTTGCGCGTCCGGGCGTCGCTAAAGATTTTGACTACGACTTGCAGTCGTTGCCAAACATAGAATTTTTCGCAACGACATTGCCGTTGCAATATATTTTGTCGTTGCCATACCTAATTCCACCCGTGCTATGGTATAAAATCAATTGCAACAACCTTTGTCGTTGCCAAACATACTTCATATTTTTGGCAACGACTCATGTCGTTGCTAAAGATATTTTTTTCGCAATGAATTATTGTCGTTGCCTTACATTTTCTATTTTGGCAACGACTACTGTCGTTGACAAAGCTCGACTATTTTGCAATTATTTTTATAATTGCTTTGCATTACTTGTATTTTGGTAACAACTATAGTCGTTGCTAAAGCTACCAATTGTCGTTGCGAAAGTTTAATTCTTTTCGAGACAAATTATATATTGTCGTTGCATCAGCCCTATCCAAACTAGCATACACTTCAAAAACATTAAAAACCAACATCATTCCAAAAACTATAATATTAACCTTGTCCAACATATTACATTTATGTCACATATAAGAAGCAATGCCCAAAATATTACAACCATCAACTTCTCAAAAAGATATCTAAGTATCTCATAATCATTTACATTGTGCATAATAAGCTTAGCCATGTTTTCTAATATTCTCTTGACATCTAAATATTGCAACAAAATTGGATGCAAGATTGAAAGAACTGAATCAACTTAGAACAAAAGAACATTTTGGGATGAATATTCTCAGAAAATACAAGTAGCAAAAAATTGGGGTTGGTGTTGGAGAGTTAATAACCTAAACCAACAGCTAACTCATATAAGATATAACTAAATCATATACTGTCAAAATATGATACAAAAATATATTCTCCCGGACCAATAGCTTCATTCCTTAATTCTCCAAATACAGTTCCTTCTCGTGGTACCTACATATTTGAAATAATGATTAGTCCAGCAGTATACAATGAAACTATGAAAGATTGCCAAAACTATTGGAACCTGTATGCACAAAACAATACAGCATAATAGTACCACTAAAATTAATAGTACCTTGATCATTCGAGGAATTTCATGCACCTCTATTTGTATGTTGTGCCAACAATTCTTGTTTCATTGCATCCATTGCACGCTACAATAACAAAAAATAAAATTTACCATGAAGCATCTTACAAAAATATCTTACAAAAATATCGCTAAAATATTCTCTTACTTTATTTAACCTTTATTATGTACCATGAGACTTGCCTTTCAGGAATTATCCATAAGAAATAAATATTGCTGTAAATTTTCAACATATACTATCATTTAATGTAAAGAAAGAAGGAATTGATTGTAAATTTTCAACTGAAAGAAGGAATTGATTGTAAATTGATTGTAAAAAGAAAGAAGGAATTGATTGTTCAGCAACTGCCTTCCAGGAATTGGTCACTTGTAAATTTTCAACCTTAGACTTGATTTGAACTTTGAAGGATATTAATTAAGAAGGTTTCAATAACGGCCTCATTAAACAAAGTCACACTTGAAAGGCCTAATTATTCAAAATGTACATCAACATGGTCTACTCTTTCTTCAGTCTCTGGAATTTTAAAGCAACACAGTCAATGTCAATGTAAATGTCAAGACTCAACAGACAACAGCACTGACAAAATTTTAAAAAGGAAATACCCCCCCCCCCCCACCTGCACTCCAATTTAACTCAAGAATTCAATTTGGGCTGCTGCCTGCCTGCCTTCTAGTCTTGTACTACTACTTCTGTAGCTTCAATTCTCTTCAAGCCAAACATTTCAGAAGACTTAAATCATTAATGGTGCATTACTCATTAATGGTGGATTCGATTTACTTGTAATTTTCCTTTCTAATGAGTCTATCTTTATGATGCCAAGCTTGGTTGTGTCTACTTGTGCAGATTTATTTCAAATATATTGCTACATATCTTCATAGCAGTCACTAATTTGACATCTTCATTCTAATAAATATAATCTTAACTAGTATAACAACATACATATAGATGCAACTACATTTGACTATTTTTTGAGTTTGAATTAGAGTAGAACAGTTGACAAAATATGCCCCAAGTAGTGCTGGAAAAGTATTCAAAATTTAAAAAGATGTAATACAAAATTGAAGAAGTTCTTATATAAGTGTCAGATTTACGCCTAAGAAGTGTTGATATTCAAAACGTACCTTACATAGGATGGCTTCAAGATTAAAGGGTTCATGCCACATATCATGCTAGCAGGTAGGAAAACGTACCCAATTAGGTAAGCAGGTTAGGCTCTTGATTATGAAAGGTAAAAAGATGAACACGAGGGAAAATGTATGGCAAGAGAAAAATGAAGATTTTGCAAGAACGAACAACAATAGGAAGCAGACAAATACCTGTTAACCTTAATGTTCCCATCGAACATAGCAGTCCCCGTGGAGTGGGACATAATGCACTTATGAAGCTGACGAGAATAGCCTCTCGGGTGGTCCATGACTAATTTAATCTGTAAATCTTGTTTCTGGTCACTGTGAGCTACATGAAATGATGACAGTTTTGTCACCGTGTCAGGGCCTAGCTATTGTACTTGTAAATTATGCATGCTCAATTTCCCACTAGTACTGACTTTAATGAGCTCATACTTACTTGATGCTCCCTGCATTTATAAACATTAGAATTACCCAAACTTCAATAATATATACATAGTGACGTGTGACTTTATTTCTCAAGTAACTAGTAGAGTTATCAAACAACTGTACTACATTACTAAGGTTTTTATTTTCCAATTGTGCGTTACCTGGCTAGGGTAAGATACAGATAATCAAGGAAATGTGGCGTTTCTATCTAGCCACATTCAGGCCTGGGTAGGTTTTTCTGTATAAAGAAACCATGCCGATACCAATCCTATGGGAAGGATTGCCCTAGTTGGGGGAAACAGTGTTAGCTTGTGAAAAAATTAGTAAAAACAGAAAACACGGAAAACGAGGCTGATACCAGACAGCTTCCACAACACAAACAACTGGGTTTCCAGAAGAGGAAAATGCAACAGAAGCAATTAGCTAGATTTTCATTTTGGTGATCCTACATTTTTTTAAGATGCCAGACTTAAGATGCATAATGATGGTGATTTTGCTTGAGCTTCACCATGTCCTCTATTCTCTTCACCATATAATGACACTCAATCTTATATATTCTTTATGTTTTACGAATGCACTTTCTCCTCTTACCTTTACTTATTAAGCTGATGCTGCTACCATACTTGCATTAGCATCGTACAAGGAATTTCCCTGGATATACATTTTATGCCATGTTAGCTTCAGGTTTTCTTTTTGGTTTCTATCTTTTATGCTTCAAAGATACTTTTGTATGCAAGGAAATACAAAATACAACTAGCATATGTTTTCAGCTATCTACACACACACACACACACACACACGTTGACAAACAACTACTAAATGACATTTTCTTTTTTGGATCTTTTGCAGACATCTACTATCCAATAAATGACATTTCTCAGTTAAATTAGCAGCCTACTCATTTTTCTTCCAATACAAATATTTTCTTTGTGAGAATATATAATAAGTCAGATATATAATACTTCAAACTTAATAAGAAACTACCCAATGAAGCTTACAGTTAATAAAATAACAATATTCTTATGGTTAGTTTCTCCTCAAGCTTAATAAGAAACTACATATAGCGTGAAGTCAACACGGTGACTTCTGCATGCTCTACAAGAAAAAAATCTTAAATAACAAACCTCCTAATTCTTTAGAAGGCATAGGAATAAAGTAAACCATCCAATGATAGAAATTAGTACATGAACAATATTCATATTTCTATTTACTAAAGGCATTCAATGTGTAAGTTTATTCAGGAGATGTGTCCAATTCCTAAGTAAGATAAGTGAATGGAATACACGTCCTAGGATCTCCAAACTATTGTTTGTTAATGATAAAATGATGAGAAGCATACACACAGGCTTCATAGAAAGTTTACAGCAAATAATTTAAACAGAAAAGGCTAAAGAAGTAGGAATAAATGAAGCAATTAAAGATCCAAGTATGATCTGAATTATCATATGGTTTCACTAATTTAGCTGACAATTAAACCTTAGTTTGCACATGTTATGATGGAACTTGAAGTAAATTTATCTTTCTTATACTTTAAAAGATGCATGCTTGCTAGATTTATCTTCTTAGAAGCTATCTTACTTTAATACCACGTTACTACTACTGTAGATTTTGGTGTATATGTAATACAATTAACATTATCAATCACTACTCTAGTTCCCTTCTTAAAGGATTAACAGTTTCTTTAGTCAATCTGTCTTAAATTGATCATTATAACATACAAATACATGATTGTCTCTTTAAAGAATGTCGAATATTATATGAAAATTTGATACTTACCAAGTGCCCATGCACTAGTATGAGCAGAGCCAGTGACAATCTCCTGCAAGAAAAAGACAATAGATTGGGCTGAACAAATTTTTCCATGAACTAAGAATGCAGATTAAAACACTGAAGAAGAGAACTCCAACAGAGCATCCATTAGAAAATTACAATGGAGACATTAGCTTATTTCATATGACTAACCTTAATTTAGGCCCTCGTATCTACCAACCCCCAACTATAAGAAGAAGAAAAAATACCTTCTATTTTCATGAAATGTTTACATCTTCCCACATGATTTTTTTACCCAAATTCAGCATCAAAACATTGACTTTATATAAGTTCGCTGCTCGTAGTGGCAGTACAATTTTGAAAACCAATTCCTATATGTTCAATGTTCTAACCAATACAACTAAAAAAGTCAAAAAAATCAAATCTTTCCAACAAAATCCTATCTATTTAAAATGTTGTTACCCCAAATTGATGACGTAGTGGTCGACGGCGGAAGAGAAAGAGTTGTTACCTCATGCACAGTGGTCAAAGCGTGAGAAAAAGAGGAGCGAAGAGGTCGGCGCTGCTGGCGAGGGGGAGAAGGAGAGGGCAACGGGGAAGAGAGGGCGACGGGTACCATGTGGTATAGGGGGCGGGGAGGAGAAGAGGGCGACGGGAACGGGGATGGAGTGATTGAGGATTTGGACTAGGTTTTGCGAAGAAAAGGGTTAGAGGATTCGGATTTGGATTGGGGGAGTTTACATTATACAACCTTATCATCTTTCTTAATTATTAAGTTAATTTTTTAATTTTTTTTATATTTTTTGCAACATTACTATCGTTGCAGTAGATATAAGGAAATATACTCAACGACATTTATCGTTTCCAATTTACACACAATCTGGCGCAACGACATTTATCGTTTCCAATTTACACACAATCTGGCGGGAATGTGCAAAGGCCCGGAAAAATTTTATTTTATTTTTAGCAATGACTTTCGCGTTGCCGTAACTAATTTTCACAACGACTAAAAAGTCGTTGCCAAAACCTCGTTGCGAAAAAGGGTTTTTCTTGTAGTGGACTCAGAATTCAATTTCGTCAAATGTTCTGGAAAATAGAATCATGGGGCTACAATTCATATTCAAAAAGTTCTTTCAAATTACTACAGTAAGATGTTCGAAATTCTGATACAAAAAAAAGTAAACAGCAGGCCAGAAAATAATTCAACATGAATAGGCAAGAATTTCATCATGCAAGCATATAATTCTTTATAATTAATCAATATGAGTTCTATTTGGTGATCAACATGCAATTTCTAGCTTCACGATGAAATTTACAATCATGGTAATTAACTCATCAAATCAATTTCAATCGGAAAGATTCAATTCATCGAACAGCTCTATAACATGGATCTAGTCATTTTCATGTATTTTGTGCATATGCAATGTGCAATAGGGACTAGGGTATGAATCAAAGATAAAGGCACGAAGTCATGGATATCTTAGGTCAGCTCGTGTAAACCATTAATATACTCAACGAAAGATGAATAGTATAATATGATAATTGAAGATGATCTACTTGCGGGGATCAAAAAATTCTTGAATAAGAAAAATAAGACTAGTTCAAGAGAGACTTTCCTGATAGAAGGTAATTTCAAATGTAAAAGAATAACGGGATGAGAATCTCGGGCGACGAACAACGAACAACGCACGCGCAAAACCTTGTGCAAACAATGTTCGAAGAACACTCAACACACCAAACAGAAAACACCAATCCCTACCCACCTAAACACCAAATAGCAATCGTGGATCCCCTCTCCTCCCGAACACCAAACAGTGAAAGGGGAAGAGAGAGAACGGCAGGGGACGCTGCGATCGACGGCGGGGCTAACCAGTGGCTGGCGACAAGCTTGGCACGACGACTTGGGGCAACTAGCGCTGTCGCGGGTCCGATGGCAGTCGACAAGGTGCTTCGAGGAAGAGCAGCGGCGGTAGTACTCTGTTTTCTTCCAAAATAGAGGAGTAGCGGTGGACGACGGAGGGTAAGTGGTGACTGGCGATGGTGAATAGGGACGGTGGAGCACGGGGTGGGAATGGAGAGGAGGATGGAGGTTGAGAACGAGGTCGTCTGGTGATGGGTTCGGAGGTTGATGGGTTCACGAAGTCGAGGGGCTTCGGTTCTTCGGTGGTTGGATGAGAGGGTGGCAACGAGGAAGACGGGGTAGGGTGACGAGATGGTGGATGGTGGCTGATGAAGGACGGAGAGGAATGGTCGATGTGTCACGCCCTGCTTCCCAAAAATATGGAATACGAGCACATGACATTGGCCCACCGAATGACTAACGTCACCCATATGCTGTTTAATCGATCAACTCAACAATATAATCAACACAGAACAATTGCGCAGACAATAATAATAATCCCATTAATAATAAAACTTGAAATGAAGCAATATATAATATCCAAGTACAATAAACCATCGACTGGAAACAATAATAAAATCCGGGACATAAGCCGAATACAATAACAATCCAATCACAATGGATAATAAGTCTCAATACATTATGTTCAATAAAACGATAAGCAATTAGAAAGCATTAAAATCTTCAGAATCTTTGTTCTCCAATCCCCGCAGACAATTCTCCTCCATTACCTGTGTACACTTCATCTAAAAAGAGAAGAAAATTTCTCCTTAAAGCAAGTCATGGACAACAAGTAGAGAAAGCAAAGAACAATGGAATAACAGTATAACAATGATTTCCATGGATCAATAGGAATCAATAACATGGGACAATAATCAATAAATAATGTCACGATAATCGATGCATTGGTATAGACAATGATTCAATATTCAATAACAATATTCAACGGTATCAATAACATTTAAACAATTTTGGTATCAATAGGAACAATGATGTACAATATGCAATATCGATGTTGTGTCAATCCTTATGTCTACTAATCATTTTAATCCTAACTAATGCATGTAGTACTGCATCCCATACTACAGGTTCAATGCATACAATCAATTTCTTTTAGACCGAGTGGTGAATTCTATAGATCATGTGTCGGTACGATAATCACTGATACGATACAATATTATTGCGTGATACATTACGGTGATTCACTGATTCACTGATACGATACATTGATACAATTCATTTATGCAATACACGAGAGATTGGGGTGCCATAGTCAGCGCTGCACAGTCAATCGATAAACACTGGCCGCAAAGTCACTATATTATTCACTGCTCAAATCATTCCTTTAAACCCCATCTTATTTATTATGTTATTAATGCAACAATACAATATGTAATTTTAGACATGGGGTGAACAATAATAATAATAAAGGAACAATAAGATGATAACATGAAGTGGCACAATTAGAAAGATGACAATAACTCATTGGGATCATGCAATGTGACATACATACATTAATTCACGCAATAATTTTCAGAAGATTATTCATTTACTGGTTACAATTCATATTCAGAAGATTATTCATCTTAAGGTCAATTACTGGTTCAAAACTAGCAGTTAACATACAGGCTAGTAATCAATATACAGGTTTTGGGTAGTTTTTATGAAATAAATTAATTTAAACATGATGGGTATCAATTCTACTAGACGATAAACTTCTCAATCAGCATGAAGGGTATAAAACATGGTAAATAGGATTAAGAACACACATACATCAGTTTATCATCAATCAACCATCAATTGATCAAACAACATACAATCTAGCAATTCTTTCTTCAATAATTAATTTGTGTGATAATTGTATGAACAACCCTATTATCAATTCTATATGCACACATGAAAGATTCAATCTTTGGAGTAAAAAATGGCACGATGTCAAGAATAGTGGTGTGAGCTCGTGTAAACACTCAATAGACCCAACGAAAAATAGTCAATACAACGTTACGATAGATGAATAGGATCTATTTGCAAGAATTTCAATAAAACTTGAATTTGATACAATTAACAATTCAAGTGGACGGTGACTTACCTTATAAATGGTGAAAATGAATACCAAGAGCAACGGGATAAGGATCCCAAAACAACGAACCTACGAACACACAAGATAGCACGTGCAATAAACGTGCAAAAGAGATCCATGCAACCAAAGCAACACACAAATAAAGAGACAGCAACAAATGTAAAAGAGACAACGACAAGAGCAAGGGAGACGGCGGCGGCGTCGCTGGCTGAGGGCTACGATGGCATCACCGACGTCGACGGTGAGGCGTCGATAGGGGGGTTTGGCTGTGGCTGGCAATCAGAAACAGGAAGGGAAGACAGGGGGTGATCGGGGTTGGGGTTTTTGGGTGCCTGGCCGTCGAGTGAAGAGGAGGGCGGCTCTGGGGAGAGGTCGATGGGGGGTGGCGACGACGGGGGTCGCCGGAGATGGCCGGGGATGGAAGTGCACTAGTGGGTTTAGGGGATTTGGCCAGGATTTCGGTCGAGAGAGAGAGAACGACGAGGAGAGAGAAAGAGAGGAGAGAGAATAAGTGGCTAGGGTTTCAAAATTTTGCAATTTTTAGGGTTTGCAATAGAGTTGTATTTATAGGGTATAATTAGGGTACATGGTTGGTGATTTAGGGTCCAATAATAGCGGTTTTGGGTCAAGAACAAATGAAATTGGGTTGTAGGGTTCAACAAGAGATATATCTAAATCAATAGGGTTCAAATAAAAATACACACAATTAAATGGAATGAAATAGAATCAATGAGAACAACTCAACAAGAAGAACGGAGAATTTCATGAACAAGATTTTAATTAAAATAATCAAGAAACAAAATATAGTATTTTATTCAATTACAAATAAAATATTACAAAAGAAGGACGATACTTACAATCCTACCCACCTTACAGTAAAATTTCGTACTCGACATTTAAGCAAGTGGTAGTAGGGTAACTCCGAGGAAAAGAACGAACAAGAGATACTCAAAAATATGGGGAAACCTCATCCGAAACCTCATCCGAAGCAACACGAACCAACTTGATAACCTTATTCTTCAAAATCTTCTCCCGCCGATCCACAATCGAAACTAGATGAATCTCATAAGACAAATCTGGTCGAACCGACAGCTTTGAATAGTCAATAACATGACTATCATCCCGATCATACTTCCTGACCTGAGAAACATGGAAGACGTCATGCACTCCAGCAAGAGCTGGTGGCAATGCGAGTCTATAGGCCACCTAGCCTACTTGCTCCACCACTGTAATATCCCGGACGGATATTATAATGTATAAATTATTATTTTTAAATAAAAATATTTTTTATTGAAATTACTTGGTTTTCTCATTTAAAAAGTTACCTGGACATATATACTAGTATGTATATATAAGTGTTGTATCAGTTTTGTGCACTTGTGCTAAATCTTGAAAAATGCATTTTTGAGAAAATGGCTGGAAAATCCCGAGCAGGTATTTAAAATTATTATTTTATTATTATTTTATTTTTATTTCCAGAATTGAAATATTTTTGGTGGATATCACTCGGTTTTGTTAATAAACGTTATCTACATATATATACCAGTCTGTATACATCTGTATTGTATCAAATTGGTACTGGAATGTTTCGGGCTGATAAGAAAATTTATTTTATTATTATTTTCAGAATTAAATTATTTTTGTACGGATTGAGCGGTTTTACAAACGGAAATTATCGGTATATAGATATCTACATACGTAAGCGTATTGTACCAATTTCGTACGTTTGTACAAATCATGTAGTATGTGTTTTGGACAAAAATATCTTATTTTTGTCATGATTAATGAAAATTGGATGGCTAGGATTTGTTTGGAGGCTTAAACCTAGGGTTAAGATTAATTAGAGATACATAAGAGTTTAATATGTGTCTTCTACTAGAAACTTCTCCTCCACCTCACCCCATCCACCTCACCATGCACTGGCCGGCCAAAATGACCCCAAGGGGGTTTGTGTAATTGTGTAGGTGTATTATGCACTCTCCACCCTCTCTTCTGTCCTATAAATTCCCCTCCCCTTCACCTTTTGCCTCATTTACAAGAAAAAAAAAGAGAGAGGAAAAGAAAGAGAAGAAACCCTAAGTTTTCTTCATTTGGGGTTTTTTCATAAGTGTTCTTCATTGGAGTTGTAGTAGAAGCTAGGAGGAAGGAGAAGGAAAGCTATCTAGTCCTTCCTACAAGAATGAAGGTGGGGGGGTTCTCTACTTCTATTGTTTGTTCTCTTTTATTTTTTTTTATGTAGAAAAGAACCCATCTTTAGGGTTATTATTGGTTCTACGTGAGTAAAGAACCCATCTTTGATGGTTGTTGTTGTAGGATAAAAAGAACCTATCTTTATGATGGTAGATGTTGTATGTGTATGTTCTATAACAACTTGGACTATTTTCTAAGCATATAAAATTTTGTAGGTTAAAAAGAACTCATCTTTATGATGTGTTGTTGTGTATGTGTGTTTCTAAATGACTTGGACTAATTATTAAGCATAAAGTGGTAGTAGGGATCAAAATGATCCCATGAAAAAGATGGATGGTGGAACTTAAATAAAACACATAAAGGTTGAATCTTTAACCTTGTATGTTTATTGTTATTATTAAGGTTGTTTTGTTGAACAAAAACTATGACTTGGACTATAACTATGTGCATATAAAGATTATTGTAGTAAGAATACTTGCTTACCCATTCTTGGGGTTATAGACTCATCTAGCTATTTTAAAAGGTAAATGTTGTTCTCTACTTTTGTTAAGAAATCAATCTTTACTAACCCTAGTTTATAAAAAGTTGCTTTCATTGTATGTAGGAACTTGTAGGATTGGAGAAAAGTAGGTTGTAGTATGTAGAAATTTGTAGACTAAATAAATGTAGTCTTTGTACTGTGTAGGAACTTGTAGATTGATATTAGATTTTTGTAATAAGTAGGAGTTGTAATCCATACAAGAAGTAGTTTTTGTAATAGCTAGATAAAGTCCTTAGTAGCTTTATGAGTTTATACCATGCTTGAGTTTTGTTGTTCTATGTTAAAATGAACTCATTCATGCTTGTGTGACATTCTAGTAAACAAACATGCTTGAGTTGTTGTTGATTGATGTAGTAAAGAAACCCATGCTTAAGTTGTAAACCATGCTTAAGTTGTTGTAGCAAGAAACCCATCATGCTTGAGATATAGTAAAGATACCATGCTTGTGTTGTTTTAGTAAGAAACCCATGTTAAGTTGTATACCATGCTTGAGTTGTTGTAGTAAGAAACCCATCATGCTTGAGATGTAGTAAAGATACCATGCTTGTGTTGTTTTAGTAAGAAACCCATGTTAAGTTGTATACCATGCTTAAGTTGTTGTAGTAAGAAACCCATCATGCCTGAGATATAGTAAAGATACCATGCTTGTGTTGTTTTAGTAAGAAACCAATGTTAAGTTGTAAACCAATCTTAAGTTGTGTAGCAAAGAAACCTATCATGCTTGAGTTGTTGTTGTACGAAACCCATGTTAAGTTATATACCATGCTTGAGTTGTTGTAGATTGTTGTAGTAAAGAAACCCATGCTTAAGTTGTATGTGCTAAAGAACCCATGCTTAAATTATTCTAGGTTGCTAGAGAAACCCATGCTTGAAATGAATATCATAGTACCATGTCCTAAACTATTCTAGGTTGCTAGAGAACTCATGCTTAAGTATGTTTAGTATTTTAGTTTCAAAAAGAAACCATGAACCACACTTGTGAACCCATGAACCATCCTTGTGAACCCATGAACCCATTCGTGCTTATGTTTATGCGATAAAAGAAACCCATCATGCTTGAGTTTTGTTGAACCCATTCATGCTTGTAATTATATGTATAGTTATTCTAGTTCAGAAAGATTACCATGCTTGAGTTGCTGATTATTGTAGTAAAGAAACCATGCTTAAATTGTTGTAGGATTGTTCTAGAGAAGAACCCATGAACCATGTTTGAGTTGTTGTAGTAAAGGAACCATGCTTGAGTTGCTAATTATTGTAGTAACGGAATCATGCTTGAGATTGCTAACTATTGTAGTAAGAAACCTATGCTTGAGTTGTTGTAGGTTGTTCTAGTAAAAGAACCCATCATGCTTGAGTTATATATAGAATCCATGCTTGAATTGCTAATATTTGTAGTAAAGAAACCATGCTTGAGTTGTAGTAGTTCTAGTAAAGAACTCATGTTTGAGATGTGTAGTTGTTTTTGATTCAAAAGAATCCATGCATGTTTGAGTTATATGATTGTAGTGGTTTCGGTTAAATTCTAAAAGGAACCCATTTGTTTAGCTTGCATGATAACCCAATTGAATTATTGAAATGAACTCATGTTCTATAGTTGTTCTAGTTCGATTTTTAAGAAGAAACCCATGAAACAAGCTCCATGATAGTTCTAGCTCGAATTGGCAAGGAAACCATGCGTTTAGGTTCTAGGTGGTTCTAGCTCACCCTTGAGAAAGAACCCATGAACCTAGTCGCATGTTGTCCTAGTTCAAATTTGGGAAAAGAACCCATGAGTTCTAGATGCATGCGGTTCTAATTAAAATTGGACCATATGATGTGCGCATGCTTCATCATCAATATATGGGAAATAATGGTTGGGAAAGTCACTAGGATTGTTACCTTGGTAAAAGCTTGTCTAGGGTCTTATAGGTACCCTAGAGGTCATCGACATCAAGACTTGCATCCTACCACCTTGGAAACTGGGGATGAATCACACCTCGAGCACCGACGGATCTTAACTGATGTGGGTTGATCGTGGGCCGAGAGTGTTGATGAGATCCGAGTTAGGGGTAGTGATAGGGTCTCATAGTCACCTTAGGGGCCACCGACCATCAAGACTCGCATCTTACTACCTTGGAAACTGTGGATAAATCACACCTCGAGCACCGACGGATCTTAACTGATGTGGGTTGATCGTGGGCCGAGAATGTTGATGAGATTCGAGTTAGGGGTAATGATGAGTGAGAGAGATTCTATCACCGGTATCTTGGATCTATGGGCCATGAGTTGGATCAAGATAATCATAATAAAGTTAGTGAAAACCCCGTGAGACTGTTTGGGTTTAGTGATATCGTTAAGGTAGTAACTTATAGCTATTACTACTTAAACTTTACTTGTTATCATTTTTTTCGCCAAAGGGAAAGAGTTGGTGTTAAGGGTGATACCTTATGATCTGACCTGTCCCATAGGCCGGCACTAGGCAGTGTTATTGGGTTGTACCCTTCTTGTCAAAAGGATACGATCTGTGCCTTCTTACGAGTTGGGAGCATCGAATCCGTATCTCGTTTGTTAATTTCTGAAGTACCATGATAAGGCGGGAGCGATTCCTGTCGGAGCTAGGGGATGGACCCCCGAAACTCCGTCTTGTCTTATATCTATGGGCATGAAGCCATAGACTATGGTCTAGCTAGGGGTGCCACAGGGGATGCTTCGAGCTAACCTGCTGCATAGACCCCAGGGGTGCCACAGGGGATGCTTCGAGCTAACCTGCTGCAGAGACCCCAAGGATTCGTCAAAGATATTTAAGTGAGGCAATAATGGCAAACATGGACACCACTATATGATTGCAGTAACGGAAATAGACCGTACCTACAACCTCATCAATCACGTTGTATCTTCAGAAATAAGTCGAGTACAAGAGCAGAATTCATGGCGCAGGTTCAAATCCCTATATATGAAGAAACGACTTGAGATGGGGCGTATGTAGTACGGGCTGCATACTGTTCCGAAGACTTGCTTGCATTAGAATAAGAGCATCATCGCATTAATTAATCAGGTATTAAAGTCTAAGGCATAGCATACACTGACACATCCATTATATAAACACGTTTCTCTTTTCATCAATCTGTTTGCTTAAGTGGAGAATCGCTGCTAGCCATCAGCATTAGAAACATCAGTATATGTACTGACGTCCCCATTTCAATAGGTACCGGATTGTAGAAGTACAGGTACAGGATTCAGGAGGACTCAAGACGAGAGAAGCAAGAGTCATTTTTATTTCAGCTGCATTATATGTTGTTTACTATTGTTCCATTGTAACAATTTTGTAATCTATTTATTTGTTGGAAAGCATCCAAATGAAATACCAAGTGTTGTTCTTTATTCATTGTACTCTGATGTAATATGTTAAAAGTTGTAACACTTGAAATTGTAAAGGTATTATTGTAACACTGTTGTAATGTATTGCAACTTTGTAACATTCGGATTTGTAATACATTTGTGTTGAACAAAAAGTTTTAAATTTTCCTGTTTTTCTGTGTATTATAGCTAATTGAAGAAAAGATTATGGCTTATGTCACGGTTTCCCAGTTACTGGAAATCGGGGCATTACAACCACATCGAACAGACCAATGAATCTAGGGCTCAACTTGCCCCCACCACCAAAACGAATCACACCTTTCCATGGAGACACCTTGAGGAACACATGATCACCCACTGCAAACTCTAACGGTCTCCTGTGCATGTCTGCCCATTTCCTTTGCCTATTCTTTGCAGCTTGCAAATGCTTCCTGATCTGGGCCACTGTATCAACGGTCCTTGTGACTCTAGCCCCAAAAGCTTCCTCTCACCAATGTCATCCTAGCACACTGGTGATCTACACTTCCGACCATACAAGACTTCATACGGAGCTGCCTAAAGACTAGCTTGGTAGCTATTATTGTATGAAAACTCTACCAAGTGTAAATGATATTCACAAGATCCTCCAAATTGAAGCACACAGGACCTCAACATATCCTCCAAGGTCTGAATAGTCCTCTCCGATTGACCATCTGTCTGTGGATGGAATGCAGTACTGAACTTCAGTTTACTCCCTAGACTATTCTGGAGACTCTCCCAAAATTGAGATCTGAATCTAGTATCTCTGTCTGATGTAATACTGACAGGAACACCATGCAATCTCACAATCTTCTGCATATACTTCTCTGCAAGGCTCTCGTATACTGACCAACTCTGAAGTGAATGAAATGAGCACTCTTCGTCAAGCGATCCATAATCACCCAGATGGCATTGTGACCCTTGGGAGTTCTAGGCAAAGCAGTCACAAAATCCATAGTGATATTCTCCCACTTCCACTCTGGAATAGGAAGCGGTTGAAGAAGTCTAACAGTCCTCTGGTGTTCTGCTTTTACTTGCTGACAGTTCAGACACTGCAAAACAAATCTTGCAACATCCATCTTCATACCTTGCCACCAGAAATGCAACTTCAAATCCCGATACATCTTCATACCATCGGGATGAATAGAATACTGCGAATGGTGAGCTTCTCCAAGTAACTTCTACCTGACTTCTCCCTTCGTAACACATAGACGGGCCCCAAAGCGTAGAGATCCATCCTCATGAATCACCATATCAATCTGAGAACCAGCTTCAACCTCAACTCGAAACTGCTGCAACTGCACATCACCAGACTATGCCTCCTTAATCTAATCCACCAAAGACGACTGCAACTGACACCATACAACTCTGCTCAGAACTAGGCAATACCACATCCAATTCCAATCTCCTCATAGCTTCCACAAGCTCTTTCTGCTCAGTAAGAACCATAGCAACAGGTATTCTGCTCAAAGCATCAGATACTGAATTAATCATGCCAGTGTGATACTGCAAACTGATATCATAATCTGCCATCAATTCCAACCATTGCCTTTGCCTCATATTCAACTCCTTCTGAGTGAACACATACTTGAGACTTTTGTGGTCAGTGAAGATTTCCACTCGGCCTCCAAGTAAATAATACCTCCAAAGCTTCAAGACAAAAATCACGGTAGCAAGCTCTAAATCCTGTGTAGGATAATTCTTCTCATGCGGCCTCAATTGTCTAGATGCATATGCAACAACCTTACCTCGTTGCATCAAAACAGCACCCAAACCTCTACCTGAAGCATCACAGTGAATTATGAAACCTCCTGATCCATCCGGTATAGTCAACACATGTGCTGATGGCAACCGATTTTTCAGTTCAATGAAGGCTTCTTCACAGGAATCATCCCACACAAACTTCTAATCTTTCTCAGTCAACTTGGTCAACGACCCTGCAATCTTTGAGAAATTCCGAACAAACTTCCTGTAGTAACCCGCTAGACCAAGAAAAATCCGAACTTCTGATACAGACTTCGGCATCGGCCAATCCTTAACCGCACAAATCTTGGACGGATCGACAGAAACACCATCACCAGAAAAAATATGACCCAAAAAAGCCACATGATCCAGCCAAAACTCGCACTTGCTAAGCTTCCCATACAACTGATGATCCTTTAAAGTTTGCAAAACAACCTTCAAGTGCTTAGCATGCTCATCCCGATTCCGAGAATAGACAAGAATATCATCAATGAACACCACCACAAACTTATCTAGAAAGGAAGAGAAAACCTAATTCATCAAGCTCATAAACACAGCTGGAGCATTAGTAACTCCAAAAGGAATCACTAAGAATTCATAGTGCCCATATCTTGTACAAAAAGTAGTCTTCTGTACATCCTCGGCTTTCACCTTAACCTGATGGTAACCAGAACAAAGATCCAGCTTCGAAAATACAGAAGCGCCTCCCAATTGATCAAATAGGTCATCAGTCCTTGGCAACGGATACCTGTTCTTCACTGTGACATTATTGATTTCACAGTCGTCAATACACAACCTCCGACTACCATTTTTTTATTGACGAACAGAACTAGAGCTCCCCAAGGCGAAATACTCGGCTTGATAAAATCTCTATCCAACAACCCCTGAACCTGTTCCTTCAACTCAGCTAGTTCAACATGAGCCATTCTGTACGGACTCTTAGAGATTGGAGCTATTCCTGGTTGAACATCAATACTGAACACCACTTCACGATCTGGCGGTAATCCCGGCAATTCCTCAGGAAAAACCTCCAGAAAATCCCGCACAACCATCGGTGCGACAACATCATTAGCGCACACTTCCTCCATAACTCCAACTTTCTGACTAGCTAACTTCTCCACACAAGCAAGCGGCGTTTCACAGGCACAGAATTTAAATTCCCGACGTTCTGGCATATGAAACACCACCTTCTTCTTGCAACAGTCAATCACAGCATGAGTGGCACCAAGCCAATCCATCCCCAAGATAACATCAAAATCAAAATTGCTGATGACAATCAGATTGGCAACAAAATCAACACCACCAATAACCAAGGGACTCTGCTCACAAATCTGAGAACACACGACAATACCTCCACCTTTAGTAATGTTCCAAGCTACTGGCATAGCGCTGCTAGCCAAGTGATGCAGATCGACGAAGCGGGAGGAAACAAATGAATGAGTAGCACTAGAGTCAAAAAGAGCATGAGCAGGAAATGAATGGACAAGGATAATGCCTAGCAAGAAGTCAAAGTGAGAACACAAAAGGCAGAAGCAAAATGGAAGAAACTGACATGAATGAGAGGCTAACATGAATAAGCAATAGAATAGAATAACAAGTTAGCAAGGAAAAAGGAAGCAAACAATGCAAGAAAGGAGAAGCAATCATAAGAATCTTGGGACCTGTGGGTTATGGGCCCACCACGCTTTCGCTGCGTTACTCTGATGGTGAAGCTCCAATGTGATGCCGATCGATGGACCAAGCAGGAAGAAGAAGAACAGATGACACTGGAATCAAAGAATATGTGTACGAAAAGAATGAAATCGTACCCAATAAGAAATCAATGAATGGAATGGATCAAAGAGGAATCAAATAAGATTAGTTTCCAGATCATAAGTTGGATATCAATTGTTCATGTGATTCCTGTACAGCACATACTGTTGAGTCAAACAGATATAACCCAAATCTGATTAATATATCAATCCAAGCCAAACTTTCTTTCGTTAGTCATGTTTGACTTATATATTATCCAAACCAGAGCTCTGATACCACCAAAAACCTTGTCAGGCCCTGCTTTCCAAAAAAAAGGGAATACGAGCACAAGATATTGGCCCAGCGAATGACTAACGTCACCCATAAACTGTTTAATCGATCAACTCAACAATATAATCAATACAGAACAATTGCGTAGGCAATAATAATAATTTCATTTACAATAATATTTGAAATAAAGCAATATATAATATCCAAGTACAATAAACCAACGTCTGGAAACAATAATAAAATCTGGGATATTCGCCCAATACAATAATAATCCAATCACAATAGATAATAAGACTCAATACATTAAGTAGAATAAAATGATAAACAATTAGAAAGCATTAAAATCTTCAAAATTTTTGTTCTCCAATCCCAGCAAGCAATTCTCCTCCATTACCTGTGTACACTTCATCTAAAAAGAGGCGAAAAATTATCCATAGAGCAAGTCATGGACAGCAAGTAGAGAAAGCAAAGAAAAATGGAATAACGGTATGACAATGATTTCAGTGGATCAATAGTAATCAATAACATGGGACAATAATCAACAAACAATGTCACGATAATCGATGCAATGGTATAAACAATGATTCAATATTCAATAACAATATTCAATGGTACCAATAATACTTAAACAATATTTGGTATCAATAGGAACAATGATGTATAATATGCAATGTCGATATTGTGTCAATCCGTATGTCTATTAATAATTGTAATCATAACTAATGCATGTAGTACTGCATCCTATACTACAGGTTCGATGCATACAATCAATTTCGTTTAGACCGAGTGGTGAATTTTATAGATCATGTGTCGGTACGATAGTTACTGATACGATACAATATTGTTCCCCGATACATTACGATGATTCACTGATTCACTGATACGATATATTGATATGATTCATTGATACGATTAATTGATATGATTCATTGATACAATACATGAGAGATTGGGGTGCCGTAGTCAACGCTCCACAATCAATCGATAAACACTGGTCGACACAGTCACTATATTATTCACTACTCAAGTCATTTCCTTAAACTCGGGCTTGTTAATTATTTTATTAATGCAACAATACAATATATAATTTGAGACATGGGGTGAATAATAATAATAGAGGAACAATAAGATGATAACATGAAGTGGGAAAATTAGAATGATGACAATAACTCTTGGGGATCATGCAATATGACATACATACATTAATTCATGCAATAGTACAATATAGAAATAGTTAATCTATTAAAAACTGAAATATAAAATTATGGACAGCAAGAGTAGTCTGTACAAAAATACAATTTTCTGCTGTTTCAGAACTCGAAAACTGAATCCGTCAGAACTTCTAGAAACTAGACTTCCACACGGTTCCCACGCATATTTAAAGTTCAAAATTCGACAACAGTAGCTAGGTCAATCACACCATTCGTTATAGATTTCATGTTCAGGCAGAATTTCGACATCATATTTTTTTTTTTTTTAGAAACAGCAAAAGCTAAATAATAAATTCATAAAAAATATTTTCTAGAATCCTAAACATGTTAAGCAACAATCTGAAATTTTTCTGGGAAAAATTTTATCATTTGATCAGCCTTTTTACTGTTTAAACATTGAATGTACAATAATCTGAGAATCTTGAATTAAAATACAGCTGTAGTAAAATGGGTATAACTTTTGCTACACAACTCAGAATTCAAAAATTCAAATTGTTATGGAAACTAGAAAGATAAGGCTACAATTCATATTCAGAAGATTATTCATTTTAAGAATATTTAATGGTTCAAAACTAGCAGTCAACATACAGTCCAGCAAGCAATATACAGATTTTGGGTAGTTTTTATGAAATAAATTAATTTAAACATGATGGGTATCAATTCTACTAGACGATAAACTTCGCAATCATCATGAAGGGTACAAAACATGGTAAATAGGATTAAGAACACACATACATCAATTTATCATCAATCAACCATTAATCGATCAAACAATATACAACCTAGCAATTCTTTCTACAGTAATTAATTTGTATGATAATTATATGAACAACATATTATCAATTCTATATGCACACATGAAAGATTCAATCTTTGGAGTCAAAAGTGGCACGATGTCAAGAATATTGGGGTTAGCTCGGGTAAACCCTCAATAGACCCAACAAAAGATAGTCAATACAACATTAGGATAAATGAATAGGATCTACTTGCAAGAATTTCAATAGAACTTGAATTTGATACAATTAACAATTCAAGAGGAGGGTGACTTGCCTTATAAACGGTGAAAACGAATACCAAAAATAACGGGATAAGGATCCCGAAGCAACGAACCCACAAACACACAAGATAGCACTTGCAATAAACGTGCAAAAGAGATCCAAGCAACCACAGCAACACAGAAATAAAGAGACAGCAACAACAGTAAAAGAGACAGTGGCAAGAGCAAGGGCGATGGCGGCGGCGTCACCAGCTCAGAGCAGTGACGGCGTCACCGACGTCAATGGCGAGGCATCGACGGGTGGGGGGGTTGGCTCTGTCACATACTGCTTCCAAAAATATGGAATACGAGCACATAAAATTGGCCCAGCGAATGACTAACGTCACCCATAAGCTGTTTAATCGATCAACTGAACAATATAATCAATACAGAACAATTGCGTAGGCAGTAATAATAATTTCATGAACAATAATATTTGAAATGAAGCAATATATAATATCTAAATACAATAAACCAATGTCTGGAAACAATAATAAAATCCGGGATATTCGCCCAATACAATAATAATCTAATCACAATAGATAATAAGTCTCAATACATTAAGTTCAATAAAATGATAAACAATTAGAAAACATTAAAATCTTCAGAATTTTTGTTCTCCAATCCCAGCAAGCAATTCTCCTCCATTACCTGTGTGCACTTCATCTAAAAAGAGGCGAAAAATTATCCTTAGAGCAAGTGGACAGCAAGTAGAGAAAGCAAAGAAAAATGGAATAACGGTATAACAATGATTTCATTGGATCAATAGTAATCAATAACATGGGACAATAATCAATAAACAATGTCACGATAATCGATGCAATGGTATAAACAATGATTCAATATTCAATAACAATATTTAATTGTACCAATAATACTTAAACAATATTTGGTATCAATAGGAACAATGATGTATAATATGCAATGTCGATATTGTGTCAATCCTTATGTCTATTAATCATTTTAACCCTAACTAATGCATGTAGTACTGCATCCTATACTACAGGTTCGATGCATACAATCAATTTCGTTTAGACCGAGTGGTGAATTTTATAGATCATGTGTCGTTACGATAATTACTGATACGAAACAATATTGTTCCACGATACATTATGATGATTCACTGATTCACTGATACGATATATTGATACGATTCATTGATACGATTAATTGATATGATTCATTCATACAATACACAAGAGATTGGGGTGCCGTAGTCAACGCTCCACAATCAATCGATAAACACTAGCCGACACAGTCACTATATTATTCACTACTCAAGTCATTTCCTTAAACTCGGGCTTGTTGATTATTTTATTAATGCAACAATACAATATGTAATTTGAGACATGGGGTGAACAATAATAATAATAGAGGAACAATAAGATGATAACATGAAGTGGGAAAATTAGAATGATGACAATAACTCTTTGGGATTATGCAATACGACATACATACATTAATTCATGCAATAGTACGATATAGAAATAGTTAATCTATTAAAAACTGAAATATAAAATTATGGACAGCAAGAGTAGTCTGTACAAAAATACAATTTCCTGCTGTTTCTGAACTCGAAAACTGAATCCGTCAGAACTTCTAGAAACTAGACTTGCACACGGTTCCAACACATATTTAAAGTTCAAAATCCGACAACAGTAGCTAGGTCAATCACACCATTCGTTACAGATTTCATGTTCAGGCAGAATTTCGACATCATATTATTTTATTTTTAGAAACAGCAAAAGCTAAATAATAAATTCATAAAAAATATTTTCTAGAATTCTAAACATGTTAAGCAACAATCTGGAATTTTTCTTGGAAAAATTTTATCATTTGATCAGCCTTTTTACTGTTTAAACATGGAATGTACAATAATCTGAGAATCTGGAATTAAAATACAGCTGTAGTAAAATGGGTATAACTTTTGCTACACAACTCAGAATTCAAAAATTCAAAATGTTATGGAAACTAGAAAGATAAGGCTACAATTCATATTCAGAAGATTATTCATTTTAAGATCATTTAATGGTTCAAAACTAGCAGTCAACATACAGTTCAGCAAGCAATATACAGATTTTGGGTAGTTTTTATGAAATAAATTAATTTAAACATGATGGGAATCAATTCTACTAGACGATAAACTTTTCAATCAGCATGAAGGGTATAAAACATGGTAAATAGGATTAAGAACACACATACATCAATTTATCATCAATCAACCATTAATCGATCATACAACATACAACCTAGCAATTCTTTCTACAGTAATTAATTTGTGTGATAATTATATGAACAACCATATTATCATTTCTATATGCACACATGAAAGATTCAATCTTTAGAATCAAAAGTGATACGATGTCCAGAATATTGGGGTTAGCTCGGGTAAACCCTCAATAGACCCAACGAAAGATACTCAATACCACATTAGGATAAATGAATAGGATCCACTTGCAAGAATTTCAATAAAACTTGAATTTGATACAATTAACAATTCAAGAGGAGGGTGACTTGCCTTATAAACGGTGAAAACGAATACCAAGAATAACGGGATAAGGATCCCGAAGCAACGAACCCACAAACACACAAGATAGCTCGTGCAATAAACGTGCAAAAGAGATCTAAGCAACCACAGCAACACAGAAATAAAGAGACAGCAACAACAGTAAAAGAGACAGTGGCAAGAGCAAGGGCGATGGCGGCGGCGTCACTAGCTCAGAGCAACGACGGCGTCACCGACATCGACGGCGAGGCATCGACAGGTGGGGGGGGGGGGTTGGCTCTGTCACGCCCTGCTTCCAAAAAATACGGAATACGAGCACATAATATTGGCCCAGCAAATGACTAACGTCACCCTAAGCTGTTTATTCGATTAACTCAACAATATAATAAATACAGAACAAAGGCGCAGGCATAATAATATTCTCATGAACAATAGTAATTGGAATAAAGCAATAAAAATATCCAATATAATATTAATAATCCAACGTCTGAAAACAATAATAAAATCCGGGACATAAGCCCAAAACAATAATAATCCAATCCAAAATAATAACAAGTCTCAATATATTAAGTTTATTAAAGCAATAAACAATTAGAAAGCAGTAGTCTTCAGAATGTTTGTTCTCCAATTCCAGTAGACAATTCACCTTCATTACCTATATACACTTCATCTAAAATGAGGAGAAAAATCATCCTTAGAGCAAATCATGGACAGCAAGTAGAGAAAGCAGGGAACAATGGGATAATGGTATAATAATGAATCAATGGATCAATAGAAATCAATAACATGGCACGATAGTAATAATCAATAACATGGTAATCAATGCAACGGTGTAACAATGGTTCAATATTCGGTAACGATAATTAATGGTTAATAACAATCACACTTAGACAATATTGGATACAAATAGGAACAATGATGAACAATATGCAATGTCGGTGATGTGTCAATCCTTATGTTTATTAATCATTTTAATCCTAACTAATGCATGTACTACTGCATCCCATATTCAGGTTCGATGCATACAATCAATTTCGTTTAGACTTAAGTGGTAGATTCTATAGTTCATGTACTGGGTATGATGACGATAACGGTAATAACACGGGCCATGTGTAATTTCTTAGACGATGACGATAATTGTAACAATCACGGGCCATCATCTGAGTACAGTCCCTATATCATCAACTACTCTAGTCAATCCCTTAAATCCTGACTTATTAATTATCTCATCAATGCAACAATACAACATGCAGTTAATGGACATTTCGGTGAACGATCGTATCAAAAGGGGAACAATAGGTTGGTAACATGAAATAGGACAATTAGAATGATGAAAATAACTCATTTGGGATGTGCAATGTAACATAAATTCATTAATTAATGCAATAGTACAATATAGGAATAATTAATCTATTAAAAAGTGGAATCTAAAATTCTGAACAGCAAGACCAATCTGTACAAAAATACAGTTTTATGCTGACTCAGAAATTGAAAATTAAATCCGTCAGAAATTCTAGAAACTAGACTTCCACACGGTTCCAACGCATATTTAAAGTTCAAATTCTGACAACAGCAGCTAGGTCAAACATATGGTTCTTTACAGATTTCGTGTACAGGCAGAATATCAACATCATGTTATTTTAATTTTAGAATCGGCAAAAACTTAATTTTAAATTCATTAAAAATACTTATTAGATTCCTAAACATCTAAGTTAAGAATCTGGAAATTTTCAGAGCAAAATTTTATCATTTGACCAGCCTTTTTACTGTTTAAACATGAAAGGTACGAGAATCTGAAAATCTGAAAGTAAAAACACAGTTGTAGCAAAACGGGCATAACTTTTGCTACAAAACTCGGAATTCGAAAATTCAAAATGATATGAAAACTAGAAAGATAAGGCTAAAATTCATATTCGGCGGCGTAAGTAGGGGTGGGCATCGGTCGGTATCCGACCTAATATGGACCATCCACCACCGATCCAAAGAAGATTGGTTTTTTAATTTTCTCATCCGCAATCAATCCGAACCTTAATTGGATTGGTTTCCATCCAAGCCGATTAAGCCCAGTTTGGATTGGGTTGGATGGTGAGTTTGGATTGGATTGGATGGTGGGTTTGGCGTGCTGCTTTTCACCTTCAACATCATTCATAATTTTGTTGAAATTTAAAAGATCAACTTCAATCAAACTTAAGAAAAAACCTGCTATTTGTTATTCAGAAATGAATTTAAAATGAAGATTCATAAAACCACAAGTTGTTAATGAATTTTGCACTAATTGTTTGAGATGATGACATTTAAATGAGTGAGATAAACTGCTTTTTCACTTGCATACTTCTGTAATCTTAGTTTGTTATCTTAAAAGAAACTTCAATAACCATAGCTAATTGAATTTCAGGTGCAATAAAAAAAGATTTAGAAAATAATTTCTGCTTGACTTATTTAAAGTAACTACTAAATGTTACATCAACTTTATGATTCTATTAAGTTGGGTCACACTGTAAATCAAGCATTTCTCAATAACATAACACATAGGATTATGGAGAACCAAAACATAGGTATAACAACTGCTCGGTTTGAATTAAAGAAATTTAAAAAGACTGTTTGTATCTCAAGGAAAATGAGAAATGACTATTTGTATATTCAAAAAATTAAAGGAGAATTATATTTCTTATGAACTTATGTATAGAGGTATGGTCGGTTCGGTTTCATCGGTTATTTGAAAGCCTCATCCAACAACCAAACCGGTCCAATTGGTTATTGAAGATCAAGAACCAATCCAATCCTAACCCCCAATTGGTTTGGTTAAAAACCAATTGGTTCAGGTTGGATTGGTTTGGATTGGTCGGTTCGGATAATAGTTGTCCACCTTTAGGCGTAAGGGAGTGGCCGGAGCTGGCCGGGGAATACGATCGGAAGGGGGGGGATTTTGGCAGAAAAAATTCCAACTGGGAAAGAGAACGGGAGGAGAGAGAGTAGACGGCTAGGGTTTCAGAATTGTGCAATTTTTAGCGTTTGCATTAGGGTTGTATTTATAGGGTACAATTAGGGTATTGGATTAGTAGTTCAGGGTTCAATAATAGCAGATTTGGGTCAAGAACAATAGAAATTGGGTTTTAGGGTTCAATTAAGAGATGAATCAAAATCAATAGGGTTCAAAATAAAAATACCCACAATTAAATAAAAGATAATAGGTTCAACAAGAAAAGTTCAATCAAAAGGAACGGAAATTTTTCATGAACAAATTTAGTCAAAAGAAAATAATCAAGAAAGAACAATAGATTATTAAAATATACATACACCACACACACACACACACACACACACACACACATACACATTAAATCGAATAGTGAAATGCAATTAAAATTGAGCATGTTCGGGCTTAAAATAAAATAATAATAATAATGCTAATAAAAATGATAAAAAAAATAATACCGATAACAATAATAATAACAACAATAATAACAAATATTAATACCAATAGCAATAAGAATAACAACAATAATAATAATGATATGCATCAAAGTAGGATTTGAGTTTAACAATTTTATAAAATCCGAAATTTAATAATATGAATAGTCGATCAATTAGGGATAGAAAACAAGTTCAAATATACCATTATTCAAAATGAATAAAATCTCAATTAGAAAACACTTTAATACAAGATCCGAAATGAATCTAGCACAAAATAAATTTATAAAAAATCAAATTGTAGAAAATACACGGAAAATACTAATTATCGAGAATGGGGGTTACAGGCTATGGCTGGCGATCAAAAACAAGAAGGGAAGACAGGGGGTGATCGGGGTTCAAAAATTAAATTTGAACCCGCGGCATGAATTCTACTCTTGTACTCGACATGTTTCTGAAGATACAACTTGACTGATGAGGTTGCTCTAAAACGGTCTAATCCCGCCATTCGCAGTCATATAGTGGTGTCCCCGTTTGCCACTATTGCTCGGCGTATCGGACCTCACTCAAAAATCTAACGAACCCTTGGAGTTAACTACAATACAGGTTAGCTTGAAGCATCCCTTGTGGCCCCCTAGATGATAGATCGTAGTCTATGGCCTTTCCTGATATAGAACATGACGGAGTTCCGGGGGTCCGTCCCCTGGCTCCGACAGAAATCTTCCAGCCCTTATCACGGCACTTCAGAAATTAACAGACGAGATACGGATCTCGTGCTCCCAACTCGTCAGAAGGCACATACCCTATCCCTTTGACAGGAAGGGTACAATCAATAACACCACCTAGTGTTGGCCTATAGAACAGGTCGGATCATTAGGTTTCACCCTTAATACCAACTTTTCCCTTCGGCAAAATGATAATAAATAAAGGTTAAGTAGTAATAGCTATAAGTTACTACCCTAACGATGTCACTAACCCTAAACAATCCGAGGGATGACAACAGTGCTAACGCAACATACTAGGTCTTAAGTTTGACTTTGCAAGATAACTCTACTAGGTACTCAACCTAGACTTACCAGAATCCCTAAGGATCCTATTCATAGCCTATCGATCCAAGACCACAACAATACGAACATATTCGCATGCTACTACCCTGAACTTGGATTCCGTCTACTCCCGGCTCGCGATCAACCTACACCAGTTAAGATCTGACGGTGCATGAGGGGTGACTCGTCCACAGTCCACGAGGAGTAAAATAAATACACGTCTTGATAGTTGATGGCCCCCTAAGGCAATGATATCACCCTAGACGGGCACAACAACTGTGTACTAACTAATAAGCTACATACGAGCAAAACAACTTACATAAAAGCCAACTAGCTACGTATGAGCCAACCATAAAGGTATTCTAACAACTTAGAAGCAATTAAACATGCTCACTAGTAAAAATTGATCTTTTATATTTAGAAGCAACAGAAGAATCCTCTAATAGCCCAATATAAACAAACTACTAATGAGAACTTGATCTTTTATACGCAAAAGCAACATAAAAAATCTCCTAACACCCTAGAAGCAATTAAAAGTGCTAATCTTATCGGAATTCAATTAAATTAGCCTTTTTAGAAAGGTGAGAACATCTAATAAAACTCTCTAGTTGAAAACTTTCTCAGATTAAGTCAATAAGAGGTACAAAAACCTCGAACAATCTAAACAGCGAAGCTTCAGCCGAAATTTCCAGCTGCTGTGACTGGTAACGGTTATAACTTATGCTCTGCTTATCAGAATCTAACAAAATAGGACATTTTGAAAGGTGAGAACATCAACTACAAATCTCTAGTTGAAAACTTTTTCAAATTCAGTAAGTAAGAGGTACAAAAAATTCGAACAATCTAGACAGTGACTTCAGCCAAAAAGACTAGCTGATGTCAATCTTGTAAAAGTCATAACTCCTACTCCGCTTATCGGAATCTAACAAAATTGGACATTTTGGAAAGGTGAGAACCTCTAATAAAACTCTTTAGTTGAAAACTTTTTCAGATTCCTTATGCAACTCAAAATCCAACTCTTTAAACACAATATAAAGAACAACAATGACAGCCAAAGGCTGAAACTTCTAAATCTTGTAGCTTTTGCTATACTTGTCGGAATCAAACAAAATTGGACTATCTGGAACGCTAATAACATCTACTACAACTTACTAGTTAACAACTTTCTCAGATTCCGAATGGAACTCAAAATCCAGCTCTTTGAACATAATACAAAGAACAACAAAAGACAGCAAAAAGCTGAAACTTCTAAAGTTCATAACTTTTGTTATACTTGATGGAATCTAACAAATTGGACTTTTTGAAAAGGGAGAGCATCTAATACAACTTTCTAGTTAACAACTTTCTCAAATTTCTTATGGAACTCAAAATCCAGCTCTTTGAACACAATACAAAAAGCAACAAAGACAGCTAAAAGCTGAAACTTCTAAAGCTTATAAATTTTGCTGTATTTGTCGAAATCTAACAAAATTGGACTTCCTGAAAAGCTAATAACATCCACTATAACTTCCTAGTTAACAACTTTCTCAGATTCCGTATAGAACTCAAAATCTAGCACTTTGAACACAATACAAAGAGCAACAAAGAGGACAACAAAGGTTGAAACTTGTAAAGCTCACAACTTTTGCTATACTTGTCAGAATCTAAAAAAAATGGACAATTTGGAAACGGGAGAACATCTGCTGCAACTTTCTAGTTGACCACTTCTTCAGATTCCTTATAGAGCTCAAAATCCAGCTCTTTGAACACAACTCAAGAACAACAAAAAGGACAGCAAAAGCTGAAACTTGTAAAGCTCACAACTTTTGCTATACTTATCGGAATCTAACCAAAATTGGACTTTTTGGAAAGATAATAACATATAATACAACTTTCTAGTTAACAACTTTCTCAGATTCCTTATGGAATTCAAATTCCTGCTCTTTGAACAAAATTCAAGAACAACAAAAGACAGCACTAGACTGAAACTTGTAAAGTTCACAACTTTTGCTATACTTATCGAAATCTAACAAAATTAGACATTTTAGAAAGCTCAGAACATCTACTACAACTTCCTAGTTAACAACTTTCTCAGATTCCTTATAGAACTCAAAATCCAGCTCTTTAAATACAATATAAAGAGCAACAAAGACAACAAAAAGTTGAAACTTGTAAAGCTCATCACTTTTGCTATACTTGTTGGAATCTAACAAAATTAGACTTTTTGGAAAGCTCAGAACATTTACTACAACTCTCTAGTTGACCACTTTTTCCGATTTCTTATAGAGCTCAAAATCCAGCTCTTTGAACACAATTCAAGAACAACAAAAGGACAGCAAAAGCTGAAACTTGTAAAGCTCACAACTTTTACTATACTTATCGGAATCTAACAAAATTGGGCTTTTTGGAAAGGGAAGAACATCTACTACAACTTTCTAGCTGACCAATTTTACAGATTTCTTATAGAGCTCAAAATTCAGCTAAAAACAACAAAAAGGACATCAAAAGCTGAAACTTGTGAAGCTCACAACTTTTGATATACTTATCGGAATCTAACAAAATTGGAATTTTTGGAAAGGTGAGAATACCTACTACAAATTCCCAGTTAAAAACTTTCTCAGATTCCGAATGGAACTCAAAATCCAGCTCCATAAACATAAGTAAAAATTAACAAAACAACAGACTTTGATAGCAAAAGCTGAAACTTGTAAAGCTTACAACTTTTGCCATACTTATCGGAATCTAACAAAATTGGACATTTTGGAAAGGGGAGAACGTCTACTACAATTTTCAGATTCCTTTTGGAACTCAAAATCCAGCCCCTTGAATACAAGTCGAATCAACCAAAACAACAGTTTCTTTTTATGCTCGCTGTTTTGGAGAAATGATTTCTTTAGCCTAGTAAATTAACCCAGAAAAATCTACAAAAACTAGAGCATGGTAAGAACATGTAAGAGAGCCTCCCATATTAATTTGGAGTCGAAATTCTAACTTTAGCACAAGTAATTAATTCCTAATCATCAAAACTACATACTAGTTTAAGGTTGGGTCTTTAGGGTTCTTATCACGTTCTACCACTTCAATCTCTTATATGCCATTTATTCTAGTCCATAATCATCATATGCACATGATTTAGTCCAAGTGGTTCACACAATAACATATAACAATAGTAAACAAAAATTAACAAGCATGAGGTGAGAAACCCCCACCCAAATCGGTTGGAAGAACTAGCTAGCTTTCTTCTCCTTCCTTGTTCTTGCTCCTCTTCTCAAGAACACCTATGAAAGAAACCCACTCTTTTCTTTTGATTTTTGATCTCTCTTTCTTTTCTTTTCTTCTCAATTTTTTTCTAAATAAAAACAAGTAGAAGAAGAGAAAGAAATTTGAAGAGAGAGTGAAATGAGAAGGAGATGGAGAAACAAAAATGAAAAGAGGGCTTCTAGCCCTATAGTAATGAAGAGAGAGTGAAATGAGAAGGAGATGGAGAAACAAAAATGAAAAGAGGGCTTCTAGCCCTATAGTAATGGCCGGCCTTGGTCTTTTATAAGAGAGGGAGAGAGAGCTTTGTGGTTGAGAAGAGAGACAAGTGTTGCTCTCATTTGTGGCTCAACAATTTTGGGTTTCATTTGCAAATTTAAATTGCAATCAACACCTACATCAATCCCTACCCTCCATTTGATCATGATGGATAAAAATAAAAGGTATTTTTCCAAAATCACAGACTACATGATTTCGTACAAACGTACGAAATCGATACAGTACATATACGTGCATACATTTATACATACAGATAATTTTTATTCATCAAACTCAATCAATCTGTACAAAAATAATTTGATTCCGAGAATAAAAATGAAATAACAATAAAATAATTTTATTTCCGGCTTGGAAGATTTCAGTACCAATTTGATACAATACAGATGTATACAGACTGATCAGACTGATATATATATATATATATATATATATATATATATATATATATATATATATATATATAATGTTTATAAACAAAACCGGGTAATATCTATCAAAAATATTTCAATTCTGAAAATAATAATAAAATAATAATAAAATAATAATTTTTAATATTAGCTCGAGATTTTACAAACATTTTCTCAATAATGCATTTTACAGGATTTTGTACAAGTGCACAAAACCGATACAATACATATATATACTTACTAGTATATATACACAGTTAATGATTATTTATTAAAATTAAGTAATTTCCATAAGAAATATTTTAGTTTTAAAAATAATTATAATACAAATATAATATCCAACCGGGATATTACAATTTCGGTCGGCAGAGAGAGAATGACGAGGAGAGAGAAAGAGATGAGAGAGAATAAGCGACTAAGGTTTCGAAATTGTGCAATTGTAACCTCTGTTTTTCATTTTGTGTATTTTTGAGTGTATTTTCTTTTTTTCCTTGTATTTGATTCCGTTGTATCTCTTTTGGACCGTATATTGGATTTTATTTTCAATATATATTCATTTTATTATTCTTTTCTTCTTTTATTTGAATTTTTGGATTCTTTGTCCGTCTCTTGTTTTGTTTCTTTTGATCGAGCTGTTATTTTGATCCTCCTTATTTATTTGTTCACACCCTATATTATTTTTCTATTATTTTGTTCATTTTGCCATATCTATAAATTTTTGTTTGAATCCCAATACCCATTTTAACTTACCCACTTTACTATTTATCCTAACACTCATTATCTATTAATCCTACAGCTACCCAAACCCACCTATTCACTACCCAACTCGTTAGCATATACCGACACCCGATAAACCCCTACCCTGTTCCGTCGTCAGCTATACTACCTCCTAACCCTAATATTACCTAATCCATATATAAAACCATGCAAGCCCTGGTTCCCTACTTCCTTTCTGCCGCTTCTCTTGCACCCCCGACCACCTACCTCCCATCCTGAAGCCCTAGCACTCCCCTCGTCCTCTCCCGTTTTCCCTCCGGCCTACACCCATCTCTCTCTTTCTCTCTCTCCCGTTGTTTTCTTTCCCGTCCTCTTCCCCGAAACTCATCTGTGCTTCCTCGGCGATGACAGCAACAGCACAACCATGTTGTGCTTTCCCCCGTCAGTGCTCAAGAAGTGAGCAGCCACCGCAGCGGAGCTTTCCCCCATGCCATGCTTTTTCGACGGCCAGTCCCGACCTCTCTTTCCCTCACTTCCTCCTCGTATGCGAGTAGGTTTGGTGAGCGGGTGTTGGATCTCAGGTATTTTGTTGGTTCGTGTGACTTGTTCTTGGGTTCGTGGATTGTGTGATTGGTTCGTGTGTTGTGGTGTTCGTGGGTTGTTCACTTATTGAGTTCGTTTGCTCGTTTTGGTTCGTGGGCTCGTAGTCATTCGTTGTATTCGTTGGCTGGGAATCCGTTCCCGTTATTCTTGCATGGAGTTGTTTTCGTCATCGGTTAAGGTAAGTAACTTGTATTAAATTTCTTTGTAAATAAAAGTACTAAATACCGCCTATGGTGTAGTTAGGTTCTAGAAACAAATTGTGTGTGTGTTCTCTTTTTGATATTGTCTCTATAGTGATGATTTGACCATAGTTGTCTTACGACATATATGACATGATATAACTTAGAATTGACCACATCTTGTTGCATATATGCGTGTTATTCATATAATTTCTTGTGCTCGTTCGTGTTATTCATAATAGACTTGTTGTGGACTTGTGAAATACCCTATAACATGTTGTTTAGACATCTAGTATACTCTATATCATGCTTGGTTGTGTTTTGGATGAGTTTTATGTGAACTAGTGGATTTTGTGCATATGTGATATTTTCAGTTTTGCTGGTTTTCTTGTTTTGATCAGTATTTTAGACCCTATTAAGGCCAGTATTTGAAAATATTTTGTGAACATGATTTGTAGAAAATTCTGTCTATTTTCTAACCCTTTTGACGGGTCTCAGTTTCGATTTACGGTTTGTGAGTTATGACTATTTTACTACAGTAATGTCGAAAGGTTTCCAGATTTTGTTTTATATGAATTCTGAACAGTAATCTAATTTTATTATGATGTTAAAATTATTATTTTGTTTTGAAATTTTGCTCAGTACTTCTAGACTTGATTGGGGTTTATCCAGAATTTTGGTGGATTTATTTGAGATGTTTTATAAACCTTTTCGTGCTTGTAAATAAAGATTTTACATGCAGAATTTTACTACAGTTCAGTAAAGAACTTGATTTTCGACCTAATTCTACTTGTTGTTTCTAAATTATTTCTGAATATGAAAGAGCTTACTGTATCTATTTTATTACCCTTTTGGCAGATTTGGATTTAGATTTATGGTTTGTGAGGTATTGCTGTTTTCGTACTACAGTGTTTACAATTCCATATTTACAAAACTACTACATCTTGATATTTTCTGGTTTTACTTGACTACTCTATTTATATTGAAAAATTATGAAACTTGATTTTCTGTTATTACACATATAAGGGAATACCCCAGATTTTTCGTGGATTTATTTAATGAGTTTTCATGCTGTTTTCCTGTTCTTGAATACGATCTTCTGATTTCTGGCTGAACGTATTTTCTGGATTCAAATCAGTTTTGAGTTATGATTTTGTGAAATACTATACGACTTATATATGTTCGCTGGATTCAGCCAGAAGTCTATTTTCTAGACCATTCGACGGATTCAGGTTTGCATGTTTGTAACAACAGGAATCTCAGTTTTACTGCAGTATGATCTTGCTGTCCTGAACTAGAAATTTGGTTATTTTATCCTTTTATGTGTTATCTTGCACCCGTACATATTTATCTTGCAACATGAACTTGTTACATGATCATGCCATGTTATTCTTGATATATTTTGCACACATACATGCTTGTTTGAGACTAATAATAAATAACCAAGCTGGGGTTTTAAGAAAAAGATCTAATAATGGATAATTCAGAAATGTGTACTCGGAAGGGGATCCACTGATACTACGTGATTAATTGATACATGATACTTGATGTGTGATTAATTGACACTTGCATGCAAGACACTTGATTACTTGCCACTTGCACAACTTGACACGTGATACATGATACATAATACATAATACTTGGAACTTGGAGCTCGATTACTTGATACTTGTCCCTGAGTACACTGCCCTCTATGAAATCTAAAGAGAAACTGTTTGTTGTAGCAACCATGTAGTAAAAATTGAGATTCATGAAGTGCGACCTAGATAGTAATAACTACAAGACTTGATACATGACACTTGAACATGATACATGATTACTTGACACTTGACTACATGTTTACATGATATTTGATACTTGATACTTGTTTACATGATACTTGTTCACTTGACATTTGATACATGCTACTTGTACTTATTCACCTTACCATGCTAGTTATTATATTTTGATATCATGCATATTCCATGCTATTTGTTTAGTTTTTCCATGTACTTGTATCCTGCACTACAATCGGCCCGTAACTTGCATTGACGGGAGTTTGTTTTCTTTTTCCTATCCCTGTAATTGTTAAATTGTAGATTTTGGAGAACAGGTACCAGATAGTGGAGGTGATATGAGATATTAGTGCTGGATTTTGCTATTATTATTCTTGTTGCTTGTTTTGAACAATTGTATTTTGATACTTGGATTTATTTGTATTTGGGCAATGTGACCCAGGATATTTGACTTATTCAGATCTGGATTATTTGAGATTAATATATTTTGGTTCAAGTATTCTTGTTGGTATTTTGGTTCATATGTGCATGCTTGGTTGATTCTTTTACTTCCGACTCTGATTATTCTTGTGAAATGTTGTAAAGATTCTTGAACTGCTTATGGATGATGAAAATCATTCGCTGGGCTTTTGTCGCGTATTCGTATTCCGTATTCTCTTTTTGGGAAGCGGGGCGTGACAACAATTTTTAGGGTTTGCAGTAGAGTTGCATTTATAGAGTACAATTAGGGTACTGGAATGGTGATTTAGGGTCTAATAATAGCAGTTTTTGGTCAAGAACAAATGAAATTGGGTTGTAGGGTTCAACAAGAGGTAGATTTAAATCAATAGGGTTCAAATAAAAATACCCACAATTAAATAGGATAAAATAGAATCAATGAGAATGACTCAACAAGAAGAACGGAGAATTTCATGAACAAGATTTTAATTAAAATAATCAAGAAACAAAATATAGTATTTTATTCAATACAAATAAAATATTACAAAATGGGGAAAACGAAAATAGCGGGAACGGTAGTTACACGAAAGGCAGTCGATGTGTTTTGGTTTAACGAAGGCAGGGAGAGAAAGAGATGAGATGAGCGGCGTGAGAAGGGAGGAGGGTTTGAACAGTATTTATAGGGGGTAGGGGTTAGGGTTTAGTATAGGGTTGCAGATAGGGATCTGTTTAAGGTTGCGGGTAGGGTTTTGTATAGGGTTTGGATCCAATAGGAGAAGGGATAGTTAGGTAAATCAAATAGGACTAATAAAAAGGACTAATTAGGTACGATGACAAGCAAAAAGATGATCATAAAAAATTTAGTAGAAAAGATCAAATAGATCGGGAGACAAAATTGAGTTGAAATCAATAAATAAATTCCACCAATAAAAAAATCAAATTACAGAGTTCGGGAAAGAAAGAAGAAAATCAATTAATTATAATTTCCAGGAATATACAAAATACAGAAATTAAGGGTTACATCGGCCCCTCCCAATTTGCAAATTGTTTCAATTTCTTGCTTGGGAAATAAATTGATAGATTTCTCAGGACCAAGTCTCATTCCTTGAGAATTGTGGGGTAGACTCTCTTATTGTAGGACTGCTCAACCCTGCACTGATAGATCTGTTGATGAATGGAGGATCTTTCTCGAATTTTATCGATGAGATCAAGGTTGCCACGAAGTTGGTTGGAATTCTGATCTTCACTAAAGGCCAATAAGCGGGAGAGGGTAGGCCGACTTCGAGAGGGATGACGGCTTCTGAGCCGTATGTCAAATTGAATGGAGATTATCCTGTTGGGGTCCGTTTAGTGGTGCGGTAGCTCCAACGCACATTGGGAAGTTGTTCAACCCACAACCCCTTTGCAAATTTGTCGAGTCTTTTCTTTAGGCTAGAGAGAATTTGCCGGTTGGCATTCTCTTCCTGGCCTTTGGATTGTGGGTGGGAAATTGACGAGAATTGCTGCTGGATGCCGAGATCTGTACAGAAGTCATGAAAGGCCGCCCGTGTGAATTGGGTCCCATTGTCAGTTACCAAGATTTGGGGAACACCGAATCGGTAGATAATGATCTTCCAGAAGAATTGCTGGATCCTGTTCTCAGTAATTGTTGCTAAGGGCCCAACTTCAATCCATTTTGAGAAGTAATTGATCTCGACGACATGGAACTTCTTCTGACCAGGTGCCGGAGGGAATGGCCGGAGCAAATCCATTCCCCACATGGCAAAGGGGATCAGACTGGATAAGGAGATAGCTCGGCTTGAGGTAAACGCCGAATGGATGAGAACCTCTGACAGAGGGTGCAATGGCGGACATGCTGTTCGACGTCGCTAAGGAGTGTGGGCCAAAAGTAGCCATGGTTCAGGATCTTGCGGGTAAGGGACCTTGCTCCCATATGGGCACCGCCGACTTCTTCATGGACCTCTCTGAGAGCGTACTGAAATTCTTGGGGGAAGAGACACCGCAAGTAGGGTCTGCCATCTACTTGGGTGTAAGAGCGCTTGTAGATGACTCCCTCAATGAGCGTATGTCACTCTGCTCTAGTTCTGACTTTCCTAGCCTCTTTGGAGTCTAAGGGGAGGACTCCTTTTTCGAGAAATTCGAGAAGGGGCTTCTTCCGATTTTCCTCGTGTGCCATGGGTGGTATCTCCATCAATTCGAGGCTTCCTTCTTCAATGCTAGGTCTTAAAAGAACTTCGATCAAAATAGTGTGCTCAAGCCCTTGGAGAGAGGAGGAAGCCAACTTGGATAGGGCATATGCCTGCCCATTCTCTTCTCGGGGGGTTCGCAGGACTTCTGCTTCTTGGAAGGTGGCTAACAACTCTTTGACCTTAGCCAGATACTTGGCCATGCGCTGATCTCTAGCCTCGTACTCCCTCGAGACTTAGTTTACCACCAGCTGAAAATCACTAAATACCTTAACGCATTGGGCGCTAGCCTTGCGTGCAAGGAATAGACCGAAAATAAGGGCTTCATACTCCACCTCATTGTTCGACGCTCAGAAGTTGATGCGGAGCGAGTACTGGAGAACAAAGTCATCTGGGCCAGTTAGGATGACCCCTGCTCCGCTTCCCATAGTGCACGAGGACCCTTCAACATAAATGCTCCAGAACGGGGGTTCCTTGCCTTCCTTGCGGGGGTTGGGGATAGTGCTTTCCACTATGAACTCTCCTAGGGCTTGAGCTTTGATAGAGGTCCTTGGCTGATAGCGGATATCGTGTTGGCTCAGATCTATGGACCATTTCATGAGGCGCCCTGAACTTTCAGGCTTTTGCAACACCTTCTTGAGGGGTTGGTCGGTAAGAACGACCACTAAATGGGCTTTGAAATATGGGCGGAGTTTCCGAGTATTCATGACCAGTTCAAAGGCCATCTTTTTCAATCTTGGAGTAGTAGAGTTCGGTATTCTGGAAGACTTTACTCACGTAATAGATCAGCCTTTGAGCTTTGTCTTCTTCCCTCACTAGGACGGCACTGAGGGCTTGTTCCAATGTGGCGAGGTAAAGGTAGAGAATTTCCCCAGGCTTGGGCTTACTCAGGAGCGGGGGGTTGACCAGATATGCTTTAAGTTGGTCAAACGATTCCTGCTGCAATTGCCTCTACTTAAAACCTTTCGTCCTTTTTAGGGCCTTGAAAAACGAAATACACTTCTCTCATGACTTGGAGAGAAAATGCCCTATGGCAGCGAGGCACCCTGTGAGCCTTTGCACTTCCTTGACGTTGGACAGGGGAGCCATATCCAATATGGCCTGGATCTTCTCAGGGTTGGCTTTTATCCCCCTCTAGCTAACCATAAAACCTAGGAATTTGCCAGACGATACTCCGAAGGCACATTTAGATGGGTTGAGCCTCATGTTGTGACTTCGTAAGACATCGAAGGCTTCCTGGAGGTCGACCACATGGTTTTGCTTTCGAAGGCTTTTTACCAACATATCATCCACATAAACCTCCATGTTCCTCCCGATTTTTCCCTTAAAGATCTTGTTGACGAGGCGCTCATATGTTGCCCCGGCATTTTTTAGCCCGAAGGGCATGACGTGGTAACAATATAGGCCTTGGTCTGTTGTGAAAGAAGTCTTCGGAATATTAGGGAAGAATATTCTGATCTGATTATACCCGGAGAAGGCATCCATAAAGCTCAACAGTTTGTGCCCAGAAGTAGTGTTAATTAGGGCATCAATACTAGGAAGTAGGAATGGGTCTTTTGGACATGCCTTATTTAGATTGGTGAAGTCGATACAAATCCTCCACTTCCCATTCGCCTTTTTCACCATCATGATGTTGGAAAGCCACTCGGGGTAAGTGACCTCTTGGATGAATCGAGCCGCTAAGAGTTTATTCACTTCATCTTTGCGAACTTGAGGCGCTTCTGTTGGACAGCTTTAGCTTCGAGAGCTATGCTGAGATGGTGCATGATTAATTCCTCCGAAATACCGGGTATATCGGTAGCAGCCCAACCGAATAGGTCTCCATTCCCTCTTATGCATTGGATGACGTCAGCCTTGACTAAGTGGGGGAGGACTTTGCTCACTTGGAAGGTTCTGGTCGGGTCCTTTTCAGAAAAAATCACTTCTTCTAACTCAACGACCGGCTCTAAGACCGCTTGGCTGCTCCCTTGGGTGAGCTCAAGGGCTTCGAGATTGAGAACCGAACCTCCCACTGAAGTCATGTAACACTTCCGGGCAGTCTCCTGGCTTTCCTGACTTCTCCCACCCTTGCGGAGGTAGGGAATTTCATCTTCATATGGAAGGCGGAGGGTATGGCTTGAAGCGCGGCTAGGCCAGGCGGCCGAGGATGGCATTGTATGCAGCCTTTACATCAACAACCATAAAATCTATTGGCCCCCATTCGGGTGGTAGGGGTTTTTCCAGTGGTGACATCGAGGGTAATAACCCCTCAATAGTCACTGGCACCCCGGAGAATCCGTGGAGAGTGTAGCCGGTGGGTTTGAGGCAGTCTCGGGACAACTTAAGGCCTTGAAAGGCCTCTAGGAAGAGGATGTTGACAGAGCTACCGTTGTCGACTAGGATCCAGCGCACTTCATGGTTGGCCATGTGGAGGTTGATTACGTGGGCATCACAGTGAGGTGTTCGGATGCCTTCTAAGTCTTTATTTGAAAAGTTCACGGGGACCCCGAAGCCTTTGGGCAGAGGATGGTTCTGCATTGAGTTTACTTCTCGGATGAAGGCTTTTTGAGAGGAGTTGAACTCTCCCCCCATTGGGCGTCCATGGATGAGATGCAGGATTGCTTCAGGTTCGGAGTAAGGGGACTCAGCCGGTCTTTCAGTTCTCTTATTTGCCCCTCGGGGAGGTAGAGGATCCACTTTGTCTTTCTTAACGAACTTGGCTAGGTGCTTTCTCTAAATAAGGGCTTCAATCTCATCCTTGAGGCCCGACAATCGTCTGTATTGTGGCCAAGGTTACTGTGAAAGCAGCAATACTTATCTTTGTTCCTTTTTTTTCCAGGGGTATTCATCTTTGGGGGAGTTGGAATGGGCCTTCTTTACCGACTTCCATGAGGATAACCGAAACACTGGCATTAAGAGGGGTGAACTTTTCGAAACGGGGAGGAGGGCAACACTGGCCACTGTTATCTTTCTAGAGCTTCTTAGTGCCTTCTTCATCTGCTCCCTTTCGTTTGTTCCCGGTCAAGGGCTCTTTCTCGTCATTAGGGTGGAGGACTTCTTCCACCCGAATATACTTCTCACTCCTTAACAAGACCTCTGAGAAGTCCTGAGGTGGATTCATGGCGAGGGATGGTTTTAGGTTGGCATGATTGATGTCGTGTCGGAATGCTGCAGAGGCCACCGATTGATTAAGAGAGGCGATAGATCAAGCCTCGGTTGTGAAGCGCCAGACATAGTCCCTTAGGCGCTCTCCCTTCCTCTGACTGAGGGCCAATAGGGATGCGCTCGTCTTCTCTATTCTGTGGCTACTGATGAGAGGTGAGGAAGAGTTCCTCAAACTGATCGAACGAGAAGATGGAGGCGGGGGACAGTCAGGAGTACCATTCTCTCGTATGTCCCTTCAATGTGGCTGGGAAGGTCTTGCAAAGAAGTGCATTAGAGGCTTGGTGAATCATCATGAGAGTTTTGAAACTCTAGATATGATCAACTGGGTCTGACTCCCAATTGTAGGACTCGAAGTGAGGGGGCTTGAAGGTCTCAGGGGATGGGGTTTCCATAATGGCCCTAGAGAAGGGAGGCCTGCTCGGGCAGAAATTCCTAGCCCACTGTTCTTCTTTCAAGTCGGGTCTTCTAAGGCACCTATCCATCTCGTGGAGACGGCGATGGACCGAGTTGTTCCTCCGGTCGGATCTAGTCGACCCTCGGGACTCTCCTTTATGAGTGTCGGTATGGCGAGGGCTATGTGCATGCTGGTCATGACTCGGGGTATGGCATGGGCTAGGTGCACACTGATCATAGCTCGTGGAAATATTGAGGGCTCGTAGGATGTCTTCTTTGATGTTTTGGAACTCTGCCTGAGTGACTGGTGCCCCTCTAGCTCGGCGTCTATAAGTGCTGATCGACTTGTTGGGGTGAGACTTCTCCACCAACGACGTGGAGGGGACTCCCTTCGCCTCCTCGGGGAGGGGGTTCTTCTAGGTCTTGGCGCTCGGGGTGAGGGACTTCATCAAGGGATCGCCTCTCATTCAAGCAAATTTGGAGGTCTACCCCCTGCTGACGATTAACAATTACTTGACGGAGATCTCCTGGACCTGGGGACTTTGAGACCCCATGGAGTCGGTTGAAGGATTATGAACTAAGATGTGGTTTAAGTGAGAGTGTTGTCCCTAACGGCATCGATGACCCCCCCCCCCCCCCCCCGGGACAGCCCCTTTGTACCTGGTCGGAGGCTATTGGGAAAAAGGCTGTTCAGGCTGCGGTTGCTGAACTTGTTGGTCTGGTTAAGGAAGAACATCTTGGAGTTGAGGAGGAGGAAGAGGAGTGGCTCTTCGGCTGGATGCCGCTACCTCCCCTTTTCCTTTCAGAGGCATGGCTAGAAACTACTTTCATCGGGGATATGTGGTTGGATCGCTTTTTCTATTTTCCACAGACGGCGCTAATCTGTTGCTGTTAATTTCGGTGTGGGAGCAAACAGATGATTTGTGAGTTATTCAAGAAACAATAAAAGTAAACCAGTTAACTTCTTACCGGCGTTTGACTATTTCTCACCGCTGCCGCTAACCTGTAAAAAGTTTGAAAAAACGGGATGGATCCCGACGACGAACCCTCCGACGCTCAAGTCAGTAATCAAGAAGATTATTAGAGAGCGCTTTTGTGGAAAAAATATTGATTACCTTTCTTGTGGTGGGGGGTATTTATAGTCACCTTTTGAGACGATTTAGAGATAATCATTTATCTCTATGTCCCGGTGTTTTTGGATAAGCCAGAGAGTTTAAATTGTTTCATAATAAGAGTTTTGGTTTAAATCGCCTCTTAAAGATAATCATGAATTTTAATTACTCTTTAAATGTTCTGGGTTTATTCGTAACGAGGTGTCTCCCTGACCCAGTAGGACAGACCCATTTTTGGGTTATTGGGCTGGGAAAAGACCCATTTCCCATTTTCGGACCCATTTATAGCTGAAATTGCCATTTTACCCCTAAGAGCTTTCGGATGTGTGACCAATTCGAAATGTCCCGATTTAGTTATATTTTTACACATATCATACCCCAAAGGAATAATTTATGCCGTTTTGCTGGAATTTGTGGATAATTTGGACTGAATTGTTTAATTATTATGCTTGATTATTGGAATGAATTTCCGCTCTAAAGTAATTTTTCAATTGTTTATGTAACCTTTGTTTTCGCAAATACGTATTTTCTGTGTATTTTTGGCATTTTTTTTTTTGTAAATTATTTTCCCGTTTTCAAATTCTTTTTGTTAAAATGTATTGTTGGATCTTCTATTAAAATCTATTTTTAATTGATAATTTTATTTGTAACTACCTTCCAAGGATTTTTATACTGTAATACAAATCTTATGATTATTGTTATTATGACTTTGATTATTAAGGATATTATTATTATTGTTGTTATTAAACTTATTGTTTATAAAAAAATTTGGAAGCCTATAGATCGTAATCTATATTGTACTTATATTAGAGTATGGATTTTATGTATACAATTTTATTTAATTAAATAATATGTAATATTTTTTTGCTCCTTATTATATTTTGGTTCGATTCAAATACAGTCTTGACCATTTCGTGAGGTCTTACCTTCTATTGTATTTAGTAGTATTTGAGTATTAATTTGATGCATACAAATTGATTAATTGTGTTACTATATTATTGTTGATCTATTTATTCATTTATGTTCCTAAAACACCAAACCCATTTTCATACTCTAGTTTTAAACCCAATACCCAATAACCCTATACCCAACTCCTTTTCCTATATAACCCTGTTTATTCTAAACCCTAATCTCCATTTAACCCTAACCCTAAGAAACCCTAGCCGCCTACTGTTCATCCCCCTACCCCTGTTCATCCTCTCCATCCCGTCTCCCCCTACCTCTCGATCTCTCTTTCCCAAACCACCACCACCACCTCTGTTCAGCCTCCCTATGGCATCGCCTGCATCTTCCGACACCTCACCCTCCACCCTTTGACAGCCCTTCGGCCCTATGCTTATCCTAACCTCCTTCACTTCCAAAACCCATCTCCCGACCTCCTTTCCATCTGCTAGTAACCCCCCCGACGCCACTGTCGACCTCCCCCATTCACCTCCTCCGACCTCCATCCATCTCCTCATCCTCGACGTCAAGCCAGCCTCAATGACAGCGCCTCTCGATCTCCCTCTCCCTTCTCCTCCCGACGTTGACAGCAGCAGCGGCCTCCTGCCGTCTTGACCACCTCAACGACGCCCTCATGACCCCCATCATTGCCGCCCTACAGTCCACCTTGACAGCAGTGACCTCTGCCCTTCTTCTCTCCCGAAGCCGGCAGCGACACCGGCTTCCGCAGCAGCTGCGACACCCCTCTCGCTATTCACTCCCGACGCCGGCAGCCCTGTCCCGTCGTTGCCGTCCACCATCATCCTCCTCGCAGTCCCCACACCTGACCCCGACTGCCTCTCCTCGTGTGCTTGCTGTTTGATCATTTTGGTCGAGTGAGATCTCGACTGTTGGATCGCTTGATCAGCATCGTGATCGTGATCATCATCTCCATCATCATTAGTCTTGATCTGGCCATCCGATCACATCTCACCATCATCTTCATCATCAAGTGAATCTTGGCCGTTCGATCGATCGATCTTGATCATTATCATCTTCATCATCAAAAAGATCTGGATCGTCTGATCTGATCGTGATCATCGTCAACTCTTGGATCTAGCCGTTCGATTGTGTTCGTGATCATCTTGTTCGAGATCCGTTCATTGGTATTGTGTTCATGTGCCGGGATCCATTCCTGTTATTCTTTTCTCACTTTCGTCAATTTCAAGGCAAGTAACTTGTATTCTTTTTGGTTGCAAATACAAGTACTAAATACCGCCTGTAGTGTAGCTTTTGTTCCTAGAGTCAATTCTCATGAAATCCCTTGTTTGATCTTGTCTCTAGTTGTTGATCCATCCGCAGTTTCTCGTTACACACAGGACATGAGATAACCTAGATCTAATAAATTCTTGATGTATACATGCATGTTATTCGTGTTCAATGATGTGTTGTATGATCTTGTGTGCATGATGTGTTAGTCGTAGTATAACTTGTTGTAGGCTTATTACATACCCAATACCATGTTACTGGACATCTAATATACCATATTTCGCATTTTGTTATGATTTGGATATGTTTCATATAAACTAGTTGATTTTATGCTTGAAGAAGATTTCAGTTTTTGTTGTTACCCCTTTTTTTTCTTCAGTATTTTAGACCCTATTAAGGTCAGTATATGAAATTTTTTTGTGAATATGAATTATAAAGAATTCTGTCTACTTTCCAGAATTTCTGACAGATCTCAGTTTCGATTTGTGAGTTGCAAGTTATTGTTGTTTTACTACAGATGTGTAGGAAATTCCAGATTCTGTTTTATATAAATTCTGTATGGTTATTTATTTTTATACTGATGTTAAAGATCATATTTTAATCCAATATTTAATTAATGACTTTTACAAACTATTCTATGCTTGTAAACAACTACTACACTTGCAGAATTTTCATGCTGTTCAGTAAAGAATTTTAATTTCAACCTGATTCTGCTTGCTGTTCACAAAATCTTTGTGAATATGAATTGTAGTCTGCTGTATCTATTTTATCACCCTTTTGGCGAATCTTAATTTTGACTTATATTTTGTAATCTATTGCTTTTTTAATACTGCTGTGTTTATGATTCCAGATTTACAATCTTACTGTATCTTGCTGTTTTCTGATTTTATTTGACTCTACTATCTATGTTGAAAAATTATGAAATTTTATTTTCTGATACTAGACATGCTAGGGAATACCCCAGATTTTTCTTGAATTTAATCAGTAAGTTTTTATGCCATTTTACTGTTTATGAATACAAACTTCTGATTTCTGGCTGAACATATTTTCTGGATACAATTCTGTTTTGAGTCATGTTTTTGTGAAATACCATATGACTTATATATATTTGCTGGATTCGGCTGAGAGTCTATTTTCTAGATTTTCTGACGGATTTAGATTTGCATGTTTGTAGCAACGGGAATCCCAGATTTGGTGCAGTACTGTCTTGCTGTCCTGAACTAGAATTCTCGTTGTCCTACCCTTTTATGTGTTGTCTATCACCTGCGCATGTTAATCTTCCGACCTAAACCTATCGCTTGTCATAACATGTTATTCTTGCCCTATTTTGTGAAACGTATATGCCTGTTTAATAATAATGACAAGTAATCAAGCCGGGGTTAAGGGAAAGGCCTTAGTAATGGACAATATAGATATGTATATTCAGAAGGGGGCCCGTGTTTCCCATTTTTATGTTTGATTCATATTGATACATGAACCTGTGGCACTTTATGTTTGATTCATGAATCTGTGGATTCGTGAACCTGTTGTAATTTATGCTTTGATGCATGAACCTATTGATTCGTGTACCTGTTACCTATTGATTCATGAACCTGTTGATGCATAAACCCGTTGCTTCGTGTACCTGTTTACTATTTTATTCATGAACCTGTTCCTGTTACTTGTTACATGACGCATGAGTACACGGCCCTATAGAAACCCACCACTAGATCTAAACGTAACTTGTTTGAATGTAGCAACCATGTGTTAAAAATCTGGGACGCATGAAGTGCTACCTAGATAGAAATAAATACATGACTTGACATAACATGACACCTGTTACATGCTTACCTGTACATGCTACTTGACTCCTGTTACATGTTTACCTGCTTATATGATACCTGTTACCTGTCACATGTCACATGCACCTATTATCTCACCACATTAATTGATTCTGTTCATGATTCATGCTAGTTGTTCTATTTTGTTGCTATGTCTATTCCATTCTATGTTTGCTTTCTCTGTTACTCTATATTGTTTATTCTTTTCCTGTACCTGTGCCTGCACTATAAACGGACCGTAACTTACATTGACGGGCATTTTGTTTCTCTTTCATTTTTCTGTAATTTGTTAAAGTGCAGATTATGGTGATCAGCTGCCCGATGGAGTAGGTGATCTGAGATTTTAGTTGCTGGAGTTCTTGCTATAATTATTATTTTCTGTTGCTTATTTTGAATAAATGTATTGCTACTTGGATTATTTGTATTGGGCAGTATGACCAAGAATTATTGACTTGTTTCAGATCTGGTTTATTTGAGATTATTAAATTTTGTTTCAAGTAAATTTTGTTGGTATGTTGATTCATTCATGCATGCGTGGTTGATTTCTCCTTGATTACTTCCTGTTATTCCTGTGAAATGTTGTAAAGATCCCGATAGCTTATGGATGATGAAAATCATTCGCTGGACTTAGTCACGTATCCGTATTCCGTATCTCCTTTTCGGGAAGCAGGGCGTGATAGTTTATTATGTTTGGTTCATGGATTTGTGGAAGATTATGAATTGAATTACATGTATTTTTATTTGAAATAAACAACAACAACCACGAACACCAAACTTTAAAATATTTTTTTTAATAAAAAAGCTTATCTATGCATTTTCAAACCCCGAGATAGGCTATTTAATGGAAAAATTAAAAAAAACAAAAATTATCCTATCTCGGCATTTTCAAACCCTGCGTTAGCCTTATTAGCTACCTGGCGTTTGCAAACGCCGGGATAGCACTTTTGCAACCTTGGCACTTGCGATGGGATTTTTTGAAATGTCACCCGTATCAAGCCCGACATTTAAAAATGTCGGGATTGACCAAAAAACATGTCGGGAATGCCCTATACATTTGTAGTGAATATATTATGGATTATGTCCATAATGATACCCAAAGTTAATGCTAATTTTAAAATAACAACCGAAGTTTTCATATGTCCAAAATAACACCTAAAGTAACTATATATATGCCATAATAACACCAGCTGATAGTTCCCCCGTTAAGTGAACGAAATATTTGCTGAATAATTCCCCTTAACTCATTTTAACCCATTAAGTTGAGTGTGAAATGACCAATTTACCATCTCCTCCTTCAAAACCCCAACATCCTATCCTAATTGTTGCTCTCCATAAACCCTAACCCTCATCTTCAGACAAAATTCTTCAACACCTCACTCTCCCTCCACAATCTAAGCTATCTTCACTCAACTCATCTTCCTCCTCATATAACCTATCCCGTAGTCCCATCTTCACCGAACTACCGAACAATGTCTGCGACTAGTTTATATCGGGGTTCATCATCTCATATGCCATTCATGTGCGACTGTGAGCTACGTGGGATAGTGAATATTATTAAGTGTGTGAGACGGTAAAATTAAGGTAGGTTTTTCTACTCTTGCCCTAATTACAAAGGAAAAGATGAGCTGTGATGCAAATTTTTGAATTGGGTATCAATGAAGTCTGGTAAAGATGAGAAAGATATGGTAGAGTTGACATGAATTTTGTGGGAACATAAAAGGGTGTTGAAAGCAATGAAATCAACTGAATTAGGTTGCAAAGAGGTGTTTAACGAGTTGAAATTGGTTGAGGTGAATTTAACCATAAAGATTGTTCAGTTTAAGAAGATGATTAGCGGATTCACTTTAGTTTTGCGTATTTGTTTGTTATTTTTGTTGTCTATCTTCTTGTTGTTAATGTGATGGAGATGATGTATAAAGTGTGATGAAATGTAAGCAATGAAGATGTAATATGATTTTTGAATGAATGAATGAATGAAGTTTTAGCATCTACTTGAATCTGTATTTTGAATTAATGAATGAATGTGTAGTGTTTGTGTCTAAATTAACAATATACAATATTTGTATATATGAATATAGCATTGTGAAATTTCATAAAATTCAAGACATTCATTACTAGGAAAAATGCATTAAAAAATATCCAAAAAAAAAAAGAACTTTCAGAATTCATAAACTAATACATCTATGAGTAGCCCAAAAAAATTGATACATCAATAAAAAACCATTCCAGATCAAAACCATGAGCAACCAAATGCATCACAGAAACATAATGTAACCCCTATTTCCGGATGTATGGGTTTCACTTGTATTTATGTTCCTCTTTTTCAACTCTTGTATTCTTGTTATCTAATAAAATCTTGTTATTCTTTTGAACCAAATTACTTTCACTTGAATATTCGATTATGTTGTTGAACCCATAATTCTAATCCTATCCCTTCTATTGCTTAAGTTCAAGCCAAAACTAGCGTCCTTAGTTTAGACCATTCAATATATATATATTTTATTATTAGAAAGCCCAAACCAAGCTCAGTCTCAAGCCCACATCTTAATCCCCTTAACCATCCTAACCCGAATTAATTAACTCCTAATACCCTCATCATCAGCCGCCAACTCTTCTCTTTACCTTCTTCTTCTTCTCTTCTGGTTCCAAGCACCCAACCACTTGCTCGATAGAAGTCTCCTCATCCTCGCCCTTCCATCTCCTTCTCGTCGCCGCACACCTCGCAGCACCACCCCTCTCCACCATCGCCGACGCCCCTTACTACTCGTCTACATCCGACAGCCCCCGACCCTGCCTCTCCTTTGCTGCTGACCAGCTACCACATTCGCGACCTCCACCACAGTGACATCCCGATGCCCCGCTGCCATCTCTGATCGACGTTAGCCCCGACCACCACCGCACCACCGCCAGTACCTCTTCCTTCTTCCTCGCTGCCATTGCCCCGCTGCTCCACCCTCACCACTGACAGTGCCTCTCATTGCCTCTGCCGCAGCCTCCCAATCATCTCATTCACCCTGCCTCTGACCGCTACTGCCAAACACCATCACTCGCAGCTGATCTTCTCATTTGTTGCTGCCGTCGCCTTCATTGTTGCTTCTGTTGTACGTTGCCGCCATAGTCACTATCATTGCTGCATTTGTTGCTATCACCGCCATTTTCTTCTCTCTCATCGTCTCGTATTAAGGCAAGTTCTCTTGAACCAACTTGTTGCTCTAGTTCAAGAATTCTTTTGATCTCCGCAAATAGTTCCTATTTCAATTACCATATCTTTATTCGCTTGTTACCCTTCAAAGAGATTATTACGGATTCATCGGCGAAACCAAGTAATAACTCTCTTTTCATGCCTTATCCTTGACTCAATCCTAGGCCATGTTATCCGTCATCATATGCATACACCACACGAACATAAACTAGAAACACGTATATGTAGAAGAAATAATGATTTGAATGCATTTTGGTTGTATATGATGTTATAACTAGATTTGTGAATTTAATACTGTAGTGATAAAAAATTTTGTCATGTTAATAGTCGAAGTCCATCCTAATTATTGAGTATAAATGCTAGTTCATTTCTTTTTCTATGTATATGTGGATTGATTATCAGGATTGTTGCGTAAGAGTACATTTTGCTGCTGTGGTTTATCCCATTTTGTAGTTAGATTTTGGCCCTGTTGCTGATAAAATTAACTAGAACTTTGTAGATAAAAAATTTATCCCATTGAATCTAGTTTCCATAACTTCTTACGAATCAACATTCTAATTTGTAGGCTGCAAGTTATCATATTTTTAGTATTGTTTGTTTTTAAATTCCAGATTTACTGTCTAGAGGCATACCGACATGGTTTGCTAATTAAAATGGAATGTTAACAGTAGAATCAAGACATTAAATTAACTAGGATATTGCTAGACATGATTAGCAGTGGTTTTATAATTTTTATAAGATTAATTAATGAATTTCCAGTCTGGTTACATATACAAGAATTTGACCCTAGGTTTTTGCCAGAACACTTGATCAGTAGAGAACCAGAATTTTGACCAAAATTCGTAGCCCTCTGTTTCTGGAATCCATACCATCTGAAAGTTTTGCAATCTGACTTAGAGATTGCGAGATATTCAGAATTTACCACTGTATTGTCTTAACTCTAGCTTTTTGTTTTAAAGATACGTTGTCATGTTCAGTTAATTATATCATTAGGTTAACTTAAGAACTAGGACCTAAGATTTGCAAGAATGTTAATTAACAGTCCAAGGAACTAGATTATAATTTTTGTAAGAATTCTAAATAAGTTTTTGGTCAAATTATGCATGTAATAATTTTATATTGAGTTGCTGCCTGCACAGCGGACTCATAAAGAGTTGATTGGTTGATGTCGTTATTATAATTAAAACATGTCGTGTGAATATGCGTTGGAGCTAACAGGGAGTCTCATTTCTAGAACCCCTGACGGGACCTGATTTACCTTCGTTTAGCAACGAGAAAGTCAGTTTTTGTATAACACCGTCTTGCTGTCCTGAATGAATGTTTTGTGCTATTAAATATAAACATGTTAATTTTGCATCTACTAGATAGAATAGATTATACCATGCATTTCACAGCCTTGAAACCTTGTTGACATCGCCTCGATACTTCTGTACCCACTACATGTCCACATTTGAGTATAATAAAATAATAATAAGTTAGGGTTATAAGGGTCGACTTAGTAGTGGACAACGTCAGAAACTCTACTCGGAGAAGGGTCCTTTATTGCTCGATTAATTATGGTTATGGATTATTGATGATGGATTATTGATCATTGATTATTGATTATTTATTATTTTTGCCAAGTACATGAACTGTAGAGTTCACCACTATAGTTTAAACGATCACTGTTTGTATGCACTGAAGCTGTGGTATGGGATGCAAAACTACGTGCATTAGATAGGATAATAAAAGACTGATAGACTTAAGATTGACACTTGTATATTTGATCATGGATACTGTTATCGACCTTGATTATTGATTGTAGTCATTGATTATTGCATCATTAATTCTAGACTTTTGATCATATTATTCGACCCTTGTTATTGACCGTCGATTTCGTTCTAGTTCATTATTCCTTGATATACAATGTTTCATTATTTTTGCTTGTTGCTACTTGCTGCTCCCTCCCACCCAAAAAAAACTCTAGATGATGAGCTTGCAGGTACACGAATAGAATTGACTGAAGTCCTTTGTGAGCAAATTTTCTAAGGAATGGAGTCAAGATCTTAGCCGATTTTATTACCTCGTTCATACTATTTATTCTTAGTATCATTGTCGTTTTCATACTTTGTATTTCGGGCATTTTGACAGGAATTTTATTTTCTCCCAGATGTTGGATATTATTTTGTGGATTTATTTCATGGATTATTGAAGTTTATTCATTGTTTATGTGATTATTTGTAACGCCCCGATTTCCTATACCGGAAAACCGTGACATAAGCCAGAATCTTTTCCTTCAATTAGCCACAATACACAAAAACAGAAAATTTAAAATTTTTTATTTACACCAATGTATTACAAGTCTGAATGTTATAAAACTGCAATATATTACATCAGTGTTACAATAATACCTTACAAGCCCAAGTGTTACAAACTTTTAATAAATTTACATCAAAGTACAATGAATAATAAATAACACTTGGTACTTCACTTGGATGCTTCTCAACAATTAATAAATTACAATTGAAACAATGATAACCAACACATATTACAATTGAAATAAAAATCAACACTGCGCTCCTCGGGCCTTGAGTCCTCTTGAATCCTGTTCCTGTAGTCCTACAATCCAGTACCTATTTGAGTGGGAAAGTCAGTACTATATTGACGCTAAATGCTGATTACAAGCAGCAAAAATCTCAACTTAAACAAACAGATTGATGAAAAGAGAAACGTGTATATATAATTGATGTGTCAGTGTATGCAAGATTAACTAATGCAAGGATGCACTTATTCTAATGCAAGCAAGACTCTGAACAGTATGTAACCCATAAATACATACGCCCATATCAAGCAGTTTCTTCCATTTTAGGGATTTAAACCCGCGTCATGAATTCTAATCTTGTACTCAACCTGTTCCTGAAGATACAACGTGACTGATGTGGTAGCTCTGAAACGGTCTAATCTCGCCATTCGCAGTCATATAGTGGTGTCTCAGTTTGCCACTATTGCTCGTCATACCAGACCTCATAAAAAATCAGACGAACACCCAGAGTTTACTACAACACAGGTTAGCTCAAAGCATCTCCCATGGCCCGTTAGCTCATAGACCGTAGTCTAAGGCCTGTTCGCTTTCCCTGACATAGAACATGATGGAATTTCGGGGGTCCATCCCCTAGTTCCGATAGGAAAATCTCCCGTTCTTATCATTGCACTTTGGAAATTAACAGACAAGATACGGATCCTGTGCTCCCAACTCATGAGAAGGCACAGACCGTATCCCTATGACAGGAAGGGTACAACCAATAACACCACCTAGTGCTGGCCTATAGGACAGGTCGGATCATAAGGTATCACCCCAAATATCAACTTTTTCCCTTCGGCGAAGTAATAGATAAAAAGGTTATGTAACAATAGTTACTAGTTACTACCCTAACAATGTCACTAACCTTAAACAATCCGAGGGATGACAGCAGTACTAACACAACATGGTAGGTCTTAAGTTAGACTTCGCAAGATAACTTTGCTAGGTGCTCAACCTAGACTTACCAGGATCACCAAGGATCCTGTCACAGCCTATCGAACCAAGACTCCGGCAATACGAATTTATTCACATGCAACTACCCTGAACATGGATTCCGTCTATCCTCTCGACCGCGATCAACCTACACCAGTTAAGATCTGATGGTGCACGAGGGGTGAATCGTCCACAGTCCCTGAGGGGTAAAATAAATACACGCCTAGATGGTCGATGGCCCCTAAGGCAATGATATCACTCTAGACGAGAACAACAAGCTGCATACTAGCTAATAAGCTATGTACAAGCTAACAAATCACATACGAGCCAAATGAGCTATGCCTGAACAAACAAACAACATACAAGCCAGGTGAGCTACGTATGAAACGGACCAATACTAATAATTGGTACGAACTATTTCTCAATCATAAAACATGCTATTACATGACTTATGAGCAAAAGGAATACTTATTACTCATAATCAAGTGCATGATTCAAACTACTAACAATTCAAGACAACTCTAGTTAACATGAACTAGAATTTCGTGTATAAGCTTACTAACATGAACTAACATGCATGTTAAGCTTACTAATTTAACATTCAAGATGAACATTCAAAACATAATCTCTCAACCATTTATAACTCTAGATGAAGAATACTCATATGATTAGTCTAAGTTGTTCTATAAAACAACAACACTATAAAAATGAGTTCTTTATCAATTAGAAACCATAAAACAACAATACAAAAATGGGTTCCTTGTATGTATCAACTAGAACCATCTACTTAATAACTTGATCTCTTATACTTAGAAGCAACAGAAGAATCTTCTAACAACCTAGAAGCAATATAAACATGCTACTAGCGAAACTTGATCTTTTATGCATGAAGCAACGTGAAAAGCCTTCTAACATTCTAGAAGCAATTTAAAGCATGCTGCTACAACTTGATCTATTGAACATAAAACAAATATAGAAATCCTCTAGCAACCTAGAAGTAATATAACATGCTACTAATAAGAACTTGATCTTTTATAAAAGAAACATACAATTCTTCTAACAATCCGAGTAGCAAAATAACATGTTACTAATAAAACTTCTAAAAATGGGTTTTTTGCAACCTATAACATATACCATTATAAAGTTTGGTTCTTTTAACATACTAACCCCAAAATGAGTTCTTTTAACATACTAATCTTAAAATGAGTTCTATTAACATGCTAACATAAAAAATGAGTTCTATTAACATACTAATCTCAAAAATGGGTTCTTTAGCATACTAACATCAAAATGAGTTCTTTTACATGCAAACATTCAAAATGAGTTCTATTAACATACTAATCTCTAAATGAGTTCTTTAAACATACTAATCAACAAAATGAGTTCTTTTAACATACTAATCCCAAAATGGGTTCTTTAACATACTAACAACAAAAATGAGTTCTTTTAACGTAGTAACATCAAAATGAGTTCTATTAACATACTAACCCCAAAATGTGTTCTTTAAACATACTAACAACAAGATCAGTTCTTTTAACATACTAACCCCAAAATGGGTTCTTTAACATACTAACTTCAAAAATGAATTCTTTTAACATACTAACCCCAAAATTGGTTCTTTAACATACTAACAACAAAATGAATATTTTTAACATACTAACCCCAAAATGGGTTCTTTAACATACTAACAACAAAAATGAGTTCTTTTAACATATTAACATCAAAATGAGTTCTATTAACATACTAACCCCAAAATGAATTCTTTAAATATACTAACAACAAGATGAGGTCTTTTAACATACTAACCCCAAAATGGGTTCTTTAACCTACTAACTTCAAAAATGAGTTTTTTTAACATACTAACCCCAAAATGGGTTCTTTAACATACTAACAACAAAAATGAGTTCTTTTAATATGCTAATCCCAAAATAGGTTCTTTAACATACTTACTTCAAAAATGAGTTCTTTTATGAAGTAGAGTTATTCATACATCGAAAGATTACCTTTTTGTGAACTAGAAACTACATATAAAACAAAGATCACTTCTTTTATGAACTAGAGTTATTCATACATCAAAAGATTACTTTTTTGTGAACTAGAAACTACACATACAACAAAGGTCACTTCTTTTATGAACTAGGGTTATTCATACATCGAAAGATTACCTTTTTGTGAACTAGAAACTACTCATACAACAAAGATCACTTCTTTTATGAAATAGAGTTATTCATACATCGAAAGATCACCTTTTTGTGAACTAAAAACTACACATACAATAAAGATCACTTCTTTTATGAACTACTAGAAGTTCTACAAATAACTAGAGTTCTACATACATGAAATAAAAGTTAAGAAGACCCCCACCTTTTTACTCCTTCCTCCTAGCTTCTACTACCTACAAATGAGAACTCTCTGGTTTGAACTTCTCTCTTTCTTTTGCTTCTCTATTTTTTTCTTTAGAAAATGAGACAAGGAGTGTGCGGGGGGGGGGGGGGGGGGGGGGTATTTATAGAAAATGAGAAAGAGTGAGAGTATGAGAGGGTGAGTGTATGAGTTGGGGTTGGGAACCCATAGCCTTGGGATATTTTGGCCGGCCACTATGGGTAAGGGAGAGGGGTGAGGGTGAGTGTAAGTGAGTTGACTTAGGTGAGAAGGAACAACACCTATTAATACAATTTTTATTTCCATTAATTATAAAAATCTATGTTTATCCCTCCTAATAAATCCTAGCCATTCATCTTTGATCAATCATGACAAAAATAAAGATATTTTTTTCCAAAATATTTACTACATGATTTGTACAAATGTACGAAATCGATACAATACGTATAGGTATATACTAATATATATATCGATAATTTTTATTTGTCAAACCGAACAATCTGTAGAAAAATAATTTAATTCCAAGAATAAAAATAAAATAATAATAAATAAAAAAATTTATTATCGGTTCGGAAGATTTCAGTACCAAATTGATATAATACGGATATATGTAGACTAGTATATATATACATATAATGTTTATTAATTAAACTAAGTAATATCCCCTAAAAATATTCCAATTCTGTAAATAAATATAAAATAATATTTTTTAATATCAGACCGGGATATTACAGATATTTTCTAAAAAAACGCATATTACATGATTTTGTACAAGTGCACAAAATCGATGCAATACATATATATATACTTACTAGTATATATATACAGATGATGATTATTTATTAAAACTAAGAAATTTCCATAAGAATATTTTAATTTTAAAAATTATAATAATACAGATATAATATCTGATCGGGATATTACATTATTCATTCATGCGTGGTTGTGACTATATTTCATATTATTGAGTTAAACTATTACAACTTATGGATGATGTATACATCATTCGCCAGGCCTCAATTACATGCTTGTATTTCTGTATTTTGGGAAACAGGACGTGACAGAGTTTTCAGTGGTATCAGAGCCCAGGTTCGGTTCGAACCATATTTAAGCTCAATAATATACACACCACGTTGATCACATGAACATGTAATAACCATCCTGCAATCTGGATACTGGTCTCATTCGATTCATCTTGATCCCTTCATATTCAATTTTTCAATTTCTTAATTTCCTTGTGTCACTTGCAATCACCACCATTCATTGATTCCTTATCAGGTATAAATTCATCATTTTCGTACCCATATTCTTTTGATTCCGGTGTTATCCATTCTTTTTATTTCTGTTCGTTTCGGCGATCGGCATCACTTGATCTGTAACTATATGTTAGCGGCTTGGAACATCACCATCAGAGTGGCACAACGAAAGCATGGTAGGCCCATGACCCACAGGTCTCAGGATTCTTGTATTTCTTCTCCTTCTTTGCATCGTTTACTTCCTTTTCATACATTCTATTCATCATTGTTCATTGATTCATTATTTGACATCATTCTTATCCATGTTCTTTTTTAATCCGGTGCAACCCACTCCTTCATTTCTTCCTGCTTCGTTGATTAGCACTGTTTGACAAGTGACATCATGCCGGTAACTTGAAATATTACAACAGGTGGAGGCATCATTATCTGTTCTAAGGTGTGCAAGCAGAGCCCTTTGCTAATAAGTGGTGTGGATTTTAAGGCTGATCTCATCATGATCCCCAATTCTAGTTTTGATGTTATTCTTGGGATGGATTGGCTGGGAGTTACTCATGTCGTAATCGTCTGCCGAGAGAAGAAGGTAGTATTCAAAATTCCAGGTTGCCAAGATTTTGAGTTCCATGCAGGTGAGACACCGCTTAGGCGTGTCAAGAGCTCTATGAACCAGAAGGCTACGGTACTAGAGTCATTATGCACTGATGGTGAAGTTGTACCCATGGTTGTGTGAGACTTTCTTGATGTCTTTCCAGAAGAATTGTCCGAATTGCCTCCAGATCGAGATGTGGAATTCAGTGTTGATGTTCATCCGGGTATGACACCAATCACGAAGAGTCCGTACCGCGTGGCACTAGTTGAATTTGCCAAACTGAAGGTGCAAGTCCAAGAGTTGTTGGACAGGGATTTTATCAGGCCAAGTGTTTCACCATAGGGAGCCCCGATTTTGTTCATTAATAAGAAGGATGGTAGTTGCAGACTCTGCATTGATTATCGAGAGCTGAATAATGTCACCGAGAAGAACCGATACCCACTGTCGAGAATCAACAATCTGTTTAACCAGCTAGGTGGTGCTTCATTTTTCTCAAAGTTGGTCCTTCGTTTTGGTTATTATTAGGTTAGAGTGAAGACTGAGGATATTCAGAAAATGACGTTCCGAACGAGATATCGACATTACTAGTTCTTAATAATGCCATTTGGAGTTACCAATGTACCAACCGTATTCATGAGTCTGATTAACATGGTATTTTCGCCATTTTTGAACATCTGAGAGTGGTCATGTAGATTTTGAGGGAGAATCATCTTTATGGGAAACTCAGCAAGTGTGAGTTTTGGCTTGACTGTGTCGCATTTCTAGGCCATACTATCTCCGACGATGGTGTTTCAGTTGATCCGTCGAAGATTACCACAGTTAAGGATTGGCTAGTACCTAAGTCAGCATCAGAAGTGTGAAGTTTTTTCGGATTAGCAAGGTACTATCGGAAGTTCGTTCATGATTTCTCAAAGATTGCTGACCCTTAACTAGTTTGACGAGGAAAGAACAGAAGTTTGTTTGGGTTAGAGCTTGTGATGAAGCCTTCATGGAGTTGAAGAATCGGTTAACGTCAGCACCTGTGCTGACTATACCAGATAGTTCAGGAGGTTTTGTGATTCGCTGTGATGCTTCTAGCAGAGGTTTAGGTGCAGTTCTGTTGCAATGAGTCAGAGTTGTTGCTTATGCATCCAGGCAGTTGAGGCCACATGAGAGGAATTATCCTGCGCATGATCTCGAACATGCGGTAGTAATCTTCGCCTTGAAGTTATGGAGGCATTATCTGCTTGGGAATAGAGTTGAGATTTTCACAGATCATAAGAGTCTTAAGTATGTGTTCACGCAAAAGGAGCTGAACATGAGACAGAGAAGATGGTTGGAGTTGATGACAGATTATGACATCAACTTGTAGTACCACCCTGGCAGATTGAATTTGTATCCAATGCCTTGAGTAGGAGACCTGCTGCTATGTTCCACACTAAGCAGGAGGAAATATTAGTGGATATGAGAAGACTGGAATTGGATGTAATTTTTCCTGGTACAGCACAGCAGTGCACGATGCTGCAATTACAGCCTTCATTGGTAGAGCAGATTAAAGAAGCCCAGGCAGGTGATCAGCAGTTATAGAAATTCTGAAGCGATGTGGAAGCAAGATTGAGGGCTGACTTGTTCATTCATGTAGATGGGTCACTCCGCTTTGGGGGCCAATTGTGTGTACCTAGAGGAGAAGTCCAAAAGAAGCTACTTGTGGAAGCCCATCGCTCACCCTATTTTATTCATCCTAGAGGCACAAAGATGTACAAAGATCTGAAGTAGAACTTTTGGTGGCATGGTATGAAAAGAGCAGTGGCGAGATTTGTGTCTCATTATTTGATTTGTCAGCAAGTAAAAACAGAGCATCCGAGGACCGCTGGACTTTTGCAGCCTCTTCTAATCCCGGAGTGGAAATGAGAGAACATCACTCTGGATTTCGTGACGACATTGCCAAGAAGTCCCAAAGGTTACAATGATATTTGGGTAATCATAGACCGTTTGACAAAGAGTGCCCATTTCATCCTTTTCAGAGTGGGTCAGTCCACAGAGAGCTTGGCTGAGAAGTACATAGAGGAAGTTGTGAGACTGCATGGAGTTCCTGTCAGCATCGTATCAAACAGAGATACGAGGTTCAGGTCCCAATTTTGGGAGAGTCTTCAGAGGAGTTTGGGAAGAAAGTTGAACTACAACACTGCATTTCATCCACAGACTGACAGTCTGAAAAGACGATTTATACTGGAGGACATGTTGAGGTCATGTGTCCTTCAGTTTGGAGGTTCTTGGGAAGATCATTTGCATTTGGTTGTGTTCTCATACAATAACAGTTATCAGGAGAGTCTCAAGGTAGCTCCATATAAGGAACTTTTGGGGCCAGAGTTGATCAAGAAGACAGTTGACGTAATGGCTCAGATAAGGAAGCACTTGCAAGCAATTCAGGATAGGCAGAGAAAGTGGGAAGATTGTCATCGAAGGCCTTTAGAGTTTGAGGTAGACGATCACGTATTCCTGAAGGTATCACCATGGAGAGGTGTTATCCAGTTTGGAGGTAGGGGCAAGCTAAGTCCCCTATTCATCGGTACATTAGATATTGTGGAACGAGTGGGCAAGGTAGCTTACAGGCTCACACTACCACCAGCTTTATCTGGAGTCCATGATGTGTTCCATGTCTCCCAGCTCAGGATGTACATCGGGGATGGCAGTCATGTGCGACTACTCAGAGTTGTCCGTGAAGCCAGACCTATCATGCGAGATTCGACCGATCTCTATCTTTGACAGGCGTGAGAAGGTACTGAAGAATAAAGACATCAAGACTGTTTGGGTCTCTTAGAATCCTCACTCGCCTGGTGAGTCGACTTAGGAACTCGAGGAGGAGATCTGGAAGAAGTTCCTTCATCTCTTCGAGTAGACTTTTCTTGGGGTTATCCTATGATCCACATGAATAAATTTTGTGGACGAAATTCTTTTTGGAAGGTGGGTACGATTGTAACCCCTGTTTTCGGATGTACAGTTTTTACTTGTATTTATGTTTGATGCTGCTTTCTTTCGGTGTGGGGGCAACAGATGTGAGTTCTTGTAATTTGTGAAGTGAAAGGGATTGATCCTGATCCCGGCTCGGGTCTGTTCCTTAAGGTCGATTCGAAAGAGAGGCTGGTAGCTAGGTCGGGAGGCTGGAAACTCGGTTGGGAGGCTGGAAGCTCGGTCGGCCGGAGTACCTGCAAAAGGCATAGAAACACTGAGAGAAGTCTCGACGACAGGCCCTCTGATGATCTAATCTGTCGCTGGAAAAGGGACTAAGCAGCTAGAGTTCAGATGGGGAAAGATTCATTACTTTTGAAAGTGAGGAAGGGGTCTGGTATTTATAGGCAGGGATAAATGGGTCTGGGACACTAACGGGCTGGGTCGGACCTGTATGTCTGTAGGCTTGAGTTGGCAGAAGCCCGTTGAACTTGTTGACTTGATGATATGGGATGAGCAAAACATGAGGAGATCTAGCTGCCCTGATTGGGCAACGTCATCTATACCACATCATAAGCTTCCCACTCCTGGAGGGCTGTGTAAACTAGCCATGGAGGAGTATTTTGTCTCTGTGTGGAGGCTCGAAGTCCATGCCGAGCTCCGAGTTAGGAGGGTCGACGCCAAGCAGCTCAAATTGAGGCACTTTTGTGAAAGAAGTTGTGTGGAGGCTCGAAATCCATGCCGTGCTCCGAGCTAGGAGGGTCGGTGCCGAGTGCTTCGAGTGAGGCATTTAATGAAAGAAGTTTTGTGGAGGCTCGAAGTCCATGCCTAGCTCCAAGCTAGGAGGGTCGGCACTGAGCGCCTCGAATTGAGGCATTTTGTGATAGACAGCTGTAGTGGTGCTCGAAGTCCATGCCGAGCACCGAGCCCTGAGGGTCGGTGCCGAGCGCCTCGAGTGAGGCATTTAATGAAAGAAGCAATCTGGAGGCTCGAAGTCCATGCCGAGCTCCAAGCTAGGAGGGTCGGCGTCGAGCACCTTGAATTGAGGCATTTTGTTACAGAAAGATGTGGCGGTGCTCGAAGTCCATGTCGAGCTCTGTGTTGGGGGTGAGCTCCGAGCTAGGGTTCGACGCCGAGCTCCTCGAATTGAAGCATTTTGTGTCAGAATGTTGGGACGGTGCTCGAAGAACATTCCGAGCGTCGATTCAGAAGGTCTTAAGCTGTGAGGCCATTTTCTACAAAAGCTAGGGTGATGCTCGAGATCCATGCCGAGTGTCGAGCCAGGAGGAATTGAGCTGTAAGACCATTTCATGGGAAATCTAGGGTGATACTCGAGATCCATGCCGAGCGTCGAGCCAGGAGGACTTGAGCTGTGAGGCCATTTTGTGGAAAAGCTAAGATGATGCTCGAGATCCATGCCGAGCGTCGAGCTAAGAGGCCTTGAGCTATGAGACCATTTCGTGGGAAAGCTAGGGTTATGCTCGAGATCCATGCCGAATGTCGAGTCAGGAGGCCTTGAGCTATGAGGTAATTTTGTGGAAAATCTAGGGTGATGCTCGAGATCCATGCCGAGCATCGAGCCAGAAGGCCTTGAGCCGTGAGGCCATATTTTGCAAAAGCTAGGGTGATGCTCGAGATCCATACCAAGTGTCGAGTCAGAAGGCCTTGAGCTGTGAGGCCATCTTCTACAAAAGCTAGGGTGATGCTCGAGATCCATGCTAAGCGTCGAGCCAGAAGGCCTTGAGCTGTGAGGCCATTTTCTGAAAAAGCTAGGGTGGTGCTCGAGATCCATGCCGAGCGTCGAGCTAGGAGGCCTTGAGCTGTAAGACCATTTTGTTGGAAATCTAAGGTGATGCTCGAGATCCATGCCGAGCGTCGAGCCGAAAGGCCTTGAGCTGTGAGGCCATCTTCTACAAAAGCTAGGGTGATGCTCGAGATCCATGCCGAGCATCGAGCTAGGAGAGCTTGAACTGTGAGGCCATTTTATGGAAAGCTAGGATGATGCTTGAGATCCATACCGAGCGTTGAGCTAGGAGGCCTTGAGCTGTGAGACCATTTTGTTGGAAATCAAGGGTGATGCTTGAGATCCATGCTGAGTGTCGAGCCAGGAGGCCTTGAGCTGTGAGGCCATTTTGTGAAAAAGCTAGGGTGATGCTCTAGACTCATGCCAAGCATCGAGCCAGAAGGCCTTGAGCTGTGAGGCTATCTTTTTCAAAATCTAGAGTGATGCCCGACATCCATTCTAAGCATCAAGCTAGAAGGTCTTGAGCTGTGAGGCCAACTTCTGCAAAAGCTAGGGTGATCCTCGAGATCCATGCTGAGCATCGAGCTAGAAGGCCTTGATCTATGAGGCCATTTTCTGCAAAGCTAGGGTCATGCTTGAGATCCATGCCGAGCGTCGAGTCCAAAGGCCTTGAGCTGTAAGACTATTTTCTGCAAAAGCTAGGGTGATGCTCGAAATCCATACAAAGCATCGAGCCAGAAGGCCTTGATCTGTGATGCCATTTTGTGGAAAAGCTAGGGTGATGCTCGAGATCCATGCCGAGCGTCGAGCTAGAAGGCCTTGAGCTATGTGGTTATCTTCTGCAAAAGCTAGGGTGATGCTTGAGATCCATACCAAGCGTCGAGCCAGAAGGTCTTGAGCTGTGAGGCCATCTTCTGCAAAAGATAGGGTGATCCTCGAGATCCATGCCGAGCATCTAGCCAGAAGGCCTTGAGCTGTGAGGCCATTTTATGCAAAAGCTAGGGTGATGCTCGAGATCCATGCTGAGCGTCGAGCCCGAAGGCCTTAAGCTATGAGGCCATTTTCTGGAAAATCTAGGGTGATGCTTGAGATCCATGCCAAGCGTCGAGCCAGTAGACCTTGAGTTGTGAGGCCATTTTCTGGCCAGAGCCTGGCTTCGATTTTTGGCGTGTCCGAAGAGCATGCTGGACCACGAGCATTTGGGACTTAAGGATTTGGGCCGTATGTGGGCCAACAAGGTGGTGACACGTGTAATGATGACGTCATCTTTTTTTAGGGTTTCGAGGAGTCGCTGGTTTCACTATATATCCCCCACTCCTCTCCTTATTTTCACCTTTGCTTTCTTTCTCCAAGTTCCTAAATTTTCTCACTTCATCGTGAGTTCTCGTCACTGGTGGCTCTCCTGCTACCCTCTACCAATTAGGGGTATCGGCGATGAGTGTTGTTTATCCACAGTTGCCAGCAGGTGAAAGGTGGGTCGACCTCGGAGTACGGGGCTCGGGGCGCTTGCCGAAGATGAGTGCCAAAAAGAAACTTTTGTCTGAGAATCCTGTGACTAGTGGCTTTCCTGCCACCCTCGGTCAGTTAGGAGTAGTGCCGATGAAGGTTGCTCTACCCATGGCCGTTGGTGGGTGAAAGGCAAGTCGACTCGTGGTCCAGGGCTCGGTGGTTCTCACCATGGGCGAGGGCCATAAATCTAAATGAAAATTTTGAGTAAGTGGTTAGCCGAAGTTCAAGCCGATGGTTTAGGACTTGTTTGTTGACGAAACCCTCATAGGCGTTCGAAGTCTAAGCTGAGCAGCAAGGACATGAGGGATTGAAGAACCCCTCGTAGGTGAGTCCGAGCCGAGGGCTAGGAGTTGAGGGATTGAGAAATCCCTCACAGATGTTTGAATTCCAAGCCGAGCGGTGAGGACATGAGGGGTTGAAGAGCCCCTCGTAGGTGATTCTGAGATGAGGGCTAGGAGTTAAGGGATTGAGAAATCCCTTACAAGTGTTCAAAGTCGAAGCTGAGCGGCGAGGATGTGAGGGGTCGAAGAACCCCTCGTAGGTGAGTCCGAACCGAGGGCTAGGAGTTGAGGAATTGAGAAATCCTTCATAGGTGTTTGAAGTCCAAGCCGAGCGGCCAGGACGTGAGGGGTTGAAGAAGCCCTCGTGGGTGAGTTCAAGCCAAAGGCTAGGAATTGAGGGATTTGAGAAATCCGTCACAGGTGTTCGAAGTCCAAGCCGAGCGGCGAGGATGTGAGGGGTTGAAGAAGCCCTCGTGGGTGAGTATGAGCCGAAGGCTAGGAGTTGAGGGATTGAGAAATCCCTCACAAGTGTTCGAAGTCCAAGCCGAGCGGCGAGGACGTGATGGGTTGAAGAACCGCTCGTGGGCGAGTCCAAGCCAAAGGCTAGGAGTTGAGGAATTGAGAAATCCCTCGCAAGTGTTCGAAGTTCAAGCTGAGCGGCGAGGTCGTGAGGGGTTGAAGAACATTCTTAGGTGACTGAGAAGTCGACATTTTCGATTTGTTAAACAAATATTTTGCCTTTATATCATGTCTTTTTATTTACAAGAAAATTGGCATGGAGCGCCTATTACAATGGTGGATTCTCCATCATGCTCCCCAGATCTTCGAGGCGGTATGTACCAGGACACATCACTTGGGAGACCTTATACAGGCCTTCCCATTTGGGGGCGAGCTTGCCTCTGGTTGTGGGCTGGGAGATTGCTAGCTTTTGGAGTATGAGGTCCCCCTCCTTGATGTTGGTTGGGCGAATTTTTTTGTTGTAAAGCCTCTCAACTCGTTGCTGATATATGGCCCATCAGATGGTGGATCTTTCCCATACCTCGTCAATGAGGTCCATGTTCACCCTGAGGTCACTTGAGTTTGATTCTTCGTCGAAGCCCATGTAGCTCTGCGATGGGAGGCCGACTTCAAGTGGGATGACCGCCTCGGTCCCGTATGCTAGATTGAACGGGGACTCGCCAGTAGGAATTCTCTTGGTAGTCCGGTTATCAGTGACTAGCACGTGCGGGATCCCGAACCGACATAGATGTGTTTTCAGAAGAATTGTTGGGCTTGATGCTTCGTGATTGTGGCCAGGGGTTCTGCCTCGACCCACTTTTTAAAGTAGTTGACGGGCACGATGAGGAATCGCCTTTGCCAGTAGCCTGTGGAAAAGGACCGACCAGGTCCATCCCCCACATGGTGAATGGGGTAGGGCTGACAAGTGACTTTAGCTCGGCTTGGGGCGAGTGTCTAATGGGAGAAAACCGTTGGCAGGGGCTGCACCCTCTTACGAGGTCCTGAGCATCATGCAGCATAGTAGGCCAGTAGTAGCCGTGATTGAGTGCTTTTCAGGCCAGCAACCTGCTGCCCATGTGGCATCCCCCAATCCCTTCGTGTAGCTCTTCTAGGGTGTACTTAGCCTCATCTGGTGTCAGACAGTGGAGATAGGGTCTCCCGTCAGACATGGTGTAGGAGCGCTTGAAGAGTACGTCCCCAATTAGGGTGAACCTTTCTGACCGGATCCTTTTAGTTCGTGTCACGGCACGGTCCTATGGTAGCTCGCCGTTGGTTAGGAATTTTTGTACAGGACCCATCCATGTCTCGGCAGGATCGCTGGAGGCGAGGCAGAGGACTTCAGGTTCTTCGATGGTGGGTTTGAGGAGGACCTCGACCAGGACAGTGCAATCTAGTCCTCCGAGGGACGATGAAGCGAGCTTAGATAAGGAGTTGGCGTGACAGTTTTGTTCTCTTAAGATCTGCCAAACCTCTGCCTGCTCGAAGAGCTGCAGGAGCTGCTTCGCGAGTGCTAAGTACTGGTCATCCTAAGGTCGCGGGCTTCATAATCCCCGGTGATCTGATTGACCACGAGCTGGGAGTCACTGAAGACCTGTATTTGCCTTGCCCCTGGCTGGTAGGCCAGTGTAATTCCAGCAATCAGAGCTTCATATTCCGTCTCGTTGTTTGTGGCCGAGAAATTAAGTCAGAGAGAATACTGGAGGACGAAGTCGTCGAGGCACCGAAGGATGATGCCAACTCCACTCCCTTCATTGCATGACGAGTCATCCACATAAATGCCTCATACCGGGGTGTCTTCCCGGATTTCTGGGGACTCGGGGATGGTGCATTCTGTAATGAACTCAGCGAGAGCTTGGCCCTTGATGGCCGTCCGAGTATGGTAGCTAATGTCATATTGACTAAGCTCGATCGACCACTTGATTAAGCGGTCGGAGTTTTCAGGCTTGTTGAGGACCATTTTGAGGGGCTGGTCCGTAAGGACGTGGACGGAGTGGGCCTGGAAGTAGGGTCGGAGTTTTCGCGTGACCATTACCAATGTGTAGGCAATCTTTTTCGTCATGCGATGCCGGATCTCGGCATCGTGCAGCAACTTGCTCACATAATATAGGGGCTTCTGTACCCCGTCCTCCTCCCTAACTAGAACGGCACTGAGCGCGTGTTCCGTGGCGGCCAGGTAGAGGAAGAGGGATTCACCCTGTTCTGGCTTGTTGAGGAGCGGGGGATTGGCAAGGTAGGATTTAAGCTGGTCAAACGCCTCTTGCTGGGAGGTTTCCCATTCGAAGCTTTTTGCCCCCCGGAGGGCCTTGAAGAATGGGAGAGACTTCTTTCCAAACTTGAAAAGGAAGCGGTCGATGGCCGCCAGTCGTCCCGTGAGCCTCTGAACTTCTTTGACATTTCTCGGGGGTGCCATGTCGAGTATGGCATGGATCTTTTCTGGGTTCGCCTCGATTCACGCTAGCTCACTACATATTTGAGAAATCTCCCGGAGGAAACGCCGAAGGCGCATTTAGAGGGGTTGAGTCTCATGTTGTGAGATCGCAGGTGTAACACCATGTAATTTACAAAAGAGCTATAATATATAGTATATATAGATCTAATATAAGAGGAGAGTGGCAATTTGGTAAATATAAGTGAGGAGAGAGGAGGGGGCCCACACATTTGAAAGACAGCAGGTACGCTGCTGTGTGGGGTGACGTGGCTGACGTCATACCTGGGGCCCATCGTGAGAGTAGTTGCCACTGTCTCTCATGTGATGTGGCGGCAGCGGGGCCCACCCGAGATGTGCTGCTGCCGATGTGTCTCTATGTGTGACATGGACAGGGGCCCACCAGGCTACTGTGCATGGAAAGAGGTGAGAGAAAGATTTTGAATAGTCCCACATCGGGATTGACACAATATTAAAATAATAATAAATAATAATGCCTATGATCAAGAGTCACCAATCCAGTTAACCACCTTTTGAGAGGCAGTCTGTGGTGGGCAGTTGTACTATAAATAATTTGTCTGATAAATTGTATAAAATGGTCCGAGCAGGGGTAGAGGCGTTACAAATGGTGTTAGAGCCGACTTTCGACACCAGGTGTGGGGCATGCCTATATAGTCGGGTGGTGGATATGGGACTATAGACCCAGTTGGGCGTCCAGGACTGTCATGAACCCTCAATTAAATCCGGGACTGTGATTGATTAGGCGGTGGATTCTGGGACCATGATTAGTCGGGCGGATAGGAGGGCAGGTCAATTAAATCCGGGATTATGATTGATCGGGCAGTGGATTCCAGGATCATGATTAATCGGGCGGATAGGAGAGCAGATGCTCTACATTGGCTAGAAAGTAGATCCTGCACTAGATTGTGCATGCCTCGTGCTCAGCGAGGATGCTGATTTATAAAGGGGGGTGTATGTAACACCCTGTAATTTAAAAAGAGCTATAATATAGTATATATAAATAATATAAGAGGAGAGTGGAAATTTGGTAAATATAAGTGAGGAGAGAGGAGGGGGCCCACACATTTGAAAGACAGCAGGTAACGCTGCTGTGTGTGACGTGGACAGGGGCCCACCAGGCTACTCTACACAGAGAGAGGTGAGAGAGAGAGAGAGTTTGAATAGTCCCATACTGGGACTGATACAATATTAAAATAATAATAAATAATATTGCTTATGATCAAGAGTAACCAATCTGGTTAACCACCTTTTGAGAGGCAGCCTGTGGTGGGCAGTTGTACTATATTATAAATAATTTTTCTAATAATTTTTATAAAAAGGGTTGGAGCAGGGGGCAGGGGGGTGTTACAGCATTACCCCAAAAGCTTTTTCGAGGTCGTCGACATGATCTTGGCCTCTGTGACTTTTGACAAGCATATCTTCAACATACATTCCGATGTTTCGGCCAATCAGGTCTTTGAAGACCTAGTTGACGAGCCTCTAATATGTAGTGCCGGCGTTCTTCAACCCGAAGGGCATGACCCAGTAACAGTTGAGGCCTTGGTCGGTCATGAAGGCAATCTTCGGTATGTACGGAGCAAACATTCTTATCTGGTTGTAGCCTGAGAAGGCATCCATGAAGCTCAGGAGCTCGTGCCCCGAGGTTGCATCTATGAGGGCATCGATGTTCGGGAGAGGGAACAGATCTTTCGGACAGGCATTGTTGAGGTCCATGAAGTCTATGCAGATCCTCCATTTTCAGCTTATTTTTTGGCCATCACCACATTGGCCAGCCACTCCGGGTAGCTGACTTCGGGAATAAACCATGTCGATAGGAGTTTTCCTACTTCTTCCTTCACTACATGCTGCCTGTCGGGGGTGAACTTGCATCGCTTCTATTGAACCGGCTTCGAGTCCGAACGGACGCTCAGTTGGTGCATTATAACGTCTTCGGAAATCCCCAGCATGTCGTACGGCGTCCAGATGATGAGGTCGGAATTCCAGTGGATGCAATCAATGATTTCCAGCTTGCGGTCCGGGGCCAGAGATTGGCTTACCCAGAACCACTTGGACAGGTCTCCCTCAGAGAAAGGGACATCCTCCAGCATGTCTACGGCCTCCGAACCTAGCTCGGAATGGAGTTCTACTACATCGAGGGGAAAGAATCCCCCCTCCCCCCACTGCAGTCATAGAGCACAAACGTACTTATTCCTGATTGCCCTGGACTACACCGACCCCATGATCGGTGGGAAATTTTAGCTTCAAGTGGTAGGCTGAGGGAATCGCCTAGAGTGTGCAAAGGCCGGGTCTACCGAGAATAGCATTATAGGCTGCCCTGTTATTGACTACCATGAAATCCATTGCTTCGGTCCGAAGGGTCGGGGTCGTGCCGGCCATCATGTCAAGTGTGACAATTCCCTCAATTTGGACGGTGACGCCAGAAAATCCATGAAGTGTGTACCCCGCCGGCTTTGACCTTTCCCGGGAGAGCTTAAGGCTTTTGAACACGGCCCAAAATAAAATATTTACCCAACTCTCATTGTCTACAAGGATACGTCGGACCTCATGGTTCACCATACCAAGGCTAATCACTAGAGCATCATAATGGGGAAGTCGGATGCCTTCAAGGCCCTCGTTGGAGAAGTTGACTGCTAGCCTCTGGTCCATAGGAGGAGGATAGTTATGGACCGAGTTCTCTTATCGACGAAAGCTTTGCGGGATTTGTTCGATTCTCCCCCCATAGGACCACTATGGATGCAGTGAAGTATGGCCAATGCACTGGTATCCTTGAGCTCAAGCTCGGTCTCGGGCTGCCTACTGATCGTCCAAGGAGGAGGTGACGGCCGTGGATCCCTCTGGTCCCTGGGGGTGGTTTGTGTGAACTACCTCAAGTATCCCTTCTGGATGAGGGCTTTGATTTCATCTTTGAGGGCGCGACAATTATCAGTCTCATGCCCATTATCCCGATGGAAGGGACAGTAGAACCTCCGGTCCCTTTTCTTGTTGCTGTTAGGTCGGGGAGGAAGGCGGACGATGCCTTTTTTCTCGATCTCCAGAAGGATGGCTGTGACGTTTTGTGCCAGCTGAGTGTATGTCTCGAAATAGGGGACCGGAGGGGAGCGCTTCTGGGCGGATAGATCCTTCTGGGTCTTCTTCGTAGGTTCGGACTCTTCGGTCTTCCTCTTCCCCTTGCGTGGGGTTTCTTTAAGGCCTTCAGGATGCATGGCCTCCTCGGCCTGGATACTTCTCGACCCTGTTGAGGAGGTCAGGAAAGTCTAGGGGCGGTTTCTTAGCCAGGAAGGCCTTCAGCTGGTCGTGGAGAACATTATGCCGAAAGGCCACCGAGGCGACGCTGGCATCGAGGGACGAGACCGCCCTTGCTTTGGTTGTGAACCTCCTCACAAATTCACGGAGGGGCTTTCCTTCCTTCTGTTTGAGGTCCAGGAGGGACGTGCTTGTCTTCTCGACCTTCCGACTGGTGATGAAGTGGGCGAGAAAGTTTACCTCAAGTTGGTCAAATGAGAAAACCGACCTGGGGGGGGGGGGGAGGGGGGGTTCGAGAGCCATTCCCAAGCCGGACCGTGCAAGATGGCAGGGAAGGCACGGCATAGGAGAGGATCCGATGCGCTGTGAATCATCATGAGGGTTTAGAACCCTTCCATGTGATTAGCTGGATAGCTCTCGCGACTGTAGGTCTCGAACTGAGGCGGCCTGAAAATTCTTGGGAATCTCGGCATCAAGAATTTTGGGGGAGAACGGAGGTCGGCTCGGCTGATGAGCCCGACCCATTTGTGGCCCTCCTTCGTTGATGCGAGCGGGGCGATTCTCCATCTTCTGGAGGCGGTGGAGGACGGTTTCGTTCTGCTGAAGTGGTTGGGATGAACCGTGAGACTCGGGACCCCAGCTCTCTTGGTGCCTTGGGCCGGCAATTTGTTGTTCAAACTCGGGACCGCCTCCTAGGGCCCGGAGGATTCCGTTCCCGAACTTTTGGAACTCAGCTCTCGTGACCAGAGCCTGTTCGACCGAACGGGGCGGAGGTGGACCTCCCCTGGGGGAGCGGCTACGGTTGTTTCGGGATGGAAGGGTCAGAGCTGGGCCAGAAGGGATAGTCCTGCTCCGTGAGCGACTGAGCTGGAGCCGAAGATCAATTGGGGGCTGCCGATTGTTGATGACATGCCGTAAGTCGCGGGTGACCGAGCATGAAGCGCTGGATCGGGTCATGCTGCACCATTGACTAGTGGTCGATTGGATCCCTGAGAGTTTGCATGGCTGTGAGAGGGAAGTGGATCCGGACGACGTCCAGCGGTGAAGGCTCTTCTGGATTTGGGAGCCATGGAAGGGTTCGGCTCCAAGGGAGATCCGAGCTTAGGGTCGAATCAGTCGCCTGCTTCCCGCAGACGGTTCCAACCTGATACTACTTGTTTTTGGTGTGGGGGCAACAAGTGTTAGTTCTTGTAATTTGTGAAGTGGAAGGGACTGATTCCGATCCCGGCTCGGGTCTGTTCCTTGAGGTCGGTTCGGAAGGGATGCTGGTAGCTAGGTCGGGAGGCTGGAAGCTCAGTCGACCAGTGTACCTGCAAAAGGCCTAGAAACACCGGGAGAAGTCCGGTGATAGGCCCCCCGACGATCTACTCAGTCACTGGAAAAAAGATCGAGCAGCTAGGGTTCAGATGGGGAAAGATTCATTACCTTTGAAAGTGAGGAGGGGGTCTGGTATTTATAGGCAAGGATAAACAGGTTTGGAACCCTAACAGGCTGGTTCGGACCCATTTTCCCGTGGGTCTGGGTTGGCAGAAGCCTGTTGGACTTGTTGGCTTGATGATTTGGGGTGAGCGAAACCTGAGGAGATCTGCCGGCTCTAATTGGGCCCCGTCATCTATACCACATCAATGTTCTTCTTTTTTAACTCTTGTATTCTTGTTATGTAATAAAATCCTGTTATTCTTTTGAACCCAGTTACTTTCACTTGAATATTCATTTATGTTGTTGAACCCATAATTCTAATTGTTTATGTTCAAGCCCAAACTAAAGTCCTTTGTTTAGACCATTCAATATATATATATATATATATATATATATATATATATATATATATATAATAAAACACAAAGAAAGCTATCAAGTGGCTCTCCTTCAATCCCCCCAAAAATCAAAGGCTCAGATCTTACCTTACAAAACATATTTTTCCCCCAAAAGTTCCCCCCAAAACTCAAATTCAAATCTCCCACCCAAAACAACTCCTATATTTGTTTTTTCTCTCTCTCTCTCTCTCCCTCCCTCTTCTATTCAAAAAATTAAGAAAATAAAAATTTTAAAATATTCAAAAAATTTAAAATTTAAAATTTTAAAAACTTTAAAAATAATTCAAAAAATTCAAAAAAATTATATAATATGTTTTTTGCTCTATGTTTGCTACTTCAATTAATTTGCTGAACCTCCGTGACAATGGGCAAACCTAGTGTGTGTATATATATATATATATATATATATATATATATATATATATATATATATATATATATATACTAGGTATGCCCGTGGCACGTGCCTACGACACGTATTCAAAACTGTATATAAATTTAGTTGGAGTTATTTGGTTGGGTGAACTGCATATAAATTAATGCATTGTACATGTTTAGATAAAAAATCATTCAATATACCTCTTTTTACCTCTTTAACAATTATTCGTTAAAATGTTTTAGTTTTTAGGAATTTATCTTTATTGCCCTTAAATATCTCAATATTAACTTATCCAGTTCTTAAAAAAGCTAGATTTTTGTCAAGAAATGTGAGAACATCAATTAAAAATATGCACCATGACAGGAAAAAAAAACTGATTGTAAACAAATACAACCAACTTTCTAATACAATCATCTACTCTATACAGGCCTCCTTTGAAATTATATTGCTTCCTAATAGTTTTCTAATACGACACCTTTAAATTGTTTCCTACGGCATGTTATCGCGAAGAATGATTAATTAATTAAGTTGTTTAGTAAAAGTTTCGACAGTCTTCTCTAAAATTTTACAGGCAGGATTGTAGTAAAAATTTCGACAGAATCTCTCTTGAAATATTATTCCTTTTAGAACAATTCCTTACGGAATTCTGCTCAAAATTTAAAAATTAACATCACAGGCAGTCAAACTGAATCCTCCTCAGCCCAATCCAAGCCACATCACACAGGCATCATATATATAGGGCTCTGGGGAAAAAAATCTTCATATGACTAAAGGTATATAATAAAAGACCAAGATATCATTTGGAATCATAAAAGATTTTAGGAAATTTTGTAAAAATTTCGACAGAACCTCCCCTAAAATATTAGCCATTTTACAACAATTCCTTACGGAATTTAGCTCACAATTAAAAATTTAACATCACAAGCAATAAGTATGAATCCTCCCCAGGCCAATCCAAGCAACATCGCACAGGCATCATATATATAGGGCTCTGGGAGGAAAAAATCTTCATATGACTAAGATACAAAATAAAAACCAAGATATTGTTTGAAAACATAATAGATTTTAGAAAATTTAGTAAAATTTTTTACAGAGTCTCCTTCAAAATATTAGCCCTTTTACAACAATTTCTTACGGAATTCTACTAACAATTAAAAATATGACATCACAAGCAATAAATATCAATCATCCCCATGCGAAACCAAGCAACATCACACAGGCATCATATATATAAGGCTCCGGGGGAAAAATCAGAATATAATGCAAGATACAAAATAAAAACCAAAAATTCGTTTGGAAACGTAATGGATTTTTTGAAAAACCTTAGAAAAACGTTTCAAAAACCAAACACAGAACCCAATACTCCACAAAATTGCGGGTACGGGTATTAACATAACTATATTACATCATCATTATATACAGATACTTATATCATCTCCCAAAATGCTAAATATTACAACTATTACAACTATTACATCCTCCACCATAATATCCACCAATCAACCGAATGACAAAAAAAAATTACAGGTTTGTAGGATAACACAATGGTTGAAGTCTTCAAAAATGGGACCAAATAGTGAGCCTAAAAAAACAGTAAGAGTTTTGAATCAAATAGTAAGAGTTTACAATAAACAATTAAAACAATGAAACTGAAAACAATAGTAAGAGTTTTGAAACCATTACCTTTCAAACAGAATAATGCCTTGAACCAAACATGTTCTTCATCACCCTACAAAAAGTTAAACTGTCAACATGTACATAACGGTTCTGAGTGTAGACGAACATCTGGGAAAAAAAGAAGAAGCATTAAATTATCAACAATTAATGGTTAACATAGGGTGTAGTTGTAGTAAATATCAATTTACCTTATTGTAACCCCAATTGATCAATGTAGTTACATTTATAAATTTGAGGGCCATGTCAGCTGCATCCCAGTTCTATTAAAGTTCAAATACGAAAGTCATACAAAAGTAAAACAACAATGAAAAAAAGTTTTGGTAAGGTAAGTCTGTCATATATAATTGGTTTTTTAATTTTGTCATCTTATTTCATTAAAGAAAAAATAATAAGTTAATTGACGACCCTCTTTCTATTTTTTCTTCTTATATATGGTGTCAATATGTCATTACTGATAAATTACTTGATTTGAAGTGTTTGCTGGCTCATTATTGATTTAATGTTTGCCATCAAATAATAGAAAGGGTTATACTTGTTTTATAGTAAGTCCAATTGTTTGTTATTGCTATAATAATTGTTTGTTATTGCAACTCTAATTGCTATATAGTTGGAAATTTAGCATCGTCTTGTAGAAAAATAAAGAGAGATTCATTTCATTATATAGGATTAGAGTGACAACCTACTGTTTGTTCTAGCTAGCTAATATACAAATTATATTGTATTCAATATATATGCTTGTGTTTAAGATAACCATAGTTATATTTAATTTTTTAGCTAGAAAAACTGTAGTTATATATTTAATATCCATCTCTATGAAATAAGTAAAGAAGTTAATCTATTACAGATTGAAATATATATGTTATAACTCGACTTTAAAAAGTCACTTATGAGTAGTGTAACTGTGAAGCGTGAATTGATAAACAGATTATCACACTAAAGGCTTGATAAGATACTAATTATCATTCATATTTCAAGAATTTTTTTAATAACTACTATCCTATATACTTTTCTTTAAAGTTCATTGTTATACATCATCTCCCAAAATACTAACCGTTAAGATCATTGTTGCCATGCATAGTTAAATATATAGTTAATAAGATTATCTGTAGTTATCCTTACAGATGCAAAGGAAATTTAGACACTGTATACTTGAGAGGATGTGCTGAGAGTATGGGAATGATAGCTCATGCACAGTTTGGTAGATGCATTTCTTAATTGTGGTTGGTAAAATTTAATAGTTTGTGGAACATCCATAATACTATTTAGAGAAAATTTTGCTATCTTAAGTCTCCTAATTAACGAATTAGCAAATAGTTATTATTAAGCTCAGAATCATTAATAAATATTGGTGACTTGAGTTTATGGAGATCACCTAACTGGATAAAAAGTTTTAGTATATTCAAGTAAGGTTCATTAGTAAGAGTATGAAAAAATTTTATTGAAAGATAATCCTAGTCATAAATTTGTAACTTGTATTTTAATCAAAAGTACCAGTATTTTCTGAAATAACTATAAAAGAACTTCAGGATAAACAATGTTTGTTGTTGAGCTCAAACAATCTTCTGGAAGGAGTAGAAAAATACGATCAAAACTTGTACACCTAGAGAGTGCAACATAAAGTTGTCCGTGACTGAAAACTGGTGAGCGTAAATCTGTCCCCACAATATCAACAGATTGGCCTTGTGCTTTATTTTTTGTTACAGCATACGCTAATCGAACTGGAAATTAGCGTCTTGTCATTTCAAAAGGTAGATCCAAAGACGAAGGTTTAGGGGTTAGAGGTATTCTTGGAATAAAGACCAAATTTCCTGCTTTATCGCCAGTTAGCCTCAATTACACGCGACGACTGAGCACACCGAACTACAATTAACCGGGTGTCATTACACATACCATTCTTTGGTGCAACATTCCTCAGCAATATGATTGGGTACCCCACTTTCAGCACAAGTTTAAATGGTGGTAGCTCGGGAGGATCTAAAGAGTTCAAAAACTCGTTAGGGTATCGATTGGTGATGTTTCGATCAACTCCATCCTCCTCAGACATTTTATCGGCAGCAAGAAATGTAAATTTTGGCCCCGGATGAAGATTTAATGCAACAACATTAATGAATTGACATCATCATTTCTCGCTGATAGAATTGTCCGCTCTGTGAGATATTTGGGAGTGATAGTGCCGATAACGTTTAGTTGCGGATAAACGGTAGATAAAAGTTCATCTAATGTGTGACACCTCCGAATTGTTGAAGGAAGTTGTACGGTCTCATCGGGTTTGGAGCCAATCTATATAATAAAGAAGACTTATTTGTCAGTAATAGTCAAAAGGAGAGATTTGCTTAGTTATTACAAAAAACATGTAAGAATACAACCTCGCTTAGAAAATTGGCAAATGAAACATTTCTGATATCGGATGAATCTAGACGCATGTTTACGTTCAAAGTTAAGACTTGTATGACATTCCAAACTAAAGATTTTCTTAGCGATGCACCAACAATTTGTTCTCGAACCCCCTTCGGTAGTACTGGTAGGATTTATTGAAAATCCCCACCGAGCACCACAGTGATACCACCAAATGATTTTTTATTATCACGGATATCTTATAGTGTACGGTCAACAACTTCTACACAAAACCTATGCTGCATAGGGACCTCATCCCAAATGATTAGCTTTGCTTCCTTGAACAAATCTGCTTGAGGTGATTTCTTAGTGAACCCACAAAAGGAATTATCCAACACATCAAGTGGGATGGAAAATATTGAGTGTGCAGTTCTGCCTCTTACCAGTAACAATAATGCAATGCCAGAAGAAGCACCAGTTATAACAATGAAACCATCTCGACCGCATTTCGTTGCTAGTGTATTGTATAAAAAGGTTTTTCTCGTACCGGCCCCTCCGTTCAAGAAGAATGCAGTTCCCTTGCCGCCCATAACTGATGTAATTATTGTAGAATATGTAGATAATTGTGCATCATTAAGTGAATTTATACTTGCTTGTATATTAGCTTGTAGGGCTTCAACTTGCAGTACTCTATGTTCCCAAATAAACTTGTTGCCAACAACCATACTCCAATTTTGTATAGAATGGGGCATGGGTCAAAAGTTATCTAAGCTCTTGCCTGATTCTTGAAGCATTTGGTTTAAGAGATATAGACCATAATCTAGGACTTGAGCTTGGGTAGGATTGGGAATGAAAAATAATGTACGCAGTTTGTTTTCAAGATCATCACATATATGCACTGAGAATTGGTTCCATAAGGTAAGTGGTTCAACGGAGAGCATTCCGTAAGAATGACACTAAATAACCTTCTAAGTTGGTAGCCGGTGCTCATAATTGCAGCTTCCTGGAGACATTGTACCCACTGGCCATCATCTTCCAACAGTCCTCTGGCAACACATGCTAATTTGAAAGTAGCATACTCAACATTGTCGACTGTACATAAGCACTGAAATGATTGTGGTCCTTGACAACTGTTAGTAGTAAACGCAAATAAAAGCGCTCACCCAAATTTGGACTTGCAAAGTACATTATGCCGATTGCGTACCCCTTCTTTCTCGGCATCCACATCTTCGAAGACTTATTCCAAACAAAATGTTGTAGGAACTGTTGGTAGGTGAATGCGCGTGCAGCTAAATTGGATGAGCAACATGCAAAAGAACCCTAAGAGTTGTCATTTCTAGTTCGGCTCTAGATACGACGTCGTCCATCCTATCAGCCGAATTATAAACAACACGATGCATTCCAGGCAAATGCAGTGCCAAGCGTACAACCGCTGGCACCTCTTCATGTAAAGAGTGTCCAAAAATTTGCTATGCAGCTTCTGGAGGGCCAATATACCGTGCATCGAGATATTGCTTGATCTCATCTACTCCCCCCAACATAATTGTTGCGCGGTCGTTTCCTTTGAAAATATATTTGTGGATATATTTAACACATCTCACCCCAACACAAACTTCAACATTAATATGACAATTAAACATTTTAGAAAGGTAAGCATTATGAGGTACAATATCTCTATTATCAACCTGCTGCCCCCTCACAGTATAAAAATGTTTAATATCACGACGACGGTAGATTGGACAGCCATCTTGATCCATAGTTGTGGCCTTAAAGAACTCTCTAGGATACATCTTTTGACATTTTCCATTTTCTATGCACAATGCTTGAGGATTTCGTCCACCACACGGGCCATGCACCATACAATTTTTGACAGTTTCAAAGAGTAGGGGATCCGCTATCAGATCTGGAAATTCAGCACAAACTACTTCATCTACTTGTTAGCATGTACGAATTTTGTCTGGATTTGCAAGAAAGATAAGAGTGTGCATATGAGGTAGCCCGTGTTTCTGAAACTCGATGGTAAAGACATGCGCAACTTTCTGACCAAATACTTTTGCTTTCTCTATCCTTTTCATCAAAGCATTTTTCTTCAACTCAAAAATGCGAGAAACTAAATCAGGGCGATTAGTGGCTTTTTTATGTGGCAATAGAGCTGCAGTTATTTCTGGCCATTTGGGATTGGCAGTCATGGTAAGGAAAATATCTGGGTGTTGGTAGTGGCGCGTAATAGCCATTGAATCTTGAAAGATTTCAAACATATGTCTTGGACTACCAATGAATGAAGATGGCAAAATGATTCGTTGTCTGACTTTATCAAGTTCTAACCCATCTGCAGCGATGTCGGTAAGACCTTGGTAAAGTTCAGCTTGAAGTTTTCCTTGATTAAGCTTATAATATGTCAGTCAATTCTGCTCAGTGGCTTCCCAAGCATCTACCAGAAATTCTTGCAAAAGTTTTCCTGCTCTGAGAATAGTTGAATACTCTGTATTAGATTGAAATAAACGATAACTATAGAATTGCATTTGAGTTAGTCTAGCAGTTGAAGGTCTTCCATTGATGACATCCCACTGTTTCAAATATGGTTCCCATCCCAACTCACCATAAGGGAATAGCAAGACATAATGCAAGGGCAAATATGCTGGATGGCACTCGTTAATTTGCATTAACTCGTTGTTTCCCCTCAAATGCAGTATGATATCTCTCATACCACTAATTTCAGTTCCATCACCAGGTATAATCACTGCAATCTCATCAGTAGTTGGAAGATTATACCTACGCCGATCATTTGCTGAATTGTAGTGTAGAACCGCGGGTAAGCTGTGATCCGAAGAACTTATCTGGTTTTAAATTGCATAAGCTTGACGGAACTTATATGCAAATTCATTGAACTCCAAACAATCCTGAATAATATTGAGAACATTAGCTCTCAAATGAGGATTTCGCGATGTACGAAAACCTAAAGCAGAAACTGGATCGTAAATGTAGAGTTGTGCATAAACAGTAGCTTGGCCTGGCTGTGGTATTAATGACCCCGTTCGGTGGCACAGCTCTCCATGTATGGTGAATGAGGTAGGCCTCCGACCATGGATGACCCTTTCATCCATTCTGACACCCAAACTCGTAAAAGTATTTGCTGCATTATATTCTCGAGTATAAGTCCGAAATGAAATCGATTGTACACTATCACCATCATATAAATCTTGAAGTGGTGGGAGTGGAGTAATGAGCAAAGGTAGCTTCACTTTTCCTTGTGAACAACATTTTCCGAAATAATTATTTCTGGTAGATGAGACCGATAATTTTTCATCATTCCAATGCAATGCTGAACAATAAGAGCATGTTACATTCATCATGCCGAGAAAGTGTTGTTCTGAATTTAACCTATTAGTTACGATGGCCATGTAAGTTCACAGTTATATATATTTTAACCTATGGGTAATATACACAGGTTAAAGGTAAAAAAAATAAACCTATTCGATTTGGACGTAGCAGTTCGATATTGTCTCTTATGTTGGGCCAATTGACACTGAGTGCACCCTTCAAGTCTCTCTACTTGTGAATCAATCATATGGCTGAACATGGAGAGCAACTAACTAAAGACATTCTGAAAAAGTTAAGATTTAAAAAGCAAACATTATTTACCTAACAACGTCGAAAGCTTGAGAGGTTCTTTGCAGGCCAATATTTGGCAGTAGTGAAGAAGTTGGTCCATCATGCGTATGTTTCTGTGGTGCATTAGAAGAAATTTCGAATAACGGAAGACTTGTTCAAGCTAAATATTCGTCAGTTGCCTCTAATACTCGGGTAGAGCACATTTCAAGTTTCTCTCGTTCTCGTCATCTACGTTGGGCCAACATAGCTTTCGATATAACATGAACATTATGAGCCTAAATTTGTGAAAATGAATCGTTATAAATGACTGTTTAAGAGGAGAACCACTTACTTATTTCAGAATGTATTAATTTTGATCATTACATCGATAATAAATAAAAGAAGCAGTGTGAGCAATAATAAAGAAAAAGCAATGTAGATAAAGCAAGATAAAGAAGCAAGATAAGCATATACCGCACTGGACATTTTATTTTCCTTTTCCTTTCCTTTGCCAGAATAACTCATTTCCTTTCTCTACATTGGGTGGTTAAAAAGTAGGAATTAATAAAAAATCAATAATGAGCAAAAGACCAACCATGTAATAAGGGGTTAAGCTTACCTTGTGAAGAGATATTAGATTAAGCTCGCGTTCATCTCGAATGGTAACCCCGACATTTTTTTGTCGAAGAAATTACACCTGTAATAGAAAAATATCAATTTTGAATGTAAGTGGACAATTAATTAATCTGATAAAAACAAAATGAAAAGCTTCACTTACTGTTTTTTCCAAGTCAACATTAACCTGTAAGGTATTAAAGTAAACATTAAAATGTGAGGAACTTATTGTTATATCAAGAGTAGATTTTTTTTTAAAAAAAGGAGATACTTACATGGACATATATTGTGATGTCATCCATTGCTGTTCTTTAATTGAAGCAATTGATCTGTACATAAAGGAGGGGAAATATATGATGATTAACTTTGACGTTCTAATTATTTTAACAAACCAATCAAGATATTGTAGAGTAATCTATTTTCTTCTTTGACGTTCTGATTAACTTTGATTATAAATTATTTTAAAATACGAACATATTATTAACTACTATGATCTATCTTCTGGAAACTGTAGAGTAATGGGTACATGCATGTGCATAAGGTGGCTTGAAGACATTGTTAGTTGGTTGGTTTCAAGACATGGTTGGTCTTTTGCATGTGCATAAGGTGGCTCAGGTTAATACCCAGGTAATGAATGCACTGTTGGTGGTTTTTCTATATTAATCACAATCAATATTTGGATATGTACCAGTAGGGGTGGCAACTAGGCCGGGTCAACCGGCGACCCACCCGCGACCCGGCCCACGAACCCAGCCCGCATAAGGATTTCACGGGTTCGGGTCGAACCCGGTGAATAGGACCGGGTCGACCCGGGTCGCCTTTTTCCCGAATTGGATTCGCGAAACCCGGCCCACGAACCCGGTCAACCCGCGAATTGGACCCGCCAACCCGCGGGTCGACCCGCAAATTTCGACCCACCGACCCGTGACGGGTTGACCGTTCGACCCGCGGGTCGAACGGGTCGAAACCCGCGGTTCGAGGCCGGGCTGACCGTTGGGCCTTGGGGCCGTTGGGCGTTGGCTGGCAGCCAACGGCTCTTAGAGTCGTTGCTGCTGCCGTTAGTAGCTTTTTTTTTTGTTTTTTTTTTTTGTTTTTTCCCAATTCTAAGCCTATAAATAGCCCCCAAAAATCTCCAAAAAAATTACACCTCCCTCTCTTACTCTCTCTACTATTATACATCAAAAAAAAAAAAAATTTGAACAATTGTAGTAATCATCAAACAAGTGTACAAGGAGGCGTATACACGATCAAATTTCGGTCGTATCGGAGAACAAAATTCAACGTCTTCAACTCTCTTCAACCATCGACTCAAATCTACTTCAACTCTTCAATTGCGAAATCGGCAAAGCCCTCCTCCATCTTTTCTATTATATTCTAATTTTCACGGTTTTATTTTATACGCGTATTCCACAGTGAACGGTATCAAAATATCTATCTCTTTTCTCTTGTTATTATTTTTTTTGCGTTGTAGTTAAAATTATTATCCGTTTTTTGAACTTCTCTATCTCAACCCTCTTGTTTTTTAGTTTTTTTTTGTATAATTCACCGCTCCTACATTGTAGATTTTTTTTTACATACCACATTACTACACTATGTCTAGATCACGCGGTAGCGGTCGTAGTGGACAAGATTCTTCCTCATCTTCACGTAGGCCACCAATTGTCCCAATTACTGAGCCCGCCCAAGATTACATTGATCCTACTATGGAACAATGGGGTACACACGATGATGTTGGACATGAACAATTAGAAGAAGAACAACAACAACAAACCGACACCACACAACCACGTAGTAGTAGGAAAAGTAGAGGAGAAACTAGCGATTGGCATAAGTTTTATCATTATATCCCGGATTAAAATACTCCGGGTGTAGGTGTGAAAGCGTGTAAATCATGTGATAAACTATACAAATTCAAAAAGGGTGACGGAACCGGTACACTTAGTAGGCACATCCTAAATAATCATAAAGATCTTCTTGATCAACTACAAGGCCAACAAAGAATAAACCCTAGGACCGGTCAAGTAGATAGCCACCCTTATGATCCCGAACTTGTTCGTCGGGAAATGGCCCGATTAGTAATTAAGGATGAGTTACCATTTACCTATTCCGAGAGTAGGAACTTGGAAAATTTTAATCAAACGGCCTTAAACCCTCATTTTAAAGATTCCGAGAAATACTTGCAAATCGGATTGTTTTAAAGTGTACATGGAAATGAAGGACGCGTTGATTGCAATTTTATATAGTTTAACTTGTAGGGTTAGTTTAACTTCGGATTGTTGGACGGGTGTCAACAATATTCCAACGATGGGAATAACCTGTCATTGGATCGATAATGATTGGATTCTTAATAAAAGAATCATATCACTTGCGTCGTTGCCGTAACCCCATAGTGGCGCTGAAATAGCAAACCGTATTTTAGAAATTTGTGATGTTTTTCATATTCGCGATAAAATTATGGCTATTAGTTTTGATAATGCATCTAACAACAATGTAGCAATTAATACTTTAAAAAGAATATTAAACCCTCCATCTGACAATATTTTTCATGTTAGGTGTGCATGTCATATTATAAATTTATGTGTTCAAGATGCATTAGGTATAGCTGATCCATATATAATTAAAATTAGAGATTGTGTACATTTCATTGCATTAAAACCAAGCATTCTACAAGAATGGAAAGCTTGGTGTAGAGCTAGACATGTTCCTTTTAGAAAATTTCCAAAGGATGTTAGACACCGATGGAATTCTACTTTTGATTTACTAAATGTTGTCACCGAATATAAAGCAGTTGTAAATGATTTTTGTATCGCACAAAATATGCCTAATTTTCAAATGACTGCCGCCGATTGGTTTTTTGCTGAATCTTTGTTGAAATTTTTAGAACCTTTTAAAACCGCAACTTTAAAATTTTCAAAAACATATGAATCTACTTCTAGTAGCATTTTTATTGAATTAGTTAGCATGGTTCAAACATTTAACGAAATGTTAAATGATACCCATATTAGTGACATTGTAAAACCTGCATTTACTAAATTTTTGAAGTATTATTTTCCTCCTCCTATGTTGATTTGTGTTGCTACTGTTATGGATCCTCGTATCAAATTTGAAGGTACGAAGAATTTGATAGAAATATTTTTTGGATATTTAGATAACATTGTAGAATTAACAATTGATTGCGCTAGTTTTTTAGTTAAATTTGAATCTACGTTAAATAACTTGTATGATTATTATGATAGACGTTTTGCTTCTAGTAGTACAACTTCTATAGTTAGTTCTTCTTCTGGTAGTTCTAAAGGTAAAAGTAGAATTGGTGATAGAACATTTAGTTTACTTGAAAAAATTCAATCTAAAAAACCTAGGACTAATCAACCAAATGAATTAAATTGGTATAACCAACAAGATGCTGAGCCTTTTACTTCTGCACTAGATATTTTACAGTGGTGGAAAGAACATGAACACACTTTTAGTATTCTATCAATTATGGCTAAAGATTTACTAACTCCTCCTGTCTCTACAGTTGCTTCTGAGAGTGCATTTTCTACAAGTGGCAGGGTTCTATCAGATTACAGGAATCGGATGAAGCCCGAGACGTTAGAGATGCTCGTATGCACAGAAGACTGGCTGAAGGCTGAAGATAGGACGCAAGGGAAAGCACTATCGAGTTCCACAAGTGGGAGCAACTCGCCTGAAGACCAACAACAACAACAACAACAACAACAATAGCTTTTCTTGTTATGTTAAATTAGAAAAATTGTAGTCAATTAAAATTGTACATAAGAACTAAGAAATATGTTATTGTATAAAACTTATTTGTGAATTGAATTTTTCATTTCGTTATAAATTGTTCAAATTGTACAACTTAAATTCATATGAATAAAATTTCAAAATTTGTTGTCAATTTCACTCTTTCAATCTTATTATTATTATTACGATTTTTTTTGTTTATTAGTATAATAGTATTATTACTTACTTAGTATTATAATTAAACATGATTTGGGGATATTTGATTCAATTTTAAGAATTGTAGTATTATTACTTATTAGTATTATTACTGAATTACATACTTAGACAGTTAGACTTAGTATTATAATTAAACATCATTTGGGGATATTAGAAGAATTGTATAATTTATTACTTATTAGTAGTATTACTTACTTAGTATTATAATTTTTTTAAAAATGTAATATTCATCAAACAAAAATATGGTTGTTTGTATAATTGTATACATCATTTGTAAAATTATTATTATTATTAGTTCGATTTAAGATACCCAAAAAAAAAAAAAAAAAAAAAATAATAATTATATATTAAACGGGCCAACCCGCGGGTCGACCCGGCCCAACCCGGGTTGAGCCCTAATGGGTTCACGGGTTGGGCGGGCCACCCAAATCAGAATCTGACCCGGCCCGGCCCGGCCCGCATAACAACCCAACCCGGCCCGGCCCGCCCACTCCAGCGTGCCAACCCGCGCGGGTTGGGCCCGGCCCGGCCCGTTCGGCCCGTTCGCCACCCCAGTACCAGTTACTTGGATTTACTGTCATGTTATAACTTATAATAGTAGAATATTTCATGTATGGAAAGTAAACTTATAATAGTAGAATAATTAAAAAAACTGAAACAATTTAACGAATGTTTGTTAAAGAGGTATAGTGAATGACTCCAAATAAATGCATAAATTTATATGCAGTTCATACAATCAAATAACTACAAATAAATTTATATGCAGTTCCGAATACGTGCCGTAGGCACGTGCCACGGGCATACCTAGTAGTAGAATATTTTTGGATATGTACCAGTTACAATCGTGCATGTAGTTTCAAAATATGCATATGAGGGTCTAGTAAGCTTCAGGATAAAAGATTTACACAAACAATTTGTTCTCGAACCCCCTTCGGTAGGATTTGTCGAAAGTCCCCACCGAGCACCACAGTGATACCACCAAATAGTTTTTTATTATCACGGATATCTTGAAGTGTACGGTCAATAGCTTCTACACAAAACCTATGCTGCATAGGGACCTCATCCCAAATGATTAACCCCAAGACAACTTGTTGGACATGTGTGATGCACGTGACAAAGGATGAATTTTCGTGTTCCAACAGAAAGGATCAGGGAGTTTCATTTACGTATGTTGCATTTGTATGGCTAATTAAACTGAGACCCCGTTCAAGTTAAATTAACAGAGTTGTCAATGTTTGAGCATGCATAACAAGCTACACTGTTGACCTGTGTTTTGCGTTGTATGTGTAACATTTTTCTCATACAATTTATCTAGTTGCTCAAATATTTTTTGTGTGTTATTATTGTTGTCATTTGTCATGGTGAAAACCTACCCAAGTACCATAGTATAAACTTGTATTTCATTTTTAGTTTGTGTGTAACTACTAACTACGTACTACATTTGGAAGTGTCTAAATCACGAAGCATATAAAGTGTCTATATCATAAAGGGAAAGGAGATAGACCGGTGAGGTATCTGACATATTTTCACAGAGGAAAAGGGATTGGCGATAGATTGAGTATCAGATACCTATCTGGATTCTCTATTCCACCTGGCACAACACGCCAATATTTTCTTTTTTTTTATCTGACAACAGTCCACATAAGAGAAATGAGATTGACGATGGATAAATACTGAAAAGTTGTTTACAGAGGGAAAGGGGATTGGCGATAGATTGAGTATCAGATAGCTATCTAGATTCTCTATTCCACTCGGTGCAACACGCCATTATTTTCTTATTTTCTATTTGACAACAGTCCACATAAGAGAAAAGAGATTGACGGTGGATAAATACTGAAAAAGTTTTTTAGCTTTTCCAATCCACCTGACATAATTATCCATACTGAGTTTTCAAGTAGCAAAAGAAAATGACATTGATATACGTATATATTTTTTCCAATTAAAATATAATTGTATATAGATTATGTAACTTTAAATATGATGGAAACACAGAGAAGGAAAAAACAAACAAACAATATAAGATGGTTACCATTGAAGTCTCCACCTTTAAAATATTTCAAAAATTAAAATATAACATTGCCAGTTCTACCAGGGTACATTAGAAAGAGAAAACCAAACATAAATATCACAAACATGCGATATATTATATTGATACATCGGCATATTCTCGGTTTGCCCGTGAATAAGATGAATACATTAGTTATGAAGGGATATATTAGTAATAACTTCAACTGATTATTTAAATTTGACTATCATTTATTTATTCTACCATTTATTTAATGTCACTTGGTGCATTTGGAGTAGGAAGGCCATGATCAAGGATGAAAGGAGGGTAAACAACTCCTGATTCGATTTGTTTATGGAAAGATAATCACCTTATAACTGATAAACAATGACACAGGACAGAGTACTAAGACACCTCTGTCATTCTATACTTCGATTATTAGCTCAATATTCTATAATTATTTGCAATACTAACTATATAAATATCTATTAACAATTACAGAAATAATTCTCAATTATGTCTCTTCCACAACAAATACAAGAAAAGAGTTGTACCCCCATGCACAAAGACCCACTCATTTAGGCATTCAAATAAGTTATTTTCTTCTTCCTTTTTTTACTCTTCATAAATTTGAGAGTTGAACCTTTGGTATTGATACTATTAGTACAGCAAACTACAAAATACTCGAGTGAACTAAGGCTACAAATGGAAGCAAAACATTGATATTGTTCATTAACAGAATTGTGCAATAATAAACGGAAGAGGCATTTGCCAAAATGTGTGCAATCTTCAATCTTGTTATTCCTCATTCTAATAATTAATTGGGCACCTAGAAATACCCTTTTCTCGCTCCACCATGTTAATTTAATAGGATATTGGAGACATCTTGAAGTGGCATTTGCCAACTACATTAACACCAAATATATTACTTCTCTAAAAAAGCCACCAATATATATATATATATTGATGTAGGAGATCTGGTGTTTAGTCGGATGATCAAGAAAGATGAACAGGATGTAGAATGACTAAGCACTGTTTTTTGGGAGAATCTCACTAAATCCCAAGATTCCATATCTGAAGAGCAGAAAATATCTTGAGTGCAACCCTTAACAATCTAGTGAACCTACTATCACTACTGACAGTGTTTCTAATGTTTCTTTTTCAATATTTTTTTCAAATTCGCCGGTTTACTGAGTCTGTATATTTATTAAGATTATGACTATGAGATGAATGGAATATATAGTAGAAAAGAAACATGGTCTGTTCTATGAATCTAACTAAGATAGTTAATTTTCTTTATTGTAAAAAGAAACATGGTCGGCAAAAAGGAACTTGTTTTTCATTGCATCTTGTAAAGGGATTTGTTGTTATACCAATTCCATTGATTTCTTCACCAACTGCATGCTTGGTAGCTTGAATGTTTCTATTATTAATATCGCCCTGGAAATAAAATTATCTCATGAAACTATATACTTATCTAAACTTTGAATTGTTTATAATCCTTTTTGAGGAGCTGAGATAATCCCGGTTAACTCACCAAAAATTTGTAATATTCGCGGTTATCTAACAATTCTAACCCCTGCTCCTATCTAATAAACAAACCTACAACTAGATGAATAAACACTATATATCCACGGGCAAACCTAGAATAAACGCTATGCATTCTGTTTGATTATGCCTATTGTTAATATTTAAACCCCAAATATTTACAAAGGAAATTTCAAAGACATAGCCAATTACAAAGAATAAAAGCTATATATTTACAAAGACATAGCCAATTGCAGGTTACTATATGTACTCAGGCCAATTTGCCAATATACTTTTCTGAAGAAAAAATGAAAATTTCAAAGTATTTTGTAAACCCCAAAACCCCAAACAACTATAAAATTAAGTACACCTGAGATGGTGAAATCGGTGGTCGGGATGAACTCATGTGTTCGGCACGTCGAAATCGGTGATAGTTAGGGGTTCGATGGTTGGATGGGGTCGCTGATTGCAAACAGGGAGGTATGAGAGCAGAAGGGAGGAGCAGGGGGGTTGGCAACTGGAGGTGGGGGGCGTTGAAGAGGCGGCGGAGGTGGTGGGGCGCTGAAGAGGCACCGGAGGTGGCCAACGGAGAGAGAGGTGGTGGTCACTGATAGAAAACATGGAGGGATGAAAGCAGAAGGGACGAGCAGGGGGGTTGGGGACTGGAGGTGGGGGGGCACTGAAGACGTGCCGGAGGGGGGGCGCTGAAGAGGCGACAGAGGTGGCCGGGGGAAAGAGAGGGAGACAGTGAGAAAGAGCGGGGAGATAGAGAGAGGGAGACAATGAAAGAGAGACTGGGCGGGATTAGATAGTGAGAGAGACGGAGTGAGAAAGAGAGAGAGAAGGGGGTTTATTTTGGGGAAAAAGAGAGAGAGAGTGTGGGTTTTGAATTTGTGGAGTTTAAAATTTTGGGCGGGAAAATATGTTTTGTGAGGTTAGATCTGGTCCATTAATTTTGGGAGAGATTGAATGTGAGCCACTTGATAGCTTTCTTTGTAATTTATTATATATGTATATATATATATATATATATATATATATATATATATAATAAAACACAAAGAAAGCTATCAAGTGGTTCTCCTTCAACCCCTCAAAAAATTAAAGGCCCAGATCTCACCTCACAAAACATATTTTTTCCATAAAAGTTTCCCTCCAAAACTTAAATTCAAATCCCCCCCTAAAACAACTCCTATATTTATTATTTTTTTTCTCTCTCTCTCTCCCTCCCTCTTCAATTCAAAAAATTAAGAAAATAAAAATTTTAAAAATTTTAAAAAAAATAGAAAATTTAAAAACTAAAAAAAATAAAAATTTAAAAACTTTAAAAATACTTCAAAAAAAACAAAAAAAATCATATAATATGCTTTTTGCTGGACCCCCAAAAGTTTATCATACAATATGTTTGCTACTTCAATTAATTAACTCGACCTCCAAAACTATTTTATATTATCAAACAAGGTGCACCGTTCCGAAGACGTGCCGTAGGCACGTGTCAACGGGCAAACCTAGTATATATATATATATATATATATATATATATATATATTACTATTAGAAAATCCCAAACCAAGCCTAGTCTCAAGCCCACATCTTAATCCCCTATTTAATCCCCTTACTCATCCTAACCATAATTAATTAACTGCTAATCCATTCATCATCAGCTGCCAACTCCTCTCTCAACCTTACCAAGCACTCGACCACCTGCCCCAATCGCAGTCTCCTCGCCTTGCCACTCCATCTCCTACTCATCGCTGCACACCTCACAGCACTACCCCTCTCCACCGCTGCCAATGCCCCTTACTGCTCCTGTACAACCCGCAGCCTCCGATGCTACTTCTCCTCTACTGCAGACCAGCCACCACACCCGCGACCTCCACCACAGTGACATCCCGACGCCCCGCTGCCATCTCTGCTCGACGTCAGCCTCGACCGCCATCGCACCACCGCATGCACACCATCTCGACCACCGCCTGCACCTCTTCCTTCTTCCTCGACGCCATTGCCCCGCTGCTCCACCCTCACCACCGAAAGCGCCCCTCACTACCCTAGTCGCATCCTTCCGATCATCTCACTCACCCTGCCTCCGACCACTACTGCCAAACACCATCACCCGCAGCCGATCTTCTCATTTGTTGCTGTCATCGCCTTCGTTGTTGCTACCATTGTACGTTGCCTCCATAGTCACTATCATCGCTGCATTTGTTGCTATCACCACCATTGTCGTCTTTCTCATCGTCTCGTATTATGGAAGTTCTCTTGAACCAACTTGTTGCTCTAGTTCAAGAATTATTTTGATCTCCGCAAGTAGTTCCTATTTCAATTACCGTATCTCTATTTGCTTGTTACCCTTCTAAGAGGTTATTACGGATTCATTGGCGAAACCAAGTACTCTCTTTTCATGATTTATCCTTGACTCAATCTTAATCCATGTTATCCATCATCATATGCATACACCACACGAACATAAACTAGAAACACGTATATGTAGAAGAAATAATGATTTGAATGCATTTCGGTTGTATATGATATTATAACTAGATTAGTGAATTTAATATTGTAGTGATAATAATTTTGTCATGTTAACAGTAGAAGTCCATCCAATTATTGAGTATAAACGCTAGTTCATTTCTTGTTTTATGTATATGTGGATTGATTATCATGATTGTTGCATAAGAGTACATTTTACTGCTGTCCTGCGGTTTATCCCTTTTTGTAGTGAGATTTTGGCCTTGTTGCTGATAAGATTAACTAGAACTTTGCAAATAAAAATTTTATCCCATTGAATCTAGTTTCCAGAACTTCTTATAGATCTGCATTCTGATTTGTAGGCTGCAAATTATTATATTTTTAGTACTGTTAGTTTTTAATTTTCAGATTTGCTGTCTAGAGGCATACTGACATGGTTTGCTAATTAAAATGGAATGTTAACATTAGAATCAAGACATGGAACTAACAAGGATATTGATAGACATGATTAGAAGTTTTTTTAATAATTTTTATAAGATTAATTAATGAATTTCCAGTCTGGTTACATATACAAGAATTTGACCCTAGGTTTCTGCCAAAACACTAGATCAGTAGAGAACCAGACTTTTGACCTAGCTACATATAAAATCACTTAGAACTTATTAAACAAAATTCGTATCCCTCAATGTCTGGAATCCATACCATCTGATGGTTTTGCAATCCTACTTATGGATTACAAGATATTTAGATTCTACCACTGTACTGTTTAACTCCGGCTTTCTGTTTTAAAGATACGTTGTCATGTTCAATTAATTAAATCAGTAGGTTGACTTAAGAACTATGACCTAAGATTTTCAAGAATATTAATGAACATTTCCAGGAACTAGATTATAACTTTTGCAAGAATTTTAAATAAGCTTTTAGTTGAAGTATGCATGTAATAATTTTATATTGAGTTGTTGCCTGAACAGCAACTCATAAATAATTGATTGGTTGATGTAGTTATTATAATTTAAAAATGTCGTTTGAATATGCGTTGGAACCGGCAGGGAGTCTAGTTTCCAGAACCCCTAACAAAATTTGGTTTACTTTTCTCTAGCAACAGAAAAGTCAGTTTTTGTACATCAACATCTTGTTGTCCTGAATGTATATTTTATGCTATTAAAAAATAGACATGTTAATTTTGCATATACTGGATAGAATAGATTATATCATGCATTGCATAGCCTTGACACCTTATTGACATTCCCTCAATACTTCTATACCCACTGCATGTCTACATTTGAGTATAATAATATATTAACAAGCCAAGAAAATAAGGGTCGACTTAGTAGTGGAAAACGTCAGAAACTGTACTTAAAGAAGGGTCCTTTATTGCTCGATTGATTATGGTTATGAATTATTGATGATGGATTATTGATTATTGATTATTGTTGCCAAGTACATGATCTGTAGAGTTCACCACTATAATCTAAACGATCATTGTTTGTATACACCGAACCTGTGGTATGGGACGACCTTCGATTTCGTTCTAGTTCATTATTCCTTGATATACCATGTGTCATTATTCTGTGCTTGTTATTACTTGTTGTCTGTAACTTGCTCTAATGGACATCCCCCCCCCCTCCCCCCCCAAAACTCTAGATGATGAGCTTGTAGGTAGACTGAAGGACTTTGTGAGCAAATCTTCTCAAGAATGGAGTCAAGATCTTAGCCGATTTTATTACCTCGTTCATACTATTTATTCTTAGTATCATTGTCGTTTTCATACTTTGTATTCCAGACATTTTGACCCGAAGTTTATTTTCTCCCAGATGTTGGATATTATTTTGTGGATTTATTTCATGGATTATTGAAGTTTATTCATTGTTTATGTGATTATTCATTCATGCTACTATATTTCATACTGTTGAGTTAAACTGTTACAGCTTATGGATGATGTATGCATCATTCGCTGGGCCTCGGTTACGTGTTCGTATTTTCGTCTTTTGGGAAGCGGGGCGTGACACATAAACGTATACATCATCCTAAACTGGTTCAAGAATTCCACATTGACATATCCATCACAATAAATTTCCAAATTATCCAAACTACATCATGTTTTTCCACCTAATACAACCCAAATTTATAGCCATGCCCCTCTGGCATCCACACATCTCTTCTTCTGCCTCTTCCACCCCTGCCTTTCAGAGGTACACTCCATCCCATTTCTCTCATTGCATTTGTTGGTTGGACTGCATTTGTTGATTGGATTGACTGAGAAAGTGGAACAATTTCAACTTTTGGTCACTGCATTTGTGAATCACTCATTCTTCCTCCTCCTCGTGTATCAAATGCAGCTGCTTGAGGGATAATGCTAGCAGCACTTGTTTGAAAAGAAATTATATGGCCATCACCTATAATTGGACATAGTAGGATTAATATGTACATTCATTGTAGTGATTATGTTTGAAAATACAAGCTTATATCTCCATCACCTATAATTGGACATACTAGAATTAATACATACATTCATTATGGTGATTATGTTTGAAAATACAAGCTAAGATTCTTGTAATGTATTTGAGGCTTGGACTGTAATGGATGCACTACTTTGCCTAATTGCATTGCTACCAACAAAACACATTGCATTGACAACCTAACCTTATTGCATTGAGATAGAGGACTTATTGCCACAAGAGAACAAAGTATATTGCAGTTGTAGACACAATACCTACTGCATTGAGACTTGTATTCCCCCCCCCCCCCCCCCCCCCTCTCTGTTTAAAGAATTGTATCAATGACCACTATTTATTTTTTAAAACTTCTATCAATGGACGATGTTTTATTAAAAAAATGTATCAATGACATTTGAATTTTCTTGATACATGTATCAATGGCCTATATGACTTATTTTGAGACTTGTATCAGTGGCCTCTAATTTGAAATGAGACATGAGACAAAAGCTTGACCACTCCACACCCCCATCAATGGATATATATACCCAACAACCTCCCTTGATATCAAGATATGTGTAGTTCATCATGATCAAGAAGAAAAGGAAAGAGTATTGTAATGTGGCAAGAAGTAGAAGAAAGTGTACTTTGCTTTTTCATATGTGAAAATAAACTGTGGATTGGGAGGTATTAGACATGTGTATTTAAGGAGGGAGATAGATGTGTGTCCAGGATGGTAGACAGGTACAAATCTGGCTTTCAACGGGCATGAAGGAAATGATTATGGGTGTTCTTGGATAAAGCCTTAGCAGTTTCATCTCTGCTGCAAGCAGCACTCCGAGTCATGGGTGTGAGAGGGGTTCTGGGTGTCACACTGTATTCATGCTACTTTCAACTTTTGACATGCACCTCTCATGGTCATGTAAAGATTACATTATTACTAGGGTGCATGTCAAGAAGTTGAAAGGTACTTTAAATAAATTGTGACACCCACCACTCCTCCATTGCTCCATGCCTTCGAGAGTTGTTTATGCTAGGGTGTCAGCAATGGTGATGGCAATTTAAAGTTCATTATTGTAAGATTATTATAATGTAGTAAGTATTGTAATGTATTCAGATAAATGTAAGATTATTGTATTGTAGCAAGTACCTCTTCCAATGCCTCTTCCAATTTTGTGCATCACTCTTCCTCTGCCTCTCATTCTTCCTCCAGTAGCTCCCCCCCCCCCCCCCCCCCCTCCAAACATCTAGGCCTTTAGCGGCATTTTTTTAAGGCTATCCCGACATTTTAAAATGCCGCTATAGCACGTAGCGCCGTTGTAGCGAGCGTCGGAACATATATTGGGTCTATCCCGGCGTTTTGGATAAACACTGCTATAGATCCTTCTATCCTACCTTTTTATGTAAAAACGCCAGTATAGAGCGCTCACCTAAATAAAGGAAAAAAATATCTATTTCAGCATTTTTGACCAAAATGCCGAGATAGAAAAATATATTTAAAAAAAACTACCCTATTCCGGCGTTTTTTCCCAAAAACGCTGGGATAGGTTTTTTTTTGTTTTTTAAAAAAATTTCTTCAAAAAAAATATTTAAATTTTTTTTTTTTTTTTAACAAATACCCTACTTCAAATAGAATCCCATAAAGTTAAATATGTAATATAAATCATACAGTAATCCACATGTATCTATGGTTATGCTATCACATTCATAAATATCTACCACGTACAGTGTATCAAGAAAATAAGGACTATACAATTATAATACAAGACATCAAAGAAATATAGCGAGGAAAAACAAATATTTGTAAATGATGTACGTCAGAACAAGTCTTCTAATTTGGAGTAAAATGAAGGAACAAATTTGAAGGCATTACAATTAAAAGAGAAAATATAGTCATAAGTATCTGCAACTTCATCCTTGTAAGAAACAAGTAGCTCAAGAGTGGCATTAAAAACATGTGCAAAAACTTCCCCTAGCAATTGCTCCTCAGGAAGGTTAAGGAGTGAAATCAATCCCAAGCAGCAAACCTTCTTATCATCTTCTCTACAGTTACCGCAGAACATTGAAGCCGTATTAATAGTGAAAAAAAAAAGGAAGAAAATGTAATCAGACATGACCAGTGGCAAATTCTACCTTCTAAAATGTGCTAATTGCGCGCAAACAACCTACATCAGCCAAATCGCCAGGATCATCACCATCATCATCTTCCTCCAATGATTCCAAGCACCTCCAAAATGCAGCAGCCTTCAAAAGAAAAATGAAAATATTGTTTCTGAGTTCTGAGCAGGGAATAAAGAAACTTGAAATGTTTATAACTTATTAATGCATACCAAATTCTGGCATAGCCCGGGAGCATATGGTGCCATCTCTTCACCAAATTTATCCACAATAGTCTCAAGGGTGAAAACAAGGTCTCACACGGATCAACACCAAATCTCACTTCCAATACCACCATAGTTGTCATTTATGCAGTGGGGAAAATAAATAATTAGAATAATATGGTTTAGATTATTCACTTGTGTCAGAATTCAAGAGTGGGTATCACTGATATGTAGTTTGATGTCATGGATGAGCATATTAAGATTGAACTACAGGAACTTCAAAAAAATCCCTCCACAGGACGCTTCAAAAATATCAATCTAAGTGACTCTGGATGCTTTATAGCACCATCAATCAGAAAGAATGAAATGTGCACAATGAAATGCAAAGCAATAATTTACACACCTTCAACAAAACATATGCTACATAATATTTAAGATGGATCACAAATGTCTTCCCATCTTCTCAGTACCTCAAATCCTTCCAAATTGAAGTAAATCTAGTAATAAGGTAGAAATACTTTACAAGTAAAGTTTAATGACACAGCTGAATTCGTGAGGTGCATATGCAGCATACCTGACAACCTCCATTTGCTTCTCCTTCGACATGGGTTCAAGTTCCTTATTCACGTTTATAGAACTTTCAAAGGGAATGTCCTCAGTTGGAACATCTACGTACTGTGCAGGAAGAATTTTCTTTCCAGCAAAGCTATCCTGTGTCATGAAATACCACTAAAATAAGAGAAAATGCCTCAAAATTTAACCAAACTAAAGCATGCGTGTTGAATAAAGCTTTATAATATATAATGCTTAATCTAATTGTAGATAATTCTCTAAAAAAACACAATATTTTATAATAATATCATATTGACAATACATAGTGGCATTTAGGTATCTCAAGTTCACAATTTCTAAATAGCCATCCATCCTAAAACAATGATATGCAACTTCTCTGTTATTGTGTAAATTAACATCAGAAGCTCTGTATTTTACGATGATAACAGAAAGATAAACAAGTTTCAACATGTGAACGAGATGCAAATAGTTATTACCTGAAATACTTTCTCCTGCCCATCTTAATCACTATCATCAGGATCTTCAGGGCCCAAATCTTTCAACCCCAAAGACGTCGTCTTCTCCTTCTGTATCTTCACTAGCCCGTCCCCCTCCATAGGGAGCTCCTCGTCACTTTCTTGAATCTACAAGTAGGTTAAAATTGTTACACGATCTAAGTTAGAGCTAAAAGAAACTAAAATTCAGTTGTGTATAAAAGAACTCTTTACCTCATAATCAGCATTATCACCATCATAATATGATCCCTTACTTCTTCCCCACACAACCTTTTTTTTAATTTTAATTTTATTTTTCATTATCATCATCATCAGCATCCCATTTCGTCATCAAAACCTCCAAACTTCTGCTTTAGATATTTTGCTTGCCTTGCAACTGCACAACTTTCCTTGAGTTAGTACAATGCTAGATACAAACCAGATTTCAAGTCAGATCCCCCATTATGAATAAAAATACTTGATCACTATTAATAAATATATGTTTTTTTTGCTAATATTCATTCTTTCATCTAATACATTACTTTTTTAAGGGATGAGCATTAAATGAAGTTCCAAAGAAGTAACAAAGTAGACAAGTAACAAACCGATAAAGATGTCATACCGATACACATTGAAACACAATTAGCAAAACCAATAACCACGTGCTAACTATAAAAGCTTACATTGTCTTCGTCATTTGAAAATCAAGAGCTGATAAAAAAAAAATCTAGATTTTGATAAGAAAACTAACATAAGAAATCTTATAAAATGCAATAAGCATGGTCCTAAATATTTATTGTGCACCAACTTTAGTGCTTTCGAATGGCCAATAATTAATCATAGTGTATACATATCTCGATAACAATCGTAGATCATAGATTGACAATAAACATAGTATATATAAAGAGGAATACTAGATAACAATAGTAAATGACTATGAAAATGCGTCTTTTAGACAATCAACTCAATTCATAATGTGGTGGATATGTTTACGTAATCAAAATGCAAACATTAAATACTCGATATCATCAAGGAAACCTTATTCACATTGTAGATTTGTCACTTTTTAGCAGCCCCCAACTAGATTATCATCTAGTTGCGAATATTGCACCAAACAACTTGTAGGCTCAAATATCTTCATACCCATTCTTCCTCTATGTCTAAAACCCAAATTCCTCAACAACAAAAATCTCACACAAACGAAAAAATTAAAAACCAGTAAATTGTAAATCGAATATTACCCGTCTAATACCATTCCGTCCAACTCCACCGCCGTTTCCCTTCGGAAACCCTCAAATTCCATCTTGCTTCCATTAAATTCCTCGGCCATCGGGTTAAACTTCGACAGAAACTCCTGCAACTGCTTCACCTCCTCCACCTTTTTTTTCACCTCCTTATTTATCATCAATTTCACCTCACTCGCCTTCATCTTCTCCGTAATATCTCCTCTCCTCTGATGGGGATTTCAATGGAGAGGAGAGGGGAAGGGAGTTGTGAATGTCGGGCTCAGGAATCGGAGATGGGTGTTGGCGTCAGGCTAGAGACGGCGTCGGCGACGGAGCTAGGGTCGGCGTTGGTCTGGATTTGGGATTTTGAGTCGAGCTAGGTTTAGGTTTAGGGATTTGAGAATTGAGACAGAGGAAAATGAACATGATTGGGTTTTGGAGTTTAGGGGATAGATATTAATTTTATTTTTTTAAAAAAAATTACATGAGATATCTTGACGTTTACGTACAAAACGCCGGGATAGACCATGTATATACAGGCGTTTCATCTCTAAACGCCGCGATATGCATTATATATTAAAAATGCCGAAATAGGTAGGTAGTTATTAATAAACAAATAAAACTATTGTCTTTCCCGACGTTCTACCCAAACGCCGGGATAGACGTTGCGGTTTGTAGTGCGCCTAGCTGATGACCATGCACTTCTTTTTATACTAATTCCTAGTGTAGATACCCTCCTAAATGAGAAACAACAAAATATAATATGAACTAAGCAAGATATCAGAGAGTATGACTATGCAAAATATGATATGAAATTGAGAATTTACCTTTGCACATACCTTGTTGATGATTGACTATATGACTAGGAAAAATATAATATGAAATTGGGAATTTACCTTTGCACATACCTTGTTGATGATTGACTAGGCAAGTTAGCATTAGAAGTTTCCATCTCTTCAGTTACTTGATTAATAAGTGCTTTGCAGATGGCCTTATTGTGGTTACTTCCATGACATCTTGAACATGCCATTTTTCTTTTTGTTAATCTATTGGCCCCAGCATTATCTTCATCTCTTCCTCTGATTCTCTTATTCTCAGGTCTGCCTCTTGCCCTCCTAGCATGTAGAAGGTCAACAGTGTAGCCAAGCTCTTGATGTTGCCATTCAGCTTTAGATGGAAAAGCGCCAATAGGATTTTGATATGGTATATTGTACCTGAAATATTAACACTATAATTAAGAAGAAGCACAAAGAAAATTAGGAAAATACCAAACTTTGTAATTGTTTAATATTTTAAATTGTCATTGTACTAGTATAGATCCACATATATAGTCCAGTCAACCCTCCTTATTTTAGCAATCACCACTGCTGCATGTATGCAAGGGAGATTAGTAATCTACAAGAGCAAATTCTATCCACCATGCTAAGCACTTCTTTCTTATTCATACTCTCAATTTTTGCAACAAACAATGAATATTAAAATAATAAAACGTGTTGATTTTGTATCCTTTCCTTAAAAATCTGATTACCAATGTTAGGTACTTAGGTAGCGTTTGGCCCAGCTTAAAATTATCTTCTCTTCTCCTTTAGAAGGAGAAGCTGGGCCAAACGCATATATTGAAAAGCTCTACAGAAGAAGAAGTAGCTTATTTTTAATAAAGAAAAAGAGCTTCAAAAAAAGCCCTCAAGAGCAACTTCTGGCTTCTCATTTTCTCTTTTTTTTTACCTTTTCTCTTTTTTTGGCCCTTCCCACATATCAAACCCTAACAATAAAAATTTCCCCCCTTCCCCCTTCCCCTTCCCCTTCCTCGCCGAACACTCGCGGCCGGGGAACACCGCCGTCGAACACCGCCGTCGAACTCAAGAGAGAACTAGGACTCCATCCGATCCGATCTGGCCATCAATAAGCTTCATGGAGGAATTCAAGTTTCTCCATATCCATACCTATAAGAAAAAAAACGAGGCAATGCCCAACAACAGAAGCACTAAAGTCAGCACTACTCTCAAACAAGAAACTTTGAGAGAACTGAGAAGATGAATTTGAGAATTTTTTTTGAGATCTATTTGACATACCTGTGGTATTACATACTATCTTCAATCTCGCATATATATACATGATGCAGACCAACTATCTGTGGTCTTTATTTACTTAATGCACAATGCCAATGCCATCTTCCTTGCTTTTAGAGAATGCTATATGCACAATTGGATACTCACATTATTCTTTGCTTTTAGAGAATTGTGGATGCTTTTCTTTAGTGTCAAAATGAATCATCAATGTTTTACTTATTAATTTCTTGATCTCCTAAGAAAAAAGCCCTTTGTTTTATTAAGAAAAAAGCCCTTTGTTTTTAAAAAACTTGCTATCCAAACAGCTTCAGTTTTTAATTTCAAAACTCTACTTTCTGGCTTCTCCTTCTGAAGTAGCTTTAAAGTCCAAAAAAAGCTACGCCAAACGCAACCTTAACATTGTAATACTTTAACTTTTCATATTTTAAAATACTCTGAATGAAAATACATTCTAATGCATTAACTTTCCATATTTTGAGATACTTTATTTGTTTGAAATGAATGGAAATTGAAAAATGTATACAAACTCTCTCTCTGTTTCTTTCAACTTTTTCTTTCTCATTATATTTCCTAAAAAAAAAAAAGTTAAAAAAATCACCGTAAAACCAGAAAGAAGGGGTGAAGGAGGAAGAGGGCGGGGAGGGGAAGGGGTGGAAGGGACTGTGGTGAGGTTCTAGAGTTACGGTTTAGGTCTGGAAAGTGAGAGTGGAAAGTTGGAAGAGGGTAGACAGGTAATTTAGTAACCATTGGGAATTTACTAGGGTTAAAGTAATAATAACTAACGAAGTGAGTAAAATAAACCTACATATTGTGAGTGAGTTATATTGAACAAATACATTTATCAGTGAATTATATGGAAATAACTCATTCGAGAAGATAAACAAGTTATCACAAGCACAAGCATACATTTCACAGGATCACTAGAAGAATCTACTGCAATTAATAAGAAATTAACATCTCATTCTTCTAAATGTACAACTCAAATTGTACAAAAAATAATTGTTTGTTGTAAAATCTAAGTATCATCAATTATATAGCTCATCTTTTCTTATCATGTGTCGAATCCGCCTCGCCCAAAACTAGTGCCTCCTCGACAGTCCACACATTTAGAAATTTGAGGATCTTGTTGAGTCTTCGACACAATCAACACAAACCATCAAACAAAACTAAATCGCACCAATCACACAAAGCACACAAGAATTGTTCCGATTGGAGCTTTCGCCTTAATTCGGGAGAGGAAGAACCGAGATATTATTTCAACTAGAGAAAATACAAGAATATTACAATTCTCACCATGACCCTCTTTCAAGCCTAACTGGAACTTTGTTGCTGCTTACAATGGAGAAACTCTCTCACCTTCTCAGATGAAGTACTCTCTTCTTCTGTTCGGCACTCAATATAATCATATCGTTCTATGAGCCGTTACAATTGTTTATATAGATCTAGAGAAATCCTAGTTCAGATATCTTGTTACAATAGTCATTCGATGTATACTAAAGAGATAAATATACAATTAGAGCCGTACGATCTAATCAGAAGACGAAGTGGGCTTCAATCGAATCAACAAACCCGCACCCAAAAAATCCATCAGCGCTGCGGACGGTCGACCACAACTCCTAGAACATCATCCCGAGAAGGTGTCGGCCGACTGCACAGTCGACCGTCCTTTTCTCTATTGGCTGCTACTACTGCTGACTGTTTCTCCTTCTCTTTGATCATTCGCTTCGAATCTTCTACTTGTATTTCCATCTTCTCTTCACATCGAACAAGTATGCAAGGCATAAACCAAACAATCTCCACCTTGGATTGCATACTCATGAATCCATTCCTGTGTGATTTAAAACTCTTCTAGATTTTTCTTCTCCGCTTTGTAAACAACATGTTTCTATGGTTTCTTCTGCTAGTTGAACAAACATCTACCTGTTTTTCTACAGCTGTATGCCCCCCTCAAGGGCACACCTCTGTTGATGTAACCATGGAGGTGCCACCCTTCACACGAACTCCACCTACATCAATGCTCTCTCCACCTTCCAACGGTATTCTAATGTTGCAGTCTCGAATCGGTAATTCTAGTGACGACTTACTAGATGATGCTTTAGGAACAATGAGCTTCCATACACTCGGCCGAGTTTTCCTGCTCCCACAAAGCTGGTAGAGGTTGTGCTGACCCTACCAAATTCCCATCTTACCCTTCATTACCTTACAACGACTATTCCAAACTGTCAAAACTCTACCTCGAGCTGTGTACCTGCATTCATGAGTACCAAAAATCCCCAAGGATATCAGATTATGTTGTATCGAAGGAATATGCATGACCGCTTCCAGTGTGAATCCTTTACCATCTTGCGTCTCCAATTTAACTGTTCCCTCACCCACTACTTCACAAATATCACCACTCCCTGTTCTCATACTACGTTCGGTTGACGACATGTAAGTAGAAAATATCTCCCTCTCGGAGCAAATATGAGAAGAACTTCCCGAATCAAGATACCAACTTGAATCCACATCTGAAGAACTTGAAACAAGAAGACATAGGTCTTCATACCTAGCTGGTTTACATGAATCAGTTGAGCTGACTATATGAGCTTGTTCCTATTCTTTAGTAGCACTTTTATGACTCAACCACTTACGACAATCTCTCTTGTAATACCCAACCCCTCTACAATAGTGGCAACGAATCTTACTCTTGTGTGCCGCATCCCTTCCATTGAAGTATCACCATCCACTGCAAAATGCCATGTAAAATTAGACCATTCTTTATGAGTCTCCTTTCTCAGTTCATCTTCCTTCAGACCCTTAATCACCCCAGCTACTGTAAGTGTCTCCTTGGATGACTTCCCGTGTAACATGGTAGTTATCAAGTGATCAGAAGAAGTTGGCAGTGAATATATCAAGTTAAAAGCTTTATCCTCTTCGCTAAGATCATCAGCATTAATTGCCTTTAGTTCAGATATTACCTTATTGAACTCGACAATATGATTTTGAAGATGGGTACCTTCTGTAACCCTTATTCCCGTAAATACGTATTTTCACGAGTATTTTTCTGTATCTCGATATTTATAAATTGTTATTGTTATATTCGTTTTGAGTTTCTTTGTTAAAGCATTTTTCTAAACAATAATTATAATTATTTCAAATAAACTTTGTTTAAGTTCCTAAGTGATCAACTATTTACATTAAACTCAAATCAAAAATAATATTATTACTGATTGGAACTATTTCAACAAATTACTATTTTTTATACTGATACTATTCTGACGATTACTATTATTATTGTTTGTATTTTTATTCATACTTTCATTATTATTACTAATCGATATTATTAGTATTTTTTTTATTTACATGGTTATTTCTATTCTTATTGTTACTATGATTATTTATTGTTATTATTGATTATTAAAACAAATCCATTTTTGTTTAATAATTGTGCTTCTTTTATTATTTCAAATAATTTATGTAAGATAGTACAAATTATACTTTATTAGATATCTTGTTCTTTTATGTTTGAATTTATATTGATCCTTATATTTATATCCACTGTATTTTGTTTATTGGATCTATACTCAAATACCCAATACCCAATATCTTACTTTTCCCCTATATATGCTTTAATCTCTATTAATCCCCTAACCCTAATCCTATTTCCTAACCCTCAGCTGCTAAAACCCCTAATCCCCACCATTGTGCATCCCCCAACTCTGCCTTTCTCTCCCTCTCCCTGTTTCTGCCACCGAACCCAAACCCATCGCTCGCCGCCCCTCCGATCGCCCTCCATCGTCAACCCATCGCCCATCCCCTCGTCAACCCCATCTCCATCTTCCCCACCTCATCACCATCTCCTCGTCCCTCGCCCAGTCTCTCGCTCGAACCGAACCCATCAACCCATCCACCCATCGCCATTAAACCATTGCTTCGCCGCCAGTCGAATCCACCGCCACGTTGTCCCGTCTTCGTCTCCCCATGCACCCTTACACCGACCGAAGATCCCCTCATCGTCATTGTCGCCGTCCGTAGCCATTCAGCCAGTCAACGTCACCCCTCTGTTTCCAACTGAAAACAGAGCCGCTGTCGAGTCGTCGTTGCGTTGCCTCCCGACTTGCCGCCGCTGCCTCGCCATGGTGGCCGCTGCCGAGCGCCCCCGCCACAATGCCGTGCAGTCATGTTCCCAGCCTCGCACCGTTCTCTCTCTTTGCCGAGGTTGGAGATGATCCGCTGAATGGTCCGATTCGGTGTTCTGTGTTTTTGCACAGCTGATCCCTAATTGCTGTCCCGGGTTCTGTTCGATCCGGTGTGTGGGTTTTTCGCTGAGTTGCTGTTGCCTTATTGCTTGGTTTTCTTCGCACGTGTCTTTGAGATTTTGCCCGGGATTCTGATCCTGTTATTCTTATTATTTAAATCTGCAAAATAACAGGCAAGACTCTTCTTGAACTAGCATTTTACTCTGCTCAAGTTTATTTGATCTTTGCAAGTAGATCTCGTCCATTTTGTTATCAAACTGCTTTTGACAATTTCGTTAAGTATATCGAGGGTTTACACGAGCTAACCTGACATACTCTTAACATCGTGCTATCTCTTTGATCTAAAACCTAGTCCCCATTGTTTCATTCATATGCACATTTAAATAACTAGATTTATGCATAGGACTACTTTATAAGTTGGACATGTTAAATTGTATGTGCTAGATTGAAGTTGATTGATGAATTGATACCATGCCTGTGATAATTGTATCTTAAACCTTAGAAATTGCATGTTAACACGTAGGATCACTTTGATTACCAATTTGCATGCTATGTGTGATCATATGATTTATTTATTTGCCTATTCATGTTAAGACAATTTTTTGAATTGTTAGTTACTTACTTTGGATCAAGTTTTCACCCATGATAATGTCATAATTTGAATTTCCTTTACGCACATGAATTTTTTGCCTCTGATGTCTAGTTTAACATCCTTTTGACAGATCTAAGTTCCGATGCGTCATTTGTTAGATATCAACATTTTAGTACAGCCATGTTAGAAATTCCAGACTCACAATTGCATGCGTACCCTGCTGTTCGATATTTTATTTGACCCTGTTAACAGTAAAAGAAAATTCTAAAATAAATTAGGCTAGACCTAGAAATGTATAGGTATCACCCAGAATTTTTATATATTTTATTAATGAGTTCTCTGACCTGAAACAATTAGCTGAACACAACTTACTGCATGCTGCCTGAACATAAAATCTGAATAGAATAGAGTTTCCACCCTAGGTTCGATATCTTTTATATGCCTTAATTATATTCGCTGGAACCGTATGGAAGTCTACTTTCTAGGCCTTATGACGGATTCAGGTTTGCTATTTTGTAGTGGCTGTAATCCATATTTTAGTACAGTAAGGTCAGGCTGTTCTGATCATGTGATCTGTGTTGATTTGACTTGTTTGCTTCTTGCTTTGTCTGTAGTGCATCGAATTAGTCACACTTAGTATTATACAACATTGAGACCCTCTTGCATGCTCATATAGGATGAGAATAAACTAATAAAAAGCCAGGGTATCATGGATTTGACTTGATAGTGAACAATCGGAGACTGTACTCGGTAGGGGTCCCTTGCCAGCTAAATCCCGAAAATCCTGATAATCCCGAAAAATCCCGAACATCCTGAAAATCCCGAAATCCTGAACATCCCATAAATTCCTGACTACTGGGCCGACTACACGATTCGTGAATTCACCCTCAGTCTAAAACGTTCACTGTGTGTTTGTGCTGAACCTGTGGAATGGGACGCAGTAGTACGTGCACTAGATAGGCTATTAAAATGATTAATAAACTGCATTTCCTGCTTGATCCTGACATCACTCATTACATGCCTGATTTACTGTAGACCTTTGATATTTTGCCTACCTTTGCTTAGTTCCTTGTCTTTGACCATGTCATTTTCTTTGATATTCATGCTTTCCTTTATCCTTTGTTTTCTCTACTTGCTGCCCACGACTTGCTCTAAGGCCACTCTTTTATTTCTTTTTAGATCAAGTATTAATAGGTACTGAAGGAGCAATACCAGAAGACATTGGTGAGTAAACTCTCTGAAGATTGGAGCTGGACTGTTAGACTACTTAGCTATCTTTTGTTATTTGCTTATTGCATTTCTTTTTATCATACTTTGTATTCTTGGGCTTTAGGACCTGGAGTTTGTTTTTAACCCAGATGTTGGATTATTATTGGTAAATTTATTTCATGATTATTTTTGAGTTTATTCATTGTTTATGTGATCATATTCATAGCCTGCGTGGTTGTTTCTCTTATATATTGTTGAGTTAGACTGGTACAGCTTATGGATGATGTATAATCATTCACTGGGCATTCGTTACGTGCTCGTATTTCCGTATTTTTGGAAGCGGGGCGTGATAGATTTTTATTGGTATCAGAGCCCAGGGTTGAGTAATATGTCAATCAAACATGACTATCTTTACGGAGGTTTAGCTTTGATTGATATATTAGTCAAGTTTGGCTCTAGCCAGATTAACTCAATAATATGCATACCACGTTGATCACATAAACATGTAATAACTTTAATATAATCTGGATATTAATCCTATTCGATCCACATCTGACTCCTTTGCATTCTATCCTTTGATTCCTTGTATCCTTCCGTCCCTTGCATTCATTATCATTTGTCAATCTACCAACACATGTCTGGGTACTCACCAACTTGATGGTTTTGCAGACTATGGCTTGTGAAGATTCTTTGAATCCCCCGCCCAAGGCTGAAACATCAGAGAATGCCGCCACTCTCCAGGCGATGCAACGAATGACGGACCTACAACGAAAGCATAATGAGCTGATGAGAGCTAGTCTAGAAAGAGCCCAAGAGAACGCACAACTCACCCGACTGAGTATATTTGCGCACCAGCATCATGCCCTCGCTATCATGGGGCCGACCCATGGAAGGAAGGGCCCGACATGCAACTTTTGTCGCAAGATTGGTCACGCAAGGATTGCCAGAAAGCCAACGGTCAATGTCTTGTATGCGGAGCGAGTGATCACAAGGTTCAGGACTGCCCAAGGAGCAGTAGGAATGCACCAACTGGAGGATCATCTCCTAGTGGAGGACAGGCTGGAGAACGTAGTCAGGCCCACAACCAGATTGCAGAGAAAACAGAGACTGCCGGAGGTGCGATTGCAGGTATTTTGCTATTTTGTTACATTTTAGTTCTTTCGTCTTTTATTTCTTCTGTTCTTGCATCTATCATATTTTATCAATTCAATATTGAGTATCATGTTAGTTATTTCCTCCCTGCTATATTCTCTTCGATTCCGATTTTTCTCCTTGTTTCTCTCCCTTCACATTCAGTTCTTTGATTTCCTTTTGTCCCTTCTAGTCATACTATTCTTTGAGTCTTTATTGGGTATAGATTCATTCTCCTACCTATTTTTATCTCTATAATTTTTCCGAATATTTCCTGTATTTTAATTATTATTTGTATATTTATTTTGGATCTTCAACGACATGTTAGAGGCTCGTTTAATTCCTACGTTGCTATTTATTTATGATATATTTATTGTGTAAATTTTCTACAATGCATATTTGTTTTCTCATTCACATTTGCATTGTGCTTATGCATGTATTTAATTCCGTTTTTCTCCCTACTTTTATAAATCATTTTCACGACTACTATTTTGTACTATTGTGTTTGATATTTATAATCTATAAATCTATTTTGATATTCCATTGTGTGACTTTCAACTCCATTTCTTACCTTTCTAATATTTTATATCACGAATTTCAAAACATAACATCACACTTAAATTAAATGTCCCCTATCCCTGTGCATATGGAAGGTTACATCTTCCATTTTACCATTTCGGTGCAACCTAATGTCGAGATGGCAAACATGCAACTCAATGTCAATGGAGGCAAATTGCAACTCGATGTCGGGGAGGCAAAATGTGCAACCAAATATCCAGACGGCAACCTGCAACCTGATATCGTGAAGGCAAACATGTAACTTGATGTTAAGTAGGCAAGATTTTCTACCTATTTGCTAATTGATATTTCAAGACTTTTGTAACATCTGTTTTTTTTTTAAAATTCCTTAATTATTTGATTTAAATTATTTTTAAATATGTTTCTGAGTATATTTACCTCTATTAATTGAATTTATTAGTATTAGAATGATTAAATTGATATTTTGGGGTAAACGGGAAAAATTGAAAATATAAGGGTTTTGAGATGAGTTTTCTCGGAGGAGACGAATCCGATTTGGCCCAAAATTTTTCTAGGGCATTTGTTCATTATAGGGGGTTTAAATTTTGGAGTTGTTAAATTATAGTTTGAATTTCAAAGTATTTTTCAAAAATACTGCGATATTCATATATATACATATTTATATGTATTGCAATCGTTTATAACTATTGATTTTGATTACAATTATGCATAAAATTGCATTTCTAATTCATTTTTACGTTGGGAGGAATTTAAGTACATTATGGAGTGATTTTTACAAGAAAAACCCTAGAAAAGTTAACTAGAAGGGTATATATATAAACCTACGGTCAAATAGGGACTTATAAGCAATTTTGCCTCTTTATTTACCTCTCCATACCCTTCTCTTCCCCCTCTCCCACTTCAGTTCGGCCAGAGAAAGAAACCCCACCCGACCAAAGATTTAGGGCTCAAAACCCTAGCCATTTTTTATTGATTTCTTCACAAAAATTTGAGAGTTTTAGCTAATTTGGAGGTGCTATACTCATTTCCAGAGTCCATTTGCAAAGATAAGGCTTGGAAGGTGGAAAAAGTTGAACTTCGACAGGCTACCGGGCGGACGTGGGACATCGTTTGCTCCATCAGGTGAGTATGTTGTATCTATAAATATTTTATATTGTAGCCAAATTTCGTGGCTTTTTGATATATTTTATAGGAGTTATGCCAAAAATTGATTTTCAAAGAAAATACGGATTTTTAATGGTCCGAAAATGGGTTTTTGTGATATTTGGTGAAATTAACTATTTTAAGTATATAAAAACTATATTATGGGTTAATGTAACGTGTTGAAGTATAAAAATTAAAAGTATTAAACGGTTTATGCATATATTGACCCCGTGCATGTTTTGTGCATGTTTTTGGGTGAATAAGCCGATATAGGTGATTTGGTATATGTGGAGCCTTGTGTATGGACTAGCATGCTATGGATGGATGTTATAAGATCTAATTAGACGAAATTAGTGATTGTGGTCATGTTTTGGAAACCTGTATATATATAGTGCATGTTTTGTGCATATTTTGGCGCATATAGGCCCTTATAGGTGATTTTACTTACATAGAGTATTGTGTATGAGCTAGCATGCTATGATTGGTTGTTATGGAGTTCAATAAGAAGAAATAAGTGATTGTGGCTCTATCTCTTGGAAACCCGCAAATGTGATGTATGTTTGTGATATATATATAGATGATAATGGCTTGTGACGTAATAATTGATGAAATTAGTAAGTAGGTATATGTTACATTCTAATTATGTTCGAAATGAATTAATGGGCGATAATATGATATTATATTGTGATGAATTATACATTTTGATACTCTTACGATATGGAATAACATAATGTAGTTCTTTTATTAATGTTATAACTTGGCGTATGCCTACATATGATACAATAAGGTAATGAATAACATGGTATCCTTAATGTGGGATGATATGGCAAAATAAATATCTTGGTGCATTTATATTATGCAATAATATGATATGATGGTTTTATATGTTGAATGACAGGGTGTATGCATAATGTGGTATACTGATATGATGTTTGATATCGTGGACATCAGACATGCATCAAATGGTAAGATAAAAGATAAGATGGCACGTGCTAATAAAATATGTTACTAATTCACGTGGTTAAAGTCAAAGAGATGACTCGTTGTAAATCAAAAGTGAAATTCTTGTGTGATAAAGTAAGCTGAAAAGATGAAATGATTAATGCTAATAACAGATGGTTTTGTTGACCAGTACCTACAGCAATCCTGGGGGTTTGGGCTAGACCTTCTAATACCCAAGGACCGGCTTGGGGTGCGAAGTTTTTCCCTCCTGGCTTCGGCTGGGAGGAAGTACCCAGTTTATCTGGGGTGCGGAGTTTTATCGCCCAAGCTATCGGCTTGAGGCCCGGTTTTCCCTCGATGACAGCCGTCGCGAGGAAGTACCCAGTTTACCTGGGGTGCGGAGTTCCCTCCTGGCTATCGGCTGGGAGGAAGTACCCAGTTTACCTGGGGTGCGGAGTTTTTCCCTCGATGACAGCTGTCGCGAGGAAGTACCCAGTTTACCTGGGGTGCGGAGTTCCCTCCTGGCTATCGGCTGGGAGGAAGTACCCAGTTTACCTAGGGTGCGGAGTTTTTCCCTCGATGACAGCCGTCGCGAGGAAGTACCCAGTTTACCTGGGGTGCGGAGTTTTTCCCTCCTAGCTTCGGCTGGGAGGAAGTACCCAGTTTACCTGGGGTGCGGAGTTCCCTCGCTGGCATAGGCTGGGAGGAAGACGTAGCCTCGGACGAGTAAGATTCTGTGTGAGCATCGGTCCGCGTGTTTTACTGGGCTGTCGGCTTTTAGTATATTGGGATACTGTAGCTCACTGGTCGACAAACTAATGAAATAAATAAGTGTAAATAAGAATGTGTAAGTAAAGAAAGTGGATTGTGATAGTAAAGAAAGGAAAAAAGGAATTGTGAATGTGAAAGAAAGTGGTTGTGAATGAAAATAAATGTGAAGGAATACGAGTTATGAGTTTGTTTATGAAAAGAAATGATCATTTCAGCATGTGGTTAATTTAAAATGAAAAAGTAAAAGAGACGTGTGTTAATATGAATAGTATGAAGTAATTGTGTAATGAGAATGATTATTAAAGTGAAATACAGGATGATTTGAGTTGAAACACCTTGGAATTGTGTCGAGGAACTACCTGCCTTGGCATAATTCGCAGGGTGAGTTGGCATGATATTGGTAATGATTAATGGAAATGAAGAATAAGTAAAGTGAAGATAAAAAGTAATTGAAGTAAATTTTTAACCAAGCTATCGGCTTGAGATGTGATGTTATATTACCCAGACTATGTGTTTGGGGTGCGGTGATTATTAGCCAAGCTATTGACTTTGGGGTGTGATATATTATTGCCCAAACTATGTTTGGGATGTGGAGTATTAATTGATGAGATTGAAAGTGAAATTAATGGTGACATGTGATATAAGTGAAAATGAAAGTAAGTTTAATTCCCAATAAGATTGAGCAGTAACTAAGTGATATAATGAGATGAGAATGAGCTGTAAAACATACTTTTGATACAATGAGAATAAGCATTCTAATAAGTGATGTGCTAATGATGTGATGAATTGCAAGTAAATTATAATGTGTAATGAGACGTTATGTTTGTGTTATATGACATGAAGGAATGCGGTATTATGGGAATGAGTGCATATGTTTATGATGTGATACGTGATATAGTACAATAAAATAAATATTTGTATTAGTAGAGTGGTTATGAAGATGGTTATTAAAGAAAGTATGTTGTGATATGAGTTTGTGTATCTTGGAAGTGTGTCGTGGAACTACTCGCCCGCTATTTCCATGAAAATGGTGGGAACTACCTGTCTTGGCACCACTTCCAGGATGAGTAAGTGAGTTGTTGATATAATGCAAGTAAATGAAGTGCATGGCTAAATAAAAATGAAGAAATATGTAGTAGCATCCTGTGGTTATATATTTATACATGAAGAATTGGTGATGTGACGATAATTGTGGAAGATGAATTCAAATTGATAAGTAATGGATTGTATGTTAATCAGTATTATGTAAATGTAAAATAAGGATATATATGAGGTTAGTGTGAAGCATATAGTGAAATGTGTGAGGTTATGGATAATTATATAGTTAGATGCAGATTTGAAGAGTATTTTGATATAACATCGTATTGGTGATGTTTTTATGTTCGGATTTCAGGTTGCATCTTCTTATCTTGATGTTTGTAAGTTTAATTTATTTTCTTTATACAATTTAATTGATTTATTAGATTAATAATTATACTCACACCAGAAATGGCTAGCCCCTATTGTTTTCGGGGGGTTAGGGGAGGTCCTTCCTTGAGGGGGGACAATCCTAACTCTCCTGCAGGTTTGCTAGCAGCCAGTGAGGTAGATATAGAGTCAGCTATTACATTTGTTGGGATGATAGATTATTTATGTATTTAGCATATGAAGAAATGTAGGCAGTTAATGTATTATTTTGTAATAAAGTGAAACTATATAGATATGGTGCTGTGACGAGGTAAGAAAGCCCGTACCCACCTCGTTATGGAGTACTGGGTTCTGTGTTTGGTTTTTGGAAAGTTTTTCTACTATTTTTCTATCACTTATATAAGTTTTAAAGGAAATTTATGGTTTTTAAAATTATAATTGATATTCTGTTGTGAGTTTGGCCCCCAGTGCATATTATTTATACTGCCTGTGTGATTCTGCTCATTTTGGCCTGGGGAGCCCATGATTATAATGCCTGTGTTGTGAGCTACATAATTTAGAGCAGAATTCCGTAAGCTTTTTGTGTTTCGGGGTAGAAATTTCAGGGGAGACTCTGCCAAAATTTTATTTGAAATATATCTATCTTAGTTTATGTTTAAAGTGATACAGAAATTGAAAGAGTTGAATTTAGAGGTTTAGTTTGAAAAAAAAAAAATGGGGTGTTACAGTTGGTATCAGAGCTTAGGTTAACTAGGAATTTTTGTTAATCCTAGTGATCTTGTCATGTGAGTATGGGTTCATTATTGCTAAGTCGAAGATAGGAAGTTTGTTTTGTGATTTGCAGGTGTTTTGTTGAGTACGGATTATATTATGGAATGGTGTGATCCCTATTAGACTCTTGACTGACTTTGAGTCAGCATTACCTTTCATGGCCCTGCATAAGGTTTGACCTCTGTTGAAATCCTGGTGCGAATTTGTGTACTATTGGAGTATTCTATTATATTGATTGCTGTGTGCCGTAAGGGGCTATTCCCTGGAGATCTTGTGTGGGTCCTATGGTCGTATCTCCTATGGGTGTATACTTTATAAACTGTGGAGTGATGTGTGGTTATGGTTCTTATTCCATATTGGGGAGATTGATTGGTTGTGAAGGGTTATGAAGGTCATATGCATAGTTGGGGTATGATGCAAAGAGGATTCAAGTGAGACAGCCTGATGAAACCCAGTCTCTGATTGTATGTAATGCCTTGGACGATGAAATTATGCCCGTTGGGTTCGGTGGAAATATCTAAGGCAAAGTTTGAGATTGTTGATGTGGTTTGCAAAGTTTCTAATATATTCGAAAAGGTTCTTGGTCCCCCACCTTGGCGAACTCTGGAGTTCAAGATCGATTTGATATTTGATATGACTCCAATTTCTAGATCAGCTTGTGGATAACACTTTAGGAATGGGAAGAGATGAAAAAGAATTTGAAGTGATTTTTTTTTTTGGATAATACGCCGTAGGGCGCGCCGGCAGTTTTTGTAACAAAGAAGGTAGTTCACCGAGAAGGTGTACTGAGTAAGGTGACTATTAAATATTTGTTGTTAAGAATAGATAATTTGTTAGATTAGTTGCGGGGAGCGCCACTAATTTCATGGCTAGAGTTGCACACCGAGTACCGTCAGATAATCCTTGAAGAGGGAAGTATCCCAGGGACTGCTTTTCGTACTCGGTATGACTTGTATGAGTTCTCAGTGATATCTTTTGGGCTGGCGAATGTCCCTGCAGTTTTCATGAATTTGACGAATTGGATCTTTCACCCTTATATTAACAGGGTGTGATTGTGATTGTATATGATATTTGGTGTATTTTCGCTGTATGGAGGGGCATAGATGGCACCTCAGCACTGAATTGTAGATTCGTTGGGACTAGAAGTGGTATGGTCAGTCTGTAAATTGTCATTTTTGGGAGAGAGAAGTGTGATCTTTGGGGCACATTGTGTCTTTTGAAGGCATATTTGTAGATCCAAAGAAAATTTCGGCGGTGAAAAGATGGGGAACAACCCTCGAATGTGGTGAAGAATCAGCATTTCTTGGACTTGGCTAGTTAGTACCAAAGTTTTATTCCTCGATTTTTTATTGATTTTTTTTTGTGATGACACAACATACCTGGAAGAATGTGCTGTTTGTGCGGCCCGAGCAATGTGAAAGGACATTTTCAAGAGTTAAAGGAAGATTGACGACAGCTTATGTTTTGATTACCCCGAGAAGCGAGTGCATGTAGTATGGGTTTAGGTGCAACGTGATGCGTGAGAGCAAGCTTATGGCTTATATATTGAGGCAATTGTGGTTACACAGGATGCAGGATTTACTCAGATTCGGAATTGGTGACTGTAGGACATGTATTGGAGGTGTTGAGACATTAATTGTTCAGAGAACAGTTTTAGTTTTTCTGTGACCATAAGAGTTTGAACACTTGTTCTTGCAAAAGATCTTAGCATGAGGTAATAAAAGTGGCACGAGTTCCTCAATAGCTTTGGTGTGGAAATAAAATATCACTTAGGGATGCAATAGGGTGACAGATGTCTTAAACGGAAAAAGGAGTTTGTCTTTTATTACGTCTCAGGAGTGGATGGTGTTAAAAAAATTATTGGATCAAATTGATTTTTTCTTAGTAGCAGAGGGCGACACGACCTTATATGTGGGCAGTTTAATAGTGCAGCTGTCTATCCTACAGTTGATCAATCGAACTTGAATTCAAAATTTCTGCTTGTGACAGAGGATGCATAATCTAATTCTGGATGGGATTAATGAATATATTATAGATTGGTCAGTAGGCAGTAGGGGAAATCCTTGTTATTATTGTAGATTTGGTGTTCTTGATATGGATGGCTTGTAGTAGCGGGTGACGGAGATTGTTCATTATTTTCAATATATTGTCTATCCTCGTGACATGAACATGTAATAGGATTCTAGGAGAATATTATAGTGGTTCGGAATGAGAAAAAATATTAATTATCAAGCGAACATGGATAAGCCTCTTTTGAGGTGTGTAGTCGACAAAAGAAAAGGTGATGCAGATCAGCGACGAAAGCCTCTTGAAGTTAGAAGTTAAAGATTGGGTATTCTTAAAGGTATCCCTTATCCATGGAGTACGCCATTTTAGGAACCGGGAAAAGTTAGACCTGGGGTTTGTTGGCCCCTTCAGAGTTATAGAAAGAATTGGAACCGTGGTATATCGTTTGACGCTTACCTCTGAGATGCCAAGCATTCTGGATGTATTTCCTGTTTTATGTTGAGAAAGTGTGAGAGATCTATCTCAAGTTGTGGATCCCCACAGGTTGAAGTCCAGCTAGATGTGGCATTGGATGTGACAGACTACATGAAACTAGTGGATATTGTAGACCGATAGTGCGGCAGACCAGACGACAAGTTGTTCAGTTGTTAATGGTGCAATGAAGTACTGATGCTGATAATGTACCTGGAAATCCTAGGAAATGGTGTGGAGGAGGTATCTTGAATTTGTTCGAGGAGTTTTCTTAACCCCCATAGCTCGAAGACGAGCTTCTTTTGAGGTGTGTAGAATGTAACATCTGTTTTTTTTAAAATTCCATAATTATTTGATTTAAATTATTTTTAAATATATTTCTGAGTATATTTACCACTATTAATTGATTTTATTAGTATTAGAATGATTAAATTGATATTTTGGGGTAAACGGGAAAAATTGAAAATATAGGGGTTTTGAGATGAGTTTTCTCGGAGGAGACGAATCCGATTTGGCCCGAAATTTTTCTGGGGCATTTGTTCATTATAGGGGGTTTAAATTTTCGAGTTGTTAAATTATAGTTTGAAGTCAAAAATATTTTTCGAAATATTGCGATATTCGTATATATACATATTTATATGTATTGCAATCGTTTATAACTATTGATTTTGATTACAATTATGCATAAAAATTTTCTAATTCATTTTTACGTTGGGAGGAATTTAAGTACATTATGGAGTGATTTTACAAGAAAAACCCTAGAAAAGTTAATTAGAAGGGTATATATATAAACCTACGGTCAAATAGGGACTTATAAGCAATTTTGCCTCTTTATTTACCTCTCCATACCCTTCTCTTCCCCCTCTCCCACTTAAGTTCGGCCAGAGAAAGAAACCCCACATGGCCAAGATTTAGGGCTCAAAACCCTAGCCATTTTTCATTGATTTCTTCACAAAAATTTGAGGGTTTTAGCTAATTTGGAGGTGCTCTACTCATTTCCGGAGTCCATTTGCAGAGATAAGGCTTGGAAGGTGGAAAAAGTTGAACTTTGACAGGCTACCGGGCGGACGTGGGACATCGTTTGCTCGATCCGTCAGGTGAGTATGTTGTATCTATAAATATTTTATATTGTAGCCAAATTTTGTGGCTTTTTGATATATTTTGTATGAGTTATGCCAAAATTTGATTTTCAATGAAAATACGGATTTTTAAGGATCCAAAAATGGGTTTTTGTGATATTTGGTGAAATTAACTATTTTAAGTATATAAAACCTATATTATGGGTTAATGTGACGTGCTGAAGTATAAAAATTAAATGTATTAAACGGTTTATGCATATATTGACCCCATGCATGTTTGGTGCATGTTTTTGGGTGAATAAGCCGATATAGATGATTTGGTATATGTGGAGCCTTGTGTATGGACTAGCATGCTATGGATGGATGTTATAAGATGTAATTAGACGAAATTAGTGTTTGTGGTCATGTTTTGGAAACCTATATATATATAGTGCATGTTTTGTGCATAGTTTGGCGCATATAGGCCCTTATAGGTGATTTTACTTACATAGAGCATTGTGTATGAGCTAGCATGCTATGATTGGTTGTTATGGAGTTCAATTAGAACAAATAAGTGATTGTGGCTCTATCTCTTGGAAACCCGCAAATGTGATGTATGTTTGTGATATATATATAGATGATAATGGTTTGTGATGTAATAATTGATGAAATTAGTAAGTGGGTATATGTTACATTCTAATTATGTTTGAAATGAATTAATGGGCGATAATATGATATTATATTGTGATGAATTATACATTTTGATACTCTTACGATATGGAATAACATAATGTAGTTCTTTTATTAATGTTATAACTTGGCATATGCCTACATATGATACAATAAGGTAATGAATAACATGGTATCCTTAATGTGGGATGTTATGGCAAAATAAATATCTTGGCACATTTATATTATGCAATAATATGATATGATGGTTTTATATGTTGAATGACAAGGTGTATGCATAATGTGGTATACTGATATGATGATTGATATCGTGGATGTCGGACATGCATCAAATGGTAAGATAAAAGATAAGATGGTACATGCTAATAAAATGTGTTACTAATTCACGTGGTTAAAGTCAAAGAGATGACTCGTTGTAAATCAAAAGTGAAATGCTTGTGTGATAAAGTAAGCTGAAAAGATGAAATGATTAATGCTAATAACAGATGGTTTTGTTGACCAGTACCTACAGCAATCCTGGGGGTTTGGGCTAGACCTCCTAATACCAAGGACCGGCTTGAGGTGCGGAGTTTTTCCCTCCTGGCTTCGGCTGGGAGGAAGTACTCAGTTTATCTGGGGTGCTGAGTTTTATCGCCCAAGCTATCGGCTTGCGGCCCGGTTTTCCCTCGATGACAGCCGTCGCGAGGAAGTACCCAGTTTACCTGGAGTGCGGAGTTCCCTCCTGGCTATCGGCTGGGAGGAAGTACCCAGTTTACCTGGGGTGCGGAGTTTTTTCCTCGATGACAGCTGTCGCGAGGAAGTACCCAGTTTACCTGGGGTGCGGAGTTTTTCCCTCGATGACTGATGAACACAATATTATTCACATTTTAGAGCAATAACTTTAGTGCAATTAGACATTTAAATGCTCTATATATGGTATTTTACTCTCATTTTCTCTTTTCCACAGGAAACAGCATAAAAGTGCGAAATGAAGCAAATTCAGGATTTCAAGGATGACACATAAGGAACTGAAGAGATCAGTCGACTGATTATGCTAACAGGCGACTGGACAGAGAAGCTGAAGCTGCTCGGCACAGTCGACTCCTCCAACAACAGTCGACTGCGCTGATGAATCATGAAATTACTAAAGTCTCGACACAGTCGACTTATCTCCAACACCAGTCGACTGATCGGCAGCAGAGTCAACAGATAAGATAATTAAAGATTCATCCAAATCCAAATACAAATCAAAGCAGATACGGAAAGAAAGAAGAAAAGAGAAAGATATATATATCGCCAATCAGATAAGGAAAGAAATAAATAAAAGAAGAGGGCGTTTATGCAAAAGAGTAAAAACCCTAAATCTCTAGCCGTGTTCTATAAATACCAACCAAGATACAGGGGATAGGGGGATGCTCGGAATATCTCAAGACGGCTAGACCGACCAAGAAAGGCCATCAACAGCTAGCATCAAAGAAGGAAGACGATTGCTGATTGGGCTCAAGATCAATATCATACAAATCAGCGTTCTTCTATTCTTCTCTTTATTTTCATTGTAGTCATGAACTCTATTATATTAATCAATAAAGGTTGTATTATGTGCAACTAATTTAATAGTTGGGTAGATTGAAACCGTAGTCATGTGATGCTTATATTTTTCTAAATGCTACGTTATTGCTTATTGATTAAACCTGAGAGTATTGGAATAGATTTATAGTAATCAAACTAGTTCAGAAACCTAGGGCAGTCGACTGAAGTGACAGCCAGTCGACTGATCCGAACCTAGGATTATAAGTTTGTGTATTGTAGATCTAAATCTGTTATGTGAGCATATTGAGACGACCCGTATCTCGTGTTCATAACTTGTAACAAGGGAATCTCTAGGGGTTCTTGGTTCAATCAACTTAAGGGATCTAGATTTGATACCAATTTCTAGAACCTTGAGTGTTTGTTCGTTTCCACTGATCGTATGTTTTCTTTAAGTTCATTTTAGTAGATACAATGCTAGACACTTAATGAAAGTAACGAATTAGAGTAGATACCATGCCTAATTCTTGGCTTAGGGAAACAGTACTTTAAGGAGTAGATACCATGCCCTTGAAGGGAACAAACATGAGTAATAAGAGTAGTGGATAACTTCGTATTACTGACTATAGGTGGAAATCATTGCCCAACTACTTAAATAGATATTCGTGATTCAAATCGTGACACTTCTTAATTTAGTTTTAATCTTTTCATTTCTTTTAGACTTTTAGAACGACACTTCAATATTTTGTTTTCTATTTTATTGATTAGTAAGTTAAGTATTACAATCTCTGTGGGATCGACCCTTGCTTGCCGCTACGCTTCTCCAAACGATTCGTGCACTTGCGAGGTTTATAATTTGTGTCTAGTTTTATCTATTTATTTAGGTAGCTAGATTGCACAACAAGTTTTTGGCACCGTTGCCGGGGATTGTTTAGTATTTTAACTTACAAATCAGTAAAATCTTTTTCTTTTTATTTTATTTTATTTTTTCTTCTTCTTTTATAACATTTTCTTTCAGGTTACATTCTGCACAGGCAGACCAGTCGACTGTCCCAAGGATTAGTCGACTGTCCAGAGGATTTTTCCAAAGAGCAACAATGGGTGAAAATTTTTTAAACCGAGTACCAATGCAAGACAAATTCATTCCTAAGAATATTGAGAACCCTTCTTGCATAGCTTTTCAATCCAAAGTCACCGGGAATATGCATCTATCACCTCAATTACTCAGCATGGTGCCCCACTTCTTTGGTAGAACAGACGAAGATCCGCATCTACATTTACAAGACTTATTTGATCTTTGCAGGACACAAAGCATCCAAGGGCTTACCTCTAAACAAATCAGGTTAATCTTGTTTCCTTTTTCTCTAAAACTTAATGCTAAGTTATGGTATGATTCTTTGGAACCAGGATCAATTAATTCATGGGAGCAATTGGCAACAAAATTCTTGAAAGAGTTCTTTCCAGCCCAGAAAACCAGACAACTAAAAAGGGAGATTCTACTTTTCCAACAAAAAGATGGCGATTTGTTTTTCGAGGTGTGGAAGGATTTCAAAAACAAGCTTTTCAAGTGTCCTTTGCACAACATACCTAAGGATGATCAGGTACAATCATTTTATGAGGGTTTAAATTACACTAACAAAGCAATTGTTGATTCAGCATGCAATGGAATGTTGATGAGGAAGAGTGCTGAGGAGGCCATAGAGCTATTTGAAGAACTCAGCGAGAACTCACAACAATTCTCAACAAGGAGGAACATCTCAAGAAAACAGGGAGTACACGAAATTTTTCATAATAATAACATGCAATTAGAAATGGAAACCATGAACAAAAAGATTGATATGCTTGTAAATTCAACGTTGGGTGGCGTAAAAAACCAACCAAAAGAAATTTGTGTAAATTGTTTTCAATCTAACCATACAACTAATTCATGTCCCATGTTTTCTTTCGCAGATCAGGAGCATACAAATTACGAAGAACAGGGAATGTACCCGCCCCAGAACAATTTTTTTTCAAACACGTATGACCCAGGGTGGCAAAACCATCAAGACAATCAATTCGCACCAGGGCATACACAGCAGTTCCAAGGTGGGAATGGGTATGATAAGCCAGCACAAGAACAGACGAAGTTGGATTTCGAATCCACCATTCTTCAATTACTCCAATAGCAACAGCAAACAAGCAATCAACAAGGACAGGCCATTCAAAAATTGGAAATTCAAATTAGGCAAATTGCTACGGAGTTAAGTGGAAGAAAGGCAGGAGAATTCCCATCACAAACCATACCTAACCCTGGAGGACAAGAACAGCTCCAATCAAGGACAACACTAGAGGAAGAGATTGAATTTACAATGTTTGATGCACCACAATTTCCACACGATGATCATGAATGTTATAATATTGATGTGGTTCAGGAGAGTTGTGACCAAACACTTCAGGAACATAGTGTTGATCCATTACCAGCAACAATTGCACACCCTCTACTACTATTGCAAGTTGAAATGGAATACGATGACTGGATGATTGCAGAGACAGTACATCACCTTGAACCTCCAACATCATATTCAGGTAAGCTTGCACCTGCATTTAAAAATTTTGTGTCTGATAACATTTGTGTTTTCCCAGACCAGCCGACTGATGAACAGGATAAGTCGACTGGTGAACATAACAAGTCGACTGGTGAATAGAATAAGTCAACTGCTACAAGGTCACCAGATGTGGAGCTGAAGCCATTACATGAATATTTGGGGAACAACCAGACAGTACCTGTGACAGTTGCTGCAAATTTCAAGATGAACGAAGAAGCAAGGCTGCAGGGAGTCTTGCAAAACCACAATGGTGCATTAAGATGGACCATTGCTGATAAACTGATGTCAAGATGGTACGGTCCATAACATGTTACAAAGGTTTCCCCCACATAGAGCATTGACGAAAAAATCAAACGTTCTAGGTGAATGGGCAAAGGGGGAAAACCTTATAATAAGATGAGTCGTGAGCCGCGAGTCATTCAATACATGGCACAACTCATCAAGTCTAGCTGAAGACAAGAAATACAGCGCTTATTGGGAGGCAACCCAATTTTTCAGGGGAGTATTTACACTTTCCCTTTATTTTCTTTCAGTTAATCATTATTATTTTTCTTTAGTTATTTTTACTCTCCTTACTAGATGGTAACACATGCCTATTTATTTATTTTAAATTTTTGTGCGAACATTGAGGACAATGTTCCATCTAAGTTTGGGGGTATTAGGGGTATTTAGTTATATAGAGTCTTTTGAATTTTTTTAGGATAAACAATTTCTTATAAAGTAAGAAGAAGGATACTTATTTACTTTAGGATTGTTGAGTTTCATAGTTCCCTACAAAGTTATATAAGTCATGCGATTATACATAATAAACAAATGAGATACCTTTTTCTGGTGATTATTCCTTTAGATCTAGTCCTAAATTGAGTTTAAGTAAATAGAGTGATAAAAAATTATATATATATATATATATATATATATATATTTGAATAAAGTCAATCTACTCCAATGTTTTGAGTGCTTAGTAACTAGGGGTATTCATCACCAATGTTTACCTTTACTTCAAACGGCAACTTGAAATATGAGTATGCAAAGCACTTTAAAGTTTGTGACTTGTTGAGTAACCGGGTGGATTCATCACAAATGTTTTGCATTCGCGTCAAAAGGCAAGTGACCACTTTAGAGAAGAGACTACAAAAAAAAAAAAAAAAAAAAAAAAACCTCTAGTTTGCTACTCGGTTTGTAGTAGAGGAAAGGGATAATCACAGATCGAGTAATCGCATACTATACTTACATTAATTGCATGACAAATATGATTGAGTCTGGGGATTATGACTAAACAATTGCATTGGAGAAAGTGGGTATGCTTAGTTTTACTTCATCTGAAATTGTTTATACTTTTTACTTTGATGCTCATGAGAATTCTTGGTCTGATAGTTGAGTCTATTATTACTATTCCCTTGTTCAATGACAGCCGTCGCAAGGAAGTACCCAGTTTACCTGGGGTGCGGAGTTTTTCCCTCTTGGCTTCGGCTGGGAGGAAGTACCCATTTTATCTGGGGTGCGGAGTTCCCTCGCTGGCATAAGCTGGAAGAAAGACGTAGCCTCGGACGAGTAAGACTCTGCATAAGCATCGGTCCGCGTGTTTTACTGGGCTGTCGGCTTTCAGTATATTGGGATACTGTGGCTCACTGGTTGACAAACTAATAAAATAAATAAGTGTAAATAAGAATGTGTAAGTAAAGAAAGTGGATTGTGATAGTAAAGAAAGGAAAAAAGGAATTGTGAATGTGAAAGAAAGTGGTTGTGAATGAAAATAAATGCGAAGGAATACGAGTTATGAGTTTGTGTATGAAAAGAAATGATCATTTCAGTATGTGGTTAATTTAAAATGAAAAAGTAAAAGAGACGTGTGTTAATATGAATAGTATGAAGTAATTGTGTAATGAGAATGATTATTAAAGTGAAATACAGGATGATTTGAGTTGATACACCTTCGAATTGTGTCAAGAAACTACCTGCCTTGGCATAATTCGTAGGGTGAGTTGGCATGATATTGGTAATGATTAATGGAAATGAAGAATAAGCAAAGTGAAGATGAAAAGTAATTGAAGTAAATTTATAACCAAGCTATCGGCTTGAGATGTGATGTGATATTACCCAGACTATGTGTTTGGGGTGCGGTGATTATTAGCCAAGCTATCGGCTTTGGGGTGTGATATATTATTGCCCAAACTATGTTTGGGATGTGGAGTATTAATTGATGAGAATGAAAGTGAAATTAATGGTGACTTTTGATATAAGTGAAAATGAAAGTAAGTTTAATTTCCAATAAGATTGAGTAGTAACTAAGTGATATAATGAGATGAGAATGAGCTGTAAAACATGCTTTTGATGCAATGAGAATAAGCATTCTAATAAGTGATGTGTTAATGATGTGATGAATTGCAAGTAAATTATAATGTGTAATGAGACATTATGTTTGTGTTATACGACATGAAGGAATGCGGTATTATGGGAATGAATGCATATGTTTATGATGTGATACGTGATATAGTACAATAAAATAAATATCTGTATTAGTAGAGTGGTTATGAAGATGGTTATTAAAGAAAGTATGTTGTGATATGAGTTTGTGTATCTTGGAAGTGTGTCGGGGAACTACTTGCTCGCTATTTCCATGGAAATGGTGGGTACTACCTGCCTTGGCACCACTTCCAGGATGAGTAAGTGAGTTGTTGATATAATGCAAGTAAATGAAGTGCATGGCTAAAGAAAAATGAAGAAATATGTAGTAGCATCCTGTGGTTATATATTTATACATGAAGAATTGGTGATATGACGATAATTGTGGAAGATGAATTCAAATTGATAAGTAATGAATTGTATGTGAATCAGTATTATGTAAATGTAAAATAAGGATATACTAGGATTGCCCGTTGACACGTGCCTACGGCACGTCTTCGGAATGGTGCACCTTGTTTGATCATATAAAATAGTTTTGGAGGTCCAGTAAATTAATTGAAATAGCAAACATATTATATGAGAAACTTTTGGGGGTCCAGCAAAAAACATATTATATGATTTTTTTGATTTTTTTGATTTTTTTGAATTATTTTTAAAGTGTTTAAAGTTTTTAAATTTTTTAGTTTTTAAATTTTTTAATTTTTAAAAATATATAAAAAAATTATTTTCTTAATTTTTTGATTAGAAGAGGGAGGGAGAGAGAGAAAAAAAAATTAAATAAATATAGGAGTTGTTTTGGGTGGGTAATTTGAATTTGAGTTTTGGAGGGAAAATATGTTTTATGAGGTTAAATCTGAACCTTTGATTTTTTGGGGATTGAAGGAGAGCCACTTGATAGCTTTCTTTGTGTTTTATTATATAGATATGAGGTTAGTGTGAAGCATATTGTGAAATGTGTGAGGTTATGGATAATTATATAGTTAGATGCAGATTTGAAGAGTATTTTGATATAACATCGTATTGGTGATGTTTTTATGTTCGGAATTCAGGTTGCATCTTCTTATCTTGATGTTTGTAAGTTTAATTTATTTTCTTTATACAATTTAATTGATTTATTAGATTAATAATTATACTCACACCAGAAATGGCTAGCCCCTATTGTTTTCGGGGGGTTAGGGGAGGTCCTTCCTTGAGGGGGGACAATCCTAACTCTCCTGCAGGTTTGCTAGCAGCCAGTGAGGTAGATATAGAGTCAGCTATTACATTTGTTGGGATGATAGATTATTTATGTATTTAGCATATGAAGAAATGTAGGCAGTTAATGTATTATTTTGTAATAAAGTGAAACTATATAGATATGGTGCTGTGACGAGGTAAGAAAGCCCGTACCCACCTCGTTATGGAGTACTGGGTTCTGTGTTTGGTTTTTGGAAAGTTTTTCTACTATTTTTCTATCACTTATATAAGTTTTAAAGGAAATTTATGGTTTTTAAAATTATAATTGATATTCTGTTGTGAGTTTGGCCCCCAGTGCATATTATTTATACTGCCTGTGTGATTCTGCTCATTTTGGCCTGGGGAGCCCATGATTATAATGCCTGTGTTGTGAGCTACATAATTTAGAGCAGAATTCCGTAAGCTTTTTGTGTTTCGGGGTAGAAATTTCAGGGGAGACTCTGCCAAAATTTTATTTGAAATATATCTATCTTAGTTTATGTTTAAAGTGATACATAAATTGAAAGAGTTGAATTTAGAGGTTTAGTTTGAAAAAAAAAATGGGGTGTTACAACTTTTTACTTATATAATGAAACTAATGGTAAAGAAGTATTTTCCTTATGACATTTTGTTTATACAATTATACTTTATGTTTCCATACAATTTGAACTAGTATAGTTGATTTATTTATAGAGTTGATAAGCCAAATTCTTACTGTGTTTTGTAATACTATTTTTTTATTATTGCTATTGTTTTCGTTATTATTATTGGTATTATTATTATTATTATTGTCATTTCTATTGCTATTATTATTATTGTTTTCATTATCTTTATTATTATTATTATTATTATTATTATTATTATTATTATTATTATTATTATTATTATTATTATTTTTATTATTATTATTGCATTATTTTCATGAATGTGTTGAATTATATTCTGTCATGTATGTATTATCATTATTATTAGTATTGTTGATATTTTTAATTTATTATATTATTATTACTAGTATGATTATGATTATTTCGATTACTGTTATTACTATTATTTTTATTGTTATTGTTATTATTACCTTTATTATTATTGTGGTTATCATTACTTGTATCATTATTGTTGTTATTATCTTTAATATTATTGTTATTATTATTACTATTTTTATTATTATCATTGTTATTATTATTTTTATTATTGTTTTTATTATTCTATTACTATTGATATTACTATCATTGATATTTGTTGTTATTATTATTTATGTTAAACCCATTAGTTTTGATCTATATTATATCTTTTAATTATTTAAATGGAAGCTCAATTTTATATTCTTTTGCATTATTCACTTATATTTATCTTGAGCCCATACTCTCTTTGATCCTGGTGTCTCATTCTTGTCTTCCTGATCGGTTCGTCGATTGGTGTCATACAGCGACATGTATGTTGCTTGGAACATTACCATCGGAGTAGCGTAGTGGAAGCATGGTTGGCCCATAACCCACAGGTCCCAGGATTCTCCTATTGTTTCTCATTCCCTGCATTGTTTGTTTCCCTCTATCCCTTTCATTCATCCTCACTCGTTGACTCATTTGCTTGGTCTAACCCTTCCTTGTCCATCTTTCTTCGACTCCAGCTCTATCTATTTCTTTATCTCTTTGCTTGCTATCTTGCAAGTCTTGTGTTATTTCTTCTTCATTTTTTATATCGGTTTCTTCTTTCTTGCATTTCATTTGATATCATTGTTATCCACTTCTTTTTTTTGGTATTTCCACTGCTTTGTTCCTTTCCCTTTAACCCTCTGTTTTGCCACCCAACTTATTTTGCCTTGTCCTTTGTACCGCCTAAGCAAATTTCGAGGACGAAATTTTGTTGTAAGGTGGGTAGGATTTGTAACCCCTATTCCCACAAATACGTATTTTCACGAGTATTTTTCTGTATCTCGATATTTATAAATTGTTATTGTTAAATTTGTTTTGAGTTTCTTTGTTAAAGGGTTTTTCTAAACAATAATTATAATTATTTCAAATAAACTTTGTTTAAGTTCCTACTTGATCAAATATTTACATTAAACTCAAATCAAAAATAATATTATTATTGATTGGAACTATTTCAACAAATTACTATTTTATATACTGATATTATTCTGACGATTGTTATTATTATTGTTAGTATTTCTATTCATATTGTCATTATTATTAGTAATCAATATTATTAGTATTTTTTTTATTTACATGGTTATTTCTATTCTTATTGTTACTATGATTATTTATTGTTATTATTGATTATTAAAACAAATCCGTTTCTTTTATTATTTCAAATAATTTATGTAAGATAGTACAAATTATACTTTATTAGATATCTTGTTCTTTTATGTTTGAATTTATATTGATCCTTATATTTATATCCAATGTATTTTGTTTATTGGATCTATACTCAAATACCCAATACCCAATATCTTACTTTTTCCCTATATATGCTCTAATCTCTATTAATCCCCTAACCCTAATCCTATTTCCTAAACCTCAGCCGCTTAAACCCCTAATCCCCATTACTGTGCATCCCCCGACTCTCCCTCTCTCTCCCTCTCCCTGTTTCTGCCACCGAACCCAGACCCATCGCTCGCCGCCCCTTCGATCTCCCTCCATCGTCAACACATCGCCCATCCCCTCGTCAACCCCGTCTCCATCTTCCCCGCCTCATCACCATCTCCCCGTCCCTCGCTCAGTCTCCCGCTCGAACCGAACCCATAAAACCATCCACCCATCGCCATCAAACCATTGCTTCGCCGCCAGTCGAATCCACCGCCATGTCGTCCCATCTTCGTCTCCCCGTGCACCCCTACACCCACAAAAGATCCCCTCATCGTCATTGCCGCCGTCCATAGCCGTTTAGCCAGTCATCGTCGTCCCTCTGTTTCCAACTGAAAACAGAGCCGCCGTCGAGCCGTCGTTGCGTCGCTTCCCGACCTGCCACCGTTGCTTCACCATGGTCGCCGCTGCCGAGCACCCCCACCGCAGTGCCGCATCATCGTGTTCCCAATCTTGCGCCATTCTTTCTCTCTGCCAAGGTTGAAGACGATCCGCTGATTGGCCCGATTCGGTGTTCTGTGTTTTGGCACAACCGATCCCCAATTGCTGTCCCGTGTTCTGTCCGATCCGGTGTGTGGGTTTTCCATTGAGTTGTTGTTGCCCTGTTGCTTGGTTTTCTTCGCACGTATTTTGCACGTGTCTTTGGGATTTTCGCTCGGAATTCTGATCCCGTTATTCTTATTATTTGAATCTGCAAAATAACAGGCAAGTCTCTTCTTGAACTAGCATTATATTCTGTTCAAGTTTATTTGATCTCTGTAAGTAGATCCTGTCCATTTTGTTATCAAACTGCTTTTGACAATTCTGTTAAGTTTATCGAGGGTTTACACGAGCTAACCCAACATACTCTTAATATCATACTATCTCTTTGATCTAAACCCCAATCCCCATTATTTCATACATATACACATTTAAATAATTAGATTCATGCATAGGACTACTTGACAAGTTGGACATGTTAAGTTGTATGTGCTAGATTGAAGTTGATTGATGAATTGATACCATACCTGTGATAATTGTATCTTAAACCTTAGAAATTGCATGTTAACACCTAGGATCACTTTGATTACCAATTTGCATGCTATGTGTGATCATATGGTTTATTTATTTGCCTATTCATGTTAAGACAATTTTCTGAATCGTTAGTTGCTTACTTTGGATCAAGTTTTCACCCATGATAATGTCATAATTTGAATTTCCTTTACACACATGAATTTTTAGCCTCTGATGTCTAGTTTAACATCCTTTTGACGGATCTAAGTTCTGATGTGTCATCTGCTAGATATCAACATTTTAGTACAGCCATGTTAGAAATTCCAGACTCACATTTGCATGCGTACCCTACTGTTCGATATTTTATTTGATCCCGTTAACAATAAAAGAAAAATATGAAATAAATTAGGCTAGACCTACATATGTATAGGTATCATCCAGAATTTTTATATATTTTATTAATGAGTTCTCTGACCTGAAACAATTAGTTGAACACAATTTACTGCATGCTGCCTGAACATAAAACCTGAATAGAATAGAGTTTTCACCCTAGGTTCGATATCTTTTATAAGCCTTAATTATATTCGCTGGAACCGTATGGAAGTCTACTTTCTAGGCCTTCCAACGGATTCAGGTTTGCTATTTTGTAGTGGCTGTAATCCATGTTTTAGTACAGCAAGGTCATGCTGTCCTGATCATGTGATGTGTGTTGATTTGACTTGTTTGCTTCTTGCTTTGTCTGTAGCGCATAGAATTAGTCACACTTAGTATTATACAACATTGAGACCCTCTTGCATGCTCACATAGGATGAAAATAAACTAATAAAAAGCCAGGGTATCTTGGGTTTAACCTGGTAGTGAATAATTGGAGACTGTACTCGGTAGGGGTCCCTTGCCAGCTAAATCCCGAAAATCCTGATAATCCCAAAAAATCCCTAACATCCTGAAAATCCCGAATATCCCAAAAATCCTGAAAATCCCGAAAATCCCGAACATCCCATAAATTCCCGACAACTGGGCCGAGTATACGATCCGTGAATTCACCATAAGTCTAAAATGTTCACTGTGTATTTGCACCGAACCTATAGAATGAGATGCAGTAGTACGTGCACTAGATAGGCTAATAAAATGATTAATAACCTGCATTTCCTGCTTGATCCTGACATCACTCATTACATGCGTGATTTACTGTAGACCATTGATATTTTGCCTGCCTTTGCTTTGTTCCTTGTCTTTGACTATGTCCTTTTCTTTGATATTCATATTTTCCTTTATCCTTTGTTTTCTCTACTTGCTGCCCACGACTTGCTCTAAGGGCACTCTTTTCTTTCTTTTGAGATCAAGTATTAACAGGTACCGAAGGAGCAATACCAAAAGACATTGGTGAGCAAACTCTCTGAAGATTGGAGCTGGACTGTTAAACTACTTAGCTATCTTTTGTTATTTGCTTGTTGTATTTCTTTTTATCATACTTTGTATTCTTGGGCTTTATGATCCGGAGTTTGTTTTTATCCCAGATGTTGGATTATTATTGGTAAATTTATTTCATGATTATCTTTGAGTTTATTCATTGTTTATGTGATTATATTCTTAGCCTGCGTGGTTGTTTCTCTTATATATTATTAAGTTAGACTGGTACACCTTATGGATGATGTATAATCATTCGTTGGGCCTTCATTACGTGCTTGTATTCCCGTATTTTGGGAAGTGGGGCGTGACACCTTCCTTCATTGAGAACCTTAAAATCTTCCTCTTCCAATGCATCCGATCTAGCTATGACGACCCCGAGTTTTCAGATTTGAGTCTCGCCTACAGACTCTCCGCACTTGTCTCCTTAAGAATATTACACTTGACTTCGTCCACCAATTGCAACCGGATTAAACTCAAGGCCTTCAAACAAATCTCATCCCACTTCTCCTGATTTATGTCGGTTGGCTTCTTCTCTGCTAGGGTAAGGTGCAAGTCCTTCTGAACGAAAACATCATACATGTCCACCTTCCATAGATTGAAGTTGATCTTACCGTCAAACCATTTGATCTTCGTCTTCTGATTTGACATCTCCTCCAAGGAACTCGAACAAACCCACGAACCTGATTGCTCTGGTACCACTTGTTTGGAATTTAAGGATCGTGTTGAGTCTTTGACACAATCAACACAAACCACCAAGCAGAAATAGATCGCACCAATCACACAAAGTACATAAGAATTATCCCAGTTGGGGCTTTCACCTTAATCCTAGGAAGGAAGAACCGAGATATTATTTTAACTAAAGAAGATCCAAGAATATTACAATTCTCACCACGACCCTCTCTCAAGCCTAACTGAAACTTGGTTGCTGCTTACAATGGAGAAACTCTCTCACCCTCTCAGATGAAGTACTCTCTTCTTCTATTTGGCACTCAGTAGAATCATATCGTTCTATGAGCTATTACAATTGTTTATATAGATCTAGAGAAACCTTAGTTTAGATATCTTGATACAATAGCCATCCAATGTAAACTAAAGAGATAAACATACAATTAGAGGCATACGATCTAATCAGAAGACGTAGTGGGCTTCAATCGAATTAACAAGCCCACACCCAAAAAAATCCATCAGCGCTGCGGACGGTTGACCGCACATAGTTGCGGTCGACTGCAATTACCAAACCAACATCCCGAGAAGGTGTCGGTCGACCGTCCCTTTCTCTGTTGGCAGCTACTGCTGACTGTTTCTCCTTCTCTTTGATCATTCTCTTCGAATCCTCTACTTGTATCACCATCTTCTCTTCACACTGAACAAGTATGTAGGACATAAACCCAACACACACCACCTTCATCTGCTGCATTGGCACACTCTTCATCTCTGACTAACAAATCCACTCATCGCAATACACAGGCCAAAAAAGAAAAATATTTCATGGCGACAATATTGGCACATGAGCCAGCTATACCTAGTGCAACAACGAAAATTAGCACAACCAGCTCCTGAGATCCACTTCATGATTTCAACATGCTTGGAGTATAGAAAGCCAATAAGTAGAAGTCGGTCGAGTGAGAAATGGAATAATAATGGTTTATACTATATGAGGTTGGTATTTCTTTTGTATGATTGATTTGTATGAGCTTACAAGATTATTTGAGCTGGCAAAGTTATTGAGTTTGGTGAGGTTGTCGATAGTGTGTAATACCCTGATTTTTCAATTAATGAAAAGTTATTTTATTTTGCACGTAGTGTGCACGTGCAATATTTTGATTGAATTAAATTTTATAATTATTTTATTGTGATATATGTTTTCAAACAAATTTTTACACAAAAGCCTTTTTCTTTAAATAAATAGAAAGCCTTATTTTAAAGCCTTTTCTTAAAAGCCCAAAATGTGATTTATTTATTTTATTTAAAATAAATATTTTGGCCCAAAACTAAAGCCCATGGATTAATCTATTTTTATTTAAACTTGTCATGTAGAAGACTATTTTAATACTATTTTATTTTTGTACAAAATTAAAATGTACAATTTTGGTCCTACTTGCATGCACGTGCACTACACGTACACGTGCAATGCACACTTCTCCATGGGGGCCGGGATTGCTTCTTTTTGGAGGGAGATTCAAAAAGTTGAGTGGTGATCATGGAGGTGGTTGTATAGTTGTGGGTAGTTTTTATAACTCCTACTCTAATCTTGGCCCTCCATCCTACAACCAACTAGTCAATCCTTGCCATCCATTTCACTTGATTTCTAGTATAAATACCCCCTCCCATGGCTATATTCATATGCAAATTATATCTTCCCAAACCTATAGTCTAATTTAGTAATAGTTGTGAGTTAAAAAGATTGAGAGATTGTGTGGGATTGCTTGCATTTTTCCAAGGAGAAGGAGGCCGGCATCATTCCAAGGAGAGGAGCATTCGGTTTGCTTGGTGTTCGTGGAGCTTGTGCGCGCATCGTCTAGGAGGAGGTGCATCTTGTTGCAAGGATTTGTTGCGTTTGTGTTTGTTTCTCTCCACACAAGGTGGGTAACCTTTCATATTTCTAATATAAGGATCCATGCTAGATTTAACTATCAAAACGATGCATGAAAAATATTAATAAGAACACACTTTAATTCAGAAGTTAGTTTATGAATTGATTGAAATGTTGTGATTAACTTGTATGTGGTTCTAGTATTAATTTGAGTTGTGGGCTAATTCTCCCTATTTTCTAATTAGGAATATGCTAGTATTTTATTGAACCATGAAGTATGAAAATGATTAATAAGCATGCTCATTAAATTTGGAAAATGACCCCTAATTCATTGAATTGTTGACATGGAATTAGTATGTAGTTCTATTGTTAAAATTATAAGTTGCATGTGTAATTGATTATGATTATAAATTGATGGAAGAAAATACATTTATTACCATCACAAATTATATGTAAAAGTTAGTACTTTGTTAATGCTAATGTATGTTTTAAAGAGATCTTTGAGTTATTGTGGGAATGGATAAATTAAAAAAAAAATATAGATGTGTGTAGGGGTGGCGAACGGGTCGAACGGGCCGGGCCGGGTCCAATCCGTGCGGGTTGGCACGCTCGAGTATGCGGGCCGGGCCGGGTTGGCCTCTTATGCGGGCCGGGCCGGGCCGGGTCAATTTCCCATTGGGTGGCCCGCCCAACCCGTGAACCCTTTAGGGCTCAACCCGGGTTGGGCCGGGTCGACCCGCGGGTTGGCCCGTTTAATAAAATATATATTTTAATTTTTTTTTGGTAGCTTAAATTGAACTAATAATAATAATAATTTTATAAATGATGTATACAATATCTATACTATTATTAAGCAAAGCCCTATTTTAGTGGTTTTTTACTATCATGCCCTCACATACCCAACACATCTAAAAAATAATGTAAGGTTAAATCTGTCAAATTTTATTCCTGAACCATACACAAAAGAAGGTCATAACCGTAATTCTCACCCAAATTAAACCCTATCAAATAAACAACCCCCTCCCGTCCATTCCTCTCCCTCTCTCTCAAAATTCCCACCGCCTCTCTTTCCTCTCATCCTCCCCGTCAATTCCTCTTGCTCCCGCTCCGCACTGCGATGACGAAGACGAAGGTCATCCTTTCATCTCCATCGATTCCCTTCATGGCTTACTGTAAAGCTCAACTCCCGCTCCGCTAATGGCGGTATAGATCCACCCTCTCTTTCTTCATTTTTTTTTGTTTTTCATTTTCAAACGATAACTTTTGGATCTGAACTTTTTCCGTTTTGCTGATCCGCCTCTCTCTCCCCTCATCCTCCCCGTCGATTCCTCTTGCTCCCGCTCCGCACTGCGAAGACGAAGACGAAGACAAAGGTCATCCCTTCCTCTCCATCGATTCCCTTCATAGCTTAGTGTGAAGCTCAACTCCCGCTCCGCTAATGGCGGTATAGATCCACCCTCTCTTTCTTCATCTTTTTTTTTGTTTTTCATTTTCAAACGATAACTTTTGGATCTGAACTTTTTTCGTTTTGCTGATCGGTGAATGGTTTTGTATGCAGAGGCTTTTCAAAGATGAGGCGACCGAGGAGAAGGGAGAACGAGCCCGAATGGTAAAGACCCTAATCTGCAATTATTCGAGTTAGGAATTATATAAGCCCAATTAACTGATCATCCATAAGCTGAGTTCACCCAGATAATAGTTAGTGCATTTTTGATTTCGCATTTGATATACCTAACTTACTGCTAAGATGGTTTTCACCCAATTAATGTTCTTTTTTTTCCTTGGCTTTGCCACCATCATTGGTCCTGCGCTTACAGGCCCTCATCTTTTGACTCTTTGGTTATGGATGTCAGTGCGGGTCTTGGAGACTGTCGAGGCTCACTGTGGGTACCACTTCCCTTGGAGTCCCTCAAATTTCTTGCCTTTGTATGGAGGGTGAGAGTCAGCAGTCCTTTGTGTTCTTTTTATTGGTGATCATCTGGTGTGTTCATAATTTACATCTGATTGTTTGTCTTGGTATAGCTGAATTTCATGACTTTCATCACCGAGTGCTTTTTACCAGGTCTGGAAATTATGCGCCAACTTTTATGTACATGGACTGGTGAGGATTGTGCTCTTTTGAATATATTTAATTCTCAAAACTGAATCTCAGCAGAATCTCAAAGCTGAGTTCTGTTTCCAAATTTGGTGGAATTAGCTTGGTTTACTCACTTAATTGAACTAAATTGTTATCCTTTTAAATTGAGCTGCTTTCTATTGTAACTTTTTATAATTTAAGAAGTTACTGAGATGGGTTGTAGATTTTGTTTCAGAAGTGGGGAATTATTAATGTCTATATTTTATAGTAGTTCTATTGCAATTGAGTAATATATTTTGCTTTACATCTCATTTATTACCCTGAGAAAGATAAATCTCATTCATTAACTCACATTACATAATTTGCGAATCGAGTTACTACATGTGAGTCAAGATATGGACTTAACCGATGTGCTCATACAAGACTTAACCGACAACTATTGTGCTCATACAAGACTTTACTTAGGGACTTGCTATAATAGGATTCCACTGAGATAGCCTTAATAAAACCTGAGCAAAGACTAAGCAAAGGTCCATTCTCTTTTATTCAAGCACCTCATAGTTACTAGAGAACAATGATTTTTGGCCTTTTAGACCTGATGACTGTCCATGTTACCTCATTGTTATTAGTGTAGTGGAGGGATCTTTCATCTGGTATCAGGTTATCCAAGTTCGAATTCCACTAAGCAGGCTTTACTTTTTTGTGGAATTTAAAAATTAGTTGTTAAACCGTTGTGCTCATACAAGAAAAAATTAGGTCAGTATCCCTAAAAATGCACTGGACCCAACAAGTTTTTACTCAAATGCATCGCTTAAAAGTGCTTTCGAAACTCCATCAAGTGTTTTTCAGTTCATCATTAGCAAATAGCCTTTGTCACTCGGCTTATTGCATTTACCTCTTTCATGCTATTGATTTAGGACTTACTAGCTATTAACTAACATTCAAACTTTGTGCAGGTTTCACCTGGATTGAACTCCGTGTTTGGCCAAGACGCTGCGGTGATCAATGTGAAGGAGAAGCACTGCTGGAGTTAACCTGATTGGCCATTAATAAATAAAATTACCTTTAGTATTTTTTTGTTTGTTAGTCTACTGTAAGTTGTTTGGCCAAGACGATGCGGTGATCAATGTGAAGGAGAAGCACTGCTGGAGTTAACCTGATTGGCCATAGTGTAAGTGCTATTACCTTTAGCAATTTTTTGTTTGTTAGTCTACTGTAAGTTGAATGTTGTATAGCTGCTATGTGCTGTTAGATATCATTACATGGTCTAACATAAGAAATTAGCACTCATTTTTTGTGGACTGAATTTGGTCTCCTATTTTCTATATCCTTTTATGAATTTTATTCTTCATTTTTATTATTACAGTGATAAGTAACTCTATTTCCTTTTAATTTCCACTTTGCATAGAGTTAAAATGGCAGGTTAAGACATGCATTCAGATATGTTTCATTTTGCAGTATACATTGATGAAGGATCCTGTCATTTTACCGTCGTCGAGAATATCAGTTGACCGAGCAGTCATCCAAAGATATCTCCTTAGTGATAGTGTATTATTCTTTTCCGTTATTTCTCTCTTTAATTTTTTGGAAGTTTTTGTTATTTCCCCCCATTTCTTTTGTTCAGAGCTAATTTATCTAATTTTTGTCCTGTTAATGACTCTGTTCAATGTTACTGCAGACTGATCCTTTCAACCGATCACATCTTACTAAAGACATGCTGATACCTGATGTAGAGCTCAAGGCAAAAATTGAGGACTTCATCAAATCTCAAGGTTTGAAGCAGCAGGCCCAACCTAACTCCGCCGAAGAAGTTACCTCCATGGTTACTTAACCCAGTGAATTTTTATTTTTATTTTTATTTTTGGCAAGAAGTAGCCCTTCAGGCTATGATATATATTCAGTGATGAACAATTCTCAGTAATTCACAGTGTTCATCACGAGTTAGTAATTAGTAATTCACAGCATGAGGCAATCCATAAATTAGTGAAATGAACAATACCACATGATCATTAAACAATTGATGTGTGCATCTAGGTATGTTCTAAATAAAGCAAATATACTTACATAACATTGTGCTCCATGGTTCACAGAAGAACACAATGTTCAGTTTTTTTTAGCATCTGAAGCCATACCTGTGATGGAAAATTCTCACTTATTTGTATAGATACTCTCTTAGAAGAACGAAGCATGCACCCATCCATTGATTTCTACTTGAACTATTTTCTATACTAGCAATTTGAAAAACTCCCAGACAGTTTCAAATGATGCTTAGTTTAGCTATCACTGAGTGAAATAAGCTGATCCACTACGTTTTTATATGAATTTGTTCTGTTGATTATGTTGCTTAGTTCTGTTTCCAAATTTGGTGGAATTAGCTTGGTTTACTCACTTAATTGAACTAAATTGTTATCCTTTTAAATTGTTATCCTTTCAATCAGAACATTGGGTGCTACATTTTGGAAACTTGACGTGTTTACTTTAATCTTTAAAAATTAACACGTTTAAATCAGAGTGTTTACTTTAATCTTTAAAAAATTAATTCGTGCATCGCACGTGCATTATACTAGTTACAATTATACAAACAACCATATTTTTGTTTGATGAATATTACATTTCTTAAAAAATATTAATACTAAGTAATACTACTTATAAGTATTTGTACTACAATTCTTCAAATATCCCCAAAATTTGGTTAATTATAATACTACGTATGTAATTCAGTAATAATACTAATAAGTAATAATACTACAATTCTTCAAATTGAATCAAATATCCCCAAATGATGTTTAATTATAATACTAAGTAAGTAATAATACTAATAAACAAAAAAAACCGTAATAATAATAATAAGATTGAAAGAGTGAAATTGACAACAAATTTTGAAATTTTATTCATATGAATTTAAGTGATACAATTTGAACAATTTATAACGAAATGAAGAATTCAATTCACAAATAAGTTTTATACAATAACATATTTCTTATGTACAATTTTAATTGACTACAATTTTTCTAATTTAACATAAGATGAAAAGCTATTGTTGTTGTTGTTGTTGTTGTTGTAGTTGTTCTTCGGGCGAGTTGCTCCCACTTGTAGAACTTGATAGTGCTTTCCCTTGCGTCCTATCTTCAGCATTCAGCCAGTCTTCTGTGCAAACGAGCATCTCCAACGACTCGGGCTTCAACCAATTTCTGTAATCAGATAGAACCCTGCCACTCATAGAAAATGCACTCTCAGAGGCAACTGTAGAGACAGGAGGAGTTAGCAAATCTTTAGCCATAATAGACAGAATACTAAAAGTGTGTTCATGTTCTTTCCACCATTGTAAAATATCTAGTGGGGAAAGAGTAGGCTCAGTATCCTGTTGGTTATACCAATTTAATTCATTTGGTTGATTAGTCCTAGGTTTTTTAGATTGAATTTGTTCAAGTAGACTAAATGTTCTATCACCAATTCTACTTTTACCCTTACCTTTAGAACTGCCAGAAGAAGAACTAACTACAGAAGTTGTACTACTAGAAGCAAAACATCTATCATAATAATCATACAAGTTATTTAATGTAGATTCAAACTGAACTAAAAAAGTAGCGCAATCAATTGTTAATTCTACATTGTTATCCAAATATGCAAAAAACATTTCTATCAAATTCTTCGTACCTTCTAATTTGATACGAGGATCCATAACAGTAGCAACACAAATCAACATAGGAGGAGGAAAATAATATTTCAAAAATTTTTGAAATGCAGGTATTACAATGTCACTAATATAGGGATCATTTAACATTTCGTTAAATATTTGCATCATGCTAACTAATTCAATAAAAATGCTACTAGAAGTAGATTCATATGTTTTTGAAAACTTTAAAGTTGCGGTTTTAAAAGGTTATAAAAATTTCAACAAAGCTTCGGCAAAATACCAATCATTGGGAGTCATTTCAAAATTGTGCATATTTTTTGCGATACAAAAATTATTTACAACTGCTTTATAATCGGTGACAACATTCAATAAATCAAAAGTAGAATTCCATCGGTGTCTAACATCCTTTGAAAATTTTCTAAAAGGAACATTTCTAACCCTACACCAAGCTTTCAATTCTTGTAAAATGCTTGGACTTAATGCAATGAAATGTACACAATTTCTGATTTTAACTATATATGGATCAGCTATTCTTAATGCATCTTGAACACATAAATTTATAATATGACATGCACATCTAACATGAAAAATATTGTCAGATGGAGGGTTTAATACAGATTTTAAAGTAGTAATTGCTATATTGTTGTTAGATGCATTATCAAAACTAATAGCCATAATTTTATCGGGAATATGAAAAACATCACAAATTTCTATAATACGGTTTGCTATTTCAGCGCCACTATGGGGATACGGCAACGACGCAAGTGATATGATTCTTTTTTGAAGAATCCAATCATTGTCGATCCAATGACAGGTTATTCCCATCGTTGGAATATTGTTGACACCCGTCCAACAATCCGAAGTTAAACTAACCCTACAAGTTAAACTCCATAAAATTACAATCAACGCGTCCTTCATTTCAACATACATTTTAAAACAATCCGATTTGCAAGTATTTCTTGGAATTCTTTTAAAATGAGGGTTTAAGGCCGTTTGATTAAAATTTTCCAAGTTCCTACTCTCGGGATAGGAAAATGGCAAATCTTCCTTAATGACTAATCGGGCCATTTCCAGACGAACGAGTTCGGGATCATAAGGGTGGCTATCTACTTGACCGGTCCTAGGGTTAATTTTTTGTTGGCCTTGTATTTGATCAAGAAGTTCTTTGTGATTATGTTGCATGTGTCTACTAATTGTACCGGTGCCGTCACCCCTCTTGAATTTGTATGTTTTGCTACATGTTTTACACACTTTCAAACCTACACCCGGAATATGTTCGTCCGGGATATACTCATAAAATTTGTGCCAATCGCTAGTTTCTCCTCTACTTTTCCTACTACTACGGGGTTGTGTGGTTTCGGGTTGTTGTTGTTGTTCTTCTTCTTCTAATTGAATGTCACCTACAACATCCATGTCGTGTGTACCCCATTGTTCCATAGTAGGATCAATGTAATCTTGGGCGGGCTCACTAATTGGGACAATTGGTGGCCTACGTGAAGAGGAGGAGGAATCTTGTCCGCTACGACCGCTACCGCGTGATCTAGACATAATGTGGTAATGCGCTCAAAATATGTAAAAAAAATTCTACAATGTAGGAGCGGACCGAGCTGTGAATTATACAAAAAAAATCTAAAAAACAAGAGGGTTGAGATAGAGAAGTTCAAAAAACAAACAATAATTTTAACTACAATGCAAAAAAAAATTTAACAAGAGAGGTAGAGAAATTTTGATACCGTTCACCGTAGAATACGCGTATGTAAAAAAAAACTGTGAAAATAAGAAGAAAAGCTAAAAGATGGAGGAGTGCTTTGCCGATTCCGCAATTAAAGAGTTGAGAAGAGGTTGAGAGTTGAAGAGAGTTGAAGACGTTGAATTTTGTTTCCGATACGACCGAAATTTGATCGTGTATATGCCTCCTTGTACAATTATTTGATGAACACTACAATTGTTCAAAAATTTCTTTAAAATGATGTATAATAGTAGAGAGAGTAAGAGAGTGAGGTGTATTTTTTTTTTGAGAATTTTAGGGGATATTTATAGGTGAATTAGTGGGAAAAAACAAAAAAAAAATAAAAAAAAAAGAAACGGTCGGCAGCAGCAACGGCTCTAAGAGCCGTTTGCTGCCCCAACGGTACAGACCCGGGTTCAAACCCGCGTGTGTCGACCCGTTTGACCCGCGTGTCGAACGGTCGGCCCGTCACGGGTCGAACGTTCGACCCGTACGGGCCGAGCGGGTTGACACACGCGGGTCGACCCGCGGGTTAGCGGGTTTAATTCGCGGTTTAAACGGGTTCGTGGGCCGGGTTTCGCGAATTCGATTCGCGTAAATTGCAACCCGGGTCGACCCGAACCCGTGAATCTCTTAAGCGGGCCGGGTTCGTGGGCCGGGTCGCGGGTGGGTCGGCGGTTGACCCGGCCCAGTTGCCACCCCTAGATGTGTATGTTGAATAAAAGATTAATAACAGTAAATTAATATAAGAAAATTGTGAATAAAAAGATTAGAAGGCCAATTGTTAAGCAATGTCAAAAAAATGAGAAGTGTAGTAGCTAGTTGTAATGAATAATTCATTGATTTGTGTGAAAAATATATTTTTATTAGTACAAAAATTATTTAAATCATACTAATATGAAAATCATGTGAAGGGAAGTCAATCTGGAATTTTTCAGTAACTTCTACAAAAGCAATATGAAACAAAGATTGATTGAACATCAAGATGTTTTTAACAACAGTGGCAATTGATTTCAAAAGGGTTTTTAAATGGTACTGTGACAACCTGAGCATATGGCTCAAGTGGTCACTGTGTGCAGCTGTGTTCTCTTGGGTGACTGGTTTGAACCCCTGCGGCATACAATTGTTTTCATCTTTTTTTTAAAACATGAGAATCAGTGACAGAGAGTATTCAATACTCTCTGTTTTCTCTTCTAATCGCTAGCACGAACCGGCCTAGCAGTCTGTGCTGTTGGCTGTGTTCTCTGGGGTGCGGGTTCGAATCTTGCTATCGGCAAGATTGAAAAAAAAATTATTTTTTGGGTTTTTAAGTGTCCAAAAAATGTGAAAAAAATATGGTTATTCTCCTAAAAATGTAAGGGACTTTCAAAAAATGGTTTGGGGATTATTTGAATGAAATTAACTATGATTTGAAGTTAAAATACATATATAGAAATATGATTCTATATGTTTATTGATGTGAAATTATAACTCAAAGGTATAAGTGAAATGAAGGACTAGAAATTGATTTGGCAAAAAGAAACTTGGTTGTGTGACTTAATGCAATTTATTTCTCATTTGTGGAACAATATGAAGTATGCATATTTGGTAATAAAGTGGAATTTGATTCGTTGTGATAATTGATAAAGTGCATGAAATTCATGTACAGTTATGGACTTGTGAACAAATTATGAATCATGAATTGAAAAGAGAATATACATGTGAGTATGAGAACTCAACATGGAGAATTTATGAGTTGAAGATTGTGAAATGAAAATTGAAATATAGTAGCTAAGTCTCCCCCGGCAGTGAGAAATGAAATGAAATGAAATGGAATTAGACCAAGGTTGGTCATGTTGAAATGAACGAATAAGTCCGGTTAGTGGAGAGGCTAACTCTAGAGATTTAATTTTTGTACATGATTTTTGATAAAACTAAGGATTAGTACATAGTGGAGACGTAATGAAAGTAGAAGAAAAACATGAGTATGGGGGCCATTGGATAGCGATGTGAGAGCGATCCACAGGCTGCCTGCTTGATGCATCAAGACATGGCGTGGGCGCTACTCCAGAATTATCGTCCCGGTGGCGACGCTCGTGGGATGTTCGAGTGGCTATGGGTGGTGCCATTGTTCCATGGCGGAGGTTGAATTGTCCATAGGTTGCCTGCTCGATGGTCTCCACTAACCGGACTTATTCGTTCATTTCAACATAGTGGAGATTTAATTTTTGTTCATGATTTTTGATAAAACTAAGGATTAGTACATAGTGGAGACGTGATGAAAGTAGAAGAAAAACATGAGTATGGGGGCCATTGGATAGCGGTGTAAGAACGATCCACAGGCTGCCTGCTTGATGCGTCAAGACATGGCGTGGGCGCTACTCCAGAATTATCGTCCCGGTGGCGACGCTCGGGATGTTTGAGTGGCAATGGGTGGTGCCATTGTTCCATGGCGGAGGCTGAATTGTCCATAGGTTGCCTGCTCGATGCGTCGTGTCAGTGCGTGGGATTCCCCTCCAGGCTGCCTGGACATGGGCTCATAGATCATAGGACATCTAAGACACTGCCATAATTACAGTAGTAGATTAAGACATAACGAGGGATTGAACCCTACAAAGATGAAGAACGAATAAGGGCTTGCCCTCGGACCTGTATGGGATGCATAGAATCCGAACAAGTGCGCATTAGTGTCATGTAATATAAACAAATGCATTAAGGACTAAGTGCACAATCACAACACGACATCAATAGGGTAGTCCCTTTAGTTTGAAATGTGACAAGTTTGTGTTTGCTAAATATGGAAAGGTGAGTTATACTATTTCCGGCATAGAGAGGATGGTCGTGTATAATGTTCGTCGGTTGAATAAACTGACGTACCCACAGTCTTATATGCAGGTAAATGGCTTGCTAAAGGTTAAAGAGGAATGGACGCTTAAAGATTATACCATGTTGTTGTACATTTATTTAATTGTTGTAAATTTTACTTCCGCTGTGCAGATATAAAAGTGTAATATTGATGTAAGCTCTGATGTAAAGTGAAAAGTTTAAATTTCCCTGTAAAATTATACTAAAGAAAGTGAAAAGATCCTGTAGAACATCTCGAATTCAGTGTATTTGGGATTCGGGGCGTTACAGAGTGGTATCAGAGCCACGCTTTCTACGCTTTCCACACTTGTACAAATTTATAGGGAACGACACCCTAGATGTGGACATTAGAGTGTGTGTTTGAGTCTAGAGATTTAAATGTAAGTGACTTACATTTGTGTTGCTCTAAGATTTATGCTTCTTCCCCTCTATTTCTAAGATGGCTGATCACTTCGACCCTGCTGGAGATGACGACTGGCATATCATTGAGGAAGAGTACCATCCTGGACAAGCTGATTCCGAGGACGAGTACTACCCTGGACAAGCAGATTCTGACGATGAAGAATGGCCTGAATCCCGAGAGATCACCCCACCTCCGGATTCATCTGATGACTCTTCTTCTGACGAAGAAGAAGAACCAGTTCCAAGTGGTCTTGTGACTTCTCTTCAGAGGCAGGTAGAGACACTGCGAGAGAGAGTCGGATTGTTGGAGGCTCAGCTGGCAAAACGGAAGGACGACTTTTCAGTTCTCAGTCACCGGATATGGGAACTTGAAAAGAGGAAGAACCTGACTGATGTGCTGAAGGATGAAGTTGATGAACTACGGGAAGAACTTCGAGCAGCGAAGAGGACCCGTAGGAGTTAGACTGTCTTAGCTTCTTTTATTTTCCATTCTGATGTCAAAAATGTTTTCAATTCGAATGTATAAAGTTTGGAATTCAATGAAATGGAAATATTGACTTGAAAGTTCATGTCTTATACTTCGAATTCAATGGATCTTTTACATCAGAATATGGAATGAAAGCTGTTGTATTGTTCGATACTGGATCCTCTCATACATTTGTGTCTCCAAAATTTGCTAAAGTGTTGGGAGTTGAACCGAAGATTTTTCCAGGAAGATCTTAGCAGTAGCTACTCCGTCAGGGGAAACTTTAACTGCTAATCGGTATTATGCTGATTGCGAGATTGTGATTGGGGATAGAATCTTTGGTATTGATATGATCGAGCTGACTATCTTGGGAGTCGATGTTATCATTGGCATTGATTGGATGTCGGTGTACAGTGCAAGCATCGAGTGTAAGACCAAGACGGTAACAGTGAAGGCTCCAGGTGGACCTGAAGTCACTTTCCAAGGGAAGCAGAAATGTTCTAAGCTGGTGGCAACTATCCGCAAGGAAGAGACTCCTGTGGAAGTGCAAGGGATTCCTGTGGTTGGGGACTATCGACTGTGTTCTTGGATGATTTTCTTGGGTTACCCCCACATCGTGATGTAGAGTTCAGCATCACTGTTCAACCGGAAAGTGCACCCATTTCTAAGGCACCGTATAGGATGGCTCCAGTGGAACAGGATGAGGTGAAACGGCAGATTGAGGAACTGTTGGAGAAATGCTTTATTCAACCTAGTGCGTCACTTTGGGGAGCACCAGTGCTTTTGGTAAAGAAGAAGGATGGATCGATGAGGATGTGTATCGATTACCGAGAGCTGAATAAGGTCACTGTTCAGAATAAGTATCCTATTCCTCGAATTGATGATTTGTTCGATCGTCTACAAGGAGCAGCTGTTTTCTCCAGAATAGATCTTCGATCAGGATATCACCAAGTTCGAGTGAAAGCTGAAGATGTGCACAAAACTGCATTTAGAACTCGACATGGGCATTACGAATTCTTAGTTATGCCATTTGGAGTGACGAATGCACCCGCAATCTTCATGGACTTGATGAACAGAGTTCTGAGGCCGTTCATTGATTCTTTCGTCGTGGTGTTTATCGACGATATTCTCGTGTACTCCAAGTCAGAGGAGGAGCACACCGAGCATCTGGCAGCAGTGTTGAAGAAGCTGGAAGAGCAGAAGTTGTATGCCAAGTTATCCAAGTGTGATTTCTGGAAATCTGAAGTGGCATTCCTAGGGCACATCCTTTCTAAGGAGGGAGTGGCAACTGACCCTCAGAAGATAGAGGCAGTGAGAGATTGGGCAAGGCCTACTACAGTGAAGGAAGTCAGAAGTTTTCTTGGGATGACTGGATACTACAGGAGATTCATTCAAGGTTATGCTCAGATAGCCGTGCCGCAACTGGACTGACCAAGAAGAATGTGAGCTTCAAGTGGACTGAGCAATGTGAGGCGAGCTTTCAGGAGTTGAAAGAGAAACTGACTACTGCACCTATCCTGGCTTTGCCTGGAGCAGGTGTTGAGTATGATGTTTATAGCGATGCTTCACATCGTGGGCTTGGTTGTGTCTTAATGCAAGAGGGAAGAGTAATCGCTTATGGGTCTAGGCAACTACGACCACATGAGAAGAATTACCCGACTCATGATCTGGAGTTGGCTGCGATTATCTTTGCCCTGAAGCAATGGAGGTGATGAACACAATATTATTCACATTTAGGAGCAATAATCTTAATGCAATTAGATATTTAAAAGTTCTATATGTGGTATTTAACTCTTATTTTCTCTTTTCCATAGGAAACAGCCTATAATAGCAAAACGAAGCAGATTCAGGATTTTAAGGATGAACTCAGAATATTACAAAGCATCAGTCGACTGATTCTTCCACACAGGCGACTGAATAGAGAAATCAAGTTTACGCAGAAGTCTCGACACAGTCGACTTACTCCAATACCAGTCGACTGGTAGGCGGCAGAGTTAACAGATAAGATATTTGAAGATTCGTCCAAATCTAAATCCAAATCAGAGCAGAAAAGGAAGAAAAGAAGAAGAGAGAAAGAAATAAAACGCAGATCATATAAGAAAGGAAAGAAATAAAATAAAAGAAGAGGACCTTTCTGCAAAAGAGTGCAAACCCTAATTCTCTTCTCTTGTTCTATAAATACCAACCAAGAAAGAAGCGGCAAGGAGGATCTATCTCTCGGATTATCTCAAGAGCGGCCAGGAAGGCCATCGACAGCAGCATCAAAGGAGGAGAACAAGTCGACTGCTGATTGGGCTGAAGCGCAACATCATACAAATCAGCGTTCTTCTGTTCTTTCTCTTTAGCTTTTATTTCTATTGTAGTCATGAACTCTATTATATTAATCAATAAAAGTTGTATTATGTGCAACTAACTTTCATAGTTGGGTAGATTGAAACCTTAGTTATGTAATGCTTATATTTTTCTAAATGCTACTCTATTATTTATTGATTAAACCTGAGAGTATTGGTATAGATTTATAATGCTCGAACTTGTTCAGATGTTCTAAGAGCAGTCGACTGATGTGACAGTAAGTCGACTGCATTACAGAACCTGAGTTTATCAAGTCTGTATAGTATAGATCTGAATCTGTTAAATGAGCATATTGAGACGACCCGTATCTCGTGTTCATATTTTGTAACAAGGGAATCTTTAGGGGTTCTTGGTTTAATCAACTTGAGGGATGTAGATCTGATACCAATTTCTAGAACTTCAAGTGTTTGTTCGTTTCCATTGTTCCTATGCTTTCTTTGAGTGCAACTTAGTAGATACCATGCTAAATACTTAAGGGAAGAAACGAATTAGAGTAGATACCATGCCTAATTCTTGGCCTAGGGAAACATTAACTTTAAGGAGTAGATACCATGCCCTTAAGGAGAACAAACATGAGTAATGGATGTAGTATGTGACTTAGCATTACTGACTATTGGTGGAGATCAAAACCCAACTACTTTAATTGACATTTGTGACTCAATTTGTGATGCTATTTATTTATGTTTTTATCCTTCATTTCTTTTAGACTTTCAGAACGACACTTCAATATTCTTATTTTTTTTTATTGATTAGTAAGTTAGAATCTACAATCTCTGTGGGATCGACCCTTGCTCGTCACTACGCTTCTCCAAACGATTCGTACACTTGCGAGGTTTTTAATTTGTGTCTAGTTTATCTATTTATTTTGGTATCTAGATTGCACAACAGGAGGCACTACGTGTACGGTGAGAAGTTGAACATGTACACGGACCACAAGAGCTTGAAGTATATATATCAGCAGAGGGATCTGAATCTGAGGCAGCGAAGATGATTGGAAGTGCTTGAGGATATGTGACCTGAGATCAAGTATCATCCTGGGAAGGCTAATGTTGTTGCTGATGCACTTAGTCGCAAGAGCAGTCTAGCCTGTTTGATTACAACTCAGAGGCATCTGGTTGAGGAATTGGATCGAGCAGGTATTGATGTTGTCTTGCAAGGATTGGGAACATCTTTGGCTCAGTTGAGGCTTCAGCCTACTCTGAATACAAGGATCATTGCAAGTCAGGAAGTTGATGCTGATATTTTGGAGATGAAGGAGCAGGTTAGTGCTGGCAGGTTGCCCGGATTTCAAATCAGGGATGGAGTGCTGTGGTTCGGAGATAGACTGTGCGTTCCAAATCAGGTGGACCTGAAAGAGAGTATTCTTCAGGAGGCGCATGCGACTCTTTTGTCGATACATCCTGGGAGTACTAAGATGTACAAAGACATCAAATAGCATTTCTGGTGGTCAGGTTTGAAGCGGGATGTGGCTAAATTTGTTGCGAAGTGTGAGGTTTGTCAGCAAGTCAAAGTCGAAAATCAGAGACCCGGAGGTCTATTACAACCGTTACCTATTCCGGAATGGAAGTGGGATAACATCAGTATGGATTTCATCACGGGATTGCCTAAGAGTTCTAAAGGCAATAATGCGATTTGGGTTATAGTCGATCGACTAACCAAGTCCGCTCACTTTTTGGCGATGAAACTCATGGCTTCGATGGACAAGTTGGCTGAGATGTATGTTGGTGAGATTGTCCGACTTCATGGTGTTCCTTCAACTATTGTGTCTGATCGAGATGCGCGGTTTACTTCGCATTTCTGGAGGAGTCTTCAGACAGCTTTGGGGACCAAGACAGATTTCAGCACTGCTTTTCATCCGCAAACCGATGGGCAGACCGAGAGAGTCAACCGTATTCTTGAGGATATGCTTCGGTGTTGTATACTAGACTTTGGAGGCAGTTGGGAAAGGCATTTACCTTTGGTAGAGTTTGCCTACAACAACAGTTTTCAGACCAGTATCGGGATGGCGCCGTACGAAGCATTGTATGGCAGGAAGTGCAGGACACCTGTTTGTTGGTTTGAAGTTGGGGAGTGTCAGTTGTTTGGTCCTGAGCTTGTACAGCAAACCTCTGAAAAGATTGTTCTGATCAGGAAGAGGTTGGTAGCAGCTCAGAGCAGGCAGAAAAGCTATGCAGACAACCAGAGAAGGGACCTTGAGTTTGAGGTTGGTGACTTCGTCTTTCTGAAGGTATCGCCCAGTAAAGGTGTGGTTCGGTTTGGCAAAGGCGGAAAGTTAGCCCCGAGGTTTATAGGCCCGTATAAGATATTGAAAAGGATCGGGAAAATTGCTTACCGGCTTGAATTACCGGAAGAGTTATCTCAGGTGCATAATGTCTTTCATGTGTCTATGCTGAGAGGTTATATTCCAGACCCGAGTCATCATTTGCCTGAAGTGCCGGAATGTTTGCAGTTAGACCTAAATTGCATCGAGTCTCCTGTCGAGATTGTTGATCGTCGAGAGAAAGTCTTGAGGAATAAGACGATACCGATGGTCAAGGTAGTCTGGAGAAACCATTTGGCTGAGGAGGCTACTTGGGAGTCTGAGGAGAGGATGTTGAAGGACTATCCTGAGCTTTTTGCTTAATCTGTATTTTTCTTTGTATCTTTTGTTCTTGTTTGAGTGTTGTATATTTTTTATTTTGTTTTCCTCGCTCTTGATTGTAGTTCCGGGGACGGAACTATTCTAAGGAGGGAGTGTTGTAATACCCTGATTTTTCAATTAATGAAAAGTTATTTTATTTTGCACGTAGTGTGCACGTGCAATATTTTGATTGAATTAAATTTTATAATTATTTTATTGTGATATATGTTTTCAAACAAATTTTTACACAAAAGCCTTTTTCTTTAAATAAATAGAAAGCCTTATTTTAAAGCCTTTTCTTAAAAGCCCAAAATGTGATTTATTTATTTTATTTAAAATAAATATTTTGGCCCAAAACTAAAGCCCATGGATTAATCTATTTTTATTTAAACTTGTCATGTAGAAGACTATTTTAATACTATTTTATTTTTGTACAAAATTAAAATGTACAATTTTGGTCCTACTTGCATGCACGTGCACTACACGTACACGTGCAATGCACACTTCTCCATGGGGGCCGGGATTGCTTCTTTTTGGAGGGAGATTCAAAAAGTTGAGTGGTGATCATGGAGGTGGTTGTATAGTTGTGGGTAGTTTTTATAACTCCTACTCTAATCTTGGCCCTCCATCCTACAACCAACTAGTCAATCCTTGCCATCCATTTCACTTGATTTCTAGTATAAATACCCCCTCCCATGGCTATATTCATATGCAAATTATATCTTCCCAAACCTATAGTCTAATTTAGTAATAGTTGTGAGTTAAAAAGATTGAGAGATTGTGTGGGATTGCTTGCATTTTTCCAAGGAGAAGGAGGCCGGCATCATTCCAAGGAGAGAAGCATTCGGTTTGCTTGGTGTTCGTGGAGCTTGTGCGCGCATCGTCTAAGAGGAGGTGCATCTTGTTGCAAGGATTTGTTGCGTTTGTGTTTGTTTCTCTCCACACAAGGTGGGTAACCTTTCATATTTCTAATATAGGGATCCATGCTAGATTTAACTATCAAAACGATGCATGAAAAATATTAATAAGAACACACTTTAATTGAGAAGTTAGTTTATGAATTGATTGAAATGTTGTGATTAACTTGTATGTGGTTCTAGTATTAATTTGAGTTGTGGGCTAATTCTCCCTATTTTCTAATTAGGAATATGCTAGTATTTTATTGAACCATGAAGTATGAAAATGATTAATAAGCATGCTCATTAAATTTGGAAAATGACCCCTAATTGATTGAATTGTTGACATGGAATTAGTATGTAGTTCTATTGTTAAAATTATAAGTTGCATGTGTAATTGATTATGATTATAGATTGATGGAAGAAAATACATTTATTACCATCACAAATTATATGTAAAAGTTAGTACTTTGTTAATGCTAATGTATGTTTTAAAGAGATCTTTGAGTTATTGTGGGAATGGATAAATTCAAAAAACAAATATAGATGTGTATGTTGAATAAAAGATTAATAACAGTAAATTAATATAAGAAAATTGTGAATAAAAAGATTAGAAGGCCAATTGTTAAGCAATGTCAAAAAAATGAGAAGTGTAGTAGTTGTAATGAATAATTCATTGATTTGTGTTAAAAATATATTTTTATTAGTACAAAAATTATTTTAATCATACTGATATGAAAATCATGTGAAGGGAAGTCAATCTTGAATTTTTCAGTAACTTCTACAAAAGCAATATGAAACAAAGATTGATTGAACATCGAGATGTTTTTAACAACAGTGGCAATTGATTTCAAAAGGGTTTTTAAATGGTACTGTGACAACCTGAGCATATGGCTCAAGTGGTCACTGTGTGCGGCTGTGTTCTCTTGGGTGACTGGTTCGAACCCCTGCGGCATACAATTGTTTTCATCTTTTTTTTAAAACATGAGAATCAGTGACAGAGAGTAATAAATACTCTGTCTTCTCTTCTAATCGCTAGCACAAACCGGCCTAGCGGTCTGTGCTGTTGGCTGTGTTCTCTGGGGTGCGGGTTCGAATCTTGCTATCGGCAAGATTGAAAAAAAAATTATTTTTTGGGTTTTTAAGTGTCCAAAAAATATAAAAAAAATATGGTTATTCTCCTAAAAATGTAAGGGACTTTCTAAAAATGGTTTGGGGATTATTTGAATGAAATTAACTATGATTTGGAGTTAAAATACATATATAGAAATATGATTCTAAATGTTTATTGATGTGAAATTATAACTCAAAGGTATAAGTGAAATGAAGGACTAGAAATTGATTTGGCAAAAAGAAACTTGGTTGTGTGACTTAATGCAATTTATTTCTCATTTGTGGAACAATATGAAGTATGCATATTTGGTAATAAAGTGGAATTAGATTCGTTGTGATAATTGATAAAGTGCATGAAATTCATATACAGTTATGGACTTGTGAACAAATTATGAATCATGAATTGAAAAGAGAATATACATGTGAGTATGAGAACTCAACATGGAGAATTTATGAGTTGAAGATTGTGAAATGAAAATTGAAATATAGTAGCTAAGTCTCCCCCGGCATTGAGAAATGAAATGAAATGAAATGGAATTAGACCAAGGTTGGTCATGTTGAAATGAAAGAATAAGTCCGGTTAGTGGAGAGGCTAACTCTAGAGATTTAATTTTTGTTCATGATTTTTGATAAAACTAAGGATTAGTACATAGTGGAGACGTGATGAAAGTAGAAGAAAAATATGAGTATGGGGGCCATTGGATAGCGGTGTGAGAGCGATCCACAGGCTGCCTGCTTGATGCGTCAAGACATGGCGTGGGCGCTACTCCAGAATTATCGTCCCGGTGGCGACGCTCGTGGGATGTTCGAGTGGCTATGGGTGGTGCCATTGTTCCATGGCGGAGGCTGAATTGTCCATAGGTTGCCTGCTCGATGCGTCGTGTCAGTGCGTGGGATTCCCCTCCAGGCTGCCTGGACATGGGCTCATAGATCATAGGACATCTAAGACACTGCCATAATTACAGTAGTAGATTAAGACATAACGAGGGATTGAACCCTACAAAGATGAAGAACGAATAAGGACTTACCCTCGGACCTATGTAGTATGGGATGCTTAGAATCCGAACAAGTGCGCATTAGTGTCATGTAATATAAACAAATGCATTAAGAACTAAGTGCACAATCACAACACGACATCAATAGGGTAGTCCCTTTAGTTTGAAATGTGACAAGTTTGTGTTTGCTAAATATGGAAAGGTGAGTTATACTATTTCCGGCATAGAGAGGATGGCCGTATATAATGTTCGTCGGTTGAATAAACTGACGTACCCACAGTCTTATATGCAAGTAAATGGCTGGTTAAAGGTTAAAGAGGAATGGACGCTTAAAGATTATACCATGTTGTTGTACATTTATTTAATTGTTGTAAATTTTACTTCCGCTGTGCAAATATAAAAGTGTAATATTGATGTAAGCTCTGATGTAAAGTGAAAAGTTTAAATTTCCCTGTAAAATTATACTAAAGAAAGTGAAAAGATCCTGTAGAACATCTCGAATTCAGTGTATTTGGGATTCGGGGCGTTACATAGTGTCTTAGATTCCTTAGAGAAATCCTACGCCGTTTTGGAGGCTGTTGTCGGTGTGACCGAGGGTTGTTAGGGTGTTTGGAAGAAAGGCAGCGGCGATGGGTAGGAACGATGATGAGATTGCTAATAGGGAGAGGGGGAGTTGCGAGCTATAGCTGGAGTTTAAGGTTTCAGAGCACGAAATTGATGAGACTAGCGAGGATGAAACATATGGCATGAATTGGAAACCATAGATGAATGCTTGTTGAGTTTATGTCTCGATATTGAAGTTGGTAATTTATTGCAAGGACATAAATAAAGTTGGTGCCAAAAGGAAGGGGCAGGATAAAATTATGCACAAGAAAGGTTCATGGAAATCCACCGGTTACAGGATTAAATATTTCTAATATTTAATTCTGGATTTGGTGATTAGTGAATTCTGAATATGGATTGGTAAATTTGAAAAGAGCCCATATTTTGTCTTTGAACTTTTTGGGTTTACCTTGGGGTCCAATATTAGTCTTCAATTTTGAAATAAAAATTGAGAGTACAACATAGAGTACAACATAGGTTTTTCTAGATCTCTATAAAATAATTGTAATGGGCTTGATGAGAGGTAGTACTTTATCTGAGAGTTTTCCATTATAAATAGCAGAGTACTTTTTAGTGAGGCTTGAGAGATAGATAGGTTCTTGATAAGAATATTGTAACTCCTGTATCATCTCTAGTTGAATAATATCTCGGTTATTTCTCTTCCGAATTATCTTCACTAAACCAGGATAAATTTTGCATGCTTTGGAGTGGTCTACGTTGCTTGGTTGTTCATTGTGATCGGTTGTCGCCTGTCGCTCTAGTTTCTGCTTCGCCAAAATCTCATAACAACTGGTATCAGAGTAAGAGTTGCTCGAGTTCTTTGGTGAAGATGATTGTTGATTTCTTGAAGATCAATAGTAAGATCAACTTTAATATATGGATAATAGACGTATATGACATATTGCTTCAACAGGGCTTGCATTTTGCCGTAGAAGGAGATAAAAAAAAGCCAGATGTGGCAAAATATCAAAACAACATGAAGTAGGAGAAGTGGGATGAGACTTTTTTTAAATCATTTAGTTTAATCTAGTTGTCATTGGCGGACGAAGTCATGTGCAATTTCCTTGATGAGAAAAGCATGATGAGTTTGTGTGCAAGACTCATAACTAACTATTCAAGATTTTTGTTACTAAATTAGATGTATTGGAACAGAAAACTGTTTCATTTCTCAATGAAGGTACAATTCTTCATGATCATATAGTTGAATTTAATACGATTTTATTTGAGTTAAAGTCGATAAATGCACATGATCTTAGTAAAGAGCATAAAGCTTTCAACTTGATATATTCACTGCCAGATCCGTACTAGAATTTGATAACCAGCATGTTACACGAAAAAATCTGTCAAGGAGAAGCTTTCGATGGCCGGTGTGATCAAGGGCTTGAAGGAGGAAGATCTTAGGAATGATACTAAGAAATCATGTTCTACTTCTCTAAGATGCATGACGGTGGAGGGAACTTCAATGGGAAGAGAATGTGCGCGTAATGGTTGTTGGTGTATGCCCTAGAGGTAGTTGAGTATTGACTTTACTAGTTTTTATTGTATTATGACATTTATTTCATATATGAGGCATTTCATTTATTGTGTTGTTCACTGTGATTAAAGGAACATAATAAAGTCCTTAGAATAGTATGCTCAATATAGTGGGTATCAAGTGCATGACTTGATTGTGAGATCCTATTGATTAAAATCAAAATATTATTCTTAAATCTCCCTAGTCAATTATTATGGTAAATTAGGACAATAATAATACATAGAGATTAGTATGTGAGTAGACTGATGACCATATCTCACAGGTCATGGATATGAGATATCAAGTCTTCATATGAGTACATATTAGTGTAATAATGTACTGGACGGACCCACTATGAGAACGCTGCACTGATCGTTACGTGAGTATCATGAGCGATTCTCACAGTGACCATGGTGTATGTGGTCCTTTGACTTGAAGTCACTATGGTTCTCTACATGAGAAATTATATATTTTAATACTTTCAAACGTTTCCTGTAATAAGGTGTTATAAAGTCGGCTATTGGACATATTATGAATCATGCGGAGAGATGTGAGTGACTTAGAAAATATTTGTCTCTTTTACATAACAGGAGCGATATCTTTGGGCTCCTTGATTGAGTGAGACTGCAAAATGCATGACCATGCTCAAATGAGTCAATATGAGATATTAATCTCATTTGTTTTAGTATGTCTAGTCGGAAATCAAGAAACCAAGGATTGACTATACAAGGATGACACATTCCATGCCTTGTGGTCAATTTCGATATCTGGACAAAAGGACTAGACTACATGGTAACATTGATCACGAATAAGTTATGTCAAATCACTGATATTTTCGTTACTTGAGTAGTAGTGATGTATTGCTAGATACCGCTTACTGCTTGTAATATTAAGATATGATTTTAGTATTACTGTCAACGTAATGGGAACCTACAGGGTCACACACTTAGAATGGATCGAAATTGGGATTTAAATTCATGAGATGAATTTAATTAGGAATTCAAGTAAGACTTGGACTCATGATATTTGTTGGACATTTAATTAGATTAAATGGGCCGACTAAAGTTCAAAGGCCCACACACATATCTGACCCAGGTCAGATTGTTGGCCCAACAACCTCATTACTCTCTTAGGGTTGATTTTCTACACTTATATATATGATATGTATCTGTGGAAAGGTTAAGAAAAAAAATCCTAGCTGTCACAGAAAGTGAGAGAGAGATCATGAGGAACATCCCCTTCTCGCAGCTAGCACCGCGGTCTGAGGGACAGCCGCTTTCTTTCCATTCGTGTGGATATTGTAGAGGCACCACAATATTAAAGTGTTGTGATCGGCATACTGTGGAGACAGTAGGTCTATCGTTAAGGTAAAAAAGTTAACTCGTTTTATGGTCTTTAGCATGGATCCACGGCTGGGTTTCGGATTTTTTTATTCTATTGTGTATTTGCTCTGTGATACTTCGAAATCTAATAAGGGTGGGATCCGTTGCTACCATTGCAAAGAGAAAGGACATTACAATACTGATTCTCACAAGTTATTGAATCATAAGGGCGTTTAAAGTTCTAAAGATGTGGATTATGACTGGTTTCTTATTTCAGCTAGTTCTTCTTACATTTGTTCTGACAGGGATACATTTTCTACTTACAAGTCTACAATTTGTCATTCTGTAAGGGCGGAGACTGGTGAGAATTGCAACGTGTTGGGTGCAAGGACAGTTGAGTTTAAGATGCCAGATGAGAAAGGGAGAAGGTCATGCATGTTTCTTTGTTAAAACAGAACCTAATATCCTTGTAAACTCTGGAAAAATGCGACTACGGATACAAAACTCGAGGTAGAATTCTATTAGTTTGGTAATGTCATCCGAAGGTGATGAGGAGATGGATGCATGTTCAATACAACCTATACAAATTTTGTGTGAAAGGAAAATCTTTGTCACGTGTTTCTAAGCACACTGTTCCTAAAGTATATAGTTCGCAGCCACCGGAATCATTGAGGTGAGATCAAGACATTTGAATACCGTCAAGAGGTGGAGGATTCCTCGAGGTAGGTAGAGTTCGTGTAGAGGATGGTGTCTCCATGTTAACACCTAAAGGGGTATGTCCATGAAGGGGCTTACAAATGGAGAAATAACAGGTAGACACTGAATCAGGTTACTTACAAGAGGAGAAAGGAAAGAGTCTAGAAACAAAAATCACACAGGTATGAAATCACTTTAAATGCGATCAAAGGTGGATACTGTTGGGTTTGTGTCTCGATATTGAAGTTGGTAATTTATTCCAAGGACCTAAATAAAGTTGGAGCCAAAAAGATGGGGAAGATGAAATTATGCACAAGAAAGGTTCGTGAGAATCCACCGATTAATGATTAAATATTTGTAGTATTTAATAATTCCTTATTTGGTGATTACTGAATTCTGAATATGGATTGGTAAATTTGAAAAGAGCCCATATTTTGTCTTTGAATATTTTGGGTTTACCTTGGGGTCCAAGATTAGTCTTTAACTTGGAAAAAAATATTTAGAGTACATCCTAGGTTTTTCTAGATCTCTATAAGATAATTGTAATGTTCTCTATGAGATGTAGTACTTCTTCTGAGAGTTTTTCATTGTAAACAGCAGAGTGTTTTCAAGTAAGGCTTGAGAGATAGATAGATATATTCTTGGTGAGAATACTGTAACTCTTGTGTCATCTCTTGTTGAATAATATCTCGGTTATTTCTTCTCCGGATTAGGTTCACCGAATCAGGACAAAAATTTAACGTTATTTTGTATTTGGTGTGGTCTACGAAGCTTGGTTGTTCATTGTAATCGGTTTTTGCCTTTCACTCTAACTTCTGCCACACCGAAATTTTCTAACAACTGGTATCAGAGCAAGGGTTGCTCGAGTTCCTTGGTGAAGATGAAAAATCATGGTTTCTTAAAGATCAAGCAATTCAACGGTAAGATCGACTTTAATCTCTGGTTGATAGACATGTAAGACATATTGGTTGCAATAGGGCTTGAAACTTACCCTAGAAGGAGATAAAGAGAAGTTGGGTGCGGCGAAAAAGCCGTAAGAATGAGAAGTGGGATGAGATTTGTTTAAAAGCATTGAATTTAATCCGGCTGTCATGGGTGGACAAAGTCAAGTGCAATTTCCTTGAGGTGAAAAGTGCGATGAGTCTTTGGACGAGACTCATAAGTGACTATTATGTTCATTGTTACTAGATCAGATGTACTAGAAAGAGAAAACTATTTTGTTTCCCAATGAAGAAAGGTACCACTCTTTATATCATATATTGGAATTCTTAAAGGGGTTATCCTGGTTGAAGAAGATAAATAAAGATGATCTTAGTGAAGAGCAAAAAACTTTCAACTTGATATATTCACTGCCAGATTCTTACAAGCATTTGATAACCACCATGTTTCACGATAAATATGCCATGAAGAAACTCTCGATGGCCGATGTGATCAAGAGCTTGAACGAGGATGAACTTAGAAAGAAAACTCAGAAATCATGGTCTACTTCTTTAAGTTGCATAGCAATTGAGGGAACTTCAACTTGAAGAGAAAACATGCGTAAGAATGAGATCTGTTGCCACCATTGCAGAGGAAAAGAGCATTAAAAGAGGCATTCTCACAACTTGTTGAATCAGAAGGGTGCCAATATAATTAGTGCCGCTGAACTAGGTGATAACTTTGACTGTTTCTTGAGTAAGGTAGTTTTTCTCATATTTGCTCCGAGAGGGATATGTTTCGACTTACAAGTCAACAATAGGTCATTCTGTGATGATAAAGATTGGTGAGAATTGTGACGTAGTGGGTGGAGGGACAGTTGAGTTGGAGATGGCAGATGGGAAGGGGTTCATATTGGAGAATGTCATGCATGTTTCTTTGTTAAAGCGAAATGTAATATCATTGGGAACTCTTGAAGCACGGGACTGTATAGACAACTCGAGGTGGAGTTCTATCAGTTTAAGAAGGTCTTCGTAAGGTAATCAGGGGAAGGAGGCTTGTTCAAAACAACCTCTGCAAACTTTATGTGATGAAAAATTTTGGCCAAGTGTTTTTAAGCCCAATGTTCCTAAAGTATCTAGTTCGCCGCCAATGGAATCACTGAAGCGAGATCATGATATTCGATTATCGTCGAGAGGTGGAGGATGTCTTCAGGTAGGTGGAGTTCGTGCAAAGAATGACATCTCTATGTTGACACCTATTGGGATATGTTCTTGAGGGGGCATACATTTGAAGAAATTTCAAGTAGAGGTAAATTTGACTAGTAGAAGATGTCACTGAATCATGTTGCTTACAAGAGGAGAAAGAGGAGACTCAAAAAGCAAAAATCACACAAGTATGAAAGTACTTCAAATGCGATCCAAGGTGGAGATTATTGGGTTTATGTTTCGATATTGAAGTTGGTAATTTATTGCAAATGCCTAAATAAAGTTGGAGCTAAAATGATGGGCAAGATAAAATTATGCACAAGAAAGATTCAAAGGAATCCACTGGTTACGGGATTAAATATTTCTAATATTTAATTCTGGATGTGGTGATTATTGAATTCTGAATATGGATTGGTAAATTTGAATAGATCCCACATTTGGTCTTTAAATTTTTTGGGTTTACCTTGGGGTCCAAGATTAATCTTTAATTTGGAAATAAATATTGAAAGTACAAGTTATGATTTTCTAGATCTCTATAAAATAATTGTTATGATCTCCATGAAAGTTACTATTTCATCTAAGAGTTTTCCATTGTAAATGGAAAAGTATTTTCTAATATGACTTAAGAGATAGATAGGTTCTTGGTGACAGTATTGTAACTCTTGCGTCATCTCTAGTAGAATAATATCTTCGTTATTTCACCCTTGGATTAGGTTGGCCAACTGGGACAAATTTTGTGTGCTTTTATATTTGGTGTGGTCTACGTTGCTTGGTTGTTCATTATGATCAGTTGTCGCCTCTCGCTTTAAATTTTGCTAGGCCACAATGTCCTCACAATGCTCATCGATATTTCGGAAGGACCATATCTATTAAGTAGATGAGGTCTGCTTGCATCTATTGATTTTTTTATAAGAGAAGAAGATAGGCTGAGTAAGTTATTTCTTTCTAATATTACTAGTAATTTACACGTGCGTTGCACGGCTTAATAAATACATATTTTTTAAAAAGTAAAAATCCATGCACGTGTGTTGCACGGGTTGGTAGAAGGACAAATTACACTAAGGCCTTTTCCCATTATAGTAGTAGAGATATGTTGATACTCTCCTGATTGTTTTTTCGTGGGGGAGTCCATTACATATGATCTATCTATCAACTATGTTATGAAAGAGATGAATTTGGCTTCCATTGGAAAGTGGTGGTGGAAAGTGTTCCACCCAAACAACGAAAGTTGGTAGGAATTCATCAACTCTTATCTGCAAAGGAAGGGGACGCGAAGTTTGGGTTTCCGGATTGGGGCTACAGTATCTTGGTTTCGGAAAGAGGTTTAAAGACTATGATCTGTTTAATAGTTGTATAACGTCGTTTATAAGCAATGGTCATTTGACAAATTCTGGTGGGATAAATGGTTTGGAGCACACACCATCATAAAGTTGTTCCTAGATCTATTCGAACAAATGACACAGCCACACAACACGGTTACCAAAACATGAAAATGAAGGTTGTAGAGATATGCTTTCAGACATCGCCTTAGCTAGGAAACCCAACTTATACTGAAGAGCACCAAGCCCATATAGCCGTGTCGGGGGTGAGATGTTCGCAAGGCCTAGATCGGAAATCCTAGGGACTTGAAAAGAATTGCACCTTTCCAGTACATTCACTCATAATCATATACATTTCAGGGTATGTAGACCGAGATGGTCAGCAATAATTTGGAAGCCAAAGCGCCCCTAAAAGTAAATGTCTATCTTCAGCTGGTTCTCAACGATATGATAATGACAAGGAAGAACTAGGTTAAAAGACAACCAAACATTGCGACCAAAAGCAGATTTTGCAACGCGGTCATTAGGATTAGAGACCACATATTTATTGAGTTTCGTAGAAGCAAAGCAGTCATGGTCGAGATCCTAAGGACTCTAAAAACAAATGATTACTCCCTGACATATGTTGTCACGCCCCACTTCCAAAAAGGAATACAGAATACGGTACGTGACTAAGCCCAGTGGATAGTTTTCACTATCCATAAGATGTACGGATCTGCTTGACTCATCACAACAATAAATATAACAGTATACTCAACCAGACATGCAATTAACAATTATAACTCAATAGTATTTATTGCAACAATAATAAATATCCCAACAAATACGAGATCGGAAACAAAACAATAATCCTGGGACTACAAGCCAAAATACAAGTCTCAATATAGTTCATGAAAACATTTAGCAAATTTTCCAATGTGCAGCTTAAAACTTTTACTCACCAACTCCAGTAGGCAATCGATCAGCAAAACCTGCTCATATAGCAATTACAAGGAAAATAGGAAAACAGGAAAACATAATGCCCGTTAGATGCAAGTTCCGGGCTGCAAGAAGTACAAGTAGGAAAATGGAAAGAGAAAAACTAAACAAAACATGAAATACTAACATAGAGAAGGCAGAAAAGATAACAGTCTACAGATGGCAGTAAACAGCGGAATAACAGTAAGAGTATAACAGTAACAGTAATGGGTCAACAGTAACAGTGAAGTCAATAGTAACGGTAACAGGATGGATCAATAGTAACGGTAACAGGATGTGACTGTGAAAACAGTTGTTCTTATGTCTAATTTTCATTTCTATCTAGGTAGCACTTCATGCGTCCCAGAATTTACCACATGGTTGCTACATCAAACAGTTTCGTTTTAAGACTTTGTAGTTGAACTTCTATAGGGCAGTATATTCAAACATCAGTAACAGTAACATCAACATCAAATAGTTTCATGGATCATGCCCTCATGCATCCAGAGATAAACAGTTGGTACCGCAGTAAACAGTGGGGAAAAAGAATTTCCTTTCGAATATGCATTTCTATATTGTCCACTACTCAATCTTTTCCCTTAAGAACTCCGGCTTGATTAGTTTTCATTATTAATAAACAGGTGTGAACGAATAGAAACGTGGCTAAAGACATGGTAAGAACAAAGGATAAGTCCAAGATGAATAGGAAACACAAACGGTTGATAAAATCAACTCATAATAGTTAAAACAACGAAACTTGCAGTTCTGGAAAATAAGACACTACTGTACCAAATCCTAGATTCCCGTTGCTAATGAATAGAAACCTAGATCCTTCAGAAAATTCAGAAACTAGACTCTCTACTGATTCCGGCACATATATATAAGTCACACATCAGTGATGTGTCGGATTTATATATATAAATTTGTACTCATTTACCTATTAAAATGACTTGTTTTCGCTGATATTGTCTATAATTCATCTTATTTCTATACGATTTCATTTAATTAATTATTTTTGAAGAAATAATATTTTTGATGCAAAAAGTAAAGAATTGTGGAAAAAAATCAACAAACAAAGTAAAATAATTGATTTATCATTTTTTATTGTTTTGTTGAGTTAAAAGTGCGACAAATAATGTTTAAAAGGATTTTTATACGCTAATATGATTTGTAGTTAGTTTAATTAATTTTAAACTAATTAATTTTATTTTATTTAAAAATCCTAATTTCTGGTATTATTTTGTGTATGCAAAGCACGTGGTTGGCAGAAAAGAAAGAAAGAGAAAGAAATAAATTCAGATAAATTAAAGGAAGGAAATAAAGAAAGCGTGTGGACTTTTATGCAAAAGTGCAAACCTAGACTCCTCCCCGTTCTCTATAAATACAAGCCAAACAGGAGAGAGAAGAGTAGGAGGTGACGGCTGATATAATCATTAAACAAATAATAAATAAATAAAAAAAAATTAAAAGAGAGAGAGAGAGCCGCTGTTCTTTCGCGTGCAGATCGAAGAAACAACGGGAGGGAGAGAACAAAACGCCAGGAAGCAGCTGACGTCGTTCTGGTGGACACGCGGTTCAAGGCGGCACCAGAACGTGTCTGACGTGGCGTTCGCTGCTTCGACGGGACGTGACGCGCTGACTCAGCGATAGCGACCCACTGACGTGACTGCTGGCATCTGATCTGACGTGGACGGCTCCTTCTTCATCTACTGCGAGCATTCGAAGTGCACGTGCTGACGACGTGGGTGACAGCTTCTGACTCGGCACAGGTTCCAAAGCAGTGCTGATGTGGTGCCTCTGGTTTTGGGACACGCGGCCCGACAACGGCAGTGTGACAGACTGATACGTTGATTTGACGGCGCGTGACAGCAATATTTTTGGCTCCGACTTTTGAGACAGAAAAGGGGTTTGAATTAAATTTTATATTCTTTTGTATCTTTTCTTCTCTATATTTTTTTGATGCAATCCCAAACAAATATGAACTGAATTTATTGTTCTAGAGGCTAAGGTGTAGCCAAGTTTTGTAGAACACAATTTTTAAATCCTTATTATTATTCTATTTTTCCTGATTGTGTTTTAGTTTTTATTATTTATGCGTACAACATGGTGGATAGACATTTGTATGATTTTTCAAATCATAAAGAGACCGAACAGGTGATTTGTGGTTAATAAGAATTAAGACCGTATATTGGAGGACGTGACCGTTAAGAAATCCAATTTCTCAATTAATAATTCGGTGGATAGACGAATGATTAATTGAGAATAATTTTTAGACTACGTTGATAGAGTGGTTAACATCTTTAGGATTTTGGTCGACAATTTGGGAAAAATAATATTTTTATTTATAAGGAATTATAATTTGTGTGTGTGATAAACGAGGTGAACCAAGAGCCCTAGAACTATTTTTACCATTAAACAAAGTACAAGTGCTTCATAGTTTCACAGCCCTCTCCCTCTTCACCAATTTAGTTAGATAATTAGATTAAAGTTAATTTAGTTGCTTTATTATTAATAAAATTCGACCTTCCAAATAGTGATTAATCTAGTGATATCGGTACTCAGTAAAATATCTAGTCCCTGTGGGTTCGACACTCTACTATCTATCTATATTACTTGTGCGATTTTGTACACTTGCAAATATCAACATCAAGTTTTTGGCGCCGTTGCCGGGGACTAGTTATTCTTTTATTGATATTGAAAATTGCTAGATTATTGCTAATTTGGATTTTTTGTAATTATTTTTTATTTTATTATCATTTTACATCTTTATTTTCTTTTGACTAACTCTAACTTTTATTTATTTTTCTTATTTTATTTTTTAGCTTTTCTATTTTTTTCCTTTTTTTTCGATACTTACATTTCAGGACATACAAGTGCATTATCATGGCGAACGATGAGAACAGGCATTTGAGAGACTACGCTATGCCCTCAATTTATGAATCAAGCATAAAGAAGCCAGTTATTGAAGCTGACGATTTTGAGATTGAACCGGAGATGATTCTAATGATTCAACAGACTGTTCAGTTTTAGGGACTACCACACGAGGATCCTTACGCTCACATTGCAGATTTTTTAGAAATTTGTGACACTTTCAAGCACAACGGTGTATCAGACGATGCAATTAGACTGAGACTCTTTTCTTTTTCCCTACGAGATAAGGCAAAGCATTGGCTACATTATCTACCACCCGGTAGTATTACTACTTGGGAGGAACTTGCACAAAAGTTTCTAGCCAAGTATTTTCCTCCAGCAAAGACATCAAAGCTAAGAAAGGACATTTGCACATTTATGCAATTTGAGACTGAGTCTTTGTATGATGCATGGGAAAGGTTTAAAGAGTTATTGAGAAAGTGTCCTAATCATGAACTACCAAAATGGCTGCAAATGCAAACATTCTATAATGGTTTGGGAGTTATACATAGATCTATGGTTGACGCAGCAGCAGGTGGTGCGCTGATGAGCAAAACTTACCAAGCAGCCTATGATCTTTTAGAGGAGATGGCATCAAATCATTACCAGTGGTCTTCAGAGAGAACGATGCCAAGAAAAGTGGCTGGAGTTTTTGAACTTGATCCTTTTTCTACTTTAAATGCAAAAAATGATATTTTATATGAACAAGTAGAAAATATGAATTTTAATGTTTTTCAATCTAATATGATTTGTGATCTTTGTGCAGGAAATCATGCAAGTTCAGATTGTCAAGTGGGGAACCCTTTTGCTCCATCAAATGCCGAACATGAAAATTTTGTGTTAAACTTTCAAATGCAAAACAATCATTATGCAAACACATACAATTCAGGATGGAGAAACACCCCCAATTATCCATGGAACAACAATAAAGGAGCAGTTATACAACCTCAAAATTTTTCACTGCAGGAAAAGAAGCCGACGCTTGAAGATATGTTTATGCACTACATGCAAAAGACAGATTTGGCAATCCAAAATGTTACAAATTCAACTTTGGCTTCCATTCACAATCTTGAGGTACAAATTAGTCAATTTTTAAATATTTTAAATGAAAAAACTGTAGGAACATTACCACACAATACAGTTGTCAATCCCAAGGAGCATGTCGAGGCTATAACATTAGGAAGCGGGAGGACAATTGAGCAATCAAAAGAAGAAAATGGCGAACAGAATGTGGTTGAAAAGCAAAGTGAGATTGAACAAATTGTGGAGGAACAAATTCAGCATGAGCAAGTAACTTTTGATATTTTTAATTCCATAAATTTTCCTCCTGAAGAACAGTCATCAATTCAAGTAAGTAAAACTGATTTAATTGTGGGCGAGAAAGATAAGGCTAAATGTGAAAAATCACCAATTGAAGTATGTCCAACAAATTCAACAAATTTTGAACCTCAAACAGAAAATATTTTTGAACATGTTATGTACTCGGATGCTGAACTTTCTATTTATTCATTTTTGCAGCATAAATTTAAAGAGGTGGGGGAATCAAAGACATCATCATCTAAAAGGAAACGCCTCAAATTGGAGCTTGAACCTGATCCACATCAGAAAAGAAAAATTAGAAAGGATGTGTTAATGTTGTTGGATCTTGGCGTTACTTAACCATCTCACCCCCATGTCTGGCTGAAGACTTAAAACTTAGCGCTTCTTGGGAGGCAACTCATGTTTTATTTTATTGCATTTACTTTTGATTTATCTTTTAGTTTATTTTATTTTAATTTTTGATTTTATCTTGTAGGATTGCATAAATTTTGAAAGTCGCCGGGCGGAGCTGTTTTGAACACCTGCATTGATAGCTGTTTTCGAGCAGTTTAGAGTCAAAATCTGGAAAACTGATTCAAAGAGAAGTTGTAGACAATTGTCTTAGCTTTCCAGAAAAAAAAAACTCAGCCCATTTCCACATCTACAGCTCCAGATATCGCCAAAATACTGAAGGCTGCGCGTGCAGAAATTTAAAGACGAATCAGGGGAGATATTCTAAACTTTTTGCATTCTTTTTGTTTTTCTTTTTCTTTCCCATTGAGGACAATGTGATATTTAAGTTTGGGGGGGAATGTTTACAAATTTATTTTTATTTTTATTATTTTTGAAAAGAAAAACAAAACAAAAGGATTATAATTAGGCTCACCATTACACTTTTGGGTTCTTTATTGTGATAAGCATTGAAACAATTTTTTTGGTATAAACAATTTTTTTTTAAAGCAATATTAAGCATACTTATTTACTTTAGGATTATTGAGTTTCAAAATTCCTTACAAAATTGTGTGGGTCATGCTATTATACATAAAAGACAAATGTGATGCTTTTTCTCGTGATTATTCCCTTTGATCTAGTCCTAAACAGAGTTTAAGTAAATAGAGTAATAATGAAAAAAAAAAAAAATTTAATATGAATAAAGTCAATCTACTCCAATGTTTTGAGTTGCTTAGTAACTAGGGGTATTCATCACAAATGTTTACTTTTACGTAAAACGGCAACTTAAAATATGAGTATGCAAAGCACTTTAAGTTTGTGACTTGTTGAGTAACCGGGTGAATTCATCACAAATGTTTTGTATTCGCGTCAAAAGGCAAGTGACAACTTAAAGAAGAGACTAAAAATAAATATAAAAAAAAAAAAAAAAAAAAAAAAAAAAACTCTAGTTTACTATTCGGTTTGTAGTAAAGAGAAGGGATAATCACAGATTGAGTTGTTGCATACTATAATTACATTAATTGCATGACAAATGCGATTTTTTTTTGGAATTATGAATAAATAATTGCACTGGAGAAAGTGGGTATGCTTAGTTTTACTTTATTTGCAATTGTTTATATTTTTAATTGTAATTTTGATGCTTGCATGATAAGATTTCTTGGTGTGATGGGTTGAGTCTACTATTATTATTCCCTTGTTCATGATTCTACTTTTTGCTCGAGGACAAGCAAAATCTTAAGTTTGGGGGTATTTGATGTGTCGGATTTATATATATATATTTGTACTCATTTACCTATTAAAATGACTTGTTTTCGCTGTTATTGTCTATAATTCATCTTATTTCTATACGATTTCATTTAATTAATTATTTTTGAAGAAATAATATTTTTGATGCAAAAAGTAAAGAATTGTGGAAAAAATCAACAAACAAAGTAAAATAATTGATTTATCATTTTTTATTGTTTTGTTGAGTTAAAAGTGCGACAAATAATGTTTAAAAGGATTTTTATACGCTAATATGATTTGTAGTTAGTTTAATTAATTTTAAACTAATTAATTTTATTTTATTTAAAAATCCTAATTTCTGGTATTATTTTGTGTATGCAGAAGCACGTGGTTGGCAGAAAAGAAAGAAAGAGAAAGAAATAAATTCAGATAAATTAAAGGAAGGAAATAAAGAAAGCGTGTGGACTTTTATGCAAAAGTGCAAACCTAGACTCCTCCCGGTTCTCTATAAATACAAGCCAAACAGGAGAGAGAAGAGTAGGAGGTGACGGCTGATATAATCATTAAACAAATAATAAATAAATAAAAAAAAAATTAAAAGAGAGAGAGAGAGCCGCTGTTCTTTCGCGTGCAGATCGAAGAAACAAAGGGAGGGAGAGAACAAAACGCCAGGAAGCAGCTGACGTCATTCTGGTGGACACGCGGTTCAAGGCGGCACCAGAACGTGTCTGACGTGGCGTTCGCTGCTTCGACGGGACGTGACGCGCTGACTCAGCGACAGCGACCCACTGACGTGACTGCTGGCATCTGATCTGACGTGGACGGCTCCTTCTTCATCTACTGCGAGCATTCGAAGTGCACGTGCTGACGACGTGGGTGACAGCTTCTGACTCGGCACGGGTTCCAAAGCAGTGCTGACGTGGTGCCTCTGGTTTTGGGACACGCGGCCCAACAACGGTAGTGTGACAGACTGATACGTTGATTTGACGGCGCGTGACAGCAATATTTTTGGCTCCGACTTTTGAGACAGAAAAGGGGTTTGAATTAAATTTTATATTCTTTTGTATCTTTTCTTCTCTATATTTTTTTGATGCAATCCCAAACAAATATGAACTGAATTTATTGTTCTAGAGGCTAAGGTGTAGCCAAGTTTTGTAGAACACAATTTTAAATCCTTATTATTATTCTATTTTTCCTGATTGTGTTTTAGTTTTTATTATTTATGCGTACAACATGGTGGATAGACATTTGTATGATTTTTCAAATCATAAAGAGACCGAACAGGTGATTTGTGGTTAATAAGAATTAAGACCGTATATTGGAGGACGTGACCGTTAAGAAATCCAATTTCTCAATTAATAATTCGGTGGATAGACGAATGATTAATTGAGAATAATTTTTAGACTACGTTGATAGAGTGGTTAACATCTTTAGGATTTTGGTCGACAATTTGGGAAAAATAATATTTTTATTTATAAGGAATTATAATTTGTGTGTGTGATAAACGAGGTGAACCAAGAGCCCTAGAACTATTTTTACCATTAAACAAAGTACAAGTGCTTCATAGTTTCACAGCCCTCTCCCTCTTCACCAATTTAGTTAGATAATTAGATTAAAGTTAATTTAGTTGCTTTATTATTAATAAAATTCGACCTTCCAAATAGTGATTAATCTAGTGATATCGGTACTCAGTAAAATATCTAGTCCCTGTGGGTTCGACACTCTACTCATCTATCTATATTACTTGTGCGATTTTGTACACTTGCAAATATCAACATCAATCAGCCACAGAAACAGGGTTGAAAACGGCGATTAATACAGAAGTTATGTTCAGCCAGAAAATACAAAATCTTGTTTATACGCATGAAAAGGGTTTAAAAACATCATAATTAAATCTGAGAAAAATGTGGAAGATTCCCTCACATATCTAGCCTAAAAATATAAAATATCATTAAATTATATTACAGATAGCATAGTCAACAAAATTGGGAAAACAGAGTAATGCGATAAAATCTCAATTCTAAAAGTTCAGATACAGCAGTACCAAAATAGAGATAATTCATAAAGTATAATTTGAAATTCAAATCCGTCAAAAGGATGATAAAATAGACAAATCAGGGTATAGTTCGTATTTACAAAGTTTTCATCAGAAACGAATACAATCAGGTTGAAAACATAGTTCTTTACTGAACAACATGCAGTTTGGAAATATATCGACTAGTTTCTTAAGTATAAAATGAGATGTATGTGTCAATAGTTAATTCTACAAAAATTAGGGACTGGTCCCAATCATGTATAAACATACTCAGAAAAATATAGGGTTCAAATTCAACCTTTAGTATAAGGTTTAAAATAATATTTCATACAGAATACATATAGTTCAGAATCTGGAATATAAGATATGACTGCAATAAAACGGCAATAACTCATGCATCAAAACTCGGAATTCAGATCTGTCGAAAGTTCTGAAAACTAGAAAACATAGGCTACAAATCTTGTTCACAAACTTATTTATTTTACTGATGTTAACAGGGTCAAAATTACTGTTCAAAAGTAGGGCAGCAGTGAAACAAAAGTCCTTTTATGCGTTTTATCAAACAACTTAATTACAAACGGACGAATCTAAGATATCATACAAAGCATGGGATTTGTGGTTTACTCCAATCAGCATAGCATGTGTATAAATAGTCTATAATGAGATAATACATCAAACAAACATCTATGCAACAGTCATCTACAACATACGGTGTATCACAAATAACATACAATCAAGTTGTCATCTAATCTATTTTCATGCAACGGGTGTCAACTATTATAATTACTCATGATCAAGAGATGATGTCAACGGTTGAACTAACAAGATAGGATCATCATGAGAGTACAAACATTTTCATACTAGACTACTTAAGGTATTTAACTTGTATGACAAAAAGAACACATATAAGCTACTTGCCTGATATGAAGATGACGGAAACGATGTAATAGAATAATGGGAATGGATCCCGAACAACGAACACAACGAAAGAACGAACAAGAGAAGAGATCCAACTCCAACCAAAACACATGCACGAGAGACACACGTGCTCACACACAGAAGACAACAGCAAGAAAACATCAAGAGCGAACGGCAGCAACCACCAGGAAGACGACGGTGGCTAGCAAGGATGGCAACAGCACCAGAGGGGACGTCGACGGCGAATTCGTCGATCACAGAGAAGACGATGGCAGCGACAGAGGCTAGGGACAGCGCTGGGGGTGGATCACGGCTGTGCTCGAACGGGACAGGGAGCACGGCACGGGGAAGAGGAGAGGGGGATCGGTGGGTGGTCGGCGTCGGATATAGAACGACGACAGCGAGGAGAGAGAAGAGGGTCGGGAGGTGAGGGTGACGGCTACGGTGAGAGAGTGAGGTAGTATGTTTGGTGATTAGGGTTAGGGTACAATTAGGGTGATTATATAGGGTTAATATGGGTTTGGGTCAACTGGGTTGTATCCAATAAGAAGAAAAGAATCCAATAAGAGATAAATAAGCCATAAAATATGTTTAAATGATAGACGAGATCAAGAACAAATTGTAGATCAAATAAATGAGAATATGAAGCTGAATCAATGCAAAATGAATCACAAGAGAGAGAAGAACCACACACGATACAAAAGAGACGAAGATCAATAAAAACAGCAATAAAATAAAATAATCAAGAATTTAATTAAATATAAGTAAAAATACAAAATTGGGCAAAAGGGGGTACAAATCCTACCCACCTAACAAGAAGAATTTGGTCCTCAAAATTCAACCAGAAGTACATAGGGTAACCCCAGAAGAGAAAAAAATACAATAACAAAAGCAAAACAATAAAACAAGAGCTGCACAAACAAATGAGGAAACCTCTGCTAGATATCCTCCTCCAGCTCCCAAGTTGAATCACCCGGCGAGTGAGGATTCCAAGAAACATGAATAAGTTTGATCACCTTGTTCTTCAATACCTTCTCCCGTCGGTCCAAAATAGCAACTGGCAGAATTTTACAAGACAAATCCGGCCTCACAGATAACTCCGCATAGTCAATCAAGTGTCTCTCATCATGAATATACTTCCTCAGTTGCGAGACATGGAAGACTTCGTGCACTCCAGATAAAGCCGGGGGCAATGTAAGACGATAAGCCACCTTGCCTACTTGTTCCACGATGTCAAACAGTCTAATGAACCTGTGGCTCAACTTGCCTCCACCACCAAAACAAATGACACCTCGCCACGACGATACCTTAAGGAAAACATGGTCTCACCTCAAACTCCAAGGCTCTACGACGAACATCATTCCATCGCTTCTGTCTGTCTTGCGTGGCTTGAAGATGCTTCCTGATCAAACTCACAGCATCCACCGTCCTGGTGATCAACTCCGGGCCCAACAATTTCTTCTCGCCAATGTCATCCCAGTACACTGGCGACCGACACTTACGACCATAAAGTGCCTCGAACGGAGTAGCCTATAGACTGGCTTAAAAGATGTTATTGTACGAGAACTCTACAAGATGCAAGTGGTCCTCCCAAGAACCTCCAAATTGCAGCACACAGGACCTCAACATGTTCTCTAGAGTCTGGATGGTCCTCCCTTACTGTCCATCTGTCTGAGGATGAAAAGCTGTATTGTACTTCAACTTACTCCACAAACTACTCTGAAGACTCTCCCAAAACTTCGACCTGAACCTCATATCCCTGTCAGATACAATACTGACTAGAACCCCATGAAGTCTGACGATCTCTTGCATGTACTTCTCAGCTAGTCTTTAGTAAACTATCCAACTCTGAAGGGAACGAAGTAAGCGCTCTTCGTCAACCTGTCCATAATCACCCAAATGGCGTTGTGACCCTTAGAACTCCTCGGCAAAGCGGTCACGAAATCCATGGTGATATGCTCTCACTTCCACTCCGGAATGGGAAGAGGATGAAGAAGTCCGACGGTCCTCTGATGCTCTGCCTTAACCTGCTGGCAGATCAAGTACTGCGACACAAATTTTGCCATGGCCCACTTCATACCATGTAGGGCTGCAATCGAGCCGAGCCGAGCCAAATACCTTCAGGCTCGAGCTCGGCTCGTTTACTAAACGAGCTCAATTTTCGGCTCGAGTTCGGTTTGAGCCGAGTTTTGATCGAGCTTTGACCATATTCGAGCCGAATAGCTCGCGAGCTTAGCCTAAAAAAAATCAAGCTCGAGCTCGGCTCGTTTACGAAACGAGCTCGGTTTTGAGCTCTAGCTTGGTTTTGAGCTCGAGCTCAGCTCGAGCTCGGTTCGAGCCGAGCTTTGACCGAGCTTTGACCGAGCTCGAGCTGAATAGCTTGCGAATAGCTCGATTCGTTTGTAGCCCTAATACCATGCCACCAATAGTGAAGCTTCAAGTCCCGGTACATTTTCGTATGACCAGGATGAATAAAGTACGACGATTGGTGGGCTTCCTCAAGCAACTTCTGACGAACCTCACCCTTCGGAACACACAACCTGGACCCAAAATAAAGAGATCTATCTGAGTGAACAACCATATCGATCCGTGTACCCCACTTCAACTTTGGCTCTGAACCCTTGAAATTGCTCATCATCTGCCTGAGCCTCCTTAATCTGCTCAACAAGAGACTACTGCAACTAAAGCATCATGCAACTCCGAACAGAACTGGCAAGATCACATCCAAATCCAACCTCCTCATCTGCTCAACAAGCTCTCTCTGCTGAGTTAGGAACATGGCGACTGGTCTCCTACTCAAAGCATTTGGAACCAAATTCACTTTCCCAGGATGGTATTGCAAACTGATGTCATAGTCAGCTATCAAATCCAACCATCGCCTCTGCCTTATGTTCAACTCCTTCTGAGTGAACACATACCTGAGACTTTTGTGGTCAGTAAAGATTCTGTAACCCCCGTTCCTGTAAATACATATTTTCTGAAAAATTTCTGTATTTTGATTATGTATAAATTTATTTTGTGTTAAATTCGTTTTGTGATTTCGTATTAAAATCTTTATTTCAAACAATGTTATATTTTAACTTTATTCTCTCTTTCTAATTGATCGACTATGTATATTTTATATTATTACTATTTGGATTTTAATAAATTGTTAATCTCAAATCCTAATTTGATACATATCATTAACATTACTAATGTTATTATTATTATTACTACTTTTGATTGGTTATTAAAAATCCAGTTATATTTATTAATCTTATTTGTAGTTATTTCAAATAAATTTCTATACTGTAATACAAATTATATTATGCTATAAATCATATTTTATTGGTTATTTTATCTCCTATTGGATCTAGAAACCCAAACCCTAAAGCCCATCTTTTATTGGATTCTAAACCCATTAACCCTGAACCCTATAGCCTATTTCCTATTGGATTCCTACCCAATAACCCATTAACCCTACATCTCTAATTCCCTATATATACTATTCTACCCTAATCCCCTAACCTAACCCAAACCCTAGCTATTGTACATCCACCAAAACCCCAACCCTTCACTGTTGAAAACCCTTTGTTCACCCCCTTCATCCCCTTCCCCTGCTTCGTCTTAGAAACCCAACTGAAGCCATCTACTGCCACCTGCTCTCACCTTGCCTTCCTCCACCCCTCTTCGTCCTCACCTCCTCGACCACCGCCACTCGACCTCACTCCGCAGAACCCATCGTCTTCATCCCGAAGCTTCGACCACCAAACCTTGCACCTCGTCGTCATCCCTCGTCGTTTTCATCCTGTCCCCACCATTACCCCCACCAGTTGTCGTCATCATCTCTGAAGTCCCTTGGTTTTGTGAATCCATCGCTACCAAACCCATTGCCTCTGAACCCAACTCGCCTGCAGTTGCAACCTCTCATCTCCCTACTCTTTTTTGGTCGATCCCATCATCCTCACCCTCTTCTTACAGCCATCCTCCTCCCGATCGACTTCTTCAACCCCATCAAAGTCGATGCCCAGACCTTCTCCCCCACTCTCATCTCTGTTTCCCGCCTAAAATAGAGCTCTCCTCCGCAGTCGACTCCTGAGCACCACCGACCTCCGTCTTCACCCTCATCCTCATCACCCTCACCCTCGTTGCTCCTTCGCCATCACCACAATCACCCCTACCCGAGCTTTCTCCTTTTCCTCTGTTTTGGTGCCAAAACCTTGCTGTATCCATCAACTCACCATCACAGCACCGTCGAAGACCGTCCCCTGCCCCTTTGCAGTCGACCACTACACTCGAGACTGCCCCACCTGCAGCCACCATTGTCGGAGCCCCGAACTTCACTATCCCCGTTGCTCCTTCTCTCTTTATCTCTCCCCTACCGCTACTGCTGCTGTTTGGTGTTTGAGAAGGGGGTTGCTGTTTGATTTTTGTGGAGTAAGTATTTGCTGTTTGCTATTTTGAAACTTGATCTTTGATCTTTGATGATCTACGATCTCTCGATCTTGGCTGTTTGTTCGATTCTTGCAGTTGCTGCCTTGCCCCCTTGCTGTTGTTGCTTGTTCTCTTTTGCATGTAGTGTATACGTGTTTTTGTGGTTCGTGTTTCGTCGCCCAGGATTCTCATCCCGTTATTCTATTATATTCAAATTTATCATCTAACAGGAAAGTCACTTTCCTCTTGAATTGTTATTGAATCAAATTCAAGTTTTATTAAAATTCCTCTAGTAGATCCTACTCGTTTATCGTATTGTTGTATTGACTATCTTTCGTTGGGTCTATTGAGGGTTTACACGAGCTACCCCGAATATTCTTAACTTCATGCAACTTTTGACTCTAAAGATTGAATCTTTCATGTATTCATATAGTGTCGTTAATAGGGTTATGCATATAATCACGACACAATTAATCTATTATATAAATAATTGCTAGGTTGTATGTTGGATTGATCGATTGTTGTTTGATTGATGTTAAATTAGTGTATGTATGTGATTTTATTTTTATTCATCATGTTTTATTATCTGTCATGCTGATTATGAATTTTACCGACTAATAGAATTGATATCCATCATGTCGAATTAAGTTGTTTCATGGAAATTACCAAGAAACCTGTATGTTGCTTGTTGGCTGTATTTTGTTCGTTACTACCTAGTAAATGTTCTTAAAATAAATTACTTTCTGAATAAGAATTGTATCCTTATCTTTCTAGTTTCCCAGAACATCTTGAATTTCTAAATTCCGAGTTGTGTAGCAAAAGTTATGCTCATTTTACTACAGCCATGTCTTTATTTCCAGATTTTCAGATTCTTATATCTTTCATGTATAAACAGTAAAAAGGCTGCTCAAATGAAAAAAAAATTGCTCTGAAAATTTTCAGATCGTTGCTTAACATATTTAGGAGTCTAGAAAATATTTTAATGAAATTATTAATGAGTTTTTGCTGATTCTATAAAATAAAATAACATGATGTCGAAATTCTGCCTGAACATGAATCTATAAAGAACAATGTGTTTGACCTAGCTACTGTTGTCGGATTTTGAACGTTGGAACCATGTGGAAGTCATGTTTTTAGAACTTCTGACGGATTCAGTTTTCGAGTTCTGAAACAACGGGAAATTGCATTTTTTACAGACTACTCTTGCTGTCCAGAATTTCACTTTTGAGTTTTTATTAGATTAATTAATCCTATATCATTGTATTGCATGAATCGAAGTGTGAATGTTGCATTGCATGATCCTAATGAGTTATCGTTATCATTCCAATTGTTCTACTTCTTGTTATCATCTTATTGTTCCTCTATTGTTACTATCGTTCATCTCATGTCTTATATTTGCATATTGTATTGTTGCATTGATAAAATATTTAATAAGCCGGGGTTTAGGGGATTGTCTTGAGTAGTGAATAATATTGTGACTGTGTTGGACAGTGTTTATTGATTGATTGTGGAGCCCTGACTACGGCACCCCAATCGTTCGTGTTGTGAACACGTGAACCCGTGAATTCGTGAATCCGTGAATCAGTATATCAGTGTATCATTATAATGAATCGGCAACAATATTGTTATCATATCAGTAATTATCATACCGACACATGATCTATAGAATTCACCACTTGGTCTAAACGAAATTGATTGTATGCATCGAACCTGTGGTATGGAACATATGAGACATAGTAGTACGTGCATTAGTCAGGATTAAAATGATTAATAAAAATAAGGATTGACACATCATCGACATTGCATATTGTACATCATTGTTCCTATTATCGAATATTGTCTAAGTGTTATTAATATTGATCATTGAACATTGTTATCGATATTGAACCATTGTTTATACTATTGCATCGTTTACCATGATATTGATTATTGATTATCGTCCCATATTATTGATTCCTATTTATCCATTGAATTCATTGTTATACCGTTATTCCATTGTTCTTAGTTTTCTTTACTTGCTGTCCATGACTTGCTCTAAGGACAATTTTTCTCATCTTTTTATGTCACGCCCCGCTTCCCAAAACATGGAATTACGGGCACGAGACTAAGGCCCAGCGAATGGTGCGAACACACCATTCATAAGCTGTACAAGTAAACTCAACAACAAGATGATAAAACAATCCACGCAGACATGTAAATCACAATGTAATAATGAAAGTTCATGATATAGTCCATAAAAATAACCAACAACTGGGAAATACAATAGTTACGGGTCAAACAAGCCCGGATTACAATAAATAGTTGCAAGAAATAAAATACAACTAAAGATAACATGATAATGATAAACTAGAACACTTGGTCAGCAACACCTTCTGGAAATTCTCCATTTGGGCCTGCAAGTATATTATAACAAAAGAAAAGAAGAGGGAAACAAGAAGACCCGTTAATACAAGTTACGGGCCGCAAGGGGGTACAAGCTAAGGGAAACAGGAACAACAATAAAACAAAAGAAAAACAGGAAAATAACAAGGAATCAAGAGTAAGGGAAATGCAATATGTAAACCTGGTATGAACAAGGCATTATGAAACAAGTGACATGTAAAACAAGTAAACAAGTATCAAGTCAACATGAACATGTAACATATAATTTGGATCATGCAAGTGCACGTGTAAATCTTAAGTCTAGAAATTTGATTCTATATAGGTAGCACTTCATGCATCCATACTTTTACTATATGGTTGCTACAGTCAATACAATTTCGTTTAGATTTAGTGGTGTGTTTTATAGGTCACGTACTCGAGAAAAACATGTCATTCAATATTGTATCGAGATATGTGTATACATATAACGTGAAACATATCGAGTCAAATATAGTGTAAACATATAACGTGAAACATATAAACATATAATTCGCAAACTTGCAACTTGTAATTTGCAATTTGTATCGGGAAACCACGAGCTCCTGTCCGAGTACGCTCTTCTATATTGTCCACTACTTAAATCTTTCCCTTATACCCCGGCTTGTTACTTTTATTAATTTTGTTAATATGATCATAATGCAATGGAGACGAAGTCAAGATATGGACATGGAACATCAAGGGAGTATGCATGAAAATATGTTCTTAAGTCATGAGATGCAAAACATGTAGTTCTAATGTCATATTTGGGTCTAACTCATTATTACATATATGGGTCCATAATATTTTAGGGTCATATAAAATAATGTTGTAACTACAAAGTGACTGATTACATGTATAAAACTAAGTCAAAAATTATGGGATAAAATACAACATTCAAATTATTAACAAGGGTAAAATAGTCATTCACACCAATATGTATAACCCCTAAAATTACATATGTTTGTATTTATTTGTGTTTGCGTCATACATATGAAAACAAAGTATTCACGATCTCATGTGAATACAGGATTGACGGATTAGAAATGGAAACAGATATCAATTCGACTTATGAATGCGAATTGGAGTCAAAAATAATATACTTGCGGTATTTTTACGAGGGCTTGTACTAGAACAAATAAAATTGTACAAGAGATACTTGCCTTTATTGAAGACGAATAGATTCGATTGTTGAAGAAAATGGGATCGAAAAATCCCGGGCGAAGTCTCCCAAAAGCACGTGTGAAGCACGTGCAAAAATCCAACAGTAGATCGAATTTCCTCCACACCGGATCGTCCCAGAACAACAAACAGCTAGTAGGATCTGGCGCAGCAAAACACGGGACAGCAATCCAGCGAATCAGATCGCTCCTACGCTGCGGATCTGGGCCAGAACAGCGAAACAGCGAGCGGGGATCTGCTGTGGGCACGACACGGGACAGCAATCACCTTGGCTCGATCGCACAGATCTTGATGCGATCTATGAGTTGAGAATCAATCCTGCCAATCACTGCTTCTCTTCCTCTTCGTCGAAACAAAGAGCGAGAGAGAGAGGGAGAGACCTCGGTGGCGGCTGGCGGCGACCGGAGGCGTGGCTGCGACGAAGATGGCGACGGGAGAGGAGCAGCGACGGAATCGAGAGCAACGACTGGAGGAAGAGAGCAGAGACGGAAACAATGAAGGGAGCGGAGCTTTGAGCGGGGGTGAAGACGGAGGCAGAATTCAGAGGCTCTGCGGTTGGGCTGTGATGGCCAAGGGGAACACTGGCAGAGCTCGGTGGTGTTGAGGCAGCAGAGTCTCGACGAGGGGTGGCGAAGCTTTGGATTTGGTCGAAAGTTCAAACGGGGAAGATTAAGGTACTGGATTGTCGAGGCTGTCGATGGTCGCGGAGGAGCTTCGACTATGGTCGCGACGGAGTGGCAAGCGGTGCGGAGCTTGAATGGGGAAGGCGACGGAGAGGGGAACGGTGAGCGACTGTGGAGTCCTCTGTGCTGTTGGGTTCTCGGAGCAGAGACAACGGAGGGGTGGCTGGCTTCACCGTGGTGGACGAACGGGGAAGACGACGACTTGCGGATGACGAGGGGAGGTGTGATGGCGAAATGAGAGGGGGACGATGGAGAGGCTTGGGTTCTCTGTTTCGAAACAGAGGAGAGGAGTGGGAGAGAGCGGGAGGAAGGAGATGAGTTGGTTTGTTTGGGTTTGTTTGCTCGTTTGGTTTGGTTTTGTTTTGGTTGAGTTTGGTTTTGTGTGGTTTTGTTTAAACAGGGAAGGAAGAGAGAGAGATATATTAGAATATAATAAAAAGAAATATAATAATAAGGATGAAAGAGATTTTAGGGAGTGGGTTACGGGGAGAGATAATAGGGAAAGATTTGAATATAATATTGGTATAAAATTAAGGAGGGGAATGATTGTAGGGGAGGGGGTTACGGGATTCAAATATGTGATTGTATGGAGAAGAATTAGAGGCAATTAACTACTAAGATAATGGGGGAGAGATTAGGAGAAATTGTTGATCTGGTCAACAAGAAAATTTGGGTTTGGGCTAGTGGTTCAAGACCCAATAGAAGGCGGGCTTAATGTTTGGGCTTAAAATAAACATTTGAGTTTGGGCTTCCAATTAAATAATTAAATAATACAAAATAGACCAAAATCAAAATAGACCAAAATCAGTTGGGCTTTAATAATAATAATAAAAATAATAATAATAAAGATCAAGAAAATAGAAGTAATAACAACATCATTAATTTTAATGATAACAAACAACCAATATTAATAAAAATGATAAGAATGGAAATACTAAAAATAATAGAAATGATAATGAAAATAATAAGATAATAATGTCAAGATTATATAAAGGAATCGAGTTTAACAATTTATTAAAGAAGTTTTGAATATTTATTTTAGTTTGGCTAAAATAAAGATAGTCGATCAATTACAAAATAGAAAGTAAAGTAAAATATACTCTTATTCGAAATAAAGATAATTTCCGATCAGAAATATTTTAAATATAAAAAGTTCAAATGAATTTAACACAACTTAATTCATATAAAATTTGAAATACAGAATATTATTCAGAAATTATATATTCACGAAAACGATGGTTACATTTTAGATGAAGTATTCACAGGTAATGAAGGAGAATTTCCTACTGGGATTGGAGAACAAAGATTCTGAAGATTTTAATGCTTTTAATTACTTATTGTTTTATCAAACTTAATGTATTGATACTTATTATCTATTTGTGATTGGATTATTATTGTATTTGGACTTTTGACCCGAATATTGTTATTTTTGTTCCAAATATTGGATTATTATTGTATTTGGATATTTCATAATACTTCAATCCAAGTATTATTGTTCATGAGATTATTATTATTGCCTGCACAATTGTTCTGTATTGATTATATTGTTGTGTTGATCGGATAAACAGCTAATGGATGACGTTAGTCATTCGCTGGGCCAATGTCATGTGCTCATATTCCGTATTTTTGGAAATCGGGGTGTGACAGATTCCCACTCGGTCTCCAAGCAGATAATGCCTCCACAACTTCAAAGCAAAGATCACCGCAGCCAACTCCAAGTCATGGGTAGGGTAATTCTTCTTGTGTGGCCTCAACTGTCTGCACGCATAAGCAACAACTCGGTCCTTCTGGATCAACACTGCACCTAGGCCCTTGCCAGAAGCGTCATAGTGAACTACAAAACCACCCAAACCATCCGAAATAGTCAACACATGCGCTGACGTTAACCGACTCTTCAACTTTGCAAAAGCTCCACTGCAAGCTCCATCCCAAACGAACTTCTGATCTTTCCCAATCAGCTTAGTCAACGAACCAGCTATCTTCGAAAAGTCTTGGACAAACTTCCGATAATACCCAGCCAAACCAAGAAAACTTCTCACTTTCGAAACTGACTTAGGACAAGCCAATCCTTGACAGTAGAAATCTTGGTCGGATCGACAAAGACCATCGCCTGAGATAATGTGCCCCAAGAAGGTAACTCGATCAAGCCAGAACTCACACTTGCTGAGTTTCTTATAGAGCTGATTCTCCCTCAAGGTCTACAGAACTAACCTCAAATGATCAGCATGATCCTTCCGATTTCGAGAATACACCAGAATGCCTTCTATGTAGACCACCAAGAATCTATCCAGAAATGGAGAGAAAACTCTGTTCATCAGACTCATGAATACTGCTGGCGCATTCGTGACTCTGAAAGGCATCACAAGGAACTCATAGTGCACATATCTGGTCCTGAACATAGTCTTCTGCGCATTAGCTGCCTTCACCTTCACTTGATGATAACCAAAGTGAAGGTCCAACTTCGAAAAGACAGCAGCTCCACCTAGCTGATCAAACAAATCATCGATCCTGGGTAGCGGATACCGGTTCTTCACAATAACACTGTTCAGCTCACTGTAATCCACACACAGATGATGACTCCTATCCTTCTTGCTGACAAACAAGACAGGAGCGCCCCACGGGGACACATTGGGCCTGATGAAACTCAAATCCAGCAATCATTGGACCTGCACCTTCAGCTCTGCTAGCTCAACTGGTGCCATCCGGTAAGAACTCTTCGATATCGGCGCACTACCAGGCTGAACATTAATATTGAATTCCACTTTCCTATCCAGGGGTAGTCCAGGAAACTCTTATGGAAACACATCCCGAAATTCCTGCACAACAAGCGGCGCAGCCTCACAGCCTGAATGCAACTCCATTGCACAACCTGCATCGATAGCTACTTCCTGACCATGCCCATGGGGTAACTCCCCAGCATGGAACTCAAACTTAGCATGGCCTGACATCCTGAAAACAACCTTTTTCGCTCAATAATCAATGATCGCGTGGGTCTCACCCAGCCAATCCATGCCGAGAATCACATCAAACCCTGAACTGTCGATCACAATTAGATCTGCTCTGAAATCAACACTTCCAATCACCACGGGACTCTGCTTGTACGGGAACAGGCAACTACACTGCCACGTGTGGTGATATGCCAAGCAAACGGCAACTCACTGCACTCCAATTAATGTTGATCCACAAAGCAGGAAGAGACGAAGGAATGGGTTGCCCCGGAATAAAAAAGAACATGAGCAGGAACAAAATGAACAATAATAATACCTAAGATGGAGCCAAAAAAAGGGAAAAGATGAACAGATGAAAGATAACAAAAGAATTAGGAAAATGATGCAAGAAAGAAAACACAAAGAAAGATGCAAGAGAAATAAAATAAGAAACAAATAACAGAACAACAAAAGAAAACATAAAAGAATACCTGCAATTACTTCTTCCGCTGTCTCAGCTTCCTCTGGTGTCAAGTTGAAAGCCTAACCTCTCCTTTAGCAACGGTCCTCTGACTGACGATCTGGCACTAAGGGAGAAGTGGCGGTCTAACCTGACTACGGACTGGCACAACTGTGGCCTGGTCGTGCCTCCTCCAAGGACAATCTCGAACCAAGTGGTCAACAGCACCATAACCGAGACAACAGCGGTTGGCCTTCCAGCAATCCTTGCGCAAGTGCCCATGTCTGGCAAATGTCACAAACAACATCCCTCCATGGAGGAGCAGGATGTGAGGGAGCTGTCCTGACGGCAAGGATCGGAGCTGGCCTCCTGATCAGACCTTCAGTAGGCCTGGTAGTAACGGCAGCGGGGTACTGCATAACCCACTGAGAAGGGGTATCCCGAGCTCGAGTATGCTTCATCGCTCGAGCTGCCTCCAAGGCATCCTCATAGGTACGGAGACGATGGGCGGCCAAGTGCACCTGAATACCCTAATCAAGACCTAAAAGGAACCACCGAGTACGATCTTCCTCATTCGCCATGTCACACCCCGCTTCCCAAAAATACGGAATACGAACACATGACATTGGCCCAGCGAATGACTAACATCACCCATAAGCTGTTTAATCGATCAATTCAATAATATAATCAATACAGAACAAATGCACAGGTAATAGTAATAATCTCATGAACAATAATACTTGGAATGAAGCAATTAAAATATTCAAATACAATAATAATAATCCAACGTCTACAAACAATATTAAAATCCGGGACATAAGCCCAAAACAATAATAATCCAATCCAAAAATAAATACAAGTCTCAATACATTAAGTTTATTAAAGCAATAAACAATTTAAAAGCAGTAGCTTCAAAATGTCTGTTCTCCAATTCCAGCAGGTAATTCTCCTTCATTACCTGTATACACTTTATCTAAAAAGAGGAGAAAAATTGTCCTTAGAGCAAGTCATGGATAGCAAGTAGAGAAAGCAGGGAACAATGGAATAACGGTATAACAATGAATCAATGGATCAATAGGAATTAATAACATAGCACGATGATAATAATTAGTAACATGGTAATCAATGCAACGGTGTAACAATGATTCAATATTCGGTAACGGTAATCAACGGTTAATATCAATATCACTTAAACAATATTAGATATAAATAGGAACAATGATGAACAATATGCAATGTCGGTGATGTATCAATTTTTATGTCTATTATTTATTTTAATCCTAACTAATACATGTACTACTGCATCCCATACTACAGGTTCGATGCATACAATAAATTTCGTTTTAGACTCAAGTGGTGCACTAGGTAGATCATGTACTTGGCAACAGTAACGGTAAACACTATTCACCTTTCGGTGTATAAAACGGTCATCGGCAACGATTCGGTACACAATAGATTGGGTTACTACCATAACCACAATCACACGATAAAACGGTAGCCGAAACGGTAGTTAGGGAAACACGGGCCCCTCCTCCAAGTACAGTCACTACTTTGTTCACTACTTAAATCACCCTTTAAACCCCGGGTTATTAATTATTTATCAATGCAACAATACAAAATGCAATTAATGGTCAATTCGGTGAACGATAGTATCAATAGGGAAACAATAGGTTGATAACATGGATAAGATGGTTAGAATAGTGACAATAACTCATTGGGAACATGCAATGCAACATACATTCATTAATTCATGCAATAGTACAATATAGGAATTATTAATTCATTAAAAGGAGGAATCTAAAATTCTGGACAGCAACCGCAATATGTACAAAAATACAGTTTTCCGCTGACTCAGAAATCAAAAGTTAAATCCGTCCGAAAATATAGAAACTTGACTTCCATAAGGTTCCAACGCATACTTAAAGTTCAAATTCCGACAACAGTAGCTAGGTCAAACACATGTTTTTTTACAGGTTTTATGTTCAGGCAGAATTTCGACATCTTGTTGTTTTAATTTTTGAATCAGCAAAAACTCAATATTAAAATCAGTAAAAATATTTTCTGGATTCCTAAACATGTTAAGCAACAATCTGGAAATTTTAATAGCAAAATTATATCATTTGATCAGCCTTTTTATTGTTTAAATATGAAAGGTACGAGAATATGAAAATCTGAACGTAAAAACACAACTGTAGCAAAATGGGCATAACTTTTGCTACAAAACTCGGAATTCGAAAATTCAAGATGATATGGAAACTAGAAAGATAAGGCTACAATTCATATTCAGAAAGTATTTCATTTTAAGGTCGTTTACTGGTTCGAAAACAGCGGTCAAAGTTCAGGTCAGCAAGCATATACAGGATTTTGAATAATTTTTCTTGAAAATAAATTAATTAAACGTGATGGGTATCGATTCTTCAGTCAATAAAGTGTATAATCAGCATGATGGGTGTCAAAACATGATAAATAAAATTAGAACACGCTCATATATCAATTTATCATCAATCAATCATCAATCGATTAAATAACATACAACCTAGCAATTGTCTCTACAATAGTTTATTTGTGTGACGATTATATGAACAACTCTATTGTCAATTCTATATGCACTCATGAAAGATCCAAACTTTAAAGTCAAAGCGATACGATGTCAAGAATATTGGGGTTAGCTCGTGTAAACCCTCAATAGACCCAACGAATAGATGAACAATGGATAGTACGATAACAAAAAGATCTACTTGCAAGAATTTCAATAACACTTGAATTTGATACAATTAGCAATTCAAGAGGTCGGTGACTTGCCTGTTAGATGGTGAAAACGATTACAAAGAATAACGAGATAAGAATCCCAAAGCAACAAACTCACGAAGTAGATCAACCCACCAATAATACGTGCACTCAAAGAGACAAATCAGCAACAGTACACAAACAAAGAGGCAGCAGCAATAACGGCCAGTCAAGGGCGGTGGCGTCGACCAGAGGGTGGCGCGACGCGGCGGATGGTCGTCGAGCGGAGCGGAGGGCGGCGCTAGGGCGTCGCCGGCGATCGAAACAAGGGAGAGGAAGGGCAATCGGGATATGGGGGTTTGGAGCTCTGTTAATGGCGGCAGGGAAGAAGGAGGGTCGGGTGTGCTGGGGGGTTGCGACAGGAGGTCGGCGGCTCTCAGGGGAGTCGTCGATGGGGGATGGAGCAAGGGGGGTCACTGGAGTTGGCACCGGAGAAGGGAAACAGTAGATGGGTTCTCACAGTTGGGCGGGAAAACCAGGGAGAGAAGGAAAACGGGAGGAGAGATGATAGACGGCTAGGATTTCGATTTGTGTTCAAAAATTAGGGTTTGCATTAGAGTTGTATTTATAGGGTACAATTAGGGTTCAATAAAAGTGGTTTTGGGTCAAGAACACATCAAATTGGGTTTTAGGTTCAATTAGGAGGTAGATCAAAATCAACAGGGTTCAAACAAAAATACCCACAATCAAATAAAAAATAATAAGCTCAACAAGAAAAGCTCCAACAAGAAGAACGGGAATTTTCAAGAAATTCTTAATTAAAATAATCAAGAACGAAAGAAAAAAAGGGTTTTATAAAATTGAAATTAAAACATTACAAAAAGGGGGAAAATGGAAAATTACAAAAATGGTAGTTACACGCCACCAAGGTGGTAGCGAAGCGGCTAAGCCTGGTGAACTCCGCGGCGTACTCATCCACGGATCTAGAGCCCTATTCCAAGAAGAACTTGGTGTTACAATACTACATATATAATATCTAACAAAATCTCAAAATATGGTACTACTAAATCAACCAGACAACCAATTAACCAACCTGTTTCAGGACAAGAAACTGATGCTCCATTTCTACCCAGGTGATGCGGGGGAAGAATTTCTCCAGGAAGCTCTGAGGGAAAGTGGCCCAAGTAATAGGCCGCTCTAGCCTCTCGAATTCTGTCCTCCACCAGATGTAGGCCAAATCCACCAACTGGACGCATACCACATCCACACGGTCGGCCTCGGCGACCCTGCTATCACACCCCGCTTCCCAAAAAGAGAATACGGAATATGGATATGTGACTAAGCCCAGCGAATGATTTTCATCATCCATAAGCTGTTCAGAATCTTTACAACATCTCACAAGAATAATTAGAGTCGGAAGCAAAAGAATCAACCAAGCATGCATATATGAGTCAAAACCAACAAAAATACTTGAAACTTGAAACAAAATATTAGAATCTCAAATAATCCAGATCTGAATAAGTCAATATTCTGGGTCACATTGCCCAAATACAAATAAGTCCAAGTATCAAATACAATTGTTCAAAATAAGCAACAAGAATAATAATAGCAAATTTTCAGCAGCTAGTATCTCATATCACATACACCATCAGGCACCTGGTCTCCAAAATCTGCAATTTAATAATTGCAGGAATAGAAAAAAAGAAAACAAACTCCCGTCAATGCAAGTTATGGGCCGCTTGTAGTGTAGGATACAAGTACATGGGAAAAATTAATTAATAACAAAGAATATGCATGATAACAACATAGAATACTAACATGGAAAGATGAACAAGTGCAAGTGGCATGTATTAAGTGTTATGTAAACAAGTATTATACAAACAAGTAACAAGAACGAGGGTCAAGTATCAAGTATCATGTAGCAAGTATCACGTGAACAAGTATCAAGTATCATGTACAAGTAACAAGTAATAAGTGTCGAGTGATCATGTTCAATTCTTGTATTTATTACTATCTAGGTAGTACTTCATGCATCCATCCTTTTACTACATGGTCGCTACATTCAAACAATATCGTTCAAATTTAATAGTGGATCATATAGGACAGTGTACTTAGGGACAAGCCTCAAGAAATCAACTAACATGTATCAAGCCTCAAGTATCAAGTATCAAGCCTCAAGAGTGAAGTATCAAACCAAGTATGAAATATCAAGCCTCAAGTGAAATATCAAGTCTCAAGTGTGAAGTATCAAGCCTCAAGTAAAATATCAGGCTTCAAGTATGAAATATCAAGCCAAGTATCAAGTATCAAGCCAAGTATCACGTATCAAGCCAAGTATCACGTAGGATCAATAGATCCTCTTCCGAGTACACGTATCTGTATTTTTCACTACTAGATCTTTCCCTTTAAACCTGGCTTGGTTATTTTATTATTAGTGTCAAACAAGCATATATGTGTCACGAACAGGGCAAGTATAACATGTTATAATCACGTAACAAGTTCAAGTTGCAAGATAAACATGTACGGGTGAAAGATAACACATAAAAGAATAGAATAACGAGAATTCTAATTCAGGACAGCAAGACCATACTGCACTAAAACTGAGATTTCCATTGCTACAAACATGCAAACCTGGATCCATCAAAATGTCTAGAAAATAGACTTCCGACCGAATCTAGCAAGTATATATAAGTCATATGTTATTTCAGAACAACAAGTCTCAAAACAGGTTTGAATCCAGAAAACACGTTCAGCCAGAAATCAAAGGATTGTATTCAAGAACAGGAAAACGGCATGAAAACTCACAAATTAAATCCACAAAAAATCTGGGGTATTTCTCTATATGTATAGTAACATAGAGTCAAGTTTTATAATTTTTCAAGAAAAATAGAGTAGTCAAGTAAAATCAGAAAACAGCGAGATGCATTAGTTTTATAAATCTAAAATCACAAACACTGCAGTACAAAAATAGCAATATCTCACAAACCATAGATCGAAATCCAAATCAGCCAAAAGTTTAATAAAATAGATACAGTAGGCCAACTTTCATATTCAGAAGTATTTTACATACAACAAGTAGAAATAGGTCGAAAATCAGGTTCTTTACTGAACAGCGAGAATAATCTGCTAGTATGGTAGTTGTTTGGAAACATAGAATGGTTTATAAAACTTATCAAATAAATCCACAAAAATTCAGGGTTAATCCCAATCAGGTTTAGTTATATTGTGCAAAATATTGGATCAAAATAATACTTTTAACATCATGATAAAAATAGATTACTCTTCAGAATTTATAGAAAACAAAATCTGGAAATCTTTCGACACCACTGTAGTAAAATAGACATAACTCGCAAACCAAAAATCGAAACCGAGATCTGTCAAAAGGTTTGGAAAAGTTCACAAAATATTTTCAAATACTGAACTTAATAGTGTCTAAAATACTGATCAAAAGAGGAAAACCGACAAAACTGAAAATATCTCATATGCACAAAATCCACTAGTTTACATAGAACTCATCCAAAACACGACCAAACACGAAATATGGTGTAAAAGATGTCCAAGCAACATGGTATAAGGTATTACACAAGTCCACAATAAGTCTACCACGAATAACATGAACGAGCATATGATAACATATGAATAACACGCATATACACAACAAGAAGTGGTCAATCTTAGGTTATTTCATGTCATGTATGTCGTGAGGCAACTATGGTCAAATCATTACTATAGAGACAATATCAACAAGGGAATTCACACAAAAATTGTCTCTAGAACCCAACTATACTACAGACAGTATTTAGTACTAGTATTACACAAAGAAAAGAATACAAGTTACTTGCCTTAACCAACGACGGAAACCGACGAACCAAAAGCAAGAATAACGGGAACGGATTCCCGGGCAACGAACTCGAACGAACACACGAACTCCAAAAGAGATAAAAACCCACGAACACACAACCAACGAGCAATGAACACAACCCACAAACACAACTCGAGAACCACACACCCAAGATAACTCGTGGAACCACTCGCACGAGCAACCAAAGAGAGGGAGAACGGAGAGCTGACGGCAACGGGGAATGGTAGCACAGCAAGGGAGGCTCGCTGCTGTCATTGCTGGGCTGGCAACCAAGAACACACAACAAGGAGGAAGGGGGGCAGGGAGGACGACGCAGTGGAGCTACGCACCACGGCAGGAACTCGTCGGCATTGCTGTAGGTGGCCGCTGGCTCCGCTGACACTCAGGAGGAGCACACAGGGGAATAAGTGGGATGGAGAGGAGAGGGTGCGCAGGTCTGCACACAGGAAGGGGTAGAGAGCGGGAAGGGCGAGAGAGAGATAGACGGGGGAGGAAATAGGGATGGGGAGAGGCGGCTGCATGGGGGTATATATATATGGGTTGAAATATTAGGGTTAGGCTGAAGGTGGTGACGGCTAAACATAATGGGTTTCGGGTGGATGATGGGTTTGCACAAACGGGTATGGTAGGTAGTAGTTATATGGGTTTTGGTTAATAGTTAATTAATGGGTATGGTAGAAAATAAATGGTAATGGATTAATATGTAAATGGATATGGTTTTTGGTATTAGGAGTTCTAAATGGGTATACAGATGGTAAAAGATCCAAAACAAAGGAAATATAGGAGTAGATGAAAAAAAAAATAGGGCATGAAAAATAAAAATATTGAGAATAAAAATAATGGCCCGATTAAATGGAACGAAACAAAAGATGGACGAAAGAATCAAGAACTCAAATAAAAGAAGACAAAAATATTAAATTGAATATATTGAAAAATAAAATCCAATATACGGTCCAAGAGTGATACAATAAGAGAAAATACACCAAAAAGAAAAATACACTCAAAAATACACAAACTGGAAAACAGGGGTTACACTAGCTGCCTATAGCAGACACTTCGTCCATATCAGCCACTGCTCAGCCTCAAGTGGCGACTCAGTACCAGCGAACTTATCAGGGTGCAACCTCATAAAATCCGCAACGGTACCCGGACGAGGGGGCAAAACTACAGGGGTAGGCACAATGGGGGTCGGAACAGCATTCCGATTAGCAGCTTCCAAAGCGGCCTTAACCAATTCGCTGTGCTCCTACTGCATCTAAGCAATCTGCTGGAGCACCTAAGTTACAACTGCCAACTTAGGATGGCCTTCTTGCGAAGATGAACCATTCCCACGAGCCATAGTCTGCACAAAATACAAAACAATTAGCATTAAGAACAAGTTGATTAATAGTTCTTTGTGCAATGCATGGCTTGTTAGTAGTCAAGTAAATCCTGATTGAGTCAAGTCTGCCTAATGTATTTTTCAAACTAACACATTATCCAAACTTGAAGTTCTGATACCACTAAAAACCTTGTCACGCCCCGCTTCCCAAAAGGAATACGGAATACGGTTCGTGACTAAGTCCAGCATATAGTTTTCACCACATCTATAAGCTGTATGGATCTACTTGACTCATCACAAAAATAAATATAACAGTATACTCAACCAGGAATGCAATAAACAATTATAACTCAATAGTATTTATTGCAACAATAATTAATATCCCAACAATTACGAGATCTAAAAGAAAATAATAATCCTGAGACTGCAAGCCCAAATATAAGTCTCAATACAGTTCATGAATATAAATAGTTCATCAAAACATTTAGCAAATTTTCCAATGCACAGCTCAAATTTTTGCTCACCAACTCCAGTAGGCAATTGATCAGCAAAACCTGCTCATGTAGCAATTACAAGGAAAATAGAAAAACAAGAAAACATAATGTCCGTTAGATGCAAGTTCCGGGCTGCAAGTAGTATAAGTAGGAAAATGGAAAGGTAAAAACTAATTTAAATAGGAAATACTAACATGGAGAAGGCAGCAAAGACAACAGTCTATAGATGGCAGTAAACAATGAAATAACAGTATGAGTATAACAGTAACAATAATGGGTCAACAGTAACAGTAAAGTCAACAGTAACGGTAACAGGATAGATCAATAGTAACGGTAATAGGATGTGACAGTGAAAACAGTTGTTCTTATGTCTAATGTTCATTTCTATCTAGGTAGCACTTCATGCGTCCCAAATTTTACCACATAGTTGCTACATCAAACAGTTTCGTTTTAAGATTTTGTAGTGGAACTTCTATAGGACAATATATTCAGACAATAGTAACAGTAACATCAACATCAAATAGTGTCATGGATCATGCCCTCATGCATCCAGAGATAAATAGTAGGTACCACAGTAAATAGTGGAGAAAATGAGTTCCCTTCCGAATATGCATTTCTATATTGTTCACTACTCGATCTTTTCCCTTAAGATCCCCGGCTTGATTAGTTTTTATTATTTATAAACAGGCGTGAAAGAATACAAACGAGGCTAAAGACATGGTAAGAACAAAGGATAAGTCCAAGATGAATAGGAAACACAAATGGTTGATAAAAACCTCTCATAACAGTGAAAACAACGAAACTTTCAGTTCTGGACAGCAAGACACTACTGTACCAAATCCGAGATTCCCGTTCATACATAATCGAAAATCTAGATCCGTCAAAAATCAAGAAACTAGACTCTCTACCAATTCCAGCACATATATATAAGTCATACAATAGCCATAGAAACATGGTTGAAAATGGTGTTTAATACAGAAGTTATGTTCAGCCAGAAATGCAAAATCTTGTTTATAAGCATGAAAGTGTTTAAAAACATAATAATTAAATCTGAGAAAAATCTGGAAGACTCCCTAATATATCTAGTCTCAAAATCTAAAATATGAAATTATATTATAGATAGTATAGTCAACAAAATTGGGAAAACAGAGTAATGCGACAAAATCTTAATTCTGAAAGTTCAGACATAGAAGTACCAAAACAGAGATAATTCATAAAGTATAATTTGAAATCCAGATCCATCAAAAGGATGATAAAATAGACAAATCAGGCTCCAATTTGTATTTACAAAGTTTTCATCAAAAACGAATAGAATCAGGTTGAAAACATAGTTCTATACTGAACAGCATGCAATTTGGAAATATATCGACTAGTTTCATATGTATGAAATGAGATGTATATATCAATAGTTGATTCTACAAAAATTAGGTACTGATCCCAATCATGTCTAAACATACTCAGCAAAATATAGGGTTCAAATTCTACTTTTAGTATCAGGTTTAAAATTTTCATACAGAATACATATAATTCAGAATCTGGAATATACGATATGACTGTAGTAAAATGGTAATAACTCATGCATCAAAACTCGAAATTCAGGTCCGTCAAATATTCTGGAAACTAGAACACCGCGGATACAAATCTTGTTCACAAACTTATTTATTTAACTGATGTTAACATGGTCAAAATTACTGTACAAAAGTAGGGCAGCAGTGAAACAAAAGTCCTTTTATGCATTTTATCAAACAACTTAATTACAAACGGTCCAATTTAAGATGTCATACAAAGCATGAGATATGTGGTTTACTCAAATAAACATGGCATGTGTATAAATAGTCTATAATGAGATAATACATCCAACAAATATCTATGCAACAGTCATCTATAACATATGGTGTGTCACAAACAACATACAATCAAGATGTCATCTAAACTAATATTATTTTCATGCAACAGGTGTCAACTAATGTAACTACTTATGATCAAGAGATGATGTCAACGGTTAAACTAACAAGATAGGATCATCCTGAGAGTACAAAAATTTTCATACTAGACTACTTACGGTATTTAACTTGTATGACAAAAAGAATACATACAAGCTACTTGCCTGATATGAAGACAACGAAAATGATGCAATAGAATAACGGGAACAGATCCCGAACAACGAACATAACGAAAGCACGAACAAGAGACGAGATCCAACACCAACCAAAACACGTGCACGAGAGACCCATGTGCTCACACACAAAAGACAGCAGCAAGCAAACAGCAAGAGCAGACGACAGCAACCACCAGAAAGACGACGGCGATAGCACCGGAGGCGACATCGATGGCAAAGTCGTCGATCATAGAGAAGACGACGGCAGCGACAGAGGCTACGAACGGTGCTGGGGGTGGATCGTGGCTGTGCTCGAATAGGACAGGGAGCACGGCACGGGGAAGAGGAGAGGGGGATCAGTGGGTGGTCGGCGTCGGATACAAAATGACGACAGCGAGGGGAGAGAAGAGGGTCGGGAGGTGAGGGTGACGGTTAAGGTGAGAGAGAGAGGGGGGTAGTATTAGGGTTTGGTGATTAGGATTAGGGTACAATTAGGGTGATTATATAGTATCAATATGGGTTTCGGTCAACTGGGTTGTATCCATTAGGAAGAAAAGAATCCAATAAGAGAAATAGGCCATGAAATAGGTTTAGACGATAGACGAGATCAAGAACAAATTGTAGATCAGATAAATGAGAATAAGAAGTTGAATCAATGCAAAATGAATCACAAGAGAGAGAAGAACAACACATGATAAAAAAGAGACGAAGATCAATAAAAACAGCAATAAAATAAAATAACCAAGAATTTAATTAAACATAATTAAAAATACAAAAATGCGCAACAGGGGTTACATATGCGGACTTGTGGATAGGTCCTAAGTTCGCTAATGAGAGATGTGAGATGAAGGAAGCATAGTATATTGCCTCCGCTGCAATGACCTCGGTTTTAGGGCTTGATAGGAATGACTTTTACTTTCGTGGGATTAGTAATAGTATTTTCGATAATTTAACTCAATGCATGTAATTTCTTTTTAGATACAGTAGTGACGACGGGACAGAGAGGGAGAATTGTTAGGGCCTTCCAGGTCGAGGAGTACGACAATAAGGAGATAGAGATTGAGCCGACTCTGGACTGACCATTTTGATTTAGAGTCCCACCCTCTAGGGCTTTGTTGGAGGGATATCTTTTGCTATTTATGTACTCTAGATGTTGCTTTATGATTCCTCCCATATATGTTGGAAGAATAAGATTTATTTATAGTATTGTAGCATTTTCTTTGTACATTTACCCAGTATTCTTGGATTGTTTTGTTAACAACTTATTAATGAAATAGGATGACTATACTCCACATTTTTTCTTAAAAGAATAAAAAATAACAATGCTTTGGCATTCTTGCCGCTCTTTTGATGGTTGGTTGGATCTCATAATGCTATTTTTATTTCTGATGAGGATCAGTTCTAGGTCCAGAGAGAGAAAGAGAGAGAGAGAGAGAAAGAGAGAGCTTATTTTGTTAGATGCCACGTGCAGGGCCGCCCCTGAGTTTATAGGGGCTCGAGGTGAACCCCGAAAATGTGGCCCCAATACAGAATTTGTTTTAAAATTAATTGGTATTTTTTTTAGGAAAATTCTTAATAAACCGATATATATGAATAAATAGATGAAGATTTTGGAATTTGAGAAAAATATCTCTATACAAACCCAAGCCCAATTAAAATAAGCTTGCCTAAGTATTAATTCAAAAAAAAAGCCCAAAAAAGTAAATTTACGGGCTCCAAAAAAAATATTACGTGTAAAAAACGCGTATATATATATATATACATAAGTAAAATTTGGGGACCCCTATAAATGTGTAAATTTTGGGGGCCCAAGTTGACCGCCTTGTCTGCCTCAAGGCTGGGCCTGCCGGCCACCTGTAGGCTTGAATAGTAAAATGACTTTTTTCTGATATTTGGCTCTACGTATCTAGTTCTTAATTTAATGAGCAAGGTAATCAAACATAATTAATTGTTCTTGTTAAATACACAAAAAGATAAGATAGTGAATGTTTGCTTTAATTGTGTGTTCAAGATTAATTTGACATTAATCTCCACTTAAGGTAGTCAAATATAATTAATTGCCCTTATTAATTAGTATGCAGAAGGATAAGATGGTGAATCTTGCCCTCTTTGAATATGCGAAAAGAATAGGTTCTACATCTCCACTTTGTTGAAGACAACACACTACAAACCAATTAGATCGTAACGTAATTTTGTGTTGATCACTACTGTTATGGAATGCCGGTTAAAAGTTTAAGGATCTTCGGGGATGTACAAGTTTAGGAGGGCCTGGTCCAGTCCAGCCCTAGCCTCATTTTAAAAGCCTATCCCTCTCTGCAGATTCTACATATACCACATAACTCGAATTTTGCATATTTTACTTGTTAGTATTATCTCTAACTATAATCTCTAACCTCTAATATTATAATGTGAGAGTCGGGTTGATATTTGTAGACAATCCGTAATTTGTAGACAACCAACAATCTAATATCAACAATTTATTTTTAAGTGAGAGTTTATTAACTATTTATTTACTCAACTGTTGTTTTTTATCTTAATATCCTCAAATAACTAATTTATTTACGACATAATTATTTAAAAAAAGTGTCACTCATATAAAATAAAAGTTGATGCCACCATGAATAATTTGCAAAGAGTATTTGATGAGTTAATAGTGCTCTCAGGTTCGAGGCCAGATTATATCTTAGTATTTACTTTAAAAAGAAAAAAAATTTATTAGGACGTGGCACGTGCATATTACGAGTTATGTTCTTTATTTTGTATAAATTATATCTATATATTATACTAAGAGAAGAGAGAGAGAGTCTACCCCCTTTCTCCTTTCTTTATTTTGAAATAGAGAAAGAAGAGAAAAAATAGGGATTCCTATTTAACTAATAGGGCACTACGCACGATTTAATTAAAAAACCAAAACAAAATAAAAAATCTCAATCTCTCAAATACAATCTCTTCCCTCACACTTTCTCAATCTCACAAAGTAAACCCATCCACATCTGCTAATTTAGAATTATATTTTTAAGCAAACAAAATTCATAAAATTATTTTTATATGATTTTATTAGTCTATCATCTTTACCATAACATGTACTATAATGCATACTTTATAATGTATAACCTATTTACTGAATGTTAATGATATTATAATATACATGTTAACATAAATTGGTTAAATTTGTGACATAATTTTATTGCATGCATTTTTTAGCTTTATTAATATTCAATTAGATAACATTATCGTTTGGCAGTGATTCTTTAAATCATTTGCTTATATGAGGATGATAATAAAGATTTCAGTAATTATGGTAGGGATAATATTCCTAAGTTTCAACTCATTCTCTTACGATTTTTTTGGAGTTATATATAAATTTATGAGTCCATCAAAATTATTTTAGGTTGTGCAATTTGTAAAGGATAACACTAATAGTATATTATATTAATGTCAAAATGTACTAGCCATTTATAAATTTAATAATAACCACACACACTTATCATGTAAAATATACCATTTTAATTCAAAAAAGGTCTGAAATATGTTACCTATTACGAAAAATAATTTCCAAAATAGGAAAAATTTGAGATGTCTGTCATTTATAGTCATCTGTCCCCATTTTCATCTCTACTACTATAATGGGAGAAGGCCTTAGTGTAATTTGTCCTTCTACCAACCCGTGCAACTCCCACAAAATTACAACCTCACAAACATATATAAAACCAGCTTCCTGTTCGTCTCCCTCTTTCTCAAAAAAAACAAAACAGCAAAACGCAGCTTCCTATTCTCCTCCCTCTTTTTAAAAAAAGCAACGAAATCAGCTTCCTATTCGTCTCCCCCTTTCTCGAAAAAAAAACAGCGAAACGCCGCTTCCTATTCTCCTCCCTCTTTCTCAAAAAAAAAAGCAACGAAAGCGCCGCTCAGTCCTCTCCGCCCTCGACTCGCACCGTCGACACCGTCGAATCGCACCGTCTTCCCGTCGCTTGCCTCTGCCCTCGCTCCTCCCTTACCTCGCACAGCTGCAACGTCCTGCCATTGCTTCGCCCTATCATCGCCCAACCGCTCGCCTCTGCCCGCTCCCCTATGCCCTAGCGCCGCCCTGTCATCGCCCAGCCGCACCATCCGCTACGCACTGCCACTACCGTCGCTCAAGACGCTCATTCATATCAGGTATAACCCTTATTGATATCCTAAAGTTTTTCAACCTTTGGAAAGTATACCTTCGATTGATGGTTTAATTTCTTGGAGATAACTTAATTATAATAAAATTTTTCCTTTTCTTATAGTCTATGAATCTTCATCTGTTATTTTTCATTTTCTTATGATTTAGAGTTTCCTTTTCTTATGGTCTATGAATCTTCATGTGTTATTTTCCATTTCCTTATGATTTGGAGTTTCCTTTTTTTATAGTCTATGAATCTTCTTAGAAATAATATCGTTTGTATAAAGTATGATTTAGAGTTTCCTTTTCTTACAGTCTATGAATCTTCTTAGCAATAATTTCGTTTGCGTAAAGTCTATATATGAGACTTCATGATTAATAAAATTTCTTGGAGTTAACTTAATTATAATAAAATTTTTCCTTTTCTTATAGTCTGTGAATCTTCATCTGTTATTTTTCATTTCCTTATGATTTAGAGTTTCCTTTTCTTATAGTCTATGAATCTTCGTGTGTTATTTTCCATTTCCTTATGATTTGGAGTTTCCTTTTTTTATAGTCTATGAATCTTCTTAGAAATAATATAGTTTGTATAAAGTATGATTTAGAGTTTCCTTTTCTTATAGTCTATGAATCTTCTTAGCAATAATTTCGTTTGTGTAAAGTCTATATATGAGACTTCATGATCAATACAGATTTTAATTGTCTAAATAATAGAGAATAATTTTGTTCAGTTTGTTCTCAGATTGGAAGTCATCATAAGCATTCTTAGTTATAGTCTATGAATATAATATGATTTGGAAGGATTTAGATGTTTTCGCGAGCATGAGATTGTTTTCGCATAATGTACACAGTGTAGCATGAGGTCGTGAGCATGAGAATGGATTGTGGTTTAATGCATGATGAATAGTTTTAAGTTTTAAGTAGGTCACTTAAAACTTGATTGTAGTTTTAAGTGGGTCAGTTATAAATTATGCATGATCAATTTATACAAAACTATAATCCATTCTTTGTTATTGCTTTCACTATGATTTGGAAAGATTTATATGTTTTTGCATCCGCTAATTTATATCCATTAACATATACATCCAATATATATTATGTGTTAAATTGATTGATAAAAGTTTTCATATCATTTGCAGTATATAAGCGAAAATGTCTAAATTCAGATGCATGATCAAATTATACAAAACAAGACTAGATCGCGAGTATGAGATTGTTTTCGAATAATGTACACAGTGGAGCATGAGATCGTGAGCATAAAACTAAATTCAAAACTTGAATGCCCCGTACCTAGAAATATTTAGACGTTTTTATGCATCTAAGTTGCTAATACACATAAATATTTATTGCTAATGCACATAAATATGGTTGAATGAATGAAGTAAACGACCCTATCTTAGTCATTTATTTTCTTTGCCACAAATTTGGTACCGAGAGAGCAATGTCGTCAGTCATTATCATTGTCGCTTAGCTAATTTGTCACTTCTAAGTTTAGCGTCTACCTCGATAAACAATACCATTTAAATATGGGAAGGATCAACTGTAAAAAAAAAGGTACAATGATGGGAAACATTTAGATGATGATGATAATTTTATTTTGACATACATGCATAAATGACACTCTTATGTTTAGTCTCTACCTTCGCTATTACTCCCAACATATATTTTAAGGAAATTTGAGTGATGGTTATTGTGTATATGATAATGATGATTTTATTTCGGCATTCATTCCTGAATGTCACTCTTACGTTTACATTGTTTCTATCAAGAAAAATGGATAGTGAACAAACATCAACACCTCAACTATCAGCGACTGAACAAGTTGATGAACGTAGAGAGAGACGTAGACAATATGAAGTAAACAGAAGAGCCAACATGACTGCAATACAGCTGGAAGAGTTTAGACGAAGACAACAAGAATATTGTAGAAATCGACGATTATCGATGTCTGAAGATCAATTAGCTGAACAAAGAGAGAGGGATAGGCAGTGCAAAAGAAATCGGCACTCCAACATGAATGCGCAACAATTGGTTGATGAAAGATCGAGAAATCAACAAAATGTGCAGAGGCGAATATCAACAATGAATGAAGAGCAAATAGCTGAACGTAGGGAGAGGCTTCGCAAATATCAAAGGGATCGAAGAGCTAATGGGAACTCTTCATTTAACGAAGGTAACAATTATCAAAACATTTTTGATATTTCACTTAAGGTATTAATTCATATATGTCTTTACTTATAACTTTTTTTTCTTCTCATGAAGTAGTGCGAACGGTTGTCAATAATGATTTGGATAGTGCTGCATTACAATTTACTAATACAGAGAACAATTTAAATAATTCTGTTATGAACGAAGGTATGTTTTAACATCAAACTTTATGCCTTAACTGTTTGATCTCTTAATCGTAAAAATATCCATGCATGCATCATTTCGACTGCTACTATAAATTTTCTGATCTTTCAATCATTGTATCAATACTATTATTCAATTAGGTGTGTTTGTGGTTAATACAGACAACAATGAAGAAACTCCTATTATGAATGGAGGTATGAATTAATACCGCATTATATCTCATCAATACTGTTTTTTACCTTCTTCTCAATTGTCATATTTCTAAAAATTATATAGGAACAACTGGAATTAATCAAGTGCCAAGAAGAGTTCGAACTGTTATGAGGCACTATAATTCGTCAAGAAACCATGTTGACTCATTTCGCTGTCAACAATTTCATCTACCACCTACAAGAAGGTGCCCACACTGTGCGGGAAAATTATTTTTTCATGAATCAGCTGATTTGTGTTGTCAAAAAGGCAAAGTGCAATTGCCGAGAATAACAGTTCCTCCAGAATTGATGAGCATTTATCTTGACCAGTCCGAAGAAGGAATAACTTTTAGACAACATATACGTACTTACAATCATATCTTTGCATTTACTTCCATCGGAGTAAACCTTGATGACAGATTTTCGAATAATAGAATGGGTGTTTACACTTTTCGTGCTCAGGGTGCCATATACCATAAGATTGGTAGTCTTATTCCGCATAATAATTCTCGGCCTCGATATATGCAATTATATATATATGATACTGAGCATGAACTTGATAATAGATTAATGGAAAGTGATTTGGTGAGTAGACCAATTGTGGAAAAGCTTCAGCAAATTCTTCATGTACATAATCCATATATCCATAATTTGCGGTGTCTTTCGCGACGCTCTGATCTCGACAATTGCAAATTAATACATAAGGAAATACCAAACCATGAAGGACAATATCATTTGCCCACTTCTTCACAAGTTGTTGCAGTGTGGGTTCCCGGGGATAATCCTTATGATTGCCATGAAAGAGAAATTGTTGTCGACTTATTCCAACCAACTTCACAATGTTCCAGATACTGCTGGATATTATGATCCACTTCAATATCCTCTTTTATTACCTTACGGGAGTCATGGTTGGGATATCTACATTCATAATAACGGACGAAAAGTGTCATGTAGGGAGTATTATGCATTTAGGCTTCAGGTATTGATTGACTATAGCTGATTATGGGTTTTTAAATTTGTTCCTAATCATTAATCAACCTAACTATCTATCAATAATTGTGCAATATATATATTTGTCGCTAGATTCGTGAAAATGACACGTCTGTTTTCCTTCGTGGTGGGCGATTACTACAACAGTTTTTAGTAGACAACTATGTTAAAATTGCCACACAGAGATTGCATTAGGTTCGCGATCATCAGCATGAAATACGTGCTGAAATGTACCAAGGGTTACAAGATGCACAAGATGCAGGTGAAACAATTGCAGGTAAATTATATATCCTTTGTATATAATTCGTATGTTATGAAAAAAAAAATTTCTATGTAAATGCCTTAGATTTTCCACTATTTGTTATTTTCTAGGAAATGTGGGTCGTAGAACTGTGCTACCTGCATCTTATGTCGGAAGTCCACGAGATATGTACCAGAGATATCAAAATGCAATGGCTTTGGTGCAAAAATATGGCAAACCTGATTTATTTATTACTATGACGTGCAATCCGACATGGATTGAAATAACCAGTGAATTGCTACCTGGACAACTTCCACAGGACAGACCAGATTTAACTACAAGAATCTTTCATTCTAAACTTGAAGAGTTCAAGAAAGATATATTTGAGAGAGCAGTACTTGGGAGAGTCATTGCACATGTACATGTTATTGAATTTCAGAAGCGCGGATTGCCTCATGCTCACATTTTAATCATTCTTGATGCTAGAGATAAAATTATTTCTGCAGATGATTATAATGGAATAGTTAGAGCAGAAATTCCAGATCGGGAAGCAGAACCTGAACTATACGAAGCTGTTTTGAGACATATGATTCATGGACCTTGCGGGCATTTGAATCCTAAATCAACTTGCATGAAAGATGGAAAATGCAAAAAAGATTATCCCAAACAGTTTGCACCTATAACTTTGCAAGGAGAGAACTCATATCCTGTATATCGCCGACGAGATACTGGTCGATTTATCTCTCGAAGGGAGAACTCTAATCAGTTGATTGATAATAGATGGATGGTTCCTTACAACCCCTTCCTTTTGAAAAAATATAATTGTCATATTAATGTTGAAATTTGTTCGAGTATAATTTCTGTTAAATATATCTATAAGTATGTTTACAAAGGACCCGATCGTGTGTCTTTTCAAATTTGACCAGGTGATGCTACAGATGAAATATCACAATATGTTGATGCCCGTTGGATATGCCCGCAAGAAGCCGCCTGGAAAATCTTTGATTTTCCTATGACTCGAATGTATCCATCAGTTCTCCCATTGCAGATTCACTTTCCGAATAGGCAGCAAGTTTTATATTATGCTCATCAGTCAATAGAGAATGTACTTGCTGATGATCGAATGCAAAAAACAATGTTGACAGAGTTCTTTACAAAAAATAATGAAGACCCTGAAGCAAGACAATATTTGTATAGTGATTTTCCAGAGCATTATAGGTATGAACTATCGAAATATTTTGGATAATTCACTTAGTCTTCTTGGAATATATCCTTACTAATAATGTTCATGCTTTTAGTTATGAAAGGAATAAATGATAACATTTAATTGCTTTTTAATTATTGATAACATCTACGTATTTAGGTGGAATAACAAAGATCAAAAATGGAGCAAAAGACAAAATAATATTCGTCAAATTGGCAGGATAAATGCCATTTCTCCTCGAGAAGGTGATCGCTTCTATTTAAGGATGTTGCTAAATCATGTTAGAGGTCCTTTGTCGTATGACCACCTGCTTACAATAAATGAGATTCGATATCCAACATTTAAGCAAGTGGCGGAAGTGTTGGGTTTGTTGGAGAGCGATAATAGCATCAGCAGTTGTCTTTTAGAAGCATCAAATACTCATATGCCATCGGCTCTGAGAAGACTTTTTACGACACTATTGATATATTGCGAGCCAGTTGGAGTAAGGCAACTCTGGGACCAGTTCAAATTGTATATGTTCGAGGATTATTCATCTGCAAGCAACCTTAGTGGATTATGTGAAGTCCGATTGCTAAAAGAGATCAACGGTCTCTTAAACCAGTATGGCAAGAGCATTGATGATTATGATTTACCTGCAATCAATGTTAATGAAGAGACCGATATCCCGCAATTGATAGAAGATGAGAAGTCAATACCCATTTCTGATGAAGATTTATCCTCAGTTGAAAAACTTAATGTGAAACAGAAGTATGCATTCAATCTTATCACAGAAGCAGCTGTTAATGGAGAGAGTAAAGTCTTTTTTGTTGATGGTCCTGGTGGTACTGGAAAGACATTTCTTTATCGCTGTATTTTATCTTTTTTGCGACATAGAGGTCATATAGTATTAGCAATGGCATCCTCTGGAATAGCTTCTGTAATGATGCCTGGAGGTCGTACAGCACACTCAAGATTCAAAATTCCAATAAAGTTATTTTCCACTTCATCATGTATGATCTCTATCCAATCTGATGAAGCCAAGCTTTTACGTTTCTCAAGTGCTATCATTTGGGATGAAGCAACAATGACCCATCGTCATGCTTTTGAGGCTTTAAACAAGTCAATGAAAGATATAATTGGTAATGAATTGCCATTTGGAGGAAAAGTTATGATTTTAGGTGGGGATTTTCGACAAATTCTTCCAGTTGTGCAATATGGTACAAAAGCACAAACTATTGACTCATGTATAGTCAACTCTGCAATTTGGAATGATGTAATTATTGTTCGGTTGACAGAAAATATGCGAGCCAAGGAAGATTCTGATTTTTCCAACTATCTCCTACGCATTGGCGATGGAAATGAACCATATGTTGAGAGTGAAATGATTAGAGTGCCAACAGACATGGTTATTCCGTGGGAAGGTGAAAACTCATTAAACAATTTGATCGACATAATTTTTTCTTCGTTGAACTCTAATGCACATGACAGAAAGTATATTACTGATAGAGCTCTGCTTACTCTAACTAATCAATCTGTTGATCAAATTAATGATGGTATAATACATTCATTTCCTGGAGATGAACAAACATATTATTCGTTTGACACAGTTGAGAATGATACACATAATTTATATCAGCAAGAATATCTAAATTCTATAGTGCCAGGAGGACTTCCGCCACATAAGTTGACACTTAAAATAGGTGCTCCAATCATGCTTTTGAGAAATATTGATCCAAAAATTGGTCTTTGCAATGGGACGAGATTAATTTGTAAAAACTTCACTCCAAATTTAATCGATGCAGAAGTAGTGACTGGTCATTGCTATGGTACAAGAGTATTTATTCATCGAATCCCGCTTAAGCCTTCGGAAAATGTAAGAATGCCCTTCACACTCATAAGGAAGCAATTCCCAGTACGACTTAGTTTCGCTCTGACAATCAACAAGTCGCAAGGACAAACAATTCCATGTATTGGTGTGTATCTTCCGGATCATGTATTCAGTCATGGACAATTATATGTTGCTCTTTCTAGGGGAGTTTCGAGATCTTCTACAAAACTTTTAATCAAGAATGGAGATATAGCAAATCGGGAAGGCATATATACAAAAAATGTTGTCTACAAGGATGTATTGATGAAATGTCATGGAACTTCAAATTAAATGGTAAAATAATACGACTGTCTATTGAGTTACTATATCTTTTCTTATGAGTATTTCATTTAATTTAATGACTATTTTTGTATTTGATGTTTATGTTTTGCAGAATGTTGGATTGGATGGTTCCAAGTTGGAGGATACATAAAGTTTGTATGCTGGATGTCGCTGTAAGTATTTCTACATTATTTAGTAGAGTTTCAATTTTAAAATAGTAATGGCCTAAAGAAAAAAAAATTGTGTAAGGATTCTGGAAAAAATAATAGGTTAAGAATTGAATTTGTAGTGCTTAACTCAAATTTGAAGTATTCTTGCATTTACAGCTCTAAATATATGTTCTTGATCTAATACATTCAGTGACTCAGTCTGTTCATGGCAGAGATTTTATTATTACTGTCACATACATTTTGTCAGTTTATTTGTATATACCTTCAGATTCACCTTTTGCTGTAAACTAATGTGTAGTATATGCTTTAAACTAAGAGGCAACTTGACAATTGAATTTGCTAATTATAATTTGAAGGCAATGTTTGTTCAGTTAGCTTTGTGATTGGTTAACTTTAAGGGAAATTAAGCAAGAAGCTTCAGTTTATTTTTCAGGTGTAGTAGTGCTTAATAGCAATAAGTTATTACTTCATTTTATTTTTCAGTTTATTTTTCAAATTGGTTAACTTTAAGGAAAATCAGTGTTTTACTATTTCTTTTCTTATACGATATACAAATTTATTTAATTTAATGATTAAATTTTTTAATAGACGTGCATCGCACGTGCATTATACAACCGTACGAAACCTAAAAGATTTTTCAGTAAATCTCCGTAAAGTACAATAAAATAAAATTTGTTGCAGGTTAGCGAGAATGTGGAAGGTTATGCTAGAATACCATCAGATTCAGTGCCGAGCTATATCAGAAGCCAAAAGTAAAGATTCCATCGAATCTGATGGGAATCTAAATATGCTCAGACCATCACAAATTGGTTGCATTCTTTCTTATACTCCATTTGAGGTACCTCAATTTTCTTATGGATGCTCTCATTCTTTAGGCTGCTTTCTTATACTCCATTTGCTTGCTTTTGCATTCTTTATGCATATGAATTCAATTCAATTCAATTCTTTATGCATACTAAACTCTTGAACAATGAAAACTAAAATTAAAAAAATACTGTACCCTATGTCTGAATTCACAAATAGCACAATTGAAGGCAAATGTTATAATCACTCCATAAATTTAAGGGTGTGTAGTCATAATAACTGGTATCTACACATGATATGCACCTTCTCCACTTTAAGAAAAAGTAAAATGCTAAGCGTATTATTTTCTGTTTGCTACTTTGATACAACTGGCTCATGTGAAAAACTTTTATCATAGGTTGTTTGCTCCATCTCTTAAGTGTAGTAGTACCAAAGTAGTAAAAAAAGAATAAGCCAATTAATAAAATAACATCGTTTATCCTAACTATTTGTATAATACTAACACATAGCTCTTTGTATAATCTAAATCATCTAAAACGAACACTGCTAAGCACTCCCCCATTCTTGAACTGCTTTAATGTGAAACTATCAAGTTCCCAGTCCCATTTATCTATTTTTTCCGCATAACAATTAATAAATTAGATGCTAAACTTCAAGAAACTAAAATGCGACAGGACCAAGAAGGCTCACTCGAGCCACGGCTGAAGCGGATCTTCCCCCTTATACTCCTCAATCGCTGCATAGGTTACAGTTGATTTTATGCACCAGAGCATAAAATCAACTGTAACCTATGCAGCGATTGAGGAGCATAGGTTAATACTAACACATAGTATATGCACCAGAGCCAAATGAAAACAAAAAAAATGTTTTGTATTATTGTTTTCAGTTGATTTTATAATTTTTTTAGAAATTTTGTGGAAGTTTATTTACATATATATCAGAGAGTTATTTTTGTTTTTTGCAAGGTCTAAATATTCGAGCTCTTTAAATTAATCCTTTCTTCTATTCAGTTACATGTTATTCTTTGTTAATTATTTACTCTCAGACTACACTACTAAGTTTGTCTATATGTTCTTTTTTGACTGAAGTTGTAAAGCTGTGGTTTAGCCCAGGGTTGGATAGTGCATTGATGGTGCATTGATGGTGCTTGATTTTTGGTATTGCCAATAAATATCAAAAAGACTATCAGGATCGGTGCTCTGAATAGTCTGGGAATAGTCAGGCAAAAGGAAAATGGATACAGCTGCAGAATGGTGGAGAGTTTTTCGCTTGGTATCTTCTGTGAATACAAAGAAACATTTTGAAAAGCACACCTTGAATTTGGAAAGTACGGATCAGTCGAGGTGGTCTGTACACCCTCTTCCTACCCTCTTCCTGCTTCCTGTGGTAGATCTATGATTCAGCAAGCAAATGGATCGAGGCTGAAATTGATCCTTGCACTTCAATTTGTGTTCATGTATAATTTCTTTAAGCCATGTGGTCTAATTTTGTAGACAGTTTGTGAGAATGTAAATAACAATCTCTTCTGAAGTGGTGCAGGGTATAATCTTTGCTCTATTTTTGTTCTTATTCTGCAGTGTGTGCACAGACATGCTGATGTGCCAAACTAACTACACAGGCTTCCAGTTCTGATATTACTGAATAATGTTTCATGTTTTGGGCCAATGTTTTTGGCCTGGATTGGCAAGGTGTACTCGGTTGTTTATTGGTTCTTCGAGGCACTCTTTTGGTGGATTTTGATTGTATATATTGCCTCAATTTGTTGCTCTTATTTTCCTGGTTTGGCTGGGTTGGTTTTCATGATGTGATGATGGTTTTGTTGAATACTAATCCTCTGTTATGTGATGACTGGTATTTATTGTTGGGAGAGACTAAAGAGTGCTTGATTTTCGGTGGTGGTGGGCCTCAGCCGAGCAGGGTGGTGATCATTGTGGGGGGTTTGCGCAATATAGACGTGCATCGCACGTGCATTATACTAGTAAGTAAACATAATAACTATAAAACTTTCGGCAAAAAGTTAATGCTCAACTATCGAAACAATGAGAAAAAACAATATAGATCAAATTTTATAATCCTCATATCTTAAGAGTAAGCTTAATAATCAAATTTTATTGAGCGGGAATCCTTTGCAAAATTAAATGTAAAGTAAATAATGCTCAAGAAAGAAGTTCTAATCTATTGATAAATTAAAACACAAATGTTTAATTTTTTTAGTAGAAAGAGATAAATTCACGAATTATGTATCATAAAATATAAATTTGTAATTTTTTTCAAATCATACCATGCTAATATTCATTCGATTTTTGTTATTTCATCTATTCAATTCTCTTTCAATGTTTATTTTGAAAAATACTGCAAGTATCCCACAAACATATATACATGAAGAAGATTGGTGTAAGTGGGATTCGAGCACCCAATGTATGTCGCTAGGTAAGAGGATGACTAGACAATTTGAGTACAAGGGTGGTTATTTAAATGCAAATTCGCAAATAAATACCAATCGTTCCTCTTCTACAGAGATGTGTATACATTTTATTTACTTTACACTCCTATACACAAGTGTATATCAAACTTAACACCTGATACCTTCTTTACGGTTTCTCAACTGTTTTGATGAAGGACTTTACCTGCTAGAAATGGGAGTGTAAAGAGAAATTGTCCTTGATCTTGAATGTAATGCACTTTGAGTACTAAATTAAGCCCCAAAACCTTTGTTCATTTTTAGTTGGGGCCACTTGTAAGCTTGGTCTAGAAATCTAATTGTATGTAATCCAATTTTCTATTTTCTTTCTAATTTCATAGTTTTCTTTGCTCAGTAATCTCCTTTTCCCTACATAATTAGTTTCTTCTTTTACGTGCAACTCTAGACTCTACTTGAACCATCTCATCCTAATTCTAAACCATAAACCGAAACAACGCAATAAAATTTAACAAGGGAGCCAAAATCTCATACACTGATTGACAATAAAATCACACAGGCCTTTAATTAAACTGTTATCTACTAATTCTGGAATTATCGTTGTAAAGATGAGAAAAGGTTCACACAATTAATATTGAGAAAATGAGAGGGAGAATGAGATTAGGGATATGAAATTAGGAATTTATATGGTTATCGACATTTCTAATCTTCTCGGTTTTCTTTAACAGATTTTAGGCAGTAGACATTATGTAAAGTGAAAAGTAAATAAATTTGAACGTGAAGTTATCAATACGGGTTTTCTTAATGAAGGTCTAAGGGAACTCGTTTAACATTAAAATATGTATTAATTAACATACATTCTGATTTAATTAGTGTAGCTTTTATGTATTTCTCGATAGAAAAACCGTACAATTAATTAAGAAAATGTGCATTAATAAATTACGAAAAATGCACAACCTTATCAATAAATATATAAAATCAAGAAGTGTATATAATATGCACTAATTAATTTAAAATTTGATTAGCAAAAAAGTATTTAGGTTAGAACTTAATGCTAAACGAGTACTCCAAAAGAACTCATTAGGAAAATCCTATCGATAATCTTTGTCTGCAAACTAGTGTAATAATTCTAAGAGTTAGAGTGACAAATGTGACGAGAAATTAATATCGTAGTTTGTAATCAATTTTTCCAAGAACGAAAGACTTGGTAGAAATTATTAAAGGTTTTTGCTGTTGTTTTTAGGGTGTGGGAGCAACAATTAATGTGAGTTTCTGTATTTGAGGAAACGACAGTGATCTTGACATTCGTTCTGGATCCGAAGGGGTGTTGAGTGGATTGGTTGGGAGGTAACTGACTTGCCGACCTGCACAAAGAATCCTGAAACACCGAAAGCATTCCCAGCGACAAACTTTCAATGCTTAAGTCAGAAGACAATAATTTAGTGAAATGAATTCTGTAGCGAAAAGAGTGACTACCCTGTAACTGTACAGTAGATATTGTATTTATAGGTCCGGGGAAAAATATGTTATGGAGAGATCCCTGGGCGGTATTGAAATCCCCTTGATCTCAGATATGGAATTGATAAAATTCTTTATTTTAGGGGTGCGGTTACGGCATAACCAATGGAGCGCCTAGCGCAAACGACGGGTGATTCATCCAGGTGAGCGAATGAGCCTGCGGAAGCTCGTTGAGCTACCTGGCCTGGACTAGTAGGGAAGTTGGCGTTAAGCCCAGTCTATTGCTTTTCGATTCGTGCTAGAATCGTACGGCGGAGATCAGCCACGATTTTTGCCCATATCATGAGCCCTCCCCCCCCCCCCCCCCCCCCCCCCCCATTATTGGGAGTGAGCTGTTGGCCAATTCCGAGGAGTAGATAACTGGTGGGCATGACGGCCGCATTAGATTGTCAAGTTTGTGGTAGAAGTGTTGTTCTGAGAGGAGGGTCGGAATGATGTTCGGGATCATGAATTCGAGGTATGGGCCCATCGGATGGTGGCTTCCTGAGATTTAGAATCAGTGTGCCCTTTCGAGGTATATGTCCGAGGTGTGAACTTTGTGGATAGTGAGTACTGCGAAAAGCTCGGAGTCGGAGTGCCATTCTCGAAATATGGTGCCGAGGGTTAAGCCAAGTTGTCAATTGCTTCCAGCCGAAGTCTTGTGCTGGTTAGCGGGACGGGGGATGTTAAGTCATCTGTCCACATGGCTTCTTGCCTCGTCAGATTTCGTGGAGCTTGAAGAGTCGAGACGTGATAGTAGTCATTCGATGGGTTGTCACTCACGAAATTCGAGGGGATGGCACGTGCTGACGGTTATGGAAGTAATCAGCCTCTATAAATTTGCACCCTCTTATCACTGTGAAGGGTTACTTTCTTTACATATGGAATTCCTCTGTTCAAGAATATGACACCGGATATGTCGACCGTAGAAATTAGTAGCCCATCCTCTTTTAGTGATGACAGTGGGTTAGAGGGTTAGAGGCCATCTCTTTGCAACGTGGATCGGCCGTGAGTTCGTCAAGTCGGCCTTGTTTACGGAGAAGCGAACCTAAGAATTCGGGGTTAACACGCGAGATCTCGCCAAAGCCAGACATGGATATCGATAGAAACTCTGGTTCTGAGGGAGAAGATTATAGCCGATTTGAGAAGGAGACTAGGACCGTTGAGGCCGAGACTAATTTGGTGAAGGAAACTCGAGAATCACCCTGCGCGTCAGAGGGTGGAGGTGATCGGGGGGTGAAGATCGATTTGGCAGAGGGTAAGGGGAGACTTGTAGGTGATCTTGAAGTGGTGGTGCTGGAAGTCGAGATCCTGTTAGTTACATCTCCTTGTGGGCTAGGATCGTCATGACTGGAGGTGATTCGGCTCCCCCTTGACAGGGCACTTATACGGACGAAGTCCATCTGAAACTATCCTGAAGATATGAAGGATGAGCCTGGCTTTAGTAATCTACCTTCTTCAAATAGGTCGATAGCAGACGTGGATAAGGTGAAGAGCGTCTTGGCTTAAAATGAACTTGAGTCTCTTCGGGCGATTTATCATATTCCTCCCAATTCGAGTTGATGCTTCCGAACTCCGACCTTCGACAAAATGCCAACATTCCAGAGTAATTTTGTATAATGAACATCGACATGTTCCACTCGGGCCTGCATCTTTCTCTCCATCCTTTTATAAAGGAAGTGTTGAACTGGGCAGGCCTGAGCCTCATGCAGTATGCGCCGAACTGATAGAAGCATTTGATAAACTTCATCGTGGTCTGTCGTGAGAGAGGGGTTCCTCTCCGCCTCAAATATTTTCAAGCATGTTTGGGCTTTAGAGCGCTGCCTAGTCACCCACATCGATGGTATATCTCGCCGCGTCGGGAGTACAAAGTGGTGCATGACCATCCTAATTTTATTAAGGGTTGGAAGAAGAAATACTTTATTTTCTAAGCTACCGAGCCTTTGGACATTCCCACCAAATGGTCGTATAAGGGCCCACCGAAGAAGGATCCCCCGTCATCCCACGATTTGAGCTCGGAGGAGAGTGCTGGGTTTCAGAGACTCTTCGAGAAGGGCGCTAGTGTCGACTGGCCGCAATTGTCAGAAGACAGGTTGGTCGACGTAGGTTTAAGCTTCGTTGGCTCACGTAAGTTCTTTTGCTTTTAGCTTATTATACTGGTATATTGCCTCATCTGATATCTAATTTTCTCTACAGGCACTGGTGTGATAGTTGCCCTAGTGTCGAAGCTTCAAGAGGCATTGACAGTTGACCGTAGGGGCAGGAAGATCGAGGTGCCCGCCTCGGAGCACATGCTGAGAAAACCCAAGGCTTTGAAGGTTCGTGGCCTGGAGGAGGCTCTGAGGGGGAAACCGGACGAGAAGTTGTTGAGGACCGCCGATGAGGCTGTGGGGCTCCCCAGACCAGATTGGTCAGTGGGGGAGCTTGACTATGTCATGGAGTTGCAGATGCCTCGGAAAGTAGTGGAGAACCTTGCTCGTTCGAGGGACTAGGAGGATCTCGCCCGAGTGACCACATATTCTTATTTCCTTCGTTTTTCTCAAGGGGTCGTACCAGTAAATGTTCAAGTATTTTGCATTGTAAGTGTAACCAATTCTTGATAACTTTTTGAGTGTTCCCTGCAGGCCACCCTCTACGGTGTCGAGATGAGGAGGAAATATGAGTGCTTTCTCGACCTCACGGATTGGAAGGCGGAGCGGTATAAGAAGTGATGCTAGGAGGAGCACGAGTGCGTCGAGGCATTGGAGAAGAAAGTGAAGGGATTAGGGAAGAAGCCGACGAAAGTAGAGGATGACCCAGCGGAAGAATGATCCGCCCCCAGGGCGTTGTTGTAACACCCCAGATTTTTAAATAATTTTTTTGAGATTAATAAATGAATTAAAATGATTTTGATGATTTAATAAATATTTTATTCTGAAATTTATTATTTTACACGTGCAAAACACGTGCAAATATTTTTTTAGGAAGTTCAAAGTCAGAAATTATTTTGGGAAAATCTATTATTTATTAGTAGGTATTATTTAGGAATTTTTTGGATTTTTATGATATTTATTTGGCATATTTGCAAATATTACAAAAAGAGGGGCTTTTGTGCAAAATTACCACTTGAAGTAAAAACTCCAGATTTTTTAGATTTCTGGGTTGAGCATGATGGCTAGCCAACTCAGAGGTAAAAATTTACTTTTTTTTAATAGGTTTGATTTATTTCACAAATTTCTTAAAGAATGGTCTTTTTGCAAAATTGCCACTTAGAGGCCAAACTTTACAAATATATATATATATATATATATATATATATATATATATATATATATATATATATATATATATTTTCTGGAGTTGGAACAAGTGCCAGCCAGATCTAAGTATTTGTTTTTGTTTTTTAAATCTAAATTTAATTGGTTTATCTAATTTCCAAGTATAAGGATATATATATGTAAAGATATATTCAAAAAGGGTTTTTTTACAAATCTATTCAAAAACCCTAATTACCCTGATTTTGGCCAATTTAAAAGAAAGGTTTAGCCGTCTCTATGCTACACTACACAAAGGGTTTTCTTTATTATTGATTTCTTGGAGTTTCGAAGCGAGGATCTTGGTTTTCTTGCGAAAGGAAGGACTTTTCTTATTCTTTTTATTACTTCTGTTGATTCTTCAAAAAGATGAGTGATATATGTTTGTTTTCTTATTGTTCTATGCACGTTGTACGTGATGATTTGTCTATTAGAAAGCATGTTAGATGATGGTATGGTAATATAATAATTTTTGATGGATGGATGAATAAAAATTGAATCTTTTCGTGAAAACCATACTATTGATGATTAAAATTCCATATAGATGACTTGAGATTGTTAAGAGCCTAATAGAAATCATGAGTATGATGTTTCCTTTCATGATCTTGCTGTTTTGAATGTTTATTATGTTTGTATGATGAATAATGCATAAAAGTGAACAAAACTTAACTTTACTGAAATATATATAGATATACCTAGGGCTGCAAACGAATCGAGCTATTCGTGAGCTATTCGGCTCGAGCTCGGTCAAAGCTCGGTCAAAGCTCAGCTCGAACCGAGCTCAAGCTAAAAAATGAGCTCGTTTCGTAAACGAGCCGAGCTCGAGCTTGATTTTTTTTAGGCTTAGCTCGCGAGCTATTCAGCTCGAATATGGTCAAAGCTCGGTCAAAGCTTGGCTCGAACCGAGCTCGAGTCGAGCTCAAGCTCAAAATTGAGCTCGTTTGGTAAACGAGCCGAGCTCAAGCCTGAAGGTATTCGGCTCGGCTCGGCTCGATTGCAGCCCTATCTATACCTACTGTTTGGTATCTTGAAGTAGAATGACTTGATGAATGGTTGTTTTAATTGCATATTATTCATGGGCAAACTATTGAAATCAGTCGGGATATGTGTATAACAAGTTGTAGAGGAGTTATTGAATCAAAAAGATAAACTCTCGAAGTGAAAAAGGGGGGTGTTGATTTTGGGTCTGATGATGAATGGCCGAAATTGAATTTTTGTGGTTTGGCGAAGTTTTCAATTGGATCTTGATTGTTTTGATACTGAGATGGAAATTGAAACCCTATACTACTTATAATTAGTGATTTCTTGATGTTCTAACTAGTGCATATGCATATATATATATACACATATGAATATATATTACTGTTTTGAAGAGTTTTGTGAAAAATTACTCTTTTGTGATCATGTTGTGATTTTGATTAGTTTTATAAACTCATGTATGTTATACAAGTCGTATTTGATCATCTCAGGGTTTTCGTTTTTTGCAAGTTAATGATTTTACAAGAATTATAGAAGTATCAGTAAAAATATGCACTAATTTCAAAGTTGCGATTTTTTTGCTTATGGCAGTCGACTGCCACGCTTTTGCACTAAAATTGACAGTCGATTGTTAATACTTCATTTTTTGGATTTTTACTTGACAGTCGACCGTCGAGTTTTGTGTTGGTTTTGACAGTCGACTGTCAGCTGTTTGGCTGAGTGTTTTTGTTGAGTTTTCTTCGTTTTTCTTGAACAATTATTTCTTTGAACTTATGGGTTATTAATCTACTGTTTTAGATGATACTTTTGCTACAGATTATAGTATTTTATATAGAGTTATATTTTGTTTATAATAGAATTTAAATTGTATTTCTACGACTTTATAATGTGGAATGTGTACGGTTTTCGAAGAGATTAATGTTTTGTGATATTTTATGACTTAAAAATATGATTCTCAGTTATTTAATGGATTTAATATTTTATTTCAGTTCTGGTAATTTATGAATATATTGAATAAACTTGTTGATTTAAGAAGTTTTCTCGATATAAACTTTTTGATGATGGAATTGGGAGTTTCATTGAAAGTTTTGGTGTCGATATTCGTTTTGTAAGTCTCAAGGAGTTGAGTGGGATTCCTGTAAACCGACAAATGAGATTTTGTAGATTTTGACCAGTTGGTGTCATTGGGGTTGTTTTGTGGAATTAAGTCCGACAGGATACACTAACTCTAGAGAAGGGGGAATTTGTGTTTTAATAATAACCAACTTCAGGACAGGCACTAGTGGAGATGTGATGGAACTTGGGAAACGTAAATATATGCTATTGGAGTCCAGTCCAACGGATGTGTTCCAAGACTTGTGTGTTCTGTCTCGAGAGGACTATTAGTATGTTCGCGTGTTGAGGGTCTGCAAGCCTATTCACGAAACATACGGGTACATTTGCGTGTCGAGGGCTGAAAGTTATATTCATGGGATGCGCCTATGTATCTGCATGTCGAGGGGCGGTGGTGGGGTACACGGCAGGGAGGTGATTCTCCATTTTTTGAGCTTTTCTTACATGATGCTTGCGCGTCGAGTGTTGTGATGCCTATTCACGGAGTAATCTGGATCTTGTTTTCATCACCGTAGTAGGATTAGTTGCATAACGAGGAATCTAACCCTATAATGTGGAGAACGATAAAGGCTTGCACCGGACCTATCTAGTATGGAATGCATAGAATCCGACAAGTATGCATTAGAGAGTGATCATAATGCAATTGTGTTTTCTTGACTTGGTTTTATGCATGTTTGTTTTCTATTTTCCTACACTTAACACTTAGTCTAGTTTCACATGATGTTTTCATGTTTTGTTTACTGTCATTTCATATTCCATCTATTACTACTGATGGTATGTGTTGTTTATAACTTTATTCTTTATGTTTTATTTACATTATATTTCTTTGATGTCACTCACACCGTTATGGCTGACTCCTGTAGTTTTTAGGGGTTAGGGTTATTTTTAGCCTTATGTTTTATATGTAGGTACCTCTAGTATTGGGATTTGGATGCATGTGGTAGAATGATAATGTGGCTTATGTTAATTGTTAAAGAAAGTGTTGTAAAAGAAATAAATTGTAATTCAAGATTTTTAATTTTCCAGATGTGCTTTGTAAAGAATTGATGTAAAAAGTTGAAAATTTTATCTGTGTTTTGGCTATGGTTACTATTACACTGAGGTTGATGCTGGGAATTGTGCAACATATTTCTGAGATATTATATTGAAAATCGGGGCGCTACAGAGATTTGTATCAGAGCAATAGTAATGATAAACATACTATATAAAAAAAAATTAAACCTAGAGTGGACATTAGAGCGTGAGTACCTAGGTGCAGACATTAGAGTGTGAGTATCAAATAGAATTAAAACAAGATGTATTGATTTGGGGTATGATTGAGGTTCTGCCATAGGGTATTGATGTGAATATGAATTGTGTTGTGATGTTCTAAGTTTTTCCTCATTTTGCAGTATTCAGAATAATGTCAGGACACAGGACCAGGAATGGTGGATATGGTGATAGGGCTTAAGGTTCACATGGGGCTGGAATTCATCTTGAGACTGAGATTGCCAGGGTGTATTAGACCTTGAACACATTCATGGCAGCTAACATAGCACAAAATCTGAATCTGAATCAAGGGGCTGGACCTGTGTTTGTTAATGCTAATCCGATTAAGTCGGTTGAGTCATTTAAGCGGATGAAGCCGCCTGTTTTTGAGGGGCAGTCTGATCCAAATGAGGTTGATGATTGGATTAGACAGATGGAGATGGTCTTCGAAGTCTTAGAAACACAAGCAGTCAATAAGGTGAAACTGACTACAATGTAGTTAGAGAAGGATGCTGGCGTCTGGTCGCAGCCGGTGAAGAGGACTTTTGGAGATCAATAGGTGACTTGGGAGGCTTTTCTGGATGAGTTAAGGGATCATTTCTTTCCTCTGGATATTCAGGAGAGGAAGGCAAAGAAATTCTTGAATCTGCAGTAAGGCAACATGACAGTGCGCAAATATGAGACTAAGTTCGCCCAGCTATCAAGGTATGCACCGGAGCTGATTTTTTATGAAGCGAAGAAGGCCAAGAAATTCGAGCAGGGCTTGAGGCTTGGGCATCAGAAGGTTTGATAAGCTGGTCAGGAGAGCAGCAATGAAAGAAGAAGATATGGATCAATTCCAGAAGAAATAGGAGACCTAGAACAGGAACAAGAGGCCAGCAGCTAGTCAGAGTGGGAAGAAGTTCCAAGTGAAGCAGGGCAGGTTCAATAGGCCAGAGCACCCGCAATTCAAGGCATGACTTGTTTCAACTGTGGAGAAACAGTTCACTATCAGTCAGCATGCACCAAGCCTCGGAAGGCACGGGCTTGTTTCAATGTGGTCATGAAGGGCATCTCAGACCAGACTGTCCGTAGTTGAAGAAGGAAGGTGCAGGCGGAGGCAAATTTCAGAGGCAGGGGCGAGTGTTTGCATTAATTGAGGAGGATGCGGGTAACTCAGAGGATGTGATCCAGGGTATGCCAGAATTTTAAATTTTATTTGATGTATTAAGTAAAATTTTGTTTGAGAATAAATTGGAGATTTGAGTATCACACTTCATGTAACAGGAATTGTTTTGGTTAATGGAATAAAAGCAAAAGTTTTATTTGATAATGGTTCTTCGCATACATTTGCGTCGTCCAATTTTGCTAAAGTCTTAGGTGTGGAACCTAAGGTGTTTCCAGGCAGAGTCTTGTCGGTGGAAACACCATCAGGGGAAGAACTGATTGCTGATTGATATTATGAGGGCTGTGATATCGAGATTGGTGGGAGATTATTTGGCATTGATCTTACTGAGCTGCAAGTCATGGGTGTGGATGTGATTGTGGGCATTGATTGGATGGCAATATATGATGCCACAATTGAATGCAAGAAGAAAGAGGTGTTAGTGGAAGCACCAGCAGGTCCCGCAGTGACTTTCCAGGGGAAGAAGGACCTGAAAGTGACTGCCATGGTTTCTAAGTTGATGATTCCAGATGAAGTCAGAGGCATTCTAGTTGTCAGGGATTTCCTACGGTATTCTTGGAAGATTTATCGGGATTACCGCCGCAGCGAGATGTGGAGTTCTGTATTAATGTTCAGCCGGGGAGTTCTCCAATTTCTAACGCTTTGTACAGGATGACACCTGTAGAGCAAGATGAGGTTAAGAAGCAGATTGGGGAATTGCTGAGTAACGGATTCATTAGGCTAAGTTCTTCACCGTGGGGAGCATCAGTATTGTTAGTTAAGAAGAAGGATGGGTCAATGAGGAAGTGCATTGATTATCGGGAGTTGAATAGGGTGACCATTCAGAACTCGTATCCACTGTCGTGGATTAATGATCTGTTTGATAGGCTTCGAGGAGCAGCTATGTTTTCGAAGATTGATCTGCGATCAGGGTATCATCAAGTTTGAGTTAAGGAGGAAAATGTGAGTAAAACAGCTTTCAGGACTCTTCATGGACTCTATGAGTTTTTGGTAATGCCATTCAGAGTGACGAATGCGCCGGCAGTGTTCATGGATATGATGAATCGGATTTTGCGGCCATTTATTGATTCCTTCATGCTGGTTTTCATTGATGATATTTTGGTGTATTCGAAGTCGGAGGAAGAGCACTCTAAGCACTTGAAAGAGGTATTGAAGAAGTTACAGGAGCATAGCTTGTATGCCAAGCTGTCGAAGTGTGAGTTTTGATTGTTTGAGGTAGCTTTCCTTGGTCATATCCTTTCTAAGGGGGAGTGGCCACTGATCCTTAGAAAGTTGAAGCAGTGAAGTATTGGCCCAGGCCAACGACAGTGAAGGAAGTCAGGAGTTTCTTTGGTTTGGCTAGGTACTACTTGAGATTCATTCAGGGCTATGCACAGATTGCAGTTTCTTTGACAGGGTTAACTCGGATGAATGTGGCATTCACTTGGACTAATAAGTGTGAGGAGAGTTTCCTTGAGCTAAAGGAGAGGTTGACGACTACGCCTATCTTAGCTTTGCCACAAGCTAGGAAGGATTATGATATCTTCAGTGATACATCACTCAGAGGTTTGGGGTGCGCCTTGATTCAAGAAGGGAAGGTTATTACATACGGTTCGAGGCAGTTACGTCCGCATGAGAAGAACTATCCAGCGCATGATTTAGAGTTGGTAGCTATTATCTTTACCTTGAAGCAGTGGAGGTATTATGTTTATGGAGAGAAGGTCAACATGTATACCGACCACAAAAGCCTGAAGTACATTTATCAGCCAAAGGATCTAAATCTTCGGCAGAGGAGGTGGTTGGATGTGTTGGAAGACATTCATCCTGTGATCACGTATCATATAGGCAAGACAAATGTGGTAGCTGATGGGCTTAGTCGGAAGAGCAGTTTATCGAATTTGATCACTACTCAGAGAGAGTTGGTAGCTGAGTTTGACCAGGCAAGTATCTAGGTGGTACTATAGGGTTTGGGAGCGTCTTTGACTCAGTTGAGGCTGCAACCTTCTTTGAGAGAGCAGATTATGGAAGGTCAGAAATCACATGCAGAGATTCAGAGGATGTTGCAGCAGGTTTCCGAAGGCAAGTTATTAGAGTTTGTGTCCAAGATGGAGTTCTATGGATGGGTTAGAGGTTGTGTGTTCCGGAGAATGCAGATTTGAGGGAGAGTGTCTTGCAGAAGGCACATAATACTTTGTTGTCAGTACATCCTTGAGGCACAAAGATGTACAAGGACATCAAACAGCACTTTTGGTGGTCTGGTTTGAAGAGGGATGTAGCAGACTTTGTGGCAATGTCACGCCCCGCTTCCCTAAAATACGGAATGCAAGCACGTGGCATGGCCCAGCGAATGACTTGCGTCATTCATAGGTTGCCATCGATTCAACTCAAGAAGTAAACTACCACGCATGCAATAAAAGAAGTAATCACATAAATAACAATACTTTAAATTGAAGCATAAAGTAACCACCATAAATTAAATCCAACATCTGGAATCAACAACAATAATATTCGGGTCAAAAGCCCACAAATACAAGAATGTTCAATTGTTAAAGTTCAAAAAAAAGAGAAACAATAATTATTCAATGGCGCAGCAACACAAGTCTTTCACCATTGTTGTTCTCGTAGTCCATTAGGAAAATCTCCCTGATTACCTGTAAGCTGTTCATCTAAAAGAGAGGGAAAATGTCCTTAGAGCAAGTCGTAGGCAGTAAATAGAGAAACAGAGAACAATGACAATAATGGTATAACTGTAACAACCCGGATTTTCGTATGAATATATGTATGATTTGTTAAGTAGTAAAGTAATATATTTATTTATTTATTTTTCTTTTTGAAACTATTAGTATGGAATTAACTCATAAACTTCAACTAGACTCACCATGAGCTTGACATGGGCTTAAACCATGTTCTTTTGGCCATTGAGCCATGAACACACTTTTAGTGTGACATGACTTGTACAAAAAAAAAATGAAGCCCAAAGATTACATGAGAAAAGGAGGGAAAAAAAGAGAACTAGGGTTATGGTTTTTGAACTCAAATTGACACAAGATGGGTCTTTCACCACTCCTACACTCCACCTCCCTCTTGAGCCAATGCAACAGAAGATGCTCCCCCATTTTACCATGCTCTTTTTTCTATTCTTTTAAACCCTTCTCATCCATTACTTCTCATTCTCACCTACTAAAACTTCCACACTTAAGAGAAAGAGAAAAGAAAGAGAGTAAGAGAGACTTGCTACTGATTTGGAGTAAGAAGAAGAAGAGAAGCCAAGGAGCCAAGAAGGCAAGGAGCTAGGAGCAAGAAGGAAAATCTTGAAGCTAGGAGCTTGTAGGATCTCTTTTCCATCAAAACTCATCAAGGTGGGTGTTTCTAACTTCTTTTTTTGTTTTTGCTTGTTAAATGGTGATGGTAGTAACTAAAAAATGAGATGCATGCTCTAGAATGAACCCTAATAACCCGTTTTGTGTTAAGAAATCCAAAACAGAAAATCCTGTTAAAAGGCTGAAATTCTGCTGTCAGTTAGTAGCTCATAACTTGAACACTACTGGTTGGATTAACTTGCAATTTTTATATGTTGTTCATTCATGTGTCATGCACCTTCAGTAATTTTTAAAGATTTTTCTAATTTTTTCTTCTATTAAAGTAAAATGCAAACTTGCATGCTGGTCAGAAGAAAAAGAAACAGTTTTTGTTGTTATTGTTGTGAGAAGAATGACTTGTATTCCACCGTATACTTATGGGAATGATCTGAAATTTTAGTATGTCATTGTTAAATGTATCTAAGACCTATGTTTCAAATTTGATGTTATTTGGAACAATGTAGCTATGTTAATAAAATCATGCAAACTTAGCTAGTTATTTTAGTAAACAGAACTGTTGCTATTATTGCTCTGTTTTTGATGTTATTCAAAGAGACATAATTAAAAATCTACTAGGTAGAATCACCTGGTTTTTGGAAGTGTTGTAACATCATGTGTCAGGAGCTAGAATCTAAAATTTTATAAAGTTCTAACACAATTTACTATTTTAAATTGATTTTATCACATGACTGTGTTAATATGATGTGCTGTTCTAGAAGTCTGTGTACTTGTTAAAGATGGGACCATAAGAGCTTGTAAACGACCTTATCTGAAGAAACGTGTAACTAGGAAGTTTTAGTGGACACCTAGAACTCTTTGGAATGACTGAGAAATCATGATTTGGATAAGTGTGCGATTTTATATGATTTTTGCAAGTGACGACAGAAACACAGTGAATCATAGAGCTCACTGTTTTGCACTATGTTCATGAAAATGAGTTTGAACATCTACTTTACTAGCTTAGAGTTTCTGTTTGAGGTCAAGAATCATGTTATAGATGTGGATATGAGTTAGAACTTGAATTATCTAAAGTTCCTTGCTAAGAATAGCTCATAGTTGCTTGTAGACCCCGATATAGATAATGTTGTTCACTGTTTTGAAATAGAAATTTGTATTGGATGTTGGGGCATTGTTGTTGACCACTTTGGGATGAAATCCATATCCAAAGTGTGCTTATACTTGCTGTCTACCTTGAGTAGAAGCATGGGAGCGCCCGATTGCGATTTCTCAAAAAAAGGGGACCGGGAATGACTCCGTTTTGGCATAAAAGCCAAATGTGTGCTTGCTGTTTGGATTTAAAGATTGTCAATTTTAGGGCTCTTAGAACCACTTTTTGGGTATTCATGGGTTAGGACTTACTCCTAGTGTGGTGTACCTTGTTGCGGTACGTTCATTGAGTATTGAGACTCTAGGACTAAGTGTTGTTGACAAACCTAGACGGGTAGTATAAGACCCGTATCGCATCGAACGTGTTAGAGGAGACGACTCGTGCGCCGACGTACTCGCCGTGCATGGATAGATTCCATGGCTGTGTTTGGAGGTAGCACTTGTCAAGGACCGTGGAGCGTTAAGTTTAGCGGGAGCTACATGTTGGTCGGGCCGAGGTTGCGATCGAACTCCAAATGTAGATGGCAGTTGCGGCGATCGATGGGGTCGATTCGTAGTTGATTCGTGCCAAGTGCGGGCCGAGGCAGGTCAACCCTTGGGCCGGACTTGAGGGCTAGTTGAGTCCTAGTTTGTGATGGGTTGAGATCCATTAATGATAAAGGGGACTAACTAGAAAGAGTCTACAAGTAGAACTTAACTAGTTGTTCATAGCAAGCTAAGTTGATTCCAAGTTAGGGATTGGATATGGTAAATAGATCGCCTAACTAAGGGAATGAGTAATATGAGATAGTTCTAGGCTCGCCTAGATGTCCATACTTCTAATAAGAAAATGAAAGAGAATTAGAGTTTAGCTAGGGTCATAGATTTTTTGAATCGGTTGATAAAATAAATGTTAGTAATCATGTGATTAGTCTGATCTTTAATCTTGGAGTGGGGTAGCATGGATTCTTTGGTAGGACTAGATTGAGTCTTGGTTGAATGTAAGGACAGGCACTAGCGAGGGTGTTTGCCTGTCAGAAGGACGCATAGCGCCATCACGCCTGGCCAAATCCTAGGTTCGTTTAATGCAGACAGGGACCCCGAGTTGCCCTGGATGGCGTTGGGAAAACTCAGTGGGGGCTCCACTGTTTCGGCAGGAATGCCTTTATGTCTGTAACAACCTTTGAAGACGTTTGGAGTGTTGACGTCATCTCGACTCCAAGTTCTGCTCTAGTGTAAGGACAAGTGTAGCGGAGTTGGGAAAACCTTATATCCGTCAGGTCTTTTGTTGATCAATACAGGCAGGAGGTTTAGAGAAAGACCCGGTGAGCGAGACTCTACGGGAAAGGCTTTAAGTCCTCCGTCGGAGAGCCCTGGTGTCCGTATATCAGCTTTTGGTGAGGTTCGAGGAGACGTAGATACAGCAACATACCATTGTTACAGTCGTGTAGGAGTAAGCCTGCGATTGGGATCCCGAGCATAGAGGATTGGACACCACTAATGACAGCAGCAACTAGAGTAAGCCGGACGACTGCAGCCTCACCATCACTAGAAGCAGAAACATGAGAGAACAAAAGAGTAGGATGCATAGCGGGGGATCGAGTCCCATCAAACTGAAGAACGTCGTTTGGTTGGGGGATGTGTAGTATGGGATGCATATCTTTCAACCAAGCGTGCATTAGCTTTAGGAGCATGTGTGCATAGTGCGTGCATTAGATTAGGTCATGGCATACACCGACACTTTTTTGACATCACCCTTTTTCTTCGCCTCAAATATTATTTGTGGTTGTTGAGGTTAGAATCGTTATATTATGGCGTAAAGAGGATAGCCGAATATAGAATTTCGTCAATTGTAATCAACTGACGTGCCCACAGTTATCAGTGCAGGATTGCCGACTTGGGAGCACGGGAAAGCTCTAGCAGGGAAAACCATCTAAGTGAAAGTTACTGTCCAAATTTTATTGTACATTCTTGTTGTAACAATTAATTTATAATTGTTGTAATCATTGGACATTGTAATAACAATTTGATGTAATAAATTTTTTTAATTTTCTGTGATTTTTGTTGTGTTGTGACTCATTTGAAGAAAGATCCTGGAGTGTGTCACGAGTTCCTATGTTAGGAATTCGGGGTGTTACAATAACGATGAATACAATGGACCATGAAATCAATAGTATTGAATAGTGACAAGGCGATAATAGTACAATGTGCAATAACTATGATTTATACAGATAACAATAAACAGTAACATTAATGGTAAACAATAATGATAACACTGTTCAATGAAGATGACAATATACAATGACAATGCGATGAAAATCTCAAGTCTATTATTCATTTTTTAATCCTAACTAATGCACGTACTACTGCATCCCATACTACAGGTTCCATGTATACAATCAATTTTGTTTAGACTAAGGTGGTAGATTCTATAGGTCATGTACTCGCACGATAACAATAGCAATTTCTTGCACAATAACGATAACAATAGTCGGCACGATAGATCCTAAAACAATACACGATAAATTGAGATACTTCAGTCAGTAATCCAATAATATATCGATAGCACTAGCCGACACAATATTTTGGGAACAAACCTACAATTCTAAGTACAGTCTTTATATTATCAACTATCCTTGTCAACCCTTAACTCCAGCTCGATTAACATTCTTTATTCCATTAACATACAATAATGCGATTAATAAAGGATACTAGAAAGATGCAACACAATCTTAAGATCATGCAATGTACTCTATACAATTAAATACACCAAATATAACATTATAGATTCAATTATATATTATTAAGCATAGGAACCCAATTCTGGACAGTAGTAGGTTGCTGTACCAAAATCAGAATTTTCGTTGCTACAGGATATCAAATGTGGATTAGCCAGAAGGTCTAGAAACTAGACTCCGCCCGGTTCCAATGCATATAAATAAGGTACATAAAAGTCGTGGCAACATGTGTCAAAACAGCAAACTATACAAGATTTCTGTTCAGCCAGAACTTGTAAAATTGTGTTTATACATATGAAACATGTCTGAAACTTCATTAACTAATTCCAGGAAAATTAGGGAATGTTCTCTAGGGTGTCTAGTATCAGCATACAAAATTTAAAGTCATTATTTTACAGGTAGCTTGGTTAAATTAATTGTAAATCAGAGTGTGGCAGCAGTTTTTAGAATCTGGAATTGCATGACACAACAACAGTAAAACTGCGATATCTCACAAAAAGTAAGTTGGAATTCAATTCCGTCAAAAGGGTAGTAAACTAGACATCTGGGGCTATATTTCATATTCAGAAAGTTATTGATTTTGGTGACATTATCTAGGTCGAAACAGCATGGTAATGTTCAGGTCGGCGATAATGTTCAGGATGTCAACATAGTCTTTTTGAATAAAATGATTAAAAAGTTAAGTACGATGAGTTGGGGGTTAAAAATCATAAATCATAGCAAGCCATACCTATGTGAACATGGTATTAAGATGTATAATGTCCATAATCTTACTAATCACAATCAACTAACACACTAACATCAATCATATAAGCCATCAATACTAGTATGCAATCTATAATTATTGTGAGATGTCATGACATGAAATACAATAATGATTCTTATTTCTATATTCAATAATTAACTACATGTATGCATGCAAGATCTCTATACATTGGAGGCAAAAGACGGCACGAAGTCAAGACTATTACTTGGATTCGCTCGTGTAAATCTGTAGCATCCCAACGATAGATAACAATAACAATATACGATAATAAATAGGAATCTACTTGCGGGATTCAATAAACAATTTCGAATACGATTCAATATGATTCGAAAGTGAGATGACTTGCCTTTAGATGACATTAGATTAATCCAAATATGCGAAGAATACCAGGATCAGAATCCCGGCGACACGACGACAAGTAAACGATCATGATAATCACGATCGGGCACGGATCTCGATGATCAAGATGGTGATCAAGATGAAGATTAAGCAAATCCAACGGCCGAGATCGAATATAAAACATATAAGAGTTAAAAGTGTACCAAAAGAGTAAATACACCATGATTGACAATTTGATGAATGAGAACAAACAGTGGATCAAACGTTTTCAACTCACCAAGTAGAAGACGAACGAGACGATCGAGACGATCGAGACGATCAAGGGCCGAGATCAAGTGTGATTGGTCAATCGGACGGCTGAGATTGAAAATCAAGATTAGGATTAAGATCAAGATCAAGATGATGATCACGATCGCAATAATCAAAAGAGATCCGACGGTCGAGATCAAGATCTTGATGATGATGATGATGGTGATGATGATCAATGCAACCAACGGTCAAGATCAACGGATCAAGAAGTGATCGCGATTGCGAAGAGATTGGGAGGCCCAGATCTGATATGACTGATGATCACGATCTTGATCCGATTGGAAGTCTGAGATCGAGAGATCAAGATCAGATGATGGTGATGGTCATGATCAGATCAAACGGCTGAGATTCAATTGATCATCTTCTTCTTCCCTCCTTCTTCACTTACAGCGATGGAGAGAGAGGCAGAGGTGGGGACTACGACGACGGTTGGCTGACATCGGTGACAGGAGGTCGCGGCACAGGGAGGGCAGCACGGTAGCGGGGAGCACTGCTGCAGTGGCACTGCAGTCGAGGAGCTACGCAGTGACCAGGGCTCGGCGTGCTTTGTTTCGGCAGGAGAATGGAGGAGGTGAGGGAGCAATGGCGGGGCAAAGTTGATGGTCGGAAGCTTCGACGATGAAGGGGTTGCAGATGGCAAGGAGAAATGAGGGCGTTGCTAGCACAGTGTCGAGTGGACATAGGGGTGCACTCGGGAGGAGCAATGGAGTTCGCCGTGATGGGGGCTCGACAGCGGCGGCAGGCGAGGGGGATGCAGGAAAACAGGGATGGGGTGAGCACATGGCGAGAGGAAGAAGATGGGCATACAGGGTGTTGAGGCGATGGTGTTTACGGTGGATGGGTTCGGAGCAAGGGAATCTGATGGGTTGGAGGATGATGCAGGGCAGCGATGGATGCGAGGGTGAGCGGAGAAAAGCTTGAAGGAGTGCAATCGAGCGGGGATGGTGAGGAGTTCGATGACGGTGGCAATGGCGATGGCGAGGACGAAGTCGGAGGAGGAAGACGAATGGGTGAGCGGGAAAGGAGGGTTGTGCAGGGGGTAGATCTACACAGGGGTTGGGGGTTGAACAGTATAGGCTAAACAGTAAGGGTTAAGGTTTGGGTAATGGCTGATTTTAAGGAGAGAGAGAGAGATTTGACAGGTTTTAATAACTAATTAATAATAGTTATGATAATGGGGAGAGATATGGGGAATTGGGATTACGGGATGTGAAGAGTAAGAGAATGTGAGGGGTTTTGTTGATCTGGTCAACACACAGATAGGAGGAGAATTGAGTTTGGATTAACTTGGGCTTTATATTTGGGCTTCACAAATAAAATAATAATTTTAGAAAGAATACAAAATTGGGCTTCAAAATTAAATAATTGTGCAATACAAGATCAATCGAAATCAATGGATTTTACAAAAAAAATAAATAATACTAATAATAATATGATAAGAATAATAATACATGACAAAATTTGGTTCAACATATTCATGAAAATAATTCAATAATAATAATAATAATAATAATAATAATAATAATAACATTATACAACAAAATAAGAATTTGGCTTATCAACTTTATATTAAAATAGTTCAAATGGGAAAATATATAATCGATCAATTATAAAATGGAAAGTGAAGTTAGAATACATTATTATTCGAAATAACAAACATTTTTGTTTAGAAAAGATTTTAATTAGAAGATCCAATAATGAATTTAACACAACTAGATTTATAAATAATCAAAATACATAAAATCAATCAAAATATATATATTTACGGGAACGGGGGTTACAGGCAAGGTGTGTCTGACTTGCCAGCAGATCAAAGCAGAGAATCAGAGGCCTGGAGGTTTGTTGCAGCCTTTGCCCATTTTGGAATGGAAGTGGGAGAATATCAGAATTGATTTCATCACAGGGTTGTCGAGGAGTGCGAAGGGCAATGACTCAATTTGGATTATTGTGGACCGTTTGACTAAGTCATCTCACTTTTTGTCCATGAAGATTACTTGGTGATTGGAGAAATTGGCAAAACCGTATATTAATGAGATTATGAGACTTCATGGGGTTCCTATGTTGATTGTTTCCGACAGGGATGCGAGGTTCACATCGAGATTTTGGAAGGGTTTGCAGGAAGCCTTGGGTACCAGAACTGATTTCAGTAATGCTTTTCATCTGCAGACCGATGGTCAGACTGAAAGGGTGAATCGGGTGTTGGAAGATATGCTGAGGGCTTGTGTTATAGATTTTGGTGGCAGTTAGGAGAGGTACTTGGCAATTGTTGAGTTTTCTTATAACAACAGTTACTGTGTGAGTATCGGGATGGCTCCGTATGAAGCTCTGTGCGGGAGGAAGTGCAAGACATCTGATTGTTGGTATGAGGTTGGTGAGAGGCAGATGTTTGGGCCTGAGATTGTGCAGAAGACATCGGGGAAGATTGAGCTGATTCGTAAGAGGCTGGTCGAGGCTCAGAGTCGGCAGAAGAGTTATGCACACACTCGAAAAAGGGAGTTGGAGTTTGAGGTTGGGGATGCAGTTTTTCTCAAGGTGTCTCGGACTAAAGGAGTAATCAGGTTCGGAAAGGGACACAAGTTGGCGCCAAGATACATTAGGCCATACAGGATTCTGGAACGAATTGGTAAGACAGCATATAAGTTGGAGCTACCGGAGGAATTGGCACAGGTACATGATGTGTTTCATGTGTCGATGTTGAGGAGGTATGAGCCGGATCAGAATCATCAGTTGGTGGAAGTACTCGAAGGTCTATAATTGAACTTGAGTTACAAGGAGTGCCCTGTAGAGATTGTTGATCGTAGGGAGAAGGTGTTGAGGAATAAGGTGATACCTATGGTCAAGGTATTGTTGAGGAACTAGCAATTCAAGGAGGCTACTTGGGAGCCGGAGGATCGCATGCAGGAAGATTTTCCTGAACTTTTTGTATGATTATATTTCTTTTGTATGATTGTATTCCTTTGATTAAATTGTATTTCTTTTGGTTAAATTAAATTCTCTTGTGTGATTGTATTCTATAAACTATATTTCCATTTATGTAATTGCATTTTCTTTTGCTTATTTTGTTTGGTCCCTATTAATAGTAGTTTTGAGGATAGAACTATTGTAAGGAGGGAGTGATGTAACACCCTAGATTTTTAAATAATGTTTTTGAGATTAATAAATGAATTAAAATGATTTTGATAATTTAATAAATATTTTTTCTGAAATTTATCCTTTTATACGTGCAAAACAAGTGGAAAATATTTTTTTGGGAAGCTCAAAGTCAGAAATTATTTTGGGGAAACCTATTATTTATTAGTAGGTATTATTTAGGAATTTTCTGGATTTTTTTGATAATTATTTGGCATATTTGTAAATATTACAAAAAGAGGGGCTTTTGTGCAAAATTACCACTTGGAGTAGAAACTCAAGATTTTTTTGGATTTCTGGGTTGAGCATGATGGCTAGACAACTTAGAGGTAAAATTTTACTTTTTGTTTTAATAGATTTGATTTATTTCGCAAATTTCTTAAAGAAGGGTCTTTTTGCAAAATTGCCACTTAGAGGCCAAATTTTACACACAAAAAAAATTGTTTTCCTGGAGTTGAAACAAGTGATGGCCAGATTTGAGTATTTGTATTTTTATTTTCAAATCTAAATTTAATTTGTTTATATAATTTCCGAGTATAATATATGTAAAGATATATTCAAAAAAGGATATTTTACAAATCTATTCAAAAACCCTAATTACGCTAATTATGGCCTATTTAAAAGAAAGGTGCAGCTGTCTCTTTGCTGCACTACAAAAACAGTTTTCTTTATTATTGATTTCTTGGAGTTTTGAACCGAGGATCTTTGTTTTCTTGTGAAAGGAAGGACTTTTCTTATTTTTTTTATTACTTCGGTTGATTCTTCAAAAAAGTGAGTGACATGTTTGTTTTCTTATTGTTCTATGCATGTTGTATGTGATGATTTGTCTATTAGAAAGCATGTTAGATGATGGTATGGTAATATAATGAATTTTGATGGATGGATGAATAAAAATTGAATCATTTCGTGAAAACCATACTACTGATGATTAAAATTCCATATACATGACTTGAGATTGTTAAGAGCCTAATAGAAATCATGAGTATGATGTTTCCTTTCATGATCTTGCTGTTTTGAATGTTTATTATGTTTTGTATGATGAATATTGCATAAAAGTGAACAAAACTTAACTTTACTGTTGAATATATAGAGATATACCCACTGTTTGGTATCTTGATGTAGAATGACTTGATGAATGGTTGTTATAATTGCATATTATTCATGAGTAAACTATTGAAATCAGTTGGGGTATGTGTATAATAAGTTGTAGAGGAGTTATTGAATCAAAAAGATAAATTCTCGAAGTGAAAAAGGGGGGTGTTGATTTCTGGTCTAATGGTGAATGGCTGAAATTGAATTTTTGTGGTTTGGCGAAGTTCTCAATTGGATCTTGATTGTTTTGATACTGAGATGGAAATTGAAACCCTATACTACTTATAATCAGTGATTTCTTGATGTTCTAACTAGTGCATATGCATATATATATATATATATATATATATATACACACACACACACACACACACACGCACACACACACGCACACACTTATGAATATATTTTACTGTTTTGAAGTGTTTTGTGACAAATTACTCTTTTGTGATCTTGTTGTGATTTTGATTAGTTTTATAAACTCTTGTATGTTATACAATTCGTATGTGGTCATCTCAGTGTTTTCGTTTTTTGCAATTTTATGATTTTACAAGAATTATAGAAGTATCAGTAAAAATGCGCACGAATTTCAAAGCTGTGAATTTTTGCTTATGACAGCCGACTGCCAAACTTTTGCACTAAAATTGACAGTCGACTATCAATTCTTTAGTTTTTTTTTTATTTTTAGTTGATAGTCGACCGTCGAGTTTTGTGTTGGTTTTGACAGGCGACTGTCAGCTATTTGGCTGAGTGTTTTTGTTGAGTTTTCATCGTTTTTCTTGAACAATTATTTCTTTGAACTTATGGGTTATTAATCTACTATTTTGGATGATGTTTTTGCTATAGATTATAGTATTTTAGAGAGAGTTATATTTTGTTTATAACAGAATTTAAATTGTATTTCTACGACTTTATAAAGTGGAATGTATATGATTTTCGAAGAGATTAATGTTTTTTGATATTCTATGACTTCAAAATATGATTCTCAGTTATTTAATAGATTTAATATTTTATTTCAGTTCTGGAAATTTATGAGTATAATAAACTTGGATGTTTTTTGATTTAAGAAGTTTTCTCGATATAAACGTTTTGAAGATGGAATTGAGAGTTTTATTGAAAGTTTTGGGGTTGATATTCAATTTGTGAGTCTCTAGGAATTGAGTGGGATTCCTGTGAATTGGCAAATGAGATTTTGTGGATTTTGACCAGTTGGTGTCATTGGGGTTGTTTGGTGGAATTAAGTTCGACAGGATACACTAACTCTAGAGAATGGGGAATTTGTATTTTAATAATAACCAACTTAAGCACAGGCATTAGTGGAGATGTGATGAAACTTGGGAAACGTAAGTATATGCTCTTGGGGTCCAATCCAACGGATGCGTTCCAGGACTTGTGTGTTCTGTTTCGACAGGACTATTAGTATGTTCGCTTGTTGAGGTTTGCAGGCCTATTCACGAAACATACAGGTACATTCGCATGTCGAGGGCCGATAGGTCTATTCATGGGATGTGCCTGTATATCTGCAAGTCGAGGGACGGCGGTGGGGTACACGGCAGGGAGGTGATTCTCCGGGTTTTGAGCTATTCTTACATGATGCTTGCGCGTCGAGGGTTTTGATGCCTATTTGCAGAGTAATCTGAATCTTGTTTCCATCACCATAGTAGGATTAGTTACATGACGAGGGATCTAACCCTATAATGTGAAGAACGATATGGGCTTGCATCGGACCTATGTAGTTTGGAATGCATAGAATCCGACAATTATGCATTAGAGAGTCATCATAATGCAATTGTGTTTTCTTGACTTGGTTTTATGCATGTTTGTTTTCTGTTTTTCTACACTTGACACTTAGTCTAGTTTCACTTGATGTTTTCATGTTTTGTTTACTGTCATTTCATATTCCATCTATTACTACTGATGTTATGTGTTGTTTATAACTTTATTCTTAATGTTTTATTTACATTGTATTTCTTTGATGTCACTCACACCGTTATGGCTGATCCCTGTAGTTTTGGGGGTTAAGGTTATCTCTAGCCTCATGTTTTACAGGTAGGTACCTATAGCATTGGGATTTGGATGCATGTGGTAGAATGATATTGTGTCCTATGTAAATTGTAAAAGAATGTGTTGTAAAAGAAAGAAATTATAATTCAATGTGTTTAATTTTTTGCTGTGCTTTGTAAGGAATTGATGTAATAAAAGCTAAAAAATTTATCTGTATTTTGGCTATGGTTACTATTACATTGAGGTTGATGCTGGGAATTGCGCTACGTATTTCTGAGATATTATATTGAAAATTCGGGGCACTACAGTTGTTGGACGAGAAAGAAACGCTGGAGCACCAATTTGCCAAAGCCCAATCGAAGTCAATGGGTGTTACGGATGTAATTGTCGACGGCGAGGAGCGTGGTTTCAAACAAGCCTTCGATCCCATCCGACGGGAATACCCCCACTCAGACTTAGCCATCTTGAATACAACTCGAAATTTGTTACTTCTCCCGTGACTCCTCACATGATTCCCTCTGACCTGGGGGCTGGTGTCGGTCCTACTCACGAGTGTTGGTGTACGCCTTAGATGCCAATTGTGTATTGGCATTACTAGTTTGCATTGCATCATGACATTTATTTTCTATTGAGGCTTTTTATTTATTGTGAATTAAATGAACATAATAAAGTCATTAGAATAATAAGTTCAATGCCGTGGGATATCAAGTGCTTGACTTGATTCTGAGATCCTATTGGCTAAAATCAGAACATTATTCTTAAATGTCCATAATTAGGGCTGTAAATCGGACCGGACGGGATTGGACAACCATATGTTCAAGCTCAGACTGAAATTCTACTGGGACGGGCTTATGTCCGGCTCGGTCTAGGACGTACAAAATTTTTATAGTCCGGACTCGGTTCGATAAAGCATCGGACCGCAATAATACTCGGACAGACTTATGTCCGGCTCGAGCTCGGTAAAGAATCGGACCTAATAGTTTGTTTGAGTTCGGTTCGTATAACAGTTCGGACGGTCCACGGTTGGACCATTTCTCGAGCCGGACTCAGACGGATGGCCGACCGTCTTGTTCAATGTACACCCCTATCCCTAATCAAGTATTATTGTGAATTAGGATAAGTGTAATGCATAGAGACTAGTGTGTGCGTAGACTGATGACCATTCTCACGGGTCATGGATATGAGATATCAAGTCTTCACATAAGTACATATTAGAGTAATAATATACTGGACTGACCCACCATGAGAACGCTGTATGAATCATTATGTGAGTGTCATAAGCGGTTCTCACAGTGGCTATGGTATACATAGTCCTTTGACTTAAAGTCACTACAGTTCTGTAACCCCTGTTTTCATTTCTTGTATTTTTTTTTTCTTGGTGTTACCGCTTATTCTGGTGTGGGGGTAAACAGATAGAATTTGTGGGTTCGTGGAAAAACCTGAATAGCAGATCCAAACCTGTTCCGTCGGAGTTGGGCTGCCGACTCCTGCCGTACACCTGCAAGGAAAGTGCGAAACACCGGGGTTGATCCCGGCGACGCACCCTCCGACGCTCATGTCAGTAACCAGTGATGATTGAAAAAGAGCTTAAGTTGGCAAAAAGTGATTAACCTGTAACAGTGGTAGGTGGGGGGTATTTATAGTCGCCGTTGGGATCAGATTAGGAATGTGATTCTTGTGATCTGATAAGGCATAAAATCCTCGTAATCAGATTAGGAATGTAATCCCTTAATTCCCGGTGAGAGGATAGTAGCGAATCAGGTCCGTTGATTTGGTTCAATCAGAGACCCTAATTCTATCCTGTCGGACTGGGTTTGTATCGGGTCGGGACCTGTACCCAGTTGAGGTGGATCCATTCGTGGGTTATTGGATCTGTGAGAAGGAGACCCAGTACCCGCTTCGGACCCTTTAGTAGGTGAAATTACCGTTTTACCCCTGAGCTTTAAGATTCGTCTCCGATGTGAACGGTCCCGATTTAATCCTATTTTTAGCCATATCACGAGCCCCCCACTCCTAGAGACTGAGTTTTTCAGTCTTTGAGGAGTAGTTTTACTGTTCTAATGGCGTACGGGATTTTATCGGTGTTCTTAAGGGAGTTTTGGATCTTGCTTGGGGTATAACGGTGTTATTCTGGGCTTGTAAAATGCCCAAAAATATTTTCAGAATTTTCTGGATTTTTGGTGATTTTTCCAGATTTTTCTGAATTTTTTCTCATTTTTTTGAATTTTTATTCATTTTCCGAATTAAATAATTAATTATCGAAAATATTAATTAATTATTCTAATTTAATAATTATTTTTCCAGAATTTTAAAATATTTTTTCTGAATTAATAATTATTTTTTAGAATTTTTAATTAATTTTTTCGATTTTTTAAATATTTTTTCGGATTTTTTAAATAAAAAACAATTAAATAAATAAATTAATTAAATTAAATAATACCTGACACGTGGCGCGTTCTGCGCCGTCGAATCCTGGCACGAATCTCGAGGGGGCGCGTTTTTCGAAAAATCGTTATTTTGTTGTTTTGTGCAGACGTGACGCGATCTGAGCCGTTCATCAATTTTTGCGCGATTTTCGCGAAGATCCAACGGTTGGAGTTGCTCGGTGGCTTTTTTCTCCATTTGCAGGATCGGGAAGGGACTTGTTCGGCAGCCGACCGAGCCACTCGCCCAATTTCGCTCAGCTCGGCGATAGGCTTCGGATTTGAGGCCACGTGGCATCGCCACGTGGCATGTATATTTATTTTTTTTTCTTTCTTCTTCTTCTTGCGCTCTATTTCCGCTGCTTTTTCTCTTCTCCTTTCCCCTGCTCTGTTCTTTCCTTCTCCTTCGTCTTCAACTTTCTTCTCCAACTTTCGTCGAGAGCTTCCGCGGAGCTCAAAGGGGGGAGCTTCGTCGAGTGCTTCAGTGAAGGTGACGAGCTCGGTGGGAGAGCTCTGTAGTTGGCGAAGGCTCCGACCTTGGAGCTCGATGAGAGCATGAGGTGAGATCCACCTCGTCGATGGGGAAGTTCAACGAATGTGGAGCTTCGTCTTTGGCAGTGGAGCTCGGTGGTGCAGCTCGGAGTGAGTGAGAGAGAGCTCGGGAACAATGGGTTCGGCGAAGAGCGTGCTCGGAACTCGAAGCTCTGGAGTGTGAGCTCGGCCATGGTGGTCGGCGACGAGTCGTGATGGGAGCTCGTGAAGAAGTGGAGTACCGAAGGGCTCGGCCATGGAGCTTGCGTAGGGGAGCTTAAGCCACGGCATTGAAGGTTGACGGCCGTTGGCCACGGCGGAGCTCGCTCGAGGTAGGAGCTCGACGGAGCTTGGCTCTGAGCGAATCTCGCGCCGTGGAGGAGGTCGGTGATGGCGAGGTCGAGCTCGCGCGAAGGTGGGTTCGGCGGAGCTCGGAGTTGGGTTCGAAGCGTGTGCTGGAGGTGGCAGAGTCGGAGCTCGGAGGCGAGAGCTCGGTGAGTAGAGTTCGGAGCTCGAAGGTGGTCGTCGGAGGTGGAACGGAGTCGGAGCTTGGAGGAGAGAGCTCGGTGAGTGGAGTTCGGAGCTCGAAGGTGGTCGTCGGAGGTGGAACGGAGCTCGTCGGTGAGAGCTCGATGATGCGGTTGGTGCTTCTCGAAGTGGCTGGTTTGGAGAAGGAGGGAGATGGGAAGTGTTCAGGTCGGATCCCCTTAACGGGTCCGAACCCGGCCCCTTCTGCCCCCCCCCTTTTTTTTTTTTTTTTGGGCGTCTTGTTCGGCGAATCCGAGCACGGATTTTGAGGTGCATTTTCGCCACTTCGCAGCTCGATAGGGCAGTAGCTCGGATGGTAGATCCGAGCTACGTGGCTCGATCTGGGCCGTTGGATGGTGGCACGAATCTCGAGGCGGGCTCAATTCCCAAGAAAACGCTATCTTGTCGTTTAGCGTCGCCGGCAAGATCTGGGCCGTCTGATCGAGATCTTACACGAAAGTTGAGGAGAAAGTGAGTTTTCTCCGTTTGCAGGATCAGAAAGGCACTTGCTCGGCTAGCCGACCGGGCTCTTTGATGTTGGGGCTCGGATGGGAAGAGCTCGGATTCTTGCTCGGGTTCAGTTCGGATTTCTCCTTCGCGCGAATGGCTCGGCTCGGATTTCCGAGCTATTCGGTGCAGCTGTATTGAGATCCACTTTCCCGGTGCTACGGAGATCTGATCGGGGCGTGCGAACCCTCGTTTCGAAGCTAGTTCGAAGATCTACCACTTCTCTTTAGGAGTGGGATGAAGACTCACCCTCCTTCATGGTCAAAATAGCCCCGCAACATGCTTGTCTTCATGAAGTTGATAAGTACTTTGGTCTTGGGGATTTTGGAAGAGGAGTTCCACTCCTAGGGGCGGAGAAGATGCGCTAGGAAGACCTTTGTGCTTGGAAGACCCTTGGGCTAGGAAGACACTTGTAAGGTGTGCTAGGAAGACCCTTGTGCTTGGAAGACCCTTGGGGCGAAGAAGAGGCGCGAGTGGGTCAGATCGCTAGTCGCTCGGCTAGGAATACTGAGCGACGTGGAGCGATCTGAGCCGTCGGATCTCAGTGCGGATCTCGAGGCAGGCACAGTTTCCAAGAAAACACTATCTTGTCGTTTAGCGACGCTGACAAGATCTGGGCCGTTGGATGATGGCACGAATCTCGAGATGGCTCAGTTCCCAAGAAAATGCTATCTTGTCGTTTAGCGACGCTGGCAAGATCTGGGCCGTCTGATCGAGATCTTGCACGAATGTTGAGGAGAAAGTGAGTTTTCTCCGTTTGCAGGATCGGAAAGGCACTTGCTCGGCAGCCGACCGGGCTCTTCGATGTTGGGGTCGGATCGGCACTTGCTCGGCATTCGAGCGGATGGAAGAGCTCGGCTCTGGAAGAGAGCCATTTGGGAGATGAGTTTGAGGAGCAACTCTAGGAGAGAGTTGTGAGCTCCGAATTCGTTGAGAAGAGGTCCGCTTCGGCGGCGAGCGGAGTGAAGAGCACGGCTCTGGAAGAGAGCTATTTGTGAGACGAGTGTGAGGAGGGACTCTATGAGAGAGTTGTGCTCCAAACTCGTCGAGAAGAGGTCCGCTTCGGCGGCGAGCAGAGGGAAGAGCTCGACTCTGGAAGAGAGCCATTTGTGAGATGGGTTTGAGGAGCAACTCTTGGGGAGAGTTTTGAGCTCCGAACTCGTTGAGAAGAGGTCCGTTTCGGCGGCGAGCGGAGGGAAGAGCTCGGCTCTGGAAGAGAGCCATTTGTGAGATGAGTTTGAGGAGCAACTCTTGGAGAGAGTTTTGAGCTCCGAACTCGTTGAGAAGAGGTCCGCTTCGGGGATGAGCGGGGCGAAGAGCTCAGCTTTGGAAGAGAGCTATTTGTGAGACGAGTGTGAGGAGAGACTCTATGAGAGAGTTGTGCTCCAAACTCGTTGAGAAGAGGTCCGTTACGGAGGTGAGCGGAGTGAAGAGCTCGGCTCTGGAAGAGAGCCATTTGTGAGATGAGTTTGAGGAGCAACTCTTGGAGAGAGTTTTGAGCTCCGAACTCGTTGAGAAGAGATCCGCTTCGGGGATGAGCGGAGCGAAGAGCTCAGCTCTGGAAGAGAGCTATTTGTGAGACGAGTGTGAGGAGGGACTCTATGAGAGAGTTGTGCTCCAAACTCGTGGAGAAGAGGTCCGCTTCGGAGGCGAGCGGAGTGAAGAGCTCGGCTCTGGAAGAGAGCCATTTGTGAGGCAAGTGTGAGGAGCAACTCTAGGAGAGAGTTTTGAGCTCCGAACTCGTTGAGAAGAGGTCCGCTTCGGAGGCGAGCGGAGTGAAGAGCTCGGCTCTGGAAGAGAGCTATTTGTGAGACGAGTGTGAGGAGGGACTCTATGAGAGAGTTGTGCTCCAAACTCGTGGAGAAGAGGTCCGCTTCGGAGGCGAGCGGAGTGAAGAGCTCGGCTCTGGAAGAGAGCCATTTGTGAGGCAAGTGTGAGGAGCAACTCTAGGAGAGAGTTTTGAGCTCCGAACTCGTTGAGAAGAGGTCCGCTTCGGAGGCGAGCGGAGTGAAGAGCTCGGCTCTGGAAGAGAGCTATTTGTGAGACGAGTGTGAGGAGGGACTCTATGAGAGAGTTGTGCTCCAAACTCGTGGAGAAGAGGTCCGCTTCGGAAGCGAGCGGAGTGAAGAGCTCGGCTCTGGAAGAGAGCCATTTGTGTGGCAAGTGTGAGGAGCAACTCTAGGAGAGAGTTTTGAGCTCCGAACTCGTTGAGAAGAGGTCCGCTTCGGAGGTGAGCGGAGTGAAGAGCTCGGCTCTGGAAGAGAGCCATTTGTGAGATGAGTTTGAGGAGCAACCCTTGGAGAGAGTTTTGAACTCCGAACTCGTTGAGAAGAGGTCCGCTTCGGGGATGAGCGGAGCGAAGAGCTCAGCTCTGGAAGAGAGCTATTTGTGAGACGAGTGTGAGGAGGGACTCTATAAGAGAGTTGTGCTCAAACCTCGTGGAGAAGAGGTCCGCTTCGGAGGCGAGCGGAGTGAAGAGCTTGGCTCTGGAAGAGAGCTATTTGTAAGACGAGTGTAAGGAGGGACTCAATGAGAGAGTTGTGCTCCAAACTCGTCGAGAAGAGGTCCGCTTCGGCGGCGAGCGGAGGGAAGAGCTCGGCTCTGGAAGAGAGCCATTTGTGAGATGAGTTTGAGGAGCAACTCTTGGAGAGAGTTTTGAGCTCCGAACTCGTTGAGAAGAGGTCCGCTTCTGAGGCGAGCGGAGTGAAGAGCTTCGCTCTGGAAGAGAGCCATTTGTGAGGCAAGTGTGAGGAGCAACTTTAGGGGAGAGCTGTAGCTCCGAACTCGCTGCTTATGTGAGAGAATCAACGGTTGTGGGAGCAATTCCGAATGGCGAACCACTTCTAACCCGCTGAAGAGCAAGTTATTTGAAGCAGAATCGAGCCAAGTGTTGGACTTCGAACCATCGGTAGAGGTAGTTAACGGTTGTGGGAGCAATTCCGAATGGCGAACCACTTCTAACCCGCTGAAGAGCAGGTCAATTGAAGAGGAATCGAGCCAAGTGTTGGACTCCGAACCATCGGTAGAGGTAGTCAACGGTTATGGGAGCAATTCCGAATGGCGAACCACTTCTAACCTGCTGAAGAGCAAGTTATTTGAAGCAGAATCGAGCCAAGTGTTGGACTCCGAACTCGTTGTGAAGAGCTTAGTAAGTCGCGGGAGCAGCCATGTAGAAGAAGCTGGACTCCGAACTCACCTTTCAGCAAGTCATGACTCGGAGAGGTAGAGATGAAGCAAGAGCAACAATTTCCAATGAAAAAACATAAAGTTCTATTGAAATAAACTAAGTGCCTGCTTCAATATGGCGAGCCCTTATTACATGCTATTGGCCGGATTACAAGCATCAACCTTATTAAAAATCAATATCCTGCTTCTATGATAAGGTGAAGACCTTTTGGGAAGAGCCGGGAGGTTCTGAGTCTTAAAGCTCGGCGGGCCCTTCGGTTCGTTTGTTGGCTCCTCAGGGGGGAAGCTGGGCCCCCTCTTTTTGGACGAACTTGGTCAGGTGCCCCCGCTATATGAGTTCTTCGATCTCTTCCTTCAGAGCCCGACAATCTTCCGTGTCGTGGCCGTGGTCCCTGTGAAAGCGGCACCACTTATCCTTGTTCCTCTTTTTGCCAGGTGTATTCATCCTCAGGGGAGCGCGGAGGAGCCCTTCCTTGTCCACCTCCATAAGAACTTCTGATATATTAGCAACGAGGGGGGTGAACTTCTCAAACCGAGGAGTCGGGCGGCGCTGGCCATTGCCGTCCTTCTGAAGCTTCTTAGCCTCTTCTTCTTCGGTCAGCTTTCGTTTCGTCCCTGAGGTAGACCCTTCGAAGCTTGGAAGGTAGGCGGCCTCTTCGGCACGAATGTACTTGTCACACCTGAGAAGAAGGTCAGCAAAGTTCTGTGGAGGCTTCTTAGCAAGAGAGGAGCGGAGGCTGGAATTGAAGACATTGGATTGGAAGGCGGCTGTTGCAACGGATTGGTCGAGGGAGGCTATGGACCTGACCTCCGTAGTGAACCTCTTCACATAGTCTCTCAACTTCTCTCCCTTCTCCTGGCGGAGCTGGAGTAACGAGATGTTAGTCTTCTCCGTGTGTCTGCTACTCACAAAATGAGTGATGAAGAGGCTCTCGAATTGCTCGAAGGAGAATATTGAAGACGGGGCGAGGCGGGAGTACCACTCTCGAGCCGAACCCTTAAGAGTGGCGGGGAAGGTTTTGCACAGCAAAGCATCGGAAGCTTGGTGGATTAGCATGAGGGTCTTAAAGCTTTCGATGTGGTCCACGGGGTCCGACTCCCCCGAGTAAGTTTCGAACTTCGGGGGTTCAAAACCTCTTGGGATAGGAGCTTCCATGATGGTCCGGGAGAAGGGGGGTCTGCTCGGGCGGATGGTTCTGCTGTTCGACCCCTCCCCCTCGTCTATCCGACCGATTCGCCTCTCCACCTCATGGAGACGGCGGTATAGGGCATCGTCCCTCCCGCGGTAGTCGAACGAGCCTCTGGACTCGTCTTCGTAGGAGGGAGAGCCAGGGCTACGACGATGGTCGTCCCGGGAGTGGCGAGGGTTAAGATCATGCTGGTGGTGGTTAGGAGCCGGCGGAGGAGAGGCAGACCTATGGCGAGGACTGGGAACCCGTCGGGGCGAAGGGACCCTTTGGGCATCATTGTTGTTGGGTCGGAGGTTAAGACCCTGCAATACCGTTGCTTGAAACTGCAGGAACTCGGCGCGAGTGATGGGCGCCTCATTGTTCCTCGGCTGATGCCGACCGGTAGGAGAGTGGTGCCTCCTCCTGTGATGCTCGGGTGACTCTTTCCGCCCTCTCCTGGTAGGAGACCTTCTATACTCGCGGTGGTGAGGATTCCGCTCATCTGGACGTTGTAGGCGGGAGGCTCCCTCTCGGGACCGCTTTTCGTCCAGACGGCGGCGGAGATCCTCATCCTTCTGCCGGTTGAGAATAGTATTTCGAAGGTAGGGGGCCTGAGGACTGTGGGAGGCGTAAGAGTCTGTAGAGGCATTGTGTACCGATGTGCGGTCTTGATGGAGAGGTTGTTTTTGCCTCCGTGGATCGGGACCGTTTGGGGGTTGCTGGTTTGGAAGAGGAGGTTGGTCCTGCTGGACACGGTCCTCGGCGGGCGGAGGGAGCCCCCCCAGTTGTTGAGAGGGATGGACAGGGACTTCTTGCTGGTCCGCGGGGTTGGGTGCACGATTGGACCCCTTAGATCTGACCTTTTTGGGAGGCATGGCTGGAGAAGAGCTAGTCGATGGGAAGAGGAGAGGCAGCTATTCGTATGGATTCCCACAGACGGTGCCAATCTGTTACCGCTTATTCTGGTGTGGGGGTAAACAGATAGAATTTGTGGGTTCGTGGAAAAACCTGAATAGCAGATCCAAACCTGTTCCGTCGGAGTTGGGCTGCCGACTCCCGCTGTACACCTACAAGGAAAGTGCGAAACACCGGGGTTGATCCCGGCGACGCACCCTCCGATGCTCTTGCCAGTAACCAGTGATGATTAAAAAAGAGCTTAAGTTGGCAAAAAGTGATTAACCTGTAACAGTGGTAGGTAGGGGGTATTTATAGTCGCCGTTGGGATCAGATTAGGAATGTGATTCCTGTGATCTGATAAGGCATAAAATCCTCGTAATCAGATTAGGAATGTAATCCCTTAATTTCCGGTGAGAGGATAGTAGCGAATCAGGCCCGTTCATTTGGTTCAATCAGAGACCCTAATTCTATCCTGTCAGACTGGGTTTGTATCGGGTCGGGACCCGTACCCAGTTGAGGTGGATCCGTTCGCGGGTTATTGGATCTGTGAGAAGGAGACCCAGTACCCGCTTCGGACCCTTTAGTAGGTGAAATTACCGTTTTACCCCTGAGCTTTAAGATTCGTCTCCGATGTGAACGGTCCCGATTTAATCCTATTTTTAGCCATATCACTTGGTATTTTTATTTATTTGTTTTTTAGAACCCCTGTAATTTGGAGTATTTAATAAAATTCATTTTCTTGCTTTTAACTCAATTTTTCCATCTCCTAATTTATTTAATCTAATTTCTTGGAAAATTCTGTTGTTCGTTCCATTAAAAATTTTGCTTGTTAATGTCCACAAATTGAACTATGTTTTAAACCCATATTTCTATTGCTTATTTTAGTCTCCTATTGGATCTAAAACCCAAACCCGTGTTTTCCCTTATTGGATACTACCCATTAACCCAATATCTCTATTTCCCTATAAATACCCTTTTACCCTAATTCTTTATTACCCTAATTATATTTTCTCTCTCTCCTCCGCCGCTCACCCCCTTCCTTCACCCTCTGTTTTCGTTTGAACCCAAAACCACCCTCCAACTCCCATCCCGCTCTACTCCGCCCTCCGATCACCCCCACACTCGTCGCCCACCGTCCAACTCCTCGTTGCCCCCACTTCCGAAGCCGCTACCACCACACCATCCCCTGCCTATCCTCCTCGCCACCCTCTCATCCTAGCACAAAAGCACCTGCACCCCGTCATCATCCCTCGTCATCTTCATCCCATCCTTGCCACCCTCGTCGACCAGTGTCCACTGAACGATCACCACAGTGCCCAATCATATCCAACCTCCGGACTCCCTTGTTTCGCTGCTGCCCTGTCCCCGAGTGCCGTCGACCACCACCGTCGACCGTCATTCGCCAGTCGAATGCCCTAGCCCCTTTCAACCTTCGCCAGTGCCGCCCACCATCGAAGCCATAACCATTATTGTGACATTACTGTCGTGATTTTTGGTGTACTACGTGCATTGCACTTGTATTTGCTGTTTTGCACGTTTCGCTTTCTACATGTTCTCGCGTGTTTCGTTGCTGTCAGGATCCTTATCCCGTTATTCTATTGTATTCGAATTTACCGTCTAAAAGGCAAGTCTCTCTTGAACTAGTTTATTTTTCTTGTTCAAGAATTCTTTTGATCTCCGCAAGTAGATCCCAATTATTTTCTTATTATTATACTATTCATCTTCCGTTGAGTATATTGATGGTTTACACGAGCTAACTTAAGATATTCTTGACTTCATGCCAATATCTTCGACTCAAACCCTAGTCCTTATTGCACATTGCATATGTACGGTATACATGAAAACAAGTATATCCATGTTATAGGATTGTTTGATGACTAGAATGTTGTCGATTGAATTTGATTTGATGAATTAATTGCCTTGATTGCAAATTGCATCATTAATCTAAGAATTGCATGGTAATCACCAAATAAAATTTTTGTTAATTTATTTCCATAATATTGCATGCTTGTGTGATGAAATTAATGTCTATTTATGTTAAATTATTTTCTGGCCTGCTATCTTTTTTTTTTGTATCAGACTTTTGAACCTGTTTTTGTTGTAATTTAAATAAACTTTGTAAACATAAACTGTATCCCCATGAGTCTATTTTCCAAAACAATCGATGGATTTGAATTTCGATTTACAATCTGCTTGATATCTAACTTTTAGTACTGCTAGGTCTGGATTTCCAGATTCACAATTTTATGTGTATCACCTAGATTTATTAATAAACATAATATGTTAACAGTTAAATTTAAATGGGAAATAAATTTGGATAAGACTAGACATGCGTAGGAATCACCTTGATTTTTTGTGGAATTATTGGATGAGTAATCAGACCTGTATGTGAACACAATCTATAACCTGGTGCCTGAACATAAAATTTGTAAAGAATCAGAATTTGAACCTAGTTTCTGTGATTTATATATATCATGTGTATATGCGATGGAACTGGCAGAGATTTCTAGTTTCTAGAACTTCTGACGGATACAGATTTGCTTTCTGTAGCAGCGGAAATACCTATTTTTGTACATTAACGTCCTGCTTTCCAGATTGTATGAATTGTGTTGATTTAATATAAATGTTTCTTGCTTTATCTGTAATGAGTAGAATTAGTCACACCTAGCATCACACAACCTTGACATCTTCTTGCATGCTCACATAGGATGAAATAAATTTTTAACAAGCCGGGGTATTATGGGTTGACTTGGTAGTGAACAATCGGAAACTGTACTCGGTGGGGCCCTTCTTGCTTGCATGGATTATTTACATGGAATGTGGTGAAATGCTTGTCATTGTGTTATCACGTTATCATGATATCTTTTCATCTTATCACCGAGTACACGATCTATTGAATTCACCATCAGTCTAAAATGTTCACTGTTTGCATGCACAGAACCTATGGAATGGGACGCAGTTGTACGTGTATTAGATAGGTTAATAAAATGATTAATAACCCACACTTGATATTTCATGCTTTAACCCGTATACTATCATCGATATTAAACTTGAATTGAAATTATTAATTGGTGCATGATTAAACATAGACCCTTGACATTATTGCCATTTCTTATTTTCTTTGTCCTTGACTTTGATCCATTCCATCATTCTTGATATACCATGCCTTATATTGTTCTCTGTTTTCGTCTACTTGCTGTCTATGACTTTCTCTAAGGACATTATTTTCTCTATTTTAAGTTCACGAGTTTACAGGTACTGAAGGAGCGATACTAGAAGGAATTGGTGAGAAACGATTTTAAAAGATGGAGTCCAAGAATAGATTGCTTGAATTATTTTATGCTATTTTTTCCCTTTGAACATTGTTATTGATATTGTACATTGTTTTGGAATTTTATGACCCGGAGTTTGTTTTATCCCAGATGTTGGAGATTATATTTTGAATTATTTCATTTATATCGAAGTTGTTCTTTTTTGTGTGATTATATTCTCTTGCATGGTTGTGATTGTTATTCATATTGTTGAGTTAGACTGGTACAGCTTATGGATGATGTTTACATCATTCGCTGGGCCTTAGTTACGTACTCGTATTCCTGTATTTTGGGAAGCAGGGCGTGACAGGTTCCCTACATAAGAAGTTATATGTTTTAATGCCATCAAACGTTGCCTGTAATAGTTGATTATAAAGTCAATTATTGGATATACTACAAATCATGCGAAGAGATGTGACTTTGATAGGATTTGTTCCTCCTACATAACATGAGCGATATCTACGGGTCCATTGATTGAGTGAGACTGCAAAATGTATGGCAGTGCTTAAATGAGTCAATATGAGATATTGAGCGCATTTGTTTTAGTAAGTATACTCGGACATCAAGAAAGCAAAGATTGAACTATGCAAGGGTGACACGCTCTATGCCTTATGGTCAATTAAGATATCTGGACAAAAGGAGTAGACTACATGGTAAGATTAGTCAAAGATAGGTTATGTCAAATCACTGGAATTCTTGTTACTTGAGTAGCAGTGATGTATTGCTAGATACCGCTCACTGTTTGTAACACTTGAATAGGATTTTAGTACTGTTGTCAACTTAATGGAAACCGACAGGGTCACACACTTAGAATGACTCGAAATTGGGATTTAAATTCATGAGATGAATTTAATTGGGAATCCTAGTAAGACATGGACTCCTGACATGGTTAGGTAATGATTAAATGGGCCAACTAAAGTTAGATTGGCCACACACAAATCTGACCAGGTCAGATTGTGTGCCCAACCACTTCACCACTATGTTAGGTTGATTTTCTACACCTATATATACGATATATTTATGTGGAAAAGATACAGAAGAAAACCATAGCCATCACAGAAACTGTGAGAGAAAGAGATCGTGAGGAACATCCCCTCCCGCAGCTAGCACCATGGCGGGAGGGAGAACTTGATTTGATCCGTTCGTGTAGATACACTAGAGGCACCGCAACCTTTGCAGTGCTGTGATTGGCATAATTCGAAGACACTAGATCCTTCTTTAAGTTATAAATCCTAAACTCGATTTATGGTTTTCGCATTGATCCATGGCTAGGCTTCGATATTTCCGTTGTGTATTTAATCTGTGATTGCCCTCGAAAACGAACAACGGGGCCTTTGAAGATGTAACTGATGAACGCGTTCGTCCGCCCTCATTGGGGGTATCACCAACGACTCTCACTGAGATTCTTTCGGAGTCGGGATCAGATGTTAGATCTATTGCCGGGGTTGTAGGAGGGGTCGATGCTCGTTTGGCTTCTGGGGAGGAGCCCCCCCTTGCCTTAACTTTCATTTTTCGTATTTTGCCAAATGCGGACTGGCCACCGCCCACTGTTCTTGATTATTTTTGATGAAATGATGAAGGTTTTTTATATTATTAAGCCTTGATTTTGTTGTGAGCTTCGAAATTTTTTGATGATCCTTCAGGTCGGATTGTCATATTGGGTGGAGGCGTTGGAAAGTTGGGTCCTGTTTGTGATTGAAACCGTGTAGAAATCCAAACTTCGGACCAACTGAAGCTCAGAGTGGGAATTAGAACAGTCTTGCTGATGGGGAAACTGACGGTCTTGGGATCTGCATGTTCCACGCTTGCCACGTGAGTGCACAGTATTTGATGTCTCTTTCATGCTTATATATTGCTTTCATCTGCGTGCTCTCCCTTTACAATTTTTCTTCATTGCCTTCTCTACCCCCTTATCAATTTTATTCTTCTTTCGGTCATGGTTTCCGAAACACTTTCGATGGAAAGGTGCCTAGCCAGAAAGACTGAGAAGGAGGTGGCCGAGGCTAAGGCCAGAGTAGAGGCTGAGGCTAAGGCCAAGGCTGACCCTTGAGCTGAGGGAGGGGTGAAGACTAATGTAGAAGTGGAGAAGAAGGCGTTCAAGGGGAATGCCAAGTCAAACGAAGTGGAGGCTGTGTGACCGAGGACCCCAAGGGAAAGAAAATCAAGGGGGGAACCACGAAGTGCCCCCACTCCCCTTCTATAGTTGCGCCTCCGTAGAAGAAGAAGGGCAAGAATGTTGATCCCCAGAACATGACGGGGTCATTGGTCACAATTGTTTGTGTATGCCCTAGAGGCCAGTTGTGTATTGACATTACTAGTTTACATTGTATCATGATATTTATATCATATATGACGCATTTCATTTATTGTGTTATTTATTGTGATTAAATGAACATAATAAAGTCTTTAGAATAATAGGTTCAATACCATGGGATATCAACTGCATAACTTGATAATGAGATCCTATTGATTGTAATTATATTCTTAAATGTCTCTAGTCAAGTATTATTGCGAATTAGGACAACAATAATACATAGAGACTAGTATGTGCATAGACTGATGACTGCATCACACGAGTCATGGATATAAGATATCAAGTATTCACATTGGTACATATTAGAGTAATAATATACTGGGCTGAACCACCATGAGAACGCTGCATGGATCGTTATGTGAGTGTCATAAGCGGTTCTCACAATGACCATGGTGTATGTAGTCCTTTGACTTGAAGTCACTACAGTTCCCTACATGAAAAGTTATATGTTTTAATGTCGTCAAACGTTGCCTGTATTAAGGTGAATATAAAATCGACTATTGGATATACTACAAATCATGCGGAGGGATATGAGTGACTTAGATAGGATTTGTCCCTCTTACATAACAGGAGCGATATCTACGGGCCCCTTGATTGGGTGAGACTGCAAAATGCATGGTCGTACCCAAATGAGTCAATATGAGATATTGAGCTTATTTGTTTTAGTAAATCTACTCCGATATCAAGAAACCAAAGATTGAACTATACAATGGTGACACACTCTATGCCTTGTGGTCAATTAGATATTTGGACAAAATGGCTAGACTACAAGGTAACATTGGTCACGGATAGGTTATGTCATATCACTGGCATTCCCGTTACTTGAGTAGTAGTGATGTATTGCTAGATACCGCTCACTATTTGTAATACTAGAATATAATTTTAGTATTACTATCAACGTAATGGGAACCTATAGGGTCACACACTTAGAATGGATCGAAATTGGATTTAAATTCATGAGATGAATTTAATTGGGAATCCTAATAAGAATTGGACTTCTGACATGGTTGGGTAATTAATTAGATTAAATGGGCCAACTAAAGTTCAACGACCCACACACGAATCTGACCCAGGTCAGATTGTGAGCCCAATAGCCTCATTACTCTCATAGGGTTGATTTTCTGCATCTATATGTATAATATGTATTTGTGGAAAAGCTATAGTTGTGAAAACCCTAGCGTCGTAGAAATTGTGAGAGAGAAAGATCGTGAAGAACATCCCCGTCCTGCAGCTAGCACCGCGGCGTGAGGAAAAGATTGATTTGATCCATTCATGTGGATACCGTAGAGGCACCGCAATATTGTTGTGCTGTGATCGGCATACTATGGAGACAGAAGATCCATCTTCATGTTATAACTCCTAAACACGATTTATGGTTTTCGCATGGATCCATGACTAGGTTTCGATATTGTTTTTTATAATTTTCCACCGTGTATTTAATCTGAGATTACCTTCGAAACCTAACATGCTAAGGGAACTCCGCAACCGGGTGGTGGGATGACACTGAAGCCACTGTAACACCCCACAAAATAAAATAATTTATTTTGCATTACTAAATAATTTTATATTGGTAAAGTTGATTATTTTGACTATTTTCTTGAAATTGCAATTTTGCACGTGCAACACACGTGCAAAGTTAGGAATTTTGAACTCTTGAAAATTTATGACTAATGGTTGGTTTTCCTCATTTATTTATGATATTTTAATTTTTCAGATTTATTTGAATTTATTTGACAATTTTACAAATTTTTCGATCTCACACGTGCAAAACACGTGCAAATCTTCACTTTTAGATTTCTGGATACATTCTCCTATTTATAATTAAGTATATCCGAACTTTTGGGATTTTTCTGAGTAAAGAAACTATTTTTATAAATACTTTGAAAGAGAGGGAATTTTATGTAAAAAGCCGTTTGGATCTCAAACAAATAATGAGAATTCATTTTTACTAATTTTTGGGCTTTCCATGATCATCATTGAAAATAAAATCTATTTAAAATATATTTAGAGTTGATTTGGTAAAGATTTAAACAAATATGGGATTTTTGCAAATATGGGATTTAAGTGGATCTTGTGCAAATATTTTCTTGGAAAGTAAAAGCCAGAAATTTTAATTGGAAAATCTAATATGTATTAGTAGATATTATTTCTGAATTTTCTGAATTTTTACGAATATTTTATGACATATTTGCAAATATTACCAAAAGAGGGACTTTTGTGCAAAATTACCACTTTGAGTACAAATCCGATTTTTTAAATTTATTTTTGGGCTATGCTTGATGGTTGGATAACTCATTAGTAAAAGAATTTGGTTTTATTTTAATTTATTTAACTTATTTAACTACTTTATTAAAGAAAGGTTAATATATGTAAAGTAATAGTTTGTTAAGGGGTGTTTCGATAAACTTGTAGAACCCTAAAAACTCCATATTTTAGCCTATAAAACAGCCCGTACAGCCATCCCTCTCCTCGGAAAAAAATCAGATATATTTTTTACTATTAATTTCTTGGAGTTTCAAAGTGATGATCTTGGATTTTTGCAAAAGAAGGGCTTTTTCATCATTCTTTATTAATTCAGTTGATTTCTTCGATAAGGTGAGTGACCTGCATTCATTCTCTTACTATTCTAAGCATGTTGTATGTGTTGATCTATCTATCAGTAAGCATGTTAGATGATGATGTGAAGATATAATGAATTTTGATGAGTAGATGAATTAAAAGTTGAATCTTTTCTTGAAACTATACTATTGATGACCAAAACCCTAATTTGATGATTTGTGATCGTTAAAGAACCTAATAGAGTTCATGAGTAGGATGTTTTCAATCATTTTTTTGCTGATTTGAATGTATATAATGGGTTGTGTGATGTTATTGCATGAAAATAGACAAGTTTGAACAAGGATGGGATCTGTTACTGTTGATATGTATATACACACACTGTTGATGCATCAAACTTGCTGATTAGTCATTATAATTGCTTATATTCATGGATAAACTGATGTCGATGATTGGGGTATGTATATAACAAGTTATTGAACTAAAAGAAACAAGTTTTGAAGTGAAAGAAGAGTTATTGTATTTCGGGTCTGTGTTGTGCATGTTTTGATGAATTTCGACAAAATTGAGGACTGAGATGATGGAACTATTTGTGTATGAAATTGACAATCACACATAATGAAACCTTAAGAGGAAATCAGGTTTCGAAGAAGAATTCTTCATCTTTTTCATGTGCAGGCTGCTAGGGGTAAATATATATATATTTAGTCACATTAAAGTATGTATACTGATGCTTTTGAAGGTCCTAATATACCTTACTTACCATCAAGAAAAATATGTGCTATACCTTTAATTAACTAGTAAATCGTTTAAGTTTGGTCTGAGTGTTAGGTCTCCTTAGCTGCAGATTGTTGCTGCACTGCTGTGCATGTGCACACACAAACAAAAACTCATCTTTACAGACACAACCTGTATCTTGTCTAAGTAGTAGTCGTAGGTATTGTGTTTGGTAGTTTTCTTTGTGTTTGCATTAAAGACCATCTTCTATATCTGCATATGCTTCAATCAGTGAAAGGAATTTTTCTGTATCTTCTATGTGTCTGCATATGTTTCATTTTCAATTAAAGACTTTCTTCTACATCTTGCATATGTTTCATTCCAATAAAGGGCATCTTATATATATATATATATATATATATATATATACACACACACACACTCACACAGATACTTCATTCGGAAAAAAGAGATTCTTCTATATCAGTTATATACACATCCTGCATATACTTATATTCAGTAAAGAGATTATATACACATATGCACACTCCTACTCAGTAAAGAGGGACTTTTCTATATGGATATATATATATATATACCTATACTTCATATCAGAAGTATATCTCAGATAAATTTGTAAATGATTAATATGCTTGGTACAACTCACTCCATGATTATAATATTGCCATGGTCTGATATGATATATTGAGATTATTTGTAAATGATTAACATGTATCAACATACATCCTTCGATAGTATTCATTGATCACTCAACCATTTCAGTAAAAGGGATTTTTCTATATCTTCTATATCCTGCATATGCTTCAATTCAGTGAAAAAGGATCTTTCTATATCTTATGTATACACACATATGCTCCATTTCAAAAAGAGTTTTCTTCTACATCCTGTGTATGTTCACTTCAGTAAAAGTTTTTCTATATATATCATGTATATACACACAAATATTTCATTTCAACAAAAGGGATTCTTTCATATCAGTTCTATACACATGTTTCATTGCAATTAAAGACCATCTTCTATATATGTTATATATACACATAAACTGCATTTCAGTAAAGAGGATCTCCTATACATATATACATACTCATATACAAACAATATGAATGAATGAATTTCTCACTGTGAGTAAGTTAACAATGAAATGAAATGATTAAAATGAAAGACTTTTGTGTTGATGGTTGAGTTGTGAGTCTCTAGAAGGTGCGTGGGACCCTAGATACCGACAGTTGAAATTTTCTAGTTTGACCAGTTGCGGCATTGTTGTTGATCAGTTGAGTTAAGTCTGGTAGGGTACACCAACTCTAGGAGATTCAAAATTACTTAATTAACTTAACAAGATAAGGACAGGCACTAGATGGTGATATGATGAAATGAGTGCAAACGTGAGTTATGGATTCTAGGATGATCCAAGGAGTGAGATATTTTCCAATATTCCAGGACGATGGACGTATGGGCCATAGAGTGATCTGCGGAGTAGGATTGATCTCCAGTATTCTGAGGAAGATAGCGATGCTCATGCGATGTTTGTGCAATGAGGATCCAGGATGACCTGCGGAGTGAGGCAATCTCCATTTCCGGGACAATGGACGTAAGGGCCACAGAATGATCTGCAGAGTGGGATTAGCCTCCAGTATTCCAAGGGCAAAAACCAATACTTGCAGAATGTCTAAATCTCATAGTAGTCATCGTAGTAGGAATAGGTGCATAGCAAGGGATCTAACCCTATAAAGTAGAGAACAATAAGGGCTTGCACCGGACCTATGTAGAGTGGGATGCATAGAATCTGACAAGTATGCATTAGAGAGTCAGCATATAGCATTGTGTTTTCTTGACTTGGATTTATGCATGTTGTTTCCTATTTTTCTACACTTGACCTTTAGTCCAGTCCCACCTGATGTTTTCATGTTTTATTTATTGTTAGTTCATATTCTTATTTCATTTATTCTTGCTGTTGGTACATGTTGTTTATGATACTATGTTTCATGTTTTATATATGTTGCATTTATTTTTATGTCACTCCCACCGTTATGGCTGACCCCTGTAGTTTTGGGGGTTAGGGTTATCTCTAGCCTCATGTTTTACAGGTAGGTGACTATAGCTTGAAATTTGGATGCATGTGGTAGAATGATAATAGAGCTTATGTAAATTGTAAAAGAATGTGCTGTAAAAGTTAAAAATTGTAATTCAAGGTGTTTAATTTCTGCTGTACTTTGTAAACAATTGATGTAGTAAAAGGTTTAAAATTTTTCCTGTATTTGGTTGCTATGTTTATGATTACATGAAGTTGATTATAGAATTGTGCCACGTATTTCTGAGATATTATATTGGAAATTCAGGACGCTACAGCCACCTTCGTCGACGAAGGCGTGGATTCCTTCCTGGACCATCACGTAGGTTGATCTGATGACGGACCGCATGAATTTTGCCCAGGTAGTTTAGAATCTGGCTACTCCAAGAGAATTGGTGTCCCTAAAGAGGGAGGCCCAGGACGACATCTACACTCGTTGATCTCAGGCTTCGGTCATGGTAAGGATCTTTTACCTGTTGCCGATGTCCTTTGGTTTTTATTTTAACTAATATTTACACTCTGCAGGCTGTCGTCACTGGGGCTGAGTTGAAGCAGAGACTTGGTGCGATGCTCGCACAGGCCCTGGAGTCCGATGACAAGTGTAGGGAGTTGGTGCATTAGAATCAGGAGCTTTGGCGGGCTGTTAAGGATGATGAGAAGGAGTTGGAAGGGGAGAAAAAGGCTTGGCAAGAGTTGCTGGCTGAGAAGGAGAGATGGGCCGAGGAACGGCTAGCATGATAAGCCAAAGAGAAGAGACTGTGGGGTTAGTTGGATAAGGCAGCTTAGTAGGCAAATAAGGACAAGCAGTGGTTGGACGAGACCGTACTGCAAGTGCTCGACGCCCAGGATGCAGGGTACGGCGTGCCCTTATACACGTGAAGATAAGATATCTGTGTCTTAAGATCGAGGGCTTCGCATTCGATGCGAAAGTAGAGGACCTGCATCGGGCAGCCGAGCTGGATACCGCGGCTATTGAGAAAGGATCCCTCTCCTCTAAGTACAAAGGATCTACCCCGCAATGCCATTAATAAGTTATTTGTATCTTTACTGTCTTGTGGACTGGCCATCGCCTTTGTACTCTTTTGATTATAATAAGATTTGTCTCTGTTCTCTTTCCTTCGTTCTGTTTTGTTGTTGGGCATTATTGGGCCAGGACTAGATAGTCGAGATCTCACCTCGGTAGTCACACCTCGGTTCTTGTACGCGGAGAATTACCACGTATTTTCTTACGTCACTTCCTTTGCGATAACCAAGGTTATTGTATGCCTTTGAAGTTGAAGCACTGGCCGTTTGAACGCATGTATTTGCTTACGTCACTTCCTTAGCGATAACCAAGGTTACTGTATGCCTTGGAAGTTGAAGTTTTGATTGTTTGAATGTAAATTTAATGAGGTGGTTAGCTGAGTTGCCTATAAAATTTCGTGGCCTTCAAGCAACCTGCCCCCACAAAGTGAACATCTCTCTGATGAGGACTTGGGAGGTTGGTTTCGGTTCCCGAGGGCTCGACCCCAGTGGGGTTGGAATACTTGGTATCTGTTTCGATTTGTTCAGCTCAAATTTCAAATCTTCCGTTCGATCGACCAAGTCCCACGGGGCATTATTGGGGTTTGGTTGCAATTTTTTGAGCATGGGTTCCTGCCCTGTCTTCGCCGAGCAGAGGGGACTTGAAAGTTAGGGGTGTAACCCGTATGGAAGTTTGTCACCTACGACTCGAATTCCAAGATCTGATGTCTTCGACCGAGGGCCGAGGCTTGGAGGTGTTGAGTTATCTATATCAGAGAACTCTTCAACCTTCTCTCAAGACGAAGGTTCGGGACATTTTTTTCTTTAACTTCCATCCTCCTTTAGGGATTCATCATCATCGCAATCCGTTGGTATGATACCTCTTATTGGATAGGGGCACGACCGAGCTGTGATGGCGAGGGTGACTGATATGCTGAGAGTGCAGGCTCCTGGTTGGTTCAGCTACTTCTGGTTTTTTCATGAGTGCCTATCTTCTAGAACGAAATCCCGGGGTCGACTGCTAAGGTGTCTTCACCTGTTTCTTCTCCTCAATGTTTGGGGAGTAGCTGGTGTTCCGAGATACGAAATGAATCAGCTGAAGGTAGCGGGGGTACAAAGCATATCATGTATAAATGTAGGTTTAGCTTTCAGGGTTTTGTATGCCTTTTGTGGAGTAACCACCGCCTTTGTAATCACATTTTGATCAATAAAATTATCTTTTTTTGTAGATTGACTTGTCTTTGTTGAGATTTGAGATGTTGAATTCTTGGTAGTGGAAAGATCCGCATTAAGTTTGGGGTTGGGACGATTCCCAGGTTCTAGACGTAGCAGTGAAAACTTAATAATACTCAGAGTCGGAGTACTCTTCCGAGGTACTTTTTTTGAGGTTTAGATAGAGCAGTGAGAACTGCATGAGACTCACAGTCGAGGTACACTTTTGAGGTATTCTTTCAAAGGTTTAGACTTTGCAGTGAGAACAGCATAAGACTCAGAGTCGAGGTACTATTTTCGAGGTTTAGACTTAGTAGTGAGAACTACGTAAGACCCTGAATCGAGGTACTATTTTCGAGGTTTAGACTTAGCAGTGAGAACTGCGTAAGACTCAGAGTTGAGGTACTCTTTCGAGGTAATCTTTCTGAGGTTTAGATTTAACAGTGAGAATTGCGTGAGACTCAAAGTCGAGGTACTCTTTCTGAGGTTTAGACTTAGCAGTGAGAACTGCGTAAGACTCAGAGTCGAGGTACTGTTTCGAGATACTCTTTGTAACAACCCTAATTTTTGACGAATACGTCTTGTATACGAACTAGATCCTACTTGCTATAAAGTTATATTTTTTTGGTTAAAGAAATTATTTTCTTGCTAATAACCTACAATTATGCATATGAATGTGTATATAAACACATATACATGTACATGTTTTGAGTTGGACTTGTGAAGCCCAAATGAAACAAAACAACAAGATAACACTTGAACAAAATCCAAATGGGTCAAACCCAACCCTTGGCCAGCCTATGCATGAGAAGGGACGGAAAGAAATTGAGGTTAGGGTTAGGGTTTCTTGTTAGGTGGCAAAAGAGACATCATGATAACCCTCAAGACCACATCACATCACCTCTTCTCTACCCCAACCAAATGCATGATGTGATGATCTCTTCTCTTCCCCATGCCCATGAAATCCGGCCACCCCCTTGCTCCCACTCTTTCTCATTTTGTTTTAAAACCTCATCTTTTCTACCATTCTCTCTTACAACTCTTACTCTTTCTTTCCTAAGCCTCGAAACTTCATTCTCTACACCCTAGTTACTGATTTGGAGTGAGAAGAGAAAGATCAAGCCAAGGAGAAGAAGAACAAGGAGTCAAAGAAATGAGAAAGAAACAAGGAGTTCCATAGGAGTCAAGAAGGACCTACATGCAAAAGAACAAGCTACAAGCTAAGGTGGGTGTTTCCAATCTCTTGTTTTGTTTTTGGATGGTTGAATTGTGTTTGATGACTGAAAAAGTGACATGCGTGCCCTAGGAGTGAACTTTAACATCTCGTTTTGTGCTAAGTAGACCAAACCAGAAAATCCTGTTAAAAGACTGAATTTTTGTTGTCAGTCCGTAGCTCATTGCATGAACACCACTTGGAATTTTGAACTGAAATTTTTAGAGGATGATCATATAGGTGTCGTACACCTTTAGTAATTTTTACGGAATTTTTTTATTTTTCCTGCTATTAATATAAATTACTAACTTGCTTGCTGGTCAGAATAAAAAGAAGCAGTTTTTATTGTTACTGATGTGGAAAGAATGACTTGTATCTCACTGAATGTTTGTGGGAATGATATGAAATTTTATAATGTCTTTGTTAAGTGTATCTAAGACCTAAGTTTCAAATTTCATGAGATTTGGACCACTCTAGCTATGTCAATAAAATCATGCAAACTGAGCTAGATATTTTAGTGAACAGATCTGCTGTTGTTACAGCCCTATTTTTGGTTGATATTCAAATGAACATAAATGGAAATCTACTTGGTAGTCACTTGATTTTTTGAACTGTTGTAACATAATGTGTCTGAAACTAGATTCTAAAATTTCATGATGATCTAACACTCTTTACTATTTTAGTCTGATTTTACCCCCTTGACTGTGTTGACATGATGTTCTGTTCTGAGATTCTGTACACTTGTTAAAGATGAGACCATAAGGCTTTGTAAACGACCTTGTATGAAGGAACTTCAAACTAAGAAGTTTGAGTAAACACATAGACCTTTCTGGAATGACCAATAAGTCCTGATTTGGACAAGTATTCGATTTTATATGATTTTTACAAGTGACGACAGAAATATAGTAATCTTAGAGCTTACTGTTTTGCACCATGATCATTGAGATGAGTTTAAACTTGTATCTTGTTGGCTTAGAGTTGCTGTTTGAGGTCAAGACTCATGTTATAGATGTGTACTTGGGTTAGGACTTAAGTGATCTAAAAGTTTCTTGCTAAGAGTAGCCTATAGTTGCTTGTGGACCCCATTATAGACCACATTGTTCAATGTTTTGAAGTAAAATTGTATTGGATGTTGGGGTATTTTTGTAGACCACTTTGGGATGAAATTCATGCCCACTGTGTGCTTGTACTTGCTGTCTACTTTGAGTAGAAGCATGGGAAGCATCCGATCGCGATTCCTCTAGGGAACGGGACCAGGAATGACTCCGTTTTGGCATAAACACCAAGTGGGTGTTTGCTGTTTGGAATCTTAAATTGTCATTTTTAGGACTCATAGAACCCCTTTTTGGATATTTATGGGTTAGGACTTACTCCTAGTGTGGTGTACCTTGTTGGGGTACGTTGGATTTGAGTATTGAGACTCTAGGACTAAGTCTTGTGGCAAACCTAGATGGGTTGAATATGACTCGTGTCGCATCGAACGCGTTGGAGGAGATGACTCGTGCGCCGACGTACTCACCGTGCATGGATGGATTCCATGGTTTGTGTTTGGAGCTGCCACTTGTCGAGGACCGTGGATCGTTAAGTTTAGCAGGAGCTACTTGTTGGTCGGTCCGAAATTGCAATCGAACTCCAAGCGTAGATGACGGTTGCGGCGTTCAACGGAGTCGGTTCATCGTTGGTTCGTTCCAAGTATGGGCCGAGGCGGGTCAACTCTTGGGTCGGACTAGAAGGCTAGTTGAGTCCTAGTGTGAAATGGATTGAGATCTATTTTGATAAAGGTGACTAACTAGGGAGAGTCTACTAATGGAATTGAACTAGTTGATCATGCCAAGCAAGTTGATTATCGAGTTAGGGATTTGGAAATGGTTGATAAATCGCCTAACTAAAGGAAATAGAGTTGGCTAGAGTGATGGTTTAAGTAGTCGGTCGATAAAAAAAATCTTGAATTCGGCCTTAACCTTTAATCTTAGAGTGGGGTAGCCTTGATACTTTGGTAGGGCTAGATTGAGTCTTGGTTGATTGTAAGGACAAGCACTAGTAAGGACAGGCACGTAGTCTCGACTGCAAGTTCTTATCTAGTGTAACGATGAGTATAGCGGAGTTGGGGAAACCTTATATCCGTCATGTCCTTTGTTGACCGATGCGGGCAGGAGGTTTAGAGGAAGTCCCCACAGAGCAAGACTCTATGGGAAAGACTCTAAGTCCTCCGGCGGGGAGCCCTGGTGCTCGTATATCAAATTTTGGTGAGGTTCGGGGAGACAACATATCGGGTAAGCCGATTGGATTACAGTCAACATATCAGGTAAGCCGATTTGATTACAGTCACGCAGGGTAAGCCTGCGACTAACCATGATTTCAGTCACGCAGGGTAAGCTAGTGACTGACCAGTCACGCAGGGTAAGCCTGCGACTGGAGTCCCAGGCATAGTGGATAAAACTATGAGGATTGGACACCACTAACGACTAGCAGGGTAAGCCTGCAGCCTCACCATAACCGGAATTAGAAACATGAGAGAGCACAAGAGTAGGATGTATAGCGGGGGATCGAGCCCCATTAAACTAAAGAACGTCGTTTGGTTGGGGGGTGTGTAGTATGTGATGCATATCTTTCAACCAAGCGTGCATGAGCCTTAAGAGCATGTGTGCATAGTGTGTGCATTAGTTTAGGCCATAACATACACCGACACTTGTTTGACCCCACCTTTTTCTTAGCATCAAATATTATTTGTGGTTGTTGAGGTTGGAATCGCTATATTATGGCGTAGAGAGGATAGACGAATATAGTATTTTGTCAGTTGTAATCAACTGACGTGCCCACAGTTATCAGTGCAGGACTGCCGACTCGGGATCGCAGGAAAGCTCTAGCAGGGGATAGCATCCAAGTGAAAGTTACTGTCCAAATTTTTTTGTATATTCTTGTTGTAACAATTAATTTGTAATTGTTGTAATCATTGGACATTGTAATAACGATTTGTTGTAAAAAAAGTTTTTAATTTCGTGTGATTTTTGATGTGTTGTGACTCATTTGAAGAAAGATCCTGGAGAGTGTCACGAGATCCTAAGTTAGGAATTCACGGTGCCACAGAAGTGGTATCAGTGCTTACTTCAAATTGTAGTCTAACACCACAGGAGATTAGACTTGGATGCGATGTGAGAGTTGGGTTTAGCCTGATAGTAGATGATTATAATTGATATTGATATTTCAGTTTTACAATATGCTTTATAATTTTCTGCATCTGAGCTGATTCCCATATTTCTCTTGCAAATACCGAGCTTTAATACCGCAGACTCAAATGGATGGGCCAACGGTAACCATACAGTAGTGCCAGCAGCTACTGTTCAGACTCCCCCACCTCCACAACCCACTGCTATCGAGAGGGCAATAGCCCAGCTGTCCGGTGAGCTTGCTGCGTACAAGTGGGGCCACGGACAACTCGAGGATCGCCTCGAGAATTTTGCATATGCCCTGAGTGCCACCGAGAGGAGGGTGGCCAAGCTGGAGAGGTCAAGGCGGAAATGGAAGCTGAGGTTGTTGTTGCGTAGGCACCAGTACCTAGAAAGGATAACAGATCTGCAGTGCAGGTATCAGCTGTTGTGGTTCTAGGTCTGTGATATGCAAGACCAGCTCGACCAGATGAACGTGGCTGAAGGCTCGTCAGCAGGTGACCAGCCGGGAGCTAGGGAGGAGTGATCTTTTAGTGATATGTGTTATTTTGGATATTTTGCCTTTTGTTGTGAACTCCTGGTACCATCTTTATGATGTGATATTTTGATGTACTGTTTCATGAAACTACTAAGGGTACTGTTAATGAATGATTTGGGCATGATGTTTTGATTTATGTGGATCTAGATTGCGGTTATTTGTTGCTGTCATGATATTTATCAATCTAGACACCCTGTGTTAATTTTCCTTATCTAGATGTCGAGGAACACTCGTAGTGGAAGCAGAGCGGGGAATGAAGGAGGCGGGGCCAACAATGCAGGCCTTAATGTAGAGACCGAGTTCACTCGCATGTACTAGGCAATGGCCACCTTCATGGAGGCGCAATGAAATTTCGCGCCGCCACCCGTAGCCCCGGTAGTCAATGTAGGGAATGCTGTCCCTGACCTAGTAAAGATGGTGGAGTCCTTAAAGGATGAAGCCACCAGTTTTCGAGGGTCAGGCAGACCCCACAGTTGCGGATGACTGGATTTGCCAGGTGGAAACCGTCTTTGAAGTGTTGGAGACCCCCAAAGGAAGCAAAGTGAAGCTCGCAACGATCCTCCTGGAGAGGGATGCTGGTGTGTGGTGGAAGTCTGTCAAGCATGGACTGGGCGAAGGACCAACCACTTGGGATGACTTTCTAGTGGAATTTCTACAACACTACCTCCCGTTGGACGTTCAAGAAGAGAAGGCGATGGAATTCATGAATCTGCGATAGGGGAACATGACCATCATGGAGTACGAGACCAAGTTTACTCAATTGTCCTGCTACGCTCCCGAGATGGTGCAGGATGAAGTGAAAAGGGCGAAAAGGTTTGAGTAGGGACTTAGGTCTGCACTAAGGATGAGAGTGGTGCCCCTATGCATTCGGAGATTCGACAAGCTAGTGCGTAGGGCGGAGGTAATAGAACTAGACATGAACCAGGACCGACAGATGTAGGGAAGGACTAAAATAAGGAGCCAGGGGAAGAGACCCGCAACTGCAGCAAGTTTTGAAGGACAAACCACAACTCAAAAATTTAAGAAACCTAACACCACGGAGGGAAATGCCAAGACAATAGCATGTTACTTTTGTAGAGAGCGAGGACATTTTAAAAGTCAGTGCCCCAAGAAGGCTCAGGCAAGTACTTGTTATAACTACGAAAAGGCAGGGCACAAGAAGTCGGATTGTCCACAACTGCAAGGGAACATTGGTGGCCAGACTCAGAAAGTGGTTGATAAGGGAAAGAAACCCTTCTGCCAAGGATGAATCTCACCTTGATTGAGGAGATACGAGAAACTACGATGCTATCACTAGCATGGAGGATCCACAGTGGATCATTTTGTCTTTTGACTAGGTAACAAAATGTTGTAATCTCCCTTATGTACCTGGATTTTTGGGATGCTAAGTTGTGTTTTGAAATGGTGTGTTATGCTATTCGTGGGGGTTAAATTCTTTTGGAATACTAGCAAAGTGTTAGGGAGGTAACCTTGCAACCAAAGTTGTGGTGGATTGCAGCAAACCAACCCTTATATGAGAGAGCTGGAGCTGCATATCTTGATCTTATCCTTATTCTAAGGAGGGAGTGGTCACCGACCCTCATGTAGTGCAACCGAGAGCTAGAAGACATGCTGAGAACTTGACTCAGGCACTAGAAGGGAGATATGATGAAGCAAGAATGATCGTGAGTAGGGAGGCTCCAGAATGATCCATGGAGTGAGATATTCCTCAGCATTCCAGACGAGGGATGAAATAGGCCCCAGAATGGTTTGTGGAGTGGGATTGATCTCCAGTATTTCGGGACGAGAGCGACACTCACGGGGAGTTCGTATTATGAGGTCGGCTCCAGAATGATCCATGGATTGAGACATTCCTCAGTATTCCAGACAAGGGATGAAATAGGCCCAATAATGATCTGTGGAGTAGGAATTGGTCTCCAGTATTCCAGGGACGAAAGCGATGCCCATGGGGAAGATAGTGGGACATTGACTCCAGAATGATCCAAGGAGTGAGATATTCTCCAGTATTCTGGAACGTGGGATGAAATAGGCCCCAGAATGTTCTGTGGAGTGGGATTGATCTCCAGTATTCCGAGGACGAGAGTGTTATCCACGAAGAAATTTAAAGATAAGTGAGGGCTCCAGAATGATCCAAGGAGTGAGATATTTTTCAGTATTCCAGACGAGGGATGAAATAGGCCCCAGAAGTTCGGTGGAGTAGGATTGATCTCTAGTATTTTGGGAGGAGAGCAACACTCACTGGGGAGTTCATGTGATGAGGCCGCAGAATGTTCGGTGGAGTGGGCTTGATCTCCAGCATTTCGGAAAGAGAGCGACATCCACAGCTGGTGTTCGATCGCTAGGATTTTTGGGACGAGGGATGAAATAAGCCCCAGGACGATCCTCGAAGTGAGGTTGACTTTCTCGGGATGAGACCCGAATGAAGGAGACTCACCAAGAGTTGTTTGTGTGATTTTTTTCATTTTTGTTTTTCCCCACTAAGCGTAGTACTGAGGACAGAACTATTCTAAGGAGGGAGTGATGTAACAACCCTAATTTTTGACGAATACGTCTTGTATACGAACTAGATCCTACTAGCTATAAAGTTATATTTTTTTGGTTAAAGAAATTATTTTCTTGCTAATAACCTACAATTATGCATATGAATGTGTATATAAACACATATGCATACATGTACATGTTTTGAGTTGGACTTGTGAAGCCCAAATGAAACAAAACAATAAGGCAACACTTGAACAAAATCCAAATGGGTCAAGCCCAACCCGTGGCCGGCACATGCATGAGAAGGGAAGGAAAGAAAATGAGGTTAGGATTAGAGTTTCTTGTTAGGTGGCATAAGAGACATCATGATAACCCTCAAGACCACATCACATCACCACTTCTCTACCCCAACCAAATGCATGATGTGATGCTCTCTTCTTTTCCCCATGCCCATGAAATCCGGTCACCCCCTTGCTCCCACTCTTTCTCATTTTGTTTTAAAACCCCATCTCTTCTACCATTCTCTCTTACAACTCTTACTCTTTCCTAAGCCTCCAAAATTCATTCTATAAACCCTAGTTACTGATTTGGAGTGAGAAAAGGAAGATCAAGCCAAGGAGAAGAAGAACAAGGAGTCAAAGCAAGGAGAAAGAAATAAGGAGTTCCATAGGAGTCAAGAAGGACCTACAGTCAAAAGAACAAACTACAAGCTAAGGTGGGTGTTTTCAATCTCTTGTTTTTTTTTTGGATGGTTGAATGGTGTTTGATGACTAAAAAAGTGATATGCATGCCCTAGGAATGAACTTTAACAACTCGTTTTGTGCTAAGTAGACCAAGTCTGTTAAATGACTGAATTTTTGTTGTCAGTCCGTAGCTCATTGCATGAACACCACTTGGAATTTTGATCTAAAATTTTTAGAGGATATCATATAGATGTCTTACACGTTCAATAATATTTACAGATTTTTGTGATTTTTCTTGCTATTAATATAAATTACGAACTTGCATGCTGGTCAGAATAGAAAGAAAGTTTTTATAATTACTGTTGTGGAAAGACTGACTTGTATCTCACTGCATGCTTATGGGAATGATCTGAAATTTTAGTATGTCTTTGTTAAGTGTATCTACGATCTAAGTTTCAAATTTTATGAGATTTGGACCACTGTAGCTATGTCAATAAAATTATTCAAACTGAGCTAGATATTTTAGTGAACAGATCTGCTATTGTTACGGCCTTGTTTTTGGATGATATTCAAAAGGATATAAATGGAAATCTACTTAGTAGAATCACTTGATTTTAGAAAGAGTTGTAACATCATTTGTCAGGAACTAGATTCTAAAATTTCATGATGATCTGACATCGTTTACTATTTTAATCTGATTTTACCCCATGACTGTGTTGATATGATGTTTGTTCTGAGATTCTGTACACTTGTTAAAGATGAGACCATAAGACTTTGTAAACGACCTTGTATGAAGGAACTTGAAACTAAGAAGTTTTAGTAGACACATAGACCTTTCTGGAATGACAAAAAAAATCCTGATTTGGACAAATATTCGATTTTATATGATTCTTACAAGTGAAGACAGAAACACAGTAAATCTTAGAGCTTACTATTTTGCACCATGATCATTGAGATGAGTTTAAACTTGAATCTTGGTGAATTAGAGTTGCTGTTTGAGGTCAAGACTCGTGTTATAGATGTGTACTTGGGTTAGGACTTAACTGATCTAAAAGTTTCTTGCTAAGAGTAGCCCATAGCTGCTTGTGGACCCCTTATAGACCACATTGTTCAATGTTTCGAAGTGAAATTGTATTGGATGTTGGGGTATTGTTGTAGACCACTTTGGGATGAAATTCATGCCCACTGTGTGCTTGTACTTACTGCCTACTTTGAGTAGAAGCATATGGAGTGCCCGATCGCGATTCCTCAAGGGAATGGGACTGGGAATGACTCCGTTTTGGCATAAACGCCAAATGGGTGCTTGCTGTTTGGAATCTTAAATTGTCGTTTTTAGGACTCATAGAACCCCTTTTTGGGTATTCATGGGTTAGGACTTACTCCTAGTGTGGTGTACCTTGTTGGGGTACGTTGGATTTGAGTATTGAGACTCTAGGACTAAGTCTTGTGGCAAACCTAGATGGGTTGAATATGACTCGTGTCGCATCGAACGCGTTGGAGGAGATGACTCGTGCGCCGACGTACTCACCGTGCATGGATGGATTCCATGGTTTGTGTTTGGAGCTGCCACTTGTCGAGGACCGTGGATCGTTAAGTTTAGCAGGAGCTACTTGTTGGTCGGTCCGAAATTGCAATCGAACTCCAAGCGTAGATGACGGTTGCGGCATTCAACGGAGTCGGTTCATCGTTGGTTCGTTCCAAGTATGGGCCGAGGCGGGTCAACTCTTGGGCCGGACTAGAGGGCTAGTTGAGTCCTGGTGTGAAATGGATTGAGATCTATTTTGATAAAGGTGACTAACTAGGGAGAGTCTACTAATGGAATTGAACTAGTTGATCATGGCAAGCAAGTTGATTATCGAGTTAGGGATTTGGAAATGGTAGATAGATCGCCTAACTAAAGGAAATAGAGTTGGCTAGAGTGATGGTTTAAGTAGTCGGTCGATAAAAAAAATCTTGAATTCGGCCTTAACCTTTAATCTTAGAGTGGGGTAGCCTTGATACTTTGGTAGGGCTAGATCGAGTCTTGGTTGATTGTAAGGATAGGCACTAGCAAGATTGTTCTCCTATCAGGGGGACGTCGTCTCGACTGCAAGTTCTGTTCTAGTGTAAGGACGAGTGTAGCAGAGTTGGGGAAACCTTATATCTGTCATGTCCTTTGTTGACCGATGCGGGCAGGAGGTTTAGAGGAAGTCCCTACAGAGCGAGACTCCACGGGAAAGACTCTAAGTCCTCCGGCGGGGAGCCCTGGTGCCCGTATATCAGCTTTTGGTGAGGTCCGGGGAGACAACATATCGGGTAAGCCGATTGGATTACAATCAACATAACGGGTAAGATGATTTGATTACTGTCATGCAGGGTAAGCCTGCGACTGACCATGATTTCAGTCACGCAGGGTAAGCCTGTGACTGACCAGTCATGCAAGGTAAGCCTGCGACTGGAGTCTCGGGCATAGTGAATAAAACTATGAGGATTGCACACCACTAACGACTAGCAGGGTAAGCCTGCAGCCTCAAGATCACTAGAATCAGAAACAGGAGAGAACACAAGAGTAGGATGCATAGCGGGGGATCGAGCTCCATTAAACTGAAGAACGTCGTTTGGTTAGGGGGTGTGTAGTATGGGATGCATATCTTTCAACCAAGCGTGCATTAGCCTTAAGAGCATGTGTGCATAGTGTGTGCATTAGTTTAGGCCATGACATACATCGACACTTGTTTGACACCACCTTTTTCTTCGCATCAAATATTATTTGTGGTTGTTGAGGTTGGAATCGCTATATTATGGCATAGAGAGGATAGCTGAATATAGTATTTCCTTAGTTGTAATCAACTGACATGCCCACAGTTATTAGTGCAGGACTGCCGACTCGGGATCGCGGGAAAGCTCTAGCAGGGGAAAGCATCCAAGTGAAAATTACTGTCCAAATTCTATTGTACATTCTTGTTGTAACAATTAATTTGTAATTGTTGTAATCATTGGACATTGTAATAACGATTTGTTGTAATAAAAGTTTTTAATTTGGTGTGATTTTTGTTGTGTTGTGACTCATTTGAAGAAAGATCCTGGAGAGTGTCACGAGTTCCTAAGTTAGGAATTCTGGGCACTACACTCTTCCTAAGGTTTAGACTTAGCAATGAGAACTGCGTGAGACTCAGAGTCGAGGTACTCCTTCTGAGGTTTAGATTTAGCAGTAAGAACTGCGTAAGACTCAGAGTCGAGGTACTCTTTTGAGGTACTCTTTCTGATGTTTGGATTTTGCTTTAAAAAAGGAGAAGGCAAAGATAGACTGACGAAACTGAAACAACTTTATTTAGTGGCCACTGAAAGCTGGTGGTTATTACATTTGCCTTGTTACAAGTTTGAATCGTTTTAAGTGCTTTCATGGAATCTGATCAGGTGCTCCATATTCCAAGTTCTCTTGACTGCCTTGTCCCCTAGGTCTTCGAATCGGTAGGTTCCTAGACGGACAACTTTGTAGACCGTATAAGGACCTTCCTAATTTGGAGTGAGTTTTGCTTTCTTGGTAGGTTCGGAGATGGCAAGCCGTCGGAGCACAAGGTTGCCCTCTTTTATGTTGGTCGGTCGTACATTCTGATTATAGAAGCGCTCAACCCTATGTTGGTAGATGTTCCTTCTGATAGTCGATTTTTCCTACACCTCATCAAGGAGATCGAGGTTGGCTCTTAGGCCTGTTGAGTTGGATCTTTCAGCGATGATTATGATGCATGGAGAGGGAAGACCGACCTCCAGAGGAATGAATGCTTCGGTTCTAAAAGTTAGGTTGAATGGGGACTCACCTGTTGGAAATATTTTAGTAGTTCGGTAGGCCCATAGGATGCTCGGTAGCTCTTCGACCCACTTGCCTTTTGGTGAGTTGTCTAGGCATTTCTTTAGTCCATCCAGGTTCTGTGTAACACCTCGGATTTTAAAATACCGAAAATATTCGTTTTTATATTTTGTAGGGGTGAGAATTATTTTTAAGAGATATCTTATTTTATTTATTTTTAATATTGATATTGGTATGGATATTTGTGGTAGATTGGTATTATTGATATATGGGGGCCATGAGTTGAGATTTTATGTGAATAAATATTGTTCATTTTATTTTATAATTTTGGGGGATTATTATAAGTTTATTTTAATGTATTTGGTATTCTTCGTATTATTACAGAAAAGTGTTGGGGTTTATTTGTAATATTTTGGATTAGGAGGGCTTATATGTAAATATACCTTATTATTATTATTATTATATATATTATATTTTTAATTCCCCCCCCCCCATTTCCTTCTTTCCTTCTTTCTTCTCCCTTCCCGTTCCTTTCTCCCGATCAAAACTGCAACCCATCCGGCCTCTCTCTCCCGCCCAAATCCACCCCATTTCTCCATGATTTTTCAATTAATTTGGGGGGGATGACTAATTTAAGGGTCCTCTACACCGTGGTAGCATCGATTTGGAGAAATAACTCCGGAAAGGTATACCCTATTTTAATTATTTGTATAAAATTAAGTGTGGTTAATTTCTATTGAGTAGGAATATTATGGTGGGGAGATTAGAAGAGGTTGGGAATAGTAGAGGCAAGAAATTAGTAAGTTCTTGGAGATTTCATAAGTTGTTGATAAATTAGGGTTTGTGAATTTGGAAAGGAAAATTGGTTCCATTGATGGTAGAAAAATTATTGGAGGGTGAAAAATGTTATAAGAGGTTTAGTGAGAAATTTTGGTAATTTTTATAGGCTTTAAGCTCAATTTAATTGAGTGAAATGGAATATAGGTGAAAAGTGCACGCCGGGTATTCGGTGAAATGCCCGAGCAAGATTTAGGTGAGAATTTGTTGGGTTCGGAGGTTTAATTGAGTTCTATTATTATTATTAACCCTAATTTGAGATATTAGGAAAAAGAGATTAAAGAAATTAGGAGATAGAGAATTTTCATAATAGGAAGCCTCCGATCAATAAATGAGTTTTTGTATTGGGACCCGAATTCGAAATCTATCAATGTAGCTCACCTACATATGTCATTTGTGATGCGTGGGTGAAGACGGATTCAAATTTGGAGGTCCGTAGGTTGAGTTTTGAGTTTGAAGCTAATCAGTTCTATAATTTTCCAATTAGGTGGAAAAAGTTGAACTTCAACTCGCTACCAGGCGGACGTGGGACATCGTTTGCTTGATCCGTCAGGTGAGTATGTTTTTTTTATGTATATTTTATATTGTGGCCGAATTTCGTGGCTTTTTGATATATTTTGTAGAAGTTATGCCAAAATTTGATTTTCAATGAAAATACGGATTTTTAAGGGTCCAAAAATGGGTTTTCGAGATATTTGATGAAATTAACTATTTTAAGTATACAAAATCTATGTTATGGGTTAATGTGATGTGTTGAAGTATAAAAGCTAAATATATTAAATGGTTTATGCATATATATACCCCGTGCATGTTTCGTGCATGTTTTTGTGAGAATAAGCCTATATAGGTGATTTGGTATGTGTGAAGCCTTGTGTATGGGCTAGCATGTTATGGATGGATGTTATAAGATGTAATTAGACGAGATTAGTGATGATGGCCATGTTTTGGAAACCTGTGTATAAATAGTGCATGTTTTGTGCATATTTTGGGGCATGTAGGCCCTTATAGGTGATTTTAGTTACATAGAGCATTATGTATGCGCTTGCATGCCATGATTGGTTGTTATGGAGTTTAATTAGAAGAAATAAGTGATTTTGGCCCCTTTTTCTTGGAAACCCGCATGTGTGGTGTATATTTGAGTTATATATATATCATGATATTGACTCGGAATGTAATAATTGATGAGATTAGTAAGTGGGTATATGTTTGCATTATAATTATGTTCGAAGTGAATTAATGAGTAATAATATGCTATTATAATGTGATGAAGTATACATTTTGATACTTTTACGATATGGAATAACTGAATGTAGTCTTTTATTAATGTTATAATTGGGCGTATGCCTATATATGGTATAATGAGGTAATGAATAATATGGTGTTCTTAATATGGGATGTTATAACAAAATAAATGTCTTGGCACATTAATATTATGCAATAATATGATATGATGGTTTTAATTGTGGAGTGACAGGTTGTATGCATAATGTGGTATAATGATACGATGATTAATATCGTGAGCATCGGGTATGTCTCAAATGGTAAGATCAAAGATAAGATGGTATATGCTAATTAAATGTGTTACTAATTCACGTGATTAAAGTCAAGGTTGTGGCAAATATTGAATTCAAAAGAGAAATGCGCGTGTTGATAAAGTAAGCTAAAAAGATGAAATGATTAATGCTAATAACAGATGATTTTGTTGACCAGTACCTACAGCAATCCTGAGGGTTTGGGCTAGACCTCCTAATACCCAAGGACCGGCTTGGGGTGCGGAGTTTATTACCCAAACTATGTTTGGGGTGCGGAGTTTTATCGGCCAAGCTATCGGCTTAAGGCCCGGTTATACCCTCAATGACAGCTGTCGCGAGGAAGTACCCAGTTTACCTGGGGTGCGGAGTTTTTCTCTTTTTGTTTTCCCTCGCTGGCATAGGCTGCGAGGAAGTACCCAGTTTACCTGGGGTGCGGAGTTTTTCTCTTTTTGTTTTCCCTCGCTGGCATAGGCTACGAGGAAGTACCCACTTTACCTGGGGTGCAGAGTTTTTCTCTTTTTGTTTTCCCTCGCTGGCTTCGGCTGCGAGGAAGTACCCAGTTTACCTGGGGTGCGTAGTTTTTCTCTTTTTGTTTTCCCTCGCTGGCATAGGCTGGGAGGAAGTACCCAGTTTACCTGGGGTGCGGAGTTTTTCTCTTTTTTGTTTTCCCTCTCTGGCATAGGCTGGGAGTAAGTACCCAGTCTACCTGGTGTGCGGAGTTTTTCTCTTTTTGTTTTCCCTCGCTGGCTTCGGCTGGGAGGAAGTACCCAGTTTTTCTGGGGTGCGGAGTTCCCTCGCTGGCATAGGCTGGGAGGAAGACGTAGCCTCGGACGAGTAAGACTCTGTGTGAGCATCGGTCCGCGTGTTTTACTGGGCTGTCGGCTTTCAGTATATTGGGATACTGTGGCTCACTGGTCGACAAACTAATAAAATAACTAAGTGTAAATAAATGTAAGAGTAAAGAAAGTGAATTGTGATAGTAAAGAAAAGGAGAAGGAATTGTGAATGTGAAAGAAAGTGGTTGTGAATGAAATGAATATGAAGGAATACGAGTTATGAGTTTGTGTATGAAAAGAGATGATAAATGCAGCATGTGGTTAATTTAAAATGAAAAAGTAAAAGAGGCGTGTATTATTATGAACAGTATGAAGTAATTATATTATATAAATGATTATTAAAGTAAAGTGCAGTATGATATGAGTTGTTACACCTTGGAATTGTGTCAAGGAACTACTTGCCCGCTATTTCTATGGAAATGGTGGGAACTACCTGCCTTGGCATAATTCACAGGGTGAGTTGGCATGATAGTGGTAATGATTAATGGAAATGAAGAATTAAGTAAAGTGAAGATGAAAAGTAAATGAAGTGAATTAATAACCAAGCTATCGGCTTGAGATGTGATGTGATGTTACCCAGACTATGTGTTTGTGGTGCGGTGATTATTACCCAAGCTATCGGTTTTGGGGTGTGATATATTATTGCCCAAACTATGTTTTGGATATGGAGTATAAATTGATAAGAATGAAAGTGAAATTAATGGTAACTTGAGATATAAGTGAAAATGAAAGTAAGTTTAATTCTCAATAAGATTGAGTAGTAACTAAGTGATATAATGATATGAGAATGAGCTATAAAACATGCTTTGGATGCAATGAGAATAAGCATTCTAATTAATGATATGTTAATGATGTGATGAAATACAAGTACCTTGCAAAGTGAAATGAGATGTGATGTTTGTGTTATACGACATAACGGAATGCGATATTCTGAGAAGGAATGCATATGTGTATGATGCTATAAAAACAGATAAACGTGATGTTATTCAATAAAATAAATACTTGTAATGAGATGTTATATTTGTGTCATAAGATATGAATGAATGTGATATTATAAGAATAGATGCACATGTGTATGATGGGATACTTGATATAATACAATAAAATAAATACTTGTATTATGAGATTGGTTATGAAAATGGTTATTAAAGAAAGTATGTCGGGATATGAGTTTGTGTACCATGGAAGTGTGTCGGGGAACTACTCGCCCGCTATTTCTGTGGGAATGGTGAGAACTACCTGCCTTGGCACAACTTCCAGGATGAATGTGTGTGTTGATGATATAATATAAGTAAATGAAGCGCATGGCTAAATAGAGTTGGAGAAATGATGTAATAACATGATGTAGTTATATTCATATAAATAGTGAAATGCTGATATGACGATAATTGTGGAAAGATGAGTATTCGTAATATGCGAATGTAAGATAAGGATATAAATACGAGGTTGATGTGAAGCATATAGTGAAATGTGTGAAGTTATTGATAATTATATAGTTGAATGCAGGTTGGAAAAGTATTTGATATAACATTGTATTGGTGATGTTGTTATGTTCAGAATTTAGGTTGCATCTTCTTATCTGAATGTTTGTAAGTTTAATTTATTATCTTTATACTATTTAATGAATGATTAGATTTATAACTATACTCACACCAGAAATGGCTGACCTCTTAGTGTTTGGGGAGTTAGGAAGTCCCTGGACTACCCTAAATCCCCTACTGTTACAGGTCCTCAGTAGCGCAGAGGTGAGGTGTAGATGTATAGTGTGGAGTTTTTATTTTAAAAATCTTTGTATAAAATTAGTTAGGTGAATAGTGAAAATTGTAGTTTAAATTGTAATTTGAATGTAAGAGTACCAGGATGACGATGATGATTGTAGTGTGGGGTAGTATGGTATGTTCTTGACCCATACCCATCTCGTTGTGGTGTACCGGGCCCTGTGGTCAGTTTTACAAAGGTTTTTCTAAAATTCTTACCTCGTTTTCAAAGGAATTTATGGTTTTTATTTAATATTTGATATTCTGTTATGAACTTGGCCCCCAGAGCATGATATTTATGTTACCTGTGTTATTCTGCTCATTTTGGCCTGGGGAGCCCATGATTATATTGCCTGTGTTGTGAGCTACGGAATTTAGAGCAGAATTCCGTAAGCATTTTGTGTTTCGGGGCAGAAATTTCAGGGGAGACTCTGCCAAAATTTTATTTGAAATATACCTATCTTAGTTTATATTTAAAGTGATATAGAAATTGAAAGAATTGTATTTAGAGATTTAGTTTTCAAAAAAAAAAATAAATTTGGGGTGTTACGATCTGCTTGTTGGCGTTCTCAGCCTGGCCTTGGACTGGAGGTGTCACACTAAAGAGAACCTTTGCTAGATTCCCAGGCCAGCACAGAACTTACAGATGTTTTTTCCAGCTAAGTGGGTGCCATAGTTGGTGACAAGGATCCGATGAATACCAAATTGGTAAATGATGTTCTTCCTAAAGAATTGTTGCAATTGATGCTCAGTTATGGTGGTGAGTGGTTCTGCCTCGACCCACATGGTAAAATTGTCTATGGCGACGATGAGGAAGCTTTTCTGGCTAGTTACCTGTGACAGGGGCCACATTTTCTCACAAGGTCCTGAGCATCTTGGAGGAGGGTCGGCCAATAGTACCCGTGATTGAGTATTTTTCTTACAAATGTTTCCCTGCCCATGTAACTGACAATTTCGTCGTGCATCTCTTCTAACGCGTATTTGGCCTCCTCAGGATTTAGGCAGCAAAAATAAGGTCTCACATCCGTCTTGGTGTTCGAGCATTTGTAGAGTGTGTCGTCGATGAGTGTGAACCTCTCCGAGCGGGCCCGAACTTTTCTTGCTTCGGATGGATCTTGGGGGAGTTCACCCATCCATAAGAAGTTTAAGATTGGGTCCATCTAAGTTTTCGCCCCCATGGGTGAGTCGATGCAGTTGACTTCGAGCAGTTCGGTCACTTCGATACTGGGTTTTAGGAGAACCTCCACCATGACAGTGTGATCTAATCTTTCGAAGGAGGAAGAAGCCAGTTTAAAGAGAGCATCCACCTGGGTATTCTATTCCTGAGGGATTCGAGTAGCTGTCGCTTCTGGAAAATTCGAGAGAAGAAGTCGAACGCCTACCAGGTACTGGATCATTCGGGTATCGCGAGCCTCATAATCCCAGGATATCTGGTTGAAGACAAGTTGGGAGTTGCTAAAAACACTTACATGTTTGGCTCCTACTTTACGGGCCAAGAGGAGTCCTGCGATCATTGCCACTTTTCCGCCTCGTTGGAGGTCGAGAAGTTGAGGCGAAGAGATTATTGGAGAACGAAGGAGGGCCCTAAGTATGACTCCAGCCCGCTCCCACCTTCGTATGATAACCCATCAATGTAGAGCTCCCACTCTTGCTCGTCTTCCTGGATTATGGATGTATCGGGAATGGTGCACTCAATTATAAATTCAGCGAGCGCTTGGCCCTTGATTGCAGTTTAATGCTTATAGATGATGTTGTGCCGACTCAACTCAGTGGACGATTTGATCAAATGGCCTGAAGTCTCGGTTTTATGGAGTACTTGCTTGATAGGTTGGTCCGTAAGGACCTGAATCGAGTGAGCCTGGAAGTATGAGCGAAGCTTTCTTGCTGCCATCACAAGTGCATAGGCCATCTTTTCTACTTTAGAGTACCTGAGCTCGGCGTCGCAAAAGACTTTGCTGATATAATAAAACGACTTTTGTGACCCTCCTTCCTCCCAAACCAAGACAACGCTGAGCGCATGCTCAGAATCAGCTAAGTAGAGAGAGAACTTTGCTTGGCTTGGGTTTGCTGAGGAGTAGGGGATTGGTCAAGTATGCCTTCAACTGGTCGAAGGGTTGCTGCTAAAGCTCCCCCCACTTGAAGTTTTTAACTCCACTGAAAGCTTTGAAGAATGTCAATGACTTCTCTCAGGATTTGGAGAGAAAGTGGTCGATAGCTGCTAATCGACCCGTGAGGTGCTGTACTTCCTTGACATTTCTTGGAGGGGCCAAGTCTAGTATGGCCTGAATTTTTTCAGGGTTGGCCTCTATTACCTGTTGGCTGGCCATGAATCCAAGGAACTTCCTAGACGTTATGCCGAAGCGCACTTTGAAGGGTTTATTCACATGTTGTGGGACCGAAGGACCCCGAATGCTTCTTCAAGATCTTTCACATGATCTCGACCCTTGAGGCTATCAACGAGCATGTCGTCCACATACACCTCCATGTTCCGACCTATTCAATTTTTGGAGACCCGGTTTACAAGTCTCTGGTACGTTGCTCCGGCATTCTTCAGCCCGAAGGGCATGACGTGGTAGCAATATAACCCTTGGTCAGTTACGAAAGCTGTCTTAGAAATGTCTGGAGAGTACATCCTGATTTGGTTGTAGTCTGAGAAAGTGTCTATGAAACTGAGAAGCTTGTGCCCGGATGATGCATTGATGAGGGCATCAATTTCAGCAGGGGAAATGGATCCTTCGGGCAGGCCTTGTTGAGGTCTGTGAAGTCGATGCAGATCCTCCACTTCCCATTGGGATTCTTGACCATCACAACATTGGCCAACCACTCAGTGTAGCTCACCTCTTGGATGAACATGGTGGAGAGGAGTTTATGTACTTCTTCCTTAACTGCTTGCTGCCGATCATGGGCAAACTTGTGGTGCCACTATTGTATTGGTTTGGAGTCCGAATGGACGCTCAGTTTGTGCATTATAAGATCCTTTGAGATCCCAGGAAAATCTGAGGGCACCCAAGTGAATAAATCCCTACTTCGACTGATGCAGTCGATGATATCTCACCTTAGGTCATGAGAAAGGGATCGACTCACTTGGAACAGTTTGATGGGTCATCTTCGGAGAAGGGGACCTCTTCGAGTTCATTGACTGGCTCTGAGCGGATCGTACTCCGTTCAAAGGGGAGCTCGACTGCATCGAGGGTAGGACTGCTACTCCCATAGCGGCTATGTAGCAGGTTCAGGAGGCCTCCTGGATACCCCGGAAAACTCTGACCCTATGGTCGGTGGGGAACTTCATCTTCATGGGTATGCTAAAGGTTCTGCTGAGAGGGATGCGAGGTCAGGTTGACTAAGGATGGCGTTGTAGGCAGCTTAAACATTTACCACCATGAAGTCTATGGCTTCGATTTGGGAAGCCGGAGCCTGCCCGGCAGTAATGTCGAGGGCCACGATTCCCTCGATCCGGATGGGGGTACCTGAGAACCCTTGAGGCTGTACCCAGCTGGTTTTAGTCTTTCCCTGGGGAGTTTTAGGGCATCTAAGGCTACGAGAAATAGAACATTTACTGAGATCTCGTTGTCAACAAGGACGCGAAAAACCTTGTGATTGGCTAAATTGAGGCTGATGACGAGGGCGTCGACATGCGGGAGTCGGACACCCTCGAGGTCTTCGTTGGAGAACGAGGCCGATAGCCCCTGACCATTGGGGGTGGTTGATGGTGGACGGCATTGACTTCTTGATTGAAAGGTTCGCGGGAGGTGATCGAGTCTCTTCCCATGGGCCCATAATGAACGCTGTGCAGAAAAGCTAGTCTATCAACTCCCTCTAGCCCGGGACCCATTCCCGGACGCTTGTCCGCTCTTCGAGGTGGGGAGGCTCGCCTAGTATTCTGAGTGAACTCAGATAGGTAGCCTCTCTGTATGAGTGTTTCAATCTCTTCCTTAAGAGCCGGAAAATTGTCGGTCTCTTTTCCTCAAAAAAAAAATTGTCGGTCTCATGGCCGTGGTCCCAATGGAATCGACAGTAGAACTTTCGATCCCTCCTCCTATTGTTGTTGTTGTTGGACAGAAGGGGGGGGGATGTTTGAATATCCCTTTGTCCTCAGTCTCCATGAGGATGGTCGAAACACTCGCAGTGAGTGGGGTGAACTTCTCAAACCGGAGGACGGGAGGCGAACGTCTTTGGCTAGTGGGGGTCCTTTTGCAGTTTTTTCAGGGCCTCAAACTCATCTACCTTCCTGCTCCCCTTCGCTGTGGTCTCCTTCCAACCACTGAGATGCAGAGCCTCTCCAGCTCGGATGTATTTCTCAACCCTATAGAGGTCGGAAAAAGCAAGGGGGTTTCTTGGCTAGGGAGGCCTTCAGTTGTTCATGACAGACATTATGTCGGAACGCCACTGAGGCGACTCCGACATCGAGGGAGGAGATTGCTCGGGCTTCGGTAGTGAACCTTCAGATGAAGTCCTGGACGGACTCTCCGTCCTTTTGTTTAAGATCCAGAAGGGAAGAGCTCGTCTTCTTCGCATTGCGGCTGGTCACGAAGTGCACGAGGAAATTCTCTTCAATCTGATTAAAAAAGAAAATGAGCTGGGGGCGAGGTTTGAATACTATTCCCGAGCTGGGCCACTTAAAGTGGCTGGGAAAGCACGACAGAGGAGAGGATTCAAGGCGCTGAGAATCTTCATGAGGGTTTGAACCCCTTTATATGATTAGCAGGATCCGTCTCTCTGTTGTATGTCTCGAACTAGGGAGGCTTGAATATTCTCAGAATAGGGGTGTCAAGGAATTAGGCTGAGAAAAACGGTCAGGATGGTTGTTGGCCCTGACCAAATTGTCCCCCGTTCTCGGCTATCCGAGCAAGACGGTCTTCCATCTCTCGAAGACTTCTTCGTACATCGTCCTGCCGATTCCCAGATCTAGTCGATCCATGGGATTCTTCTCCTCCAGAATCCTCGATTTGTTCCTTGCCTGAACGTCGTTCATCTCGGGCTCTTCCTCGGAGTACTCATAGGACTTCGGCCTGAAACTTTTGAAAATCGCCACGAGTGACATGACCTTCTATGCCATGGCCGTCAGGGTATTGGCGATCCCTTGGCAAGTGGCTGCGCCATTGATCTCGGCCTTGGGACCGATGAACACTGTGGCTCGGAGCCAGGTTCAATGGTCTAGCTTTTCCTCTTGAACAACTTAGCTAGTTTGGGAGGTCGCCCTGGTTCGGCCGGTTGTTGATGACGTTTCGGAGGTCATCTACCTTAGGTTGCTCGACCTGCCTTGTGATAGAGCGAGGTGCACTCAGAGTCGATCCCTATGAATTTTCAGCCCGCTGCCTCCCCAACCCTTGGGTATTCGCTGGGTTATTGGTCAGTAGAGGAGGAGGGACCAAAGGCCATGTGGCAGTGGTCTTCTTAGCTTTAGGAGCCATGTGAGTAAATTGCTTCGGATTAGAGCTCGGATCGGGAGTAGGATCGACTTGCGGTTTTCCACAGACAACGCCAATTTTTGCTGTTGTTTTTAGGGTGTGGGAGCAACAGATAATATGATTTCTTGTATTCAGGGAAACGACAGTGATCCTGACCCTCGTTCTGGATCCGAAGGGGTGTTCAGTGGACTAGTTGAGAGGCATCTGACTTGCCGACTAGCAAAAAGAAGCCTGAAACATCGGGAGTATTCCCAGTGACAGACCCTCCGATTCATAAGTCAGAAGACTGTAATTTAATGGAAGGGATTCTATAGCGAAAAGAGTGATTACCCTGTAACTTTACAGTAAATGTTGTATTTATAATTCTGGGGGAAAATCCGTTATGGAGAGATCCCTGGGCGGTATCGAAATCCCATTGATCTCGGATCTAGAATTGATTAGATCATTGATTTTAGGGGTGCGGTTACGGCGTAACCGATGGAGCGCCTGACGCAAACGGCGGGTGATTCATCTGGGTGCGTGAATGGGCCTGTAGAAGGCCGTGGAGCTACCTGGCCTGAACCAATAGGGAAGTTGGCGTAAAGCTCAATTTGTTGCTTTGTGATTCGTGCTGGAATGATTCGGCAGAGATCAACCACAATTTTTACCCATATCAAAGGTGTTTAGACAAATACTCAATTTTTGAGTGTTGTTTAAACAAATACAAAATTGTGGATGGTGTTTAGACACATAGACAAATTTGTGAGTGGTGTCTGCACAATAAAATCATTCTCTTATGGAGGAAACGAGATACACTTTAATTTGGATTATATTAAAAAATTAGGTAAAAGTCCCAAAGTTTGGACTGAAAATTAGGAAAATTCCCAACTATTTATTTTTTTTATCAACTTACCTCCCGAATGACGCCATCATCTATTTATATGTTCGTTTTGATACATGAAATGACTAAAATGCCCTAAACATTTATTTTAAAAATAGAAGAAGAAAAAGAGGTAATCAAAACCCCCATATCTCTCTGTCTCTCCTTCTTCCATGCACCCACCTCCACCACCTCCATCACCACCAGCAACCACCTCCATAATCACTATATAACTATGATCTGACACTTACCAACCCAAACGCGTCCCTACAAACTCCACCAGCTCGCTAGCCCCTCTGTCTTTGGGCCGTAACCCAGACCACCACCCCATTCCCAATGATCTCATCTCCAGATTCTTCACAGCCCAATCCCTCCACCTCTCCAATCTCCAAAAAAGTTATTTCTTTTATGAAGCCAACCTTTTCGTCTTCAAATTGGGAGTTGATAAGGGTAAAAATTGAACCAATTGAGACCGTTCAAGTTGGGCATGAATCCTAAAGCTTTTAGGGGTAAAATGATAAATTTTAGCAGATACAAGCAAGTCAAAGAAAGTTAGGCCACTTTCAATCCCAGCAGCTTAGAATAAGGTTAGCATACTGAGTTGTCATAGCAACCCAACATTAAGGAGTTCATGTTTATCCAAAGTTGCAATTTTAAATTGTCCATATTTAGAAAATAACTATTTCTATCTCTCCAACCATAAGAGAGGATGTAAAAACTATATCATGAGAGAAGATAATCAACCTTATTAAAACACTGAGATGTAAAGATAAATCCAATATCTTGAAACTTGACCTCTAACAACTATAAATACCTCATGACCTTTTCAGAAACTAGGCAATCACAGTTTTCGCTCACAAAACTCTTCATATTTTCTGAGGTTTTTTACTTGGGCATCAAACGGTCTGTCGCCGATGCCAACCCCTATGTTTTCGCTCACAAAATGGAACCATCTGCTTTGTGGCTCACCACATCCTTGACACATCCAAATGGTATCTCACTAGCAAGAAGTTCGAAATCCTACAACTTCAGATTCTAAACACTTCCCGAGATCCTGGGACTCTGCATGCACATCTTGGAGCAAAAGACGACACTTCCTCTCTTGGTGATGATCCAAGCCGCTCACAAGTTGTAGAAGACCAAGAGATGCCAAACAACGAACCAAACAAAAATAAAAAGAATGGATGACACCAGAATCAAAAGAATATGGGTACAAAAGAATAAATTTATACCTAATAAGAAATCAACAAATGAGGATGACAAAAAGCGACGGAAGAAAACAAGGAATCAAAGAATTGAATAAGGAGGGATCAAAATGAGCGGAACAAGACTAGTATCCAGATCAATGTTGATTATAATTCATTCATGTTATTGCATGGTCTGTGTACTGTTGAGCCAAACCTTGATCGAGTCAAATTTGCCTAACATATTAGTCAAACTAATACATTAGCCAAGCCTGTGGCTCTGATACCACTAAAAATCCTGTCACGCTCCGCTTCCCAAAAAGAAGATACGGAATACGGATACATGACTAAGTATAGCGAATGGCTTTCACTATTCATAAGCTGTCAGGATCTTTATAACGAGTACAAGTACAAGCAAAAGATTGTGGCAACGAATCATTCTTTAGGTAACAGGCACGAATCACGTAATCATGAAATCGTGGCAACAGGAACATGCATGAATCTTGTAGTCATGAAATCATGGCAACATATAATCATTTATTAGTAACAGGCATGAATCATCACGAATCATGGCATCATATAATCAGGTAGTAATAATAGGCATAAATCATGTAGGCATGAAATCATGGAATCATATAATCAGGTAGTAATAACAGGCATGAATCAAGTAATCATGAAATCATGGCATCAAGTAATGGGAACACGACCCCCTTCTGAGTACACATACCTATATTGTCTACTACTAAGGTCTTTCCCTTAACCCCGACTTGGTTATTTGTTATTTTATCAAACAGAAATATACGTGCACTAAATAGGGCAATAATAACATGGTATGAACAAGGGATAGGTAAAAGTTGAATGAAGGACACAAATGGGTGATGAATGGCTCAAAATAGACTAAGACAACGAAAATTCTAGTTCTTGACAACAAGACAGTACTGTACCAAATCTGGAATTTTCGTTGCCACGGACATGCAAATCTGGATCCGTCAGAAAATCTAGAAAACAGACTCCCGACCAAATCCAACAAATATATACAAGTCATATAATAATTACAGAAACAGGGCTCAAAACATAATTATACACAGAAAACATGTTCAGCCAGAAATCACATGTTTGTATTCATAAACAGGAAAACAGCATAAAAACTTACTTATTAAATCCACAAAAAATCTAGGGTATTCCCTAGTATGTCAAGTATCAGAAAATAAAGTTTCATAATATTCCAATATGGATAGTATAGTCAAATAAAATTAGAAGACAGCAAGATGTAGCAAATTTGTAAATCTGAAACTCTTGACACAGCAACACTAAAACAACAATAAATTATAGAATATAAATCCAAATCCAAATCCGTCAAAAGGTTAGTAAAATAGAAACAGTATGCTACATTTCATATTCAGATTGTTTTTATCAACAACAAGTATAATCAGGTTGAAATTAAGGTTCTTTACTGAACAACACGAAAATTCTGGATGTATAGTAGTTGTTTGCGAGCATAGAATAGTTTGTAAAAGTTATCAATTAAATTCACAAAAATTCAGAGTTAATCCCAGTCAAGTCTAGTTGTACTCAGCAAAATATTGGATCAAAATATTATCTTTAACATCAGTATAAAAATAAATTACTCTCCAAAATTCACATAAAACCAAATCTGTAATTTTTCTACACCTCTGTAGTAAAATAGCCATAACTTGCAACTCACAAATCGAAACTGAGATCTGTCAGAAATTCTAGAAAGTAGACAGAATTCTCTATAATGCATATTCACAAATAATTTTTATTTACTGAGCTCAACAGGGTCTAAAATACTGAACAAAAATGGGGTAACAAAAATAGAAATCCTCTTCATGCATGAAATCAACTAGCTCATATGAAACTCATCCAAATCATAACAAAATACGAAATATGGTATACTAGATGTCCAAGCAACATGGTATGGGGTATTTAACAAGTCTACAACAAGTAATACTACTACTAACACATCAAGCATACAAGATCATATGACACCTCATAAATCATGAACAACATGCATGTATACATCAAGAATTTAGTATTCTTAAGTTATTTCATGTCATGTGTGTAATGAGACAACTACGGGCAGATCAACACATAGAGACAAGATCTAACAAAGGTTTTCATGGGAATAGATCTTGAAGCAACTACACTACAGGCGGTATTTAGTACATATATGCAAATAGAAATTATACAAGTTACTTTTCTTAAAATTGACGACGGAAACGATGAAGTGAAAGAGAATAACTGGAATAGATTCCTGGGCATGAATTCGATATCACAAGCGAATCATGAACAAACCACGAACACAATGCACATACAACACACCGGCACGAACTCCAAAGCACGTCAACAGCAAGGACGGTTAAGATTGCTCTGATCGAGATCAAGGCGATCGACGACTGAGATACAATCTGATGAAGATCAAATCAGATCGAATGGTCCAGATCTAGCAGATGATGAAGATGATCTGATTATCAAGATCTTGATGATGATCAAGATCCAACGGTCAGCTGAGGTTCAACATGATCAAAAGCTCCATGATCAACTTCTTGATCAAACAACAACAATGGCTACAACACTGGTTCGACGATGGGGGGATGATGACGGAGGATGGCAGGGCGTGGGCGGCGCGAGGGTTGGTTGGCAGTTGGACGGCGGTAGCGGGAACAGGGGGCAGCGACGATGGCTGTCGCTCTGGCTACAATTGCGGTCTGTCTAGCATCGAGGGAAGCAGTGTAGTTGCTGCTGTTGGTTGTCGAGGCACCGAGAGGAGGAGGGAAGGAAGGAGAGGAGGGGCACTGGGGCTGTCGTCGGCTGCTAGGGCGGCGCGGCGTAGAGGATGCCGGAGGGGGAGACAGGGATGAGGGTGCTGTCGCTCTGGTGGCCTGGGGATTGCGGCAGACAGACGGCAACATAGGAAGGGAGGAAGGTGGTCAGGAGTTAGGGGGATCGGGAGATGCACAGGGGGTAGAGGGAGATCGGGGGGTATAGGGTTGAGTGGCTAGGGTTTCTTGAGTGGGAGGGTTAAGGTATAAACAGTGAAGGTAGGCTAGTATATATATGGGATGAATTAGGGTTTTTAGGGTGACAGGTTTGGTACTATAAGGTTTCGAGTCTTAATTAGGATCCAATACGGAGATATAGTATATAGGGTTTTGGGTTTAAAAACTAATAGAAAAATAAATAACCAATAAAAGGTAGGATTATATAACAAAATATATTTTGTAATACAATATGGAAATTATTTGTAATAACTACAAGTACAATTAACAATAGAAATAGATTTTACATTAACAATTAAGGGTAATAATAATAATAACAAAAATAACAATAATAACAATAATAACAATAATAATAATAATAATAATAATAATAATAATAATAATAATAATAATAATAATAATAATAATAATAATAATAATAATAATAATAATAATAATAGTAATAATAAGAATAACAGTAATAATAATAATACTGATAACAATAACAATAATAAAAACATTAATAGGGTTTATATTACAATATAAAAATCGTTTGAAAATAACAATAAATACAATTAATGAAAAGAGATGCATTTTAACAGGAGATACAAAATAAATATGAAATAAAATAAATTTAAGAAAACGAAAAATTTTATAAAGTACCCAAACTCAGATAATACACAGAAAATACGTATTTGCGAAAACAGGGTTACAAATCCTACTCACCTTACAAAAAAACTTCGTCCTCGAAATTTGCTTAGGCAGTACATAGGACAGGGCAAAAGCAAACTGGTGGGGTAATAAAACAGAGAACAAAAGGGAAAGGAACAAAGTGGTGGCAATACCAGAATAAGAAAGGAGGTGGATAACAATGATATCAATTGGAGTGCATGAAAGAAAAATAAACAGTATCAAAATGTAAGAAATAATACAAGATAACAAATAAGAAAAAGGAGTAGGCAGAACGGGAATCAGAGAGAGAATGGATAGGGGAGAATTGAATTAATTGATGAGTCAACAGATGAAGATGAATGCAAGGGATAGAGAAGCAAACAGTGCAGGGAAGGAGAAACAACCAAATAAATTCTGGGACCTGTGGGTTATAGGCCCACCATGCTTCCGCTGCGCCACTCTGATCGGGAAGACTCTATTAATAGCATCCAGTAGCTCCAACAATCTGCTTCATGGCTCACCACGTCCTTGACACGTCCAAATGGCATCTCACTAGCATGAAGTTCGAACTCCTGGCAACTTCATATTCTTAACACTTCCTGAGATCCTGGGACTCTGCATGCACATCTTGGAGCAAAAGATGACACTTCCTCTCCTGGCGATGATCCAAGCCACTGACAAGTCGTAGAAGACCAAGCGATGCCAAACAACGAACCAAACAAAAATAAAAACACTGGATTACACCAGAATCAAAAGAATATGGGTACTAGTCTTGTTTCTCTCTGATACCATTCATGTTATTGCATGTTGAGCCAATCCTTGATCGAGTCAAATTTGTCTAACATATTATTCAAACTAATACATTAGCCAAACCTGGGGCTCTGATACCACTAAAAACCTTGTCACGCTCCACTTCCCAAAAAGGAGATACGAAATACGAATACGTGACTAAGTCCAGCGAATGACTTTCACCATTCATAAGCTGTTAGGATCTTTACAATGAGTACAAGTATAAGCAAGAGATGTACAAGAGAAATAGTCAACCATACATGCAAAACTGAATTAATATAGTCAACAAGATTACTTGAAACAAGAAGCAAGAATACTACATTTCAAATAATCATGTCTAGAACAAAACACAATTCTGAGACAAAAAGCCCAATACAAATATCCATGAAGCAAATTACAATTATTCAAGATAAGCAACAAGAAATAAATAGATATCGCAAGAGCTCCAGCCAACTAGAATCTTTGTTCACCTATTCCATCGGGCAGATGATCACCATAATCTGCAATTTAACAATTTGCAGGAAAAATGAAAGAGAAACCAAATGCCCGTCAATGCAAGTTACGGGCTGCTTGTAGTGCAGGCACAAGTATAGAAGAAAAGATAAACAAATATATAGAGTAACAGCGAAAGCAAACATAGTATGGAATAGTCATGACAACAAAATAGAATAACATAAATCAGAAAATAGAATCAAGTAACATGATATGCTAACAGGGTATTGGTAACATGTAACAGGTGTCAAGCATCATACAAGCAGGTAAACAGGTAAACAAGTAGCAAGTACAGGTAAGCATGTAACATAAATATGTAGGTGATCATGTTATTCTCAAGTCTTGTATTTAACTCTATCCAGGTGGCACTTCATGCGTCCCAAATTTTACCAGATGGTTGCTACTTACATGCAATTACGTTTAGATCTAGTGGTGTGTTTCTATAGGGCCGTGTACTCAGGCGTCATGTAACAGGTAACAGGCACGAATCACGTCGTGAAATCGTGGCAACAGGAACAAGCATGAATTATGTAGTCATGAAATCATGGCAACATATAATCATATATTAGTAACAGGCATGAATAATCACGAATCATGGCATCATATTATAAGGTAGTAATAACAAGCATGAATCATGTAGTCATGAAATTATGGCATCATATAATTAGGAAGTAATAATAAGCATGAATCATGTAATCTAAAATCATGGTATCATGTAACGGGAACACGGCCCCCTTCTAAGTACACATAACTATATTGTCCACTAGTAAGGTCTTTCCCTTATCCTTGTCTTGGTTATTTATTATTATTATCAAACAGGCATATACATGCACAAAACAATGCATGAATAACATGGTATGAACAAGGGACAGGTACAAGTTGAATAAAGGACACGAACGGGTGATGAATGACTCAAAATATACTAAGACAACAAAAATTCTAGTTCTGGACAGTAAGACCATACTGTACCAAATATGGGATTCCCGTTGCCACGGACATGCAAATCTGGATTGGTCAGAAAATAATGAAAATAGACTCCCGGCCGAATCCAGCAAATAAATAAAAGTCACATAATAATCACAGAAACATGGCTCAAAACATAATTATACACAGAAAACATGTTCAGCCAAAAATCACAAGTTTGTATTCATAAACAGGAAAACAACATAAAAACTTACTGACTAAAATCCACGAAAAATATTGGGTATTCCCTAGTATGTCTAATATCAACAAATAAAGTTTCATAATATTCCAATATGAATAGTATAGTCAAATAAAATCAGAAGACAGCAAGATGCAGCAAATTTGTAAATCTGAAACTCTTGACATAGCAGCACTAAAGCAGCAATAGATTACAGAATATAAATCGAAATCTAAATCCATCAAAAGGGCTGTAAAATAGATACAGTAGACTAAATTTCATATTCAAAAAGTTTTTATCAGAAGCAAGTAGAATCAGGTTGAAATTAAGGTTCTTTACTGAACAGCACGAAAATTCTTGAAGTATAGTAGTTGTTTGCGAGCATAGAATAGTTTGTAAAAGTCATGAATTAAATTCACAAAAATTTGGGGTTAATGCCAATCAATTCTAGTTATACTCAGCAAAATATTGGATCAAAATATTATCTTTAACATCAGTATAAAAATAAATTATGCTCCAGAATAATTTAATTATTATTTATTTATTATTATTTTATTTATTTTATTGATATTGATGGAAGGATTTGTTAGTGGACTATTAATATTAATTAAAATTAGTATTAACAATAAGAGAATATTATTTGAGCACATAGACAAATAAAAACCCAGCCCAACACAAAAGAGGCATGAACCCTAACCTGAGTAAGGTTTGGCCGGCCAATATTAAGAGAATGAGAGAAAGAGTCCCTCTCTTTCTTTTGGTTGCTTTTCTTTCAGAGTTTGATTTAGGATTTTGGATAAGAAATTTTGGAGGCTATTGGTTATGATTCTGATATTAGAAGAGGTGAGTGTTATTCTCTTCTCTTGATTATTGTTGTTATTGTTATTTCAATTTTTATAGCATGCTAGTTTGTTGTCATGTAGAGAGCATGCTATGGTTTTTCTAAATACTTGTTCTAATTTTTGAGATGATATGTATAGATGCATGATAAATATTATTTGTATGTTCTTGATGAGTATTGAATGATTAAAATAGACAACAAGATCTAGTTGTGTTTGTGTCGTCATGAATATATATATATATATATATATATATATATATATGCTGTTAAGAATTCATATCATGCAATAACTCATTTTCAAATTCTAAATTTCATGCCATAGATGATTGTAGACTTAGGTATTTGGTATTGATTAATAACATGAAGATTTAGTGATTACTAAATACCTAAAATATCGATTTTTATATTATTAAATCTCAGTTTTTCTAAGGTTTTACTTACTGTTTTTAGGGCTTCTATTGATAGAAAATTTGGGCCTTGTTTGGATTCGGGTTTGGATCCAAAGACGCTAGGTTTTGGGACCATGAGGGGGCTCAGGTTTTTGGACCGAGGGGGCTCAGGTTTGGGTCTAGAGAATATTTGGGTTGGGACTTAGAGTCCGGTTGTGTGAGAGTGGTTAGTCGATCAACCTAGAACTAGTTATTGTCTTCCTCGTCTTATTTTAATAGTCGGTGAACATGATTGGTTTATCAAAACAGAATATAGTAATAACATTTATTAATATTTGGGAAGAGAAAATAAATAATTTAGAAAAAGAGATTAATAGTGCGAGATTGAGAATTGTGTAAGATTTACAAGTCATGAATGGTTAAAGATTATACTCAAGAGATGTGAGTGAATCTACCTAATTCAGTATTGACTTAGAAATTTTTAGTAATTGGAACTTCTTTGGGTTACATTAGCTAGTTAGGATTGTCATAGAAAACCTTACAATTTGACTTGGTGTGATGTTCTAGTTGTGTGAGGTGCTAGAGGCTGAGCAAGACCCAGGGTACTACTAGTATTCCTAGTGTTGTTGGGTTCGGGCCGGTAGGGTGATGCTAGATATAAGCGGTAGTTGTTTATAATTAGCTGTAAGGACAGGCACTTGAAAGGAGTTGTGATGAAGCGAGAGAAAACATGAGAAGAGTGCTCCAGGATGATCCGCAGAGTGAGATAATCCCAAGTATTCCGGGACGAGAGTGGCGCTCAAGGGGTGTTCGTATAATGAGGGCACCAGGATGACCTGCGGAGTAAGATAGTTTCCAGAATTTTGGGCCGTGAGATGAAATAGGTTCCAGAATAATTTGCGGATAGAGATTGATCTCCACTATTCCAGGGTGAGAGCCAATACTCACAAGATATCTAAATCTTGAATTTTGTCACGAATATAAGTTATGCATAGCGAGGGATTAAACCCTCAAATAAGGAGAAACATTAGAAGCTTGCATTCGAAATCTGTGTTGTATGGACGACATAGAATTCCAAAAAAGCATGCATTAGAAAATAACAATGTGTGCATTTGTTTGTGCATTAGATTTTCAGGATTATGCCATACATTGTAACACATAGAATAGATTTACTTTTCACATTTATTTTTGGCATTAATTCTTTTGGTGGTTGAGAAGTAGAAGATCACTGTTATTGCTAGCTTTGCGTCAGTTGCATTCAACTGATGTGCGCACAGTTTGGAAGATTTGCAGGATTCGTGTTCAGTGGTTGGTGTGGACTCGAGTTTGTCGTGGACTCTAGTGGAAGACCGAATCTTAAGTATTGGAACAAGTTGTAATATATTGTGTAGAATTGTTTGATGAGTTTTAAAATTGTCCCTGTAATTTGTATTGTGTTTGTACTAAACTGAAGTAAAAGATTCTGAATGAGTCATGATATTTCCTGTGTATGGATTTGGGGAGTTACAAATAGTTCTAAGTTGATCAAGTTAATCACTCCTCAACATGGTCCCATATCGGATATGTAAAGTGAGTGATGAGTGTATGTAGAATTGCCAAGGATCCAAGGTTACATACTAAGCTATAAAAGTTTTGGTGAGGTTATGCCATGTGGGAGGTCGTGTTTAGGTTTTGTGGGGCACGCCTATGAGAGTAGGCATGTACGGAGCTGAGCAGTCCTGGGGTATTACAAATGGTATCAGAGCTGAATTTCGACACCAATGGTGGTGCAAGATGTACACACTGATAGGGCCAGTGACAGTATGCTGACAGTAAGGCCAAAGAAGTACAATGGCAAGGTTCAAGATAGTTACATCCATGTGGATCACTTCGACTAGAAAAGAGGTCTTGGATTAGATGCGGGTCCCGAGCATAGCAAGGATGCTAAGTTTAAAGGAGGGGTGATTGTAATACCCCTAGATTAACATGGTCCCATATCATATATGTAAAGTGAGTGACGAGTGTTTATATAGAATAGCCAAGGATCCAAGAGTACCTACTAAGCTATAGCACTTTTGGTGACGTTGTGCCCTGTGGTGGGGCCGTGGTTTGGTTATGTAGGGTGCTCCTATGCGTGTAGGTGTGTACGCAGCTCAGTGGGCAACAGCATTATAGGTACTTCTTTCCGTCGAAGTGGGGGGCACGCTCGATAACGTCCTGAATGGCTTTGCGGTAGGACTACTTCATGTTGACTGATATGGCTAAAAATGGGGTTAAATCGGAACCGTCCAAATCGGGCACGAATCTTGAAGCCCAGGGGTAAAACGGTGATTTCACCTACCAATGGGTCTGAAGCGGGTACTGGTTCTCCTCCTCGAAGACCCACTAACCCGCGAACGGATCCACCTCAACTGGGTGCGGGTTTCAACCCGCAGCAAACCCGGTCCAGAAAGGATAGAATTAGGGTTTCTGATTAATCCTAATCAACGGCCCTGATTCACATCTATCTTTTCACTGGGGATTAGGGATTACATTCCCAATCTGATTATGGGGATTATATTCCTTATCAGACCACGGGGATTACATTCCTAATTTGGTCCCAAAGGCGGCTATAAATACCCCCCATCCATCTCCATTAAGAGGTAATCAATCTTTTGCCAATTTTACGCTCTTTCATAATCACTTCTGATTACTGACTTGAGCGTCGGAGGGTGCGTCGCCGGGATCAACCCCGGTGTCTCGCACTTTTTGCAGGTGAACGGCGGGAGTCAACGGTCAAACTCCGGCGGAACAGGTAACAGGTTCGCTATTCAAGTTTTCCAAGAATCCACAAATACTATCTGTTTGCCCCCACACCAGATTTAGCGGTAACAGATTGGAGCCGTCTGTGGGAACAAACGAATAGCTGCCTCCCCGCTTCCAGTTGGTCAGATCTCCTCCAGCCATGCCTCCTAGGAAAGTAAGATCTAGAGGGTCCAACTGCGGACCCAACCCGGATCAGCAACAGGAAGTCCCCATCCAGCCCGCTCAGCAGCAGGGGCAACTTCCTCCTCAAGCAGAGGACCCTCTCCAACAGGACCTGCCTCCTCCTCATAATCAACAACCTCCTAAGGGTCCCAACCCGCAGAAACAACCTCTCCTTTCGGACCACGTCTCCATCCACAATGCCTCTTCGGATTCTATGGCCTCCCACAATCCCCGAGCTTCCGACCTTCGCAACACCGTCCTCAATCGGCAGAAGGATGAGGATCTTCGCCACCGTTTGGATGAAAAGCGGGCCCGAGAGGGAGCCTCCTACCAACAACGTCGGATGAGCGATTTCCTCACCGCCGAGACTACAGAAGGTCCCCTACCCAAAGGGGTCGGAAAGAGTCCCCCGAGCATCACAGGAGAAGACCCCATTCCCCTACCGGTCGGCAACATCCAAGGAACGATGAGGCACCCATCACCCGTGCCGAGTTCCAACAGTTCCAAGCAACTATCCTACAAGCTCTCAATCTCCGTCCCAACAACACCAATGCTCCAAGGATTCCCACTCCCCCTCCGGTTTGAAGTCCTCGCCGACGGTCCCTAACTCCTCCCCCAGCTCCTAGCAACCCCCCGGCACATGCCAAGTCCTCACCGCTCCAGAAGCTACCGTCGTCGTAGCCCCCGCTCTCCCTCGTACGAAGACGAGTCTAGAGGCTCGGCTGATTACCGTCGAAGGGATGACGCTGTCTACTGCCGTCTCTACGAAATGGAGAGGCGCTTGGGTCAGTTAGACTGAGAAGAAGAGCTTAGAGGAAGGACCCTTCGCCCTAGTCGACCTCCTTTCTCCCGAACCATAATGGATGCACCCGTACCAATTAGCTTTAAACCTCCTCAATTCGAGACTTATTCCGGGGAGACTGACCCCGTCGATCACATCGAAAGCTTCAAGACCCTCATGCTCATCCATCAAGCTTCCGATGCTCTGCTATGTAAGACCTTCTCCATAACTCTCAAGGTTCTGGCTCGAGAGTGGTACTCTCGCCTTGCCCCTTCCTCAATATTCTCCTTCGAGCAATTTGAGACACTCTTCGTCACCCACTTCGTGAGTAGCCGCCGAACTGAGAAGACCAGCATTTCGCTACTCTACCTCAACCAGAAGAAGGGTGAGAAGCTGAGAGACTATGTGAAAAGGTTAACAGCGGAAGCTAGGTCCATAGCATCCCTCGACCAGTCGGTCGCTGCAGCTGCATTTCAATCCAATGTCCTCAACTCCAGCCTCCGCTCCTCCCTCGCCAAGAAGCCCCCACAGAACTTCTCTGACCTCCTCCTCGGTGCGAAAAGTATATTCGGGCCGAGGAAGCTGAGAACCGCCCCAACTTTGAGGGGTCTTCCTCCGGGTCTAAGAGAAAGGGAACAGAAGAGGAAGGAGCTAAGAAGCTCCAGAAGGATAATGGCAGGCAGCACCAATCTCCCTACAGATTTGAAAAGTTCACTCCCCTTAATGCCAACATCTCCACAATTCTCATGGAAGTTGAGAAGGAGGGGGTGATACCTCCTGCACCAAAAATGAACACCCCTAGCAAGAAGAGGGATAAAGAGAAGTGGTGCTGCTATCACCGGGACCATGGCCACGATACCAATGATTGTCGGGCCTTAAAGAACGAGATAGAAGCCCTCATCCAGAGGGGTCAGCTAAACAGGTTTATGAGAAAGGACCGAACCGATCCTCCTCCCCCGCCTCGGGGGGCTAACAGGCGTCCCGAACATGATGAAACGCTCGAATTCGAAGAGGAACGTGTCCTACACCTCATTCATGGGGGCCCAATAGGGGGCTCCTCCAACTCCTCTCGAAAGGCGTTTATAAGGGAAGTCGGTTCGGTTCACGCCACACCTCCTCCTAAAGGCCTCGGAGTGCCCGTCACATTCTCAGACAAAGACCTTGAGGGTGTCCGAACCCCCTATTGTGACACACTCGTCATCAATCTCCATATGGCGAACTTTAAGGTGGAGAGGATCCTAGTGGACAATGGCAGTTCCGTTAACATCCTCTTCCTCGCCGCTTTCAAAGGCCTCAAACTATCCCGGGACAGACTCAAACCCGCCGGCTACACACTCCATGGGTTCACAGGAGTGCCAGTGACTATTGAAGGGGTGATCATCCTCGACGTAACCGCTGGCAAAACTCCTACTACCCGAACGGAGTCGATGGACTTTATGGTTGTGGATGTCCTTGCAGCTTACAATGTCATTTTGGGTCGGCCCGGCCTAGCAGCTCTTGAAGCCGTCCCTTCCTCCTATCACCTCAAGATGAAATTCCCCACCTGGGCAGGAGTAGGGAAAGTAAAAGGCGACCAGGAAACGGCCCGCAAGTGCTACATGACCTCGACTTGGGGACCAGTCTTCTCCCTCGAAACTCTAGAGTTCCCTCAGGAGAGTGTCCGACCAACGTCCGAAGACCTCGAAGGCAGAGAGATCCCCAGGACATGGAATGCCGACCATCTTTTGAAATACTAAGAAAGCGCCTCAGCGCCTCTCTAAGTATTCCGGGATGTCGAACCGTTCCTCTCCTTTCCCTTGTATTTTTTTCTTTATTTCTCTCTTGTAATAACGGCTCGCACCTTTAGAAGCAGCCAACTATTAGTCATTAACAAAAAAAGTTTTTTCACATTTTACTTGTAAAATTGCTTGTATCTCTCTGCCTTTACTCTTCACCCTAACGACGAGTTCGGAGTCCAACACTTGGTTCGATTCTGCTCCGCAAGCTCGCTCTTAAGCGGGCTAGGAGCGGGTCACCATTCGGAATTGCTCCCACAACCGTTGAACAAACTCTAACGATGGTTCGGAGTCCAACACTTGGCTCGATTCTACTTTGCAAGCTCGCTCTTAAGCGAGCTAGAAGTAGCTCGCCATTCGGAATTGCTCCCACAACCGTTGAACAACTCTAACGATGGTTTCGGAGTCCAATACTTGGTTCGATTATACTCCGCAAGCTCGCTCTTAAGCGAGCTAGGAGTGGGTCACCATTCGGAATTGCTCCCACAACAGTTGAATAACTCTAACGATGGTTCGGAGTCCAACACTTGGTTCGATTCTACTTCACAGTCTCGCTCTTAAGCGAGCTAGAAGTAGTTCGCCATTCGGAATTGCTCCCACAACCGTTGAATAACTCTAACGATGGTTCGGAGTCCAACACTTGGCTCGATTCTACTTCGCAAGCTCGCTCTTAAGCGAGCTAGAAGTAGCTCGCCATTCGGAATTGCTCCCATAACCGTTGAACAACTCTAACGATGGTTTCGGAGTCCAACACTTGGTTCGATTCTACTTCGCAAGCTCGCTCCTAAGCGAGCTAGAAGCAGTTCGCCATTCGGAATTGCCCCCATAACCGTTGAACAACTCCAACGATAGTTCCCAGTCCAATACTTGGCTCGGCCCTGCTTCGCAAGCTCGCCCTTAAGCGAGCAAGAAGAAAGGCCTTTGGGAGCAACAGGCAGAAGCGGAGGCTACCCCTCTGCCGCATAAGGCTCACTCATCTTACAAATTCACGAGATTAAATTACCGAAGCAGAGCTCAGCAAGCCTTGCCGAACGCTCATAACGCTGACCCCTAAACGAGCAGAAGACCGGCTCGGGGACCTCGGCACGGTGAAGACAGTCACAAACAAAACAACCACACAGGGCCACTAAAAATGCGCAAGTCTAAGAAAGAAACATCATTAAGAGTGGGGACACAATACAAGACGACACTTCCTTACAACCAGATTACAAGGCGTCAAAAGCGAAGATTACAATGCTGGCATGTTACGCTTAGGCTAAATACAAAGGCCTCAAAAACAAGATCTTCAACGCCTCCTTGGCGTAGGGATGTTCCGCTTCAAGGACACTCGAGGGCGGCGACGTTTGCCTCCGGAACTTGACCCCAAACCGACGAATTGAGACGTGTCCTCGACGCTGCTCCTAACAATCGCTCCGATGGATGCTCTGCTCGATGAAATGGCAACCCCGCTTTGTGCATCCCCCGGACTAGGTTGGCCGATGGGTGAACGGGTCGCGAGCTCATAAAACGTAATGCCCCGCTCGCTCTCCGCATGAGTACACGAAGTGCTCCTAACATTGATCGGCCCCGAACGTGGTCTGAGGCGTGCCACCTCCGCCTCCAGCTCCGAGATCCACTCCCTTAGAGAGTCATCTTTTATAACGACCTCGAAGCGAGGAGGTACTGCGGAGCTCGGGACGCCAGAGTGACTGGCGATAAGACGGAGGAGATGAGTGACTTCGATGCTTTTGTCCACCATGGCTCTCTTCAGCGAGTCGACCTCGACCATCATTTCGTCATGTTCGGCCGTCAGTTTGGCCACTTCTGCCGTCAATCCCTCTCCCTCCGTCCGAAGGTCCGTCTCTACCATTTGCAAGTGACGAATCTCAGAGAGCAGATCGTCCCTCTCCGCTGTTATTTTCAATAAAGTAAGGCGGATGCACTTGAGCCGTAGGCCGTAACTAAAGGCGGTCGACGAACCTTCATCCTCTCTTAAGGGGGTCATCTTGGTGAGTCTGCTCTCCAGTCGCCGAATCTCAATGTCCCGCCGACCCAGGATGAGTTGCAGGTGGTTCCGCTCACTTACGGCTCTGCGCAACCCCAGCTCGACTTCATAGAGCCGCTCTCGGCACCTCGTCAAGCACAGCCTCGTCGCCCCTAAGCCAACCTCGGGACGAGCGCTTTCCCCCGAGCGAGTAGGCTCGACGGGTTGAATCACCTCCGCAAGCTGAAAAGAAATCGAGGGAAACAACAAATTTTCAACACTTAGCCGAATTCCTACACTTAGCCAAATTCCAGGAATTGTTTGGGGAAAGTTATGACAGAGAGACACGAAGTCGAGCCCAAAAGGATGTTTTCATTCATTACAAAAAAAAAGCGGTGGCCAGTCCGCGATTAGGCATTACACTTAAAAACTCAAAAAGGCAGAAGAAGAAAGAAAAGCAAGCGAAGTCAGGGCGCGACCTCTTTCCTGGGGCGGCGAGATTGGGTGGGGGCCGACGTCCCTGAAGGGGTCACCATTGCCAGCGGGGTGACCACAGACCCCTGGACCTCGCCGACGACCTCAACCTCAGGCTCGACTTCGTCGTCCCCTTCTTCTTCTTCTTCTCCCTCTGACTCGGGGTCGAAGCCTTCGACGTGGCCCGGGAACAGCCTCCATCCTGACCAGTCCACCCCGGGGTATGCCTTCGACACCTGGGCGAGGGCGTCGGCATAGGCTTTGGCCATGTTCTGGGCAAGAAAGCCTTGCGCCTTCACCATAGTGGCCTCCTCGGCCTCCTTCACCGCAGCAGCCTTGGCCTCCGTTGCTTCGGCCAATTGTTTGGCCGCCTCCTCCTTCTGGCGAAGGAGGTCGCCCTCCAGCTTCGCGACCAGGCCCTCAAGGTACTCGAGCCTCGTCGTCCTCCCCTCGAACTCGACCCTGAGCTTGTCGAGCTCGTTCCCTATGCGAGCTTTATCCGTCCGAGCTCGGTCGGCCTCCTGCTTCAGCTGCTTCTCCAGAGCCGTCAACCTCTCCGAGAGGTGACCAAAGTGGACGATGATCTGCGACAGAAAGCGGGATGTTCAAAGAGTTAGAGAAATTAGACATAAGAAAAACCAATGAAGGCAAAAATTCAACACTTACCGAGACTGCTGAACGAGCAATCTCGATGACATCGTCGCCTGCCAGCCCGGCCTCCATGGCGGCCCGATCCTTCGGTGTCGCCAGGTGCTTGATCACCTGCATGCTTGCCAAGGAGTTGCCCAGGAACCCGTCATGTTTTCGAACCTGCCAGTCCGGAACATGGATCTTCTTGTGGTCCTCAGTCAGGAGCTCCTCGGCCGCCATTGTCAGCGGGGGTGTCGCCATCTTGAGGGCTGTGGCGATCGGAAAGTCACCGACCACGGTTGACGCCGAGGCAACTCCTGTGGCTATGGTCGGGCTCGCCACGGTCTCCACCTCCTCGACCACCTCCGCGACCCTCAGAGCCTTTGCGGTCGGCAACTTGGTGGCCACCCTCTTGTGCTTCTTCGGCGCCTTGCTAGCAAGACCAGCCCTCAATGCCAGCACAACCTCATAGTCCATCGCCTCTGCATTAAAAACGAAGTTTGTTAGCAGAATACAAGTCGTAAAAGATGAAATATGAAAAAGAAAGGACGGAAACATAGAAGAATCCGTGTACTGGGATCTATGCGGCAGAGCCTTCCCATGAATAGAACACCTTCGGTTAGCTCCCGCCAATCGTACTTCGGCCGAACAAGAAGTGTCCGAACTGCCTCTTCATCTTCGGGGCGAAGCTTTGGCAATGCCCTCAACCTCTTCGGCACCTCCTCCACCCAACTAGAGGGAATAGGCCAGGCCTCCGCACTCCGCACTATCAAAAACTTATCACGCCAGTGCTTTATGGAGTCAGGGCATATAACGAGCCTACCGCCATGTCTCGGGGCCAAGTAATACCGGAACTCCGACCGGTTCGCTTGATGAAGCCGGTAGATTGTCCGAAGTACACAGCTCCGGCTCGATCCCAGCAGCTTGGCAGTGAAGCACGAAACCATTGATGACTCTCCACGCGTTCGGCATAAGTTGGATGGGGCTAACCTCGAACCATTTAAGAACAAGGGTCGCGAATGGATGGAGAGGTAGCCGAGCCCCAGCGATAAAGGCATCAACCGGCCAGCAACACATAGTCACTGGCAGTGGCGAGTTGGCCCTAACCCCGGGACCCGGCAGCAAAAGTTTGTACTCCTCCGGAATGTGGAAACAATGCCGGATCACTGCCAAGTCTTCTTCGCTGAGGATAGACACCATCTCATCAGCCTCGGTCGTCTCCCTCGCCTCATTCTCCTCAAAAGTCCTCCCCCTCCCGTGAACAATACGCTCAGCATGTTCCTATGGAAGTTCTCGAACTCTGTGAAGCCCAGTCAGCGGTCCCGGCAACCTGCCAAACGGCCCCATGCGCTTCGGATCCTCCACGATCGTATCTCGACCAAACACCTTCTTGCCCTTATCTGGGTGACTCGGAGTGCAAGCTTCGGCAACTTGAGGGGAGGGCTCGGACCAAGAAGAAGACGACTCGGAGACAGAGGAAAGAGACATATTTATACTTGGAAAGAAACTAAGTATAAATTACCTTAAAGAGATATGCGGTCGGAAACTTCACCGGAAAACGAACGACGATCACCTTGAGCTCTCGCTAGCACGAATTCACCGCCTGAGTAAAAAAGTGGAGAAGTGAAAAATGAGAGGGGGGGTAAGGTTTTATAGAACGAGGCGCGCAAAACTATGTTAATGGGCCCAGACTGCCAGCCCATTTAAACAAGGAGACAAAAGCGATCTGAACCGCCACATTGTTTACCACGCCTAGCCGCACCATCACATTAATGGCTGTCACATCTGACAGGAGCTCAGAGGTCATCGCATTAAATAAGCGTCACATCCATCAGAGCTATCAAAAGTTCAGAAGCCATCACATTTAATGGCTGTCACATCTGTCAGAAGTGCAGAAGCCACCAACCCCGCTGGGCGTTCTCCGCCAAAAACGACAACTCGGGACTTCGGCACAAGATGCCGAGCGTTCTTGCCACCGACCATGTTACATGGGAAGTTGGATCTCGGCACATGCTGCCGAGCATTCTTGACACCGACCATGTTACATGGAAAGTTGGACTTCGGCTCAAGCTGCCGAGCATTCTTGACACCGACCATGTTACATGGAAAGTTGGACTTCGGCACAAGCTGCCGAGCGTTCTTGCCACCGACCATGTTACATGGAAAATTTGGACCTCGGCACATGCTGCCGAACGTTCTTGACACCGATCATGTTACATGAAAAGTTAGACTTCGGCACAAGCTGCCGAGCGTTCTTGACACCGACCATGTTACATGGAAAGAACTACCCCGGACCTCGCCGAACTCCCTCTCCGCACTTACAACCTGGCCAAGGTGCCTCTGCTCTTCGACAGAGGGCGGCGAACAACCCATGAGCTTCGGCCTCCTTGGCAGCAAGCGTTCGAAGGGGTCGGCGGTGAGGTAAAAGCATATAGGCCGCACAACGAAGGAAACGATCGAATCGTCCGTCTAAGAATTGCGAAAAAATGGTTAAAAATTCGAAAAAATTAATTAAAAATCCTAGAAAATAATTATAAAATTGGGGGAATATTTTTGAGCCCCAAGTAAATAATTATTGCCTAGGACAATCTATTAAGATCCCTGAACGACTAATCGACACTTTGCAAAATTAAATAAATATTCCGAGAAATAGATAAAAATTCGTGCAAAAACACCACAATAGCCAGAAGAGCTCAAAAGCAACTCAGAGCACAACCAACTTGAAAAATCACCATACTACCTCCTTCAAAGATTCAAAACCTTCTATTTGGATTCCGATACAACTCCGCCAGCCATTAAAACAGTAAAACTACCCCTCAAAGACTGATCAAACTCAGTCTTCGGGAATGGGGGGCTCGTGGCGCCGTCTGTGGGAACAGATAGAACATATGGTCCTCTACCTTGGCTCTAACATGAGCGATTGCATCCTCCATCGCCTTGATCACATCATACTCCTTCTTCGGCTCCGTATCAAGCTGAACAACCCACTCGCCAAGGGCTTCCCCCCGAAGCAAGGCCACCTCTCAAGCCTTCACGACCTTCACCTTCTCCGAGTTGGCCTTGTCGGTCAACAATCCCCAACACATCCCATCCTCTGCAACCTGATTAAACAAGTTGCTAAGATAATAGGTGATCTACAAAAGAAGACAAAGAACTTCAGAACTTAGAAGAAATATGAAGAAGTTTAAAAGAATGTACAAAAGAAACAAAACTACTATACTCACCATCATGTTGATAAGAGCCAACTCCAAGACAGACAAGCCAGGTCCCTTCGCAACCATCCCAGCCCTATCTTTCGGGGTGTCGGGAGGTGCCGAATTCCCTCCATACAGCTGTCCCTACCCCTAAGAAAGGCGTCGTGCAGCTTGGTGGTCCAGTCTAAGGCATATATTGATTTGAGCATATTAGAGAGGACCACATTGGCTGTAGCAGTCAGGGGCTGGTGCTCTCTCAAACAAAGATGCCAGAGGGTGGGACTTCCAGAAGACAACTGGGGTAAGCCAAGATTTGCTGCAGGGGTGGAGGACGATGAGCTCCTAGCTGCCTTTTCTCTCCGAGGCCTAGTCACTGTCTGCTTCCTATTCTTCCCCTTGGGTGCTTTGGAGCTAAGCCCGGCGTGCTTTTCCATGGTTGCAGCAAAATCCCTACCCTCAGTATCTGCTAAAAGAAAACAAGGCAATATATTAGAATGAGAAATAAACACAAGGAATCAATATACTAAATGCTTCAGCAAAAAATAGCTAAAGTCGTACTAGGGTCTATTGGGCTTAGAGCCCCCCTAAAGAGAACCTCTTATGTGACCTGTCTCCATCTAAGCAGCTCCTGCTTGAGGAGGTCCTCACACAACTTCTTCTCAACATCACCTAACACCCAATCTGCCCTCACCCTCTTTAGGACAACAGTTTGCCATTTGGTTAGGATCCCCCATAGATCTGGACTATGCACTATGATGAACTTCTCCTTCCAATACTTGGTCAAATGTGGGACCTCGATTAGCTTCAATCCCATACAAGAGTTGAGGTAGAATCGAAACTCAAACTTGCTCTTTTAATGGAAGCGCCCACATTCTGACACTCCGCTTGTTTGGCACAAACTATACCGGACTAATCATATACCACCTCAAGAATTCCTTGGTGAAGGGGTGTATCAAGAATTGAAGACCGACATGGAAGGCATCATAGGGAAAGAAACACTACTCGATGAGTAGCATCGAGCATATCCTAACTTCTGGGCAGGGTAAAAGAATCTCATACAGGGAAAGGAACTTGAATGCCTCTCTAATCATCTATAGAGCCACCTCAAATAGTATATTCAGGATAGAGTCAGCTTTGGTCTGTAACACCCGTAATTTCAAAAATAGATATATTATAGTATATATTAGTATTAGATAAAAGGTGATGGCATATATGTATAAAAGAGGCTAAATGGCAATTGTGTAAATAAAGTTGAATTATATGTGGGGGCCCATGGCTTGGAAAAACAGCTTGGCTGTGGTTGTATTGCGGTGACGTCATGATGACGTCACCAAGAAGGGGGCCCACTGGGGATTGAAATGTTGTAGGAAGCACTAGGGTGTGTTATTCCCTTTCTTGTTGAGTGGCACTAGATTGTACTGTGTGCACAGGTTTGAGAAAGAGATAGAGGAATATGTATGAGATTATTCCCATATCGAAAATTAACAATGAATAAAATAACTATAAATATAATAGCATATGATCAAGAGTCACCAATCCGGTTAACCACCTTTTGAGAGGCAGCTTGTGGTGGGCAGTTGTACTATACTATAAACAATTTTTCTTCTAAATTGTATAAAATTGTCCTAAAAGGGGCAGGGGCATTACAAATGGTATCAGAGTCAACTTTCGACACCGAGTGTGGAAGAGCCGTGAGTTATGGACTCCAGAATGATCAGCGGAGTGAGACAATCCCTAGTATTCTAGGATGATGGACGTAAGGGCCACAAAATGATCTGCGGAGTGGAATTAATCTCCAGTATTTCAGAGATGAGAGCGACGCTCACAGACTACTTCACATCGACTAGAAAGTAGATCCTGCACTAGATTGTGCATGCCCCATGCTCAGCGAGGATGCTGATTTCTGAAGGGGGGTGTATGTAACACCCATAATTTCAAAGATAGATATATAATAGTATATATTAGTATTAGATAAAAGGTGATGGTATATATGTATAAAAGAGGCTAAATGGCAATTGTGTAAATAAAGTTGAATTATATGTAAGGGGGCCCACGGCTTGGAAAAATTGCTTGGTTGTGGTTGTATTGCGGTGACGTCATGATGACGTCACCAAGAAGGGGGAGCACCCGGGATTGAAATGTTGTAGGCAGCACTAGGGTGTGTTGTTCTCTCTCTTGTTGACATGGCACTAGGTTGTACTGTGTGCACGGGTTTGAGAAAGAGAGAGAGGAATATGTTTGAGATTAGTCCCATATCGAAAATTAACAAAAAATAAAATAACTATAAATATAATAGCCTATGATCAAGAGTTACCAATCCAGTTAACCACCTTTTGAGAGGCAGCCTGTGGTGGACAGTTATACTATACTATAAATAATTTATCTTCTAAATTGTTTAAAATTGTCCGAGGGGCAGGGGCGTTACATGGTCACCACGCAAAATTTAAGCCCCTTGTATCGAAGACCGTGCTCAACTAGATCCCCCAAACCGTTTGGATACTATCGAATGTGGGTGAGACCCGTAAGAGGGCCAAAGTATCTCCTATATCCACCTACTCTCTTGTCCACACTATAATTGTCTCAACCTTCACCGAAGACTACTCCGCTAGCCCCTTCCTTTTCTCTCTTCTACTGGGTCGAAAGGTGGACACTTCTTCTATAAATCAATCGAAATTGAAGTTATCACTCGACAAGAACCTAAACATCTTATAATTTAATATAGTTTACCTGATTTGCCCTGTACAGTCGGAAAGTTTGCCAGAGAACGAAAAAATCACCGAAGAAGCTTATATAGAGAGAACGAGTCAGAATGAAAGAGAAAGTGGAGTTGAAGAATGAGGTGGAGAGAGAGAACGAGAGGGGGGTTTAAGGGGGTGGAAGGCGGGCGGGTCCTTCAAACGTTGGGCCCCCAATGGTCGGGAAATGCACAAAAAAAGGAGAAGATAAGCGCAAGCACCATTGAAAAAGGATGTGTGCAACACATGCAAATACCAGCCAAGCTATATGTGCAACACACATGTCTGTCAAAAAAAGCTGAAGAGGGTGGTGCAAAAGAGTTGGCCGGTCAACAATTCCATGTCGGATGCCACGTCATGCCACATGGGTGCAATGTCGACACTGAGACCCTCTACCTGGTGCACAACACCAGGTAACTTCCACACTAGGTAACATGGCAAAAATGTCGAATTTGATCCATCTGATCTCCTCAAAATTTGAGCTCCTCGTGATGGGCACTCGAGATTATTGCGAAATTCCTGGTGCACAACACCAAGTAAGGACCTTGCGCTAGGTAGCTTAAGTTGCACCGGGTAACTCTTGTAGCGGATCTGGGCATTCCGATCACCTCGGCGAGCGAGCTCAACTAGATCAACGATCCAGATCGTGCCACGTCATTAGGTATGATTTAATTGTTATTTGTTTTCTTTATTTAATTATTAATTCATATTAAATTGTAATGCCTCGAATTCCAAACACATGTAATGCGTAGCACAAACAGGATCTTTTACTTCAAATTCGTACAAAAATACAAGGAATTAAAAATTTTTCCATTTACAACATCTATATAATAAATTACAAAGAAAGCTATCAAGTGGCTCTCATTCAATCTCCCCCAAAATCAATGGCCAAGATCTAACCTCACAATACATATTTTTCTGCCCAAAATTTTAAACCCCACAAATTCAAAATCCAACACACACTCTCTCTCTTTTCCAAAAAACCCCACCGGATCTCTCTCTTTCTCACTCCGTCTCTTATTTTTCCTGCTCACTCTCTCCTTCTCTCTTACCGCTCTTTCTCTCTTCCCGCTCTCTGTCACTGTCTCTCTCCCCCCACCTTCGGCACCTCTTTAGTGCCCCCCCACCTCCACTCGCCAAGCCCCTGGTCCTCCCTTTCGCTGTTTACAATCAGCGACACCTCCGGTCGCCCCCCCTCCAGTCACCGATGCCTCTTCAGTGCCCCCCCAACTTCGGTGCCTCTTCAGAGCCAACCCCGACGCCATCCAACCACCGAACCCCTCACCGTCACCGACCACCGATTTCACCATTTTTGGGGTTTACAAATTTCCTTTTTTCTCCCTTCCGCTGTTTGCAATCAGCGACACATCCGGTCGCCCCCCACCTCCAGTCACCGACACCTCTTCAGCGCCCCCCAACTCAGGCGCCTCTTCAGAGCCAACCCCGATGCCATCCAACCACCGATTTCACCATCTGAGGTATACTAGGTTTGGGGTTTACAAATTTCCTCTTTTCTTTCAAATTGTGAAATTGCTCTTTTTTCACCGATTTCACCATCTCAGTTCTAGAATGAGTGAATGAGTGAATGAATTAGTCTCTGATATAATGGATTAGTCTCTGTTATAATCGATTAGTCTCTGTTATGAGTTCTAGAATGAGTGAGTGAATCAAATTGGTCTTGCTGAAAATTCGTTGAGTTACAATTAAGCAATTAAGTAAAGAATGAGTGAATGAATCATTGAGTTCTACAATGAGTGAATGAGTGAATGGATTATCTCTATTATGTTCAATGAATGAGTGAATGAATCATTGAGTTCTAGAAATTTTCTTTTCGGTGGATTGAACAAGGCATCTATGCATATTAATTCTAGCAGCGGTAGTATCTTTTTTTATAGCATTCAGTGGAGAGTAACAGTTATAAGGTGGAGGTCCCTGATATGTTCAGACTGTGTTCATTGTGTTCAGACTGAAAGACCACATGATCAGATGGATGGAAGATGTGCATTACTTGAGACCAGAGTTATCATTCACTTAAATATATTTCTTAATTCTATATGTATTACTTGATAATTCTTTGATGGCAAGGCCCTTCATTTCAATGCTAAATGTTTTTATTGGACACCACTTTCTCTAGAAAAATACACAGTTGTTGAAAAATAGGTGAGACTCACTCTTAACTTTTTTCCGTATTAGTGAAGATGGCACAACTAAACAACACTCATCCGAATGGTTCCCATCATGTTATAGATAAATAGACATTGATTGGGCATGATTTGCTGATCTATGTTGAATGATTACATCTACAGTGCAGAAGGTAAACCTATTGCGGAAGATAAGCTTTCTGATGTGGTTGGAAGTTTAATTTTGGCCTACGAAAGTGGTGAGCTCCTTGAAGCTCTTGAGGAAGGTCCTATTGGCTGGAAAAATTGGTTCAAGAACTTTGGCAAGCTACTGAAGCTCAAGGTTAGGTTTGGAGAATATATCTATTGTTTCTTTCTTTTGTTACTTTTACTTCCTCAGAGTTGGATGTATAGTACCAGCTAATTTATCCTTAAGAGTTGGTATTGAAATACATGGATACTAGACTAAGAAATGTGCCTGATTTGTTGTAGGGTTAGTTAAAGTGATGATTAGACACCTGTTCCCTTTTCATCTAATCCAGTATAAATCTCATAAAAGAACACAAAATAAGTTCAGGGCTTACCAAAGTTTGAGCAGGGATTACCCAAGTCCAGATCCAGCTTGGAAATTTGACCCACATTGTTCTTGATTGGTATAACAAATTGCGCTTAATTTGGTAGTAACTTTATGTTAGATCACTCAGATAAAATATAAATATGTTCATATATCTATTAACTACATCTGAGTTTCCAATAACAAATTATAGTTTTGGATGCCGTGGTACCATGTTGTCTGCTTAATTAATATTGATTCGAAAACCAATTATGATTGCCAAAATGTTATGCCAACATCATTAACAGTATTTTCAGGAATCAAGATAGTAACATATAGTTGTCACACTAACACCTTAAAAATGTCATCATCTGTTATAATTTCTTAATTACTACTTGCATCTATTAGCCATTTCAGTTCGCCTTATTCTTTCTGAAGTCCTGTTTGAATGTTCTGTCGATTTTGTGTCGGAAAGTTTCTATAATGAAATATTTATACCTGTGAAAAGATGTCAGATAGCTATCTGATACTCAATCTATCGCCAATCCCCTTTCCCTATGTGAAAAGATGTCAGATAGCTCACGAGTCTATCTCCTTTCCCTTTATGATATAGACACTTTTATATGCTTTGTGATTTACACACTTTTATATGAAAATAATTAACTTCCAGATGTAGTTGGTAGTTAGTAGTTACACACAAATTAAAAATGAAAAATAAGTTTATACAATGGTACTTTCATAGGTTTTTACCCTTTTTTAAAGCGTAATTGTCATATTTATGGATTTGTGTAAATCTTTTATCCTCAAGCTTACTTGCACTATTGACAACTGTGCAACATTCAGAACCTTGATATGCAAATTTTGATTTTATTTGCAAACAAATTATAAATGAAAATAGCGCTACCATCTGAGGAACACCCCCTACAGATGTTTTGGTCATCATATTTTTTTTTTAAAATTTAAGGGTGTATTATTTAGATTCCTTAAGCTAGGTTGGGAATGGAGTTTTGAGGAGTTAATCTCCAAAATCAGAGTATGATAATATGCCACTAATTATAATAAGGCAAATAGGGCCAATTAGTATCTTTCCATACATGAAATATTCTGGTACCACGTATTAACGGGCCAAATAATTTGCTGGGCCAATTAGGGCCAATTATAATAAGCCTAATTATAACATGACAGTAAATCCAAGTAACTAGTACACTTCCAAAAATTGATTGTGATTTATATGGAAAAAACACCAACAGTGCATTCATTACCTGGGTATTAACCTAAGCCACCTTATGCACATGCAGAAGGCCAACCATGTCTTCAAACCAACTAACAATGTCTTCAAGCCACCTTATTGCCCATGCATGTACCCATTACTCTACAGTTTCTAGAAGATATAATTATAGTAGTTAATATTATGTTCGTATTTTAAAATAATTTATAATTTGCCTTAATCATAACGTCAAAGAAGAAAATAGATTACTCTACAATGTCTTGTGGTTTGTTAAAATAATTAGTACGTCAAAGTTAATCAGCATATATTTCTCCTCCTTTATATACAGATCAATTGCTTCAACTAAAGAACAGCAATGGATGACATCACTATATATGGCCATGTAAGTATCTCCTTTTTTAAAAAAAAAATCTACAACTCTTGATATAACAATAAGTTCCTCACATTTTAAAGTTTACTTTAATACCTTACAGGTTGATGTTGACTTAGAAAAAACAGTAAGTGAAGCTTTTCATTGTGTTTTTATCAAATAAATTAATTGTCCACTTACACAAAATTGATATTTTTCTATTACAGGTGCAATTCCTTCGACAAAAAAATGTCGGGGTTACCATTCGAAATGAACGCGAGCTTAATCTAATATCTCTTCACAATGTAAGCTTAACCCCTTATTACATGGTTGGTCTTTTGCTCATTATTGATTTTTTATTAATTCCTACTTTTTAACCACCCATTGTAGAGAAAGGAAACGAGTTATTCTGGCAAAGGAAAGGTAAAGGAAAATGAAATGTCCAGTGCTAATTCGTTAATTCGTTAATTAAGAAATGAATAGCAAAATTAGGAGACTTCAGATAGCAAAATTTTCTCTAAATAGTATTATGGATGATCCACAAACTATTAAATTTCACCAACCACAATTAAGAAATGCATCTACCAAACTGTGTAAGAGCTACCATTCCCATACTCTCAACACATCCTCTCAAGTATACAGTGTCTAAATTTCCTTTGCATCTGTAAGGATAACTACAGATAATCTTATTAACTATATATTTAAGTATGCATGGCAACAATGATCTTAATAGTTAGTATTTTGGGAGATGATGTATAACAATGACCTTAAAAGAAAAGTATATACAATAGTAGTTATTAAAAAAAATCTTGAAATATGAATAACAATTAGTATTTTATCAAGGCCTTTAGTGTAATCATCTGTTTATCAATTCACACTTCACAGTTACACTATCAGGCATTTAGTGTGATCATCTTTTTTTCAATTCACACTTCACAGTGACACTACTCATAAGTGACTTTTTAAAGTGGAGTTATAACATATATGTTTCAATCTGTAACAGATTAACTCCTTTACTTATTTCATAGAGATGGATATTATATATAACTACAGTTTTTCTAGCTAATAAATTAAATATAACTATGGTTATCTTAAACACAAGCATATATATATTGAATATAATATAATTTGTATATTAGCTAGCTAGAAAAAACAGTAGGTTGTCACTGTTATCCTATATAATGAAAAGAATCTCTCTTTATTTTTCTACAAGACAATGCTAAATTTCCAACTATATAGCAATTGGAGTTGCAATAACAAACAATTACTGTAGCAATAACAAAACAAGTATCACTCTTTTTATTATTTGATGGCAAACATTAAATCAATAATGAGCCAACAAACACTTCAAATCAATTAAGTTATCAGTAATGACATATTAAGACCATATATAAGAAGAAAAAATAGAAAGAGGGTCGTCAATTAACTTATTATTTTTTTCTTTAATGAAACAAGATGACAAAATTAAAAAACCAATTATATATGATAGACTTACCTTACCAAAAAAAAATTTCATTGTTGTTTTACTTTTGTATGACTTTCGTATTTGAACTTTAATAGAACTGGGATGCAGTTGACATGGACCTCAAATTTATAAATGCAACTACATTGATCAATTGGGGTTGCTATAAGGTAAATTAATATTTACTACAACTACACCCTATGTTAATCGTCAATTGCTGCTAATTTAATGCTTCTTTTTTTCCCCAGATTGTCGTCTACACTCAGAACCGTTATGTACATATTGACAGTTTAACTTTTGGTAGGGTGATGAAGAACATATATGGTTCAAGGCATTGTTGTGTTTGAAACGTAATGGTTTCAAAACTCTTACTATTGTTTTCAAACTTTCTTTGTTTTGATTGTTTATTGTAAACTCTTACTATTTGATTCAAAACTCTTACTGTTTTTTTAGGCACACTGTTTGGTCCCATTTATTGAATACTTCAACCATTGTGTTCTCCTACAACCCTATAATTTTTTTTGTCATTCGGTTGGTTGGTGTATATTATGGTGGAGGATGTAATAGTTGTAATATTTAGCATTTGGGGAGATGATGTAAGTATCTGTATCTAATGATGATATAATATAGTTATGTTAATACCCGTACCCGCAATTTTGTGGAGTATTGGGTTCTGTGTTTGATTTTTGAAAGGTTTTTCGAAGGTTTTTCAAAAAATCCATTACGTTTTCAAACTAATTTTTGGTTTTTATTTTGTATCTTGCATTATATTCTGATTTTTCCCCCAGAGCCTTATATATATGATGCCCGTGTGATGTTGCTTGGTTTCGCCTGGGAAGGATTGATATTTATTGCCTGTGATGTCATATTTTTAATTGTTAGTAGAATTCAGTAAGAAATTGCTGTAAAAGGGCTAATATTTTAGATGAGACTCTGTCAAAATTTTTACTAAATTTTTAAAAATCTATTATGTTTTCAAACGATATCTTGATTTTTATTTTGTATCTTAGTCATATGAAGATTTCCCCCCCCCCCCAGAGCCCTATAAATATGATGGCTGTGTGATGGTGCTTGGATTGTCCTGGGGAGGATTCATATTTATTGCCTGTGATATTAAATTTTTAATTGTGAGCAGAATTCCATAAGGAATTGCTGTATAATGGCTAATATTTTAGGGGGGGTTCTGTCGAAATTTTTACAAAATTTCCTAAAATTTTTTATGATTCCAAACGATATCTTGGTCTTTTATTTTATATCTTTAGTTATATGAAGATTTTTTTCCCCATAGCCCTATATATATGATGCATGTGTGATGTGGCTTTGATTGGGCTGGGGAGGATTCAATTTGACTGCCTGTGATGTTAATTTTTTAATTTTAAGCAGAATTTCGTAAGGAAATGCTCTAAAAGGAATAATATTTCAGGAAAGATTCTGTAGAAATTTTTATTACAATCCTGCCGGTAAAATTTTAGAGAAGACTATCAAAATTTTTACTGAACAACTTTATTAATTAATCATTCTTCGCGATAACGTGCAGTAGTAAACAATTTAAAGTTGTCGTATTAGAAAACTATTAGGAAGCAATATAATTTCAAAGGAGGCCTGTATAGAGTTGATGATTGTATTAGAAAGGTGGTTGTATTTGTTTACAATCAGTTTTTTTTTTCCTGTCATGGTGCATATTTTTAATTGATGTTCTCACATTTCTTGATAAAAATCTAGCTTTTTGAGATATTTAAGGGCAATAAAGATAAATTCTTAAAAAACTAAAATATTTTAACGAATAATTGTTAAAGAGGTATAAAGAGGTATATTGAATGATTTTTGATCTTAGCATGTACAATGCATAAATTTATATGCAGTTCACCCAATCAAATAACTCCAACTAAATTTATATGAGTTCTGAATACGTGTCGTAGGCACGTGCCACGGGCATACCTAGCTGTTCTTTATAATACCAAAGTGGAAATAAATAAGTACAATACAACGGTAATAATGGAAGCTCTTCAATCATATGACAACCCATCACATGACTTCAAGTCCCTGCCAAGTCCAATCCTGCATCTAGGAAACTGTAGGCACGTCAGTTGCATACAACTGACCCAATGCTAATATATAGCAATTTTTCGACTTTAACAATCACAAACTTGATGCACAAAATCAATAATGACAAGATGAATAAAAACAGATAGTGAATCTAATCTAAGTGTATAAGTGAATGTCATGAAATAGAAATCAAAATGCATAAAACAATGCATAAAATAAGTATCCAATAAAGCAACAAATGCATACAATGCACACTTGTTCGAAATCTATGCATCCCACACTACATAGGTCTGAGGGCAAGCCCTTAACTTTCTCCTCATTATAGGGTTAAAACCCACGTCATGCAACCTAACCCGATGACTGTACTCCAGCACGTAATTACGTGTGAGTTGCACCCCCAGGATATTGGACCATACTGGCATACCCCTAGCCCTCACATCGTGGATTTACTGGACATATCCCCAGCCACGAACCCCAGCAAGTTGATCTCCCACAACTATGAACTGGGCCTACCCCTAGCCCACCTCAGTGGATTTACCGAGCATATCCTATCCGTCCCGAATATTCCTAAGAACCGCAAGTTGTTTACCGGCCTTTTTGCAAACAGAATAGACATACCCCTAGCCCACACATGTAGATTTACCGGGCGTATCCTCAGTCGTGAACATTCCTAGGGACGGCAGTCCTTTATCGGCCATTTCATCGACCTCATTGGCCTACCCCTAACCCATACATGTAGATTTACCGGGTGTATCCTCTGTCGTGTCCCAAACCCCTAGGAAACGCAAGCTCTTTACCGGACATGTTCGTGATTGTTTTCAGCTATAACTCCACCTAGTGCTTGTTCTTAAGTTCAAACATAAATAATTGCCACCTAGAGCTAGCTTACCCTACCGAACTTAAATCAAACATTGAGAATGTTAGCCCACACTGGCTACTTCTTAAAGAGAAAGTTAACCCACACTGGCTACTTCTCAAATTTTTACATATCATAACCTGCCGGCACTCTGGGTCTCGCTCAGCCTCTAGATTCCAACAATCTCAACATAGAGATCAACTATGTTACATCTAACCTCTTATAAAAATTTCCATTCATTAAATATTTTTTAACTTCTTTTATCAATTCTCTTTGCTATTATCAATCATGAAGTAACCAACTTCTTATAGCAATATTCAATAACACTTGATGAGTTAAAACCCTCATAAACATCACAAGTTTAATATCCCTAATTCATCCTTTAATTACATCTTAATTCCTTATAAGGTACATATTACTAACATTTCAATTTTAAATTCAATTTTATACGTTGTAAAAGTTTTAGGATAACTAGGTAAAAGACATCAACCCAAGTGTATTGTAAAAACCATATAAATTCCAATACTACTCCAAAAATAGATTTTTTAGTTTCATAGGAAACATAAATGAGTCTACTACAACTTTGTAGTTAAGATACAAAGTAATCTCAAACTTGAGTTTCTCTCTCTAGAAAATTTCTAAAGAGAGAAACTAACCCCCCCAAACAAAACCCTAGATTTAAAAATCTTAGGGGCGGCGGCGGCTAGCCCTCTTCGCCGCCCCCCCACCCCGTCGTCCCCCCTTGCCTCTCCTCCACGTCCTACCGTCGTAACCCCACTAATGTTGCGACCCCTTCCCCTCTCTCTTTCCCACCGCCGTGACCACACTATCGACGACAAGATCTATACCGGCCAAGATCCCACCATCGATATCTGATCTTCCTCCTCCCTCCATCGTTAAGATCTGATCTGATCTACCTTCTCGCTCCACCGTCGATCCCACCGTCGAGATCTGATCTGTCAAGATCCCACCGTTGAGCCTCCGATCTCCTTGCTGCTCGTGCATCGGAGGAATGAGGGGATCCCACTGTGTTCCCAGTGTGTCGCTTCTTTTCGATGACGGCAGAGTTATTCGTCTTACCTCCACAGATTGCTGATGTTCGTTGCACCTCCTCAGGTCGCAGAGCGGATGTTTGCCCGATTGTTCTTCATGCTTTCCACCATGTCCACACTCTTGGGGCCAATCACGGTGATCTGCAGCTATAATTTGGTTTTTCGAGGGTTGGTAGTGCGTGTGAAGTAGTAGGGTGTGCTTGGCTGTGTCGTAGTGCGAGACAACAGGGTTTTTATTTGTTTGGGGGGTTGGTGGAGCTGTCTGAGTTGTGTGTGTTTAGGTGTGTAGTTTGCGGTGTAGTACGATTGTGGGGCTAGGGCTCGAAGATGGGGTCGCCTATGGGATGTGCTTACTCGCTACTCCTATGCCCTACGCCTTCTACCGACGCCGTCGTCCGTCTCACTTATCTCAACTTTCGGGGTGCTTGTCTCAAATTTCGTGCCAGAGCATCCTCCCGTGCCTGTTGTCGTGAACGCCTTGGATCTGGGGCTCGATTGTGTGAGGTCGGTGGTTCGGTATGGGCCCGTAGGGCCAGGCCACTGTGGGAGGTGGGGACTGTGTAGCACGTTGTATTGCACAATTGTGCGGCTTGGGCCCGAAGGTCCCTCCATGATGTGTGCTCATTTGTTTGGGTGTCCAACGATGCCGCCTATCAGGCTATTGAGCTTCCTCCAGCTTAGGCCATTGTCTCGTAACAGCGTCGCCTCTTCCCTCGTTGGGAGTAAGAATCGAGTTGAGTCTGTATGGTGAGAAATCACTTGAGAGAGCAAGAGCGTGAGAGAGATGAAGGTATCCTTTCCACGGCCCTGTCCTGGAGCGTGGTTTTTGGTGGGGTGAGCGAGATAGTTGTTTGGTGAGAAATTTCCTGAGATAGCACAATCGTGAGAGAGGTGAAGGTATCCTCTTCACGGCTACCTCTATGGTAGCGGCTGTGGGATCTGTTGGCGAGTCTGTTGGATGAGTGGTGGAGTTGGTGGGAGGGTGCGGTTGCTGTGCAGGTGCCGTGGTGTCATAAGTCGGCCTACGGGGCTTGGGCCCAAATATGGAGTCCTCCTAGCGAGGAGAAGGCAGGGAGCGGCGGGTGTTAAAATCCTGCCAGACTAGTTTCGGGTGGGTGTGCATGTGCCGTGGAGGCAGTGTACGAAGCTAAACGGACGTACATACAATTTTGCTAGACCGAGCTTTTTTGTCGGCCCACCCTCCACGGTTGTTGGAGGGATTTGTTGTTTGTACGGGTCATGTTGCTTCATGTATATTTTTATTTCCTGTCAGTAGGTTTTAATCTGGTGCAGTTCTCTGGGTTTGTATCATTAATTTCTTATTAATGAAACAGGGTGGCCATTATCCACCTTTTCCCTCAAAAAAAAAAACTTTGTAGTTAAGATCATCTAAAATCATCCTCAATTACTTCATCTAAATTCATTTGCAAAACAGTAGGATCAAAATCTGAAAACTGCAGCTCATGCTACTTGTAAAAATCATAGAAAATTCGATACTTCATGAAACTTTGTGTTCTTTAAATCACATTAAAGATATACAAGTCTACTATAACTTTGTAGTTATAACTTTCTCCAAAATATTGTGTCTATAACCCTGAATTCTTCGAATTCTACATTAGGGTCGAAATGTTATAAGTACTGTCACTTGTTCCAACTTGTAATATTCATTCTGAATTTAATTCTTCATGAAAAATTGATTTTAGACTCTAAAGAAAGGTTAAAATTTCTACTTCAACTTCATAGTTTTGACCTTTCTCAAAATACTACTACATCTATAATACCAAAACGATCAAAATTTGAAATGTGTACAAATTTCCAGCAGCTAGCCAACTGCCAAGCAGTCCTAAATTTAGAATTTATTAAAATAGTAAACAACATCCAAATATTATGAAACTTTAAGGAGATATTCTTGACATATATGAGATGCTCCTACAAAAAATGTAGCTCTAAATTTCATCTAATTTAATAGATATGATTTTCTAAAGTGCAACTAAAACTTAAAACAGAAACTTAAAAATGTCCCCAAATCAATCATATCATAATTTCACACATTCAGCAACATATAATCTAAACATGAATACTCAATCTATATAGACTATCATACATCTAACATTTCATACATATACATTCTACAATCTAGCATTCTACTAATCAAATTATATTAGAAAGTTGGAGAAACACCTACCTCAAAAAACTCCTAATAGTTGAACCCTTTAGCAATTGCTCCAAAAAAAACTCCACAAAGCACCCGGCTTTCTCCGCCAAAGAAATCCTGAAAGCCAAGAACAGCTTCACCTCTTATTTTCTCTCTTTTTGTTTGTTTTTGTTTTTGTGTTCATTTGAGTTAGAATAGGGGGATATTTATATGAGAATTTGGGAGTAGTTTTAGCAACTAACCACCCCACTACCCACTCACACACCCACTCACACACTCCCCCACTCTCCCACACTCCCACAATCCAAGAAATGGCCGGCCAACTCCAATCTAGTGTGCAAAGCACGTGTGCACGTATGCACATGTGCACATGTTTTGTACAATTTTTATTTTACTCTTATTTTATTATTCTATTTCATTTTAAACCCTCTTCTTTAATTACATTTTATTTCTTTAACAAAAATTTTAGTATATTTTGCTTACATCAATCATAATGAAAAAAATTTAGTGCACAACTTTTAATAAAAATAACATAATCAACACGTGCATAGAAGAAAAGGCATGTGTAGGGCACGTGCAGCAAAAAATATTTAAAGAGACATATTTCACGTAAAACTAGTTTTAAATGATAAAAACAGACACACCAAAAAAATTTATTTTGAAAAAGAATACAACCAACACGTGCATCGCACGTATAAATAAATATTAAAATACAAAATAGATATGAGCAATAGAGAAATGTTTATAGACAACTAAAATATAACATATGAAAATATTTATATTGGTATTATTACGAATATTTTGCGTAACAGTAAAATATACGTAATCGACACGTGTACTAAAAACACGTGCGATGCACGTAAAAATACAAAGATTAAAAAAAATATTTAAGTTGGCTCAAAATAGGATAAAAAATAAATTTTTAGATGACAAAAAAATATGTAAATAATCGAAAACAAAATACGCAGGATATTCATATTAAAATACGTTACGGATATTTTTCTTAATAGTATAAAATACATGTGCGTAACACCTGTGGAAAAAATTGTCATAACTCAATTTTTTTGGAGTGTTAAAGTCTCCCCCTTAGAACAGTTCTGTCCTTAGAACTTACTAGGGTAAAAGTTGCATCTTGTACACACCAAAGAAAAAATTATTAATGTATAGAGAAAAGCTGTCAATACTAATAAAATAAATGTTGTATAAAAATTTGTAATGTGAAAACCAAAGCAAACTTACATAAAGAAACTATGGTATTAAGGTGAATGGGAACGAAACACGAAATACTATTAGAAAAGTTTAATAGAAAAAGAAACGTGACAATTATAGGTTAAAGTAATTTTCATACAGAATAATATTTGATAAATTATTAGATAAAAGGAAAATATAAATTAAGTCATTAATCATGAAAGAATTTGGAAAACAAAATAATTAGCAAGAAATAAGGACATCATAGAAAAAAAAATGCTTTAAAAACAAGTATAGTAAACAAAAGAAAGTAGTAAGAAGTAGTACGAAAAAGAGTGAAACAAAAATAGAAGTATAGAAATAAATAAGAAGGAAGAGAAACGTAAGTGCACATAAAAAAAGCATTGAAATAGAATAGACGAATTATAATACAGTAGAAAATTTTAAAAATCGATTAGGAGCGCAATTAAAGAGAACAGTATGATAACAAAATAAAATATCGAAATATAAAATAAACTGATAAATAATCGAGAATACCAAAAAAAAAATTAAAAGTAGTTAGCAGTAGCTAATGAGGATTTAAAAATTAATGGAAGGAGAAGTTAATTAAAAGGAAACGTGAAGAATAGAATGATTTAAAATCGTAAAGTAAACTAGGGTTATATATTAAGAGATAAAAGGAAGTAGTAATCTAAGAGAAGACTGTTTTGTGAAAAAATAATATGAGTGTTAAATTTTAGCTAAAGGAATAAACAATATAATATAAGTATAATAGTAAAAATTATAATGATGTGTATAAAATAATATCATAAAATTTTCATTTGTAAAAGTTACATAATAATTCAATAGAATATTGATTAGTATACATCAAATTATTTATAAATTGTCGAATGCAACAAAAAATTCGTATATACTATTTTATATGCAAATAAGCATAAAAACAATATGACGAAACAACAATACTATACTATGAATGTTATAAGCAAATGGAGGAACAAAATAAAATAGTAGTAAAGTAACAATACATTATTGAAATAATATATGATGAGACAAATAATATTGTAAATATGAAAATTATAAGTAGTTGTAATAGCAACAAGGTATAACAATAGTAAAAGTGATAACATATTATTGACATAATATATAATATTAATTGTACGGGCAAAAAATGTATGTAGTAAACAAAAGTATAAAAGTTATATTGTCCGAGTAGTAAACAATAGAAAATAAGTTAGCAATAAAATATCAAATAAAATGGATTGGTATAAAAATATAAAAGTATTAACATATGTAAAGAGAAAGTGTAAAATAATAATATTAGGATAGCAAAACAGTTAATAGTAACCAGTAATATAGATTGGAAAATAAATAGATAATAATAACACATATATGATGGATGTAGAAGAAAATATAAATAATAAGATAATTAATTAAATGTGTATATAAGTATAACTATATTATAAATAAAGTTGAAGTAACATAGGCTAAGTTTTAAAATATTATAAAAAGGTATAGGCTAGAAAAAAAAATTGGAATATTGGTAAATAATATATATATATATATATATATATATATATATATATATATATAGAGAGAGAGAGAGAGAGAGAGAGAGAGAGAGAGAAAGAAAGAAAAGTGGGGGTTATTAAATTAGAAAATCTTCTTTGTTGTGGGTTCGCCTCATTGGTGTCCAACTGCAGGCTTGCCTCCTTGACATCAAGTTGCAGATTTGCTTCCACAACATCCGGTTGCATTTTTCCGCCTGGATATTCGGTTGCAGTTTTTTCTTTTGCCTCCACGACATCCAGTTGCAAGTTTGTAGTATCTTGTATTTTTAAAATATTGTTTTGAGAATATTAAATGAGTTAAAATGACTCTTGGTGATTTAATAAATATTTACCTAAAAATTTATCTTCTTACACGCGCAAAACACGTGCAAATATTTTCTCGGGAGGTTCAAAAGCAAAAAAATTATTTTTGGGGAAACTCATTATTTATTATTTGAGATTATTTGTGAATTTTTCTAGATTTTTCTGACAATGGTTGGACCCATTTGCAAATATTTCAAAAAAGAAGGACTTTTGTGCAAAATTACCAAATGGGGGTGAAACTCCAGATTGTCGGATTTTTGGGCTGGAAATAATGCCTAGTCAATTCAAGAGTAAAAAAGTTTACCTTTCATTTTAACACATTTGATATATTTTACAAGTTTTGAAAAAAGAGGATTTTTTGCAAAATTGCTATTTGAAGGGATGAAATTTGCAAAATTATTTTCTGGGTTTCCCTACAGTGCCGGCTGATGCCAGTGGAGGATCTTTTGATTTTTGAGCCCAATTAAATTGGTTTTAACTAATTTCCTAGTTTGGGGATCTATTTATGTAAAGCTATATTTGAAAGGGAGTATTTTGCAGATGTACTCAAAAATCCTAGAATCTTTAATCCCGGCCTATTTAGGTTGTAGTGCAGTCGTCATCTCGTTGCACAACACAGGGGATTTCTTATTTCTTATTATTTTGGAGTTCTAAAGAGAATATCTTGGATTTCTTGCTAAGGAGGGGCTTTTCTTACTTTCTATTCGTCTTCGTTCGATTCTTTCAACAAGGTGAGTGATATAATTATTTTGTTTTGTTCTTTGAATATTGTATGTGGCGTTTCATCTATCATCTATTAAAAAGCATGCTAGGATTTGGTATGAATATATATATGAGGTATTAGATGAATTGATGAATTAAAATCGGATCTTTTATGAAACCTTAAGTTATTTATGAGTAGAATTGGCATATGGATGATTTGAGATTGTTAAATAACCTGATATAAATCGTGAGTAGGCTATTTCTTTTGGAATATTGCTGATTTGATTGGATACAGTGAATGTTATGCATGAATAGATTAAAGATGAGATTTTTGACTATTGGTGAGTTGGATAATGCGACTTGGTCATGTTAATGTTAAATTTGTTTATGTTCATGAGTAAAGATGGTGATTGAGTTGAGGAAATTGTGAGAAGGAATAATGAATTAAAAGATCATGTGTTGAGGATTGGAGTTGTGATAACTAGATTTGGATTTTGATGCTTTATAACTAAATTGGAGATCTCGTGATTTTATGAAGTTTTTACTTGGATTTGAATTGCTCAATTATTAAAGATTTAATCTGAACATTTGTCTATTTCTAAATTGATGAATTTGTGAAATTTCTTTGGTGCACAGACTTGCATGAACACTATTACATGAATATCCTATTTTGTTGTTTCGAAGGAAATGAGTCTTTAAGTGTTTTTGAAGATTTTGATTATATCTCAACAAATTTTGGAATTAATATGGTTTGGAACATAATATGAAGGTATTTTGATGTATGATTGGTTCTTAAAAACTCTATTTTTGATATATGCACATATTCATGTTTCAATTTGAAGGAATTCATCAAAAGGCTATTTTTATTAATTCAAAGTGGTTTTGATTGTTTTTTACTCTTATATACTCTACGAGTCATTTTTGATCATATCAGAAATATACTTTTTATAGATTTCATTTTTATAAAGTAAATCTTCGTATCGGTTGAAACATGTACAACCCAAACTGCAGTCTGTAGGTGTGACCGTCGACTGGTATGTTTTGACAGTCGACCGTCGCTACCTGACTGCTGAGTTTTCTCGTTTTCTTGAAATTTCGTGCAGAATAGTCGACTGACCCATTTTTCCAGTCGACTGTCTCTGCTCTGTTTTGATTTTCTCTCGAAGTTTTGGATTTTCGCTCTGGACAATCGACCGATGACTTTTACAGCGACCGTCATTACATAGAATTATTTTTCTTAAAAATGTTGGATTTTTGCTCTGGATAGTCGACCGATGACTTTTACAGTCGACTGCCATTACTTAGAATTATTTTCTTGAAGTATTGGTTTTTCGCTCTGGACAGTCGACTGACACCGGTTTACAGTGACTGTTACTGATGTTCCTTGAGTTATTTTGATGTTCTTTAAACGATTGATTCTTTACATGTTTTGATGATCTATAACTTACTATTCTAAATATTATCTTTTTACAGAACATATATTTTCAAGATGTTTTATTGTTGGGTTCGGATAGTTGAGTGTAAGTCTCTATAGATTGTGTAGGACCCTAGTATGCCGGCAGTTGTGTTATTGTGTTTAGGGCCTGTTGAGGCATATTTGTTGATCAGTTGTTGAATTAAGTCTGGTAGGGTACCTCATCTCTAGGAGGTTCGAAATTAAGTTGATTAACTTAAAAAGATAAGGACAGGCACTAGTGGTGATATGATGAATGAGGACATGGGTTATGGACCTCAGTATGGCTTGCGGTATGAGATAATCCCCGGAATTATCCAGGTGTGAGTGAAATAGTCTCTGGAATTACCTGTGGTGTGGGATTGATCTCCGGAATTATCGGGGTCGAGACGACACTCATGTGGTATTCGTGTGATGAGGTGTCATAGCTTGCGGTGTGGAGTATTCTCGAAGATTCTCAGGTGTGAGTGAAATAGTCTCCGAAATTATCTGTGGATAGAGTTTGACCTCCGGAATTATCGGGGCATGGGCTAATACTCACAGTTTACCTATATCTCGTAGTAGTCATTGTGGTAAGATTAGTTGCATGGCGGGGGACTAAACCCTATAAAGTGGAGACGTTAAGGGCTTGCACCAGATCTATGTAGAGTGGGATGCATAGAATCCGACAAGTACGCATTAGAGAGTCAGCATATAGTATTGTGTTTTCTTGATTTGGTTTATGCATGTGTTTTTCCTGTTTTCTACACTTGACACTTAGTCTAGTTACACTTGATGTTTTTCATGTTTCATTGTTATTTCTTAATTTACTTATTCTTGTCTTTATTACCTGTTGTTTATGATTCCATGTTTCATGTTCTATTTATGTTTCTTTGTTTTTATGTCACTCACACCGTTATGGCTGACCCCTGTAGTTTTGGGGGTTAGGGTTATCTCTAGCCTCATGTTTTACAGGTGATTACCTATAGCATTGGAATTTGGATGCATGAGATAGAATGATAATAAAGCTTATGTAAAATTGTAAAGAATGTGTTGTAATGAAAAGATTGTAATTCAAGGTGTTTATTTTTTCCGCTGTGTTTTGTAATGAACTAATGTAATAAAGGTTGAAAGAAAAATTTGTCTATATTTTTGGCTATGTTTAATATTATAATTGAAGTTGATGCTGGGAATTGTGCCACGTATTTCTGAGATATCATATTGGAAATTCGGGGCGCTACAAAGTTTGCCTCCATTGACATCTAGTTGCAGATTTGCCTTCTCGACATCCGGTTGCAACAAAATGGTGAATGGAATCATGTAATCTTCTATATGTACTCGGATATTGGATGTTTAATAAAGTATGATGTTTTTGAAATTTGTTATAAAAATAGATGTAAGAGTTGGGATAGTAAGAGGAGGATATGAAGTAGAAAATTACAACAATAAAATATTAAAATAGAAGTACAGATTTTAAATATCGAACATATAAAATCAGGAGTAATGAAAAGGATTCATAACATTAAGACAAAAATTGAATAAAATATATGCATGAGCTTAAATACAAATGCAAATTAGAACAATAATTATGTAGTGTAGTAAATTAGGATAATAAACAAAAATATTTATATATATAAAAAATATAGTGATGTAGTAATTGGATAAGTGTAAAATGATCTGTATAGAACCATTGCCTGGACTAGCTTCTTTCCCCGCACACGTCCAGATTGGTGCAGGAACCATTGCCCATTTTTCACTGCACCCAGGCACCGGTGCGACGCCCCTTGCATATTTTTCGAAGCACCCGAAGGCAGGCACAACACATCGCTTCTATGGAATGCCCTGGCAATTGCACGTATATTATTAGGATTCATGTTCATAAGATTTGATAAAATTTTATGCTGGCTATCAACTACCTAACACAACCCTCCTCCAGAGTCAATATTCTGCTTCGACCAGCTCAAAGAGCTCTTCATAGAGCACTCTATTGCTAGCCGCAAGGCTAAACAAAAGTGCCTCTCTGTTAGATTTAAAGTAAAAGAATGGAGAACTGCTGAAAAAAATTTTCAAGCACTTCACAGCCGAAGCAAGGTCCATCTCTTCCCTAAACTCATCAGTGGTGGCTGCTGCATTCCACCACAACATCAATCACAAAGATCTGAAAGCCTCCCTCATGAAGAAGCCTCATAAAAATTTTACTGAGCTCCAGGAAAGGAGTGACAAGTATATCCAGGTCAAGGAAGCGCTTTATTCTCAAGGCAACGATTCAGCTTCCGGGAACAAACAAATAATGCAAGCAAGGAAGGACCCAGGAAGTTTCAGAAAGACGGCGTAGGTCAACGTCGTCCTCCTCCAGCACCACGCTTCGACATGTTCACTCCCTTCAAAGCAAGCATATCAACCATCCCCATGGAAGTTGAGAATGACGAGATAATCCGCCCTCTCTAAGATGACCACAACTAGCAAGATAAGGGATATGAACAAATGATGCATATTTCATAAAGACCATGGACACAAACTACCGACAGCTACCAAGACCGCAACGAAGCAGTAGAAGGTCTGATTCACCTGGGCTATCTTTCTCAATTTTTCAAACAAAATAACAACGCCAAAACCCCTCCAGCACGGGGGTCTAATAAGCATCAAGCGAGGCCTTCTGAATCACAAGACTCAAGACACATGGTCATTCTCCACTCCATTCATGGAGGTCTGAGGAGGGGGGGATTCCAACTCCTCACGCAAAGCATTTTACAAGGAAGTCAACTCAGTACATAACATCCCGCTTGTCAAGAGCACCGGGGTCCCGATATCTTTCTTCGACAATGATTTAGAAGGTATCCGAATACCTCATTGTGACACATTGGTCATAAAGCTTTGCATGGTAAATTATGAGGTACGTCGCATCCTTGTGGACAACGGCAGCTCCGTAAACATCCTTTCCATGAACTCTTTCAACGACCTCAGGCTCTCCTGAGACCAACTCAAGCCGGTCGGTTATACACTCCACGGATTCTCTGGTGTCCCCATTCTCTGGTTATACACTCCACAGATTACAGTAAATCCAAGACTGTAAACACGCTTGAAGTCACTACTATAGACAATCCTGCCAACAACTTCCAACCATGCCAAACCATCTCCCACTAAGTCCAAATTCATCACCATAAGAATATAGTAATAGACTTGAACCCCTCGCCCAAAGCCACTCCGCTAATTTAACAGAAAGAAACAGTCTTGCCTAAATACATTGACGAACTTGAAGATCTCACATTCTTTCTGCAAAACAAAGGGAGGCTCACTCCAAAACAGGCAAGTCAAGGAAAGGTCTACCAAGTTGTTCACCTAACAGCTCATCAACTTGAAGACCCGGGGGACAAGGAGATATCAGCAAGAACTTGGAATGAGGAACACCTTATGAACTTCAACAAGGGCACTTAACGCCCTCCTCTTTGATATAGATTCAATATTTTCCAATAAAGAACGCTTTCCCTACCGGCCACTGCATATAATAATAAAGGTCAGCCACTAGAGCAGCTGATCAGTTTTATTTTTCAATAAAATTTAGTATTAATTTTTGCAGAATTATTGTAAAACTCTGCAGATGCAAACAATGAGTTAAATGCCAAGCTTACTCCTGAAAATGGCACAAAAAACTCATTAGAAGCTCCTTATAAGATTAGTTTGGAGTCCATACATCTAGCTCGAAGTTACTCTAGCAATTTGCAACAAAGTTTAAAGTTAAAACTTGCCATTCGATCTGCTCCTGCAACTCATTAACACCTCGACGACAAGTTCAGAGTCCATACCCATGGCTCGGAGTTGCTCTAGCAACCTGCAATCAAGCACGTTCAGAGCTCAACTCGCCATTCGATCTGATCCTGCAACCTGTTAAATCCTTAAACTAATAAGTTCGGAATCCATACCCATGGCTCGGAGTTTCTTTAGTAATCTGCAATCAACCACGTTCAGAGCTCAACTCGCCATTCGACCATCAGCAACCCGTTGATTCCAAACAACGAGTTTGATGCCCTGCTCACTGTTCGACCTCCATCAATAACCCGTTGACTCCAAACAACGAGTTCGATGCCATGCTTACCGCTCAAGTTCCATCGGCAACTCGTTAGCTCCATACAACGAGTTCAATGCCTTGCTGACCGCTCGAGCTCCATCAACAACTCATTGACGACTCCAAACAACGAGTTCGATGCCCTGCACTTCCCACGAGCTCCGTCAATGACTCGTTATTTCCAAACAACAAGTTCAATGTCTTGCTCATTTTTTGAGCTCCGTTAACAATAAATTACCTCCATACAACGAGTTCAACACTTTTCTCTTCACACGAGCTCCATCAACAACTCGTTGACTCCATACAATGTTTTCAACGCCTATCTCACCACCGAGCTCCTTCATCAACCCATTGACTTTAAACAATGAGCTCGATGCCTTCCTCACCGCTCGAGCTCCATCAGCAACTCATTGACTCCAAAAAATGAGCTTGACGCCTTCCTCACCGCTCAAGCTCCATTAACAACCCGTTGATTCCAAACAATGAGTTTGACGCCTTGCTCACCGCTTGAACTCCATCAGCAACTCGTTGACTCCAAACAAAGAGTTTGATGCCTTGCCCACTGCTCGAGCTCATTCAACAACCCATTGAATCTGAACAACAAGTTCAATGCATTGATCACCACTAGAGCTCCATCAGCAACCCGTTGACTCTAAACAACGAGTTCGACTTGCCCACCGCTCGAGCTCCATCGACAACCCGTTGACTCCAAACAACGAGTTCAATGCCTTATTCTTCACTCGAGCTCTGACAACAGCTCGTTAACTCAATACAGCGAGTTCAATGCCCTGCTCCTTACTCGAGTCCTTCCAACAACTCCTTATCTTCATGCAATGGGCTCAACATCCAACGCCAGCCTAAAGTTGCCTCAACAAACTTGTTGGGATCAGACAGTAAGTTCAAACATCCAACTCCGTCACAGAGTTGTCTATACCAAAACATGCTTGGCACAAACAGCAATGTCACGCCCCACTTTCCAAAAGAGAATACGGATACGCGACAAAAGCCCAGCAAATAATTTCCATCATCCATAAGCTGTTCAAGAATCTTTACAACATTTCACAAGAATAATCAGAGTCAAAAGCAAAAGAATCAACCAACATGCACATATGAACAAAAATACCAACAAAAACACTTGAAACCAAAATGTATTAATCTCAAATAATCTCAATCTGAATAAGTAAAATATCTTGGGTCACATTTCCCAAATACAAATAAATCTAAGTATCAAAATACAATTGTTCAAAGCAAGAAACAAAAAATAATAATAGCAAATCCAGTACTAATACTTCATATCACCAATACCATCTGGAACATGTTCTCCAAAATCTGTAATTTAGCAATTACAGGGATAGGAAAAAGAAAACAAACTCCCGTAAATGCAAGTTACGAGCCGCTTGTAATACAAGATACAAGTACATGGTGAAAAACTAATAAACAATATGGAATAGGCATGATAATAATGTATAACAACTAGCATTGTAAGGTGAACAAGTACAAATAGCATGTATCAAGTGTCAAGTGAACAAGGATCATGTAAATAAGCAACAAGTATCAAGTATCATGTAAGCATATATCAAGTGTTATGTATCAAATCTCATGTATCATGTAGTCAAGTATCAAGTAAGCATGTATCATGTTCAAGTATCATGTATCAAGTCTTGTAGTTATTACTATCTAGGTAGCACTTCATGTATCCCAGTTTTTACTACATGGTTGCTACAACAAACAGTTTTGCTTTAGATTTCATAGTGGACCATAAAGGACAGTGTACTCAGGGATAAGTATCAAGTATTGAGCTCCAAGCTCCAAGTATCATGTATCATATATCATGTAATCACGTGTCAAGTTGTGCAAGTGGCAAGTAATCATGTGTCTTGCATGCAAGTGTCAAGTAATCATGTATCAAGTATCATGTATCAAATAATCACGTAGGATCAGTGAATCCCCTTCCGAGTAAACGTTTCTGAATTATCCACTATTAGATCTTTCCCTTAAACCCCGGCTTGATTATTTATTATTAATGTCGAACAAGCATGTAGGTGTGAAAAACATATCAAGAATAATATGGTATGATTAAGTAACATGTTCAAGTTGCAAGATAAACATGTACGGGTGCAAGATAACTCATAAAAGATAAAATAACCAAATTTCTAGTTTAGGACAGCAAGACCATACTGCAGTAAACCAGTGATTCCCGGTGTTACATATATAAAAATCTAAATCCGTCAAAAGTTCTAGAAAATAGACTCCCGTCCAAATCCAGCGAATATAAATAAGCCATAAGTAATTCACAAAAATATAACTCAAAACTGATTTGAATCCAGAAAATACGTTCAGCCAGAAATTAGTAAATCGAATTCAAAGTCAGGAAAACAGCACCAAAACACCTCAAATAAATCCAAGAAAAATCTGGGGTATTCCCCTATATGTCTAGTATCAGAATATAAAGTTTCATAATTTTCCAGTAAGATCAGTTCAGTTAACAAAAATCAGAAAACATCAAGGAACGATAGTTTGGCAAATCTGAAATTCCCAACACTGCCATACGAAAACTGTAATATCTCGCAAACCGTGAAACGAAATCCAAATATGCCAAAGGTAAAAGTAAATATAAAAAATAAGCTAACTTTCAAATTTCATAAATATTTTTCATACAGGAAAAGGAACTAGGGTGAAAATATACTTCTTTACAGAACAGCGAGCAAAATCCAGAAAGTATAGTTTTTATTCAAGCATGAAACGGTATGTAAATCTTATCAAATAAATCCAGAAAAATTCTGGGTAATCCCTAATCAAGTATTTGTCCAAAATTTCTGATCAAAATAATATGTTTAGCACTAGTATCAAAATAGTTTAGTCATCGAAATCATTAAGAAACGAAATTTGGAAATATAATACACCACTGTAGTAAAACAATCATATCTCACACATACGAAAACAAAATTGATCAAGGTCAGAAAGTTTGGAAAGAAGACAGATTTCTCTAAAAATCATGTTTAATGCTGAAGTTAAGATGCTGGTCTTAATATGGTCTAAAATTGCAATCAAAACTGATCATCGACAAAATACAGATTTTCCTTTTAACAACAAATCAACATACAACATACGAACTCATTCCAAACACAACCAAACATGTTATAGAGTCTACTAAGTGTCCAAACATCATGAAATAGGGTATATGACATGGATCCAAACAACACACAAATTCTCATAATTATTTCACAAATATAATCACATCAAGAACGGTCAAAATCTAAGTTGTTTCATGTCAAATTTGTATCCTGAGGCATCTATGGTCAATAGCACTATAGAGACAATACTCATCAAAAATACATTACACACGAGTTGTCTCTAGAACCCAACTACACTACAAGCAGAATTTATGACTTGTATCATACAAAGGAATTAAGTACAAGTTACTTGCCTTAACCGACGACGAAAATGACTCTAAGCAAGAATAACGGGAACGGATTCCCAGCCAACAAACTCAACAAACCACGAACGAAAACCACGAACAATACCCACGAACCACGACGAAGCACGAAACCAACAACGAACACAACAAACTTACGACGAATCCCACCAACCAAATAACGAGCCTGTGAACACAACAACGAGCACACAATGCATGATCAACAACGAGCAACCAACACCTGTTTACACGAGGGAGACGAGGAACGGTGTCGGCAGAGAGCATGCGGTGCTACTGTTGTTGTCGCTGCGGTCAAGAGGGCGAAGACAGCTTCGACGGCTGTCTCCCTGTTGCTGGGCATGCCGAAAACAGAGCAGGTAGAGAGAGATGGACGGGAGAGATAGAGCAAAGGACGGAGAGGGAGAGCTCGGTGCTAGGGTGCAAGGGTCGGGGTGAGGTTGAAGTGCAAGGAGTTCGGGAGTTGAGGAGGCAGACGAGAGAGCAAGGGAAAGCGGTGGAAAGGTATGAGGAAAAACAGAGTGCACGGGTTTTCATATATGTAGTGGGTTATATTTTAGGGTTAAGTGGTAGGGGGTAGATAGTGGCGAAAACAGGTAGGGAAAATATCAGGTGTGGTTTAATGAATAGGTGGAGTTGGTTAACTGGGTATAGGATATTTTGTGTAAGGTAAAGTTTTACTAGGATTGGATTTGTGAAGTGGGGTAGTGGTTAAAAATACAACAGAGCATGGGTAATTAATTGGGGTATTTGGCTTTTTTTGGTAGATAGCTTAGAGAATTAAAACGAGTATTAAGGATTCAAGCAAAAATATAGATAGGGCAAAAATGAACAGAACAATAGAAAAATATAATTTAGGGTATGAACAAATAAAATAGAGAAGATAACAACTGCTCGATCAAATGGAACGAAACAAAAGACGAACAAGAATTCAAATAAAAGGGGACAGGAACAATAAATAATATATATATATATAGTAAGTTTATTAAGAGCTGGGAAGCTGAAATAGTTATCGGGAGCTGGATATCTCAGCCATCCGATCGATCTTGATCGCGATCGAACGGCTGAGATCGATAGCCGCTTATCTTCAGGAAAGAGCAGGGGTAAAAAGGGTAAAATCATTCCCCCTATCTCTTATCTTCTCACGCTCTCCTCTCTCCCACTCTCTATCTATCGAAACCCCTCTCTCCCGCTATCTATCTATCGAAATCCCAGCTCTCTATCTTCTCGCGCTCTCCCTCCCGCTCTCGAAGATCGGGAGCTCTCTTCGAAACCCTAATCCCTATCTCTTCTCTTCTCACGCTCTCTTTCTTCGTCACCTGTGTTCGTTCTCTCCCAACTTTGGATTCCCCCCCAAATCTGAAACCCTAGCTCCCAACGACCTCAACCACCCGACGTCGCTCTCTCACTTCTTTTGCCTCCGAACCCGAGCCATCTCCACCTTCCCCGAAATCTAACGAAACTCTGGATCTTACCAATGTTTTTCTTTGCAGACACCTCTATATCTGGAAACCCCAACTCCAGAAACCCTAATTTCGAGTTTTTTGCATTCGAAGGTGAGTAAAGATTCGATTTTGAACTTTTTTTAAAATTTTTTGTGAAGGTTTTCGGTGGATCTGGATTTGAATATTAATTTTGTGGTTGTTTCGAATGGGAGAAGTAAGAGAGAATGATGCTTACGAACCCTCTTATTTAACACTTAGCTTCGGTGTAGTTATCATGTTTAACCATTATGTATGCTTCCTGCTTTCTTGATTTTTTTCTAAGCAATATCTAAAGTATAGGATTGACAACTGTATTTAATGAATTTATTTAAATAAATGCATAAGAAGGCTAGAATAGATGTAATCAAAAATGCTTTACTTTGGGAAGTTGGGTTAGTTGACTTAAAAGTAAATTTTTTGGATGGCTTTTATTTTTATAACTTCTGTATCAGATAACATTTAACACAGAGAGATGAAAGGTGAACGGTGAAGTTCTTTGATAAAATTTGTTATAAGTGTGGAAAGGAGCATTTGTTTAATCTGAAAATCAATGTCATGTTTATGGGATAATTGTGATGAAAACTTTTTTTAATTTTACGACTTTCTCTTTAGATGTTATTTGCGAGTCAGAAATTTTTGATCCTTTCTAAACTATAAGGGCAGGTTAATGTCTGGCAATAATACTGATATCATAGCTAGATCAACAGGAAAAGGGATATAATCGATCAACCCCTATCTCCTCTCTCTCTCCGACGGAAAACCCAAACTGCGATAAGGGGTTTCGATTTCTCAGCTCATTAGGTTCTGCCTCTCTCAGATTCTGGAGGGAAGTGTTTGATTCTCATAAATTTCTTTTATGATTTCTGTTTAATTTCTTGCATTTTCATTTGGTTTTGTGTGTAGGCAATGATGAGATTGATTTTGATATAAGTTGGTTACAAAATTTTTGGGCATTTAAATTATTGTTTTGAAGCGTATTTGGTTGTGTGCCATGATAATTATTGTTTTGAAGCTGAATAGAGCTTGGGGTATGAGTCGGAGAGTAGATGGTGAAGATATGAAATAAAGGTGTTTGAATGCCCAATGCCCTTAAATCTTACCTTACATTTATGTGATTTGAGACTAGCTCAATTCATCAAATTTTTGGGCACCAATGACACACAATGATTGATAGTATCAGTATAATTTTTGTAACTGACGCTGGATACGTATGTGTTGTATACTCATTTAAGCCTTTTGATGTTTGATTCTCTCATTCGGTGTGTTGGTGTAGGCAGTGATGCAAAACACTATATGATCTGAATAATTATTTCAAGCTTGTTGTATTTATTCCTGATTATATATCTATCATATCCTAGTTGGCGCGGTACCCCAATGCAGCCCTAGTTATGAATAGTGTGTTCTGAGCCTACTGGTTTTTTTTAGTCTATATATTCAGTGTCTGTTGTTCTGAGCTTACAAACTTTGACACTTCATGCTCTGTCTCTGATTGGTTTGAGCTTACAAAATTTGATACTTCATGTTGTGTATCTGTTTGTTCTGAGCTAACAAATTTGGATACTTCATGATGTGTTTCTGTTTGTCCTGAGAATACAAAATTTGATACCTCATGCTCTGTTTGTGTTAGTTCTGAGCTTACAAAATCTGATACTTCATACTCTGTCACTGATTGTTCTGAGCTTACAAAATTTGATACTTCATGCTGTGTCTCTGATTGTTCTGAGCTTACAAAATTTTGATACTTCATGATCTGTTTCTGTTTTTCCCGAGAAGTCCAAATTTGATATTTCATGCTATGTTTGTGTTAGTTCTGAGCTTACAAACTTTGACACTTCATGCTCTGTCTCTATTTGTTATGAGCTTACAAACATTTGATACTTCATTACATGTTTCCCATTTGTTCTGAACGAACAACAACAGATACACCATTATCTGTTTCCCATTTTCTGCTACTTCAAAACAGTTTATGATCTAAATGTTTTGTTCTTCTGAGCCTACTATATTTGCTGAATGATATTTTGTGTTCTGAGCCGACTATATTTTTTAATTATTTTGTCTTTTCCAGGTTTAATGAGCTATATTTAATTTTGATTTCAGGTTGATTTAAGCAAGAAGTGCTTCTTGGAGCTATTGAATACTGGACAACTCGACACATGAGCTATTTTTGGAGTTAATACCAATGTTACCGAAAAGGCCTATGGTTGGTGCTAAGAAGAGAAACAGCAGCACAGTAGCAGCAGTAGAATGAGAAGAAGTAGAAGGGGTAGCATAAGGAAACAACAACAGCAGAAGAAGTAGAATTAGAAGAAGTAGAAGGGGAAGCAGCAGTTGCAGCAGCATAATGTATATGTGTGATGAAGTATTTTGAATGAGATGTAAATGTATGCATAGCTTTATGCTTAGTAAGAATGGTGTAATTTCCTTAGCTTGATCAGTATTTTGTAGCTAAGCAATATCAAAGTACTTGCTTTATCTTTGATGAATGAAAGTTTTAACCTTTATACACCTTTGATCAATTTTTGTATGTCCATATGTTTCTGAGTTAAATTTGGATAAATGGTTGTGTCAATGTGTTTGGTTTAAAAAAATTGTATCAAAATGTGATTTGGATTGTGATTGATAGAGCAAAGAAGCTACAAGCTCTGTAATCCATACATAGCATTTTTTATGCATTGCTTTACCCTCCCTAAACAAATGGTATTGTGGTAGTGTCTATGTAGCACAAAAGATTTGAAAGAAACAATCTTCGGAAGTTTGTACAAGAAAAAATAGTAACAATAGAATTATAACAGTTTTCAGGTTAATAATCCCTGCACAAGCTAAGTTCGAAATGAAAACAACGGAAATCAACACAAGTGCAACTGGATGCTCAATTAAAGTCCATACTATAGAAATCAACACAAGTGCAACAGAAACCACGTTCAAAAATAGGGAAGAATATGAATACTACTAAAGAAATTAATGTACAGGACAGATATCATTAAAGTTAGCAATCTTGTGGTAAATAAATACATCACATTATATAGTCCACTTCCTGGGCAAACTCTCATCAAACTATCATCATTTAAATATTAGTACAAAATTGAACTGAAAAAATCAAGTTTCCCCTTGAAGCTGTGCTAGTGTTTATGAGAATGTCTCCGACTCTCCGACTATTTCTGAACTGGCCATCACCCTTCTCTTCTTTCCTTCTATCAATAATTATGATAGCATGCCGCTCCTCCTTATTCTGCATTTTCAGCTTCCACTTGTTCTTCTGCTACCGTGCTTCTCCTACTTATGCTGAAAAAAACAGAGAAACCTTAGCAATAACTCAAACACTACTAATACAACAAAATCTTCATTTCAAAGCGTAGTAGGCTCGGAGCAATGGGTACTCGATAAAAATGATATTTGACATACACTATAACACAAATATTACTTATATTGCAATTGTAAACAAGAAATAAATGCAAGTAAATTTAATGGCTTAGAATCACTCATTTTCTTCACTATCTAGACTCAGAACTATATGAACATCACATTTCACGAACTTAGAAAATTCTAATCTATGTTTCATAACGTTGGTTTACTCCTGACAATTTAAAAAAAAATCAAACATGCAAGATTGCATTGCATAATCAATGCAGTAACACCAATATGTTAATAATTCCATTTAGGCACAAAGCATATCATCCATCTACTTCATAAAAGTTTGAATCTGACAATAAAACCTTAACATCTTTAGGAACATCCGTAGGTGACACAATATGTACGATACAACTTTCCTGTTGATCTAGCTATGATATCAGTATTATTGCCAGACATTAACCTGCCCTTATAGTTTAGAAAGGATCAAAAATTTCTGACTCGCAAATAACATCTAAAGAGAAAGTCGTAAAATTAAAAAAAGTTTTCATCACAATTATCCCATAAACATGACATTGATTTTCAGATTAAACAAATGCTCCTTTCCACACTTATAACAAATTTTACCAAAGAACTTCACCATTCACCTTTCATCTCTCTGTGTTAAATGTTATCTGATACAGAAGTTATAAAAATAAAAGCCATCCAAAAAATTTACTTTTAAGTCAACTAACCCAACTTCCCAAAGTAAAGCATTTTTGATTACATCTATTCTAGCCTTCTTATGCATTTATTTAAATAAATTCATTAAATACAGTTGTCAATCCTATACTTTAGATATTGCTTAGAAAAAAATCAAGAAAGTAGGAAGCATACATAATGGTTAAACATGATAACTACACCGAAGCTGAGTGTTAAATAAGAGGTTCGTAAGCATCATTCTCTCTTACTTCTCCCATTCGAAACAACCACAAAATTAATATTCAATTCCAGATCCACCGAAAACCCTCACAAAAAATTTTAAAAAAAGTTCAAAATCGAATCTTTACTCACCTTCGAATGCAAAAAACTCGAAATTAGGGTTTCTGGAGTTGGGGTTTCCAGATATCGAGGCGTCTGCAAAGAAAAACATTGGTAAGATCGAGAGTTTCGTTAGATTTCGGGGAAGGTGGAGATGGCTAGGGTTCGGAGGCAAAAGAAGTGAGAGAGCGACGTCCGGAGGTTGAGGTCGTTGGGAGCTAGGGTTTCAGATTTGGGGGGGAATCCAAAGTTGAGAGAGAACGAACACAGGTGACGAAGAAAGAGAGCGTGAGAAGAGAAGAGATAGGGATTAGGGTTTCGAAGATAGCTCCCGATCTTCGAGAGTGGGAGGGAGAGCGCGAGAAGATAGAGAGCTGGGATTTTGATAGATAGAGAGCGGGAGAGAGGGATTTCGATAGATAGAGAGCGGGAGAGAGGAGAGCGTGAGAAGATAAGAGATAGGGAGAATGATTTTACCCCTTTTACCCCTGCTCTTTTCTGAAGATAAGCGGCTATCGATCTCAGCCGTCCGATTGCGATCAAGATCGATCGGATGGCTGAGATCTCCATCTCCCGATAACTATTTCAGCTTCCCAGCTCTTAATAGACTTACTCTATATATATATTGAAAATAAAAATCCAATATACGGTCCAAAAGAGATACAACGGAATCAAATACAAGGAAAAAGAAAATACACCCAAAAATACACAAAATGAAAAACAGGAGTTACAAGCAAGTTCAATATTCAACTCAATTTCAGAGTTGTCTCTATAAACATGCTGGGATCAAACAACAAGCTTGATATCAACTATATCCTAGAGTTGCCTTTACTCACTTGTTGGAAACAAATAACAAGGTCAAAAGTCCAATTTTGTCTCTGAGTTGTGTTTCCAAACTTGCCGGATCAAACTGCAAGCTCTACGACCCACTTTGTCCCTGAGTTGCCTTTTCAAAATTGCTTGGATCAAATAGAAAGCTCTACATTCAACTATATCTCAGAGTTGTCTCTCCAAACTTGTTGGGATCAAATAGGAAGCTCTACATTAACTCCGTCCTAGAGATGCCTCTACTCACTTGTCAGGTGCAAACAACGAGTTCTACATTCATCTCCATCTCCGAGTTACCTTTCCAAACTTGTTGGGATCAAACGGCAAGCTTTACAACTAATTTCGTCTCAGAGTTACCTCTACAAACTGTAACGCCTAGATTTTCATACACTGGGAAACTGTGACATAAGCCAGAATCTTTCCTTCAATTAGCCACAATACACAGAAAAACAGGAAATTTTAAAACTTTTTATTCAATACCAATGTATTACAAGTCCAAATGTTATAAAACTGCAACAAATTAAATAAATTACAAGCCCAAGTGTTGCAACTTTCAACAAATTACATCAAAGTACAATGAATGAAGAACAACATTTGGTACTTCACTTAGATGCTTCCCAACAATTAAATAAATTATAATAATTGTTACAAATGGAACAATAGTAAACAACATAATTTACAGCGGAAAATAAAATCGACTTTGCTTCTCTCGCCTTGAGTTCTCCTGAATCCTGTACCTGTAGCTTGCAATCCAGTACCTATTGAAATGGGAACGTCAGTACATATTCTGACGCTTTAAGGCTGATGACTAGCAGTGATTCTCCATTTTAAGTAAGTATACTGATGAAAAAAGGAACGTGTATTTATAATTGATGCGTCAGTGTATGCTATGACTTAGACTCTAATGCAAGATTAACTAATGCAATGATGCGCTTATTCTAATGTAAGCAAGACTCGAAACAGTATGCAGCGCATACTACGTACACCCCATATCAAGCTGTTTCTTTATATATATGGATTTGAACCCGTGCCATGAATTCTACTCTTGCGTTCAGCTTGTTTCTGAAGATACGATATGACTGATGAGGTTGCTCTGAAATGGTCTAATCCCGCCATTGTACCTGTCATGCCCCGCTTCCCAAAATATAGAATACGAGCACGTGACGAAGCCCAGCGAATGATTTTTACATCATCCATAAGCTGTAGGATCGACCCAGCATCATAACAAGAATATACAAGAGAAATATATATAACCAAGCATGCATGAATAATTTATAAAGCAACAGAAAACAGTTTAAACAAGTAATAATATTCAAATAGTTCCCATATCTGGATCAAGTGTAAACTCAGAAGCAAGTCTTATACAGCAGGAGAAATAAATACCTTAAGAAAAGCAACTATTCAAACAAGTCCTTGCTCCAAGCGAATACTGAAATATATGCTCGCCAATTCCAGCAGGTAACTTGTCTCCAAAGTCTGTTTAATAAATATAAACAGGGAAACAAAGGGAAAACAAGAGAAAATGCCCTTAGTGTAAGCTAGGGCCACAAATAGTGAAAACAAGTACAAGTAAGGGGAACAAGAATTGGAATTCAAAATGTAATAGAGTCATAAGAAGTAGTGGACAAATTCAAGGACTAGCTAGCAAGAGGGAACATCTTAATAACTAGGTTGGATAACAACTATTAGTGGTGAAACACATGTCAGGAGTACCTATAGGGGTAACTAACATCAAGTGACAAGTCTCAAGTCTAGTGTCATGTGTTACTCAAATGTCAGGTCTCAAATATCAAGTTGTCAAGTTCAAGTATCAAGTTGTCCAGTTCAAGTTATCAAGTTCAAGTCTAGTTCAAGTATCAAGTTCAAGTCTTGCGGTAATTACTATCTAGGTAGCACGACATGCATCCATACTTTTACTACATGGTTGCTACAGTCAAATCAGTTTCGTTTAGACCTAGTAATGGATTTTATAGGGCGGCGTACTCAGGTATCAAGTATCAAGCAAGCCATGGTTCATGAATCGGAAATTAAATAACAAGTTTACGAAGCAAGTTCGCGAATCCACAAGCAAGTTCAAGAACCGCACAATGGGTTCATGAATCAACAAGTTCATGAGTCGAGTAACCGACTCCATGAATCGAACAAGATACAACAAGTTCATGAACCAAGTATTGGGAAACACGGGCCCCCTTCCGAGTACACTTATCTATATTGTCCATTCTATAGTCTTTCCCATAACCCCGGCTTGTTACTTTTATTAACTTTATCAAGCAATCATACATATGTAGATGTTGTGATTTAATTCTAGGAAAATTTGGGGATGTCCTATATGGTGTCCAGCAGCTACATATAAAATTTTGTATAAAACGCTCGCTGTTTACACAGCTAAATTAATTTGCAAAGTAAATATATACAGCAGTTTTGCAAAACTGCGTCTACTGACACAGCTTCAGTATAACTGCCATAACTCCTAGACCGTAACTCCAAATTCGAACATTTTGGAGTCTATCGATATCTACACATCCGGATCTAAAATTTCTATTCAGGGCTCGGGCCCAGATTCAAATGATAAAAGGGTCGAAACCGCAAAAAAATATTCAGACAGCAACACGTAGAATTAACTTGCTAGTGTAGATTTCACGGAAAAATGTCATTTGGCGTCTAAGTTATTATGTGGTATCAATACATGATAATGGAGGTCAAAACAGCAAATAATAAATGTTTTTCAAGTTATAGGGTCGCAAGTTCGTCCAAAAATTAAATGTGACATGTATCTACAAATTTAGGGCTCCTAAATTCATATGTCTATATTTTCATGTGTCCGAGGGTAAAAGAGTCCAACAATTATAAATTAAATACAAGGAAATTTTGTGACTCTTAGATTTGTCAATTTGGAGGTTCAATATTGATCCACAACGATATTTCAAAGAGGAGTCACTATCTAACTATTTGTAGTATTTCAAGGGTGCTTGTACTAGAACAATAAAATGTACAAGGATACTTGCCTTAGATGACGATGATAAACTCCACTTGTTGTAGCCATTTGGGTAGAAAAATCCCGGAAGAAGTCCTCAAAAAGCGCGTGCGAAAAACTACCGAAGATCGAGTTTTCCACCCACATAGGATCAGCCAAAACAGCGGACAGCCGATCGGGATTCGCTGCGCCAAAACAGCGAACAGCAAACCCACCCAATCAGTACTCTCCCGCACACCGGATCGACGCCCAGAACAGCGAACCCCCAAGTGAGATTTGGTGCGGCAAAACAGGGAACATCGAAACGCAGCCAATCGGATTCTTCCAAAGCAGCGGATCTGATCCCAAACATGGAACACCGACTCCGGATTTGCTATGCGCGAACACGGGACAGCGATCACGGCGCGAATCTTGGCGCGATCCTACGGCTGAGATCGAATCCCGCCAATCCTCCGCCTTCTTCTTCTTCGTTCTCTTCCGGTTCGTTCGACGGCGACTGAAGGCGGCGATAGCTTGGTAGGGGTTCGAATGGGGAGCAGTCTACGACGGTGATGACGGTAGGCGGCGGCGGCGACGACGACGTCGAGAGGGACACTCATCGCGCGGCGGCTCTGCTCTGGGTTCGAAACAGGGGAGGAGCGAAGGGAGTGGGTTTGGGGCGTTGGTGGCGTGAACGGAGGTTGATGAGGGTGATGCGGCGACGGGATCAGTTGCGGCTGTGATGGGGATGGTGAGGCGATGAAGATGTAGTAATGGTGATGGTAATGGAGCGGTTGTCGAGAATTGGGTTCGAAGGTGGATGGGTTCGAAGTTGGGTTCGTTGTTGATGATGGTGGATGCAGGCGGTGGTGGTGATGTGGGGTTGACGAGGAGCGGGAGTCGAGTAGGTGGTGGTCGGAGGTGGCGAGGCGATCGAAAATGGATCGAAGGTGGGTTGTTTGGCGAGAAAGATGGAGACGAAGGAGGAAGGAATTAGCGGCGGGTAGTTTTTAGGTTAAAACAGTGATTAGGGTTGGATTAGGGTTAGGGTAGGGTTTAAATAGTAGGGTTTGCGGGTTTGCGGGTTCGTGGGTTTTGGGGATCCGTTTCAAAAAGAGCCCAATAGGAGAAAGGGTCAAAATGCACTAAAATGGAGATTAAAGATATAAATGAGAAGGAATGGTAAATTCTTCATGAATAACGACACAAATAGTACACAAATGAATTCGATAAAAGGACCAAGAATTTGAGTTGAGACGAAAATAATGATTTTATTCAATCTGAACAAATTACAGGATCTCAAATGGACGAGAGAGTACAATTGAGCAAAATACAGTATAAAATATAAATACAGGGAAACAGGAGTTACAAATCCTACCCACCTTACACAAAAATTTCGTCCTCGAAATTTGCTTAGGCGGTACATAGGACAGGGTAAAGTAACTTAAGGGCGGGTAACAAACAAGGGATCTAAGGAGAAGTCAACTTGGTGGTAATACCAAAATAAGAAGGGAGTGAATAACAACGATGTCAAATGGAATGCATGAAAGCGAATAGACGGTATCAAAAGAAAAGAACAACACGAGATAATAAAGCAAGATAAGAAGTCGGTAGAACTGAAATCAGAGAGGGAAAAGACCGGGAAGAGTCAAACCATTAAGGGAATCAACGGATGGGGATGAATACAAGGAACAGAGAGGGATGCAGCGATGCTAAGGACTAGTCGCACAATGGGGATCCTGGGACCTGTGGGTTATGTGCCCACCACGCTTCCGCTGTGACACTCTGATGGTGACGCTCCAAGCTCCAGACATGTCGTTGTAGACCACGTGACACCAAGCGACGATGCGAGCAAGAAGAAAGGAATGAGACACCAAGATCAAATAGAGTATGGGTTCAGGATAGATATAAACAATGATGCAAAAGAATATAAAATTGAGCTTCAATTCAAATAATTAAAATATATAGTATACATTAAAACTAATGACTTTAACAGGAATAATAACAGTAACAATATCCATGATAATAATATCAATATTAATAGAAAATAATAATGACAATAAAACTAATAATAACAATGGTAATAACAAAATTAATGATAATAGTAACAAAATAATAATAACAATAATAATAACAAAAATAAAAATCGTCATAATCATGCAGGTAATAATATGAAGAAATAAAAATATCAACAATACTAATCATAACGATAATACATACATGACCAAATAGAATTCAACACATTCATGAAAATAATGCAATAATAATAATAATAGCATTAATAATAATAGCTATAATGATAATAAATAATATGACAATAGCAAAAATAACAGTAATATCAATAAGGCAACAGTAATAATAATAAAAATAATAACTGTAATAAAGGTGATGAAAACGATAATAATAACATAAATTGAAATGATAGTAATATTAATAATAATAACGAAAATATTCTTTTACCATCAGCTTGATTATATAAGTAACGAGTCTTGAAATATCAATTAGTAATAAGTAGAAAATCTTGCCTCCTTAACATCAAGTTGCATGTTTGCCTTCACGACATCAGGTTTCAAATTGCCATCCAAATATTCGGCTGCACATTTTGCCTCGCCGATATCCAGTCGCAATTTACCTCCATTGACATCGAGTTGCATATTTGCCATCTCGACATTAGGTTGCACCGAAGTGGTGAAATGTATATAAAATTGAGCATGATCAGGCTCAAAACAAATTAATAATAATAATAATAGTAACGATAAAAGTAATAGTATCAATAACAATAATAATAATAAAATATTGATACTAATAACAATAAGAATAACAATGATAACAACAATGATCATAACAGTAATAATAACAGTAATCGCAAAAAGAATGATAATAATAATAATAATGATAGCAATAATATTAAAATATCAACAACACTAGTAAAAATAATAATCCAAGACAAGGTATAGTTTGTGCCCAACACTTTGTGGAAGTAATTTAATATTAACAATAATAATAAAATAATGAAAACAACCATAAGAACATCAATAGTAGTAACAATAATAATAATACTAGTAATGATAGTGAAAATAATAGCAATAATACTAATGGTAGTAAAAATAGCGTTATACAACAAAATAAGAATTTGTCTTACTAAAATAATCCAGTAGAAATATACAGTCGATCAAAAATGAAAAGCGAAGTTAAAATACAACATTTTTCGAAATAATAAAATCTTGTTGAGAAACATTTTTATAGAAGATCGTCAATAAATATAACGATTAATAATCGACACATAGAAAGTATTTGGAAAAATAATTATAAGGAGAAAAATAAGTAGGAGGAAAAATGAAGCTACACCCAATAAGGAGTTAAAGGGGAGGATGACTAGAAGGGACAAGAGAAAATTAAGGGATTGAATGCGAAGGAAGAAGGACGAAGGCAAAATCGGAATTGAAGAGAATATAGCAGGGAGGAAACAACCAACATGACACTCAATATGAATCAACAAATGGTAATGAATGCAAAGTAGGGAAAATAATGAACGACATACGAGTTGAATTAAGAAGGAATCAACGAGGCAAACAGAAAATAAGAGATTGTTTGCACCGAAAAGAATATGGGTACGGAAAGAATAAATCGTACCTAATAAGAAATTAACAAATCAGGACGATGGTAAGAGATGGAAGGAAGCAATGAATCAAAGAATTGAATATGAAGGGATCAAATGAATGGGATAAGACTTGTATCCAGATCGTGTTGACTATTAAATTATTCATGTGGTTACATGGCATGTTTAATGTTGAGTTAATCCTGACTGAGTCAAGCCTGTCTAATGTATTAGTCAAACTAACACATTAGCTAAACCTGAGCTCTGATACCACTAAAAACCTTGTCACGCCCCGCTTCCCAAAATATAGAATACTTGCACGTGACGAAGCCCAGCGAATGATTTTTACATCATCCATAAGCTGTAGGATCGACCCAGCATCATAACAAGAATATACAAGAGAAATATATATAACCAAGTATGCATGAATAATTTATAAAGCAACAGAAAACAGTTTAAACAAGTAATAATATTCAAATAGTTCCCATATCTGGATCAAGTGTAAACTCAGAAGCAAGTCTTATACAGCAGGAGAAATAAATACCTTAAGAAAAGCAACTATTCAAACAAGTCCTTGCTCCAAGCGAATACTGAAATATATGCTCGCCAATTCCAGCAGGTAGCTTGTCTCCAAAGTCTGTTTAATAAATATAAACAGGAAAACAAAGGGGAAACAAGAGAAAATGCCCTTAGTGCAAGCTAGGGCCACAAATAGTGAAAACAAGTACAAGTAAGGGGAACAAGAATTGGAATTCAAAATGTAATAGAGTCATAAGAAGTAGTGGACAAATTCAAGGACTAGCTAGCAAGAGGGAACATCTTAATAACTAGGTTGGATAACAACTATTAGTGGTGAAACACATGTCAGGAGTACCTATAGGGGTAACTAACATCAAGTGACAAGTCTCAAGTCTAGTGTCATGTGTTACTCAAATGTCAGGTCTCAAATATCAAGTTGTCAAGTTCAAGTATCAAGTTGTCCAGTTCAAGTTATCAAGTTCAAGTCTAGTTCAAGTATCAAGTTCAAGTCTTGCGGTAATTACTATCTAGGTAGCACGACATGCATCCATACTTTTACTACATGGTTGCTACAGTCAAATCAGTTTCGTTTAGATCTAGTAATGGATTTTATAGGGCGGCGTACTCAGGTATCAAGTATCAAGCAAGCCATGGTTCATGAATCGGAAATTAAATAACAAGTTTACGAAGCAAGTTCGCGAATCCACAAGCAAGTTCAAGAACCGCACAATGGGTTCATGAATCAACAAGTTCATGAGCCGAGTAACCGACTCCATGAATCGAACAAGATACAACAAGTTCATGAACCAAGTATTGGGAAACACGGGCCCCCTTCCGAGTACACTTATCTATATTGTCCATTCTATAGTCTTTCCCATAACCCCGGCTTGTTACTTTTATTAACTTTATCAAGCAAGCATACATATGTAGATGTTGTGATTTAATTCTAGGAAAATTTGGGGATGTCCTATATGGTGTCCAGCAGCTACATATAAAATTTTGTATAAAACGCTCGCTGTTTACACAGCTAAATTAATTTGCAAAGTAAATATATACAGCAGTTTTGCAAAACTGCGTCTACTGACACAGCTTCAGTATAACTGCCATAACTCCTAGACCGTAACTCCAAATTCGAACATTTTGGAGTCTATCGATATCTACACATCCGGATCTAAAATTTCTATTCAGGGCTCGGGCCCAGATTCAAATGATAAAAGGATCGAAACTGCAAAAGAATATTCAGACAGCAACACGTAGAATTAACTTGCTAGTGTAGATTTCACGGAAAAATGTCGTTTGGCGTCTAAGTTATTATGTGGTATCAATACATGATAATGGAGGTCAAAACAGCAAATAATAAATGTTTTTCAAGTTATAGGGTCGCAAGTTCGTCCAAAAATTAAATGTGACATGTATCTACAAATTTAGGGCTCCTAAATTCATATGTCTATATTTTCATGTGTCCGGGGGTAAAAGAGTCCAATAATTATAAATTAAATACAAGGAAATTTTGTGACTCTTAGATTTGTCAATTTGGAGGTTCAATATTGATCCACAACGATATTTCAAAGAGGAGTCACAATCTAACTATTTGTAGTATTTCAAGGGTGCTTGTACTAGAACAATAAAATGTACAAGGATACTTGCCTTAGATGACGATGATAAACTCCACTTGTTGTAGCCATTTGGGTAGAAAAATTCTGGAAGAAGTCCTCAAAAAGCGCGTGCGAAAAACTACTAAAGATCGAGTTTTCCACCCACACAGGATCAGCCAAAACAGCGGATAGCCGATCGGGATTCGCTGCGCCAAAACAGCGAACAGCAAACCCACCCAATCAGTACTCTCCCGCACAATCCCGGATCGATGCCCAGAACAGCGAACGCCCAAGTGAGATTCGGTGCGGCAAAACAGGGAACACCGAAACGCAGCCAATCGGATTCTTCCAAAGCAGCGGATCTGATCCCAAACATGGAACACCGACTCCGGATTTGCTGTGCGCGAACACGGGACAGCGATCACGGCGCGAATCTTGGCGCGATCCTACGGCTGAGATCGAATCCCGCCAATCCTCCGCCTTCTTCTTCTTCGTTCTCTTCCGGTTCGTTCGACGACGACTGAAGGCGGCGATAGCTTGGTAGGGGTTCGAATGGGGAGCAGTCTACGACGGTGACGACGGTAGGCGGCGGCGGCGGCGACGACGTCGAGAGGGACACTCATCGCGCGGCAGCTCTGCTCTGGGTTCGAAACAGGGGAGGAGCGAAGGGAGTGGGTTTGGGGCGTTGGTGGCGCGAACGGAGGTTGATGAGGGTGATGCGGCGACGGGATCAGTTGCGGCTGTGATGGGGATGGTGAGGCGATGAAGATGTAGTAATGGTGATGGTAATGGAGCGGTTGTCGAGAATTGGGTTCGAAGGTGGATGGGTTCGAAGCTGGGTTCGTTGCTGATGATGGTGGATGCAGGCGGTGGTGGTGATGTGGGGTTGACGAGGAGCGGGAGTCGAGTAGGTGGTGGTCGGAGGTGGCGAGGCGATCGAAAATGGATCGAAGGTGGGTTGGTTGGCGAGAAAGATGGAGACGAAGGAGGAAGGAATTAGCGGCGAGTAGTTTTTAGGTTAAAACAGTGATTAGGGTTGGATTAGGGTTAGGGTAGGGTTTAAATAGTAGGGTTTGCGGGTTTGCGGGTTCGTGGGTTTTGGGGATCCGTTTCAAAAAGAGCCTAATAGGAGAAAGGGTCAAAATGCACTAAAATGGAGATTAAAGATATAAATGAGAAGGAATGGTAAATTCTTCATGAATAACGACACAAATAGTACACAAATGAATTCGATAAAAGGACCAAGAATTTGAGTTGAGACGAAAATAATGATTTTATTCAATCTGAACAAATTACAGGATCTCAAATGGACGAGAGAGTACAATTGAGCAAAATACAGTATAAAATATAAATACAGGGAAACAGGAGTTATAGTACCGGACCTCACTCAAACATCTAACGAATCCTTTGGGGTTTTCGCAGTCGCAGGTTAGCTCGAAGCATCCCCTGTGGCCCCCTAGCCAAACCGTAGTCTAAGGCTTTTCGCCCTTAGATGTAAGAAAAGACGGAGTTCCGGGGGTCCATCCCCTAGCTCCGACAAGAATCGCTCCCACTTTTCAAGGCACTTCAGAAATTAACAAATGAGATACGGATCCTGTGCTCCCAACTCGTGAGAAGGCACAGACCGTATCCCTTTGACAAGAAGGGTACAACCAATAACACCGCCTAGTGTCGGCCTATAGGACAGGTCGGATCATAAGGTATCACCCTTAACACCAACTCTTTCCCTTCGGCAAAAAAAATGATAATAAGTAAAGGTTAAGTAGTAATAGCCATAAGTTACTATCCTAACGATGTCACTAAACCCAAACAATCTCACTAGGTTTTCAATAAGAACTTTCTTAAGATTATCCCGATCCAACTCGTGGCCTATCGATCCAAGATACCGGTGACGGGATCTCCCTCACTCATCACTACCCCTAACTCGGATCTCTTCAACATACTCGGCCCGCGATCAACCCATATCAGTTAAGATCCATCGGTGCTCGAGGTGTGATTTATCCATAGTTTCCAAGGTGGTAAGATGCGAGTCTTGATGGTCGATGACCCCTAGGGTAACTATAAGACCCTAGACGAGCTTTTACCGAGGCAACAATCCTAATGACTTTCCCAACCATTATTACCCATATATTGAAGATGAAGCATGTTCACATCATATGGCCCAATTTCAATTAGAACCGCATGCAACTAGAATTCATGGGTTCTTTTTCTCAAATTTGAACTAGGACAACATGCGACTAGGTTCGTGGGTTCTTTCTCAAGATTGAGCTAGAACCACCTAGAACCTAAATGCTTGGGTTCCTTGCCAATTGGAGCGAGAACTATCATGGAGCTAATTTCATGGGTTTCTTCTTAATATCGAACTAGAACAAATATGATACATGGATTCATTTCAATAATTCAATTGGATTAGCATACACGCTAAACTCATGGGTTCCTTTTAGAATTTAATAAAAACCACTACAACAGATAACTTAAACATGCATGGATTCTTTTGAATCTAAAACAACCATACAAACTCAAGCATGGATTCTTTTAAATCTAGAACAACTACACATCTCAAGCATGGGTTCTTTACTAGAACAACTATAATAACTCAAGCATGGGTTCTTTAATAGAACTACTACAATATCTCAAGCATGGGTTCTTTACTAGCAACTCAAGCATGGGTTACTTACTACAATCAACTCAAGCATGGTATACAACTTAAGCATGGGTTTCTTTACTACATCAACCTACAACAACTCAAGCATGGTATACAACTTAAGAATGGGTTTCTTTAATACATCTCGAGCATGATGGGTTTCTTTACTACAACTACTCAAGCTTGAATTCTTTACTACAACAACCTACAACAACTTAAGTATGGTTTCTTTAGCACATACAACTTAAGCATGGGTTACTTACTACAACAACTCAAGCATGGGTTTCTTTACTACAACAACTCAAGCATGGTTTCTTACTACAACAACTCACAACAACTTAAGCATGGTTCTTTACTACGATAATTAGCAACTCAAACATGGGTTTCTTTACTAGCAACTCAAGCATGGTTCTTTACTACAACTACTACAACAACTTAAGCATGGGTTCTTTATGAATCTAGAATAACTACACATCTCAAGCATGATGGGTTTCTTTACTACATCTCAAGCATGACGGGTTTCTTTACTACAACAACTTAAGCATGGTTTCTTTACTACATCTCAAGCATGATGTGTTTCTTTACTGCAACAACTTTAACATGGTTTCTTTACTACAATAACCTACAACAATTTAAGCATGGTATACAACTTAAACATGGTTTCTTTACTACATCTCGAGCATGATGGGTTTCTTTACAACAACAACTCAAGCATGAATTCTTTACTACAACAACCTACAACAACTTAAGCATGGTTTCTTTAGTACATACAACTTAAGCATGGTTTCTTTACTACATCTCAAGCATAATGGGTTTCTTTACTACAACAACTCAAGCATGAATTCTTTACTACAACAACCTATAACAACTTAAGCTTGGTTTCTTTAGCACATACAACTTTAGCATGGGTTTCTTACTACAACAAGTCAAGCATGAGTTTCTTTACTAGAACAACTCAAGCATGGTTTCTTACTACAACAACTCACAACAACTTAAGCATGGTTCTTTACTACGATAATTAGTAACTCAAACATGGGTTTCTTTACTAGCAACTCAAGCATGGTTCTTTACTATAACTACTACAACTTAAGCATGGGTTCTTTATGAATCTAGAATAACTACACATCTCAAACATGATGGTTTCTTTACTACACAACTTAAGCATGAATTCTTTACTACAACAACTTAAGCATGGTTTCTTTACTACATCTCAAACATGATGGGTTTCTTTACTACAATAATTAGCAACTCAAGCATGATGAGTTTCTTTACTACAACAACTTAAGCATGGTTTCTTTACTACATCATCTTAAGCATGGTAGTAAACTCATAAAGTTACTAAGGACTTATCTAGATTATTACATAAACTAGCTCTTTTATGAATTACAAGTCCTACTTATTACAAAAAATCTAATTTTATTGAATTTACAAGTTCGTACATATTACAAAACCTACTTTTATTTAATCTACAAATTTCTACATACTACAAACCCACTTTTCTTCAACCTACAAGTTCGTACATACAACAAGATCAACTTTTTATGAACTAGGGTTAGTAAAAATTGATCTTAATCAAAGTAGAGAGCAACATACAACAAACGACTTATCTTTAAGTAGTTAGGTGAGTCTACAACCCCAAAATGGGTATGTAAGTATTTTCACTTCCTTAATCTTTATATGCTCGTAGTTTAGGTTCAAGTTATAGTTTTGTATTAACAAAACAACCATAATAACCACAATAACCATACAAAGTCTTAAAGATTCAACCTTTATGTGTTTCATTTAAGTTCCACCATCCATCTTTTTCATGGAATCATTTTGATCCCTACAACCACTATATGCTTAAGATTTAGTCCAAATTATTTTTTTAGAACATACAACAACAAAAGAGGACGAGAATCAACACAAATAAAATAGAGAAATCCCACCTTGATTTTCAATCATTCTTATGCACAAATCTTAGTCCAAGTAGTTCAAAATAATCATAATGACAACAATAACCATAGCAAGGTTCAAGATTCTATCTTTATGTGATTTTGTTGAGTTCTACCATTCCATCTTTCTCATGGGATCATTTTGATCACTACAATCATGTTTATGCTTAGGATTTAGTCCAAGTGGTTATTGAACATATACATACAACAAAATACACAACCACACATCATAAAGATGAGTTCTTTTTAACCTACAACAACAACCATCATAAGATGGGTTCTTTACTCACATAGAACAATAGTTAACCATAAAGATGGGTTCTTTCTACTCAAACAACAAATCATAAATAAAAGGAAATAAAAACACAACAAAGAGAAGTAGAGAACCCCCACCTTGATTTTTCTTTATAGGAAGAACTAGCTAGCAACCTTCTCCTTCCTCCTTAGCTTCTACTACATCCTTCATGGAAAACCCCCAAATGAAGAACACTTAGGGAAAACCCCCAAATGAAGAACACTTAGGGTTTCTCTCTTGCTTTTCCTCTCTATTTTTTTTTTCTTGTAAATGAGACGAAGAGTGAAGGGGAGGGGTATTTATAGGATGAATGAGAAGGGGGAGAGTGCAAATGTGCTAGGGATTTAACCAAAAACCCCCTTGGGGATAGGTTTGGCCGGCCAGGGGCATGATGGGGTGGAGGGGTGAGGTGGAGGAGAATCTTCTAGTAGAATACACCTATTAACTCTTATGTATCTGTAATTAATCTTAAACCCTAGGTTTAAGCTTCCAAACAAATCCTAGCCATTCAATTTTGATTAATTAATTATGACAAAAATAAGATATTTTTGTCCAAAACACATACTACACGATTTGTACAAACGTACGAAATCGGTACAATACACATACATATGTATATATATATATATATATACCGATAATTTCCATTTGCTAAACTGCACAATCCGCATAAAAATAAATTAATTCCGAAAAAAAAAAAAAAATATTATCAGCTCGGAAGATTATAGTACCAATTTTATACAATAAAGATGTACACAGATTGGTATATATGTACAGATAATGTTTATTAACAAACCAGATGATATCCACCAAAAATATTTCAATTTTGAAAATAAAAATAACATAATAATAAAATGATAATTTTTAATATCTGCCCGGAATTTTCCAGACATTAATGTATTTTACAGGATTTTGTACAAGTGCACAAAACTGATACAATACCTGTATATACTTATTAGTATATATATCCAGATAACTTTTTTATTTAGAAAAACCAAGTAATTTCTATAAAAATATTTTAATTAAAAAATTTTTATTATAAATATAATATCCGACCGGGATATTACACAAACTTACTGGGCACAAACGGCAAGTTCAAATGTCTAACTCCATCAAAGAGTTGCCTTTATAAGTTTGCTGGGCGCAAACAGCAAGCTCTACATCAACTCCGTCTCAAAGTTGCCTCTCCAAACTTACTTGGCACAAACAACAAGTTCAAACGGCCAACTCCGTCTAGGAGTTGCCTCTCTAAACTTGATAGGCACAAATAATAAGCTCAACGTCTAATCAAATTCAAACATCTAACTCCATCAAAGAGTTGCCTTTATAAGTTTGCTGGGTGCAAACAGCAAGCTCTACATCAACTCCGTCTCAAAGTTGCCTCCCCAAACTTACTTGGCACAAACAAAAAGTTCAAACGGCCAACTCCGTCTAGGAGTTGCCTCTCTAAATATGCTAGGCACAAATAATAAGCTCAACGTCTAACTCCATCTCAGAGTTGCCTCTCTAAACTTGCTGGGATCAAACAGCAAGCTCTAAGTCCAACTTCATCTATGTGTTGTCTCTACAAATTGGGCGCAAACAGTAGGCTCAACGTTCAACTCCGTCCTACAACTGTCTCTCCAAACTTGCTGGAATCAAACAGAAAGTTCAAATGTTTAACTTCATCTCGGAGATGTCTTTATAAACTTGTTGGGGGCAAACAACAAGCTTTACATCAACTTCGTCTCAAAGTTGCCTCTCCAAACTTGCTGGGCACAAACAGCAAGTTCAAACAACCAACTCCATCTCAGAGTTGCCTCTCTAAACTTGTTGGATGCAAACAACAAGATCAACTGCCAACTCCATCTTAGAGTTGCCTCTCTAAATTTGATGGGATCAAATAGCAAACTCTACGTCTAACTTTGTCTAAGAGTTGCCTGTATAAACTTGCTGAGCACAAACATTAAGCTCAACTTTAACTCCATCCTAGAGTTGTCTTTCCAAACTTACTAGGATCAAATGGAAAGTTCAAACGTTCAACTCCATCCCAGAGATGTCTCTACAAACTTGCCTGTCGCATATGACAAGTTCAAATGTCTAACTCCATCCCCGAGTTGTCTCTACAAACTTGATGGGCATAAACAAAAAGTCCAAACGTTCAACTTCGTTACAGAGTTGTCTCAACAAACTTGATGAGTTCACACAGCAAGTCCGCAGCCTGACTGCCTTCCGGAGTCTATCTTTACAATTGCTCTTCTATGTCAGCCACATGCAACAGATCCAATGGTCAAAGCACTCAGCTCCCAGACCAACAGAACACTCGTCCAATAACGTAATGTTCGATCATCAAAATAAGCGAACAACACAATGCTTGGTCGACGAAAGAGTGGTTCGACAAAACGAACAATGAAATGCTAGATTGACAACACGAGCGAACAACACAACACATGGTCAACGAAAGAGCGGTTCAACGAAGTGATTGACTAGACATTTGATTGACAAAACAAGTTGATATAATCACCAAAAAAGAGTTTTTTGATCCATAAACCAAGGATTATGAAATAAAACTTTACACACACACACACACACACACACACACACACACACTCACACATATATATATATAGATATGTGCAACTTCTCATTCTTGGTGCTTGCATAAAATTATATATATATATATATATGTATATATATATATATATATATATGAAATTTTATGCAAGCACCAAGAATGAGAAGTTGCACAAACCAAAGCTCCTCACAACCCGAACTTCACCAAGGGATTCGAAGACATCAACCCAAACATCTGTAGCTCTGACCAAAGCTTTCAATCCAATAGAAACTTCTACCTTGAATGAGATTAGCTCCACACAAATGGCAGTTCAAACCTGAAGGTGATCCAACACAAGCCTCCAATAAGTCGGCACCCGAATTTGATGAAGCTCCAAAGGCAGCAACTCGAAGCTGGCTACAAACCCAAACTCGAACTCCACTTCAAGCACCATCCATAAAAGCATCAAAAGAGATCAACAAACTCAATTAAACCCAACTTCGAACTCAACATTCGAGCTGCGAAGACAACCAATGCTTCAAAATTCACTCGAGAAATCATCATCATCAACTCATCCTCAGTTCATCACAACTCGATAGCAACTCCAAATCAGCTAGCCTACCTCCAACCTCGGCTCTTCGAAGGCAGCACCCAATATTCCAACTCCAAAGCTTCGGAGATTATTCAAAACCCAAACTCTGACACCAACCCGAACTTGACAGAGATTTTAGCTTTGCCAAACTACCTAGTCACCTAGCAATGAGGTCCTTAAACCTAGCTCGCTGAGCTTCATCCCCCAAACTGCCTGGTCGTCGAGCTCCGAGGTTGCCAAAACAGAGCTCGCCGAGCTTGAAACTCACCCAAAGTGAGCTCGCCGAGATCATAGCTCGCCCAAGACTAGCTCACCGAGCTCCGCCAAAATAGAGCTTGCCAAGTTCGAAGCTTTCCCGAAGGAAGCACACCAAGGTCTTAGCCAGCCGCTTGATCATTCAGATCAGCAAGCTATCGCAAGATCAGCGGCCCAGATCAGGCTACGTCCCCCTCATCAGTGCAGCATCATCATAGTCGTTCAATTCACTCAGCGAGCGAACCTGGATCTGATCTACGTAGTAGATCGCTTCAAAATGTAAGACGTGCTGATAAATCAATAAAAAAAATCCCTAAAAAATTGTTTAAAATTCAAAATTTTAATTAAAAATTCCAAATATATTTATTAAAACCAGAAAATTAATTAAAATTTCTGAAAAAATTGAAAATTGAAATAATTATCTAATAAATCGTAAAATTAATTATTAAATTGGGGGAAAATTATTAAAAATCTAAACAAATTATGGAAAATTCCAGAAAAAAATTAGAAAAGTCCATGAAAATATTTGCCACCTCCAGAAGCTTCTGATCAGTTCCAGGTATCTCGTATTGTCCCTGAAAGCTAAGATTGTTCTCTGGAGCTCCCAAACATGGCGAACTACTCCCCGAAAGCCAAGAAAATTATCTTCCAGGAGTGGGGGCTTATGATAATGGTAAAAATTGCAGCAAATCAGAGCCATACAATTTCAGCACATATTCTAATGCTTCTACAGGTAGATTAACCATAACGAGACTCTTTAACAGGTCTGGACCATCTTCGGGCTCATCTACAAGACATCTAGGCCCACTAGGAGAGACACCAAGCTCATGAGGGATGTAAGTCAAATCTCTTTTCCCCAAACAAGAAAGTTTATCTCTTAAGGAGGAGAATCAATAGGGGATAAAGAATTCATTTCAATCTAATCGATTCCTATCATTCATCTAATTATTTCTGAGGCCTATAAATACCCTCCCCCTCCTCAGCCAGAAGGCAATTTGGAATTTCTCTCTCAAACTCTATTTCTCTCTCTTGTTCTGAATTGAGCATCGGAGGGTCAGTTACTGCGGCCACCCCTAGTGTTTCAGGATTTTTGCAGGTTTGTCAGCTACGTCAATAACCGTCGAATTCAGATCAAGGTTTTCAATGAACGATCCAGATCTAATCTTAGGAGCTTTAACCACTTTTTACATTGACGATCAAATGTTAGTGTTGCTCCTAATTTTGGTGTGGGAGCAACTAGATGAATTTGTGGATTCTTAGGGAAACGAATAAGACGAACCTGTCAATTTCCACCGGCGTTTGACTGGTTTTTTGCTGTTGTCGTTGACCTGCACATAGTTCGAAACACCGGGGTTGATCATGGAGACGAACCTTCCGACACTCTTGTCAGTAATCAGAAAGATTATGAAAGAGCTTTATGTGGAAAAAGATTGATTACCTTGTAAGGGTAGGGGAGAGGGGTATTTATAGTCGCCTTAGGAACTAGTTTCGAGATATGGATAAATCTCTACTTCCCGGTGATAGGATAGAGTCAGTTATGCCATCCATGTGAAGGGATCGAGTCTGGATTCCTCTCTTGATGAAGAGATAGAGTTTTCAAACTCTCTCTTGTGTATGGGCAGATAGAATCAATTACCCCCTGAAATAAGGGCATTTAAACTAGGTTTGATGAATCTGGACTCCTTTGTGATTGGGCTGTTGTAATAGTCCATGTTACCGGCTGGATTGGGTCGCTAGGCTGGAAAACGGCCCAGTTTATCTTGTCGGACCTGTATCGGCTGAAATTATCGTTTTAACCCTGGGAGCTTTAAGATTCGTGCCTGATTTGAATGGTGCCGATTTATTTCTATTTTTACCCATATCACAAGCCCCCCACTCTTGAAGACTGAGTTTTACAGCCTTTGAGGAGTAGTTTGTCCGTTTTCAATAGCTTATAGAATTTATCGAAGTTCTCGGAGGAGTTTGGATCTTGCTCGAGGTGTAACAGTTTTATTCTAAGCTTGTAAAATACCCAAAATTAGCTTTAGAATTTTTTGGATTTTAAGTGATTTTTCCAGAATTTTTTGAATTTTTGGGAATTTTCTAGATTTTTCCCAATTTTTAATAATTTTTGGAGTTTTAAAATAAATTTTCTAATGTAATAATTACTTTTCAGAAAAAATAATATTCTGAATTTTTAATCATTTTCAGAATTTTTTTAAACATAAAAAATTAATTAATTAATCTGAATTAAATATTATTTTCTAGAATTTTAAAATAATTTCTCTAAAATAATAATAATTTTTAGAATTTGAAAAAAATATTCTGAATTTTTAATTATTTTCAAAATTTTAAAATATTTTCCAGAATTTAATATTATTTTTCAGATTTTTTAATTACTTTTCTGGCAATTATCCATAAGAAAACAAATTTTAAATAACAAATAATACCTGAGTTAATCTGGATCATTGATTGGGAGAAGCATGCTTTTTGAAGAGATCCATCGGTCACAAATAGCCAAAGCAAGCACTATACCCGGTTTTGGGTATACCCAGTTTGGAACCGGGTAGCGTGGTGGGCCCCCCACTTTTCGTTATATATTATTCTATTTTTTAAAATTATCTGGCCCCTCCATCCCGTTTGGCATGAAATTTGAGGTGATCGTACGGCAAAAAACTCTCGAAGCTGTCGCTCTACTCAGTTCGTCGCCTCCCTAGTTTCGCACGGGTAGGAGGATTGGGGCCCACCGCCACGTGGCGATCTTCGGGTGGATAGTCAACGGTAGTGGAGCCCACTGTCACGTGGACGAGTTCAGAGGCAGGGGTTGGCGGGGTCCACTGCCACGCGGTAGTTCCTGAGAGGCAGCAGCGGAAGTGGGTCCCGCCGTCACGTAGGAGAGCTGGCGTGATGGGGCTCCTGTAGGGCCCGCACAGTAGTTGCAGGCCCACGTTACGCTGGGCAGCTGGCTGCAGTGTGTGGGTCCCTCACGTTGTCTCTTCTCCAGTGCTCGAAACGTGCTTAGCGCATGAAATTTTTTATGCACTTAGCGCATAAAATTCTTTCTCCCGTCTATGCCACGTATTTATATGCGGTAACGCGTATTTTTACGCATTTTTTGCCTATGTTACAAGTTTTGAACACGTTTTTGCTGTTGTTTTATCCCCCATAAATTCAGAGGTTCCTCATTCTTTGCTTTTCACCCCACTATTCATTGCTCCCACCTCCAAAAGGCTATTTTCTTCTTCAAGAGCTTAGATTGCACTATATCTTCTCACCTCCCTTTGTCTCGAAGGTCAGGTAATATTTACAGTTTATAATTCATTCTCGAGCCATGACTAGGGTATCGTCGGGTAGCTCTTCCTCTTCTGTTAGTGACGGAGTAGAAGTGATCTCTGACTCTCCTCCTTGTAAGAGGAAAGAGGCGGTCGGTCCCTCTGTTATCGTAGAAGTTATCGATCAGACGAGGGACGACAGGGGGTGTTCCCTTTCGCGATTTCATCCTCCTCTTGTTTCATTATTAGTTCGTCAGTACCCATAGGATGTATCAAGCTTGATTCACTATGGGGCGATAGGTGAGGAACCTGACAATTACCCGATCTTTGAGGATGACCATGTGAGGACCATTCTGGTGAGGGATGACATCCTGGCCATCCGGGGTTGCTTTAGGATTCCTTGTGAGTTTGAGTTGTTCCTCCCTGGTCCTGGGTTTAGGGCGTTCTCCCGGATGTTGAGCGAATATTGTGTATTTTCTATTGTTGCTTTTCTCGGTGGGCTACGCTTGTCGATGCACCCATTTATGACAATGGTGCTCAACTGGTATGGACTAAGCCCTATCTAGTTCGCGCCTAACTCTTGGAGGCATCTCACAGGATTTATCCTGAGTTTTCATGAGGCAGGTGTCAAGCCGAATCTTTGGTTGTGGCGGAGGCATTTTAGGCTTCATAGGCAACGGGCATGTGACAACTGGTACTACTTTTCCCCTTGTCCCAAAAGGGGGTGATCACTGTCCTGAATTCCATTAAGAACTAGAAATGCAAGTATTTCATTGTCCGGAGCCCCAAACCGTAGGGATTTCCAACTAGGTGGGGAGGCTCAGTGTCGAAGAAGTTGACCATCGAACCGGAGTTGACGGAGGAGGAGAAGAAGGTGAGTGATCTTCTTTTTTTGTCTAGCGAGATGAAGTGGCGGGATGTCTCGGAGGAGGTCCTTTGCTCGAGAGGGGTAAGCCCGATGGACCGTAGTACGGCTTTTCATTGTCTGCATTTTAATACTTTCATTTTTGTTTCAGCATTTTCTTGCTTTTCATGCTTCTATATTTTCCTGTCTTCACTCCCATTTATTTTCTTGTGTGCAGGTAGCATGGACTTCAGAGGTCTTCTTGCGAACCAAGTCTCTTTACAATCCAAGGGTTCAGATGATCTGAAAAGAAAGGGGGGAGCTAGTCATCCCGGTATTCTGAAGTCTGCTAGGGGCTCTTCTACCTCCAAACCGACCGGGATGGAGTTGGCGTCTACAGATGTGTCTGCAAGCCCCACTGAGGGGGGTTCTTGTTTAGATGTCCTCTTGGTGCTCCAACATGCCCCGCTCACTACCATAGTTGATGTTATCTCTACTTCTGAGGAGAAGAAGGTGTATGCTCCGGATTGGGGGTTGAAACGGTGTGATGCTATCCTGGGGGACTCTATGAAGTGCCTTAACGAAATTCAGAATCTCCCAACTCCTTGGGACCAGAAGGCTCTAGCAAAAGAGATGATTGACAGCTTTCTCATGGAGATTTCTCGATGTGTCGTTTTGGTGAGTTATCTATCCTTCAGTTTTTCAGATTCGGGCTTAGATTTCTCCCTTGGTCCTCAACTTTCCTAAGCCACTGTTTCTTTTCTTTTTGCAGGCTGCTTGTCAGACCGGAAACTTGATCAAGCTGATACAGGCCGAAGAGAAGGAGTGGAAGAATGAGGCTGTTAGGACCGACAGACTTAGGAAGAAAGCCGTTCTAGAGTTGGAGGCAGCGATGAATGAGAAATTAGCCCTCCTTGTTGACTTCGAGGAGGAGAGGGAGAAGTGGAAGGAGCAGGCAGCGAAGGATTTGGGAGAGGCGGTAGCGGCCGTAGAGTCAAAGGCACTAGTTCTCCTCAATGAGGTGATGGATCAGTCATACGATAAGGACATTACCGATGTGGTGGAACGCATCCCTGGCTTTGATGGGAAGGGGTACCATCCAGAGCTTCTTCCGTGTATGAAGCCATTAGTTGCAGAGACCGACGAGGAAGAGGGGGATGGCACAGGTGAGGGTGGCACCCCTTTGGCTTCGTCTGATGATGAGGGGGGGCAGATCTTGTAGCTTTTATGGCTCCTTTCTTTTCTATTTTGATGTCTTTTCCTTCGCATTTAGTATGACACATTTTGTAGTAGCCTAATAGCAGACTAGCCATCGCTTGTTTTACTTTTGCATCTGGAAGAAGAAAAAACTAAAAAGCTTTTGTGTTGAAGCGTTATATTTGTTTGTTTCTCTTTTGTTGAACGTTGAGTTTTGTATGTCTCCCTTTGTACCGTTTATTTGTGGCTTGACCCGATGTGGGGAGAATTCGAATGGTCGCCCCAAGCTCGTGTGCTGAAGAGTAGTTTTTCGAGGCTGTAGAGCTCCGCTTTGAGCATACTACCTAGTCATTTGAAAGAGTTTCAATAGTTGTAGGATCAGTTCCGAATGGTGAGCTGCTTCGCACTTGCTCGTTTGCATGTGGTTAAAGCAGCATCGAACCAAGTGTTGGACTCTGATTTGAGAGATTTTCAACAATTGTAGGAGCAGTTCTGAATGGTGAGCTGCTTCGCACTTGCTCGTTCGCACGTTGTTAAAGCGGCATCAAACCAAGTGTTCGACTCCGAACTTGTCATTTGAGAGAGTTTCAACAGTTGTAGAAGTAGTTCCGAATGGTGAGCTGCTTTGCACTTGCTCGTTCAAAAGTGGCTAAAGCGGCGTCGAACCTGTAGCATCCTGAATTTTTCAAATAATTAAATATAAAATTTTTATTTGTTTTCACGTGTTTCGCATGTGCAAAATTGATGTATGTTTTTGGCTTTAAAAATTATTTTAATATCATAAAAAAATATTTTCTTCTCTTTTAAAAAGCATATTGTTATTTATTATTAATCTTTAGGCCTAATAGTCTAATTCTAGCGCACTTAAATTAATTAATTAATTAATTAAAAGAGTCCATGGATTTTAGCCCACCTAATTAGCCTACTAGTTAATTTTATTAATAATTAATACAACTTGTAGTGTAGACTTGATCATGTAACAAATAAAGGAACAATTAATAATTGTACAACTTAAACTAGTGTGCATGTGATGGCACGTGCATTGCACATGCATGTGCAATGGGACTACAAGACTTGGTCGACCTTGGACTTGGAGTAGGAGAGATGGAGAGAGTGGAGAAGTGGTTATGTGATGGTGGGTGGTTCTTCTAACTCCCAAATGGATGTAAACCCTCCATCCAAACTCATCTCAACCCTTCATTTAGGCTTGAGTTGTGTATAAATAGCCCCATTAGTATTTCATTTCTCTTTACACTTAGAATTTTCAAAGAGAAAGAAAGACATTTGTGTAAGAGAAAAGAAAGAGTTGTGTTAGAAAAAGATTGAGTGTTTGTGTGTGTGTGCGCTCTTGCATCTTGGAGGCCGGCCATCAAGGTGGAGAAGGAAACCAGTGTACACTAGCAAGGAGGAGAGGCTCGGGGTGCACTAGCTTGGAGGAGAAGGCTCGCAACTAGGGGAGTTGATCGCGCTTTCAAGGAGTTCTTTAGGTGTTTTTCATTTGTTTCATCAAAAGGTGGGTGATTTCTCTACTTCTAATATAGATGCCATGCTAGAATTTTTAATTTGTGAATATGTTAGAAACAAGTAGCAAAGTTGCCATATACTTGCTTGAAGAGACTAGTAAAAAAGAGAGGAAGCTCTAGTTTATCTACATGAAAAAGTTAGTAAAATGAATTGGAATGTGTTAATTAAGAGTTGTCATGATGCTTTATTACTATATTTTCATGCTATAGTACATATAAATTTGATAAATTATGCTTGTATGAAATTGTGCTTGTGAATGGATTGTAGAATGCAAATTAACACTCATGATTTGTGAAATAAATTGATTAGTATGGAAAAGTTACAATAATTGTTGAATTTTATTTGTATTGTATGATTAAGTTTACATTCACTTGATTGTCAAATATGTTATCTCTTGAATCATAAGAAATTAGTGAGTTTTATAAAAGATAAAATTAATTTGAGGGCTTTAACTATATTAAAAATGAAGAAAAATTGTACAAACATATTGTGAACAAATGGGGAACAAGTAGATAAAAAGATTCATCTAGAAAAGGAATTTTTCAATGTTGAAAAATGTATTAATGTTCCACTTTTCAAAAGAAATAAGAGAAATAGTCTTCTATGTGGTTAAAAACGAGAATTTTGGAAATCTAAGAAAATATAATGTACTGTTTTTCAAAGAAATACATTCTGAAAAAAGATTTAGAGTTTTATAAGTACAAATTGATTGAAAAAAATCGAGCTTATTAAAGGAAGAACTAGATACAGTACAGTCCATACAAAAAATATTTAACCAGACCTTATATCGGTTAGTCACTCAAGACCTACTGGTCTTCAGGTGCATTTTGGGTATGTTAATGTAGCTGAGCGGAGACACTGGTCTTGGGTTCGAGTCTTGCAAGGGGCTCTGTTTTACTGAAAATTCAATTTTTAATCAAATTCCGAAACCGGACCGTAAGTACAAACTAAGTTCCTTTCATATCGGTTAGTCACTCAGACCTACTAGTCTTTGGGTGCGCTTTGGGTCGGTTACAATTCATAGGCGAGGGCGTTGGTATGGTTCAAATTTGGCCCTGGCCTTTTTGTTTGTAGTTTTTTATTTTTATTTTATTTTTTGGATATTTTTAGTATTTTAAGTGTATAAAAATTGAGAAAAAATACTAGAATTCTTCTAAAATTACCTAGACTTCATAAAAATTATTTCTACCATATTTGACATAATATAATGAGAATTAGAAGTAATTTTGGGAAGAAGAACTTGATAAATTTTTCTTAGAAGATGGCTTTGATTAATGAAAGAAAAGAAATATTGTGAATGTAAAGAAATTTTTGTGTAGAGATTAAACGTGAGATTTTTGACATGAAAAAAAAAGAAGGAGCAAGTTAATAAATGAAATTTGTTGTTTAAATTATGCAAATGTGCATGGAAAGTGAAAATACAAAGATCATGATGAAATGTGAAAATTTGTGAGTATGAACACTCATCTTTGGTGAACATGAAAAGAGGTTGAAAACTAGAGTTTAGCGAAGTCCTTACATCGGCATGAATGAAATTTTGAAAGAGAAATGTATTAATAAAAGACCAAGATTGGGTCGTGGTTAATAATTGATATTTAAAGACCGGTGTAAAGGTAACATTAACTCTAGGATATTAATTTTATTCATGATTCAATTATCTAAGGATTAGACACATAGTGAAGATGTGATGAAAATAAGAGAAAAATACAAGTATGAGGGCCTCGGATCTACGGTGTGAGAGTGTTCACAGACTGGCTACATGATGCGACGCTTGTGGAGTGCTTGGTGAATACGTAGTGCCATTGTTCCATGACGGAGGCGAATTATCCATAGGCTGTCTACATGATGCTTCATGTCATGACGTGGGATTCCCCTTCAGGATGTCTGGACATGGGCTCGTAACTCATAGAACACCTAGGATACTTACCATAGTTACCGTAGTAGTTTAACTTATAACGAGGGATCCAACCCTACAAGATGAAGAACGGTTAAGGGCTTGCCCTCGGATTTATGTAGAATGAGATGCATAAGTTCGAACAAGTGTGCATTAATGTCATGAAATAATAAATAACTGCATTAAGACTAAGTGCACATTCATACACGATATCAATAAGATAGTCCCCCTTAGCTTTGTTTGTGAATAAGTATGTGCTTTCCAAGTAAGAAAAATTGATGTATTATATCCTAGTGTCAGTTGTATGCAACTGACGTGCCCACAGTTTCTATGCAGGATAAATTAAATGAAAGGACTAAAAAAGGAATGCTACTTAAAGAAATGTTCAGATTGTTATTGATTTCATGTATCATGTTGTAAATATAATTCTGCTGTATTGATGTAAAACATTGTTGTATAAAAAGTTTTAAATTCCTTATAAAATTGTACGAAGTGAAGTGTAAAGATCCTGTGTAACTTCGAATTCAAACTTATTTGGAATTTGGGGTGTTACAGAACCAAGTGTTGGACTCTGAACTTGTCGTTTGAGAGAGTTTCAATAGTTGTAAGAGCAGTTCCGAATGGTGAGATGTTTCTCACTTGCTCGTTCGCAAGTGGCTAAAGCAGCGTCGAACCAAGTGTTGGACTCCAAACTTGTTGTTTGAGTGTTCTCCAGTTGTTGGAGCGGCCCTTAGAGAGGCACTGGACTCCGAACTAGCTCGTTGTAATTGAGTCGAGACTTGAGTGGCCATGTTTGAGGATACACAAAGATCTTTGAGAAAGACAACGAGTTTTATTGAGAGAAAAACTAAGTGGCTGCTTCATTGATGCAAGCCTTTATTACATTTGCAAAAACAGACTAAATAAGAAAGGAACAACTTAGAAATCTTCTAGAGCTAGGTAGAAGTTTCTTGGAGAAGTGTTTTAACACCCTCTTGGTACTTCAATAAGTGCTCTGCATTCCATGTCCTTGGCATCCTCTTGCCCCCCGGGTCTTCAAGTTGATAAGAGCCAGGTCGGACAACTTTGGAGATCCTGTATGGTCCTTCCCAGTTAAGTGCTAGCTTGCCTTCTTGCTTGGAAAAGAAATCGATATATTTCTGAGCACTAAATCTCCTTCTTTGAGATTAGTAGGGCGGACTCTTTTTTTGTAGGATTGCTCAATCCTACGTCGATAAACTTCTTGCCGGATGGAGAATCTCTCCCGAATCTCATCAATGAGGTCAAGGTTGCCACGAAGCTCGTTCATGTTTTGCTCTTCATTGTAGGCAATCAAGCGGGGGGGAAGGTAGACCAACTTCTAGTGGGATGACGGCTTCGGAGCCGTAAGTGAGGTTGAAGGGAGATTCTTCCAGGGGGTTCTCTTAGTAGTATGATAGCTCTAGAGCACATTGGGGAGCAGTTCGACCCATAAACCCTTGGCAGACTTGCCCAGTCTCTTTTTCAAGCCGGAGAGAATTTGCCGATTGGCGTTCTCTATTTGACCGTTGGACTGCGGGTGAGAGATTGAAGAGAATCATTGCTGAATGCCCAGGTCTGCGCAAAAAGTGCGAAAGGCTGGCCCTGCGAACTGAGTCCCATTGTCTGTTATCAAGATTCGAGGCACACCGAATCTACAGACAACACTTTTTCAAAAGATACGCTGCACTCTATTCTCTGTGATCGTAGCTAGGGGTTCAGCTTCGATCCATTTAGAGAAATAGTCGATCGCCACAACAAGGAACTTTTTCTGGCCCGTCGATGGAGGGAAAGGCCCGAGCAGGTCCATTCCTTACATTGCAAAAGGGATTGGACTGGATAAAGAGGAGAGCTAGGCTTGAGGTAAGTGGCGGATTGTTGAGAATTTTTGGCAAGGGCCGCATTGGCCAACGTGTTGTTCGGCATTGCCAAGGAGAGTAGGCCAGAAGTATCCATAATTCAAGATTTTGTAGGCGAGGGACCTTGCTCCCAAGTAAGCGCCATACATTCCTTCATGGACTTCCTTCAAAGCATACTGGGCTTCCTCGGGAGAGAGACATCTCAAGTAGGGTCTGCCGTCTACTTGAGTGTAGGAGCGTTTGTACATGACTCCATCGATGAGTGTGTACCGCTCGGCTGTGGTTCGGATCTTTCGAGCCTCTTTAGGGTCTAAGGGGGGGATCCCATCTTTGAGAAACTTGAGCAGGGGCCTCATCCAATTCTCCCCGAGTTTTAAGGGCAGCATCTCCATTGGCTCGGGATCTTCTTCCTCGATGCTGGGCCACAAAAGAACTTCTATTACGACAGTTTGTTCGAGCCCTTGGAGGGAAGAGGAAGCTAGCTTCGAGAGGGCGTCTGCCTATGCATTCTTTTCTCGGGAGATTCGCTGGAGTTGTGCATCCTCAAAAGTGACCATCAGTTCTTTGACCTTGGCCAAGTACCTGGCCATACGGCCGTCTCGCACTTCGTATTCCCTTGATACCTGGTTCACCACCAGCTGCGAGTCGCTAAATATCTTGACAGGCTTGGCCCCGGCCTTGCGAGCCATACACAGATCGGCTATAAGGGCTTTGTATTCAGCCTTATTGTTGGATGCCCGAAAGTTGATACGGAGTGAGTATTGGAGGATGAAATCATCTGGATCAGCCAGGATGACTCTTGCTCCACTCCCATCGGCACATGAGGACCCATCAACATACACTATCCAGAACGGGGGTTTCTCTATCTCTTTGTCGGTGTCGGGAATTGTGCTCTCTACTATGAACTCTGCTAGGGCTTGGGCCTTGATGACGGTTCAAGGCTGATAGCTAATATCATGCTGGATCAGCTCGATGGACCACTTCATAAGATGCCTCGAGGTTTCGGGCTTGTAGAGAACTTGTTTAAGCGGCTAGTCGGTAAGAACGACCATCGAATGAGACTAGAAGTAGGGGCGGAGCTTTCGAGCCACCATGACCAATGCATAGGCTATCTTCTCTAGCTTCGGATAACGGAGTTCAGCATCCCTGAGGACCTTACTCACATAGTAGATAGGCTTCTACGTCTTGTTTTTTTCTCTTACTAGAACAACGCTTAGAGTCTGATCCGAAGTGGCGAGGTATGTGTAGAGGACTTCCCTGGGCTTTGGCTTTCTTAAGAGCAGGGGGTTGACCAAATAAGCCTTGAGCTGATCAAAGGACTCCTGCTGCCGTTGCCCCCACTCGAAGCCTTTAGCTGCCCTAAGGGCCTTGAAGAACAGGAGACAATTTCTCCGGACATGGAGAGAAAATGCCCTATAGCCACGAGGTGTCCGGTGAGTCTCTACACGTCTTTAACATTGGAGGGGGGAGCCATGTTGAGTATGGACTGAATCTTCTCGGGGTTGGCCTCTATGCCTCTTTGGCTGACCATGAACCCCGAGAATTTACCGGATGAGACGCCAAAAGCACACTTGTTTGGGTTCAGTCTCATATCATGTCTCTTCAACATGTTAAATGCCTCTTGGAGATCGGAGACAGGATCCGATTTGCTGACGCACTTCACCAACATGTCGTCTACATAGACTTCCATGTTCCACCCAATCTGTTTCCTGAAGACCTTGTTAACAAGGCGCTGATAGGTGGCACCAACATTCTTGAGTCCGAAGGGCGTGGCCCGGTAGCAATATAGACCTTGGTCGGTGACGAAAGAGGTGTTTGGAATGTTTGGAGGAAACATTCTGATATGATTGTCCCCCGAAAATACATCCATGAAGCTTAAGAGTTCATGGCTCGAGGTTGCATCAATCAGGGAATCAATGCTCAGGAGTGAGAATGGATCTTTTGGGACAGGCTTTGTTTAGATCCGTGAAGTCAATGCAGATCCTCCAGCTCCCATTGGCTTTCTTGACCATCACGACATTGGATAGCCATTCGGAATAGTTGACCTCCTATATGAACCGATCTTTTAAGAGTTTCTCAACCTCTTCTTTAATGGCCTGCTGGCGCTCGGGGGCAAATTTGCGGCACTTTTACTGGACAGGTCTGGCCCCCCAAAGCAACACTGAGGTGATGCATAAGGAGCTCTTCGGAGATTCCCGGCATGTCAGTCGCAGTCCAGGCAAATAGATCGCGATTTCCCCTTATACACTGAATAATGTCGGAGCGGACGGGAGGGAGAAGGACTTTGCTAATCTGGAATGTCCTGGTCAGATCTTCTTATGAGAATGCCACCTCTTCCAGCTCATCGACCGACTCTGAAGTAGGTTGGCTACTCCCTTGGGGGAGTTCAAGAGCTTCGAGGGAGAGGATCGGTCCTCCTACCGAGGTCATGTAGCATTTGCGAGCCGCCTCCTGGCTCCCTATGACTTCCCCCATGCCTGCTACGGTAGGAAATTTCATCTTCATGTGGTATGGCCCAGGATGACGTTGTAAGCGGCCTTCACATCTACCACCATGAAATCCATCAGCTCGGTTCGGGTGGTTGGAGTTTTGCAAGCGGTTACGTTGAGAGTTATGACATCCTCGATCGTCACTGGCACCCCTGTGAACCCGTGGAGAGTGTAGCCGGCGGGCTTGAGTCGATCCCTGGATAGCTTAAGACCCTGAAAGGCCTCCAGGAAAAGAATGTTGATCGAACTGCCATTGTCGACCAGGACTCGGTGCACATCAAAGTTGGCCATATGGAGGTTTATTACCAGTGCGGCACAATGGGGCGTTCGGACGCCCTCCAAATATCTATCCGAAAAAGTGACAGGGACCCCAAGTCCCTTGGGGGGAGGATAGTTCTGCACGGAATTTACTTCCCGGACGAAGGCTTTTTGGGAGGAGTTCGAGTCTCCCCCCATTGGGCCTCCATGTATGAGATGTAGGACGACTTCTGCTTTGGAGTCTGGGGTCTCCGCATGCCACTCGGCTAGCTTATTAGCCCCCTGGGGGGCGGAGGAGGATCTACCCTATCCTTTCTTACAAACCTGGAAAGTTGCCCTCTCTGAATAAGGGTCTCGATCTCATCTTTTAGGGCCTGACAGTCATCCGTATCGTGGTTGTGGTCCCTGTGGAAGCGACATCACTTGTTCATGTTCCTCTTTTTGCCCGGAGTGTTCATCTTTGGAGGTGGTGGGAGAAGACCCACTTTTCCGGCCTCCATCAGGATGGCTGAGACACTCGCATTGAGTGGAGTGAACATCTCGAAGCGAGGAGGAGGGCGACGCTGGCCTCCATTGTCTTTCTTAAGCTTCTTAGCACCTTCTTCTTCAGTGCCCTTCCATTTGTTCCCGGAGGACGATCCCTCAAGAGCGGGGCGGGTGAGAGCCTCTTCCGCTCGGATGTATTTCTCACTCCTAAGCAAAAGTTCTGAGAAATCCCGAGGAGACTTCTTGGCAAGGGATGCTCTGAGGTTGTCGTTAGTGACGTTGGATTGGAAGGAAGCAGAGGCCACGGACTGGTCTAGGGAGGCGATAGATCGGGCCTCCACGGTGAAACATTTAACATAGTCTCTTAGCCGCTCTCCCTTCCTTTGATGAAGCAATATCAAAGAGGCGCTCATCTGTTCAGCCCGACGGCTACTCACGAAGTGAGTAAGGAAGAGCCCTTCGAACTGATCGAAGGAGAAGATGGAGGCCGAGGCTAGTCGTGAGTACCATTCTCTTGCTGGCCCCTTTAGCGTGGTCGGGAAAGTTTTGCGAAGATGCGTGTCCGACGCCTAGAGGATCATCATGAGAGTTTTAAAATTCTCGATGTGGTCAGCGGGGTCGGACTCCCCGTTGTATGATTCAAAATGAGGAGGCTTGAAGTTCTTTGGGACTGGTGCTTCCATTATGGTCCGGCAGAACGGAGGCCTGCTAGGACGGGAATTCCTCGCCCGTTGTTCCTCTTCTCTGTCAAGTCATCCAAGGTGCCTCGCTATCTTGTGGAGACGATGGTAGAACGAATCTTCCCTTCGGTCATATCTTGCTGAGCCCTGGGACTCGTCCTCATGCGAAAGGGGATTGGGAGTGCAGTGGTGATAGCTTGGGGCAGGTTGAGGACTGGGAGTACGGCACCGATAGCCTGGGGTAGGTTGAGGACTGGGAGTACGACACTGATAGACTGGGACAGGTTGAGGACTAGGCGCCCGCTGATCGTGGTCGGGAACAACATTGAGGGCCCCCAGGACTGCTTCTTGAAATTACTGGAACTCTGCCCTTGTGACAGGTGCCTCCCGCTTTCGGTGGTCCCGTGGGGAGGGTCGACCGGCTAGAGAGCGGCTTCACCTTTGGCGGCGAGGAGGTGATTCCCTCCGTCTTCTGGGAGAGTTTGATCTTCTGCGGTTGGACCTACGAGGGGATCGGGCCCTAAGGGGACCGGATCGTCGGACCCCTTTGATGTTCTCAGCGGGGATCCCATCATGGGTCCGCCTCTCATCCAAGTGGGTCTGAAGGTCTATCCCGTGCTGCCAGTTGATAAGAATGTCGCGGAGATCCTTCGGCAATAGAGGGCTGTGAGAGGCCATGGAGTCGGAAGAGGGGTTATGTATGGAGACGTGGTCATGATGAAGAGTTGTTTTTGGCAAATTCGGCAGGAGGGTCCTGTGGAAGCCCCTTGAGGCCCTTGGGGAGCCTGCTGGGGCTGAGGTTGCTGTGGAAGAGGCGGTCTAGGCTGCGGCTGCTAGGCAGGTTGAGGGAGAGGTTGTCCACGTTGCTGGACTGGCTGGACGGGTTGAAGAAGGGCGTCTTGAAGTGGAAGAGGAGGAGCGGGAGTGGCTCTACGGTTGGAGACCGTTGCCTTCCCCTTCTTTGGAGGCATAGCTTGAAAATACTTTTGCTGATGAAAAAAGGTTGGGTTGCTTTTCGTTCCCACAAACGGCGTCAATCTGTTGCTGCTAATTTCGATGTGGGAGCAACCAGATGAATTTGTGGATTCTTAGGGAAACAAATAAGGCAAACATGTCGATTTCCACCGGTGTTTGACTAGTTTCTTGCTGCTACTGTTGACCTACACAAAGTTCGAAATACCGGGGTTGATCCCGGTGACGAACCATCCAATGCTCTTGTCAGTAATCAGAAAGATTATAAAAGAGCTTTATCTGGAAAAAGATTGATTACCTTGTAACGGTGGGGGGAGAAGGGTATTTATAATCGCCTTAGGAACCAGTTTTGAGATCAGGATAAATCTCTACTTCTCGGTGATAGGATAGAGTTGGTTATGCCATCCATGTGAAGGGATCGATTCTAGACTCCTCTCTTGATGAAGAGATAGAGTTTTCAAACTCTCTCTTGTGTATGGACGGATAGATACAGTTACCCCCTAGAAAAAGGGGATTTAAACTAGGTTCGATGAATTTGGACTCCTTTGTGATGGGGCTGTTGTAACAGTCCCTGTTAAAGGCTGGATCTGGTTGCTGGGCTGGAAAATGGCCCAGTTTATCTTGTCGGACCTGTATGTGCTGAAATTACCATTTACCCCTGGGAGCTTTAAGATCCGTGCCCGTTTTGAACGGTCCCGATTTAGTTCTATTTTTACCCATATCAGTTAGTAGCTTCCTTCAAGATATAAACTAAATATTTGTTTGTTCCCACACCAAAATAAGCAGCAACATTATTTTACTATTATTATTTAATTATAACCATGTTTAAGCTCTGTCAGGACTTGTCGGCTATGTTACCCCTCTTTTAAAACTTCATAAGCCGCATGGGACACTACAAAGGAAAAGGTCATCCCCAGCATTTTTTTTGGCTTCTCCGGCGTTTATAAATGCCGGGGAATAACCTACCGGCGTTTGGTAAAGCGCCACAGCAAGTGCCGGTGTAGCGCGTGCCGGGGATTGTTTGGCAGCCTACATTAGCGCTTTTGAAAACACCGGTGTTGGTGTAATATACCCCGGCGTTTGCAAAAATGCCGATATATAATTTATTTTTTTTTTAATTAATTAATTTATTTTTTTTTGGGGGGGGGGGGGGGGGAATCTACCCTGGCTCTTTGAAAAACGTCGGGGTAGGTAAACTTTTTTTTTTTCAAAATTTTTTTTTTTAAATTTAAATAAATTTTTTTAATGAATGAATATATAAAAAATTCATTTTCACATACATTATTTCTGCTAGTTCAAGATTACATTGCTAATCATAAAATACATAGTCTATTACATTTCTAATCATAAAATACATAGTCTAAGCACCTAATTCACCCTATTACAAGCTATATTAAGCATACTAATTAGCACTCTATCTTTATTCTCCAGTTGAAGTGCATTTCCTCGTCTCAGTTGAACCCTGCATGATGCAAATAGAGCAACATGAATAGACTCAAGTACTGAAGAATCAAACTCAATTACCGATGCTAAACAAAACTAAGACTAATATACCTAATAAAATTAAGATTAGGATATGAATGATGGAAGGTGACATATGAGATCTCTTAAGATACTCCAAATAAAAAACTTTCAAAAGTAAAAGTGACATGTCATGGGGTATAGAATCAGTCATTATATTGATCTCCCTATTCTAATGCAAAGTAAACTTCATCTCCCAATTCTGATGTCTTTTACTGGTCAAGTAAACTTCTATAAACATGGCAGATCAAGAAGTAGTACAAGCTACACATGCTTAATAAATTAAAATAAGTGAACTTCTATAAACATGGCAGATCAAGAAGCAGTACAAGCTACACATGCTTAATAAATTAAAATAATAGGATTACATGAGCAAATATACTCACATTGATAGTCATGAATATCATAGTAGTCTCTTCTTCCTCTGTGTCATTGTATTCTATTAAATCTTTTGCTACAAGATCATGCCAACCTTCTTCTGGGGCATCCTGTTTAGATAAAACTGAATGTTTTTATATTTGCATAAAAGACTGAATTCTTGAAAAATGTACTACATTGAACTTTGGAGAATCAGACCCTTTGTTGCAGAGCTCGTATATGCTTCTTCTTAATCAGCAACCTCTGTTTTTCTACAATAAACAGAGGACGACTGCAATGACTAAAATCTGTATACAGTCTCAGTTCTCTGAGACGATGTCTCGAATAACTCCCACTTCAGTATTGACATCAATCTAGCAAAGGAAATAATAACTTTAGTTAGCAGTTTTCAAAGATAACATTTTATTTAGAGATGGTAACTCATAATAACCTTAGTTAGCAATATCCCCAGTTCCTAGCTAATATATCAGATTTTCTCCATTTGTTGATTCTCTAGTCATCAAGATATTCTGCCTGGATTATATAACTTGCTAGGCAAATCAATTAGAGATACTACGCTAACTCCTACAAAGCAGAGTCAAAGGGCACATTTTCTACATTGGTCTCCAAAATAAATCCATCAAGATGTTATTCTATATCTTACATGTTTCTGTTGATATTGTTTACTATAGATTCTAGTTTACGCCTAAGCAACTTCGGGGGAAGTACTTCCTCTCTATTTAATAATTAATTGCTTCTTATTCTTGCAAACAAACTTAAATGTCTATTACACAATACAAGCATTTGGACAAATATTCTCATAGGAATGCTGACTGAAATTGTTCTCTTAAATTCAATAGCCACATTGTCTTTAAAAGTAAGTGCACAATGGTGTCAAATATTAGTATGCCAGTAAAGGATAACCAAAGAGACTCAAACTTGAGGAGAAATTTGAAGTTGAGCGCTATTTATAGGACAAACTATAAGAAACTTGTAAAGCTCGTCTCAAATTTTGTAACTCCTAGTTGTAAATGCTCTTCTCGGAAAAACTAAAGAATTGAGCAAAAAGAAGTTCAGCTGGGGATTATCATTTGCCAATTACTGGGTTGATGACTCATTCATAATAGATACTCTGTATGGTAGTTGAGAAGGCAAATGTAAGCCACATGAATGGAGTCGCAATCCCATCCATGAAAGAACTCCGAAGTTATGAAAAGATAACTGCATGCCTGTCTCCTCAGCTGTCTTAATGTCTTCACTAGGAGGTCAGGATTTCTATGAAGGCCGACCCAGCAACCATTAACAAAAATTTTAGTCGCTTGAGGAATAACAGCAGGTGATATTTCCTACAGCAAGGAAAACAAATGCCTCAGCTGAGTTAATTAGAGACAAATTCAGCAAACCCAAATGTCAATAGATTTCACTCCAAGTAGCCATGAAGTAGACAAGAAAACTGGACATATATCCCTCACAAAAGCAAATTACATACCTCAAAATTTTTAGTGCTCCACTTCTCTAAAAATTCCAAAATCGGATGCGCAGCTGATCCAACTGTTATATATACAATGAGAGCAAGATTTTTCACCAATCCACAAGCCTACAAGACAATAAGACATGCAGCATTATTTAATGTTACAGAATGAATCGTTTGCAAGAAATTAAATTTTATTTCCAACAAGTAATATCCAAAATGACCCACATCCAGACCACATCAATGATGGTTATTAGATCTATCAATCACTAATAAAAAAACAATTGTTGTGACCAAGTAATCCGAAGTAGAACCCATGGTTTCCATCAACACATATGTATTACATTATAACCAAAAAACGTGTACATGAAAACAAAAAAGTAACTCCTATACTAATTTAAGACTAAAATATACACAATAGAAGAAAATAACACCTGATTAAGGTTACAGTGATGAGCAAAGCTGCTCTCTACCAAAAATTTATTAATTTGAACAAAAAAATTTGATGGCAATTGAACAATAATTTTCCCAATCCCAAACCCTAATTATTCTTCAGACAATCTCAAATTATCAAATACACAAATTAATAAATAACACAAACCCTAATTATTCCACAACCCCAAACCCTAATTATTCTTCTCCCAATCCCAAATTAACGAATTCTCACTACAAAAGAAAAGGTGTTCACCCGGCGCTTTTTTGGGGCTTCACCGGCGTTTATAAACGCCGGTGAATAACCTACCGGCGTTTGGAAAAGCGCCACAACAAGCGCCGGTGGAGCGCGTGCCGGGGATTGTTCGGCGGCCTACACTGGCGCTTTTGAAAATGCCGGTGTTGGGATAATGTACCCCGGCGTGTAGAAAACGCTGTTGTATATATATATATATATTTTTTTTTTAAAAAAAAAAATTTTCTTTTTGGGGTAAAATCGTCCCCGGCGTTTTGAAAAACGCCGGGGAAGGTAAACCTTTTTATAAAAAAAATTATTTTTCAAAAAAAAAAATATTTTTCAAAAAAAAATTTTTTTTAAAAAATTTAAAAAGTGAATCAATAGTGATTATTATTTTTTACGGCATCTATATGAGACTATTTATATTCTAAACTTTCCTAGGATTTCCAAGTTCCAAAAACCTTTGAAGAAGAAGCATAAAATAGTGACTATAGAGGTCATAATAGTGTTCTTTCTACTCCTTCTCTCATCCACATTCCCTGATCACCATCTTCCACCACTTCCACCATAAGTTCATAATCGGAAATGAGACCGATGTTCACCACCGTCTGCATCAAAACTGACTTATAATCGCCTAAACAAGTCCACCCCACAAGAGAGACTCGATCGAGAACATTCTTGCTTCGGTTTATTGCAAGATGACTTTAGAGTCTAGACATCCTGGAAAGAGAACTTTGTCACACCTAATATAAAGCATGGGTTATTGCAATTGCAAATGTTGTCCAGGCTAATAGTTTTAATTAGTCTCCAATTCAGGTTTTACACATAATTGGCTTTTTGTCTGGTTGGTGTCTCCACTCCATTGCTCTAAGAGCAGTGCCGTTTTGTCTCAACTGTTTTTCCATTACTGGCAATACTGTAGCATTATGATACATAGGGTCTTCATATACTAAGTTGTACACTGCTTTAGGGGCGATTCCAGTTACACTACATAGTTCACCCATCTGCCAATATTGGGTTAATTTAACGGAACTCTTCTAATGAAGTAATGAACCATGAAGAATTTTTCTCCGATTGATTATATTGTATATACTTCCATGAACAGATTCAAAAATTATTTCAGATATCATATAATAATGAGAAGATTCATTAATAGTAGATAGAATTCAACTCCCACTCTCTTCATGGTTAACTTCGGAACATGAAAACTTAATGAGAAAAACTGAACTTACCACCATTTGAAAATCTTTGGCCATCAATTGATATTTGTTTTTGTCCTTACCAAGACACTGCATCATAAAAACACAACAGTAGAAAAATGTAGCTAAGATAATATGAAACATCATAGGACATTTAAAAAACTGATCCACCAGTAATTAAATAAATAATACGATTAAAAAAATAATGTCAGAAACTACAAATATTGCATTTGATGGCAACTGATAAACAGGAACTGCATTCACCTAATTGCATGGAAGAATGATCCAGGAGGATTCAGTACTATTGTTAGTTCACACTCAAATGATCAGCTCAAGCCATGATGAAAACTATCATATATACCTTCCAGAAAGTACCAAATATGCAGTATGCAAAACAGAAATGCTTGAATGTGACAAAGTGGCAATGACATAATTGTTGCAGCTAGTATAAGCATGCAAGGCAAAGTAAAAGGAATAATGTAAATATCATAATAGCATGGCTAACATGAACAATCAAGCCTAATTATTATGATGCACAAAAACAACTCAACACAGATGCACATGCCTAATTATTATGATGCACAAAAACAACTCAACACAGATGCACATGGAACTGAAACAACAATATCATCTAACTAAGATTCTCTTTTTACCATTAGAAGATTCGCTATGAATTTTTCACTAATAATTCACAAGGTAACCATTATGATGAGGGACCACACAGCACTGATTATTCATCTTTGCCTATTGAAATAGCATCTACAACAATACATATACGGACCACAAAAACCACTGATTCTTCTTCTATGCATATCGAATTGCATCTAAGACAACACCCAAACAAAAAAACATACACACCACAATAATACTAAAACCATCCAAAATCAGGCTTTTGCCATAAAATGCATCTTCACTAATTTCTCTTTTTGAATTTAATTGCTCCTATATGACCAAATCAAACCAGATGAAAGAGTGCTCGCATATACTATACTGAAATTACATTCGTATAAATATCCATGCAAAAATTTAATGATTAACTAACACTACCTATCTAAAATTAACCATAGAAATACATCAACATATATGAGAATGAGCGATATCAGTAACATAAGCCGGTTAACATCCCAATTCACCAAAATCATCAGTTTCCAAATATTTTAGTATCTAAAAACCTCAAAACATCTCTCAAAATCTAAACTTTTTGACAAATCAAGATTAACAAACCTGCGCTACATGAGGTCGGCGGGTCCTTCTGCAAATCCTTCAGTTCCTTCAAAATCCTCTTCGACGTCATCACCAATCAACCAAATCCTAACCTGCAACCAAAAAAACCAAACCTCAACAACCAAACATATCCAAAAAACCCTAATCTAACCCCAAAACGACGATCAAACCCCAAAATAATCCCCAAATCGATCAAAAACCGAAACCCTAGAACAAACCCCCCAACCAACCGCGATGACGACACCGGAGAGAATACGCGGGAGCACACCGGAGGAGACGAGCGCGGGGATCGCGGGATTTGGGTTGCGGCGATGGTCTAGGGTTTACAGGAGAGAGAGAGAAGCGGAATTTGGGTTTTGCCTTTGGGTTGCGTAAACAGGAGAGAGACTACACTGGCGTTTTATAGAAAGCACCGGGGAAATAAAGGTATTTTTATTTTCAATTAATAATTTTCTTTCTTCCCCGGCGTTTCTCGAAAGCGCTGGGGTAACAATGTCGGTGTAGGCTTATTTTGTTGTAGTGTCTCAAATTCTCAAATTCATACCTAGGATTTGAGAAAGGGAGGAAGATGACAGTGATCAGAGTGATAGCGCGCAAAAGGCGATGGGTACAGCAGCGGCATTGGCAACGACGACGGCGAGGTGGGGGCACGGTGATCGGGGGCTAGGGTTTGTGAGAGAAATGTTTCTGTGGGGTGAAGGCAACGGCAACAATAGTGGCGAGGTCGGGGACACTATGTCGTGTGGGGGGGGAGCCCAGCGATGCGTACTGGAGGTTGACGAGGGGGAGGGGGTGTTGGGTTCGTGAGAGAGAGAGGAGGGGAGAGAGAGAGAGAGTGTGGGCGAGGGAGATTGAAAAAAAAAATTAAGTGAAAATTTGGAGAGATCCGAGATCGATGGGGGATATTTTAGCCTATATCCCGGCGTGTTTTAAGAAATGTCAGGGTACATAATTAGATCCCGGCATTTTATATGAAATGCCGGTGTAGAAAAGTCCTTTTTATTTACTTTCAAAAAATTTATATTCTACCCCGACTTTTTCAGAAAGCACCGGGGTAAAAAACGCCTGTGAAAACTTAGTTTGTTGTAATGGGATAACTCTAAAATTTGGAATAATTGTAAATCGGAGCAACTAAGTTAATCAATTCAACTGTAAAACCACTTAGAAATTGAACCAATATCAACGATTTACGTCACTTTCACTCACTTGATATTAGTTGCAATATTAACTTGCTCATCACGTACAACCACGACCAAAACTTAACCACGACCTTTGATTCTTCATATCGCCAATCTCATGTCAAGCTTGCAACATGGATGGTAGCAAACACTTGCATAAAATAAACATACAAACTAGGTTTTCTTACTCTAATAATGATAAGCAAACTACTGAAAGTTAACTAGGGATCTATAGGTTGCCCCTGGCCTCCAACCGAGCGGAATAACATTTTCCGCTATAAGCTTGGCATGCGAATTCTAAGAGGTCAGGCGAATGGAGAAGGGAGGCTTCAGCTCTCGCCCGGAATTAAGCCTCCATAAAGCACCCCAGGAAAGAGTCATCAGCCTCCACGAATCCCTCAATCTCGTCTCCCTCAGTTCTACACCAGCTAGGTTTCCATCACCATCGGCAAATTCTATGAGGACTGCTAAGTAGTTCGGGTTGGAGCCAACGTTGACATGGAAGGTGATGGTCTTGTGAGGGTACTCACATGGAACTATGAAGAAAATGAAAACATTTGGTCAGTAGTACATAATTCAGAAGAATTAGAGTAGGGATGTGGTTGTCTACGGTATAGATGATTAGACAAAAATTTAAAAAAACAATTTACATGTACAATGCACTTGTCAGTATTTTCGTATCCGGATGGTAATCATGATAATCAATCATAGGTTTTCTGATCAAATATTAGTATTTTTGTGTGCAATATTACATGTATATGAAGCTAACATATATATATTCTCGGACTGAAATCTTACAATATACTTACCGTGTGTATTGGATAGGTGAAGTGCCAACTGCTCGCAGCTTGTCACTGTGGCTAGCGGTGGCCATTGCTCCAAAAGCTGTGCCGCTGAGATCAAAATGAACAGATTCATGTAGGCAGGGACCCCCTGTGCATTCATCAGTAATAATGACCGTCACTGGTTTCTGCGAACATGCTCGATTTCTAGTGCATCGCAAATTTAAACAATTTTGTTAATGTTATATTACTTCTATAAATGTACATATATGAGACCGAATATACCTCATAGCAGGCACCACAGCCCTTGCCTGCCTTGAAAAGGGAGGGACTTCCAGCTGCAATCATAGATGAGAAAGGAGATTGTCCTACTGCTTTTCCATACCCACAAGCTCCTCCTGTTATATTTTACAAAAAACCATTATATATACTAGTAATTTACACGTGCGATGCACGTATTAATTTTTTTTAAAAAAATTAAAGCAAAAACTCTGATTTATGTGCGATGCATGTCTTAATAAATAAGATTATATATTTTTAAAAGTAAATGTGAAGACTAATGGGAGAGTTGAAGTTGCACGTGCATTGCACGTAAGGAGGTAGATTTACAACTCAAACTCTTTCATTATAATAGTTATTATATATTATATTATAGATAGATTGATAGATAATAATTTATATGTGTGATGTACATTTAATATATTAATAAAAATTAAAGTAAAAAATCTGACATAGTGAGAACTCAAACCTGAGAACTCCTTCATATTAGTTATATAAGTGCAATGTCGTTGGTAGATTGACAAATGACACTAAGGTCTTCTCTCATTATAATATATATTAGAGATTAGAGATATATATATTATCAACTTACATATTTGGAATAAAATTAAATTTCTTTAGGGAGTGTTTGGTTGGAGGGGAATGGAGGGGAGGGGAGGCGTTTTTTAAAACTTTTCATGTTTGGTTCATTTTATTTTTTTTTTTTTGGGGGGGGGGGGGGGGGGGGGGGGGGGGGGGGGGGCACCCCTCCTGAGTCAATTTTGGCTCCCCTCCAATATTGGAGAGATTTGGAGGGGAGAGAAATTATGTATAATTTTTTAATATGAATGGACTAAATTACCCTTTTAGTTAGTTCTCTTTGATATTTTCCCTCTTCAATCTCCACATCATCTTCGCTGTTGTATATGTCAGATTTGAACAAACTGGAAGCATGTCTAGCATTGCTCTAAGTAGGGAAATGCTCACTATCACAAAAAAAAGGACATTGACGAAAAGAGGATAAGTAAGTATACCTCCAGGGACTTTGTCAACGCCTTGCCATTTGACCAAGCAAATTGCAGCATCATAGCCAGCAACCCTTAGGTGTTTCACAAGCAACTGGTGGATAACTGGCATTGCACAGGCCTTCTCTTTTAATGGAATGGAGCTCGGTTTCATTGACAGAGAGTAGAAAGGAGTGGACAATTGAAAGCAAATCGCATTCATATTGATCCATAGTGCGTTTATAAAACCGAAATCTTGAAACCAAGCAATCAAATATTCATCTGACGCGGTAGAAGTCCCTTCTCACCATTTTCTCTTATTAAATGAAGCAGGATGGTAATATAAATTATCCAATCTTTCAAAAAGGATAAGTAACAGTAACCAGACTATAATGCTTTCCCTTCTGGTAGTTCAACAAAATCTGTAACTAAGTAGGGAAAAGCAAAGTAGAGGTTTAGTGCACTAATGACATCAAAACCAGAATGTTACTGTCTACACAAGCTTGTCACATGAAGACACTGTTTACTTCAATGTCTTTTTTTTTTTTTTGAGGAAAAGGTGGAATAAGGCCACCCTGTTTCATTAATCAGAAGTTAATAAAACAACCCCGGCGAGCCGGGAGAAAACAACAGTACAAAACAAAAATACAATGCGGAAAGAAAATGGAAGAAAACAAACACACACCCCCAACAAGCCCTGGGGGATGGGATAAACTACTCAAAACAACAGTCTACTGCCTAAACAGTGGGCGTAACCATGCGGACCCCAGCTGGCCCAAGCCCTGTCGTGACTGGTATAGCCAGTCCCTCAGTCAAGTGTCGGGCCTATCTCCACCTCCTCATCATCGAACTCCTCCACCTGGAATGCTCTGGCAATCCTCCCTCTCGCCCCCGTCGCCGCAGCTGCAGCCCAAAAAGAGATAAGATGCATGATGTGAGACAGGTTACCAGAAATACTATTACATTTAGCACGAAAATAAAAGTTGTTTCTGTCAAGCCATAACACCCAAGTTGTAGCTGCAATTGCGATGTACCACGCCTCCTTCATATCTTGGCGAATCGTTGCAAATTTGGGACCAATCCATAATTCCTCATAAACGTAGGGATAGTCGCTTGTACCTAAGGCTCGGAGCACCTCAACCATAGTTGCCTTACTTCTGGGGCAATGGATGAAAAGGTGATTTAGATCTTCCACTTGAACTTCGCAAAAACCACAGTTGGTCGCTACCTGTGGTTGTCTCTTGGCCAGGTTTTGCCTCATAAGGATAGCATTATTGAGCACTAGCCATAAGAACACCCTGATTTTAAGTGGGGTTTTCACCTTCCACAGCACCTGTGCCCAGCTTGGTCTGCAACCACGAAAATGAATCCGATGATACAGCGACCTCACCGAAAAAGCCCCCTTGGTTTCGAGTCCCCATCTCTTCTGGTCTGGGCCTTGAGTGCACCTTGTGCCTGCCCGAGAGATGTGTGCTTGCAAGTCAAGCAATTGCTGTTGAAGACATGGGGTAAGCGTCCCTCGGAATGCTGGCTTCCAGCGTCCCCTTTTCCACTCTTCAGCAATAGACAGATTTGGTCGAATCGCCCTTTCGTACAGTTCTGGGAACAAATCCTTCAGGGTGTGGGTTCCGCACCATCTATCCCACCAGAATCTGGTGGATCGGCCATTGCCGATAGTAGACGACACCACTGAGTTGAAGGGACCGCTAGCCTTGACAATTCCTTTCCAGAGTTTTGAAACTTTTGCCCCTACTCGGAAGCCGAGGTTTCTAGTGCCTTTTCCTCTGAGATAAGGTTGGATAAAGTCCTGCCACCCTTCTCCACTGTTGTGGAATACCTTCCACCACCACTTCCCTAGTAGGGCAAGGTTCATATCTCTGAGGTCGATGATGCCTAGCCCTCCATGCCTCTTATTCATACAGGCGATACTCCATTTGATAAGGTGGTAACCTCCTTTATCCGAGTCTACCCCCTTCCAGAGAAATCGTTTATGAATTCGGTCAATCCTTTGTATCACCCACCTTGGGAGTTCGAAAAAAGACATGTAGTATATTGGCAGGTTAGATAACACTGAGTTGATGAGTACCACTCTGCCCCCAATAGACATCGATTTACCTTTCCAACCCGACAGTCTGTCCTCCACCCTGTCAATGATAGGCAACCAGTCTGCTTTAGATAATTTCCCAGGTCTGAGTGGTAGCCCCAGGTATTTGATAGGGAAGCCACTCGTCGTACAGTTCAAGATAGCAGCGAGATCCCCTGCTTCCTCATCGGATAGGGAAATTGAAGTCAGCGCACTCTTGTTAAAATTAATTCTAAGGCCTGACCATGCCTCAAAACAGTACAGGATCCCTTTAAAGCAGGCAGTTTCTCGTCTAGACCCATTGCCAAAGATAAGGGTATCATCTGCGTATTGCAAGATCGTACACCCTTTAATAGACGCTGAGCCGGCCACTGGCTCGATCCAGCCTTTTTCCTGGCAATTCTCCAGCATAACCCTCAAGACATCCGCTACGATAGTAAACAGTAGCGGCGATAGCGGATCCCCTTGTCTGAGGCCCTTCCTACAAGGGAACGGCTGACCCGACCTACTATTCACTGAAATGGCCGTTTTGCTAGATTGCAAGCACTGCCTGATCCAACAGATCCATTTGTTCCCAAAGCCCCTACCCTTGAGCGCTTCCAACAAGCATTCTTAATTGACCGAGTCATAGGCTTTCTCAAAGTCCAGTTTGAACAGAAAGCTCTTCAAATTGGTCGTATGGCATCGGTGGATAACCTGTTCTGCCGTTGCCACACAATCTAGGATATTTCTGCCTTTAATGAATCCCGATTGAGATTTGTTAATGAGGTTGTCCATAATGTTCCCCAGGCGGATAGCTAATATTTTTGTAATAATCTTCGCCGAGCAATTAATGAGGCTGATCGGTCTAAAATCACCCACTTTCGACGCCTCATTCCGTTTGGGGATTAGGACAACCTCCGCAAAATTGAACATACCCAATCTGAGCTTATTGTTAAAAAAGTCTTCCAGAATCGCCATATAGTCCCCTTTAATTTCTTCCCAGAAAACTTGGAAGAACATCATTGGAAAGCCATCTGGCCCTGGCGATTTATCTGCTCCCATTTGACTGATGGCCTTTTTAACTTCCTCCTCCGAGAACGGATACTCCAGGTCGGCTAGCGAAGGCGTAGACTCGTTCTGATAAGACCGCCAGAACTCATTCCTAAGTGGGACCCGAAAGTCATTCTTCTTTCCCAGCAGGTCCCTGTAGTATCCTTGAAAGGTTGAGGAAATCAGATGTTCCTCTTGAACAGTCCCCGCGCTAGTTTCTAAGGATAAAATAAGGTTGGATCTGCGCCTAGCGCTAGCTACATGGTGGAAGAAGGCAGTGTTCGCGTCTCCCTCTTTAAACCACGAAATTCTAGATCTTTGCTGCCATTTAATTTCTTCCATTTTATATAGATTGCCAATATTCTCACGGAGTTCCAGGACCCTATTTCTTTCCTCCTGTGAAAGATCTCTCGCCTCCTCCTTCCTTTCCAGTTCGTCAATTTCTACTAACATGGAATCTTTCGCACGCCAGATGGACGAAAACCTAGATCGGTTCCATTTACGAAGCTGCTTTCTTAATCGGCGAATTTTTTCACACCACCAACTCGCAGCATCAGTACCAGTAACTGGGAGCACCCAGTTTTCCATCACCAGGTGGTGGAACCCCTGAATCTCCAGCCAGGCCTTCTCAAAATGGAATTTCCTAAATCTTTTATCTCCCTGAGTCCCAATGTCAAGCAGGATTGGAGAATGATCTGACGTTGGTCTAGGGATTGATCTAGCAGAAGCAAAGGGGAATTTAGCTTCCCAATCCATAGACACAAGAATCCTGTCCAATTTAGCCATAATCGGCGAAGCCTGCATGTTCGACTATGTGAATACTCTATCATTAATGGGGATATCTATCAATTCCAGATCTGTTAACACCTTATTGAACTCTGCTCTATGTCTGTCGCTGGAACCTCTACCCTTGTGCTCGAACGCAAATTGGGTAATATTAAAATCTCCCCCAACAATCCATGCCCCCGGCCATCGGAGTCGTAAATTGTACAGCTCATGCCAAAAGGCCTCACGCTCTGAAGCTATGTTCGGCCCATAGACAACTGTGATAGTCTGCAAATACTTATCCGCTCTTCGTTCAAGACGAGCAGTAAGGGAGAAAGAACCCATGAAAACCTCTAAACAAGTTAGCAGATCTGAGTTGAAGCCAATGGCAATTCCCCCAGAGGCTCCCTCAGATGGGCGAAAAACCCATTCCTTGATTCTATTTCCCCCTACTCTCTTGAGCTTGGTCCCATGACTGAGTTTGGTCTCCTGCAGACCAACAACATCTGCCTTGGACTTAGAGATAACATCTCTAACCATGCCTCTTTTACCTTTATCCCCCAGACCCCGGACATTCCAGAATAGCGTATTCATTGGGGAACCAAGTCTGGGTTATCAGCAGGTGGGGGATTCGGGCGGGTTTCGCCCTCGGGTATCGTAATCCCCCTAGAGATGGATCCTAGATCCGGCCTACCACTAGCTATATCCCTATCAGATTCCCACCCCCTCATTTTGTTAAGAAGTAAGGCGTTGCGTTCTTTATCATGCACTTCCAAACCACAAGTCGTAGCTAATATAAAAACTTCAGAATCTGACATGAAATTTAAAATATTGGCAAGGAAAGTTTTCGTACTTCCATTGACGTGTTTAGCCGCTTTGGCTGCCGTAGCTCTTTCCAAAAAGTCATCCAAGGACTCCGCATGAGCCCTCTTTGGTGAGCGGAGAACTCTGAACCCCACTGTCCTTTGAGACGACCCATTGCTGCCCCTGGGGGCAGACTCTGGTATAGTGGAGAGCACCATCTTCGGGGAAATCTCTTTCTGGGTATTGGCGATGAACTCGAGATCCTCTGAGTCCTCGTCCGTGAACGAGAATTCTTCATCTAGGTTGAGCGGCCCTTCTCGGTCCTCCTCACTATCTGTGAGTTGAACTACCTTCTGTGGGCTATTCACTCTCACAGCAGACTCCTCATTGAGCACGTAGATTGAAGATTCCTTAACAGCAGAATAACACCCCAAAATGGACCCCACAGTGGGCCCACTCCCAATATGTCCTTGAAAATCACCGTCCGACACTCTAATGTTGCCAGATGCCAATGCACAAACAGTCTCTATGGACCCCTCAATGGGCCCATTAGATCCTATAAAAAGCCCAGAGGAAGCAGCCTCCTTAAACGGTTCAGCATTACCATTGGTGCCGCGGAGTAACATACCGCCTCCCTCGAATACAGCGGCAGCTGTCACATCACAGCTGTCCCCTGAGCCAGCTGTCAGCACTCCATAAGCGGTAGCCGCGGTTGTTGGCGATCCCTTCGAGGCTACTCTTTCATCTCCTACTTTGGGTAAGGCGTGAGAGATCAACCCAGGTTCTTCAACATCTTCACCTTCTTTCCCCAAATTGACCAGCCCCTTCTCTCCACACCCTCTGACCTCTGCTCCAAAAACGCCCCCTTCTAAAAGCTGCTCCCTCCTACCACCTCCTTGAGCGCTCAGATCGCACTCTAAAGCGCACGCATCCCTGGGTTTGGCCAGATTTGAGTTCGCCTCTTTACCCAACGGTAGCTCTGACCTCTGACGTCCCTGCACCTCAGATGCTTCTTTTTCTTTAACTGGTGCATACCAGAGCTTTTCTACCGACTCCTTTGTCGACAGCTTATTGATATCTGTCGCCTTCCCCAACCCTGTCGCCTTGCTACAGTTTGTCGCTTCCTCAGTGCCACCGGTCCTCTGAGACTTCTTTTGACTCGCTTTTGGGTGTGGCACCTGCACCGCAGACTGCGAGTCAGTCAGAGTTGTTGTCTTGTCTCTAGTGGTTTTGGGAGCGCTGGTGGAGGTCTTGGGGCGCCCACTACGCCGGAGTTCACCAGAGGTCGGCGAAGATGAGCGCCGTAGTGTCCCTACCATCCTCAGCTCACGGCCTCTTTCCTTGTTGCTTGCCTCCATGATGAGAGCTCTATGCGCCCTTTCAAGCTCGTGTGCCCCGTCTATGGTCATGTCCCTTTGAGGCGATGCGACTTGACTGTAGGAGCGCCCATCTCTGAGGGCATTGGAGGGTTTGGGACAGATGAAGGTCGGGCTATCCGCGACCGCACCTTGCTTGTCTAGAACAAAGTGGATAAGGAATGAGTCGTCAAATGAGTATACTTTGGCGAAGCGTGGCATCAATGAGATGTCCGCACTTCGGATTAGAATTTTTGCCGAAACCAGGTCGGAGCGACGCACTGTTTTAGCGTCAATCTCCTCCACCGTTCCAAAGTTGGCTATAATCTCTTGGATCGCCTCCTTCCTCCAAAAGTGGAGCGGCATGTTGTGTATCCAAATCCAGAACAGCTCCCCTTGTGGTAATTCCGCTCCGAAGCTAGGAGACCATGCCGAGAAATCCACCCTGAAGTGGCCAAAGTCCACCGTGTCCATCGCTGTTACTTCCCCCACCTTCTCTACCGAGGGGAAAGACACAAGAAATTGCAAGTGATAGAGTTTTTTAACCACCCATTCTCGATGTGCCTGCATCGGCCATTTGTTGCAAAGCGCTTGCAGTAGATGTGATTCGGATGGGCGCCCCTCTCTCACTTTGGCGATCGCACACCACTTTCTTAGCCAAGTTTCTTCATTCATGATGGTTTGGAGGCTTGAGGCTAGCCGAATGACGGTGGGGCTATCAGGTGATCTCCCTCTATGCACTGTGCGCTCGCCGTCAGTGTTCGATTCAATTACTTCAATGTCACTGTTTACTTCAAAGTAGTTGATGTGGAGATTGAAGACACTACATATGTCTTGTGAAGGGTATAAAAGTAATTTTATTATAAAATCCATTCCCTCCCCTTGTGAACCAAACAAGAAAATAATTATTTTTCCTTCCCTCCCCTTCTTTGAATCAAACAGAGTTTTCATTAAATCCCTTCCCTTCCTTTCCCTTCCCCCTCCCCTCCCCTCCCCTCCTCTGAACCAAACAGAGCCTTAAACTTCAAATTTATTGCATGAAAAAATAAATGTAATTAATTACCTGTGCTGCCATCTCCATGTGCACCTCCATACCAAGTAGCACCTGCAGGACGCCACTTCTTTCCTGCAGTTCCTGAGCTACGTATTTTGGTCTCAGAGCAGAAGCTTAAACTAAGGGAGCTTAAGATATAAAATAGTAACATAAGATAGTTAGCCATTATATATTTTAGTTGATCAGTTATATAACTAATGATCAGTACCAAACTGCTTATAGCGATAGGTTACCCGTTAACCCACTATATATAGATGGAGAAAGAGGATGCATGCAATTTTACACTTTTTTTAATCACATATTTGTATTCAACTGTGTATGATACAAATCTTCTTCCTCTCCTTGGCCCGCATGGGAGGTCAATCCGAATTTTGCCTCCGACTGGGAGCAATTTCAGCAGATTGCCCATTTCCCTAATCCCAAGCGAGCTGAACCCGCATTCAAGGCTGCCATTCAGATGTCCGCCAAGTCCTCTAAAGTCTCTTCTTGGATTAATGAGGATCCTCTGCTTCTGGAAGAAGAAGAGGACCTTAACAGAGCTTCCCTTTCCAAGCAGGTATTTACCGCTCCCCTAGTCAAGCATTCTCCTTATTCCATTATTATTTATGCTTTATGTTTATTTAAATTAATGCATCTGACTGTGTTAGCAAAATTTCTTAATGTTCCTCATCGGAACATTATCTATGTTTTTTCCACGCACTTTCGACCTTCGTATCGTGGCGGGACTTGCCCACCCCCCGATACGAGGAGCCGGAAGCTTTTGGCGACTTTGCCTTTCCCTCCCCACCTTTCTCGGTCTTACGGTGAGGGGGGTATAGGAACATCGGCTTCATCCCCGGTGGTTTCTAGCTCTTCCTCCTCCAACTTTTTATCTCCTCCCCCTTCTCCTTCCATGGAGTCGAGGTTATCTATTAGTGAGAATTTTATGACATCTGCTTCGTCTCAGCGTTTCATCAGGTCTAGTGCGCGGCTGTTGGCGATCAAAAAGAAAAATTCTCCGATTAACAATGTTTGTTCTCCCAATGTTTCCCTCGGGAAGTCCTCTTCTTCCTCAGCCTCTCCGCATGATCCTGTACCCTCCCCTTCTCCCAATAATCAGTATGGATCTCTTTATTATCCTATCTTCGACTCGATCTCTGATAGTAACCTGGCTTGCCTTGCGCATAAGATGGGTTTTATCCTCAGACTGGACCTACCGCATTGCACCCGTGTTATTAGGAACTTGGAACGTAAGAGAGTTTCGGAGCATAGTCAGCCCAATGATTAGCATCTCCTGGAATATTCGAGGCTTGAATTGCCCGTCTAAACAACGGGCAATTTTTGATCTTATCTCCTCCTCTCGTTGCGACCTTATCTCTATTCAAGAATCCAAACTGGATTCCCCTTCCTCCGCTATTTTTCAGGCCCTAGGCGGCTCTATTATTTCAAAGTGGATCTCGCTGGATGCCATCGGTTCGCGGGGTGGAATGCTTTTCGGTTTCAAAGAATCGACCTTCTCGTTAATCGGCATCCACCGCCTGACCTTTTTTCTCATTATTCAACTGCAGTGGTTACAGTTTAACTGTCCCCTTACCGTCATTTCTGTTTACGGTCCGTTGTCTGCCGAGAGACGTCCCTTATTTTGGAACGAATTTCTTTCCTTACAACCTTTCTTATCAGATCTCTATTTTCTGTGCGGAGACTTTAATGTCACCCGTTTTGCTTCTGAAAGATCTAATACTGTCTTTTCTTACTACCAGTCAAGCCTATTCAATGACTGCATCCGTTCCCTGCAGTTAGCTGACCTACCGATTTCTGGTAGGACTTTTACCTGGTCTAACCAACGTCAGCCCCCCCCCCCTCTAGCCAAACTTGATCGATTTCTTGTATCTCTGTCTTGGATCAACCGTTTTCCCCAGTCCGCTGCTCAGGCGCTCCCTAATCCCTCTTCTGATCATTGCCCGATTTCCCTCTCTTCTCACGTCCCTTTCCATCACAAGCACAAATTTTGCTTTGAAAAGTTTTGGTTGCAAGACCAAGTTTTTGTTAGGCTGGTGGAGGAATGCCTAGCAGCTATTTCGGGCTCTTCAGGGCTGGGCAACATCCTCCTCAAAATGCACGCTATCAAACACGGTTGTAAGATCTGGCGTTCGGAGAGGCATCACAACACTGTTTTCCTCAAAAAATTTCTTCTCCAAACTATTGAGTCTTTCGATAAAATGGAAGAGTCTGCTCCTTTATCAGCAGCCGCTCGTGCTGAACGTTCTTCCTGCAAACTAGACTATGCTAACCTTCTCCAACAAGACCATGCTAAATGGGCTCAAAGAGCTCGGGTTAAGTGGCTTAAAGAGGGTGATGCTAATACCTCTTTTTTCCACAACTTTGCTTCCCATAGACAACGGTTTAACCGTATCTTTTCTCTTTCTGTTCAAGGGGGTGAGGTTTCGACCGATGCGGATTTCCATCACGAATTCCTCACCTTCTATAAAAATCTCATTGGCTCGCATAAGCCGCGCTCCCTAGAGCTAGATTGGTTTCAACTCTACGGCGAGCAAGTTCATGACCTATCCTCTCTTGAAGATCCCTTCTCTATGGAGGAGATTCACTCGGCGGTGTTTGCTTTAAAAAGCGACTCCGCCCCAGGTCCGGACGGTTTCCCGGCCTTCTTCTTTCAAAAATTTTGGGATTGGCTCAAGGATGACCTTCTCAAACTGTTTCAAGAACTTCACCAGGGTCATTTCTCTTTTGATCGCATTAATTACGCACATATAGTGCTCATCCCTAAGGTGGCAGGGGCTCACCTCCTGACCAATTTTAGGCCGATCAGTCTGATTAATACGTCCTTCAAAATCATTATGAAAGTTCTAGCGTCTAGGCTGAGTGCCATCATTTCTCCCCTCATTGACCCAGCACAGTCGGGTTTCATCAAGGACCGTTATATCCTTGATAGTGTAGCATCGGCCCAAGAAATCATTTTCCATTGTCATAGATCCCGTGATGAGGGGATTCTCCTCAAGCTTGATTTCCAAAAAGCTTATGATAATATCAATTTGGACTTCCTTCTGGATATCCTTACCTTCAGGGGTTTCGGACCCAGATGGGTGGCCTGGATTAAATCCAGTCTTTTCTCCGGCACCTCCGCCGTCTATTTGAATGGATCTGAGGGCCATCAATTTAAAGTCAAATGTGGTCTCCGTCAAGGAGACCCCCTTTCTTCCCTCCTTTTCTCTCTCGTGGCTGATGTGTTTAGCAAACTTCTCAGGAACGCTTGGCACCTGAATATGATCGAGGGTCTTGGTCGCTCTTCTCTTTTTGAGGGTATCTTCAATCTCCAATACGCAGATGACACTATTATTTTCTGCAAGCCTAACTTACACTCCCTTCGCAACTTGAAATTGCTTCTTTATTGCTTTGAATTGGCTTCAGGATTAACTATTAACTTCCAAAAATTTTCCGTGCTTTGGCTGAGCGGATCCCCCAATCGCCAGGCAGAGATTTCCAATTTCTTTAATTGCCCCATCGCCAATTTTCCGATTTCTTACCTAGGCATCCCCCTTAGATGGGGCAAGCTTCTTAGGGCTGACTGGGTCCCCCCTCCTCGACAAAGTGGAGCACAGGCTCTCTGCATGGTCTGGCAAAGTCCTTTCTAGAGGTGGTAGATTAATCCTCATCAATTCGGTTCTATCTGCCTTACCCCAATATTTCATGTCTTTCTTTTTCTTACCTTCCTGGGTGATCAAACGGCTTGATCAGATTAGAAGTAATTTCTTCTGGTCGGGATCGCCGACCTTCAACCCGGGCTCGCACCTAGCGAATTGGAAAATCGTCTGTTCTCCTAAAGAAGAAGGGGGTCTTGGCGTGTTAGACCTTAGAGCCCATAATCTCGCCCTTCTTGGCAAGTGGCTATGGAGATTCCACACCCTTGATCATCTCCCCTGGATTAGTTGTATCAAAAATTATCGATCCCCGTCCAACTGGTGGGAATTCCCGGAGTTACCCCCTCGCTGTGCTTCTCCTTTTTGGAAGGGCGTTTGGAAGGCGTCCCACGCTTTTCAGTGTAGCATATCGAGGGTTTGTGCTAACGGGTCCACTGTTAGACTATGGTCCGACTTGTGGATCGGCAACACTAAGCTATCTTCGGCTTTTCCGTCTTTATTCCGTCTGTCTGTTCTTCCGGCTGCCACGGTTGCAGACTCCTTCATCTGTATAGATAATGTTAGATACTGGGTTATCCCCTTCTGTATTGTGCTTCCAGCTCAACTCACTGACCAGTATCATAACCTTCTGAGTCTCCTCAATGGATACTCTTGGTCCTCCTCAGAAGGCATCTCCTAGCGCTGGACTGCGTCGGGAGTTTTTACGGTTAATTCTTTCTATCGTTTTCTCAATTCTAGAGGGATGCGATACTCGCAGTTGCATTTCATTTGGGATTCCTGCGTCCCCATCAAAGTCAAAATCAATTCTTGGTTAGCTATCAATAACAAACTTCTCACCGTTGAGGTCCTCAACAAGAGGAATTTAGCCTGGGGGCAACTTTACCCTTTGTGCAATCAACTACCGGAAGACGTCAACCACCTCTTTATCCAATGCTCTTTCATTATTCCCCTTTGGAAAATTAACTCTTTAGCTTGGAGTACGGGAGTAATTCCCCTCCGTTTGACCGCAGTGTGGTCTTTCCCGCCTTCGGACAGCTCGTATAGAAGTGCTTGGATTTTAGCGACTCATATCATCATTTGGATCATTTGGAAGGAAAGAAATGGTAGATTATTCTGTCATCGATGCAAATCGATCGCGGCTATCATCGAAGTTTTTTTATTTCTTTTCAACTCCTGGGTTTCTAGCCTGGCTTTCAAAGGGCATGCCTCTTTGGCCCCAGAGAAATTGTAGCAGTCTGTTAATTGTCTCTATAATCTTCAAGCTATTTAGTTTATTTCTTTTCTCACTTCTTTCATGCTTACTATTACTATTTCTCTCTCACTGGCTTCTATTTCTTAATATTTGCACGTGCAGGGCTAATTCTGGGCTTTCTTCTGTTCTCGATTGTATTTTGTGATGCTTTGGTGGGCAGTACTGCAGTTGCATCCCTTTTTGTTTTGCCCCTGCGGGAGCTGGAGTTTTGGGTGTCTTTGGTTTTGTTTGGCTGACTTAGAGTTAGCTTGTTCTTTGTTTATCATGCAGACTTTTCTTTCCTCTGGTTTGTTTTGCTATCAAGTGATGCTGTGACTCTCTTCTGCTCTTTCTTTAGCTGAAGTGGATGTATGCTTTATTAGACTTATACTGTTCCGATAGCTTAATTTCTGCTGTGTTGGTTGTTCTGCCTGTCTGCTTCTGTCGTTTGATTGTGGTTGGCTTATTTTCTCTAGTTGAGCTTCGGATTATTGTGTTTGTGTTAGCAAGTTTGCTTCACCTGTTGGTGATTCTTCCCTGGCTTACTCTTGCGGGGTTGACTCATTACCTTATGTTATTTTGGAGGTGGGTTTTTCTTCCCCTCTTGCCGGAGTTTGGTCCTAGTGCTTCGTCACTATGCGACTACTCTGTATGGGTGCATGCCTTGATGATAATTAGAGCTTTTCTTTGGTTTTGTTTGGAAGCATGCCTTACTGTTTATGGGGGCATGCCTTTGATTTGGGGTTTAATTACCTTCTCATTATTCCTCTCTGGTGGCTTTAGAGCTTTCTTATCCAGGTGATTTCTAGTGTTATAGGATGCTCAGCTATCTTGGCTCCTCCTTTTTGTGGCTGTCGACTGCTCTGGTGGCTATCTGAGTGGTCCCCGTCGCCACTCATGCCGTTATTGTTTCTCTCCCGTCTGAGCGCTGTTCCGTGTTCCTCGGGAGGCCAGGAGCGATTCTAGGTGGTCGCGTCTGCTCGCTGCAGTTGTCGCGACTTCTCCTTGGTTGCCGGAGCCGCTTCTCCTGTCTCATTATGGTTGTATTTAGTGCTAGCCTTTTATGCGGTTACTGTTTCGCTGTACATAGTATTCAGTTATTGTCTCGCGTTGTTTCTCGTTTTACCTCTGGTAAAGCACGTCTGTAAACTTTTGATTATTTATTTGATCGTATGGCTGGAGTCTTCGGGCTCTATCCGATTCATCAAAAAAAAAAAAACTGTGTATGATACTTTGGTATAAACTGTGTCGGTTGGTTGTTATAAATTGTACTGTATATATTCAGTGGTAAGAAGAATACACCGGACTAATTTGTTACTAGGGCCTTACTAGCAAGGCCGGCCTTGGCCCAAGGCGGGCTGGGCGACCGCCCAGGGCCCAATTTCTTTTAAGTATAATAGACTAGTATTTTTACACGTGCTATGCACGTGGGGAAAATTTTGGGCGGGAAAAATTGACAAGGAAAAAAAAGAAAAAATGAATTACACTGTAGGACATCAGTGTAATTGAAGAGATAGAGATAGAGATTAATAGGTTTGTAATTAATATTTGAATTAGGAATTTTAAAGGTCCCCTCTTTTAATTAATACATTTTCAAGTTTCTAAGTCTTTGTACAGTAGTATCTCTCTCTCTCTCTCTCCTGGCGTCACTTCCCCTTCTTCCATTTTTTTAATCATTCCTGATTCCTGAGTTTATCTTCTTCAGTTACTTGGTTTTGTTAGATACAATAACTTGAGGTCTTAACTCATACAATATATTAAACCATACTGGATCACTATCGCATGGAAAGATGAATCACTGGGGACTCTACAGTCAACTGACCTGTATGTTTTATTATCCCTTACCCTCTAAACTTAAAAGCCTCAATTTACCTTTATTTTGATGAAATATGATCATATATACACTGTTGAACCATTGATTGCTTATAATTTTCATGCATTAGTTTATCTGTGATAAATGTATGATATGCAATATGATACTGCAATGAATCCGATTTACAATACGTATCATGATTTGATGGCTATGGATGGGAACTAGTGCAATCATATTCGGAACAGAAGAAATCTTCTCGCAACTTTTGCAAACCACCAATTCGGCCATTGACATCAAGATTTGGTTAAGTGGGCACATCTCATAAAGGTTACAACATAAAACCAAAACAGCATCTATTTAAAAATCACCTCACCTAGCAGAAACCAAAATTGTGTTTAGAATGCAGAGATATTGACTATCCACTCTTCTGTTGTTAGTGATATAGCCTCAAATGGAAATTACTGAAGATGCACTAAAGCTGTTTGATAGCAGAATAAGCATCGGCGCATATACCAAATAACAACTACTTGCCTTTATCATTAAACATAAAAATCTAAAACTACTACTGCGTTGCCAAAAATGGAAGAGTTCTACAAGAAATAGAACAATGTAGGAACCCCAAAGACCAAATATTGTCACATAAATCAATATGGAGAAAAATTAGCACATTTAGAAATGATCAAAGCAAACAAATAACATACGAATAAAGATTCTTCAGTTTTTTGTTGTTGTTGATGTTGTAACATAAATTTCATGCACATGCTAAGCTGCTATGCATTTAAATTACAAACTTGGAAGGATTGGTTTCAATTTTTGAAAAATATAGAGAAAATGGATTTACTTCTGCTATGATAGAAGCTAAAGAAATTGCATCTGGAATGGAAATTGAGCCCATATTTTCTGTAAAATGTAGGATTTTTAGAAAGAGACATTTTGATGAAATTTATGGTACGGATAGAGAACAATCTGCTCTAGAAAATTTTAGAACTGATTATTTTCTTGTTTTAGTTGATGTGGATCTTTCTCAATTGAATAGTAGATTTGAACAAATGAAAATATTTGAATCTATATTTGGCTTCTTATTCGATACATCACAGTTAGTTTCATTGGATGATGATGAAATGAAAAATTATTGCTTGCAACTTGAAATTTCTTTGAAACATGGTGATGTGTCTGATATTGATGCAGATTATTTACTTTCATAATTACAAATATTGCAAAAAATGCTACCAAGTGAAGCATATGAAACAGATAAACAATGGCATTCAATTAAAATTATGGAGTTTGCAAAAAAAAAGGATATGTTTCCAAATATTTTGGTTGCTTATAGGATTTTGCTGATTGTACTTGTGACTGTGGCATCTGCGGAGAGAAGCTTTTCAAAATTAAAACTTTAAAAATCTTATTTACGAACAACTATGATACAAGACCGGTTAAATAGATTAGCAATTTTAAGTATTGAAAAAATTTTGTTGAAAAATATTGAGGTTGAACATATAATTGATGATTTTGCTTCTAAAAATGCAAGAAGAAATCATTTTAGATGAGATGTGATTGATTTTTTTTATTTTTTATTTTTTATTTTTTATTTTTTTTAATTTTTTTGTTAGGTGCAAGAGTCGCTGTAACTATGTTTAATGAAAAATATGGAGTATTTGACGTTATAAAGTAAAACAAAGGTAATCTTTATTTTTCTGGGCATTGTTTTTATGTCCCCCATTGTTATATTATATTTTATTAATATATATAAAAATACTTGCATGTCTATAAATGGCCCCAATTTTATTTTTCGTCCAGGACCTCAAATACCTCAGGACCGGTCTTGAAGAAGTGGCAAACCTAATGCCACTTCTTGGTTGGACTAGGGGCTTCTTACTATCCCAATTTTATTTTTCGTCCAGGACCTCAAATACCACTTATATATATTTTATTAATATATATAAGTGGCCCCAATTTTATTTTTCGTCCAGGACCTCAAATACCTTATTGGTTTAGGGGCTACGTTGGACTAGGGGCTTCTTACCCTAGTCCTCAAATACCTCAGGACTAGGGTAAGAACTAAATTAGACCTGAGCACAGGCAACGAATTCAACAGTAACAAAACAACCAACCTAAAATTTTAGTAAGTAATACTACACCCACACCCCTATACATTATACATTACCAAATCAATACACCTTATGTGGCACCAAATGAGTACACCATAAGTGGCAAACCTAATGCCACACCAGAATAAATGAAATTAATCCAACATAGGCCCTAAACCTCATGAAATGAATTCCTAATTAATTAAATCAGACATTAATTAGGATCGGATTTGGTTGAATGGAGTTAAATTTTTAGCTGGCTAATGATACGCCAGTCCTGATTAAGATTGTCATTTCAAAATGTGTCCATTTAATAGTGTACAATGGTATAAGTATATCTGTTGAAAACATATTTGGAGGAAAATCTTTATTATTCTTCTTGTTCTTTATTCTTTACATTATACATCTATATATAAGAATTACAATATTGGAGGAGAAGAAATGAGATTGAGAGAAGATTGAGGGGTGAGAGATTTGGGGAATATGTTTCCTATAGATTAGGAAACAGAATATACATATTACTACTTACTACATTTCAACACTCCCCCTCAAGTTGGTGCATAGATATTGAACATGCCCAACTTGTCAACAAATTTTAAGAAGAGCCGACTCGAAACTGCCTTGGTCAGGATATCTGCAAGTTGATCTTCAGACTTCACTTTAGAGATCTCAATGACTTTCTCATTCAATTTCTCCTAGATGAATAATCTATTCACCTCTACATGTTTCGTCCTATCATATTGAACTGGATTGGCGGCAAAATCACATGCTGCTTGACTATCGCAATACACCTTCATAGGTTCATTCGGACCACAGCTTAAGTCCTGCAACAAGAGTTTCAACCATAAAGCTTCCGCTATACATAGAGCTACTCCGCGATACTCAGCCTCTGTACTAGAGCGTGCAACAACATTCTGCTTCTTGCTTCTCCATATAACTATATTTCCTCCAACAAAGGTGAAGTATCCTGAAGTGGAGCGCCTATCAATTATAGATCTTGCCCAACCAGCATCAGTATATGTCTCAACCTTTAAGTGACCATGTTTCGCAAATAGGATCCCTTTTCCTGGAGCATACTTAATATATCTCAGAATTCTCAGCACTGTATCCATGTGATGTTCCTGAGGTGCATGCATAAACTAACTTACCACAATTAAAATATATGATAAATCTGGCCGTGTATGTGCAAGATACATCAGTCGTCTAACCAATCTCTGATATATTTCCTTATCACAAGGCACATGATCAGGTTTGTTGCAAAGTTTCCGTCCTTCTTCTAATGGTATTTCAATCGGCTGACAAGCAGACATTCTAGTTTTCTTCAATAAATCGAGAGCATACTTTCTTTGAGACATAAATATACTATTTCTCGAGCGAGAAACTTCAATACCAAGAAAATATTTCAAAGGGCCAAGATCCTTCATTTCGAACTCTTGTGACAGGTGGCTCTTCAATGTCATTCTCTCATCAGGATCATTCCCAGTTACTATCATATCATCCACATATATAATGAGAGTAGTAATCTTACCTTCTTTCCTTTCAGGAATAAGGTATGATCTGAATTACTCTGACAATATCCGAATGTCCTCATTAATTTTGTAAACCTCCCAAACCAAGCTTTTGGCGACTGTTTAAGACCATATAGCGCCTTCCTCAATCGACACACTTTATTACTATGTTGGATTGATCTGTTCGACCCTGGTGGAAGATCCATATAAACCTCCTCTATTAATTCCCCATGCAAAAATGCATTCTTCACATCAAATTGCTCCAACGGCCAGTCAAGATTTACAGTAAGTGATAGTAGGACTCGAACAGTGTTGAATTTTACCACAGGTGTGAATGTATCTTCATAATTAATTCCATACGTTTGAGTGTATCCTTTGGCAACTAGTCTTACTTTGTATCGCTCTATTGAACCATCGGACTTATACTTCACCGTATAAATCCATCTGCAACCTACTGGCTTCTTCCCTTGGTTGCACTTCTTCGTGAGGCTCACTGAGATTTTGTACTGGTTGTAATTCTTCAAGAGGGTCTTCTTCAAGAGGGGCTTCTTTCCTTGGTTGCACTTCTTCATGAGGGTCTTCCTCCCTTGCTAGGTCTTCATTCAAGTGTTCACCATTATTTGTATCCAGTTGTTCGTTCTGACTGGTAATTACTTCTTCATTCCCAAGAGTCTGAACTTCACTAACCCCTTCATCATAGCCAAGACTCTGAATTTCACTTCGGCACTCCTCCTGAAGTTCAGTCGTAGAAGAAGAAAAATACATCTCATCTTCATGGAACACATCATCCATAGTCACAAACATCCTTTGAGTTGGTGAGTGATAGCACCAGTACTCTTTCTTATCATGTGCATATCCCACGAAAACACAGCGGACAGCTTGAGGAGTTAACTTATTACGTTCATGTTGATAAAGATGAACAAATGCAACACACTCAAACACACGAGGCAGCAAGTTGACGAATTTTGGTGCATTCACAGCTTCAGTTAATGCTTGAAATGGTGTGAGGATGTTTAGGATACTAGAGGAAACTCGGTTGATTAAGTATGCAGCAGAAGCAAGAGCTTCCCCCCAACAAATGAGTGGCACATTTCCATGGGTTAGAGAGCACGGACCACCTCGAGCAAGTATCTATTTTTTCTTTTAGCAATCCCATTCTGCTGAGGTGTATAGGAGCATGTAGTCTGGTGAACAATATCGTGTTCTACCAAATATTGTTGCCGATTCGAACTCAAGTACTCTCCGCCATTATCACTCCTAAGAACTTGAATCTGTGATATATACTGAATCATAACATGTTTATGAAATTTTTGAAACAAGCCACTAACTTCACTTTTCGACTTCATCAAACAAATCCAGGTCATACAAGTACAGTCATCAATAAATGTCACAAACCGTTTGGCTCCTCCAAATGTAGTGATTTTGGATGGACCCTAAACATCAGAATGGATAATCATAATTGGAAGAGAGTTTCTACCTGGACTGGGAGAAAAATAGACACGGTGACTTTTTGCAAGTTTACACACATCACATCGAAAGGTAGAAATATCCAACTTCAAAAACTTGAAAATAATTTCTTCAAATAACCAAAAGAGGCATGCCCTAGACGTCGATGTCATAGCCAAATATCTGATTTCTTCTTCTCATCTTCGGATTCTTCCACACTTAGAGCTTGATTCAACTTGCTTGAACTTTCAGATTCTAAATCCAGGTAATAGAGCTTCCCATGTCTAATCCCATAACCAATCGTCTTGCGAGTCCAAATATCCTTAAACACACAATGTAAAGGCCAAAAGACTACAATACAATGTAAGGCAGTAGTTATTTGAGCAACAGATAATCGGTTAAAATTCAAGGATGGCACAACTAGGGCAGTATCTAAGGTTAGGTTGTTTATGAGAGGTATGGTACCCTCGCCAGTAACAGTGGCAGGATCACTATTGGCAGTGGACACAGTTGATTTGGTGGAAGGTTGAAAATTTTGAACTTGTCTAGAATCAAAAGTCATATGGTCGGTAGCACCCGAATCAATTATCCATGCATTATTCATAACAAAGCCAGAAATATTAAAAACCTTACCATCATTACCTGCAGTAGCACGATTAGCAACTCCACCTGCGACAATGGGTTGATTGCAAGTGTTCTCCCGAATATCCCTGCTATGATTCCAAATCTCCGGATAGCCGATAATCTTATAATAACGAGCTTTCGTGTGGCCGATCTTGCCACAATAAGTACACTTCCTTGACTCATACGGATATTGTGTCATAGCAACACAACAAACAACACAGCAAGCAAAACCAATGATCCAAGCACCAAACAGCAGACGAGATCAAGAACAGCAAACAGCACTCCCCAAAACAGCACACACCAAAAGAGCACAACAGTAACAGCAAAAGAGACAGCGGCAATGGCAGAACAGCAAATGCCAGATCCAAAATAGGAAACGGCAAAATCAACACAACAGCAAACAACGAGGACTTCGGCTCAACTTTAGTGGTGGTGTTCAGGGCAGGTGGCGATCGGGAAGACTACGGGGAGAGGGCAGCAAGGTTGCAGAGTCGAGGCGGTGAGGGAGGTGGCTGCAGGTGCTGGTCTTTGCGGCAGAGATGGAGGCGAGGAGGTGGAGATGCTGCGCTAGCAAGGAAGCACTCGATTGTGGGTTTCAGGAGCAGCGGAAGATGATGGCAAGGAGGACGATGGCGGTGGTTGCCAAGAGAGCGGCAACGAGGGTTCGACGGGGTCGAGGCTAACTGCGGAGGTGAGATTGGTGGCGGAGCTCGATGGCAATGGCGAGCGGAAGTGATGACGGTGGAAGGCGGAGGTCGAGCGGGGCGTTCAGATCTGGGTGGTGCTCGAAGGGGGCGACGGGGAGCGTCGACGAGGAAGGCGGTGACCAGGGGGTCGCCGAAAATGGCCGGAGAAGAGAATAGGGAGATGGGTTAGTTGATCGGGGTGGATGTCGGAGGTGGAGGTCGGGGGTGGGTCAGATCGGGGAGAGAAAAAATGTCGAGGAGAGAGAAAGAGGAGAGAGGAGGTCAGGGTTTCGGGGTTTCGGGGTTTGGTTGGGATCGGGGTGTGGTCGGGATCGGATCGGGATGGAGGTGTCAGATCTGATCACCTCCTTCTCTTATTCTTCTTCAACTAGCCTAGATCTGGTTAGGCTGTGATACCATGTTGAAAACAGATTTAAGGGAAATTCTTTATTATTCTTCTTATTCTTTATTCTTTACAGTATACATTTATATATAAGGATTACAATATTGGAGGAGAAGAAATGAGATTGAGAGAAGATTGAGGGGTGAGAGATTTGGAGAATCTGTTTCCTATAGATTAGGAAACAGAATGTACATATTATTACTTACTACATTTCAACAATATCACTACTCAATTTTTAATTAACTAGATGGAAAGATACAGTATGATTTTTAGCAAATACCATCATTTACATCTATTTACCAAATGGGCTCACTACACATGCACAGGGCACAAAGTCAAAAAATGTTTCTCTCTACTGGTCTAAAGCTTGACTCTTTAATGAGTCAAATCTTTATCTTCCTGTAAATTTTTCCACAGAAGGGGGGACATCTGGTATTCAAGGGAAGAAAAAATATTATATTTCTGTAATGAAATGAACAAATAAAGTTAGTATGAACAGTATTTTCAATAGTTAGTGCTATTTTTCAAGGGGGGACATTCGGTATTCAAGGGAAGAAAAAATATTATATTTCTGTAATGTAATGAACAAATAAAGTTAGTATGAACAGTATTTTCAATAGTTAGTGCTATTTTTCAAAGATATGTAGATGTGGATAGCTAGTGCTATTTTTAACAGTAGCACTTCAGCTGTGTCATAACTAGTGCTATTTTTACTTCTGAATTAGCTATTAAAAATTATTATTAGAAAATGGGAACTATTAAAAATGTTTTTGATAAGTCATCAATAACTATTATGTCACCATAAATTAATCTTGGATTTCCAAAGGACAATGAATGATGGGTCCACAACTATTGCTTAGAATTTCTAATTTGGCCGATTTACTAGGCTAAGAATATTTATTTCTTTTTATATATTTATTTTGTCAGGCACAAATTGAGGCAGAACTGTCGGCACTGTGAGCCAACTTAACGGTGTTTGATGTCAGATTAGGGGCTTATTCCCTGGATTGTGCAGTTGATGGTGGTTTCTGATAGTTGCATTTTGGTCGCTTTGTGTTTTGTTTCTGAGATTAATTGTTGCAATGCTGCATAACTGTAGCTGATTCTCCATCCAAATTTTGTTCTTATGTCAAAATCACTAGTATAGAATATATATATGATTACAACAGGATTAAATCAATGTAGTAGAACATGAATCCAATGTCATTTTAGATCTTTAGAAGAGGAGACCAGTTACCTACCGAATCATTTCAGCATTTTTATTAGAACCAGTCAGAGCACAATTATAAATTGGAAAAAGGTGAAAAATATTTGAAAACATTATTGATTGTGAATAATGGAGCTTTTGAGCTCCATGGAAGCCCGAATCTTGGTGTATTTTACTATATGACTCCCACAAAGAACTTGTGTGGCACCTAGGGATGGCAAACGGGTCGGGTCGACCCGTGAACCGTCCGCGATCCGCTCGTTTAATCCGGCCCGCGAAACCATGATTCGGGTTCGGGTCGAACCCGATAACGTTAACAGGTCAACCCGGGTCGCTAAATTAACGAATCCAACCCGCTCAACCCGGCCCGGTAACCGGCAAAAAAGAACCCAACCCGCTCGCCAACCCGCGGGTCGACCCTCAGGTTGCGAACCGTGACCCGTACGGGTCAAACGTTCGACCCGCTCCGGGTCGACCGTTGACCCGCGGGTCCAACGGTCGGTTACTGTAGCACAAAGCCGTTGAACGGCTATTTTAGCCGTTTTTTTGTGTTTTTTGTGTTTTTTGTGTTTTTTTTTTGTTTTTCTGTTTATTTTTACCCTATAAATATCCCCAAAACTCAAACAAAAAATTCCCACCTTACCCTCTTACTCTCTCTACTATTATTACTCAATTTATTTCAATTTGTGAACAATTGAACAAACAAGCTAGCAAGTCATATATACAATCGAATTCCGATCGTATCGAAGTCAAAATTCAACAACGTCTTCAAGTCTTCAACTCTCCTCCAACTCCAAGTGATCAAGTCTTTTACTCTCCTCCAAGCTCTCCTCGAATCTTCAATTCCGGATTTCTACTTCTACTTCTATTCTTATTTTCACGGGTTTTTTTATATACGCGTATCCACGGTGAACGGTATCAAAATTTCATATCCCTCTTCTTCAATTTTTATTATTTTTGTAGTTATAATTTTTGGTATCTTGTTTGTTTGTTGGTTTTTTGATCTTCTCTCTCACAACCTTCTTGTTTTCTAGATTTTTTTTGTAACTTATCGCCCCTACATTGTGTATTTTTTTTTTACATACACTACTACATATAAACATGTCTTAATCACGCGGTAGTGGTCGTAGCCAAAGTGGGCAAGATTCCATCAACACTTTCTGTAGGCCACCAATTGTCCCACATAGTGAGCCCGCCGAAGAGTACCATGATTCTCCTACCCAACAATGGGGTACACACAATGAGTTTGTAGGAGACATACAATTAGAAGAAGAACAACAACAACAAGCAACCGAAATAACATAACCCCCTAGTGGTAGGAAAACTAGTGGGGAAAGTAGTGATTGACATTTGAAAGTTTGTAAAATATGTTCTAAGCAATACAAATGGAAGAGGGGTGAGGGCACGGGTACAATTAAGCGACATATCCTAAGTTTTCATAAAGATCTTCGTGTTAACCTACCCAGCCAATAAAAAATCCACCCTAGGACCGGTCTAGTTGATAGCCACCCTTATGATCTCGATCTTGTTCGTCGAGAAATGACCCGATTTGTAATAAAGGAAGAGTTACCATTTTCCTATCCCGAGAGTAGGAACTTGGAAAATTTTAATCAAACGACCTTAAACCTTCATTTTAGAAGAATTCCGAGAAATACTTGCAAATCAGATTGTTTTAAAATGTACAGTGAAATGAAGGATGCTTTGATTGCAATTTTATGGAGTTTAACTTGTAGAGTTAGTTTAACTTCGGATTGTTGGATGGGTTGCAACAATATTCCAATGATGGGAATAACTTGTCATTGGATCGACAATGATTGGATTCTTCAAAAAAGAATCATATCACTTGCCGCGTTGTCCTATCCCCATAGTGGTGTTGAAATAGAAAACCGTATTTTAAAAATTTGTGATGTTTTTTATATTCGCGATAAAATTATGTGTATTAGTTTTGATAATGCATCTAACAACTATGCATCAATTAGTATTTTAAAAACCGCATTAAACCCTCTATCTGACAATATTTTTCATGTTAGATGTGCATGTCATATTTTAAATTTATGTATTCAAGATGCATTAAAAATAGCCGATCCATATATAGTTAAAATTAGAAATTGTATACATTTTATTGCATTAAGTGGCACCGTATTTCAAGAATGAAAAAATTGGTGTAGGATTTCAAATGTACCTTTTAGAAAATTTTCAAAGGATGTTAAACACCAATGGAACTCTACTTTTGATTTACTACATGTTATTACCAAATATAAAGCATGTATAAATGATTTTTGTATCGCAAAAAATATGCCAAATTTTGAAATGACTCCCCCCGATTGGTATTATGCCGAATCTTTGTTGAAATTTTTAGAACTTTTTAAAACCGCTGCTTTAAAATTTTCAAAATCATATGAATCTACTTCTAGTAGCATTTTTATTTCAATAGTTATTATGATGCAAACTTTTAACGAAATGTTAAATGATGCTTTTGTTAGTGATATTGTCAAACCTGTATACAAAATTTTTTTGAAGTATTTTAATCTTCCTCCTATGTTGTTTTGTGTTGCTACCGTTATGGATCATCGTATCAAATTAGAAGGTACGAAGAGTTTGGTTGAAATATTTTTTGCATTACTTGGGGATGAAGAAAAAGAAATTGATTGCGTTCTTTTTTAGTTAAATTTGAATCTACATTAAATAACTTATATGATTATTATGATAAATCTTTTGCTTCTAGTAGTACAACTTCTGTAGTTAGTTCTTCTTCTGCTACTTCTAAAGGTAAGGGTAAGAGTAAATTTGATGATAGAAAATTTAATTTACTTGCACAAATTCAATTCAAAAAACCTAGGACTAATCAACCAAATGAATTAAATTGGTATAACCAACAAGATTTTGAGTCTTCTGTTTCTTCACTAGATATTTTACAATAGTGGAAAGACCATGAACACACTTATAGTTTTCTTAAATATATGGCTAAAGATCTACTAACTCCTCCTGTTTTACAGTTGCTTCTGAAAGTGCATTTTCTTCAAGTGGCAGGGTTCTAACTGATTACAGGAATCGCTTGAAGCCCGAATCGTTAGAGATGCTCGTTTGCACAAAAGACTGGCTGAAGGCTGAAGATAGGACACAAGGGAAAGTATTATCTACGTCCACAAGTGGGAGCAGTTCGCCGGAAGAACAACAACAACATCAATAGCAACCAAAATGAAGAATTCAAGACCAACAACAACAAGTCAACAATAACAAATTGAAGGCCATCAAATTGAAGACAATTGTAAATAGATAAAAAATTGTATTAAATCTTTGCTTGTTATGTCAAAATTCAAATTAGGAAAATTAAAGTAAATTGAAATTGTATATAAGAAATTTGTTAGTGTTTAAAACAAATTTGTGAAATCTTTATTTCTTATTACAAATTGTGAAACTTGTATAACTTGAAATCATATGAATAATATATCAATTTTTTGGCAATTTCACTCTTTCAATCTTATTATTATTATTACGATTTTTTATGTTTATTATTAATTTTTTTTTAAAAAATTTTTAAAAAAAAGTTCACTCTCTAACCGGGCCAATCCGCGAGTCAAACCGAACCGACCCGGGATGGACCCAAAAGGGTTCACGGGTTGGGCGGGTCACGATTTCATCTCTTCGACCCGGCCCGGTTAAGCCTCCGACCCGACCCGACCCGAACCCGCCCAAGTCAACCTTCAACCCGGGCGGATCCGACCCGACCCAGCCCGGTCGATCCGAATGCCAACCCTAGTGGCACCAACATAAACTAAATATGGTTTGTAAACTATTAATTGGAGATCGACATAGAAAACAACAGATAACATACTCGAAGTTATCTTTAACTGAAAAACAAACATACTCTTTGATCCAACTACTTTCCATCCTGACGAGAATCTGGGGTTCTTTACTTTCTAGATATGACCGTAATTGGGGAGAACACCCACATTCTCCACTATGAGTAATCTTTCATCCACTACCAATTTCACTATCATTTTCTTCACGACACACTTTATTGGAGAAATTGGTAGTGGGTGTAACTCTTTCTCTGTATAGAGGTTCAACCATAAAGAAATCATAACCCTGATGGATATGGGCCTAACTTGCCCAATTACCCAAATTCAACAAGTCTGTTCAATACCAAATAATAGTTTGGATAACATGTTCATTTTACTCGAGTCCACATCATTATTCAAGTCAAGATTCAATTAAATTAATTAGATTCCACAGTTTACCGAAATATTCCTATATTCTCCCACTTGGCATATAACAAGTAGCTTATTTAAACTGAATCTTTCACACACTAGAAATAACAAAAACACCATATTAGACAAATTAACCTTTGCCAGTTATAGTTCCCATACAGAAAGATTTGGAACATCCCCACCGCTCAGTGAGACTACAGGGGGAGTCCATGCTCAATCAAACTATGAGAGTACTCCAACCACATGAAAGGCTTTCGCTAGGTGGAGAGTAAGCTGAGAGTTTTCAAGGTTCCCTTTCGTGAATAATCTGAATACATGATCCTCCCATAACAGGATTCTCCGAGTAAATGGTTTTACCCCCCTTATGTCTTACAACTGAGACATCCGCCTATGCTTCAAGGTTATATATTCGATAACTTATACATCCAATGATGTGTACGAGTATATTAAATCAATGTGTTTAAGCACATGATGCTCGGATATATATGGTTTTCAACTCAAGTATTTTCTTTATGTCTCATACTGCGGCTGATAAACTTTATGCCTCACTGATAGGTTTACAGGTTTACAGATCAAATTTAACAACTAGAAGAAATTGAAGAAGGATAACTTAGAATTTCAGATGAAGAAGAAGAAATTATAGAGGATTTGAGAAGAAAAGCAAGAGCTAACAATATTCATGATCCTCTTTTACTGTTACATTGCTTCTTTTTATTTCCACTACTATGCCACAACCCGATCTGCCAGTACGCCAATGCTATGTGTTCCCGCTCTAACCGAGTTCATTCTCCGTCAGAGTATCTGCCTCTGAGTGCGTGCACCTCAATTCCTGCAGCTTGTAATATTCTAGATGCATGGGTCTCCTGCTCACTGGATTGGGCTTGTTGGGCCTAGTTGGGCTACAGCCCATGGGCACTCTTGTTCCAGTATCATTACCGCCCCCCTCAGATGCAACCATGTCCTCAAGGTTGAAGTTAGGAAAAGCTCTCACCATGGCGGCTTTCTCTTCCCATGTTGCTTCCTCCCCAGCAATTCCCTCCCATTCCACTAGTGACTCATCAACAAATATTGCTCCTCTCTTTCACTCTTCGTGTATGCAATATTGCTTTCGGTAATACAGCTACATGTCTTGGACACATCCTCCGGTAATGGAATTGCATTGATCAGGTCTGGATCACCTCTGCAACTGTTGAAATATAGTAACTGCTAATGTGTATATTATGTTTTCAAAACTATAAGAAACAGATTTCGCAAATCTCTCATCTCCTCAATCTTCTCTCAATCTCTTTTCTTCTTCTCCAATAATGTAATTCTTACATATAGATGTATACAGTAGAGAAACAAATATGAATAAGAAAAATTATTATTTTTCTCTAAATCTGTTTTCAATATGGTATCAGAGCATAACAAGATCTAGGCTTGGTGGAGAGCCAAAAAAAGAGATCCGAACCTGTTCTTCTTCTCTTTCTTGTTCTCTAATCACCACCGATCCTGATTCCGATGAACTTCATCCCGAACAGTCACCGACAACCGATCCCCAATTCCCCAAACTCTGAAACACTTCACCTTCGTCTCTGATGTCCCCGACAACCCTGACATTCGATGCCCCAGACATTCCCGAACCTACCGACGCCCCTCTCTACTGTCGTCGAGGCCCCCGGTCCCAACACCTCTGAAGTTCCCCTCTCCTATTGAGATCCTGACGCCCCTCTCTTTGCCATCTTTTCTGTCGTCGAAATCCCCGATCCCGACACATCCACCGCCTTCACCCATCGAAACCACCATCTTCATCAAGTTCAAGGCTGTTTTGAAGTCAGATCTGTTTTTTATTAGATCTGATCTGATCTGTCGTCTGTTGTTTGCTCTTTGGTGTTTGCTGTTGTTGGGTGTTGTTGGGTGTTGGCTGTGGTTGAGTGTTGTTGGTGTTGTTGGTGTTCACTGGTTCTCAATCAGTTTGTTATTTGACACCATTAGTGTAATACCCCGAATTCCAAAAACAGCTGAATTCGAGATTTCCACAGAATCTTTACAATTCATTCGTACAATTTTACAAGGAATTTTAAAACTTTTATTTCAACAATAATTACATCAGAGTCTTTTACATCAATACGCAGCGGAATCAATAAAATACAACAATAATAAATGTACAATTGTTACAACTTTAACATTTAAATAATCAACAACATCAATTCTCTTTATATCTTCATGTAACTCCAAGTCCTGCATATAAAACTGTAGGCATGTCAGTTGCTTACAACTGACGAAATATTATACACGGCCATCCTCTCTATGCCGAAAACAGTATAACGATTCTTAAATACTTTAGCAAACACAAACTTGATCACAAACAAAGCTACAAAAGGACTATCCTGTTGATATCGTGTTGTGTGGTGCACTTAGTCTTTAATGCAATTATTTATATTATATGACACTAATGCACACTTGTTCAGATTCTATGCATCCCATACTACATAGGTCCGAGGGCAAGCCTTTAATCATTCTTCATCTTTGTAGGGTTCAATCCCTTGCCATGACTTAATCTATTACTGTAATTACGGTAAGTATCTTAGATGATCTATGAGTACAAGCACGTGTACAGAAAATCCTGGAGGGGAATCCCACGTCATGTCACGACGATCGTGAAGACAGCCTGTGGCAATTCAGCCTCACTTCATGGCACAGGATCCTCTTGCAGTCACCAAACATCCCACAAGCGTCGCTACCGGGACGATAATTCTGGAGTAGTGCCCACGCCATGTCTTGACGCATCAAGCAGGCAGCCTGTGGATCACTCTCACACTGCCAATCTGATGGCCCTCATACTCGTGTTTTTCTCCTACTTTCATCACGTCTTCACTATGTATCTATCTGTAATTTTGATAAGTATCCTAGATGTTCTATGATCTATGAGCCCATATCCAGGCAGTCTAGAGGGGAATCCCACGCACTGACACGACGCATTGAGCAGGAAATCTATGGACAATTCAACCTCCGCCTTGGAACGATGGCACCACCCATAGTCACCAAACATCCCACAAGCGTTGCCACCGGGATGGTACTCTGGAGTAGTGTCCACGTCATGTCACGACGCATCGTGAAGATAGCCTATGCATACCCTCACAACACCCATCCAATGGCCCTCATACTTGTGTTTTTCTCTTACTTCCATCACAGGCTTACAAAATTTGTTTTAAAAGAAAATCATCACAACCTAGAGCTAGCTTACCCTACCGGACTTAAATCAAAACAATAGAGACAGTCAGCCTACCTGGCTACTTCTCAAGAGACGCTCAACCCTCAACGGTTAGCTCTCAAAATCATAAATAAAACTGCCGGTCACTAGGGTCTTGCCTAGCCTCTAGATTCCAACAACTATCTCTTTCTAGAGATCAACAATACTTCATAATCAATCTCAAATAATCATTTCCATTTCTTTTGTTCACAAACTCTTTCTCAAAATATTTCTTTTATAATCTCATAACATGAGAACAATTTAATTCGGTATCTATATCAATTTCATCTTTCACATCCTCGTGTGTATTTCACAATAAAACTCAATCAAATATTAATAACCATAAAATCTCATATTCAAACTTAATTAACTTTCATTTGTCAAAATCAAATCCAAACTCAAGAACCAAAACCAGTTCGGTTCAGTCGACTGGTGATAGTATCAGTCGACTGTTCTGCGAATATCGAAACTCAAACATCAAAATTCATGACAGCAGCAGTCGACTGTGAAAGTAGACAGTCGACTGTCCTGCCGACAAAAACCCAATTTCTTATACTTTCCAGTCGACTGTAGAAGGTAAGCAGTCGACTGTCAATTATACCAATTGCAGCTTGCATATATTTTTCGACCTTTTAATTGATTTGTACTTCCATATATAAAAATATAGATCATTTCCAGAATATATTCCTTTCAAAAACAATATCGTATATGTTATCAAATTCTTTAAGTTTCTCTTTTTTTTCAATGAAATCCTTAAAATGCATCAAAACACATATTCAATCAATTTTCCAAATAAACTGTTTTCTTTTATCAAAATTACTTTACAAAAATCTCTATACTCGTATAAATAATATTTCGAGGTTATAATCACACTTCTTTGCCACATTCTCAACAAACAATATATTTGCATTATTCTAATCATGTCTCAACATGCATCAATTTTATATAAATCATTTCAATTCTAGCATCTCAACTAACAATCATAATCATTTAGAAAATGGAATAGTAATTTGCATCTACCACACCAATCAAGATTTAACGATCCCTTTCTGCATTAATTTGCATGCAATCAATTCAATTTCAACCAAATAAATTATATATCATTTATCATGAAAATTTCTATTCTTAAATTAGAAAGCATTTAAGAAACACCCATCTAATGTTGAAGAAATGTACTCAAATGAACTCCTAGAATTAGTAGCTCCTATAGAAAACTCCAATTGCAAACTCCTCGAAATCCGCGCACCAAAGCAAGCCCACACCCCTTCTCCATTCTTGGCAGCACCCAGGAAATGCAAATCAACTTCATTTTGTCTTTATAGGTGTACACCTATATATATATCTACATATATAGATATATACATGTACATAATTGTATATATATACATATGATGAATAGGTATGGATTTGTGTAAGAGTAGGTGGAGTAGGATAGTGGAGTGGTCTAGGGCTTCTCGGAAGGAGAGAGGACAAGGATGAAGGAAAGGGAGTAGCACATATACCTACATATATACATATATAGATTAGGAGCTATGTAGACATATGTAGTCATATGAATAGGTGGAGAAGCATCATGGCATGCTGGACATTGATGTTTTCGGAATTGAAACAGGGAAGGGAGGGATGAGAGGGTGAGAGAGACATAGGTGTGTTTTTATAGATTAATTAATTGGTAGTTAGAATAACCACCTCTCACATGAATACCACTAACCTCATTATTTAAACTTGTAACTTGCTTTCCCTCCCACTTTCAAAATCAAATGTTCAGATTTTCCCTCTCTTCATGAGCAGCCTGGTCCTCCCAAAGGTGCACATCGCACGTGTGCACATGCACGTGCTTTGTGTACAAAATAATTTATTTATTTAATCTCTTCAAAAAAAATTATTTATATATGTAATAAATATATAAAATTAACTTAAAATTTATACTTTTCATGCACAATAAAAATAGACACAAACAATTTCATGAAAATTTATTTTGAAGGAAGAACGCGCTTAAAACACGTGCATCGCCCGAAAAATCTCAAAAATACGAAATTGACTTTATCATCCTAAAAACATACTTATAAATAATCGGAATGCAACATAAGAATATATTAATATACATATATGATAATGTACTCAAACGTACAGAAAACACGTGTATTGCACGTAGAAAAATTATTTTAATGAAAATAGACAAAATTGAATTCCGTTTACAAAAAATGAATTTAAACATGTTTTATAAAAATAAATAATTGAAACTCATCGAAAAACTTTGCACGTAACGGTGGAATACCCGAAATCGACACGTGCGTCGATTAATACGTAAAAAGCACGTAGAAACTCAAAGATTGAAATTTTGCATTTGAGTTGTCTCAAATGGAATTTTAAGAATACGTGATTGCATAAATAATCGGAATTCAAAGTACACATAAAAAAATGTGTTATGGATATAATCAATAACAGTACAAAATGCACGTGCATAACACCCGAAGACAAAATTGTCAATTAAATTTTGCGGGGTGTTACAATTAGTTTTTGGTGTGGTGCTGTATTGCTTGTTGTGTTGCCATTAGTAGTGCTTGTTGTGTTGATATTTGCTGGTCTTCACCATGGGACCAAAAGTATCATATGAGTCAAGGAAGTGTACTCATTGTGCCAAGATCGGTCACACGAAAGCTCGTTATTATAAGATTATCGGCTATCTGGAGGACTGGGATTATATCAGGGATACTCAGAAGAAGAATTGCAATCAACCCACTCTCGCCATTGGAGTTTCCGACCAGGCTGAAAAGAGTATTAGATCAACCTCTATATTAGCCACTGCTGTAGGTAATGATGGTAAGGTATTTAATATTTCTACCTCTGTTATGAATAATGCATGGATAATTGATTCAGGTGCTACCGACCATATGACTTTTGATTCTAGACAAGTCCAAACCTTACAACAATCCACCTAACTTAGTGTGTCTGCTGCCAATGGTGATCTGCCACTATTACTGGCGAGGATTCCATATCTCTCATAGATTACCTAATCTTAGATACTGTGTTAGTTGTCCCCTCCTTGAATTTTAATCTATTATCTGTTACTCAAATAACTACTGCCTTACATTGTACTGTGGGTTTTTGGCCTTCCCATTGTGTGTTTAAGGATATTCGAACTCGCAAGACAATTGGTTATGGAGTTAGACATGGAAAGCTTTATTACCCAGATTTAGAATATGAGATTTCACGTAAATTGACTCAAACTCTATTTGTGGAAGGATCCGAGGGGGAGAAGAAGAAATCTGAAATTTGGCTATAACATCGACATCTAGGACATGCTTCTTTTGGTTATTTGAAGAAAATATTTCCAAGTTTATTTTCGAAGTTGGAAGTTTCTACTTTTTAGTGTGAGGTGTGTGAATTAGCAAAAAGTCACATTATCTCTTTTCCTCAAAATTTAAGTAAAAGCACTTAACCATTTATGATTATCCATTCTGATGTTTAGGGTCCATCTAAGAACACTACTTTTTGAGGAGCAAAATGGTTTGTGACATTGTACTCGTATGACTTGGATTTGTTTGATGAAGTCTAAAAGTGAAGTTAGTACCTTATTTTAGTAATTTCACAAACGGGTTATGACTCAGTATAAAGCAAAAATTCAGGTTCTTGATAGTGATAATGGCGGTGAGTACCTGAGTTCGAATCTGCAATAATATTTGGTGTAACATGAGATTGTTCACCAGACTACTACATGCTCGTATACACCTCAACAGAATGGGGTTGCAGAAAAAAAACACACACTTGCTCGAGGTGGTCCATGCTTCTCTTATCCATGGAAATATGTCACTCATTTATTTAGGAGAAACTCTTGCTTCTGCTGCATACCTAATTAACTGAGTTCTCTCCAATATTCTAAACTTCCTCACGCCATTTCAAACACTAACTGAAGCTGTGAATGCACCAAAAATTGTCAACTTGCCACCTCATGTTTGGGTGTGTTGCATTTGTTCATCTTCATCAACATGAACGTAATAAGTTTAACTCCTCGAGCTGTCCGATATGTTTTCATGGGATATGCATAGGATAAGAAAAGGTATCGGTGCTATCACCCACCAACTCAAAGGATATTTGTGACTATGGATGTTGTGTTTCATGAAGATGAGATGTATTTTTCCTCTGAGGTTGAACTTCAGGGGGAGTACCGAAGTGAAGTTCAAACTCTTGCCTATGATGAAGTGGTTACCATTTAGACTGAACAATCGGATATAAGGGGTGAAAATCTGGATGTAAGTAGTGACGATCACTCGAATGAAAATTTGGTTGATGAAGGAGATCTCCAAGAAGAACTGTAATCAGTGCTGAACCTCCACGTAGATGAGCAATCTCCACCAACAGCACCGTCAGAACCATCTCCACCATTAGCACTGTCAGAACCCCAAAACCAATCGTTATCTCTGTCCAAAGCTTCAAGAAGAGAACTCCCAAATCGTACTACTAGAGGTATCCCAAAACCTACTTATGAGCCTGATCCTACTAGTAATGTCAAATATCCCAAGAGTCATTATGTGTCCACTCACCGATTCTCTGAATCAAATAAGTCATTTGTGAATCAATTATCTATTATATCTATTCCTAACAGTGTGCAGGAAGCCTTAACCGATCCAAGGTGGAAAGCAGCTATGGATGAGGAGATGAAGTCCTTGAAGAAGAATGAAACTTGGGAGATAGTCGAATTACCAGCAGGAAAGAAGTCGGTAGGATACAAATAGATTTATATAGTGAAGTATAAGTCTAATGGTTGAATAGAGCGATACAAAGCAAGGCTGGTTGCCAAAGGGTATACTCAAACTTATGGAATTGATTATGATGAAACATTTGTACCTGTAGCAAAGTTCAACACCGTTCGAATTTTACTGTCACTTTATGCAAATCTTGACTAGCCATTGGAGAAATTTGATGTGAAGAATGCTTTTTTGCATGAAAATTTGACAGAAGAAGTTTATATGGATCTACCACACCAGGATCAACTAGACCAGTCCAACACAGTAATAAAGTGTGTCGATTGAAGAAAGTACTGTATGGTCTTAAGCAGTCGCCAAGAGCTTGGTTTGGAAAGTTTACAAAATCAATGAGGACATTTGGATATTATCAGAGTAACTCAGATCATACCCTATTCCTGAAAAGGAAAGAAGGTAAGATTACTACTCTCATTATATATGTGGATGATATGATAGTAACTAGAAATGATCCTGATGAGAGAAAGGCATTAAAGAACTACTTGTCATAAGAGTTCGAAATGAAGGATCTTGGCCGTTCGAGATATTTCCTTGGTATTTAAGTTTCTTGCTCTAGAAAAGGCATATTTCTATCTCAAAGAAAGTATGCTTTGGATTTATTGAAGAAAACAGAAATATCCGCCTGTCAGCCTATTGATACACCGTTAGAAGGACTGAAACTTTGCAATAATCCTGATCTGGTGCCGTGTGATAAGGAAAGATATCAGAGATTGGTAGGATGGCTGATGTATCTTGCACATACGTGGCCAGATTTATCATATGCCTTAAGTGTGGTGAGTCAATTTATGCATGCACCTAGTGAACAACATATGGATACCGTAATGAGAATCCCGAGGTATATAAAGTGTGCACCAGGAAAAGGGGTCTTGTTTGCCAAATATTGTCACTTGAAGCTTGAGGTATATACTGATGTTGATTGGGCAGGATCTATTGTTGATAGGCGCTCCACTTCAGGGTATTTTAACTTTGTTGGAGGAAATTTGGTTACATGGAGAAGCAAGAAGCAAAATGTCGTTGCACGCTCTAGTGCAGAGGCTGAGTATCGCGGAGTAGCATTAAGTATAGCTGAAGTTTTATGGCAGAACTCTTATTGCAGGACTTATGTTGTAATCCGAATGAACCTATGAAAGTGTATTGTGATAGTCAACCGGCATGTGATGTTGCTGCTAATCCAGTTCAGCATGATAGGATGAAATATGTAGAGGTGGACAGATACTTCATCAAAGAAAAATTAGATGAGAAACTCATTGAGATAACTAAAGTGAAGTCAGAAGATCAGCTCGCAGATATCCTAACCAAGGCAATTTCGAATCGGCTCTTCTTGAAATTTGTTGACAAGTTGGGCATGTTCAATATCTATGCACCAACTTGAAGGGGAGTGTTGAAATATAGTAATTGCTAATATATATATTCTATTTCCTAATCTGTAGGAAACAGATTCCCCAAATCTCTCATCTCCTCAATCTTCTCTCAATCTCCCTTCTTCTTCTCCAAAAATGTAATTCTTATATATAGATGTATACAGTAGAGAAACAAATATGAATAAGAAAAAATATTTTTCCCCCCAAATCTGTTTTCAATACATCTCAGTAGGGACACATAGAATACTAGGTGTATGCGAGATTGCTCAGCTAGTTGCATCTTGTATGCCACCTTTCCAATTCGTTTGATTATCCTGGATGACCCATAGTATCGCTTGGATAGCTTGTGTGAACTCCTCTGAGCTACCAATTGCTGTCTATATGGTGGTAGCTTGACAAACACCCAATCTCTTTCATCAGACTCCTTGTCAGCTCTGTGCTTATCAGCTCAGTTCTACATTCTTCTTAACGCTATGTTGAGATTGGATCGTAGCTTTTGAAGTATTGAACTTATGGATATTAGCTAATTGTCAACCTCACTGTTCAATGCAGACCCTGGTATATAACTTTGAATTGCTTAAGGTTTTCTTCCATAAACTGCCTCGAAAGGTGTCATGTCAATTGCTGAATGCTGAGTAGTGTTGTACCAGTACTCTACCCATTCCAGATATGTCATTGCTTTGGTTCTTCTGAAAAAAAACTCCTCAAGTACTGCTCCAAGCAACGATTAAGTACTTTGGTTTGACCATCGGTATAGGGATTATAGGCACTTGATATGCACAACTTTGTTCCTTGAAGCTGAAAGAGTTCTTTCCATGATTGGCTCACAAACATTGGATCTGCTCACAACAATGGATCTTTATCTGATACAATGGACTTGGAAATTCCATGTAATTTGACAATGTGTGAAGCAAATAACTCTACTACCTTCGCTGCAGTATAGTTTGTAGGTAGTGGTATGAAATGGCCGTATTTCGACAATCTATCAATAACCAAAATTTCCCTTTTGCAGGGGGTAAACCAGTGATGAAATCCATTCAATATCTTCGCAAATTTGATCTGGGATTGGCAGAGGTTGAAGCAATCCTGCCGGAGGTTGTGTAATATATTTGGTTTGTTGGCACACTGTACACTCTTGCACAAATTTACTGATATCTTTCGACATGTCCTCCCAGTAGAATGTGGACTTAACTCTTGCTATATTCTTTGCAATTCCTGAGTGACCTCCTTCAGGGATAAAATGAAGCACATGATCAACAGCTCAGGTACCATAGAAATAGGCAGTAAGATTATCTTTTTATAAATAATCAAACCATCTCTCAGGTCATAATCAGAGTTAACTGTATCAGTGCTCTAGAGTTTGGCCAATAGCTGATTGAACATGTGGTCATGTTTATATTCCTCCTTAATTTTGTCCAAGAGTAATAACCTAGGGGTTGATACTGCTGATACTTGATTTAACTCCATCTTCTAAGGCATCTGCAGCTGCATTGAACATCCCTTGTTTGTATATCACCTTATAATTGAATCCAGCTAAAATTTGAAGCCATTTCTGTTGCTTTGGGGTTTGTATGACCCGATTCATTTTCCTCTGTGTTTACAAACATCTATGTCGAAGAGTTTTACATTCTCAGTGGCATCTTCTTGTGATATGCTATTGGATGCTTGTTCTGTGCTAATACTGCCCCAATACCCGAGCCTGATGCATTAGTTTCAAGTTCAAATGGCAGGGAGAAGTCTGGTAATGCTAGAATTGATGCTTTAGTCATGGTTTCTTTGAAATTGGTAAATGCTAGTTCAGCTTTTGTACCCTAAACAAACCCTTCCTTCTAAAAATCAATGAGTGGAGCTGCTATTGATGCATAAGATTGGAAGAATCTCCTGTAGTAGCCGAACAAATCAATGAGTGGAGTTGCTATTGATGCATAAGATTGGATGAATCTCTTGTAGTAGCCTGTCAATCTTAGAAAAAACCTTAATCTTAAAAAAAACCCTTAACTATTTGATAATTGTAGGAGTTGGCCATGTATCAAGGCTTGTATCTTGGCATTATCAACCTGAATGCCCTCTTTAGAGATAACATGCCCTACGTAATCAATGGATTGTTAGCCAAAAGAGCATTTGGATCTATTTACACAGAAGAAATTATGATCGAGAGTTCTCAAAATTGAGACTAATGCTACAAGTGTGACTGCTAATCTGGACCGAAAACCATTATATCATAAAAAAATGCCAAGACAAATTTTCTTAAATATAGCCTAAAAGCTTTGTTCATTACGACCTGGAATGTAGATGGTGCATTTGTCAAACCAAAGGGCATAACCAAGAACTCAAAATGGCTCCGAGTCCTGAAAGCTATCTTCTCCACATCTCCAGCCTTCACTCTGATTTGATGATAACTCGCTCTTATATCAAGCTTAGAGAAGTACTAAGCACCATGGAGTTCATCAAACAATTAATCAGCTGTAGGGATTGGAAATTTATCTTTAATAGTGATAGCATTGAGAGCTCTATAGTCGACACAAAATATCCATGTACCATCGTTCTTCTTAACCAAAAATACAGGTGAAGAGGAAGGACTTTTACTCTGTTGAATTTGTTAATAATAAGATATATATTTTGGTGGAGGGAAGAGAGACACAATTCTTAAAACTCTTTTATTATTCAAACTATCTTTTGCATTTTTCTCTCTTCTGCCTTCTTACAACACAGTACAACTCAATTTATAGACTCCACTTGATATTCCTATACAACATAAATGTAGAAACATTAGAAACTTGAAACTTTCATAACTTATTAAAGGTAACTCCAAATTAATAGCCCCTTAATTTAATAGCAAATTAAGTTTATTCATCAACACCCTTCATTAAACTTAATTCTCTTATGTCCTTCATGCCGAGTAGGTTTCTCATTTTCTCAAATAGTCTTGTGGACAGTGGCTTTGTAAAGATGTCAGCTGCTTGGTCCTCGGTTTTCACATGCACCAGTTCTGTCTCCTTTTCCTTCACGTGCGCTCGGATGAAATGGAACTTTAGGTCAATATGCTTGCTTCTTTCATGATGGACAGGATTCTTTGCCAATTCGATCGCTGATCTACTGTCCAAGTAAATTTGTGTGGCCTTCTCTTGAGCAATATTTAGCTCCTTTAGCAACCTTCTCAACAAGATCACTTGACACACACAGCCTCCTGCTGCCACATACTCTGCTCCGCACGTAGAGAGTGTCACGACTGGTTGCTTCTTCGACATCCAAGTGAATGCCGTGTCCCCTAAAAAGAACACATATCCCGATGTAATCTTTCGATCATCCACGTCTCCGCACCAATCGCTATCGGAATATCCCACTAGCATGAAATCTTCAGCTTTGGTGTAGAATAACCCAAGGGATTTGGTTCCCTGAATATACCGCAAAATTCTCTTTACCGCTTTTAAATGCATGTATACCGACTCCTCCATGAATCGACTTACAACTCCAACGCTATAAGAAATTCCGGCCTTGTGTATGTGAGATAGCGAAGACTCCCAACTAGACTTCGGTATTTGGTCGCATCTACTCGTTCTCCACCGTCAAGCTTAGAAAGTTTCGCCCCGGGTTCCATTGGTGTCGATACCGGGTTGCAATCCGCCATTTTGTTCCTTTTCAGAATTTCTTTTGCATATGCTTCTTGTGACACAAAAATCCCAGTCTTTTCTTGTCCAACCTCCAGACCAAGGAAGTACTTCATCAAACCCAAGTCCGTCATCTCGAACTCTCGAGTCATCACCTTTTTAAATTCCTCTATCATCTCACCATTGTTCCCCGTAAAGATGAGGTCATCAACATAAAGAGCAACAAACAACAAGTTACTTTTTTCCTTCTTCACGTACAATGCATGCTCATAAGGACATTGCATGAAACCGTTCTCCTTGAAGTAGGTGTCGATTCGGGTGTTCCATGCTCGAGGCACTTGTTTCAATCCATATAGTTCCTTCCTTAACTTCAACACTTTACTCTCCTTCCCGGCTTTCATGTATCCGGGTGGTTGCTCCAAATATACTTCATCTTCAAGCACACCATTTAAAAAAGCTGATTTCACATCCATTTGACAGATTGGCCACGTGAATTGTGCTGCTTGGGATATAAGAAGCCGGATTGTTTCAGTTCTCGCAACTGGGGCAAAGACTTCATCATAGTCGATCCCCGCCTTTTGTCTATAGCCCTTTGCAACTAGCCGTGCCTTATACCTTTCTATCTCACCATGGGCATTCATCTTTTTCTTATATACCCATTTTACTCCTATGGGCCGATATCCTTCCAGCAACTCCACCAAATCCCAAGTTTTATTTCTTTCGATAGCCCTTATCTCTTCATCCATCGTGGCTTGCCATTTCTTATCTCTCACTGCCTCTTCAAAAGTAATATTCTCAGCATCTGCCAAAAGACATACCAAGTGTACTTCGCTTGTTGACTCATATAGGTCTTGTAGACTTCGCATCCTCAGTTGTCTCAACTCTTCTTCATCGTCGGATGTTAGAGGGCTTGTTGGTGTGATTATCGGTGCAACGGTTGATGATTCTCCTTTTTCTTCCTCTTGCATCACTTCCTTTTGGTTGTTCCAATCCCATGTGCTTTCTTCATTCACTTGCACATCTTACAACCACTTTCTTTTCAATCGGGTCGAATAACTTGAAAGCTTTCGTCTTCTCGTCATACCCGGTGAACACGTACCTCTTGCTCTTATCATCTAGTTTGGTTCTTCTTTGATCTGGTACATGCGTGTAGGCCACACTACCGAATACTTTTAAGTGTGATACGGTTGGTTTCTGTCCACTCCAAGCTTCCTGCGCTGTTTGATTCACCAATTTCGCATGTGGGTACCGGTTTTTCACATACACAGCACATTGCACCACTTCTGCCCAAAATTCTTTCGGCGTGTCTTTGCTCCTAAACATCGACCGAACCATGTCAAGAATAGTTCGGTTTTTCCTCTCGGCCATGCCATTTTGTTGAGGTGAGTAGGATGCGGTTAAGAATCTCTTGATCCCTTGTTCCTCACAATAGTTTGTGACGACAGTTGATATGTACTCTCCGCCTCTATCTGACCGTAAAGCCTTGATATAAAGACAGGTCATCTTCTCTACCAACACCTTGAATTTCTTGAACACCTCGAATGCCTCAGATTTTTCTTTTAAAAAATAAACCCAAGTCTTCCTCGTGTAGTCATCAATGAAAATGATAAAGTATCTCTTCTCACCAAATGACTTAGGTGTGATCAGGCCACATATGTCGATGTGTACCAATTAGAGAGGACTCCTTGCACGATATTCTGCCTTCTTTTGAAAAGTGTTCCTCGCTTGTTTGCCGAGTACACATCCCTCGCAAAATTTCTTAGTATAGTCCATGTCCTGTAGTCCGTGGACCATTTCCTTCTTTGCTAACTCTTTTAGGCCACCGTAATGCAAATGTCTGAACCGTAAGTGCCACAGTGAGGCTTTATCCTCCATGTTGACTCGCAAACACCTCTCTTGCACATTTCTCAGGTTGAGTTTGAACATTCGATTCTTGGCCATCTTCACATGTGCAAGCAACCGGCCTCTTTTGTCCTTCAAGTGCAACATCCGATCTTTCATAAAGACCGAATATCCCTTCTCCAATAGTTGCCCCATGCTAAGGATATTACTTTTCATTTCGGGCACATAATAGACATCCTCTATTGATCTTTCTTTTCCATCCCTTTGAGAAAAACAAATTTTACCACGGCCCTTGTCTTGAACCTTCGATGCGTCTCCAAATGACACGTGTCCATCCTCTATCTCTTGTATCTCCACAAAGAGGTGTTTGTGCCCACACATTTGATTACTAGCGCCAGTATTGAGATACCAGACCGTGTCGTTGTCGGAACCGGTGTCTTTATAGGCCATCATAAGAACACCATCATTTCTTGTCTCCTCTTCTGTAACTAGATTCACATTTTCATCCGCCTTTTTCTCGCATTCTTTTGCATAATGTCCATACTTTCCACAATTGTAACACTCGACATTTTGACGATTTGATGAATAACATTCTTTTTCATAGTGCCTGTACTTTCCACAGTTGTAGCACTCGACATTTGGATGATTTGACCAGCCGCCTCTCCCACGACCGCGTCCTCAACCACACCAATTCTGTTGGTTTGGCTGGCCCTTTTCTTCGGAGTTGTCTCCACGTCAGCGGCCTATACCGTGACCACAACCACCACGACCGTGTCCCCTTCCTCGGTTTTGATGCACGTACATTGCCTTGTCCTCCTTGATAGTTGCTTTAGCTTGTAAAGCCTCCTCGAGCACCTCTTGTTTCTTCTTCTTCTTCCGTTGTTCATGAGCCTCAAGTGAACCAGCAAGATCATCGATGGTCATCTTTTCCAAATCCTTCGAATCTTCAATTGCGCATACAATGTTCTCGAAATTCTCGGTCAATGACCGCAAAATCTTCTCCATAACCCTTGCATCGGTTAGGGTTTCTCCATTGCGTTTGAGTTGATTCACCACCGTTTGCACACGCGTGATGTAGTTGGATACTCTTTCTGACTCCTTCATTTTCATGGCCACCAACTCGCCTCGTAGAGTTTGAAGCCGCACTTGTTTAACTCGGTCAGCGCCCTTGAAGACCTTTTGCAAACTCTCCCACGCCTCCTTCGAAGTTGCCGCACCAGCAATCTTCTCGAAACCCGACTCATCAACCACTTGAAACAATAAATAGAGGGCGATCTTGTCTTTCTTGCACGTTTCTTTCAACGCCTTTAACTGATTCACCGTTAAGTCATCAGTGGCTTCCGGCTCTGTGTAGCCATTCTCGACTACTTCCCACACATCTTGTGCTCCGAGCAACGTACGCATCTGAATACTCCAATTATCGTAGTTTGACTTCGTGAGTTGTGGCAATGACATATGCCCTAGTGATGTACTCCCGGAATTCACCATAGCTCTGATACCAAATTGTTAATAATAGGATATATATTTTGGTGGAGGGAAGAGAGACACAATTCTCAAAACTCTTTTATTATTCAAACTATCTTTTGCAATTTTCTCTCTTCTGCTTTCTTACAACAGAGTACAACTCAATTTATAGACTCCTCTTGATATTCCTATACAACATAAATGTAGAAACATTAGAAACTTGAAACTTTCATAACTTATTAAAGGTAACTCCAAATTAATAGCCCCTTAATTTAATAGCAAATTAAGTTTATTCATCAACAGAATTATCCATTCCTTAAGCATTTTGGCCACTTGTGCTTCAATCTTAGTTCTTTGAAAGTGAGGATACTTATAGAGTCTGACATTAGTTGTGGATGCAGGCATTAAGTGTATCTGATGATCTAACTCTCAGTTAGGAGGAATTAGCATTGGTATCGGGTCGGGTCGGATCGGGTCCTTCACTACCCGGATCCGATCCCCTACGGGTCCCAAAATTGGAACCGAACCCTGAACCGCAAGGACCGGGTCCGATTCCGAGTTTGGGTCCTATTAAAATATTCCTACCCGTTCTGGTAGGAGCGGGAGTGTGAGCGGCGAGCGGAGGCGGCGAGTGAAGGATTTAGAATAGAGGAAAGAAGAATAATGCATGAGTTTTGAGTTTGGAAAATGAAGATTTAGAATTTAGGAGGAAGGATGGGAGGGATGATGATTAAATATTTATTTTTATGTTGATTTTTTGAGTTTTTTTAACGGGTCCAGGTTCGGGTCCGGGTCGGGTATTTATACCAATGCTAGGAGGAATACCAGTGGGTTCTTCAAAAACATGGCCAAATTGTTGTAAAATCAACTGAAGATCTTCATGTAGCTTTGGATTTGAGGTGTTGTCATCTAGTACCAAGTGGAAGTACTGGACTACAGTTGCAGTGGACACATCCCTCCTTAGTTGATGAAGTTGTAGCTGTGAAGAGGAAGTATATGTTGTCCCTCCTTGCAATAATATTTGCTAATTATTGATAAAAAATTGTTATGGTACTATGTCTGTAATCAGTAGTGACCAGCCCCAACAACTCTAGCCATTGAATTCCCAGCACTACTTCGCTACCATGAATTGGCAGCACGTATAAATCAATTTAAAATAAGTTCCCCTGCATAGATATGGGCACAGCTAAACACTTGCCCTGGAAAACCATTGTAGCACCATTTCCCACTGTCACCCTAAAATTTGAGACTTGTTGTATTGATAATTTTAGAAAAGTAGCAACTCTTTCCTGTATAAAATTGTGTGTACAACCACCAGGGCCGGCCCTACCCTAAAGGCGGGTAAGACGGCCGCCTTAGGCCCCCGGAGATTTCACGATTTTAAGGACCCCAAATTTGAACTTCCCTTGTAAATATAGACACGTATTTTGCGCGTAAAAAAATGCTATTAGGGGCCCCCAATTCGGAAGTTCGCCTAGGGCCTCCGGGAACTCAGGGCCGGCCCTGAAAACCACTATCAATTAAAATTTGCACAAAGTGTTTTTTATCATACCTTGGACTCTTAGGGTCTTCGGTGAAGGGCGCCCTGACAAGGCAAGACAAGATATCTCAGGGATTATCTCCAGCTCATGTAATATAGCTTGTTCATCAACATGCACAGTTGCAACGTATGTATCAATTGCATTATATATATGAACTTCATCCACTAACAATGTTAGGAATCTTTCCATTTCATATGTGCCTAGGTGTATACTTATCATCCCAATTGAAACAAAGTCCTTTAGCTTTTCTAGCTTCGCACTCAGATGAGAGAACTTTCTGATAGGTTAATTGGATGCTTGTGCAGGTGGAGAGGGTAATAATGGTGGAAGGGTACTCGGTGGTGGTGGTCCCCATGGTGGTTTGGTGGTTTGTAAGAGCCTCCTCTAAATTGAGTCTTCTTTGCATCAATCAACTTCTCCTCTTGGTTCTTAGCTAGACCCATAGCATGTGGCCGTGACATGGGTTGAAAAGCTAACACTTCCCTTCCAATGTCAAGTTTTAGACCTGAAATGTAGCAACTCAGTATAGAAGCATTAGATAATCCTTTCACCATATTTGATAACTTTTCTAAAACATCATCATATTGAGCCAGGGTATTTGTTTGAGCTAGTTTGAACAAGAACCCTTGATGATCCACAAACACTAAATCACCAAACCTTAAATCCAGTTCAGGTACAAAAGCCTCCCAGGTAGGAAAATAACCATTCTCAAACTTATTTTAATACCATGATAGTGCTCTGCCATCCATATGAAAGGATGTGATGTGGTTTGTTTTTGGGAAGTGTAGGTGCACCAGGCGTGAGTTGTATTTGTTTGTTTAGTGGTAGGACGGGGTACTGGATGGTACGCCTGACCCTCGGCAGGAGCGGCACGATCGGGTGTAGAAGCGGAGGTCGAACGGTCGCTCGGTAACAGAGGCTCGGCTCGGATCTAGAAGCTCGAATCCAGGGGTCTCGTGTACCTACACTTGGCCTAGGAACACCGGGGTTAGTCCCGGTGGCAGGTCCTCCGATGGTTTAGTTAGTTACTGAAGTAGAGCAACAGTATCTAGGGTTTGAGAGGGAAAAGATTGATTACCTTTGAAGGTGGGAGAGGGCCTGGTATTTATAGGCATGCCAAACGGGTATGGATCCGTTTGGGCCGGGTTTGGACCCATATAACCGTGGGCCTGGTGGAGTAGAAGCCCATGGGCTTAAGGGCGATCTGATGATCATGGGTGAGAGCTTTTCGAGGAGATCAGATGGCCTAGGATGTGCCAGGTCATTTTTCCCCTATGTCACAAGCCCCCCACTCCTGTAGGGATGTGCGAGCTAGCCGTGGAGGAGTAGTTTTGGAGGTGTTTGGAGTCGTCACCGAGGATGAGTTAGGCTCGGAGGCCGGGGGTCTGGTCTGCAGTCATATCTCACTTCTAGGGGATGCAATAGGCTGGACGTTGCATCGGATCATCGAGGCGAAGGTCGGAAAGGGCATTGGCGAGCCGGGGGGGTTTTCCTGTAGGAAAGCTACCCTGGTGTTCGAACTGACCTCGGAGCGGTGAGGGTTTAGGGTTCGGCAAGGGTGTTGGCGAGCCGTTGCGCTTTCTTGAGAAAGATACCTTGGTACTCGACCTGACTTCGGAGCGGCAAGGGTTTAGGGGTCGACAAGGGCATTGGCAAGCCAGGGGGCTTTCCTATGGGAAAGACACCCTGGTACTCGACCTGACCTCGGAGCGGCGAGGGTTTAGGGGTCGACAAGAGCGTTGGCGAGCCAGGGGGCTTTCCTGTGGGAAAGCTACCCTGGTGCTCGACCTGACCTCGGAGCGTCAAGGGTTTAGGGGTCGGCAAGGGTGTTGGCGAGACGTTGCACTTTCTTGAGAAAGCTACCTTGGTGCTCGACCTAACCTTGGAGCGGCAAGGGTTTAGGGGCTGGCAAGGATGTTGGCGAGCCGTTGTGCTTTCCTGAGAAAGCTACCCTGGTGCTCGACCTGACCTCGGAGCGGCAAGGGTTTAGGGGTCGGCAAGGGCGTTGGCGAGCCTGAGGGCTTTCCTGTGGGAAAGCTACCCTGGTGCTCGACCTGACCTCGGAGCGTCGAAAGTTTAGGGGTCGACACGGGCATTGGCGAGCCTAGGGGATTTCCTGTGGGAAAGCTACCCTGGTGCTCGACCTGACCTTGGAGCATCGAGGGTTTAGGGGTAGGCAAGGGTGTCGACGAGCCGTTGCGCTTTCTTGAGAAAGCTACTCTAGTGCTCGACTTGATCTCAGAGCGGCGAGGGTTTAGGGGTCGGCAAGGGTGTTGGCGAACCTGGGGGCTTTCCTGTGGGAAAGCTACCCTGGTGCTCGACCTAACCTCGGAGCATCGAGGGTTTAAGGGTCAGCAAGGGTGTCAGCGAGCCGTTGCGCTTTCTTGAGAATGCTACCCTGGTGCTCAACCTGACCTCGGAGCGGCGAGGATTTAGGGGTCGACAAGGGCGTTGGCGAGCCTGGGGGATTTCCTGTGGGAAAGCTACCCTGGTGCTCGACCTGACCTCGGAGCATCGAGGGTTTAGGGGTCGGCAAGGGTGTCGGCGAGTCGTTGCGCTTTCTTGAGAAAGCTACCCTGGTGCTCGATCTGACCTCGGAGTAGCGAGGGTTTAGGGGTGGACAAGGGTGTTGGCGAGCTGTTGCACTTTCTTAAGAAAGCTACCCTGGTGCTCGACCTGACCTCAGAGCGGCGAGGGTTTAGGGGTCGGCAAGGGTGTTGGCAAGCCGTTGCGCTTTCTTGAGAAAGCTACCCTGGTGCTCGACCTGTCCTTGGAGCGGCGAGAGTTTAGGGGTCGGCAAGGGCGTTGGCGAGCCTGGGGGCCTTCCTATGGGAAAGCTACCCTAGTGCTCGACCTGACCTCGGAGCGTCGAGGGTTTAGGGGTCGACAAGGGCATTGGCGAGCCTGGGGGCTTTCCTATGTGAAAGCTACCCTAGTGCTCGAACTGACCTCGGATCGTCGAGGGTTTAGGGGTTAGCAAGGGTGTCGGCAAGCCATTGCGTAGAAAGCTACCCTGGTGCTCAACCTGACCTCGGAGCGGCGATGGTTTAGGGGTCGGCAAGGGTTTTGGCGAGCCTGGGGGCTTTCCTTTGGGAAAGCTACCCGGGTGCTCGACCTGACCTCGGAGTATTGAGGGTTTAGGGGTTGGCAAGGGTGTTGGCGAGCCGTTGCGCTTTCTTGAGAAAGCTACCCTGGTGCTCGACCTGACCTCGGAGCGGCGAGGGTTTAGGGGTTGGCAAGGGCGTTGGCGAGCCTGGGGGCTTTCCTGTGGGAAAGCTACCCTGGTGCTCGACCTAACCTCGGAGTGGTAAGGGTTTAGGGGTCGGCAAGGGTGTTGGCGAGCCGTTAAGTGAAAGGTTAGCGCTCAGCTTCAGTCTCCCAGGGGAATTAATGACGTTTCGAGATTTGTGCACGACGCTTCAGTTTCCTAGGGGCATTAATGGCGCATCTGAATTTGAGCGTGACGTTTCAGCTCCCAAGGATGAATGCGGCATGACGCTTTGCCTTCTGTTGCTTGGCCTCCCTGGGGCCATAACAGCGGCTTGGGGAGGGGGCTATAAAAACCCCCTTCCCTCGTTGCTCTTTCAGCAGAAGAATGACTGGTGGCCCATCGGCTATCAGAGGTATCTGCCGCAGGAGGATGCCTAACACTTGAACTTTTTAAGGCCGAGAGCCCCGGATAGGTGGTTCCACTACCATCCCTGTCTTCCTTTTGGTATGCGGCTCTGAGGGCTGTCTGTCCGAAGGAGACAGGGATGGGAGGCGTGCCGATCGATGTCCGGGGCCTGGGAAATGAGAGTTTGTCGTTGTCTGGTATTTTTGGGTATATCAATCTGAGCCCATAGTTCGGCTTAGATTGGTATACTTAAAAATATCAGGTTCGGTTGACAAAGGTTCGGGATTGAGAGCTCGGGCATGGTGGCTCTCTTCACGGCCTCGAACAATTCGGGGTTTTGGCTTTCAGGGCCGTAAGTCCCGAATTGTTCGTGGGTGAGAGGGGTGTCGATCGAATCCCAAAGCTCGGGGCGCTTGCCAATGGTGAGCGCCTTAAATCTTTAAAGTAAACTTTTGGGGTGAAGTAGTGGGGTGTCATCACCGCACGTAGTGGGTCACAAGGCCTGGAAAGGCCAGAGCCCTGCTCGAGGTCGATGCCCAGCGTCCGACCCGTTGGCCTATGTTTGGCGACCATTGCGTGGAATCCGAAGGGTCGCCCACGGCGTGCCTTGATGACGTCACTGTTGCGAATTTCTAGGAGCAGTTATCACGATTTTTTAGGAACTTTTTTTGCGAGAATCGAGGAGTCTTTTTGTGCTCTATATATATCCCCTACCCCCCTTTCTTTTTCATTCTTCACTTTTCCTCTCTCTCTCTAGAGAACGGTGTCCTTTAGAGCTTCTCTCTCTAGTCCGTTGCATTCGTTCGTCTCGCCGAACTCGATCAGGTTAGTTCAGTCGCTTTTTTCTTTAGTATGTCTAGGGCTCAGTCCGGCTCCTCAGCTTCGACCTCGAGGGATGAGGACGACCCCCACACGGGCCTCGCCGACTCAACGTCCTGGGAGGAGGATACCACGGTGTATGATGTGAAGCCCCTTTGCGTTAAGAGGCCGTTCGTCGTACAGAGCAGTGACTCTGAGGAGGAGGGCAGCGAAAGCTCGGATGAGGTGGAGGTATTGGACCTGGTGTCGGACGATAGTGACGAAGGAGGAGAGGCTGAAGTGTCAGAGGTTCGGAAGAAGGGCAAGGGGGGAGTGTCGACGGTTCGGAGGAAGGGTAAGGGGGCCGGCTCTTCTTCGACGGCGACCGTCCTCGAGCCACTGGCCACCCCTTCTCCGAAGAAGGCCAAGAAGAAAAGCCAACCGAGAAAGAAGTGGACGATGCCAAGCAGCTCGGACAGGACGACTCCTGCTCGTGATTTGGTGATCGGGTTCTTATCGCAGCCGAAGTCGATCATGCACTATCCTGACGAACTTTCAGATAAAATCTTGCACGGGGTGCAGCCGTCTTCCCCGAGCAACCAAAAGATAAAGATGGACACCACACTGTCAATCCTGGAGGCAGGCGACTTGGACGTCATTCGCTCGGCCTTTCACATTGGGCCAGAGTATGAGTTGATGTTGACGAGCCCGGGTCTTCGGCCCACCAACCCTCTGTCAGAGTGGTACTGCATCTTCCCGACTGATGCGTTCGGCTCTGTACTGCAGTTGCCGATCCACCCGTTTATCCGAGAGGTGCTGAATTGGGCATCGCCGGCACCGATGCAGTATGGGCCGAATTCATGGAAGCAGATGGTGTGCTTTGTGCTGCTATGTGAGGAGAGGAAGTTGCCGCTGAGGTTGGATGTCTTCCGCGCGATGCTGGGGATCAGCTCGTCCGGGGAGTTCGAGGGCATTTTTTACATCTCCCTTCGGGGCCGAGGGAAAGTAGTCCACAGCCACCCGGACTCGATCAAAGAGTGGAAGAGGAAGTACTTCGTCATTCGGAGCCAAAAGCCTTGGGACATTCCCACTCGGTGGAATTTCTACAAACCGAACATCAAGGCACCGAGGCCGAAGGACCTGTCTGCCGAGGAGTGGGGGTATGTAGAGTGCCTTCGGAAGGGGAACAACATCAGCTAGCAGAAGGTGACGGAAGGTCATATGGCCCGCGTCGGACTGAGCCCGACCACGTCTAGTATGTAGTTTGTTCCATTTTGCTCATTCTATTATTCTTTTGCGCTCATGGTTCTTAATGGGTCTTCTTATAGGTATGGACTCCGAATCGATCAAGGCTAGAAGGATCATCCTGATGAAGCAGAGGGTTGAGGAGGGTGAGCAAGGGAAGAGAGCGAGGGGGTCCTCGTAGGTCGTCTCCAATGCCCCTACCGAACCGAGGGCGAAGAAGGCGCGCCCTGAGGCGGGCAAGGAGGTCCTCGTCCAGCCGAGCCCTAGCGAGAAGACGGTGACCGACCACACCAAGGGGAAGGTACCTCCGCTCCGGGCCGATGCTGCAGAAATCGTGGGTGAGGAGATGTTGCAGCCGTGGGCCCCGGACTGGTCGATCCGAAAGGGAGATAACTTGACCGAGGGGGCCATCGCCATCGAGGTCGCCAATAAGCTACCCCCCCCCCCCCCGCGGGATCGGCAGAGCATGAGCAACGACACCCTGGAGGTGTCCTATATGCGGTTGGTGCAGGCGAACGTCCTGGTAAGGTCAACCGGTCCCTTTTTTACACAAATTTTTATACGATGCGACCCTTCTCTCGAACCAACGTTTGTGTTACAGGCTTTTCTGGAGGGGGCCCAGGTGATGAAGCTTCACGATAAGGCTCTGGAACAAAAGAGGGAGCGAGCGAACAAATACCAACGGTTGATGAAGGAGATGAAGATCGAGCTCGAGGGCTCCCACAAGAGGGAGCAGGAGATGAAGGCCGAGCTTGCCTCTATAGAGAACGAGTGCACTCGGAAGGTGGGCTTGTTGAGGAAGAAGTTTGCCAAGGAGAAGGGCCTGCTCACAACGAAGTCCCAAGATATGATAATCGATGCCCAGAATGAGGTCTACGAGAAAGCCCTGAGTCACATGAGGCACTTCTACCCGACCATCGATCTGACCGATTTTGATTATGACATGGTGATCGAGCCGAACCTGAAGACTCCCGAAGGGGGCGAGCAAGACAAGGAGGCCATCGCCCTGGCTGTGGACCCTCCCCTCGACCAGGCCGATCTAGAGGTAGGGAATTAAGCTGCTCGCCTTCTTGTTTTTGTTTTCTCTTTCTTCTTTGTTGTATTTGCCAACCGCGGACTGACCACTTCCTTTTTGTATTACGAATTTGATTTATGAAAAATGATTTTTTGTTTGGCCATGAGTTTTGACTTCGACCGTTTATTTTGGGGAAGTGTAGATTCGCCAAACGTACCTTCTGGATTATTTTTGTTTGGCCAAGTGTTTCGGCATTTGGAATGATGGTTGTGTTCTCCAGTTAGGTGCCGGCCCTTCCTTCCGAGGCGGACCCTCGCTACTCCAATATGGCGTGGCTTCGAAGAAAGATCAAGGTACTTGAGTCCACATTGGTCCGTTACCGGGAGGGGGCTCGCGATCAGGATGCCGCATTCCACTACTACCGAAACAAATCCGAGATGCTGAGCGTGGAGGCAACCAAGTTGAAGAGGGTGATGGTAGATCGCGATCTAGGCAGCGCCAGCCATGGGCATACCATGTCAAGTGCCTCGGTGCAGCGACCTTCGTCAGAGAGGCTCCTTCGCGATGTTATAGTGAAAAAGGAGATGGAGATACAATGTTACAAGATGATGCTAGGTATGTCCAGGACGATGACGGGCTCTTCTTTGGGAGGTCATCGATTGGAGGGCGTTCCCACAACACTGATGTTACTAGAGCTTACCCGGCCGGTCGATGCCCAGAGCTCTGTGGCCGGTGTTTCGACTTTGGCCGACCCCAAGGTTCACTGTGAGAGGAGGGAGGTCCCAGCTGTTCGGTCGGAATCGGGTTATCCTGTGTCGGACCCGAGGGGCACTGAGAAGTCTTTGATTTTTCTCTTCTTTAGCTGAGTGGAGTGGTTTGTAACGTTCTTGTTCTTCCGATGGTGCTTAATTAATAAAAGAGTGTGAATAAGGAGTTTCGTTTCTCTTTTTGTTATGGCAACCCGTTTTCGGGAGAACTACCGAGGATAGGAAGGTCGGCGCCCAGCATTCTGACTTGGGCACCATAGCTTGAGAAAACTACCCCGCTTGTGCTCGACATTGGTTCGGAGCTACCGAGGAGTTCAGGGTCGGCGCCCAGTGTTCGGGCTTGGGCGCCATAGCTTGAGAAAGCTACTCCTATGCTCGACATTGGATCGGAGCTACCGAGGAGAGGAGGGTCGATGCCCAGTGTTCGGACTTGGCCGCCATAGCTTGAGAAAGCTACCCCTGTGCTCGACATTGGATTGGCGCTATCGAGGAGTTGAGGGTCGGCGCTCAGTGTTCGGACTTGGGCCCCATAGCTTGAGAAAGCTACCCCTGTGCTCGACATTGGATCGGAGCTACCAAGGAGAGGAGGGTCGGCGCACAGTGTTCGGACTTGGGCGCCATAGCTTGAGAAAGCTATCCCTGTGCTCGACATTGGATCAGAGCAACCGAGGAGTTGAGGGTCGGCGCCCAGTGTTCGGACTTGGGCACCATAGCTTGAGAAAGATACCCCTGTGCTCGACATTGGATCGGAGCTACCGAGGAGAGGAGGGTCGGTGCCCAGTGTTTGGACTTGGGCACCATAGCTTGAGAAAGCTACCCCTGTGCTCGACGTTGGTTCGGAGCTGCCGATGCTGGTGAAGTTTAACAAAAAGTGCTTTTTTACTTGAGCCTTTTAATACATGAAGAGAGGCGCTAACGGCCTTTTACACAGGGCAGGTTACAAAAGTGTGATTTACAAAAATCAAACTAAAAACTCTACTTCTTCCCTTCCAAAAATTTGATCAGATATTCGGTGTTCCAGGGTCTTTTAACCGCTCGGCCCTCCATATCCACGAGTCGGTAGGTGCCCGGGCATATAACCTCGGCTACCTTGTAGGGGCCTTCCCAGTTGGGGGCCAGCTTTCTTTTTCTCGTGGGGTCAGAGACGGACAATTTGCGGAGCACAAGGTCTCCGGCCTTGATGTCAGTGGGGCGGACTTTCTTTTTGTAAAACCTTTCGATCCGCTATTGGTAGATGTTTCTTCTTATGGCGGAATTCTCCCTGACCTCGGCAACGAGGTCCAGGTTGGCCCTTAGGCCGGATGAGTTGTCGGCTTCGTCGAAGGCCATGATGCGCGGAGAAGGGAGGCCGATCTCGACGGGGATAACCACCTCCATCCCGTAGGTTAGATTGAATGGTGTTTCGCCCGTAGGAATTCTATTTGTAGTCCGGTGCGCCCACAGCACGCTGGGCAGTTCTTCTACCCACTGTCCCTTGGAGGAACTGTCGAGGTGCTTCTTCAGGCCGTCGAGTATCTATCGGTTCGTGTTCTCTGCTTAGCCGTTTGACTGGGGATGGCATATGGCGGAGAAGTTCTGTTGGACACTGATGTCTACGCAAAATCTATGAAAGTTCTAGCCCGCGAATTAGGTTCCGTTGTCTGTGATAAGGACCTGAGAAATCCCGAACTGACAAATGATGTTTTTCTTGAAAAACTGTTGGGTTTGTCACTCGGTGATTGTTGACAGGGGCTCGGCCTCGATCCATTTTGTGAAATAATTGATGGCGACTATTAGGAATTTTCTCTGTCCGGTTGCCACTAGAAAGGGGCCGACCAGGTCCATTCCCCACATGGCGAATGGGGTCGGACTGGCCAGCGAGCGGCGGTTGGCCTGAGGAAGTCTCTTGATAGGGGAGAATCTTTGGCACGGACCGCACCTCTTGACCAGGTCTTGTGAGTCTTGCAGCATTGTTGGCCAATAATACCCGTGGTTCAGGGCCTTTCTGGCAAGCGATCTGCTTCCCATGTGATATCCGCCGATCCACTCATGAAGTTCTCTCAGCGCATAGTTAGCTTCCTCATCGGCGAGGTAGCGGAGGTACGGCTTCCCGTCCACTAGGTTGTACGAGCATTTGAAGAGGACGTCGTTGATCATGACGAACCTTTCAGCTCGAAACCTGATCCTTCTCGCCTCGACCCGGTCTTCAGGGAGCTCGGCTTTCAGTAGAAACCTTCGGATTAGGGAGGTCCAGTCGTCCGGACAGGACTCGTCATTCACACACATTGTCTCGGGGAGGTCGATGCTTGGCTTCAGGTGGATTTCGATAAGCACTATTCGGTCGAGGCCTTCGATGGATGAGGAGGCAAGTTTTGACAAGGCATCAGCCTGGGCATTCTACTCTCTAGGAATCCTAAAGACTGTGGAACAGTCGAAGGATGACAAGAGACGCCGGACTACGGCCAAGTAACGGATCATTCGGTCGTCATGAGCCTCGTACTCCCCGATGATCTGATTGACCACGAGCTAGGAATCGCTAAAGGCCCTGACCTGCTTCGCGCCAGCCTGGTGAGCCAGGGTTAGTCCAGCAATCATAGACTCGTATTCCGCCTTACTGTTGGAGGCCGGAAAGTTGAGGCGGAGGGAATACTGAAGGAGGAAGTGGTCGGGGCCTCGCAGGATGATCCCGGCACCACTCCTGGATTCGCAGGATGATCCGTCGACATAGATTTCCCAGGTCGGGTCCGAATTTTCGTCATCGGGCTATTCGAAAATGGTGCACTCTGTAATAAACTCGGCGAGGGCTTGCCCCTTAATTGCCGTCCTTGGTTGGTAGCTGATGTCGTACTGGCTCAGCTCGATCGACCACTTGACTAAGCGGCCGGAGTTCTCTGGCTTGTAGAGGACGGTCTTCAGGGGTTGGTCGGTCAGTACTTGGATAGAGTGCACCTGGAAGTAAGGGCGGCGCTTCTGGGCGGCCATGACCAGAGCATAGGCCATTTTCTCTATCCTTGCGTACCTCGTCTCTGCCGGGAGCAAAACAGTTACCCATAACCGTTTGATCAATGGAAAAATAACGGATAACCCTTTTAAATTCGAAAAACAACTTTTGAAATCAGAAAACGGTCAAAAAGCACTTGAACAGTCGACTGGATTGCCACTATGAGTCGACTGGTCAGAGTTTGAATAAGATCAGGTAGTTTTGTACAGACTCAGTCGACTGGTATAAATGGCAGTCGACTGGTACTCAACAGCTGATCTAGTTCAAGCTGTTTCGACCTTTGGATTTTGTAAACTCACAGTTATAAAAAATTATATGTGAGTGTATGTGTGTGTAACAAGGCTGTACATCAATCTAAGACTCAATAAATAGAAAAAATATTACATTTTTACAAGACACAATTATATGACATTTGAAGCTTTGGTCTTGACTTGAGTCTTGAGTGAAGCCATTGTCTTTATCCGGAGCTGTGCTTGATCATTTGTTCAGCTTTTAGAGTAATGAGGCCTTTGTGTATCTTCTTGATACAACCTGCAATTATATATAGAGCATAGCACAAATATATTTTGCATTGTGTTGTAATCATCAAAATCAAGAATCAACATTCTTCCCATTTTTGATGATGACAACACAATAGCTGATAATAAAAGAAAATAATACAAGCATTCATATGCTCCCCTTATCAATAATACATCATGCATAAATTATCACAAAAAGATTAACATCTCATCACAAAAATGTATGTCAGTCGACTTATATAAAAAAATGTCAGTCGACTTATCACAAAAATTACCAATAGAAAAATTACCAATAGAGAGAAGATTATCAGTCTTCTCCCCCGCTTTGTCATCAACAAAAAAAAAACAGAAACGGAAAAAATATTTCACTGTATTAAAATATAACAACTGAGTTTTAGTACAAAATACCAAATTACTAAAGTCAAAATAAGAAAAATACATTGGAGTAATAAAAAAAAAAAAAAAAATCATCAGTCTTCGTCTTCGTCATCATCATCGTCGTCATCTTGAGAGGGAGGTGGAAATTGAGTAGTGAAAAGATGAGTAAGATGAGAAAGTTGGGATTCAAGAGCATCTTGACGATCCATGAGATAGTTAACAGCATTATAGATACTGCGTGGATCATCAAAATCAGCTTAGGGGCGAGAAGAGCTGGATGCTGAAGATGGTCGAGCAGAAGTGGCTAAAGGAACTTGGGTTTGGGGAGAAGACATAGTGGTAGATCTAGGTGGAGGATCAAGAAGCTTCATGTGTGCTAAACTTGCACGATCAAAGCATTCATAATGCTTGACAACATTGGTCTCTGAGTCGAGATCGATATCATAAGCACAGAAAACAAGAGTAAGTAAAGCACCATAGGGAAGAAAAGTGGAGTGAGACTTATGAAGTCTAGGAAAGATGACACGACCCCAATTAACATTTATTTTGCCAAAGGTTGCATATACAACTTGTTGTAATTCCAAGGAATACTGATCATAACTCCCTGTTTTAGGGATAATATTATAGGACAGTATCCGTGCAACAAGTTTTGCAATAAGAGTAATGGATTTATTAGACATAGGAGGTCCATGGTTCGGCAAAAAGATTTTAGACAAGATATAAGCATCATCCATTATGATTTCTTCTAAATCAAGTCCTTCGTCATCTATACCCATAATCAGATTAATTCTTTCGGATGTGAGTTTCATTTTCTTATTTTTCACAGAAGAATAAATTATAACTTCACCATCATCCGATTGAACCACCCTCATATTTGTATAAAATAGATAAATGAGTTGAGGGTAATAATGGGGTTGATTTTCTAAGGACAAGAAATCATAAAGGCTACAATTTTGAAATAGAGACACAAGGTTAAACCTATCAAGATCATTAAAATTAACAAATCTACCCGGAAAAATAAGCATGGTACAAATGATATACCATTTTCCCATAAAATCAGGGCTTCTAAGATATTGAGAATAGTCCTTAGAGGAAGAACCTTCATCAACATGAGAGGTTTTTGATCTTTTTGGTGCCATAATAAGAGTGAAGGTGAAAGAAATTTTACCAACAGAAAATGCAAGGAATCAAACAACAAAGGAGCAAAAAATCAACTCAAAGACAGCAGCACCTCAGTCGACTTCTTCTCTATTCTTCTCTTCTCAAACTCCAGATCTGGGTGAAAATAGATGGGGTAAAGGTGAAAAGAGGGGAGGCAGGAATTTAGGGTTTTAACTTGATGGGAACGGCTGAGATCGAAGGGGAAATGAAATCAACAGCCAAAAGTAGTCAAGGGTGAGTCAAATGATGAATAGATATCTTAAAATCGGTGCGACGATTCGAATTGGAAGACATACTGAGTCGCGACAGTCGACTATTCTTAGTATTCAGTCGACTTAGTCGAGAGAGAAAAAAAAAACATAATTATCACAACCGGGAAGTCGACTGGTTGAACATCTCAGTCGACTGTTAAAAAAGTATATATATATATATAATATGTGGAAGTCGACTGAATAATATGTTCAAGTCGACTTACAAAAAGTAAAATTCAACAAATATCAAGAAAATCACATATCCCTAGTTCTCTTCTTAATGTAATAAAGGTGTCTTCTTTAAGGGGTTTGGTAAAGATATCAGCTACTTGTTTATCAGTAGAGATAAAGTCTAAAAAGATGTCTCCTTTTAAAACATGATCACGTAGAAAATGATGTCGAATATCAATATGTTTCGTACGTGAATGTTGAACCGGATTTTTAGATAGGTTAATGGCACTGGTATTATCACACATTATTGAGGGTCTTTCAAAAGAGATACCATAATCTAATAGGGTTTGTTTCATCCACAAAATTTGTGCACAAGCCAAACTTGCAGTGATATATTCAGCTTCTGTAGTAGATAGGGATACCAAATTTTGCTTCTTACTGCACCAAGAAACTAATGAATGTCCCAAAAAATGACATGTCCCACTAGTGCTCTTGCGACCAGTTTTACTGCCAGCAAAATCAGCATCACTATAAGACAAAAGTTGAAAGTTATCGGTACGTGGATAGAATAAACCATAATCAGATGTGCCTTTAATATGTCGTAAAATTCGTTTCACAGCTTTTAAGTGAGATTCTTTAGGACTTGACTGATATCTAGCACACAAACATACGCTGAACATAATATCTGGTCTACTAGCAGTTATATATAAGAGTGAGCCAATCATCCCTCGATAGAGTTTTTGATCGACACTCTTACCTAATATATCTTTGTCAAGGGAAGTGGTAGTAGCCATAGGTGTGCCTTTACTACTTATGCTATCCATGTTAAACCGTTTGAGTAATTCCTTTGCATATTTTCCTTGATTAATAAATATGCCATTTTGTGACTGCTTAATTTGTAGTCCAAGGAAATAATTGAGTTCACCCATGTGACTCATCTCAAACTCGTTTTTCATGGTGTTAGCAAACTCTTGACATAGATTACTATTAGTAGATCCAAAAATTATATCGTCAACATATATTTGTATGATTAAAATATCATTCTTAATTCTCCTAATAAACAAAGTAGTATCCACTTTACCTATCTCAAAACCTGTTTCTAAAAGAAAAGTCTTCAATCGATCATACCAAGCACGTGGTGCTTGTTTAAGACCGTATAAAGCCTTTTTCAATTTGAAAACATGGTTTGGGAATTGTTCATGTTCAAAACCTGGTGGTTGTTTAACATAAACATCTTCTTTTATAAACCCATTAAGGAAAGCACTTTTAACATCCATTTGATAAAGTGTAAAATTCATAAAACAAGCAAAAGATAATAAAATACGAATTGATTCTAATCTAGCAACAGGAGCATATATTTCATCAAAATCTATGCCTTCTTCTTGATTATATCCTTGAGCAACTAGTCTAGCTTTGTTCCTAACAACTTGTCCTGATTCATCTAATTTATTTTTGAATACCCATTTTGTACCAATAATAGTATGATCAGGAGGTCGTGGAACTAAATCCCATACATCATTGCTTATGAATTGGTTTAATTCATCTTGCATGGCATTCATCCAAAATTCATTCTCACATGCTTCTTGTATATTTTTCGGTTCAAAATCCGATAAGAAAGCTGTGTGAGATATCATATTAATATGTGATCTTGTCTGAATACCATGGGAGATGTTGTAGAACCCCGTATTTTCAAATATTGTTTTTATATTTGAAAATGAATTTAAATTTATTTTTGGAAGATTTAATGAATATTTTCAGAAAAATTTATCTTTTGTATACGTGCAAAACACGTGCAAGTACTTTTGAGAAGTTTGAAAAATTAAGTTTTATTCATGAAAAATTATTATTTAATATTTGGGATTTATTTAGTATTTTTCTAGATTTTTCTGAAATTAATTGGAACTATTTGCAATTTTGAGAAAAGAATGACCTTTTTGCAAAATTGACATTTTTAGGGGTTAAAGTGCAAAATGTATATTCTGGACGTTTTGAACAGTATTGATTGAGATTTAGAATGTATATTTTCTTTTAAATCCAAATTTAAATGAATTTTTATTGAATTCCCAAAACTAGAACTATATATGTAAGTTATATTTTAGAAAGGATTGTTTTGCAAAGGTGGGGTAAAACCCTAATATTCAACCCCGGGTATTTAAGAGAATTTTTCTCCAGCCGTCATTGTGAGAATATACAGAATTTTGAGGAGATTTGTTTGGTGGAGAAAGGAGTTTTTTTGGATCTAGCAAAAGGAGGACTTTTCGTGGACTTTTCTCAATTAAAGGTGAGTGACTTGGTTTTGTTTTGTTTTGATTTTGTGAATGACTTTGTGAGTTTTGTTTTGTTTGTGAATGACATAAATTTATCTTGTTGTTGATCTATGTATGCAAGTGGTAATGATACTAGATTTGATGTTGTGAACGATATAGATGTTGTACTATGGTATGATTCGTATGAATTAAGGATTGTTGTTTATACCATGTTGAGAAATCTAAGAATGATTAGTAGATCTTGTTCATAACACCATATTATTAAGATTTGAGTATGATCTTGATCGGATGAGTAACACCTGGATCTTATACATATTGTAAATCAGATTTTGATTTAGATTTGTGAAAGAAATTTAGACCTTGTAAAATTCTAATGAAAGAATTTGGGATTTAGAACATGAGAACTTGAATTTGACATATTGACGTTTGAGTAATAAATACATATACATGATGAGGATTTGTTGAGATTTATCATTTTCCTAAACACGAACTGTTTTTCAGAAACATTGAATCATTAGAAAGCTTCAGATTTAATTTTGTGATCAGAACTAATTTTGAAATCTGTAGGCCGACAGTCGACTGACCTACTGTACAGTCGACTGGTACGAGCCTGCTACTGTATTTTAGAATCTTTGAAAAAGCCGTTCTGGACAGTCGACCTAGCTCATAGGCAGTCGACTGGTCCACTGAGGAAAATTATTTTTGTAAGAATTATTAGTCCTTCTGGACAGTCGACCTATGGTTCCTGTAAGTCAACTTGTATACTTAGAATATTTTGAGAAGATTACTGGAAATTACCTCGGGTAAGTCGACTGACCTTCTCTTAAGTCGACTGTGATATGACTTAGTTTATTTTGTTAAATTTTGGATATTTGTCCCTCTGGACAGTCGACTTACTACAATATAAGTCGAATGGTACTGATGGAGGTTTGTAACTTGAGTGTTTCTTGAGTGATTAGTTCCCAGACAATTCAGTCTATTTTAGATATTCAGTTAAGCATTTGATTTAAGACATTCAGTTGAGCCACTATGATTAGTGGGACTTTTGTTTAGATATTTGAGTTGAGTCTCTAGAGGTGTGTGACCCTAGTATTCTGGTATTGATTATTTTGTTGAGGCCCTTGAGGCATTTCAGTTATTCAGTTTTGATTTTTAGGCCGGTAGGGCACATCACTCTAGGAGGTTCGTTAAGTAATCAATTAATCCTAAATAATAAGGACAGGCACTAGTGGTGATATGATGAACGGGAACATGGGTTATGCACCTCAGTATGGCTTTAGATGTAGGATTTAATCTCCGGAATTATCCAAGTAACTTCCTTGAGATATGGGATGATCTCCGGAATTATCCAAGTAAATTACTTGAGATGTGGGATCTATCTCCGGAATTATCCAAGTGGTTTACTTGAGATGTGGGATTGGTCTCCGGAATTATCAAAGTCAAGGCGACGCACATGTGGTATTCATGTGGTGATGTGTCTATGTTTAGATGTGGGATGGTCTCCGGAATTATCCAGGTAAAATGCCTGAGATGTGGGATCTATCTCCGGAATTATCAAGCATGGGCTAATTCTCACAGTTTATCTTTATCTCGTAGTAGTCATCGTGATAGGATTAGTTGCATAGCGGGGGATTGAACCCTATGAAGTGAAGACGTTAAGGGCTTGCACCGAACCTATATAGAATGGGATGCATAGACTTCGACAAGTATGTATTAGAGAGTCCACATATAGAATTTGTGTGTTTTCTTGACTTAGTTTTATGCATATGGGTTTCCCGGTTTTCTACACTTAGCACTTGTTTGGCATCACTTGTTGTTACGTTCCTTGCTACCTCATATTTAATGTACTTTGGTTCACTATATGTTACTTATGAATCTATGCTTAAGTTTTATTTATGTTGTTTGTAGTTGTCACTCACACCATTTATGGCTGACCCCTTTAGTTTGGGGGTTAGGGATTCTCTCTAGCCTCACATGTTGCAGGTTAATGCTTAGAGTTAGAGATGGAATGCTTAAGTTGGATTTGAGATATAATTGATTCATAAGAGTTTGGTGTAAAATTTGTAATGACAGTTTTGAGATAGATTGTGTTGTAAAGAAAGAAAATATGGAGTTGAGTTTGTTTTGAATTTCGCTGTGATTTGTAATAGTTTATTGTAATAAAAGTTGAAAATTTTAGTGGTGTTGGTTGTGTTTAATGTTACATTGAAGTGGATCGCTGGGAATGTGCCACGTATTTTCTAAGATATCTTATTAGAAATTCGGGGCACTACAGATGTCACCAATTATTAACTTATGAGGATGTTCTCTAACTTCAACAAAAGATTTTGGTAAAGTTTGAGATATCATAACAGGATCAGTCAACTTGATAGGTTCCTCAGTCGACTGTTTTACATCAGTCGACTTGATGTCCTTATCGGTCGACTTATCCGCGAGACTAATTTTTTCTAAAGATGTAATTACTTTATTTAAAGGTGATGAATCAGTTTCATCATCTTTAATTAAATTTGATGAAGGCAGAGATTCATCAAATGTAACATGCATTGATTCTTCAATAGTCATTGTTGACTTGTTGAAGATTCTATATGCTTTACTTCTATTTGAGTATCCTATAAAGATACCCTCATTAGATCTAGGATCAAATTTATCTAAATTATCTTTAGTATTCAGAATAAAACACTTACAACCAAATATCTTAAAGTAAGAGACCTTAGGATTTTTATTAAAAAATAACTCATAACAAGTCTTCTTTAGCTTAGGTCTTATCAAGATCCTGTTTAAAACATAACAGGCTGTAGCAACAGCTTCAGCCCAAAAATACTTAGGTAAATTGCTTTCAACAAGAATTGTACGTGCACATTCTTGCAAAGTCCCATTCTTCCTTTCAACCACTCCATTTTGTGGTGAAACTCTAGGAAATGCAAATGAGTGAGTTATACCATTCTTGTTGCAATATTCTGCAAACATTTCATTTTCAAATTCTCCACCATGATCACTTCTAATAGTGACTATGGTTAGAGACTTTTGATTTTGAATTCGTTTACAAAAATTTGCAAATTCAACAAAAGCATCATTTTTATGTTTTAAAAAGAAAGTCCAAGTGAATCGTGAAAAATCATCTACTAAAACAAATACATATCTAATTTTATTTAAAGAAACAACTCTAGTAGGACCAAATAAATCCATATGAATTAATTCGAGAGGCCTACTAGTAGAAATTACTTCTTTTGTTTTAAAAGTAGATTTAATTTGTTTACATAGTTGATATGCATCACATAACCTATCCTTTTTAAAGGATAGTCTTGGCAGCCCTTTAACTAGGTTGTACTTAGATACTTTAGAGAGTTTTTTCATATTCACATGACCAAAACGTCTATGCCAAAGTCAAGAATCATTATTAGAAGCTACTACACAAAAATCATTCGAAAACTCATTTGTATTCAAACATAATTCATAAATATTATTTTTTCTAAAACCTTGAAAAATAATGTTTTACATAGTGGAATCATAAATTAAACAAGCATCTTTTTCAAACACAATTTTATAACCTTTATCACATAGTTGACTAATACTTAACAGGTTATGTTTAAGTCCACTAACTAATAAAACATTTTCTATAGAAGGGGTAGTGTCCTTACCGACCATGCCGATTCCTATGACTTTTCCTTTATTGTTATCACCAAAAGTAACTGTTCCTCCATTAATGCTTTGTATGGTAGATAGGAGATTGGCATGACCAGTCATATACTTAGAACATCCGCTGTCAAGTATCCAATGATCTTTCTTTGGTACCTATAAAATATTCAATGTGAATATGGTACCCTTTTCATTGGATCCAAAAGATATTAGTTTATGGGAAACCAAACCCATGATGAGTTTGATTTTCCACCATAAGCGGGAATGAAATTAACAGAATTACATACATTCAGCAAATATGAGTTTATATAGGCAATTCTATCTTTCGTACTCAAATTTACTGGAACCCATACATGTTTGTTCTGTCCAGTCGACTGTATAACATTATTCAGTCGACTTCTACTATATGTCAGTCGACTGGATGATAATATAGGTCGACTTATATGAGGTTTTGGTCTTGTTGAATAAGACTCAGTTCTTCTGGACAGACGACTGGTGGATGGATTCAGTCGACTTGACTCAAATTTAGATTTGCTTTAATCAATAGAACTTACAAACTTAGGTTTTTAAAAGAACTCATACAATTTATGTCTAACACTAGAAATAGATACAGATTTATTTATACTAGTGTTATTAGAAGAATGATCTTTTTCAAGAGATTTTTTAAAACCAAGTCCAAACTTTTGACTAGATTTTACTTGATTTTGAAGAACATCGTTTAAATTCTCTTTTCCTTTATTAAACTTAGATACGTTCTTGGACTTCTCTTCATAATTCTTCTTTAGAGATTCAAGATCCATATCTAAACTTGAAATACGAGAATTTAAAGATTTTACTTCTTTATCAAGGTTAAGATTCTCTTGAGAAAGTGTTTGATTGACTTTCTCTAGATTCTTAACTCTAATCTTTTCCTTTTTCAGTTCTTGAAAAATTTCATTGAATGCATCAAGTAAATCGTCTGAATCACACTCATTACTTACTTGATTCTATGATGCCATGAAGCACACGTTTGCAACCTTGTTGGTCTCATCAATTTCTTCTTCTGAAGAAGAATCGCTGTCATCCCAAGTTGCATGATATGCCTTTTTGTTCTTGGCAAACTTGTTCTTGGTGTACTTATCCTTCTTGAAGTTGGATGTCTTTCCCTTAGACTTTGTGTTCTCTAGTGGACAATCTTTCTTCATATGACCTGTTTTGTTACACCTGAAACAAGTTGGAAGATCATTAGAATCTTTAAATTTAGAATTGAACTTACCTTTCCTTAGAAATTTTTTGAATCTCCTTGTGAACATAGCAATCTCCTCCTCATCTTCTTCTTCATCTTCGGAATCTGAGGACATGGCCTTGAATGCTAATGTTTTCTTCTTTGACTATTATGGTTCGGCATCCTTCTTGCGTTCTTCGATTTGTACCTCATAAGCCATTAGATTTCCCACAAGATTCTCAAGAGAAAGTTGTGATAAATTATTGGCCTCTTCTATGGCAGTGGTCTTCTTTTCCCATTCGGGGGTAAGTACACGAAGTACTTTTCTCACCATCTCTGCTTGAGTGTATATCTTTCCAAGTGCCACAAGTGAGTTTGTGTTGTCTGTAAATCTAGTAATCATCTCGGACACACTTTCATTTTCCTTCATGTGGAACATTTCAAACCTGTGAACAAGAACAGATATTTTAGATTCTTTCACTTTGTTTGTTCCTTCATGAGTTACCTCGAGTGTGTGCCAGATTTGATGTGCGGTTGTTGCATTCGACACACGGTTGAACTCCTCCTTTGTGAGAGCACAGAATAATGCATTCATTGCTTTTGCATTGTTCATTGTTTGGTTCTTCATGTCGTCATTCCATTGTGCATATGGAATAGTAGGAGCGGTGTATTATGTTTCCGTCATGTTCCATATTTCATAGTTGATGGATTGTAGGTAGATCTTCATTCTACACTTCCAATAATTATAATTTGTTCCATCCAAGAGAGGTGGCCTTTGTGTAGATTGGCCTTCATAATACTGATTTGAATTTGAAGTAGTTGCCATTGCACTCAACCTTACTCTGATACCAAGTGTTGGATCCTGTAGGCAATGCAAGAAACACTAGAGGGGGGGGGGGGGGAATAGTGTTTTATAAAAATTTAAAATGCGGAATTGAGAATTTCTTCTGTTCAGTCGACTTGAGAGATATACCAGTCGACTGAAACCACAAAAAGAAAAGTATTTTAAAAAAATCTATTAAGTCGACTTAGGGATGAGACAGTCGACTAGTCACACAAATTATTTCAGAGTAGTACGAGTCTGACCAGTCGACTTATATGAGTACACAGTCGACTATCCAGACAAGTTTCACAGTAAAATTATAAACTAAGAGAATAGAAATGCAAGTAGAGAGATACAACCACAGAGTGCACACGATGTATCCTGATTCGGTCCTCCCGACCTACATCCAGTCCCCAAGCAACCCACTTGAGATTTTTCACTATTCTTGAAAAAGATTACAAGAATACCCTACGGCATTCAGACAACAATCTTGTCCAACCCGTAGTCCTTTCTCTCAACCAGAGAAAGCAACCCACTCTTCCACCAAGAGTGACAAAATCCGACTCTACACCCTAGAGTCCTACTCTCCAACCGAGAGGAAAAAAAACAATAAAATTGTTTACAATCAACCTATAGCCTTTTTGTGATTGTGATATAGTACGTGGCTAATTGGTTGACTTCCAAATCCAGTCCAAAACGAATTCAATGTTATACTGGACTGAAGACAGAGAACCAAGACTTAGTGAGTTTTGAAAGCTTTTCTCTCTTGAATGCACAAATCTTAAAATTGTTCTAAAAAATTCTTAGTTACCTTTTGAAGGTGAACCTTAGGCTATATTTATAGACTAGGGTCCCTGGCAGTTAAAGACAGTTACCCATAACCATTTGATCAACGAAAAAATAACGGATAACCCTTTTAAATTTGAAAAACAGCTTTTGAAATCAGAAAACGGTCAAAAAGCACTTGAACAGTCGACTGGGTTGCCACTATAAGTCGACTGGTCAGAGTTTGAATAAGATCAGGCAGTTTTGTACAGACTCAGTCGACTGGTATAAATGGCAGTCGACTGGTACTCAACAGCTGATCTAGTTCAAGCTGTTTCGACCTTTGGATTTTGTAAACTCACAGTTATAAAAAATTATATGTGAGTGTATGTGTGTGTAACAAGGCTGTACATCAATCTAAGACTCAATAAATAGAAAAAATATTATATTTTTACAAGACACACAATTATATGACATTTGAAGCTTTGGTCTTGACTTGAGTCTTGAGTGAAGCCATTGTCTTTATCCGGAGCTGTGCTTGATCATTTGTTCAGCTTTTAGATTAATGAGGCCTTTGTGTATCTTCTTGATATAACTGCAATTATATATAGAGCATAGCACAAATATATTTTGTATTGTGTTGTAATTATCAAAATCAAGAATCAACAGTGATCCCGATGGAAGCGGTAGTAGAAGCGCTGGTCTCGCTTCTTGTTGTTGGTCGGTCGAGGGGGTAATCGGACAAGGCCCTTGTCCTCTATTTCTAGGAGGATGGCGGACACGTTCTGTGTCAAGGGCGTGTATCTCTCGAAGCGGGGGACCGAAGGTGCCCTCTTCATACCGACCCCTTCTTTTGTTACTTTCCTGGCAAGCTCGGTCTCATCGACCTTGCGCTTTCCCTTCCCTGTAGCTTCCTTGGTGCCTTCCGAGTTTAGAGCTTCTTCCGCCCGTATGTACTTCTCGACCCGGTTGAGTAGGTCGGGGAAGTCCTGGGGAAATTTTTGGCCAAGGAAACCTTTAGCTGGCTGTGTCTGACATTGTACCGGAAGGTGGCCGAGGCGACCCCGATGTCGAGGGAGGAGACCGATCTTGCTTCGGTGGTGAACCTCCTGATAAAGTCACAAATTGACTCTCCTTCCCTCTGACGGAGGTCTAGCAACGATGCGCTCGTCTTCTCGGCCTTACTACTAGTTATGAAGTGGGCCAGGAAGTTGGCCTCCAGTTGTTCGAACGAGAAGATCGAACCCGGGGGGAGCTTGGAGAACCACTCCCGAGCCGGACCCCGGAGCGTGGTAGGGAACGTGCGGTATAGCAGGGGATCCAAAGCACTGTGAATCATCATGAGGGTCTTGAAACCCTCCATGTGATCAGCAGGATCACCCTTGCCATTATAGGTCTCAAACTGTAGAGGTCGAAAATTTCGGGGGATCTTCGCTTCTAGAAAGGGAGCCGAGAAAGGTGGTCGGGTCGGCTTGTGGCCTAGAGCAGGGTTCGGGATGCCGTTGTCGAGGTGGTCGAGGCGATTCTCTATCTCCAGCAGGCATCGGAGTACCTCGTTTTTGCGTTCCGGGAGATGGGTCGGGCCACGAGTGTAGCTCCCTCCATCGCCCGTCCGGTGAGATTGGTTCAACGTCTCGGCTCTGGGTGCTCCGTGGATGGCCTCCATGATTTCGTCCCGGAAGATCCGGAACTCGGCTCTTGTGACCGCACCATGGTCAATTGGGTTGTGCTGGGGCGGCGGCCTTCGACCGATGCGGCTAAGCACCGATGTTCGTCCTTCAGGCTGAGTTCTGGAGTGGTTCGGGGCCGTGTTGGAAGCGGTCCCTCCCCTAGTCTGACTCGCCCTTCGGTTCTGGATGACCCGACGAAGGTTGGGCACGATCGGGTGAGATGCACCTTGTTGGTGCCCGAGGCTGACCCTCGGATTATTCGATCCGTGAACGTCCTCAAGGGCATCTTAAAGAGGAGGCCTATCAGGACGACGTGTGGAGGTAACCGCTCTCCTGGGCTTGGGTCCCATGTGAGCGCGGATTGAGGGGATGCCGCTGATGGCGAGGTTCGGGCGGATGTCCATACCGAGATAGATTTCCCACAGACGGTGCCAACCTGATGTGGTTTGTTTTTGGGAAGTGTAGGTGCACCAGGCGTGAGTTGTATTTGTTTGTTTAGTGGTATGATGCGGTACTGGACGGTATGCCTGACCCTCGGCAGGAGCGACATGATCGGGTGTAACGGAGGCTCGGCTCGGTAACGGAGGCTCGGCTCGGATCTAGAAGCTCAGATCCAGGGGTCTCGTGTACCTGCACTCGGCCTAGGAACACCGGGGTTGGTCCCGGTGGCAGGCCCTTCGACGGTCTAGTTAGTTACTGAAGTAGCAACAGTAGCTAGGGTTTGAGAGGGAAAAGATTGATTACCTTTGAAGGTGGGAGAGGGCCTGGTATTTATAGGCATGCCAAACGGGTATGGATCCGTTTGGGCCGGGTCTGGACCCATATACCCGTGGGCCTGGTGGAGTAGAAGCCCATGGGCTTGAGGGTGATTTGATGATCATGGGTGAGAGCTTTTCGAGGAGATCAGATGGCCTAGGATGTGCCAGGTCATTTTCCCCCTATGTCAGGATGTAATGGTGAGTTTCTCTCCATCTGGAGTTCGATGATAATCGAAAAACTAGTTGGCATTAAACAACCACCATTTGGTTCCTCCCCATCAGTATAGAAGCATTAGATAATCCTTTCACCATATTTGATAACTTTTCTAAAACATCATGATATTGAGCTTGGGTATTTGTTTGAGCTAGTTTGAACAAGAACCCTTGATGATCCACAAACACTAAATCACCAAACCTTAAATCCAGTTCAGGTACAAAAGCCTCCCGGTAGGAAAATAACCATTCTCAAACTTATTTTAATACCATGACAGTGCTATGCCATCCATATGAAAGGATGGAATGGTGAGTTTCTCTCCATCTAGAGTTCGATGATAATCGAAAAACTAGTTGGCATTAAACAACCACCATTTGGTTCCCCCCCTTCGAATCTTGGAAATTGTAATCTAAGATTCTTAATATATGATGGAGCCTGAGATTGAATAGAACAAAAATTACCAATCCCTGATATGTAAGTACTTGTGGAATCTGTTTGATTTGCTACTGCTCCTTGGTTGATTTGCTTATTCAACTTACCCTCTAACACGTTGATCCTGGTGATGAACACCGATAACATCTACTGCTGCTACTACAACGTTGATGCATTCGATTGCTGCTCATCATGTTTCTTCGTGGCCTCTTTTAACAATGCAATCGATTCATCCATTTGTTGTTGATGTCTTGTACCTTCCGCCATTGTAGAGTTCACGAATGAAAGCACCAAATGATAGGTTTATAGATCAAATTTAACAACTAGAAGAAATCAAAGATGTATAACTTAGAATTTCAGAAGGAGAAGAACAGGAAGAAATTACAAAGGATTTGAGAAGAAAAGCAAGAGCTAACAATATGCATGATTGTCTTTTACTGTTACATTGTTTCATTTCATTTCCACTACCTTGCCACAATCTGATCTGCGAATGCGCCAACTCCACGTGTCCCCGCTCTAATCGACTTCATTCCCTACGAGAGTATCTACCTCTGAGTGTGTGCAGCTCAATTCCTGCATATCCAGATGCATGGGTCTCCTGCACACTCAAGTGGGCTTTCTATGTGATGGAATAATTTGCAAGCGCACAAAATTGCTACAACTAGTACAATTTAAAAGAAAAGAGTGTCGAAGCCGTAAGGACTAATTATTTTATATAGTACGAAATTTTACCAAATTAACTACTATTTGGATAATCAAAATTTTGATTAAAACAACAACTAAATTGAAATAAACTGAAGGAAAAAACTAAACTAATTAAAAAGATTGAAATCTGAAATTTAGGGGTTAAATAATAACAAAACTAACTATAAGACTTTTTGATTTTACTTAGTTAATCCCACACAATTCATAATTTCAAGAAACTAAAAAAATCCACTTTTGTAAGTTGTATACCAAAATCTCTTAATTATTCAAAGTCTTCTCTCGAATAAACCAAACATATCCCCAACTAATAATTCATTATATCTCTATGCAAACTTAATTATTTGAAGATTCATTATGTCCTATGGATTTTTCTTACGGTCACATAAATCATGGTAAATCATTTATAATTTCGTTCAATCAATAATGTTTAATTTCATAATTCTAAATCACAAGTTACCCCTCGACATCCCCCGTGATTCAATAAATCACTAATTGGCCCAAAAATTGCATGCATTAAGAACAAAAATTAAACACACAAACATGGAAAGTAGAAAAATATAATAACATAAAATTCGAATTGTGTTTTCCAAACTAAGTTACATCGAAGCCCTAGAAAAATAAAATTAGTTCATGATAATTTTGCAACTAATAAACACCTTATTGGATTGCGTAATAATAATAATAAATTAGAAGAGAGAAGAAAGAACTCGTTGTTTCTTGAAGATGAAATTGATGTTGGAATTCTCTCAAAAAATCAAGTGGTAGCAAATCCTCTAGTTTCCGCAACAACTCTTCTTTTATTTTCTTTTATTTTCTTTTCTAACTTTTTTCATCCTCGGTACCGTGTGGCAAATTTTCTTTTTTTCCTTTTGTCTTCAGCCGCAACTCGCCAGCTACCCCTTTTCTCAAGTCAGATGTTGCCCTCTGTATAAGATAAAGAAAGGTAATTAATTTTTAAGATAAGAAAGTTTAAATAATTAGTTAATTAAAATATTAAAGATTAGATTAATCTATTTGATTTTAAACTAGTCAAATCCCATAATATTCCCAACCATGGCTGTTGCTTTATTTTTAAAAAAATTATTCCAAAATTTAATTCCACCCCCTAGTTGAGCATGATACTTTCCATTAGTTCTTCAATTGGCCAATTTGTAAAATCGTGTATTTGAGTACTTGAATTTTTCAGAAATCTTCACATTTAATCAATTTTGAACTTTGAAATCTTTATCCTTGATTTCACCAAAACGCCTACTTTTTGCACTTATCCATCTCATTCTTTCAAAAACAAACAAATAAATAAACATAAGTTGAAACAGGATAAAATATAAAGAAATTAACGAGAACTTGCAATTTTAATACGTGAAAAGAATAACAAAAATTATATAAAATTACACTCATCAAATACCCCCAAACTTAATATTTTGCTTATCCTCTAGCGAAAAGGAAAATCATAAATAAAAGGATAGTAATAAAAGTTAGTCTCAATGCATCGCACCGAAGGACTTATCATGCCAACATTAAATTTTCAACTTAATAGATAAACAATAGAAAATATTGGAAAACTAAGCATACTCACTTTCTCCAGTGCAATTATTCTTATATAATTCCCAACCTCATAATATTTTTCATGCAATTAACACAACTGAATCTTGTAACAACTCAATCCGTGATCACCCCTTCTCACTACTACAATTCGGGTAGAAAACTACAGTTTTTTTCCTCTCTCTTTAAATTGTCCCTTGCTTTTTGATGCGAATGCAAACATTTGTGATGGATTCACTTGGTTATCAAACAAGTCACACACTTAGAGTGCTTTTGCATACTCATATTTCAGGTTGTCATTGACGTAAAAGTAAACATTGGTGATGAATACACCTAGTTATTAAACAACTCAAAACATTAGAGTAGATAAAACTTTATTTATTCAATTATTTAACCATTATCACTATATTTACTTAAACTCTGTTTAGGACTAGATCAAATGGGATAATCACAAGAAAAACATCACTTCTCTTTTGCTCTTTTGTGCATAATCACATGACTCTCACAATTTTATAAAGAATTTTGAACTTCAATAATCAATATATATATATATATATATATATATATATATATATATATATATATATATATAGGGTAAAAGGGATATGAGCAACTTGCTCATTTAGTAAGTGAGCAAGTAATTATGTGGCATGCATGTGATACATTGGACAACTAACCCTTTTAAGGATTTTCCAATCACATGCATGCCACATCATCAATTGCTTATTTACTAAATGAGCAAGTTGCTCATACCCCTTTTTCCCATATATATATATATATATATATATATATATATATATATATATATATATATATATATATATATATATATATATGCTTAATCTTGTTTTATAAGATATTTCTTATCCTAAATAAAAAAAACTCCAATGCTTTAGCACAATAAAGAACCAAAAAATCTAATGATAATCATAATTTAACACATCTTTTTGTTTTTTTATATAATTTTTTTGACCCTTTCCCCAAAACTGAAATATCACATTGTCTTCAATGGGAAAATAAAAAGGAAAAAAGAAAAAGAATGAGGAATGTTCGTAATTACTCCCCTGATTCATGTTGAAATTCTGGATGAGTGGCACTCATTGTTTCGATGATATCTGGAGTTATAGATTTCCAATTCCCTGATTCCTTTTGCATTGGAAAGCTAAGACAATTTATTTCGATCGATATTTGAAACATTTTTCTATATTTAGACACTATCCTACCCAAAAACAACAATCAAAGTAGTTATAGAAAACAACTCCGCCGAAAACCACCAAACCTATGCATTCCAATAAAATAAAATAAAAAATTAAAATTAAAAAAAAAAAGAAAAGAAAAGCAATTCTAATGATAGTAAAAAGAAAACATGGGTTGCCTCACAAAAAGAGCTAAGTTTTAATTCTTCAACCGGACGTGATAGCTGAGTGGTTATGTGATGCCAAGATCAAACAACATAATAACCTTTTTTCTAACAACTTCCTTCATGTGTGGATTATGGCTCCTCTGTGCATCCCGCAAACTAAGTGGCAGTGGATTAAACTCGAGTTTTATTAGTTTCTTTCTTGAAGATGTCGTCTTTGATATCCCCACCTCTTTGAATTTCAGTAGAGAAAAAAGTTGAATAGATGGTGCAGCTTCCAAATACCAAACATATTCCAAGATCTTTTCTTTCTCAGATTCAAGAGTTGCTAAATTTGTTAGATACACTTCTACCGGCAACTTTTCAACTCCAGCCCTATGTGTCTTGCTAACAACAAAATCAATTTCACTGTCTTAAAAATACGAGTGAACTTCGGCTGGAAACTCCATGGATTTAAAAACATCAAACATTATTTACTCATTCTCAAATCTCAAAATAAGTTTTACTTTGTGGACATCAATTAAAGCTCTCCCCGTAGCTAGAAAGGGTCGCCCCAAAATCAACGAAATTTGATCATCTTCCTCCATATCAAACACTATGAAATCAGCTGGGAATATGAACTTGTCTACCTTTACCAAATCATCTTCAATTATCCCTTTTGGGTACTCGATAGATCTATCCGCCAATTGTAAAGAAATTGTAGTAGGTTTTACTTCTCCAATACCAAGTTTCATGAAAAATGACAAAGGCGTAAGATTAATACTTCCCCCTAAATCACATAATGCTTAATGAAAAGAAGAATTTCCAATAGTACAAGGAATCATACCCCCCCCCCCACGAATCTGTAAGTTTATGAGAAAATTTTTTTTGTAAAATTGCACTACTCTCTTCGGTTAGCACAACCATCTCGTGCTCCTCCAACTTCCACTTGTTTGATAAAATATCCTTAAAAAATTTAGCATATTTAGGCATTTGTTCTAAAGCTTCAATAAGAGAAATATTAATATGCAATTTTTGAAAAATAATTAAAATTTTGGAGAATTGATTATTGAGATTATTCTTTTTAAGTTTTTGCGGAAAATGAAAGGGTGGAGCATAAGGTGAATGATGATAAATTTCAGAATTAAACTCCATGGAAACCGTGGGGTTTGAATCTTTTTTAATCTTCTTAAAATTTCCAACATGGTTGTTGGCCGCCTGCTGTGTTTGTTCTTCTAAAATTGGCTCGAACTCATCTTGCTTTTCAACCACATTTTGTTCGGCAGTTTGTGCTTGTGGCAGCTAAATTGTTCTCCCACTTCTCAATGTTATTACTTTGACATGCTCATTGGGATTGGTCACGGTGTTACTTGGTAAGGTTCATGTTGTTCTCTCTGTAAGAATATTTGAAAACTGACCAATCTGAGCCTTAAGGTTGTGAATTGAAGTCATATTATTTCGGATTGCCAAATCTATCTTTTGCATGTATTGCATGAACATCTCCTCAAGTGTCGGGTTCTTTTCTTCCTGTGGAAAATTTTGAGGTGGTCTAACTGCTCCTTGATTGTTGTTCCAAGAAAAATTGGGGTGATTTCTCTAACCTGAATTATATGTGTTTGATTAAAGATTGTTTTGATTTTAAAGTTGGACACGTAATTTGCTTGATCGGAATGTGGTTGAGAAAATGGATTTCCCACTTGGAAATCAATACTTGAGTAATTTACTGCACAATGATCACAAAAAATATTAGTTTGAATAGCATTAACGTTCATATTACCTAGTTGTTTAGATAAAATAATAATTTTTGCCGTAAATGTGGTAATAGGATCAAGCTTAAAAACTGTAGCTGCTTTTCTTGGCATTGCTCTCTCTGAAGACAATTGGTAATTGTCGGACACCATTTCTTCTACGTAACACCCCGCAAAATTGAGTTATGATAATTTTTGCTCCACGTGTGTTACGCACATGTATTTTGTACTGTTACGTATAATATCCGTAATAGTATTAATATAAATATTTTTACGTATGTTGTATTTCGATTGTTTATAAACATTTCTCCGTTGCTCAAATCTATTTTTTGTACTTGAATATTTATTGATACGTGTGACGCATATGTTTGCAGTTCATGTATTGGTTGTATTCTTTTTCAAAAATAAAATTAATCAAGTGTATGTTTATTTTTATTTACGCATAAATACTTTTTATTATTAATTTAAACTAGTTTTATTAAATTTATATTAATTTGAATAACATATGCTATTTTATTAAATAAAATTCATAAAATCTTTGGTGTGCATTTTACGTGCACATACAAACACATAGAAAGTACGTGTTTTACCCACACTCATTCTTGGCCGGCTAATCTGCATGGAGGGGAATTTTTAATTTGACTGAGTGTATGAATTAGTAGGTGGTTAAGTTGATTCAGTGGGTAGATTAGTGGGTGGATAATAAACCTCCCATTTCTCTTTCCTTTATAAAAATCAACCAACTCATGCTTAAAAAGCTTTCATTTTTTCCCCATTCCCAAAAACGTTACTGTTGGCTTGGAGTTCTTGGTTGAGGATTTTCTATTGAGCTCGGATTTTGGAGGAGAAGGCTTGGAGTTCTTTAAGAGTTACAAGTGGAAAAAAATTTCAATCAAGAGGTGGGTGTTTCCTCAATCTCTAGTTATTTTTGTAGGAAGATTACTATGACTGGAAGTCATGTTATGTGCATATTTTAATTTATTTTAGGCAGTGAATTAATCTTTGAATCAAATGCACGTGAATTTAATCAAGTTCTATGAATTGTATAAAATTTGATTATTATGCGTTAGTGATGAGGACATCGGTTCAAGACGATTCGGGCGTTTCTATCAGCGCAGGCATCGTCTAGGACAGCTGCTTATTTAGTTTAGAATTTTATTTCAGTACCATATTTATTTCTGGCAATTATAGCCATATGTAATCTTTTTGTATTATTAGATTTTGAAAATATTTTTGAATTTGTATCAAGATGTATTTTGAGCCTATTTATAGGCCTTGAGGTTAATGAGAAAGTATGTTATTCTTGATTAAAAAAATTGTGTTGAGTTTTTTCTCTTCCTCTCTCTCTTTGTGTAATACAAGTGAGATCCAAATTATTAGGGTTTGTGATAAATCCTAATACAATTTTAGGATTAGTGATTAACTCTAAAATCTACCCCCAAATTAAAATCCCCAAATAAAATTACCCAAACCCTAATCCCCAAATTAACCCACCCAAATTAACCCCATTAATTAAACCCTAACTATTTACCACATCATCATCAGCCGCCCCTCTCTCTCTCTCACCTCTCTCCTTCTTCCGCTCCTGCTCACCGAACCCATCTCCTCCTACCTCTTCTCACTGCACCCACCACTAGCACCTCCCGTGCTCCTCTCCATCACCCACACACAGTCACCGCAACACCCCTGATCGACCCACCGACAACCGCCATCGCCAAAAACCTCGAGCACCACTCCACCATTGACGAACACCACAAACCTCACCCTCGACCACGCTGCCCAACCCCGAACACCCCCGCTGTCTTCCCTGTCTCCCTGTTGACACCGATCGAACCCCCTCGGTGTTCCCTGGTTTCCCCTCCCGTCGCGACGTCCCTCCTCAGTGTTGCCGGCAGACCCCCTCCTCAGTGCTGCCCTATGCCGCCATCAGCTCCGACAACAGCGGCAAAACCCCCATGCTGCTCCTATCTCTTGCTGCCCTTGCTGTTCTTGAGGTGCTGTGTTCTTAGTTGCTGTCCAACTCCGAGATCTACACAGAGCTCTTCGAACCCTCGGTATACTGTGTCCACTTTTAAATATTTGTTTTCTACTGCTCTATTATCTATTATATTATCTGATTTGCCGATCGTACACAAAATAACTGAGATTGAGTGTTCCACATGCTTGAGTAGAGTACGAATCAATATTGAACCTATTACTTGCTAAGAACACTTAGGGATTTAATTATTGATTGTAGAGTGAATTATTAATTGGGATTGTTAACGTGATTCAGTTCTTGACCATCCAACCAATTAATTGTTTAAAATTCCTAACTTTAATCCGCATAACGTGTTGGTAAAATTAACCCGTTAAGATTCTTTGAAATTCTCTATTTTAGGGTTAGTTTTACATCATTTTGGTATCAGAGCGAAGGTTCTTAAAACCCTAGTTCTTGTATTGCAGGCATCAATTTTGCATTCATTTAGGATTGTGTAGTCTTTTATTTTTTTTCTTTCCTTTATTTTAGGTCATTTCAGATTCCAATATATATATATATATATATATATATATATATATATATATATAATTAGGACACACACGACCCATAGTTTCCACTTTTGGTGAATGCGTCTTCGCAGCACCATCACAGATCATGACGAGCCTTTCTTATTCCTTCCAAATCACCCAATTAAGAACCCTAGACTTCCCCGACCTAAAATGGACAACCCTGATATCTATGCTACCCTAGCCGCCATCCAAGCAGCTCTTGCTAATATCAATTAGAGTCTTGAGAAAGTGGAGTTAAATCGAACCATTGTTCCTAAGCTTCACGCCAATCGTCAGAACCCTCAAGGGAATGTTCGTGACGATCAACATCAAGAACATGACCCTAACGAACAATATAAGAAGAACGTTCAGGCTGACATTCCCTAATTTGAAGGCCATATGGAACCCCAAGCTTACCTCGATTCGATCTGTGCCATGGACCACTACTTTGTGTGGTTTGACATGAGCTAAGCCCTGGAGGTTAAATTTGCCACTATGAAATTGACGGGTAAAGCTCAATAATACTGGACCAATCTTGAACATGCCCGCAGAGGCCGAGGCCTGGCACCCATAGCCACTTGGGAAGCCATGAAAGAGAAGCTCACTGAGAGATGTGTACCGTTATCGTTCCATACCTGATTGCTAGATTCATGGAACCAACTTTATCAAGGAAGTAAATCCACACAAGAATATATTGATAAGTTCGATGACTTCCTTATTCGGTGCAATGCTTTAGGTAAAGAGAGTGAAAAACAAACTCTTTCTAGGTTCAGAGTAGGACTACGAGCTGACCTTAGGAATGAGCTAATTTATAGAAATGTGGACTCAATAGCGGCAGCCTATGCCCTAGTCCTCGATATGGATTCCCTTAAAGCTAGTTCCCATTATAAGTCCAACGATTCGATTGATCATTCCTCTAGAATGAATCCTCCTGACCCCTCTAGACCTGAGCACTCCTCTCCTCAGTACCCTAACAAGTCTTACCCAAATAAACATACTTCAAATTCTTATCCACATAGAAATGACAACATGGGTAAGAACACCGAAAGAGATTACACTAAGATTGACCCTCTCACTAAGTGCTATAAATGTAAGGGATATGGTCATGTTGCTAGCAACTGTCCCAGCCCCAGTAGGATCAACATAGTAGATGGTACTGCTGTCATTGCTGACGAATCTGACAATGAGTTCTCTTATGAGCCTATTGAAGGCGATGACTTCGGTGAAGAAGAGGATGACCAGTATCTCTACTGTATTCGGTCTATCCAATCACCTTACTTGAATGTAGTCAGATGTGTTTTGTCCCAACCAAAAGAAGTAGATGATTGGAAGCGCACTGCTATATTTCACACCTTTACGACTATAGGTGGCAAAAACTGCAAGGTGATTGTTAACAGTGGGAGCTGCGTCAACGCTGTCTCTTCTGCGGTCTTAGCTAAGACCGGACTCAAGGCTGAACCACATCCAGGCCCATACAAAGTATCTTGGATTGATGCAACAACACTCCAAGTAACACATCGATACTTAGTCCCTGTGGACTTCAAAGCCTACAAAGAGGAAATTTGGTGTGATGTGCTCAAAATGGATGTGGGTCAAGTCATTTTAGGGAGACCTTGGTTATATGATCACGATGTGATCATATATGGTCGATCTAACCAATGTGTGTTCTACTATGATGGATTAAAAATAAAACTCATACCCGTGAGACCACGAACTAGTCCAGCTGAAACAACACCGGCTCCCTCAAGAAAGGGCAAGGAGGTAACGTATATGGGTGAAAAGGAACTTACGAGAGAAATTGACAAAGGGGCTACCATTCTTTTACTCACAGCGAGAGAAGTCCCTAAAGTTCCTAAATCACTCATCCCGCCCTAAGTTACTCCTATCCTATAAGAATTTGCCGATGTGTTTCCTGCTGACCTCCCCAACCAGTTGCCCCCGTTGCGTGACATCCAACACGCTACTGATCTGGTTCCGGAAGCGAGTCTTCCTAACTTGCCACATTATCGGATGAATCCGACAGAGCATGCTGAGTTGGAAAGAAAAGTTGATGAGTTATTGGCAAAGGGCTTCATCAGAGAAAGCTTAAGTCCTTGCGCTATTCCTGCTCTATTGACGCCAAAGAAAGATGGAACCTGGCGTATGTGTGTGGACAGCCGTGCCATAAACAATATCACGGTGAAATACCGTTTTCCCATTCCTCGTTTCGATGACATGTTGGACATGATGTCTGGTGCCACAATTTTTTTCAAGATTGATCTTAAAAGTGGCTACCACCAAATACGTGTTCGCTCTAGTGATGAGTGGAAGACCGTCTTCAAGACGAAGGATGGCCTGTAAGAATGGATGGTCATGCCATTTGGAATGACAAATGCCCCGAGCACATTTATGAGAATCATGACGCAAGTACTCCATCCTTTTATGGGCAAGTTCCTTGTGATGTACTTTGATGATATTCTCATTTACAGCCGATCCGTTGGGCAACATTTTGACCATTTGAGACAGGTCTGCGGTATTTTGAGGAAGGAACAGCTTTATGCTAATCCTACTAAATGTACCTTCCTCTCCGATCAGACTATCTTTCTAAGATTTATTGTGTCTGCCAGAGGAGTATCTGCTGACCCAGAAAAGATACGAGCTATTACAGAGTGTCCTGAGCCCCACAATATTTGTGATGTGCGGAGTTCCCATGGCCTTGCAACCTTTTATCGTCAGTTTGTGCAAGGATTTAGCACGATCATGGCTCCGATAACCGACTGTTTGAAGAAATGTGAGTTTGTCTGGTCGAAAAAAGCCATGAAAGCCTTTGAAGAGATCAAGAAAAGAATGACTCAGACACCTGTCATGAGGTTGCCTGATTTCATTAAAGTCTTCGAAGTAACGTGTGATGCTTCTGGTATTGGTGTAGGTGGAGTCCTCAGTCAAGAGAGTCATCTTGTTGCTTATTTCAGTGAAAAGCTGAACGAAGCAAAACAAAAATACTCCACCTATGATAAGGAGTTCTACGCGGTCATTCAGTCACTTCGCTATTGGCGACATTATCTCCTGCCGCAAGAATTCGTTATCTTCTCAGACCATGAGGCCTTAAGATTCCTTAATTCTCAACAAAAGTTGAATCCGAGACATGCTAGATGGGTAGAGTTCTTACAAGAATATTCATATACAATTAGGCACACAAAAGGGATTGATAATAAGGCTGCAGATGCGCTAAGTCGTTGTCACATGATCTTATCCACACTGCGCACCAAAATTATTGGTTTTGAAAGATTGAGAGATGAGTATGCCTCCTGCCTAGATTTTCACGATATCTTCACTTCTTTGAAGGATGGCATAACTCGAGTGATAGATGATTATTTCTTGAAAGATGATTATCTCTTCTATCGCTCCAAACTGTGCGTTCCTAGTACATCATTACGAGAGTATCTTGTTTGGGAATTGCACGGTGGTGGCCTTGCTGGACATTTTGGGCATAGCAATACCATTGATGCTGTGGAACATAGGTTTTACTGGCTGAAGCTAAAGCGAGACGTTGTGAGACTTGTTAACAGACGTCACACTTGTCAACTTGCCAAGTAACAAAAATAGAACACAGGCCTGTATACTCCATTACCTGTTCCCAGTCGCCTTTGGGAAGACATGAGTATGGATTTCGTGTTAGGCTTACCGAAAACACAAAAGAAACACGACTCCATTCTTGTCGTCGTGGACCGTTTTTCTAAAATGGCCCACTTCTTCCCGTGCTCGAAAACTTTCGATGCATCCCATGTGGCTTACATCTTCTTTGATAATATTGTGAAGCTACATGGGTTGCCAAAAACCATTGTGTCTGATAGGGATGTGAAATTCACGAGTTATTTTTGGAAGACCCTATGACACAAGTTGGGTACAAAATTGAAGTTTTCGTCAGCATTCCACCCACAGACAGATGGACAGACTGAGGTTGTCAATTGGAGTCTTGGCAATCTCTTACGTACTCTTGTGGGAGAGAACTTGGGAATATGGGATTTAAAATTAACGGTTGCTGAATTTGCTTATAACACATCTAGGAATAGAACCACTGGCATGAGTCCACACGAAATTGTACACGGTTATCGTCCTAAGCAGTCCATAGATCTTGCCCCCATGTTAGAACATCACAGAGTTCCCGAGTCTGCATCTGCATTTGCATCCCGAATTCATGACTTACATAGAGAAATTTCCAAGAAAATTAATGAAAATAATTTTAACTACAAGTTAAGAGCTGATATTAGAAGGAAGTTTAAAACTTTTAATGTGGGTGACGAAGTGATGGTTCGGATTCGTCCGGAATGGTTTCCAGTGGGATCCGTTAAGAAATTAAATGCACGTGATGCAGGCCCATTTAAAATTCTTCATAAAATCAATGATAATGCCTATATTGTTGACCTCCACGAAGGCTTTGGCATCAGTAAAACTTTCAATGTTGAGGATCTAGTACCCTATGAAGGCCCAGAATTTAACCCTAGAAATCCTCTTATAGATGAGCCTACCCTGCAGCCTAATGGCGAGATTCCCCCATTACCTCCACTACTAGATGCTACTTACCCATCGATAGAAGAATTGGATAATAATTTAGATGATCAGATAATCTCTGCTAGAGATGGTGGTACTCATAGATATTTGGTAAGTTGGAAAAACAAGCCGGAGTCGGAGAACACTTGGATAGATCGTGGAGAGCTTTAGCGCTTGGATCTCGACCTTTTGGAGCACTATGACAGGAGGACTGGTTTTGACTCGACTGGGTCGAGCCATCTCCCACCCGGGAAGAATGATGAGGACATCGGTTCAAGACAATTCGGGCGTTTCTATCAGCGCAGGCGTCGTCTAGGACAGCTGCTTATTTAGTTTAGGATTTTATTTCAGTACCATATTTGTTTCTGGCAATTATAGCCATATGTAATCTTTTTGTATTTTTAGATTTTGAGAATATGTTGGGATTTGTATCAAGATATATTTTAAGCCTATTTATAGGCCTTGAGATTAATGGGAAAGTATGTTATTATTGATTAAAAAAATTGTGTTGAGTTTTTGCTCTTCTTCTCTCTCTCTTTGTGTGATACAAGTGAGATCCAAATTATTAGAGTTTGTGATAAATCCTAATACAATTTTATGGTTAGCGATTAACTCTAAAATCTACCCCCAAATTAAAATTCCCAAATAAAATTACCCAAACCCTAATCCCTAAATTAACCCACCCAAATTAACCTCATTAATTAAACCCTAACTATTTACCCCATCATCATCAGCCACCTCTCTCTCTCACCTCTCTCCTTCTTCCTCTCCTGCTCACCGAACCCATCTCCTCCTACCTCATCTCACTGCAACCACCACAACTGGCACCTCTCGTGCTCCTCTCCATCACCCACACACAGTCACCGCAACACCCCTGATCGACCCCCCGACAACCGCCATCGCCAGAAACCTTGAGCACCACTCCACCATTGACGACCACTACAAACCTCACCCTCGACCATGCTGCCCAACCCCGAACACCCCCGCCGTCTTTCCTGTCTCCCCGTCGACACCGATCGAACCCCCTCGGTGTTCCCTGGTTTCCCCTCCCATCGCGACGTCCCTCCTCAGTGTCGCCGGCAGACCCCTCCTCAGCACCTCTCTGTGCCGCCATCAGCTCCGACAGCAGCGGCAAAACCCCCGTGCTGCTCCTCTCTCTTGCTGCCCTTGCTGTTCTTGAAGTGTTGTGTTCTTAGTTGCTGTCCAACTCCGAGATCTACACAGAGCTCTTCGAACCCTCGGTATACTCTTTTTACTTTTAAATATTTGTGTTCTACTACTCTATTATCTATTATATTATCTGATTCGCCTGTCGTCCACAAAATAACTGAGATTGAGTGTTCCACATGCTTGAGTAGAGTACGAATCAATATTGAACCTATTACTTGCTAAGAACACTTAGGGATTTAATTATTGATTGTAGAGTGAATTATTAATTGGGATTGTTAACGTGATTCAGTTCTTGAAAATCCATCCAACCAATTAATTGTTTAAAATTCCTAACTTTAATCCGCATAACGTGTTGGTAAAATTAGCCCGCTAAGATTCTTGGAAATTCTCTATTTTAGGGTTAGTTTTACATCAGTTAGATTGCTAAAATTTAGTTAAGTTATTAATGTGATGTTTTGCTAACAAAACTTTTAGAAATATACACATGATCTTGGTAGATTGTATGAGGTGAAATTGTAGAATTGGTTGCTTGTAGTGTTATAAATAAATTGTGTTGATGCATCATGTTAAATTTGGTAGATTGTAATTGTAGATATTATGGATGTTAAAATTTTCATTCTCTGTAATGTGATTAAAACTTAGAACTCCAATTGTAAAAATGTAGATTGGTATGCATCTTGAAAGTTATAATAACGAAACTTGTTAAAGAGCGGTAAAGCTTAATTCAATTATGAGAGGATTTAAGACCGTGAGCGAGGCTTGAGAGCCTGGTTAGAGCGTTCTTGTTTGAGCGCTTTGTACAGTGTTCAAGGTCGAGGGTTCGAGTCTTTGGGGGCCTCTGTATCTTTTAAATTTTTATTAAATCACTAAACAGTAGAGAGAGTCATAAAGGGAATTTTGAGGGAGAAATTTTCACCAACAGTGAGTTGGCATGTTGGTTGTTGAGTGCGGTTTCGAGTGATGTGCACACTCACTGGTTCGATCGTGGTTGTGGTTGGATCATTTTATTTTTTTATTTTTTTTAATTCTATTATTTTACTTTTAGTTCCTTTTAAACTTTTTTTTTATATATAGATAAAATTTAAATTAATATGGGGTATTAATAGAATAATTTGACAAGGTTGTACATTAAATCAGGGATTATTTTGTGTACAAATTACATTCTAAATTGAATTATTTCAAAAAGTAATTTTGGAGCTATTTCGTTTTAAATTGAATGTGACTAAAAGATTGAAATGTGATGGTTTAAATCTAGATTTATTCAAAGATTCGTATATCGTTTAAAAACAAGTTTAATTTAGAGCTTATGAAAATCTGTTTAGATGACAAATTAAGAGATAATTAAAGGAGGAATTTAGAAAATTAGATGTATGACAATTGAAAAGGGTTTTATCAAATTGAAGTGTTATTGAAATTATATGGATAAGAAGTTATTTCTTTGTGTTGAGATTGATGAATTTAAAGAGAATGAATGAAAGAATCAATGATTCATGATGAATGAAAAATGTTGTAATAGAAGTTGATAATAACCTAGAAGATCTCTAATTTGAGATGGATGAATTCTAGAGGCTGAGCGAGACCCGTAGTGACCGGCAGATTGTGATAAATGGAATTTTGAGAAGTGGCCAATATGGGGCGACGTTCTCAGTGAGTTAGTTTAAGTCTGACAAGGTAAGCTAGCTCTAGGTCTGATAACTAAAATTATAATTGAATTAAGGACAGACACTAGACAAGAAGATGTGATGAGACCTGGGTAAATGTGTAACACCCCAAATTCCAAATAAGGTTGAAATCGAGATTCCACAGGATCTTTACACATCACTTCATATAATTTTACAAGGAAATTCAAACTTTTCATAATACATCAGAGTTCTTTACATTTATTACACAGCAGAAGACAAAAATAAATTACAACAAAATACAATTACAACATCTTTAAATTTCAATTAAATTGACAGCAGTATTTCCACTTTGAAATCCAATACCCGCATATAAGACTGTGGGCATGTCAGTTGATTTCAACCGACAAAATATTATACACGGCTATCCTCTCTATGCTGAAGACAGTATAACGATCTCCATACTTTAACAAACACAAATCTTGAATGAGATAAAGTGTTAAATTGTGACTATACTAAACATGTAAGTGTATGTCATGCCTTAATGCCTAATGCAGATATTTTATATTAAGATGATACTAATGCATACTTGTTCGGATTCTATACATCCCATACTACATAGGTCCGAGGGCAAGCACCTACGTACTCCTCATTTAAGGGTTCGATCTCTCTCCATGAAAACTACCCAGTAATAAGACAAGGTTTAGATCATTCCACGAATATGGATCCCGGTCTCGGAATCCTCTGCCCGACTGTTATAACAGATCCCTCATCGTGCGAATCATCCCTCAAGTGCCCCTCTAGCCCCGGTATACGTATATACATTGGAGAACGGTAAACTATCCGCCTGACTACGCATAGTCCCGGATTTAAAATAAAAGACCGTCTCCCACGAAGCAACCACAGTCCCGGAATCCTCCGCCCGACTGGGTCTATAGTTCCAGAATCCTCTGCTCGACTATATAAAGTGCCCCACTTACATTTGCCTAGGTTTACTACATCTTCACTTATGTGCCTAATTATTTAGTTCAAGACATGAATAAATTTCCAAACATAGAATTAGTTTTACCTCCTACCGGACTTAATCAACAAATACGAAATAGCTCCATGGCCATATCTCAAATATTCCTCAAATCATTTCAATTCAATGGTGCCGGTACCCGAGGTTTCACTAACTCTAAATCACAACTTTTTCATGTACAAGAATCCATGGGTACACATACCCTTCAATAAACATGTCTTAAACTTAATTATTTTTATCTTTAACTTACTCACAAATGTGATCAAAGTCACATCATCCATGATTCATTTATCTATTCTAAATTCTTTCCAAACAATAATTCTTCTCATGAATTCATCTAATTTAAAACTCCTTATCAATTTAAACACATATAGTAATCAAGTATTCAACATAAATGAAATAATCCCATCAAGACAATTGATTCTCATATCAACATTTTATTTTTTTTCTTCTAAGAATATAAATCATGCTCTTAAATAATTTATTTTGAATGCAATACCCCATTTTATCTTAATGTCTCTTTTACTTCTCATAAATATACAAAAATTTCTAAAACTATTTTTAATAAATTCCACATCAATTTATAGGTATATTAGAATTTTTCTCCAATTTTTGTTGCTTTAAAAACTCATTAAAATCCTTTAAAACCAAATTCATATAGAGTTGCGGCTATTGGGTTTCGAACCCATGACCCGCCAGACAGTGCCCAAAGTTCAACCCGCTAGTCGCTAAGTCCAGTGGACTTGGCTGTCATAAAGCCCAACCGAAAGCTCCAAATCCTAACCTTCGGGTTTTGGATTTAATTTAAAACAAAAGTAAAAATTATTTGGGCCAACAAAATTCGAACCCAGGCCGACGAGGAGACAGCGCAACGCCAGACCACAGGGCCAATTCCGCCCAACGACATTAAGTCCCCTCATAGACTTTTGTTCAACTCTCTGTGTTATCCCATTATTTCATAAAAACTCGATTACCCATTGATCTAATCTCTTTTTAAACTGAAATTGGTTCATATAAACTGAGTTTACTAATAGTAACTTACTGATTTCAAATTCATATTTTAGAAAATATAACTAACTTTCCAATTATTAATAACATGAATTTGTATTTGTTCAATTTGAGCAAAAGTAGTACATTGTATATTTTATAAACAATCACATGAGTTTATTGGCATCAAATTTACTTTACAAAAATTCATTTGCTTGTCAAAGAAGAATTCCCAACAATTTCATACAATAAATTTTTTTCTTCATTCATGTATACTAGTGCGTGGCAAAATAACCAATTAATTCTTTTTCTCATTAACCACTAACATGATGTAATTTGATTTACTAATCATACATGATTTACTATCATTCTTACTTCATACAATGGTATAGATCACATCAAAATTTCCATACTACTCATTTATTATTATTTAGCATGCATTGTTCTATAATTAGAAAGCATGAGAACACCCATATCACATTAAATTGATCTATATTAATACTATCATATTCTGGCATAATCAACCTATGAATTAGAAAATATAGAGACCACCCACCTCTTATGAAGATTGAATAAGGGATGGAAGCACAACTCCTAGCTCTTAGCAATTCCTTCTCCTCCTAGCAAGAACTCCTCCTAGAAAGAATTTCACCAAAGCACAAAAACTCTCTTTCTTTCTTTCTTTTTCTTTCTCTTATTTCTTTTGTTTTTGGTGTGTGAAATGAGAAGAGAAGGGGTGTATTTATAGGACAATGTTAGGGTCTAAATTACAATATTTATAGGACAATGTTAGGGTCTAAATTTCTTTTGTTTTCTACCTAATAACTCCTCATTTAAAATCTCCACCCCTTCACTTTCCTAACTCCTCCCCTAAACTCTCCAAAAATTCTAACTCCCAAACTCCCAACTCTCCCCCTCCCCACTATGCCAAAAAATGGCCTCCCCTAGGTCCAAAACTGGCCAATCTCATGTGTGCAAATGCACACATGCACATACAAAATAAATACAATTTTTTTATAGTTCTAAATGTGTACTAAAAGTCGTAACTTGTCATGTATTAGTCCAAGCTCAACTTAAATTAGATTTTAATTAATGGGCTTGATTTATGGGTTTTCTTTTTAATCAACTAATTAATTAGGCTAGTGGGCTAGATTTCATTTTGAGGCCCATGGGTTAAAAGAAGGCTAATTAAAACTTGTGCATGCTAAAAATAGATAATGAGAGAAAGAATGAGAATAAAAATTAGCATGTACATCATACGTGAAAAAATTTAAAAAAAAATGCATTTTTAAAATATGGGATGTTACAAAACGTAAGTGCGGCGTTTCTTTATAGTTGGGCGGTGTATTCCGGGATTATAGATACAGTCAAGCGGTATACTCCGGGACTATGATTGCTATGCCGAGTGAGACAAGCCTTAATCAAATCCGGGATTATGAATGATCGGACGGTGTACTCCGGAATCATGAATAGTTAGGCGGATAGTAGGCGGATCTCCAACATATTCCGGCTAAAGCGGCACTTGCGGGATGTTTGCATGATGTGGATTCTGTATAGTCAGGCAGTGTACTCCGGGACTGGAATCCGTACTAGTGGAATGTCTAAACCTTATTTTATTACCGTAGTAGAATTTCATAACGAGGAATTGAACCCTATAATGAGGAGTACGTTAAGGGCTTGTCCTCAGACCTATGTAGTATGAGATACATAGAATCCAAATAAATCTACATTAGTGTTGCATCATAAGTATGAATGTCTACATCAGTCACTAAGTTCATATCATACACTGACATAATTAGGATATTTACTTTTTATTTTGCAGTCAAGTTTGTGTATTATACCTTTGCATCACTTGTATGCATCTGACGAGCGCATAGTTTTCAAGTTGCAAGACCCGGATTAGCGAGCGACGTGGAGATGAGTTTGATACTGATGAATATTGCCAGATTGAAGTTATTGGATGTTATAAAGTGTATTTCTTTTATGAAACTTCCTGCTACGTATTGTAAAATAATGACAATGTAATGAAAAGTTTTAAATTCCTTATATTTTTGTACGAAATTTAAGTAAAGATCTTGGTTGTGCAACGAATTACTTATGTTTGAAATTCGAGGCGTTACACTCTAAAAGCTCATAGATTGTTTCATACATTTGTCTCATAAGAGCTCCTCCAGCTGTTGCATCTACCAAAGATCGATTTGTAACTTCCATACCATTATGGAATGTTTGGACTTGCAGCCATTTTTAAAGTTCATGATGAGTACACGTTCTCAATAACTCTTTATACCTCTCCTATGCATCATACAAAGAATTAGTTTCAAATTCAGTGAATCATTTCTTAAGTTCACTGTTTTTGCCAGCGAAAAATACTTGGCCATAAATTTTTGTGCAAGTTCCTCCCAAGTAGTGATAACACCCGGTGGTAGAGAATTCAGCCAAGCCTTCACCTTTATCTCTTAGTGAAAAAGGAAAGAGTCCCAATCGGATTGCATCATCTGACACTTCATTGTGCTTGAAAGTGTCACAAATTTCTAGAAAATTTGCCATGTGAACATTTGGATCCTCGTGTGATAGTCCCCCAAATTGAACAGTTTGTTGAATCATTTGAATGATCGTCGGTTTAATTTCAAAACTGTTAGCTTCTATAGTCGGGCTCTTTATGCATGATGTTGCTCCATTAACCGAGGTCATAGTATAGTCTCTCAAAGCTTTATTTTATTCTCTATTACCCTCGTTCGCCATGGTGATACACTTCTATGTCCTAAAATATATCTATTAAATAACCGAAAAACTAATCAAACTTATCTTTCTAAAAATAATAAATAAACAAAATCCATATTAGTAACAATGTAGCTATTATCAACATTAATAAAGGAATAATTAGACTCCGGCAATGGCGCCAAAATATTATTGAATAATTTGCAAGCGCACAAAATCACAACAAGTAGTATAGTTTAAAAGAAAATAATGTCGAACCCACAATGACTAATTATTTTATTGAGTACAAAAATTTACCAGATTAACTACTATTTGGAGAATCGAAATTTTGATTAAAACAACAACTAAATTAAATTAAACTAAACTAATTAAAAAGAAAAAAATCTAAAATTTTAGGGGTTTATTAATATCAAAACTAACTCTAGGGTTTTTTTTATTTTACCTAGTTAATCTCATATGATTCATAATTCCATGAAACAAAAAAAAACTATACTTTTGCAAATTGTAGATCAAAATCCCCTAATTATAAATGTCTTCTCTCGATTAACACCAAACATATTCCCAACTAATAATTCATCATATCTCTATGCAAATTTAATTATTTGAAGATTCATTAAGTTCAATGGATTTTTTTTCTGTCACATTAATCGCGGTAAATTATCTAATTTTGTTCAATCAATTGTGTTTAATTTCATAATTCTAAATCACAAATTACCTCTCGGCATTCCCCATGATTCAATAAACCGCACAATAGCTGGCTAAACAATTGCACACATTAAGAACAAAAAGTAAACACACAACCTTGGAAAGTAGAAAAATAAAATAACATGAAATTCGAATTGTGTTTTCAAAACTATGTTACATCGAAGCCTTAGAAATTTAAAATTAGTTAATGATAATTTTATAACTAATAAACATCTTATTGGATTGTATAATAATAATAATAATGAAATTAGAAGATAAAATAAAGAACTCAATGTTGTTTGAAGACGAAATTGAAGTCGGAATTCTCTCCAAAAATCAAGTGGCAGCAAATCCTCTGGTTTCCGCAGTAACTCCTCTTTTCTTTTCTTTTCTAATTTATTTCCTCAGGAACCGTGCGACCTTTTATTTTACTCCTTTTGTCTTCAACAACAACTCGCCAGCCGCCCCTTTTCTTAAGTCCGATTCTGCCCTCTTTATAGCATAAGGAAAGGTAATTAATTTATAAGATAAGAAAGTTTGAATAATTAGTTAATTAAAATCATAAAGATTAAGATTAATATATTATATTTTAAATCAATCTTTTAACTAATCAAATCACATAATATTCCCATCCGTAGCTGTTGCTTTATTTTTAAATTATTCTATTCTAAAATTTCCACTACAACATGTAAGCGCTTTACCGGCGATTTTTTTAGCCTACCCCGGCATTTCTTAAAATGCCACTGTAAATGCCGGGGAATCGAGCGTCGCGGTAGCAAAGAGGTCAATACTGGCATTTTTTAAAACGCCGGTATAGATGATGGACCCTACCGCGACGTTTCAAAAACGACGCTGTAGACATGGTTCCATTTGACATCCATACCTATAGCGGCATTTTCAAAACGCAGCAGTAGCATTTAGGAAAAATTAATATTACCCTACTGCGGCGTTTCTGAAATGCCGCGGTAGGGTATATAAAATTTGAAAAAGGCAATCTTGACAATACTGAGCATGTACTGATAAGAACATATGCTACTTTTTCACTTTGATGCTTGTAATTGGGCTGTTTGATTTTTTGTACAGGGGATATAATTCACTGATTAACTTAGCATGCATGTCTCCTTCCTGCATATGCAATTTTTTTGTCATTCTGATGCTTGCAAGTGTTATTTGTGGTTTTTGGTCAAGGGATAGCTCAAAGTTTTGTCTGAGCATGCATGAATGTCTAGTAAGAGCAGATGGTCCCTTACTTTAAATACTGATGCTTGTTATTTCGTATTCATGGTTTCAATACAATAGATATTGAAGGATAATTGAGCTGTTGCAAGCTCGCTTAAATACTGATGCGTACCAGACCAGATCAGATCATGATCATATCATAATCATGTGAGCTGTTAATTTACTTGTAACCCCCGTTCCTGTAAATACTTACTTTCCAAATATTTTCAGTATTTTAATCATTTATAAGTTTATTTTGTGTTAAATTCGTTTTGAGATTTTCTATTTAAATATTTTCCAATTGAAAATTTTATTATTTCGAGTAATGGTGTATTTTAAACTTTTTTAATAATCTTAATTTATCGGTTAATTATATTTGAGCCCAAATCATGTATATTATTATTATTGGAGTATTTTAATAAAGTTGTTAAACCCAAATATTATTTTATTGTACGGTTTTATTATTATTATGATTATAATTACTAATTTTTATTTCTTGATTTCTTTAATTAAAAATTCATCTATCGAAATATTTTATTTTTATACCGATCTGATTTCCTTGGCGAGTTCCATTTATTTTAAGCCCAATTCTTATTATGTCAATTGTGTTATTTATTTATTTAATTGGGTTGAGATTCCGTTCATGAACTATTTTTTTTTTCTTTTATTGGGTTATCTATTTTGTGGATTTTATTTATTTGAATTGTAGGTATTTTTATTTGAATCGTGCTGATCTTGATCTATCTCCTAATTGAATCCTAAAACCCAATTTGATTTGTTCTTGACCCAAAACCGTTTTTATTGGACCCTAAACCATTAACCCAGTACCCTAATTGTACCCTATAAATGCAACTCTACGGTAAACCCTAATTTCTGCACACAAATTGAAACCTAGCCGCCTATTCTCTCTCCTCTCTCCTCTTTCTCTCTCCCCAAACTGAACCCAAATCCCTTTTACTGTTCACCCATCTTCCCCGGCCAACTCCGGCCATCCCTCGTCGCCCTATTCCTCCAGTCGACGTCGACACCCCCCCTTCGTCGTCCCTCCTCCCGTGGTCCAGCCCAGCACCACCATACAAGCCCCGATCCTCCCCTTCATCTTCCTCGACATTACCAACAAAACCCCCAAACCCATCTTCTGTTCTTCTTCCGATCAGCTCCTCCCCCACCTCCGACGACTCCCAAACGTCGCCGCCCTCCTATCCCCTCGACGGCCAACCACTGCAGAACCCCAAACTCCGATTCCTCTTTCCTCTTCTATTCGACCACCGATCAGAACCCAAACCCCAAACCCCTGTACTCCCCCTTGTCCCGATCGACGACCACCACTTTGGCGACGCCGCCAGCGCCACCCCGCCTGCGACGCGACGCCGCCCGACCCCTTGCCCTTTTGCTGCTGTTGTGGCTTCTGTCTCTTTTGTTGTGGTTACTTCTCTCTCTTTTGCTATTGGGTTCTTTTAGTGCACGTATATAGCACGTGCTGTCTTGGAATCGTGCTAGTTTGCGAGTTCGCTGCTTCGGGATCCTTATTCCGTTATTCGTGGTATTCGTTTTCACCATCTAACAGGCAAGTCACCGTCCTCTTGAATTGCTAATTATATCAAATTCAAGTTTTATTGAAATTCTTGCAAGTAGATCTCTTTGTTATCGTATTACCCTTTGTTATCTCTTTCGTTGGGTCTATTGAAGGTTTACACGAGCTAACCCCAATATTATTGACATCGTGCCAATTTTAATAAAGTTTGGATCTTTAATGAATGCATATAGAATTGTTAATAGGGTTATTCATACAAGTCATAACACAAATAAATTATTGTAGAGACAATCGTTAGGTTGTATGTCGTGTGATCGTTTGATGATTGATTGATGTTAGACTTGTATATGAGCATGTTCTAATCTTTATTTATCATGTTTGAACACCCATCATGCTAGTTACACAAGTTGTTGACTATAGAATCGAAACCCATCATGTTTAACTAATTTTATTTCCAAGAAAAATACCTTAAGAACTATACATGTTGCTGGCCTAAACTTGATCGCTGTTTTCGAACCAGTAAATGACCTTAAAATAAAATATTTTCTGAATATGAAATGTAGCCCCGAATGTCTAGTTGTCAATAACATCCAAACTTTTTGAATTTCGAGTTTTGTAACAAGATTTATACCCGTTTTACTGCAGCTATATTTTTACATTCCAGATTTTCAGATTTTCGTATCTTTCATGTTTAAACAGTAAAAGGTTGATCAAATGATAGAATTTTGTTATGAAAAATTTCCAGATTGATGTTTGATATGTTTAGGAGTCTAGATTATATTTTTACTGAATTTTATATTGAGTTTTTGCTGATTCAAAAATTAAAACAACAAGATGTCGAATTTCTGCCTGAACATAAAATCTATAAAGAACCATGTGTTTGACCTAGCTACTTTTGTCAGAATGTAAACTTTACGTATGCGTTGGAACCGTACGGAAGTCTAGTTTCCAGATCTTCTGACGGATTCAACTTTCGATTCTCGAGTCAGCAGAAAACTACATTTCTATACAGACTGCGCGTGCTATCTAGAATTTTAGAATCATCTTTTTAATGAATTAAAAATTCTTATGTTGTACTATTGCATCAATTAATGAATGTATGTTGCACTGCATGTTCCCAATGAGTTATTATCACCATCCTAACCGTCCTATCCATGTTATCACCCTATAGTTTCCCGATTGATATTATTGTTCATCTCATGTCTTAGTTGCATATTGTATTGTTGTATTGATAAATAATTAACAAGCCGGGGTTTAAGGGATTGACTGGAGTAGTTGATGACATAGTGACTGTACGCTGAAGTGTGGGCCTTGTTTTCCAAAATATTGTGTGTTGGCAAAAGTTATTGTTATCGGTTTATTGTTGGACTACTGACACAGTATCCCCAATTGACCGTGTATTATTTTTATTAAGCCAACCAGTGTGCAGCAATGTTGCAAATACCGTTATTGTACCGTCTACATGATCTATAGAATCTTCCACTTAAGTCTAAAATGAAATTGATTGTATGCATCGAACCTGTGGTACGGCACACATGGGACACAGTAGTACGTGCATTAGTTGAGAATTAAAATGAATAATAGACATAAGGATTGACACATCACTGACATTGCATATTGTTCATCATTGTTCCTATTGATATCGAATATTGGCTAAGTGTTATTAATATTGACCATTGATTATTGTTACCGATTATTGAACCATTGTTTATAGCCATCTGTATCGATTATCATAATATTGTCCCATTTTCTTGATTCTTATTGATTCATTGATTCATTGTCATACCGTTATTCCATTTTTCCTGCTTTCTCTACTTGCTGTCCATGACTTGTTCTAAGGACAATTTTTCTCCTCTTTTTAGATAAAGTATTTACAGGTGTTGATGGAGAATTACCAGATGGATTGGCAGAACAACATTGGTGAAGGAATTGATTGCATCGCTACTTAATAAATAATTATTGCTTTGTTTGGAGACTTAATTATTTAATTATTGTTATTTCTTATATTGGACTTATGTCCCGAATATTGTTATTTATTTCCAGACGTTGGATTATTTTTATTGTATTTGGATATTTTATTGTTTCATTCCAATTATTATTGTCTGCGCAATTGTTCTGTGTTGTTTATATTGTTGAGTTGATCGATTAAACAGCATATGGGTGACGTTAGTCATTCGCTGGGCTTTTTTCATATACTCGTATTACGTATTTTTGGAAAGCGGGGCGTGACATTACTGTAGCGGGATCAGATTATGAATGACTCACTGATCAAACAAATTGCTCATTTATCGTCACTTCCCATGGTAAGCATCAGTATTGCAAGCATCAAGTATCCTTGAATTTATTTTGTATTCAAAACCTCAAATAACACAACAAAAAGCATCAGTATTTAAAGTAAGGACCATATGTTCTTACCAGACATTCACGCATGCTAAGACAAAAAACTTGAGCTATCCCTTGTGCCGAAAACCTCAATTACACTTGCAAGCATCAAAATGACAAATAAATTCCATATGCAGGAAGGAGACATGCATGCTAAGTTAATCAGTGAATTATTTCCCTGTTCAAAAAATTCTTTAGGCCCAACTGCAAGCCTCAAAGTGAAAAAGTAGCATATGTACTTATCCTTTGTTCAAAAAACCACAACTCCCATCTGCAAGCATCAAAGTGACAAAGTAGCATATGTTCTTATTAGTACATGCTGATAGCCTTCAATATGAGCATGTACTCAAAACCCCGAATACAAAAATCTAAAGCTCAGTATTTAAAGGGACCATCTGTTCTTACCAGACATTCATGCATGCTCAGACCAAACCTTGAGCTATCCCTTGTGCAGAAAACCTCAACTAACACTAGCAAGCATCAGAATGACAATGAAATTGCATATGCAGGAAGGATACATGATTTCTAAGTTAATCAGTGAACTATATCCCCTGTTCAAAAAACCAAAAATCCCAACTGCAAGCATCAAAGTGAAAAAGTAGCATATGTTCATATCGCTTGTTCAAAAAACCAAAAATCCCAACTGCAAGCATCAAAATGAAAAAGTAGCATATGTTCTTATTAGATCATGCTCAGATAGCCTTCAATCTGAGGGTGTACTCAAAACCCCGAATATGAAAATCTGAAGCATCAGTATTTAAAGGTACCATCTGTTCTTACCAGACATTCATGCATGCTCAGACAAAACCTTGAGCTATCCCTTGTACAGAAAACCTCAAATAACACTAGCAAGCATCAGTGTCACGCCCGCTTCCTAAAAGGAATACGGAATACGAGTACGTGATAAAGCCCAGCGAATGATTTTCATCATTCATGAGCTGTAGGATCGACTTAGCATCACAACAAGAATATAACAAAATATACACAACCACGCATGCATGAATAATTTATTATTCAACAGAAAATAATTAAAACAAAATATAAATATCCTAAATAATTTTCAGATCTAGATCAAAAGATAAAACTTTGGGACTACAAGCGCGTTACATGTTTTAAGTAGCAACAAATATAAATAGCTCAAATACAAAAATAATTAAAGCAGTTTTCCCAAGCGAAGCCTAGAACGTCTGCTCACCAATTCCAGCAGGCTTCATCTCCAAAGTCTGTATATATATATAAAGCAGAATAGAGAAAACAAGACAAATGCCCTTAGTGCAAGTTAGGGCCGCAAGTAGTACAAGCAAGGGTATAAAAATAGATGCAAGAAAATATGAAACAAGATCAGGAATCAAGAAGGTATAACATGATATAATAAGGATGCAGCAAGTAGTGGAATTCTAAAGACTAGCTAGCAAGTAAGACAACTCAAGTAACAAGATTGGGTAACAGGTACAAGTAGTGGAACAAGTAACAAGCGAGCATGTAGTCGTACCAAGTATCAAGTAACAAGTATCGAGTAACAAGTGTCAAGTAACAAGTATCAAGTTACAAGTATCAAGTTAATCTTAAGTCTAATGTTTAATTCTATCTAGGTAGCACTTCATGCATCCATATTTTTACTACATGGTTGCTACATACAATCAATTACATTTAGGCCTAGTGATTGATTTTATAGGGCGGTGTACTTGGGTATCAAGTATCAAGCAAGCCATGTTCATGAATTCTATAATCATATAACTAATTCATGTGTCGAGTCATAACAAGACAAGTCATAAATCAAATATATACTAGTTCATGAATCGAGTAATAACAAGTCCATGAATCGAATAATAATATACTAGTTCATGAATCAAATAATATACTAGTTCATGAATCGAATAATAATATACTAGTTCATGAATCAAATAATATACTAGTTCATGAATCGAATAATAATATAATTAGTTCATGAAGCATGTATCAAGTGGAAAACACGGGCCCCCTTCCGAGTACACTTACCTATATTGTCCACTACTGGTCTTTCTCTTAAACCCCTGCTTATTATTTATTATTATCATCAATCAAGCATGAAAGTGTGCGAAACAGGTCAAGTAAACATGATAAAGAACATGTAACAAGTTTAAGATAATTATAAAGCATATTCGATGGTCAACACAAATTAAGATTATCAAGAACTATGAGAATTCCAATTCTGGACGGCATGATGTTGCTGCACCAAAACTGCGATTCCTATTGCTACAAGATAGCAAATATGGATCCGTAAGAAGGCCTAGAAACTAGACTCCTGTCCGGTTCCACCGCATATAATTAAGACACATAAAAGTTATAGAATCAGGTGTCAAAATAGTGAACTACACAGGATTTGTGTTCAGCCAGAATTTGTAAAACTGAGTTTATACATATGAAACAGGTTTAAAACTTCATTAATTAATTCTAAGAAAATTAGGGAATGTTCTATAGTGTGTCTAGTATCAGCCTGCAAACTTTCAAGTCGTTTACTTACTGGTAGAATAGTTAAAATAATTGTAAACCAAAGTGGTGCAGCAGTTTTTATGAATCTGCGATTACAGACACAGCAGCAGTAAAACTGTGATATCTCCTAAACCGTGACTTGAAATTTAATTCCGTCGAAAGGGTGGTAAAAAAGACGTCTGGGGCTAAGTTTCATATTCAGGACTCAAGATCAGAGTACGGTGTTATCAGGGTCGAAACAGCAAGCCAAGACAGGACAGAAATCAAATAAGACACTTTTTGCATAAAATGTTTCAAAATTATACTAGTTGTGAACAAGTGTATCCACGAAGGGTTATGACTCTTAGATCATGTGATAGATAAGGTGAAACATGAGATCATCAACGATAAACAAAGAGCAGTCACTTTTACAATCTACGTGCAGTATTTTCACGGAAAGCTTGTACTAGAAAACGAAATTGACAAGAAGATACTTGCCTTGGGGTGTAGACGATGAAACCAAACACGAACAAATAATGTGATAAGAATCCCGAGAAACGAAGCATGAACACGGACACACGCAAGCACGTGCGATACACGTGCAAAACAGCACACAACAAATCAAGGCACACAAACAGCAACCTCAACAGCAGATCCCGGATCTCCTCTTCCCTCCAAACAGCACACAGCCAATTAAAACCCAATCACGATGGAATTGGACGACCGAGATTCAATTGATCACTACTTCTTCTTCCCTCATTCTCTGATCACAGCAGCGACGGAAAGAGAGAGTCGGCGGGAGAGGGGACGATGACCACGGCGGTGGCAGCCGACAGCGACGTTGAGGGAAGCTCGATGCAGGAAGACGACGGCGGCGACGGGGCGGCGCGGTGGTGTAGTCGCGGTGCCAATGGGGAGGCGATGGAGCTCAGCTCGGAGCTCTGTTTTGGAAAGGGAAAACAGAGGAGGTGAGGGAGTAATGGCGGGGCGAAGTGCTCAGGGAACTCGAGCGGCGATGGCAGCGAGCTCAGTCTATGGTGCAGGTGGTGGTGCTCTTCTTCGATGGGTTCAAAGAGAACAGGGGAGCAATGGTGGGAGTTCTGGACGTTGACGACGAGGAGGAGGGTGAGGAGTGTTGAGAGGATGCGGTAGTGTTTGCGGTGGATGGGTTCGGAGTGAGGTGAGTTGGAGAGGACGATGGTCGATAGGGGAGTTGGAGGTGCTGGATGATGGCTGCCAGTGGGGCTCACAGTTGATGGAGGATGGGTTGTGGCGGTTGCGAGGTTGAAGATGAGCGGAGGACGAGGGCGGTGGTGAGGCAAGGATGGCGACGAGGGTGATGGAGACAGTGGGGTCGAGGCGTTGGTTAGGGGATTCAGAGAGGCGGAAGGTGGAAAGGTGGGGAAGACGAACAGTAGGGGGTAAGAGGCGGCTGTGTAATTTAGGTTAGAACAGTGAATAGGTTTAGGGTTAGGGTTAATTAGGTTAGGTTTTATATAGTAGGGTTTTGGTTTTTGGGTTATTAGATAACGGGTTTGAGTAGGATCCGAAAGGAGATTGAGTCAAAATTCATTATAATTAGGGAAAAAGAATTAGATGAGGTGAAACAGTCAACTCTCCATGAAGAACAGCAAATCAGAGCTAATAAGAACGATGCAATTGAAATAAATATTGGCACAAAATTGAGTCGAAATAAAAGAAATGACTTTATTAGAACTGGAAAACAAAATACAAAATCTTGGATTGATAAAAGAGTACAGTGAAATGAAATACAGCAGAAAAATACAGGAAAACAGGAGTTACAATCAAAATGACAAAGAAATTGCATATGCAGGAAGGAGACATGCTTGCTAAGTTAATCAGTGAACTATATCAAGTACAAAAAACCAAAAAGCCCAACTACAAGCATCAAAGTGACAAAGTAGCATATGTTCTTATCCGTTGTTCAAAAAACCAAAAAACCCAACTGCAAGCATCAAATTGGCAAAGTAGCATATGTTCTTATCAGATCAGGCTCAGATAGCCCAACTACAGGCATCAAAGTGATAAAGTAGCATATGTTCTTATCAGTACATGCTCAGTATTGTCAAGATTGCTTTTTTTTGTCTTATCAGCATCAAAGTGAGAAGAATTATTATACCTCTCATGAGCGAAAGTCGACTACGTCGCGGGAAAATCGGGGACTACTACAGCGGGAAAAGGGGGACAAGTGAAGAATGTCGACAACGGCGACGACGAAAACTGTGTCATTATTGAGAGGTACAACGACGACGGCGACGGTGGGGAAGGCAGGGGATGGAGCAGACAGAGTGAGCAAGAGGTCACGAGCGGAGACAGTGACCAAACGAGGGGAGAGGATGGCAACGGCAATGAGGGTGATTACCTACGATTAACACGACGAGCGGAGGGGTTGGTAGGTGATTACCCATGCCGAGAGGCGGGGATGGCAGGCAAGTGAACCCCGTCGACGAGAGAGATGGCGACGGCGACGAGCGGAGACTCTAAGCAAGAGGGATAGAGCGGCGGGTCAATAAAAAGGGTGGAGAAGAGGGATTCGACTGCGACGGAGGGGAGGAAAAGCAAAAAAATGCGGCGGAGGGTGGGGGTAGGGTTTAGAGCGAAATTAGAAAGAGGAGGGAATAGTTAGGGTTCAGGAAATTTGGGGATTTGAAAAAATCCCCACCCTACTCCGGCATTGTTTTGAAAAACTGCCGCAGTACACCACCCATACTGCGGCGTTTATTAAAAACGACGGGTAGATTAGGAGTACTTTTAACCCCATTCCTGCACTACTCTACCCAGCGGTTTTTCAAAATGCCGCGGAAAAAACTCTGCTGTTAAGCATAAATGTTGTAGTGTTCATTCCAACCCCTAGTTAACCATAATACTTTACATTAGTTCTTCAATGGGCCATTTGTAAAAACACGCACTTGAGTACTCGAATTTTTCAGAAATCTTCACATAAAGTCAATTTGAATTTTGAAATCTTCACAATCATTGTTTTCTTCTTTGATTTCACCAAAACGCCTATTCTTTTAACTTATTCATCTCATTCCTTTAAAATCGAACAAATAAATAAAAATAAGTTCAAATGAGATAAAATATAAATAAATAAACGAGAACTTGCAATTCTAATACGTGAAAAGAATAATAAAAGTTATATAAAAATTACATTCATCACTGGGCCTAGTTGGGCAACGGTCCATCGGGACCCTTGTTCCAGTGTCAGGTATCACTTTATATACATATGCAAACGAAATCTTCTCTTAATGCATCATCTGGCGGCTAATGAACTTTTAGCCACACAACGAATAACAAACTTATTTATATGTGAAAATAGAAGATTGCGCAGTTGTAAACGGGTCTGTTTGCACAGCCCCGTTGTAAACTGAGCTTTGAGCCGTTGGATCGTTTGATCGTGATCCAACGGCTTAGATTCGCTCTGCACATCAGCCGTCTCCTTTACTTAACCTCAGAAGAGAAAAAATTGTATTTCGCCATCAAATAATGCTTCACCTAGCACTCTCACTCTGTCAAAGCTGACCAGTGCAATTTTTAGGGCAAAATTTGAACCTAGGCCGTTGTCGGCCTAAATAGTTGATTTTTTTTTTGGACCCTTGGCCGTTGTTTCCATCAACGCCCAAGGTTATACATGTTATTTAAAACACTTCTACAATTTTCACTCCTTCTACCTTCCATTTCTTACTCTCTTCCCTTGCTCTTTCTCTCTCTGTCAGTCGTTCCTGAATCCAAACGAAACCCTAGCTCCTTCTTCACTTAAGCCACCCCTCATTCACTCTCTCCTAATTCCTCGAACTCTTTCTTTCTTTCTCTTTCTCTCTTCCTGAAGATCCTCTTGAACTCAAAAAAACCCTAGCCCTAACGAAAATGCCCAAACCCCAGTCCTCCTCCATCTACAGCAGTGTCTCTACCTCTTTACTCTCATTCAAAAAAAAACCATATTGTGCAAGGTATTCACTCTAATCTTGCTATGTTCATTTATAGTAATTTTTTAATTTTATTTTTGAGTCGTATTTTTTTTATGCGTAGTTAGTTATTGGTTATTTTGAGGATGCGTATTGTGTATATTTTTTGTGATAATTGTAGACGGTAGAGTTGTAGAATTAGTTGTTGTTCCTCGCTCAAATTATAGTTGTAGTTGTAGATTTTTGTAAAAGGGAAAAACGAACTCCAAAAATTCTGAAATTTTACGGGTAGGTTGGACTCACCACGCACAAGGCAACACAACTTATAGAGGTGAGTTGCGACTCACGGTTTGCAAGATACGGCCGTGTATCGCTTTCGACTCTATTCGTGAGTGAAAGCGATACATTGCCGTATATTGAAAACCGTGAGTCGAAACTCACTTTTACAAGTTGCGCTGGCTCGTGCAGGGTGAGTCCGACCTACTAGCAATGTTTAGGAATTTCTTAATGCAATTTGTGCGAATTTGTTTCGTATATCAAACTACAACAACAATTATACTTTCTATTTTTAGAATGACTTTTCATTAGAAAATCGCATAAACAACATCACAAAAATATGAAATTTTGCAAGTAGTTCAGAGTCACCAAACATAAGCCAATCCAACTTGTGAAAGTGAGTTTCGAATCACGGTTTGCATGATATGACCGTGTATCACTTTTCACTCATTTTCTATGAGTGAAAGCGATACATTGCCTTACCTTGCAAACCGTGAGTCGTAACTTGCTTCTACCAGTTGTGTTGGCTTGTATGTGGTGAGTCTGATCGACTTGCAAAGTTTCAAAAATTTTGCATGTTGTTCGTGCGGTTTTCTCTCGTATATCAAACAACAACAAATATACTTTGATATTTTTGGAATGAGTTTTCACTAGAAAACCGCACAAACAACATCCAAAAATTACAAAATTTTGCCATATCTTGCAAACCGTGAGCCGAAACTCGCTTATCCAAATTGCTTTGGCTTGTGTGTGGTGATTCGAACATACTCACAAAATTTTGTAATTTTTGGATGTTGTTTGTGCAGTTTTCTCATGTATTTTTGTTTGGTATATATATATATATATATATATATATATATATATATATATATATATATAATGTATTGACCAATTGTTATATATTTTTATATAAAGAAATGGTTAGAACGAAGGGAACCGGAAGGCGTCCTAGTAGTGGTAGGAGCGAACCTACCATAGAAGTGTATTATTAGTTTTCATTGTGAATTTTGTATAGAAAATATTTTATGTACAACAGTAAAATTTGCTGCTACGTTGGTGTAGGTTGGTGCATTGTCTTCGGGTGAATTTTGCGGTCCAGGACCTTTAATTCCACACATACTTACTTTGCAAGAGCGCCACAGATCTGAGAAAGTGTGGAGAGGGACAACACAGAACTGTAACTTCCGTACGCACGATACATTGAACCCGCGTACCCCTGAGTACCTTGTCCAAGCTGGTTTTTACGGAGTTGGTTTGATGGGTAAGGTGAAAGTAGACCGAGCACTTCTTGCATCCCTCGTCGAGCGATGGAGGCTAGAGATGCATACATTTCATCTACCGGTGGGGGAGATAACAGTGACATTGCAAGATATCGCCATGATTTTCGGTCTTCCAATAGATGGGATGGCTATGACGGGTAATATGGATTTCGATAAAATACAGTTGTGTAATGAACTTCTCGGCACAGGTTTGATGATGATGAGGAAGATGATAATTGAATTTTTTTTCGGACAATCAATCCGACTGGTATGGTTGAAGGAAAATTTTGAAGAAAAATTCACCGATGAATCGAGCGACTACGACGTCCAGTGCTACATTAGGGGTTATATTCTAACCGTGCTTGGAGGTGTTCTGTTGCCTAACTCCAGCGGAGATACCTTCCCGCTTATGTATCTATGTTTACTCGCCGACCTAAGCTTAGCCGGCCAGTATAGTTGAGAAAGTTGCACATTAGCCACCTTGTATAGGACATTGTGTGCAGTTGCTCTCGATGGATTTGAGATGACTGGGCCAATGGTATTGCTTCATATTTGGGCATGGGAACGTATACACTTGGGTGGTCCCCATATTACGAGACCCACAGAGGGTTGGGTGGCCCCTGCACCCGTTGTTGAGATGCGACCACCTACAGGAATGTATTGGGCTGGTAGAAGAAGCTACAAAGACAACCCCAAAGGAGTTCTAACATACTACAGAGACGAGATCGACCAACTGCAAAATGAATTTCTAATTTGGGAACCGTATACCCCCGAGCGCGTGGAAAGACTACCACCAGCGTGTACGGCTAGTTCGCAGTGTTGGTTGACGCTGGCGACACTCGTCAACTTTGGTACGATGGAGCATTATTTTTCGGATAGATTCCTTCGCCAATTTGGGATGGAGCAAAATATTCATATCCTACGTAGGTACAACACTCAGCTACACGCCATTAGAGGTACGGGTCGTATCCCCAATCATGACTGAGCAGATTTCCACCGTGGTTATGTAGCAAATTGGAATGAGCAAAGGTTTGAAATGATATTTCAAAATGTCAAGCCATACAATGGTTCTTGCATTATAGAGTATATGACTTAGTATTGGGAAATAACACGTTTGTACATATCTCCGAGGACCGAAGTTCCCGTTGGCATTCAAGTACCAATTCTTGAGAGAGAGAGAACCATCACCGGCATATTCAACGTCACAACCTATGTACCAACCGAAGGCATCATCATATCGGTTGTTGGTAAGTCAAATTTGTTAGAATTTTTTTTTGTATCGCCATTAACTGTTTTTAAATTGATAACTTCATCATTGAATTCTGCTACCATATTTTTATCATTGTTGTAGATCAAAAATACATAGGATATGACAAAGGAATGTGCAGAGGTACTTAAGAGCAATGCCGCCACGAACATGAAAGATTTCGCTCGGAAGATCCTTACTTCATGCCATGGCTCACTAGAAGATGTAGGAGATGGCGAACGATTGACCTGCTATTTAAATACGAGCGTATATTCCAAGCGTCGTAATAGCGTGATTCATAGGCATTCTTGCTCAGGGCAAGAATTGTTAGAAAAATCTCCTCAACAAGAAGAAGAGCAACACGAAGAGCAGCAACAAGTACACGAAGAAGAAGGCCAAGAATTGCAAGAAGAAGATATCGGCCCTTCACAAATAACTCAAGTTAGGCATATGCGGCAACAACCTGCTCGGAAGAGGAGAGCACTACAACACTACACACCGGGGTAGATTGAGTTTTTTTTATTCGCATTGTACGTGATAAATGGTATTATTGAATAAAATGGAAATGCTATTGTTTTTTAATGCATTTGGAAATAACGACCTAAGTTGGTATGAATTACTGGACCATATATTGGCCTGCTCTCGTCTTGAGAGGAGATATCCCTAGGTTTTTTTGAATTTTTATTAAAATAACCGAGGCCGTTGTTTAGTGGATATGATATTTTTTGGGTGAATTGACCTGTTCTTTGACTTGATATTAGACTACCAAGATTTTTTGGATTTTTTTTTAATTAACCTTGGCAGGTTGATAAGAATTATTGGACCATATGTTGGCTTTGCTCTCTGTCTTGAGAGGAAATATCCCTAGTTTTTTTTTTGAATTTTTGTTATAAAAACTAAGGCCATTGTTTTCCAACAACGGCCTTAGTTGATATGACTTTTTTGGGAGATTTTACCCGTTCTCTGACTTGAGAGTAAACTACCAAGATTTTGTGGATTCTTTTTTAATTAACCTAGGCTGATATGAATTATTGGACCATATATTGGCTTGCTCTCTGTCTTGAGAGGACATATCCCTAGGTTTTTTTTGAATTTTTACTAGAATAACCTAGAACGATGTTTCCAACAACGGTCTATATAAAAAAAATCAATAACCTAGGTCGTTGATACCAACAACGGCTTCTCAATAACCTATTTTCATAATTTAGCTGCAAAAACGAATGAGCTAACTACGTCTTCTAAGTAGGTTAAATATTTTATAGAAATTAACTTAAACAAATTTAAGTGAAAATATATAAACGGGCGAAAAAACCTGAATATCTCTTGTTTATGTCGTTTGTTAGGGTAAGGTTAGGGTAGTGTAAGAGATCAAGAGTTATGAGTAGCTTGACAGATAAGCTGAACAGGGATGTAATCTCTCATATTCACAATGTTAAAATATTCTAAAAGTGGTACATAACCTTGGAACGTTATTAGCGTAAGGGATAGTCTTCTAAGAGTTAGGGTTAGTGTATGGTTAGGGTTAGGGTTAGGGTTATGGTAGGGTTATGGTAGGGTTAGGGTTATTTACAAGAATATTTGGTATTATTTGGGGAGATTCAACATATGAATAGTAGACTTTATTCAATGGATTAAATTGTTTGTGCTAACCCTATGCCTAAGACTAACCCTAACCCTATGCTTAACCCTAACCATATCCCTAACCCTAACTCTACCGAAACCCCTAGCCCTATTCGTTTAGTACACTCTATTCCTTTGTTTGGTTTTTTTCCATTTTCATGTTTTTAGTATAACCAAAATTCAAAGAGCATGAATATTTTTAATTTGAAGGTTAGGGTTAGACATTAAATAAAAGAGATGTAAGTTTTTTAGGGTTATGGTTTAAAATATTGTCTTCATCATTTTTTAGTGGGAAAAAAAGGGAATATTTTTTGTTTTTAAAAAAAGTTTGTTTAAGTTATTTTCTATAAAATAGTTAAGCTATTTACCCTAAAGATTATATATTGTTCGTTTTAATTGCTAAAAAAGGAAATTAATAAAATATGGAGACTATAAACAAGGATATGAATGTCTTTGGGGTAGAGTTCAAGAACCTCTGTTCGTAGAGATAGAAGAGAAAGTTGTGAAAAACAAAAAAATTCATATCAACTTAGGCCATTGTCAACGGCCTATGTTATTGGAACTTTTTAAAAAAAAACTTGGTAATCTCCTCTCAAGTCAGAGAACGGGTCAAATTGGATAAAAAATTTCATATCAACTATGGCCTAGGTTATTTTAATAAAAATTCAAAAAAACCTAGGGATATCTCCTCTCAAGACAGAGAGCAAGCCTACTGGCACAAAAAATTTCATATCAACCTAGGCCATTATTGGAAACATCGGGCTATGTTATTGGAACTTTTTTTTTAAAAACGTGGTAATCTCCTCTCAATTCAGAGAGCAAGTCAACTGGAAAAAAAAATTTCATATCAACTAAGGCCGTTGTTGGAAGGTTATTTTAATAAAAATTCAAACAAACCTAGGGATATCTCCTCTCAAGACAGAGAGCAAGCCAACTGGCACAGAAAATTTCATATCAACATAGGCCGTTGTTGGAAACAACAGGCTATGTTATTGGAACTTTTTTTAAAAAAACTTGGTAATCTCCTCTTAAGTCAGAGAACAAGTCAACTGGAACAAAAAATTTCATATCAACTAAGACCGTTGTTTTTTTAATAAAATTTTTTAAAAACCTAGCGATATCTCCTGTCAAGACAGAGAGCAAGCCAACTGGAACATAAACTTTCATATCAACCTAGGCCGTTGTTGGAAACAACAGCCCATGTCATTGGAACTTTTTTATTAAAAAACACTTGGTAATCTCCTCTCAAGTCAGAGAGCAAGTCAACTGGAACAAAAAATTTCAAATCAACAATGGCCTAGGTTATTTTATTAAAAATTCAAAAAAAACCTAGGGATATCTCCTCTCAAGACAGAGAGTAAGCCAACTGGCACAAAAAGTTTCATATCAACCTAGGCCGCTATTGGAAACAACGGCCTATGTTATTTCTAAATTTTCTTATTTAGTTTTAAGTCGTTCTGTCAACGTATTAAGTAAAAAAAATATTTTGTTTAAAAAAAATTACATCAAAAAACTGATACCACAAAGCTCTCTGTTCAACTACTATTGTCTTATATTTCATACCTAATTTCATTCAACCACCACAATACTCGTACTCTTCAGTCAACACACAAAACATAAACCTAATGAATATCAACTAAAACAACTAAAACATTATCAACAAACATACTACATCCACACATCCAACTACATTTGTTTGGAACATATATTATCATCAATCCAATAAAAAACAACAAAGACTGTCATGCCCCGCTTCCCAAAAATACAGAATACGAGCACGTGACATTGACCCAGCGAATGATTTGCATCATCCATAAGCTATTATCGATTCAACTCAAAAATATAAACAGGAAAGCAAAACAACCATGCATACAATAAAAGAATAATCACAAGAATAATAATACTTGGAGTTTAAGCATAAAATAACCAAATATAATAACAATCAAACATCTGAAACAACAATAACAATATTCGTGCCAAAAGCGCACAATACAAATAAATAACAATGTTCAATTATTAAGTCTCCATAATAAAGCAATAATTTATTAAGTGGCGATGCTATCAATCCTTTCACCATTATTGTTCTCCTAATACATCAGGCAATTCTCCTTGATTACTTGTAAGCTATTCATCTAAAAGAGAGAATAATATGTCCTTAGAGCAAGTCGTGGATAGCAAGTAAAGAAACAGAGAAACAATATCAATAACGATGTAACAATGAACTCAATGAACGATGAAATCAATAGCATTGAACAATGGCAAAATGATAACGGTGCAATGTGGAATAACGAGGATTGATAACGATAATAATAAACGATAATGATAATGGTGAACAATAACGATAAAACTATTCACTAATGATGACAATATGCAATAACGATGCGATGACAATCTTAAGTCTATTATTCATTTTAAACTAATGCACGTACTACTACATCTCATAACTATATGTTCGATGTATACAATCAATTTCGTTTAGACTAAGGTGGTAGATTCTATAGGTCATGTACTCGGAACGATATAACATTAAAATGATAACACTGGCTATTGTAACAATTCCTTGCACAATAACGATAACACTGGCCATTGACGCAATTTCTTGTACAATGACGATAACACTGACCATTGACGCAATTTCTTGCACAATGACGATAATACTAGCCATTGATGCAATTTCTTGCATAATGACAATAACGATATTTTGGGAACGAGGTCCACACTTCCGAGTACAGTCACTATATCATCAACTATTCTAGTCAACCCTTAACCCCGGCTTGATTAACATTCTTTATTCAATCAATAGGCAATGCTAGTTGGCAATATTACGATACTAATAGGAACAATAGGGACAGAAATATTAATGGGGAAACGATAAGGCGATTAATAAGGGACACTATAATGATGGAAATGCAACACTAAGATCATGCAATTCACTCCATATAATTAAATACACCAAATACAACATTATAGATTCAATCATATATTATCAAACATAGAAACTCAATTCTGACAGCAGTAGGTTGTTGTACCAAAATTGGATTTCCCACTGCTATAGAATAAAAAATTTGGATCCGTCAGAAGTTCTAGAAACTAGACTCCTGTCCGGTTAAAACGCATGTTAAAAGTCCAAAATCTGACAAAAGTAGCTAGGTAAATTTTAGTGTTCTTTACAGGTTACAGATTCTGGCTAGTTTTCAATGTTAACTAGTTTCAGTTGTAAAAACATTAAATATTCATTTCAGAAATCAGAAAAAATAATTTTCATGACACTAAGCATGTTAACTATCAATATGGAAATTATCATGGTAATATATGATCATTAGTTCATCTATTTCATCAGTTCAACATGGTATATGCTTAAATCTAAAAATAAAATGTAACAGTAGTAAAATGGTCATAACTCATGCAATATAAGTCGGAATTCAATAATTCTTGATGGTATGGAAACTAGACACATGGGGCTACATTTCATATTTAGAAAATTATTGATTTTGATGAAAGTATCTAGGTTGAAATAGCATGACAATATTCAGGTTGACAGTAAATTTCAGGGTCTCGATATATTTTTCATGAATAAAATGATTAAAATGTTATAAACGATGAGTTAGAGATTGAAAACATAAATCACAACAAGTCACATCTATGTGAACATGGTATTAAAAGGTATAATGTCCACAATTTTACTAATCACAATCAACCAATACACCAACATCAATCATATAACAACCAATACTAGCATACAAACTACAATAGTTATGTAAAGCGATGACATGAATTACAATAACAATCCCTATTCATATGTTCAATAATTAATTACATGAATGCATGCAAGATCTCTATAAATCGGAGGCAAAAGATGGCACGAAGTCAAGACTACTTCTTGGATTCGCTCGTGTAAATCCGTAGTAGCCCAACGAATAGACGATATATAATAACCAATATAGATCTGCTTGCGGGATTCAATAAACAATCTCAAATATGACACAATAACTATTTGAGAGAAAATGACTCGCCTTTAACAACGATGTTAGATCTAAAATATTGAGAATAACAAGATTAGGATTTCGAGCGATGACGATGATCGAGAACCAAGAAAATGTTAATGTGGTGATCACGATCGAGTACTGATCTTGATGAGGATAAAGATTAAGATGGCGATCAATGGTCGGTGATAAACTCGAAGATGATGATCACGGTATGATCGGATGGATCAGCATGGATCTTGATGAGGTTCAAGATCAGGATCAAGGGGTTGATGATGATCCCGATCGTGATGATCAAGGATCGGATGGCCAAGATCAAATAGCTTGATGATGATGATGATGGTGATCACGATTGTTGATCAGACGACTGTAATTTTAACTTGATGCACTGTTGGCTTGAACCAAGAACAGAGGAGCTTGGTTCAGCGATGGCCGGAGGTAAGGGCGGTCGCGACTCGGGAGGCATCGTCGACTTCGAAGATCGAGGTGGTTGAATGGCGGGGTTCGGTGCACTGCGGTGAGGAGGCGGAATCAATGGTGGGCGAAGGCAATGATGGGTTTGCTGTGAAGAGTAGTCGATGAGGGCTCGAGGTTAAAGACGAGCAGGGATGGTCGATGGGGTGTAGGCGGTTCGGGCGGCAACTCTGGCTGAGGTCGAGCGGAGGTCAGGGGTAGGAGAGAGGGACGGTGAATTGTTGCATAGTAGGGGTGTTTGGGAGGTCTGAACAGTGGGGGGATTTGAAGGGTTTTCTGTGTTGGGATTCGTTTTAAATGATTTGGGTAAATAATGGGGGAAAAGGGGGTAGTTGGAGATAAGAGGAGATCATGGGACACATGAATAGGAGTGATCAGGAGTAAAAGAGGGGATTGATCTATTAGTGGAGATATGGGGTGGTTTTGGGTTAGTGGGTTTGTGGGTCAAGATTCAATAGAAATGGATATTGGGTTTCGGGTACAATATGGGTCAAATAGAAAGACAATTATAAACCCAACAAAATAAAAGACAAATTCATAAAATTAAATTTGAATCAGGAATACATGAAGTACGATTCAAATAAAAAAATTGAGATCAAGGATAAATCATGAATAATATTAGAATTGATATTATTCGATACAATAAATAAAACAAAATAAAATGTTATTAAATTACAAAAGAGATTATTATGGAGATCATTAATAAAAGGAAAAATGAAAACGGGAGTTACAATCATACCTACCTTACAATAAAATTTCATCCTCGAAATTTATTCAAGTGGCAATCGGATAACCCCAAAAAAAAAAAAATCACACAAAAAGATTAGGAAACTTCTTCTGGATCTGTTCCTCATGCTCCCAAGTCGACTCACCCGGCGAGTAAAGATTCCAAGCAACTCGAACAAATCTGATGGCCTTATTGTTCAAAACCTTCTCCTGTTAGTCCAAGATCAAAACTGGACGGATCTCACAGGACAAATCTGGCCGAACATACAATTCCGAGTAGTCAATGATGTGACTGTCATCCCTGACATATCTCCTGAGTTAGGAGACATGAAAGACATCATGCACTCCAGATAGAGCTGGCGGCAATGCGAGTCTATAGGCCACTTTGCCTACTCGCTCCACAACATCAAACTGCCCAATGAATCTAGATCTTAGCTTGCCCCCGCCTCCAAACTGGATAATTCCCTTCCATGGTGATACCTTGAGGAACACGTGATCACCCACTTCGAACTCTAATGGTCTCCTGCAAACATCTACCCATTTCCTCTCCTGTCCTGAACTGCCTATAGGTGTTTCCTGATCTGGGCCACTACATCAACAATCCTCATGATCAGCTCAGGCCCCAAAAGCTTCCTCTCACCAATGTCATTCCATCACACCGGCAATCTACACTTTCGACCATACAAAGCTTCATACGGAGCTGCCTTAAGAATTGCTTGGTAGCTATTGTTGTACGAAAACTCCACCAAGTGTAGATGATCTTCCCAAGATCCTCCAAACTGCAGAACATAGGACCTTAAAATATCTTCCAATGTCTGAATGGTCCTCTCTGATTGCCAATCTGTCTGCAGATGGAATGCAGTACTGTAGTTCAGCTTGCTCTCAAGACTGTCTTGAAGAGTCTCCCAGAACTGCGACCAGAATCTAATGTCTCTGTCTGATACAATGCTGACAGGGACCCCATGCAGTCTGACAATCTCCTGCATGTACTTCTCTGCAAGGCTCTCTGTAGACTGGCCCACTCTGAAGGGAATAAAATGAGCAATCTTTGTCAATCAATCCACAATCACCCAGATGGCATTGTGACCCGTGGGACTCCTTGACAAGGTAGTCACAAAATCCGTCGTGATGTTCTCCCATTTCCACTCCGGAATAGAAAGAGGTTGAAGAAGTCCAGCAGTTCTCTGATGTTCTGCCTTCACCTACTAGCAGATCAAACACTGTGAAACATATCTTGCCACGGCTCTTTTCATACTATGCCACGAGAAATGCAACTTCAGATCCCGATACATCTTTGTACCATTGGGATGAATGGAATATGGCGAGCGATGAGCTTCCTCAAGCAGCTTCTGCCTGACTTCCCCCTTCGGAACACATAGCCAGGTCCCAAAGCGGAGAGACCCATCCTCATGAATAACCATGTCAGTCCTCAAACCTGCCTCAACTTCAGGTTGAAACTTCTACAACTGATCATCACCTAACTGTGCTTCTTTAATCTATTCCACCAACGACGACTACAGCTGAAGCATCATACAACTCTGCTCGATACCAACAAAAATCACTTCCAACTCCAATCTCCTCATCTCTTCGAAAAGCTCCTTCTGCTCAGTAAGAATCATAGCAACCGGTCTTTTGCTCAGAGCATCAGGTACTAAGTTGACCTTACCAGGATGGTACTACAAATTAATATCGAAGTCTGCCATCAGTTCCAGCCATTGTCTCTGCCTCATATTTAGCTCCTTCTGAGTAAACACGTACTTGAGACTTTTGTGGTCAGTGAAAATCTCCATGTGGTCTCCAAGTAAGTATTGCCTCTTCAAGGCAAAAATCACAGCAGCAAGCTCCAAGTCATGTGTAGGATAATTCTTCTCATGCAGCCTTAATTTCCTAGAAGCATATGTGACAACATTGCCTCGTTGCATCATAACAACACCCAAACCTCTGCCTGAGGCATCATAGTGAATTACAAAACCTCCTGATCTATTTAGTATTGTCAACACAGGTGCTGATGTCAACCAATTTTTCAGCACAGCGAAGGGTTCATTACAAGACTCATCCCACACAAATTTTTGATCTTTCTCAGTTAACTTGGTCAACAGCTCGGCAATCTTCGAAAAATCCCGAACAAACTTTATGTAGTAACCTGCTAGCCCAAGGAAACTACAAGCTTCAGATACAGACTTCGGCGTGGGCCAATCCTTAACTGCAGAGATCTTAGACGGATCGACAGAAAATCCATCACCAAAAATAATATGGCCCAGGAAGGAAACCCGGTCCAACCAAAAATCGCACTTGCTAAGCTTCCCATACAGCTGATGTCCCCTCAACGTTTGCAAGACAATCCTCAAGTGCTTAACATGCTCATCACGACTCTGAGAATAGACGAGGATATCGTCGATGAATACCACAACAAACTTGTCCAGGAAGGGATAGAAGACCCGATTCACCAAGCTCTTGAACACGACTGGAGTATTAGTAACTCCGAAAGGCATCACCAAGAACTCATAGTGCCCATATCTTGTACGAAAGGCAGTCTTTGCACATCCTCGGCTTTGACCTTAAACTGATGGTAACCAGAACGAAGACCCAACTTTTAAATATAGAAGCACCTCCCAATTGATTGAACAATTCATCAATCCTTGGCATTGGATACCGGTTCTTCACTATGAAATAGTTCAGCTCACGGTAGTCGATGCACAACCTGCGACTACCATCCTCCATCCTTCATGTTGACGAACAGTACTGGAGCTCCCCAAGGTGAGACACTTGGCCTGATAAAACCCTTATAATACCCCAGATTTTAAAATAATGTTTTAAAGATTAATAAATGGATTAAAATGAATTTTGGTGATTTAATAAAAACTTTTTCTGAAAATTATCTTTTTACACGTGCAAAACACATTCAAATATTTTTCTTGGGAAGTTCAAAGTCAAAAATTATTTTCGGGAAACCCATTATTTATTATAAGATATTATTTGTGAATTTTCTTGATTTTTCTGATTATTATCAGACATATTTGCAAATATTACAAAAAGATGGACTTTTGTGCAAAATTATCACTTTGAGTGAAACTTCCAGATTTTCTGATTTTTGGGCTTGGCATGATGCCTAGTCAACTCAAAGGTAAAGATTTTACTTTTTGTTTTCATAAATTTGGTTTATTTTGCTAGTTTTGATAAATAAGGGTCTTTTGCAAAATTGCCACTTAGAGGGACAAAAGTGCAATTTCGTTTTCTGGGATTTTAAAATAGTACCGACCAATATTAGGGTAGTTGTTATTGTTTTTAAATCTCAATTAAGATGGTTTTATTTAATTTCCAAGTATAAGGATTTATATATGTAAAAATATATTTAAAAGAGGTATTTTACAAATGTATTCAAAACCCTAATTTCCTGGAATCCCTGCCTATTTAAGGTGGGGTGCAGCTGTCTTTTTGCTGCACAACACAAATGGATTTCTTCTTACTATTTTCTTGGAGTTTTAAAGCAAGGATCTTGGTTTTCTTACGAAATGAAGGATTTTCTTATTCTCTTTATTTTTCTTCGGTTGATTCTTCAATAAGGTGAGTGACATGTGTTTATTTTCTTATTGTTCTAAGCATGCTGTATGTGATGATTTATCTATTAGAAAGCATGTTAGATGATGGTATGATGAAATAATGAATTTTGATGAATAAATGGATTAAAAATTGAATATTTTCATGAAACTACAGTATTGATGACCAAAACCCTAATTTGATGACTTGAGATTGTTAAAGAACCTAATAGAAATCATGAGTAGGTTGTTTTCTTTTGTATAATTGCAGTTTTGACTGAGATTAATGAATTGTATATTGATTGTTGCAAAAAGCGAATAAAACTTCATCTTTACTGTGTGTGTATGCATATGTGATCTGTTGAGTGGTTTTGATGAACAAAACTTAATTGATACATGATTAGATTTTCCCATAGTCATGAATAAATTAATGTAAGAGGTTGTGAATATGTTCTATGAGTTACTAGATGAGATATTGGATTAAAAAGGATGAGTTTTAAAGTAAGGAAAGAGTTTTGTATTCGGGTCTGAAGGGTGATGGCCGAAATTTGAGTTTTTTGTGTTTTGCAAAGCTTTTTGATTGGTTTTGATTAGTTTTGTTGATGAGATGGTTTTAAACTTCATACTATAAATATACAATGAGTTCTTGAAGTTACTGATGCACACATTCACATTCCTATATACTGTTTTGAAGATTTTTTGAATTTTTGATGGAGTTTTGATTGGATTCAATTGTTTTGATACTGAGATGTTTTTGAACATTAGACCACTCCTATTTGATGAATTTTGATGTTTAAACTGATACTTAATTACCCTATGCATATATATATATATATATACAACCTTGCTGACTTTGAAGAGATTTTGTGAAAAATTACTCTTTTAAGATCTTAATATGTTTTGATGTATTTTAATAACTCATATATGTTATGCAAGATATGTTTTATCACCTTAGGAAATTTAATTTTGTTTTTACAAAGATTAAATCGAGTGTCGGTCGAAACTTGCACAAAACAACCCAATCTGGTTGTTAGCAGGTCACGGTCGACCGTCATACCCCTTTTTGAAAATCTTGAATTGACAGTCAACTGCTCTGTTTGAGCGGTCGAATGTCACTTGTTTCTTTTAGCTATTTTGTTGGATTTTTTTCGTTTCTTTTAAACAGTTATTTCTACGATATTATGGATTATTACTCTACTGTTTTAAATGATGTTTTCTACAGATTACAGTATTTACAGAGAGTTGTATTTTATTATAATAGAGTTTTAAATGTATTCTTATGACCTTATTAAGTTAGTTATATGTGTTTTAAAAAGAATTGATGTTTTGTGATATTCTACGACTTCAAAATATGGTTTTCCGTTATTTAATGGATTTAATATTTAATTTGAATTCTGGAATTTTATGAGCACATTAAATGAATTTGAATTTTGTTGATTTAAGAGGTTTTCTTATTGTAAACGTTTTGATGATGGTTTTGTGAGTTTTATTAAAAATTTTGGTATTGATGGTTGAGTTGTGAATCTCCAGGAGTTGAGTGGGAGTTCTGTGAACCGGCAGATGAGAGATTTGGTGGATTAGACCAGTGGGGTCTTGGGTTTGTTGTTGTGGAATTAAGTCCGACAGGATACATTAACTCTAGAGAGGAAAATTTGTGTCTTTAATAATAACCAACTTAAGGACATGCACTAGTGGAGATGTCATGTAACTTGGGAAACGTAAGTATATTCTCTTGGTTTAGGTCTAACGGATGCGTTCCAGAACTTATGTTGTTCTGTCTTGAGAGGATATTTGTATGTTTGCATGTCGAGGGTCTGCAGGCCTATTCACGGAGCATGCAGGGTGCATTCACATGTTGAGGGTTGGTGGGCCTATTCACGGAATGTACCTGGTGTATCTGTACTTCGAGGGCCTAGCAAGCCTTTTCGTGGGGTACACAGCAGGGAAGTGATTCTCCGAATTTTGAGCTATTCTTACATGATGCTTGCACGTCGAGGGTTGTGATGCCTATTCGCGGAGTATTCTGAATCTTGTTTCCATCCCATAGTAGGATTAGTTGCATAACAGAGAATTAAAAACTATCAAGTGGAGGACGTTAAGGGCTTGCACCGGACCTATGTAGTATGGAATGCATAAAATCCGATAAGTATGCATTAGAGAGTCAGCATATAGCATTGGTGTTTTCTTGACTTGGTTTTATGCATGTTGTTTTCTGTTTTTCTACACTTGACACTTAGTCTAGGTTCACTTAATATTTTCATGTTTTATTTATTGTTACTTCATATTCCATTGTTCTTATTGTTGATATATGTTGTTTATGACCTTATCCTTTATGTTTTATTTATGTTCCATTTATTTTTATATCACTCACACCGTTATGGCTGACCCCTGTAGTTTTGAGGGTTAGGGTTATATCTACCCTCATATTTTACAGGTAGGTGCTTATAGCATTGGGATCTGGATGCATGTGGTAGAATGGTAATGTGGCTTATGTAAATTGTAAAATATGTGTTGTAAAAGAAAAGATTGTAATTCAAGGTGTTTTGTATTTCCACTGTGTTTTGTAAAGATTAATGTAATAAAAGTTTGAAAAAAAGTATTTGTGTTTTGGCTATGTTTTCTATTACAATTGAGGTTGATACTGGGAATTGTGCCACGTATTTCTGAGATATCATATTGGAAATTCGAGGCGTTATAGAGATTGGTATCAGAGCATGGTTCAATGGTAATAATGAACATGGTGTAAAAATAAATCTAGGAGTGGACACTAGAGCGTGAGTACTTTGGCATGGACATTAGAGTGTGAGTATCACATAGAATTAGAACATGATGTTTTGCCTTGGGGTATGATTCAGGTTTTGTCATGGTGTATTGATGTGGATATGAATTGTGTTGTGATGCTCTAAATTTACCCTCATTTTGCAGTATTCAGTATAATGGCAGGACCCAGGACCAGGAATGGTGGTAATGGTGATGGGGCTGAAAGTTCCTATGGGGCTGGACTTGATCTTGAGACTAAGATTGCCAGGGTGTATCAGACCTTGAACACATTCATAGCAGCTAACATGGCACATAATCAGAATTAGAATCTGGGGGGTGGACCAGTGTTTGTTAATGCTGATCCGATCAAGCAGGTTGAGTCCTTCAAGCGGATGAAGCTGCCTATTTTTTAGGGGCAGTCTGATCCAAATGAGGCCGATGATTGGATTAGACAGATGGAGATGGTCTTCGAAGTCTTAGAAATCCTAGCAGTCAATAAGGTGAAATTTGCCGCGATGCAGTTAAAGAAGGATGCTGGCGTCTGGTGGTAGTCAGTGAAAAGGACTTTTGGGGATCAGCAAATGACTTGGGAGGCTTTTCTGGATGAGTTCTGGGATCATTTCTGTCCTCTGGATATTCAGGAGAAGAAGACAATGAAATTCTTGAATCTGCAGCAAGGCATGACAGTGCGTGAATATGAGACTAAGTTCGCTCAGCTATTAAGGTATGCACCGGAGCTGATTGTGGATGAGGCAAAGAAGGCCAAGAAGTTCGAGCAGGGCTTGAGGCCGAATTTGAGGTCGAGGATGATTCCATTAGGCATCAGGATGTTTGATAAGCTGGTCAGGAGAGTAGCTATGACAGAAGAAGATAAGGATCACTTCCAGAAGAAGCAGGAGACCTAGAACAGGAACAAGAGGCCAGCAGTTAGTCAGAGTGGGAAGGAGTTCCCAGTGAAGCAGGGAAAGTTCAGTAGGCCAGTGCAGAAGGCACCCGCAATTCATGGTGTGACTTATTTCAACTGTGGAGAAGCAGGTCATTATGAGGCAACATGCACCAAACCTCGAAAGGCACAGGTTTGTTATCAGTGTGGTCGTAAAGGGCATCTCAGACCAAACTGTTCGCAGTTGAAGAAGGATGGTGCAGGTGGAGGCAAATTTCATATGCAGGGGCGAGTGTTCGCATTGAATGAGGAGGATGCGGGTAACTCAGAGGATGTGATCCAGGGTGTGCAAGAATTTTGAATTCATTCATTTATATATTAAGTAAACTTTGTTTAAGAATAAATTGGAGATTTGAGTATCATTCTCCATGTAACAGAATTTGTTTTGGTTAATGGAATAAAAGCAAAAGTTTTATTTGATACTGGTTCTTGCATACATTTATGTTGCCCAATTTTTGCAAAAGTCTTAGGTGTGGAACCTAAGTTGTTTCCAGGCAGAGTCTTGTCGGTGGCAACACAGTCAAGAGAAGAATTGATTGCTGATCGATATTACGAAGGCTATGGTATCGAGATTGGCAGGAGATTATTTGACATTGATCTTATTGAGCTGCAAGTTATGGGGGTGGATGTGATTGTGGTCATTGATTGAATGGCAATATATGATTCCACAATTGAATGCAAGAAGAAGATGTGTTAGTGAAAGCACCAGGTGGTTCCGCAGTAACTTGTCAGGGGAAGATGAAGGACCCGAAGGTTGTTGCTATGGTGTCTAAGTTGATGATTCCAGATGAAGTCAGAGGCAGATTGAGGAATTGTTGAGTAAATGGGTATCATCAGGTTCGAGTCAAGGCGGAAGATGTGTGTAAAACAGCTTTCAGGACTCGTCATGAACTCTATGAGTTTTTAGTAATGCCATTCGGAGTGACAAATGCACCGGCAGTATTCATGGATATGATGAATTTGATATTGCGGCCATTTATTGATTCCTTCGTGGTAGTTTTCATTGATGATAGTTTGGTGTATTCGAAGTCGGAGGAAGAGCATTCTACACACTTGACAGAGGTGTTACAGAAGTTGCAGGAGCATAACTTGTACAAGCTGTCGAAGTGTGAGTATTGAAATTTTGAGGTAGCTTTTCTTGGTCATGTCCTTTCTAAGAAGGGAGTGGCCACGGATCCTCAGAAGGTTGAAGCAGTGAAGGATTGGCCCAACCAATGTCAGTGAAGGAAGTCAGGAGATTCATTCAAGGCTATGTGCAAATTGCAGTTCCCTGACAAGGTTAACTCGTAATAATGTGGCATTCACATTGACTAATAAGTGTGAGGCGGGTTTCCTTGTAACATCCTGAATTTTTAAATAAAGTGTTTGATTTTTTCGTGTTTTGCACGTATAAATTTATGTGCATTTTCCTAGAAAATTTTCTCTTTATAACATGAACAAACAATTATTCTCTTTTGTCACGCCCCGCTTTCCAAAAAGAATACGCAATACGGATACATAACAAAAGCCCAGCGAATAATTTTCATCATCCATAAGCTGTTCAAGAATTTTTACAACATATCACAGAAATAATCAGAGTCGGAAGCAAAAGATATAACCAGACATGCTTAACTGAAACAAGATACCAACAGAAATTACTTGAAACCAAATATAATAATCTCAAATAATCAAATTCTGAATAAGTCAAATATCCTGGGTCACATCGCCCAAATACAAAAATAAATCCAAGTCTCAAAATACAATTATGGTTCAAGCAACTATAAGAAATAATCATAACAAGATCCAGCATTAATACATCATCTCGCCAATACCATCTGGCAGTCGTCCACCCTGATCTGCAATTAGTAAATTTGCAGGAGAAGGAGAAAAGGAGAAAACAAGTACCCGTCAATTGCAAGTTGCGGGTCACAAATAATGTAACATACAAGCACATGGGGAAAACTAACATATCTAATTAATAGTAGAAACAGACCTAGCATGGTATGGCAGAATCAACTAGCATGGTATACTAACATGTGTCAAGTGTTAAGTGTCAAGTGTCAGATAGTATGCAAATAGAGATACAGATAGTGTCAAGTAATGGTGTCACATGGTAGTGTCAGACAGATAACAGATAAGCAGATAATCAGATAACAGATAGTCAGATACGTATAACAGATGCAGATTCAGATTTAGATTTTTACAAGTCTTGTATTAATTACTAACTAGGTAGCACTTCATGTGCCATCTTTTTATCACATGGTTGCTATATTCAAAACAGTTGCGTTTGTAGATTTCGTAGGGGATCATATAAGGCCGTGTACTCAGGGTTCAGACAGATATCAGATAATCAGATCAGACAGATAAAACCTAGTGGTTCTCTTCTTCTCTACACCTTCTATAGGAAGTAATGTAGACATGGTCAGATAACAGATTCAGACAGACAGATAGAACCTAGTGGTTCTCTTCTCCTCTACACCTTCACATAAGAAGTAATGTAGACAAGGTCAGATAACAGATAATAGATACTCATATGGAAAACGCGGGCCCCCTTCTAAATACACATTTCTATGCTTTCCCACTACTGGATTTTTCCCATAAACCCCGGCTTGGTTACTTTTATTATGGTCATCTAACAGGCATGAATGTGTACGGAATAATATCAAATTAACATGGTATAATCAGTATTAGGTTCAGAAAAATAAATAAACAATCATAGATATTATACAGTCACATAAACGAGCAAAATAGTGTATGTTCATATTCAGGACAGCATGACAGTACAGCACTAAATCAGTGAATATTGTCGCTACAGAAATGCAAATCTGGATCCGTCGAAGGATCTAGAAAATAGATATCCACACGAATCCAACGAATATAAATAAGTCACATAGTATTTCACAACCTCTTAACTCAAAAACAGGTTCGAAAACAGAAAATATGTTCAGTTAGAAATCAGGAAAATGAATTCTTAGTCAGAAAAACAGCATCAAAACTCACCAAATAAATTCACGAAAATCTGGGGTATTCCCCTTTATGTCTAGAATCAAAATATTTTCAGAATTTTCTAGTAGGAATGGATCAGTCATCAAAATTACGAAAAACCTCAAGAAAACATAGTTTAACGAATCTGGAAATCTCAATACTGCCATACAAAAACTAAGATATCTCGCAACCAGTGAATCAAAATCCAATTACGGGATATGAAAATAGATAGAATTTATTAACTTTCACATTTCACAAACATTTTTCATACAATATACAAAATCATAGTGAAAATACGGTTCTTTACAGAACAGCGAGCAAAATACAGCATGTATGGATTTTATAAACGAGTATGAAACATCACATAAAACTTATCAATAAAATTCACCAAAATTCTGGGTAATCCCTAACTCAATAAAGAAACACTGACCAAAGTTTCAAATCAAAATAATATGTATAGAATAGTTCTTGAAAATAGTTTGTTATCAAAATTACCCAAAAATAGAATCTGGAAAAGATCGACACCTCTGTACTAAAATAGCTATAACTCAGTCATACGAAATCAAAATCAAGCAAGGTCAGAGGGGTTTGAAAATAGACAAAATTATCTAAAACTCCTATTTTATACTGAAATCAAGATACTGACTGTAGTACAGTCGAAAACAGCAAACAACACAAAACATCCAGAAAATACAGATTTCACCCTTCAAAACAAAAACAATATTTCTTCAAGAATATTGATCCAAACACATCCAAACTTGAAATACAACCTACCCAGTGTCTAAACATCATGATTTAGAGTTATTAACATGTCCACGCATATTATTTCACATGGGTATCAACCAAGACACAATTTCATCCAAATTTTCACCTACACGACTAGAAATCAAGAACGGGCGAATCCTAGGTTATATCATGTCAAGATTTGTGTCATGAGTCATCTATGGCCAAATTATCACAATAGAGACAAAACCCATCAAGGAAAACATAATCTAGGGTTGTCTCTAGACCCAACTACACTATAGGTGAACTTTGGGACATGTATCAAACAAATGAATTGGAGTTACTTACTTTAAATCGGGATAAAAAACGATGAACTCAAAAGTAGGAGCAAATCCCACGAACGAAAATCTACGAACTCACGAACGATCTACACGCGCACTCGAGCACGCGGAAGAAAAAACCCAAGAGTAAGAGAGCGCGAGACGGCGGATGGAGAGACACGAGAGAGAGAGAGCACGGAATAAGGTGCACGACTAGGAAAAAAAATGCAGCAAGGTAATACAATATATAAGGGTATATATATAGATGTATACAAAATATGGTTAGGAGAAGGATGGGAGGGTACACTGACGGCTACAGGAGGAAAGGAAAAAAAGAAATGGGCCGGGTGTGCCTTGGGTAGGATAACAGATAAGGATTTGGTGGGGGATATATATAGGAAGTGGTATGAAGATCTGGTAGGTTTTAAAGGTAGGATTAGTTGTAGGTTAGTGAATTAGGGTCTGTTTGGAAATATTTAAGTTGGGGAATGGAAAGGAATGGAATGAAAATGAATGGAGCGGAATGGAAAGGAAGGGAAATGGATGAATTAACTTTATAAGTTGTGTGTGTTTGATAATTGGTGGAATGGAATTGACTTTTTATTGTATCCATTCTCTAGTCTTATTTGGCAAACAATGGAATACTATGGATTACCGCATTTTGAAAAACCTTTTTATAACATTTGTACATGGACATACTTCTGACATTTTGCATTTTGGGTTGAGTAATGAATAAAATTGTTTTTCTGGAGAGAAAAAACATACTTTTGACACTCCCATAGCATAAAGTATGAATTATATCCTCCAAACTCAAGCTAGAGCACTCTCCGTTCCGAACAACAAAATATTGCCTGACCAAAATATCATTCATAGTGAACTCATAGCTGCAAAAAGTTTGAAGAGGCTCATTTCATATAAGCAAACCATTTATTTCATAAGCACTAGTTCAAGCACAAGTTAACTCTATAATTAACTCAATAATGCATGGATAGTTAACTCAATAATCATATACGATGAATCCATATTCCAATTGAATCTGGGTATCAGTATTTTTTTTGCTAACAAAAATATGTCAATAAGAACGAATTTGTTCATGCAAAGCTTCACCCATTTACTTCTGTTATCTACATACATTACCTCCATATTTATAACCTAAAACTGAAGCGGATGTTGCAATGGAGTAAATAAGTCAAAACTCAAAAGTCAAAAATTTTAATTCGACGTTGGTCAGTGACGCAGCTTTCAGTGGGTGGAATTAATTTTTTTATCAAAACTCAAAACTAGAAATGGATAAAAAAGGGTGAAGCTTTAGTCAAATTTTTTTATCAAAACTCAAAAATTTTAATTCAACGTTGGTCAGTGGCTGGAATTAAAATTTTATCAAAACTAAAGCTTCGTTGCAACATCCGCTTCACCCATTTACTTCTCTTTCCATTCCTTTACGCAGTTTTCCGAGGGGGTGGAGCTGGAATAGAAATTGGCTAAAATCTTTCTCTAGGGAATAAAATTTAGTTGTTTCCTTTGTTTTCTTTTTCAAAACAAACAGGCTGTGGAATAGGATAAGATAGGCCTATTCCCAGTATTCTATTCCTTTCCTTAGTTTTTTTGGTTTCCAAACGCGCCCTTAGTTATTAGATTAGGTAGAAATCTGTATAGGATATAATAGGAAAATAATAGGTATAGTTATTAGAATGGGTTAGATGGGTTAATGGGTATTAAAAATCCATTAGGGTTTCAATAAGAATAATTCAAAAAAATAAAATTAGACTAATATTAAAAGTAAATAATTTATTCAACAGAAAATATAAAATTAGAAATACCATAGTACAATAAATCAAATAGTATACACTGAGTTAATACTCAAATACTAGCAAATACAATAGGATTTTTAATATAAAATCAAAATGTAATGACAATAAAAATAATGATACTAACAGTAGAATTTAATCATAATAAAAATAAAGTAACAGTAATAATAATAATAATAATTGTATTAAAATACAAAATCATACAAAATAGTTACAAATACAACTATTGATCGAAAATAGATTTTAATAGGAGATCCAACAATACATTTTGACAAAAGAATTTGAAAACCGAAAAAAATAATTTACGGAAAAAGAAAAAGAAAACAAATTAAATACAGAGAAATACAAAAATACATTTTTGGAAAAACAGGGGTTACATCTTTATTTCTAAAAAGCCTATTTTTTAAAGCCTAATTAAATCCTAGGCCTAATTGTCTCTTTCTAGACTACCATAATTAATTAATCAATTAATTTATTTGAGCCCATGGTTAATTGGCCCATTAGTGAGCCCATTAATTTAATTTCCCTTTTAAATAGTCTAACTTGTAGTGTAGACTAATCTAGTAGACAATTAATTAAATTACATGAGGAAACTTATAATAGGGGGTACTAGTGTAGCATGTGCATTGCACTAGCACGTGCATGGTGCACCTAGGAGAGTGGCCGGATTTCACAAAGAGATAGGGAGAGATGGGAGTAGTGGTGAGGTGGTTTCTCCATCATAGGTAGTTGCTACAACTCCCTAACTCATCCTAGACTTTGATCCCTAACCATTTGATCTAATCCTAACCATCTATTCTCACCCAAAATAAGTATAAATATCCCTCCTAGTTCTCTTCATGTAGCACATTAAAATTTGTAAAGAAAGAAAGAAAAAAGGCAATTTGTGAGTTAAAAGATTGAGAAGTAATTGTAAGTTAAAAGATTGAGAGTTTGAGTGTGTTCTTGCACCCATTGGAGGAGGCCGGCCTACACCTAGGAGGGAGCTCGGTTTTTCATCAAGCATTTGGAGGAGAAGGCACATTCTTGTTGGCTCAAGCTAGGAGAAGAAGGCTTCATTTGTTCATTCTAGGAGACCTTAGGAGTTTTTGGTTATTTTCTCTCCAAATAAGGTGGGCAATTTTCTCAAACTTCTAACTAGTTACCATGCTAGGTTTATGGTTGTGATCACATTAGAATAAACAATAAATGTTACTTTATGTTGTTACCATGATTAAGGAGAAACAAGAACCATTTAGACATACATGAAAAGATTGGTGAAATAAATTAGATTATGTGAATGAAAATGTGATGATTTGATAACTTACTTGCATGCTAAAATGGGTAATTGTGAATTTTATGAAAGTTTGTTCATATATGATTTGTAAAAAAATGCAAGATGAAGAAATATGCTTATAAATGAATTGTGGAATACAAGTAGTATGTATGCCATGAAAATAGATCGAATAGTGATTAAAATTCACATTTTATTTTGTCATATGAGAGTGGTGCTATAGTCCCTAAACTGTTATCTTTATTTCGTTGGAAACATGAAAAATGTACAAATTGTGAATTAGGACTAATCTTTCAAAAAAATGGATTTATTTTTACTAAGAGGAAAAAGAAAAAGAGAATAAGTTGTTTAAAACCCATTGTGAATGAAGAAAAATTATAAATTTGGAGTTCACTTGTAAAAAGACGATTTGTAGGACAAAATGTGATTTATGTTTAATTAAAATTAGGATCTTTGTTTTCTATGTAAAAATGAGTTTATATAATTTTATAAAATTATAAGTCACTGTCTTTCCCAAAGGATTACAATCAGGAAAAGATTTAGACTTTTATAACAACATTCTTGAAAGAAAAGAATCAAGTTATTTTTAATGAACTAGAAGTGCTACAGTCAGACACAAAATTAATTATACTTACTTTCTTTACGGGTTAGTCACCTTGGCCATATTGGTCAGTGGGTGCGCGTTAAGGCGTTACTGTAGCTAGGGTTTCGAAGATCTCGGTTTCGCGTCTCTTCGAAGACTTTAATTTTTCTATATGAGAGTTTAACTCATTACCGAGACCCAAATATTAGATAGACTTTAAGTTCCTTATTAGACAGCTAGTGCTATTGGGTTTCTTGGTCTTCAGGTGCGGCAGAGTAACGTTACTGTAGCGTGCGTGGGGCGCTGTGCATGGGTTCGAGCCCTGGCTTCGGCCATATTTTTCAAAATCCGATTTTTTAAATGTTTGGTATTTTTAAATGGTTTTCAAGTGATTTAAAAATCCAGAAAAATTATTAGAATTATTCTTAAATTTCCTAGATCTCATAAGAAAATTTCTTTAGTCTTGAACTTACTATAGTTGACAAAATAGAGACATATGAGAGAAGATTTTATTATAAATTAGTAGAATACACTATTGATCAAATAAAGGAAATATTATTTTTAAAAAAAAAAGAGAAATCGAGTAAAGATTTTATAAGTGAGATTGTGAGTAATGCAAGAAAATAGGTGTGAATACTTGGGCATAAATAAGATCTTTAACCTTATGAAAGAAAAGAAGTTATAGTGAGAATAAAATTGTAAGTTGGGTTAATATGAAAAATCAAATAGTCTTGTCTCTTTTATATATGAGATTGATGCATGAATGAAATGAAAATCATGATAACTTATGAGAAATATTGGTGAGTGTGAATACTCAAATTGTGAACATGAAATGGAGTTTTGAACCAGATGGTAGCTAAGATCTTGTACCGGTAATTGAATAAATTTTGAGATGAAATGTTGAGATAAAAATACCAAGTTTGGGTCATGTTGTTGAATTAATAGTTAAGTTCGGTATAGGGGAAGTGCTAACTCTAGGGGATTGATCTTATTCATGATTTAGATAAATTAAGAACTAGATACATAGTGGAGATGTGACGAAAGTAAGAGAAAAACATGAGTATGAGGACCATCGGATTGACGATGTGAGAGTGATTCACAGGCTGCCTGCTTGATGTGTCATGTCATGGCGTGAACACTACTCCGGAATTATCGTCCTGATGGCGACGCTTGTGGGGTGTTTGGTGACTACAGGTGGTGCCATCGTTCCATGACGGAGGTTGAATTGTCCATAGGCTCTGCATGATGCGTCATGTTACGACGCGGGATTTCCCTCCAGGCTGTCTGGACATGGGGCTCGTATCTCATAGAACATCTAGGATACTTATCTTAGTTACCATAGTAGTTTAAGGCATGGCAAGGGATTGAACCCTACAAGATGAAGAACGATTAAGGGCTTGCCCTCGGACCTATGTAGTATGGGATGCATAGAATCCGAACAAGTGCACATTAGTGTCATGTAATATAAATAACTGAATTAAGGACTAAGTGCACAGCACAACACAAAATCAATAGGATAGTCCCCGTAGTTTTGTTTGTGAGAAGTGTGTGCTTTCTAAGTAAGAGAAAATTGATGTATTATATTCTTGCGTCAATTAAATGAACTGACGAGCCCATAGTTTCCATGCAGGACAAAGTGAATGAAAAAGACTATGGAGGAATTGATGCTTAAAGAATTGTTCAAGTGTTGTTTTATTTCATTTATGTAATTGATGTAAAATTTGCTTCTGCTGTTTAAATGTAACTCTGATGTAATAAAAAAATTTAATTCCATATAAAATTGTACGAAAAGAAGTGTAAAGATCCTGTGCAACTTCTGATTCGGTCTTATTTGGAATTCGGGGTGTTACATTCCTTGAGCCAAAGGAGAGGTTGACGACTGCGCCTATCTTAGCTTTGCCACAAGCTGGGAAGGATTATGATATCTTCAGTGATGCATCTCTCAGAGGTTTAGAGTGTGTCCTAATGCAGAAAGGCAAGGTTATTGCATATGGTTCGAGGCTTTTGCGTCCACATAAGAAGGATTATCCGACGCATGGTTTGGAGTTGGCAGCAGAGTTTGTTCAGGCAGGTATCGGGGTTGTGCTGTAGAGTTTGGAACGCGTCTTTGGCCCAGTCGACGCTGCAGCCTTCCTTGAGGAAACAGGCTTTGGAAGGTCAGAAGGATGCGGAGATCCGGAGGTTGTTGCAGCAAGTTTCCGAAGGCAAGTTATCAGAGTTGCACGGCGGAAGCTACTTGGAAGTTGGAGGATCGCATGCGGAAGGTTTTTCCTAAACTTTTGTATGATTATGTTCCTTTTGTATGTTTTTATTTCTTTTGTTAGATTACATTCTCTTGTGTAATTCTATTTCTTAAACAATGTTTCTATCTATGAGATTTCATTTTTCTTTTGCTTATATTGGTTGGTCCCTGTTAAAAGTAGTTCTGAGGACAGAACTATTCTAAGGAGGGAGTGATGTAATAACCCAGATTTTTAAATAATGTTTTTAAGATTAATAAATGGATTAAAATGATTTTTTGTGATTTAATAAATATTTTTTCTGAAATTTATCTTTTTACACGTGTAAAACACGTGCAAATATTTTTCTTGGAAAGTTCAAAGTCAAAAACTATTTTGGGAAAACTCATTATTTATTATTAGATATTGTTTGTGAATTTTCTGGATTTTTCTGATAATTGTTGGACCTATTTGCAAATATTACAAAAAGGGACTTTTGTGCAAAATTACCACTTGGAGTGAAAGCTCCAGATTTTCGTAATTTTGGCTTGGCATGATGCCTAGTCAACTCAAACGTAAAGAGTTTACTTTTTTTAATAATAAATTTGGTTTATTTTGCAAGTTTTGATAAAGAAGGGTCTTTTTGCAAAATTGCCACTGGCAAGGGCAAAAGTGTAATTTCATTTTCTGGGTTCTTAAAATAGTGCCGGCCAATATTAGGATAGTTTTTCTTATTTTTAAATCTCAATTAAGATGGTTTTATTTTATTTCCAAGTATAAGGATCTATATGTGTAAAGATATATTTAAAAGAGGTATTCTAAAAATCTATTCAAAACCCTAATTTCTTGGAATCCCGGCCTATTTAAGGTGGGGTGCAGCCGTCTCTTTGCTGCACAACACAGAGATTTCTTATTATTATTTTCTTGGAGTTTTAAAGAGAGGATCTTAGTTTTCTTGCGAAATGATGGATTTTCTTATTCTCTTTATTTTTCTTCGGTTGATTATTCTATAAGGTGAGTGACATATGTTTGTTTTCTTACTGTTCTAAGCATGTTATATGTGATGGTTTATCTATTAGAAAGCATATTAGATGATGGTATGAAGAAATAATGAATTTTGATGAATAGATAGATTAAAAATTGAATCTTTTCATGAAACTACACTATTGATGACCAAAACCCTAATTTGATGACTTGAGATTGTTAAAGAACCTAATAGAAATCATGAGTAGGTTGTTTTCTTTTGTATACTTGCTGTTTTGACTGAGATTAATGAATTGTATGTTGATTATTGCAAAAAGTGAATAAAACTTCATCTTTACTGTGTGTGTATGCATATGTGATCTGTTGAGTGGTTTTGATGAACAAAACTTAATTGATACATGATGAGATTCGCATATAGTCATGAATAAATTAATGTAAGAGGTTGTGCATATGTGCTATGAGTTACTAGATGAGATATTGGATTAAAAAGGTTGAGTTTTCAAGTAAGGAAAGAGTTTTGTATTCGGGTCTGAAGAGGATGGCCGAAATTTGAGTTTTTTGTGTTTTGCAAAGCTTTTCGATTGGTTTTGATTTGTTTTGTTGATGAGATGGTTTTAAACTTCATACTATAAATATACAATGATTTCTTGAAGTTATTGATGCACAAATACACACATTCACATTCCTATATACTGTTTTGAAGATTTTGTGAATTTTTGATGAAGTTTTGATTGGATTTCAATTGTTTTGATACTGAGATGGTTTTGAACATTAGACCACTCCTCTTTGATGAATTTTGATGTTTAAACTGATACTTAATTACCCTATGCATATATACTTAATTACCCTATGTTTAAACTGATATTTTAATAACTCCTATATGTTATATATATATATATATATATATATATATATATATATATATATATATATATATATATACTACCTTGCTGACTTTAAGAGATATTGTGAAAAATTACTCTTTTGAGATCTTGATATGTTTTGATGTATTTTAATAACTCCTATATGTTATACAAGATATGTTTTATCACCTCAGAAAATTTAATTTTGTTTTTACAAAGATTTAATCGAGTATCAGTCGAAACATGCACAAAACAACCTAATCTGGCTGTTAGCAGGTCACGGTCGACCGCACGGTCGACCATCATACCCCTATTTTGAAAATCTTGAATTGACAGTCGACTGCTATGTTTGAGCAGTTGAACGTCACTTGTTTCTTTTGGCTGTTTTGTTGGATTTTCTTCGTTTCTTTTAAACAGTTATTTCTTCGATATTATGGATTATTACTCTACTGTTTTAAATGATGTTTACTACAAATTACTGTATTTTACAGAGAGTTGTATTTTATTTATAATAGAGTTTTAAATGTATTCTTATGACCTTATTAAGTTAGTTATATGTGTTTTAAAAAAAATTGATGTTTTGTGATATTCTACGACTTCAAAATATGGTTTTCCGTTATTTAATGGATTTAATATTTAATTTGAATTCTGGAATTTTATGAGCACATTAAATGAATTTGAATTTTGTTGATTTAAGAGGTTTTCTTATTGTAAACGTTTTGATGATGGTTTTGTGAGTTTTATGGAAAGTTTTGATATTTATGGTTGAGTTGTAAATCTCTAAGAGTTGAGTGGGAGTTCTGTGAACCGACAGATGAGATTTGGTGGATTAGACCAGTTGGGTCTTGGGTTTGTTGTTGCGGAATTAAGTCCGGCTGGATACATTAATTCTAGAGAGGAAAATTTGCGTCTTTAATAATAACCAACTTAAGGACATGCACTAGTGGAGAGGTCATGGAACTTGGGAAACGTAAGTATATGCTCTTGGTTTAGGTCCAACGGATGCATTCTAGAACTTGTGTGTTGTTCTATCTCGAGAGAATATTTGTATGTTTGCGTGTCGAGGGTCTGCAGGCCTATTCACGGAGCATGAAGGGTGCATTCGCGTGTTGAGGGTCAGCGGGCCTATTCATGGGATGTACCTGGTGTATCTGCACTTCGAGGGCCTCGCAAGCCTTTTCGTGGGGTACACAACAGGGAGGTGATTCTTCGATTTTTGAGCTATTCTTACATGATGCTTGCGCGTCGAGGGTTGTGATGCCTATTCGCGAAGTATTCTGGATCTTGTTTCCATCACCGTAGAAGGATTAGTTGCATAACGAAAAATTAAAAACAATCAAGTGGAGGACGTTAAGGGCTTGCACCAGACCTATGTAGTATGGAATGCATAGATACCGACAAGTATGTATAAGAGAGTCAGCATATAGCATTGGTGTTTTCTTGACTTAGTTTTATGCATGTTGTTTCCTGTTTTTCTACACTTGACACTTAGTCTAGGTTCACTTGGTGTTTTCATGTTTTATTTATTGTTACTTCATATTCCATTGTTCTTATTGTTGATATATGTTGTTTATGACCTTCTCCTTTATGTTTTATTTATGTTCCATTTATTTTTATGTCACTCACACCGTTATGGCTGACCCCTGTAGTTTTGGGGTTAGGGTTATCTCTAGCCTCATATTTTACAGGTAGGTGCTTATAGCATTGGGATCTGGATGCATGTGGTAGAATGCTAATGTGTCTTATGTAAATTGTAAAAGATCTGTTGTAAAAGAAAAGATTGTAATTCAAGGTGTTCTATTTTTCCGCTGTGTTTTGTAAAGATTGATGTAATAAAAGTTTGAAAAAAAAATATTTGTATTTTGGCTATGTTTACTATTACAATTGAGGTTGATACTGGGAATTGTGCCACGTATTTTAGAGATATCATATTGGAAATTTGGGGCGCTATAAGCCTTATTCAGCAACTCCTGATTCAGCTCCTTCAACTCCGCCAACTCAACTGGCGCCATCCGGTACGGGCTCTTAGAAATAGGAGCTGCACCCGGGTGGACGTCAATCCCATACACAACTTCTCGATCTGGCGGTAGCCCTGGAAAATCATCCAGAAACACATCAAGGAACTCTTGCCCAACCAAAGGTGAGACAACACCATTAGCATCCACTTCCTGCATTACTCGAGTTTGAAGACTTGCCGACTTCTCAATATGGCCAAGCCGCGTTTCACCAATGTGGAGTTCAAATTCCCGACGGTCTGGTATTTGGAACACCACCTTCTTCTTTCGGTAGTCAATCACAGCATGAGCAATACCGAGCCGGTCCATACCCAAGATCACGTCAAAACCAAAATTGTTGATGATAATCAGGTCGGCTACAAAATCAACTCCTCCAATAACCAAAGTGCTCTGCTCATAGATCTGAGAGCACACGATGGTACATCCACCTATAGTGATGTCCCAAGCTACTGACATCTCACTACAGACCAAACTGTGCAAGCCGACACAGCGGGAGGAAACAAAAGAATGAGTTACCCCGGAATCAAAGAGGACATGGACGGGAAAGGAGTGAACAAGAATAATGCCTAGCAAGAACTCAAAGATGAAAACACAATATGGAGAAGGCAAAAATACAAGAACATACATGGATGGAAGAATAACATGATAGAGCGACAGAATAAAATAACAAGATAGCAAGAAAATCAAAATAAAACACAACTAAGGACATACCTGCAATAATGCCCAAGGCGGTCTCAGCGTCCTCAGCAGTCAGGTTGTAGGCCTGACCACAACCTCCAGAAGGACCTCCCTGAGGACCGGCTCTCCTCTAACCGAAAACCTGCCACTGAGGTGGGAGTGGTGGTCCGCCCTGACCAAGATCAAGTGCTCCCTGCGGAGTGAAACCTCCAACCGGTGCAAGGTGCTTGGACCTTGGGCAATTACGAACCATATGATCGTTACTACCACACAGGAGGTACTGGCGATTGGCTATCCTATAGCTCTCGCGCAAGTGCCCAGTCCTGTGACAGTGCTTGCAGATCAGGTTCATCTTTTGAGCGGCAGGTGGACACGGCAGTGCCCTGGCAGGAAGGGTCGGAACTGGCCTTCTGATAGGCCCTCCAGACGGCCTGGCAAATGAACCACTGAATGGCACGCTTTCGCCTACTAGTCTGCTCCTGGCTTCTGGCAGCCTCCAGGATGTCAGCATAGGATCGGAGTCGCAAGACAGCAGACGATCCTAGATCTCAATATCCAAGCCCAACAAGAAATGGCGGCCCCTATCTTCATCATTCACCACCATGGAAGTGGCAAAGCGACTCAGTCAGGTAAATTCCGCAGCATACTCGTCTACAATTCGACTCCCCTAGTTAAGACAGTGTTTTAATTAGCATTGATATATTATGAAATAACAACAAAATTTGCATAAATAAACACTATCTGACGAACCTGAGTTAGCGTGAAAAATGGCCGCTCCATTTCATTCCTGGTGACATCGAGAAAGAACTTCGTGAAAAAGCTCTCTCTGAAGATGGCCCAGGCGATGGGGCGCCCTAGCCATACAATCTCAGCTCACCACCAGATGTGGGCGAGGTCAACAAGCTGGATGCTCACGACATCCACACGATCAACATCTGCTATCCGTGCTGTAGTTAACAACTGCTCAGTCCTGATAAGCCATTGCTCGGCTTCAAGCGAACCTTTAGTGCCCAAGAATTTGTCTGGGTGTAGCCTCATGAAATCCGCTACATTTTTAGGTCTCGGTGGTAGCAACCCGGGCACAGGTACAACGGGCTCCCTGTTGGCAGCTTCCAGAGCCACCCTCATCAGTTCATTATGCTCCCGCTGCATCCGCATCATCAGTTCATTATGCTCACGCAGCATTTGCATCATTTTTGCAGCAGTGGGCTCTTCCAACTGATTATCCCCAGTTGGGGTGGACAAAGCACCCTTTCTAGTCATGGTCTGCAATAAGAATCATGGTTAACATCCATATCATAAGTTGGTTATCAATTATCTATGTGATTCACGTGTTGTACATACTGTTGAGTCAAACCGGTTAAACCCAAACTAATTAGGGTCCAACCCCAAACTAGTTAGAGTCTAACCTGGCACTGATACCACTAAAAACTTTGTCACGCCCCGCTTCCCAAAAATACGAAATACGAGCACGTGACATTGGCTCAGCAAATGACTTGCGTTATCTAGTTATCGATTCAACTCAATAATATAAATAGGAAAGCAAAACAACCACGCATACGATAAAAGAATAATCACATGAATAACAATACTTAGAATATAAGCATAAAATAACCATATATAATTACAATCCAACATCTGAAATCAACAATAACAATATTTGGGTCAATAGCCCACAATCAAAGAAATAACAATGTTCAATTATTAAGTCTCCATAATAAAGCAATAATTTATTAAGCGGCGATGCTATCAATCCTTTCACCATTATTTTTCTCCTAATCCATCAGGCAATTCTCCTTGATTACCTGTAAGTTGTTCATCTAAAAGAGAGAATAATATGTCCTTAGAGCAAGTCGTGGACAGCAAGGAGAGAAACAGAGAAACAATAGCAATAACGATGTAAATGAATTCAATGAACGGTAAAATCAATAGCATTGAACAATGGCAAAATGATAACGGTGCAATGTGCATTAACGATGATTGATAACGATAACAATAAACGATAACAATAACGGTAAACAATAACGATAACACTGTTCAATAATGATGCAATGATATTAAGTCTATTATTCATTTTAATCATGACTAATGCACGTACTACTGCATCCCATAACAACAGGTTCAATGCATAACATCAATTTCGTTTAGACTAAGGTGGTAGATTCTATAGGTCATGTACTCGACACGATATAACATTAAAATGATAACACTGGCTATTTCTGCAATTCCTTACACAGTAACGATAACACTGGACATTGATGAAATTTCTTGCACTATGACGATAACACTGGCCATTGACCCAATTCTTGCACAATGACGATAACACTAGCCATTGACGCAATTTCTTGCACAATGACGATAAAGATATTTTGGGAACGAGGCCCACACTTTCGAGTACAGTCACTATATCATCAACTACTCTAGTCAACCCTTAACCCCAGCTTGATTAACATTCTTTATTCAATCAATAGGCAATACTGGTTGGTAATATTACGATACTAATAGGAACAATAGGGACATAAATATTAATCGGGAAACGATAAGGCGATTAATAAGGGATACTAGAATGATGGCAATGCAACTCTAAGATCATCCAATGCACTCCATACAATTAAATACACCAAATACAACATTATAGATTCAATCATATATTATCAAACATGGAAACTCAATTCTGGACAGCAGTAGGTTGTTGTACCAAAATTGGATTTTCTGCTGTTATAGAATTGCAAATGTAGATCCGTCAGAAGTTCTAGAAACTAGACTCCTGTCCAGTTCCTACGCATATTTAAAGTCCAAAATCCGACAAAAGTAGCTAGGTGAATTTCAGTATTCTTTACAGGTTACAGATTCTGGCTGGTTATCGATGTTAACTAGTTTCAGTTAAAAGCAGTAAAAATTCATTTTAAACATCAGAAAAAATAATTTTCATGACCCTAAGCATGTTAACTATCAATCTGGAAATTATCATGGCAATAGTTGATCATTAGTTTATCTATTTCATCAGTTTAACATGGTATATGCATAAATCTGAAAATAAAATGCAGCAATAGTAATATGTTAATAACTCATGCAATATAAGTAGGAATTCAATAATTCTTGATGTTCTGGAAACTAGAAACATAGGGCTATATTTCCCATTCATAAAGTTATTGATTTTGATAATAGTACTAGGTCGAAACAGCATGACAATATTTAGGTTGACAATAAATTTCAGGGTCTCGATATATTTTTTTATAAATAAAATGATTAAAATGTTATAAACGATGAGTTAGGGATTGACAACATAAAACACAGCAAGTTACATCTACGTGAACATGGTATTAAGAAGTATAATGTCCACAATCTTACTAATCACAATCAACCAGTACACCAACATCAATCATATAACAATCAACACTAGCATACAATCTACAATAATTGTGTAATGTCATGACATGAATTACAGTAACAATCCATATTCATATGTTCAATAATTAACTACATGAATGAATGCAAGATCTCTATAAATCGGAGGCAAAAAACAGCATGAAGTCAAGACTACTACTTAGATTCGCTCGTGTTAATCCGTTGTATCCCAACGATAGATAACAATAGACAATATATGATAATCAATATAGATCTATTTGCGGGATTCAATAAACAATCTCGAATATAATACAATAACTATTCAAGAGAAAATGAATTAACTTTAACAACGATGTTAGATCCAAAATATTGAGAATAATTGGATTAGGATCCTGGGCGATGACAACGATCACGAACTAAGCGAATCTTGATGTGGTGATAACGATTGGGTACGGATCTTAATAAGGATCAAGATCAGGATCAAGGGGTTAATGATGATCACGATCATGATGATCAAGGATCGGATGACCAAGATCAAACAGCTTGATGATGATGATGATATTGATGACGATGATCACGATTGTTGATCGGATGGCTGCGATTTGAACTTGATGCACTGTTGGCTTGAACCAAGAATAGAGGATCTCGGTGCCGCGATGGCCAGAGGCAGGGGTGATCACGACTGGGGAGGCGACGTCGACTTCGGAGTTCGAGGTGGTTGAAGGGCGGGGTTCGGTGCACTGTGGTGAGGAGGTAGAGTCAATGGTGGGCGAAGGCAATGATGGGGTTGCGGTGAGGAGTAGTCGACGGGGGCTTGAGGTTGAAGACGAGCGGGGATGGTCAACGGGGTGCAGGCGGTTCGGGCAGCGACTCTGGCTGAGGTCGAGCTGAGGTCGGGGGTAGGAGAGAGAAAAGGTGAAGGGTTGCATGGTAAGGGTGTTTGGGAGGTTTGAACCGTGGGGGGGGATGAAGGGTTTTTTGTGATGGGATTTGTTTTAACTGATTTGGGTAAATAATGAGGGATTAAGTGGGTAGTTGGAGATAGGAGGAGATCATGGGACACGTGAGTAGGAGTGATCAGGAGTAAAAGAGGGGATTGATCTGTTAGTGGAGATATGGGGTGGTTTTGGGTTAGAGGGTTTGCGGGTCAAGATTCAATAGAAATGGATATTAGGTTTTGGGTAGAATATGGGTCAAACAGAATGAAAATTATAAACCCAACAAAATAAAAGATAAATCCATGAAATTAAATTTGAATCAGAAATACAAGAAGTAAGATTCAAATAATCAAATTGAGATCAAGGATAAATATTGAATAATATTAGAATTGATATTATTCGATACAATAAATGAAACGAAATAAAATGTTATTGAATTACAAAAAACATTACAATGGAGATCAATAATAAAATGAAAAATGAAAGCGGGAGTTACAAAGACATAACTTGAATTGATTACATATAATTAAGAATGTGATGCAACAACCGACAAGAGGGAGCTTCCTTCAATAAATACCTGCAAGATGTACAAAATTCAAACAACACCGGAGATTAATATTGTTAGCCTACACGATATTCAAATACTTCACCCCCACTAAAATTTTAACTCACAACGGTTCATCAAAATTATCGTCGGAACTCTTTTCATTGGTTTGGGAAACTTCTTCTGGATTTATTTCTCTAAAATAAATGACAAGTTTAGGTTAGTCAACATTTTATATGTATGCATATAAAAATACAAAGCAAGATTAAATATTTTCAATATAAGTTAACAAAAGTTACATATATATTACCCATCAAATATGGTTGGACAATTTCTTGAATCATGTCTGAGTACGAGCAAGCCGCATGTTTTACACCGTTTAGGCTTTTTACCACCACAAACTTGCTCTCTTATCGTCTTTAATCTCTTCCCTTTGGGTCTTCCCTTTGTAACACATTGTCCTGGGTCCTTCACACATGGAATGGGAGGTCCACTGCCTTCAGCATGGGGTTGTGCACTACCATGGGGTTATGCATGTCCTTCTTCATGGGGTTGTGCACTACCTTCGGGATGTATTTGAAGACGAGAAACACCGTCAATGCCTTTGAGCATAAGACCGTGCATGTATTTGTAACTAGAATCGGAGGAACAACCAAGATCAACCATTTATTTTGCGTGATGACTTAATTCACAATAGCGAGAACCAAAATTTTGGCTACTTCCTTCGTGTGGAACAGATGTATAACTTTTTCTCATCATATCCTGGGTCCATCTTCTTTTAATATATATATCCAGTAGAGAAGTTTGATGACTGAACCGAAGAACGGCCAAAATATGTTTGCAGGGAATTCCAACAAACTCGGACATGTTACAACCACAAGTAACAATTTGACGAATTTTGCATAATAGAATCAACCTTCCCGGTTCTGATTCTCCACAGAGCATCACATGGAAGGTCGAACTATCCGGTATGTCAAGATTGGCAACAAAGTCACATGATATAATAAGCTTTTTGTAACTTCATCTTGAAATTTGTAGAATATTTTTAAGTGTATATCCGTGCCAAATGTTCTTCCAACGCCCATTGGGTCTTCAATTTGGGTCTTCTCTCACGGTTACGATGATTTTCTTTAAGTTCATCGTATCTTTGCTTTGCCAAAAATCTGTCGAAGATGACGACAAATTCATATGAGTACTTCTTTTCTGTATTATGCTTCAAGGAAGAATGCATAGACTCAACCCGTTGGCTACTCAACATGTCGACCCAAAATGAATATCTTGCATATATGGGTGCCCATTTATCACGAATTTCAAACATCTCGTTTAACCATTTATTATTCTCAACTCCGTAGTTTAGAAGCACTGATTTCCATTTCTCTTTGAAATCATGTACATATTCGGAATTATAGATGACAGTCTTCAAATCATCCCTAAACGTTTCGACATCATTAGACATGTGCACATCTTGTGGTAACTTATCCAATATGTGCCAAATACAATAACGATGCCGAGTCTCGGAAAAAATTTTCTTCACTGCAACAGTGATCCCACGATCCTGGTCTGTCATGATGCCAGATGGAGAACGATTCACTACTGCTATCCACTTTTCAAAGAACCACACAAAAGAAGAGGCTTTCTCATTTGGAATGAACCCACCTCCTAAGAACGTTGATTGCCAATGATGATTGACTCCGACAAATGGAACAAATAACATTCCATATCAGTTCTTGTTGTATGTGGCATCAAAGCAAAGTGCATCCCCAAATTCTTCATAGTTCATCCTAGAAATACCATCCACCCAAATACAATGAGACAATCGGCCTTCGAAATCTACTTGAAAATCATTAAAAAATGAAGGATGTGTCATTTTTTTCGATTAAAAAAATCAATAAGAATGTTCCCATCGTGTCCTTTCATTGCTTCGTGGGAGTCTCTAAGTAGATTTCTAGCATCTTTTCTGGTGAATCCTATTTTATCATTGCTTCGTGGGAGTCTCTAATAAGAGCATTTGTTTACAAGTAGGGATATTAGCTTGGGTCATTTGATCCATTATTATTCTATCGGTATTCGACTCCGAATATTTTCGGGGAAAAAGATGTCTTCTACCAGATGAAGTAAATACATGATTGTGTGGTTCATGAAATGAATACAACACCGATTTATTACTTTCTTCATTCAGTTTTACACGAAAGACATCTTTGCAACCGATTTTAGAAGTAGTCCCCCGTCTACCTTCACTAGGTTGACTCGGTGAAGTCCATTCTTTATTACAAAAAAAGACTTATCCACGACTTGGCTTTCCTTATATTCATTCCCACCCTTACACATTGTGAAACCCCCACATTTAGCATATGACGAATAAAAGTTCTCGGCTTCATCTAAGGTATGAAAGGTCATACTTAACTTTGGTTTGAGATGCTCTTCAACAAGCGGCATGCATTCACCACTTTGTTGTGCACACATAAAATTGTCACTGGAAACGGAATACCCTTGACCACTGTCCACATCTAACATCATCAATAAAATAACATTTATCAATACACTGATATTACAGAGAGAATCACACTATTCATGTATGTATAAATATATAGTTAAGGAAAAAATTAGTGGGAAAACCGCACAAAGAACATCAAAAAATTACGAAACATTGCGAGTAGGTCGTACTCGCCACACACAAGTTAACGCAACTTGTAGAAGCGAGTTTTAACTCACGGTTTACAACCTTGCAAACCGTTAGTCGAAACTCGCTTCCACAACTTTCATTGGCTTGTGTGTGGTGAGTCCGACATACTCGCAAAATTTTGTATTTTTCGGACGTACTTTGTGTAGTTTTATAGTGAAAACTCAATCAAAAATATCAAAGTATAATTGTTGTTATTATTAGGGATACGGGACAAATCCACACAAATGACATCAAAAAAATTCAGAACATAGCGAGCAGGTCAGGCTCACCATGCACGAGCCAACGCAACTTGGAAAAGTGAGTTTCGACTCACGTTTTGCAATATACAACAATGTATCGCTTTCGCTCACGAAAAAGAGTCAAAATCAATACATGGCTGTATCTTGCAAACCGTGGGTCGCAACTCGCCTCTACAAGTTGCGTTGCCTTGTGCGTGGTGAGTCCGACCTACCTGTAAAATTTAAGAATTTTTGGAGTTCGTTTTTCCCTTTTACAAAAATCTACAACTACAACTATAATTTGAGCGAAGAACAACAACTGATTCTACAACTCTACCGTCTACAATTATCAAAAAACTATACACAATACGCATCCTCAAACTAACCAATAACTAACTACGCATCAAAAAAATACGACTCAAAAATAAAATTTAAAAATTACTATAAATACACATAGCAAGATTAAAGTGAATACCTTGCACAATGTGGATTTTTTGTGAATGAGAGTAAAGAGGTAGAGACGCTGCTGTAGATGGAGGAGGACTAGGGTTTGGGCATTTTCGTTATGGCTAGGTTTTTTTTTGTGTTCGAGAGGATCTCCTGGAACAGAGAGAGAGAAAGAGTTCGAGAAATTAGGAGAGAGTGAAGGAGGAGCTAGGGTTTCGTTTGGGTTTTGGAACGAATGATAGAGAGAGAGAGAGCAAGGGAAGGGAGAGTGAGAAATCGAAGGTAGAAGGAGAGAAATTTGTACAAGTGTTTTAAATAACTTGTATAAGAAACAATGGCCAAGGTTCAAAAAAAAATTGAACTACTTAGGCCTTTGTTTCCAACAACGGTCTAGGATCAAATTTGGCCACAAATGTTGCATTGCATCAGCTTTGAGTGAGAGAGAGTGAGAGAGAGGCAAAATGAAGAGTTATTTGAAGGGCGAAATACCGCTTTTACCCCTCCTCACTTAAGTGAGTGAGGGGATCTGATGGGCGGGATTGATCCCAGCCGTTGGATCTAGATCGAAGCGATCCAATGGCTAGGAAATCAGTTTGCAACAGGTCTGTACAAACAAATTTGTTTGCAACTAAGCAATCCTCATATATATATACACACACACAATAACTGCAAGCCGTAAATAAACTTCAATAAGAATAAAAAATTATGCTTTATGTTCTTACAAGGAACTAAATATACTCCAGTAAAACTCCATATGATAACTACAACCAATTTCTCACCTTTTCGATGAGTAAGTAGGTAACACTGAGTTTTTGGTAAGTACCTCAAAGCCTTAATAAGACTCGCGTGATTCTTTCCGTGATTGGACTGAGATCTACCCAATACACTTACTGCAAAAGCCAAATCTGGACTAGTACACACATGATCATACATAATGCTACCAACTGCTGAAGAATATGGCATGTCAGCCATATAATTCGACTCCCAATCACATTTAAGACACTATCTTTGTGCAGCTTATTTCCCTTATTCATTGGTGAGTGTTGTGCAAATCTAGTTCCCTAAATAAATAGATAAAACTAGACACAAATAATAAACCTCACAAGTGCACGAATCGTTTAGAAAAGCGTAGCAATAGCAAGGGTCGATCCCACAGAGATTGTAGACTTTAACTTACTAATCAATAAAAAGAAGAAGAATCATAAAGAGTTGTTTTAAATGTTTAAAAGAAATAAAAAGATTAAAACTAAATGAAGAAGTGTTGAATCACAAATATTTATGAAGTAGTTGGGTTTAGATCTCCACCAATAGTCAGTAATGCTAAGTCACCTTCTGAACTTCTTCTTATTACTCATGTTTGTTCCCTTCAAGGGCATGGTATCTACTCCTTAAAGTACTGTTTCCCTAAGCCAAGAATTAGGCATGGTATCTACTCTAATTCGTTTCTTTCATTAAGTGTTTAGCATGGTATCTACTAAGTTGCACTTAAAGAAAACATAAGATCAGTGGAAACGAACAAACACTCAAGGTTCTAGAAATTGGTATCAGATCTAGATCCCTTAAGTTGATTGAACCAGGAACCCCTAAAGATTCCCTTGTTACTAGTTACGGGCACGAGATACGGGTCGTCTCAATATGCTCATCTAACAGATTCAGATGGATGGTAATGCAAACTTGATATTCTCAAGTTCTGTACGTCAGTCAACTGGCTCTCACCTCAGTCGACTGCTCTCAGAGCTTTGAGAACAAGTCTGATTACCATCAATCTATACCAATACAATCGGGTTCAATCAATAAGTAAAATAGAAGAATTCAGAAGAATATAGCACTACATAACTACGGCTTCAATCTATCCTACTATGAAATTTAGTTCCACATAATAATACTTTTATTAATCAACAAGTTCAAATACATGACCAACATAAAGAATCGAAGAAGAAGAAATAAACTAATGAAGTCCGGCAATGAGGTCGACTGGCTGTCACACAGTCGGCTGCCTTCGAATACTTGATCTCATATCTCCTTCCTCGATGCTGGTAGAATAATACCCCTGTTGATGACTTGAACGCTCAGACTCTTGTGATTCGGTGGTGGGTGTTTGTGGAAGATGATGATCAAAAGATGGAGTCCCGAGAGAGAGTCCCCTGTTGATGCTTTCTTTCTGATATTTATAGAATACGGCCAGAGAATTAGGGTTTCACTTTTTCAGGAAAGTCCTTCTTTAATTGATTTGATGATTTATTTCTTTCTCGTTTCTTCTTTCCTTCCTTATCTGTTAACCACGCCTTTTGCTAATTCCCAGTCTCTAGATTTGGTTTGTTGGAGAATTCGCATAAAATCTGGATTCAAATAGATTTGGAATTAGATGCAGGTATATCTTCGAATATCTTATCTGTTAACTCCGCCGCAGACCAGTCGACTTGTCTTCGAACCAGTCGACTGTGTCGAGACTTCTGACGATTTCTCAATTGATCAGCCCAGTCGACTGGTGTTGGAGTAAGTCGACTGTGCCGAAACTTCTGTGTACATTTGATTTCTCTGTTCAGTCGACCTGTGTGGAAGACTCAGTCGACTGATGCTCTGTAATATTCTGTGTATCATCCTTGAAGTCCTGGATCTGCTTTGTTTTGCTGTTATAGGCTGTTTCCTATGGAAAAGAGAAAATAAGAGTTAAATACCACATATAGAGCTTTTAAATGTGCATTTACAATAAGATTATTGCTTCTAAATGAGAATAATAATGTGTTCATCAGTGAGTTTCCTCAAGGCATTTCTCCAATTAGAATCTCCTCAGCATCTTCTTAATAAACTCCTTTTGAAATGGTCCCAACATACCTTTCTAGGATATAAACAACTTCTCCTAGATCCTTCATGTCAAAATTTTGACTAGAATTCTTTCGTTTCACTGATACACCTTACACTATTAGAGGTTAACAGAATATTATCCACGTATGACACTAATATAGCCAAGTCACTCACACTGATCTTGATGAATAGACAGTCATCCGCTTTGCATTGAACATAGACAAACATACTCCATAAACAACATTTTTCAGATTACAAACACGCCCTTCATGTTGATCAAAATTTTTGGCTTTACCTACAAACATCCACCTTCAACTCACCATTCAGGAATGCTTTTTACACGTTAATTTGGTGCAAGTACAAACCCAGTTGAGCTACAAGCACCTTCACAACCCTGAATGAATCCTTTGTTGAGACTGGAGAAAGACGTTTCTGAATAATCCACACCTTCCTATTGTGTGAACCTTTTTGCTACAAATCTAGCTTTATGTCTTCCGACTCTACCCTTCTCATCTATCATTGTCTTGAACACCCACTAATATCCAATTGTTCTTTGCTCTTTGGTAAAGCAACTAAGCATCAAGTCTAACTTTTGCATCTGAATTGCAAGCAGATTTGTGACAACGACATCCACCGTCTCCTCTATATGAATATCCTCCATAGGAGTGTTGCCTCACCGAAATCAAAGATCGTGATGAGATTGTTGTTGAGTTTATGTCTTGCATAGTATGTTCGATGAGAAGAGAAGACGGTGGATGCGAGTAGAGGTTCGAAGCACAACAGCAACAACAGTCGGCTGGCAGTCAACTGCCTGCTCTCTATTTTGAGTTGAAGCATTGCAGTCGACTGCCTAATGTGGCAGTCGATGGGCCTAAGCTTGGGTAATCTGTCTTGGAGTCTGACTTCTACTTCAGGAATGATCGTATGGCTCTTATCGTCTGATTATCTCCTTGAGATACATCAGAGGGTTATTTTATCACGATGGCAAACTAGTTTTTCTCTAGATCACTTTATATACATTGTAATGCCCTCCTTTAAAATGAAAGAGTGAAAACTTCATTGAAGATAGTTTGAGAGGTTTTTCAATTGTAAATAACAAATATCTTATTGTAAACTTCATTGAAGATAGTTTGATCACTTTATATACCATGTGGAAAGACTCTTGTGACAATGTATGGCCCATACCATCTTGACATAAGCTTGCCTGGAAAAAGTCTCAATCTTGAGTTGTATATCAGTACCTTCTGTCCTTCATAAAACTCCTTCCTCGCTAGCTGTTTGTCATGGTACAACTTGGTTCTTTCCTTGTACAATTTTGCATTTTCATAAGCGTCGTGCCTCAACTCTTCAAGCTCATTTAGTTGTAATCTTTTTTTGTCACCTGCTTGTTTCATATCAAAATTGAACCTCTTAATGGCCCAATAGGCTTTGTGCTCCAACTCCACTGGAAGATGACAGGCTTTGCCAAAAACCAAACGGTATGGTGACATGCCGATAGGTGTTTTGTATGCTGTGCGGTAGGCCCATAATGCATCATTCAAGCGCAGCGACCAATCCTGTCTCCTTGTGTTGACTGTCTTTTCCAAAATGCTCTTGATTTCTCTGTTGCTAATCTCCACTTGCCCATTAGTTTGGGGATGATATGGGGTGCCCACTCTATGCGTGATACCATATTTCTTCATCAAGGAAGCAAATGGAAAGTTATTGAAGTGGCTTCCTCCATCACTTATTATTGCTCGAGGTGTCCCAAACCTAGTGAAAATGTTTTCCTGCAAAAACTTGACAACAACTTTGTGATCATTCGTTCTTGAGGGGACAACCTCGACCCATTTAGATACATAATCCACACCAACAAGTATATATAAATAACCAAATGAGTTAGGAAATGGATCCATGAAGTCGATTCCCCAAACATCAAAAAGCTCGATTACTTGGATGTTATGTAGTGGCATTTGATTTCTAGAAGAGATGTTTCCTGTTCTTTGGCATTTTGTCACAAGTCCTGCAAAAAGAAAAAGCATCTTTGAATCCTTTAGGCCAATAAAATCCAGATTGTAATACCTTGAGTGCTGTTCTTTTTGGTCCAAAATGTCCTCCGCATGCATATTGGTGGCAATGTTGTAGAATACTCATTTGCTCCTCTTCTGCCACACATCTTCTTATAATTTGATCAGGACAAAATTTGAACAAATAAGGATCATCCCAATAGTAGTGCTTGCACATAGCCACCAGTCTCGTTCTTTCCTGACTTGTCATACCTGGAGGGAAAACATGAGCGGTTAGATAGTTTACAATGTCAGCAAACCATGGAAAATTTGCGCAATGAGAAACCAGTCGACTGGTCCTGGTACCAGTCGACTGTCCCGAGGATATGTTTATTTGAAAGAGATGTTCATCTGGGAAATTTTCGTCAAGTGGGGGCACAATTCTCTCTTCCTCCTGCAGTAGCCTGGACATGTGATCTGCAACAACATTGTCGCTTCCTTTTTTATCTCTTATCTCAAGATCGAATTCTTGAAGCAACAACACCCATCTGATCAACCTAGGCTTAGCATCCTTTTTAGCAAACAAATATCTTAAAGCAGCATGGTCAGTGAAAACAATAACTTTAGAACCAATTAAATATGATCTAAGCTTCTCTACAGCAAATATAACAGCTAACATTTCTTTTTCAGTAGTGGAATAATTTAGCTGTGCATCATTTAAAGTTCGAGAAGCATAGTAAATAACATGGGATTTCTTATTGATTCTTTGACCTAACACAGCCCCTAAAGCATAATCACTTGCATCACACATGAGCTCGAAAGGATGGCTCCAATCTGGTGCCATGACAATGGGTGCAGAAATGAGAAGATTTTTTAATGTCATAAAAGCATTTGTGCACTCTTCTATCCATACAAACTCAACATCCTTAGCCAACAAGTCACAAAGGGGTTTGGAGATTTTTGAAAAGTCTTTTATGAATCTTCTATAGAACCCTGCATGTCCAAGAAAACTCCTAACACCCTTAACTGTAGTGGGAGGGGGTAGTTTTGATATTATATCGATTTTTGCTTTATCTACCTTTATGCCTCTTTTTGACACTACATGTCCCAACACAATACCTTGTTGTACCATAAAATGGCACTTTTCCCAATTCAGCACTAAATTGCATTCTTCGCATCTTTTAAGCACAAGCTGCAAATGGTTAAGGCATTCATCAAAATAAGATCCAAAAATACTAAAATCATCCATAAATACCTCGATGAACCTTTCCACCATGTCTGAAAATATACTCATCATGCATCTTTGAAATGTAGCTGGAGCATTGCACAATCCAAAGGGCATCCTCCTGTATGCAAAAGTACCAAAAGCACATGTAAAAGTGGTTTTTTCTTGATCTTCTGGAGCAATAGCAATTTGATTATAGCCACTATAACCATCTAAAAAACAATAATGACTATATCCTGCTAATCTTTCTAACATTTGATCAATAAAAGGAAGAGGAAAGTGATCTTTCCTGGTTTCATTATTTAATTTTCTGTAGTCAATGCATACCCTCCATCCTGTGGTCACTCTAGTAGGGATAAGCTCATTCTCTTCATTTGTCACCACTGTGACTCCACTTTTCTTAGGCACTACATGTATAGGACTTACCCATTTGCTATCTGAGATAGGGTAGATGATTCCAACATCTAGTAGCTTCAGAATCTCCGCGCTTACCACTTCCTTCATGTTTGGGTTAAGCCTTCTCTGTGCCTCCCTGCTAGGTTTTGCGTTGTTTTCAAGGAGTATTCGATGCATGCATTTGGATAGACTTATTCCCTTGATGTCTGCAATGGTCCATCCTATTGCACTCTTGTGTTCTCGTAATACCTTTAGCAGCTTATCTTCTTCCTGTGCACTTAAGTTCGCAGCAATTATCACTGGTAGCGTCTGGTTCTCGCCCAAATATGCATGCTTCAAATGGTCGGGCAGCTGCTTAAGCGCTGGGTCTGTAAGTCTTGGTGCAGTCGACTGGTCCCTGGTAGCAGTCTGGATAGTCGACTGATCCTCTTCACCAGTCGACTTGTCCAGTGCACCAGTAGACTTGTCTGTAGAAACAAAAATGTCATCAGTCACCAATTTTTCAAATACTGGTGCAAACTTACCTGAGTATGACTGTGAAGTGTCAAGGTGATGTATTGTCTCTGCAATCTCCCAGTCATCATATTCCTGTTCAACATTAGATAAAGTTAGAGATTGTGTAATTGTGGCTTGTAGTGGTTCAATGCTATGTACCTGAAATGTTTGATCAACAATCTCCTGAACCACATCAACATTATAGCATTCATAATCATCATGTGAAAATTTTAGTGTATCAAACATTTTAAATTCAACCTTCTCTCCATTTATTTTCATGCTTATAGTACCCTTTTTAACACAAATTTTTATATCAGCCGTACTCATAAAGGGCCTACCTAAAATGATTGGTAGAGAAGATGGCATTGAAGAGTCCTCCATGTCTAACACAACAAAATCAGCAGGCAAAATGAAATCGTTTACCTGAACTAGGACATCTTCCAAAATACCTCTAGGTCTTTTGATACTGCGATCTGCCAACTGCAACGTGATGGATGTTAGTTGGAGTTCCCCCAATCCTAGCTTTTCATAGATGGTGTATGGGAGAAGATTGATGCTTGCCCCCAAGTCTAGTAGTGCTTTCTCAAAGAAGTGCTCACCAATCCTGCAAGGAATGGTAAAACTACCTGGGTCTTTAATTTGGGAGGTAATTTTCTTAATAAAACAGCGCTCACTTCTTCTGTCAAAGCCACATCCTCCCTAACCTGAAATGTTCTTTTGTGAGTACAACATTCTTTCAAAAATTTAGCATAAGAAGGAATTTGTTTAATAGCATCAAGTAGGGGGATATTAATTTCTACCTTTCTGAGAGTTTCAAAGATGTCAAATAAATGTTGATCTTTTTTATGTTTGACTAACCTTTGAGGGAATGGTGGCACAATTGTTCTTTCATTTTCATTTACCTTGTTGGACCCCACAATTTTTGATGGTTGTGTTTTTGCTTCTTCTGTTTGTGTTCCAACTTTGTTATCAATTATCTTACCACTTCTTAATGTTGTGACTGCCTTGAGCTGTTCTTGGCCTCCAGGGTTTGGTATAGTTTGTGATGGAAGTTCTCCTGCCTTTCGTTCGCTTAATTCCTTAGCAATTTGGCCAATCTGTGTTTCCAACTTCTGAATTGCTTGCCCTTGTTGGTTGCTTACTTGATGTTATTGTTGGAGCAATTGAAGAACGGTGGATTCAAAATCCAACTTCTTCTGTTCTTGAACTGGTCTATCAATCCCACTTCCCATTTGGAAGTTCCGTGTATGTCCTTGTGTGAATTGAGTCCCTTGATTATTCTGATTATTGCTCCAGGAGAAGTTTGGATGGTTCCTCCATCCTGGGTTGTATGTGTTCGAGAAGGGATTGTTCTTTTGTGGGAACACTCCTCGACCAACATAGTTCGCATGCTCCTGATCTGTGAAAGAAGACATGGGACATGTATCAGTGGTATGATCTACATGAGAACAAATTGCACAAATTTCATTTGCTTGATTTTTAACTCCACCCATCATAGACATTGCATTAACAAGCATATCAATTTTCTTATTCATGTTTACCATTTCCAATTGAATGTTATTGCTACTAGAAATTTCATAAACTCCCTATTTTTTCGAAGGGCCCCTCCTTGTTGAGAATTGTTGTGAATTCTCGCTGAGTTCTTCAAATAGTTCTATGGCCTCTTCGCCGCTTTTCCTCATTAAGATCCCGTTGCAAGCTGAATCCACAATTGCCTTATTAGTATCATTTAAACCTTCATAAAATGCTTGTACCTGATCATCTTTAGGCATGTTGTGTGTTGGACACTTGAGAAGTTTGTTCTTGAAATCCTTCCATGCTTTGAAAAATAAGTCTCCATCCTTTTGTTGGAAGAGTTGAATCTCCCTTTTCAGTTGTTTGGTCTTTTGGGCTAGAAAGAATTCTTTTATGAACTTTGTCGCCAATTGCTCCCATGAGTTTATTGATCCTGGTTCCAAAGAATTATACCATAGTTTAGCGTTAAGTTTTAAGGAAAAAGGAAACAAAATTAACCTGATTTGTTCAGGGGTAAGCCCTTGGACGCTTTGTGTCCTGCAAAGATCGAAAAAGTCTTGTAAATGGAGATGAGGCTCTTCATCTGGTCTGCCACTAAAGTGGGGAACCATACTAAGTAACTGAGGAGATAGATGCATGTTCCCTGTGACATTAGGTTGATACGCAATGCAGGAAGGTTGCTCGATGTTCTTAGGCGTGAACTTGTCTTGTATTGGCACTCGATTGGGTATTTCTTCTGCCACTGCTGTATGTGAACTGGGTCTCTGGACAGTCGACTGGTTCGTGTGGACAGTCGACTGGTTGGTCGCAATCAGTCGACCTAACCTGTACAAAGTGCGTTCTGTTTCTGCGTCAATTGGTAGTAGCTCTAGACGAAGTGATCTCCTTCCGTGCATCCACCAAAATCCTGTATCCTAAAAGAAAAATACTGATTAATAAAATTAAAATAAAGAAAATAAAAACTTCCTACTGATCTGTAAGTTAAAATACTAGACAATCCCCGGCAACGGCGCCAAAAACTTGTTGTGCAAATCTAGTTCCCTAAATAAATAGATAAAACTAGACACAAATTATAAACCTCGCAAGTGCACGAATCGTTTAGAAAAGCGTAGCAATAGCAAGGGTCGATCCCACAGAGATTGTAGACTTTAACTTACTAATCAATAAAAAGAAGAAGAATCATAAAGAGTTGTTTTAAATGTCTAAAAGAAATAAAAAGATTAAAATTAAATGAAGAAGTGTTGAATCACAAATATTTATGAAGTAGTTGGGTTTAGATCTCCACCAATAGTCAGTAATGCTAAGTCACCTTCTGAACTTCTTCTTATTACTCATGTTTGTTCCCTTCAAGGGCATGGTATCTACTCCTTAAAGTACTGTTTCCCTAAGCCAAGAATTAGGCATGGTATCTACTCTAATTCGTTTCTTTCATTAAGTGTTTAGCATGGTATCTACTAAGTTGCACTTAAAGAAAACATAAGATCAGTGGAAACGAACAAACACTCAAGGTTCTAGAAATTGGTATCAGATCTAGATCCCTTAAGTTGATTGAACCAGGAACCCCTAAAGATTCCCTTGTTACTAGTTACGGGCACGAGATACGGGTCGTCTCAATATGCTCATCTAACAGATTCAGATGGATGGTAATGCAAACTTGATATTCTCAAGTTCTGTACGTCAGTCGACTGGCTCTCACCTCAGTCGACTGCTCTTAGAGCTTTGAGAACAAGTCTGATTACCATCAATCTATACCAATACAATCGGGTTCAATCAATAAGTAAAATAGTAGAATTCAGAAGAATATAGCACTACATAACTACGGCTTCAATCTACCCTACTATGAAATTTAGTTCCACATAATAATACTTTTATTAATCAACAAGTTCAAATACATGACCAACATAAAGAATAGAAGAAGAAGAAATAAACTAATGAAGTCCGGCAATGAGGTCGACTGGCTGTCACACAGTCGGCTGCCTTCGAATACTTGATCTCATATCTCCTTCCTCGATGCTGGTAGAATAATACCCCTGTTGATGACTTGAACGCTCAGACTCTTGTGATTCGGTGGTGGGTGTTTGTGGAAGATGATGATCAAAAGATGGAGTCCCGAGAGAGAGTCCCCTGTTGATGCTTTCTTTCTGATATTTATAGAATACGGCCAGAGAATTAGGGTTTCACTTTTTCAGGAAAGTCCTTCTTTAATTGATTTGATGATTTATTTCTTTCTCGTTTCTTCTTTCCTTCCTTATCTGTTAACCACGCCTTTTGCTAATTCCCAGTCTCTAGATTTGGTTTGTTGGAGAATTCGCATAAAATCTGGATTCAAATAGATTTGGAATTAGATGCAGGTATATCTTCGAATATCTTATCTGTTAACTCCGCCGCAGACCAGTCGACTTGTCTTCGAACCAGTCGACTGTGTCGAGACTTCTGACGATTTCTCAATTGATCAGCCCAGTCGACTGGTGTTGGAGTAAGTCGACTGTGCCGAAACTTCTGTGTACATTTGATTTCTCTGTTCAGTCGACCTGTGTGGAAGACTCAGTCGACTGATGCTCTGTAATATTCTGTGTATCATCCTTGAAGTCCTGGATCTGCTTTGTTTTGCTGTTATAGGCTGTTTCCTATGGAAAAGAGAAAATAAGAGTTAAATACCACATATAGAGCTTTTAAATGTGCATTTACAATAAGATTATTGCTTCTAAATGAGAATAATAATGTGTTCATCAGTGAGTTTCCTCAAGGCATTTCTCCAATTAGAATCTCCTCAGCATCTTCTTAATAAACTCCTTTTGAAATGGTCCCAACATACCTTTCTAGGATATAAACAACTTCTCCTAGATCCTTCATGTCAAAATTTTGACTAGAATTCTTTCGTTTCACTGATACACCTTACACTATTAGAGGTTAACAGAATATTATCCACGTATGACACTAATATAGCCAAGTCACTCACACTGATCTTGATGAATAGACAGTCATCCGCTTTGCATTGAACATAGACAAACATACTCCATAAACAACATTTTTCAGATTACAAACACGCCCTTCATTTTGATCAAAATTTTTGGCTTTACCTACAAACATCCACCTTCAACTCACCATTCAGGAATGCTTTTTACACGTTAATTTGGTGCAAGTACAAACCCAGTTGAGCTACAAGCACCTTCACAACCCTGAATGAATCCTTTGTTGAGACTGGAGAAAGACGTTTCTGAATAATCCACACCTTCCTATTGTGTGAACCTTTTTGCTACAAATCTAGCTTTATGTCTTCCGACTCTACCCTTCTCATCTATCATTGTCTTGAACACCCACTAATATCCAATTGTTCTTTGCTCTTTGGTAAAGCAACTAAGCATCAAGTCTAACTTTTGCATCTGAATTGCAAGCAGATTTGTGACAACGACATCCACCGTCTCCTCTATATGAATATCCTCCATAGGAGTGTTGCCTCACCGAAATCAAAGATCGTGATGAGATTGTTGTTGAGTTTATGTCTTGCGTAGTATGTTCGATGAGAAGAGAAGACGGTGGATGCGAGTAGAGGTTCGAAGCACAACAGCAACAACAGTCGGCTGGCAGTCAACTGCCTGCTCTCTATTTTGAGTTGAAGCATTGCAGTCGACTGCCTAATGTGGCAGTCGATGGGCCTAAGCTTGGGTAATCTGTCTTGGAGTCTGACTTCTACTTCAGGAATGATCGTATGGCTCTTATCGTATGATTATCTCCTTGAGATACATCAGATGGTTATTTTATCACGATGGCAAACTAGTTTTTCTCTAGATCACTTTATATACATTGTAATGCCCTCCTTTAAAATGAAAGAGTGAAAACTTCATTGAAGATAGTTTGAGAGGTTTTTCAATTGTAAATAACAAATATCTTATAGTGAGGCTTGACAGATAGATAGCTTCTTGGTGAGAGTGTTTGTAACTCTTGTATCTTTTTCTAGTTGAATATCATCTCGGTTATTTCTCCCCCAGATTATGGTTTGTCCAAACCAAAACAAAATTTTGTGGTTTTGGTGTGTTTAGTTTGATCAATTATTTTGCCTGGTTGTTTGTATTGATCATGTCGCATAATTCAACAAGATCCGGTGCATAATTTCAAACAATTGGTATCAGAGCATCAGATTCATGGATTTGTCTGAGTTGCTTGGAGAAGATAACAGATCATATCCCGAAGATCAAGCGGTTCAATGGTAAGATCAACTTTGATCTTTGGAAGAGAACATGCATGAAGAATTGGTTTGACAGGGCTTGGATCTAGCCCGAAAAGGAGATAAAGAGAGACTAATAAGCACAAAGCAACAGAATTGTGAGGAGATTTATCCAGAAGCCTTGAGTTTAATCTGGCTATTATTGAGGGACGACGTCAGGTGCAACCTCGAGGAGAGGAGATGCGCGGCGAGTTTTTGGGCGAGACTCAGAAATGAATACCCGGAATTGTTGTTGCAGGATCGGATGTACCAAAAGAGCAAGTTGTCTGGTTTCTCATTGAAGGAAATCACCACTCTTCTAGATCATACACTAAATTTCAATACAAAGTTATCTGAATCAAGGGCGACTAACATAGATGATCTAAAACTTCCAACTCGATATATTCACTACCAAATTTATCCAACTTGACAACCACCATGCTAGACGAAAAATATGCCAAGGAGATGTTTTTGCTAGCTGGTGTGACTGAAGGCTTGGAGGAGGATGCACTTAGAAAGGAGAGTTAGAAATCGACGTCTACTTCTACAAGTTGTCTGCTGGGGGATAATACTTCGGTTGGAAGGAGCTTTCATCTAAATTCGTCCATGTACGAGTGGGGTATTTTGCCACCGTTGCTGAGAGATTGGGCATTACAAAAGACATTATTGCAAGTGGTTGAATCAGAGGGGGGCCAACATGGTCAGCGCACACTAAATCAGGTGATAACTTAGAACGTCTACTTGTTTCAAGTTCTTTAGATACTAATTTTGTCTAGTTTCTTGATTCAAGTAATTCTTCTTATATTTGATATGAGAGAGAGATGGTTTCTACTAGTAATTCTACATCAAAAACATTAAATTGTTGTGTGAGAACGAGGATTGGTTAGATTTGTGAGGTAACGGGTGAGAGAACAGTTGAGTCAAAGATGACACATGGAAATGGGTACACACTAGAGAAGGTCAAGCATATTTCTGTGTTGAAGCAGAACCTGATATCTGGGAGAACTCTGTAAGCACTGGGCTACAGGTACACAGCTTAAGGTGGAGTTATATTAGTTTAGAAAAGTTGTCGTAAGTTGATGAACGGTAAGAGGTGGATTAGACAGAGTCAGCACAACCTCTACCAGCTTTGCTGGAATGGAAAAACTCGAGTCGTTATTTTGAAGCACTGCGTTCCAGAAGTATTATCTAGTTCGCCGAAACAGAATCACTGAAGAGAGACTGTAACGTTTGAATATCATTGAGAGGTAAAGAATGTCTTAGGGTAGGTGAGTGGCGCCTTCATGTTAATGCCTATTGGGGTATGCCTTTGAGGGGCTTACCAATTGGAGAAAAATAGGTGGAGGTAAATTCAACTAGCAGAATGTAACGCCCTAAATTCCCCAAACCGAAAACTCAAGACACAAACCAGAATCTTACTTCAAATGGGTACACAACACAGTAAAATCACAGAAAATTAAAAAAATTTATTGCCACAAATGCTATTACAATGTAAAAAGTATTCAACATGAAACTTTACATCTTGAATTTACAACAATAATTTACTTATTACAAATGATTAATAATCTCTACTTGGATGCTCCACATAGCTCGAGTTATTAGCTCCACGGTCAGCAATCCTGTAACTAAAAATCTGTGGGCACATCAGCTGAATGCAACTAACGCAAAGCTGATGAAACCAACGACTCCAAAAACTCAACAACCAATATTGATGCAGAAGAAAAATGTGTAGACCAATCACAAGTGTTAGTGTATGTCATGCCCTAGAGTCTAATGCACAATTCCAAATGCACGCAATGCACTTACTCTAATGCAATTCATTTGGGAACGTATGCATCTCATACTACATACTTTTCGAAATACAATTTCAATGGAAACATATCTATCCCATACTACATACTTTTCAAAGAGTTTGTAGTCTCTAGATCACAGAGTTCGATCCCTCGCTATGCATCATACTCTTGTGCTCTCTCCTATTTCTGACATTCATCTAACTACTGGTAGAGTCTGTAGTTAGTGCAGCCTACCCCGCTACTACAATCGGATCGTGGTCCTTCTCAGAACGGCAGTGGTCACTCTATTCGTTCAGATCATGGTCATTCTCCACTCGGATAGGAACGTGGCCCTCCTCCAATCCCGGTCAGGCTAGTGGTCATTCTGCTTCCGCTGCAGCTCTGCCGCAATCACGGTCCTTCTCCACTCCTGCCCCTACCCCGAGTTATCGTGGACATAAGGCGAATCGTAGGGCTACCCCTACTCTGCCAAAGGCCACAGAGTTAAACTCTTACTCCACATTCGTACTGATAACTCGGAACATAGACAGAAGCTTAAGGGTTCATCTCCTAAGTTCTGACAGGACTTTCTACTTGTGTTCGCGTTCCATTATTATCAATAAATAAAAAAATAACAGTTGAGACCATGACGCACGTGTCCATATGAGACGCCGTTGCACGTGTCCCCCTGACAGGTGAGCACAACACCAACTAGTGTTTGTCCTTACCAACCAATCCACACTCGATCTAGTCCTAGAATATAATCAAGCTCAAAGTACTAATGCTAAATCAAAACTAGAACCACAACAATGAAAGAGATTAATTTACACAACTACTAAATTATTACTTGATTCTCTGATTACCTGATTATCTGATTATCCGATTTCCAATTTCATGACCCTAGTTCAGCTCTTATCAGTTTTCATTAACGCATTATAGAAGTTAGAATTATTAGGCGGGTCTAGGCCTATTTCATTTTAACCAACCATCTCTTAGTTAGGCGATCTATCAACTTTCCATGCCCTAACTTAGTAGACAACTTTTATTTATTAGGAACAACCAGTTAAGTTCTACTTGTAGGCTCTTTTCTAGTTAACTAGCTTTTACATTATTAGAACATAACTCATCCCATAATAGGGCTCAATTGGCTCTCAAACCGGCCCAAACAAACGACGAACCGACTCCGTCGTTCGCTGCTACCGCCATCTGCGCATGGAGTTCGATCGCAACCTCGGCCTGACCAAACACGTTGCTCCCGTTAAACTTCACACTCCACGTCTCTTGACAAGTGGCACCACCAAAACCAAACCCCAAAATTCCTCCATGGACGGCGAGCACGTCGGAGCATGAACCGTCTCCTTCAACGCATCCGATGCAATACGGGTTCCTATACTACCCGTCTATTCACACAATTAAGACTTAATCCTAGAGTCCCAAAACTCTGTCTAGCTCAACAAGAGTACACTACTCTAGAACTAAACTCTACATCATTGATCATACAAAATAAGTGCTTAAAAGTCTCAAAATGATGACATAGAAATTCCAAAACAACAAGCACATACTTGGTAGTCATACCAAAATAGGATCTTTCTCGGTCCCATTTCAATGAAGAAACATGGTCGGGTGAACCTCATGCTTCTACTCAATGTCGACAGCAAAAACAATCACAATTTGGGCATAATTCTCATCCAGAAATAGTTAACAACAACACATAGTTCACTCATCCCAACATATGTTTCAAAACAGTGAACAAACCTTATCTATTTACTCTAACGAAGTATACATAGCTACTCCAAAAGCATGATTCATACCACTTCCATAACATGATCTAATAGCCATTAAACAACAACTCTAAACTAAATTTACAAGTTCTAAGTCAAGTTTATATGCATAGCATCAAAACAGTAAGCTTAATGAATCTGCATGCATCTGCTGTTTACTGTAACAATTATTATAAATTGTGTACTACTTATATTCTTAAGTTCTTAGACATTCCAGAAAGGTTTACGTGTCTACTACAATTTCTTAGTTAAGAGTTTCTTCAGATTATGTAGTTAAAGTGATCTTATTGCTTAATATTTAACATGCAAACACATTTCCAGAACAGATAAGAACAACAACCTTGTTGTCAGGTAAAATCTTTTAAAATTATCATATGTTGTCAGAAACTCACAAAATTTTGGGAAGTAAGCTATCAACACATGAATACAGTACATATATAAATTTCAGGTAATTCTGACATGTATTTCTCAACTTATGGAGAGTGGTTTGAAGTGGATGGGAGTGTATAAAATTATTTGGGTTGTAGGAGAATGAAAAAAATTAAGAATTGTACAAGAGGGGGTGATTTTATAAGGAGTTCTTCATGATGGGGGGGAGAGGGTTGGCTGGCTAGTCATTGGAGAGAGGGTGAGGTGGAGTGTGGGGGTGGTCAAGAGTTGAGTGTGAGAGTAGAGAAAAATGCTTAGGTTCTTACAAAAGCTCTTAGGGACTCAAAGACCATCATGAAGACCATATAAAAAATTCAAAAACAACCTTAACTCACTTTCCCTCCTATTTAAAATCGGCCACCATGAAGGAAAGTAGCCCATAGTTTTGCAATTTTTATATTTAAATATGTGTACATAGTGTAGTGTGTAGTATACTATATATATATAATGTGCACATGACATGTTAGGCTCATAGGATGAAATTGATCATGGTTAGAACCCAAATGCCTAGCTATGTTGAGTTCGTTTGACTCAAACATACACTCAAGTTGGTGCATAATAAAAATAAGTTGCACAATCAAATTGTAGCACACTCAAAAATATAATTTTAAGACAATTTTAAAAACACAAGCAGTCATATTCATATTCAAATATTATTATACAAAATAATTTTCAATTATATATACATTCCATCTCAATTATAATTGATACAAGTACATAATTTAATTGAGAAAATAGATCAACTCCGGTTCTACAAATACACCGTTGTCGAGTTCAAAACATATCGAAAAATAATATGTTTTTATACTTAATTAAATTTGAGAATTTCATTAATACGTGTGACTTTCAATCGTGCACGGATTAATATACAAAATAGATATATATATACTATTTTGCAGGGTGTTATACTGAAGAAGCCATTGAACCAGGTTGTTTGCAAGAGGAAAATGAAAGAGTTTAGAAGAGTTTAAGCATGGAGGTGTGGATTCATGTGTATGCAATCCTAGGTGGAGATTTTTGAGTTTATGTCTTGCATACTAGAAGAGAAGACGGTGGATACGAGTAGAGATTCGAAGCATCGATGGTTGAAGAAGGGCAGAAACAGCAACAACAAACAGAGATGGACCTGGGCTTTGGGTAATCTGACTTAGAGTCCGACTTCTTCTCCAAGAACGATCATATGAATCTTGTTGTTTGGTTATCTACTTAGGATACATTGGATGGTTATTATATCAAGATAGCAAATTAGGGTTTTTCTAGATATCTATATGTACATTGTAATGGCCTCCTTTGAGAGGTAAGAGTGAATTCTTCATTGAAGAGAGTTTAAGATGCTTTCTAACTGTAAATAATAAGTATCTTCTCGTGAGGCTTGGTAGATAGATAGGTACTTGGTGAGAGTGTTTGTAACTATTGTATCTTTCTCTAGTTAAATATCTAATCGGTTATTTCTCTCCCGGATTAGTATTCGCCCAAATTAGGACAAATATCTAATCTATTATTTTGCTTGGTGGTTTGTATTGATCATGTCATATAACTGAACAAGATCAGGTATAGAACTCTTAACAATGGCGAAAATGATTTACTGATACACTAAGTTCTATACTAACTCTCTATGCCAACCATAGAATTATCCGCCCCTATCTGACCTAACAATCCTTATCCTTAGTTCTAGCTGTATTCGTCCTCCAACTTGAAAACCTTAAGGTCTCTAAAGGTAAACATATCCATATTTAGAGAAATCAAAAATGAAGGTGATGAATATCTATGACCTAAGATGTAAATACCTCGAATATATTTAGGTGTCAGTTTATAAAATAGATATATTTGTGACGGACTGAGATGCAAAGTGGATATAATTTGTTATATTGTTGTGTGGACTTGTGGACTTGAGGACTTGAGTGCAATTAATTTGATGTCTAGGGGCTTCTACATAATTAATGATTATTAATTTTTGAGAGAGTGAGAGTTGTATGATGTGTGTACGTGGAGTGTTAGTATAGTTAGGGTGATGTGCAGTGGGTTAGAAAAAAATGGATTAGTATCCATATATAAAGTCTACGACTAGAGAGGCCTAGCATTATATGGATTAGAGAGAGATGAGGTCGGTTTGATCTTATATATACACTTGAGAAATCGTTGCGATGTTGTGATAGTGCATTTAGAAGAGAGACAGTAACAGGGGTATATTGGATTGAGATTTCAAAAGATTTTAAGGGATTTTACAAGAATCGAGAATCCCGGTATTTAAGGAATTTATGGAAAATTCACCTAAAATTTTGAATGGGATTTATAAGGATTTTAAAATAGTTTGATAGAATTCTTATTATGAATTTGATGGAATTGGAAGAAATTCGATGACAATTGAACTTTCATAAACTTTATAATTAGTTCATTGGAGACACAAGATTGTCATTCTCATAAGAATAGTACGAATAAATATCAAGGCACCTCGCAAGTCATTTTTCTTAAAATTTTTCTGAAGTACTAGAAGGACACCCACATAAACAAAAGTAACAACAAAAAAGAAAGAGCCCTACATGAGAGAGCTGTTGATGAGTCTATGGCAACCAATGCTATTATTGTTCCAGTACTGATCTCTAACTGAATCCATGCCTAAGTTGCTGCCATGATCCCCACCAATTAGTTGCCCTCACTGCTCCACATTGACATTATCCACCACCTCATTATCTCCTTCTTGATCCATAGCTACCATTGTTGCTGCTGTTGTTGTTGTACTAGCACTATTGATACTACTGCCAACATTAGCACTATTGAGTAGGCCTCCATCAACAACAAGAATCATCTGATCACAGTACAAGCTCTGCATACTGTTCTCCACATGCTCACTACCTCTTAAGATGTCAAGAAACCCTGTAGGGTTAGCACTAGGATTAGTGTATGGTAGCACTAAGGGTTTCTTGGTGAGGGCGGCGACGGGAGTAGAATCATTTTTGAATATAACTCTTTCTAGAATCAATTGAGAATACCATTCAAGAGCACTGAGTGTAATGCCCTGATTTTTCATTTAATGAAAAAATATTTATTTTTGCACGTAGTGTGCACGTGCAATATTTTTGGTAAATATTTTCATCATGATGAGTATAGATTTTTAAATATGTGCTTTTAATTATTTTGTATAAAGCCCTCTTTCAATTAGACATAAAGCCCTTTTTCTTAAAGCCCAAAATTTAATTCATTTATTTTATTTTAAAATTACTATTTTGGCCCATAAACTAAAGCCCATGAGTTAATTTATTTTTAAATACAACTTGTCATGTAGGATACAATTTAAAGATTATTTTTATACAAAATTTAATGTACAAATTTTTTGGAGGCAAATGCTTGCACGTGCATTGCACGTACACGTGCATAGTGCACTCCTAAGCATGGCCGGATTGCATTTTGGAGGGAATGGAAAAAATTTGAGTGGAATCATGGTGGAGTGGTTACTTGATCATGGGTGGTTAGTATAACTCCTCCTTAAATCATAGCCATTTGTTCCTAACTCCTACTTCAATCTTAGCCATCAATTTTCCTAGATTTTTAGTATAAATACCCCCCCCCCCCCCCGGCTAGTTATTCTTGTGCTTATTAATTCTTCCAAACCTATAGTCTAAAATACATTATCAAGTAGTTTATTTAGTGAGTAAAAGATTGAGTTATGTGTGGGAGTTGTGCTTGCAACAAGAAGAGGAGGCCGGCATAGGAGAGCTCTCGGTTGGCTTGTGGAAGTGCTCAGTTTTTGGTGTTCTTGGAGGCTCGAGTGCGCGCTTCTAGGAGGAGGATGGTTCGTGTGCAAGGAATTTCGTTTAGGAAGTTGCTAATTGTATTTGTCTCTCCATTTAAGGTGGGTAAATTTTCCTTATTTCTAAGTAGGAATGCATGCTAGATTTGAATGGAAAGTATGATGCATCGAAAATATTAACAAGAGTACACATTTAATTGGAAAGATGATCTATAATTGATTGAAATGTTGATATGCAAATGTATGGGGTTCTATTATTAAAATTCAAGTTGTGTGCGAATTGATTATAACCATAGATTATGTGAAGAAAACTTCACTATTAACACTAAGAATTATATGCAAGAGTTAGTAGATTGGCAATATTGCTTTATGTGCATAAATGGACTTTCTATGATAATTTTGTGATGAATGAATTAAGATATAGTTTGTATGTTTATGAAATGAATAAACACAGAAATTGGTGTAGAGATTAGTGAAATTAAAATGTCGAAAAAGAAATGTGTTCGTAGTAATATATAATCCTAACCTAATTGTATGGTAGAAATGTGTTAATTATTGGGAAATACATATTTAATTATTAAAAAAATTATTTTTATGTACTAGAGTATAATTCATGATGGGAATGATTAATCTGGAATTTTACAGTATGTTAGTAAGAGCAATTTGAAATGAGAATTTGATGAACATTGAAATGTTTTACTAAACAGAGAGGGTTAATTTAATTAGACTTCAAGTTGTAGCTTTGACAACCTGAGCGTATAGCTCACGTGGTCGAGATGCTCTTATTTCACTACAGTGTGGCGCAGTGTGTCTCACGGTTCGCTGGTTCGATCCCTGATGACACCATCTTTTTGTGCATTTAAGAAAATTTAATTAGTTTCATAACCGAGAGTATATAACTCTCTGGCCCTCTTTTATACCGTTGAGCACAAGTGGCCATATGGTCAGAGCGTGCGGTTAGGTTCCCTGTGGTTGCCGGTTCGAATCCTGGTCTCGGCCAGTATATTACTTTTTGGAAAAAAATGATTTTTTGATGGTTTTTGGTGATTAAAAATTATGAAAAAAATATGGTTATTATCCTAAAATTATGTGGGACTTGTGAAAAATAATTTGAGGATTATTTGCATTAAATGAAGTATGTTTTGAAAATAAAATGTATAATTTAGAATTTTGATTATACACTTGTATGTTATGAAAGTTGCACTTTACAAAAGGACTTGAAATAAAATATTAGAAAAGAAGTATAATAAAGATAGAAATTATATTATGTGATGTGATGAAAATTATTCTCATTTGAGAATAGTGTGTAAACTATGAATTGTGAATATTCATTTAGTGAAGTGATTTCGATATGAAATTGATATTTGATGAAGTATATAATTTAATGTATAATTATGGACTATTGAACACTTTAGAAATCATGATTGGAAAAGAGAAATACTTTTGAGTATGATAACTCAACATGTGGACTTATGAGTTGGAAACGCTCAACATTAGAAATTGTGAATTGGAATTGAAATAAAAGAGTAGCTAAGTCTTCCCAGGCATTTGGAAAGAAATGAAATGAAATTTGAAATGAAAGACCAAGGTTGGTCATGTTTGAATAAATGAATAAGTCCGGTTTAGTGGAGAGGCTAACTCTAGAGCATTGATTTTGTTCATGATTCTAATAAAAACTAAGGATTAGTGCATAGTGAAGACGTGATGAAAGTGAGAGAAAAACACAAGTATGAGAGTTAGAGTTTACGGTGCGGGTGTGTGAGCCACAGAATGCATGCTTGATGAGTCAAGACATGGCGTGGGCACAACTCAGTAATGATCGGACTTTAGCAACGCTTGTGGGATGTTTGGTGACTGTAAGAGGATCGTGTGCCATGAAGGAGGCTGAATTGCCACAGAATGCATGCTTGACGAGTCAAGACATGGCGTGGGGTTCCCCTCCAGGTTTTCTGTACACGTACTTGTACTCATAGATCATCTAAGATACTCACTGTAGTTACAGTAGTAGATTAAGTCATGGCGAGGGATTGAACCCTACAAAGATGAAGAATGATTAAGAGGCTTGCCCTCAGACCTATGTAGTATGGGATGCATAGAATCCGAACAAGTGCGCATTAGTGTCATATAATATAAATAACTGCATTAAGGACTAAGTGCACAATCACAACACGACATCAATAGGGTAGTCCCTTTAGTTTGATATGTGACATGTTTGTGTTTGTTAAATATGGAAAATAAGTTTTACTATTTCCGGCATAGAGAGGATGGCCGTGTATAATGTTCGTCGGTTGAATAAACTGACGTACCCACAGTTTTATATGCAGGTAAGTGACATGATAAAGGTTAAAGAGGAACGGATGCTTAAAGATTATTCAATGTTGTTGTACATTTATTTAAATGTTGTAATTTTTACTTCCGCTGTACAGTGTAAATTGTAATGTTTTACTTGTAACTCTGATGTAAAGTGAAAAGTTCAAATTTCCTTGTAAAATTGTACTAAATGAAGTGGAAAGATCCTGTAGAACTCTCGAATTTAGTTGTATTTGGGATTCAGGACGTTACACTGAGCATCAACAGCAAGGAGCAAATCCAGCAATGGAAGGAGCGGCAGCAATGGCCGGCGGCTCGACGGCGACGGCAGGCGGCGGGGCTCGTCAGTGGCGTCGAGGGCGGCGTCGAAGGCGGCGGCGGTGCTCGTGCTGGCGTCGAGGGAATAGGGGAAGGACAGGGGGGGTTTGGCTGTGTTGGAGCTCGACTGGCTAAAAGGGGTCATCGATGGGCGAGGGCGGCGGCTGGGGATCGCCGGAGGGGTGACAGGCTGAGGCCGGGGAGTGGTTCGACGGAGAGGCAGCGCCGAAAATCGACGAGGAAGGCTGGTCGGGAATTTGGGTTCAGATGATGGGTTGAGGAGAGAGAAAGAGGAGAAAGAAATTGAGGAAGGAAGAACGTCTAGAGAGAATCACAAATGACTTGAAAGTTTCTACGGAGAATGTGAGAATTGCAAAGGCTTTTGGTATTTATACATCAAACCCTAGATTCCATCTAAATCTCCCAAATTCTCAATTCTACCAAAATCAATAACTTTTTGAATACACCGAGAATTGAATGGGGTCATTTAAAATCTCAATTGAATACATCGAGAAATGAATAGAATCACTTAAAGTCTCAATTGAATACACTGTGACTTTTATAAACTCCTTTAAAATCCTAATATAATACACTAGGATTTTCACATTCTTTTAAATTCTTTTCAAATTCCAATCCAATACACCCCTGTAAGATTACAGAGGAACAGATGAGGCTTCGGATGATGAAGATGGTTATGGTGATTGTGACGGTGGAACGTGGATTTTAGAGATGTGAATCTCACTGAATATTCGTGAGAATTTTATTCTACTTAGGTAGCTAGTAGTATTAATTATTCATGCTTCATAACTTTGTTCATTTAAGCACGTTAAATAGTATGTTCTGCAGGCATATGGATCAGATAATGTTTATTTGAGCGGATAAAAGTAAATGATAAGAATATCATGATGAGATTTTCGTAATTGTTGCTATTGTGGATAAAAGAGTTAATTGTCTGCGCACGAACCTAAGTGCCAGGTAAGTGACATATGACTATAGTTTCGTAGTAGCCTGTGAGGGGCAGCTTTTGATTTTGTGCGGGTTATTGCCGATATTATATCTAAAAGAATTATTTGAAAAGAAATGATGTGATTTATTAGCATGTTTAATTTCAAATTAACAGTATATTTGTTGCATATCCGTAAATTTGTCTGGTTCACTTGTGGTTTCTCACCCTTCATTTATTCATGATTTTGCAAAGATTGCAGTGATACAACTCGCAGGATTTTGCATAATGATTTGAGGGTCCGAGTTATTTGTAAAAGCAAAATTTGTTGTATTATTGCTTCCGCTACAAAAATATTTGATGTCAGTAATACATTGGATTTAGCCGCTCCGAATAATTTATGTGATAGAGAATTAATAACATGCTCGTGCCAGTGTGTATTTTTTGGGCTGGAGCGTTTAGGCTTGGTATTAGAGCAATAGGATGATCATTCTAGTGATCATTGATCATGAGAACTATATTAATATACTTTTGAGAGATATATATATTTTAGGACTAGAAAGTTATATAGAGTTGTAGGATTTATATGACATTTGAGGTTGACAACTTAAGATTAGTCATATTATTTTGATCAAGAACATTAATAAAGTAGTGAGAATGTAATACCTCGAATAATTTTAGATTCCAGTTTGTAAAATAGAAATATTTGTGAAGGTCTTATAATTTGTTATATTGATTGATTTATGGACTTGTGGACTTTAAGTGCAATTGATTTGATGAATAGGGGCTTCTATAAAATTTATGATCACTATAAAATGTATGGGCCTTTTTTGGCATTTTTAAAAAATCTATTCCGGTGTTTTTAAATGTTGAAATAGATTGTCACGACGTTTCTGAAACGCTAGCATATCCCGTGCCTGGAAAATTGACGATCTATTCGCATTTCCACAAATGTCGGGATAGAACCAAAAAAACACTTGGATAGCACTTTTTTATTTTTCCTATTTTCACCTACCCCAGGCATTTTGAAAACCGGGACAGCCAATATTTCTTCCTCTTTTCGAATTTTTTCCAAAACTGCCCCACTTTTTGAAAGTTTTTCCCAAACTGCTCTACTTTTGTTTTTAATTCCCAAACCATCCTACTCGGTCTTTGAAAAATCGAGTTTAGTTAAAACTAACTCGGTTTTTCAAAGACCGAGTGTTAGTTTTGGATTTTTTGAATTCTAACACTCGGTCTTTGAAAAACCGAGTTATTTTTAACTAAACTCGGTCTTTCAAAAATGCGCGGTCATTTTGGTTAATACTTTCGAAAGTGGATTAGTTTGGTAAATACTTTTAAAAAGTGGGTTATTATGGTAACAAGTTCGGTTTGTAGAAGGAAAAAAACCCCAATTAAGAACTAGAGACCATTTAATTATGTAACAAGTGTTACATAATACTAGCAAACCACAAGCACCAACTTGATTATTTGAAAACTATGTCTAATATTAAACTATTATTGTATAATCAAATTAAACTTTATCGGAACCTAACTAATAGTAATAACACTTTACACCAATTAAAACACAATATGAACAGAGAAATATGAAATAAATGAAAATAGTGAATATTATAGTTAACTATGAATGTCAATAATAATTACTTAACAACCACATTTTAATATTAAACATAGAAAAGGGAGTTCTTGACCTAGGCCACCATCTTTTTCGGAAAGTACTCTTTTCTTTTCATAGACTTTGCTTCTTAAATTTTATGAATATAAAAAAATATTGTAATTTGTTAAGATTTGTTAAGTGTTTGCACCTTTAACTTTAGTACTGCAACCAATTATAGTATGTTTCCCTTCAAAATTTAAATTCCTTTAGTGTTGCACAGTTAGTAGAAAAATTCTGGGCCAAAAGGTGGAAGCTACTTATACCGGAACTTTGGCAAATTGTCCTCTTGAAAATCAATTTGGAGCAACCACAATAATCGAGACAAGAAATGCTATACAGTTCCAGATTCTACTTTTCGGGGTGGACATGAATGATTGGGCCAGCATACATACAAATCATTATATAAGGAGTATTAATGTGGAATTTTGTCATAATATATATGGAGTTTGTGTGTATAACATTCTAGAGTTCTAGATCCAAGCTGGATTCAAATTTTCTTTAATCTTACCTATTTCTGACAAAGATCTATCTCTGTAAGCATGTGTCGCTAACTCTAGTTAAGTCCACTGACATATATGTTTATGGAACATCAAAACATGTATGCACAAGTAGGTAGCTGCAAATTTTACTAAATTCCTTAATTAAGTAATTTAAAAGAAACTAACTTAAACTAATTTCATAACCTCTGCATATTTGGTAACAAAAAAGTAATGCATATTCTTTACTGAGAATTTCCAAGATTCTTTAAGGTAAAAAAGGAAAAAGAAAAAGAGTGACATTGTTACGTCGTGTGAGTATTTACAATCATTCATGTCCACCCCGAGATGTAAAATCTGGAACCGTATAGCATTCCTTGTCTCGATTATTGTGGTTGCTCCAAATTAATTTTCAAGAGGACAATTTGCCAAAGTTCCGGTATAAGTAGCTTCCATTTTTTGGCCCATAATTTTTCTACTGACTGTGCAACACTAAAGGAATTTAAATTTTGAAAGGAAACATACTATAAATGGTTGCAGTACTAAAGTTAAAGGTGCAAACACTTAACAAATTACAATATTTTTTTAGATTCATAAAATTTAAGACGCAAAGTCTATGGAAGGAAAAGAGTACTTTCCGAAAAAGATGGTGGCCTAGGTCAGGAACTCCCTTTTCTATGTTTAATATTAAAATGTGGTTGTTAAGTAATTATTATTGACATTCATAGTTAACTATAATATTCACTATTTTCATTTATTTCATATTTCTCTGTTCATATTGTGTTTTAACTAGCGTAAAGTGTTATTACTATTAGTTAGGTTTCGATAAAGTTTAATTTGATTATACTATAATAGTTTAAAATAGTTTAATATTAGACATAGTTTTCCAATAATCAAGTTGGTACTTGTGGTTTGCTAGTATTATGTAACACTTGTTACATAATTAAATGGTCTCTCGTTCTTAATTGGTGTTTTTTCCTTCTACAAACCGAACATTTTACCAAAAAGATCCACTTTTTGAAAGTATTTACCAAACTGACCCACTTTTGAAAGTATTTACCAAAATAACTATATGGTCTTTGAAAGACCGAGTTTAGTTAAAAATAACTCGGTTTTTCCAAGACCAAGTGTTAGAATTCGAAAAATCCAAAACTAACACTCGGTCTTTGAAAAACCGAGTTAGTTTTAACTAAACTCGGTTTTTCAAAAACCAAGTGCGATGGTTTGAAAATTAAAAACAAAAGTAGGGCAGTTTGGGAAAAACTTTCAAATAGTGGGGCAGTTTGGGAAAAAATTCCCTATTTTCTCCTATCCCTACATTTTGAAAACACTGGGATAGGCCCCCCCTATTTTTGTTTATTTTCATTTATTTTCCCTATTTACATTTATTTTCAATTTTTTCATCTAAACTCGGTACTTAAAATTACTATAAGAAAGTTCAAAATTCTATAATTAATATGAAGTGTTCATAATAATTAAGAGACCTAATCAATCAAACTTTGTAATTTACAATTGGAAAATCCGTGTCGAATACAAGGAGGATTCCATGTGAAAAGACATAGTAAAATACTGAAGCATTCTTCAAACCACATAATTTTCTTGCAATGAAACAAAAAAATCTGTGCTGGTTATCAATTTTCATCTGAAGTAACAATGTGAAGTTACGATCATTTTTGTAGAACCATGATATGTCTTCTTTTTCTTCACCTCCGGCTGTTTCTTATCTCTTGAAATATTGGAGGCTGCATTTGTAGCTACCAATGACTTACAGGTATGGCAAGCATGATTAATAATTTGAATAGTGAAAGAAATAACCAATTGACATCAATATATGCACCAATTACCTTATTCCTGGTTCTATTGTGGTTACGGTTTGTAGTTGCTTTACTTGCAGTTTTGGGTGCTCCATTAGCTGTTCATTTCAAGAACACATATGCAATCAGTTTATCTCCGAGTAAATTTTGAAACTAACTGAAGAATGCCTGATACCTGTGACCTGTGAAAGAAACGTTAATCCCTGTGATTGGCGATTAGTTGTCACAGCTTCTGCTTTGCTGTACATATATGTATGCACTACAAAATAAATAGGAATATATGGCGTACATTCTCCGGCGCTTTGGGTTTTCGCCGGGGAATTCCCCGGCGCTTTTTAATATAGCGCCGGCCATTCCACCATTCCCCGGCGCTGGGAAACGCCGGGGAAAACCCCCCACCCACCCACTAAATTCCCCCACTTCCCTTTCTCTTTTTTCGTTCGCCCCAAATTACTCGCGCCATAAACCCCCACCCGCGCCTCTCTCCCGAAAACCCTATTTCTACGAAAACCCTATCTCTTTTTTCGTTCGTCTTTCTTTCGATTCTTCTTCGATTTCGTTCCTCTTTCTTCCAAATTTCATTCTTCTTCGATTTCGTTCCTCTTTCTTTCGATTTCTTTCTTCTTCGATTCCGTTCATCTTTCTTCCTTTCTTCGATTTCGACGCCCCAATCTCCACTTCGTTCATTTTTCTTTCTTCGATTTCGATATCGTCGATCTCGATCTCGTCGCCTGCCGCTTGCCGCCGTTGGATCTCGTCGCCGCCGCCGTTGGATTGGTGAAGATGGTGAGTTAGTTACTATGCAATCTGCGATTATGTTGTGGATTTTTTTGTTGGTTTGGATATTGAATTTTGTTGGTTAACGGTGTAGATTTTTGTTGATTTTGGTTGAATTTTGTTGGTTTATGGTGTGGATATTGAATCTGCTTATATGGTTGATTTTGGTAGGAGTTTAGTTAGTGAATGACGACGAGACTCTGAGGGATTGTGCGCAAGGGTTCCAAACAAGCTGCAAGATTGGGCAAGGTGGATTTGGGACTGTTTATAAGGTAACTTTCTCTACTTATATTCTCTTCTTGGAGACTGGTTGTATATTCTGACATTTGATTGAATTAGTAATTATACTGCTATTTGATTGAATTAGTAATCAGTCACATTATTTGATTTGCTTAGTCATTTGCATATATCAAAAGATGAGCTCATTACTTCCATTTCCATAATAATCTTAATCTGTTTATTGGTAATTGCATAGTATAATAGTATCTTTTATTAATCTATGATAATTTAGACGTACTCAGTACTGTTTTTTAGCAAATACAGTTAACTTAATGATCATTACATTAATGAGTATGTTTAGAGTATCAATAAAACTGTTTAGCTAAAAAACACATGATATAATGCATTTCCCTCTTTTCCGGTGTGTTGCTGCTTATTAAATGTAAGCCGGGTTCTATGTTGTAGTACTACTCTTTATGTATAACAGAAGCATCGTTTATAGTTCTTAATTCAGGCTAGCTTTGTGCTTAATTTTGCTTTCTTTATGAATTTAAACATATTGCTTACTTACTACTCAGTCTTAGCCTAGTGAACAATTACTCAGTACTGTTTGATTACCATTTCCCCCCTGTGTATCAACCATATTTCTCCAAAATTAGGTAGGATTAGATATCCTTTCTTTTATATACCTTTTAAAATGGCGGTATCAGACTACTATATTTCTCCAAAATTTTATATCCTCTGCGGGCTCCCAAATTGTATATCCTCTGTAACCAAACATTCAGCCATATGTGGTTCAGTAATTGTGCCAATGATCGCACGTAATTTCAGGACTTAACGAGCTTAGTTAGTTGTTAATTAAAATTAGGGATACACGCTTCATTTCTCGAGTTGCATGTGATAGTAAAGATTAAGCTTAATTAATTATATATTTCAAAATTTGAGTATGAATTTGATCTATCAAATTAAAGTGGACCCCAATGAGCCTTGAAGCTGATCACAAGTATGCACCTCATAAATTCACCAAAAAATAATAAGGTCTCCTATTAATTAGTAGACCCCAATTCACGAAAAAGGGATCCTGTCAATTTATTCATTCCAATCAAAGTTAGGATGATGACAGTATGGTATACAACCGACAGTTCGTTTGCTTAACTATGTTGAGGAATAATCAAACATGCAGTAGCTATCTACTTGCTAGTAAATGTCAAAAAACTATAACTTAAAAGCTCGCTTTAACTTTCTAGTACTCTCTGATCAATATTACTGGTTTACGATTTTATGACACAACGTGGTCTCTCTCATTAATGAAATCAGATGACATTTTGTGATCTTTTAGTCAATACAAATCGAAAAGCTTGAGTGGCCGGCTTGTGTTCAACCTATTTTCATGATTATCTTGCGTGATGAGTAAAAATATCTATAGCTCGATAAACATCTTCTGAGAATTTGAAAATTGCGTGATAAACAATATTGTAAGTTGTTATGTTTGTCGTTAATTTTTATGGTAGAATCAGATTAATTAAGGGGTGGGGAATTAAGATACATACAACAGGAATCTTCTTGTATTCGGAGACTATGAACTGCTAGTCATCCTGGACTAGAAGAGAACTAATTGCAAGACTACAAAAACTAGTGTAGAACAAAGTTTTAGGATGAACACTCAGATCAAGTTTTGTATTACATCTATGTCAGTTTCTATTTCCCTCTTAGTTCACCATCACACCTACAATGCGAAGTATGAATTTGATTGTTTTCAAAAGCATACCAAACCTTCATCCACTCCATATTTGACCAAGTGAAATTTAATTTTCAGATTGAGTGATATTATTGAAATGGATAAAAGTTGGATGAGTATGTCACGATTATGCAAAGAGTATCGAGATGGTGTTAGAGATTTCATTATCTTTGCCAAGCAACATTCTCGTGATCCCAACTTTATCCTTTGTCCATGTCGCCGATGCGTAAACTGTCATTTGCTTCCATGCTACGAAGTACAAACACATTTGGTGATTAATGGTTTTCTGCAAGGGTACACACTGTGGTTCTGCCATGGAGAGCGTGACACATCGATTCCGGTTGGACAAGAATTGTTGGAAGAGGAAAATGAACCCTTAGTGAATGACGACGACAGTCTTGCCGATGAGATGCAAAATCTAGTGCGTGATGCTTTTGGGATTCACAACAATCCAATGCACACAAATAGTTCAACAACTCAAGTCCATGATGAACCGACCGAAACTTCGCACACTGATGGAGACGAGGGTGAAGTGGAGGAGGGTAGGCAAAATTCTGAATTTAACAAAGAATTTGAAGCATTCAGTAAGTTGTTGGAGGATGCTAGTACACCCTTGTATTATGATTGCATCAAATTTTCGAAGTTCTCATTCATTGTGAGGTTATTTCAGATCAAATGTTTGAATAGTTGGTCTGCCAAATCCTTTACAATGTTACTTAAATTGTTGAATGAAGCATTTCCTGAAATTTGTTTCCCAAATTCAGCATATGGAATAAAACAATTCCTTAAATATTTTGATCTGGGGTATGAGAAGATAGTTGCATGTCGATATGATTGTATGTTATTTAGGGGGAATAAGGAGAGTCTGGAGAAATGTGAAATTTGTGGTACTTCAAAATGGAAAGGTGTTCCGAATGAAGAACAAGATGCAAGTGGTATAGTTAAATCAAGGCGGAAAAAGAAGCCAGCAAAACAGATGCGCTACTTTCCTTTGATTCCTAGGCTACAAAGGTTGTTTATGTCATCTAAGACTTCTTCTGATATGAGATGGCATGCTGAAGGGCGAAAGAATGATGGAATTCTCAGACATCCGGCGGATTCTGCTGCATGGAAAAGTTTTGATGAAAGATATCCTGATTTTGCTGAAGATACTCGCAACGTGCGACTTGGATTAGCCAGTGATGGTTTTAACCCATTCCGGCAAACGAGTAGTACATACAGCATATGGCCTGTAGTGTTGATACCGTATAATCTACCGCCTTGGAAGTGTATGAAGCCATCGTCATTTATTTTGTCCACAATAGTTCCTGGACCGAAAAGCCCTGGAAATGATATAGATGTCTACCTCCAGCCTTTAAAAGTTGGGAGAGACATCAGATGATGAGGACGAAGATGTCACTAACATTTTTGTTGCTGCTGAATTTCCTAGGTTTGATGTAAACATATCAGATGACAACAGTAAACCTAATTGGCTACGCACGGATGGAGAGCCAGGGGATGTATTGGATAGTATTGAATAACAATAACTTTTGAAACAAATATATAGATAATGTTCTTTTCATAGGTATTATGTTTCTTTCAGATATGGAAAAGAGTTGATTGAATATGTTCCTTTTGCTATGCTAGACATTTCTGGATTTGAACATTATCGACTTGTATTAAGATACGGCCATGAAATATAAAATATACAAGTTTTGTTATAGCTCCATTACATTTATCGAGTTTTATATATATCACTGTAGAGTTTGATATCTATATCTGTATAAAGTTAATGTTGTTGTGTCCAATATACTTAAATGTTCAGCTCTGGTTGTATGCTTCTATTCAAGGACCTACTTATTGCTGACTGCAACTGAATTCATCAGCCAAAGCTTCTGGTATTGGCTCAGGTTTAATTTATTGTTATAGATATTATATTTCAGACTTCTGGTATTTGCTTAGTCTCATTACTGATGGTATAGTAATGCATGGTGGTTCTATACAGTAAAGAACAATAACACCCTTGCCTTTTTTACTGATTTCCCTAAATGTGTTCAACAGGATTTGAAGCTTGGTTGGAATTCGTTGCCTTATATAGAGCTCAAAACAATAACTTGGTGCCGTAATCAACTTGTCTGGTATGAAGTTTGAACTTGATCTTCTTGGGTATGACAAAGGATATGGGGACCTTAGCTTCATTCCTTGAATTTACTAAGGCTACTTGAGTGTGTGTAGTATGAACTATGAAGGTTGAACATGAGTTTTTTGCTATATATTATTTATGAGCATGCTGTTTGAGTTGAAATGGTTTGTATAATTCCAGTTTTCTCGACATTCCCTGCATTGTAGAGGTTGAACTGAACATTAGTGTGTTTCTCCGAATTAGTATGTTGCATTCAGACTTTTCCTTATTATATGTGATGTCTTGTTGAAAGCCATTAACACTGCTCATCTTGAAGTTGTTCCATGTTGCATCTAGTATTGGCATGGTTCTATCTTGATTGCTTCAATTGATTAGTGTTATCCAACATTTATTCTGAATATGGAAATGCTTTTTTCTAGTTTGATTCATGACCAATCTGCAGAGCCTTCCTGTAGGCCTGCCGCATTTGCTTCTCTTTTTCTTAGTGCTTGGCTAAGAATTCTACATAGTCAATGTTTGTGTTTTCTCATCCTATTTTGTTTTATAAATAAATAATTGCATTCTGTATAGTAGTCACTTGTATAAGATGATATGCGAACGTTTAGCTTACTCGTTTTTGTAGCCTAAATTTCTGATTCTTGGTTGCTAAAATTTAAATGCTCAGATTTGTGAGCTAACATGATTTCATTTTTCCTGTGGGTTCTGGGACTTCACTTCGAGGATTTGAACAGCTTTCATCCATACCAAGTTCTTCTTAATTTTTTAATGTATGCTTCATAATTCTTATTAGCAGGTTGAATTATGCCGCGACATACGGCGCTAAAAAGAAGGATTGAGGAGCCTCTAAACGAGGAGGATACCCACGTAGAGGTAGGTGAGGGGAGCACCCAGCCACCCCCCCAAAAAAAGACCCGGGGAGCGACAAAGTTAGTTGAAGTATGGAAGCTACCCACGGGTCAAAAAATATTAGTGGAGATAAATGGGAATCATCAGCCCATAGGAAAAAATGCAGTGACTTTCGCATCATTCATTGGGTTGATTGCTCGGAATTCGGAGTATCTTCCACTATCATTCGATAGATGGACAAATATCCCCATAGCGACAAGGACTAGAGCTATTGAAGTTATCAAGGTACCATTTATATTTACAGTATTTCTTAAATAGTTTGGTTATAGGTACGATTTTTCTGGATAATGAAGAGTTTGGATTGGTTATGGGTTTGACAGTGTTTAACAAAAACTGAACCAATAACCAAATAAGAAAACCAAAAACTTATCACTACACATTATGCCCTCATTTTGGTCCCCGCTTTGGGCATTTACCTTGAACAGGGGAAAAAATACCTTGTTTTCTTTCTATTTTTTGGGGGAAAGTTTATTCATATATGCATTGGTATATCACTTTATCTCGAGTAACCGATGGGTAAATTGATCTATGCTACTGTATAATTTTGATTCTTATGTTCTGTTTTGCTTTTAGATGACTGTACTTAGAGTATATGCAGAGTTTATGTAATGGAACTTATTTGATTTTATACTATTTGCTGGAGCTCCTTAGAACCATAATTTAAAGATCGTACATGAAGATCTATAAACATTAAGTACAGGAATAAACAATAAGTACCTTTTAAAACCAATCTCGTTGGCTTGATCAACAAAGCTTTATTTCCAGCCATCTCTTTTGACGAAACTGAGAACTCAATAAAAGTTCTTCCTTTCCACAAAGGTAGTCATATGCAAGAAGTGGTGAAACTCAACAACATCTGGCCTTTAAATCATCAAAACAATTATCACATTGACCAATTGCAGATGCAAATGACTCAAAGTCCCTAATCCTTGTGATGTGATGCAAATTAAAATAAAATGTTAGTCGGGTCTTAATATTCTAAAATACTCAAGGTACTATGATTTCTATGATACATGCAAGTATGCATATAAAGAAGCACAGTGTAGATCATATACATAAGCTGATATCACCTTATAGTAAACCATAGTCATTATCTTGTAGTTGTAGTTTAATGCTTTGAGGTAGTTATCTTATGACGTAAATTCTCTAATATATGATATTGATTCATGACTGTTGCAGCAAAAATTTGATTACCCGGCGGTTCTTGATGCTGATTGGGTGAATAAATCAATGTCCAAGAAATGGAGAGACTATAAGGTTGAGCTTAAGGCAAAATATTATGACGAGAACCGAACAATGGCTGAGAACACAAGAGCAGTCCCGAGAGGTGTTGTGCGTGCTGATTGGGAATTTCTATGCCATTTTTTGAATATACCTGAAGGGAAGGTAATTAAAAAATTGTAGTATATGATGCAATATATTTTGATATGATATATGGCTTATTAAATCTTATTGTCTGTGTAATAATTTTATATTATGTGCAGAAGAGAGCTGAAAGAGGTCGTGCAAGTAGGGATGCACAGGACGTGCTGCACACTGCAGGAGGTACAAGCTTTGCACGGCAACGCGCAATAATGGTATATCTAAGTGTTTTGTATATATGTGTGTATTCCTTTAACTATTCAAAGCATATATATGTATTCAATTTAATGAAGAAAGAAAGAAATGATTCCCTATGTATTCTAATATATGTAGGATGTGGAGCGAGGAGGTGCGGATCAGTACGGCGATTTAGATTTCTTCGACGCAACCCACATGAACTCACAAGGCGTATTTCCATCCTCAAAGGCAGCGACGATATCGGTAATAGTTTTTCTATCTTAAATTTGCTTATTTTATGTGTAATATGCCTTAATAATGAATTTGGATATTTTTTTTAAAACAGGCAATTGCTCGAAATAGGTATGCCGAACTATCATCCGCTCCCACCGCCAGCTTTCCCACAACACCGGTCGATATGGTGCAGCTTCAACACCAGGCGTTGGCCGAAAACATGGGTCCGGAGCGCAGTGGCCGTGTGCGTGGGAAGGGGTTAGGACCAACACCCTCTCGTGCTCATGCTTCTTCATCATCACAGCCGGATCCTAGAGATGAGAAGATAGCTAATCTAGAGGCAACAGTCGCAGAGCTTAAGGCAACAGTTGCACATATAGCACAGATGATGAGGGAAACACATGGTTATAACCCATCTAACATACCGAGACAGGTTAGAAATTATATACAGTATTGTTCTTATCTAATTGTGTCTATCAATTACTTAGCATTAGCATTTTATACGAATCTAACTAATTGTGTGTACCAATCCGACTCAAGGCATCTTTCATACTTATTTCTTATACAGCATGATGTTAGAGACCCGACATCATCCAGTCGTCCGAATGAAGAGGAAGTCGACGACCTTGGTGATCCCGTCGACGACATCGCTAGACGTACACTGTAGGCTTGTATTTTCTCAACTTCCATTAACTGACATATTAACTTCCATTGGGCTGTTGGCTTTTATATTTAATGGAGTAAAAAGAAGGGAGCTTTGTCTTCATTAAATCTCAACACACTGTACCCATAGTCCATACGATTGGTACATTATTTATACCTGCACTCACTTCCACTTTAGCAAATGGGGGCCACTAATTCCCTTACTTTCCATTGAATAATATTGGATATTTAACATTATGTACTGCATGTGTATATATACTGACTAGCTGACCAAATAACTTTGAGGATAATATTGCTTTTACAGTAATAATTTTAGGGATTACACTGGTCCAACATTGTGTATGTAGTTAAGAATTCGAAAGAAGGTTTGTGCGATGATATAGAGGTGAGTCTACAAGAATTAATTGGCACGATCTCTCTACAATGAATTTCATCTCTAAGTAGCAACATTTCTCACTTGTGATCAATTTGATAATTAGTGCCTTGTGTCTTCAACGTATATGATTCTTTGTTAACCTTTGATCAGTGTGTAAGTTGTAATTACCGGGCTGTGGCTCCTGTACTGATTAAGATTATTCCCATGATATCTTTGTTATGGCTTGGAGAAGGAGACTGCAGATGAGAACAATGAGTGAGTGAGTGAGAAAATGAGGGCTGCTGCCATGCGAAGAGTGTGTCAGTGCGATCGCTAAATCCCTAGCAAATTTGTTTCTGTAGGTTCTTTAGCATTTACTGCTCTTTAAGTATATTTTGCTTTATGTTTCTCTTGTTTATTTACGCTGTTTTGTATGGATGTTGAGACTACATGAACCTTGATGTTTACTTTTCTTGTGGCTATCTTGTTTTATGTTATTTTTTTTCTTCTTTCCGTTGGGTTGCTGATTTTGTACGGTGCGGTTTGCAGTGATGTTTGATACACGTCGAGCTGTACAGGATCCTCAGGTACTGGTGAGTTTTAGCTTGTTTTTGTGAGGGGTGTGTGCTTGCATTTGCCTTCTTTTGTTCTGCCTATTTTACTCTTGTGTTGTCTCTGTTTTTTCCTTTATTGTATTCTGTTGCTTTCATGGCTGTTTGTTCTTGTTTTTTCTTTACGGATGTTTGTTCTTGTTTTTAGATGTTTGTTGTTTTTTTTTCTTCTTATCTTCAATCTGATCAACTTAGGCATCAAGTTGCTTATGATCTTGGGAGGAACAGATCATTTAGTGCATGATTTACTGGAGCATGTGGTTTTGTTTCAATAACGATATATACTAATTAGTTGTGGAAGATTAGTTAAGTGTAAATTAATGCGTTGTCGACTAAAACTGACAGTACTCCATATACATTTGGTCACCATTTACAATCAAAATGACAATGCACGTACATAAATTAACTAATTTAACTAATGCTCTGATGGATCGTTGGATATGATACTGGATCTTAGAGATCAAGATTCCATTGTATCCAAGTTGAGATTGGTGTTTAAAATGGTGAACCAGAGCTAGGTACTGTTTGGTACATAATAAACTCGAAGCCATGTGACCTGATGAAACTATCAATTTATACAGGCATTAATAAAAAGCATAAACTGAAAAAGAGAAGCATTAGCGAGATAGCGACTGAAAAAGAGAAGCATTAGCTGCAAGTATATATGTCTTAATCTTCAGATATGAAAGATGTAGAATAAGAGTACTTTTCATTTAACAAGATTATGCTTAAAAACTAGTTGTCTTAATTTCAGCAAATTTTTCTCTAACTATAGAATTTGTTCTTGTTCGTTTTGCAGGATTACCATCCGAGAGTTCTCACTATTGTTTATCAACCTTTGTATTGACTAGGAAGCACTGGGATCTTGTTGAATGATTGTAGAATTTTATGTGATCTATGTTTATGAAAGAACTTTATGTTTATGAAAGAACTTTATGTGATCCATCTTGTTGAATGGTTGGAGCCATCACTATTGTTTATGGAAGAACTTTATGTGATCTATATTTTGAAGTTGAAAAAACTTTGAAAGATGTATATATAGTACTATGAATGAAACATCTTTGTTTTATAAAAGTTTGAAGGAGTCTTTGTTTGATTATTTGTGAGTTTGAAGGAGTCTTTGTTTGATTATTTGATTATTTGTGGAGTAGTGGAGTTTGTGATAATTTGTGGAGTAGTATAGTTTGTGATAATTTGTGAGTTTCAATAATATGGTTATAATTCTATGGGTTTCGTAATTTGTGGAGGAGTGGGAAGCAGGTATAAAACAGGGGGAATCAGGAATTAAACATACCCCGGCATTTACCAACGCCGGGGTATGTTCAATAACGGTAAGTTTTTTTTATAATTCAAAAGTACAACCCCGGCGTTTCTTAAACGCCGGGGATTCATCACAACATGGTCGGCGTTCATTTGCGCCGGGGATTCGAATAAGATTCCCCGGTAGCGGTATGGACGGCGCTTGCGGCGGCGCTTCACGAACCGCTATAAACAATTCCCCGGCGTTTATAAAGCGCCGGCCATTATGGTTAAAAAGCGCCGGCCATTTGAGTACTGTTTGTAGTGATGTCAGTCACGACCCAATTCAGCAATACAATGATTGACTAGCTTTAAAATGAAGGACATGAAATCATAGTTTAGGACCTCAGGTTCAATGCTAAACTAGACAAGATTACTGGCTTGCAGTGCATATGTAGTATGCCAATTAGAAACTGAATAGTGGAGAAATATTTTTGAATTCAACGGTGCAACTATTGAATAAAATTACTGGCATTCTCATGTTCCTGGAAACAAAAACAAAAAAAGAACTAGAGAGGGATGATGGTGTAAGAATGCAGAACATATTCGACCAATATTATAAACTAGAAACAACAAAATAGCAAGATGAGATCAAATATGGTATTTCTGTACAAAATAGAAAAACTTAATTTGAAATTAAACTTTTAAAATAAAATTTAATAATTAGACATTTAAAACTATTATATAAAAGCTGTTGGGGTTTGTTGATCCAATACACGATAATGGGATGAAGAAGATAGACGAGAAGGAGAGTTGAAGTGAGAGCAAGCAGGTCAAGAGTTGTTTGAAGCTACCGGCAGGGTTGCGGTCGACCGCACCCCCGACCGTACACTAGGAAATGTACGGTCGACCACGCAGTCGACCGTCTCACTTACTGATTCAACCCTGTATACTTGAAGAGGCGATCGGTCGACCGTGCAGTCGACTGACCTACACTATGTTGGACCATGTACAGTCGAAGGCAATGAACCGGTCGACCGACTTGGTGGTGTGGTCGACCGTCGAGACGCTGTTTGATGAGGGGCTGAGATTGGAAGTGAAGAAAACCTATATATATTGTATTGTATACGATTTTAGGGTTAAGTGAAAAGAAAATAGAGACCTAACATCTGTCATTGAGAGAAAGGGAGATAGAGTTATGGGTGAATTCTTGAGAGATTTGTAAACCTATTCTTCATATTTCTAGTGGAAATCGCAGGAGTGCCTCTGCACGGGGAAGTAGTCATTGTTTTGGGTGAACCTCAAAAAAATCTTGTGTGTTCTTGTGTGTGGCTTTTTTGGTTGTTCTTTGTTCTCTTGTTTTGATTCTATAGTTCTTGCATCTCGTCGTCGTCATTATTGAGTTATTCGGCAGTTAGAATTCAACAAAGTGGTATCTGAGCTACATGTTGGTAGTATTGACTGAAAAGGGGGACAAGAGTATAGTCAAGGAGTTCGATGGAATGGATTTCACAAAGTGAAAGATCCAAATGATTACGTATCTCCGACAGAAGGATCTAGATGATCCGTTATTTGGTTTGAAGCCAAAAGGGGTGGAGGTCGATTCGGTTGCGTTGGCGGGTTGGAATAGATTGGATTAGAAAGCATTTGGGTAGATTCAATTGTCGCTGAGCAGGAAGACACTATTTCACATTGAGAAGGTAAGGACCGCGAAGAAGGCAATGGAGATATTGACAGACATGTTTGAGAAGCCGAATGCAGCAGACCAGATTCTTCACCTTATGAAGTTGGTTAACTTGAAGTTGTCGAAAAGGGGTTCAGTTGCTAAGCACATCAACAATTTCTGTATTGTTTACAATCAGATGGAATCGTCGGGTTTAAAGTTTGAGGAAATGACACAATCGTTGTTGTTGCTATCCAGTCTTCCCGATAGTTACGGCACAGTAGAGAAGACTATTACAAGCACCATGACTGATACGACAACCCTAAAGAATGTTATAAGAAAAATTATGAATGAGGATGCAAGAAGGAAAAGATATGGAGAGACTTCGGTATCATATCCTAGCAATGTCACGCTGTCAGTTGATAACCGTGGTAGAAGTAACAACAGAGAGAAGTCACAGAGCAGGAATCACAGGTCCAAGTTAAGAACAGGATATTGCAAATGTGAGTGTTGGTACTGCAAGAAGTCATGACACAAGAGAGACCAATGTGAGAAGTATAAGAAAGCACAAGAAGGGTCACAGTTAGCCAATGTGGTAAGTATTGAACCTGTCTAGATGAATTGTGTTTATCTGCTGGGTTTAATATTATACAAGATGATTGGTGTATAGACTCAGGTTCTTCTTATCATTGTACCCCCATGAGGGATATTTTTGAGAATTATAGGACAAGTGATTTTGGTGCAGCTTTAGTTGGAAATGGGCAGATATGTCCAGTTGTAGGTAGATTCGTAGTAAGAGTGAAGGCTCGCAATAGTGGGCAATTGGTCTTGAATGGCACAAGACATATTCCGAGCTTGAAGAAAAACTTGATCTCAACTAGCAAACTAGACAAAGAAAGGTTCACAAAAACTTTTGGGTATGGAGAATGGAAGGTGACTACAGGTGCCAGGTTGGTGGCAAAAGGAAAGTGTGGTCACACGTTGTACTTACTCAGAGGAGGTGATTCAAGTGATATCATTGCTACAACATCAGTAGGTAGTTCCTCTTCAATTATATGGCATGTCAGGTTGAGGCACCTTGCTGAAAGGGGTGTCAAACAGCTTTGTTCCAGGGATCTTTTGTTGGGGCTGAAAAAGGTTGAGATGGATTTCTGTGAGAATTGTGTGATGGGAAAACAGAAGATAGTTTTCATTTGGTTGGGCGTGAGAAGAAGCTTGGGAATCTAGATTTGGTACATATAGATGTGTGGGGTCCAGCTCAGGAATTCTCTTATGGTAGTAAGAGATACTTCATCACATTCATCGATGATGCTACAAGAAAGGTTTGGGCTTTTGCAATTTGCGAGAAATCAGAAGTATTTGAGGCATTCAGAGCTTGGAAGGCCAGGGTTGAGAATGAGATGGGTTTCAAGGTGGAAAACATAAAGTCAGACAACGGAGATGAGTACACAAGCAAAGAGTTTGTTAACTATCTGGCAAAGAAATGTATCAAAGGAATCAGGACAGTTCTTAAGACTCCACAGGAGAATGGTGTAGCAAAAAAAATGAACCGCACGATACTCGAAAGGGCGAGGTGCATGAGACTTCATGCGGGTCTTCCGGTTCATCTTTAGGCCACTACAGTGGATATAGCAGTGTGCTTGATTAACCGTTGCCCGTCTAGTGTCCTTGATGGGGCCATTCCAGAAGAACTATGGTCAGGTGAAACTGTCAATTATTCGTATTTGAAAGTTTATGGTTGTATTGCATATGCACTAATTGACAAAGAAGAAAGAAAGTTGGATTCAAAGTCTAGGAGGTGTGTATTCATTGGCTATGGTGGCGATCAGTATGGTTAAAGACTTTGGGATTTTGTGGATAATAAGGTCACTCGCAGCAGGAATGTAATGTTCAATGAAGAGGTCTTATACAAGGACATGCACACAGGTCAAGATAGTACAACCAGTTCAGTGTCAGATTAGGGTTCAGACTTAGATTCTGATTCTGATTCTGAAGGTGGTCTTAATGGTGGGGGCCCTACAGTGCAGCAGCAGGTGCAGGTACCACAGGCAGCACAGGAGGCTCATGGTGAGCCTATTGCCAATGAGCAGGTTATCCAAGATGAACATGTAAAGCCAAAGTAGTTCGGGGAACCTGAACCGGTCGGTGAACCGGTACCCATCGACACGAGAGAGAAGGTCAACCAAGATATTTGATCCATCAGCTAGTATTATTCACGAGCATATTCTATACATGGATTCAGGAGAGCCAGAGGCTCATGAGGAGGCTTTGAGGGATGAGGCTCGAATTTAGTGGGAGTTAGCCATAAAGGATGAGATGAACTCCTTGGAACAGAACCAAACTTGGGAGTTGACCAAGTTAACTGCAGAAAAACGCGCTCGTATGAACAAATGTGTTTTCAGAGTCAAAGATGAGGCTGATGGCAGTAAGAGGTACAAGGAGAGGCTTGTTGTGAAAGGATTCTCTCAAAGAGAATGTGTTGATTATAGTAAGATCTTTGCACCGGTTGTGAAGATAGCTTCAATTAGGGTTCTGCTTAGTACTGTGGCAGTTGAAAACTAGTACTTAGAGAAGTTGGATGTGAAAACAATATTTCTCCATGGTGATGTTGAAGAAGATCTATACATAAAACAACTCACAGGTTTTGAAGCAAAAAAGAAAAGAAGACATGGTGTGGCGATTAAAGAAGTCTTTATGGGCTCAAACAAGCACTGCGGCAATGGTATTTGAAATTTGATTACTTTATGAGAGGAAGAGATTTCGATAGATGCGAAACAGATCATTGTGTGTATGTTCGCAGATATGAGGACAATAATATAATTACATTGGCGTTGTATGTGGACAACATGTTGTTAGCAGGTTTATGTATGGAGAAGATCAAGGAAGTGAAAAAGGCGCTAGTTTTGGAGTTTTCAATGAAAGGCTTGGGTGAAGTAAAGCAAATTATCGGCATGAAGATTAGTAGAGACAAGAGAAGCAAGAAGCTTTGGCTATGTCAAGTTGACTACGTGAAGAAGGCGTTGAAGAGAATCAATGTAACCCCTGTTTTCCCAGAAAGGTATTTTTCGATATTTTCTGTATTTAAAATTTTTGCAAATTATTTTTATTGTTAAAATTAGATTATTTCATAAATTATATTTATTAATTATTGTATTAATTTTCTTATTGGATTATTTTTATTTTATATTATTTTTCTGGCATTTTTGACCTCGAGTGCAGTTTGTGCGCCGATCGTCCGTTTTTCACCATTTTAAATTCTTTTTCGCATTTTCTTGGTATCATTCATATTTGTTAATTATTTTTGGGTTATGATGAATTTTTAGAAGAGTTTTGACCAATTTGAGATTTTTGGCCCTTAAGGAGATTTTTAGGAGCCATAGGATTCATTGTATTTTGTATCCTCATTTGAAACCTACCCAATATCCACTACCCAATTGTGTACCTAATTAACCCTATTGATATCCACTACCCATTAACCCACATTTGATCTCCTATATATACCCCCTCATCTAATTAATCACAAACCCTAATCTTTTTCCCTTCTTTAAACAAACCGGCCTCCTCCCCGCTCCTTCTCAATCCCTCCCGGCCTGCATCTCCTAGCCCCCAGGCCGACCCTCCCTCTACTCTCCCTTTGCCTTGGCCGACCACAAACATCACCCCTTTCCACCATATAATACAACTCCGCCTCCAAAAACCCTTCTCTCCTCCCTTTGTGTGGCCGAACCCTACCCAAAATAGCCCCCAACCATCTCATAACAGCCCCTACACCTCCCTTTGCTGATTTGGAGAAGTGGGTATAATCCGGTTGAGTTCGTGCTTCAAGAAGACGATTGTAGGCAAGATTCGGTTCGTGGGTTCGCTTGGAATCGCGCGTGGAAGGACTTTTGCTCGTGGGTTTTCATTGCTAGGCTTCGTAGCGCCGTGTTCATCATCAACAAGGCAAGTAACTTGTACTTAAATTTCTTAGGTTGATACAAGTAGAAAGTTCACACATAGGATAGGTTGAGACTAGAGACGGACCAAGATCATGTTTTTATTTGTGGATTTCATCTCTATTGTCCAAAACAGGCCATAGACGACTTAGGACATGAAGTTTGATAGGATTGTGCCTTAGGTTTCACCCAAACGCGATTTTGATCGCGTATGCGACATATTGTATACCCGATGTATGTTTGAACACCCATATGAGAAATATTGAATTTTGACATGTGAGAAACCCCTAGATATGATATTTAGATAATGGGTAGACAGTGTTTCGAATTTGGAAGAGTTTGGATGATTTTTGAGGAAGTTATGACGTTTTGAAACTTAGTTGAGAAATCTGGAAATTTGGATTGAACTGGATTGATTGCAGTTTTTACCTAAATTAGAGTCCGAATCTCCACATGACTATTTCTGAGTAATTTGTAGAGAATTGAATCTAATTTCTAATCCCACTGGTTTTACCCTGTTTGGAGTTCTTATGGATTAGTTATGAGTATTTTAGTGACTGTATGCCGGTAGTTCCCAGATTTATTTCGGGGTAGATTTTATCACCAATTTATTTTCAAGATCCAAGTTAGACATAATTTCATGCCACAAGATTTGGTCCAGTGTTTCACCATGATGTTAGGTAGTTCTCTGATTTTTTTGGTAATTAAAAGATGAGTTTTGAGTGATGCTTTACATCCTTTTCTATAGATCGTTTTTGCTGTAAACTGCGTGTGATTGTATGTTGAATGCCGTGTTCACCTTATTTCTAATTACTGTATGAATATTTTGTATGAGATATGAAAGTTGGGTAATTGTATCTACTTTCATCCCGTTTTGACGGAAGTGGATTTCGATGCGCTGTTTGCAAGATGTGTTCAATTTTGTACAGCAGTGTTGAAGAATTCCAGATCCATCAAAACTGTGTTATGTGTTACTTTCCATTTTTGAAAACATATTTATACTTTCTGGAAAAATATGAAAATCTATATTTTGAGACTATACATATAGGGAATTACCTCAGAATTTTCGTGGATTTAATTAATGACTTTGTATGCTATTTTCATGTGGTTTAAGTTATTCCCCTGTTTTCTGGCTGTACATGAAAACTGTGTTGAATTGTGTTTTGAGTCGAGATGTTGTGAACCAGTATATGGATTTATTATAACCGTTATAAGCGTGTGGAAGTCTAGTTTCCAGATCCTTCGACGGATCATGATTTTCATGCCTGTAGGTCTTTGGATCATTGTTTTAGTACAGATTGGTCTTGCTGTTCTGATTACAAACATACACTATTTTGCTCGTATTTGTGAATGTATAGTATCTATACATACTGATCTGATGCCCTAAACCTAAACCTGATCATGTGATGTTAGTTTGACATCCTTTAGCTCACATTCATGTCTGTTTAATAACTACAATAAAAGTAATCAAGCCGGGGTATGGGAAAGATCTAGTAGTGGGAAAGCATAGAAATGTGTACTTAGAAGGGGGCCCGTGTTTCTCATATAATTATCTGTATTCTGACCCTGTCTACATTGCTTCTTATGTAAGAAGGTGTAGAGTAGAAGAGAACCACTAGGTTCTATCTGTCTGTTTCTGACCCTGTCTACATTACTTCTTATAGGAAGGTGTAGAGGAGAAGAGAGCCACTAGGTTCTATCTGTCTGTTCTGATATCTGTCTGACCCTGAGTACACGGTCCTATAATATTCCCTACGAAATCTACAAATGAAATTGTTTTGAATGTAGCAACCATGTGATAAAAGTATGGCGCATGAAGTGCTACCTAGATAGTAATCACACAAGACTTACATTAATCTGAAATCTGAGATCTGAATATATTTTTTAAGTCTGAATCTGAATCTTATATATGGAAATCTGTATCTGAATCTAAATACCTATTATATGAAATCTGTTATCTGATTTACCTGACATATCTGAATATCTGTTTACCTGACATATCTGTTATATGACACTTGACACTTAATATCTGAGACATCTGCTAGGATACTATGTTAGTTGAATTTACCATACCATATTAGGTCTGTTTCTGATGTTAGTTAGATCTGTTTAGTTTTTCCCATGTGCTTGTATCCTACTCTATTTGTGACCCGGACTTGCCATTGACGGGTACTGTGTTTTCTCTTTTCCTTTTTCCTGCATTCGTTGTATTGCAGATTTTGGAGGACAGGTTCCTAAAGGTATTGGCAAGATGATGGGCTAGAGACTGAAATTTGCTATTACTATTCTTGTTGCTTATTTTGGACAATATTGTATTTTGAGACTTGTATTATTTCTTGTATTTGGGCGATGTGACCCAGGATTATTTGTGTTATTTCAGATCATGACTATTTGAGATTAATACATTTTATTTCAAGTATTCTTGTTAGTATTTGGTTCATAAGTGCATGTGGTTGATCTTTTTCTGGCTTCCGACTCTGATTTTAATGTGATATATTGTAAAGAATTCCTGAACAGCTTAAGGATGATTATATTCATTCGCTGGGCTTGTGTTACGTGCCCGTATTCTGTATTTTTGGGAAGCGGGGCGTGACAGGGTTTTTAGTGGTATCAGAGCCAGGTTTGGCTAATGTATTAGTTGACTAATATATTAGACAAGCTTGGCTCGAACTGGGATCTGCACAACATTTCACCAACCATACATGCATAAGTGAATTATTACCAACAGTGATCTGGATACTAGTCTTTTTCCATTCATTTGATCCCTTCTTATTCGATTTCTTTGATTCCTTGTTTCTTCCGTTTGTTTTAGTCGTTCTCATTTGTTGATTCTTTATTGGGTATAGTTTCGTTCTTTTCTTACCCATATTTCTTTGATTCTTTCATTCGTCTTCATTGTTGACTCATTTTGTGTATCGTGCTAGATATTTCTTTCCGGCCATATTCTCTTCAAATTCTGCTTATACCTCTCGTTCCTCTTCTTTCATATTCAATTCTTTGATTCTTATTTTCCTTCATCTCTTGTAGTTGTCCCCTTTGTTGACTCTTCATTGAGTATAAAATCCATCATTCTCTTGCCTATATTTTCTTTATATTGTATATATATTTTATTGAATATTTTGTGTATTTCATTTTGGATCTTCTATAAAATTATTTTCTAAAATTTTATTATTTCGAATAACTGTGTATTTTAATATCACAAATTTTCAAAATGTATCTTCGTACTTAAATTGAGCAATCAATATCTAAGTACGTGTGGAAGATCGCATCATTTCGTTCATCGTTTTGTTGCAAATGGATGTCGAGATGGCAAACATGCAACTAGACATCAATGGAGGCAAATTGCAACTGGATACCGGCGAGGCAAAATATGCAACCGAATATCCAGATGGTAAGCTGCAACCTGTTGTCGGGATGGCAAACCTGCAACTTGATGTCGAGGATGCAAGACTACAGATGGATATAAATGAGGCGAACCCACATCAAAGAATTTATACTATTATTATTATTATTTTCGTTATTACTATTACTATTGTTATTATTGTATTTTCTTACTATTTTATTTTTGATGTTAATATTGAATTACTTTCACCAAAATGATGAACCCCAAATTATTTTCTATCTTGTATCATTATCCTTACTAGTATTGTTAATATTTTATTTCTACTATTATTTTTACCAGTATATTTATGATGATTATTATTGTTATTATTATTTTTATTACTTTTGTTATTATTATTTTATTATTATTATGTGTTGATTTTGTATTATTAATATTACCTTGTTAATGCCCATTAGTTCTGACCTAACTATTTAAATTAAATCCCTCCTCTCCAGCCCAATTTTATTCTGGTGTCTCATTCTTTTCTTCCTGCCCGGATCGTAGCTTGGTGTCGCGTGTTCTACAACGACATGTCTGCAGCTTGGAACGTCACAATCAGAGTAGCGCAGCGGAAGCGTTGTGGGCCCATAACCCACAAGTCTCATGATCTTCTTGTTGCTTCTCCTTTCTTGCATTGTTTTGGTTTCCCCTATCTCTTGCATTCCTCCTCATCCGTTGACTTATTATTTGATTCAATTCTTTTCTGTTATTTTTCCCAATTTGCTTTTGCCTTGTCCTATGTACCGCCTACGCAAATTTCGAGGACGAAATTTTGTTGTAAGGTGGATAGGATTGTAACCCCTGTTTTCCCAGAAAGGTATTTTTCGATATTTTCTGTATTTAAAATTTTTACAAATTATTTTTATTGTTAAAATTAGATTATTTCATAAATTATATTTATTAATTATTGTATTAATTTTCTTATTGGATTATTTTTATTTTATATTATTTTTCTGGCATTTTTGACCTCCGAGTGCTGTTTGTGCGCCGATCGTCCGTTTTTCACCATTTTGAATTCTTTTTCGCATTTTCTTGGTATCATTCATATTTGTTAATTATTTTTGGGTTATGATGAATTTTTAGAAGAGTTTTGACCAATTTGAGATTTTTGGCCCTTAAGGAGATTTTTAGGAGCCATAGGATTCATTGTATTTTGTATCCTCATTTGAAACCTACCCAATATCCACTACCCAATTGTTTACCTAATTAACCCTATTGATATCCACTACCCATTAACCCACATTTGATCTCCTATATATACCCCCTCATCTAATTAATCACAAACCCTAATCTTTTTCCCTTCTTTAAACAAACCGGCCTCCTCCCCGCTCCTTCTCAATCCCTCCTGGCCTGCATCTCCTAGCCCCCAGGCCGACCCTCCCTCTACTCTCCCTTTGCCTTGGCCGACCACAAACATCACCCCCTTCCACCATATAATACAACTCCGCCTCCAAAAACCCTTCTCTCCTCCCTTTGTGTGGCCGAACCCTACCCAAAATAGCCCCCAACCATCTCATAACAGCCCCTACACCTCCCTTTGCTGATTTGGAGAAGTGGGTATAATCCGGTTGAGTTCGTGCTTCAAGAAGACGATTGTAGGCAAGATTCGGTTCGTGGGTTCGCTTGGAATCGCGCGTGGAAGGACTTTTGCTCGTGGGTTTTCATTGCTAGGCTTCGTAGCGCCGTGTTCATCATCAACAAGGCAAGTAACTTGTACTTAAATTTCTTAGGTTGATACAAGTAGAAAGTTCACACATAGGATAGGTTGAGACTAGAGACGGACCAAGATCATGTTTTTATTTGTGGATTTCATCTCTATTGTCCAAAACAGGCCATAGACGACTTAGGACATGAAGTTTGATAGGATTGTGCCTTAGGTTTCACCCAAACGCGATTTTGATCGCGTATGCGACATATTGTATACCCGATGTATGTTTGAACACCCATATGAGAAATATTGAATTTTGACATGTGAGAAACCCCTAGATATGATATTTAGATAATGGGTAGACAGTGTTTCGAATTTGGAAGAGTTTGGATGATTTTTGAGGAAGTTATGACGTTTTGAAACTTAGTTGAGAAATCTGGAAATTTGGATTGAACTGGATTGATTGCAGTTTTTACCTAAATTAGAGTCCGAATCTCCACATGACTATTTCTGAGTAATTTGTAGAGAATTGAATCTAATTTCTAATCCCACTGGTTTTACCCTGTTTGGAGTTCTTATGGATTAGTTATGAGTATTTTAGTGACTGTATGCCGGTAGTTCCCAGATTTATTTCGGGGTAGATTTTATCACCAATTTATTTTCAAGATCCAAGTTAGACATAATTTCATGCCACAAGATTTGGTCCAGTGTTTCACCATGATGTTAGGTAGTTCTCTGATTTTTTTGGTAATTAAAAGATGAGTTTTGAGTGATGCTTTACATCCTTTTCTATAGATCGTTTTTGCTGTAAACTGCGTGTGATTGTATGTTGAATGCCGTGTTCACCTTATTTCTAATTACTGTATGAATATTTTGTATGAGATATGAAAGTTGGGTAATTGTATCTACTTTCATCCCGTTTTGACGGAAGTGGATTTCGATGCGCTGTTTGCAAGATGTGTTCAATTTTGTACAGCAGTGTTGAAGAATTCCAGATCCATCAAAACTGTGTTATGTGTTACTTTCCATTTTTGAAAACATATTTATACTTTCTGGAAAAATATGAAAATCTATATTTTGAGACTATACATATAGGGAATTACCTCAGAATTTTCGTGGATTTAATTAATGACTTTGTATGCTATTTTCATGTGGTTTAAGTTATTCCCCTGTTTTCTGGCTGTACATGAAAACTGTGTTGAATTGTGTTTTGAGTCGAGATGTTGTGAACCAGTATATGGATTTATTATAACCGTTATAAGCGTGTGGAAGTCTAGTTTCCAGATCCTTCGACGGATCATGATTTTCATGCCTGTAGGTCTTTGGATCATTGTTTTAGTACAGATTGGTCTTGCTGTTCTGATTACAAACATACACTATTTTGCTCGTATTTGTGAATGTATAGTATCTATACATACTGATCTGATGCCCTAAACCTAAACCTGATCATGTGATGTTAGTTTGACATCCTTTAGCTCACATTCATGTCTGTTTAATAACTACAATAAAAGTAATCAAGCCGGGGTATGGGAAAGATCTAGTAGTGGGAAAGCATAGAAATGTGTACTTAGAAGGGGGCCCGTGTTTCTCATATAATTATCTGTATTCTGACCCTGTCTACATTGCTTCTTATGTAAGAAGGTGTAGAGTAGAAGAGAACCACTAGGTTCTATCTGTCTGTTTCTGACCCTGTCTACATTACTTCTTATAGGAAGGTGTAGAGGAGAAGAGAGCCACTAGGTTCTATCTGTCTGTTCTGATATCTGTCTGACCCTGAGTACACGGTCCTATAATATTCCCTACGAAATCTACAAATGAAATTGTTTTGAATGTAGCAACCATGTGATAAAAGTATGGCGCATGAAGTGCTACCTAGATAGTAATCACACAAGACTTACATTAATCTGAAATCTGAGATCTGAATATATTTTTTAAGTCTGAATCTGAATCTTATATATGGAAATCTGTATCTGAATCTAAATACCTATTATATGAAATCTGTTATCTGATTTACCTGATATATCTGAATATCTGTTTACCTGACATATCTGTTATATGACACTTGACACTTAATATCTGAGACATCTGCTAGGATACTATGTTAGTTGAATTTACCATACCATATTAGGTCTGTTTCTGATGTTAGTTAGATCTGTTTAGTTTTTCCCATGTGCTTGTATCCTACTCTATTTGTGACCCGGACTTGCCATTGACGGGTACTGTGTTTTCTCTTTTCCTTTTTCCTGCATTCGTTGTATTGCAGATTTTGGAGGACAGGTTCCTAAAGGTATTGGCAAGATGATGGGCTAGAGACTGAAATTTGCTATTACTATTCTTGTTGCTTATTTTGGACAATATTGTATTTTGAGACTTGTATTATTTCTTGTATTTGGGCGATGTGACCCAGGATTATTTGTGTTATTTCAGATCATGACTATTTGAGATTAATACATTTTATTTCAAGTATTCTTGTTAGTATTTGGTTCATAAGTGCATGTGGTTGATCTTTTTCTGGCTTCCGACTCTGATTTTAATGTGATATATTGTAAAGAATTCCTGAACAGCTTAAGGATGATTATATTCATTCGCTGGGCTTGTGTTACGTGCCCGTATTCTGTATTTTTGGGAAGCGGGGCGTGACAGGGTTTTTAGTGGTATCAGAGCCAGGTTTGGCTAATGTATTAGTTGACTAATATATTAGACAAGCTTGGCTCGAACTGGGATCTGCACAACATTTCACCAACCATACATGCATAAGTGAATTATTACCAACAGTGATCTGGATACTAGTCTTTTTCCATTCATTTGATCCCTTCTTATTCGATTTCTTTGATTCCTTGTTTCTTCCGTTTGTTTTAGTCGTTCTCATTTGTTGATTCTTTATTGGGTATAGTTTCGTTCTTTTCTTACCCATATTTCTTTGATTCTTTCATTCGTCTTCATTGTTGACTCATTTTGTGTATCGTGCTAGATATTTCTTTCCGGCCATATTCTCTTCAAATTCTGCTTATACCTCTCGTTCCTCTTCTTTCATATTCAATTCTTTGATTCTTATTTTCCTTCATCTCTTGTAGTTGTCCCCTTTGTTGACTCTTCATTGAGTATAAAATCCATCATTCTCTTGCCTATATTTTCTTTATATTGTATATATATTTTATTGAATATTTTGTGTATTTCATTTTGGATCTTCTATAAAATTATTTTCTAAAATTTTATTATTTCGAATAACTGTGTATTTTAATATCACAAATTTTCAAAATGTATCTTCGTACTTAAATTGAGCAATCAATATCTAAGTACGTGTGGAAGATCGCATCATTTCGTTCATCGTTTTGTTGCAAATGGATGTCGAGATGGCAAACATGCAACTAGACATCAATGGAGGCAAATTGCAACTGGATACCGGCGAGGCAAAATATGCAACCGAATATCCAGATGGTAAGCTGCAACCTGTTGTCGGGATGGCAAACCTGCAACTTGATGTCGAGGATGCAAGACTACAGATGGATATAAATGAGGCGAACCCACATCAAAGAATTTATACTATTATTATTATTATTTTCGTTATTACTATTACTATTGTTATTATTGTATTTTCTTACTATTTTATTTTTGATGTTAATATTGAATTACTTTCACCAAAATGATGAACCCCAAATTATTTTCTATCTTGTATCATTATCCTTACTAGTATTGTTAATATTTTATTTCTACTATTATTTTTACCAGTATATTTATGATGATTATTATTGTTATTATTATTTTTATTACTTTTGTTATTATTATTTTATTATTATTATGTGTTGATTTTGTATTATTAATATTACCTTGTTAATGCCCATTAGTTCTGACCTAACTATTTAAATTAAATCCCTCCTCTCCAGCCCAATTTTATTCTGGTGTCTCATTCTTTTCTTCCTGCCCGGATCGTAGCTTGGTGTCGCGTGTTCTACAACGACATGTCTGCAGCTTGGAACGTCACAATCAGAGTAGCGCAGCGGAAGCGTTGTGGGCCCATAACCCACAAGTCTCATGATCTTCTTGTTGCTTCTCCTTTCTTGCATTGTTTTGGTTTCCCCTATCTCTTGCATTCCTCCTCATCCGTTGACTTATTATTTGATTCAATTCTTTTCTGTTATTTTTCCCAATTTGCTTTTGCCTTGTCCTATGTACCGCCTACGCAAATTTCGAGGACGAAATTTTGTTGTAAGGTGGATAGGATTGTAACCCCTGTTTTCCCAGAAAGGTATTTTTCGATATTTTCTGTATTTAAAATTTTTACAAATTATTTTTATTGTTAAAATTAGATTATTTCATAAATTATATTTATTAATTATTGTATTAATTTTCTTATTGGATTATTTTTATTTTATATTATTTTTCTGGCATTTTTGACCTCCGAGTGCTGTTTGTGCGCCGATCGTCCGTTTTTCACCATTTTGAATTCTTTTTCGCATTTTCTTGGTATCATTCATATTTGTTAATTATTTTTGGGTTATGATGAATTTTTAGAAGAGTTTTGACCAATTTGAGATTTTTGGCCCTTAAGGAGATTTTTAGGAGCCATAGGATTCATTGTATTTTGTATCCTCATTTGAAACCTACCCAATATCCACTACCCAATTGTTTACCTAATTAACCCTATTGATATCCACTACCCATTAACCCACATTTGATCTCCTATATATACCCCCTCATCTAATTAATCACAAACCCTAATCTTTTTCCCTTCTTTAAACAAACCGGCCTCCTCCCCGCTCCTTCTCAATCCCTCCTGGCCTGCATCTCCTAGCCCCCAGGCCGACCCTCCCTCTACTCTCCCTTTGCCTTGGCCGACCACAAACATCACCCCCTTCCACCATATAATACAACTCCGCCTCCAAAAACCCTTCTCTCCTCCCTTTGTGTGGCCGAACCCTACCCAAAATAGCCCCCAACCATCTCATAACAGCCCCTACACCTCCCTTTGCTGATTTGGAGAAGTGGGTATAATCCGGTTGAGTTCGTGCTTCAAGAAGACGATTGTAGGCAAGATTCGGTTCGTGGGTTCGCTTGGAATCGCGCGTGGAAGGACTTTTGCTCGTGGGTTTTCATTGCTAGGCTTCGTAGCGCCGTGTTCATCATCAACAAGGCAAGTAACTTGTACTTAAATTTCTTAGGTTGATACAAGTAGAAAGTTCACACATAGGATAGGTTGAGACTAGAGACGGACCAAGATCATGTTTTTATTTGTGGATTTCATCTCTATTGTCCAAAACAGGCCATAGACGACTTAGGACATGAAGTTTGATAGGATTGTGCCTTAGGTTTCACCCAAACGCGATTTTGATCGCGTATGCGACATATTGTATACCCGATGTATGTTTGAACACCCATATGAGAAATATTGAATTTTGACATGTGAGAAACCCCTAGATATGATATTTAGACAATGGGTAGACAGTGTTTCGAATTTGGAAGAGTTTGGATGATTTTTGAGGAAGTTATGACGTTTTGAAACTTAGTTGAGAAATCTGGAAATTTGGATTGAACTGGATTGATTGCAGTTTTTACCTGAATTAGAATCCGAATCTCCACATGACTATTTCTGAGTAATTTGTAGAGAATTGAATCTAATTTCTAATCCCACTGGTTTTACCCTGTTTGGAGTTCTTATGGATTAGTTATGAGTATTTTAGTGACTGTATGCCGGTAGTTCCCAGATTTATTTCGGGGTAGATTTTATCACCAATTTATTTTCAAGATCCAAGTTAGACATAATTTCATGCCACAAGATTTGGTCCAGTGTTTCACCATGATGTTAGGTAGTTCTCTGATTTTTTTGGTAATTAAAAGATGAGTTTTGAGTGATGCTTTACATCCTTTTCTATAGATCGTTTTTGCTGTAAACTGCGTGTGATTGTATGTTGAATGCCGTGTTCACCTTATTTCTAATTACTGTATGAATATTTTGTATGAGATATGAAAGTTGGGTAATTGTATCTACTTTCATCCCGTTTTGACGGAAGTGGATTTCGATGCGCTGTTTGCAAGATGTGTTCAATTTTGTACAGCAGTGTTGAAGAATTCCAGATCCATCAAAACTGTGTTATGTGTTACTTTCCATTTTTGAAAACATATTTATACTTTCTGGAAAAATATGAAAATCTATATTTTGAGACTATACATATAGGGAATTACCTCAGAATTTTCGTGGATTTAATTAATGACTTTGTATGCTATTTTCATGTGGTTTAAGTTATTCCCCTGTTTTCTGGCTGTACATGAAAACTGTGTTGAATTGTGTTTTGAGTCGAGATGTTGTGAACCAGTATATGGATTTATTATAACCGTTATAAGCGTGTGGAAGTCTAGTTTCCAGATCCTTCGACGGATCATGATTTTCATGCCTGTAGGTCTTTGGATCATTGTTTTAGTACAGATTGGTCTTGCTGTTCTGATTACAAACATACACTATTTTGCTCGTATTTGTGAATGTATAGTATCTATACTTACTGATCTGATGCCCTAAACCTAAACCTGATCATGTGATGTTAGTTTGACATCCTTTAGCTCACATTCATGTCTGTTTAATAACTACAATAAAAGTAATCAAGCCGGGGTATGGGAAAGATCTAGTAGTGGGAAAGCATAGAAATGTGTACTTAGAAGGGGGCCCGTGTTTCCCATATAATTATCTGTATTCTGACCCTGTCTACATTGCTTCTTATGTAAGAAGGTGTAGAGTAGAAGAGAACCACTAGGTTCTATCTGTCTGTTTCTGACCCTGTCTACATTACTTCTTATAGGAAGGTGTAGAGGAGAAGAGAGCCACTAGGTTCTATCTGTCTGTTCTGATATCTGTCTGACCCTGAGTACACGGCCCTATAATATCCCCTACGAAATCTACAAATGAAATTGTTTTGAATGTAGCAACCATGTGATAAAAGTATGGCGCATGAAGTGCTACCTAGATAGTAATCACACAAGACTTACATTAATCTGAAATCTGAGATCTGAATATATTTTTTAAGTCTGAATCTGAATCTTATATATAGAAATCTGAATCTGAATCTGAATACCTATTATCTGAAATCTGTTATCTGATTTACCTGACATATCTGAATATCTGTTTACCTGACATATCTGTTATATGACACTTGACACTTAATATCTGAGACATCTGCTAGGATACTATGTTAGTTGAATTTACCATACCAAATTAGGTCTGTTTCTGATGTTAGTTAGATCTGTTTAGTTTTTCCCATGTGCTTGTATCCTACTCTATTTGTGACCCGGACTTGCCATTGACGGGTACTGTGTTTTCTCTTTTCCTTTTTCCTTCATTCGTTGTATTGCAGATTTTGGAGGACAGGTTCCTAAAGGTATTGGCAAGATGATGGGCTAGAGACTGAAATTTGCTATTACTATTCTTGTTGCTTATTTTGGACAATATTGTATTTTGAGACTTGTATTATTTCTTGTATTTGGGCGATGTGACCCAGGATTATTTGTGTTATTTCAGATCATGACTATTTGAGATTAATACATTTTATTTCAAGTATTCTTGTTGGTATTTGGTTCATAAGTGCATGTGGTTGATCTTTTTCTGGCTTCCGACTCTGATTTTACTGTGATATGTTGTAAAGAATTCCTAAACAGCTTAAGGATGATTATATTCATTCGCTGGGCTTGTGTTACGTGCCCGTATTCTGTATTTTTGGGAAGCGGGACGTGACAATCAATATGGATGGCGCGAGGCCAGTCACTTGTCCCTTAGCTAGTCACTTCAAGTTATCAATGGACTTGTCCTAAAATGGAGGCAGAGATGGAGGAAATGACTGCTATTCCTTATGCCTCAGCCGTTGGGAGTTTGATATATTCGATGGTGTCTACAAGACCAAACATCGCACAGACAATGGGAGTTTTCAGCCGTTACATGAAGAATCCAGGTAAACAGCCTTGGGATGCAGTAAGGTGAATTCTTAGATATCTAGCAGGTACTTCAGATCACTCTCTTTGTTTTGGGGGAGATTCTTTGCATATACATGGTTATGTGAATGCAGATTTTTTGAGCGATTGTGATGGTTGCAGAAGTACTACAGGGTATGTATTTACAGTTGGAGGAACAATTGTCAGTTGGGCTTCGCAGTTACAAAATGTTGTAGCACAATCAACCACGGAGTCAGAGTATATGGCACTTACAGAAGCGATAAAAGACATGTTGTGAATTTTGGAGCTTATGAAATAGTTGGGCAGGAACCAACCCATAGGTGAACTATGGTGTGACAGTCAAAGTGCAGTTTTATTGGGGAAAAACTCGGCATATCACTCTAGGCACATTCAAATGAGGTATCATTTTATTAGAATGGCGGTTGAGAAGAAATGGTTGAAGCACTAAGAATCCGGCGGACATGCTCATTAAGGTGGTGGATAGCAGGAAACATCAGTTTTGCTATACTACTATTGGATTGTCTCCATATTAATTGTTGAGGAGACTCGCAGAGACACATGCCTAGACTAGGCCAATGGAAGAATGAAGAACAGGTTAGACACTTCGTATATATGTCTTCAAGTGGGAGATTGTTGGGGTTTGTGGATCCAATACACGATAATGGGTTGAAGAAGATAGATGAGAAGGAGAGTCGAAGTGGGAGCAAATAGGTCAAGAGTAGTTTGAAGCTACAGGCAGAGTTGCGGTCGAACGCACCCCGACTGCACCCCAGGTAATGTACGGTCGACCGCGTAGTCGACCGTCTTGCTCACTGATTCAACCCATTACACTTGAAGAGGCGACCGGTCGACCGCGCAGTCGACCGACCTACACTCTGTTGGACCCTGCACAGTCGAAGGCAATGAGCTGGTCGACCGTCCCAACGTTGTTTGGTGAGCGGCTGAGTTTAAATGTTGAGAAAACCTATATATATTGTATTGTGTACGATTTTAGGGTTAAATGAAAAGAAAATAGAGATCTATCAGCCGTCATTGAGAGAGAGAGATAGAGTGAAACCCTACACCTTGAGAGTGAATTCTTGAGAGATTTGTAAACTTATTCTTCATATTTCTAGTGAAAATCGCAGGAGTACCTCTGCGCGGGGAAGCAGTCATTGTTTTGGGTGAACCTCGAAAAAATCTTGTGTGTTCTTGTGTGTTGCTTTTTTTGTTGTTCCTTGTTCTTTTGTTTTGATTCTATAGTTCTTGAATCTCGTCGTCGTCATTGTTGAGTTATTCCGCAACTAGAATTCAACTAAAGCAAGAACAGACTAAAGGCAAGTTAAAAATGACAAAAAAAAAAAAAAAAAAAAAAAACACACGCCAGTTCATGAGGTTGTGTATCTTTGGGTCTGAGATAATTTCTGTAAATAAGAATACCGACATAGTATTAACTGTAGTTAACTAACATACCCAAGAATGGTATTTGCAGTATGTGACGTCTGAAAGAACTTAAGAATATGCTTGATAAATGTGTGTAAAATCCACATGTAAAATTGCTATTAGGCAACTAAAACATAGAGAAAGCTAGAAAATGTTTAAGAATGAATTTAAAAATGGTAAAAACAAAACATTAGATGAGAAACTCTTACAACAGAGGTTAAGCTAGATAAGATAAGATGTACTTAACGCATTAGGGATGTTGGTAATTATAATTAAATTTTATTCTAATTCAATCTTTTGCTAATTGAAATCTCAATGCCTCTACGAGACTACAACTAATATAATTACCTTACCAAAGAGGTCATAGTGCATTATGTAATAAAAGTATAAGGTACATGTGTTAGAACCTGAATATAAAATACTAAAATCCCAACAGAAATTGTGAAGAAATCAAATACAGAAAGGAAAAACAGTAAACAATAAGCTTGTACAGAGTCGAGATTTTGAAGAATCTCTGTCCTTAAAGCTGAATTTGCCCCGTAGTGTGACGGTTACCGGCAAATCGCTTCCCAGGATACAACTGTACCTTCTCTGAAGATGCAGCACCCTTGCTTCAGAGACAACGAACTGCTGTCTGTGTGTACTCTCAGTTGACAGACCCTGGACTCAGAGCAGAGGAAGAAGAAGAGGAAGACTCAAGTGGAAAAATTTTCTGTGTCTGTTTGGGAGCTGATGTCTGGGTATATGAGTTGGACTGGAGACTGTTCAGCAGCCATTACTCTGTAACAGCAGAGTAATGGGGACTCTTCAGCTTAGTAACTGGTGAGCCATTACTCTGCTGTTACAGAGTAATGGCCTCAGTTACTGAATCTGAAAAGTCTTTTCAGTTCAGTAGGGGAAGAGGCTGTCTGGGCAAAAAGGTAAAATAAAATTTTAAGCCAGACCAGACCAGACCAAACCAAACCAAACCAAGCCGAGCCGAGCCGAGCCGAGCCGAGCCGAGCCGAGCCGAAGCCGAAGCCGAGGCCGGGGCCGGAGCCGGGGCCGGGGCCGGGGCCGGGGCCGGGGCCGGGGCCGGGGCCGGGGCCGGAGCCGGAGCCGGAGCCGGAGCCGGGCCGGGCCGGGCCGGGCGCGCGCGCGCGCGTGCGCGCGTGTGTGTTTGTCATTTTGGCTAAGTCCTCTCTCCACTACACGTTAGTGGTAACCCCCGGGCCACGCCCTCTAGTCCAGTTTTCTAGTATATATACTAGTAACAATCTTTCCCAATTTCCGATATGGGACTATCCATTTGTTAAGTTGGTACCTTTCAAGTACCCAACTTTGGATCAACATTTCTCATTCATACGGAATTCGTTTTTGGCAAGTGAGTATACTACGGAATAGTACTCGACGAGAGGATCGCAATCCACTCATTTTTCGGTGCCGCCGGTGGCCGGAGCTTGCCGGAATCCGGCCCGGAAAACTGCAAAAATTAATTCCAACAATCCCACCAGACCATGTAATCCAGACACGACAGAAAAAACAAAAAACATGACAGAAAGACTCTGAGAGTACAATCGGAAAATCACTGCATCAGGAATGGTAGTAATTTTTCAACTTTGAACCACCCTTAGTAATTAGCTATCGGATTCACTTGACCAGGTAGTGATCATGATGTCTTGAACTACCCGGGCGTTCATGTGAACCTAGACAATAACTATCACACAGTTTCATCTCCTCACAGAACTAAGTTCTCTTGTTGTGTTCATTTTGGCCTTGAACATCCCTGGTTAATCATGAGTGAACTTGGAGAATGTAGCCTCTCTTCATTCTCCTAGAAACGGCCCCATTTCACACTCACAAGGTGATTTCCCATAAAGAGTATCCTGCTATACCCCACTTTTATTTCAAAGCTATGGGAATCATTAAAAGCCAAGCTTATCCTAACTATTTGCAGGCAGCACTTGTTTTGTCATCCTAAGAATGGGTATGAGATGTTAATCTCTAAGTGCTTTCGTTGATTCAACAAGATTTAGTTGTCCCTTTGAACCTAGATCTTGGGATCTCCAATTTCTAAGTAGGGTTTCCATCAAGTATCCTCTTTCGTCATAGGCTTTAAACCCATTCCTCTTGATGATCTCACAACCTGCTCTCGCGACAGACCTTTAGTAAATGGATCCGCTAGGTTGTCGGCCGATTTTATATATTCTATAGAGATTACTCCATTTGAGAGCAGGTGTCTAATGGTTTTGTGTCGCCTTCTGATATGACGAGACTTACCATTATACATGCAATTCAGTGCCCGTGCTATAGCCGATTGGCTGTCACAGTGTACACATAAGGCAGGCACTGGTTTTTCCCACATAGGAATATCCTCTAAAAAGTTGCGAAGCCATTCTGCTTCTTCTGCCGCTTTGTCTAAAGCAATGAACTCAGATTCCATGGTGGATCTGGCTAATAGCGTTTGTTTAGAGGATTTCCATGACACAGCTGCACCACCAAGTGTGAAAACATATCCACTTGTGGATTTTGAGTTCTTTGAGTCCGATATCCAGTTGGCATCACTGTAGCCTTCCAGTACTGCTGGATATCTGGTGTAATGCAGCGCATAACTGTGAGTATGTCGCAAGTAGTTCAATACTCTTGTTATTCCTTTCCAGTGACTTCGTCCTGGATTACTCGTGTATCGGCTCAGTACGTTTACCGAATGTGCTAGGTCCGGTCTTGTACAATTTGTTAGGTACATCAGACTACCAATTACACGTGCATATTCCAGTTGTGATATGCTTTCGCCTGTATTTTTGAACAGGTGAAGACTTGGATCGACGGGACTTTTTGCTGTCCCATTGGAATAATTCTTGAATCTTTCAAGTACTTTCTCAGCATAATGAGCTTGAGACAAAGTAATCCCCTCAGATGTCCTGGAGACTTTGATTCCTAGTATGACATCTGCAACTCCCAAGTCTTTCATGTCAAACTTGCCACTAAGCATGCTCTTAGTTTGTTTGATAATGTCGTTATTGCTTCCAATAATGAGCATGTCGTCTACGTATAGACAGACCAGAATGTATCCATTTGGAGTATCTTTGATGTAGATACATTTATCACATTCATTTATTTTGAAACCATTTGACATCATAACATTGTCAAATTTTGCATGCCATAGCTTTGGAGCTTGTTTCAGGCCGTACAATGATTTTACAAGCCTGCACACTTTATTTTCCTGTCCAGGAACTACGTAACCCTCAGGTTGTTTCATGTATATTTCTTCTTCTAAGTCCCCATTTAGAAATGCAGTTTTAACATCCATTTGATGTATTTCCAGGTTACGTAGAGCTGCAATAGCTATCAACATTCTTATGGATGTTATTCTTGTAACTGGGGAATATGTATCGAAGAAATCTAGGCCCTCTTTTTGCCTAAATCCTTGTACCACAAGTCTAGCCTTATGCTTCTCTATTGAACCATCTGGTTTCAATTTTTGTTTGAAAATCCATTTGCATCCTAGAGCTTTACATCCAGAAGGCAAATCGACTAACTCCCATGTATGATTTTGCATAATGGAGTCTATTTCAATTTTGATTGCTTCCTTCCACATAGGAGCATCAGGCATAGACATGGCTTCCTTGAACGTTCTGGGCTCATTCTCTAACAGAAAGGCCGTCACAAAGTCAGGACCAAATGATTTTGATGTTCTAGCCCGTTTACTTCGTCTAGGCTCATCGGTATCCTGTTCTGGTTCATCAACTGAAGTGCTTGCAGTCCCTTGTTCACGTGTACGTTTAGGGTACGTAGTATCCTTGCACGGAAACACGTGTTCAAAGAATGAAGCATTTCTTGATTCCATTATTGTATTTACATGGATATCCGGTATATCCGATTTGTATACCAAGAACCGATATGCACTACTGTTGTGTGCGTAGCCTATGAATATGCAATCAATCATCTTAGGTCCGATGGTGACCTGTTTCGGGTTAGGTACTGCCACCTTTGCTAGACACCCCCACACTTTGAGGTATTTGTACGAAGGTAAGTTACCTTTCCACAATTCGTATGGTGTCTTGCCGGTTTTCTTGTGAGGTATTTTGTTGAGAATGTAGTTGGCAGTCAGCAACGCTTCCCCCCACATGTTTTGGGGTAAGCCAGAATTCAACAACAAGGCATTCATCATCTCCTTTAGAGTTCGGTTTTTGCGCTCGGCTGTACCGTTTGATTCGGGTGAATAGGGAGCAGTTGTCTGATGAACTATTCCATGTTCCGAGCAGAACATGTTAAATGGTGCATCATATTCTCCTCCTCTATCACTTCTAACGATTTTAATCGTTTTGCCAAGTTGATTCTCAACCTCAAGTTTATATTCTTTGAATTTATCCAAAGCCTCATTTTTGCTATGTAACAAATATACATAACAGAATTTTGTGCAATCGTCTATGAAAGTCACAAAGTACTTTTTGCCACCTCTGGTCTGCACATATTTTAAGTCACAAAGATCTGTGTGAATGAGACCTAGAGTTTCTGTGTTTCTTTCTACAGAACGTGATGGAGTTTTAGTGAGTTTGGCCTTCGTGCAAACTTCACATTTTTCTGAGTTATCTACCTTAAACTTTGGTAGCAAATTCATGTTAACTAATCTACGCATAGAATTTACATTAACATGGCCTAGTCTTTCATGCCAAACAGAAGAAGACTCAACAACATAGGCAATAGGAGTTATTTCATTAATTTTGGGAACAGCAGGAACAATAGTTTTAGGGATGACTGTCATTACATTAAACTTGAACAGTCCATCCTTTACATATCCTTTACCCAAATATACCCCATTCTTGGACAGTACAAAATTATCAGAAACAAGTACAACTTTGAACCCATTCTTACTTAGCAAAGAACCTGATATCAAGTTCTTTCTAATGTCTGGGACATGCAGCACATTTGTGAGTGTGAGCTCTTTGCCTGAAGTCATTTTCATCACTATCTTCCCTGTTCCTTCAATTTTGGAGGTGGAAGAGTTTCCCATGAACAGCTGTTCATCTTTGTTGCACTTCTGGTAGGAGGTGAACATTTCCTTGTCCGAGCAGATATGCTTGGTGGCCCCTGTATCGTACCACCATTCACGAGGATTGCTCCCCACAAGATTTACCTCTGAAACAACAGCACAGAGGTCCAGGTCAGAGAGACCAGTGGACAAGTTCTCAGCTATGTGTACATGGGATTTTTCATTTCCTTTTACATGTCCAGATTTTGAATAATTACTGTCCTTACTACGGCACTCAGAAATTTTGTGCCCCAACTTACCACACTTGTGGCATTTCCCAGCAAACCTCTTTGCAAGAGGTTTTTTGTTGGAGGCCTGTGGCAGAAACTTCCTCTTCTTGCCCTTCTGTTCATGCTCCACCACATTAGCCTTTTCGATGGACTGATTTCCATAGGACCTCTCAGCCTTGCGATTCTCTTCTTCAATCCGCAACCTGATAATTAGATCTTCAAGAGACATCTCCTTTCGTTTGTGTTTGAGATAGTTCTTGAAGTCTTTCCACCCAGGTGGAAGTTTTTCTATGAACGCTGCAACCTGGAAAGGTTCGCACAGCGTCATATTCTCTGCAGCAATGTCGTGCATTATAACCTGCAGTTCTTGGACTTGACTCACCACTGTTTTGGAGTCAATCATCTTATAGTCCAGAAATTTGCCGACAACAAATTTCTTGGACCCTGCGTCTTCAGTTTTGTACTTCTTTTCCAGGGACCCCCACAGGAGTTTGGATGTCTTGAAGACGCAGTAGACGTTGTACAGAGAGTCTACCAGGCCATTCAGGATGTAGTTCCTGCACAGGTAGTCGCCCTGTGTCCACGCGTCAACTGCTGCAACAGAGTGTGCTTCCATTGGCGCCAGCATCGGGGCAGATTCATTGAGGAATCTGTCCAGCTTCAATGTGGTCAGGTAGAACTGCATCTTCCCCTGCCACTTTTTGAACCCAGTTCCATTGAACTTCTCCGGTTTTTCTCCCACGCTTATGTGCGTGGGCAGAACGACCGAATGTGCCGCAACCGATTGTGCAGTCACATTCTGGGTCACCGGAGTTTGGGTACTGATAAGCCCAGCAGCAACTTCAGTTTGTGTGTTTTCCATGTTTTGATTGTGTTCTCTTCTCTGAAATTGGTTGAAACAGAGATAGTTAGTCCTATTTTTTTCCGAACAGAACCTGTAAACAAACTTCACAAAAATTGTTAGAATCTGTGAGGAAAAATTCAGCTTTAAGATTGTTAGAACCTGAATATAAAATACTAAAATCCCAACAGAAATTGTGAAGAAATCAAATACAGAAAGGAAAAACAGTAAACAATAAGCTTGTACAGAGTCGAGATTTTGAAGAATCTCTGTCCTTAAAGCTGAATTTGCCCCGTAGTGTGACGGTTACCGGCAAATCGCTTCCCAGGATACAACTGTACCTTCTCTGAAGATGCAGCACCCTTGCTTCAGAGACAACGAACTGCTGTCTGTGTGTACTCTCAGTTGACAGACCCTGGACTCAGAGCAGAGGAAGAAGAAGAGGAAGACTCAAGTGGAAAAATTTTCTGTGTCTGTTTGGGAGCTGATGTCTGGGTATATGAGTTGGACTGGAGACTGTTCAGCAGCCATTACTCTGTAACAGCAGAGTAATGGGGACTCTTCAGCTTAGTAACTGGTGAGCCATTACTCTGCTGTTACAGAGTAATGGCCTCAGTTACTGAATCTGAAAAGTCTTTTCAGTTCAGTAGGGGAAGAGGCTGTCTGGGCAAAAAGGTAAAATAAAATTTTAAGCCAGACCAGACCAAACCAAGCCGAGCCGAGCCGAGCCGAGCCGAAGCCGAGGCCGAGGCCGGAGCCGGAGCCGGAGCCGGAGCCGAAGCCGAGGCCGAGGCCGGAGCCGGAGCCGGGCCGGGCCGGGCCGGGCCGGGCGCGCGCGCGCGCGTGCGCGCATGTGTGTTTGTCATTTTGGCTAAGTCCTCTCTCCACTACACGTTAGTGGTAACCCCCGGGCCACGCCCTCTAGTCCAGTTTTCTAGTATATATACTAGTAACAATCTTTCCCAATTTCCGATATGGGACTATCCATTTGTTAAGTTGGTACCTTTCAAGTACCCAACTTTGGATCAACATTTCTCATTCATACGGAATTCGTTTTTGGCAAGTGAGTATACTACGGAATAGTACTCGACGAGAGGATCGCAATCCACTCATTTTTCGGTGCCGCCGGTGGCCGGAGCTTGCCGGAATCCGGCCCGGAAAACTGCAAAAATTAATTCCAACAACATGAACTCAGTGAATTATGCATTTGACGGGAAAAATAGATAAATTGATGTAAATTGGCATTATTATTCCACTGTTCATAATTGTTAAGATGCTAGATGTATGCAAGAGATATCACTTATTTTCATCTCTGTGTGGTGCCTTAGCTCTTACATATTGTTGGTAAAATGTGGCTTTCTTCAAGCCTAATCTCTGATCAATCCTACAGAAATTTTACAAGATGGGATCTAGTTTTCCATCGATTCTCAACTTTTAATTAAAATCAAGTGTTTGAGGTTGTAAATACATATACCTTTCGCAAACGAAAAAATACCAGAGTTCTCATTGTCTACTTGAACAACAGAATGTGAATAAGCCTTCCAAATTTTGCTGAGACTACTAGATTGCATGAGTTTTTGTAATATATTATCTCAAATTTTAATTAAAGGTAAAAGATCTTCTACAACTTTCAAAAGAAAATTCTTCAAAAACAAAAACTTCCATAAGCAAAGCACATTACTATGAACTCTCACCATTCGCAACATGATCAACTGTAAAGCAACTACTTTTAGCAAAATCTTGAAATTTTGTTTCGGTACTATTTTTCGCTCCAATTTAACCAATTTCACGGCTATTAGAGTCAATTCAAACATCAACAAAAAGACATCTACGGTTCAACTTTCATGAAATCCACATCAAGTCTCAAACTAAACTCATTCTCATATATTCAACAGAATTTGCAATAGCTATACATGTAGTTAAATAACTAAGAGAAATATCATCAAACACTAGATATGCATGATGAGAAATGATATGGGTAAAGATAGAACTAAACCGGGACCATTCAAATCGGGCACGAATCTTAAAGCTCTCAGGGGTAAAACAGTAATTCACTAGAAACAGGTCTATAAAAGAAAATTGGGCATCTCTGAAGTCCAAAAGCCCAATAACACAAAAAAGATTTGCCTTATTGGGTTGTCATAACAGCCCCATGCAAATGAGTCCAGATCATTTTAAAATGATTTAAACCCATAATTATCTATAAGAGACGGTTCAAGAACCATATCTCTTAACTAGGGGGAGTTTAAAAATCAAATCTCCTCAACTACTCTTATCTCTTCATGAAGAAAAGATAACTGATTCAATCCAAAAACACCGGAAAATAGAGATAAATCATTATCTGGAAAATGACCCCCAAGACAATTATAAATACCCCTCTACCTCTACTAGAACAAGGTAATCAGTATATTTCTCAAAAACGCTCTATCATATTCTTTTAGATTATTGACTTGAGCATCAGAGGTTTCATCATCGGGGTCAATACCGGTGTTTCGAACTTTTTGTAGGTCAGCAGCAGCATTGAGAACGGTCAAACATTGGCATGTAGTGAAAATGTTGGCTTTTATTGGTTTCGAAAGAATTCACAAATCATCTGTTTGCCCTCACACCAAAATTAGCAGCAACAAATTGGCGTCATCTGTGAGAACTTCAAAAAGCAATCCTACCAAACTTTGCAGGTAAAAACTATTTACAGCCATGCCTCCAGAGGGAAAAGGGAAGGCGGCAGCCTCAAACCGACGAGCCAACCCTCTTCCTTTGCCTCTTGTTCTTGAGGGCGTCCCTCCTACCCTTCAGCCAGATCAACTCCTTCAGCCGAAATAGCCTCAGCAACCTACTCAACCCCCCTCTAAGGAACTTCCACCGGGGGGTTCCCGAAGAAATCAAACCCCCCGCGCAACACATTAAAGAGAACAGAGAGTCAGTCTACACCTCTACACCCTCCATCGTGCCTCTTGAGGAACCTCAACCTCAACAAGACCTCTGCCATTTCATAAACTCTAGACTGTAGGAGTCCAAATGCAGGGGCAGTTCAAGCAGGACACATCCGTCACATCAGGTAGGCGCGAGGAGTCCCTCTCCTTGGAGGCCATGATCCAGAAGAGCTCCCTCTCCAAGGAGGCACGGAAGAACTCCCTCTCCCAGAAGGTGAAGAAGGTCCCTCTTTTCTAGGGGGCGAAGAAGTTACCGCTCCACAATGGACCACAGAAGAACTCCTCCGCAAGATAGGAGAAATCCAACTATAACTAGCAGAACAGCCCCTAGAAGAGGGAGGGAGGAAGAAGTATCCATGACCAGAGCAGAACTCCGAGAGTTCAAAGATGAAAATTTTCAGGCCCTTGACATAATTCCTCCTAAGACTCGACGAATCAGTCTTCACTGCTCTACTCCTCCGCAATGCAAAGAGTCTCATGGGTCCACCAGATCCGATTAGAAAGAGGACACTGTCCTCCAATGCCTCTGAAAGAAGGAAGATCGTCTAGCATTGCTAAAGCAGTAAGAAGGAAAACAGGAAAGAAGATACCATCCCGTCAGACCACCCTTCTCCAAGAAGATCATTGAGGCTCCTGTTCCTGTTAACTTCAAGATCTCGACCTTCGAATTGTACAATGGGGAAACCAATCCGGTAGACCACATTGAGAGTTTTAAACCCTCATGATGATCCACCACGCTTCTGACTCCCTCCTCTATAGGACTTTTCCAACAACCTTAAAGGGATCCGCACGAGAGTGGTTCTCTCGACTCTCTCCATGGTTTATCTTCTCATTTGATCAACTTGAGGAGCTCTTCCTCATGCAGTTCATCACCAGCCACAAGATAGAGAAGACAAGTGCATCCCTACTTGAATTGAAGCAAAGAGACGGAGTCTTTCAAGAGTTATGTTCGGCGCTTCATAGTTGTGTCTCGGTCCATCCCCTCACTCAGCTCAGCCAAAGCACTGGCTGCCTTCAGGCATAATGTAAATCATTATTACCTCAAAGCCTCTCTTGTCAAAAGATCTCCCTGGGGCTTCTCTGACCTCCTTTAAAGAGTCGAGAAGTACATCCGAGTGGAGGATGCTATTCGACCTGAAGAACAGAAGGTGACCTTATCCGGGAACAAACGGAAGAGCACCAACAAAGACGAATACAGTATGTTCGAGAAGGATGTCACAGGCTAGTCCACCCCCAATGCCTTGATTTGATAAGTATACTCCGCTTAATGCCAACATCTCTACAATCCTCATGGAAGTGGAAAAGGAGGGAATCCTTCGACCTCCCCCCAAGATGAATGCCCCAAGTGGAAGAAAAGATACGAACAAGTGGTGCGAGTTTCACAAAGATCATGGGCATCTCACTGATGACTTTCGAGCCCTTAAAGTCGAACTAGAAGCCCTGCTCCGACGGGGGTACCTCACTAAGTTTGCCCAAAGGAATGACACTGAACCTCCTCCAAGAGGAGCTAATAAGCGACCAGAAAAACCAGCCCAGTTCCAAAATTTTGGGCGCATGGAGATATTCCACTTAATCCATGGGGGACCTACGAGGGGATAATCTAATTCCTCCAGGAGCAATTCTTTGAGAAGTAAACTTGGTGCATAATATCCCCCCCCCAAGAACTCGGGGGTCCCGATCACATTTCAAACCAAGACCTTGAAGGTGTTCGAACACCTCACTGAGACGCACTAGTAATCAACATATGTATTGTCAATCATGAGGTGTGTTGCTTCCTGGTTGATAATGGCAACTTGGTAAACCTCATATTTCTAAATGTATTCGAGGGCCTCAAGAACAACCAATACCGTCTCAAGCCTATCAGGTACACTCCATGGATTCTCCAGAGCCCCAGTTCTAATTAAGGGATAGTCACCCTTGATGTAACTGTGGGGAAAGCTCCAACTACCCACACGGAAGCACTCAATTTCATGGTTTTTGACATGAAGTCCGCCTAAAATACCGTTTTTGGTCACCCGGGGCTAGCAGCCCATCACGCGGTCGCCTCAGCCTACCACATGAAGATGAAGTTCCCTACAGCAGCAGGGGTAAGGGAAGCCAAAAGGAAGCCAATAAACTGCTCGGGCAAGTTGCACTGCCATAATGGGGTGCTCAGTCCTCCCTCTTGGTGCTATGGAGCTCCCCCAATAGTAGGGACAAGCCAACTCTGAACCCTTAGAAGAAATAGCAAAAATCCCCTTATCCCAAGAGAATCAAGCCAAGTGTTTTCGGGTGAACAATGCACTCCCACATCAGGTTAAGGAGCAACTCGTCACTTGCATTAGGGAGAACCACTATCTCTTCCTTCGGAACACCAAGCACCCGAAGAAGTACAACGAGGGCACTTAACACCCTCCCCAAGTAGTCAGATTCAAACATGTAATAAAAGAGGACAATTATAAAGGTCACAATATGTAATAAAGGCTAGCATCAAATCAGCCTTTTAGTTTTATTCTTCAATAAATTTTCGGTATTTTCCTTCCCATAATTCTTGTACAAGTACATCAAAAGCAAACAATGAGTTATACATATGGATCATCCCCGAGCCACACTATCCCTTCACCAAGCAAGCATTCCAATAGACAAGTGCAGGATCTATTCATCATCCACAGATTCACACAGGTACACTTTCCTCCGAGCAAGTGTGTGGGGTATATCTCGCCATACGAGTGCCTAACCCTGGACAAGTGTGGATTCCACTCGTGGTTCATAGAGCCCCTATAGCCACATGCTCCCGAGCCAGTGTGCGGGGTTCGGCTCGCCATTTGAGTGCTCCCAAAACTTGTTTTCACCTTTTTCGGAGTCCATTCATGCCTCATAGGGCCACTTTAGCTACCTGCTCCCCAGCAAGTATGCAGAGTTCGGTTGCCGATCGAGTGCTCCTGAAACAACCCTGGACAAGTGTGGAGTACACTCATGGTTCATTGAGCCGCTCTATCCACATTCCCCTAAGCAGGTGTGCGGGGTTTGGCTCGCCATTTGAGTGCTCCCAAACTAGTTGTCACCTTATTCGGAGTCCATTCACGGTTTATAGGGCCACATTAGCTACTTGCTCCCAAGCAAGTATGCGAAGTTCGGCTCGCCATTTGAGTTATAAAGCCCCATAATTTTAAATATAATATTTTGAATTAATAAATAATCTTTAGATAAATTTATTTGATTATTTTGAATTTCTGTGAAATGGTCGTTTTGCACGTGCAAATATTTTTGAAATGTAAATTTTAAATTTTTGATATGCTAAATGAATTCAATTATTCATAATGAGATATATTTGAATTTTTGTGATTTTTCTGAATAAGAGAAACTACTTTTGTAAATATTTCGAAAGAAGGGGACTTTTGGTTAAATATCAATTGGACGTAAAATTTGAATTAAAAAATTTGTTGGCTGCATATTGGGGTCGGTTTTGGCAAGGGAAAGTTTTGGGGGATGGGATTTTACCCATTTGACTTGATTAGATTTGATTTGTTTGCACAATTAATTAATTATGCAAATTGGGACTTTCTAAGGGTTCTATTTGAAAAATTACGACAACCCTAGAAATAAATCTCGGCCATATATATATGCTGAGGATTTTGGCCTCTCCTTTCTCTTCTATTTTTTTGATTTTTCTTGAGTTTGGAGAGTGGATCTTTTGCTTGGAGGAGAAGACTACTGTTTGACATCAAATTTCCTTCAAAATATGGGTAACACTCCAACTCTCTTGATTGTTTATTTCATAAATTTATAGTATCATGCTAGGGATGAATTTTGTGGGTCATGGATTGTATGTAGCATGATGATAGTGCTTATAAAGATGCATGTTGATGTGAGATTGTTGATTATATGACATAAAGATTGAATCTTTCTTGTATATGGATCTAAAATAATTTTTTCTTGAATAATGAAGTTTTTTATACATAAAAGATCTAATTTTTTATTGTAGAAAGAGATCTAATGAACCTATATGTTATTGTTGATGTGTAGATCGTATTGTATAATAAAAGAAACATGATTTGAATAATTAAAAGGTGAAATTTTTGGGAGATATTTAATATTTTAATATGAATTCATGATGAGTTGAAAATTAGAGTTTTTATACACAAATTCATGAAAAAACATCATCGAAAATACATGCTTGAAGGGGTTAGGCACTAGGGTAAGCATTTTGGGGTTAAACCCATACCCTAGGGTTGCTTGGGTTTGGGTTAGAATAGTAACCCGGGGTTGAATAGTGCAACCCGAGCATTATGCAGACCCCAGGGCTGTCTTGGCTTGCGGTTTTAGGAGCTTTGTGGCTTGATTTTGATGGGTTTTGTGGAGAATTTTGTGTGTTAGGGTTTAAGAAACCTAGTATGCATATAGATGAGTATAGGTATATGTTTAAATCTAATATTTGTGTGAAGTTTAATTGATTCTTTTGATCAAGTTTCGAATGTGAAAATTTCAGATATTGTGAAAATCTAGCTTAAATTTTTGATATATTCAAGTAATAATTTGAGGGAAACAAATCTATATTGTAGATGAAATTCTCTGTTTTGAGTGGATATATATTTCAGCTTCTAGAGATTAAAAAGTTGAGTTCTAATGGGGTATTTGTTGTTTCTAAAGAGGTAAATTTCAGATTTTTTAGAACTAAAGAATTTCAGATTTTTGGGATGAGATCTCATATTATTAAGAGACTTGTTTCAGTTTAAGTTGATTGGATTAAAGAGAAATTTATTGGGCTTTATGTACATATGGAAAGTGAGATTTAAAAGTTAAATTTAAAGGATTTTGTGAATTGTATTTTGTTTTCATATAAGAAATAGTCTTTTAAGGTAGTAACAGTTTATTGAATGAAATGTGATTAATGAAGAGATTGTGGATGTACAAATGTTTATTTTTGGAATGAGATATTCCCGTTTGAGAATTTGATTCACAGTCGTGGGGTTGTGGGAAAAGTATTTGTTTTTCAGAAAAGAGACTAGAATTTTTGATGGATCAAACCAAGTGGGATTTTTTATTGTGATTAGGGTAATTGTGAGATCCTTGGATGGATGCTTGAGGCGTTGAGTTGGGAGCACTAGATACTGAGCAAACCCGAGAGTACCGGCAGTGGATAATTTATGAATGTGGGAAATTAGCCTGCGGAGCTAGTGTTCTTGGTGTGGCAGTGAAGTTTGGTTGGGTAGAGCTTGTTCTATGTGGCCCAGGATGTTATTATTACAAATTTAAGGACATGCATTAAGTTGGGAGTTGTGACAAAACTTGGGCAACGTAAGTATGGGCTCCGTTGTCAATCGGACGGGTGTACTCCGGAACTATGTATTTGTTGTGTTTTTCTAGTATGTTCACGCGTCGAAGGTTGGCAAGCCTATTCAGGGAATGACTAGAACTGAAACGGATTTGGTATGTTCGCACGTCGAGGGTCGGTAGGCATATTTATGGAATGTACGGTGTATCTGAGCGTTGAGGGTCGGCAGGCCTATTCGCGAGGTACATGGCAGGGAGGTGTCCCCATAGTTAGAGCAATGCTTGCGGGATGCTTGCATGTTTACACTTGTACTACTTGACGGTTTGCGTACCGGGAATGGGGTCTATCCATGGAGTTGTCTAATCTTGTCTCAGTCACTGATGTAGTTTTCATGGCGAAGGATTGAACCCTAATATGTGGTGACCGTTAAGGGCTTGTGTCACGCCCCGCTTCCCAAAAAAATACGGAATACTGATACGTGACTAAGCCCAGCGAATGATTATCATCTATAAGCTGTTCAGGAATCTTTACAATATCTCACAAAATATTCAGAGTCGGAAGCAAGAGAATCAACCACATACATGCATAGGTGAATCAATATACCAACATAAATTTATTTAAAACAAAATGTCATAAATCTCAAATAAACCAAATCTGAACAAGTCAAAAATCCGGGGTCATACTGCCCTAAACAAATAATACAAGTAACAGATACATTATTCAAAATGAGCAACAGGAAATAAATGAAGATAACAAAAGCTCCAGCCAACTAGAACTTTAGATCACGTACTCCATCGGGTAGCTGATCACCAAAATCTGCAATTTGACAAATTGCAGGAAGAAGGAAAAAAGAAACAAGATTCTCATCAATGCAAGTTACGGGCTGCTTGTAATGCAGGATACAAGTACATGGAAAACTAGCAAATCTAAATAATAGCAGAAACAGATATAGCATGGTATAGCAGAATCAACTAGCATGGCAAACTAACATGTGTCAAGTGTCAAAAGTTAAATATCATGCAGACAGATATACAGATAGTGTCAAATAATAGTGTCAAACGATAGTGTCAGATAGATAACAGATAATCAGCTAATAAGATAGCCAGATAGTAGATACAGATAACAGATTCAGATTCAGATTCAGATTCAGGTACAGATTCAGATTCTTATAAGTCTTGTATTAATTACTAACTAGGTAGCACTTCACGTGCCATCATTTTATCCCATGGTTGCTACATTCAAAATAGTTACGTCTATAGATTTCGTAAGGGATCATATAGGTTCATGTACTCAGTGTTCGGACAGACAGATATCAGATAACAGATCCAGACGGACAGATAGAACCTAGTGGTTCTCTTCTTCCCTACACCTTCCTATAGAAAGTAATGTAGACAAGGTATAGAATAACAGATAACAGATAACAGATAACAGATAATCATATGGAAAATACGGACCCCCTTCTTAGTACACATTTCTATGCTTTTCCACTACTAGATCTTTTCCATAAATCCCGGCTTGGTCATTTTATAATTATTATCAGACATATGTGTATGTGCATGAAACATATTAAATCTAGCATGATATAATGATCAACATGTTCAGAATAACAGATAAGCATGTACAGCTGATAAATAGTCACATAACAGAACAAAATAGAGTACTTCCTAATTTAGGACAGCACGACAGTACGATACTTAAATAGCGATTTCCGTTTCCACAAATATGAAAAACTAAATCCGTTGGAGAATCTGGAAAATATATTTCCAACCGAATCCATCGAATACATAGTCATATAGTGTTTTAGAAAAACATAACTCAAAACTGATTTGAAACTAGAAAATACGTTCAGACAGAAATAAGTAAATCGAATTCACAGTCAGGAAAACAGCATCAAAACACATCAAATAAATGCAGGAAAAATCTGGGATATTCCCCTATGTGTCTATTATCAGAATATAAAGTTTCATAATTTTCCAGTAAGATTAGTTTAGCCAACGAAAATCAGAAAACATCAAGAAACGATAGTTTGGCAAATCTGGAATTCCCAACACTGCTGTACGAAAACTGAAATATCTCGTAAACCGTGAAATGAAATCCAAATTCGCAAAAGGGAGATGAAAATAGAAAAAATAAGATAACTTTCATATTTCATAAATATTTTTCATACAATAAAAGGAATTAGGGTGAAAATACAAATCTTCACAGAACAGTGAGCAAAATCCAGCAAGTATAATTTTTATAAACAACCATGAAACGACATATAAAACTCATCAATAAAATCCACCAAAATTCTGGGTAATTCCTAATTAAGTGTAGAAATACTGACCAAAATTTCAGAACAAATAATATGTTGAGCACTAGTATCAAAATAGTTTAGTCATCAAAATCATTAAGAAATGAAATCTGGAAATGAAATACACCTCTGTAGTAAAACAATCATATCTCACACATACGAAAACAAAATCGATCAAGGTCTGAGATTTTGGAAAGAAGACGGATTTCTTTAAAAATCATGTTTAATACTGAAGTTAATATACTGATCTTAATATGGTCTAAAATACCAATCAAAACTGATCATCGACAATTACAGATTTTTCTCTTGAAAACAAAACCAACATAAACCACACAAAATTCGTTCCAATCACAATCAAACATGGTATAGAGTCTACTAAGTGTCCGAACATCATGAAATAGAGTATATAACATATTCACAACCATCATATTACATGGATCTCATCAAACACATAATTCCACCTAATTATCTCACATATATAAATAGATCAACAACGGTCAAACCTAGTTTATTTTCATGTCGATTTTGTGTCGTGAGGCAACTATGGTCAAATAGCACAATAGAGACAAAAGCCATCAAAATAACACACATACGAGTTGTCTCTAGAACCCAACTACACTATAAGCGGTATTTTTGACTTATATCATACAAAGAAATTGGAGTACAAGTTACTTTCCTTAATCGAAGACGAAACGTACACAAAAAATAACTGGAATGGATTTCCGGACAACGAACAAAATCCACGAACAAAAATCACGAACCAAGCGATCACACAACCACACGTGCAAACTCCGTGCACGTGCAAGCAAGCAAGAGGGCGAGAGAGAGCTATCGGGAGGGGGACACGGCAACGGTGCTGGCCTTGTGCTGGCATCGCTGCTGCTGTGCTGTCGATCGGCACCGGCGGAGAGAGCAGAAGAGACGGAGAGATGGAGCCTCGGGTGATGGGTTTCGGTGGTCGGCAATGGGGTACGGGCAATCGGGATGAGGTGCAGTGGGTCGGGATCGAAGTGGAGGGTGGTCGGGAGTTAGGTTCAGTCGGTAGGGTTGCTCGGGGTAGGAGATGAAGTGGGGTTTCGGTGGAGGAAGGGTTTCGGCAGGGGTTCAATAGGACAGGGTTAGGGTTAGGTTTCGGTAGGAGGGAGAGAGAGATGAGTTGGTTTATATAGGGTGTTGGATTTTTAAGGTTTGTAATAGGAGATGGGTATTTGGGTTATTGGGTTTATGGGTTTAATAGGAGTAGTAGTAGGAGATTGGGTTAATGGATTAAAATAGGGTTGGTAATCAATTGGGTTTGGGGTAATTATGAGATCTAAGTTTAAATTGCAAATAGGATTATCAATAGGTTTAGGCAAATGAAACCACGATCACCCAAAACACGAGCCAAAGAATAGAACAAGAATCCAATAAAGAGAAAAACAACAATCGATGAAGAACGAAGAAAGGACAGACAAAATCAAACACAAAGAGCTCAAAATAAAATAAAATGAATATATATATTGAAAACAACTCCAATATACAGTTCAAAAATACAAAGAGAGTAAAAATACTCAAGAAAGAGCAAAATACACCAAAAATACAAAAAACAAAAAACAGGAGTTACAGTTAAAGTGGGGGTGTTAACAGGGTATATATATAAAACAGAGGGATAGGTTTTAGGTGGCGGCTATAGTGTATGGGTATTAGATTAGGAATAAAGTTAATGGGTATAGGGTTAAGTTAATGGGTATTAAGATTTAAATAAAAATAGGGTTTTAAAATCCAATGGGGAAATAAATAATCAATAACATAAAAATAATATTTATAACAAAATGTAGTTTGCATTACAGTATAGAATTAATTTGAAATAACTACAAATACAATTAACAATAGGAATAGATTTTTAATTTAATAATCAAATATAATAATATTAATAATAATAATGGAAAAAAATATCAATAATAATAATAATAATAATAATAATACAGAGAAAAATACAATACAATAGTAACAAAAATAAGAAAAATATTTTCCTTAATAATCCAAGCATAATAATAATAATAAAAGATTTGTAATACAATATAAGAATCATTGGAAACTAGTTAAAAATAAAATTATTGAATAATAATAGATTTTAATATGAGATCCAAAAATAAATTTTATCAAAAAGAATTTGAAAGCGGAAAAATGATTTACAAAAAATTTAAATACAAAAAATACGCGGAAAAAGCAAATACACCCAAAATACAAGAAATGGGAAACAGAGATTACAAATTCTACCGACCTTACAACAAAATTTCATCCTCGAAATTTGCTTAGGTGGTACATAGGAGAAGGCAAAAACAAACTGAGGGGAATAACAAAACAGGGTATTAAAGGGAAAGGAACAAAGCAGTGGCAACACCATAAAAGAAGGAGTGGAAAACAATGAGGTCAAATGGAAGGCATGAAAGAGATTAAACAGTATCCAAAGGAACAAAATAACACAAGATAACTAATATGATAAAGGAGTAGGCAGAATTGGAATCGGAGAGAGAAAAGACATGGAAGAATTGAATCAAATAATGAATGAGTGTATGATGGCAAAATGGAATGCAAGAAAGAACTAACCGGTATAAAAATGAAGAAGAAAAAACACAAGACTTGCAAGATAACAAAGCAAAGAGATGAAGAAATAAATAGAGCTGGAATCGAAAAAGGGATAGACAAGGAAAAGATGAACCAAGAAACGAGTCAACGGATGAGAACAAATGCAAGAGATAGGGAAAACCAAACAATGCAAGGAGGAGAAGCAATAATAGGATCCTGGGACCTGTGGGTTATGGGCCCACCACGCTTCTGCTCCGCCACTCTGATGGTGAAGTTCCAAGCTGCAGACATGTCGTTGTAGACCCCGTGACACTAAGCGACGATCCGAGCAGGAAGAAAAGAATGAGACACCAGAATCAAAGAGAATATAGGTAGGAGAATTTGGGTTGGGCTCAAGTTAGATAATAATAAATAATTCAATCAAAGGGAAATAAAATTGGGCTTTAGATGAGGGCTTTAATTTAAATAATTAGGTCAAAACTAATGGACGTTAACAAAAATAATATTAATAATACAAAAATCAACACATAATAATAATAAAATAATAATAACAAAAATAATAAAAATAATAATAACAATAATAATCATCATAATTATACTGGTAAAAATAATAATACTAATAATAAAAATATTAACAATACTGGTAAGGATAATATTGCAAGATAGAATATAATTTGGGGTTCATCAATTTTGTGAAAATAATTCAACTTAACAACAAAAATAAAATAGTAAAAAAAATACAATAATAATAATAGTAATAGTAATAACAATAATAATAATAATACTAATAATAATAAGGAAAACAATTATAATAATAGTAATAGTAATAATAACATTATACAATAAAATAAGAATTTGGCTTATTAACTTTATATAAAAATAATCCAAACAAGAGTACATATATATATATATATATATATATATATATATATATATATATATATATATATATATATATATATATATATATATGGGAAAAATGGGTATGAGCAACTTGCTCATTTAGTAAATAAGCAATTGATGATGTGGCATACATGTGATTGGAAAATTCTTAAAAGGGTGACTTGTCCAATGTATTACATGCATGCCACATAATTAATTACTCAGTTACTAAATGAGCAAGTTGCTCATATCCCTTTTACCCTATATATATATATATATATATATATATATATATATATATATATATATTAAATGGAAAGTGAAGTTATTATTACTACTACTATTCAAGCAAACCAGTACAAAAGAATATGACAGTGATAAGTAATATATACATAAAACACTAGTGGGGTTATTATAGTAGAAATTCTTTGATGTGGGTTCGCCTCATTTATATCCATCTGTAGACTTGCCTTTTCGACATCAAGTTGCAGGTTTGCCTCCACGACGTCAGGTTGTAGGTTACCATCTGGATATTCGGTTGCACATTTTGCTTCCCCGATATCCAGTTGTAATTTGCCTCCATTGACGTCTAGTTGCATGTTTGCCATTTCGACATCCAGTTGCAACAAAACGATATCTTCCACACGTACTTAGATTTTGATTGCTCAATTTAAGTATGAAGTTACGTTTTGAAATTTGTGATATTAAAATACACAGTTATTCAAGATAACAAAATTTTTGTTTTAGAAAACAATTTTATAGAAGATCCAAAATATAACAAATAATAATCGAAATACACAAAATATTTGGAAAAAAAAAATATATAACGAAAATATAGGCTGGAGAAAATTGAATTTTATACTCAATAAAGAGTCAACAAAGGAGGACGACTACAAGGGACGAAAGAAAATAAAAAATCAAAGAATTGAATATGAAGGAAGAGGAACGACGGGGCACAAGTGGAATTTGAAGAGAATATGGTAGGGAAGGAATAACTAGCATGATACTCAAAATGAGTCAACAAATGAAGATGAATGCAAGGCACAGATAGCAATGAATGACACACGAGCTGAAATAAGATGGAATCAACAAGGCAAACAGAAATAAGAGATCTCTCGCACCGGAATCAAAGAGAAAATGAGCAGGGATAGAATAAACAAGGACAACACCTAAGATAGAATCAAAAGCAAGAGAAAAAGAATTGATGATCAAGGATGAGGAAAACACAATGCAGAAAGATAATATGAAGGAATAATGCAAGATGAATGAAAGAATGAAAAGAATATGGGTACGAAAAGAATGAAACTACATCCAATAAAGAATCAACAAATAAGAACGACTAAAAGAGACGGAAGAAACAAGGAATCAAAGAATCAAATAAGAAGGGATCGAATGAATAGAATAAGACTAGTATCAGATCAAGTTGATTATAATTCATTCAAGTATGCATGGTTGGTGGAATGTTGAGCCGATCCCAGATCAAGCCAAGCTTGTCTAATATATTAGGCAACTAATACATTAGCCAAACCTGGGCTCTGATACCACTAAAAGCCTTGTCATGCCCCGCTTCCCAAAAAGACTATAGAATACGGATACGTGACTAAGTCCAGAGAATGATTTTCATCATCTATAAGCTGTTCAAGAATCTTTACAACATCTCACAAAATAATTAGAGTCGGAAGCAAGAGAATCAACCACATACATGCATAAGTGAATCATTATACCAACATAAATTTATTTGAAACAAAATGGCATAAATCTCAAATAAACCAGATCTGAACAAGTCAAAAATCATGGGTCATACTGCCCAAAACAAATAATACAAGTAACAGATACATTATTCAAAATGAGCAACAGGAAATAAGTGGAGATAGCAAAAGCTCCAGCCAACCAGAACTTTAGATCACATACTCCATCGGGCAGCTGATCACCAAAATCTACAATTTGACAAATTGCAGGAAGAAGGAAAAAGAAACAAGATTTCCGTCAATGCAAGTTACAGGCCGCTTGTAATGCAGGATACAAGTACATGGAAAACTAACAAATCTAAATAATAGCAGAAACAGATATAGCATGGTATAGCAGAATCAACTAGCATGATATACTAACATGTGTCAAGTGTCAAAAGTCAAATAGCATGCAGACAGATATAAAGATAGTGTCAAATAATAGTGTCAAACGATAGTGTCAGACAGATAACAGATAATCAGATAATCAGATGCCAGATAGCAGATACAGATAACAGATTCATATTCAGATTCAGATTCAGGTACAGATTCAGATACAGATTCAGAATCTTATAAGTCTTGTATTAATTACTAACTAGGTAGCACTTCATGTGCCATCCTTTTATCACATGGTTGCTACATTCAAAGCAGTTACGTTTGTAGATTTCGTAGGGGATCATATAGGGCCGTGTACTCAGGATTCAGACAGACAGATATTAGATAACAAATCCAGACAAACAGATAGAACCTAGTGGTTCTCTTCTTCCCTACACCTTCCTGTAGGAAGTAATGTAGACAGGGTACAGAATAACAGATAACAGATAATCATATAGGAAATACGGGCCCCCTTCTAAGTACACATTTATATGCTTTCCCACTACTAGATCTTTTCCATAAACCTCGGCTTGGTCATTTTATAATTATTATCACACAGATGTGTATGTGCACTAAACAGAGTAAATCTAGCATGATATAATGATCAACAAGTTCAGAATAACAGATAAGCATGTATAGCTGATAAATAGTCACATAATAGAACAAAATAGAGTATTTTCTAATTCAGGATATCACGACAATACAATACTAAAACAGCGATTCCCAATTCCACAAATATCAAAACCTGAATCGATCAAAGAATCTGAAAAGTAGACTTCAAACTGAATCCATCGAATACATATAATTCATATAGTGTTTTAGAAAAACATAACTCAAAACTGATTTGAAACTAAAAAATACGTTCAGACAGAAATAAGTAAATCGAATTCACAGTCAGGAAAACAGCATCAGAACACATCAAATAAATGCAGGAAAAATCTGGGATATTCCCCTATGTGTCTATTATCAGATTATATAGTTTAATAATTTTCCAGTAAGATTAATTTAGCCAACGAAAATCAGAAAAATCAAGAAACGATAGTTTGGCAAATCTGGAATTCCCAACACTACTGTACGAAAACTGTAATATCTCGCAAACCGTGAAACAAAATTCAAATCCGCCAAAGGAAGATGAAAATAGACAAAATAAGATAACTTTCATATTTGATAAATATTTTTCATACATTAAAAGGAATTAGCGTGAAAATACAAATCTTTACAGAATAGCGAGCAAAATCCAGCAAGTATTGTTTTTATAAACAAGCATGAAACGACATATAAAACTCATCAATAAAATTCACCAAAATTCTGGGTAATCCCTAATTAAGTGTAGAAATACTGACCATAATTTCAGATCAAAATAATATGTTTAGCACTAGTATCAAAATAGTTTAATCATCGAAATCATCAAGAAACGAAATCTGGAAATGAAATACACCTCTGTAGTAAAACAATCATATCTCACACATACGAAAACGAAATCGATCAAGGTCAGAGTGTTTGGAAAGATGACAAATTTCTTTAAAAATCATGTTTAATACTGAAGTTAAGATACTGACCTTAATATGGTCTAAAATACCAATCGAAACTGATCATCGACAAAATACAGATTTTCCTTTTAACAACAAATCAAAATACAACATATGAAACTCGTTCCAAACACAACCAAATATGTTATAGAGTCTACTAAATGTCCAAACATAATGAAATAGGATATATAACATATCCACAACAAGTATATCACATAGATCCAAACAAACACACGATTTTCATATTTATTCCACAAATATAATCACATCAAGAACGGTCAAAACTTAAGTTATTTCATGTCAATTTTGTGTCGTGAGGCAACTGGTCAATAGCACTCTAGAGACAATACTCATCAAAATACATCACACACGAGTTGTCTTTAGAATCCAACTACACTACAAGCAAAATTTATGACTTGTATCATACAAAAGAATTGAGTACAAGTTACTTGCTTGGAAGACGACGACGGAAACGAAGCAAAGAGCAAGAATAACGGGAACATTTTCCGGGCACGAACACAATTTCAACGGATCATGAACACAAGGAACAACAGATCGCAAACACGATCGGACCGCTGAGATCAATAGATCAAAAGGAACGGATCAGATCGGATGACTCTGATCGAAGATCAAGATGATGGTCATGATCGCGATAATCAAGGGAGATCCGATGGTCGAGATCAAGTATCTTGATGATGATGATGATGCGATCAACGGTCGAGATTGAACATGATTGAAACTTGATCACAAAGAAACCCATAGCATCAAGAGGAAATCAACGGTCCACAATTAATGGAAGATCAAAACCATGCACAACAGCAAGGTTGGCTCTGGGTTGATGGCGGACGACGACGGGATGGGGCAGCGACGGCGACGGCGTGCTCAGGGTGGCACGGGGGACAAGCGGCACCGGCTGCTGGCTGTGCTTGCTGCTGCTTGAGGCAGCACCGGGAGGACACAGTGCACATAGGGAGGGTAGTTGCGGTGTAGGGAGGCACTGCGGTTGGGCGAAGGGACCCAGGGTGCTGCAGGAGGGCGATGGGGGGCTGCGGCATCGCTGCAGTGGGGTCGACGCGAGCAGGCAGGGAGATGGACGGAGAGGGTTGAAGGGTTGCTGCTGCGATGGAAGGTCGCGGCACAGGGGAAGAGGAGGTCAGATTTGCTCGGAAGATGGGTTGTGAAGTCGGGGGAAAGAGGTAGGGAAGATGAAACAGTGTGACGGCTGGGTTTTCTGTGATGGGGGGGTTAGGGTTAAAGTGGGGGTGTTAGCAGGGTATATATATAAAACAGAGGGATAGGTTTTAGGTGGCGGCTACAGTGTATGGGTATAAGATTAGGAATAGGGTTAACGGGTATAGGGTTAAGTTAATGGGTATTAAGATTTAAATAAAAATAGGTTTTTAAAATCCAATGGGGAAATAAATAATCAATAACATAAAAATAATATTTATAACAAAATGTAGTTTGCATTACAGTATAGAATTAATTTGAAATAACTACAAATACAATTAACAATCAGAAGAGATTTTTAATTTAATAATCAAATATAATAATATTAATAACAATAATGAAAAAAAATATATATCAATAATCATAATAATAATAATACAGAGAAAAATACAATACAATAGTAACAAAAATAAGAAAAATATTTTCCTTAATAATCCAAGCATAATAATAATAATAATAAAAGATTTGTAATATAAGAATCATTGGAAACTAGTTACAAATAAAATTATTGATTAATAATAGACTTTAATATGAGATCCAAGAATATATTTTATCAAAAAGATTTTGAAAGCGGAAAAATGATTTACAAAAAATTTAAATACAGAAAATACACGGAAAAAGAAAATACACCCAAAATACAAGAAATGGGAAACAGGGGTTACAGCTTGCCCTCGGATCTATGTAGAATGGGATGCAAAAAATCCGAACAAGTGTGCATTAGTGAGCATCGTGTGCATTGTGTTTTCTTGAATATTGTTTTATGCATATTTCCTTTGTTTTTCTCGACCCACACTTATTCATTTAGTGTAGTTTCACTTGTTGATTTTATTAGCTTTTATCGTTGTTTTATTCTATGTTGTGTGGCAAGTTTGTGATTGTGAGACTTTAGAGGTTAAATTACTATGGTATTGCGTCAGTTGCCTACAACTGACGTGCCCACTCTTTCGTTTATTTTGCAGGATTTGCAAGTGAATTGATTAGCAGGGCTTGAAGTTGGAGCTATGAGAAGATTGAATTTTAGTTATTTATTTGAGATGTATCAAAGTGTTGTAATATTCCGCTGTGCATTTTAATAAAGAACTGTTGTAATTTTCTCTGTGTTTATACTGTGTTTGGATTACATTGAAGTAAAGATTCTTGATTTGCGTTTCTTATTTCTGTTATGGAAATTCATGGTGCTACAAAAGTTGGTATTAGAGTATGCTTCAATAAGTAACACTAAACATAGTACAGGGAATTAACCTAGGTAGGCAATAGGGTGTGTGTATCAGTCTTAGAGTCATGAATGTGTAGTTGTGTGAACTTGCATTTATGTTACTCTATACTCGTACTAATGTTCTTTTTCCATTTTTCTGTAGGATGGCGGATAATCACGATCCTATGGAAAACTTGGTGGAAGAAGGTGTTTTTCTTGAGGACCGTTTAATAGATTCCGAGGAAGATCCAGAGAAAGACCTGGAAGAGGAATCAGAAGAAGAACCAGTGGAGGAGGAACCACAAGAGTCTCGGGAGATCACTCCCCCTCCTCGGGAGTCTTCGAGTGAATCTTTGGATGAGTCACCTAGGTTGACAAAGAAGGATCATGTTATCGCATCACTTCAAAGTCATTTACCGGTATAAATGGCAAGTGACACACTATGAGGAGCTTCTTGCGAAGGACGCACAGACCGTCGCAGATTTGAATGTTAGGCTGAAGAAGTTGGCAAGGCGTCAGTACAGAAACTTGCGACGTTTCACACAATTGGACAACTAGGCCATACGGGGGAAACGAGATCTTAAGAAGCACTGCAAGCTATTGTAAGTGGAGTCGACGTACTACAAGAGGAAATCCGAAAGATGAAGAGGAGCCGCAAAGATTGATTATTATCATGATTGAATTATTTCAGCTTTCTAAATTTTAAATAAAGCTGTTTAGTTATTTTTCAACAGATGTATGAATTACTTTGATAAATAAATTTATTTATTGATATTTTGGTATATGATTTTTTGGCAATGTTTTATGTCCTGAGCATTGATATGAATTCTAATGATTTTATTCTCCTAACCAAATGCTGTGTTTTGTAGACTCAGAACAAATGGCAGGACCACGAAGTAGAGGCAATGGTGGTGGAGTAGAAAGCTCCAATGGGGGTAGACTTGATTTGGAAGCTGAGGTTGCGAGAGTTTTCAGACTCTCAATACTTTCATGACTACTGGAATGGGGCAGAACCCAGGGGCGGGACCGGAAAACACCAATGCAGATCCCGTGAAGCAAATGGAGTCGTTTAAGAGGATGATGCCTCCAGTCTTTGAGGGTCAAGCTGATCCCAATGAGGCTGATAATTGGGTTAGACAGATGGAAACTGGCTTTAAAGTGTTGGAGACCACCGTAGCTAGCAAGGTGAAGCTAACTATGATGCAGTTGGAGAAGGATGCCGGTGTTTGGTGGCAGTCCGTAAGGAGAACTTTCGGTGAAGAGCCGATCACTTGGGATGCGTTCCTGGAAGAGTTCATGGACGTGTTCTGATGCAGGAAGGGAATGTCATTGCGTATGGGTCGAGGCAGTTGCATCCTCATGAGAAGAACTATCCGACGCATGACTTGGAGCTTGCAGCAACAATTTTTGCCTTGAAGCAGTGGAGGCATTATGTGTATGGCGAGAAGGGCAACATGTACACAGATCACAAGAGCTTGAAGTACATCTATCAGCAGAAGGATCTGAATCTACGTCAGGGGCGTTGGCTGGAAGTTTTAAAGGACATTCGTCCTGAGATCAAGTATCACCCAGGAAAAGCGAATGTGGTGGCCGATGCACTCAGTTGGAAGGTTAGTCTGTCTCGTCTGATTACGATGCAAAGGGAGTTGGCTGAAAAGCTGGATTGGGCAGGTATCGAGGTGGTATTGCATGGTTTGGGAACATTATTGTCATACCCCGCTTCCCAAAAATACGGAATACGAGCACGTGACGAAGCCCAGTGAATGATTTTCATTATTCATAAGCTGTAGGATCCACTCAGCATCATAACAAGAAATATAACAAGATATACATAACCACGCATGCATGAATAATTTATTAATCAACAGAAACAATTGAAACAAAATAATAATATCCCAAATAGTTTTCAAATCTGGATCAAAAGATAAAACTTGGGACCATAAACCCGTTACAAGATTCAAGTAGCAAAAGAAATAAATAACCCAAAAAACAAAATATTTAAAGCAAGTCTTTTCTCCAAGCGAAGTCTAGAATATATGCTCACCGATTCCAGCAGGCAATTCATCTCCAAAGTCTGTATATATAAATATAAAAAGAAAAAAAATAGAGAAAATAAGACAAACGCCCTTAGTGCAAGTTAGGGCCGCAAGTAGTACAAGCAAGGGTATGAAAATAGATGCAAGAAAATATGAAACAAGATATGCAATCAAGAATGTATAACATGATATAATAGGGACGCAACAAGTAGTGGAGTTCTAAAGATTAGCTAGCAAGTAAGACAACTCAAGTAACAGGGTTAGGTAACAAGTACTAGTAGCAGGAACAAGTGGCAAGCGAGCATGTAGTTGTATTAAGCATCAAGTAACAAGTATCACGTATAAGTATCAAGTAACAAGTAACAAGTATCACGTACAAGTATTGAGTAACAAATAAAAAGTCTCAAGTAACAAGTCTCAAGTAAGGTATCAAGTGTGTACAAGTGACAAGTTAATCTTAAGTCTAATGTTTAATTCGATCTAGGTAGCACTTCATGCTTCCATACTTTTACTACATGGTTGCTACATACAATCAGTTACGTTTAGGTCTAGTGGTGGATTTTATAGGGTGGTGTACTCAGGTATCAAGTATCCAGCAAGCATGGTTCATGAATACAAAAATAATGTAACAAGTTCACAAACCAAGTTCGTGAATGCATTAACAAGTTCAAGAACCAACCGTAGGTTCATGAATGCTCTAACGATACAACAAGTTCATGAGCCAAGTAGTGGTCTCATGAATACACTCAAGATACAACAAGTTCATGAACTAAGTACTGGGAAACACGGGCCCCCTTCCGAGTATACTTACCTATATTGCCCACTACTATGGTCTTTCCCTTAAACCCCGGCTTATTATTTATTATTATCATCAAACAAGCATGAAAGCATGCAAAACAGGACAAGTAAATATGATCAATAACATGGAACAAGTTTAAGATAATTAGAAAGTATATTCGAGGGTCAACACAAATTAAAATTATCAAGAACTACGAGAATTCCAATTCTGGACAGCATGACGTTGCTGCACCAAAACTGAGATTCCCGTTGCTACAAGATAGAAAATGTGGATCTGTTAGAAGTTCTAAAAACTAGACTTCTGCCCGGTTCCAATGTATATAAATAAGACATATAAAAGTTGTAGCATCATGTGTCAAAATAGCAAACTACACAGGATTTGTGTTCAGCCAGAATTTGTAAAACTGAGTTTATACATATGAAACGGGTTTGAAACTTCATTAATTAATTCTGAGAAAATTAGGGAATGTTTTCTAGGGTTTCCAGTATCAGCATGCAAAATTTCAAGTCATTTACTTACTGTTAGCATAGTTAAAATAGTTGTAAACCAAAGTGGTGCAACAGTTTTTATGAATCTGCGATTACAGACACAGCAACAGTAAAACTGCGATATCTCCTAAACCGTAACTTAGAATTCAATTCTGTCGAAAGGGTGGTAAACTAGACATATGGAGATAAGGTTCATATTCAGGACTCAAGTTCAGATTCGTGTTATCAGGGTTGAAACAGCAAGCCAAGACAGGACAGAAACCAAATAAGACACTTTTTGCATCAAATGTATCAAAATTATACTAGTTGTGAACAAGTGTATCAACGAAGGGTTGTGACTCTTAGATTATGTAATGGATAAGGCAAAACATGAGATCATCACGATAAACAAAGAGAATTCACATTTACAATCTACTTGCAGTATTTTCAAGGAAAAGCTTGTACTAGAAAATGAAATGTACAAGAAGATACTTGCCTTGGGGTGTACACGATGAATCCGACGAAAGAATAATGGAATGGGTCCCGGCATGGATCTTGATGACGATCAAGATCAGACCAACGGATGGCTCAGATCGGATCTTGATCACATCTGATGATGGAGGGCTGAGATTAAATCAATCAATCCAATCCTCTCTCACACACAGCAAGCACTAAAAGCTAATCCCAATCCACCAAACAACAAACACAAAGAGAAATCCTAATCACGATGGAATCGGACGGCCGAGATTCAAAAGATCAACTCCTCCTTCCTTCTTCTTCTTCACAGCGAGAGAGAGAGAGAGAGAGAGAGAGAGAGAGAGAGCGCGAGGGAGTCTTCGGCGACTGCGGCGAGGGTGCGAGGAAGTGGCGAGGTGAAGACGGCGGGCAGCGATGATGTTACTGCGGTCGGGAAGCGATGATAGCGGTGAGGGCTTCGATGCTCGACGGCTCGAGCGATGCTCTGTTTCGCACTGAAAAAGGAGGAGGCGAATGGCGGGGTTTTGGACGTTGACGACGACGAGGGAACAAGGGGGGTCTGCGGTGGTTTCAGGGGGTGATCGGAGAGGCGAAGGGCAGTGATGATGAGTGGTGATGGGTAACGGCGTTGGTGGAATGGGTTCGGTGGAAGTGAAGACGATGGGTTCGACGGAGGCTTATACGAGGACAGGGATGATCGGAGGTGATGACCTTGGGTTTCGGCAGAGGCGAGGATGGGAGGTTACGATGAGGATGGCACAGGTGATGGGGTGATGGGTTCGATAGCAGGGAGTCGGCGGGTTGGAGGAAGATGTAGGGGCGATGTATTGGCGGAGTTCGGGGATGAGGACGAGGGGAAAGAGACGAGGCGGTGACGGAGACAATTGGAGGTCGAGGCGGCAGGGAGACGAAGAGGCGAGAGGATGATGGAGTGGGGAAGACGAATAGTGGGGCGGCTGGGTAATTAGGGGTTTAACAGTAGATAGGTTTAGAGTTAGGGTTAATTAGGTTAGGGTTTTTATAGTATCGGGTTATTAGGTTTAGGGTTATTGGATAGCGGGTTTGAGTAGGATCCCAAAGGAGATTGGGTCAAAATTCACTTTAATTAGGAAAATGAAATAGATAAGATGAAACAGCCAAATCTCCATGAAGAACAGCAAATCAGAGCTGGTAAGAACAATGTAAATTGAAATAGATTGGACACCAAAAATTGAGTCGAACAAAAGAAATAATTTTATTAGAACTGGAAACAAAATACAGAATCTTGGATTGATAAAAGAGTACAGTGAAATGAAATATAGCAGAAAGTACAAATACAGGAAATGGGGGTTACAATTATTGGCTCAGTTGAGACTTCAGCGTACTTTGAGAGAGCAGATCATTGAGGGCCAGATGTCAAACACGGAGATTCAGAAGATGTTAGAGCAGATTTTCGTCGGCAAATTGTCAGAGTTTCGTGTCCAAGATGGGGTGCTTTGGATGGGAGAGAGGTTATGTGTGTCGAAAATAGAAGATTTGAAGGAAAGCATATTGAAGGAGGCATATACAACCTTATTGTCCATACATCCCGTAAGCACAAAGATGTACAAGGACATTAATCAATGTTTCTGGTGGCTAGTCATGAAGAGAGATGTTGTAGATTTTGTGACAAGGTGCTTGACTTGTCAGCAGATCAGAGTGGAGAATCAGAAGCCTAGGGGATTATTGCAACCTTTGTCTATTCCGGAGTGAAAATGTGAGAATATCAGTATGTACTTTGTGACTGGTTTACCGAGGAGTCCGAAGGGTAATGACTCGATCTGGGTCATTGTGGACAGGTTCACCAAGTCAACACATTTCTTGTCGGTGAAGATCACATGGTCATTGGAGAAGTTGGCCGAGGTGTATATTGGAGTGGTCATGATACTTCATGGAATTCAGGTAACTATCGTCTCCAACAGAGATGCGAAGTTCACATCAAGATTTTGGAGGAGTTTGCAAAAATATTTGGGGACCGAGACTGACTTTAGTACAATATATCATCCACAAACAGATAGAAAAACTGAAAGAGTGAATCGAGTACTAGAGGATTTGTTAAGGGCATGTGTTATGGACTTCAGGGGAGGCTAGGAGAAGTACTTAGCATTGGTGGAGTTTGCTTACAACAATAACTATCATGTGAGTATTGACATTGCACCGTATGAAGCCTTGTACGGGAGGAAGTGCAGAACACCCATTTGTTGGTATGAAGTTGGCGAGTGGCATAAGTTTGGGCCAGAGATCGTGCAGCAGACTTCGGAGAAGATCGAGCTGATTCAGAAGAGGCTAGTTAAAGGCAGAGCAGGAAAAAGAGTTATACAGATGTTCAACGCCGAGACTTGGAATTTGAGGTTGGAGATGCAGTGTTTCTAAAGGTATCACCTACGAAAGGAGTCATCAGATTCAGAAGAGGAGGCAAGTTGGCACCAAGGTATATTGGACCCTACAAGATTATGAAGCGAATTGGGAAGGCAGCTTACAGATTGGATCTACCAGAAGAGTTGGCACAGGTACACAACGTATTCCACATGTCTATGTTGAGAAAGCACGTACGAGATCAGAATCATCAGCTATCCGAGGTACCGAAAGGATTGCAGTTGAACTTAAGCTATAAGGAACAACTTGTGGAGATTTTGGATCGCCAAGACAAGGTTCTACGGAATAAGGTCATACCGATGGTCAAAGTGCTATGGAGGAATGAGCTATTCGAGGAGGCTACATGGGAAGCTGAGGACCGGAAGAAGACTGATTTTCTGGAATTATTTGTGTAGATTCGGTGTTGTTTTCTTTTCTTTTTTCCTGTTCGCAGTAGTTCTGAGGATAGAATTTTTCTAAAGAGGGAGTGATATAACGCCCCATAATTATAAATATAATATTTTAAATAAAAAAATATTTTTTAGAATAATTTATTTTATTACTTTGAATTTCTGTGAATTGGTTGTTTTGTACGTGCAAAACAAGTGCAAATATTTTTGAAATATAAATTTTAAATTTATGATTTGCTAAATAAATTCAATTATTCCTAATGAGATATATTTGAATTTTTGGGATTTTTTAGAATGAGAGAAACTACTTTTGTAAATATTTCGAAAGAAGGGGACTTTTTGGTAAAAAGTCAATTGGAGGTAAAATTTGAATTTAAAAATTTGTTGGCTGCATATTGGGGCCGGTTTTGGCAGGGTAGAGATTTGGGGGATGGGATTTTACCTGTTTGACTTGATTAGATTTGATTTGTTTGCACAATTAATTAATTATGCAAATTGGGACTTTCGAAGGGTTTTATTTGAAAAATTACCACAAGAAACCCCATAAATGAATCCCGGCCATATATATATATGTTGAGGATTTTGGCCTCCCCTTTTCTCTTCTATTTTTTGATATTTCTTGAGTTTGGAGAGTGGATCTTTTTCTTGGAGAAGACTACTATTTGACATCAAATTTCTTTCAAAATGTGGGTAACACTCCAACTCTCTTGATTGTTTATATCATAAATTTATAGTATCATGCTAGAGATGAATTTTGTTAGTCATGGATTGTATGTAGCATGATTATAGTGCTTATAAAGATGCATGTTGATGTGAGATTGTTGATTATATGACATAATTGAATCTTGCTTGTATATGGATCTAAAATAATTTGTTCTTGAATAATGAAGTTTTTCTATACATGAAAGATCTAATTTTTTATTGTAGAAAGATATCTAATGAACCTATATGTTATTGTTGATGTGTAGATCTTATTGCATGATAAAAGAAACATGAATTGAGTAATTAAAAGGTGAATTTTTTGTGAGATATTTAATGTTCTAATATGAATTCATGATGAGTTGAAAACTAGAGATTTTATACACAAATACATGACAAACATCATCAAAAATACATGCTTGAAGTTAGGCACTAGGTTTAGCATTTCGGGGTTAAACCCTTTCCCTAGGGTTGCTCGGGTTTGGGTTAGAACTGTAAGCCAGGGTTGCACAGTGCAACACCGACCACTATGCAGACCCCAGGGCTGTGCTAGCTTGCGGTTTTAGGAGCTTTGTGGCTCGATTTTGATGGGTTTCGTGGAGAATTTTGTGTGTTAGGGTTTAAGAACCCTAATATGCATATAGATGAGTATATGTATATGTTTAAATATAGTATTTGTTTGAAGTTTAATTGATTCTTTAGATCAAGCTTCAAATGTGGAAATTTCAGATATTGTGAAAATCTAGCTTAATTTTTTTATATATTCAAGTAATAATTTGAGGGAAACAAATCTATATTTTTGTAGATGAAATTCTCAGTTTTGAGGGGATATATATTTCAGCTTTTAGAGACAAAAAATTTGAGTTCTAAAGGGGTATTTGCTGTTTCTAAAGAGGTAAATTTCAGGTTTTTTAGAACTAAAGAATTTCATATTTTTGGGATGAGATCTCATATTATTAAGAGACTTCTTTCAGTTTATGTTGATTGGATTAAAGAGAAATTTATTGGGCTTTATGTATGTATGGAAAGTGAGATTTAAAATTTAAATTTAAAAGATTTTGTGAATTGTATTTGTTTTCATATAAGAAATAGTCTTTTAAGGTAGTAATAGTTTATTGAATGAAATGTGATTAATGAAGAGATTGCGGATGTACAAATGTTAATTTTTGGAATGAGATATTCTCGTTTGAGATTTTTGATTCACAGCCGTGATGTTGTGGGAAAAATATTTGTTTTTCAGAAAAGAGACCATAAAGAATATGTTGAAGGATCAAACCAAGTGGGTTTTTTGATTTTGATTAGGGTTATTGTGAGAACTCTGGATGGATGCTTGAAGCGTTCAGTTGGGAGCACTAGATACTGAGCGAACCCAAGAGTACCGGCAGTGGATAATTTTGATGGTGGGAAATTACCTTGTAGGGCTAGTGTTCCTGGTTTGGTAAGTGAATGCCGGTAGGGTAGAGCTAGTTCTAGGTGGCTAAAGATGTTATCATTACAAATCCACGGATATGCACTAGGTTCGCTTGACTGGTCAACAATCAATAGTCAACGGTCAATGGACACGTGTCGCTTAGCCAAACCATCGCCATCGTTCGGTGCAACGAGCCGAGCAAATGTGTAACCGAGCTTGAAAGGGGCACGTTGACCGGTCAACGACCCCAGGCCGTTCGATCTCCATGATTTTCGAGCCGATCATGATCAACAGTCGTGATTAAATCAAGGTAATTTCTTTTATTTAATTCCTTTATTTAATTATTAAATTGAATTAATTATTAAAAAATTCTGGAAAATATTTAAAAATTTGAATAAATTAATTAAGAATTATAAAATTAATTTTTAATTCGTAAAAATATTTTTAAATTCTTAAAAGATAATTATTAATTTAGAATAATTAATTACAAATTTCAAAAATTAATTATTAAAATTCGAAATTTGAATAAAAAATTCAAAAAATGATTAAAAATTCGAGGAAAATAGAATAATCTGGAAAAATCACAAAAATTCCAGAAAATTCTAAAAATAATTTTGGGTATCTTAAAAGCTCATAATAACACCGTTGTACCTCGAGCAAGATCCAAACTTCCCTATGGACTCTGATAAGTTCTGTAAACCATTAAAAACAGGCGAACTACTCTTCAAAGGCTGTGAAACTCAGTCTTCAGGAGTGGGGGGCTTGTGATATGTGTAAAAATAGAACTAAATCGGAACTGTTCAAATCAGGCACGAATCTTAAAGCTCTCAGGGGTAAAACAGTAATTTTCACTAGAAATGGGTCTATGAAGGGAAATTGGGCATCTCCGAAGCCCAACAACCTAATACGGATTTGCCTTATTGGGTTGTCATAATAGCCCCATGCAAATGAGTCTAAATAATTTTAAAATGGTTTAAACTCATGATTATCTATAAGAGACGGTTCAAAAACCATATCTCTTATCTAGGGGAGAGTTTAAATCTGTAATCCCCTCAACTACTTTTATCTCTTCATGAAGAAGAGATAACTGATTCAATCCAAAAATACCGAGAAGTAGAGATAAATCATTATCTTGAAACTGACCCCCAAGGCGACTATAAGTACACCTTTACCTCCACTAGAACAAGGTAATCAGTATCTTTCTCAAAAAAGCTCTTTCATAATCTTTCAGATTACTGACTTGAGCGTCGGAGGGTTCATCGCCGGGATTAATTCCGGTGTTTCGAACATTTTGCAGGACAATAGCAGCGTTGAGAACGGTCAATCATCGGCAAGTAGTAAAAATGTTAGCTTTTATAGATTTCGAAAGAATTCACAAATCATCTATTTGCTCCCACACAAAAATTAGCAGCAACAAGAACTAGTGTGAGGAATATCATAAAACATTAGACATCCATAATGAGAACTAGTTTGAGGAATATAATCAATCTTTACATAAGCACAATGAGAACTAGTTTTCGCCCTAATTGAAACAATGGAAACCCATATCAAAACTAGAGGAGAAACAAAGACCTGAAATTAGGAAAATCATAAAATCAAGCTTCCCAAATCAAACTTTTCCAATGCATGAAAGATGAAGAAGACGTAATTGATGGATATTAGAGTTAGGGTTCTTCAGATGAGAGGGAGTAAATGAGAGGGAGAGTGTGGAGAGGAAATGGAGGAATCGAGAGGAAGGAGTTTACGAGAGGGCTGGACACAGCGACGGCGACAACGATGGGGGTGTTGGCGATGGCGCCTGCAACGAGAGGAGCTAGGGTTTCAATTTGGGGCTTTGAGAGAGAGGAAAATGTGAAGGAAATTAGGGATTTGGGGATTTAAAGGAAATGGTCTAGAACGTCGAGAAATGAAAAATGAAAAATTCTTATTGAAAAGAAAAAATATAATAAATAGTTGTTTCTTCGTATACTATAAATTAAAAATGAAAAATGAATTACTCGTATAATTTTGTATTGTATAATTTAATAATAAGAATAAGTTTCTATAAACGAAAAAGGCAATATATAGGGTGGGTAAAGCCCCCCCCCCCCCCCCCCCCCCCCCCCCCCCCCCGGCTTGATCTATGGCCTCAAACCGCAAGATAAAAAATGATCGACCAATATGGTGTCTTTGTCTCTATTGCATTCTATCTCATCTTATCACATTCCGTTCTACGATATTTGTTGAGAATCATCGTCAATACCTCGGCGTAGATAGAGTTGTGTACCCAAGCTTTTTCATTTGAAAAATCCCTGATATCACTTGTAACCCCTGTTTCCGGTTGTATGGATTTTTCTTGTATTTTATAGTGTTCTCTTCTATTTTAATGTATTTTGGGTTTTACACTTGTTATGGGCCTTCTGTTACAATTTATTATTCTTGTATTATTGTTATTATTATTATTATCCATATTATCTTTTGTTAGCCCAATCCATTTCTAAGCCCATACGATTATCTACCCAAATCCATCTCCTTATTGGATCATAAACCCAAATCCTAGTCTACCCTAACCCATTTCCCTCACTCTCTCACCCCGTCTTCCTCTCTCTCCATCCTCTGTTCCAAAAACCAAAATAGAGAACTTGTACTCACACCCCCACTTCATCTTCCTCCTCCGCTAGAGCCCCGAGCGCCACCATCCTTGCTCCTTGTCACCCTCGTCGCAATCGTCATCCCCACCATCCCCATTACCTTTCACCCTGCTGCTGCACCTCACCTCCTCGACTACATCCTACAGCTAGTCGAGCACCTTGACGCTCCCTCCTTGTCGTCAACTCCACTGAACACCCCCATTGCCTCTACTCATCATCGCTGCCTCGCAGATCCATCGTCGTCCTCGTCTCCTTCACCCCATCGACCTCGCCTTGCTCCACCTCGGACCACCATTACCGACTGCAATCCCCGCTCATTCCGAAGTCAACCTCCCTGCTCAACCTCCGCCTCATGGCTACCTCCGGTCGTAGTCGCTTCTCGACCGCAACCACCGTCACCACTCGAGTCTCCCTCGTCGCGCCATCACCTCCAACCCATCGCATACCTCCTCCTTATTGAGCCGCCATTATCACTCGAAGCTCCGAATCTCCTCCCCTCTCCTCGCCTTGCACCTCTGTCGCTTATCATCCACTTCATCGTCCACAGCCTTCGCCCTCCGTGCACCCCTGCAACCACCGAAGGTCCCTCATCGCATTGTCGTTATCATCCAAGCCAAGCACCCCCCTTTATCTCATCTTCCCCTATTTTCTTCGAGAAATAGAGCCACCGTCGAAGCCTGCCATTGCGTCGCTTCCCAACCACAGCGGCGTCATCGCCGTCAATCGTTGTCTCCCCGCCGTAGTGCCGTGCCATTGCCAGCCACCGCAGTCACCGAAGTTCTCCTGTGCGCGCTCTCTCTCTCTCTGTCGAAGTGGAGAAGAGAGACAGTGAGTGGTGTGTTTTGGTGTGTGGTGTTTTGTGGAGTAGGGGGATCTCGATTCGGTGTGTGGTGTTTGCTATTTTGCCTATAGGGGACTCAAGCTTTTGGTGTTTGCTGCTCGGTTTTGCTTTTGCTATTTGGTGTTTTGCACGTGGCTCTCACATGTCTTGGATCGTCGCCCAGGATTCTAATCTCGTTATTTTAGTTATTCGAATCTCTCACACGAAAGGCAAGTCCACTTGAACTCGGTTAATTTTTCTAGTTCAAGATTATTGATCTCCTCCGTAAGTAGTTCTTTTTCGATTATCATAATATTGCTTGTGTACCTTCTGTTGGGGATATCGAGGGTTTACACGAGCTAACCTGAAGTATCCTTGAATTCGTGCCATTATCCATTGATTCAAACCCATACTTGCATGCACACACGACATGAACAAATTGACTAGAACTTGCATATGAAAAATATATAATGATATGAATACATGTTGATTGATTGAGATCTCGTAAATTGAATCGTGACATGATAATCTTGCCTTGTAAACAGTAGAATTTCATCTCAACTTGTTGTACCTTAATGTTAATGTATTTCATAATACAAGAACATGCTGATTATTCACTTTGATAAATATATATATGATGATCTTTGATATGTCTTGCTGCCTATTCTGTTTTGTACTAAGGTTTCGACCCTGTTACAATAAGAATCAACCAAAACCATATAAAAGAGAATTTGTAACTCCTGTTTTTCGTTTTCCATATTTTTGGTGTTTTTTTCTTCTTCTTGAGTATTTGTACTCTCTTGTATTTTTCTTGGACCGTATATTGGAGTTGTTTCAATATATATTCATCTTATTTCATTTTGAACTCTTTGTGTTGATTGTTCGTTCTTTTGCTTCGTTCTTAATCAGTTGTTGTTCTTTTCTCCTTATTGGATTCTTGTTCTCTTTATTTTGCTCTTGAGTGTTTATGGTATTTTGGTTGGTTACCATATTTTTAATCCTATTGCTTTTGATCCCTAATTGTTTACCAACGCCAAATTACCCTACAATCCTATACAAATCCTATTAAAATCAACTACCACTAGACAAATCCTATTATAACTCCTAAACTACCCACAACCCAATAACCCAAATATCCACAACCCAATAACTCAACCCTATATAACTATCTCTCCCTAATCCTTAACCCTAAATCTCCTACTACTACCGACCTCTCCCTCTCTCTGTTGCGCCATCAACACCCCCGACCCCCATCCGCCTGCACACCCACTTGCCGACCCCCGACCTGCACCCTACTCCCGTCGCGAACACCCCAAACCGAACCCCATCCCCTAGCCACCGCAACCCATTGCACCGAGAGCTCCTCTCCACCATCTCTCCATCTCTCCCCGTCTGCAGGCATCATCAGCAACGCAGGAGCAGTAGTGCCAGCACCAGGCCAGTGCCGCCGTCCCCCTCCTGGCCGTCTCTCTCTCTTGGTTTTGCATGTGCACGTGGTTTGCACGTGTGATTGTATTTGCTTTGGTTTGTGAGTTGCGTTCGTGGGATTCGTCGTTCATTTTGTACATTGACGGGAATTCGTTCCCGTTATTCTTGGTGTTCGTTTCGTCTTCGGTTAAGGTAAGTAACTTGTACTCTAATTTCTTTGTATGATACAAGTCAAAATACTACTTATAAATGTAGTTGGGTTCTAGAGACAACTTGTGTGAGTGTTATTTTTGATGGGTTGTGTCTCTATAGTGCTATTTGACCATAGTTGTCTCACGACACAAAAATCGACATGAAAACAACTAGGTTTGACCGTTCTTGATCTATTCATATATGCGAGATAATTAGGTGAAATTATGTGTTTGATGAGATCCATGTAATATGATAGTTATGAATATGTTATATACTCTATTTCATGATGTTTGGACACTTAGTAGATTCTATACCATATTTGATTGTGATTAGAACAAGTTTCGTATGATTTATATGGGTTTTGTTGTTAAAGGAAAATATGTATTTATCGTTGATCAGTTTTGATTTATATGTTAGACCATATTAAGGTCAGAATTCTTAATTTTTGTTAGACATGAATTGTAGAGAAATCTCTCTTCTTTCCAAATTCTCTGACCTTGACCGATTTCGTTTTCTTATGAGTGAGTTATGGCTGTTTTACTACAGAGGTGTAATTTATTTCCAGATTTCGTTTCTTGCTGATTTCGATGACTAAACTATTTTGACACTAGTGCTAAGCATATTATTTTAATCTAAAATTTTGCACAGTTTTTCTTTATCTATTCAGGGATTAGCCAGAATTTTGTTGGATTTTATTGATGAGTTTTATATATCGTTTCATGCTTGTTTATAAAAACTATACTTGCTGGATTTTGCTCGCTGTTATGTAAAGATCTGTATTTTCACCCTAGTTCCTTTTTCTGTATGAAAAATATTTATGAAATATGAAAGTTAGCTTATTTTGTCTATTTTCTTCTCCCTTTGGCGGATTTGGATTTTGTTTCACGGTTTGCGAGATATTACAGTTTTCGTACAACAGTGTTGGGAATTCCAGATTTGCCAAACTATCGTTTCTTGATGTTTTCTGATTTTTGTTGACTGAACTAATCTTACTGGAAAATTATGAAACTTTATATTCTGATACTAGACATATAGGGGAATACCCAAGATTTTTACTGAGTTTATTTGAGGTGTTTTGATGCTGTTTTCCGGACTTTGAATTCGATTTATTGATTTCTGGCTGATCATATTTTCTGGATTCAAATCAGTTTTGAGTTATGATTTTGTGAAATACTATATGGCTTATATATAATCACTGGATTCGTGTGGAAGTCTATTTTCCATATTCTTCAACGGATTCAGATTTGGATTTCTGTAGTAACAGGAATCACTGTTTTAGTACTGTACTGTCATGCTATCCTGAATATAAACATACATTGTTTTGCTCGTTAATGTGACCGTATATCATCTATGCATGTTTATTTGTTTCCCTGACCCTAATACTGATTATACCATGTTAGTTTGATACTATTTCATGCACTATAATGTCTATTGATAACCACAATAAAAGTGATCAAGCCGGGGTTTCTTAAGGGAAGATCTAGTAGTGAAAAATATGGAAACATGTACTTGGAAGGGAACTAGTGTTCCATACTGTTACTGTTACTATCACTGTTACTGTTACTTTTACTGCCACTGTTACTGTTACTTTTACTGCTACTACTACTGCTACTGATACCTGAGTACACTGCCCTATTATGGTTCACTATGAAATCTAAAAGCGGAACTATTTGTTGTAGCAACCATGTGTTATAATATGGGGCGCATGAAGTGCTACCTAGCTAGTAATACACACAACACTGTAAGAACATAAGATTGATATTATTAGACTGATATTGTTGGACTGATACTGTTATACTGTTACACTGATATGCTGAGCTTACTGTTACTGGACACTGTTAGTTGCCATATGACATTATATTTGACACATTCATTTGTACTGTTAGTATACCATGATAGTTGAATTTGTTTTACTGATTCATGCTAGTTATTACTGCTGATGCATTATTCCATGCTATTTTTTTACCTTTCCCATGTACTTGTATCCTACATTATAAGTGGCCCGTAACTTGTATTGACGGGTACTTGTTTTCTCTTTTCTTCTCTTGCAATTATTAATTGCAGATTAGGATAGTCAGCTGCTCGATGGCATTGGCGAAATGAGATATTAGTGCTTGATTTCTTGCTTATTAGTATTGCTATTATTGTTGCTTTGAATAATGTATTTTGAGTACTTGGAGGATTACTTTGTATTTTGGGCGATGTGACCTAGGATTTTGTCTTATCCAGATTCTGATTTATTTGAGATTAATACATTTTGTTTCAGGTAAATTCTGTTGGTTCATTAATTCAATTTTGCATGTGTGTGGTTGGTTCTCTTTTGCTTCCGACTCTGATTACATTGTGAGATGTTGTAAAGATTCCAGAACAACTTATGGATGATGCAAATCATTCGCTGGGTTGAGTCGCGTATCCGTATTCCGAATTCTTTTTGGGAAGCGGGGAGTGACAGGGCTTTTTAGTGGTATTAGAGCATCAGGTTTGGAATGTATTAGTTACCTAATATATTAGACAAGCTTGGCTCGAACTGGGATCAGCTCAACATTTCACCAACCATGTATACGTAAATGAATTATTATCAACTTGGATTCTGGATGCTAATTGTTTTGATTTTTGTGCAGCTATGGCTCGTGGGAATTCTTCTCAGCCTGATTCGGTTGAGGCTGTCACTACTGTGCTTGAGCGGCTGATTAATCAGCAGTAAAACCACATCAATCTAGTGATGGCTGCTCTTGAAGCTATTCGGGTTCTGCCTCCCATTGTGCCTGTGCAGGAAAATCTTCCGCGTCGTCCAGGAACAGTTACAGATTTTATGAGGCTGCATTCCGACCGCTTTTCCGGCACCGAGACGTCTTTGAAGGCTGAATAGTGGTTGATCCGAACCGAGCGCTTGCTCTTGGCAGCACGTGTTGCCGAGGCTACAGGGTGGACGTGGTTTCCATCCAACTGGTGGATTTGGCCCACATTTTGTGGATGGTCGAGTCCGAGCGACTTGAGAGGCCTATTGCTTAGACTACTTTCACTCGGGGATTCTTGGAGAAGTTCTTCCCTAGCAGTACTCAAGTTGAGATGGAAAAACAATTCTTGGCCCTAAAACAGGTTAAGTAATTATTCTATTTTGGAATTTTGTTACATAATCGTTCAAACAATGTTGTAATATGGACTTCTTGAAACAGGGTTCCAGGTCAGTGGATGAGTACACAGCTGAGTTTACTAGACTTAGCCACTTCGCTACCATTCTTGTGGCTACCGAAGAGGATAGGGCTCGTAGATTCACAAATGGGCTTGAGCAGGATATCAAGAGGCATCTTGTCTCTCTCAGTTTGTGTATTTATGCTAAAGCTCTTGAGACAGCTCGAGCTCAGGAGCAGGCTCGTGGTGGTTTGGTTCCTTCTCCGCGGACTGTTCCGCATTCTGCTGCTAGGCCTTCTGGTGGTCCTGTTCGGAGGCTTGTCCCAACCCATCCGGTCAGGGTAGCTCCGTATCCTTCTGCTGATTTCCAAAAAGGTGGTTTTTGCGACTTCTGTCAGATGTCTGGGCATGAGCATAAGAATTGTTGGCGCGTCAACTACCTGTGCTTTAGGTGTGGCGCCGTTGATCATTTAGTACGCGATTGTCTGCAGCAGCAGCAAGTGGCTCTTCCAGCCAGGGGTCCTGTTTAGCAAGCAGGCCCAGCTCGTGGTCCAGTTAGGCCTCCGCTTCCTCCTCAGCGTCAGATTGTTGGTTAAAGGACCGCTGTTCTGAGGAGAGGTCAGGCTTTCAACTTGACTGCAGCAAATGCTGAGATGGCTGAAGGAGTTGTGGCAGGTATCTTGTTATCATGTTATCATGTTATCTTATTACACAGAGTACACGCTCTGTAGACCCCACCACTATGTCTAAAATGTATACTATTTTGCGTGCACCAAACTTGTGGTATGGTTACGTGCACTAGATAGGAAAAATAAAATGCTAGTAAACCTAAGTTGACACTTGTACACTTGACCATTGTTTATTGACATCGTTATTGCTTTTGGACTTTGATCTTGCTTCATATTCCTTGATGTACCATGTTCCTTTACTATTTGCTTTTCACTACTTGCTGTCCGTACTTGCTCTAAGGATATTTTCTTTTCCACTCTAGTTGATCCAACTACAGGTGTACAAGGAGAATTGCCAGAAGGCATTGGTGAGCAGTTCTTCTTGGATTGGAGTAGGAGCTTGCTTCACAATAAATTGTTTCTTCCATGTTATTTTTATATCGCATTGTTATTCTTTTTGTTGAACTTTGTATCCCGGATTTGTTGACCCGTAATTGTTTATTTTTCCAGTTGTTGGTTATTATGTTGGACTACTGCATGTTTAATCTCAGTTATTGTTTATGTGATTATATTTATCTGTGTGGTTGTGTTTATTTCTTTTCATATTGTTGAGTTAATACTGGTATAGCTTATGGATGATGTTAATATCATTTGCTGGGCCTTCGTCATGGACTCGTATTTCCGTATTTTGGAAAACGGGGAATGAAATCACTACTCTATCCAGATGTTTTTTAAAACACCGGGATAGACCAAGCAGGTTTTAGATGCTAGTTTATCCCGGTGTTTCTTCAAAATGCCGGCGAAAAAAATGTCGGGGTGTTGGGTGTATGTCTTGGATACTTGGGTTCATTAAGAAGATAAGACGGTGAAGCCGAGGAGGTCGAAGGGTCAATCGAAGATGAAATAGTAGGAGAAGCAAGCCAATTGAATTGGTAGTCGAATGCCCCCAAGGGTAGTCGACCGTTCTCAAAACAGAGAGCAATACAATCGGGGAAACAATTGACTGCACCCCCATTGCCCACTCTTTAGATAGGATTTGACTCTGTAACCCCTGTTTTTCATTTTGTGTATTTTTTTGGATGTATTTTTCTTTTTGGTGTATTTCTTTCTTTGTATATCTTTTTGGACCGTATATTGGATTTTATTTTCAACATATTCATTTTATTATTTTGTCGTCCTTTTATTTGATTTTCTTGATCCAATTGTCTCATTTGTTCGTCTTTATTGGATCGAACTACTATTTTTTTTTGATCTCCTTGATTCAATTGTTCGTGCCTATTTTATTTTTTCATTTCATGTGTCGTCTCATTTTTGTATCATCCTATTTGTCCTATTTCTTGAACCCATTGTTTAAACCTAATAATACCCAAATCCCTATCCATTATTACACCCAAACCCATTAACTAATTCACCTAATACCCATTTACCAAAAATTACCCAAGTCCCCTATTCATTAACCAAACCATAACAAATCCTATATACGAAATCCCTAACACCCTAACTACCCAGACCTGTTTGCATACCCGCAACCCATCAGCACCCCCTAAACCCTAAAAACCCTCCTACCCTATATATTACCTCTCTGTGTACTTCCGAACCATCTCCCCTGAGCCACCTCTTCCTTCTTCAACCTTGCACATCCTAAAACCCATCCCGAACCCATCCTTGCTCTCCTGATCCCCTGTGCTGCACCCCCTCCGCAGCGACAGCCCTCACGCCCACCTGCCACCTCCTTCCATTGTCTTTCCCTTACCCTGTGCTTCCCGAGCCCCTACCTTTCCTCTTACAACCCAGTGCTCCTCCGTCCCGGCGTCGTCTGGCTGCATTCGTGACAGCATCACAGTTATGTGTGCTGTGTCCCCTCGCAGTAGTCAGCTGCAGTGACAGTGCTGCGACCCCGTGTCTCTGCTGCCGTCTTGCCGTCGTGCTCGCTGTCCGTCGCCCTCCCCTCTCGTGGTGATCATCTTCCAACGTTGCCTTGGTCTTTGGTTGTGTTCGTGGGTTTTGTTTGTCGTTGAGTTAATGGTTCTCGTTCGTTGTTCGTGTGTTCGTTTGGAGTTCGTTATGTTCATTTGCCTGGAAATCCATTCGCGTTATTCTTGATCATCGTCGTTTTTGTCGTCGATTAAGGCAAGTAACTTGTATTCTTTTCTTTGTGTAATACAAGTACTAAATACTGCCTATAGCGTAGTTGTGTTCTAGAGACAATTTGTGTGTGAAACCCCTTATTGATATTGTCTCTATTGTGTTGATCGACCATAGTTTCCTCACAACATACATGACATGAATTAACCTAGTGTTGACCACTTTTGATACATATGTTCATGCCACTTTGAGATATCTGTGCTTGATGTGTTATTCGTGATATACTTGTCGATTACTTGCAAAATAGCCTATACCATGTTGTTTGGACATCTAGTACACTATATTTCATGTTTGGTTTGATTTGGATGAGTTTGCTTGAACTAGATGGGTTTGTGTTTGAAGAACAAATTCTGGAATTTCTGTTACCTTAATTTTGATCAGTATTTTAGACCCTATTAAGATGGGTATTTGAAAATATTTTGTGAATAGGATTTGTAGAGAATTATGTCTATTTTCCAACCCTTCTGACAGATCTCAGTTTCGTTTTACGAGTTGTGAGTTATGTCTATTTTACTGCAGAGGTGTAGAAAGATTTCCAGATTGTGTTTTCTATAAATTCTGAAGAGTAATCTACTTTTATCATGCTGTTAAAAGTATTATTTTGATCCAATATTTTGTATTATACAACTAGATATGATTGGAATTAATCCTGAATTTTTTTGGATTTATTTGATGAGTTTTACAAACCATTTTATGTTTCCAAACAATTACTATACTAGCAAAATTTTCATACTGTTCAGTAAAGAACCTGATTTTCGTCCTAATTTTACTTGCTGTTTCTAAAATATTTGTAAATATGAAAGTTAGCCTCCTGTATCTATTTCATCACCCTTTTGGCGGATTTAGATTTCGACTTATGGTTTGTGAGCTACTGCTGTTTTCGTACTGCAGTGTTTGTGATTTCAGATTTACAAAACTGTCGTGTCTTGTTATTTTATGATTTTACTAGACTACTCTATTTTTGTTGGAAAATTATGAAATTTGATTTTCTGTTGGTATCAGTAAAGGGGAATACCCTAGATTTTTCTTGGATTTAGTCAATGAGTTTTCATGCTGTTTTCTTGACTGTGAATACAAAATACTGATTTCTGACTGAACACGTTTTCTGGATTCAAACCTGTTTTGAGACTTGTTTTTGTGAAATACTATATGATTTATATATGTTCTCTGGATTCGGCCGGGAGTCTATTTCCTAGATTCTTTAATGGATTCAGATTTTCATTTTTTTAGCAACGGGAATCGCAGTTTTAGTGCATCACTGTATTACTGTCCTGAACTAGAATTTTCGTTGTATTATCCTGTTATGAGTTATCTTTCACCTGTACATGTTTATCTTTCAACCTGAACTTGTTACATAATCATGCCATGTTATTCTTGTCCTGTTTTTGTGACACATACATGTCTGTTTGCTAATAATAACAAAATAACTAAGCCGGGGTTAAGGAAAAGATCTAGTAATGGAAAATATAGAAATGTGTAGTGAGAAGAGGACCTGTGTCCTGCCTGTTACGTGTTCATGAGTACATGATTCATGATCCTGTTACCTGATTACCTGACTGCATACTTCCCTATAGAAAGGTGTACTTGAAAGAGAACCACTAGGTTTTGCCTGTTCTTGTACCTGACTGCATACTTTCCTATAGGAAGGTGTACTCGGATGAGAACCACTAGGTTCTATCTGTTCCTGTTAATCTTGTTATCCTGATCCTTGAGTACACTGCCCTATGGACTCCACTACGAAATCTAAATGTAATTTGTTTGAATGTAGCAAGCATGTAGTAAAAATCGGGATGCATGAAGTGCTACCCAGATAGTAATAATACAAGACCTGATATAACCTGATACCTAATACATGTTACTTGTATTTGTACCTGTTCACTGTTTACCTGTATACCTGTATACCTGATTACCTGTAGACCTGTTACATGTTTACCTATTTACCTGCTTGTTTGACACTTGATACATGTTACCTGTACTTGTTAGTATGCCATGCTACTTGATTCTGTTTGCCTGATTCATGCTAGATATTTTATTCTGTTGACATGCTTATACCATGCTATGTTATTCTTGCTGTTATTTTATATTTTTTATTCTTTCCCATGTACTTGTATCCTGCACTACAAGCGACCCGTAACTTGCATTGACGGGAGTTTGTTTTTCTCTTTTCCTGCAATTTTTTTAATTGCAGATCAGGGTGACCAGCTGCCAGATGGAGTTGGTGATATGAGATTTTAGTGCTGGAGTTTTTGCGTTTATTATTATTATTTCCTGTTGCTGCTTGAACAATTGTATTTGATACTTGGATTTATTTTTGTATTTGGGCAAAATGACCCAGGATATTATTGACTTGTCCAGACGTAATTTATTTTGGAATATTATATTTTGATTTCAAAAAAATTTCTGGTTGTATATCTGATTCGATTATGCATACTTGGTTGATTCTTTTGCTCCCGACTCTGATTATTTCTGTGAGATGTTGTAAAGATTCTGAATAGCTTATGGATGATGAAAATCATTCGCTGGGCTTAGTCACGTATCCGTATTCCGTATTCTCTTTCTGGAAGCGAGGCGTGATAAGGTTTTTATTGGTATCAGAGCCCAGATTTGGCTAATGTATTAGTTGCCTAATATATTAGACAAGCTTGGCTCGAACTGGGATCGGCTCAACATTTTACCAACCATGCATGCATAAATGATTTATTATTATCAACTTTGATCAGGATGCTAACTTTTTTTTTGTGTGCAGACTATGGCTCATAGTGGTTCTACTTCCCATCCCCAGGGAGATGAACCTGGGATTGAGGCCGTCACCACTATGCTTGGGCGCTTATTCAATATGCAGCAGAACCACAGTGACTTGGAGATGTCTGCTTTGGAGGCTACTCTGGTTCCGCCGCCCGCTGTGCCTATGCAGGCAGCTCTTCCTCCCCATCCGGGTACAATCATGGACTTCATGAGGTTGCATCCCGACAGGTTTTCAGGCACTAAGACGCCTTTGGTGACTGAAAAGTGGTTGATCTGGACAGAGCAACTGCTTTTGGTAGCTAGGGTTGTAGATGCAGATTGAGTGGATGTGGTAGCCATCCAGCTGGTGAACCAGGCTCATATTTGGTGGAGGTCCGAGTCCGAAAGGTTCGAATGACCGATCACTTGGGCCACTTTCACTAGGGTCTTTTGGAAAAGTTTTTTCCAAGCAGCACTAGAGTTGAGATGGAGCAACAATTCTTGGACCTGAAACATGTTGGTCGTTATTTCTAGTAATGAAATTTTGTTACATATTGTCCATGCAATGTTGTAACATCGGACTTTCTTAAAACAGGGCTCCAGGTCTGTAGATGAGTATGCAGCTGAATTTACAAGACTTAGCCACTTCGCTGCCGTTCTTGTGGCAAACGAAGAGGATAGGGCTCGTAGATTCATATTGGGACTTGCTCGAGATATTAAGGTGCAGCTTGTCTCTCTCAGCTTGCGTACTTATGCAGAGGCTCTCAAGGCAGCTCGAGCTCAGGAGCAGGCTCGTGGTGGATTGGCTCCTCCCCAGCAGACTGTTCCGCACTCTGCTGTTGTTAGGCCTTCTGGTGGACCGGTTAGGAGGCCTGTCCCAGCTCATCCGGTCAGGACAGCTCCTTACTCTTTTGTTGGTTCCCATAGGAGTTGTTTCTGTGACTTTTGTCAGTTGGCTGGGCATGATAGCAAGGAATGTAGGCGCGCAAGTCGCCGATGCTTTAGGTGTGGAGCCACTGATCATTCGCTGCGAGATTGTCCGCAACCGCAGCAGCAGTTGGCTCTTTTAGCCAGGGGTTCTGTTCAGCAGGTTGTCCCAGCTCGTGGTCCAGTCAGGCCACCGCTTCCTCTGCAGCGCCAGATTGTCGGTCAGAGGACCGCTGTTCCGAGGAGAGGTCAGGCTTTCAACCTGACTGCTGCATATGCTAAGTCAGCTGAGGGTGTTGTTGCAGGTATTTTGTTTTATTGCTTTGTGGTTTTATTGTCTCTCTTTTGCTTCTTTCCATTTCTCTTGCATTTGTTTCTTCCATTTTATCTTTCTGCATTTTGTTTTTCCTCATCCCTATTCAACCATTCTTTTCCTCTTGTCGTTTTGTTTCTATCTTAGGTGTTGTCTTTGTTTGCTCCTTCCCTGCTAATGTTCTTTTTTATTTCTGGGCAACCCATTCTTTTGTCTCGTCTCGATTTGTGGCTCGCCATCAGTTGGAGTGCAACAGCATGTCAGATGCTTGGAACATTGTGACTGGTGGTGGGTTGTCCTTTATTTCCGAGAGTGCAGGCAGTGTCCCGTAATTATTGGTAGCACAGATTTCAAAGCCAATCTGATTGTAATTAGGAATTCAGGATTCGACGCTATTCTGGGTATGGATTGGTTGGGTGAAACCCATGCCATTATTGATTACCATGCCAAGAAAGTTGTATTCAGGATTCCAGATCGCGCAGAGTTTGAGTTCCATGTCGGGGAGTCTTTCCTTGGCCGAGCTATAGTTGATTAGGAGGTTTGTGCGATGGAATTGCATTCAGGCTGTGAGGCTGCGCCTCTAGTAGTTCGGTATTGAAGTTCAGCCGGGTACGGCGCCTATATCGAAGAGTCCCTACAGGATGGCAACGGTTGAGTTAGTAGAGCTTAAGGTGCAGATTCATGAGTTTCTTGATGTGGGGTTCATCAGACCCAGTGTTTCGCATTGGGATTCTCCAGTCCTTTTTGTCAACAAAATTGATGGTAGTCATCGACTGTGCGTGGATTATTTGGAACAAAATAGTGTTACTGTGAAGAACCGGTATCCGTTGCCTAGGATCGATGATTTTTTTGATCAGTTGAGTGGAGACGCTATTTTCTCGAAGTTGGATCTCCATTCTGGGTATCATCAAGTCAAAATGAAGGCGAATGATGTACAGAAGACTACATTCAGGACCAGATATGGACACTATGAGTATCTTGTGATGTCGTCCGGGGTCACGAACGCACCTGCTGTATTCATGAGTCTTATGAACCGGGTCTTTTCTTAGTTCTTGGATAGATTTGTGGTGGTCCTCATTGATGATATTTTGGTGTATTCTCGGAATCGAGAAGATCATGCTAAGCATCTTAGAGTGGTTCTGCAAACTTTAAGAGAGAATCAGCTCTATGAGAAACTCAGCAAGTGTGAGTTTTGGATCGACAGGGTTTCTTTCTTGGGGCACATTATCTCTGGCGATGGTATTTCTGTGGATCTGGCCAAGGTTGAGGCTGTGAAGGATTGGCCTGTTCCCAAGTTAATTTCAGAAGTCAGGAGTTTTCTCGGTTTAGCTGGCTATTATCGGAAATTCGTCTAAAATTTTTCAAAGTTAGCAGGGCCATTGACCAAGCTGACTGGGAAGGACCAGAAGTTTTGTTGGTCTGGTGATTATAGTGAGGTTTTTGTTGAGTTGAAGAACTGAATGACGTCAGCGCCTGTGTTGATAATTCCAGATGGTTCAGGCAGATTTGTAATTCATTTTGATACTTCTGGTAAGGGATGCATAAGGGCCGAGTCGTTACTTATGCATTGAGGCAGTTGAGGCCGCATAAGAAGAACTATCTGAATCATGACTTGGAGTTAACGGTAGTGACTTATGCTTTAAAGCTGTAGAGACATTATTTACTTAGGGACCGAGTGGAGATCTTCACAGACCACAAAAGTCTCAAGTACGTCTTCACCCAGAAGGAGTTAAACATGAGGCAAAGGCATTGGTTGAAACTTATGACCGATTATGACATCAGTTTGCAATACCATCCTGGTAAAGTAAACTTGGTGCCAGATGCTTTGAGCAGGAGACCGGCAGTTATGTTCCATACTCAGCAGAGGGATTTGATTGAGTAGATGAGGAGGTTGAAGTTGGATGTTTTGTTGCAGAGTTCTGGTCGGAGTTGTTTGGTGCTCCGGCTTCAGTCGTCTCTTGTTGATCAGATCAAAGAGGTGTAGGCTGGTGATGCACAGTTGCTGGGTTTCGAGCTGAGGTTGAGTCTGGGTCCAGAACGGACATGGTAATTCATGCTGATGGATCGCTTCATTTTGGGACCAGGTTGTGTCCCGAAGGGTGAAGTTCGTCAGAGGTTGCTTGAGGAAGCTCAACAGTCTTTGTATTCTATCCATCCTGGCGATACTAAGATGTATCGGGATTTGAAGCTTCATTTCTGGTGGCATGGTATGAAAAGGGTTGTGGCTCGGTTTGTTTCTCAGTGTTTGATCTGCCAACAGGTTAAGGCAGAACATCTGAGAAATGCTGGACTTCTTCAACCGCTTCCTATTCCGGAGTGGAAGTGGGAACATATCACTATAAATTTTGTGACTGCTTTGCCGAGGAGTCCTAAGGGTCATAATGCCCTTTGGGTGATTGTCGACCATTTGAAGAATAGTGCTCACTTCATTCATATTCGTGTCGGACAGTCTACTGAGAGCCTAGCTGAGAGGTACATGCAAGAGATTATCAGACTTCATAGAGTTCCAATTAGTATTGTATCTGAACGGGATACGAGATTCTGATATCAGTTTTGGGAGAGTCTTCAGAGCAGTTTGGGGAGTAAATTAAAGTACAGTACAACTTTTCATCCCCAGACTGATGGACAGTCAAAGAGGACCATCCAGATTCTTGATGACATGTTGCGGTCCTGTATACTACAGTTCGGTGGATCATGGGAGGACCATTTGAATCTCGTAGAATTCTCATACAATAACAGCTTTCACACCAGTCTTAAAGCTGCACCGTTCGAGGTACTTTATGGGTGGAAGTGCAGGTCACCAGTGTGCGGGGATGACATTGGTGAGAGGAAGTTGTTGGGTCCATAATTGATCCCAGGACAGTTGATGCGGTGGTTCAGATTTGGAAGCACTTGCAGGCAGCTCAGGATAGGCAGAGGCGATGGGCTGATGTTCATCGGAGAGCTTTGGAGTTTGAGGCTGGTGACCATGTTTTCCTAAAGGTATCGCCTTGGCGCGGTGTCATTCGGTTTGATGGTGGGGGCAAGCTTAGCCCTAGGTTTATTAGACCGTTCAACATTGTGGAGCGAGGTGGCATATCGTCTTGCATTGCTGCCAGCTTTATCAGGAGTGCACGATGTTTTCCATGTCTCACAACTCAGGAGATATATCCGAGATGAGAGCCACGTGATCGACTATTCTGAGTTGACCATTCGGTAGGATTTGACTTGACAGATTTCGCCAGTTGCTATTGTGGATCAGCAGGATAAAATGCTTATGAACAAGGTCATCAAGCTGGTTCGTGTTTCTTTGAATCCTCATTCGCCCGGTGAGTCGACTTGGGAGCTGGAGGAGGAGATTCAGCAGAAGTTTTCTCATTTGTTTGAGTAGTTTTTGTTTTGTTTTGTTCTTTCTTTTCTTTTTGGGGTTACCCTATGTATCTTCTTGTTTGAATTTCGAGGACGAAATTTTTCTTGTTAAGTGGGTAGGATTTGTAACCCCTGTTTTCTATTTTGTGTATTTTTTGGATGTATTTCTTTTTGGTGTATTTCTCTCTTTGTATCTCTTTTTGGACCGTATATTGGATTTTATTTTCAATATGTTCATTTTATTATTTTTTCGTCCTTTTATTTGGTTTTCTTGATCCAGTTGTCTCATTTGTTCGTCTTCGTTGGATCGAAGTACTATTTTTTTATTTCCTTGATTCAATTGTTCGTGCTATTTTATTTGTTCATTTCCTGTGTCGTCTCATTTTTGTATCACCCTATTTTTCCTTGTGGATTTGTCCTATTTCTTGAACCTATTGTTTAAACCTAATAATACCCAAATCCCTATCCATTATTATACCCAAACCATTAACTAATTCACTTAATACCCATTTACCAAAATTTACCCAAGTACCCTGTTCATTAACCCAACTATAACAAATCCTATATACTAAATCCCCAACACCCTAACTACCCAGACCCGTTTGCACACCCGCAAACCGTCAGCATCCCCTTAACCCTAAAAACCCTCCTACCATATATATTACCTTACTGTGTACTTTCGAACCCATCTACCCTGAACCGCCTCTTCCTTCTTCAACCCTGCACCTCCTAAAAACCCATCCTGAACCCATCCTTGCTCTCCTGATCCCCTATGCTGCACCCCCTTCGCAGCAACAGCCCTCGCGCCCTCTTGCCACCTCCTTCCATCATCTTTCCCTCACGCTGTGCTGTGTCCCCTCGTAGCAGTCAGTCGCAGCGACAACACTACGACCCTGTGTCTCCGCTGCCATCTCGCCGTCATGCTCGCTGTCCGTCGCCCTCCCCTCTCGCGATGATCATCTTCTGCCGCTGCCTTGGTCATTGGTTGTGTTCGTGGGTATTGTTCGTCATTGAGTTCGTGGTTCCCGTTCTTTATTCGTGTGTTCGTTTGGACTTCGTTGTGTTCGTTTGCCTGGGAATCCGTTCCCGTTATTCTTGATCATCGTCGTTTTCGTTGTTGGTTAAGGCAAGTAACTTGTATTCTTTTCTTTGTGTAATACAAGTACTAAATACTGCCTGTAGCGTAGTTGTGTTCTAGAGACAATTTGTGTGCGAAACCACTTGTTGATATTCTCTCTATTTTGTTGGTCGACCATAGTTTCCTCACGACATACATGACATGAATTCACCTAGGGTTGACCACTTTAGATGCATATGTTCATGCTACTCTGAGATATCTGTGCTTGATGTGTTATTCGTGATATACTTGTCGAATACTTGCAAAATACCCTATACCATATTGTTTGGACATCTAGTACACTATATGTCATGTTTGGTTTGATTTGGATGAGTTTAATTGAACTAAATGAGTTTTTGTTCGAAGAACAAATTCTGGAATTTCTGTTACCTTGATTTTGATCAGTATTTTAGACCCTGTTAAGGTCAATATTTGAAAATATTTTGCGAACATGATTTGTAGAGAATTATGTATATTTTCCAACGCTTCTGACGGATCTCAGTTTCGTTTTACAAGTTGTGAGTTATGTTTATTTTACTGCAGAGGTGTAGAACGATATCCGATTGTGTTTTCTATGAATTCTGAAGAGTAATCTACTTTTATCATGCTGTTAAAAGTATTATTTTGATCCAATATTTTGCACAACACAACTAGACCTGATTGGGATTAACTCTGAATTTTTGTGGATTTATTTGATGAGTTTTACAAACCGTTTTATGTTTCTGAACAATTACTATATTAGCAGATTTTTCATACTGTTCAGTAAAGAACCTGATTTTCGTTCTAATTTTACTTGTTGTTTCTAAAATATTTGTGAATATGAAAGTTAGCCTTCTGTATCTATTTTGTCACCCTTTTGGCAGATTTGGACTTCGAATTATGGTTTGTGAGATACTGTTGTTTTTGTACTGTAGTGTTTGTGATTTCAAATTTACAAAATTGTCGTATCTTGTTATTTGCTGATTTTACTTGACTACTCTATTTTTGTTGGAAAATTATGAAATTTGATTTTCTGTTGCTATACGTAAAGGGGAATACCCCAAATCACATGTAGTCAATACGTAAAGGGGACAGACTTCTCCTCTAAGTTAGATCATGTGTGTAACGCCCCGGGCCCTGCTCAAACAAATTCTAACAACTGCCCACCACAGGCTGCCTCTAAAAATGTGGCATGACCAGTTGGTGCCGCTTCATCATAGGCTTCCTAATATACACACACACAATCCTAACTCACCTTCCATGTGGGACTAAGTCACCACCACCTACCATGAACACCATGGCCCCATAGTAATTAATTCATTCTTTCTATAGACTCTATACACACACTACCAAATCTATAGGTCCATCTAACCATGAATTAATTACTAAGCCCACCATGAAGCCCACCATGAAGGCTCATCTCATACGGGGTATTACATACACCCCACCTTAAGAACTCAGCGTCCTCGCTGAGCCCGGGACCCACAAGCTGATACAGGATCGCCTTTCTAGCCTATGTGGAGTGGAGTACCCTGCTAGCGTACTGCCCCTGACATCTCTACCAGCGTACTGTCCTCATCCAGGCATACATCTCACCCACTCTTACCCACAATTGGTGTTGAAAGTCGGTTCTGATACCATTTGTAACGCCCCGGGCCCTGCTCAAACAAATTCTAACAAATGCTGACCACATGCTGCCTCTCAAAAGGTGTCATGACTAGTTGGTGCCTCTTGATCATAGGCTTCCTAATATATACACACAATCCTAACTCACCTTCCATGTGGGACTAAGTCACCATTACCTACCATGAACACCATGGCCCTATAGTAATTAATTCATTCTTTCTTTAGGTTCTATACACACACTACCAAATTTATAGGCCCATCTAACCATGGATTAATTACTAAGCCCCCCATGAAGGCTCATCTCATATGGGTATTAAATAACTTGTCGCGCTCCGTATTTCCAATAAATAAAATTAGAAATAAGTGGCACACTTTTCAGAATCAACTTCAATTGCAATCATAAACACAGTATCAAATACAGGAAAAATTAAAACTTTTAATTACAACTGTTCTTTCTTACATTTGCACAGTAGAAAATTTAATACATTTATTACAACACAACCTAACATTTACTTTAATCATCTTAAATCCAGGCTTCCATTTTACTTGGGAAACTCACTTGCAAATCCTGCGAGATAAACTAAAGAGTGGGCACGTCAGTTGAAGTCAACTGACGTCAACTATAGTATCAACTATAGTAATAGTGATACTTCTAGATCTCACAACCACAAACTTGATGCATAAAAAATAATAAAGGAAACATAGAACAACAATAAAAGAAGCGTAAAACAACAAGTGAAGCTAGGCTAAGTGTCAAGTGTATGAGATGAAAACAGGAAACAAGCATGTATGAAACAAGTCAAGAAACACAAATGCATATGATGATTTCTAATGCATACTTGTCGGATTCTATGCATTCCATACTACGTAGGTTCGACGCAAGCCCTTATCGTTCTCCACTTTGTTGGGTCCAATCTCATGTTATGCAACTAATTACCTACTTTGATGATAGAAACAAGATCCAAATACTCCGCGAATAGGCCTGCGTCTCGGTATCTACCCGCCAGACTAGCACCCTCAACACGAAAGCATCATGTAAGCGTCGCCCTGAATATTCCATGCCTGAAATTCCACGAATAGGTCCCAGCCTTCGGAATAAAAATGCCCAAGTGTACAAAACCCTCGACATGCGAACCCGGGAGATGTCATGATAATTGTAGCCTTCGGAATCAAACCGCCCAACTATGAATATAGTCACGAATCCCAATCGTTGACTATACAAGGCCCCCTACTTACGTTTCCCAAGATTTATCATATCTCCACTAGTGCATGTCCTTGCTCTGGAAATTTCAGAACTCCTCCAATAGAAAAAAAGTGAGGAAGAAGAGAGAGTGAAGAAGAAGGTCTCAAGGAAGGATTTTCAAAGGAAAAAGCTCAAGGAAATCAATTCCTCTACAGAAACCAAGGGTGGGGAGTTACTCTAAACCTTATTTTATGTCTTTTAATTGATTTTCTTGCATGCATGTATGATAGGAAGTGCCAAGATGATTATCTAAGAGCTTGAAAGACGAAATCAGAACTGAAATTAGTTCAGAATGCTATTTTGCAGACTTTTTCGAGAGCAAACTACAAAGAAATAGGCCATTAAATTTTCAGAGATTGTTCATATGTATGTGTAGATAGTTGGTGATTTATTTCGAATTTTTATGAGTTCATTTGATATTTTAATAAAATAGAATGGTAGAACTATGTCGTAAGGCAGAATCAGCAATTGGTTAGCAGAATGACTGATGTTGTTAGAATTTTCCTAATTTATTGGAGCATGTTCTTGATCTGAAAGTTTTACCCTATATTCCTACAAGCATCTAGATTCTATACAAAAATCAGGAAAATGTTTGGATGAATTTATAGGCTTGAGAAAAATTGATCTTTAATCAGTAGCTGAAGTTGAACTAAAGAACATGATGACTTTCTGTGCTAAATTGAATTAGAGAGAGCTCGCTGTATACTTGGAGTTTTGACATGAAATATTTTTCATGTTGTTTATTATGATCTCTAGTTTCATCACTATAAATTTTGTATCATTTTGATAAGTACGTAATTTAATATGATTTTATGAGTATGTACTGTGCTGGTTTCAGCCAGTTTGGATACCCTGTAGAGATTGGACATTTGAGACTCATTAAGGGCACAATTTGAGAACCTGATTCATTAGAGATTTGTAGTAGACATCTATATCTTTCCAACAAGACCAATATGAGGTGATTCCAGTAAAGGGTTGATTTACTGTGATTTTTGTAATACTGGACAGAGACCTAGAGTGGATCTGAGTGCTCTGATTTAGAAAGACCTAGTGTGTGACTTGGTGCAATTGTGAGAGATGTGTGTGTTAGGATGATCTATAGGTATAATTTAGACTCATGACCAACTAGAGAGTTGTTGAGGACACCCACACCTTTCTATAAACTTGGGTTTGTGACATTTTGATGAGTGAGTAGTCTTTTGTGCTACCGGTAAGGTGCATCCCGTGTACAGGAAGTACATAGGCTGAGGCTTGAGAGGCTATTTTGGGGATCAAGATGATTGAATTTAAGTTCATGATCAACTAGGAAGTTGTAGCCTATGATCTTACCATTCCGGATTGGGCTCGTACACTCTAATCGGAGTTGTATTGAGAGAGTTATGACCATTCTAAGTTTTGGGCAGAAACCCCGTAGGTTGTTAGTCTTGGTTTTGACTAAGTATTGTGAGGACATTTCCCTTGTGTACTATCAGAGTTGATGACTCTTGTCTAGGGATGGTTTATATCTGTTGTTGGTGTAGTTGACTCCCATAATGGGAGGCGTGACTCGAGTTAGTCACTAGGGTAAGGGATACCCTGCACCTGTCAACCCTACATTATAAACTTCCGCCAAAGCATAGGACATCCGAGCGTGCCATTGAGATAAGTTCATAACCCGGGTCAGGGGTGAACATACATTCACTGCTGGAGAAATGGCGAATGTAGGCTGTAATGCTGGACAACTCCAAGCCGGGGAAGTGGCGAACCGTACCGGTATCGCCAGGGCCAGAGGTTGATAGGCAAGTATGGAAGCAAATTTCTTCTTTACCCAAAGTAATAGAGTAAGGCCGGGGTTAGAATGGCATATTAAGGGGTTGGGAAATTGCATTAGTCCTTTTAAACCATAGTCGATGTTGTACCTTCCAATCATAGGGATACGTTTTCGGCACTCATGGATGAGTCCTCGGCTCGTATCTCGATCTGTTAATTCCCAAAGCTTTGTCGGAGTAAGGTACGGGAGGCTAGGAGGATTTGACCTCCAGAGGTGCTCACGTCCCTATGCACGGGGGTTTTGTGTTTTGGTATATATATATAAGTTCATAACCCGATCAGGGGTGAACACGCATGCGTCAGTCCATAGGTGGACATGGGGAATCAATCGGTCGGACGACCGGATTCAATGCAGCTTTCTGAGGAGGTCCGTACGTGGGTACCAAGTGGCGGCTATCACTTAGGCACTGCAGTGGCGGAACTAGACCGACCTACTTCAACCTCCTTGGACGACGGACAATCTATTGGGAACTAGTTGAGTACAAGAGTAGGATGCATGGCGAGGGTTCGAATCCCTAAATTGTTGAGAAAGACGACTAGATTTGGAGGCATATGTAGTATGAGATGCATTCGTGCTCCAAAGTCTTGCTTGTATTAAAGTCAGGCATGTGAATTTTCTACATCTAGTCATAGGGTCATGTCAAACCACTGCACTAGAACCCGAATCCATTTAACCCTTGTTTTAGCACATCACCTTTCTATTTTGTATAAATTATTGGTTGTGATTGAATTTTAGAGGATCGCTGTTATCACCAGCTTTGCGTCAGTCGAAGTACTGACGTTCCCCACTTTGTAGGTATCCGAAGCCGATCTACTGGTACTAAAGAGCTCGAGTTGGTCCAAGGATCTAAGGGACATATGCAAGTACTGTTATATTGTTGTAAATCTTGTAATTTTTATTTGGACATTGTAACACTTGTAAATGTAATATTTATATGGAATAAAAGTTTTAAATTTTCCTGTACTTTCAGGGATTGTGGCTATTTTGAAGTTCGACTCGTGGAGTAGGGTCTCAGGTTCCTGGTATGGGGATTTGGGGCGCTATAGGTCCCACTCAACCTCTAGAGTCTTATAACTCAAAATATCATCAACAATCGTTCGAGGGTCCACATCATAACCTCAAGCCTCAAATCAAAACCCAACTTGGTTTAATTATACATGCTACTCTTCATTAACCACATTCCTTTTGAATCAACTAATACTGCCATAAGAACTCATTTATATATATGGAAACACATTTCATCTACGAAAATATAGATTTTTTACAAAATCTGAAAATTATACGACTTTGTTATTCAAAACAGTACACTCTAAAATCAATATTAAATTCTGGAAAAATTCATTTAAATCCAGCACATATCAAGGAAACCACCGTAAAAATTTGAACTCAAATAAATTAATTTAAAGGGTTCATATTCAACAAATTCCAAAAAACTATCTTTTATCCAAAATCTGAAAGTTACATGATTTCGTTCTTCAAAACAGTACTCTCTATAATCGATACTAAATTATGGAAAAATCAATTTAAATCCAGCACATATCAAGGAACTCACCACAAAAATCTAGACTCAAACAAATTGAATTAAAGGGGTTAAATTCAACAAATTCTGAAAACTATCTTTTACCAAAAATCTGAAAGTTACATAATTTCGTTCTTCAAAACAGTACAATCTATAATCGATATTGAATTCTGGAAAAAATAAATTTAAATTAAGCACATAACAAGGAATTCACCATAAAAATATGGTCTCAAATCGATTATTTTAAAGAGTTTATATTCAACAAATTCTGAAAGCTATCCGTTAACTAAAAATTTGAAAGTTGTATTCTTTTCACTTTAAGAGCAGTCCATTCAAAAATGAATATAAAAATCTGGAAAATTGAGTTTGTATTTCTTTCATAAACATAGATCATGACGCCAAATTTATAATCTATTTGCACAAAAATAGATTCCCAAATTATCAATAAACTGAACTAGTTCTTTAAATAAAATCTGAAATTTAGTAACTTCGAAATTTCATCCAAACTCGATCAACCCACTCATATATATTTGTACAAACCCCCATATAGATGCTTCTATACGTATACTAGAGTACCCCCAAACATAGCACACAAATCCACGCTAAAAAACCCCACGAAAACACCAAAAACTGACCGAACATCGTCCAAAACAGCAGCAGCCTGTTGCTGTGCAGCTGTTACTGTTCAGGGATGAACAATAACCCTCGGGTTACTGGTCTTAAACAAGCAACTCGTGCTTTGTATGACCGGTTAAAAACTTTTCTCTTAGAAACTGGTTTTGAGATAGGTAAAGTAGATACTACCTTATTTATTAGGAAAATAGAGACATATGTTCTAATCATACAAATATATGTAGATGACATAATTTTTGGATCTACTAATAGTAATCTCTGTCAAGAGTTTGCTAATACCATGAAAAATGAGTTTGAAATGAGTTACATGGGTGAACTCAATTATTTCCTTGGACTACAAATAAAGCAGTCAAAAAGTGGCATATTTATTAATCAAGAAAAATATGCTAAGGAATTATTCAAACGGTTTGGCATGGATAACACTAGTAGTAAGAGCACACCTATGGCTACTACTACTACACTTGACAAAGATGATTTAGGTAAGAGTGTCGATCAAAACTCTATCGAGGTATGATTGACTCACTCTTATATATAACTGCTAGTAGACCAGATATTATGTTTAGTGTATATTTGTGTGCTAGATATCAGTCGAATCCTAAAGAATCTCACTTAAAAGCTGTGAAACTTATTCTAAGATACATTAAAGGCACATCGGAATATGGTTTGTTTTATCCACGCACTGATAATTTTTAACTTTTGTCGTATAGTGACGCTGATTTTGCTGGTAGTAAAACTGATTGTAAAAGTACTAGTGGAACTTGTCACTTTTTGAGACATTCACTAGTATCTTGGTGCAGTAAAAAGCAAAATTCGGTATCCCTATCTACTATAGAAGCTGAATATATTGCTGCAAGTTTGGCTTGTGCCTAAATTTTGTGGATGAAACAAACTTTATTGGATTATGGTATTTCATTTTCAAAACCTGCTATAATGTGTGATAATACCAGTGCCATTAATCTATCTAAAAATCCGGTTCAACATTCACCTACAAAACATATTGATATTCGACATCATTTTCTACGTGATCATGTTTTAAAGGGAGATATAACTTTGGATTTTATTTCTACTAATAAACAAGTAGTAGATATAGTTACCAAACCACTTAAGGAAGACACTTTTATCAACTTTAGAAGAGAACTAGGAATTTGTTGTTTTCATGACATTTCTTGAAAATTTATTTTGTTTAAGTCGACTTAAAAGTCTTTTTCAGTCAACTTATAAAGGATTTTCGTTGTTCTTATTATTGCTGAATCTTGTTTTAGGACAGTTGACTGTATAAGTAACCAGTCGACTGACAGAAGTTTTTAGTTGATGTTTCTTTTGGTTTAATTTTCTTTCGACTAAGTCGAATGATATCAAAACCACTCGACTGTCGTGACATCAGTTTGGTTTTCTGATTCCGAATTGTCACTTAACTGAGGCATCATCTCTCTCTTTCTTTTACTCTTTTCGATCTCAACCCTTCGTTCAAACCTACTTCTAATATCAGTCCCACCTCTCAAGTAAAAACTCTACTCTTCTCTTTCCCCTTTCACTTTTACTTTTTCCCCAAAATTTCGAGTCGGCTGCTCTGAAGAACTCTTGGTTGCTGCTTTTGAAGCTCTTGAAGATTTCGGCGTTTACTGCTTCTGTCGTTGACTTCATTTCGAGTCTCTTGAGTCCTTGTGCTCCTTTCTCTAGTTGTGGGTAACCATTTTTTGATCTCTCTCTTTTTTTCAAAAGTTTTCTAGACTTTCAACTATGCCTAAACCTAAGAGAGCTAGAGGTTCTAATGTAGAAGAAAGTCAATCTTGTTAGAATTACCTTCAATATTTAAGAAATCCCAATCTTGTTGAGAAATTTTTTCTCATATGTCAAATTGCAATATTTCCGGGTAGATTTGTGAATTTTCAGGTTCCTCATCGCCCCATTATTTGAATAATGTGGGTTATTTGAATTACTTTTCCTTGTTAATCAACCTTATTACTATCCATAACTTATCTATTTGTTTTATACAAATATGATGGTTTCCACCTCCGAGGATGGTAACGAAATATTTTTTACTATTACGGTAAAAAATATTCGTATGAGGTTAACTCCTGAAAAATTGGGAATTATTTTGGGTATCCCATATGAAGGATTAGATTTGGGTAAAATTGAAATGGATGATCAATCTATCTTTTCAAAAATCTTTTTACCTAATCGAGGTCCTCCAATGACCAACAAATCGATTACTCCTCTAGCCAAGCTTGTTGCCCGCATATTGTCGTATAACATTATCCCTAAAACAGGTAGCTACGACAAATTCTCTTTTGAATTGCAACATGCGGTGTATGCCATTTTCGGCAACATCCAAATAAATTAGAGTCTAGTCATTTTCAATCGTCTCCATAAGGCTCATACCACTTTCCTTCCTTTTGGTGCACTTCTTACTCATGTTTTCAATTTTTATGAAGTTGATCTTGATTTCGAGTCGAGTGTTGTTACTCACTCTGAGTCTTTTGATCGTGCGAGTTTAGCTCTTATGAAGATCCTTAACTCTCCTCCTCGGTCTCCTCAAAAGAATGTACCTCATATTCCTTTAGCCACTTCTGGTCCTCGGTCTTCTGCTTCTAGTTCTTCTCATCCTAGACCTGTCTTTGCTGATCCCAAGTCTTTATACTTCGATAAATTATCTCATAGATCGTACCGATCTTATCCTTACTAGACAGGATAATCTTGAAGCTAGCCTTGCTAACCTTACTCACCTGTTCACTCAAAAATTTTCACAACCTCCTCCTGCCTCCACCGGTGATGACGACGAAGAAGAAGAATAAACTTGATGTATTTGTTTTTACTATTTTTCAACTATGTTTTATGTTTGTTATTTTTCTATCTTCTATTTGTAATCTGCAACAGTGAACTTACTTTCTTATGTATAAATGTGTTATGGTTATGAACTGTTGTTTTTGTTCTTTATGATGTATCCTTCCTCCTCATGTTTTTTGTTAATGACAAAGGGGGAGAATATTATGGTTTTGTGTGCATGTTTTATATATTGTTATTATTTCACAATTTTGTGCATATTTGTGCATATTGTACATTATTTAGGGGGAGCTTATTGCACATTTGTATATCATTAAACTATGTGTAACATCGTGCTATGTATATTGTCATTATTATAAGTTATTGTGTTGTCATCATCAAAAAGGGAAAAAATGTTGATTCTTGGTTTTGATCACTACAACACAATATAAAGTTTTTCTACCACATATCTCTTGCAGAGTGTATCAAAGTCAATATCATGGTGAAATACACAAAGGCAACACAATATGATGAAGCTTTCTAGAGAAAGGCTCAAGCTCAAGACAAAGACTCAATTTCAAGAAAAGATTCAAAGTGCTTCAAATGTTTAAACAAAGTTTCTTGTAATATTGTAATTTTAATTCTTTGAGTCTTAGAATCTTGTAATAGCATTGTCACACTCACACTCATACATACTTTAAATAATCTGAGTGTTTTAAAAAATCAAAATGTCAAAACAAGCTTGAATATGTTGAGCTGCATGAGTACCAGTCGGCCACTCGTTGGAACTAGTCGACTGTCATAGTACGAAACTGCCTGAACTCATACAAGCTCTAGCAAGTCGACTCATTATGGCAACCCAGTCGACTGTTCAAGCCATTTCGACAGTTTTCTGATTTTAAAACTTGTTTTTCAAATTCAAATCCTTTTTACTGCCGTTGTATGGCAGTTAGGATTCTTTCTTTCAACGTCCAAACATTTCTAACTCTATCAAAAGAGTATAGAAGTCATTTGGCAAGGGTTCCCAACATTTTCCAAGCTTTCTTTAAACTCTCAAGCCTTTTGTTTTAAACAAGAACGAGTCTTTCAAAAGCATACAAACTCTAAGTCTTGGTTCTCTTAATTTTAGTCTTGCATAACATTGATTTCGTTTTGGACTGAATTCAGAAGTTGACCTAATAGCCACTATACAAAAGCACTATCACATACAGAGCTATAGGTTGTTGTAAACTCAATTTTTGTTGTTGTTTTCACTCTTGGGTTGTGAGAGTGGTCCTCTCGGTTGGAGAATAGAACTTTTGGTTGTAGAGTCAGTTTCACTCTAGGGTGTAGAGTGAATTTGCTCTCTCTAGTGGTGAGAGAGGTCTATGGATTTGACATTGTTGTTGTCAAAGGCCGTAGAGTATTCTTGTACTTCTTTCAAGAATAGTGGAAAATCTCAAGTGGTTTGCTTGGGGACTGGATGTAGGTCGGGAGGACCGAACCAGGATATATCATTGTGATTGGCTGTGATTGACTCTCTGTTGTTGTATTCTCTTAACTTGCAATTTCAATTTCTCTGTTTTTTTATTTCAAAAACTTGTCTGGTAAGTCGACTGGTTTTCGCTATAAGTCGACTGATCAGACTTGTAACCTTCAGTAAAATACTCTTCTTATCTGATACAACAATCGACTGTATTTCTATTTGCAGTCGACTTAACAGTACAAAAAGTACAAGTTCTTAATTATTTTTTAGACAACACTATTCACCCCCCTCCCCCCCCCCCCCTTTAGTGTTATTTGCCTTGCCTACAGGATCCAACAAGGTAGAGGCTGTGGTATGTGGATGATCGATGGAGGAGGAAGATAATGAGGAGGTGCGGGAGGCTTAGGGGTCGAAGTGCAGGGGGTGAGGAGGAGGAAGGAGAAGAGGTTAGGGGTGAATGAACAGTGGGGGCGGCTAGGGTTATACAGTGAATTAGGGTAGGTTAGGGTATTTAGAATCATGTTTAGTATAAATAGGGTAGAATGAGGGTATATGGGTTAATGGGTTTGGATAGTGGATGAATAGGATCCAATTAGGGAATGAGTCAAATATTAATATAATTAGGCTATATAAAATAGATGAATTTAATTAGTCAATTCACCATGGAGAATAACAATTTAGGGTTGATAGGAACAATGCAAATGAAACAGATTGGGCAAAAATTTGAGTCGAAATCAAAAGTAAATTTTATTAGAGAAAGAAAAACAAATACATGGTTCCGAATTTGATAAATATAGTACAATGAATAAAATACAGAAGAAATACAAATACAGGAAACATGGGTTACAGCTCCCTTTAAATGAATTGAAGTGGATTGTGCTAAAATTGATATCATTGAAAAACTACCACCTCCAACCAATGTCAAAGGAGTGAGAAGTTTCTTGGGTCATGCGGGATTTTTTCGACGATTTTTAAAAGATTTTTTTTTTAATCACTAAACCTCTTTGCAATCTTTTGAATAAAGATACACCTTTTGATTTTTCCCATGATTGCTTGCATGCCTTTGAAACATTGAAAAAGAAATTGATTTCAACACCTATAATTATTGTAGAAGATTGGAATTTGCCTTTTGAATTAATGTGTGATGCTAGTGATATGGCAATAGGTGTTATTTTAGGGCAAAGAAAAAACAAAATCTTTCACACCATTTATTATGCAAGTAGAACTTTGACAGAAGCACAACTTAATTATGCTATTACTGAAAAAGAGTAGCTATTGTATTTGCTTTTGACAAATTTTGATATTATTTGATAGGTTGAAAGGTGGTTGTTTATACGGATCATTCAGCTCTCAAATAATTGCTTGCAAAGAAGGAAGCCAAACCAAGATTGCTTCGCTGGATTTTACTCCTACAAGAGTTCGATATGGAAATCAAGGACAAGAAGCGTGTGGAAAATGTGGTGGCCAATCATTTATCTCGTATTGAGCCTAAAGATGCAAACAAATTGTAGGTTACACCAATCAATGAAGAATTTCCAGATGAGTATTTAATAATGATACAAACTTCTCCATGGTATGCCGATATAGTTAACTATTTGGTATAAAAAATTATGCCTCCTGAAATTTCTTATCAACAAAAAAAGAAATTTTTTTCTGACTTGATATATTATTTTTTGGAGGAACTTTTTCTATTTCGCCATTGTACAGATCAAGTAATAAGGAGATGTGTACCTGAAGAGGAGATGGAATGCATACTCAAACATTGCCACACATTGAAAGTTGGCGGCCATTTTAGTCGATAAAAAACAGCAGCAAAATTTTTACAATTAGGATTTTATTGGCCCTCAATTTTTAAGGATGTTCTTAATTTTGTTAAATTATGTGATCTTTGTCAAAGGGTGGGAAATATTTCTAGAAAACATGAGATGCCCCTAAATAATATTTCAGTGATTGAATTATTTAATGTTTGGGGAATAGATTTTATGGGTTCTTTTCCATCTTCGTTTTGTAATAAATATATTTCAGTTGTTGTAGATTATGTCTCCAAGTGGGTGGAAGCTGCTGCACTACCAACCAATGATGCATGAGTGGTGGTGAACTTTATTAGGAAAAATATCTTTTCACGATTTGGAGCTCCAAGGACAATAATCAGCGATGGAGGAAAACATTTTTGCAACAGTCAATTTGATGCTTTACTTGTTAAGATTGGCAATCGTCAATTTTTGCATCAATTGTTATTGTAACACCCCGTGTTAATATATATATATATATATATATATATATATATATATATATATACTATAAATAATATAGCCTATGATCAAGAGTCACCAATCCAGTTAACCACCTTTTGAGAGGCATCCTGTGGTGGGCAGTTGTACTATACTATAAATAATTTGTCTGATAAATTGTATAAATTGTCTGAGTTAGGGCAGGGGCGTTACAACTGGTATCAGAGCCAACTTTCAACACCGAGTGTGGGGCATGCCTATATAGTCGGGCGGATGGGTGGGCAGAAGCTCCACATCGGCTAGAAAGTAGATTCTGCACTAGATTGTGCATGCCCCGTGCTCAGCAAGGACGCTGATTTCTGATCGGGGGGGGGGGGGGGGGGGGAGAGGGTCTGTAACACCCCATGTTATAAAAGTATAATATATATATATATATATACTATAAATAATATAGCCTATGATCAAGAGTCACCAATCCGGTTAACCACCTTTTGAGAGGCAGCATGTGGTGGGCAGTTGTACTACACTATAAATAATTTGTCTGATAAATTGTATAAATTGTCTGAGTTGGGTAGGGGCGTTACCGTTATTCAATTCAAATATGCCAATATCTATAAAGAGAAAACTAAACGATGGCAAGATAAGCATATTTTGAGAAGAACATTTAATGTAGGGGAGAAGGTGTTGTTATTCAATTCAAAACTTAGACTTTTTCCAGGGAAATTGAGATCTAGGTGGTCGGGACCATTTGTTCTGACACAAATTTTTCCATATGGAGCCATTGATATATATCATGAGAAAAAGGGGACATTCAAGGTAAATGGACAGCGGTTGAAGCCGTATATGGATGGGGAATTTGGCAAGTAAATGTTGAGCATTGATCTAGCAAACCCTTAGTGAGAGATTGAGAATGTCTGGCTGAAGACATAAAACTTAGCGCTTCTTGGGAGGCAACACATGTTTTCTTTTTACTGCATTAGATTTGTTTTTTCCTTTTTTCTAGTTTATTTTAATTTTTTATTTTATTTTATAGGATTGCATAGGTTTTGGAGGTTTCCGACGAAGTTGTTTTTTTCTAGACCTACTTTGATGGTTGTTTTTGGGCAAGATGGAGTCAGAATCTGGAAAAGTGTTTTAAATAGAGATCGAAGGAAATTTTCTTAGCTTTACAAAAAAAAGAATCAGGCAATTTAGAAATCTACAGCTCTAGATATGAAACAATGAACATCGTGCGTGAAGAATTTTAACATGAATCAGGGAAAAAATTCTGAACTTTTCTCATTATTCTTGTTTTGCTTTCTCATTACCCATTGAGGAAAATGTGATATTCAAGTTTGGGGGAAGAGTACAATTTTTTTTAATATATCTATATAATAAATTACAAAGAAAGCTATCAAGTGGCTCACAATCAATTTCCCCTAAAATTAAAGGCTTAGATCAAACCTCACAAAACATATTTTCCCTCCAAAATTTCAAACCCCAAAATCAAATTCCCCCCCCCCCCCCCCCCCCCAAAAAAAAAAAACTAAAAAAACTTATTACTTTATTACTATCTCTCTTCTCTCTTCACTTTTTCATATTTCTCTCTTTCTTTATCTCCCTATCTCTCTCTCCCATTCTTTCTATATTTACTTAGAAATTTAGATTTTCAAATTTTTAATGTTTTTTTTCGCACACGTTAAATTTAAAATAATAAACATCTCTTCAACTCCACACTTAAAGTTCTAAGAAGTTAGATTTTATACCCTATTTATAATTGTTTTTCAACATATACTAATGGAAACATGAACTTTTATTTACAACTAATTATTGTCATACTATTCAAACTTGAGCTACATAATTATTGTTTTACTGTTTACAAGCTTTTCGTGTTTTGTATCGTTCCGAAGACGTGCCGTAGGCACGTGCCCACGGGCAAATCTAGTTTATATATATATTTGAAAGGGAAAACAAAATAAAGTATTGCAATTATGCTTACCATTACACTTTTGATTTCTTCATTGTGCTAAAGCATTGAAATATTTTTTTTTAGAATAGACAATATCTCATAAAGCAAGATTAAGCATACTTATTTACTTTAGGATTATTGAAGTTCAAAATTTCTTACAAAATTGTAAGAGTCATATGATTATACATAAAAGAAAAATGTGATGTTTTTTCTTGTGACTATCCCCTTTGATCTAGTCCTAAACAAAGTTTAAGTAAATAGAGTAATAATGAAAAAAAAATTGAATGAATAAAGTTTTATCAACTCCAATGTTTCGAGTTGCTTAGTAACTAGGGGTATTCATCACCAATATTTACTTTTACGTCAAATGACAACTTGAAATATGAGTATGCAAAAGCACTATAAATTTGTAACTTGTTGAGTAACCGGGTAAATTCATCACAAATGTTTGCATTCGCATCAAAAGGCAAGTGACAATGTAGAGAGGAAAAAAAACTCTACTTTGCAACTCGGTTTGTAGTAGTGAAGTGAGAAGGCGTATTCACATATGGAGTTGTTACATAATATAATATCATTAATTGCATGACAAATATGATTGGGTTGAGAATTATGAATGATTAATTGCACTGGAGAAAGTGACTATGCTTAGTTTTTCATTATTTGCTAAGGTTTATGTATTAAGTTGAAATTTGGATGCTTACATGATAAGATCTATTGGTGAGATGAGTTGAGCCTAATTATGATTACTTTTCCTTTATTCTTTGTTTTAGTTTTTGCTCAAGGACAAGAAAAATCTCAAGTTTGGGGGTATTTGATGTGTATAATTTTTATATAACATTGTGTTCTCATTTACCCATAAAAATTGCTTGTATTCATCTATCTTGTTAATAATTTATCTTATTTCCATAGATTTCAGTTAATTAATTATTTTTTAAGGAATATGATTTTTTTGATGTAAAAGGGGAATATTTTTAGTAAAAATTAGGCCAAAATGAAATAAACAAATTTAAAAGGATTTAATTTAGCTAATGTGATTACTTAGTTTAATTAATTTAAACTAATTAATTTTATTTTTATTTTTAAATCCTAAATTCTGATTTTATTTTTATATGTGTGTAGCACATGCTTCAAGAAGGAGAATGATAAGAAAAAGAAGAAAAAGAAGAAAAAGAAGAAAGAAATAAAGAGCAAATCAGAAAAAGGAAAAAGTGGAGGGGTTATATGCAAAAAAATAAACCCTAATAGCATTGGTTCTACTCCTATAAATACAGCAGCAGATTGAGAGGAGAAACACACGCAGAACGAGAGAGGAAAGCAACAGCTGACCTCGGATAAAAAAAAGTAAAAGAGAAAAGAGAGACAGAAGGAGAGAGAGAGAGTCTGACTGGGCATGCGGAATTCGAGAACGAAGACAGAGGAGAAAGAAGAACGGTACTGACTTTCGGTGCTTTTGGAGACTCGAAAAATAAGGCGTTGATGTGGCTTGGCGTGTGCAGAAACTGAGGACGTTCTTTGACTGCGTGCGTTGTCTGACTTATGCGCGACATTCAAGACGGGACAGAGTCAACGTAGGCAAAGGAAGCATTGTGTTGGGCGCTGGTTTCAAGGGACTTCGGTTTGGTTTTTTTTTTCAACAAAACAGAGTTCTTTCTTCTTCTCTTCTAATTTTTATTATGCAATCCATGAACATGTTTGTTAGTTGCAAATCCATTATGAACTAATTTTATTCTTCTGGGGCTTTGATGTAGCCTAGTTTTGAAAACACATTTTTAATTCCATATTGTTTTTCTATTTTTCCAAGGTTGTGTGTTTAATTTTTGTTCTTAATTCTCACAATTGTTTTCCTAACTTTTGTATGATTTATTGGATCTGGAAAGACCGAGAGGTAATTTTTTATTTTGAATTATAGAATTAAACACCATTGATTGCGCGAAATTAGAGATATTTTACCACGATTTGTGTGATTATAAAGAAATCCATAAAACTTAAACGAGTCTTCAATTAATTAAATTTGCATAGAGATATGACAAACTATTAGTTAGAGATATTTTTGGTGTTGTTCGAGAGAAATCATTGAATACTTAGGGGATTTTGGTCTACAACTTGGAAAAGTAACATTTTATTGTCAAATGGAATTATGAATTATGTTGGATTAACTAGGTGAAATCAAAAGCCCTAAAATTTATTTTGCCATTAACAAACAGCCAAAATTCGGATTCCGTTCCTTTTAATTAGTTTATTTCTTTCATCTAGATTAATTTAATTTAGTTGCTATTTTTCTAAATCATCCTTTCGATCTTCCAAATAGTATTTAATCTAGTAATTTCGGTACTCGATAAAAAATTAGTCATTGTGGGTTCGACACTCTTGTCACCTAAACTATACTACTTGTTCCAATTTTGTACACTTGCAAGTATTCACATCAAACATGGAAACAAACGTAAGTGAGAAAATTTGGAACCAAATTTCGATGTAACAAATCTAATATTGCATAAATACAGAAATAAGGTAAAACCAAGTAAACTAGTTCAAGATTCTGAAAATATGACGTAGAATAGTATACAACAAAATGTCGTAAAGGAAGAAATTATATATGAAACTTAAGTTTTAGTTAAATTAAACTTTGAATTTTATAATAGTTCAAGAACAAATATTACTTAAGTGAATCTATAAATATTTATTAACATTTAAGTTTGAAGCAAACCAACTCAAAAATATGAAATTTGTACTCCTTAAAACTAAAATTATATGCTTTCAAATAAGAAATTATGTTCACTCAAAATCTAAATTTCCACAATTTCAAATCTATATTTATATGCTTCAAAAATATGGAATTATACTGTACCAATCCTGAAATTATAAATTTGAAATCACATCATCCCAAAACTGAAATATTTATATACTCAAATATGGAATCTTTCATCTTGAAACTTAATAAAATCAAGAAATTTGTAACAAGTCAATTAAAACTGAATTTAATCTAATTCGGTTATAGGGGTTAATCAATCTAAAAATTTCAAGAATTACCGGTCAAATACGAACGTTTCTCATTCTAAAAATCAGAAACCATTCAATTTTGAAACCAACAATAATAATACATATATAAAATCTAAAATCACACAAATTCTAAACTTGTTAAAAATCGGAAATTATATGTTCCCAAAATCTGAAATTATACTCATTAAAAATATAAAATTATGAAATTCTAAAACTGAAATCATACCCCTCAAAATTTGAATAATATCCCAACATAATTGAAATATTCACATGCTCAATCTATCATACAAATTTGGGACATAAAAAAAATCTGAAATATATGAATCATGAAATTAACAAACTCCGAAATAACAACTAACAAAAATCTGGGATATACACATTCTAAGATGTATAAACGAAAGCCGAAATTTAAGAAATTTGAACTAGAAATTTGAAATATGAAATCTCTAATATACGAATTCTAAAGCCATTAAAATCTAACAACGATTATGATATGAAATTCACACAAAAATTGAAACTTATAAGGTTCTGAAATTTAATAAACCTGAAACTCAAAAATCTGATATTAATCATAAATATATAAATAAATAAAGAAAATCCGAAACTAATAAAATATGATATTAATAATATTAAAATAAAAAAATAAAATCAATAACAATAAAGAAAATAAAAAGAACTTGAAAGAAATCCAACTTAAATCTTAAGGGTAACACCATTCAATATAATAAACCATTATAAAATTTTGATGAGTGGGGATGTTTGTTATCAGTCAATGTCAGAGATTGTGTCACTATATAGTTGTACATGTATACACCTCATTAACTTCAAAAAAATAATATTAAAACAAATATCGTCAGGTGTAACTTTAAAAAGCTATTATAACTGATCTAAATAGCTACATACAAAAAACATAATATATTCAAAGTAATAGCCAAAAGAAAACAAGATTTAAGTAAAAATTGTTAATTATAATGTAATTATTGTAGTATCCGTCACACAAAAGTTACAAATGAAAATCAAACATTACGTTATTCAAAACTATAAACTGCAAACACCAATAGAAAAAGAAAAGGCTAGATTCGCCACATTCTAAAATACAATAATAAAATTTGTTTATAGAAATAAAAATTATAGAACAAATAGACTCGGACCAGCAAAACATTCTTTGAAATTAAACAATTACAATTAGATTTGTACTAAAATAGATAAGTCAATAACTAATAAAATTATCCCAATTAAATGTCAAAAATAATAAAAATAACAAAATTAATTATAACAGCAAGAGGAAACAGATCATTCATCTTCTATTTACGTGAAAACAATCAACCCACTTACGATAAAGAAATTTTTATTCAAATCTAGGCAATAATTCAAATTTTACTACAAGCATTCATGATAAAAACAACTAACTCACACATTTAATGTCTACGTAGGTACTCACACTTCTAATGTCCACCTAGGTACTCACGCTCTAGTGTCCACCTAGGTTCATTCCCTATAGCATGCTCACATTACTAATTGAAGCAGAGTCTGATACCAAACTCTGTAGCGCCCCAAATTTTCAATAAATAAAATTAGAAATAAGTGGCACAATTTCTAGAATCAACATCAATTGCAATCATAAACACAGTATCAAATTCAGAAAAAATTAAAATTTTTTATTACATCAGTTCTTTGTTACATTTGCACAGTGGAAAATTAATTACATTTATTACAACACAACCCAACATTTAATGTCACGCCCCGCTTCCCAAAAAGAGAATATGGAATATAGATATGTGACTAAGTTCAGCGAATGATTTTCATCATCCATAAGCTGTCAGGATCTTTACAACAAGCACAAGAATAATCAGAGTAAGAAGCAAGAGAAGTCAACCACGCATGCATATATGAATCAATACCAACAGGATTTACTTGAAACAAAATATAATAATCTCAAATAAACCATATCTGAACAAGTCAATAATTCTGGGTCACATTGTCCAATACAAAATAATCCAAGTAACAATATAATTATTCAAGATAAGAAACAAGAAATAAATAGATATAACAAAAGCTCCAGCCAATTAGAATCTCAGATCACCTACTACATCGGACAGCTGATCACCATAATCTGCAATTTACAAATTGCAGGAAAAAGAAAAGAGAAACAAAATGCCCGTCAATGCAAGTTACGGGCCGCTTGTAGTGCAGGTAACAAGTACAGGAAAGGATAAACAAGTATAGAGTAACAGCAGAGCAGACATAGCCTGGAATAGACATGACAACAAAATAGTATGACTAACATAAATTAGAAAACAAAATCACGTAACATAATGTGCTAACAGAGTACGGGTAACATGTAACAGATGTCAAGTATCATGCAAGCAGGTAAACAGGTAGCATGTACAGGTAAGCATGTAACAGATGTCATGTTATGTCAAGTCTTGTATTTACTACTATCTAGGTAGCACTTAATGCGTCCCACATTTTTACCACATGGTTTCTACATTCAAACAATTTCGTTTTAGATTTTGTTGCTGCTGGTTTTAGAGTGGGAGCAAACAGATGAATTTGTGGATTCTTGAGAAAATGAACAAGGCAAACCTGTTGATCTGTCGACCTTCACCAACTTGTTGACTTGGTCTCTTACCGTTGCTGCGAACCTGCAAAAAGTACGAGATACCAGGATGGATCCCGGTGACGCACCCTCCGACCTTCTTGTGAGTAATCTGAATGATTAAGAAAGAGCTTTTACTGGAAAAAGATTCATTACCTTGTTATGGTGGGAGGAGAGAGGTTTTTATAGTCGCCTTAGGGATCCGTTTTGAGATAAGAACATATCTCTACTTCCCGGTGTGAATGGATAGAAGTGGTTAAGATCACTTCTTAGGGATAATTATGAATCTGAATTCTTCTTTATCCTTCTGAACTGGTTTGTAACGAGTTGGGACCTGTACCCAGTAAGACAGATCCGTTTATGGGTTATTAGACTTTGAAGAAAGACTCAATTCCCATTTCAGACCCGTTTGTAGGTGAAATTACTGTTTTACCCCTGAGCTTTAAGATTCGTGTTCGATTTGAATGGTCCCAATTTAATCTCATTTTTAGCCATATCACGAGCCCCCGACTTCTAAAGACTGAGTTTAACAGCCTTTGAGGAGTACTTTGCTATTCAAATGGCGTAGGGAATTTTATCGGAGTTCTCGGAGGAGTTGGATCTAGCTCGGGGTGTAACGGTGTTATTCTGAGCTTGTAAAATACCCAAAATTATTCTAAGATTTTTCTAAATTTTTTTGAATTTTTTATTTAATTTCCGAATTAAATAATTAATTATCGAAAAATTTAATTAATTATTCTAATTTAATAATTATTATTTTCAGAATTTAAAAATTATTTTCAGAATTAATAATTATTTTTAGAATTTTTAATTCATTTTTTCCGATTTTAAATATTTTTTCTGATTTTTTTTAAAATAATTAATTCGATTAAATAAATAAATAAATAAATAAATAAATACCTGGTGATGTGGCGCGATCGTGTGCGTTGATCACGATCAAGCGAGCACGCATCGGGAGGAGGTCATTTTTTCTCCAATGTGAGCTCCGGTGCCAAGAACTCTCGGCAAGAATTGCGGAAGTCCACGTCGTCGCCATGTGGCAAAGTCAACGGCTCCCGTTGATCCTTTTTTTTCTTTTTTCTGCTGCTACTCTTTTCTTCCTTTTTTTTCTCTCCTGCTCTCCTCTTTCTTCTACCTCTGCACTTCTTCATTAGTTCTTCTCAATCCTCGATGTCGACTCCGCCTTTGACTGGTGTAGAGCTCGAAGATGGAGCTCATCGTAGGGGAGGCGAGGAGCTCGAGCGATGGGTTCATTGCAATGTAGAGATCGACTATGAAGCTCGTCGTTGGAGGTCGATGAGGTGAGGAGCTCGGCGTGGAGTCAGGGAGCTCGTCGTGGGAGCTTGGCAGCGGAGTTTGACGAAGTGGTGGGAGTACGGAGCTCTGTGGCGGAGCTCAGAGAGAGAGTTCGGCATGGTGGTGCTGCTTGTGAAGCTCGAGCTCGGTGATGGGTTCGGCGAGACCATGGCGGAGTTTGTCGGACGTGGAGCTCGAGGGGAACTCGACGAAGGAGGTCGGTAATGGAGAGGAGATCGTCGGAGCTCGGCGAAGACTGAAGTTGGAGTTTTTTCTTGTTTGAGCTCTGGTGCCACGAACGCTCGGTGATCACTACCGACCTTCACGCTCCGCTACTACTGGCAAAAGTGGAGGCCGACTTGAGGAGCTCGCAAAGGTGCTTGGCAGCGAGGAGAAGGATTTGGAGCTTGACGAGAGTGGAAGCTTGAACTTGGAGTCGGAGTTCGGTGGCTATGGGTTCGAGCTCGCGATGGGGAGCTCGGTGACGACTGTGTGGGGTTTGAGCTTCGGCCATGGGAGTTTCGATGAAGCTTCGAGTATCTTCGATGAAGAGTGATATCGGCATGGAGTTTTGACTGAGGTGGAGCTCAGAGACAATGTGTTGATTCTTGATTTTGATGATCACAACACACTGCACATGTATCTATGCTAAACTTACAGGTGCTATACACAAAGGACTTACCTCTATACAACTGAACAAATGATCAAGCATAAAAGCTCCAAATAAGAGACAATGGCCAAAGCTTCGCTCAAAGACTCAAGACTCAAATCAAGACTCAAGACTCAAGACCTCAATCTCAAATGTGTCAAGTTGTTATGTCTTGTAAAACATTGTATTTTTACTTTTGTTGAGTCTTAGTCTGATTGTAAAGCCTTGTCACACACACATACACTCACAAAATTCATAATGTGTGCTTTTCAAAAACCCCAAAAGAGTCAAAACAGTTTGAATTAATTTAACTGTTGAGTACCAGTCGACTGATACCTCTGGCAGTCGACTGACAAGTACAAAACTGCTTAAATTAATTCAAACTCTAACCAGTCGACTCATATGGCAACCCAGTCGACTGTTCGAGTGCTTTTGACCGTTTTCTGTTTTCAAAATCAGTTTTTCAAAATCAAAAGCTAAAGATCCGTTGGTTGACAGTTGGAATAACTGTCCCCCAACGTCCAGGAGATCAAACTTTATTTATAGAGTTCTGATCTCACTGAAATTTTTTTACAACAACTCTTTGAGATCCGAGCACTTTTTGAGAAAATTCTAAGTGAAAAATTTGAGAAAAAGCTTTCAAGTTCAAATTCTCTGGTTCTCTACACTCAGTCCAGAATAGCAACGATTTCGCTCTGGACTGGGTATAGAAGTCGACCTTGTTTTTAGCCACGTGCAACAACACAATACACCAACAAGGCTATAGGTTGACTGTAAAGTTTTTCTTGTTCCTTTTGCTCTCGGTTGGAGAGTGGTTTTTGACTCTAGGTTGTAGAGTCAGTTTGTTTCACTCTTGGTAGTAGAGTGGGTCTGCTTTCTCTGGTTGAGAGAAAGGACTACGGGTTAGACAAGGTTGTTGTCTTAACGCCGTAGGGTATTCTTGTAAACTTTTTCAAGAATAGTGGAAATCTCAAGTGGGTTGCTTGGGGACTGGACGTAGGTCGGGAGGACCGAACCAGGATATATCTTGTGTACTCTGTGATTGGTTGTCTTGATATTGCATTTACTTTTGTTTTCATAAGTTCTGTAAAACTTGTCTGGACAGTCGACTCCTTACACTATCAGTCGACTGATCAGTCTCGTATAACTTGTACTGTCATTGCATCATCAGTCGTCTGCCTTATCTATAAGTCGACTGCACCGAGTTATTGTATTTACTGTTATTTGATCATATCAGTCGACTGGTTCACAACCAAGTCGACTGCACCGAAGAAAATTTCCGCAGTTTTTTTTATTAACACTATTCACCCCCCCTCTAGTGTTTGTTGTCTCGCCTACAGGATCCAACACTTGGTATCAGAGCAAGGTTACAGGCTATGGCAACTACTTCAAATACAAATCAGTACCATGAAGGCCAATCTACACAACGGCCACCGCTATTCGATGGAACTAACTACAATTATTGGAAGTGCCGAATGAGAATCTACCTCCAATCAATCAACTACGAGATATGGCAAATGACAGAGACAGAATACACTGCCCCTACCATTCCATATGCACAATGGAATGATGATCAAAAGAATCAAACCATGAACAATGCCAAAGCAATGAATGCCTTATTTTGTGCACTTACAAAGGAAGAATTCAACCGTGTATCCAATGCTACAACCGCACATCAAATTTGGCATACACTCGAGGTAACACATGAAGGAACGAATTAAGTTAAAGAGTCTAAAATTTCTGTTCTTGTTCACAGGTTTGAGATGTTCAGAATGAAGGAAAATGAGACTGTCCGAGATGATCACCAGATTCACAGACATCACAAACTCTCTTGTGGCACTTGGAAAGATTTACACTCAAGCGGAGATGGTTAGAAAAGTCTTACGTGCACTCACTCCAGAATGGGAGAAGAAGACCACAGCAATAGAGGAAGCAAATGACTTGTCACAACTTTCTCTTGAGAATCTTGTGGGCAATCTCATGGCATACGAGGTCCAACTTGAAGATCGAAAGAAGGATACAGAATCACACCAAGCAAAGAAGAAATCATTGGCTTTTAAAGCCATGACAGATTCAGAAGATGAGGAAGAAGATGAAGAGGAGATAGCAATGTTCACTCGACGATTTAATTTTTTTTTAAAGAAGGGTAAGTTTAATTCTAAAAATAGAGATTCTAATGACCCTCCTACATGTTTCAGGTGCAATAAAACAGGACACATGAAGAAGGATTGTCCTCTTGAAAATGCAAAGAATAAGGAAAAATCATCCAACTTCAAAAAGGACAAATATTCAAGGAATAAGTTTGCCAAGAACAAGAAGGCCTATCAAGCTACATGGGATGATAGTGATTCGTCTTCCGAAGAAGAAACGGATGAAAACAACGAAGTGGCAAATATGTGTTTCATGGCTGCACAAGAACATGTAAGTAATGACTATGATTCAGAAGATCTTCTTGATGCTTTTAATGAAATATTTCAAGAATTGAAAAAAGAAAAGATTAGAGTTAAGAATCTAGAGAAAGTTAATCAAACACTTTCTCAAGAAAATCTTAACCTTGATAAGGAAGTGAAAATTTTAAATTCTCGCATTGCAAGTTTAGATACTGATCTTGAAACTCTCAAAAAGAATTATGAAGAGATTTCAAAGAACGTATCTAAGTTTAACAAAGGCAAAGAGAATTTAAATGATGTCCTTCACCATCAAGTAAAATCTAGTCAAAAATATGGACTTGGTTTTAAAAATTCTTCTGTAAAAGAATCTCCTGCTAAAAACACTAGTAAAAATAAATCAGCATCTATTTCTAGTGTTACACACAACTTATATGAATTTTTTGAAAAGCCTAAGGTTGTTAATGCTAGTGTTAAAAGCAAATCTACTGTTCGGTTAAGTCGACTGAACCAATCTACCAGTCGTCTGTCCAGAGGAATTGAATCTCATTCAACGAGATCAAAATCTCATATAAGTCGACCTAGTGTACCATCAAGTCGACTGACTCAGACTAGCAGTCGACTGGACAGAACAAGGTTATATGGGTTCCAGTCAGCTTAAATAAGAATGATAGAATTGTTTATATTAACTCATATGTTTTAACTGTGTGTAATTCTATTAATTATATTCCTGCTTATGGAGGAAGATCAAACTCTTCATGGGTTTGGTTTCCCCCAAACTAATATGTTTTGGACCCAATAAAAAGGGTACCATATTTACCTTAAATCTTTTATAGGTACCCTAGAAAGAACGCTGGATACTAGACAGCGGATGTTCAAAACATATGACAGGACATGCCAACCTGCTATCCACCATTCAAAGCATAGATGGAGGAACTGTCACCTTTGGAGATAACAACAAAGGCAAAGTCATAGGAATTGGCATGGTCGGTAAAATTTCTAACCCAACCATAGAAAATGTATTATTAGTTAATGGTTTAAAGCATAATCTTTTAAGCATTAGTCAATTATGTGATAAAGGGTATAAAATAGTTTTTGAAAAAGATGCATGTTTGATTTATGATTCCACTATGCAAAATGTTATTTTTCAAGGTTTTCGTAAAAATAATATTTATGAATTGTGTTTAAATGCAATTGAATTTTCGAATGATTTTTGTTTAATAGCCTCTAACAATGAATCTTGGCTATGGCATAGAAGATTTGGACATGTGAACATGAAAAATCTCTCAAAATTATCTAAATATAACCTAGTTAAAGGACTGCCAAAACTATCCTTTAAAAAGGATAAGTTATGTGATGCATGTCAACTAGGAAAACAAATCAAATCCACTTTTAAAACAAAAGAGGTAATTTCTACTAGTAGGCCGCTCGAATTAATTCATATGGATTTATTTGGCCTTGCTAGAGTTGCTTCTTTAAATAAAAGTAGATATGTATTTGTTTTAGTAGATGATTTTTCAAGATTCACTTGGACATTCTTTTTAAAACATAAAAATGATGCCTTTGATGAATTTGTACATTTTTGTAAACGTATTCAAAATCAAAAATCTCTAACCATAGTCACTATTAGAAGTGATCATGGTGGAGAATTCGAGAATGAGACATTTACAGAATATTGCAACAAAAATGGTATAACACATTCATTTGCATTTCCTAGAGCTTCACCACAAAATGGAGTGGTTGAACGGAAGAATTGGACTTTGCAAGAACGCGCACGTACTATGCTTGTTGAAAGCAATTTACCAAAGTACTTTTGGGCTGAAGCTGTTGCTACAGCTTGTTATGTTTTAAATAGGATTCTTATAAGACCTAAGCTAAAGAAGACCTGTTATGAGTTATTTTTTAACAAAATTCCTAAAGTCTCTTACTTTAAGACATTTGGTTGTAAGTGTTTTATTTTAAACACAAAAGATAATTTAGACAAATTTGATCCTAGATCTAATGAAGGTATCTTTTTAGGATACTCAAATAGGAGTAAAGCATATAGAATTTTCAATAAATCTACAATGACTATTGAAGAGTCAATGCATGTTACATTCGATGAATCTTTACCTTCATCAACCTTAAATAAAGATGATGAAATTGATTCATCACCTTTAGATAATGTGATTAAATCTTTAGAACAAACTAATCTGACTGATAAGTCGATTGATAAGGACTTCCAGTCGACTGAAGTAAAGCAGTCGACTGAAGAACCTGTCCAGTCGACTGATCCTATTATGATATCTTCAACTTTACCAAAGTCATTTGTTGAAGTTAAAGATCATCCTCATGACCTAATAATTGGTGACATCTCCCATGGTATTCAGACACGTTCACATGTTAATATGATTTGTCATACAGCATTCTTGTCGGATTTTGAACCGAAACATATACAAGAAGCTTGTGAGAATGAATATTGGATGAATGCCATGCAAGATGAACTAAACCAATTTATAAGGAATGATGTATGGGATTTAGTTCCTCGACCTCCTGATCAGACTATTATTGGTACCAAATGGGTATTTAAAAATAAGTTAGATGAATCAGGACAAGTTGTAAGGAACAAGGCTAGATTAGTTGCTCAAGGGTATAATCAAGAAGAAGGTATAGATTTTGAGGAAACATATGCTCCTGTTGCTAGACTAGAATCTATTCGTATTTTATTATCTTTTGCCTGTTTCATGAATTTTATACTTTATCAAATGGATGTTAAAAGTGCTTTCCTTAATGGGTTTATTAAAAAAAATGTTTATATTAAACAAGCACCAGGTTTTGAACATGAACAATTTCCAAATCATGTTTATAAATTGAAAAAAGGCTTTATACGGTCTTAAGCAAGCACCTCGTGCTTGGTATGATCGTTTGAAAACTTTTCTTTTAGAAACAGGATTTGAAATAGGTAAAGTAGACACTACATTGTTTATCAAAAGAGTTAAGAATGATATATTAATCATACAAATATATGTTGATGATATAATTTTTGGTTCTACTAATAATAATCTATGTCAAGAATTTTCTAATACCATGAAAAACGAATTTGAGATGAGTCACATGGGTGAACTCAATTATTTCCTTGGACTTCAAATTAAACAGTCCTCAAGTGGCATATTTATCAATCAAGGAAAATATGCAAAGGAATTACTCAAACGTTTTAACATGGATAGTACTAGTAGTAAATCCACACCTATGGCTACTACTACTACTCTTGACAAAGATATATTAGGTAAGAGTATTGATCAAAAACTCTATCGAGGTATGATTGGTTCACTCTTATATATTAGTGCAAGTAGACCAGATATTATGTTCAGCGTATGTTTATGTGCTAGATATCAATCTAGTCCTAAAGAGTCTCATTTAAAAGCAGTGAAACGAATTTTAAGATATATTAAAGGCACATCTGAATATGGTTTATTTTATCCACGCACCGATAATTTTCAACTTCTGTCATATAGCGATGCTGATTTTGCTGGAAGCAAAACTGATCGCAAGAGTACTAGTGGTACATGTCACTTTTTAGGACATTCCCTAGTCTCTTGGTGTAGTAAAAAGCAAAATTCCGTGTCCCTATCAACCACAGAAGCTGAGTATATCGCTGCAAGTTTGGCATGTGCACAAATCTTGTGGATGAAACAAACTTTATTAGATTATGGTATTTCATTTGAGAAACTCTCAATTATGTGTGATAATACCAGTGCAATTAATCTATCTAAAAATCCGATTCAACATTCACGTACGAAACATATTGATATTCGACATCATTTTCTACGTGATCATGTTTTAAAAGGAGATATATCTTTAGACTTTATCTCTACTGATAAACAAGTAGCAGACATATTTACCAAACCCCTTAAAGAAGATACTTTCATTAACTTAAGAAGAGAACTTGGAATTTGTGATTTTATTGATATTTGTTGAAAATTGTTTCTGTTAAGTCGACTGTTTTCTTGAGTAAATCGATTGTACTGTACTTTAAAACATATCTATTTTTGTTCTCTGATCAGTCGCCTGGTGCTGATGACAGTCGACTGCTCAGTAGACATAAAAAAAAAAAATTTCTCTTCTCGACTAAGTCGACTGATATACCCTACCAGTCGACTGTCGCGAGCTCAATTGTCTTCAGCGACTATTCATCGCAGCTTTTGAGATAAAATTCACTTCTCTTTTCACCCGTGACCTCTTATCACAACCGTCGATTTCTTCCCTCTTTGATCTCAGCCATCTGCCCTCAGTTAAAACCCCCTTTCACAGCCTCCATCTTTCACTTTTCACTTTTACCCCAAATCTGAAACCCTAGCCAGAGAAGAAGAAGGAGTCGCCTGCTGCCCTGGTGTTTGATCGACTGTTTCTCTCTCCAATTTCTTTGGTAAAATCCTTCCCTCACCTCTTTCCAATGGCACCCAAGAAATCTAAGAGAACTCATGGTGATGCTAGTTCTTCATCTCTAGATTACTCTCAATTTCTTTTAAGTCCCGATCTCCTTGAACGATGGTACATTATTTGTACCATTGTCATCTTCCCTGGAAGATTTGTTAATTTCAATGATCTTGATCGTTTTAATCTTGTCCCCTTATTTCAAAATAGTAGTCTTTATGACTATCTCTCTCTATCTAATCAACCCAACTATTATCCCCAACTCATTTATTTGTTTTACACAAATATAAGGGTTGTCCAAAAACACGATGGGGATGTAGTTATCCGTTCATCTGTGAAAAATGTTAAAATGACACTCACACACATGCGAATCAATCAAATAATGGGACTTGATGACGGAGGATTAGATCTTAATGATGTTCTTCTTGATGATGCTTCTATTTTATCTAGATTTTTTTTACCCCATCACGGCCCTCCAATGACTAGCAAAAATATTACCCCTATTGCTAAGCTAGTAGCTAGAATACTTGCCTATAACATTCTTCCCAAAAGAGGAAGTTATGACCAATATTCTCTAGAATTACAAAAAGCTGTCTATGCAATATTTGGTAAAATTGCTGTAAATTGGGGTCGTGTCATCTTTTCAAAATTTGACCAAAACCACACTCACTTCTTACCTTTTGGTGGGCTTCTCACTCGTGTCTTTGTAGCTTTCGGTATTGATCTCGATTCCGAGACCAATGTCGTTATGCACTATGAGTGTTTCGATCGTGCCAGTTTAGCACGTATGAAGCTCCTTGATACTCCACCTCAACAACCACAACCTACTCCTAGTTCTCCTCCACTTTCTCAAGCTCCTTTAGGTTCTACTACTAGACCTTCTAGACCTTCTGCCTCTTCTGGTCCATCTCTTCCTCAAGCTAACTATGATGATCCTCGTACTCTCTATGATTGTGTTTCTTATCTTATGAAACATTCAGAGACTGTGGATACCCAACTTCACACCCTTGATTCCAAACTTGATACCCTTGATTCCAAACTTGATCATCTCACTGATCTTTTCCAAACTCAATTTCCTCCTCCTTCTCATGCTGCCGATGAAGACTCAGATGAGGACAATTGAACACTTTTATTTTTCGCTATTTATGTAATTTTCTATTTTATTTTGTCTTAATGAACTTATTTATGTATGAGAACATTTCTTAGTTTATTTCTATGTTTTTGTAATGCAAAAGACTGTTTTGTGCTTTTTGTTGATGACAAAGGGGGAGAGATATCCTCTAAGTATTTGATTCTGTGATATTTTGATTCTGTGTATTGAAAATTTCTCTGGTCAGTCGACTGGCTACAGGCATATAAGTCGACTGCTGCATCTGTGATTATTATTATTTGTGATTGTGATTTTACTATATATGTGTTTTCTGATCAGTCGCCTGATATACTTTTAAGTCGACTGATACATGTTTTTAAGATACATTTTTATCTATATGCATGATGTGTTTTTAATAGGGGGAGCATATCTTTACTATGCTTGTATATTATCTGTTATTATCAGCTATTGTGTTGTCATCATCAAAAAGGGGGAGAATGTTGATTCTTGATTTTGATGATCACAACACACTGCACATGTATCTATGCTAAACTTACAGGTGCTATACACAAAGGACTTACCTCTATACAGCTGAACAAATGATCAAGCATAAAAGCTCCAAATAAGAGACAATGGCCAAAGCTTCGCTCAAAGACTCAAGACTCAAATCAAGACTCAAGACTCAAGACCTCAAGCTCAAATGTGTCAAGTTGTTATGTCTTGTAAAACATTGTATTTTTACTTTTGTTGAGACTTAGTCTGATTGTAAAGCCTTGTCACACACACATACACTCACAAAATTCATAATGTGTGTTTTTCAAAAACCCCAAAAGAGTCAAAACAGTTTGAAGTAATTTAACTGTTGAGTACCAGTCGACTGATACCTCTGGCAGTCGACTGACAAGTACAAAACTGCTTAAATTAATTCAAACTCTGACCAGTCGACTCATATGGCAACCCAGTCGACTGTTCGAGTGCTTTTGACCGTTTTCTGTTTTCAAAATCAATTTTTCAAAATCAAAAGCTAAAGATCCGTTGGTTGACAGTTGGAATAACTGTCCCCAACGTCCAGGAGATAAAACTCTATTTATAGAGTTCAAATCTCACTGAAAATTTTTTACAACAACTCTTTGAGATCCGAGCACTTTTTGAGAAAATTCTAAGTGAAAAATTTGAGAAAAAGCTTTCAAGTTCAAATTCTCTGGTTCTCTACATTCAGTCAAGTATAGCAACGATTTCGCTCTGGACTAGGTATAGAAGTCGACCTTGTTTTTAGCCACGTGCAACAACACAATACACCAACAAGGCTATAGGTTGACTGTAAAGTTTTTCTTGTTCCTTTTGCTCTCGGTTGGAGAGTGGTTTTTGACTCTAGGTTGTAGAGTCGGTTTGTTTCACTCTTGGTAGTAGAGTGGGTCTGCTTTCTCTGGTTGAGAGAAAGGACTACGGGTTAGACAATGTTGTTTTCTTAACGCCGTAGGGTATTCTTGTAAACTTTTTCAAGAATAGTGGAAATCTCAAGTGGGTTGCTTGGGGACTGGACGTAGGTCGGGAGGACCGAACCAGGATATATCTTGTGTACTCTGTGATTGGTTGTCTTGATCTTGCATTTACTTTTGTTTTCATAAGTTCTGTAAAACTTGTCTGGACAGTCGACTCCTTACACTATCAGTCGACTGATCAGTCTCGTATAACTTGTACTGTCATTGCATCATCAGTCGCCTGCCTTATCTATAAGTCGATTGCACCGAGTTATTGTATTTACTGTTATTTGATCATATCAGTCGACTGGTTCACAACCAAGTCGACTGCACCGAAGAAAATTTTCGCAGTTTTTTTTATTAACACTATTCACCCCCCCTCTAGTGGTTGTTGTCTCGCCTTCAGGATCCAACACAATGGAGCTCGAGCTCGATGCCAGCGGAGGTGCTTTGCGGAGGAGGGAGCTCGAGCCCTGTATTGGAGCTCCATGGCTTGACGGCGGAGATGAGCTCGTGAAGGTTGGATTAAAGCTCTGTGATGGGGGGAAGGAGAGGAACTCGATGGTGAAATCGATGGCGGTTTGGAAATGACGTCGAAGCTCAAAGGCAGGGCTCTTGGAGGTGGTGTCGACGCCGATGCTCAAAGACAGCTCTTAGAGCTTTTTGATTTTGGCGGGAAATCTGGAGGAGAATAAGAGAGAAAGCTGAAGTGGGTTTGGGTCCTATAACGGGTCCAAACCGACCCGTTTAACCCCTTAATTTTTTTTTTGCTTGATCGGATCCGAGTCGCAGATCGTGTTTGAGCACGAATTTTGATTCGAAACTTTCTCTCATTTGAGCTCCGGTGGCAAGAACGCTCGGATTGTATTTCCAAACCAGGAGAGGGCTTCGACAACTTGACACGTGGCAGTCAATGTTTGACCGTTGACTTTTCTTGATAAATTTTTCTCTCATTACATGATCGGTGGCAAGAACGCTCGGATTGCATTTCCGAACCAGGAGAGGGCTTTGGTAACTTGACACGTGGCGGTCAACGGTTGACCATTGACTCAGTCAACGTTCACTGTTGACTTTCTCTTTTTGCTCCAATCACCACAGTTGTTCTTGATTTGAGTGCAGATCTTGAGGCCGATTCTTTCTCCAACTTGAGATTCGGTAGAAAGAATGCTCGGCGAGGTGTGCCGAAGTCCAAGTGAGATGTTTTTCTCACGTTTGAGCATCGGTGGCAAGAACGCTCGGCGAGGTGTGCCGAAGTCCAAGTGAGATGTTTTTCTCACGTTTGAGCGTCGGTGCCAAGAATGCTCGGCGAGGTGTGCCGAAGTCCAAGTGAGATGTTTTTCTCATGTTTGAGCGTCGGTGGCCAGAACGCTCGGCGAGGTGTGCCGAAGTCCAAGTGAGATGTTTTTCTCACGTTTGAGCGTCGGTGCCAAGAACGCTCGGCGAAGTGTGCCGAAGTCTAGGAGAGTTCTTCTCGCATTTGTATTGTAACCGATGTTCCCATTGCTACGGAGGTCGGATCGGGGCATATGACCCCTTGTTTCGAAGCTATCTCGAAGATCTGCAAGTTCTCTTCAGAGATGATTTGGAGAATCCTCCTTCTTCAAGGTCAAGATAGTCTCGCAACATCTTCGTCTTCGCGAAGTTGAGAAGAGCTTTGCATGGCTCTAGGGGAAGTCCGTTCTTGGAGGACAAGTTTGAGAAACAACTCTCGGGGAGAGTTTTAGCTCCGAACTCGTTGAGAATAGGTCCACTCTGGGAGTGAGCGGAGTGAAGAGCTTGGCTCTAGGAGAGAGCCATTTGGGGAGACAAGTTTGAGGAGCAACTCTTGGGGAGAGTTTTAGCTCCGAACTTGTTGAGAAGAGGTCCACTTTGGATGCGAGCGGAGCGAAAAGCTCGACTCTAGGAGAGAGCCATTTAGGAGACAAGTTTGAGGAGCAACTCTAGGAGAGAGTTGTGCTCCGAACTTGTTGTGTAGAGATCTGCTTTGGAGGCAAGCGGAGTGAAGAGCTTGACTCTAGGAAAGAGCCATTTGGAAGGCGAGTGTGAGGAGGAACTCTAGGGGGGAGTTGTGCTCCGAACTTGTTGAGAAGAGGTCCGCTTTTGAGGCGAGCGAAGCGAAGGGCTTGAATCTAGGAAAGAGCCATTTGGAAGGCGAGTGTGAGGAGGAACTCTAGAGGAGAGTTTTAGCTCCGAACTTGTTGAGAATAGGTCCGCTCTGGGAGTGAGCAGAACGAAGAGTTTGGCTCTAGGAAAGAGCCGTTTGGAAGGCGAGTGTGAGGAGGAACTCTAGGGGAGAGTTTTGGCTCCGAACTCGTTGAGAAGAGGTCCGCTTTGGAGGTGAGCGGAGCGAAGAGCTTGGCTCTAGAAGAGAGTCGTTTGGAAGGCGAGTGTGAGGAGGAACTCTAGGGGCGAGTTTTAGCTCCGAACTCGTTGAGAAGAGGTCCACTCTGGGAGTGAGCGGAATAAAGAGCTTGGCTCTAGGAAAGAGCCATTTGGGGAGACAAGTTTGAGGAGCAACTCTAGGGGAAGTTGAGCTCCGAACTTGTTGTTTAAGTGAGAGGATCAAAGGTTGTGGGAGCAGTTCCGAATGACGAACCACTTCTTACTTGCTTATGAGGGTGAGTAATTTGAAGCGGAATCGAGCCAATTGTTGGACTCCGAACTCGTCATTTAAGAGAGATTCAACGGTTGTGGGAGCAGTTCCGAATGGCGAACCACTTCTTACTCGCTTATGAGCGAGTAATTTGAAGCGGAATCGAGCCAAGTGTTGGACTCCGAACTCGTCGTTTAAGAGAGATTCAACGGTTGTAGGAGCAGTTCTGAATGGCGAACCACTTCTTACCTGCTTATGAGCGAGTAATTTGAAGCGGAATCGAGCCAAGTGTTGGACTCCGAACTCATTGTTAGAGGGGGTTAACGAGTTGTAGGAGCAATTCTGAATGGTGAGCTGCCCTGCCCTTGCTTGTTTGCAAGCAGCTAGAGCAACGTCGAACTAAGGGTTGGACTCCAAACTCGTTTTTTGAGCTTAGTAAGTTGTGGGAGCAACCATGTTGGAGAAACTGGACTCTGAACTCACTATTTAACGAGTCGTAGATGTGACTCGGAGAGATAGAGATGAAGCAAGAGCAATAATTTTCCATGAAAAAATGTATAGTTTTATTAAGATAAATTAATTGGCCGCTTCGATAGGGCAAGCCATTATTACATGCTATTGGCCGGGTTACAAGCATCGGCATTATTGAAAATCAAGATCCTACTTCTACGATAAGGTGAAGACCTCTTGGGAGGAGCTGGGTTCTCCCTCCATTGGACCTCCTTGGATGAGGTGGAAGACGGCCCCAGGTTCTGAGTCTTGAAGCTCGGCGGGCCTCTCTGTTCGTTTGTACGCTCCTCAGTGGGGAAGCTCAGCCCCATCTTTTTGGACGAATTTGGTCAGGTGTCCCTGTTGTATGAGTTCTTCAATATCCTCCTTGAGAGCCCGACAATCATCCGTGTCGTGGCCGTGGTCCCTGTGAAAGCGGCACCACTTATCCTTGTTCCTCTTTTGGCTAGGGGTATTCATTCTAGGGGGAGCGTGGAGTAGCCCTTCTTTGTCCATCTCCATAAGAACTTCTGATATATTAGTAATGAGGGGGGTGAACTTCTCAAAATGAGGAGTCAGGCGGCGCTGGCCATTGCTATCCCTCTGGGATTTTTGGGACCCCTCTTCGCTCGTATTCTTCCATTTGTTCCCGGAAGATGATTCCTCAAGAGTAGGGGGGTTGAGAGCCTCTTCCACTCGTATGTACTTCTCCACCCTAAGTAGGAGTTCTGAGAAGTCCCGAGGAGGCTTCTTGGCAAGGGACGCCTTGAGGCGAGCATTGGTGACGTTGCGCTCGAATGCGGCAGAGGCTACTGATGGTTTGTGGGAGGGAATGGATCGGGCTTCGGCGGTGAAGTGTCGAACGTAATCCCCTAGGCATTCACCCTTTTCTTGGTTGAGGGTCACCAGAGATACACTTGTTTTCTCGGCCCGGCGGCTACTCACAAAATGAATAAGGAAGAGCCTTTCGAACTGATCGAATGAGAAGATGGAGGCCGGGGCGAGTCGAGGGTACCATTCTTTCGTAGGCCCCTTCAGTGTGGTAGGGAAGATCTTGCAGAGGAGGGCGTTTGAAGTGTGGTGGATCATCCTGGGAGTTTTGAAACTCTCTATGTGATCTGCAGGGTCCGACTCCCCGGTATACGACTCGAAGTGAGGCGGCTTGAAGTTTTCTGGGACGGGGGCCTCCATGATGGTGCGGGAGAATGGAGGTCTGCTCGAGCGGAGGTTTATCGCCCGTTGCTCTTCTTCCCTGTCAATTCGGCCGAGGCGCCTCTCAATCTCATGGAGATGGTGGTAGACTGAGTCATCTCTTTGATCATATCTTGCCGAGCCCCGGGACTCATCTTCGTACGAGGGTGGACTGGGGCTGCGGCGATGGTAGCTTGGAGATGGACGAGGACTGGGAGTGTGAAGGCGGTGGCTCCTACCTGGCTCATGAGTAGGTGGCCTCTGGTCATTATTTGGGGCGATATTGAGGGCCCGTAAGACTGTCGCTAGGAAGTCTTGAAGCTCCACCCTTGTGACTGGTGCCTCTCCAGCTTGGCGGTCCCTATGTGTGGCTCGGCTTACTACAGAATGAGTTCTCCGCCGATGACGTTGTGGGGACTCTCTTTGCCTCCTCAGGGGAGGGGATCTTCTGGTTCTCGATTGGCGGGGGGTCCGGACTCTTGAGGCACCTGGGTGCTCAGGTTGATGGACTCCCCCAAAGGCTTGCCATCCATTCAGGCGAGTTCGGAGGTCAAACCCCTTTTGGCGGTCGGCAATCACTTAACGAAAATCCCGCTCGGGAGGGCTTTGAGAAGCCATAGATTCAACTGAAGGATTAGGACCCGCGACATGGTCATGAGGAGGATGTTGCTTCGGACAACTCCAACGGGAACCCCACTGGGCAGCCCCCCGAGACCCTGGAGGTGACTATTGAGGAGGAGCACCTTGAGCTGGAGGAGGGAGAGGAGGAAGTAAAGTGGTTCTTCGGCTGGAGACCGCGGCCTTCTCCTTCTGTTTTGGATGCATGGCTTGAAACTAGTCTCGCTGATGAAGTTAGGTCGGGTTGCTTTTTTGTTTCCCACAGACGGCGCCAATCTATTGCTGCTGATTTTGGTGTGGGAGCAAACAGATGAATTTGTGGATTCTTGAGAAAATGAACAAGGCAAACCTGTTGACCAGTCGACCTTCACAAACTTGTTGACTTGGTCTCTTGCCGCTGCTGCGAACCTGCAAAAAGTGCGAGACACCGGGATGGATCCCGGCGACGCACCCTCCGATGCTCTTGTCAGTAATCTGAATGATTAAGAAAGAGCTTTTACTGGAAAAAGATTCATTACCTTGTTATGGTGGGAGGAGAGGGGTTTTATAGTCGCCTTAAGGATCCGTTTCGAGATAAGAACATATCTCTACTTCCCGATGTGAATGGATAAAAGCGGTTAAGATCACTTCTTAGGGATAATTATGAATCTGAATTCTTCTTTATCCTTCTGAACTGGTTTGTAACGGGTTGGGACCCGTACCCAGTAAGGTAGATCCGTTTATGGGTTATTGGGCTTTGAAGAAACACCCAGTTCCCATTTTAGACCCATTCGTAGGTGAAATTACCGTTTTACCCCTGAGCTTTAAGATTCGTGTCCGATTCGAAAGGTCCCGATTTAATCCCATCTTTAGCCATATCAGATTTCATAGTGGATAATAGAGGGCAGTGTACCCAGGGACAAGCTCCAAGTAATCAAGCTCCAAATACCAAATATCAAGCTCCAAGTGTCATGTGTGCAAGTGCCAAGTAATCACGTGTCAACCTCCAAATAATCAAATATCAAGCTCCAAATAATCAAATATCAAGCTCCAAATAACCAAGTAGGATCTATGAATCCTCTTCCGAGTACACGTTTCTGTATTTTGCACTATTAGATCTTTCCCTTTAAAGCCCGACTTAGTTTCTTGTTATTATTATTCAAACAAGCATGGATTGCACAAACAAGTCAAGAAACATGGAGAGACAACAAGAGACAAGTACAAGTTGAATAAAAAACACAAACGGGTGAAAAAAGTCTCAAAATAGACTAAGACAATGAAAATTCTAGTTCTGGATAGCAAGACAGTACTACACCAACTCTGGGATTCCCGTTGTCATAAGCATGCAAACCTGGATCCGTCAGAAAATCTTGAAAATTGACTCTCGTCCGAATCTAGCAAATATATATAAATCATATGGTATTTCACAAAAACAGGACTCAAAACAGAATTGGATCCAGAAAACATGTTTAGCCAGAAATCAGAAGTTTGTATTCATAGACAGGAAAACAGCGTAAAAAATTAAATCCAAGAAAAATCTGGGTTATTCCCTAGTATGTTTAGTATCAGATAAAGTTTCATAATTTTTGAACATAGATAGTATACTCAATTAAAATTAGAAGGTAGCAAGATACAACAGTTTTGTAAATCTGGAGTCATAAACATAGCAGTACTAAAATAGCAATATCTTACAAAATATAACTCAAAATCCAGATCTATCAAAAGGTTGATAAAATAGATACAGTATGCTACAATTCATATTCGCAATGTTTTTATAAACAGCAAGTAGAATAAGGTCGAAACTAAGTTTCTTTACAGAATAGCACGAAAATTCTGCAAGTATAGTAGTTGTTTGCAAGTGTAGAATAGTTTATACAAGTCATCAATTAAATCCACAAAAATTAGGGGTTAATCCCAATCAAGTCTAGTTGTACTCAGAAAAATATTGGATCAAAATATTATCTTTAATATCAGTAGAAAAATAAATAGTCATACAGAATTCATATAAAACAGAATCTGGAATTTTAAACACATCTGTAGTAAAACAGCAATAACATGTAACTCATAAATCGAAACTGAGATATGTCAGAAAATATGGAAATTATAAAGAATTCTCTATAATTCATATTCACAAATAATTTTCATATAATGATCTTAATAGGATCTAAAATATTGAACAAAAACGGGGTACAACAAAAACTGAAAATCTTGTTCATGCATAAAATCAACATAGATCATATGAACACATCCAAATCATAACAAAACATGAATAAGGTATACTAGGTGTCCAAGCAACGTGGTATAGGGTATTTAACAAGTCTACAACAAGTTATACTGCTACTAACACATCAAGCATACAAGATCGTACGACACCTCATAAATCACGAACAACATGCATGTATACATCAAGAAGTGAATATCTCTAAGTTATTTCATGTCGTGTGTGCAATGAGACAACTACGGACGGGTCAACACATAGAGACAAGATATGATAGGGGTTTCATGATGATAGATCCTATATTTAGTACTTGCATTACACAACAAAAAGAATACAAGTTACTTGCCTTACAGACGACGAAGGAGACGTCGCAAAGAGCAAGAATAACGGGAACGAATTCCCGGTCACGAAAACAACACCAACGATCACAAATGGGATGATCACGAACAAGATGAACAATCGATCGCGAATAAGATGAAAACGATTGAGATCACGAACACAGGGAACAACCAATCGCGGACACGATCGGACGGATCTCAATGATCAAGAGGACTATCAAGATGTGATGATGATGATGAAGATCAAGATGATCAAGATTAGACGGCTGCGATCAAAGGAAGCTTGATGATCATGATTGTGATGATCAAGAGGAGATCGGAGGGCCAGGATTCGAAGTGGTCAAAACCCTGATCAACAGCAACTCCATGGCTTAGCTCTGGTCCCCCTGATGGTGATCGATCAAGACAGGGGAGGGGGCTGCCATGGCTGCTGGTCGGTGAGTGCAGGGCAAAGCATCGACGGGAGGCAGGGTGTGGGCGGTGCGACGGCTGGCTGGCAGCAGGACGCTCAGGGAGAGGATGTTGCAGAGCTGGCGGATGGCGGTAGCTGCTACTGGCTGACTATCATCGACGAAGGGACACAACGCACAGGGTGCACTGTCGGTGGGTCGCGAATGGCAGGAGGGCTGGCATCGGTTGAGGAAGACGCGAAGCAGGAGGATGGGGCGACGGCCTGGGCTCTGGCTACAGAATGGCGGCGTGATGAGGATGGGAGAGCAGGAGGGATGCAGGGGTGTGGTTGCATCTGCTGAAGGGTGGCGCCAGGGGATGGCGCGACTGGCTGTTGCGTCGCGAGGAGGTCGCGACAGGGGGGTAGGGGAAAGAGGATCGGGAGTGTAGGAGTCGGAAGAGAAGGAGAGGTGCACCCGGGGGGGATGGGTTGAAGGAGATGGGAAGTCGGGGGGTGGCTAGGGTTTAGATAGATCGTAGGGTAGATGACAGTATGGGTAAATATGATGCATATAGGGTATATATATATAGATGGTTACGGTTTGAAATGGGTGTGGGTAACGGGTAGGGTTATATATAGGGGAATGGGTATTAGGGTATTGGGCTGAAGGGGTTGAATGGGTAATGGGTAATGGGTTTAATGGGTATTGGATATCCAATAAGGAATATGGTTTGGATTTTGGGCTTAAAATCCAATAGAAAATATACAATTAGGATTTAGATTAAAACTAAATAATTAAATCAATTATAACAAATAGTTTTACAATAGTACAATGAATCAAATAGTATACATAAAATCCGTACTCCAAAAATAATAAAATATAATCACGATCTATACATTTTCCAAAAAAAATTAATAACCATATATATATTTAATGATAAGAATAATAACAGAAGAATGGGATTGTATTACAATATAAAAATCATCGGAAAACTGCTTCAAATAAAATTACTGATTTAGAATAGACTTTAATAGGAGATTAAATAATGAACTTTAACGAAAGGAATTTAAAAGCGGAAAAATTATTTACAAAGAATAAAAAATCCGAAAATACACAGAAAATACGTATTTGCGAAAACAAGGGTTACACTTAAACTTTAATCATCTCAAATCCAAGCTTCCACTTTGCTTGGGCAACATACTTGCAAATCCTGCAAAATAACTGAAGAGTGGGTCCGTCAGTTGAAGGCAACTGACGCAATACTTTAGTAATAGCAACCTTCTAAAGTCTCACAATCACAAACTTGCCACATAACATGAAATGAAATAACGATAAAAGATTTAATAAAACAACAAGTGAAACTATACAAAGTAAGTGTGTCAAAAAAAAAACAAAAGATAAATGCATTAAAACAATGTTCAAGAAAACACAATGCACACGATTATTGCTAATGCATACTTGTCGGATTCTATGCATCCCATTCTACGTAGGTCCGGTGCAAGCCTTTATCATTCTTCAATTTATAGGGTTCAGTCCCTCGTTATGCAACTAACCTAGTACGGTAATTACTTTAAAATTTAGATTACTCTATGAGTATCTAGTGCCATGCCCTGATCATTCTTGAGAATCAACTTTCCACCGCAAGTGATTTTGGGTACACTCCCTCACACCCCGATCATTATGGAAATTGAAACCCACACCGCAAGTCATATGGTACCTCATCACACGAATATCCCATGAGCGTCGCCTCGATCCTGATAATTCTCAAGATGCATCCCACATTGCAGTGATCAAACCCCGATCATTCTTGAGAGTCAACTTTCCACCACAAGTGATTTTGAGTACACTCCCTCACACCCCGATCATTCTGAAAATTGAAACCTACACCGCAAGTGATCACACCCCGATCATTCATGAGACCATCTCCCACCGCGAATCATATGAGGCCCCCTACCCATGTTTGCTTTTATTTCATCACAACTCCAACTAGTGTCTGTCCTTATGTATTCAAATAAGTAACCTGAGACAGCTAAAGCTAGCTCCACCTTACCGGACTTAAACCCACAAAACTAAGAACACTAACCCTTCCTGGCCAAGTCCTTCAATTAATTAATTCACTGCCGGTAATTCTGAGTCCTGCACAACTTCTAGTGCTCACAACACAAAATCCCCAACTAACTTCCTAGGGTCCACAACGTAACCCTAATCTCAAATCAAACCCAACTTAGTTCAATAATACAAAATATTCTTTCATATATGGAAACAAATTCAACTTACAAAAGTTCTATAAACTCAACCATTTGAATCTCACTTCTCATTCATTCATAAAGTTTGATTAATTTAACTATAAATTCATTCAATCTAAAATGAAATGAATCTCTTAAATATATGGGATCTTATCCCAAAAATCTGAAATTTACACCTCTTTAAAACTGAAAATAAGTCTTAAAATTCTGAAATAATTATACTTCAAAACTTAAACATATAACCCTTCCAAACCGAGAATTTCATCTACAAAACAGAGATTTATTTCCCCCAACCATTACTTGAATATATCAGAAATTGAAACTAAGTTTAACACAAAATCTGAAAATTATATGATTTTGTTCTTCAAATTAGTAGACTCCAAAATTATTATTAAATTCTAAGAAAATTAATTTAAATCCAACACATATCGAGGAACTCACCATAAAAATTTCGACTCAAAGAAATTAAATTAAAGGTTTTAAATTCAACAAATTCTGAAAACTATATTTTATTCAAAATCCGAAAGTTATACCTTCTTATCCCTAAGAACAGTCCATTCAAAAATAAATATTAACTTCTGGAAAAAATAATTTAAATCCAGCACACATCAAGGAACTCACCATAAAAATCTGGACTCAAACAACTTAAATAAAAGGGTGTAAATTCAACAAATTCTGAAAACTATCTTTTATCCAAAATCTGAAAGTTATACCTTCTTATCCTTAAGAACAGTCCATTCAAAAATAAATATTAAATTCTGAAAAAATTTATTTAAATCCAGCACATATCAAAGAACTCACCATAAAAATATGGACTCAAACAAATTAAATTAAAGGGTTTACATTCAACAAATTCTAAAAACTATCTTTTATCCAAAATCTGAAATTTAACAACTTCGAAACTCCATCAAAACTCAATCAAATCTCACACAAATATTAGATTATATATATATACACACACACACACACACACACACACACACACACACACACACACACACACACTCATCCACATGTACGTGAGGGTTCCCCAACCATAGCGCACAAAGACACAAACAAGACCCGCTCGAAAATACCCCAAAAATCCAAACAAAAACTCAAATTTTCAATTCAGCATAGATTTGTCTCAAAAATAGCGAATAACCCACAAAATTTTCAACTTTTAATTATTCAAAATATGTTTTTTAATCATGCATATAGATATACACATCTAAAATTACATATAGGTTCATCAGATCTATTTCTATAAACAAAAATTTGATCTTTCATGCATAGAAAATGTCCACTATTCAAGAGCAACTTATTGTAGATCTACATGAATATTTAGACCGTATCACAACTCTAATCAGCCACAATAATACATTGGTTCATAAAAGTAAGTTTCCACAAATAAAACATGATCTTTCATGCATCAAATATTAATTATTCAAAAGAGAATCAATATAAGAGTATCATGACATCAAGATTATATTAACATACAATTTTTATCATACAATCCATCTCTACAATCATCTCATCAACAAAACATCATGTCCAAGCTAATATAATCATAATCTCACAAAATCTAAACCCTAGCATGACTCTATTTTCTTCATGAGAAATGAAAAAAAACACATCAAGAGAGTTGGAAGATTACCCACCTCAAAGAAGACCAATTGAAAGATATTAATAATAAGAAAAGAAAAGCTCCTCCTCCTCCTTGCGAAAATTGAGAGATCCAAGCCTCCAAAACTCCAAGAAATAATAAAAAGGATAAATTTTTTTCACCACAGAGGAGGGCGGCTACTGCTTCTGTTAATATAGGTCGGGACTCCTCTATTAGGGTTTATTCGAACATTTTACAAAAAAGTTCCTTAAGAACATATATTTTTTACTTGTATAGATCTTTCCAAACTAATTAGTTAAAACAAATAAAATAAAATTAAAAAATTTAACCCCAAACTCCTCCAATTTGGCCGGCCTCAATGCAGCCCATAATTTCAATTTTAAAAAATTTGTCTCTGAGTGACAATTTTACACAAAAGTTCGTCACTTTGTAATATTTGCAAATATGCCATAAATTATTCAAAAAAATCTAGAAAATTTAGATTCGTGTCTACTAATAAAGATTAGTTTTTCCAAAAAACTTTTCTGACTTTTTATTCTCCATCAAGAGTATTTGCAATAAAGTTCCCAACAATCCCGAAATTGCGTATATATATATATATATATATATTCAATAAAATCAAATCAAATCAAATTATGGGGATAAAATCCCTCCCCCCAATATCTCCTATGCCAGATCGGCCTACCAAAATAGCAATACAAAATTTTGAATTCAAATTTTACTTCCAAACGATATTTTGCACAAAAACCCTTTTCTATCAAGGTATTTACAAAAATAGTTTCTTATTCAGAAAAATTCCAAAATTTAGAATATAATCAATTATAAATAGGAGAATTTATTCAAAAGTTTAAAAGTGGAAATTTGCACCTAAAAAATATTTGCACGTGTAACGACAATTTCATAAAATAGCCAAATTAATCAAAAAATTAATTTAAAATCATGTGTTAATTCTAAATGATATATCATTAATAGAAAATAATTTTGATTTAATTTTTAGCTCTTTTATGGCCGGAATGTAATTCTTTCCTAAAAAAAATCAATTATATCAACATAGAGTCCAAAATGAGTTTCTTTAATCAAGTAATCTGAAAAATAAAATATATCATACTTAAATGAGGGGAATCAATTATTGACAACTAACTTTTGAGAAATCCAAAGTTTTCTAACCTTGCACGTGCTTTGAACGCGCAACAACAATTTCAAGAAAACGGTCAAAATGGGCATTTTCACTAATTCAATATTATCTAAAAATTCCAAAATTACATTTTATTTTATAGGGTGTTACAACCTCGATGATGTGGCAAAATCTAGATTATCGATCACAATCGAACGCAGATCGGGAGAAGAATTTTTCTCTCAATTCTCGATCGGGGGCAACTTTGTTGGTCGCGCACCACCGATCGATCACGTTGGCTCGGCTAGGCGACATGTGTTCATTGACAGTTGTTCGTTGACCAGTCAATGATTTTTTCGTGATTTCACGATCGGGGACATGTTTGTTCGGCGCGTGCCACCGAACGATGAATTTGGTTCGGCTACGCGATACATGTCCCTTTGACCGTTGATTGTTGACCAGTCAATGGTGTTTTCGTGATTTCACGATCAGGAACACGTTTGTTCAGCGCGTGCCACCGAATGATGAATTTGGTTCGGCTGCACGACACATGTCCCTTTGACCATTGACCGTTGACCAGTCAACGGTGTTTTCGGGATTTCACGATCGAGAACACGTTTGTTTGGATCATGAATCCAAACCACCATGATCCTTAGGTGTGCTGGCATGTGGTGCTTTGACCATTGACCGTTGACTTGGTTCCTAAAATGATTGGTAGAGAAGATGGCATTGAAGATTCCTCCATATCTAACACGACAAAATCAGCAGGCAAATGAAATCGTTTACCTGAACTAGGACATCTTCCAAAATACCTCTAGGTCTTTTGATACTGCGATCTGCCAACTGCAACGTGATGGATGTTGGTTGGAGTTCCCCCAATCCTAGCTTTTCATAGATGGTGTATGGGAGAAGATTGATGCTTACCCCCAAGTCTAGTAGTGCTTTCTCAAAGAAGTGCTCGCCAATCCTGCAAGGAATGGTAAAACTACCTGGGTCTTTTAATTTAGGAGGTAATTTTCTTAATAAGACAGCGCTCACTTCTTCTGTCAAAGCCACATCCTCCCTAACCTGAAATGTTCTTTTGTGAGTACAACATTCTTTCAAAAATTTAGCATAAGAAGGAATTTGTTTAATAGCATCAAGTAGGGGGATATTAATTTCTACCTTTCTGAGAGTTTCAAAGATGTCAAATAAATGTTGATCTTTCTTTTGTTTGACTAACCTTTGAGGGAATGGTGGCAAAACTATTCTTTCTTTTTCACTTATCTTGTTGGACCCCACAATTTTTGAAGGTTGTTCTTCTTTTTCTTCGGTATGTGTTCCAACTTTGTTGTCAATTATCTTACCACTTCTTAATGTTGTGACTGCCTTGAGCTGTTCTTGGCCTCCAGGGTTTGGTATAGTTTGTGATGGAAGTTCCCCTGCCTTTCGCTCGCTTAATTCTTTAGCAATTTGGCCAATTTGTGTTTCCAACTCCTGAATTGCTTGCCCTTGTTGGTTGCTTGTTTGATGTTGTTGTTGGAGCAATTGAAGAACGGTGGATTCAAAATCCAACTTCTTCTGTTCTTGAACTGGCCTATCAATTCCACTTCCCATTTGGAAATTCTGTGCATGTCCTTGTGTGAATTGAGTCCCTTGATTATTCTGATTATTGCTCCATGAGAAGTTTGGATGGTTCCTCCACCCTGGGTTGTATGTGTTTGAGAATGGGTTGTTCTTTGGTGGAAACACTCCTCGACCTACATAATTTGCATGCTCCTGATCTGTGAAAGAAGACATGGGACATGTATCAGTGGTATGGTCTACATGAGAACAAATTGCACAAATTTCATTTGTTTGATTTTTAACTCCACCCATCATAGACATTGTATTAACAAGCATATCAATTTTCTTATTCATGTTTACCATTTCCAATTGAATGTTATTGCTACTAGAAATTTCATAAACTCCCTGTTTTTTCGAAGGGCCCCTCCTTGTTGAAAATTGTTGTGAATTCTCGCTGAGTTCTTCAAATAGTTCTATGGCCTCTTCGCCGCTTTTCCTCATCAAGATCCCGTTGCAAGCTGAATCCACAATTGCCTTATTAGTATCATTTAAACCTTCATAAAAAGCTTGTACCTGATCATCTTTAGGCATGTTGTGTGTTGGACACTTGAGAAGTTTGTTCTTGAAATCTTTCCATGCTTCGAAAAATAAGTCTCCATCCTTTTGTTGGAAGAGTTGAATCTCCCTTTTCAGTTGTTTGGTCTTTTGGGCTGGAAAGAATTCTTTTAAGAACTTTGTCGCCAATTGCTCCCATGAGTTTATTGATCCTGGTTCCAAAGAATTATACCATAGTTTAGCATTAAGTTTTAAGGAAAAAGGAAACAATATTAACCTGATTTGCTCAGGGGTAAGCCCTTGGACGCTTTGTGTCCTGCAGAGATCGAAAAAATCTTGTAAATGGAGATGAGGCTCTTCATCAGGTCTGCCACTAAAATGGGGAACCATACTAAGTAACTGAGGAGATAGATGCATGTTCCCTGTGACATTGGGTTGATATGCAATGCAGGAGGGTTGTTCAATGTTCTTAGGCGTAAATTTATCCTGCATTGGTACGCGATTGGGTATTTCTTCTGCCATGATTTCTTGTGACTTAGGTCTCTGAGCAGTCGACTGGGTTCGTTCAGCAGTCGACTGGTTAGTCGCAATCAGTCGACCTAACCTATGCAAAGTGCGTTCTTTTTCTGCGTCAATTGGTAGTAGCTCTGGACGAAGTGATCTCCTTCCGTGCATCCACCAAAATCCTGTAACCTAAAAGAAAAAATTATTATTAAACTAAAAGAAAGAAAATAAAAACTTCCTACTGATCTGTAAGTTAAAATACTAGACAATCCCCGGCAGCGGCGCCAAAAACTTGTTGTTGGTTTCTAGATACCTAAATATATAGATAAAACTAGACACAAATTAAAAACCTCGCAAGTGCACGAATCGTTAGAAAAGCGTAGCAATAGCAAGGGTCGATCCCACAGAGATTGTAGACTTTAACTTACTAATCAATAAAAAGAATAAAAATCATAAAGAGTTGTTTTGAAAGTCTAAAAGAAATAAAAAGATTTAAACTAAATTAAGAAATGTTGAATCACAAATATTTATGAAGTAGTTGGGTTTAGATCTCCACCAATAGTCAGTAATGCTAAGTCACCTTCTGAACTTCTTCTTATTACTCATGTTTGTTCCCTTCAAGGGCATGGTATCTACTCCTTAAAGTACTGTTTCCCTAAGCCAAGAATTAGGCATGGTATCTACTCTAATTCGTTTCTTTTCATTAAGTGTTTAGCATGGTATCTACTAAGTTGTGCTTAAAGAAAACATAAGATCAGTGGAAACGAACAAACACTCAAGGTTCTAGAAATTGGTATCAGATCTAGATCTCTTAAGTTGATTGAACCAGGAACCCCTAAAGATTCCTTTGTTACAATTACGTGCACGAGATACGGGTCGTCTCAATATGCTCATCTAACAGATTCAGATAAATGGTAATGCAAACTTGGATTTCTCAAGCTCTGTACGTCAGTCGACTGGCTCTCACCTCAGTCGACTGCTCTCAGACTTCGAGAACTAGTTTGGTTTTCATCAATCTATACCAATATAAACGGATTCAATCAATAAGCAAAATAGAAGAGTTCAGAAGAATATAGAACTACGTAACTACGGTTTCAATCTACCCAACTATGAAATTAGTTCCACATAATAATACTTTTATTAATCAACAAGTTTGAATACATGATCAACATAAAAGAATAGAAGGAGAAGAAATAAACTAATGAAGTCCGGCAATGAGGTCGACTGGCTGTCACACAGTCGACTGCCTTCGAATACTGGATCTCCTATCTCCTTCCTTGATGCCGATAGAATAATGCCCCTGTTGATGACTTGAACGCTCAGAAACTCTTGTGATTCAGTCGTTTTAGAACCTGGAAGAGTGCCAACCGAGAGAGAGCCCTGTTGATGCTTCTTTTCTGATATTTATAGAACACGGCTGAGAATTAGGGTTTTTGCACTTTTTCAGGAAACTCCTTCTTTGTTTGATTTGATGATTTATTTCTTTCTCTTTTCTTCTTTCCTTCCTTATCTGTTAACCACGTGCTCTTGGAAATCCCCAGTCTCTAGATTTGATTTGCATAAATCTGGATTCAGATAGATTTGAAATTAGATTTGGATGAATCTTCGAATATCTTATCTGTTTACTCCGCCGCGTACCAGTCGACTGCCTTGGACATAAGTCGACTGGTCTCTGAGACATCTGTGGCTTCACGATTTCTCGGTCAAGTTGACTGTTGTGTAAACTTGATTCCCTCTGTCCAGTCGCCTGTAAGCATGATCAGTCGACTGATCGCTTCAGTTTCCTGTGTTTCATCCTTACAATCCTGAATTTGCTTCGTTTTGCTGTTATAGACTGTTTCCTATGGAAAAGAGAAAATAAGAGTTAAATACCACATATAGAGCTTTTAAATGTGCATTTATAATAAGATTATTGCTTCTAAATGTGAATAATAATGTGTTCATCAATATTTTTGGTGGATATTACCCAGTTTCGCTAATAAACATTATATATATATATATATATATATATATATATATATATATATATATATACACACACACACACACACACACACACACACACACCAGTCTGTATATATCCGTATTGTATCAAATTGGTAATGTAATCTTCCGAGCCGGTAATAAAATTATTTTTATTATTATTTCTGAATTAAAATATTTTTGATAGAGATTATTCATTTTAGCTAATAAAAGTTATCTGTATAGACAGATGTATGTACGTATATGTATTGTATTGATTTCGTACGTTCATACGAAATCATGTAGTATGTGATTTCGGGAAAATACCTCTTATTTTGATCAATCATGATCAAATGGAGGGTAGAGATTGAGTATGGTGTTGATTGCAATATTTATTTGCAAATTGATCTCAAATGTTTTGAGCCACAAGAGAGAGAGACAAGTGGCTCTCTCTCTAACCACAAGCTCTCTCCCTCCTCTCCTATAAAGAAGTGGCCGGCCAACCCTTAGGGCTAGAAGTCCTCTTTTCATTTCCTTGTTTCCTTCACTCTCATCTCATTCTCCTTCTTCTTCTTGTCTTGTTTTATTTTTAGAAAAAAGTTGAGAAGAAAAGAAAAGAAAAGAAAGAGAGATCATATCAAAATAGAATGGGTTCTCTTTTCATGGGGTGTTCTTGTGGAGGAGCAAGAACAAGGAGCAAGAACAAGGAGGTGAAGATCAAAGCTAGTTCTTCCTACAACAGATTTGGGTGGGGGTTTCTCTACTTTTATGCTTTGTTTGTTTATTTTTATTGTTGTATGTTGTTAAGCAACTTGGAATAATTTCATGTGCATATAGTTATAATGGACTAGAATAGAATTGCATATGAAGATTGAAGTGGTAGAACTCAATAAAAACCCTAAAGATCAAATCTTAAACTAGTATGTACTTTTGATGATTATGAATTTATTACTTGTGTTAAAGTTGCAATTTTGACTCCAAATTAATATGAGAGCTTGTATGTGTTAATACTATGCTCTAACTTTTATAGATTTTTTGGGGTTAATTTGATAGATCAAACAAATGTTTCCCCCAAAACATCGAGCATTTAAGAAAAATGCTGTTTGGGTTAATTTTTGCATGTATTCAAAGAGCTGGATTTTGAGCTCTATAAGGAATCTGAAAAAGTGGTCAACTAGAAAGTTGTAGTAGATGTTCTCTCCTTTCCAAAAAGTCCAATTTTGTTAGATTCCGATAAGTATACCAAAAGTTATTAGCTTTACAAGTTTCAGCTTTTGCTGTCCTTTATGTTGTTCATGAATTGTATTCAAAGAGCTGAATTTTGAGCTCTATAAGGAATCTGAAAAAGTGGTTAACTAGGGAGTTGGAGTAGATGTTATCCTCTTTCCAAAATGTCCTATTTTGTTAGATCCGTTGAGCGGAGTAGGAGTTATGACATTTACAAGTCACAACAGCTAGCCTTTTGGCTGAAGCTTCGTTGTTTAGATTATTTGAAGTTTTTTTACCTCTTATTAACTGAATCTCTGAAGGTTGTCAGCTAGAGAGTTGTAGTAGAGGTTCTCACCTTTCGAAAATATCGTATTTTGTTAGATTCCGATAGGCAGAGTAGGAGTTATGACCTTTACAAGTCACAGCAGCTAGCCTTTTGGCTGAAGCTTCGCTGTTTAGATTGTTTGAAGTTTTTCTACCTCTTATTTACTAAATCTGATAAGGTTGTCAAATAGAGAGTTGTAGTAGTGGTTCTTACCTTTCCAAAATATCCTATTTGGTTAGATTCAGATAAGCAGAGTAAGAGTTATGACCTTTACAAGTCACAGCAGCTAGCCTTTTGGCTGAAGCTTCGCTATTTAGATTGTTCGAAGTTTTTCTGCATTTTATTGACTGAATCTGACAAGGTTATCAACTAGAGAGTTATAGTAGAGGTTCTCACCTTTCCAAAATATCTTATTTGATTATATTCTGATAAGTGAAGTAGGAGTTATGACCTTTACAAGTCACAGCAGCTGGCCTTTTGGCTGAAGCTCGCTGTTTAGATCGAAGTTTTATTACCTCTTATTGACTGAATCTGAGAAGGTTTTCAACTGGAGAGTTGTAGTATAGGTTCTCACCTTTCCAAAATTTTATATTTTATTAGATTCCGATAAGCGGAGTAGGAGTTATGACCTTTACAAGTCACAGTAGATGACCTTTATTGGCTGAAGCTCGTAGTTTAGGTTGTTCGAGGTTTTTCTACCTCTTATTGACTGAATCTGAGAAGGTTGTCAACTAGAGAGTTGTAGTAGATGTTCTCACCTTTCTAAAAAGTTTAATTTTTTTGAATTCCGATAAGAGTAGCATGTTTAATTGCTTCTAGGGTGTTAAAAGACTTTTATGTTGCTTTCATGAATAAAAGATCATGTTTTGTTTGTAGTTTGAATCATGCACTTGATTATGAGTAATAAGTGTTCATTGTGTTCTTAAGTACCATGTTTAATTGCTTCTAGGGTGTTAGAAGACTTTTATGTTGCCTTTGTGTATAAAAGATCAAGTTTTGCTAGTAGCATGTTATTTTGCTTCTAGGTTGTTAGAAGACTTTTATGGTAGCTTCTATATGATTCATTTATCGCATACATAGCCAGTTAGCTCATATGTAATTCGTTTGGCTCATACATAGCTAGTCGGCTCGTATGTAAGTTGTTTTGCTCGTATGTAGCTTATTTGCTAGTACGCAGTTATTGTGCTCGTTTAGGATGATATGATTGTCCTAGGAGCCATCGACCATCAAGACGTGTATTTATTTTACTCCTCGTTGACTGTGGATGAGTCACCCCTCGTGCACCGTTAGATCTTAACCGATGTATGTTGATCACGGGCCGGGAATGTAGACAGAATCTAGGTCTAGGGTAGTAGCATGCGAATACGTTTGTAATGCAGGGGTCTTGGATCGATAGGCTATGAACAGGATCTTTAGGGATTCTCGTAAGTCTAGGTTGAGCACCAAGTAGAATTATCTTGCAAAGTCTAACTTAAGACCTAGCATATTGTGTTAGTATTATTGTCATCCATCGGATTGTTTAGGATTAGTGACATCGTTAGGGTAGTAACTTATGACTATTACTACTTAACCTTTATTTATTATCATTTCGCCGAAGGGAAAAAGTTGGTATTAAGGGTGATACCTTATGATCCGCCCTATTCTATAGGCCAACACTAGGTGGTGTTATTGGTTGTACCCTTCCTTTCAAAGGGATACGTTCTGTGCCTTCTCACAAGTTGGGAGCATCCGTATCTCGTCTGTTAATTTCTGAAGTGCCATGATAAGGGCGGGAAGTTTCCGGTCAGAGCTAGGTGATGGACCCCCAGAACTCTGTCATGTTCTATATCAAGAAAGGCAAACAAGCCATAGACTACGGTCTATAAGCTAGGGGGCCACAGAGGATGCTTCGACCTAATCTGTGTTGTAGTAAACTCCAAGGGTTCGTCAGATTTTTGAGTGAGGACCGGTACGCCGGGCAATAGTGGCAAACAGAGACACCACTATATGACTGCGAATGGAGGGATTAGACCGTTTCAGAGCCACCTCATCTGTCACGCTATATGTTTAGGAACAGGTTGAGTACAATAGTAGAATTCATGGCATGGTTTTAAATCCCTATATATGTAGAAACGGTTTGTTATGGGCGTATGTAGTATGGGCTGCATATTGTTCCGGAGACTTGCTTGCATTAGAATAAGTGCATCATTGCATTGGTTAACCTTGCATTAGAGTCTAAGTCATAGCATACACATAAACATCAATTATATATACACATTTCTCTTTTCACCAATCTGTTTGCTTAAGTTGAGAATCGCTGCTAGTCATCAGCCTTAAAGCGTCAGGATATGTACTGACGTCCCCACTTCAATAGGTACTGGATTGCAAAACTACAGGTACAGGATTCAGGAGGACTCAAGGCATGAGAAGAAAAGTGTTGATTCTTATTTTCAATTGTAATATATGTTGGTTACCATTGTTTCAATTGTAAATTTATTTATGTTGAGAAGCATCCAAGTGAAAGTACCAAGTGTTATATATTATTCATTGTACTCTGATTTAAATTTTTTTTAAAGTTTGTAACACTTGGGCTTGTATAGCATTATTGTAACACTGATGTAATGTATTGCAATTTTATAACATTTGGACTTGTAATACATTTGTGTTGAATAAAAAGTTTTAAATTTTCCTATTTTTCTGTGTATTGTGGCTAATTGAAGGAAAAGATTTTGGCTTATGTCACGGTTTCACAGTGTGTGGAAATCGGGGCGTTACAAAGTGGTATCAGAGCCGACTTCAATTTACAGTCCAACACAGTAGGAAAGTTAAACTTGGATGCCTTATAGGAGTTGGGTTTTAGCTAGTTGTAGACAATTATAATTCATATTGTTATTTCTTTCAATTTATATTTTATAATTTTTCTATATCTGGACTAATTCCAGTATATATGTGTTTTAAGGATGGTATTCGAGGATATCCTAACCGAGGATGTGTTGATAGAAGAGAGTGAGCCGATTTCAAGGGATGATCTGATGATCTTGAGCCAGGAGCCAAAGGAGATTTCACTACATGCTAACCTCAAGATGGACTTGCCTTCACCACCGCAATGGCTAAGCATGGATCAACGCATAGCAGCGGCGGCCTGCATACATCAGGAAATAAATAAGCTGAGGGAGTACAGGACCAGGAAAGGTCATCAAGCTAAGAAACTGAGAGATGCTTGCAGAGCTGTATTAGCAGGTCTAGCAAAGGAGCAGGAACACTTTGATTCCAGATTGGCACGACTGCAGCATGAATAGGAGCAAATCCAAGGGACCACCAAGGTTGTAGTATGCCATTTCTGTGAGGAAGTTGGGCACGGGAAATCAGTCTATTCACGACTACAAGGGAAAGGATCTGTACCAGCATCAGGGTTCAAGAATCGAGGTCAGAAGCAGAAGACTCAGAAAACATAGGGCAAATTTGGAGGCGCCAAGCCAAGAAGTTTTTTCCTATGTGGGGAGCATGGTAATTTCAAGATCCAGTGTCCGAGGAAAACCCTCAGGTGGAGACCCGTACATGTTACAATTGTGGGGAAATTGGTCATATTAGGCCAAATTTTTTCCAGCTTCATAAGAGTGATGGCAGATTAGCCCCGAAGATGAACAATAAAGGAAAGGAGTCTGTTCACCAAGAGTAAGAGTTCACACTTACTAAAGGGAAGTTGAATAAGGCAGGAGAGCTATTTCCAGTGTGTGCATATGGAACTACAACCAAGTTTAAAAGTTGTATTTTGAATGGATTTATTTAGACTGAAAAAGTAATATATGATGTAACACTTTTGTAACCGAATGGATTTATATATATATGAAATCCAGGCAACCGTTTTGTTCGAACTTAGTTCATCATAATCTTTTGTCTGAATTATTTTTCAAGAAGTTGAGATGTGAGCGGGAGGCGATTTTAGATTTGGTTTTGTTGATTACACCATCTGGAGCAATCCTCATTACAAATTTGTGCTACAAGGGCTGTAAACTCCAAATCGGAGGAAAGACCCTAAGTATATGAATTTATAGAGTTGGACCTAGCAAGAGTGGAAGAAGGGCACGCTGAGCATTTGACTGCAGTTCTGGACAAATACAGGAGCATCAGCCTTGTGCAAATTATAGGTGAGAGTCTTGGAAGTCAGAAGTGGCGTTTGTAGGCCATATCCTATTCTAAGGAGGGAGTAGCTACCGAACCACGAAAGATTGAGGTAGTGAAGTATTAGCCTCAGACCGTGAAGGAAGTAAGAAGCTAAATGATGAGATCAGACAAGCCAATATTGAAGTGATTACTCAAGATTAGAGCTCAGTTTTTTCTCGATTGAAGCCTCAACCAAGTCTAGGTAAGCAAGTCAGAAGGCTTAGGTAGGAGATGTAGGGATTGAAGCACCGAAGCGGCAAGTTGATGAAGAAAAATCCCAGGATATCAATATGAACTTCATCACAGGATTACCCAGGAATTCAGAACTGAATGACTCAATTTGGTTTATTGGGGATTGGTTGACGAAGTCTGCACATTTTTCTTCCGATAAAGATGACTTATTCTCTAGAGAAATTAGCGGAAGTCCACATTAAAGGCATAATGAAGTAGCTTGGAGTACCAGTATCAGCGATTCTGACTAAGATTCAAGACTATATCTCAATTTTGGTAGAGTTAGCAGATAGCTTTAGGAACAAGGTCGAGTTCTTTGGAGAACCAGATCGTGGAGGAGCCACTTGGGAGCCGGAAAGCCATATAAGCTTTCTTTCCCCGAGTTATTTAGTGTACGGATATTTTTCTGTTCTCCTGACTAAACGTAGTTCTGAGGACAGAACTATTCTAAGGAGGGATTATTGTAATATCCCAGTCCGATATTATATTTGTATTATTATTATTTTCAAAATTAAAATATTTCTTATAGAAATTACTTAGTTTTAACAAGTAATCATTATCAATATATATATACAAGTTATATATGTATTGTATCGGTTTGGTGCACTTGTACAAAATCCTGTAAAATGCGTTTTTGAGAAATGTCTGAAATATCCGGGCCTGATATTAAAAATTATTATTTTATTATTATTTTTAGAATTGAATTTTTTGGTGGATATTACCCAATTTTACTAATAAACATTATATATATATATATATATATATATATATATATATATATATATATATATATATATATCAGTCTGTATATATCCGTTGATATGGCTAATAATAGGATTAAATCGGGACCGTTTCAAATCGGGCACAAATCTTAAAGCTCTCAAGGGTAAAACGGTAATTTCACCTACAAACGGGTCCGAAATGGAAATTGGGTCTCTTCTTCTAAGCCCAATAATCCATAAACGGATCTGTCCTATTGGATATGGGTACCAACCCGTTACAAACTAATTCAGAAGGATAAGGAGTAATTCAAATTCATGATTATCCCTAAGAGGCGGTTTTAACCACTTCTTATCCATCAACACCGGGAAGTAGAGATTTGTCCTTATCTCGAAATGGGTCCCTAAGGCGACTATAAATACCCTTCTCCCCCCAACGTAACGAGGTAATCAATCTTTTTCTACCTAAAGCTCTTTCTTAATCTCTGAGGTTACTGACAAGAGCGTCGGAGGGTTCGTCGTCGAGATCCATCCCGGTGTATCAAACTTTGTGCAGGTTTGCGGCAGCGACAAGAAACAAATCAATGCGTAGGTGAGGATCAACAGCTTCGCTTTATTGTTTTCCTCAAGAACTTACAAATTCATCTATTTTCTCCCACACCAGAAATCAGCAGCAACAGATTGGCAACATCTGTGGGAAACAGAAATAGCAATCCAGTCCTATCTCATCAGCCCAACTAGTTTCAAGCAATGCCTCCCAAGAAGGGGAAGACGATGGTCTCAAAACGCATGGCTACTCTCGCTCCTTCTCCTCCTCCAGTCCAGGAGGCCCCCACTCAAGAAGTCCAGCAACCTGGACAACCTCTCCCTTAACCCCTCCAGCACCTTCAGCCTGGACTGCCTCTTCCTCAACAACCTCAGCCCTAGCAGGCTCCTCAAGGGCCACAAGGGGATCCCGCGGGACCCTCCCACTGGAGTCGACAGGGGCAACCTCCTCATCGCGACCATGTGTCGGTACACAACCCCTCGTCCGACTCCATGGCCTCGCACAGTTCCCTACACCGAAGGATCTTCGGCACATCATCGTTAACATGCAGTATGGGGTAGATCTTCAGACCCGCTTAGATGAGAGGCTGACCTATGATGGGATCCCCCGCCGGGAATGTCAGAGGGGTCCGACGATCCGGTCTCCCAGGGCCCAATCTCCCCGTAGGCTAGATCACAGAAGGTCCAACTATCCCAGGAGGCGAAGGGAGTCACCCCAGCATCGTCAAGGGAGAAGCCGCTCTCCAGGTGGCCGACCCGCCCCTCGGGATCACTGAAAGCAGGAGGCCCTTGTTACAAGGGCAGAGTTCCAGCAATTTCAAGAGACAGTCCTGAGGGCCCACAATGTTGCTCCCGACCACAAACAGCGGGCTCCGAGTCCTCATCCTGCCCCAAGCTATCAGCGCCGTACTCCCACTCCTCAACTTGCCCTGAGCTATTGGCATCGCACTCCTGGTCCCCTTCCGCGGGAGGACAAGTCCCGGGCCTCAGCAAGGTATGACTAGAGGGAAGATTCGGTCTACCTCTGTCTCCACAAGATGGAGAGGCGCCTTGGCCGACTGGACAGAGAAGAAGAGGAATGGGCGAGGAATTTCTACCCTAGTAGGCCTCCATTCTCTCGGGCCATAATGGAGGCACCGGTCCCAGATAACTTCAAGCCTCCTCATTTTGAATCATACAACGGGGAGTCTGACCCTGCTGACCACATTGAGAGTTTTAAAACTCTCATGATGATACACCAGGCGTCGAACGCGCTTCTCTGTAAAACTTTTCTGGCCATGCTGAAAGGGCCTGCAAGGGAATAGTACTCACGTCTAGCCCCAACCTCCATCTTCTCCTTTGATCAGCTCGATGGCCTCTTCCTGACTCACTTCGTGAGTAGCCGCCGAGCTGAAAAATGAGAACCTCTCTACTATTGCTTCATCAAAGGAAGGGAGATCGGCTAAGAGACTATGTCAAATGTTTCACCGCAGAGGCTAGATCCATTGCCTTCTTAGACCAGTCCGTGGCCTCTGCCGCCTTCCAATCCAATGTCGCTAATGACAGCCTCAGAGCATCCCTTGCAAAGAAGCTTCCTCGAGATTTCTCAGAACTCCTGCTCAGGAGTGAGAAATACATCAGAGCAGAAGAAGCCCTCTCCTGCCCCGCTCTTGTGGGATCGTCTTTCGGGAACAAACGGAAGGGCGCTGATGAAGAAGGAGCTAAGAAGCTGCAGAAAGAAAACGAGGCCAGCATTGCCCTCCTCCTTGCTTCGAGAAGTTCACTCCGCTCAACGCGAGTGTCTCAACCATCCAGATGCAGATTGGAAAAGTGGGTATTCTCTACCCACCTCCAAAGATGAACACCCCAGGTAAGAAGAAGAATAGGGACAAATGGTGCCGCTTCCACAGGACCATGATCACGACACGGATGACTGTTGAGCCCTAAAAGACAAGATCGAGGCCCTTATTCAGAGAGGGCAACTCTCCAGGTTTGTGAGGAAGGATAGGGTGAATCCTCCTCCCCCCCCAGGGGGCTAATAAGCGACCCGAACTGCACGCGGAGACCCCGGACTCTGAACCAGAGGTCGTCCTGCATTTCATCCACGGAGGCCCAATGGGGGGAGATTCCAACTCCTCCCGAAAAGCCTTCGTCCGGGAAGTAAATTCTGTGCAGAACCGTCCACCCTCCAAGGGCCTAGGGGTCCCGGTAACTTTTTCAGATAGAGATCTAGAGGGCGTCCGAACCCCCCATTGTGACGTGTTAGTAATAAACCTCCACATGGCCAACTATGACCTGCACCAGTACCTAGTTGACAACGGCAGTTCGGTCAACATTCTCTTTCTAGAGGCTTTCGAGGGGCTTAAGCTATCCAGGGATCGACTCAAGGCTGCCGGCGTCACTCTCCACGGGTTCACAGGGGTGCCAGTGACGATCGAGGGTGTCATAACTCTCGACGTAGTCGCTGGCAAAACTCCTATCACCCAAACCGAGCCGATGGAATTCTTGGTGGTGGACGTAAAGGCTGCTTACAACGTCATCTTAGGCCAACCAGGCCTAGCAGCACTCTAGGCCATACCCTTGGCCTACCACATGAAGATGAAATTCCCCACCACAGCAGGCATGGGGGAAGTCAGAGGGAGCCAGGAGGCGGCCTGCAAATGCTACATGACCTTGGTGGGAGGACCGGTCCTCTCCCTTGATGCTCTTGAACTCCCCAAGGGAGTATACCACTTATATCAGAGCCGGTCGATGAGCTAGAAGAGGTGGCCTTCTGAAAAGGATATCCGACCCAGAAATTCCATATTTGCAAAGTCCTTCCCCCTCCCATTCGCAACGACATTATCCAGTGTATAAGGGGAAATCAAAACCTCTTTGCCTGGACTACGACTGACATGCTGGGAATCTCCGAAGTGCTCCTCATGCACCACCTCAGTGTTGCTTCGGGGGCCAAACCTATTCAGCAAAAGCGATGCAAATTCATCCCCGAGCGCCAACAGGCTATCAAGGAGGAGGTTGAGAAGCTCCTTAGGGCTCGGTTCATACAGGAGGTCAACTATCCGGAATGGCTATCCAATGTCGTGATGGTCAAGAAAGCTAATGGGAGATGGAGGATCTGCATTGACTTCACGGATCTAAACAAAGCCTGTCCCAAAGATCCATTCCTGCTCCCAAGCATCAACACCCTGATTGATGCAACCTCGGGCCTTGAACTCTTAAGCTTCATGGATGCATTCTCTGGGTACAATCAGATAAGAATGTTCCCTCCTGACATTCCGAAGACCTCTTTCATCACCAATCAGGGCCTATATTGCTATCGGGTCATTCCCTTCGGGCTTCAGAACATCGGTACCACCTATCAATGCCTTGTTAACAAGATCTTCAAGGAATAGATTGGGCAGAACATTGAAGTCTATGTAGATGATATGTTGGTGAAGAGCGTCAGCAGATCGGATCATGTCTCTGATCTCCAAGAAGCTTTTAACTTGTTGAGGAGACACAATATGAGACTGAACCCGAACAAGAGTGCATTCGGTGTCTCATCTGGCAAATTCTTGGGGTTCATGGTCAGCCAAAGGGGCATAGAGGCCAACCCCGAGAAGATTGAGACCATACTCAACATGGCCCCCCCTCCAGTGTTAAAGATGTGCAGAGACTCACCGGGCGCCTCGCGGCGATAAGGCATTTTCTATCCAAATTCGGAGAAAAGTGACTCCCGTTCTTTAAGGCCCTCAGGGGGGCTAAAGGCTTTGAGTGGGGGAGCAACAACAAGAGTTCTTTAATCAGCTCAAGGCCTACTTAGTCAACCCCCCAATCTTCAGCAAGCCAAAATCCGGGGAAGTCCTATACTTATACCTCGCCACTTCGGAGCAAACCCTCAGCGCTATTTTAGTAAGAGAAGAAGACAAGACGCAGAGGCCTATCTACTACGTGAGTAAAGTCCTTAGGGACACTGAACTCCGTTATCCGAAGCTTGAGAAGATGGCCTATTCCTTGGTCAAGGCGGCCCGAAAGCCCCGCTCCTACTTCCAGGCTCACTCGGTGGTCGTTCTTACAGACCAACCACTCAAACAAGTCCTCCACAAGCTCGAGACCTCAGGGCGCCTTATGAAGTGGTCCATCGAGCTAAGCCAGCATGATATCAGCTATCAGCCTCGAACCGCTATCTAGGCTCTAGACCTAGTGGAGTTCATAGTAGAGAGCACAATTATCGACGCCAGCAAAGAGATAAAGGAACCCCGTTCTGGATAGTGTATGTTGATGGGTCCTCGTGCACCGATGGGAGTAGAGCAAGAGTCATATTGGTTGGTCCAAACGATTTCATGCTCCAATACTCACTCTGTATCAACTTTCGGGCATCCAACAACGAGGCTAAGTATGAAGCCATTACAGCCGTCCTGTGCATGGCTCGCAAGGCCGGGGCCAAACGTGTCAAGATATTTAGCGACTTGCAGCTGGTGGTGAACCAGGTATCAGGGGAATATGATGCACGAGACAGTCGCATGGCCAAATACTTGGCCAAAGTCAAGGAACTGATGGTCTCTTTCGAGGATGCACAACTCCAGCAAATTCCCCGAGAAGAGAATGCACAGGCGGACGCCCTCTCAAAGATAACTTCCTCTTACCTCCAAGGGCTCAAACAAACTGTCGTAATAGAAGTTCTACTGAGGCCCAACATCGTGGAAGAAGGCCTTGAGCCAATAGATATGCCGCCCTTACAACTCGAGGAGAATTGGATGAAGCCTTTGCTCGAGTTCCTCAGGGATGGGATCCTTCCCTTATACCCTAAAGTGGATCGAATTCAAAACAGAGCCGAGCGGTACACACTTATTGAGGGAGTCTTGTACAAACGCTCCCACACCCAAGTAGATGGCAGACCCTACTTGAGATGTCTTTTCCCCGATGAAGTCCACTATGCTTTGTTGGAGGTCCATGAAGGAATGTGGCAAGCACTTGGGAGCAAGGTCCCTAGCTCACAAAATATTGAATTATGGATAATTTTGGCCCACTCACCTCTGCGATGACGAACAATACGTTCGCCAATGCGGCCCGTGTTAAAAAATTTTAACAATCCGCCGCCTACCGCAAGCTCAGCTCTCCTCTCTGTCCAGTCCTACCCCTTTTGCAATGTGGGGAATGGACCTGTTCGGGCCTTTTCCTCCAGCACCGGGGTAGCTAAAGTTTCTTGTTGTGGCGATCGACTATTTCCCTAAATGGATCAAAGCCGAGCCCCTAGCAACGATAACAGAGAATAGAGTGCAGTGCTTCTTTTAGAAAAACGTTGTCTACAGATTCAGTGTGCCCCGAATCTTGATAACGGACAATGGAACTCAGTTTGCGGGAGCAGCCTTCCGCACTTTTTGCGCAGACCTAGGCATTTAGAAATGATTCTCCTCGGTCTCCTACCCCCAGTCCAACGGTCAGGCAGATAGAATGCCAATCGGCAAATTCTCTCCAGCCTGAAAAAGAGACTGAGCAGGTCGGCTAAGGGGTTATGGGTAGAGCAGCTCCCCAATGTGCTCTGGAGCTATCACACTACGAAGAGGACCCCCATGGGAGAATCTCCCTTCAACCTCATTTACGGCTTCAAAGCCGTTATCCCTCTGGAGGTGGGTCTACCTTCCCCCCGCTTAATAGCCTACAATGAAGAGCAAAACAAGAACGAGCTTCGCAGCAACTTGGACCTCATCGATGAGATCCGTGAGAGATCCTCCATTCGGCAAGAAATCAATCGAAGTAGGATCGAGCAATCCTACAACAAGAGAGTCCGCCCTACTAATCCTAAAGAAGGAGATCTGGTGCTCAGAAAGCTATCAATTTCTTTCCCCAACAAGAAAGGCAAGTTGGCACCCAACTGGAAAGGACCATACAGGATTTCCAAAGTTTTTCGTCCTGGCACTTATCAACTTGAAGATCCGGGGGGCAAGAGGGTGCCGAGGACATGGAACGCAGAGCACTTATTGAAGTACCAAGAGGGTATTTAAACAACGCTCCAAGCAACCTCTCCTTGAGCGTTCTCCTTAAAGCATTTTAAAGTTTGTTTCTTTTCGTTATTAAGTGTAATAATGGATCGCAACTTAGAAGCAGCCGCTTAATTGTTTTCAATAAAAGTGATCTACCCCCTGGAAATTCTCCATTCTAAATATTCTGGTTGTACTACCTTTGGGCTTACGAAAAACTCATTAAACGACAAGTTCGGAGTCTAACACTTGGTTCGATGGAACGTTTGCTACTTGCGAACGAGCGAGTACAAAGTAGCTCACCGTTCAGAATTGCTCCTACAGCTGTTGATACTCTCTAAACAACAAGTTCGGAGTCCAACAGTTGGGTCGATGCAACTTTTGCTACTTGCGAACGAGTGAGTACAAAGTAGCTCCCCATTCAGAATTGCTCCTACAACTGTTGATACTCTCTCAATGACAAGTTCGGAGTCCAACACTTGGTTCGATGCAACTTTTGCTACTTGCGAATGAACGAGTACAAAGTAGCTCACCATTCGGAATTGCTCCTACAACTGTTGATACTCTTTAAACGACAAGTTCGGAGTCCAACACTTGGTTCGATACAACTTTTGCTACTTGCGAACGAGCAAGTACAAAGTAGCTCACCATTCGGAATTGCTCCCACAACTGTTGATATTCTTGCGAATATTAAAGAAACACAAATTCTCATAAGAAGCTCGAGAAATGGGTACATTATTTCATCAAAATTTGAGGTGCAAGTCTAATTCTAGACCAAAAACTCACATTATTTCATCAAGATTTGAGATGCAAGACTCATATGAAATGAAGACTAGAAGATTACAAAATTTTGCCCTAGCCCCTCATAGGGACCAAGATGCTTCTATTAAGCAATACACGAGGTCAGCGAGTGTTGTGTTGCTGTCACCTCATTTCCATAGAAGTCTCCAAGCCGGCAAGCCGAGTGGCGTTGTCAGCACCTAGGAGCCTAACAGTCGCCCCGACAGATGCTCTGCTCAATGAGCTGACCACTTCGCTTTGCGCGTCCCAACGGTGTCTCAAGATGGGGGGGCGAATGAATGGCTAACTCGTGGAACGACCTTCCTTGGGCATACTCACCCCGAGGGTAGGAAGTACTTCTGACGTTACTCCCCTCAGAAAGCCATCGCAGTTGAAGGTTCTAAGCCTCTAGCACCACAATCCTCTCCTTCAGCGAGTCGTCCGTCACCTTGACCATAAAGCGAGGCATTTGGCTCGAGCTGACCCTACGAGAAGCCTCGGAGATAGTCCTCCGAAGGTGCGCCGCTTCCAGAATCTTCTCAAGCACCACGATCTGCTCCTTCAGCGAGTCGTCCATCACTTTGACCTTCAGGCGAGGCATTCGGCTCAATCTGCCCCCACGAGAAGCCTCGGAGATAGCCCTCCGAAGGTGTGCCGCCTCTAGACTCTTCTCAAGCACCACGTTCTTCAACTCATCTCTCTCAGACCTTGCGTCGAAAAAAGATTGATGAAGGAACTTGAGTCTCAGGCCTTGGCTGACGACCATCGAGGGACATGTCTTCTCACCTTTATGGGGCACTTCATGAAACCTCTCCTCGAGGTGCCTCATCTCGATTTCTTGACGAGCCAAGGTCAGCTTCAGATGACCCAACTCCTGTTCGACTCTATAGAGCATCTCCCGAGACCGAGCTAGCCCCAACTTGGCGACACCCAGATTAGACAGGAGATGAGACACCTCGTTGATCTGTGAAAGTCGAACAAAAAAGAAGAGCGTGAATCTTTAAGTCCGAAGAACCAACATGACCATACTCTGCCTAAACAAAGCTACTGAGACAGCTCGGAAGTAGAGCAAACTCACAAAAGTTTCAAAGACTCACAACACGTCCAAAAAAGAGGGGGGGGGGCAGAAAAGAAAAGCTTTTCATTAAATTTCAACGAGTACAAGAAGCGGTGGCCAGTCCACAATTAGGCTACAGTTCATAACGTTCAAAACAAAAGTATGAAGTACAACAAGGTCAAAGGTGGACCTCTTTAGAGTGATCCCCGGTCGCCGAGGGCTCCGACACTTGTGTAGCGGCGATGATCGCTAGGGGCATGGCCTCTGCATTGGCCTTTGCCTCTGCATCGTCGACCCCTACATCGACCACCTCAACCTTGTCATTTTCTTCATCCTCCTTGGAGGCGTTGTCAAACCTAGGGACAGGGTCGGGGAACAGGTGCCATCCGGCACAGTCTACCTCCGGGTAGGCCTTCTTTACCTGCTCGATTGTGCGAGCCTAGGCCTTCGCCATATTGACAGCAAGGTACTCTTTCGCCCTCTCCATCGCTTTGGCTTTGGCCTCATTAGCAGCGGAAACCCTAGCGGTGGCAACGGCGTCCTCCTTGTCCTTCACAGCCAGCTATTTTTGTTGGAGCAGCAGAGTGTTGTCAGCCCCGAGCTTCGCCTCAACACTCTCGAGTTACTCCAACCTTGAAGCCTTCACCTCAGTTTTAACCCTCAACTACTCGAGATCCTTGTCAATCCGAGCATTTTCTGCCTGAGCACGGTCGGCCTCCTGCTTCAGATCTTTCTCTAATTCGGTCATCTTCTCCATCAGATGACTGAAGTGGCAAGTTATTTGTGAAAAGAAAGGAGGAGCACCGTGACAAACTTGGAAAGATTAGTTTATAAAAGGTGAAACCACAAGTCAGTACTAGACTTACCAACACCGCCGCTCATGCGATCTCAAGCGCATCGTCACCAACGCCACCGGCGTCCATGGCGGCCTTGTCCTTCGGCATAGCGAGGTGTCGAACAGCTTGCATTCTGGACGATGAGTCACCAAGAAACCCGTCGAGCATGCGGACTTGCCAGCCCGAGACGAAAATCTTCTTATTCTCCTCGGTCAGGAACACCTCGGCCTCAGCCGTCAACGGCGGGGCCTCCAAACCCAAGGCCACTGCTAAGGGGAAGGCCCCAGCCTCAGCCAAAGCCGACGTCACTGTAGGGGTCGGTGGCAGCTGAACAACTGCGATTTGCACTGCCGCCTGCTCTACGGCAGCGACGACAGTCCTCACCCTCGGCGAGGATACCTTGGAGACCACCCTCTTCCTCTTCCTCGGGGTCTTGCTTCCCAAGACCCCACGTTGCGCCAGCGTGTCCTCGAAGTCCATAGCTTCTGCAAGAAAAAAAGAAGTTAAGCACAAGTAAAGCCACACTTAAGAGGGAGGGGAACACGAGGCCAAAAATAAACCGCATACTAGGGTTTATAAGACTGAGACCCCCCCTCCCCCCCCCCCCCCCCCCCCGTGAAGAGCACCTCCTCGGTCAGATCCCTCCAATCAAACTTTGGCCTTCCCTCCTAGATCAGATCCCGAACTACCTCGTCTTCTTCGGGGCTGAGCACCGAACTCTCCTTCACCCTCTTCGAGACTTCTTCGACCCAAGTCGTTGAGATGAGCCACGTCTCTCTACTCCGGACAAGGAAGTACTTTTCCCTCCAATGCTTTATTGAATTGGGGTAGCTAACGAGCTTGGCGCCATGTCTCGGAGACAGGTAAAACCTGAACTCCGACTTCTGCTGTTGATGAACTCGGTATACGGTCCGCAGCACCCTCAACTCCTACTTGAGCCCCACCGCTTGGCAGTGAAGGATGAATTTGTTGATCAGCCTCCACACGTTCGGCATGTACTGGACGAAGCTGATCCTAAACCATCACAATACTTCGATGATGAAGGGATGAAGGGGGAGCCGTGCACCAGCTTTGAAGGCATCGACAGGCCAGAAGCACATGTCCACTAGCATCGGAGAATTGGCCCTCACTCCGGGCCCAAGCAACATCAGGTCGTACTCTTTCGGGATCTGAAAACATTCCCAAATCGATGCCAGATCCACCTCGTTAAGTATGGAGATCGTCTCGTCGATCTCCAAGGTCTCTCTTGCAGCATTCTCCTCAAAGCTCTGCCCCATGTCGTACATAATACGCTGGGCCTGTTCGTCCGGAAGGTCCCGAACCCTCTCAAGTCTGGTTAGATCCGCCGGCAGTCTGTCGAACTCCTCCATCCTCCGCTGGCTATCAACCTCGATTTCCACTAAGACCGAAGAGGATCCTACCATGGACTTGCCTTTGTCGATTGGAGGAATTTGGCTCAAGGTCGGCTCATGGGCGAGAGTAGGGGAGGTCTCCTGCCTCGAAGGAATGCGAGAAAAAATTCTCATGGATATCAAATGTGAGAAATAATTCTACTGGACTTCGGCAACCCGTGCTGAGCACTCTTGCCACCGTCGTCCAAATGCGAGCAAAAATTCTCCTGTACTTCGGCAACTTGTGCCGAGCACTCTTGCCACCGACGCCTAAATGCGAGAAAAAAATTCTCCTGGACTTCGGCAACCTGTGCCGAGCACTCTTGCCACCGACGTCCAAATGCGAGAAAAAATTCTTGTGGACTTCGGCAACGTGTGCCGAGCACTCTTGCCACCAACATCCAAATGCGAGAAAAAAATTCTCCTGGACTTCGGCAACGTGTGTCGAGCACTCTTACCACCGACGTCCAAATGCGAGAAAAAATTCTCCTAGACATCGGCAACGTGTGCCGAGCACTCTTTCCACCGAAGTCCAAATGCGAGAAAAAAATTCTCCTGGAATTCGGCAACCTGTGCCGAGCACTCTTGCCAGCGACGTCCAAATGCGAGAAGATGTGTTGACCGGTCAACAGTCAACGTTCAACGCGCCACGTATCGCTCTCCTGGACTTCGGTAACGTGTGCTGAGCACACTTGCCACTGACGTCCAAATGTGGGAAAAATGCATAGACTGGTCAACGGTCAACAGTGAACACGCCACGTGTCGCTCTCCTGGACTTCGGCAACAGGTGCCGAGCGCTCTTGCCACTGACCCCTATTGGCAGAAAAATGCTTGCCTCCCGATGCTCTCTCATGATCAGAGTGCTCAGATTGCGCCACATCATCAGGCGGTAGATTTACCGTTTGTTCACCTAGGAAATCGCACCAGAGCTCCGATGGATGCTCCATATCGTGCCACGTCGATAATTAGCTGATTCATCTTATATTTTATTAATTCGAATTGATTATTTTAAAAATTGCAAAAACTATAAAAAACTCAAAAAAATTAATTATAACATTGGGAGAATACTTTGAGCCCCTAGAAAAATCATTATTGATTAGAATAATTAATTAGTGCATTTTGAAACTAGATTGTTACTCTGCAAAATTAAATAAATTCAAAAAATAATTAAAAAATCTAGAAAAATTACAAAAAAATCCAGAAAAGTCTAAAGAATAATTTTGGTCATTTTGCTAGCTCAGAAAAACACCGTTACACCTCGAGCAAGATCCAAACTCCCTTAAGAACTCCGATAAAGTCAAGTACGCCATTGAAACAGTAAAACTACTCCCCGAAGGCTATAAAACACAGTCTTTAAGAGTGGGGGTCTTGTGATATGGCTAAAAATAGGATTAAATCGGGACCGTTCAAATCGGGCACGAATCTTAAAGCTCTCAGCGTAAAACGGTAATTTCACCTACAAACGGGTCCGAAATGGGAACTAGGTTTCTTCTTCAAATCCTAATAACCTGTAAATGGATCTGTCCTATTGGATACGGGTATCAACCCATTACAAACCAATTTAGAAAGATAAAGAGTAATTCAAATTCGTGATTATCCCTAAGAGGTAGTTTTAACCACTTCTTATCCATCAACACCGGTGTCACGCCCCGCTTCCCAAAAAGGAAATACAGAATACCGATACGTGACTAAGCCCAGCGAATGATTTTCATCATCCATAAGCTGTTCAGAATCTTTATAATATCTCACCGAAATAATCAGAGTCAGAAGCAACAGAATCAACCAAATATGCATAATCTAATCAAATAAATCAACAGAAATTTACTTGAAACTAAAATATAATAATCTCAAATAAATCAAGTCTGGACAAGTTAATAATATCCTCGGTCACATTGCCCAATACAAATATATATCCAAGTATCAAATACAATTGTTCAGGCAACAACAGGAAATAATAATAATAAATGCAAACAAACTCCAGCACTAATATCTCATATCACCAACACCATCTGGTACCTGTTCTCCAAAATCTGTATTTTAACAATTACAGGAATAGGAAAAAGAAAACAAACTCCTATCAATGCAAGTTATGGGCCGCTTGTAGTGTAGGATACAAGTCATGGGGAAGAAATAAAAAATATAAAATAACCACAGAAATAAACAAGTATGGTTTAAGTGTGTAACAGAATCAATTATCTAACATAAATCAAGCAACAGAATCAAGTAGCATGGTATACTAATAGGTACAGGTAATATGTATCAAGTGTCAAGCAAACAGGTAAACATGTAACAAGTATACAGGCAACAGGTATGCAGGTAACAGGTAAACAGGAAATCAGGTATACAGGTATACAGGTATACAGGTAACAGGTACAAGTACATGTAATCATGTAACAGGTATCAGGTTATGTCAAGTCTTGTATTATTACTAACTAGGTAGCACTTAATGCGCCCCAATTTTTATCACATGGTTGCTAGATTCAAACAGTTTCGTTTAGATTTCATAGTGGAGTCCATAGGGCAGTGTACTCAGGGATCAGGATAACAAGAATAACAGGAACAGGTAGAACCTAGTTGTTCTCTTCCGAGAACACCTTCCTATAGCGAAGTATGCAGTCAGGTATAGGAACAGGCAGAACCTAGTGGTTCTCTTCCGAGTACATCTTCCTATAGGGAAGCATGCAGTCAGGTACAGGTAAACAGGATCGTGAGTCATGTAGTCATGAACACATAACAGAAAGGACACAGGTCCTCTCCTCAGTACACATTTTTATATTTACCACTACTAGATCTTTCCCTTAACCCCGACTTGGTTATTTTGTTATTATTAGCAAACAGGCATGTATATGTCACAAACAGAGCAGGAATAGCATGATATAAACAAGTAACATGTTCAGGTTGCAAGATAAACATGTTCAGGTGAAAGATTCATAATAGGATGATACAACGAAAACTTTAGTTCCGGACAACAAGACAGTACTGCATTAAAACTGAGATTCCCGTTGCAACAAAAATGCAAACCTGGATCCGTCAAAAAATATGAAAAATAGACTCCTGGCCGAATCCAGCAAACATATATAAGTCATATAGTATTTCACGAAAACACAACTCAAAACTGAATTGAAACCAGGAAAACATGTTCAGCTAGAAATCAGTAGTCTGTATTCCAAGTTAGGAAAACAGCATGAAAACTCATTAATTAAATCCACAAAAAATCTGGGGTATTTCCCTGTATGTATAGTCATAGAAAAACAAGTTTCATAATTTTCCAACAAATATAGATTAATCAAGTAAAATCAGCAAACAACAGGAAAAAGTAGTTTTGTAAATCTGAAATCACAAACGCTGCAGTACGAAAACAGCAATATCTCACAAACCATAAATCGAAATCCAAATCCTCTAAAAGGTAATAAAATAGATACAGTGGGATAACTTTCACATTCAGTGGTGGTGCGTGGAAGATGTTGGTTGTGGTGGGGTGACTGAGCGGTGGTGGTTGTCTTGGCTTTGGTGTCTTGCCTGTTGATGTTGCTCTCTGTGATGGTGGGGATGGTGAGTTACACTATGGTCTCCCCTTTCTACCATACCCCCAACGAAACCCATCAGTCAATACCACAACCATCCACCTGCATCTTCTTCTTCACACAACCCCCACCAATCACCACCAAAGGAGGAGGTCCACGACCCTCTAAAGTCTATCGTTGTATGGGCCCGACAGTGGGTCCAAACGATGAGCCTAAAGAGAGTGAGGAACATGCTCCGATTGGGGAATCATCGGAGAGGTGGCAAGAAGTTAACCATAAAGTAAACAAGAAAACCTTACTCCCCAACTCCAACCCTACTGGATAACAGGAAAAAACAGAGAAAAGGAAAACACAAACCGGTGCTGTGCTTCAACTGCGGAGAGTTGGGAACTACCAGACAGAATGCACTAAAGAAGTGCGATGCCTGAGGTGTATGATGTGGGGTCTCATGTCATACAACTGCACGAATGCCATCACTTCCAACAACGACGACGAATGACAGGTGTGCAGAGGCAGATCGCCTGACAACCCAGCTACGATCAGACTCGCAAACAGCCTCGCTACAATCAAAAATGAGGAAAAATGGCTAAGCCAGTGGTGCACAGTGGCACGTGTTAGATCAGGACGACCATCGAAGACCCATCTTCACCAAGCACTAAACGCTAGGTGGCCAATGAAGGCTCACAGAGATTGGGTTGTTAAGAAAATGTGTCACCTCCAACTTTTGATATCATTCCCTTCGCCACAAAAGATGATAGAGGTCACCGGAATGGCCACAGTGGACTTTGGGCATTTCAAGATGGAGTTTAAAGCATGGTCACCGAGCTTTGGTGCAGAACGGCCACAGGGTGATAGATATTGGATTTGGATACATAACGTACCATTACATTTCTGGAAAAATGAGGCTTTGCAAGAGATAGTCTCCGACTTCGGCTCAGTGGAAGACGTTGACGAGAAGACCATTCGCCGCTCGGAGATCGTATCGGCTAGGACACTGATCAGGAGCGGTGACATTTCCTTAATGCCAAGATTTGCAAAAGTGTTCTCCGACGTGGAGTCCTATCTCATCCGGTTTGTGCTTGACAATCTCGCAAAAACAGAGACGGAGCTCATTCCCATCACGTCCCCCACCCCTCCATCCTCTCATAGAGATGGCCGCTCCTACAAACAAGTTGCCTCATCGGAGTGGGATATTACTATAGATGGGACCCATGAAGTGGAGCATGCTCATCGAGAACTGATCAAAGCAGCTAGAGGGATGGAAGTTCATCGGGTGCCTGCGGCGGAGGGATCAGAGCATCATGTATCAGGGCGGGACTCCGGTGGTCGAGTACGAAGCTTAACCAAGGGATCCAACGGCCAGGATGACCCATCTCTAGATTTGGTTAATTTCACAGAGTTAGAGGCAAGCCAGAAAAGGGGGGGCAGCAGGTATCTCAAAACGGCAAACAACCCCTGTAAGTTGGTGAGGAGAGGAGAAGAGAGGAACAGAGAGGGAATCCAGAGCATTTAGGCCTAGAAATGGAAAAAACCAACTCCGTTACGACATGCAGAGTACCTCTCCAAAAGGGAAAAAGGTACAAGCTTTGGAGCAGGAGTTGGTAAAGGGAAGTAGCTTTATGAGGAAGACGTCGAAAGAAGCATCGCTTTTGACCAGGGAGTTGGACCCAAAACGAATTGGGTCACCAAAAGGGAAAAAGTGGTGTACGTTGGGTCGAGAGCAAGAAAAGGCAGACTGTATTTTGGGGAAGACGATGAGCAAGCAGCTGCTCATAGGTAGGGAGGAGGTCTCAATAGAGAACGAAACCAAAGAGGGCCTCATGCTCAGGGAAAGAGGAAGCACGAAGTGGATAATGAGCTCAGGGATAAAGACAAGGAAGCAATGAGAGATGAAGAGACGCGTGCATTCAACGTCAAGTTCAATGCCTTGATCCCTGTTTTCAAGGCATCGACAACAACACGCGCTGCTCAGAAGGAGACAGCTGGCGAAGGAATCAGAGGGGATGGTCTGCTGCAACGGAGGAACAAAGTAGCCTATTGTAAGCCACAGACAGAGAAAAATTAAAATGTTCTGGAGGTTACGAATGGGCCTAAGCCTTAGGAGAAGTGTGACTTATTTGGAGGGACTTTGTGTGTGGAAGTGATGGATTATATGGGCCCAAAGTGGGGCCCAACCAAGGAGAAAATGATGTAGTAATGGGCTCAAACAATTTAGAGGGCACAAATGAGTGTGTGCCAGACTCACCTCTTTACATGTATGAAGATGACCAAGAGGATAGGCTTAATCTCGAGGATGACTATGTCTACTTAGAGGGAGAGTCGTTGGACTCAGAAGGAGTGGCTGAAGAGCTCTCAAGTTTATCACCAGATTTGGTACCTTGCACTTTCCCCCCAACGCAAGCAATGGTTACAAGCTCATCTCAAGGTGGTACAGATCTTAGGGTTCACAAGAGGTTTATAGAGGAGTCCTTAGACGACTATTTGGAGATTGCTGCAGCCACTAAAGCGGCTAAGACAAGCATCGGAGGTACAGACTCTTTCCTAACTTCAGTTTTTAATTTCATGACTGATACTGGGATTTTTTATCTAGCCAAAACCTGTGGTCTTGCGGTTAACGATATTGACAGGAACGCCCTACTCCTTAATCAAATTAGAGGTTGGAAGACCGATAGGGTTAGTCTTATTTTGGACTTGACTGCAAAAACGAGTCACGTGCCCCCCTTAGCAGTAGTTAATGGAGGCCATATTCTGGAATGTTAAAGGCCTCAGTGAGCGGGGTAAGCGAGAAATGGTTAAGGAAGTCGTAGCCAGATCTAAGGCTAACATCGTGGGTCTCCAAGAGACCAAACTATCTCACATGTCTAGACTTAGTAGAGTAGGGGGTAGCCGAATCTCCGAATGGAGGATGTCACCATCAGTTAGGGCATCTGGAGGCATCGCCCTAGGGTTTAACCCCAACATCTTCTGTTGTATTGACGAACTCCATGAGCAATTTTCTTTATCGATATTGCTACAGCGTAAATCCGACTGGTGGACTCAATTGGTCACGGTGGTCTACGGGCCGCACACTTCCGCCGCTAGAATGGCATTCTGGATGGAACTTCGAGCTATCCAAGCACACTGGCCACACCTTTGGGTGGTGGGGGGTGATTTTAACATCACAAGATTTGCCTCAAAACACAGAGGCAGAGGTTCCAGTGACCTAGATAGAGAAGCGTTTAATGAGGTCATCACAGACCTGGAGTTGGTTGACATCCCCATCTCAGATAGGCTTTTCAACTGGTCAAACATGTAGGCGGCACCCATTCTAGCTAAGTTAGATATGATCTTGGTCTCCACGGATTGGGAGACCAAATTTCCTCTGTCATCAGCTAAATCACTCCCTAATCCAACCTCTGATCACGTGCCTATTTTCTTATCTTCTGGGGAGGACCAACCCAGAAAGCCATCAAAATTTCGGTTCGAGAAAGCTTGGTTAGAAATTCAAGGTTTCCACCATATGTTCAACGAGAGTTGGTTTCGCCCGACCAAGGGTACTGAGGCGTCCGCTATATGGTATGAAAAAATTAGCAGGCTCAGGGGAAAACTGAGAAAGTTGAATCGGACCAGATTTGCACTAATATGGAGAGCAAAGGAGACCCCTTTTGAAGGAATTGAGGAACTTGAGAAGACGAATGAAGCTAGGGATCTACTACAGGAAGAGCGGAATCGATTGCTCCAACTCAGACAGGAAATTAACCAGCTCTACAGGATTGAGGAAATCAGATGGCAACAATAGTCAAGAATTTCGTGGCTCAAAGAAGGAGACGCGAACACAGCATCTTTCTACCGAGTTGCCAGTGCCCGACATAGAACTAACCTCATCCACTCAATTAACTCAGATTCTGGACTAGTACAAGGTGACGATGCTATTAAGCTGGCTTTCCAGTCCCACTTCAAGTGCCTCTTTGGGCACAAAGCGGACTTGAGAGTCCCTCTCCAACACGACTTCTGACAAGAACGAGCAGACACTTCAGGTCCTAGGCTGCAATCCCTCGAAGCGCCCTTCACCGTAAAGGAGGTCTGGAAGGTAGTCCAACAACCAGGTAAAGATAAAGCTCCAGGTCGAGATGGTTTCCCGATCCTGTTCTATCAGATATTCTGGGAGGAAATCAAAGGTGACCTGCTGAAGCTATTCGAAGACTTCAATAAGCATAAACTCAAATTAGGGAGATTCAACTACGCGAAGGTGGTGCTGATTCCTAAGCAAGAAAACTCACGATGAGTCGGAGACTTTCGCCCCATAAGCCTCCTTAACTGTTCTGTTAAGATCATTACCAAGACTCTCGCTAACAGACTGGAAAAGGTAATGGACGACCTCATTCGTCAGGACCAGATGGGCTTCATCAAGGGAAGATGTATTCATAACAGTATCGCTACAGCTGAAGAGACTATCCATCAGTGCCACGCTTCCAATGCTAAGAGCTACCTCCTGAAGCTGGATTTTGAGAAAGCCTATGATTCTGTGGAATGAGATTGTTTACTGGAAGCGCATGCTGGACGGGGGTTCGAGGAGAGATGGATCAGATGGATCCACACTTGTCTTACCACTAGCAGGACTGCTATTTTGGTAAATGGGACAGCAGGCCATCCATTCTCCTGCAAACGGGGGCTCAGACAAGGAGATCAGCTATCACCCCTCCTCTCTACCATCGTGGCAGACGTTCTAAGATCCATGATGACCAAATGCAGTAGAGCAGGTTGGATTGTACCAGTGGCTAAAGGAGTCCATCGTCAAGGATGCTCTATACTCCAATATGCAGACGACACCCTCCTATTCGGCAATGGAAACCCAGGGGAAACTACCGTCTTCAAAGGCATTCTATATTGCTTTGAAGCTTGGTCTGGACTCAGAGTTAATTTCCACAAAAGTGCTCTCATTCCCATTGCTCTGACTCCAGAAGAGACGCTGGATCATGCTACAATCCTCAATTGCTCCATCGAGAGGTTCCCCATTCAATACCTTGGATTGCCGCTAAAACCCGGGAAACTCAAAAAGGAAGATTGACTACCCATCATTGACCGGGTCGAGAAACGACTAGCAAGTTGGAAAGGAAATGCCCTTTCTTTGGGAGAAAGAGCAACGCTCATTAATGCAGTCCTCTCAAACCTTCCTACCTATTATCTCTCTTTCTTTGAAATGCCGCGATGGGTAATCCAAAGAATTGACCGAACTAGGAAGCGTTTCTTATGGAAAGGGGCAGACCCGGACCGAGAAAGATATCACCTCATTAGATGGGAGAAGGCGTGCATGAAAAAGATTCATGGAGGCCTAGGTATAATTGATCTTGAAGATATGAATCTGGTGCTACTGGGTAAATGGTGGTGGAAAGTTTTCCACTCTAATGGAGAAGGGTGGAAACAGTTTGTTCAGGGATACATGCAGGGGAATGGAACAAGAAATCTAGGCTTCAGGATAGGCCCTCGGGTATCCTACTTCTGGAAAGGTATCACTAAGGCATATGAACCCTTCAACAGCTGTGTTAAATCAGCTATAGGTAACGGCAGACTTACCAGATTTTAGTAGAATAAGTGGTGTGCTGATCACACACTCAGGTCCATGTTCCCCGATTTATACGAGCAAGCGACACAACCACACTGCACAATGGCAGCAGCCTGGAAAAGAGGTGCATGGAATCCAGCTTTCAAACAACCGCTTGACATAGGCTCCCAGCTCAGACTTACGGAACTTCAGGCCTACATCACCAATGCTGGAATTGGATGTTCTCAGGGGCCTGATAAGAAAACCTGGGGATTGGAGAAGAACGGCAAGTTCACGGTTCACTCCATGTACAATCGCATCCATTTTAGGGGATGTTCACCAAAGTGGTTTTCCATTGTCTGAAGAACGAAAGCACCACTAAAAACCAAAGTTTTCCTATGGTTGGTGCTAAACGATGTGATCCTGACTAGAGAAAACCTCGCTAAGCGCCAACCAAATGTGGACTCTCAATGCAGGTTCTGCCAAGCTACCCTGGAGATTAAAGACCATCTTTTCCTTCACTGTCCTAGGAGCAAAGCGGTTATCGTAAAGGTTCTCAGCGCCCTAGGGACATCTCAATACCCTACTACATATGGGACCTGTGGGTAGGAACCAAGTTCGCGACGGAGAGGGGTGCTATGAGAGAGGCATGGTATATCACGATCGCCGCAATGACCTGGGTTCTCTAGCTAGATAGAAATAATCTTTACTTTCGTAGAACTTGCAACAGTATTTCTAGCAATCTAACTCATATTATGTATCTAATTTCATTTTGAGCTAATGTGGCAGCAACAGGTCCTAGGGGCAGGATTGCAACTGTATTTCAGGTACAGGAGTTTGATGACGAGGAGATTGAGATCGGCCCGACGATTGACTGATAGCCAGCACAATCTATGATGGACATTGATACCCAACACCCCAGGTTTTGTTGGGGGGTATAATGTATTACTTTGTGGCTACTTTATGTTCTGTCTTTTGTTCCACCACCCATGTTCGAGGTGGAGTTATGTTCTTCTGTTTTGTTTTTAGGATTTTTGTTGTAAGCTCAGTACCCTAAGTTTGTTTTACTAATCACTTATTAATAAAATAGGGTGGCCAGACTCCACCTTTTCCTCAAAAAAAAAAAAAAATTCATATTCAGAAATATTTTAAAGACAACAAGTAGAATTAGGTCGAAAATGAGGTTCTTTACCGAACAATAGTAAAATTCTGCATGTAAAATCTTTATTTGTGAGCATGAAAAGGTTTGTAAAACTCCTCAAATAAATCCACCAAAATTCTGGGTAAACCCCAATCAAGTTAAGAAGTACTGAGCAAAATTTCAGATCAAAATAATAATCTTAACACCAGAATAAAAATATATTACTCTTCAGAATTCAAAGAAAACACAGTTTGGAAATATTTTGACACTACCGTAGTAAAGTAGACATAACTCGCAACTCGTAAATCGAAACTGAGATCCGTCAAAAGGGTTAGAAAATAGACGGAATTCTCTACAAATCATGTTCACAAAATATTTTCAAATACTGACCTTAATAGTGTCTAAAATACTGGACAACATCAGGGTAACAGAAAATACAGATTTGTTCTTCATACACAAATCAATATAGCTCATAAACTTTCATCCAAATCAACCCAAATATGAAATATAGTGTACTAGATGTCCAAACAACATGGTATAGGGTATTTCACAAGTCCACAACATGTCTACCATGAATAACACAAACGAGCACACAATAACACATGTACAACACGCATATATACAACAAGAAGTGGTCAATCCTAGGTTATATCATGTCATGTATGTCGTGAGGCAACTATGGTCGAATTATCACTATAGAGACAATATCAACAAGGGGTTTTGTAACCCCCTGTTTTTCATTTTTGGTATTTTGGAGTGTATTTTTCATTTTTAGATATTTTTATATCTCTTGTATTTTTCCGGAACCGTATATTGGATTATTTTCAATATATATTCTTTTTCTTTCATTTTGAGTTCTTTTTCTCATTTTCTTGGCCTCGTTCATTCTTATTAATTATTTTGGTGATGTGAGGGATTTTTGGTGGTGTTTTCCCAAATTTGTGATTTTTGACCCTTAAGGAGATTTTTTAGGAGCCATAGAATTCATTATATATTGTATCCCCATTTGAAACCTACCCAATACCCATAACCCATTTGTATACTTATTAATTCATATTGATACCCACTACCCATTAACCCACAATTAACCCATATATATAACCCTTTAATTCCCTTAACCCTAACCCTAATTGTATTTTTCCTCTCCTACTCTTAATCCCGGCCTCCCATCCTCTTGAGCACTCCCGGCCTGCCCTTCGCCCACACCAGCCGACCACCATAGCCAGCCCTCCTCCCATCCAAACCGACCACCACACCATCTCCAATTCGGCATACTACAACCCTACAACCCTAGCACCCTGCTCTATTGTGGCCGGCCATCCCAAACCAGCACCACCAACATCCAAATCAGCACAAACTCCTCCCTTTGTGGTGTTTTTGAAGTGGGTATGATCCACTTTGGTTCGTGCATCAAGGAGGTTGATCGTAAGGCATTTTTGGTTCGTGGGTTCGCTTGGAATTACGTGTGGAAGGATTTCGTTCGTGGGTTTTGTACTTGGACTCGTTTGCTTCGTGATTCACTCCATAACAAGGCAAGTAACTTGTACAAAATTTTATTAGGTTGATACAAGTCAAAAAGTTCACACCTAGAGTAGTTGGGTCTAGAGACAACCAAAAATTGTATTTTTCTTGATGGTTTTGTCTCTATTATGATAAATTTGACCATAGATGACTTAGTACATGAAACTTGATAGCTTTATGCTCTAGGTTAACCCTAAACATGATTTTTGATCGTGTATGTGATAATTGCATGCTATGTGTTTGATTGATTGCCCGTGTGAAAAATAATAGGTTTGGACATGTTAGAATCTCTAAAACATGATGATTAGATGTTTGGTAGGTTGTATTTCAAATTTGGTTGAGTATGGTTGAATATTATGAAAGTTATGTTGATTTTAAGTAGAGGTGTGAAATCTGTATTGTGCAGTCTGTTCTGTATTATTTGCTGTTTTCACCTATGCTACATTCCGAATCTCAACTTCAAAATTCAAAAGTGAATTGTAGATAATTTTTTCTATTTTCAAACCCCACTGGTTTTACCTGATTTGGAGTTCGTATGACTGAGATATGATAGTTTTGGTACAGGTGTGTCGATAGATTTCCATATTCTATTTTGTGTAAATTTGTTAACAATTTATTTTCAAGAACTAGACTATACATAATATCTTGGTATAATATTTTTCTCAGTGTTTCCCCATGATACTAGGGACTTCCCAGATTTTTGTTGTATTTTAAAGATGAGTTTTGTGTAGTGTTTCATGTTCTTTTCTAAATTCACCTTGTGCTGTAATTTGCGTGCTGTTTTATATTGAACGCAGTTTTCACCCTAATTCCTTATGTTTTATGAAAATTATTTGTGATATATGAAAGTTAGAAAAATCTATTTATTTTCACGTTGTTTTGGCAGAATTGGATTTCGTTTCACTGATTGCAAGATATCCTTATTTTCGTACAGCAGTGTTGAGAAATTCCAGATTCGTAAAACTATGATTTTGTGTTACTTCTTATTTTTGATGGCTTATCTATACTTACTGGAATATTATGAAACTTATTATTTTGAGTCTATATCTATAGGGGATTACCCCAGATTTTTCGTAGAATTATTTGATATGTTTTCATGCTGTTTTAATGGTTTTGAAGTCGTTCCCCTGTTTTCTGACTGAACATAAAATCTGTATTTAAATCAGTTTTGAGTTGAGATGTTGTGAACTAGTATGTGACTCAATTATACTCGTTGGGTGTGTGTGGATATCTAGTTTCCAGATCCTTGGATGGATCTTGATTTGCATGTCTGTAGCTCTTAGAATCGCTATTTTAGTACTGTTTGGTCTTGCTATCCTGATTATGAACATAGACTATTTTGCTCGTATATGTGAATGTATGTCATCCATGCATACTGATTTGATTCCCTAAACCTAAACCTGTTTATACCATGTTAGTTTGACATTATTTCATACCCACTCTTGCCTGTTGATGACCATAATAATAAAAGTAACTAAGCCGGTGTTTAAGGGAAGATCTAGTAGTGGAAAATATAGAAACGTGTACTTGGAAGAGGACTAGTATCCTGCCTGCCTGTTACGTGTTCATGACTACATGATTCATGATACTGTTTACCTGTACCTGATTGCATGCTTCCCTATAGAAAGGTGTTCTCGGAAGATAACCACTAGCTTATACCTGTTTTCTGTACCTGACTGTATTACTTCCCTTAGGAAGGTGTACTAGGAAAAGAACCACTAGGTTCTACCTGTTCCTATTTCCTGTACCCAACTACGCTGCCCTATGGACTCCACTATGAAAATCTTACTAAGCGAAACTGTTTGTTGTAGCAACCATGTAGTGTGGATTGCATGTCGTGCTACCTAGATAGTAAATAATAAGATTAGACTTAACCTGATATATGATACCTGATACCTGTTTACATGACACATGATTACCAGTTACCTGTATACCTATTACCTAATTATCCTGATTATCCTGTTACATGATTACTTGTTACCTGTTTACCTGATACCTGATACTTGATACATATTTACCTGTTGACCATGTTTACCTGATTATCTGATAATTATACTTGTTGACTTGACACTTGACATATGTTACCCATACCTGTTAGTATACCATGTTGTTAGTTAGTTTTCCCATGTGCTTGTATCCTACTCTATTTGTGACCCGCTACTTGCAATTGACGGGTACTTGTGTTTTCTCTTTTCCTCTTTTCTGTATTCGATGAATTGCAGATTATGGAGAACAGGTTCAAGGCGGTAGCGGAGAATTGAAGTATTAGTGTTGCTTTTGTTTATTATTATTATTTCTTGTATCGTGCTGGAACAATATTTGTATTCGTGAGACTTTGGATTATTCTTGTATTTGAGACTTGGATATTATTTGTATTTGGGCGATGTGACCCAGGATATTTGTTTTTCTCCAGACTCTGATTTTATTTGAGAATTTTGTATTTGGTTTCAAGTAAATTCTTGTTGGTAATTTGTTGCAAGTATTCATGAATGGTTGTGCTTTCGCTTCCGACTCTGATATATTTCCTGTGATATGTTGTAAAGATTTCTGTAACAGCTTAAGGATGATAATAATCATTCACTGGGCTTTTGTTATGTACTCGTATTCCGTATTTTTGGGAAGCAGGGCGTGACATGGTTTTTAGTGGTATCAGAGTATCAGGTTTGGCTAATGTATTAGTTGCCTAATATATTAGACAAGCTTGGCTCGAATTGGAATCTGCACAATACTTCACCAACCATGCATGCATAAATAAAACAAAATGCCAACTCAAATTCTGGATGCTATTTGTTTTTGGAGCCAGAAGACTCCATCTGAACTACTAGAGGCGCAGCTGAGCATCTTGGTGATGCTCTTGTGGTTCGGGATTTCATGGATGTTTTTTCAGATGAGTTGCCTAGCTTACCCCCTGATAGGGAAGTGGAATTTGGTATTGATGTTCAGCCTGGAACAGAATCGATATTGAAGAGTCCCTATAGGATGGCACCGGTTGAGCTGGCAGAGCTTAAGATGCAGATTCTGCAGTTGCTTGATTTGGGTTTCATTAGACCTAGTGTTTTGCCTTGGGGTGCTTCGGTCCTTTTTGTTGATAAGAAGGATGTTAGTCGTCGGATGTGCATGGATTATCGAGAGCTAAACAGAGTTACTGTGACGAATCGGTATCTGTTGCCCAGGATTGATGATTTGTTGATCCGCTGAGTGGGGCTGCTGTCTTCACGAAGTTGGATCTTCGTTCTGGATATCACCAAGTTAAGGTGAAGGCTGCAGATATACCGAAGACTGCTTTCAGGACTAGATACGGGCACTATAAGTATCTTGTGATGCCGTTCGGGGTCATGAATGCGCCGGCTGTATTCATGAGTCTTATGAACCGGGTATTCTCTCAGTTCTTGGATAAGTTCGTGGTGGTCTTTATCGATGATATTTTGGTGTACTCTCAGAACCAGGAAGATCATGCTGAGCATCTTAGAGTGGTTCTGCAGACTATGAGAGAGCATCAGCTCTATGGAAAACTTAGCAAATGCGAGTTTTGGCTCGACATGATTTCTTTCTTGGGGTATATTATTTCTGGCGATGGTATTTCTGTGGATCCTGCCAAGATTGAGGCTGTGAAGGATTGGCCTATTCCCAAGTCAGTTTCAGAAGTCAGGAGTTTTCTTGGTTTGGCTGGCTATTATCGGAAGTTCGTTCAGGATTTTTCGAAGATAGCATGACCTTTAACTAAATTGACTGCGAAGGCTCAGAGATTTTGTTGGTCTGATGAGTGCAATGTGGCTTTTGTTGAGTTAAAGAACAGATTGACGTCAGCGCCTGTGTTGACTATTCCAGATGGTTCAGGCGGATTTGTGGTTCACTGTGATGCTTTTATTAAGGGTTTTGGAGCAGTTCTTATGCAGAAGGGCCGAGTTGTTCGTATGCATCGAGACAGTTGAGGCCGCATGAGAAGAACTACCTTACTCATGACTTGGAGTTAGTGGTAGTGATATTTGCTTTGAAGCTATGGAGACATTATTTACTTGGAGACCGAGTGGAGATCTTTACAGACCATAAAAGTCTCAAGTACGTCTTCACCCAGAAGGAGTTGAACATGAGGCAAAGGCATTGGTTGGAACTTATGGCCGATTATGACATCAGTTTGCAATACCATCCTAGTAAGGTAAACTTGGTGCCTGATGCTTTGAGCAGAAAACCAGCAATTTCATTTCTTACTCAGCAGAGAGATCTCATTGAGCAGATGAGGAGGTTGGAGCTTGATGTTGTGTTGCCGAGTTCTGGTCGGAGTTGTTTGGCGCTCCAGCTGCAGTCGTCTCTTGTTGTGCAGATTAAAGAGGCACAGGCTAGTGATGCGCAGTTGCAGAAATTTCTTGCTGAGGTTGAGGCTGGGTTCAGGACGGACATAGTTATTCATTCAGATGGTTCTCTTCGTTTTGGTTCCCGGTTATGTCTCCCGGGGGGTGAAGTTCGTCAGAGGTTGCTTGAAGACGCTCATCAGTCTTTGTATTCTATCCATCCCGGCGGTACTAAGTTGTATCGGGATTTGAAGCTTCATTTCTGGTGGTAGGGTATGAAAAGGGCTGTGGCTCAGTATGTGGCTCAGTGTTTGATCTGCCAGCAGGTTAAGGCAGAGCATCAGAGGATCGCTGGACTTCTTCAACCGCTTCCTATTCCAGAGTGGAAGTGGGAACATATCACCATGGATTTTGTGACTGCTTTGCCGAGGAGTCCTAAGGGTCACAATGCTATTTGGGTGATTGTTGACCGTCTGACGAAAAGTGCTCACTTCATTCCTTTTTGCGTCGGTCAGTCTACTGAGAGCCTTGCTGAGAGGTATATGCAGGAGAATGTTAGACTTCTTGGGGTTCCAGTTAGCATTGTATCCGACAGAGATATGAGATTTAGATCTCAGTTTTGGGAGAGTCTTCAGAGCAGTTTGGGGAGCAAATTAAAGTATAGTACAGCTTTTCATCCCAAGACTGATGGACTGTCAGAGCGGACTATTTAGATTCTCGAGGACATGTTGAGGTCCTGTATGATTCAGTTTGGTGGGTCTTGGGAGGATCATTTGCATCTGGTAGAGTTCTCTTACATTAACAGCTTTCAAGCCAGTATTAAAGCTGCTCCGTTCGAGACACTCTATGGAAGGAAGTGTAGATTTCCAGTTTGCTGGGATGATGTTGGCGAAAGGCAGTTGTTGGGTCCAGAATTGATCACCAAGACTGTTAAGGCAGTGGTTCAGATCAGGAAGCACTTGCAGGCAGCTCAGGACAGGCAGAGGCGGTGGGCTGATGTTCATCGCAGGGCATTGGAGTTTGCTGTTGGTGACCATATTTTCCTCAAGGTATCACCGTGGCGCGGTGTCATTCGGTTCGGTGGCGGGGGTAAGCTTAGCTCGAGGTTTATTGGACCGTTTGAGATTTTGGAGCTGGTAGGCAAAGTGGCCTATCGTCTCGCATTGCCGCCAGCTTTATCAGGAGTGCACGATGTTTTCCATGTCTCACAACTCAGGAGGTATATCCGAGATGAGAGCCACGTGATCGACTATTCAGAGTTGACCGTTAGGACGAATTTGACTTGTGAGATTCCACCAGTTGCTATTGTGGATCGGCGGGAGAAGGTGCTTAAGAATAAGGTCATCAAGCTGGTTCGTGTTGCTTGGATTCCTCACTCGCCTGGTGATTGGACATGGGAGTTGGAGGAGGAAATTCAGCAGAAGTTTACTCATTTGTTTGAGTAGCTGCTTTGTTTTGCTTTTTGGTTGTTTTGTTTTGATTGGGGTTATCCTATGTATCCTTCGTTTTAATTTCGAGGACGAAATTTTCTTATAGGGGGATAAGATTGTAACCCCTGTTTTTCATTTTTGGTATTTTGGAGTGTATTTTTCATTTTTGGGTATTTTTATATCTCTTGTATTTTTTTGGAACCGTATATTGGATTATTTTCAATATATATTCTTTTTCTTTCATTTTTGAGCTCCTTGTGTCGTTTGTTCGTCGTTTTTGTCGTTTTCGCCATTTTGAGTTTTTTTTCTCATTTTCTTGGCCTCGTTCATTCTTATTAATTATTTTGGTGATGTGAGGTATTTTTGGTGGTGTTTTACCAAATTTGTGATTTTTGACCCTTAAGGAGATTTTTTAGGAGCCATAAAATTCATTATATATTGTATTCCCATTTGAAACCTACCCAATACCCATTACCCATTTGTATACCTATTAATTCATATTGATACCCACTACCCATTAACCCACAATTAACCCATATATATGACCCCCTAATGCCCATAACCCTAACCCTAATTGTATTTTTCCTCTCCTACTTTTAATCCCGGCCTCCCATCCTCTTGAGCACTCCCGGCCTGCCCTTCCCCCACACCAGTCGACCACCATAGCCAGCCCTCCTCCCATCTAAACCGACCACCACACCATCTCCAATCCTGCATACTACAACCCTACAACCCTAGCACCCTCCTCCATTGTGGCCGGCCATCCCAAACCAGCACCACCAACATCCAAATCAGCACAAACTCCTCCCTTTGTGGTGTTTTTGAAGTGGGTATCATCCACATTGGTTCGTGCATCAAGGAGGTTGATCGTAAGGCATTTTTGGTTCGTGGGTTCGCTTGGAATTGCGCGTGGAAGGATTTCGTTCGTGGGTTTTGCACTTGGACTCGTTTGCATCGTGATTCACTCCATAACAAGGCAAGTAATTTGTACAAAATTTTATTAGGTTGATACAAGTCGAAAAGTTCACACCTAGAGTAGTTGGATCTAGAGACAACCAAAAATTGTATTTTCTTGATGGTTTTGTCTCTATTGTGATAAATTTGGCCATAGATGACTTAGTACATGAAACTTGATAGCTTTATGCCCTAGGTTTACCCTAAACTTGATTTTTGATCGTGTATGTGATAATTGCATGCTGTGTGTTTGATTGATTGCCCGTGTGAAAAATAATAGGTTTGGACATGTTAGAATATCTAAAACATGATGATTAGATGTTTGGTAGGTTGTATTTCAAATTTGGTTGAGTTTGGTTGAATATTATGAAAGTTATGATGATTTTAAGTAGAGGTGTGAAATCTGTATTGTGCAGTCTGTTCTGTGTTGTTTGCTGTTTTCACCTATGCTACAGTCCGAATCTCAACTTCAAAATTAAAAGTGAATTGTAGATAATTTTTTCTATTTTCAAACTCCACTAGTTTTATCTGATTTGGAGTTCGTATGACTGAGATATGATAGTTTTGGTACAGGTGTGTCGATAGATTTCCATATTCTGTTTTGTGTAAATTTGTTAACAATTTATTTTCAAGAACTAGACTATACATAATATCTTGGTATAATATTTTGCTCAGTGTTTCCCCATGATACTAGGGACTTTCGAGATTTTTGTTGTATTTTAAAGATGAGTTTTGTGTAGTGTTTCATGTTCTTTTCTAAATTCACCTTGTGCTGTAATTTGCGTGCTGTTGTATATTGAACGCAGTTTTCACCCTAATTCCTTATGTTTTATGAAAATTATTTGTGACATATGAAAGTTATAAAAATCTATCTATTTTCACGTCATTTTGGCAGAATTGGATTTCGTTTCACTGGTTGCGAGATATCCTTATTTTCGTACAGCAGTGTTGAGAAATTCTAGATTCGTAAAACTATGATTTTGTGTTACTTCTTATTTTGGATGGTTTATCTATACTTACTGGAATATTATGAAACTTATTATTTTCAGTCTATATCTATAGGGGATTACCCCAGATTTTTCGTGGAATTATTTGATATGTTTTCATGCTGTTTTCATGGTTTTGAAGTCGTTCCCCTGTTTTCTGGCTGAACATAAAATCTGTATTCAAATCAGTTTTGAGTTGAGATGTTGTGAACTAGTATGTGACTCAATTATACTCGTTGGGTGTGTGTGGATATCTAGTTTCCAGATCCTTGGATGGATCTTGATTTGCATGTCTGTAGCTCTTAGAATCGCTATTTTAGTACTGTTTGGTCTTGCTGTCCTGATTATGAACATAGACTATTTTACTCGTATATGTGAATGTATATCATCCATGCATACTGATTTGATTCCCTATACCTAAACCTGATTATACCATGTTAGTTTGACATTATTTAATACCACTCTTTCCTGTTGATGACCATAATAATAAAAGTAACTAAGCCAGAGTTTAAGGGAAGATTTAGTAGTGGAAAATATAGAAACGTGTACTTGAAAGAGGACTAGTATCCTGCCTGCATGTTACGTGTTCATGACTACATGATTCACGATCCTGTTTACCTGTACCTGATTGCATGCTTCCCTATAGGAAGGTGTTCTCGGAAGATAACCACTAGGTTATACCTGTTTTCTGTACCTGACTGTATTACTTCCCTTAGGAAGGTGTACTCGGAAGAGAACCACTAGGTTCTACCTGTTCCTGTTTCCTGTACCCAACTACGCTGCCCTATGGACTCCACTATGAAATTCTTACTAAGCGAAATTGTTTTTTGTAGAAACCATATAGTGTGGGTTGCATGTCGTGCTACCTAGATAGTAAATAACAAGGTTAGACTTAACCTGATATATGATACCTGATACCTGTTTACCTGATACATGATTACTAGTTACCTGTATACCTGTTATCTGATTATCCTGATTATCCTGTTACATGATTACTTGTTACCTGTTTACCTGATACCTGATACTTGATACATATTTACCTGTTGACCATGTTTACCAAATTACCTGATAATTATACTTGTTTACCTGTTGACTTGACACTTGACATATGTTACCCATACCTGTTAGTATACCATGTTGTTAGTTAGTTTTTCCATGTGCTTGTATCCTACTCTATTTGTGACCCGCGACTTGCAATTGACAGGTACTTGTGTTTTCTCTTTTCCTCTTTCCAGTATTCGATGAATTGCAGATTATGGAGAACAGGTTCAAGGCGGTAGCGGAGACTTGAAGTATTAGTGTTGCTTTTGCTTATTATTATTATTTCTTGTATCGTGCTAGAACAATATTTGTATTCATGAGACTTTGGATTATTCTTGTATTTGAGACTTGGATATTATTTGTATTTGGGAGATGTGACCCAGGATATTTGTTTTTCTCCAGACTCTGATTTTATTTGAGAATTTTGTATTTGGTTTCAAGTAAATTCCTGTTGGTAATTTGTTGCAAGTATTCATGAATGGTTGTGCTTTTGCTTCCGACTCTGATATATTTCCTGTGATTTGTTGCAAAGAGTTCTGAAACAGCTTAAGGATGATAATAATCATTCGCTGGGCTTTTGTTACGTACTCGTAATCTGTATTTTTGGAAAGCGGGGCGTGACAGGTTTCATATACAAATTGTCTCTAGAACCCAACTACACTACAGGCGGTATTTAGTACTTGTATTACACAAAGAAAAGAATACAAGTTACTTGCCTTAACCGATGATGAAAACGACGAAAATCAAGAATAACGGGAACGAGTTCCCGACAAATGAACATAACGAACTCCTACGAACCCACGAACCAAAAGCGAGCAAAACCCACGAACGAACGAAACACGAGCAACAAGGTCTAACGAATGCTACCGCGAACCAAACTCACGAACAACGAAAACACCCACACCAAAACTACACTCGCACACGAGAGAGTGAGTGAGAAAGAGAAGACGGAAAACCGGCAAGGAACGGACAGTGGCACAAGCTGTCACAATTGTTTTTGTTCATAGGCATCGGAGTAGCGCCACCAGGGTGGTGTCGCAGCTGCAGTAGAACAAACGACACAGGGGAGAGACAAGGAGAGAGATGGAGACGTGGGTCGTTGGATGCAGGGCGCAGGGGGTGATCGGGAGTGAGAGGGAAGTTGGGTGGAGCCCCGAGGCTGGCGATCGAGATGGAGTGGACGGGAGAGATGCAGAGGCAAAGTCGGCTGGGGTTGAATATGGGTTGGAGGCGGCTGAGCAATAGGATCAGTATATATATGGGTTTAGAAGTAGGGTTAGGGGAAGTGTTGGTGACGGCTGGAGCTCATAATGGGTAGACGGGTTTTAATAGGTGATACCGAGTGCTGGTAGAGGCAATAACGGGTCTGGGATTGGTTAATAGAGCATAACTTCAATAGGAAACAAAGTAGGGTAAATAGATAGAGTATAATGGATATATAAATGGGTTTGGTTAAGTGGATATTAGAGAGTTTAAATGGGTATTAGGGATTCAAACAAAAATATAGATAAGGAAAATGAACAAATAATAGGAAAAAATATTATAGGGTATGAACAAATAATAAGGAGGGTCAAAATAACAGTTCGATCAAATGGAACGAAACAAGAGACGGACAAGGAATCAAGAATACAAATAAAAGAAGACAAAATAAATAAATGAATATATTGAAAATAAAAATAAATCCAATATACGGTCCAAAGAGATACAATAAGAATACAAATACCCCGAAAAAAAAAATACACTCAAAAATACACAATATGAAAAATAGTGGTCGCAAATCCTACCCACCTAACAAGAAAAATTTATTCCTCGAAATTCAAACAAGAAGATACATAGGGTAACCCCAAAAACAAACAAAATGAAAAAAAAACAAAAACTACTCAAACAAATGAGGAAACTTCTGCTTAATCTCCTCCTCCAGCTCCCAATTTGACTCACTGGGCGAGTGAGGATTCCAAGCAACACGAACTAACTTGATAACCTTGTTCCTCAGCACTTTCTCCCGCCGATCCACAATAGCAACTGGCGGAATCACACAAGTCAAATCCGGCCGAACGGTTAACTCAGAATAGTCGATCACGTGGCTTTCATCTCGGATATATCTCCTGAGTTATGAGACATTGAAAACATCGTGCACTCCTGATAAAGCTGGCGGCAATGTAAGACGATAAGCCACCTTGCCTACTCGCTCCACAATATCAAACGGTCCAATAAACCTAGGGCTAAGCTTGCCCCCACCACCAAACCGAATGACACTACGCCAAGGCAATACCTTTAGGAAAACATGGTCACCAACCTCAAACTCCAAAGCTCTCCGATGGACATCAGCCCATCGCCTCTGCCTATCCTGAGCTGCCGTAAATGCTTCCTGATCTGAACCACAGCATCAACTGTCCTGGTGATCAACTCCGGACCCAACAACTTTCTCTCACTAATTTCATCCCGGCACACTGGTGATCTGCACTTTCGCCCATAAAGTTCCTCGAACGGAGCAACTTTAAGGCTGGCCTGAAAGCTATTATTGTATGAGAACTCTACAAGATGCAAATGGTCCTCCCATAATCCACCGAACTGAATCATACAGGACCTCAACATGTTCTCAAGAATCTGGGTGGTCTTCTCGGACTGTCCATCAGTCTGAGGATGAAAAGTTGTACTGTACTTTAATTTACTCCCCAAACTGCTCTGAAGACTCTCCCAAAACTGAGATCTGAATCTCGTATCCCTGTCAGATACAATACTAACTGGAACCCCATGAAGTCTGATAATCTCTTGCATGCACCTCTCAGCTAGGCTCTCAGTAGACTGCCCGACACGAAAAGGAATGAAGTGAGCACTCTTCATCAAACGGTCGACAATCACCCAAATGACATTATGACCCTTAGGACTCCTCGGCAAAGTGGTCACAAAGTCCATAATGATATGTTCTCACTTCCACTCCGGAATATGAAGCGGTTGAAGAAGTCCAGCAATCCTCTGATGCTCTGCCTTAACCTGCTGGCAGATCAAACACTGAGCAACAAATCGAGCCACAGCTCCCTTCATACCATGCCACCAGAAATGAAGCTTCAAATCCCGATACATCTTAGTACCGCCAGGATGGATAGAATACTAAGCTTCCTCAAGCAACCTCTGACGAACTTCACCCTTTGGAACACATAACCTGGACCCAAAACGAAGCGATCCATCAGTATGAATAACCATGTCCGTTCTGGCCCCAGACTCAACCTCAGCTCGAAAACCCTGTAACTACGCATCACCAGCATGCGCCCCCTTCATCTGATCAACAAGAGACGACTGAAGCTGGAACGCCAAACAACTCTGACCAGAACTCGACAACACAACATCCAACTCCAACCTCCGCATCTGCTCAATCAGATCCCTCTGCTGAGTCAAGAACATAACTACTGGTCTCCTGCTCAAAGCATCTGGCACCAAGTTTACTTTACCAGGATGGTATTGCAAACCGATGTCATATTCGGCCATAAGTTCCAACCAACGCCTTTGCCTCATGTTTAACTCATTCTGGGTGAAGACGTACTTGAGACTTTTGTGGTCTGTAAAGATCTCCACTCGGTCTCCCAGTAAATAATGTCTCCACAGCTTCAAAGCATAGATCACTGCCGCTAACTCCAAATCATGAGTCAGATAGTTCTTCTCATGCGGCCACAACTGCCTCGATGCATACACAACGACTTGGTCCTTCTGCATCAGAATTGCTCCAAGACTCTTACCCGAAGCATCACAGTGAATTACAAATCCACCTGAACCATCTGGAATAGTCAATACAGGCGTTCACGTCAATCTGTTCTTTAACTCAACAAAAGCCTCACTGCAATCATTAGACCAACAAAACTTCTGATCCTTCCCAGTCAGCTTAGTCAACGGTCCCACTATCTTCGAAAAATCTTGGACGAATTTTCGATAATAGTCAGCCAAACCAATAAAACTCCTGACCTCTGAAAGTGACTTGGGAATAGGCCAATCCTTAGCCTCAACCTTGGCCGGATCCACAGAAATACCATCACCCGAGATAATGTGCCCCAAGAATGAAATGCTTTCGAGCCAAAACTCGCACTTGCTGAGTTTACCATAGAGCTGATTCTCTCTCAAAGTCTACAGAACCACTCTAAGATGCTCAGCATGATCTTCCCGATTCCGAGAATACACCAAAATATCATCAATTAAGACCACCACAAATTTATCCAAGAACTGAGAAAAGACCTGGTTCATAAGACTCATGAATACAGCAGGAGCGTTCGTGACCCCGAACGGCATCACAAGATACTGATAGTGGCCATATATGGTCCTGAAAGAAGTCTTCTATACATCAGTTGCCTTCACTTTGACTTGATGATACCCAGAACGAAGATCAAACTTCGAGAAAACAGTAGCCCCACTCAACTGGTCAAATAAATCATCGATCCTGGGCAACGGATACCAGTTCTTCACAGTAACACTATTTAGTTCCCGATAATCCACACACAGTCGACGACTACCATCCTTCTTGTTGACAAAAAGGACTGGAGCACCCTAAGGCGAAACACTTGGTCTGATGAATCCTAAATCAAGCAACTCCTGAATCTACACCTTAAGCTCTGCTAACTCAACCGGTGCCATCCTGTAGGAACTCTTTGATATAGGCTCCGTACCTGGCTAAACTTCAATACCGAACTCCACATCCCTATCAAGAGGTAAGCCAGGCAACTCCTCTGGAAAAATATCCAGAAAATCCCGAACTACTAGAGGTGCAGCCTCATAGCCTGAATGCAATTCTATCGCACAAACATCCTGATCAACTGCAGCTCGGCCGAGGGAAGACTCCCCGGCATGGAACTCAAACTCTGCGTGATTTGGAATCCGAAACACAACTTTCTTTGCACGGCAATCAATAACAGCGTGGGTTTCACCCAACCAATCCATACCCAGAATAACGTCGAATCCTGAATTTCCAATTACAATCAAATTGGCTTTGAAATTTGCGCTACCAACAATTATGGGACACTACCTACACTCCCGGGAACAAATGAAAACTCCACCATCTGTCACAATGTTCCAAGCCTCTGACATGGTGTTGCACTCCAACTGATGGTGAGCCATAAATCGAGAGGAGACAAAAGAATGGGTTGCCCCGAAATAAAAAAAAAAATGAGCAGGAAAAGAGCAAACAAGGACGATACCTAAGAGAGAATCAAAAGACAACAGAACAAAGAATGGTTGAACAGGGGTGAGGAAAACAAAATGCAGAAAGATAACAAGAAAGAATAAAGCGAATGAAAGAGAAATGAAAAGAAGCAAAAGAGAGACAATAAAACAACAAAACAATAAAAAAAATATACCTGGAACAACACCGTCAGCTAACTCAGCCTCTGCAGCAGTCAGGTTGAAAGCCTGACCTCTCCTAGGAACAGCGGTCCTCTGACCGACAATCTAGCGCTGAGGAGGAAGCGGTGGCCTAACTGGACCACGAGCTGGCGCAACCTGCTGAACGGAACCCCTGGCTGGAAAAGCCAACTGCTGTTGCAGCTATGGACTATCTCGCACTGTATGATCAGTAGAGCCACACCTAAAGCATCGGCAATTGGCGCGCCTACAATCCCTACGATCATGCCCAGCCAACCGACAGAAGTCACAGAACCAGCAGAAGAGTAAGGAGCTGCCCTGACCAGAGGGGTTGGGACAGGCCTCCGAACTGGCCCACCAAAAGGCCGAACAACAGCAGAGTGCGGAACAGTCCGTTGGGGTAGAGCCAATCCACCACGAGCCTGCTCCTAAGCTCGAGCTGCCTCGAGAGCCTCAGCATAAGTACGCAAGAGGAGAGAGACAAGCTCCACCTTGATGTCATGAGCAAGTCCCAAAATGAACCTACAAGCCCTGTCCTCTTTGTTTGCCACTAGAACAACAGCGAAGCGACTAAGTCTAGTAAATTCAGCTGCGTACTCATCCACAGACCTGAAGCCCTATTTCAAGAAAGTCTGATGTTACAACATTGTATGGACAATATGTAACAAAATTCCATAACTAGAAATAACGACCAACCTGTTTCAGGACCAAGAATTGTTGCTCCATCTCCACTCTAGTACTGCTAGGAAAGAACTTCTCCAAAAAGCCCCTAGTGAAAGTGGCCCAAGTGATCGGTCGTTCGAGCCTTTCGAACTCGGACCTCCAACAGATATAAGCCTAGTCCACCAGCTGAATGGTAACCACATCCACTCGATCTGCACCTGCAACCCTAACAGCCAAAAGCAGTTGCTCTGTCCGGATCAACCACTGTTCAGCCTCCAAAGGCATCTCAGTGCCCAAAAAGCTACCAGGATGCATCCTTATGAAGTCCGTGACTGTACCCGAACGGGGAGGAAGAGCTGCCTGGAAAGGCACAACGGGTGGCAGATGCTGAGCGGCTTCCAAAGCAGCCATCACCAAATCAATATGGTTCTGCTGCATATTGATCAAGCGCTCAAGCACAGTAGTGACAGGCTCAATCCCAGGATGGTCTCCCTGGGGACGAGAAAAAGAACCTCTACGAGCCATAGTCTGCACAAAACCAAAAACAATCCGCATCCAGATCAAGGTTGATAATAATGATTCATTTATGCATGCATGGTTGGTGAAATGTTAAGCCGATCCCAGTTCGAGCTAAGCTTGTCTAATATATTAGGCAACCAATTCATTAGCCAAACCTGGGCTCTGATACAACTAAAAACCTTGTCACGCCCCGCTTCCCAAAAAGGAAAAACGGAATACGGATACTTGACTAAGTCCAGCGAATGATTTTCAACATCCATAAGCTGTTCAGAATCTTTACAACATCTCATAGAAATTATCAGAGTCGGAAGCAAAAGAATCAACTATGTATGCATAATCGAATCAAATAGACCAATAGAAATTTACTTGAAACCAAAATATAATAATCTCAAATAAATCAAGTCTGGACAAGTTAATAATATCCTGGGTCATATTGTCCAAATACAAAAATATATCCAAGTATCAAATACAATTGTTCAAGCAATAAAAGGAAATAATAATAATAAATGTAAACAAAACTCCAGCACTAATATCTCATATCACCAACACCATCTGGTACTTGTTCTCCAAAATATGCAATTTAACAATTGCAGGAATAGGAAAAAGAAAACAAACTCCCATTAATGCAAGTTACGGGCCGCTTGTAGTGCAGGATACAAGTACATGGGGAAGAAATAACAAATATAAAATAACAATAGAAATAAACAAGTATGGTTTAAGTGTGTCAATAGAATCAATTATCTAACATGAATCAAGCAACGGAATCAAGTAGCATGGTATACTAACAGCTACAGGTAACATGTATCAGGTATCAAGCAAACAGGTAAACATGTAACAGGTATACAGGTAACAGGTATGCAGGTAACGGGTAAACAGGTAATCAGGTATACAGGTATACAGGTAATAGGTACTAGTACAGGTAATCATGTAACAGGTATCAAGTTATGTCAAGTCTTGTATTATTACTAACTAGGTAGCACTTCATGCGCCCCAACTTTTATCACATGGTTACTACATTCAAACAATTTCATTTAGCATTCATAGTGGATTCCATAGGGCAGTGTACTCAGGGATTAGGATAACAGGAAAAACATGAACAGGTAGAACCTAGTGGTTCTCTTCTGAGTACACCTTCCTATAGGGAAGTATGCAGTCAGGTATAGGAACAGGCAGAACCTAGTGGTTCTCTTCCGAGTATATCTTTCTATAGGGAAGCATGCAGTCAGGTACAGGAAAACAGGATTGTGAATCATGTAGTCATGAACACATAACAGGCAGGACATAGGTCCTCTTCTCAGTACACATTTCTTTATTTTCCACTACTAGATCTTTCCCTTAACCCCGACTTTGTTATTTTGTTATTACTAGCAAACATGCATATATATGTCACAAACAGAGCAGGAATAGCATGATATAAACAAGTAACAGGTTCAGGTTGCAAGATAAACATGTTCAGGTGAAAGTTAACTCATAATAGGATGATACAACGAAAACTCTAGTTCCGGACAGCAAGACAGTATTGCACTAAAACTGAGATGTCCATTGCTATAGAAATGCAAACCTGGATCCGTCAAAGAATCTGGAAAATAGACTTTCGGCCGAATCCAGAAAATATATATAAGTCATATAGTACTTCACGAAAACATAACTCAAAACTGAATTGAAACCAGAAAAACATGTTTAGCCAGAAATCAGTAGTTTGTATTCCAAGTCAGGAAAATAGCATAAAAACTCATTAATTAAATCCACGAAAAATCTGGGGTATTCCCCTATATGTATATTAACAGAAAACAAGTTTCATAATTTTCCAAAAAATATAGAGTAGTCAAGTAAAATCAGCAAACAATAAGAAACAGTAGTTTTGTAAATCTGAAATCACAAATGCTGCAGTACGAAAATAGCAATATCTCACAAACCATAAATCGAAATCGAAATCCACCAAAAGGGTAATAAAATAGATATAGTAGGCTAACTTTCATATTCAGAAATATTTTAGAGACAGCATGTAGAATTAGGTCGAAAATCAGGTTCTTTACCGAACAGTAGTAAAATTCTGCATGTAAAATCTTTTTTTGCGAGCATGAAAAGGTTTGTAAAGTTCCTCAAATAAATCCACAAAAATTATGGGTAAACACCAATCAAGTCAAGAAGTTTGTGAGATATTTCTTGACTTAAATTTTAACACCAGATTAAAAATATATTACTCTTCAGAATTGATAGAAAACGCAGTCTGGAAATATTTTGACACTACTGTAGTAAAAATGACATAACTCACAACTCGTAAATCGAAACTAAGATTCGTCAAAAGGGTTAGAAAATAGACAGATAGAATTCTCTACAAATTATGTTCACAAAATATTTTCAAATACTGACCTTAATAGGGTCTAAAATACTAAACAACATCAAGGTAACAGAAAATACAGATTTGTTCTTCATACACAAATCAACATAGCTCATATGACTTTCATCCAAATCAACCCAAACATGAAATATAGTGTAATAGATGTCCAAACAACATAGCATAGGGTATTTCACAAGTCCACAACATGTCTACCAAGAATAACACGAACGAGCACAAGATAACACATGTACAACACGCATATATACAACAAGAAGTGGTCAATCCTAGGTTATATCATGTCATGTATGTCGTGAGGCAACTATGGTCAAATTATCACTGTAGAGACAATATCAATAAGGAGTTTTCCATACAAATTGTCTCTAGAACCCAACTACACTACAGGCAGTATTTAGTATTTGTATTACACAAAGAAAAGAATACAAGTTACTTGCCTTAACCGATGATGAAAATGACTAAAATCAAGAATAACGGGAACGGGTTCCTGGTAAATGAACACAACGAACTCCAACGAACCCAAGAACCAAAAGCAAGCAAAACCCACAAACAAACGGAACACGAGCAACAAGGTCTAACGAATGCAACCACGAACCAAACTCACAAACAACGAAAACTCCCACACCACAACTACACTCGCATACGAGAGAGCGAGCGAGAAAGAGAGGATGGACAGTGACACAAGCTGTCGCGACTGTTGCTGGTCGTCGGCGTCGGAGTAGCACCACCAGGGTGGTGTCGCGGCTGCAGCAAACCGAACGGTGCATGGGGAAAGACAGGAAGAGAGAGATGGAGAGGTGGGTCGCGGGATGCAGGGTGCAGGGGACGATCGGGAGTGAGAGGGAAGTCGAGTGGAGCCCCGGAGCTGGCAATCGGGATGGAGTGGATGGGAGAGATGCAAAGACAAGGTCGGCTAGGGTTGAATATGGGATGGAGGTGGCTGAGAAATAGGATCAGTATATATATGTGTTTAGAAGTTGGGTTAGGGGAAGTGTAGGTGATGGCTGGAGCTCATAATGGTTAGACGGGTTTTAATAGGTGATACCGGGTGCGGGTAGAGGCAATAACGGGTCTGGGAGTGGTTAATAGGGCATAGCTTCAATAGGAAATAGAGTAGGGTAAATAGATAGGGTATAATGGATATATAAATGGGTTTGGTTAAGTGGATATTAGAAAGTTTAAATGGGTATTAGAGATTCAAACAAAAATATAGATAAGGCAAATGAACAAAATAATAGAAAAAAATATTATAGGGTATGAACAAATAATAAAGATGGTCAAAATAACAGTTCGATGAAATGAAACGAAATAAGAGACGGACAAGGAATCAAGAATACAAATAAAAGAATACAAAATAAATAAATGAATATATTGAAAAAAAAAAAAAAATCCAATATACGGTCCAAAGAGATACAAGAAGAATACAAATACCCCAAAAGAAAAAAAATACACTCAAAAATACACAAAATGAAAAATAGGCATTACAACCGGGAAGTAGAGATTTGTCCTTATCTCGAAACGGGTCCCTAAGGCTACAATAAATACCCCTCTCCCCCCATCGTAACGAGGTAATCAATCTTTTTTCTATGTAAAGCTCTTTCTTAATCTCTGAGGTTATTGAGAAGAGGGTCGGAGGGTTCGTCACCGGGATCCATCCCGGTGTATCGAACTTTGTGTAGGTTCGCAACAATGGCAAGAAACAAATCAACGCATAGGTGATGGTCAATAGGTTCACTTTATTGTTTTCCTCAAGAACTCACAAATTCATCTGTTTTCTTCCACACCAAAAATCAGCAGCAACAAATAATTTGAAAAATAATTAAAAATCTGGAAAAATAAAAAAAAATCCAGAAAAATCTAAGAATAATTTTGGGCATTTTCCTAGCTCAGAAAAACATCGTTACACCTTGAGCAAAATCCAAACTCACCTAAGAACTCCGATAAAGTCTCGTACGCCATTGAAACAGTAAAACTACTCCACAAAGACTGTAAAACACAGTCTTTAGGAGCGGGGGAAGAGGGGGGAGGGGGGCTCGTGATATGGCTAAAAATAGGATTAAATTTGGGACCATTCAAATCGGGCACAAATCTTAAAGCTCTCAGGAGTAAAATGGTAATTTCACCTACAAACGGGTCCGAAATGGGAACTAGGTCTCCTCTTCAAATCCCAATAGCCCATAAACGGATCTATCCTATTGGATACGGGTACCAACCCATTACAAACCAATTCAGAAGGATAAAGAGTAATTCAAATTCGTGATTATCCTTAAGAAGCGGTTTTAACAACTTGTTATCCATCAACACCGGGAAGTAGAGATCTGTCCTTATCTCGAAACGGGTTCCTAAGGCGACTATAAATGCCCCTCTCTCCCGACCGTAATAAGGTAATCAATCTTTTTCTACCTAAAGCTCTTTCTTAATCTTTGAGATTACTGACAAGAACGTCGGAGGTTTCGTCACTGGGATCTATCCCGGTGTATCGAACTTTGTGCAGGTTTGCGGCAGCGGCAAGAAACAAGTCAATACATAGGTGAAGGTCAACAGGTTTGCTTTATTGTTTTCCTAAAGAATCCACAAATTCATATGTTTGCTCCCACACTAAAATCAGCAGTAATATCCGTATTGTATCAAATTGGTACTGTAATCTTCCGAGACAGTAATAAAATTATTTTTATTATTATTTCTGAATTAAAATATTTTTGATAGAGATTATTTGTTTTAACTAACAAAAATTATCTGTATAGACAGATGTATGTACGTATATGTATTGTATTGATTTCATACGTTCGTATGAAATCATGTAGTATGTGATTTTGGAAAAATACCTCTTATTTTGATCAATCATGATCAAATGGAGGGTACGGATTGAGTAGGGTGTTGTTTGCAATATTTATTTGCAAATTGATCTCAAATGTTTTGAGGCACAAGAGAGAGAGACAAGTGGCTCTTTCTCTAACCACAAGCTCCCTCCTCTCCTATAAAGAAGTGGACGACCAACCCTTAGGGCTAGAAGCCCTCTTTTCATTTCCTTGTTTCCTTCACTCTCATCTCATTCTCCTTCTTCTTCTTGTCTTGTTTTATTTTTAGAAAAAAATTGAGAAGAAAAGAAAAGAAAGAGAGATCAAATCAAAATAGAATGGGTTCTCTTTTCATGGGGTGTTCTTGAGGAGGAGCAAGAACTAGGAGCAAGAACAAGGAGGTGAAGAGCAAAGCTAGTTCTTCCTACAACCGATTTGGGTGGGGGTTTCTCTACTTTTTTGCTTTGTTTGTTTATTTTTATTGTTGTATGTTGTTAAGCAATTTGGACTAATTTCATGTGCGTATGGTTATTATGGACTAGAATAGAATTTCATATGAAGATTGATGTGGTAGAACTCAATAAAAATCATAAAGATCAAATTTTAAACTAGTATGTAGTTTTGATGATTATGAATTAATTACTTGTGTTAAAATTGAAATTTTAACTCCAAATTAATTTGAAAGCTTCTTGTATGTGTTAATACCATGCTCTAATTTTTATAGACTTTTTGGGGTTAATTTCATAGATCAAACAAACGTTTTCCCCAAAACAGCGAGCTTTTAAGCAAAATGCTGCTTGGGTTAATTTTTGCATGTATTCAAAGAGCTGGATTTTGAGCTTTATAAGAAATCTGAAAAATTGGTCTACTAGAAAGTTGTAGTAGATGTTCTCTCATTTCCAAAAGTCCAATTTTGTAAGATTCTGATAAACATAGCAAAAGTTATGAGCTTTACAAGTTTCAGCTTTTGCTGTCCTTTTTATTATTCTTGAATTGTGTTCAAAGAGCTGGATTTTGAGCTCTATAAGGAATCTAAAAAGTGGTTAACTAGAGAGTTGTAGTTAGATGTTCTCCCCTTTCCAAAATGTCCTATTTTGTTAGATTCCGATAAGCGGAGTAGGAGTTGTGACCTTTACAAGTCACAGCAGCTAGCCTTTTGGCTGAAGCTTCGCTGTTTAGATTGTTCGAAGTTTTTCTAGCTCTTATTGACTGAATCTGAGAAGTTTACCAACTAGAGAGTTGTATTAGAGGTTCTCACCTTTCCAAAATGTCCTATATTTTTAGATTCTGATAAGCAGAGTAGGAGTTATGACCTTTACAAGTCACAGTAGCTGGCCTTTTGGCTGAAGCTTCACTGTTTAGATTGTTTGATGTTTTTCTACCTCTTATTGATTGAATCTGAGAAGGTTGTCAACTAGAAAGTTTTATTAGAGGTTCTCACCCTTCCAAAATTTCATATTTGGTTAGATTCCGATAAGTGGAGTAGGAGTTATGACCTTTACAAGTCACAACAGCTAGCCTTTTGGCTGAACCTTCGCTGTTTAGATTGTTTGAAGTTTTTCTACCTCTTATTGACCGAATCTGAGAAGGTTGTCAACTAGAGAGTTTAGTAGAGGTTCTCACAGTTCCAAAATGTTAGATTCCGATAAGCGGAGTAGGAGTTATGACCTTTTCAAGTCACAGCAGCTAGCCTTTTGGCTGAAGCATCGCTGTTTAGATTATTCGAAGTTTTTATGAATTTTATTGACTAAATCTGAGAAGGTTATCAACTAGAGAGTTGTACTAGAGGTTCTCACCTTTCCAAAATGTCCTATTTGGTTAGATTCCGATAAGCAAAGTAGGAGTTATGACCTCTACAAGTCACAACAGCTGGCCTTTTGGCTGAAGCTCGATGTTTATATTGTTCGAAGTTTTAGTACCTTTTATTGACTGAATCTGAGAAGGTTGTCAACTACAGAGTTGTAGTATAGGTTGTTTCCTTTCCAAAATGTCCTATTTTGTTAGATAACGATAAGCAGAGTAGGAGTTATGACCTTTTCATGTCACAGTAGCTTGCCTTTATTGGTTGAAGCTCGCTGTTTAGGTTGTTCGAGGTTTTTCTACCTCTTATTGACTGAATCTGAGGAGGTTGTCAACTAGAGATTTGTAGTATATGTTCTCAACTTTCAATTAAGTCTAATTTTTTTGAATTCCGATAAGATTAGCATTTTTAATTGCTTCTAGGGTGTTAGAAGACTTTTATGTTGCTTTTATGAATAAAAGATCAAGTTTTGTTAGTAGTTTGAATCATGCACTTGATAATGAGTAATAAGTGTTCCTTGTGTTCAAAAGGAGCATGTTTAATTACTTCTAGGGTGTTAGAAGAATTTTATGTTGCCTTTGTGTATAAAAGATCAAGTTTTGCTAGGAGCATTTTGCTTCTAGGTTTTTAGAAGACTTTTATGATTGCTTCTATATGATTCATTTGTTGCATACATAGTCAGTTGGCTCATATGTAATTTGTTTGGCTCATTCGTAGCTATTCGGCTCGTATGTAAGTTGTTTTGCTCGTATGTAGCTTATTAGCCAGTACGCTGTTATTGTGCTCGTCTAGGGTGATATCATTGTCCTAGGAGCTATCGACCATCAAGACGTGTATTTATTTTACTCCTCGTGGACTGCAGACGAGTCACCCCTCGTGCGCTATCAGATCTTAACCGGTGTAGGTTGACCGCGGGTCGGGAGTGTATATGGAATCCAGGTTTCGGGTAGTAGCATGCGAATACGTTCGTATTGCCGGGGTCCTGGATCGATAGGCTATGAACTGGATCCTTAGGGATTCTAGTAAGTCTATGTTGAACACCTAGCAGAATTATCTTGCGAAGTATAACTTAAGACCTAGCAGGTAGTGTTAGTACTATTGTCATCCCTCGGATTGTTTAGGATTAGTTACATCGTTAGGGTAGTAACTTATGGCTATTACTACTTAACCTTTATTTATTATCATTTCACCGAAGGGAAAGAGTTGGTATTAAGGGTGATACCTTATGATCCGACATGTTTTATAGGCAAACACTAGGTGGTATTATTGGTTGTGCCCTTCCTTTCAAAGGGATACGGTCTGTGCTTTTTCACGAGTTGGGAGCACGAGATCCGTATCTCGTCTGTTAATTTCTGAAGTGCTATGATAAGGGCGGGAAGTTTCCTGTCGGAGCTAGGGGATGGACCCCCGGAACTCTGTCATGTTCTATATCAGGAAAAGCGAACAAGCCATAGACTACGGTCTATAAGCTAGGGGCCACAGTTGATGTTTTGAGCTAACCTGTGTTGTAGTAAATTCCAAGGGTTCGTTAAATTTTTGAGTGAGGTCCGGTACGCCGGGCAATAGTGGCAAACAAAGACACCACTATATGACTGCGAATGATGGGATTAGACCGTTTTAGAGCAACCTCATCAGTCACGTTGTATCTTCAGGAATAGGTTAAGTATAAGAGTAGAAATCATGGCTCGGGTTTAAATCCCTATATATAAAGAAACGGCTTGTTATAGGCATATGTAGTATGGGCTGCATACTATTCTGGAGACTTGCTTGCATTAGAATAAGTGCATCATTGCATTGGTTAATCTTGCATTAGAGACTAAATCGTAGCATACACAGACACATCAATTATATATACACTTTCTCTTTTCATCAATCTGTTTATTTAAAGTTGAGAATCACTGCCAGTCATCAGCCCTAAAGCGTCAGTATATGTACTGACGTCCTACTTCAATAGGTACTGGATTGCAAAACTACAGGTACAGGATTCAGGAGGACTCAAGGCAAGAGAAGCAAAGTGTTGATTCTGTAGGGCCCCGAATTTCCAATATGATATCTCAGAAATACGTGGCACAATTCCCAGCATCAACTTCAATTGCAATAGTAAACATAGCCAAAAATACAGATAATTTTTATTTTAACTTTTATTACAGCACTTGTTTATAAAACACAACAAAATACAATACACCTTGAATTACAATCTTTCTTTTACAACACATTCTTTTACAATTTTACATAAGCTCTATTATCATTCTAGCACAAGCATCCAAATCCCAAGCTATAAGCACCTACCTGTAAAACATGAGGCTAGAGATAACCCTAACCCTCAAAACTACAGGGGTCAGCCATAACGGTGTGACTGACATCAAAAGAAAATAACATAAATAAAACATAAAGCATAAAGTCATAAACAACATGTATTAACAGCAAGAATTAATGAAATAAGAAATAAACAATAAGTAAAGCATGAAAACATCAAGGAATATAATATAGTAAGTAGTAGAGCTTGAAAACAACAAGTGAAACTAGACTAAGTGTCAAGTGTAGGAAAACAGAAATCATTATGCATAAAACCAAGTCAAGAAACATCAATGCTATATGCTGACTCTCTAAGGCATACTTGTCGGATTCTATGCATTCCATAGTACATAGGTCCGGTGCAAGCCCTTAACGATCTCCACTTAATAGTGTTAAATCCTTTGTTATGCAGCTAATCCTACTACGATGATGGAAACAAGATCCAGAATACTCCGCGAATAGGAACCGCAGCCCTCGACGCGCAAGCATCATGTAAGAATAGCTTAACAACCGGAGAATAACCTTCCTGCCGTGTACCCCACGAATAGGCTTGCGAGGCCCTCGACATGTAGATACACCAGGTACATTCCGTGAATAGGCCCACTAACCCTTGACATGCGGATGCACCCTGCATGCTCCGTGAATAGGCCTGCAGACCCTCGCCATGCGAACATACAAATGTCCTCTCGAGACAGAACAACAAACAGTCCTAGAACGCATCTGTTGGACTAACAAAACCAAGAGCATATACTTACGTTTCCCAAGTTCCATCACATCTCCATTAGTGCCTGTCCTTAAGTTGGTTATTATTAAAATACAAAAATTCATCCTCTCTAGAGTTAGTGTATCTTGCCGGACTTATTACCACAAAACAAACCCAAGACCCCTCTGGTCTATATCCACAAAATCTCATCTGCCGGTTTACAGGATTCCCACTCAACTCCTAGAGATTCACAACTCAACCATCAACAGAAATTAAATCTTTCTTTGTAATCTCTTCATTTCTTTATTAATTTACTCACAGAAAATTCATTCATTCATAATGTTTGTACATGAGTATATATATATATATATATATATATATATATATATATATATATATATATATATATATAGTAATCTCTTAAACTATCATGAAGTGTATGTATCTGATTCATAGAAGAAACCGTTTTTCTGAGATGAGGTATATATGTATATATATATGATGTATATATAAAATCTCTTTTTTACTGAGTTGAAACATATCTATATATATTTATAGCTGATATATAGGAAAATGGATCATAAGCAGATGGATATAAAATGCCCTTTTGTCGAAATTAAGGAAATGCAGTGTATATGGAAGATGAACCAAGTGCAGATTGTTGAAGGTATGGAAAATTCCTTTTACTGATTATGGAGTATGTATATATGTATGTCTGATATATAGATAAACCCTTTATTGATCTGAAGAGAACATATGAAGATTATATATATATATATATATATATATATATATATATATATATATATATATATATATATATATATATGTATATATATATAGAAACCCTTTACTGATATATAAGTATGTGGGTATATATATGATATATAAATAGAAAATCTCTCTTTTTGAGTTGAAGGATGTGTATGCAGGTTATAAGAAGATGAACTTATGCAGTTACAAAGAAACTCTTTTCACTGAGTTGAGGTATGAGCAAATATATATGTATATATGATATAGAAAATCCTTTTTTGCTGAAAAGAAGTATCTGTATATTTATATATATGATATGTAGGAATTTCTCTTCACTGAGTTGGAGAGAACATAGGTAGATTATACATAACTGATACATATGGGAAACCCCCTTTTCTGATGACAAATGAGTGTATATGTGTAATACATAGATAATCCCTTTTTATTGAAATGGAGCAGTGCCAGTATAGGAGATGAAACATATGCAGCTTATAGGATGAAATACCTTGTTGTTGAAAAGAAGTAAATGCAGGTTGTGTGCATGAAAAAGAAATTCTTCAGGTGTGCATATGCATAGCAGTGCAGCAATAGCAGCAGTGATCTGCAGCTGAGTGTTGTATTGGTTAACTAGAGTATAGGACTGATTTTACTTGGTAGTTATTAATGTGTATTGGATCTTCAAAAAGGATCAGCAAATTTCAAGGACTCATGCATATAGGTGCAACATTGAGTTAAAAATCTACCCAACTCATATCAGACCAAGGTTTGGGTCTTTGTGCATGTTTTCGACTGATGCTCAAATAGGCTATGCAAACTTAAAGTCTAATTTCTTGAGGTGATTAAACATCTATAGTATAACATATAGGGTTTATTAAAATACCCCAAGGCCTATCAAGATCTTAAAACAGCGATTTTTTCACAGAAGAATCTTCAAAACAGCAAGTAGCATATATGTATATGCAAAAGGGTTATTAAGCATCAGTTTAAGCATCAATTAGGAGTGGTATAATGTTTAGATTCAATCTCAATGTCAAAGTAAATCAAATCCAATCGAAAACTTCATAAAGAACATAAAAAATCAATTTCGGAAATCCTTCATAATAGAGGCATATAGTCTATGTGTACATGTGTATATATAAATCTATATATAAATGTGTTTAAGAATCAAGAATTAGTATATAGGAGTAGTGTAAGGTTTACTTTATTCTCAGTACTAAAGCAACTAAAAATTAATCGAAAACTTCAAAAACCCACAAAATCCAACTTTCGGTCTGTACACAATCTCAGACCTGAACCAAACCCCACTTCATCTTTCAAAACTTGATCTCTTTCTAATTCAATAATTCTTCTAAAATTTGTTATATACATACCCTAATCATCTACATTAGTTTATCCATGATCATAAGCAATTAATAAGACTAATTAGTAGGTTTGACGCATCAACAGTGTGTATATGTTCATATCACAGAAACACAGACCTCACCTTGTTCAACTTGTCTATTTTTCTATGCAATACATCACACAACCCCTTATGCATATAAAAATAGCAATAGAATAATTGAAACATCCTACACATGATCTCTATTAGGTTTCTCAACAATCACAAGTCATCAAATTAGGGTTTTGGTTATTAATAGCATAGTTTCAAGAAAAGATTCATCTTTTCATTCATCTATTTATCAAAATTCATTATATCTTCACATCATCCTCTAATATGCTTACTAATGAATAATCAACACATACAACATACTTAGAACAATAAGAAAACAAAACTAAGTCACTCACCTTGTTGAAGAAATCAAACGAAGTTAAAAAAGAACAAGAAAAATCCCTCCTTCGCAAGAAATCCAAGATCTTCTCTTTAAAACTCCAAGAAAAATAATAATAAAATTCTTTGTATCGTGCAGCAAAAGACAGCTGCACTCCACCTTTTAAATAGGTCGGAACATAGGTTTTTAGGGTTTGTAGACAAATTTGTAAAATACCTCTTTTAAATATATCTTTACATATATAAATCCTTATACTTGGAAACTAAATAAAACCAACTTAACTGAGTTTTAAAATAAAAAATAACCATCCTATCACCAGCTGACAATGTTTGAGAAACCCAAAAAATGATTTTGCATTTTTGTCCTTCTAAATGGCAATTTTGCAAAAAGATCCTCTTTTATCAAAACTTGCAAAATAAACCAAATTCATCTAAAAAAAGTAAAATTTTTAACCCTGAGTAGACTAGGCATCAAGACTAGCCTAAAAATCTAAAATCTGGAGTTTTTACTCCAAGTGGTAATTTTGCACAAAAGTCCATCTTTTTTGTAATATTTGCAAATAGGTCCAATAATTATCAGAAAAATCCAAAAAATTCAAAAATAATATTTAATAATAAATAATGAGGTTCCCCAAAATAATATTTGATTTTGAACTTTCCAAGAAAATATTTGCACGTGTTTTGCACGAGTAAAAAGATAAGTTTTTCAGAAAAATATTTATTAAATCTCCAAAAATCATTTTAATTCATTTATTAATCTTAAAAACATTATTTTAAAATCTAGTGTATTACAGATTCTTATTTTCAATTGTAATATATGTTGGTTACCATAGTTTCAATTGTAAATTTATTTATGTTGAGAAGCATCCAAGTGAAAGTACCAAGTGTTATATATTATTCATTGTACTCTGATATATTTTTTATTGAAAGTTTGTAACACTTGGGCTTGTACGACATTATTGTAACACTGATGTAATGTATTGCAATTTTATAACATTCGGTCTTGTAATACATTTGTGTTGAATAAAAAGTTTTAAATTTTCCTGTTGCTCTGTGTATTGTGGCTAATTGAATGAAAAGATTTTGGCTTATGTCACGGTTTCCCAGTATATGAAAATCCGGCCATTACATTTCAGGAGCACTCAAACGGCCGGCGAACTCCGCATACTTGCTCGGAAGCAAGTGGCTAAAGCGGAACTATGAACCGTGAGCGGACTCTGAACAATGTGACGACGAGTTTTGGGAGCACTCGAATGGTGAGCCAAACTCTGCATATTTTCTCGGGAGCATGTGGCTAGAGCAGCTCTATAAACCATGAATGTATTCCGTACTCATCTGGGATTATTTCAGGAGCACTCAAATGGCGTGCCGAACTCTGTATACTTGCAAGGGAGCAAGTGGCTAAAGGACCTATGAACCTTGAATGGACTCTGAACAAGGTGATGACGAGTTTTGGGAGCACTCGAATGGAAAGCCGAACTCCGCACATTTGCTCGGGAGAATGTGGCTAGAGCAGCTCTGTGAACCATGATTAATGACATTTACAAACTATTATATACTTGTAAACAACTACTATACTTGCAGAATTTTCATGTTGTTCAGTAAAGATGCATAATTTCGACCTGTATCTATTTTCATGTCTATAAAAACTTTTTGAACATGAATTATAGGCTACTGTATCTATTTTATCACCTTTTTAACAGATCTGGATTTCAATTTATATTTTGTGAGATATTGCTGTTTTAGTACTGCAGTATTTGTGATTTCAGATTTAAAAAATTACTGTATCTTGTTGCTTTCTGATTTTACTTGACTATTCTATTTATGTTGAAAAATTATGAAACTTTATTTCTGTTACTAAACATACGAGGGAATATCCCAGATTTTTTGTGGATTTAATTATTATACTTTCATGCTGTTTTCCTGTTTATGAATACAAACTTCTGGTTTGTGGCTGAACATGTTTTCTGGACTCAAATCTGTTTTGAGACTTGTTTTTGTAAAATACCATATGACTTATATGTATTTGCTGGATTCGTCCGGGAGTCTATTTTCCAAATTCTCTGATGGATCTAGATTTGCATGTTTGTAGAAATGAAAATTCTAGATTTAGTGCAGTACTGTCTTGCTATCCTCAACTAGAATTTTTGTTAATCTATCCCTTTATGAGTTGTTTTTCATCTATATATATTTATCTTTCAATCTGAACCTGTTACTTGTTCATGCCATGTTATTCTTACCCTGTTGTGTGACACATACATGCCTGTTTGATAATAATAACAAATAACCAAGCCGGGGTTAAGAGAAAGAACTAGTAGTGGAAAATATAGAAATGTGTACTTGAAAGGGGGCCCGTATTTCTCACCTGATGATCTGTTATCTGTTACCTGTGATATGATTACCTGACATGTGATTCTGTTATCTGATTGCTGACTACATACTTCCTTATGAGAGGGTGTACTCAGAAGGGGACCCGTGTTTCCCACCTGTTACCCAACTACGTAGTTCCTACGGGAGGGTGTACTTGGAGGGGACTTAGTCCTACCTGATGCATGATTGCCTGTTACATGATACCTATACTTGTATACCTGTTTACCTGTATACTTGATTACCTGTTTACCTGCTGGCATGACACTTGATACTTATTACTTGTATATGTTAGTATATCATATTACTTGATTTGTTTCCTGATTCATGTTAGTTATCCTGTTTTGTTATCATGTCTACTCCATACTATTTGTTTACCTTTCCCATGTATTTGTGCCTGCACTACAAGCGGCTCGTAACTTGCATTGACGGACATTTTGTTTTCTTTTCCTCTTCCTGCAATTTATTAAATTGCAGGTCATGAAGATCAGCTGCCAGATGGAATAGGTGATATGAGATACTAGTTATTGGAGTTTTGCTATAATTATTTCTTGTTGCTTTTGAATAATTGTATTTGTTACTTGGATTATTTGTATTTGGGCAATGTGACCCAGGATTATTAACTTGTTCAGATCTGGTTTATTTGAGATTATTATATTTTGGTTTCAAGTAATCATGTTGGTATATTGATTCATATATGCATGCATGGTTGACTTCTCTTGCTTCCTACTCTAATTATTTCTGTGAAATGTTGTAAAGATCCTGACAACTTATGGAAGATGAAAATTATTCGCTGGGCTTAGTCACGTATCCGTATTCCGTATTTTTTTTTGGGAAGCGGGGCGTGATAGTTAGTGAGACGGTTCTATGGTGGTAGAAGATGATAGAAGTTGTTGTGGAGTCAATAAGAGCATTCACATTTTGTCAATAAGGTATTTATGTGTCAGAATGAAAAGTAAACATTCAATAAGAGCATTCTGCATTCAAGTCCCTGCAGTAAAACAAATCTTATATTATTTGAATGATTAATTGACCAAAAGATCTTTTGTCCAGGAGGTGAGGTAAATCACATGTTGTTTGTAAGGAAATATTTGTGTTGTTACAAGAGATAGAAGGATTATTTAAATAAAAATTTTGACAAGCAAAAGGTAGGTATTGTTGAGGTTACAGAGCTCCTACATATATATTTCAATAAAATTATATTATTATGTTCTATAGGATCTGTATTGCATACGTAAGATCTGTCAGAACTGTGGACTTATTGGACGAATACTATATGGCCCATAAGCCCATCAAGTTGGTATTGACTATATATAATGTCTGGGAGCAGTATGCTAGGCATCCAAAATATCTTGGTATAATGTTTCAAGCAAAACAATAGCTACCTAAGCATAAACCCTAATTTCATATTCAATATCCTTTACAAACTCGAGCATTATACATACCAATTCTATATACTTTGAGAGAGAGAGAGAATTTCAAATTCATCGTCGTCATCCTCAAACCCTCCTCATCTCTTCCCGTCGTCTTCACTGAATTTACCGTCGTTGTCCATCGCCGCTGCTGCCAACCACAATACCATCGAGCCTCCTCGCTGTCGCTGTTGGGTCCCGCCACTGCTGCCAAGCCACAAAAATAGTGTCATGTCCTGCTTGGTCCGCCACCATGATTCAACCTGAAACCTTAGACCTCCTTCTTCTCCAATGGATTGGTGTCAGGTTCCATCCAAAACCAAGTCAATCCGATCCAGACACGGTTGTTTTTGCATTGTTCTATGCCCGAACCGAACAGTCCAGATCTATCTGAACTAAACTGGTCAGATCCAATCGATCTGACCTGCTCCAATCTACTCCACTTGGATCCGCCTATCTATCGTGCCCTACCCGATCCAACCAAGCCATACCAACTTGGATCTGACCGATCTACCTCGCTCGACCCAATCCAATCCAGACCTATATGGATGTTACCTGTCTGCTACTCCCGACTTGCTCAGACATATCTGACCCAGTTGCAACGCATCCCAGTCCGACCCGCTTTCCTCTCCAACCTGACCAGCAAGACACTCCTCTTCTTCTCCTATTTCTTTTTAATCTAAACAAATCATACTCCAAAAAGCCCTAAGCTTCTTCTCTTCAATACCTTGGTGTTGATTCTAGATGGCTAACAACTCATCTAAAGATAACACCTTTATGGGGATCACAACACATAAATTGAAAGGCTTCATCGGAACCAAACTCATGGAAGGATAAAGTCGAACTGGAAATAAGAATCATGAAACTTGTGTACGCACTGTGTAAGACACATAAGACTATAACTGTAGAGATCTCAGAAGATGAATGGAACAAAAGTAAGAGCTTGGTCGTTTGTACTTGGTCAACTGCTTGGATCAGAAATTAGTGGCAACTTACAGGATACACACAACTGCTAAGGAAATTTGGGAGGAACTGCAAAAGAAATTCGAAATTAAGGACGATCTATCCAAAGTTCACTACATCGATCAACTCCCAAGTTTTACGTATAAGGAACAGAAGCCTCTCTTCCCACAGTTATCTACTGTAACACCCCACAAAATTGGAAATGACAATGTTTCTCCTCGTGTATTACGCATGTATTTTGTACCATTATGGGTAATATCCGTAATGTGTTTCACTACGTATTTTGGACACCAACTGTTTATGCATTTTCCGTCTTCTCAAAATTTGTTTTATCCTATTTGAGTCAACTCAAATATAAAATTCCAATCTCTGTGTTTTTACGTCTTTTTTTTGTGTTATCGATGCGCGTATCGATTACGTATTTTTCCACCGCTACGTGTAATATTTTCTTTGTGTTTCAATTATTTATTTTATGACTTATTCGAATTCATTTTATAAACAGAAATTTATTTTTCTTCTATTTTGATTAAAATATTTTTATACGTGCGATGCACGTATTTTCCATGCACATGTTGATTACATTATTGGATATATATGTGTATGTAGTTAATGGAATACATTTCTCATATGTGGTATTTTGATTATTTATAAACATCTCCCCTTTTAACAAAACCGATTTTGCATTTGAATAATTGTTTTACATACGACGCACATGTTTGCGGTGCACGTGTCGGTTGTATTTTCTTTCAAAATAAAATTTTGAACTGTGTGTGTGTGTGTGTTTATTTTATTTGTGCATGATAAATCTAATTTATAATTAAACTAAACTAATTTTATTCAAACATTTACTATATTATAACCTATATTTTAAATTATATATATATATATATATATATATATATATATATATATATGAGAAAAGTGAGCCTCATATAGAGTATGATGAAATTTTCCTCATACAACGTGGTTATACTCACTTGGTGGGGCCCTTATGGAAGATCCAGTCCGTCCATTATGTTTATCATACTAATGGATGTATGTGTAGAAAAAATCAAGTGGTTTGGAGGTCATTCACTCATGCATCATGTGGTTGAAAAATGAACGATTTCAACAGTAATACAAATCGAACCACAAATTGGACCCACATGATGCATGGGTGAATGACCTCCAAACCACTTGATTTTTTCTACACATACATCTATTAGCATGATAAAAATGATGGACGGATTGGATTTTCCATAAGGACCCCACCAAGTGAGTATAATCACTTTGTATGAGGAAAATTTCCTCATACAAATATGAGGCTCACATTACTCTCTCTCTCTCTCTCTCTCTCTCTCTCTCTCTCTATATATATATATATATATATATATATATGAATGAATGAAGTGTGTGCACATGCGGTGCACGTGCACGTGTTTTTACAAGAGAAGTGGCCGGCTGTTTTGGGATGGAGGGAAAACTAATGCTTTTGAATTAAATGAGTGGGGTTAGTGGAGAAAGTATAGGATTAGTGGAAAGTGATTTTGTAACTACTTATTATCTATATAATAAAACATAAAGAAAGCTATCAAGTGGCTCTCATTCAATAAGGTTGAAATCAACGATCCAGATCTAATCTCACAAAACATATTTTTCTGCCCAAAAGTTTCCTCCCAAAACTCAAATTCAAATCCCCCAAAACAACTCCTTCATTTATTTAATTATTTATTTCTCTCTCTCTTTCTCTCTCTCACACACACATTCTCTCTTTATTTACGCAGAAATTTATATTTTCAGATTTCAGGTTTGTAAATTTTCAGATTTTTTATGCATTTTTTTATTGCGCATGTTATATTCAAAATAGCAAATATCTCATCAACAGTTAAATTTCATCATTTTTCACACTCAAAGTTCTATGAAGTTGGATTTTACACCCCCATTTATAATTATTTTTCAACATATACTAATGGAAATATGGACTTTTATTTACAGCTAATTATTGTTTTACTATTCAAACTTGAGCTACATAATTGTTGTTTACTATTTAAAAGACTTTCATATGTTGTATCGTTCCAAAGACGTGTCGTAGGCACGTGCCCACGGGCAAATCTAGTTTTATAATAAAACCCCACCCCCTAATCTTCACTCTCTCCTCCTCTCCCATCTTTCTTTCTCTGCCAAATTAGAAACCCCCAGCATTCACCTTGTTTCCTCCACTTAATCACATGTATATATATATAACTTATAATATGCTTCAATCTCCTCCAAAATCAATGGCCCAGATTTAACTTCACAAAACATATTTTCCTGCTAACATATTTTCCCGCTCAAAATATCAAACCCCACACATTTCAAAATTCACACACACACACTCTCTCCCCCAAAATACACCCCCCCTTCTCTCTTTCTCACTGTTTCTCTATCTTTCCCGCTCACTCAGCCTCTCTCTCTCACTGTCTCCCTCTCTCTCTCCTCGCTCTCTCTCGCCCAAAATAACCACCACTCTCCCCACCCCCCACCTCCACCTCCAGTTGCGACCCCTCTCTTTCCCTGCTTTCCCCGCTCCCCACCTCCAGTCGCGACCCCGCACCAAACCAAGCCCGCCGCCGCAAACCTCCCCCCCCCCCCCCCCCCCCGCTCCTCCCTTCTGCTCTCTTTGCAACCAGCGCCACTGCGACCCCATCTAACCACCGACCCCCTCACCTTCACCGATTTCACCATTTCAGGTATGATCAAAATTTCTAGTTTTGTGCCCAAAGTTCGCAATCATTTTTTTCTTCTTAACCCAACAGTTCTTGATGGTCTTATCAGCACTCTACTATCTCAAAACACCACCGATGCCAACTCTTCTAGGGCTTTCTTCAATCTCAGAACCAATTTCCCTAATTGGCAGTAGGTTGAGAATAATTTTCAACTTTATTAGTATGATGAATTTTTATGTTCATTGATTAGTTCTATTTTGGGTTTTGTATTTTGTAGGTTTTGGATGCGGATCAGAAGATGGTAGGTAGAGCTGTCTTGCTTCAAAGGAATCGGCCCTAAAACTGTTAGTTTCTTCATCTATGTCCTTTCTCAACTGTGGCATGTTCGGTTTGATTTATTTTTATTCTTTCACGATGTATGATGACATAAACCAATTGGCTGTAGAATAAGTACAATTGAAAGAGCATTTGTGCTAACTTCTAAATTAGCAATTGCCCTAGATAGATATCGAGGAAGTTGTCATAATGCTTTTGTAAGAGTATGCTATGTCATGTTTAGATGGAAAAGGGAGGACTAAGGAGGTTGAGATGATTGTTTAACTTTAATAGTGGTAGGATCAGAGTTATCAAATCGTATCGGCTTCTTAACCCCACATATGTATAAAATATGACCTTAATCCAAACCAATATATGATCCAATTTCCTGTTTTTTCTTCTTAACCCCAAATTTTTGTGCCCAAAGTTCGCAATATATGATCAAAAAGGCAGAAAAAAGGGTTTAATTTGATTGTTTATAAATATACCCTTGAAACACAGTTCTAAACTATCTCACTTTAAACACAATTTTGAAATTTTAATTACCTACTTTAAACACAGAATGATGAATATACCCTTGGGTATGAATGCAATATTTCAAGTGGATGTCTTAAGGTCATATTTTATACATAACAAACATGTTAGATATTAGCTATTTTTGTTGATGTGAACAGTATGTTAGATGAAGCTTATATATAGAGAAAGAGAGACACATAGAGAGAGAGAGAGAGAGTTGTTTTGGAGGAGGATTTGAATTTGAGTTTTGGTGGAGGATTTGAATTCTAATGCGGTGTAGTTATTATTAGTGTGATTCCCATCAAAATAACAATACTGCAAGAAGAAAAACAATGTAAATATGTTACATACTTGCGTTCTGTAAACTTAGGGCTTGGGCAGAAGTACTTCAAGTGTCCATCCCAAGGTACCTTTTGAGACCAGCTCGGGTGGAACACATACTACCCGAGCTGGTAAACCACAAGAATTAAGCTTTTTTCTTTTCAAAATGGAAATAGAAATTGATACCATAAAAAATTTAAAACAAAGGTTACCTGTCAGCAAATTCAATTGATGTTTTTCCAGCTCGAAGATATTGTTGTTCTAAATACCAAACATCACATACTACAGCCCACGATGTCATCAATCGCAAGAGATACATTGTAAAAGATTGCCTGGTAGTTACAATGAAACGATTTAGTATGATAAATTTACTATAGATTATAGATGAAGAAACTAACATTTAGTAGTTATACACAAATTTAGTATACTTGGTGAAGAAACTAACAGTTAGTAGTTATACACAAACTAACATTGTCCATAGTAGATTACTTCAGTCCATTTCTGTTTGTGTCCATATCTATGCTTCTTAGATTACTTCAGTCCATTTCCTTTTTAGAAGAATTCATAGTAAATATTGCAGGTTACATTAAAGTGTAGTATTTACAACACATATATGCTTATGCTCTTTCTCCTCTTTTCGGATTTTCTTTTTGACTCTAAAAGCTGTCAACTATCAGGTCCTCTATGATATAGGTGTAGTTTCTACCAAGGAGCCTTTCAAATGTCTTATTAATCAAGGCTTAATACTTGGTGAAGTAAGTATTGTTGCTTTTGAGTATCATAAGTTGCATAATTTGTTATCATATATTTCTAATTTCTATAGTAACAGGTTGAGTATACGGCTTGCGGAGATCAAGAAGGCACATTAATTTCTACCAACTCAGTTAGTAATCATAGTGTCTGTCTACAGGAGAAGATACCTGTTGAAAAGGTAAGTTGGTGACCTTTGTTGTGCAATCCAGCTACCTAAATAAATAGATAAACTAGACACAAATTAAAACCTCGCAAGTGTACGAATCGTTTATAGAAGCGTAGCAATAGCAAGGGTCGATCCCACAGAGATTGTAGAAATTAACTTACTAATCAATAAAAAGAATAAGAATCATAAAGAGTTGTTCTAAAAGTCTAAAAGAAATGGAAAGATTAAAACTAAATCAAGAAGTGCTAAATCACAAATATCTATTAAGTAGTTGGGTTTTGATTTCCACCTATAGTCAGTAATGCTAAGTCACCTTCTGTAATTCTTCTTATTACTCATGTTTGTTCTCTTCAAGGGCATGGTATCTACTCCTTAAAGTTTTGTTTCCCTAAGCCAAGAATTAGGCATGGTATCTACTCTAATTCGTTTCTTTCATTAAGTATTTAGCATGGTATCTACTAAGTTGCACTTAAAGAAAACATAGGAACAATAGAAACGAACAAACACTCAAAGTTCTAGAAATTGGTATCAGATCTAGATCCTTCAAGTTGATTAAACCAAGAACCCCTAAAGATTCTCTTGTTACAAGATATGAACACGAGATACGGGTCGTCTCAATATGCTCATATAACAGATTCAGATCTACACTGCACAAATTTGATAATCTCAAGTTCTGTATGTCAGTCGACTGGCTGTCACCTCAGTCGACTGTCCTTAGAACTCCAAACAAGTTTGATTCATGTAAATTTTTATTCTTTCAATCGGGTTTAATCAATAAGTAAAAGGGTAAGATTCAGAAAAACTTAGCATTACATAACTACGGCTTCAATCTACCCAACTATGAAATTAGTTCCACATAATAAGACCTTTATTGATCAACAAGTTCGAATACATGATTAACATAAAAGAATTAGAAAGAGAAGGAATAAACTGATGTAGTTCGACTAGATGGGTCGGCTGGCTGTCACACAGTCGACCGGCCGTTCTTTTCCTAGTACTTGATCTCCTTTCTCCTTCTTCTATGCTGATAAAGTACTGCTCTTTGTTGATGACTCGACGATTCAGAAACTCTTGTGATTTCGTGATTTTGGGTTGGGAGAGAGTGCGGAGGCTTCGGAGCGAGAGTGGAGGAGAGCCAAAATAATGCCTCTTGACTGATATTTATAGACACGGCACAAGAATTAGGGTTTGCCCCCTTTTCAGGAAAATCCTCACCTTTCCTTCTTTATTTCATCGACGATTTATTTCTTTCTCTTTTCTGCTTTTCTTCCTTATCTGCTAACCACGTGCTCTTGCCAATTCCCTGTATCTAGCTTTGATTTGTTAGAGAAGTTATTATTCGCATATAGCCTGGGTTTGCATAGATTTGGATCTAGATACGGCTGCATCTTATCTTTTCAATCCGCCGCATACCAGTCGACTGCTCTGGGTGTAAGTCGACTGGTGTTGAGACATCTGTGGCTTCATGATTCCTTAGTCAAGTCGACTTATGTTCGGGAAAGTCGACTGTGCCGAGCCCCAGCAAACTCTCTGTTCAGTCGACTGATGGAGAGCAAGTCGACTATTGTACTGCAGTTCCCTGTATATCATCTTCTCAGTCTGTATGAGTCTGCAATCTGCTTCGTTTTGCTGCTTTTGGTTGTTTCATATGAAAAATAGAAAAGAAGAGTAAAATACCACATATAGAGCTTTTAGATGTACATTTGCAATAAGATTATTGCTCCTAAATGTGAATATTCTTGAGTTCATCAAATACCCCCAAACTTAGCTTTTGCTTGTCCTCAAGCAAAAAGTGAAATTATGAACAAGGGGAACAATAATAGTCTCAACCCATCATACCAAGAAAATGTCTCGTTATGCAAGCATCAAAATTTTGCCATCAACATTATAAACAATTTGCAAATAAAATAAAGACAAGTATACCCACTTTCTCTAGTGCAATTGTCTATTCATAACTCCAAACTCAACCACACTTGTCATACAATTAATTATAGTTATAGTATGTAACACTCCATTTGTGATTATCCCTTTTCTCTACTACAAGCCGAGTAGCAAACTAGAGTTTTTTTTTTTTTTTTTTTTGAGTCTCTTCTTTAAGTCGTCACTTGCCTTTTGACGCGAGTGCAAGACATTTGTGATGAATCCACCCGGTTACTCAACAAGTCACAAACTTTTAGTGCTTTGCATACTCATATTTCAAATTGCCGTTTGACGTAAAGGTAAACATTTGTGATGAATACCCCTAGTTACTAAGCACTCAAAACATTGGAGTAGATTGACTTTATTCATATATATATTCTTTTCATTTTTACTCTATTTACTTAAACTCTGTTTAGGACTAGATCAAAGGGAATAATCACTAGAAAAAGCATCACAATTGTTTTTTTTATGTATAATCGCCTGACTCATATAATTTTGTAAGGCATTATGAAACTCAACAATCCTAAAGTAAATAAGTATCCTTACTCTTACTTTATAAGAAATTGTTTATCCTAAAAAATTAAAATCAAACGACTCCAAATGTAACTAACTACTACCCCCAAACTTAGATGGAACATTGTCCTCAATGTTCGCACAAAACTTAAAATATGGGCATGTGTTACCAACTAGTTTGAAGGAAAGAAAATAAAGTAAAGAAATAAAGAAATAAATAAATAAATAGAGAGTGTAAGTACTCCCCTGAAAAATTGGGTTGCCTCCCAATAAGCGTTGTGTTTTCTGTCTTCAGCTAGACTTGATGAGTTCATGCGGTGTATTGAATGGTTTGAAGATTCACATCTTCCTCGTGCGGCTCTAAACTCATCTCAATGTACGGCTTCGCCCTATGCCCGTTCACCTTGAATGTTTGATTTTTCTCTTTGCTATGAACATCCAATGCACCATGTGGAAAGACTTTTGTGACAATGTATGGCCCATACCATCTGGACATAAGCTTGCCTGGAAAAAGTCTTAATCTTGAGTGTATATCAATACCTTTTGTCCTTCATAAAACTCCTTTCTTGCTAACTGTTTATCATGGTACAACTTGGTCCTTTCCTTGTACAATTTTGCATTTTCATATGCATCGTGCCTCAACTCTTCAAGCTCGTTCAGTTGCAATCTTCTTTTGTCGCCTGCTTGTTTCATATCAAAATTGAACCTTTTAATGGCCCAATAGGCTTTGTGTTCCAACTCCACTGGCAGATGACAGGCTTTTCCAAAAACCAACCGGTATGGTGACATGCCGATGGGTGTCTTGTATGCTGTTCGGTAGGCCCATAATGCATCGTTCAAGCGCAACGACCAATTCCTTCTCTTTGTATTTACTGTCTTTTCCAAAATGCTCTTGATTTCTCTGTTGCTAATCTCCACCTGCCCACTAGTTTGAGGATGATATGGAGTACCCACTCTATGTGTAATACCATATTTCTTCATCAAAGAAGAAAATGGAAAGTTATTGAAATGGCTCCCTCCATCACTAATTATTGCTCGTGGTGTCCCAAACCTAGTGAAAATGTTCTCCTGCAAAAACTTGACAACAACTTTGTGATCATTAGTTTTTGAGGGGACAGCCTCGACCCATTTAGACACGTAATCCACACCCACAAGAATATATAAATAACCAAATGAGTTAGGAAAGGGACCCATGAAGTCGATTCCCCAAACGTCAAACAGCTCGATTACTTGGATGTTTTGAAGTGGCAGTTGATTTCTAGAAGAGATATTGTCTGTCCTTTGGCATTTGTCACAAGTCCTGCAAAAAGAGAAAGCATCTTTGAATACGTTAGGCCAATAAAATCCAGATTGTAATACCTTGAGTGCTGTTCTTTTTGGTCCAAAATGTCCTCCACATGCATGTTGGTGGCAATGTTGTAGAATACTCATTTGCTCTTCATCTGCCACACATCTTCTTATAATTTGATCAGGACAAAATTTGAACAAATAAGGATCATCCCAATAATAGTGCTTGCACATAGCCACCAGTCTCTTTCTTTCCTGACTTGTCATACCTGGAGGGAAAACATGAGCAGTGAGATAATTTACAATATCTGCAAACCATGGAAAATATGAGCAGTGAGATACCAGTCGACTGGTTCTGTTACCAGTCGACTGCCCCCATTGTATGTTTATTTCAAATAAATGTTCATCTGGAAAATTTTCATTAAGTGGGGGCACAATTCTTTCTTCCTCATACAGTAGTCTGGACATGTGATCTGCCACAACATTCTCACTTCCTTTCTTGTCTCTAATCTCAAGATCGAATTCTTGAAGCAACAGCACCCATCTGATCAACCTAGGCTTAGCATCCTTTTTAGCAAACAAATATCTCAAAGCAGCATGGTCAGTGAAAACAATAACTTTAGAACCAATCAAATATGATCTAAACTTCTCTACAGCAAAAATAACAGCTAACATTTCTTTTTCAGTAGTGGAATAATTTAGCTGTGCATTGTTTAAAGTTTGAGAAGCATAGTAAATAACATGGGGTACCTTATTGATTCTCTGACCTAAAACAGCTCCTAAAGCATAATCACTTACATCGCACATAAGCTCGAAAGGATGGCTCCAATCTGGTGCCATGACAATAGGTGCAGAAATGAGAAGATTTTTTAATGTAATAAAAGCATTTGTGCATTCTTCTGTCCATGCAAACTCAACATCCTTAGTCAACAAGTCACAAAGGGGTTTGGAGATTTTTGAGAAATCTTTTATAAATCTTCTATAGAACCCTGCATGTCCAAGAAAACTCCTAACACCCTTGACTGTAGTGGGAGGGGGTAGCTTTGATATGATGTCAATTTTTGCCTTGTCCACCTCTATGCCTCTTTTTGACACCACATGTCCCAAGACAATACCTTGTTGTACCTAAAATGGCACTTTTCCCAATTCAGCACTAAATTGCATTCTTCACATCTCTTAAGTACAAGCTGCAAATGGTTAAGACATTCATCAAAACAAGATCCAAAAACACTAAAATCATCCATAAATACCTCGATGAACCTTTCCACCATGTCTGAAAATATACTCATCATGCATCTCTGAAATGTAGCTGGTGCATTGCACAATCCAAAGGGCATCCTCCTGTATGCAAAAGTACCAAAAGGACATGTAAAAGTGGTTTTTTCTTGATCTTCTGGGGCAATAGCAATTTGATTATAGCCACTATAACCATATAAAAAACAATAATGACTATATCCTGCTAATCTTTCTAACATTTGATCAATAAAAGGAAGAGGGAAGTGATCTTTCCTGGTTTCGTTATTCAGTTTCCTGTAGTCAATGCATACCCTCCATCCTGTGGTCACTCTCATAGAGATAAGCTCATTCTCTTCATTCTTCACCACTGTGACTCCACTTTTCCTAGGCACCACATGTATAGGGCTCACCCACTTGCTATCTGAGATAGGGTAAATGATGCCAACATCTAATAGCTTCAAGACCTCTGTTCTTACCACTTCCATGTGTGGGTTAAGTCTTCTCTGTGCTTCCCTGCTTGGTTTTGCATTGTCTTCAAGAAGTATTTTATGCATGCATTTGGATGGACTTATTCCCTTGATATCTGCAATGGTCCATCCATTGCACCTTTGTGTTCTCGTAGTACCCTCAGCAACTTCTCTTCTTCCTGTGCATTTAAGTTTGCAGCAATTATCACTGGTAGCGTCTGGTTCTCGCCCAAATATGCATGCTTCAAATGGTTGGGCAGCTGCTTAAGCACTATGTCTGGAAGTATCGGTATAGTCGACTGGCTCTTGGTAGTGGTCGGGACAGTCGACTTATCCTGTTCACCTGTCGACTGGTCCGAGGAAACATAAGTGTCATCAGTCACAATATTTTCAAATGCAGGTGTGAGTTTACCTGAATATGACTTTGGAGTTTCAAGATGATGTACTGTTTCTGCTATCCTCCAGTCATCGTGTTCCTGTTCAACATGAGATAATGTTAGAGACTGTGTAATTGCAGCTTGTAGTGGTTCTATGCTATGTACCTGAAATGTTTGATCAACAATCTCCTGCACCACATCAACATTATAGCATTCATGATCATCATGTGGTAATTTCAGTGTATCAAACATTTTAAATTCAACCTTTTCTCCATTTATTTTCATGCTTATAGTACCCTTTTTAACACAAATTTTTATATCAGCAGTACTCATAAAGGGCGTACCTAGGATGATCGGTAGAGACGATGGCATTGAAGATTCCTCCATATCTAACACAACAAAATATGCAGGCAATATGAAATCATTTACCTGAACTAGGACATCTTCCAAAATACCTCTAGGTCTTTTGATGCTGCGATCAGCCAACTGCAAAGTGATGGATGTTGGTTTGAGTTCCCCCAATCCTAGCTTTTCGTAAACAGAGTAAGGAAGAAGATTGATGCTCGCCCCCAAGTCTAGCAGTGCCTTTTCAAAGAAGTGCTCACCAACCCTGCAAGGAATGGTAAAACTACCTGGGTCCTTTAATTTAGGAGGTAATTTTCTTAGCAAAACAGCGCTCACTTCCTCTGTCAAAGCCACATCCTCCTTAACCTGAAATGTTCTTTTGTGAGTGCAACATTCCTTCAAAAATTTGGCATAAGAAGGAATTTGTTTAATAGCATCAAGTAGGGGAATATTAATTTCTACCTTTCTGAGAGTTTCAAAGATGTCAAATAAATGTTGTTCTTTCTTTTGCTTGACTAACCTTTGAGGGAATGGTGGCAAAACTGTTCTTTCTTTTTCACTTACCTTGTTGGAACCCAACACTTTTGATGGTTGTGTTTCTGCTTCTTCTGTGTGTGTTCCAACCTTGTTTTCAATTGTCATACCACTTCTCAGAATTGTTACTGATTTGAGCTGTTCTTGGCCTCTAGGGTTTGGTATGGTTTGTGAAGGAAGTTCTCCTGCCTTTCTTTCACTCAACTCCTTCGCGATTTGCCCGATTTGAGTTTCCAACTTCTGAATTGCTTGCCCTTGTTGGTTGCTTGTTTGATGTTGTTGTTGGAGCAATTGAAGAACAGTGGATTCAAAATCCAACTTCTTCTGTTCTTGAACTGACTTATCAAACCCACTTCCCATTTGGAAGTTCCGTGCATGTCCTTGCGAAGATTGAGTTCCTTGATTGTTGCTCCATGAGAAATTTGGATGGTTCCTCCACCCTGGGTTGTATGTGTTTGAGAATGGGTTGTTCTTTGGTGGAAACATTCCTTGGCCCACATAGTTTGCATGCTCCTGATCTGTGAAAGAAGACATGGGACATGTGTCAGTTGTATGATCAAAATGAGAACAAATTGTACAAATTTCTTTTGTTTGATTTTTTACACTGCCCATTGTTGTCATTGCATTAACAAGCATATCAATTTTTTTATTCATGTTTGCCATTTCCAATTGTATGTTATTACTACCAGAAATTTCATAAACTCCCTGTTTTTTAGAAATGCCTCTTCCCCTTGTTGAGAATTGCTGTGAGTTCTCGCTAAGTTCTTCAAATAATTCGATGGCCTCCTCACCACTTTTCCTCATCAAGATCCCGTTGCAAGCTGAATCCACAATTGCCTTATTAGTATCATTTAAACCCTCATAAAAGCTTGTACCTGATCAGCTTTAGGCATGTTGTGTGTAGGAAACTTGAGGAGCTTGTTCTTGAAATCCTTCCATGCTTCGAAGAATAAATCTCCATCTTTTTGTTGGAAGAGTTGAATCTCCCTCTTTAGTTGTTTGGTCTTCTGGGCTGGAAAGAATTCTTTCTAGAATTTTGTTGCCAATTGCTCCCATGAATTAATTTATCCTGATTCCAAAGAATTGTACCACAATTTAGCATTAAGTTTTAAAGAAAATGGAAACAAGATTAACTTGATTTGTTCGGGGGTAAGTCCTTGGACACTTTGTGTTCTGCAAAGATCAAAGAAGTCTTGCAGATGGAGGTGAGGCTCTTCGTCTGGTTTGCCACTAAAGTAGGGAACCATGCTAAGTAATTGGGGAGAGAGATGCATATTCCCTGTGACATTAGGTTGATAAGCAATGCAGGAAGGTTGCTCAATATTCTTAGGCGTGAATTTGTCCTGCATTGGTACTCAATTTGGTACTTCCTCAGCCATTGTTGCTCGTGAATTGGGTCTCTGTGCAGTCGACTGGTTCCGTGTAGCAGTCGACTGGTTGGTCGCAGACAGCCGACCTAGTCTGTGCAAAGTGCGTTCTGTTTTCGCGTCAATAGGTAGTAGCTCTGGACGAAGTGATCTCCTTCCGTGCATCCACCAAAATCCTGTAACCTAGAAGAAAATATTTATTAATAAAAGAAAAGAAAATAAAAGAAAAGATTTACTGATTTGTAAGTTAAAATGCTAACAATCCCCGGCAACGGCGCCAAAAACTTGTTGTGCAATCCAGCTATCTAAATAAATAGATAAACTAGACACAAATTAAAACCTCGTAAGTGTACGAATCGTTTATAGAAGCGTAGCAAGAGCAAGGGTCGATCCCACAGAGATTGTAGAAATTAACTTACTAATCAATAAAAAGAATAAGAATCATAAAGAGTTGTTCTAAAAGTCTAAAAGAAATGGAAAGATTAAAACTAAATCAAGAAGTGCTAAATCACAAATATCTATTAAGTAGTTGGGTTTTGATTTCCACCTATAGTCAGTAATGCTAAGTCACCTTCTGTACTTCTTCTTATTACTCATGTTTGTTCTCTTCAAGGGCATGGTATCTACTCCTTAAAATTATGTTTCCCTAAGCCAATAATTAGGCATGGTATCTACTCTAATTCGTTTCCTTCATTAAGTATTTAGCATGGTATCTACTAAGTTGCACTTAAAGAAAACATAGGAACAATGGAAACGAACAAACACTCAAAGTTCTAGAAATTGGTATCAGATCTAGATCCTTCAAGTTGATTAAACCAAGAACCCCTAAAGATTCCCTTGTTACAAGATATGAACACGAGGTACGGGTCGTCTCAATATGCTCATATAACAGATTCAGATCTACACTGCACAAACTTGATAATCTCAAGTTCTGTATGTCAGTCGACTGGCTGTCACCTCAGTCGACTGTCCTTAGAACTCCAAACAAGTTTGATTCATGTAAATTTTTATTCTTTCAATCAGGTTTAATCAATAAGTAAAAGAGTAAGATTCAGAAAAACTTAGCATTACATAACTACGGCTTCAATCTACCCAACTATGAAATTAGTTCCACATAATAAGACCTTTATTGATCAACAAGTTCGAATACATGATTAACATAAAAGAATTAGAAAGAGAAGGAATAAACTGATGTAGTTCGGCTAGATGGGTCGGCTGGCTGTCACACAGTCGACCGGCCGTTCTCTTCCTAGTACTTGATCTCCTTTCTCCTTCTTCTATGCTGATAAAGTACTGCTCTTTGTTGATGACTCGACGATTCAGAAACTCTTGTGATTTCGTGATTTTGGGTTGGGAGAGAGTGCGGAGGCTTGGGAGCGAGAGTGGAGGAGAGCCAAAATAATGCCTCTTGACTGATATTTATAGACACAGCACAAGAATTAGGGTTTGCCCCCTTTTCAGGAAAATCCTCACCTTTCCTTTTTTATTTCATCAACGATTTATTTCTTTCTCTTTTCTGCTTTTCTTCCTTATTTGCTAACCACGTGCTCTTGCCAATCCCCTGTATCTAGCTTTGATTTGTTAGAGAAGTTATTATTCGCATATAGCCTGGGTTTGCATAGATTTGGATCTAGATACGGCTGCATCTTATCTTTTCACTCCGCCGCAAACCAGTCGACTGCCCTGGGTGTAAGTCGACTGGTGTTGAGACATCTGTGGCTTCATGATTCCTTAGTCAAGTCGACTTATGTTCGGGGAAGTCGACTGTGCCGAGCCCCAGCAAACTCTCTGTTCAGTTGACTGATGGAGAGCATGTCGACTGTTGTACTGTAGTTCCCTGTATATCATCTTCTCAGTCTGTATTAGTCTGCAATCTGCTTCGTTTTGCTGCTTTTGGTTGTTTCCTATGAAAAAGAGAAAAGAAGAGTAAAATACCACATATAGAACTTTTAGATGTACATTTGCAATAAGATTATTGCTCCTAAATGTGAATATTCTTGAGTTCATCAACCTTCTCTTTTTAAGTCAATGCACATTGTAGCGACAAAAATCAACATGTTCTTTCTTTTAACCTATTGGTCTCTTAAATTATGTTCATTTCGAATTTGTTAATTGTTAGTATGTCACCCTGTTTTGCTGCTGTCAGTGAAAATAACTTTTCCTGTTTAATAAGTTCTGAGGTTCTTTATCTCATATTTTGGTTGGAGCTGACAGTTTCGGGATGAAAAAGGAGAGGGGTCTAAGACAAAATTCTTAATTTAAAACTACCAGATTTTGAACTAGGTAACTCCAATTTACGAACTAGGTGGAGTATATAAACTGGGGACCTACTGGGATTTAGAAGTTTTAGAGGGATCTAATAGCAGTTATACTTAATTCAAGCAAATTAAAGCAAAAACCCTTTAGACATCACTTTTATGATCTCTCAACATTATTGTATAGGTCACAAAAGTTGGCGACTTTCATGTCCTCAAAGATGATCCAAATATTCGTTTGATTGCTCGAGCCTACAAAATGAGTAGAGGTAAAGGAAATGTCATCAATCCTGATGACGTTGTTTCTGAGTATGGTGCAGATTCCCTTCGCTTCTAATTGAGTATAGATTATAGAACTTGAGCTATAATCGATACTCTATACTAAATTTATACTAATGAAACGATTTATTGTTATTACTAGAAATTGAGTTTAGATTATAGAACTTGAGCTAGATGAAGAAATATGATAAATTTTGTAGTTATATACAAATTAAAAATGAAAAATAAGTTTATACTATGGTACTGGGGTAGGTTTTTACCTTTTTTAAAGCCTAATTGTCATATTTATGGATTTGTGTAAATCTTTTATCCTGAAGCTTACTAGACCCTCATATGCATATTTTGAAACTACATGCACGATTGTAACTGGTACATATCCAAAAATATTCTACTACTAGGTATGCCTATGGCACGTGCCTACGGCACGTATTCGGAACTGCATATAAGTTTATTTGTAGTTATTTAATTGTATGAACTGCATATAAATTTATCCATTTATTTGGAGTCATTCACTATACCTCTTTAACAAACCTTCGTTAAATTGTTTCAGATTTTTAATTATTCTACTATTATAAGCTTACTCTCCATATATGAAATATTCTACTATTATAAGTTATAACATGATAGTAAATCTAAGTAACTGGTACATATCCAAATATTGATTGTGATTTGTATAGATTAACCACCAACAGTGCATTCACCTGGGTATTAACCTGAGCCACCTTATGCACATGCAAAAGACCAACCATGTCTTGAAACCAACCAACTAACAATGTCTTCAAGCCACCTTATTCACATGCATGTACCCATTACTCTACAGTTTCTAGAAGATAGATCATAGTAGTTAATATTATGTTCATATTTTCTACCCATTAGTTAACTTCAGCTAATTCTTTTAATTACAAGAAACACAAATGAATTTCTCTCGCATATTCTTCCTGAGTATATGATGTATGTGAGGTTAACTTCAATCCTTTTTCTATTTTTCCTAATATGATGTCAGATGTGGATTGAATGCAAAGGTTAACTTCAATGCCGACCACCGATTTCACTGTCTCTACATCTCAGGTTGCATTCATTTTGATGGGTTTTTGTTAGATTTATACTGTTTTGCATCTAATTTTGCATCTAATTTTAGGATTGATACTGTTTTCTAGCTTCGTCAACCAAACTTTCACCTCAGCACAGATTTTAGGATTGTAAGTGCTATTCATAATTTATACAGTTTTCCATATAATTTTGCATCTAATTTTGCATTGAAATTTATATTGTTTTCCATCTATTTAGGGTTGTAGATTTTAGTTAATTGAGACTGTTTAGGGTTATATCTATTTAGGATTGTATCTGTTCAGGGTTATATTCAATCAGATCGTTTTTCTTTATCTTTGTACTTTTTTAGGTGATGAAAATTTTGGACAGTGGTTTGCCTTTTATATGAGATTAAAGTACCATCGCATCAGTGTTGGTTCTATTAGCTTTATCTGACCTCTATTTTTTCATGGCAAGTAATATGATGTCTATGGTTCATAGCACTAGAATTTGCTCATGATATGCTTTGCTTTTGTTTCGTTTTGTCAAGACTTCTCAATCGAGGGTTGTATTGTTGTCCCTAACATCTAATTTGATGGGAAAAAAAGCTTTAGTGACAATGAAAATATTAATAGAAAGTTCAATTTTTAAATAACATAAAAGTTATTGGTATTGGTTTGTTAATACAATTTAAAATTTTAGGTGTCATTCAAGCACAATGTTTCGATCATGCAGCTTACCAATCGAGAAAACGAAAATGGAATATACATGAGCAGGTGGACGGGAAGTTCTCATTGGATTAGGAAATTTTAACAAATTTTACTTTTAAAGTTTACTTTCGAGTTTTTCATAACAGAATGAATCAATAAATGTAGAAACCTTATGTTTAGCTTAGAAAAACAAAGCATATTTATGTTTTTCTGTTAAATTGGAAAGCACCAAGTCTAAATGTCAAAGCTTAATTTTAATTTTTAAGAAGAGATAAGAAGTGCAATTTTAATGTTAAAGCATATTTAAGAAGTGCAATTTACCGGAATATCAAAATATCCAAATTCCGTTCCAATAAATTTATACATCCAAATTTTGTATGCATGGATGATAATCCCACATCATATAATATTCCACCTTTTATTCGTTAATGAGTATACAAAACAAAACGTACATTAAAATCAAGATATAAATTGCTTGCAGATGATACAAATGAAACTGATACTGGAAGTCCAAAGTTCCAACCTGCAAAGAGTTTGAGATTTTGAAACCTTGGCTACTAAAATTCACCGAATACTCTTTGATCTACAAACTTAAATTTTACATAATGGAATGTTGGCAATTCGGAATGATGAAATGCACAGTACTGAATGTCTGACATTTCTCCGAGAGTAAATAATGTGCCTATTTTGTGACTTGCTTAACTGTGTTCCTAATTCTAAAGGCAAAGCTCACTTGATTCTGATAGCTAGGATTCTAAAAATGAAATATAGTACTGGAGGTTAATGGTGATGAACAAAAAATCTAACCTCCGGTACAGTACTAGCTAATGCTTTTAGAATCTAACAAAAAATCTAAAAGCAATAACAAAAAATCTAATGCTACCAATAGCCAGGATTCTAAAAATGTAAAAGCAAAGCTCACTTCTGTATATTGACAGAGAAGTACTGGAGGTTAATGGTGATGAAATTAAGATCAAATGTAGTTCAGAAGAGGCAGAGAGTGCAATAAATCAAATCGAAATGAAGCAAAAATCTAGTTTCACTGTTAAACAGATGAACAAAGTTGTCAAAATTTTATCATTATCAGGGAATGCTTTGCTAAGGATATATACATACGTTCCTCGCAATGCAGGTCACTGTTAAATTGTCGAGTGTGTATCCTTACGTTCCTGATGCACCACCTTCTGGTGTCGAGGATATGACCAGGATGGCTTATCTCCGAGAACCAGGAGTGTTACAGAATTTAAGAGCAAGATTTATGTAAGTGTATCATAAAAATCTTAGGATGCCTACTTTTGAACGTATTGCAAGCTACAGTCCTCCTTCACTTTTTTTCTCCTTTAGGTATTTGTTAAGTAATAGTCAAATCTCTATGCTCCTGACATGATGCAACAGTATAAAGGGGCTGCACTTGGGGATCTAAACCCACATGCTTTTGTTACTGCTAATTTTGCATACAGGTATTCAATATAAACTTATGAGCATAAAAATATACAATCGCCTAAAGGGGACCTAGCTATCAGCATCACTGTAATGTATTTGGTGATTAGAGACTGATGAGAAATGACGGGATAAGCCAATCCATTCTAGAAATGACGGGATAAAAGCAAAGACAGAAAAATATGCTCTACACATAGAAAGCAAAAAAAGATAAATTTACAATTGCTAAGCAATGATATTACGACTATAGACACTCTTAGTTATAAACCAGAAAACCATCAAAAACAAGTATCCGTTAGAAGGTAGCTGGAATAGTACACAAGTGCGCAAGTAATGAAAAAGACATCCTGAGAATAAAGTCTCTCTCATTACAATTATTATGCTTTCCTCAGCTAAAGCACGATGAGGGAAAAATACCTAACAACGCAGGAATTTAGAGAACAACAGGCTTGGTAGCAGAGCAGTGTGAGGAAGAAGTTGCCTTGCTTTCAGTCAACATATATTCAACTGCTCCAATTTTGCAAATGCATGTACAGGAAAAGAAGTACATTTGGCTCAATTATAGTAAGACTGAATGTTTTTTGTTCGGTACTGCCAATAGTTTTGAACATCGCTTGATAAGTTTTTTTGTTCGATGCTGCCATTTTTTTTTTCTAAACATCGCTTGATAAGTACCTTCAGATTTAAAATAACTAAATAATCTTTTGTTTTAATGTTCGGTGCTACCAATAGTTTTGAGTTATTGTTTTGCATGCTGATTGTTGCACATATTTATGAGGATTGTTGTATTGTGCAATGTTGATTTAGTTTTTTTTTAGAACATAAGTTCACAATCACCCCAGCATTATCTACAAATTGCAAAAATAACATAACCATGTTAAAGACTTAGAGATGCATCCAAAACAATGGGCTCTAACAAATTTTCAGTTCTTTAAACTTTCAAATTGCAACAGTTAGTAGTGTTTCCCTAGAAAAAAAACATGGTTAGCAAGTGGAAAAATCGGTATATTCAAATAATAAACATGAAACCAACTGACAAAAATTAAAAAAATAAGAAATGCAACTGCGCATGCAATAGATGTAGGCTTCAATGACTACAGTTTCTAGAAGATAGATCATAGTAGTTAATATTATGTTCGTATTTTGTACCCATTACTCTACAATGTCTTGATTACTCTAGAATGTCTTCATTGGTTTGCTAACTTGATGAGTTTACAGAGTTAAAGCTTCGAGCAGTTTTTAACTTGATGAGTTTTCTATTTGATAACTTCAAACTAAAACTATTTTTTTTTAGCTGAACCAGAAACTGAGCTTCATCTGAAACTGAAACAAAAATTTTTGAAGCTGAACCAAAATTTGAAACATACATGCTGAACTGAAATCTCAAGCTCAAACCAAAATTTAATCTGAAACAATCTGAAACAATCTGAAGCTCAAACATACAAATCTGAAGCTGAACACTTTTTTTTCTCCATGGTCAACTGAAACTGAACTAAAACTTAACTTAATCTGAAACGAAACCAAAGAACTTAATCTGCAACTGAACCAAATAACTTAATCTGCAAAGTTAATCAATATCCAAGAACTGAAACTGAACTTAATCTGAACCAAGAACCAAGAACTTAATCCATACAAAATTTCTTATCTAAAATATATGGTTGGAACATTGTACAGTAGTATATGGTTAACACAAAGGGTTAACACATTCAAATAAACAAAGCTCAAGCATAGAAATCTGATATATGGTTTGACTTACAGTAGTATAATGAACATACTCAAATATATTACATACAGTCCTCAAATGTACACAGTGAAATAAAATACAGAGCACATTTTGCCATAACGCATTTTTAGCATCACACCTTCGGTCACCTTCAGTCACTATACAAACTGCATGCAATAAGAATGAATGGGTTTAGATAGATGATTCGTAATTATTTATCTTAGATATCAACACAACTAATCTCAAAATATTTTAATTAAATGTAGGCTCAAAACACAACCATGTCTTGATTGGTTTGTTAAAATAATTAGAACGTCAAAGTTAATCATCATATATTTCCCCTCCTTTATATACAGATCAATTGCTTCTTTTTAATGCTTCTTTTTTTAAAGCTAATTTAATGCTTCTTTTTTTCCCCAGATTGTCGTCTACACTCAGAACCGTTATGTACATATTAACAGTTTCACTTTTGGTAGGGTGATGAAAAACATGTTTGGTTCAAGGCATTGTTCTGTTTGAAAGGTAATAGTTTCAAAACTCTTACTATTGTTTTCAAACTTTCATTGTTTTAATTGTTTATTGTAAACTCTTATTTTTTTAGGCTCACTGTTTGGTCCCATTTTTGAAGACTTAAACCATTGTGTTCTCCTACAACCCTGTAATTTTTTTTGGTTATTCAGTTGGTTGGTGTATATTATGGTGGAGGATGTAATAGTTGTAATAGTTGTAATATTTAGCATTATTTTAGATGATGTAAGTATCTATATATAATGATGATATAATATAGTTATGTTAATACTTAACCCGCAATTTTGTGGAGTATTGGGTTCTGTGTTTTGTTTTTGAAAGGTTTTTCGATGGTTTTTCTAAAAATTCATTACGTTTTCAAACGAATTTTTAGTTTTTATTTTGTATCTAGCATTATATTATGATTTTTTTCCCCAGAGCCTTATATATATGATGCCTGTGTGATGTTGCTTGATTTCGCCTGGGGAGGATTGATATTTATTGCCTGTGATGTCATATTTTTAATTATTAGCAGAATTCCGTAAGGAATTGCTGTAAAATGGCTAATATTTTAGGGGAGACTTTGTCAAAATTTTTACTAAATTTTCTAAAATCTCTTATATTTTCAAATGATATCATGGTTTTTATTTTGTATCTTTAGTTATATGATGATTTTTCCCCCCAGAGCCCTATATATATGATGAATGTGTGATGTTGCTTGGATTGGCCTGGGGAGGATTCATATTTATTGCCTGTGATGTTATCTTTTTAATTGTGAGCAGAATTCCGTAAGGAATTACTGTAAAATGGCTAATATTTTAGGGGAGATTCTATCAAAATTTTTACTAAATTTCCTCAAATCTATTATGTTTTCAAACGATATCTTGATTTTTATTTTGTATCTTTAGTCATATGACAATTTTTCCCCCCCAGAGCCCTATATATATGATGCATGTGTCATGTTGCTTGGATTGGCCTGGAGAGGATTCATATTTATTTCCTGTGATGTTATCTTTTTAATTGTGAGCAGAATTCCGTAAGAAATTGCAGTAAAATGGCTAATATTTTAGGGGAGATTCTGTCGAAATTTTTACTAAATTTCCTAAAATCTATAAAATTGTTATATTTTTATTTTGTATCTTTAGTCATATAAAGATTTTTTCCCCCAGAGCCCTATGTATATGATGCCTGTGTGATGTTGCTTGCATTGGCCTTGGGAGGATTCATTTTGACTGCCTGTGATTTTAATTTTTTAACAATTATTTGTTAAATTGTTAAATTGTTTCAGTTTTATATACAGTTCACCCAATCAAATAACTACAAATAAATTTATATGCAATTCTGAATACGTGTCGTAGGCACCTGCCACGGGCATACCTAGTATATATACATATGTTGTAACCCCTATTTTTCCTATTTTGGATTTTTATTGTATTTTAATTTTCTTTCTTGATTATTGTATCTGGATTCTTTCTATTATATAATTTTGCTTCTCTTGGGATCTTTTTTTTATATTCCGTTCTCTTTTCTCCTATTTTTTATTTCATTGCAAATTTTGCTCTTCGTAATTTGAGTTTGAGTTGTTCTGCTATATGTTCATCCCATTGTTTTATGTCTGTTCATCTCTTTTTGGAGCCTAAATCTGTACCCTAAACCCATTAACCCACAACCCAAAACCCCAAATTCTTAATCCCATATAAATACCCTATTTATTAAACCCTAATTAATACCCCTCTCTCTCACCGCTGCTTTCTTTCTCCTCTACCCAGACTCTCTCTCTCTCCTTCTCTGTTTTTCCACCGAACCCAATTCTCACCGCCCTTAGCCGCGCTCCTCCTGTCCCCTACCTCGACCGTCCCGATCACCATCCCCATCATCGCCCTAGCCCTCCGTCGTCGCCCTCGCTCCCGTCTACCCTCCATCCCGTCGCCTTCATCTTCATCCCTTCGCCACCGCTCGAATCCAATTCGCCTGCACCCATTTCCTCACCACCATCGCCTCGCCGTCCCTCGCCCTCACCCTCTCCGTTCACCCCGCAACCACCTAAGATCCCTCACATCGTCGTCGTCGTCCAAGCCTCGAACCCCCATCGTCTTCGCCTCCTCTTCTTCGTCGAGAAACAGAGCGCCACCGAGCTGCCATTTCCATTGGTCGATGCGTTGCATCCCGACCGCCAGCACCTCGTCGTTGCCTACGCTGCTGTCATCGCTCCCCGACCGCAGTCACCGCAGTCACCGCCAGCGCCTCCCGCCGTCTCTCTCTCTCTCTCTCTCTCTCTCTCTATCGAGTTGAGGAAGAAGAACATTGGGCTGTTTCGGTGTGTGTTGTGTTGTGGAGTAGGGGATCTAGTGTTGCTATTTGGTGTTGTGGTGTAGGGGGATCCACTGTTGGGTTTGCTATTTGTGTGCTTCGATTTGTTTTTCGTTGTTTTGCACGTGGCTCGCACGTGTGATCGTGGTTCGTCGCCGGGGATTCTCATCCCGTTGTTCTATATAATCGAATCTACTAATTAATAGGCAAGTCTTTTCTTGGACTGGTTGTTTGTTTTGTTCAAGATTTTTTTGATCTCTGCATGTAGATCCAGTCCTTTTCTTTATCATACTGCTATTTGAAATTTTGTTAAGTTTATTGAGGGTTTACACGACCTAACCCAATATACTCTTAACATCGTGCCTATATCTTTGATCTAAAACCTAGTCCCTATTGTTTCTTGCATATGCACATTTACATGAAAATAACTAGATCTAGGTGTTATAGAATTGTTTCGTAAATTAGACATGTTAGATTGATTTGATTTGATGAATGGATTATCATGCCTGTGAAATTGCATCTTAAAACTGAAATCATGCATGTTGAACATCTATTGGCACTTTGACTATTAATTAGCATGAACTATATGATTGTAGGATTAAATTGTTGCCTATTCTTGTCAAAAATAAATTCTAGACTACTGTGTGTTTATTTTTGTATCAAATTTCCGACCATGTTTATTTTTGTATCAGATTTATAACTTTCTAAACATGAAATTTAGCCCCAGATGTCTAGTTTACTGACCTTTTTACGGATTTGAATTCCGATGTATAATCTGTTAGATATCATCATTTTAGTATAGCTGTGTCAGAATTTCCAGATTCACAACTGCATGCATATTTAGCCGTCCCATAATTTATTTGAGCATGTTAACAGTAAAATAAAAATTTGAAATAAATCTTGTTGAGACTAGAAATGTGTAGGAATGACCCTGAATTTTTATAGATTTATTTGACTAGTTTTCTGACCTGAAACAAATAGGTGAACACAATTTACAACTTTCTCCCTGAACATAAAATCTGAAAAGAATTGAATTTTCACCCTAGTTTCTGTAGCTTTTATATGTCGTATATATATTCACTGGAACCGACAGAGAGTCTACTTTCTAGAATTTCTCACGGATCTAGATTTGCTTCTCTATAGTAGCGGTAATCTGTGTTTTTGTACAGCAAGGTCATTCTGTCCAGATTATGTAATTGTGCTAATTTAATATGTTTACTTCATGATTTGTCTATAACGAGTAGAATTAGTCACACTTAGTATCATACAACATTGACACCTTCTTGCATGCTCACATAGGATGAAAATAAAGTAATAACAAGCCGGGGTATTATGGGTAGACTTGGTAGTGAACGATCGAAAAATGTACTCGGTAAATACCTTCTTGCTCGTATGAACACCTGACATGGAAGGAGGAGAAATATTGACATGGAAGGAGGAGAAGTATTGATTGCAAATGATTGATTGTGAATTCTTGATTGTAAATTATTGTCATCTGGATACCGAGTACACGATCCGTGAATTCACCATCAGTCTAAAACGTTCACTGTGTGTTTGCACCGAACCTGTAGAATGGGACGCAGTAGTACGTGCACTAGATAGATTAATAAAATGATTAATAACCTGCATTTATCATCTCATGCTTGATCCTGTATTGAACTTGACTTGACATCACTCATTACATGTGTGATTAATTGTAGACCTTTGATATTATTGTCTGCCTTTGCTTTTGTTCTTTGACTTTGATCTTGTCCCTTTTCTTTGATATACATGCTTCCTTTATTCTCTATTTTTCTCTACTTGTTATCCACGACTTATTCTAAGGACATTACTTTCTTCTTTTTAGATCAAGAATTCACAGGTACGGAAGGATCTCTACCAGAAGGAATTGGTGAGCAATGATTCTAGAAGATAGAGTCCAAGATTGCGCTGCTTAATTTGCTTTATTGCTAAATTATTTCTTTTGACCATTGTTATGACATTGTACTTTATTTTGGGCTTATGTTCCCGAAGTTTGTTTTATCCCAGATATTGGATATTATTATTGTGGGATTATTTCAGTTATTATTGAACTATCTTTGATTCGTGTGGTTATATCTTTCTTGTGTCGCTGTGTTTATTTTTTCATATTGCCGAGTTAGTTTGGTACAACTTATGGATGGTGCTTGCATCATTCGTTGGGCCTACATTACTTACTCGTATTCTGTATTTTGAGAAGCGGGGCGTGACAGGTTTTTATTGGTGTTAGTGCGCAGGGTTGAATAATATATCAGTCAAACATGACTAACTTATGGAGGTTTGGCTTTGATTGATATATTAGTCAAGTTTGGCTCTAGCCAGGATGACTCAGTGATATGCACACCGCAATGATCACATGAATGCATATAATAACCAACATATCATCTGGGTACTGACCATCTTTGCTCGTGTTTCAGGCTATGGCTTGTAGGAATTCTTCTTCTTCTCATCCGAGGGATGAGCAGTCGGACAACGTTGCTATTGTCCAGACGATTAAGCAAATGACGGCTCTCCAGTAGGAGCACAATGAATTGATGAGGGTCACTTTGGCAGCCAATGGGACTGCTGCTGGACCTGCACCTGGGCCACTGCCACCTGGGCCTGGTACAGTAGCAGATTTCATGAGGTTGCACCCGGATCAGTTTTCGGGTATTGAGTTGGCACTGGAGGCCGAGCAATGGCTCATCCGGACGGAGCAACTGTTGATCGCCGCTCGTGTTGCTAAGGCGGATTGTGTAGATGTGGTTCGCATCCAATTGGTGGATCTCGCTAACATCTGGTGGCGGGTTGAATCCGAAAGAATGTCGAGACCCATCGTGTGGGCCACTTACTCTGAGAGCTTCATGGTGAAGTTCTTTTCCAGTGTTACCAAGGCAAAGATGGAACGAAAATTTGTTTCCCTAACTTAGGTCAGCTAGATAGTGTTCTTAAATATCATTGTTGTTGGCTACTTCCCCTGTGACAGTATTAATTTGAGTATTGTCTTAATCAGGGAAACTGTTTCGTGGATGAGTATGCTACAGAGTTTACTTGGCTTAGTCGCTTCGCTCCTGCCCTCGTAGCCACTGATGAGGATAGGGCTTGTAGATTCCAGTTGGGCATGAGTTTTCCCATCCAGGACCGTTTGGTTTCTCTTCGGCTTCGTGCCTATGCCGATGTTCTGGATGCTGCACGAATTCAGGAGCGAACCCTCAGCAGGTCAGGTGTTCCTTAGCAGACTATTTCACACCGTGTTGTAGCTCGGCCTACCGAAGGACCTATTCGGAGGCCATTTCTGCCCCCTCCTGCGAGAGTATAGCCGTACACACCTGTTGTCCCGAGGACTGTTGATTTCTCCCATTCTTCCTGCGCACAGACAACTCGAGCCTATTGCCATAAGGCTGGGCATTCACAGCGAGACTGCAGGATGGCCAATCGACTGTGTCTAGTGCATGGGAGCAGTGATCATATGGTTTGTGATTGTCCGAGGAATAGGGCTCCTGCACCGGCTTCTGGTACTGCTCAGCTAGGAGCGCCGTCTCGTGGTCAGGGTAGATCGCCTCTTCCACTGCAGAGGCAAGCCTTTGATCAGAGGCATGTGGCCCCTAGAGGAGGCCAGACTGGAAGTCGTGGTCAGGCTTTTAACCTAACAACCGAGGAAGCGGAGGTTGCTATTGGAGTGGTTGCAGGTATATCACAGTAGTTGTACTTTCTTTTCTTCTTTTCAGTTTTCTGCATGTTATTTTTTCCTTCTTTGTACAATTATTTGTGTATATATCCTGCTAGCACCTTATTCTTTTGTTTGATCTTCTTCTTCTAGGTGTTATTTTAGTCTTCTCCAATCCAGCTCATGTTTTCTTTAATTCTGGTGCTACCCACTCTTTCATTTCTTCTCTCTTTGTTGATTAGCATAGTTTGGCTAGCGATGCTATGCCCGCAACTTGGGACATCACCACAGGTGGAGGTGTCATTGTCTGTTCTAGGGTATGAAAGCAGAGCCCATTGCTGATTAGTGGTGTGGATTTCTTGGCTAATTTGATTGTGATGCCCAATTCCAGTTTTGATGTCATTCTGGGCATGGACTGGTTGGATGTTTCTTGTACCGTGATTGATTGTCGAGAGAAGAAGCTGACTTTCAGGCTTTCTGGTCAACCAGAGTTTGTTTTCCATGCGGGTAAAACAACTTTTGGGCGTGTTAAGAACTCGATGGATCCTAAGGCTGTTTCGCTGGGGTCGTTGGGCTTTTGATGGGGTTGTTGCACCCTTAGTTATGCAGGATTTCCTAAATGTTTTTCCCAAGGATTTGCCCAGTTTGCCGCCAAACCGAGATATGTTGTTCAGCATTGATGTTCAGCCTGGTACGATGCCTATTTCCAAGAGTTTGTATCATGGCACCGGTTGAATTGGCGGAGCTGAAGGTGCAAGTTCAGGAGCTGCTTGATAAGGGTTTTATCAGACCTAGTGTTTCACCAAGGGGAGCCCCAGTTTTGTTTGTCAACAAGAAGGATGGAAGCCATAGGCTTTGCATTGACTACAGTGAGTTGAACAATTTCACTGTCAAGAATCAGTATCCATTGCCAAGGATTGACGATTTGTTCGACCAATTGGAAGGTGCTTCGGCATTCTCGAAGTTGGATCTTCGTTCCAGGTATCATCAAGTTAAAGTGAAGTCAGATGATGTACCGAAAACGGCTTTCCGAACGAGGTACGGGCAATACGAATTATTGGTGATGCCTTTCAGAGTGACTAATGCATCGACAGTGTTCATGAGTCTGATGAACCGGGTGTTTTCACCGTTCTTGGATCAGTTTGTCATGATCTTCAATGACGACATATTGGTGTATTCTCGGAATAGAGAAGATCATGCTGAGCATTTGAAGGTGGTTCTGCAGACCTTGAGGGAAAACCAGTTGTATGGGAAGCTCAATAAGTGTGAGTTCTGGCTGGATCGGGTTTCTTTTCTGGGCCACATTATTTCTGGTGCTGGTATTTCTGTGGATCCTGTAAAGATTTCTGCGGTCAAGGATTGGCCTGTCCCAATGTCTATTCCTGAGGTGAGAAGCTTTCTAGGTTTGGCCGGCTATTATCAGAAGTTCGTTCAGAATTTTTCAAAGATTGCTGGGCCTCTGACCAGTTTGACCAGGAAGGAGCAGAAGTTTTATTGGGATGAAGCTTTTGCCGAGTTGAAGCACCGGTTGACGTCAGCGCCTGTGCTGACTATACCCGACAGTTCGGGTGGTTTTGTGATCCATTGTGATGCATCGAGTAGAGGTCTGGGAGCAGTGCTGATGCAGCAAGGCAGGGTTGTCGCTTATGCATCGAGGCAGTTGAGACCTCATAAGAAGAACTATCCCACACATGATCTGGAGCTCGCAACCGTGGTTTTTACCTTGAAGTTGTGGAGGCATTATTTGCTTGGGGATAGAGTGGAGATATTCACAGATCACAAGAGCCTCAAGTATGTGTTCACGCAGAAGGAGTTGAACATAAGGCAAAGGAGATGGCTGGAATTGATGGTAGATTTTGACATCAATTTGCAGTATCACCTGGGCAGAGTGAACTTGGTGCCTGATGCTTTGAGTAGGAGGTCTGCCGCTATGTTCCTCACTGAGCAGAAGGAAATAGTGGAGGACATGAGGAGGCTGGAGTTGGGTGTGTTGCTTCCTAGATCAGATCAGCAGTTCATGATGTTGCAGTTTCAGTCTTCTTTGATTAAGCAGATTAAGGAAGCCCAAGTGAGTGACCTCGCAGTTGCAGCAGTTTCGAAGTAAGGTGGAAGTCGGTTTGAGATCCGATTTGGTCATTCATGCTGATGAGTCGCTTTGTTTTGGCTTTAGGTTATGGGTGCCTAGGGGAGAAGTCAGGCAGAAGCTGCTGGAGGAAGCTCATCGGTCTCTGTATTCTATTCATCCTGGTGGTACCAAATGTACAAGGACTTGAAGCAACATTTCTGGTGGCATGGCATGAAGAGAGATGTGGCTAGATTTGTTGCCAAGTGCCTGATCTGTCAGCAAGTGAAGGCAGAGCATCAGAGGACCGCGGGACTTTCGCAACCCCTTCCAATCCCAGAGTGGAAGTGGGAGCATATCACGATGGATTTTGTGACAGCATTGCCTAGGAGTCCCAAGGGTCATAATGCTATCTGGGTGATAGTGGATCGGCTGACGAAGTGCGCTCACTTCATTTCTTTCTGTGTGGGTCAGTCCACGGAGAGTTTGGCCAAGAAGTATGTTCAGGAGGTTGTTCTTCTGCATGGAGTTCCTGTCAGCATCGTATCAAATATAGATACAAGATTCAGGTCCCAGTTCTGGGAGAGTCTACAGAGGAGCTTGAGTACTAAGTTGAGCTACAGCACAACATTCCATCCTCAGATGGATGGGCAGTCAGAAAGGACAAATCAGACCCTAGAAGACATGTTGAGATCCTGCGTTCTTCAGTTTGAAGGTTCGTGGAAAGATCATCTTCACTTAGCCGAGTTCTCTTATAATAACAGTTACCAGGAGAGTCTCGAGCCTGCTCCATTTGAAGCTTTGTATGGGTGCAAGTGTAAATTGCCAGTCTGTTGGGATGATATCAGCGAGAGGAAGCTTTTGGGTCCTGAGTTGATCACGAAGACAGTTGATGTCGTGGCTCAAATCCGGAGGCATTTGCAGGCTGCTCAGGATAGGTAGAAGAAGTGGGCTGACTGTCGTCGTGGACCTCTAGAGTTTGAGGCAGGTGAGCATGTGTTCCTCAAGGTATCGCCTTGGAAAGGTGTTATCCATTTTGGAGGTGGGGGCAAGTTGAGTCCTCGGTTCATCGGTCCATTCGATATTTGTGGAACGTGTGGGCAAGGTAGCTTACAAGCTCGCATTGCCGCCAGCTTTAGTGGGTGTCCACAATGTATTCCATGTTTCTCAGCTCAGGAAATACATCAGGGATGATAGTCATGTGGTTGAATACTCAGATTTGTTTGTGAGGTCGGACTTGTCTTGTGAAATTTGACCAGTCTCTATTTTAGACCATCGAGAGAAGGTGTTGAAGAATAGAGTCATCAAGTTGGTTTGAGTTTCTTGGAATCCTCACTCGCCAGGTGAGTCGACTTGGGATTTGGAGGACATTCGGGAGAAGTTTCCTCATTTGTTTGAGTAGTTGTTTTGCTTTGTTTTGTTTTGTTTTTGTTTCGGGGTTTGCCGTATGTACCTCGTGTATGAATTTCGAGGACGAAATTCTTCTTGTAAGGTGGGTAGGATTTGTAACCTTTATTTTTCCTATTTTGGATTTTTATTGTATTTTTATTTTCTTTCTGGATTATTGTATCTGGATTCTTTCTATTATATAATTTTGCTTTACTTGGGTTCATTTATTTTCTTTTGATCATTCCGTTCTCTTTTCTCCTATTTTTTGTCTCATTGCAAATTTCGCTCTTCGTGATTTGAGTTTAAGTTGTTCCGCTATATGTTCATCCCATTGTTTTATGCCTATTCATCTCTTTTTGGAGCCTAAATCTGTACCCTAAACTCATTAACCCACAACCCAAAACCCCAAATTCTTAATCCCCTATAAATACCCTATTTATTAAACCCTAATTAATACCCCCTTTCTCTCACCGCCGCTTTCTCTCTCCCCTACCCCGACTCTCCCTCCTTCTCTGTTTTTCCACCGAACCCAATTCTCGCCGCCCTTAGCCATCGCTCCTCCCGTCCACCACCTCGACCGTCCTGATCACCATCCCCGTCATTGCCCTAGCCCTCCGTCGTTGCCCTTGCTCTCGTCTACCCTCCATCCCATCGCCTACGTCTTCATCCCTTCGCCACCGCTCGAACCCACTTTGCCTGCACCCATTTCCTCGCCACCATTGCCTCGCCGTCCCTCGCCCTTACCCTCTCCGTTCACTCTGCAACCACCGAAGATCCCTCGCATCATCGTCGTCGTCCAAGTCCCGAAACCCTGTCGTCTTCGCCTCCTCTGCTTCGTCGATAAATAGAGCGCCACCGAGCCGCCGTTTCCATTGATCGTTGCGTTGCTTCCCGACCGCCAGCGCCTCGTAGTTGCCTTCGCCGCTGCCGTCGCTCCCCGACCGTAGTCTCCTCCAGTGCCTCCTGCTATCTCTCTCTCTCTCTACCGAGTTGAGGAAGAAGAACAGTGGGCTGTTTCGGTGTGTGTTGTGTTGTGGAGTAGAGGATCTAGTGCTGCTGTTTGGTGTTGTGGTGTAGGGGGGATCTGCTGTTGGGTTTGCTGTTTGTGTGCTTCGATTTGTTGTTCGTTGTTTTGCACGTGGATCGCACGTGTGATCGTGGTTCGTCATCCGGGATTCTCATCCCGTTATTCTATATAATCGAATCTGCTAATTAACAGGCAAGTCTCTTCTTGAACTAGTTGTTTATTTTGTTCAGAATTTCTTTGATCTCTGCAAGTAGATCCAGTCCTTTTCTTTATCATACTGCTATTTGAAATTCCGTTAAGTTTATTGAGGGTTTACACGAGCTAACCCAATATACTCTTAACATCGTGCCTATATCTTTGATCTAAAACCTAGTCCCTATTGTTTCTTTCATATGCACATTTACATAAAAATAACTAGTTCCAGGTGTTATATAATTGTTTTGTAAATTAGACATGTTAGATTGATTTGATTTGATGATTGGATAATCATGCCTGTGAAATTACATCTTAAAACTGAAATCATGCATGTTAAACATCTATTGGCACTTTGACTATTAATTAGCATGAACTATATGATTGTACGATTAAATTGTTGCCTATTCAAGTCAAAAACTAATTCTGGACTGCTGTGTATTTCTTTTTGTATCAAATGTTCGACCTTGTTGCTGTTATATTTTGAAATAACTTTCTAAACATGAAATTTAGCCCCAGATGTCTAATTTATTGACCTCTTTACGGAATTGAATTCCGATGTGTAATCTGTTAGAAATTATCATTTTAGTATAGCTGTGTCAAAATTTCCAGATTCACAAATGCATGCGTATCTTGCTATTCCATAATTTATTTGAGCATGTTAACAGTAAAATAAAAATCTGAAATAAATCTAGCTGAGACTAGAAATGTGTAAGAATGACCCTGAATTTTTATATATTTATTTGACGAGTTTTCTCACCTGAAACAAATAAGTGAACACAATTTACAACTTGCTGCCTGAACATAAAATCTGAAAAGAATTGAATTTTCACCCTAGTTTCTGTAGCTTTCATATGTCGTATATATATTCGCTGGAATGGACAGAGGGTTTACTTTCTAGAATTTCTACTGGAACCAGGTTTGCTTCTCTGTAGTAGCGGTAATCTGTGTTTTTGTACAACAATGTCATGCTATCCAGATTATGTGATTGTGCTAATTTAATATGTTTGCTTCATGATTTATCTATAACGAGTAGAATTAGTCACACTTAGTATCATACAACATGGATACCTTCTTGCATGCTCACATAGGCGGAAAATAAACTAATAACAAGCCGGGGTATTATGGGTAGACTTTGTAGTGAACGATAGGAAAATGTACTCGGTAAAGGCCTTCTTGCTTGCATGGACACTTGACATGGAAGGAGGAGAAATATTGACATAGAAGGGGGAGAAGAATTGATTGCAAATGATTGATTGTTAATTCTTGATTGTAAATTATTTTCATCTCGATACCGGACACACGATCCGTGAATTTACCGTCAGTCTAAAACGTTCACTGTGTGTTTGCGCGAACCTGTGGAATGGGACGCAGTAGTACGTGGACTAGATAGATTAATAAAATGATTAATAACCTGCATTTATCATCTCATGCTTGATCCTGTATTGAACTTGCCTTGACATCACTCATTACATGTGTGATTAATTATAGACCTTTGATATTATTGCCTGCCTTCGCTTTTGTTCTTTGACTTTGATTCTTTCCTTTTTCTTTGATATACATGCTTTCTTTATCCTCTATTTTTCTCTACTTGCTGTCCATAACTTGCTCTAAGGACATTATTTTCTTCTTTTTAGATCAAGTATTCACAGGTACGAAGGATCTTTACCAGAAGAAATTGGTGAGCAACGATTCTAGAAGATGGAGTCCAAGATTGCGCTGCTTAATTTGCTTTATTGCTAGATTATTTCTTTTGAACATTGTTATGACATTGTACTTTGTTATGGGTTTATATTCCCGAAGTTTGTTTTATCCCAGATGTTGGATATTATTATTGTTGGATTATTTCAGTTATTATTGAAGTATCTTTGATTCGTGTGGTTTTATCTTTCTTGTGTGGCTGTGTTTATTCTTTCATATTGCTGAGTTAGTCTGGTACACCATATGGATTGTGCTTGCATCATTCGCTGGGCCTACGTTACGTACTCGTATTCCGTATTTTGGGAAGCGGGGCATGACATATGTGTGTGTGTGTGTGTGTGTGTGTATATATATATATATGTAAATGAGAGATGAATGTTGTTCCTGTGCTCTGCCGAAATGGCTTGCTGCTTTCCTCTAGTGCACAAATTCTGAGGCAAATTGGAGCTTCTCTTGGAGTTCATTGTAGTGATTAATTGAATACTTCAATACTTCTATTAGGTGTGTGTTCCTTTATACATTCTAATTTATTGAGTAGTTGCATGTGTAGATACTCTAAAATTTAAATTGTTAATGTAGAATGGTTAATTTACTCTCATTGATTGTGATGTGTGTGACAGAAGAAACTCTAAAATCTTGAGTGAAATGCATGTTAATTAAAATATACTTGAGAAATTGAAGTTTAGAAATTGTGTAAATTAGTATGTGAAATGTTAATTTGTGTTCTCTTTAGAGAAATAGATATTTTTATGAAATACGAATTTAATTGACCTTGAAGAAAAATTCTCATATTGCTAATTGTCATGGAAGAATATATAAATTGAAGTAAAATTGACATCTCATAAATTATAGTGATAATTGAGTTACTCTTCATGTGATACAATTTTAATTTGTGCGAACTTATTGTTGCAATAGAATTCAATATGTTTTGGCCACTGATTATTTAAGATGTGTAGTATAATCGAGTTAATTTAGCGTGATGAACAAAATAGTTGAATGTGCGTATTGTGTAGAAAAAGGAAATTGCACGAGGTTAAATCAATGAGGCCATGAACACTATATAGATTAAGAATCTGAGCTTAGCTCAGTGGGTAGGCGATCCGTTGCCTCTCGATCAGCGCGGGTTCGAGCGAGGGCATTACTCTGTTGTTTCCAATAGACATTTTTTAAAGACTAAAGGAGAAGGGGCTTGAGCATTTAAAGACTGCAGAACACTCTGTTACTGAGTAGGGCCTTAGCCCATTAGTTTGAGCGCTGGGCTTGCTCCATGCCGATACTGGTTCGAGCCAGTATATGGCTAGCTATTTTATTCTTTTTTTTTGAATACTTTTGGGACTTTTGAGTAGTTTCTTTTATGAGCGAATGTGCGAAAAATTATGAGAAATTAGTAGAATATTATTAAGATAAATTGGAGATTTTTATATATTATTCTAAAGGAAAAAATTTCAGAACCTAAAGGGGTGTGTTTTGTTTGTGTTGAGTTGGATTTCAAATTGAAAATGCAAATAATTGGAGATTATAAAGATTGATTTTTTAAAGTGAGATAAAGTGGAAATAGAAATAGATAATTTTGGGGATGATTTTTTAAAGAAGTTCAAATTTTGAAAATGAGTTTGGGTTGAAATATAGATTAATGTGAAAGAGTATAAAGCTTGAAAATAATTAATTCAAGAAAAATGATTTTTGGGGAAGGCTTTGGAAGCGATTGTCTTGATTGGCTATTTTGTAACACCCCGGATTGTACGATACCTGAATATATATATGTGTATGTATGTATATTGTCTGTATGCGTGCACATGATTGCAGTGTTTTGGTTGATTTTGCTATCATGGTGTGCGGTTAGGTTTTCGGGGCGGTTCATAGGAGGGTTGTGTTCTAAAAGATGCACGAGAATGAGGAGGACCGATATTGGTATAAACACTAGTTTTGGTGAGACGCCTATGCAAATATAACACTGTATGATACTATGGTGGATATATCTTCCGTACACTCGATAAACCCCTCGTCTCGCATCCAAAGAACCCATTTAAATGTTAATATGGGCAGCCAATACAACACACCCTAAAACCATTGTCTAGCCCATGGTTTCACTCCAAAACAACCTACACCCTACCCCCCCACTACCTAAATCCGGACTCACCCTCCCCCCCTCTTTCCTCACTCACTCCTCCGTCAAAAACCCCTCATTTCCATCTCTCTTGTTCTGAAATTTCAGAACTCAACCAAGAAAAAAAAAGAAGGGAAAGAGAGAAAGAAGAGAGATTGAAGAAGGAGCTTTAGAAGGGATTCTCAATGAAGAAAAGCTCAAGAAAATCAACTACTCTACATCAACTTAGGTTGGGGAGTTACTTTAAACCTTTCTTATTGTTTCTTGATTGATTTCTTACATGCATGTGTGGTAGTAAGTGTTAGGATGAATATCTAAGAAGTTTGGAAGATGAAATCAGAAACTGGGACTAGAATCTTGATCTGTAAGCTAATTTGTTGATTTTCCCGAGAGCAAACCACATGGAATTAGATAGTCTATGAATTATTTCAGATTTTTCGGAGATGGTTTGGTATTTTAATCAAATCTATTTGTGAAACTGTGTCGTAAGGCAGTAGCAGCAGTTGGTTAACAGGATGACTAATATTTTTTGAATTTTTATAATCAATTGGAGCAAGTTCTTAATCTGAATTTTTTGCCCTGTATTCCTACTAATGTCTAGATTTTACAATAAAATCAAGAAAATGTTTGGATGAATTTATAGGCATGTGAAAAATTGATCTTTAAGCAGTAGCTAGAGTTGAACTGAGGAACATGATGATTTTTGTGCTTAATTGAAATAGGGAGAACTCAGCGTAGACTTGGAGTTTGGACATGAAACCTTTTGAATGTTGATCATTAGGATATCTAGTTTCATCAATGTAAATTTTGTTTCATTTGGATGAGTATAGAATTTATGATGATTTTATTAGCATGTACTGTGCTGGTTTCAGTCAATTTTGATACCCTGTAGAGATGGTACATTTCAGGCTCCTTAAGACCAAAACTTGACGAACTGTTTCATAAGAGGATTGTAGTAGACATCAAGACCTTTGAAAGAAGACCTATTTAAGGTGTTTCCAGAAAGAGGTTGATTTATTGTGATTTTTGCAATACTGGACAGAGACCAAGAATTGAGCTGAGTGCTCTGATTTAGAAAGTCCTAGTGTGTGACATGGTACATTTGTGAGAGATGTGTGTGTTAGGGTGATCTATTGGTATATTTTGGACTTATGACCAACTAGAGAATTGTTGAGGACATCCACACCTTTCCATAGGACTTGGGTTTGTAAGTTTTTGATAAGTGAGCAGTGATTTATGCTACCGGTAAGGTACAGCCCGTGTATAGGAAATACACAGGCTGAGGCTTGAGAGACTATTTTGAGGACCTAGATGATGGAATTTGAGTTTATGATCAACTAGGGTGTTGTAGCCTAGGTTCTTACCTTTCTGGATTGGGCTCGTACACCTCAATCGGAGTTGTATCGAGGAAGTTATGACCTTTTTAAGATTCGGACAGAAACCCAGTAGGTTGCTTAGTTTGGTTTTGACTAGGTATTGTGAGGACTTTTTCCCTGTGTACTACAGTGTTGATAACTCTTGTATAGGAGCGTTTGGTATCTGTTGTTGGTGTTGTTGACTCCCATAATGGGTGTATGACTCGAGTTAGTCAGTAGGGTAAGTGATACCCTGCATCTATCGATCCTAAGTTATGAACTTCGACCGAAGCATAGGACATTCGAGCCATGCCATTAATATGAGTTCATAGCCCGGGTTAGGGGTGAACGCACACATTCATTACCGGATTAGCGGTGAATGTAGGCCATGGCGCTGGACTGTTCCAAGCCGGAGAAGTAGCGAACCAAACCGGTATCGCCAGGGCCAGAGGTTGATAGGCAAGTTTGGAAGCAATCTTATCTTTTACCCAAAGTGATTAAAGTAAGGCTGGGATTAGAGTGACATATTAAGGGGGTTAGGAAATTACATTAGTCCTACCTGACCATAGTCGGTGGTGTACCTTCCTGTCGTAGGGATACATTTTCGGCACTCATGAGTGAGTCCTCGGCTCGTATCTCGATCTGTTAATTCCCAAAGTTTTGCCGGAGTAAGGTACGGGAGGCTAGGGGGATTTGACCCCCAAGGCGCTCACGTTCCTATGCACGTGGGTTTTGTTTTTTTTATATATATATGTTCATAGCCCGGGTTACAGGTGAACACGCATGCGTCAGTCCATAGCCCGGGTTAGGGGTGGACACACGAATCACACTGTCTTGCGACCGGATTCAACGTGGCTTTCTGAAGAGGTCCATACGCGGGTACCAAGTGGCAAACACGACCACCACTTACGCACTGCAGTGGCGGAACTAGACCGACCAACTGCAACCTCCTTGGACAATGGACAATCTATTGGGAACTGGTTGAGTACAAGAGTAGGATGCATGGCGAGGGTTCGAATCCTTAAATTGTGGAGAAAGACGGCTAGATTTGGGGGCGTATGTAGTATGGGATGCATTCGTGCTCCAAAGTCTTGCTTGCATTAGAGTCAGGCATGTGAATTGCTGCATCTAGTCATAAGGTCATTGCATATCACTGCACTAGAACCCGAATCCATTAAACCCTTGTTTTGGCACATCACTTTTCCTTTTGCATAAAATTATGGTTGTGATTGAATTTTATAGGATCGCTGTTATTATCAGCTTTGCGTCAGTCGAAGTACCAACGTTCCCTACCTTTTAGGTATCAGTTCTCCCTTTCGAACAGGTACAGAGATATCAGAGTCGCGCAGCAGAAGCCTCAAGCCGAGGAGCAAGTCCCAGGGGAGCCGATGGGCCACTCAGCGAAGTTCGGCAGTAATTAGTCGATTATCATTCCGGGAGGTAGCTGATAGCTTTACAAGTGGAGTCTGTAAATATTTGTAATAAGTTGTAATGAGTGGTGTAATCTGTACTCCTTGTCCAAGAGGAAGATATTGGTTGTAATCAATGATGTAATGACTTTATTTGGCAATAAAAAGTTTTAAAATTTTTTGTGTTATTACTGTGTTGAGATGCATTTGAAGGTAAAGATTCTGGTGAGTGTCACGGATGTCCGGTAACGGGGATCCGGGGCGCTACAGAGTTGGTATCAGAGCTGACTTCAAGTAGCAGTCTAACACAGTAGGAAATTTAAAAACTTAAAATGCCAATTAGAGGCAGATAGGACAATATGTGTCTGTGATTCCGGAACTAAATCCTGTTTATGTTTTGCACATGGTGTTTGAAGATATCTTCATCCAGGATGGGTCAGTAACCGTAGGTGAGCCAATACCTTCAAGGGAAATGATGACGATAGAGGAAGAAATGAGGGAAGTGCTATAGAAGATTGAAGGTGAGGAGAACTCACCTCCACCATCGCTAGACCCAACTACGGAGCAGCAGAGGATAGCATCGGGTATCTGAAAATGAAAAAAACTGGGGGAACGTAGGGACAAGGCGATCCACCGGGCCCAGCAGCAAATCAAATTTCATTAGCCACAGATAGCACACCTGAAGAAGGAATGAAAGCAACTTCAAGATAGTATGACACACCTCCAGAACCGCTCGTGGGGACTTCAGAAAGGCACCAAGCCAAAAACTACGAGGAAAATCACCAAACCTTCTAAAGAAGAATGCCCCAAGGGAGCAATTGCGACCAAGAGTTGCTACAATTGCGGAGAAGTCGGACACTACAAGTCACGTTGCCCAACAGCGATCAAGGGTTGTTTCAACTGTAAGGAAATTGGGCATATCAAGTCAAATTGCCCAGAATTACAAAAGGGATGCTCATCAAGCAAGTAACCGGATAAATAACCAGGTGAAAATATTATGTGGACCTACTATATTTTGAGGTCTTTTGGAAGCTGAAGAAGTAATGTAATCAAGTTCTAAAGTTGTATTTTGGATTTTTGGAAGCGGATGGATGATGAACTATTGTAACTGGACATATATATATATATGGATTTTTGGCTACGGTCTTGTTAGATAGTGGATCGCCTCATTATTTTGTATCAAAATCTTTTTCGAGAAAATTAAGATCCACACAAAAGGCAGTCCCATAGATTAGCTTTGACAGTAGCCATGCCGTCAGGAGCAACCCTTACTACAGATCTGTGCTATAGGGGATGTAAGCTCCAGATTAGCGGAGAAACCCTAAGTATCGATTTGTTGGAGTTGGGTTTTGTCGAAAAAGATGTCATTATTGGTATGGATTGGATGTCGAGGCACAAGGCAAGCATTGACTGCAAGGGGAAGGTGGTAGTCATCTCAGCTGAAGGAGTGGAACTTGTATTCCACGGGGAGCAGAGATCGAAGGCAATGACTTTTGCTGCCGCTAGTGAAGTACGGGTACCAGAAGAGGTGAACAAGATACCAGTGGTGAGGAGTTTTCCACTTGTATTCTTAGAGAATTTACCTGAAATTTTCCCACACCGTGATGTAGAGTTTAGCATCACAGTTCAACCAGGTAGCGCTCCAGTATCCAAAGCACCCTATCGAATGGCGCCATTAGAGCAAAATGAGGTCAAGAAGCAGATTGAAGAATACTTGCAGAAGGAATTTATCAGACCAAGTGCATCACCTTGGGGAGCACCAGTATCGCTTGTTAAGAAGAAGGACGGGTCATCCATGATGTGTATTGATTATCAGGAATTGAATAAAGTCACTATTCGGAATAAGTACCCAATTTCCAGGATCGACGATTTGTTCGATCAACTTCAGGGAGCAGCAGTATTTTCCAAGATTGATCTACGGTCCAGATATCATCAAGTGCGAGTCAAGGAAGAGGATGTACCTAAGACAGCTTTTCGAACTCGACATGGACACTATGAATTCTTGGTAATGTCGTTTGGAGTGACTAACGCTCCAGCAATCTTCATGGACTTGATGAACAGAATTCTACGTCAGTTTATTGACTCATTTGTCGTGGTCTCCATCGACGACATTTTGGTATATTCAAGGATAGAGCAGGAACATGCTAAACATCTAACAGCAGTCTTGAGCAAGCTACAAGAGCATCAGTTGTATGCCAAATTATCTAAGTGTGGAAATCGGAATTTGCATTCCTAGGCCATATCCTTTCTAAGGAGGGAGTGGCAACGAATCCTCAGAAGATAGAGGCGGTCAAGGAATGGCCACAACCAAAGATAGTGAAGGAAGTAAGGAGTTTTCTAGGTATGACTGGATATTACCGAAAGTTTATCCAGAATTATGCAAGAATAGTTGTACCCCTTACAGCCTTGACCAAGAAGAACCAAAGTTTCGACTGGACGGAGAAGTGTGAAGAGAGTTTTCAGGAACTGAAGAACCGTTTGATCTCTGCACCTATACTGGTTTTACCTCAGGAGGACAAGGACTATGTCATCTACAGTGATGCGTCGTATTTGGGGTTCGGGTGTGTGCTAATGCAGGAGGACAAGGTTATAGCTTATGGTTCGAGACAGCTACGACCACATGAGAAGAATTATCCGACCCATGATTTGGAACCTGCAGCCATAATATTTGCTTTGAAATCATGGAGACATTATATCTACGGAGCAAGGGTGGAAATTTATACTGACCATAAGAGCTTAAAGTATATCTACCAGCAGAAGGATCTCAACTTAAGGCAGAGGAGATGGTTGGAAGTACTCGAAGACATCAGGCCTGAAATTATATATCATCCAGGAAAAGCCAATGTGGTAGCAGATGGCTCAGTAGGAAAAGAAGTGTGGCTACATTGATAGCGATCCGGAGGGAGCTAGATGAAGAGATCAGGCAGGCAGGCATTGAAGTGGTTACACAACACTTAAGTGCAGTTTTGGCACAGTTGGTGTTATGACCAAGCTTGAATAAGCAAGTGAAAATTGTTCAGACCGAAGATCCAGAAATGGAAAACATATAAAAGCAAGTGCACAAAGGAAAATTGCTCGAATTCAGTATAAGAAAAGGTTCACTATGGTTCGGTAACAGACTATGTGTACCAAAGGACGAGGAGTTAAAGGAAGACATCATGAAGGAAGCTCACTCCACATTACTTGCAATTCACCCCGGAAGCACCAAGATGTATCATGATATAAAGCAGCACTATTGGTGGTCAGGGATGAAGCGAGATATAGCAGAGTTCGTTGTCAAATGTCTGACATGCCAACAGGTTAAGGCCGAGAATCAGAAACCAGGAGGATTGCTACAACCTTTACCCATTCCAGAATGGAAATGGGAGGACATCAGTATGGATTTTATCACAGGATTACCCAGGATCCCTAAAGGAAATGACTCAATATGGGTGATTGTGGATCGATTGACAAAGACAGCACATTTTCTTTCAGTAAAGACGACCTGGACAGTCGAGAGGCTGGCCGAAATCTACATTGAGAACGTAGTGAAGCTACATGGAGTGCTGGTGTCAATAGTATCCGACCGAGATGCAAGATTTACATCTCGATTCTGGCGAAGTCTACAGTTAGCATTGGAAACTAGAACAGACTTCAGCATAGCTTTTCACCCACAAACAAATGGACAGACGGAGAGAGTCAACAGGATTCTTGAAGACATGTTGCGGGCATGCATTTAGGACTTCGGAGGAAGTTGGGAGAAATACCAAGCCTTGGTAGAGTTTGCTTATAATAACAGCTATCAGGCAAGTATTGGCATGGCTCCGTATTAAGCTTTGTATGGATGAAGATGCAGAACACCAGTTTGTTGGTTCAAGGTAGGAGAGCGGCAGATGTATAGGCCAGAAATCGTACAGCAGACACCGGAACAGATCGAGCTTATTCAGAAAAGGCTTCAAGGAGCACAAAATAGGCAGAAGAGCTATGCGAACATCCATTGAAGAGAGTTAGAATTTAAGGAAGGTGGCTCCATATTTCTCATGGTGTCGCCAACCAAAGGAGTTATCAGATTCGGAAAAGGCGGAAAGTTAGCTCCGAGATATATTGGACCATACAAGATTCTGATGAGGATTGGCAGGATGGCTTATAAGTTGAAGCTACCGGCCGAGTTATCTCAAGCGCATGACGTGTTCCACGTCTCTATGTTATGGAGGTATGTGCCGGATTAAAGCCATCGGTTGCCAGAGGTTCTGAAAGAATTGCAGATAGATCTTTCCTGTAGAGAGCAACCAGTCAGGATACTTGATCATCAGGACAAGGTACTAAGAAACAAGGTCATTCCGATGGTCAAAGTTCTCTGGAAGAACCAGTTCGTGGAAGAAGCCACGTGGGAGCCAGAGAGCCACATGAAGGCTTTATATTCGGATTTGTTATAAGTGTTTTCTATTTTATTTATTGTTCTTTTCTCCCACTAGGAACGCTCTGGGAACAGAACGACTCTAAGGAGGGAGTGATGTAATACTCCGGATTGTACGATGCCTGAATATATATATGTGTATGTATGTATATTGTCTGTATGCGTGCACATGATTGCAGTATTTTGGTTGATTGTGCTATCATGGTGTGCGGTTAGGTTTGCAGGGTGGTTCATAGGAGAGTTTTGTTCTAAAAGATGCACGAGAATGAGAAGGACCGATACTGGTATAAACAATAGTTTTGGTGCGACGCCTATGCAAATATAACACTGTATGATACTACGGTGGGTATATCTTGCGTACACTCGATAAATCCCTCTTCTCGCATCCAAAGAACCCATTAAAATGTTAAAATGGACAGCCAACACAACACACCCTAAAACCATTGGCTAGCCCATGGTTTCACTCCAAAACAACCTACCCCCTACCCCCCCCCCTACTACCTAAATCCGGCCTCACCCCCCCTCTCTTTCCTCACTCACTCCTCCATCAAAAACCCCTCATTTCCATCTCTCTTGTTCTGAAATTTCAGAACTCAACCAAGAAAAAAAAAGAATAGAAAGAGAGATTGAAGAAGGAGCTTTAGGAGGGATTCTCAAGGAAGGGAAGCTCAAGGAAATCAACTACTCTACATCAACTCAGGGTGGGGAGTTACTCTAAAACCTTCTTATTGTTTCTTGATTGATTTCTTGCATGCATGTGCGGTAGTAAGTGTTAGGATGAATATCTAAGAAGTTTGGAAGATGAAATCAGAAACTAGAACTAGAATCTTGATCTGTAAGCTAATTTCTAGATTTTTCCGAGAGCAAACCACATGGAATTGGCTCATGAAAATTTTACAGATTATTCCTATATGTGTCTAGATAGTCCATGAATTATTTCGAATTTTTCTGAGATGGGTTGGTATTTTAATAAAATCTATTTGTGAAACTATGTCGTAAGACAGCAGCAGTAGTTGGTTAACAGGATGACTGATATTGTTGGAATTTTCATAATTAATTGGAGCAAGTTATTAACCTAAAACTTTTACCCTGTATTTCCACTTGTGTCTAGATTCTACAGTAAAATCAGGGAAATGTTTGGATGAATTTATTGGAATGTGAAAAATTGATCTTTAAGCAGTATCTAGAGTTGAACTGAGGAACATGATGATTTCAGTGCTTAATTGAAATAGGGAGAACTCGGGGTAGACTTGGAGTTTGGACATCAAACCTTTTGCATGTTGATCATTTTGATATCTAGTTTCATCACTGTAAATTTTGTGTCATTTGGATGAGCATAGAATTTATGATGGTTTTATTAGCATGTACTGTGCTAGTTTCAGTCAATTTTGATACCCTGTAGAGATGGTTCATTTGAGGCTCCTTAAGAGCAAAACTTGAGGAACTGTTTTATAAGTGTAACCCCTGTTTTCCCAGAAAGGTATTTTTCGATATTTTCTGTATTTAAAATTTTCGCAAATTATTTTTATTGTTAAAATTAGATTATTTCATAAATTATATTTATAAATTATTGTATTAATTTTCTTATTGGATTATTTTCATTTTATATTATTTTTCTTACATTTTTGACCTCCGTGTGTTGTTTGTACGCCGATCGTCCGTTTTCCGCCATTTTGAATTCTTTTTCGCATTTTCTTGGTCTCATTCATATTTGTTAATTATTTTTGGGTCATGGTGAATTTTTAGAAGTGTTTTGGGAAATTTGAGATTTTTGGCCCTTAAGGAGATTTTTAGGAGCTATAAGATTCATTGTATTTTGTATCCCCATTCGAAATCTACTCAATATCTATTACCCAATTGTATACCTATTGTTTCATATTGATATCCACTACCAATTAACCCATATTTGATCTCCTATATATATCCCTAAACACTAATTAATCCCTAACCCTAATATTCTCTCTCCCTCTCCTATTCTTTGCCGGCTACCCCTCTTGCTCTCACCCGGCCTGCATCTCCTAGCCCCCAGGCCGACCCTCCCTCTACTCTCCCTTTTCCTTGGCCGACCACAAACATCACCCCCTTCCACCATATAATACAACTCCGCCTCCAAAAACCCTTCTCTCCTCCCTTTGTGTGGCCGAACCCTACCCAAAACAGCCCCCAACCATCTCATAACAGCCCCTACACCTCCCTTTGCTGATTTGGAGAAGTGGGCATCACCCACTTCGAGTTCGTGCATCAAGGAGTCGATCGTAGGCAAGATTCAGTTCGTGGGTTCGCTTGGAATCACGCGTGGAAGGAATTTTGCACGTGGATTTTCATTGCTAGGCTTCGTAGCGCCGTGTTCATCATCAACAAGGCAAGTAACTTGTACTTAAATTTCTTAGGTTGATACAAGTCGAAAGTTCACACATAGGATAGTTTGAGACTAGAGACGGCCAAAGATCATATTTTTAATTGTGGGTTTCGTCTCTATTGTTCAAAACAGGCCATAGATGACTTAGGACATGGAGTTTGATAGGTTTGTGCCTTAGGATTCACCCAAATGCGATTTGATCGCGTATGCGACATATTGTGTACCCGATGTATGTTGAACACCCATATGAGAAATATTAGATTTTGACATGTTAGATACCCTCCATTATGAGATTTGGACAATGGGTTGACAGTGTTTTGAATTTGGAAGAGTTTGGGTTATTTTTGTAGAAGTTATGACGTTTTGAAGTTTAGTTGAGAAATCTGGAAATTTGGATTGAACTGGATTGATTGTTGTTTTTAACTGGATTAGAGTCCGAATCCCTACATGGCTATTTCTGAGTAATTTGTAGAGAATTGAATCTAATTTCTAACCCCACTGGTGTCACCCCGTTTGGAGTTCGTATGAATTAGTTATGATTATTTTAGTAACTGTATGCCGGTAGTTTCCAGATTCATTTCGGGGTACATTTTATCACCAATTTATTTTCAAGATCCATGTTAGACATAATTTCATGCCACAAGATTTTTTCCAGTGTTTCACCATGATGTTAGGTAGTTCTCTAATTTTTGTGGTAATTTAAAGATGAGTTTTGAGTGATGCCTTACATCCTTTTCTATAGATCGCTTTTGCTGTAAACTGCGTGTGATTGTATGTTGAATGCCGTGTTCACCTTATTTCTAATTACTGTATGAATATTTCATGTGAGATATGAAAGTTGGGTAATTGTGTATAATTTCACCCCGTTTTGGCGGAAGTGGATTTTGATGCGCTGTGTGCAAGATATGCATGATTTTGTACAGCGGTATTGAAGAATTCCAGATCCATCAAAACTGTGTTATGTGTTACTTTCTATTTTTGTAAACATATCTATACTTTCTGGAAAAATATGAAAATCTATATTTTGAGACTATACACATAGGGGATTACCCCAGATTTTTCGTGGATTTAATTAACGACCTTGTATGCTGTTTTCATGTGGTTTAAGTTATTCCCCTGTTTTCTGGCTGTACATGAAAACTGTGTTGAATTGTGTTTTGAGTCGAGATGTTGTGAACTAGTATATGGATTTATTATACTCGTTAGAAGCGTGTGGAAGTCTAGTTTCCATTTCCTTCCACGGATCATGATTTTCACGCCTGTAGATCATTGGATCACTGATTTTGTACAGACTGGTCTTGCTGTCCTGATTATAAACATACACTAAGTTGCTCGTATTAGTGATTGTTTGGTTCCTATACTTGCTGATTTAATTCCCTGAGTCTAAACCTGATTATAACCTGTTAGTTTGACATCATTTAGTACACTCTCATGCCTGTTGATGATCTTAATAATAAAAGTAACTAAGCCGGGATTTATGGGAAAGATCTAATAGTGGATAATTCGGAAACGTGTACTCGGAAGGGGGCCCGTGTTTCCCATTTTGCTGCATGGACCTTTGGTTCATGTACCTGTTACCTGTTGCTGCACGTACCTTTTGGTCGTGTACCTATTGCTGCATGGACCTTTGGTTCATGTACCTGTTACCTGTTGCTGCACGTACCTGTTGGTCGTATACCTGTTGCTTCATGAACCTGTTGCTGCATGAATCGGATGATTCGTGTACCTGTTATGATTCATGAACCTGTTTTCCTGTACCTGAGTATACTGCCCTCTATGGTCCACTATGAAATCTAAAGCGAAACAGCATTGACTGTAACAACCATGTAATAAAAAGATGGCACATGAAGTGTTACCTAGATAGTAATAATACAAGATATTAATACATGATTACCTGTTACCTGTATACCTGTTACCCATTACCTGATATTCCTGTTACCTGTTTTCCTGGTACTTGATACATGATTACATGATTACGTGAATACCTGATAATTATACATGTTACCTGTTTAACTGTTGACACTTGACATATGTTTACCTATACCTGTTAGTATATCCTGTGATTAGATAGTGTCCATGTGCTTGTATCCTATTCTATTTGTGACCCGGACTTGCCATTGACGGATACTGTGTTTTCTCTTTTCCTTTTTCCTGCGTTATGTGAATTGCAGATTTTGGAGGACATGTTCCTAAAGGTATATGCAAGATGATGGGCTAGAGGCTGAAATTTGCTATTACTATTCTTGTTGCTTATTTTGGACAATATTGTATTTTGAGACTTGTATTATTTCTTGTATTTGGGCGATGTGACCCAGGATTATTTGTGTTATTCAGATCATGACTATTTGAGATTAATGCATTTTATTTCAAGTATTCTTGTTGGTATTTGGTTCATATGTGCATGTGGTTGACTTTTCTGGCTTCCGACTCTGATTTTACTGTGACATGTTGTAAAGATTTCTGGAAACAGCTTAAGGATGATAATAATCATTCGCTGGGCTTTTGTTACGTGCTCGTATTCTGTATTTTTGGGAAGTTGGGCATGACAGGGTTTTTAGTGGTATCAGAGCATCAGGTTTGGCTAATGTATTAGTTGCCTAATATATTAGACAAGCTTTGCTCGATCTGGAATCTGCGCAACATTTCACCAACCATGCATGCCTAAATGAATTGTTATCAACCTTGATCTGAATGCTAATTATTTTGGTTGGTGTAGTCTATGGCTCTTAGGGGTTCTATTTCCCGTCCCCAGGAAGATCAGTCCGGGCTAGGAGCCGTCACTACTGTGTTGGAGCGGTTGGTCAATATGCTGCAAAACCACAATGACTTGGTGATGATTGCCTTAGAAGCTGCTCGAGTTCCTCTGCCCGTTGCGCCTATGCAGGCCGTTCTTCCTCCTGGTCCGGGTACAGTTACAGATTTTATGAGACTGCACCCTGACAAATTCTCCGGCACCGAGACGCCACTTGAGGCTGAGCAGTGGCTGATCCGGACCGAGAGTCTGCTACAGGCAGCTAGGATTGTTGATGCAGAACGTGTGGATGTGGTGAGCATCCAACTGGTGGATCTGGCCCACATCTGGTGGTTAGCCGAGTCCGAGAGGCTGGTGCAGCCTATTGCTTGGGCCACGTTCACTAGGAGCTTTTTGGAGAAGTTCTTCCCCAGCAGTACTCGGGTTGAAATGGAGCAGCAATTCCTAGCCCTGAAACAGGTTGGTCGTTATTTCTAGTAATGGAATTTTGTTACATATTGTCCAAGCAATGTTGTAACGTGAGACTTTCCTGAAACAGGGCTCTAAGTCTGTGGATGAGTACGTAGCTGAATTTACTAGACTTAGCCGCTTCGCAGCCGTTCTTGTGGCGAACGAAGAGGATAGGGCTCGTAGATTCATATTGGAACTTGCTCGAGACATCAAGGTTCATCTTGTCTCTCTCCGCTTGCGCACTTATGCTGATGCTCTTGAGGCAGCTTGAGCTCAGGAGCAGGCTCGTGGTGGATTGGCTCTTCCCCAGCAGACTGTTCCGCTCTCCGCTGCTATTGTTAGGCCTTCTGGTGGGCCGATTAGGAGGCCTGGCCCAACCCCTCCGGTCAGGGCAGCTCCTTACCCTCCTGCCGCTCCTCGAAGAGAGGGATTCTGTGATTTCTGCCAGATGCCCGGGCATGTGCACAGAGACTGCATGCGTGCCAATTGCTGTTGTTTTGGTTGTGGTTCTGCTGACCATACAGTGCGAGATTGCCCGCAGCGGAGGATGGCTCTTCCAGCCGGAGATCTAGTTCAGCAGACTGCCCCCAGGAGAGGCCAGACTTATAACCTAGTTTTGGAGGAGGCAGATCCTGCGGAGGAGGATGCTCCAGGTATATTGTGTTTTGTTTTTATTGTTGTTATATTATTTCATTGCTTTATGTATTTCCCTGCATTCTTTTCTTATACCCTTCCATGCATCAACCCGTTGTTTGATATCATCGTTATTGGATATTCAACTCCTTGATTTCTTGATTCCTTCCATCTCTTGCAGTCATCCTGCTTTGTTGATTCCATATTGGGTACAAATTTATTCTTTTCGTACCCATATTTCTTTGATTCTTTCATTCGTCTTCATTGTTGACTCATTTTGAGTATCGTGCTAGTTATTTCTTTCCGGCCATATTCTCTTCAAATTCTGCTTGTACCTCTCGTTCCTCTTCTTTCATATTCAATTCTTTGATTCTTATTTTCCTTCATCTCTTGTAGTTGTCCCCCTTTGTTGACTCTTCATTGAGTATAAAATCCATCCTTCTCTTGCCTATATTTTCTTTATATTGTATATATATTTTATTGAATATTTTGTGTATTTCATTTTGGATCTTCTATAAAATTATTTTCTAAAATTTTATTATTTCGAATAACTGTGTATTTTAATATCACAAATTTTCAAAACGTATCTTCGTACTTAAATTGAGCAATCAATATCTAAGTACGTGTGGAAGATCGCATCATTTCATCATTTTGTTGCAACTGGATGTCAAGATGGCAAACATGCAACTAGACATCAATGGAGGCAAATTGCAACTGGATACCGGCGAGGCAAAATGTGCAACCGAATATCCAGATGGTAAGCTGCAACCTGTTGTCGGGATGGCAAACCTGCAACTTGATGTCGAGAAGGCAAGACTACAGATGGATATAAATGAGGCGAAACCACATCAAAGAATTTCTACTACTACTATTATGATTGTTTTCCTTATTATTATTAGTATTATTATTGTTATTGTTATTACTATTACTATTACTATTATTGTATTCTTCTTACTATTTATTTATTTATTTATTTTTTTGATGTTGATATTGAATTACTTTCACCAAAATGATGAACCCCAAATTATTTTCTATCTTGTATCATTATCCTTACTAGTATTGTTAATATTTTATTTCGACTATTATTTTTACCAGTATATTTATGATGATTATTATTGTTATTATTATTTTTATTACTTTTGTCATTATTATTTTATTATTATTATGTGTTGATTTTGTATTATTAATATTACTTTGTTAATGCCCATTAGTTCTGACCTAATTATTTAAATTAAATCCCTCCTCTCCAGCCCAATTTTATTCTGGTGTCTCATTCTCTTCTTCCTGCTCGGATCGCCGCTTGTTATCACGTGTTCTACAACGACTTGTCTGCAACTTGGAACGTCACTATCAGAGTAGCGCAGCGGAAGCGTGGTGGGACAATAACCCACAGGTCCCAGGATCATATTGTTGTTTCTCCTTTCTTGCATTGTTTTGGTTTTCCCTATCTCTTGCATTCCTCCTCATCCGTTGACTTATTGTTTGATTCAATTCTTTTCTGTTATTTTTTCCAATTTGCTTTTGCCTTGTCCTATGTACCGCCTAAGCAAATTTCGAAGACGAAATTTTATTGTAAGGTGGGTAGGATTGTAACCCCTGTTTTCCCAGAAATGTATTTTTCGATATTTTCTGTATTTAAAATTTTCGCAAATTATTTTTATTGTTAAAATTAGATTATTTCATAAATTATATTTATAAATTATTGTATTAATTTTCTTATTGGATTATTTTCATTTTATATTATTTTTCTTACATTTTTGACCTCCGTGTGTTGTTTGTACGCCGATCGTCCATTTTCTGCCAATGTGAATTTTTTTTCGCATTTTCTTGGTCTCATTCATATTTGTTAATTATTTTTGGGTCATGGTGAATTTTTAGAAGTGTTTTGGCCAATTTGAGATTTTTGGCCCTTAAGGAGATTTTTAGGAGCTATAGGATTCATTATATTTTGTATCCCCATTCGAAATCTACCCAATATCTATTACCCAATTGTATACCTATTGTTTCATATTGATATCCACTATCCATTAACCCACATTTGATCTCCTATATATATCCCTAAACACTAATTAATCCCTAACCCTAATATTCTCTCTCCCTCTCCTATTCTTTGCCGGCTACCCCTCTTGCTCTCACCCGGCCTGCATCTCCTAGCTCCCAGGCCGACCCTCCCTCTACTCTCCCTTTTCCTTGGCCGACCACAAACATCACCCCCTTCCACCATATAATACAACTCCGCCTCCAAAAACCCTTCTCTCCTCCCTTTGTGTGGCCGAACCCTACCCAAAACAGCCCCCAACCATCTCATAACAGCCCCTACACCTCCCTTTGCTGATTTGGAGAAGTGGGCATCACCCACTTTGAGTTCGTGCATCAAGGAGTCGATCGTAGGCAAGATTCGGTTCGTGGGTTCGCTTGGAATCACGCGTGGAAGGAATTTTGCACGTGGGTTTTCATTGCTAGGCTTCATAGCGCCGTGTTCATCATCAACAAGGCAAGTAACTTGTACTTAAATTTCTTAGGTTGATACAAGTCGAAAGTTCACACATAGGATAGTTTGAGACTAGAGACGGCCAAAGATCATATTTTTAATTGTGGGTTTCATCTCTATTGTTCAAAACAAGCCATAGATGACTTAGGACATGAAGTTTGATAGGTTTGTGCCTTAGGATTCACCCAAACGCGATTTGATCGCGTATGCGACATATTGTGTACCCGATGTATGTTGAACACCCATATGAGAAATATTAGATTTTGACATGTTAGATATCCTCCATTATGAAATTTGGACAATGGGTAGACAGTGTTTTGAATTTGGAAGAGTTTGGGTTATTTTTGTAGAAGTTATGACGTTTTGAAGTTTAGTTGAGAAATCTGGAAATTTGGATTGAACTGGATTGATTGTTGTTTTTACCTGGATTAGAGTCCGAATCCCTACATGGCTATTTCTGAGTAATTTGTAGAGAATTGAATCTAATTTCTAACCCCACTGATTTCACCCCGTTTGGAGTTCGTATGAATTAGTTATGATTATTTTAGTAACTGTATGCCGGTAGTTCCCAGATTCATTTCGGGGTAGATTTTATCACCAATTTATTTTCAAGATCCAAGTTAGACATAATTTCATGCCACAAGATTTTGTCCAGTGTTTCACCATGATGTTAGGTAGTTTTCTGATTTTTGTGGTAATTTAAAGATGAGTTTTGAGTGATGCCTTACATCCTTTTCTATAGATCGCTTTTGCTGTAAACTGCGTGTGATTGTATGTTGAATGCCGTGTTCACCTTATTTCTAATTACTGTATGAATATTTCATGTGAGATATGAAAGTTGGGTAATTGTGTATAATTTCACCCCGTTTTGGCGGAAGTGGATTTTGATGCGCTGTGTGCAAGATATGCATGATTTTGTACAGCGGTATTGAAGAATTCCAGATCCATCAAAACTGTGTTATGTGTTACTTTCTATTTTTGTAAACATATCTATACTTTCTGGAAAAATATGAAAATCTATATTTTGAGACTATACACATAGGGGATTACCCCAGATTTTTCGTGGATTTAATTAACGACCTTGTATGCTGTTTTCATGTGGTTTAAGTTATTCCCCTGTTTTCTGGCTGTACATGAAAACTGTGTTGAATTGTGTTTTGAGTCGAGATGTTGTGAACTAGTATATGGATTTATTAGACTCGTTAGAAGCGTGTGGAAGTCTAGTTTCCAGTTCCTTCCACGGATCATGATTTGCACGCCTGTAGATCTTTGGATCACTGATTTTGTACAGACTGGTCTTGCTGTCCTGATTATAAACATACACTAAGTTGCTCGTATTAGTGATTGTTTGGTTCCTATACTTGCTGATTTAATTCTCTGAGTCTAAACCTGATTATAACCTGTTAGTTTGACATCATTTAGTACACTCTCATGCCTGTTGATGATCTTAATAATAAAAGTAACTAAGCCGGGGTTTATGGGAAAGATCTAATAGTGGATAATTCGGAAACGTGTACTCAGAAGGGGGCCCGTGTTTTCCATTTTGCTGCATGGACCTTTGGTTCATGTACCTGTTACCTGTTGCTGCACGTACCTTTTGGTCGTGTACCTGTTGCTGCATGGACCTTTGGTTCATGTACCTGTTACCTGTTGCTGCACATACCTGTTGGTCGTGTACCTGTTGCTTCATGAACCTGTTGCTGCATGAATCGGATGATTCGTGTACCTGTTATGATTCATGAACCTGTTTTCCTGTACCTGAGTATACTGCCCTCTATGGTCCACTATGAAATCTAAAGCGAAACTGCATTGACTGTAACAACCATGTAATAAAAAGATGGCACATGAAGTTTTACCTAGATAGTAATAATACAAGATATTAATACATGATTACCTGTTACCTATTACCTGATATTCCTGTTACCTGTTTTCCTGGTACTTGATACATGATTACATGATTACCTGAATACCTGATAATTATATATGTTACCTGTTTAACTGTTGACACTTGACATATGTTTACCTATACCTGTTAGTATATCCTGTAATTAGATAGTGTCCATGTGCTTGTATCCTATTCTATTTGTGACCCGGACTTGCCCTTGACGGGTACTGTGTTTTCACTTTTCCTTTTTCCTGCGTTATGTGAATTGCAGATTTTGGAGGACAGGTTCCTAAAGGTATTGGCAAGATGATGGGCTAGAGGCTGAAATTTGCTATTACTATTCTTGTTGCTTATTTTTGACAATATTGTATTTTGAGACTTGTATTATTTCTTGTATTTGGACGATGTGACCCAGGATTATTTGTGTTATTCAGATCATGACTATTTGAGATTAATGCATTTTATTTCAAGTATTCTTGTTGGTATTTGGTTCATATGTGCATGTGGTTGACTTTTCTGGCTTCCGACTCTGATTTTACTGTGACATGTTGTAAAGATTTCTGGAAACAGCTTAAGGGTGATAATAATCATTCGCTGGGCTTTTGTTACGTGCTCGTATTCCGTATTTTTGGGAAGCGGGGCGTGACAATAATAGAATTGTAGTAGACATCAAGACCTTTCCAAAAAGACCTATTTTATGTATTTCCAGTAAGAGGTTGATTTATTGTGATTTTTGCAATACTGGATAGAGACCAAGAATTGAACTGAGTGCTCTGATTTAGAAAGTCCTAGTGTATGACTTGGTACATTTGTGAGAGATGTGTGTGTTAGGGTGATCTATTGGTATATTTTGGACTTATAACCAACTAGAGAATTGTTGAGGACATCCACACCTTTCTATAGGACTTGGGTTTGTAGAATTTTGATAAGTGAGCAGTGATTTATGATACCGATAAGGTGCAGCCCGTGTACGGAAAATACATAGGCTGAGGCTTGAGAGACTATTTTGAGTACCTAGATGATGGAATTTGAGTTTATGATCAACTAGGGAGTTGTAGTCTAGGTTCTTACCTTTCTGGATTGGGCTCGTACACCCCAATCGGAGTTGTATCGAGGAAGTTATGACCTTTTTAAGATTCGGGCAGAAACCCCATAGGTTGCTTAGTTTGGTTTTGACTAGGTATTGTGAAGACTTTTCCCCTGTGTACTACAGTGTTGATAACTCTTGTATGGGAGCATTTGGTATCTGTTGTTGGTGTTGTTGACTCCCATAATGGGTGTGTGACTCGAGTTAGCCACTAGGGTAAGGGATACCCTGCATCTGTCGACCCTAAGTTATGAACTTCCACAGAAGCGTAAGACATCCGAGCCGCGCCATTAATATGAGTTCATAGCCCTGGTTAAGGGTGAATGCACACATTCATTACCGGATTAGCAGTGAATGTAGGCCATGGCACTGGACAATTCCAAGCCGGGGAAGTAGCGAACCAAACCGGTATCGGTAGGGCCAGAGGTTGATAGGCAAGTTTGGAAGCAATCTTATCTTTTATCCAAAGTGATTATAGTAAGGCTGGGATTAGAGTGACATATTAAGGGGGTTGGGAAATTGCATTAGTCCTAGCAGACCATAGTCGGTGTTGTACCTTCCTGTCATAGGGATATGTTTTCGGCACTCATGAGTGAATCCTCGGCTCGTATCTCGATCTGTTAATTCCCAAAGTTTTTACGGAGTAAGGTACGAGAGGCTAGGGAGATTTGACCCCCAAGGTTCTCACATTCCTATGCACGTAGGTTTTGTTGTTTATATATATATGTTCATAGCCCGGATTACGGGTGAACACGCATGCGTCAGTCCATAGTCCGGGTTAGGGGTGGACACACGAATCACACGGTCTTGCAATCGGATTCAATGCGGCTTTCTGAAGAGGTCCGTACGCGGGTACCAAGTGGCAAACACGACCACCACTTACGCACTGTAGTGGCAGAACTAGACCGACCAACTGCAACCTCCTTGGACAACAGACAATCTATTGGGAACTGGTTGAGTGTAAGAGCAGGATGCATGGCGAGGGTTCGAATCCCTAAATTGTGGAGAAAGATGGCTAGATTTGGGGCGTATGTAGTATGGGATGCATTCGTGCTCCAAAGTCTTGCTTGCAATAGAGTTAGACATGTAAATTGCTGCATCTAGTCATAAGGTCATGGCATGTCACTGGACTAGAACTCGAATCCATTAAACCTTTGTTTTGGCACATCACTTTTCCTTTTGCATAAAATTATGGTTGTGATTGAATTTTAGAGGATCGCTGTTATTATCAGTTTTGCGTCAGTCGCAGTACTGACGTTCACTAGGTATTGGTTCTTCCTTTCGAACAGGTGCAGAGATATCAGAGTCGCGCAGCAGAAGCCTCAAGCCGAGGAGCAAGTCCCAGGGGAGCCGATGGGCCACTCAGCGAAGTTCAGCAGTAATCAGTCGATTATCATTCTGGGAGGCAGCTGATAGCTTTACAAGTGAAGTTTGTAAATATTTGTAATAAGTTGTAATCAGTGGATGTAATCTGTACTCCTTGTCCAAGAGCAAGATATCGGTTGTAATCAATGATGTAATGAATTTATTTGGCAATAAAAAGTTTTAAAAATTTCTGTGTTATTACTGTGTTGAAATGCATTTGAAAGTAAAGATTCTAGTGAGTGTCACGGATGTCCGGTAACGGGGATCCGGGGCGATACATATTTAAAGGTTATTTATGAGATATTTGATTTGGAAATTAGTGATGAACGAATTATGGAAGTTGAATACTTAAGGGTTGAAGGAAATTATTTGTTTTGAAAATTGAAATATTATTTTGAGGTTGAATATAACTCATTGTTGATCTCTAGAACGAAATAGTTGTTGGAATCTAGAGGCTAGGCGAGACCCTTAGAAATCGGCAGTTGTTATTATGAATTTGAGAGCTAACCAGTATCGGTTGAGCATCTCTTGAGAAGTAGCCAATTGGGGCTGACTATCTTGTGTATTGGTTTAAGTCCGGTAGGGTAAGCTAGCTCTAGGTTGTGATGATTTCCTCTAAAACAAACTAAAAACTTAAGGACAGGCACTAAGGGGAGACGTGATGAAAGTAAGAGAAAAACACAAGTATGAGGGCATCGGATTCACGGAGTGAGAGTTTTCACAGGCTGCCTACATGATGCGTCATGTCATGACGTGAATCCATCTCCGAAATTATCGAGATCGTGGCGACGCTTGTGGGGTGCTTGGTGACTGCATAGTGCCATCGTTGCATGATGGAGGTGAATTATCCATAGACTGTCTATATGATGTGTCATGTCATGACGTGGGATTCCCCTCCAGGATGCATGGACATGGGCTCATAACTCATAAAACATCTAATAACTTACTGTAATTACCGTAGTAGTAATTCATGGCGAGGGATCTAATCCTTTAAAGTGGAGTACGTAGGTGCTTGCCTTCGGACCTATATAGTATGGGATACATAGAATCCGAACAAGTATGCATTAGTGTCAACATAGCGTAGACACCTGCATTAGGCATTAAGTCATTGCATACACTAACATGTTTAGGTTAGCAACTCTTTTACACTTTGTTTACTTTCAAGTTTGTGGTTGTTAAAGTATTAAAGAATCATTATATTTTCGGCATAGCGAGGATGGCCGTGTATAATATTGCGTCAGTTGTAAGCAACTGACGTGCCCACAGTTTCATATGCAGGACTTGGAATTTACAAGAAGATATAAAGATGAATTTGATGCTGATGATTACTTAAATGCTAAAGTTGTTACAATTGTATATTTATCATGTTGTACTTTATTTACTTTCCGCTGCGTTGTGATGTAAAAAGACTTGTTGTAATAAAGTTTCAAAATTCCTTGTAAAATTGTACGAAGTGAAGTGTAAAGATCCTGTGGAACTTCGAATTCAGGCTTATTTGGAATTCGGGGTGTTACATCTACTTTAGAAGATATTGCAAATGAATTGAATAATGAAGAATTTCCAATTTTTGATCAACTGTTTGATGGCATTGTCACTTATAAATTGCCCGAGTATTGGGAAAAGATTAGAACCAAACTGTATAGTAAGAAATTCCAAATTGATCTAGAAGAGATAAAATGCATAATCCTGTTGGAAAACGCTACTAGAGAAAGAATCAAAACTTTGACTGAGTTGAACCATAAAAATGGATCCCTAAAATTCCGACCACAACTCTCCTAATGAACGACCTCTACAATGGTCTTCTACGACCAATCTTTGCTAGCTCAGCGCATGCAGCACTCGATGACCCCCTCCCCCATGCATACCATGGGCATCTTAGAAGAATGTTTCCTACACTTGGTGGCAACAGCGGAATATTCTGCTCGCCAACCAATTTATGTTCAGATCAAGAGGTGCAATTCTCTATTCTTGCTAATGAAGCCAACACCAGGAGGTCGATAGAATGCATTAATTGAGTGCCCCGCTCACAGTCTTATCAAGTAGTCAATCGACGAGTCGACAACCCATATTCCCACCACAGCGACCAGTTAGAGAACAACCTCCCCACAGTCCTCCTATAATGGAAGACATGGCTTACATGGCAACACCACATGTCCCAGGCCAAAACGTGGCCTCCAAGCCCTTTCTCGCTATAAACTAGCCCTTTATCGACACCAAAATATAGAGGAAGAGATACATACAAGCTAAGTCGAAACTCTGGTGAATTCTCAAGCAATCTCAAGCTTTTTCTGACGATCTACAACTCTCCATTAATGTATAAATTCTAAACCTTAAGGCCCCCTATATGCAGGCACCCTCTTTTGAACGTGACCAAAGCAATCCATCTAACTAATAGAGATGGTGTTCTGGTTGGTAGGGTCGTGGCCACTTAGCCTTAAGTTCTTCTAAGCATGTGTCGACGGCTGCATGGTGTCCAAATGCCACTTGGATGAACCCCATGCCGTTACAGTTTCTAGTCAGAAAATGGGTCATAGTGTGCTCATTCCCCTGATATTGTATCAACTAGTGGGTATACCTTATTTAACAGTTAACCTGGCCATGAAAGCCATCGACTTCGGCTGCTGGCCATCATAATGCCAAAATTGTGGGTGATAAATCAACCGGCCCAGATGCGGCCTTCTGCCTCTTGTCGCCGCAATGCCAAAATCATGGGTGACACCCTGAACAATCAATCTATCTCAGTAACATCGATTCTGACCATTGGTCGTCGTAATTCTGAATAATCATATAATATGGGTGATTCCCATACAATCATATAATATGTGGGTGATTCCCACGCCATCATATCACTTAATATGGGTGATTCCCTCACCATCGTATCACATAATACTGGTGATTTCCTTAAAATTATTCGAACAATTGAACATATAAAGACTTGCCGACTGACATATCCATAACGGGTGAACCCCTCATAGTCAATTTAAATGGTGTCAGTGTCTTCCAACCGTATATGGGGCTCGGCTGCCAAGATCCGATGTGCCTACAGTCTAAAGCCAAATGGCCGGAAACCTACTGCTCATTTACAAGGACTGGTCTCCCTGGATACTGACCACATTTTTTCCAATATATCCCTGGAACCACTATCAAACCTCGTCGGCACCCAGTGACCACTGATAAAGTTCGAAGCCAAATAGTCCATATCCTACCATTGTTGGGGTCTCCTGTAAGATCACTGGACCTCATGTTTCCCCCTCTATGGTCACAACTTGCACCCTCAGTATGTAACACCCCGAATTTCAAATAAGGATAAATTCGAGATTTCACAGGATCTTTACTTCACTTCGTACAATTTTACAAGGAAATTTTAAAACTTTTCATTCACAATACATCAGAGTTCCTTTACACTTGGTTTTTACACAGCGGAAGACTAAAAGATTACAATCAATGAAATACAACTTGTATAACTTTAACATCATTTGCAACATCTTTAACTTCTAAACAGCAACAGCATATCCACTTTATAACTCCATGAATAGTCCATTACCTGCATGTTAATCTGTGGGCTCGTTAGTTACCTACAACTGACGAAATGTCATACTCGGCCATCCTCTCTATGCCGGGAATAGTATAACGATCTCATACTTTAACAAATCACAAAAAGATTGAATGAACAAGTAAAGTGTCAAAAGTGATTATTCTAAACATAAGTGTATGTCATGTCTTAATGCCTAATGCATACCATTCTACACTAGGATGACACTAATGCACACTTGTTCGGATTCTATGCATCCCATACTACATAGGTCCGAGGGCAAGTGCCTACGTTCTTCACAATAAAGGGCTCGATCTCTCGCCATGAAAACTACCCGGTAGCAAAACAAAGTTCAGACTATTCCACGAATTTGAATCCCAGCCTTGGAGTCCACCGCCGGATGTTATAACAGATTCCACATCCTGCGAATCGTCCCGTATGTGACCCTCTAGCCCAGTATATATATATATATATATATATATATATATATATATATATATATATATATATATATATATATATATACATTGGAGACGGTAAACACAAAACCCATCCGTCCGACTACTCAAGATCCCGGAGTCCACCGCTGACCCGTCCTCATAGTCCCGGATCAAAATATAATAATCCGTCTCCCACGAGGCAACCTCAGTCCACCAACTGGGTCTATAGTCTTGGAGTCCACCGCCGACTATATAGAGCACCCCACTTACGTTTCCCTAAGTTTACTACATCTTCATTTATGTGCCTAAATTTTCTTAAGTTCAAGACATGAATAATTTCCACTCATAGAATTAGTTTTACCTCCTATCGGACTTAATCAACAAATACGAGATGGCTCCTTAGCCATATCTCCAAATCATTTCTCAAATCCTTTCTTTCAATAATGTCGGTACCGAGGTCTTACTAACTCTAAATCATAAACTTTCATGTACAAGAAACATGGGTACATATACCCTTTAATAATCATGTCTTAAACTTATTATATTCATATCTCTAACTTATCCATAATTTGTTCTATGTCTCATTTTAGCACTATTCATAATTCCTTAATAATAATAATTCTTTTTCATGAAACCATTTCATTCAACATCGATCTCACAAAAATTTATCATTTTCACAAACATGATTTTATCACTTGCAATCTCATTTGCAATTTAAATACATATAATAATCAAGTATGCAACACAAATGAATAATCCCATCAAAGACAATTAATTTACAAATCAATATTTTACTTTTCTTCTAACGATGCAAATCATGTTCTTCAACAATTTAGTTTTTGAAGACAAATATCAATCTATCTCAAAGTTACTATTATTTCTAAAAATATACATGTAGACCTTTAAACTTATTTGTAGATTTTTCCATCACATTTTATGTACCCTAGATTATTCTCCAAATATTTAATTGCATTGGAATCCTTAAAATCATTAGAAAAATACAAAAAAAATAAGAAAATAAAAAGAAAAGGGGCTGTTGGGATTTGATCCCGTAACCCATCAGCCAAGACCCAAACCACAGACGGAAAGCCAAGAGTCCGAATGGACTCTGTGTCGACTTCCTAACTCAAACTCCTCTTATACTCAACGTTGGGCTCTGGATACATTAGAACAAATCAAAAAAAAAAGTTTTGTGCTTATCAAGTTTCGAATCCGAGCCAACAAGAAAGCCAGCGCAGCGTCAGGCCACTGTGCCAACTGCGCCCAATGACATACAAGCATCACGGTTGGTTTTATTCCGACTTTGTGTTATTTTATTATTATTATTATTTATTAAAACTCGATTCTTCAAATTTTTACTACTCATTTAGCATGCAATCCCTACAATTAGAAAGTATAGGATCACCCACAAACATAATGTTAATCCATTTGTCAACATAGCATGATTCACTATTAGTCTCACCACATTCATAGTATAGTTATTCTATTTTATCACCTCAAAACTACTCATTCATTTTTATTAGCATGCACATTCTAAAAATTAGAAAGTAGGAGAACACACACCTTATAGAAGCCTGACAATGAAAGAAAGAACACCACTTCTAGTTCTAAGACTCCTAATTCCTCTTCTCCTCCTAGCAATGGCCTCCAAGCACAAAACTCTCTTCTCTCTTTCTTTCTTTCTTTCTTTCTTCTCTTTTCTTTTCTCTCTTTCTTTCTTATTCTTATTTTTTTTTTTTTTGGTGTGGACAAAAGAGAAGAGGATGGGGCTATTTATAGGATTTTTCTAGGGTTCAAATTACAAAATTACACACCTAATAAATTACTATAATTAATCTCCAGCCTTTCACATTTCATAACTTCCCAAACTCCCATCTTTTCATTTGTCCACCTCTTCACATTTGTAACTCCCATAACCTCCCTACCTCTTCCTCTCCCCCATGCAATCCGGTCATACCCACACTCCAAATGTGCATATGCACATGCACTAACCAGCACAACTTAGTGTTGTGCTTGGATACCGTGGGCTCCCATTCAATTCACCAATACACATATATTTCACTTACACCATATTATAAATTCTAAAATCATAACAATCCACATCAAGACCAATACAAACAGCCCATTTAATCCATCCTATTACCAATCCAGACCATGACAGCCCAACTAAAACCAACTCATTTCCATTTAATCCATTTCACATTTCATACATTATATCATACATATAATTATCATACTATATATTATACACTATATATTTTATACTATATTATTAAGTAAAGTTAGTTCAAATTAAATGCACACACATTTTATGAAATTCGTTTCGAGAAAGGATACGCCTAAATGCGCGCACCGAAATAAATACGTGTGTCGCACGTGAAAACATGAAAATGCGAAAATCGACTTTATTGATGAAAAGTTATTAAATATAATCAAAAATAATATAAGCAAAATTACATTTACTAATTTACCTATATTTCATGATGAAATCACAACACGTAGAAAGCACGTGCATTATACGTGCAAAAAATCGAAAAATGCATTTTAATCAAAATAGGGGGAAAAATAAATTTTAGTTTTATAAAATAGATTTAAATACATAAAAATAAATAATTTAAACCTATAGAAAACATTGTACATAGTGGTGGAAACATGTGCATCAAAACACGTAAAAGGCACGTAAATCCCAGGGATTGAAATATTATATTTTAGTTGACTGAAATCAATACAGAAAATGTATAAATAGTACGAATCCAAAATATGTAGTGAAACACATTACAAAATATACGTGTGTAACACCCAGGGGAAAAATTGTAATTTCTAATTTTGCGGGGTGTTACACAGCATCCTCTTCTTGTAGGCCATTCTCGGGATTGGTCGCCAAACCCCAAACAACCTGTAATATCCCGGACGGATATTAACTCATATAAATTATTATTTTATTATTATTTTATTATTATTTTATTTTAATTCCAAAATCAGATTATTTTGGTGATTTTTCGCTGGTTTGCCCACAAACAGTGTCTACGCGCATCTATCGGTCGATGTGCATCCGAAGCGCATCAAATTGATAACGCGATCCTCCGAATCAATAATAAAATTTATTTTAATGTTATTTTCTAAATTAAACTATTTTATGGGAATTTTATAAGGACTTTATAAGGAATATTTTTATACACATACATGTACACATACATACAATTGTATGGTACTTAGTGTATTATACCTAGTATGTAGTGTGTACTCAAAGAACAATGTACTTACTCTTGTCATGGCAACTTAGTAAGATAATTAGGGTTTGATTAGAAGGTTTAAAGAGGGTTTGTATGCATAAGAAAAACTAAAGCCCTTCTAGAAACCTTATCCCTCCTCCTCACCACCCTACACCATACCCCTCCCCCCCTAGGGCATGGCCGGCCACCCCTTCCCTTGGGGTTTTTGTGCCAATGTGGTGCACTTACCACCTCCTAGTTCCTCCTATAAATACCCCCTCGTTCTCCTCCTTCTCTCATTTTAGAAAACAAAAAGAAAGAAAGAAAGAAAGAAAGGAAAAGAAAGAGAGAACAAAGATTAACTTGAGAGTTTTGTTTTGTAGGTTGTTAGAAGCTTTCTAAAAAGTTAGGGGAAGGAGAAGGTTAGCAAGCTAGTCCTTCCAAAAAAAAAAGGCTAAGGTGGGGGTTTCTTCATGCTTCTTTGGTTGTTTGTTTGTTTGTTTGTTTGTTTGTTTTGTTGTTTGACTTCTTCTCCTACCTTCTTGTTTTGTTTTGTTTTTTTGGGCTTGTTCTTGTGAATGAGTGTGTTGTATGTTGTGGTAAATAAAAGAAAGAAAGTAATAGTAGTGACTACTAACATATAAAGATCACATCTTTATCATTGTAGTTGTTGTTTTGTATGTTATTGGACTAAAAATTCACATATTGCATATGATCTTGAACATACAACCGATTGGGGGTTGTAGGACTTGTAGGACTTAATACACATAAGCATATGAACATTTTACAACCATTGTGGGTTGTAGGACTTTGATTAAACTTGGACTAATAATAATGACCATATGTTTTGTTGTATTTTCCTTCTTAAAATAAAAAGATCTTCTCTTTTTATTAATCACTAGTTGTAGATTAAAAAGATCTTTCCTTTTTATTGATCACTAGTTGTAGATTAAAAAGATCTTCTCTTTTTATTAATCACTAGTTGTAGCTATTAAAAAGATCTTTTCCTTTTAATCACTAGTTGTAGAAATAAATGAAAAAGATCTTTTCTTTCATATTTACTAGTTGTAGAGTAAAATAAAATAAAAATGATCTTTTCTTTTATCACTAGTAATAATAAAGACTAGTAAGCAACTAAGTAGTAGCATTCTAAAATATAAAGTAGTAGTATGTGATTAAATGAGGTAGTAGTAGCATGTTGATTAAATAAAGTAGTATGTTGATTAAATAAGGTAGTAGTAGTATGGTTGATTAAATAAAGTAGTAGTGGTATGTTGATTAAATGAAGAAGTAGTAGTAGTAAGTTGTATGTTGTGTTCTTGATAAGAATGAAGTAGTAGTAGTAGTAGATGGTTGTGCGTATGTTTTGATTAAAATAGGAGTAGTAGTAGTAGTAGAATGTTGTAGGATATTTTCTAAAAATATCCCTTCATGTTTTATGCTTAGATAGTTGTAGGATATCTTCTAAAAATATTCCTTCATGTTTTATGCTTAGAATGTTGTAGGATTGTTTCTAAAAAATATCCTATCATGCTCCATGTTTAGAATGATGTAGGATTATTTCTAAAAAATATCCTACCATGTTTTCATGCTTAGTTAGTTGTAGGATGCCTTCTAAAAATATCCTACCATATTTTCATGCTTAATTAGTTGTAGGATGTTTTATAAAAATATCCTATCATACTTTATGTTTAGAATGTTGTAGGATGTTTTATAAAAATATCCCATCATGCTTTATGTTTAGAATGTTGTAGGAATGTTTCTAAAAATATCCTATCATGCTTTATTCACTCTAAAAATATCTAGCATACTTAATGATATTTAGAATGTTGGGGGAGTAATTCTAAAATTGCCTTTCATATGTAGGAATGACATATATGTTGTAGGTTTCTTCCTAAGATTACCTATCACATTTTTTAAGCTTAAAATGTTGTAGTATGCTTCCTAAAATTAACCATCATGTTTTAGGAATGCTATTTCTTGTTAGAATGTTGTAGGACAAATTCTAAAGTTCCTACCATGTTTAGATTAGCCTATTTGTGCTTAGGATGTTGTAGGATTAATTCTAAAATTCCTACCATGCTTAGATTATTCTATTTATGCTTAGAATGTTGTAGGATGCAATCTAAGAGTTTCCTACCATGTTTAGACCCACTCATATATGCTTAGAATGTTGTAGGATGCAATCTAAGAGTTTTCTACCATGTTTAGATTAATTGTGCCTAGAATGTTGTAGGATCCATGATAAAATTACTTACCATGTTAGAATTATATATACATATATACTTAGGAATGTTGAATGTTCATACTAGTAGTTACCCATGTTTAGTAAAACATTCATGTTTAGTAGTTATTTATGCTTAATAAAGATTCATGCTTGGATGATAGTAGAAAAGTTGCATACCATGCTAGTTTAATTGTAGGTATGTGATATACCATGTTAGCTTAATTGTAGGTAAGTGATATACCATGCTAGTTTAAATTGTAGGTATGTGATATACCATGTTAGCATAATTGTAGGTAAGTGATATACCATGCTAGTTTAATTGTAGGTATGTGATATACCATGTTAGTTTAATTATAGATATGCCATGTTAGCTTAACTACAAGTAAGTTGTATGCCATGCTAGCTTAATTGTAAGTAAGTTGTATGTCATGCTAGTTTAGATTGTGAGTAAGTCGTATACCATGCTAGGTTATATGAATACTCATGTTTACATGGTACCCATGCTTAGATAAGTATTTGTTCATGCTATGTTAGTAGATGATCATGATTCATGCTAAGTAAGTAGATATCATGCTAATTATTGATCATGTTAAATTAATGACATCCATACTATGATATTCATGCTTAGAGTAAAGGAACTAACCATGGTTAGTTGTAGTGATGTTACGTTGTGTTCCATACCATGCTAAAGTAAAACATGCTTAGAACGTTGTAGGAGTAATGTTAGAATACCTACTATACCTTGGAATATTGTATGTTATATTAGTTATCTATCCATGCTTGGGTTATGGTGATTAGTCAAGATAAGTAGTAAGCTTTCACGCTCGCTTGACTATAGTGGACTCTATGTCTAGGTCGTAGTGATTTTTATGCTTAAGCTCGATGTAAGCACAAGCGAAATCACATTCATACTTAGGAGTGTGATGGTGAGTAGTTCTATTTTGTAATTGGATTACCGTAGGAAGATGCTTACGAGTGTATGTCATGCTTAAGGCATTATAGGTCGAAGTAATAAGATCGGGAAGACCACTAGTAATAGTTAGTTGATAAAGGCTGTTATGCCGCCTTCGGTTCTTCCTTAGTAGAATACCGATCATAGACTATTGGTAGATCCCTCTGTTGCTTCTAATAATAGATGACAAGGTTGTTAGTAAGCACGTTTGGTTGCTTCTAGGATTGATTACCTGTATGGTTGTTTGCATATGGTTATGCTCGTACGTGGCTCGACTGGCCCGTATGTAGCTGTGGGTCTCATACGTAGCTTAGTTGGCTCGTATGTAGGTTGTTGTTTCGTACGCGGCCCGACCAGCCCGTGCGTAGCTGTTGGTCTCATACGCAGCTTATTTGGCTGGTATGTACGTGGTTATCTCCTACGAGGCCCGCCTGGCTCGTAGGTAGTTATTGTTTCATACGTAGTTTAATTGGCTCGTATGTGGTTGTTACTCGTGTATAGCTTGTTAGCTAGTACACGGTTCGTTGTGCTCGTCTAGGGTGAGGTTACCACCCTAAGGGCTATCGACCATCAAGACATATGTTTTCTTACCCTAAGGAACTGTGGAGGAGTCACTCCTTGTGTACCGTCGAATCTTAACCAGGGTAGGTTGATCGAGGACCGGAGTATAAACAAAATCCAAGTCTAGGGTAGCGGCATGCGTGTATATTCGCACGGCCAAAGTCTTGGATCGATGAGCCACGAACCAGATCCTGAGGGATTCTGGTAAGTCTAGGTTGAGCAGCCTAGTAGAGCTGTCTTGCGAAGTCTATTTTAAGGCCTAGCATGTTGTGTTTATAATCTTGTCATCCCTAGGATTGTTCGAGTCAGGGACATCATCAGGATAGTGACTTACAAGGATCGTTTACTTAAACCCTTCTGCCGGGAGAGAGGAGTCAGTTGTAGGGGGCCCCTTACACTAACTCGTCCCTTGAGGCAGATCATAGGTGGTGTATTGGGTTGTACCTTCCCATCAAAGGGATACGTACGGTGCCGTCTCACAGGTTGAGGACACGGGTTGCGTATCTCGCTCTGTTAATTCCTGAAATACCGTGGCTGGGGTGCCACAGGATGCATTTGGGCAGTCCTGCGCTTGCGATACCCCAGAGGGTGCCACAGGGTAGGCTTCGTGCTACCCTGCGCTTGCGAAACCCTATGGTTTGATTTTGGAACGATGCCCGATATACTGGGATCGAGTGAGGTCCGGCATGTCGGGTAGTAGTGGAAAACGGAGACACCATAAGCAGACTGCATGGGGGGGACTTGACCCCTTCTGCAACCTCACAGAGTCATGAGGTATTGTCAGGAACAGGTTGTGTACAATTAGAAGTTCATGACGCGGGTTCAAATCCCTATATATGGAGAAACGGCTTGTGATGGAGTCGCGTGTAGTATGGGCTGCATGTTACTTTCGGAAACTTGCTGACATTAGAATAGAAAGCGTCCTAGTTCTATTTAAATATCGCATTAGAGTCTAGTCTTAGCACTCACGAACACTTAAGCTACACCAACACCATTGCTATATTTTGTATATTATTTGGGAGATTCGCTGCTATATGATCAGCCTTTAAGCGTCATTGAATACTGACGTCCCCACTTCCATAGGTACGGGATCGCCGAAGTACAAAGGCGAAATTCAGGAGGACTCAAGGCAAGGGAAGCAAGGAGTCAGTGTTATGTTTAGTTCCGCTGCAGTATATGTATTGATTATGCATTGTTGAGAAGTACTCTGATGTAAGATGTTGAAGGTTGTAATACTTAGAAATGTAAAGGTAATATTGTAACTCTATTGTAAGGTATTACAGTTGTACAATATTCAGACTTGTAACACATTGTGTATTGAATAAAAAATTTTAAATTCTCCTGTTTTTCTGTGTATTGTGACTAATTGAAGAAAAGGTCTTGGCTCGTGTCACGGTTTCCCAATGTTGGAAATTGGGGCGCCACACAACCAATATAATGCTCCTTGCCCACACAAGCTAAAACTGTGAATGACTTAATAAATACACCAATAACCACCCTTAAACTTCACACACCCGGACTCTCACCTATATATATAGACAGAGTTTTCGTTGTTGCATTCGGCCTCTAAGATCAGAGTGTCCACGATCCACGTACACTTTATTCAGACCCTCATATAAATGTTGCTCTAAATAAGCTCGCTAAGACCCCCATATGAGGTTAGTCAAGGCATATGTTTATTAATTCCCCTTCTTTTTGCTGAATCAATATATCATGATGTAATATCTTTTCTCCCTGATCAGTCCATCACTATCGAAGGTGTTCTCGGTGCAATTCATAGATATAATTAACAGTGGCTTAGTCCACGATCACTAGGAGAGTTGAGCCCTGCCTAAAAATAAACTCTTGCAACCTTCGATAAGCGGGAAAGTCTATTAGATCATACAGTTTTCCCAGAAGTTCTCTCTATAATAAAACCTCTAGTGAACATTTTTTTACCAACAGGTTTTTGGCATGGCATCTGGAACTTCTAGGCAATTTTCTTCTCCTTCCTCAGTGGCAGTAACTGATCAGCAAAGCTACATTGAACAAGTCATCTTATACATGCCTTATCATATACAGGCAATATGACTACCAATTCAGCAACCAAGATGACGAACATTCTGTTTGGAGTCATCAAAGCAGGCCATGGTGGGGCCTCTATTCAATTTGGGATTCTCAGCACTTTCAAATTCGATCGACAACTCATGGCTCAAGCTCAACCAGTTTTGGAACACCTAGCTTCAACAGCTGGGACACCTGCGTCTTTAGCTTAGCCAACCCTGAAGATTTCAGCTTTTGATAGGCTATGGCAGCAACATCCTAGTCAAACAGCAGCAAGAACTGAGGGTTGCCATTCATGTAGTCAGGCTCAAACAAAAGTGCTACCGTGTTGGTCAAAAAATGTTTACTAAAGGAATTTTATAGAGAATACTCTTGGGCAGATTGTGCAGTCTAATAGACTTTTTCTTGCATCGGAGGTTGTAAGGGTTTATTTTTTGGCGGGGTTCAAGGCATCTAGTTACCACAGACTGATCCACTATTAATCACATCTTGGAATTGAACAGAGAAAAACTATTACTTCGTAATATATTGATTCATCAAAAGAGGAGGTTTAAAAACTTATGCCTCGACTACCCTGATATTAGGGTCTTGGTAAGCTTATTCGGGACAACCTGTATATGAGGGTCCAAGTAAGGTATGCACGGATCGAGAGTTCTTCGATCTTAGAGGTTGGATACAACAAAGGAAACTCTATATATATGTGTATGAAACCATGAGTGTGCGAAGTTTAAGGGTGGGTTATTATTGTATTTATCAAGCCATTCACAATTTTAGCTCACGTGGGCCAAAAACATTATATTATTTGTTAGGGGTTGGCGACCACTCTCGAGAATGATTTACAGGTAGAGGTTCCTCATGCGTGAACTTAGGTTTTATGTCTTGGATACTTGTATTTCGATGAGTAGAAGATGATAAAGCGAAGGAAGAATGAAGTGTTGTTGTGAGAAGAAGCGGAAATAGTAGCACAGCAGCAGCCAACAACTAGGTAAAGTCAAATGTCAAATATGACAGCCGACCAACTTGCTCTCGGGTTTGGAATACCTGAACACAATCGACTGTCCAGCTTGTAGTCAACCGATAACGATCGCAGACTGCAATATTGGGTTTAGGTCGAGGTGACCGGCCTAACTTCATCTCCAAGTTAGATCGTACGACTCATATCATGTGTCTCTTTATTCAGGATATATCGAATGAATTAGGTATCAAGACTACAACTTAGGGTTTCTATAGATCTCTATTTATTATTGTGTAAGTCTCAATTGAGATACAAAAGAGAGTACTTCATTGATAAGTAACTGAGAGTTCTCCATTGTAAACAACTAGGTTCTTGGTGTGAGTGTATTACTTTGTATCTTTTCTAGTTGAAATAATATTTTCCTTCTTTCTCCCACGGATTAAGTTCAGCCGAACAGGGACAAATCATTGTGTGCTTTGTGTGATTGGTTTGATATACTTGTTTGATTGTTCGTCATCAAGATTGGTTGTCATTCAACTCAGCAATGAGTTCCTAACAATTGGTGTTAGAGCATCAAGTTATAAATCTCTCATAGTTCAGGAGTTACTTGAGTTTCCTTGGAGAATATGACAGACCCGCATTCTACAAAGATCAAACAAGAGAGCACGTATGAGATAAAGCTAGAGGTTCAGGTGAAAATTATGCACAAGACCTTCATTTAGTTCGGATGTTTTCAGTGAACGGAGTCAGGTGTAGAACAGAATGAGTCTTTGGGTAAGACTTATAACTGACGCCACAAAATTGCCATTACAAGAACTGATGTACTGGAAAAAAAGTTGTTCAGTTACTTAATGAAAGGAAAATACCACTCTTCAAGATCATAAAGGAGAATCCAATTCAGAGGCAACTGAATTAAAGGCATTGAACGAAGATGATCTTAACGCTTTCATCTTGGTAAATTACTACCATATCCATACAAGCATCTGGTAACCACCATGCTAGACAGAGAGTTTACCAAGGAAAGTTTTCCACAACATAGGTGATCGAAGGCTTAGAGGAGGATGGACATAGGAGGGGGTCTTAGAGATTGGCATCTACTTCTACAAGTTGCATCGGGGTGGATGGTATTTTGAGTGGAAGAGAAAGTGCAAGTAAGGGAAGGATCTGTTGTCACTATTGCAGAAGGATTGGGCATTATAAGAGGGATTGTCAAAAGTTGCTTAATCGTGAAAGTGCAAACAATGCGGGTGTTGCCAGTGCCACTGAATCAGATGATACTTTAGATTATGCTGTTGTTTCGAGATTTTTAAATGTGTGTTCAGGATGGTTTCTTGATTTAAGGAGTTCTTCTCATATTTGCTTTGAAAGAGAGATGTTTTCTACTTACAAGTTCATATGATATCGTTGTATGAGAACAGTGGATGGTTAGTTTTGTGGAGTAGTGGGTGATGGAACAATCAAGTTGGAAGCACTAGATGGAAAGGGTTACACACTGGAGAACATCATGCATATTCCTTTGTTGAAACAGAACCTTATATCCTTTGGAGCATTTCATAATTTCTATATGCACATGTTAACTATGCTTCTCTAATGCACACTTGTTTGGAACGCTATGCTGCCTATACAACATAGTTCTCGAAAGAAAGCTATTAGACGTTACCATGAAGCGAATCCCGATAAGTGAATCTTTGTTAAAACTAACTTTTGGTTCTAAATCCTTGATCCCCATAGAAATCGGATTACTTTCCATGTGCCTCCTCTACTTCAATGAAGAAGAGAACTCAATTGACCTCCAGAGCACCCTTGATCTCATTGAAGAAGTTTGTGAGAAGTCTGCCATACGAAGACACATCTATCACCAAAGAGCGGAGAAGTTCTACATCAAGAAGGTCTGCCTAGTAAACCTCAAAGAAACGGAGCTCGTTCTACATAAGTTCGAAATCTTCGACCTGCACAAGATGTGAAAGCTCGCTCCAACTGGGAAGGACCATATAAGGTCTCCAAAGTCCTCCGCCTAGGATCTTACCAACTTGAAGACTTGGAAAGCAAGAAGATATCAAGGACTTGGAACACCGAGCATATGATGAAGTTCAACGAGAATGCTTAACTTCCTCCACTAGGTTCTTTAAATTTGTAATAAGGCCAATCCTTACAACAACCAGAGCATGTGTTAATGGTTAGCCACCAAGGTAGCCAGTTAACTTTATTTTTCAATAAAACTCAACATTTTCATTCGTAAAATTCTTGTACTACTCTCCAGATGCGAAACAATGAGTTTGATGCTCATACCCCTCTTCCGAGCTACTGATGTGTCTAATTTATATACAAATATTTGTACTCATTTACCAATTAAAATTGCTTGTTTTCGCTGATATTGTCTATAATTCATCTTATTTCTATATGATTTCATTTAATTAATTATTTTTGAAGAAATAATATTTTTGATGCAAAAAGTGAAGATTTGTGGCTAAAAATCAACAAACAAAGTAAAATATGGGATTTATCAATTTTATTGTTTTGTTGAGTTAAAAGTGCGACAAATAATTTTAAAAGGATTTTTATATGCTAATATGATTTGTAGATAGTTTAATTAATTTTAAACTAATTAATTTTATTTTATTTAAAAATCCTAATTTCTGCTATTATTTTGTATGCAGCAGCACGTGGTAGGCAGAAAAGGAAGAAAAGAAAGAAAGAGAAATAAATAAAATTCTGGATTAAAAAGGCAAGAAATAAAGGAAGAGTGTGGACTTTTATGCAAAAAGTGCAAACCCTAAACTCCTCTTCCGTTCTCTATAAATACAAGCAAAGGCAGAGAAAAGAATTCAAGAGGTGACGGCTAGCACACAAATAAATAAATAAAAATATAAAATAGGAGAGAGACAGGCTGCAGCTTCTTCTTCTGGCGAGCGATTCAAAGCAAAGGGAGACAGAGCACGTGACTGCTGTCGGCTGACGTGGCGGCGTTCAGAGGTGGGTCCCACGTGACAGGTGGGGCGTGTGTCCCAGGACTTCGCTAAGTTGGCGACACCTTCTTCTTCTCTCTTGCGAGTGCAGATCGAAGCAGACAAAGGAGAAGCAGCTGCACGTGCTGGCGTGCAGGCCCTGGCACGGAAAACGACGCAGACAAGACAGCGCCTGCTGTCTATCGGCTGACTAGGAGCGTTTTCCAAGGCTGGACGTGACAGGTGACAGCTCCTACGATCTGACGTGGACTATACGACACCAGAGAAGCCATGAGACGAGGCACGGGTGTGATAGGCCTGAACGCTGATGTGGCGACTCTGACTGGCATAGAGACAGAAGAGAGATAAAAACTTCGGTTTGCATTATTTCTATATTTTTTTGTATCTCTTCTTCTCTAATTTTACGATGCAATCCCAAACAAATATGAACTGAATTTATTGTTCTAGAGGCTAAGGTATAGCCGAGTTTTGTAGAACACAAATTTTAATTCCTTATTATTACTCTATTTTTCCTGCTTGTGTTTTAATTTTTATTATTTATGCGTACAACATGGTGGATAGACATTTGTATGATTTTTCAAATCATAAAGAGACCGAACAAGTTATTTTTGATTAATAAAGATTAACACCGTATATTGGAGGACGTGACCGTTAAGAAATCCAATTTTTCAATTAATAATTTGATGGATAGGCGAATGATTAGTTGAAAATAATTTTTAGACTACATTGATAGAGTGGTTAATATCTTTAGGATTTTGGTCTACAACTTGGAAAGATAATTTCTTTAATCCATAAGGAGTTATAATTTGTGTGTGTGATAAATGAGGTGAATCTAGAGCCCTAGAACTAATTTTACCATTAAACAAAGTACAAGAGCTTCATAGTTTCACAGTCCTCTCCCTCTTCACCAATTTAGTTAGATTTAATTAGATTAAGTTAATTTAGTTGTTTTATCATTTCTAAAATTTGATCTTCCAAATAGTGATTCATCTAGCGATATCGGTACTCAGTAAAATATCTAGTCCCTGTGGGTTCGACACTCTACTCACATATCTATATTACTTGTGCGATTTTGTACACTTGCAAAAAATCAACATCAAGTTTTTGGCGTCGCTGCCGGGGACTAGTTATTCTTTTATTGATATTGAAAATTGCTAGATTATTGCTAGTTTGGATTCTTGTAATTGTTTTTGTTATATTATTATTTTACATCTTTATTTTCTTTTGACTAACTTTTATTTTTTTTTTTTTTCTTATTTTTTTTTTTAGGTTTTCTATTTTTTTTTCTTTTTCTATACTTACATTTCAGGACATATAAGGAAATTACCATGGCGAACGATGAAAATAGGCCTTTGAGAGACTATGCTATGCCCTCGATTTATGAGTCAAGCATAAAGAAGCCGGTTATTGAAGCTAATGATTTTGAAATTAAACCGGCGATGATTCTAATGATTCAACAGACTGTTCAATTTTGGGGACTACCACACAAGGATCCTTACGCTCACATTGCAGATTTTCTAGAAATTTGTGACACTTTCAAGCACAATGGTGTATCAGACGATGCAATTAGATTAAGACTCTTTTCTTTTTCACTACGAGTTAAGGCGAAGGCTTGGCTACATTATCTACCACCCGGTAGTATTACTACTTGGGAGGGACTTGCACAAAAATTCCTAGCCAAGTATTTTCCTCCAGCAAAGACAGCAAAACTAAGGACTGATATTGTCACATTTATTCAATTTGAGACTGAGTCTTTGTATGATGCATGGGAAAGGTACAAAGAGCTACTAAGAAAGTTTCCTAATCATGAACTACCAAAATGGCTGCAAATGCAAACATTCTATAATGGTTTGGGAGTTACACATCGATCTATGGTTGACGCAGCAGCTGGTGGTGCACTGATGAGCAAAACTTACCAAGCAGCCTATGATCTTTTAGAGGAGATGGAATCAAATCATTACCAGTGGTCTTCAGAGAGAACGATGCAAAGAAAAATGGCTGGAGTTTTTGAACTTGATCCTTTTTCTACTTTAAATACAAAAAATGATATTTTATCTAATCAAGTAGAAAATATGAATTTTAATACTATTCAATCTAATATGATTTGTGATCTTTATGCAGGAAATCATTCAAGTTCAGATTGTCAAGTGGGGAACCCTTTTGCTCCATCAAATGCCGAACATGAAAATTTTGTGTCAAACTTTCAAAAGCAAAACAATTATTATGCAAACACATACAATTCAGGATGGAGAAACACCCCCAATTTTCCATGGAACAACAATCAAGGAGCAGTTATACCACCTCAAAACTTTCCACAGCAAGAAAAGAAGCTGACACTTGAACACATGTTTATGCACTACATGCAAAGGGCAGAACAATACATCCAAAAGACAGATTTGGAAATCCAAAATGTTACAAATTCAACTTCGGCTTCCATTCATAATCTTGAGGTACAAATTAGTCAATTTTCAAATATTCTTAATGAAAAAATTGCAGGAACATTACCACGCAATACAGTTGTCCATCCCAAGGAGCATGTCGAGGCTATAACACTAGGAAGCGGGAGGACAATTGAGCAATCACAAGAAGAAAATGACGAACAGGATGTGGTTGAAAAGCAAAGTGAGATTGAACAAATTGTGGAGGAACAAATTCATCATGAGCAAGTAAAGTATGATGTTTTTAATTCCATAAATTTTCCTCCTGAAGAACAGTCATCTATTCAAGTAAGTGAAAATGATTTAATTGTGGGCGAGAAACATAAGGCTAAATTTGAAAAATCACCTATAGAAGTATGTCCAACAAATTCAACAAATTGTGAACCTGAAAAAGAAAATATTTTTGAACATGTAATGTATTTGGATGCTGAACCTTCTATTTATTAATTTTTGCAGCATAAAATCAAAGAGGTGGGGGAATCAAAGGCATCATCATCAAGAAGGAAACGCCTCAAATTGGATCTTGAACCTGATCCACATCTGAAGAGAAAAATTAGAAAGGATGTGTTAATGTTGTTGGATCTTGGCGTTACATAACCATCTCACCCCCATGTCTGGCTGAAGACTTAAAACTTAGCGCTTCTTGGGAGGTAACCCATGTTTTATTTTATTGCATTTAGTTTTGATTTACCTTTTAGTTTATTTTATTTCAATTTTTGATTTTATCTTGTAGAATTGCATAAATTTTGGAAGTCGCCGGGCTGAGCTATTTTGAACACCTTCATTGATCCTGTTTTTGAGCAGTATGGACTCAGAATCTGGAAAAGTGATTCAAAGAGAAATTGTATACAATTGTCTTAGCTTTCCAGCAAAAAAATCAGCCCATTTGGACATTTACAGCTCCAGATATCGCCAAAACACTGAACACTGCGCGTGCAGAAATTTAAAGACGAATCAGGGGAGAAATTCTAAACTTTTTGTATTCTTTTTGTTTTTCTTTTTCCTTTCCCATTGAGAACAATGTGATATTTAAGTTTGGAGGGAAAGTTTACAAATTTATTTTTATTTTTATTTATTTTTGAAAAGAAAAACAAAACAAAAGGATTTCAATTAAGCTCACCTTTTGAGTTCTTCATTGAGATGAGCATTGAAATAATTTTTTTTGGGATAAACAATTTCTTATAAAGCAAGAGTAAGCATACTTATTTACTTTAGGATTATTGAATTTCACAATTCCTTACAACATTGTGTGGGTCATGCTATTATACATTAAAGACAAATGTGATGCTTTTTCTTGTGATTATCCCCTTTGATCTAGTCCTAAATAGGGTTTAAGTAAATAGAGTAATAATGAAAAGAAAAAAAAATGTTTATGAATAAAGTTAATCTACTCCAATGTTTTGAGTTGCTTAGTAACTAGGGGTATTCATCACAAATGTTTACACTTACATAGAACGGCAACTTGAAATATGAGTATGCAAAGCACTTTAAGTTTGTGACTTGTTGAGTAAGCGGGTGAATTCATCACAAATGCTTTGCATTCGCATCAGAAGGCAAGTGACAACTTAAAGAAGAGACTAAATATATATATATATATATATATATATATATATATATATATATATATATTCTCAAAAAAAAAATTCTAGTTTGCTACTCGGTTTGTAGTAGAGAGAAGGAATAATCACAGATTAAGTTGTTACATACTACAATTATATTAATTGCTTGACAAATATGATTGGGTTGGGAATTATGAATAAATAATTGCACTGGAGAAAGTGGGTATGCTTGGTTTTACTTTATTTGCTATTGTTTATAATTTTAATTAAAATTTTGATGCTTGCATGATAAGAATTCTTGGTGTGATGGGTTGAGTCTACTATTATTATTCCCTTGATCATGATTCTACTTTTTGCTCGAGGACAAGCAAAATCTTAAGTTTGGGGGTATTTGATGTGTCTAATTTATATACAAATATTTGTACTCATTTACCAATTAAAATTGCTTGTTTTCGCTGATATTGTCTATAATTCATCTTATTTCTATATGATTTCATTTAATTAATTATTTTTGAAGAAATAATATTTTTGATGCAAAAAATGAAGATTTGTGGCTAAAAATCAACAAACAAAGTAAAATAAGGGATTTATCAATTTTTATTGTTTTGTTGAGTTAAAAGTGTGACAAATGATTTTAAAACGATTTTTTTACGCTAATATGATTTGTAATTAGTTTAATTAATTTTAAACTAATTAATTTTATTTTATTTAAAAATCCTAATTTCTGTTATTATTTTGTATGCAGCAGCACGTGGTGGGCAGAAAAGGAAGAAAAGAAAGAAAGAGAAATAAATAAAATTCTGGATTAAAAAGGCAAGAAATAAAGGAAGAGTGTGGACTTTTATGCAAAAAGTGCAAACCCTAAACTCCTCTTCCGTTCTCTATAAATACAAGCAAAGGCAGAGAAAAGAATTCAAGAGGTGACGGCTAGCACACAAATAAATAAATAAAAATATAAAATAGGAGAGAGAAAGGCTACTGCTTCTTCTTCTGGCGAGTGATTCAAAGCAAAGAGAGACAGATCACGTGACTGCTGTCGGCTGACGTGGCGGCGTTCAGAGGTGGGTCCCACGTGACAGGTGGGGCGCGTGTCCTAGGACTTCGCTGAGTTGGCGACACCTTCTTCTTCTCTCTTGCGAGTGCAGATCGAAGTAGACAAAGGAGAAGCAGCTGCACGTGCTGGCGTGCAGGCCCTGGCACGGAAAACGACGCAGACAAGATAGCGCCTGCTGTCTATCGGCTGACTAGGCACGTCTTCCAAGGCTGGACATGACAGGCGACAGCTCTTGCGATCTGACGTGGACTATACGACACCAGAGAAGCCATGAAAAGAGGCACGGGTGTGACAGGCCTGAACGCTGATGTGGCGACTCTGACTGGCATAGAGACAGAAGAGAGATAAAGACTTCGGTTTGCATTATTTCTATATTTTTTGTATCTCTTCTTCTCTAATTTTATGATGCAATCCCAAACAAATATGAGCTGAATTTATTGTTCTAGAGGCTAAGGTATAGCCGAGTTTTGTAGAACACAAATTTTAATTCCTTATTATTACTCTATTTTTCCTGCTTGTGTTTTAATTTTTATTATTTATGCGTACAACATGGTGGATAGACATTTGTATGCTTTTTCAAATCATAAAGAGACTGAACAGGTTATTTGTTATTAATAAAGATTAACACTGTATATTGGAGGACGTGACCGTTAAGTAATTCAATTTTTCAATTAATAATTTGATGGATAGGCGAATGATTAGTTGAAAATAATTTTTAGACTACATTGATAAAGTGGTTAATATCTTTAGGATTTTGGTCTACAACTTGGAAAGATAATTTCTTCAATCCATAAGGAGTGATAATTTGTGTGTGTGATAAACGAGGTGAACCAAGTGCCCTAGAACTAATTTTACCATTAAACAAAGTACAAGAGCTTCATAGTTTCACAGCCCTCTCCCTCTTCACCAATTTAGTTAGATTTAATTAGATTAAGTTAATTTAGTTGTTTTATCATATTTAAAATTCGATCTTCCAAATAGTGATTCATCTAGCAATATCGGTACTCAGGAAAATATCTAGTCCCTGTGGGTTCGACACTCTACTCACCTATCTATATTACTTGTGCGATTTTGTACACTTGTAAAAAATCAACATCAGCTACATCAACAACTTGTTAACTTCTCAAAAAACAAATTCGGAGTCCAAACTCCTCTCTACACCAATCACTTACGGCCGTGGGGAAAAGGAACGCTTCGGCTCGAAGACATGGTTCGCTTGTAACGCCTCCTCGCCATGAGAATCCCGCCTCGGCCACCTAAGCTATCAAAAGGAGGTGCAAACCCAGTAGACTATTTTGAATGTCCTAGTCACTTGGTTGCAGCACCCTCACTGTTGTGGTCATGCTCGACGACCCAGCTACCCCGCTTTGGGCATCCTTAGGGTTCCTGGACGTTGTTCGGGAGGACAAGGCCAGATCATGGAACAACTTTGTAATACCCCGTAATTTCTAAGAGTATAATGTATATATAATAATATGTATATATATATATATATATATATATATATATATATATATATATATATTAAATAGTAAGAGAGAGAAAGGGGGAGAGGACCCACAGGTTGAAGCAAAACAGCATGGATGCTGTTACGGTGACGTCATTGACGACGTCACCAAAAGGGCCCACCTAGGTAAGTAAAGAAGACAGAAGGCTGTGTCTTCTGTGCTTGGATGTGACGTGGCATATTAGGAGGGCCCACTGGGCTTCTTCTATGTGTGCACGGGGACTTGTGAAGGGGATGAATTTGTATAGTCCCATATCGGGAATATTACTAGACTAAAATTGTATAAATATAATTGCATATGATCAAGAGTCACCTAATTGGTTAACCACCTTTTGAGAGATAGCCTGTGGTGGCCAGTTGTACTATAAGTATTAATTTATCTTATAAAAATAATAAAAATTGTCTGAGTATTGGGGCAGGGCGTTACAAATGGTATCAGAGCCGACTTTCGATACCGGGTGTGGAAGAGGGCCTCAGTATGATCCTCGGTGTTGAGAGTCACTAATCTCCGAGATCAAGTTTGATCTGCGGTGGGGATTGAGGACGACAGCACATCGGCTAGAAAGAAGGATCCTGTACTAGATGTGCATGCCCTGTACTCAGTGAGGATGCTGATTTCTTAAGGGTATGTAATACCCCGTAATTTCTAAGAGTATTATATATATATATATATATATATATATATAGTAAGAGAGAAAGGGGGAGAGGGCCTATGGGTTGAAGCAAAAACTGCATGGATGCTGTTGCGGTGACGTCATTGACGACGTCACCAAGGGGGCCCACCCAGGTAATTGAAGAAGACAGCACGCTTTGTCTTCTGTGCTTGGATGTGACGTGGCATATTAGGGGGGCCCACTGAGCTTCTTCTATGTGTGCACGGGGATTTGTGAAGGGGATGAATTTGTATAGTCCCATATCGGGAATATTACTAGACTAAAATAATATAAATATAATTTCCTATGATCAAGAGTCACCTAATTGGTTAACCAACTTTTGAGAGGCAGCCTGTGGTGGGCAGTTGTACTATAAGTATTAATTTTTCTTCTAAAAAATAATAAAAAATGTCTGAGTATTGGGTCGGGGCGTTACAAACTTCCCTTGATCATACTCATCGCAGGAATAAAAGGTACTCCACGTACGCATCCCTTTTAGAAATAACTTCATCTGGTGAATCTCAACCTTCTTCTCAACGAGCATTTCCTTGAGATGAACGTCCTTGACCATAATCTTCCACTAAACCATGCGAGTGCAAGCTGAGCAATTAGGGTTAGTCTTACCTGAGTGAATAAGATGAGTCTCCTTCAAGTGAGAAGCTTCCAAGCTCTTTTCGAGAAGCATGTTGTTCAACTGGTCGCTCTCGGTCGTGGCAGCAAGCAACTCTTGACAAAGACGATCAATCTCACCCTCCCGAGGATCTCCTCTGGTATATACAACTATTTGTCAACAAAGAGGAGGATGTAGTTACTACAACGCTAACAAACGCGCAGAATTTAATTTCTGTGATAAGAATACTCAAGAGTTCTAACCAAACACATCCAAAGTTCTCACTAAAAAAGAAAAACAAAAAACAAACACAAATGTTGGACACCAAAAGAACTTTTATTCAACCAAAATGGAGAATACATGAGCAGTGGTCAGTGCGCTATTAGGCATGTTTACAAATTAAAAAAAATAAATAAACCAAGGGGAGAATTCAGGGATCCACTTTGATCAGTGGAGCTATGGTAGTGGAAGTCTCAACCACTAACTTTCCCTTCGCCCCTGCATCCCCCCTCTGGGCTCTTCACCTCCTTGACTATGGGCTTCTTCTAAGTCACGTCCTCTTCCTCATCATCATCCGACTCCTCCGACTCCTCCGCAAAGCCCTCTCATGGCTTCAGCTCAAGGCAGTATCCCCCCTTCTTATTAAAGATGGGAAACCTCTCAACTACGTCCCTAATACCCTTAGCATAAGCCTTCTTCTTGTTCGTGTAGGGTTGGCAGTCGGGCTCACCGGGCCAGGCCGGGCCCAAACCCACCGGGTTTGCCCGAAGTGCAGGAGGGATCAGGTCGGGGTGGTTCAATAATCGGGCCAGACAGAGCCAGTTAGGAAAACCAAAATCTCGACCCGGTCGACTGATGTATTTTTATTTTTTATTAATAAGTAGTTAATATTTCAAATTTTATATCAAATGAGCATGAACAACAAAATTCATTGCTCACTACCCACTACTCAATTAGTCCACCACACCCTAGCTATTTATAGCAAACTTCATCTCATCATTTCTCTCATCTCATCAATGTGGGACTAAATATATTTCGATTAAAAGTTCGAAATTTTTTAGTCCTACATTGGTGAAAGGAGAAAACTGAGTAGCTGGAGTTGGCTATAAATAGCTAGGGTGGGGGTTGTTTAATTGAGTAGTGGGTAGTAATCAATTAATTTTGATGTCTACACTCTTTTTTTATAAAATTTTGAAATATTTTAGACTATATCTATATATATATGCATATATATATATATATATATATATATGTTTATTTATTTTTTAGCAAAAAAAATATAAAAAAAAAGATCCAAACGGGTCGAATCCACAAACTCGGCGAGTCACAGGTCGGGTTTGGGTCGGATCACATTGGGATCCGGGTTGCTTGGGCTGGGTCGAGCTGGTTTGTTTTGAGTTCTTGCCGGCCCAGTTCGACCCAGTAAGGGTATCGAGCTGGACCCAAACCCGGACCGGGTCAATGCGGGACGGGTTTAAGCGGGCAGGTCGTAGGTCGAGCCGACCCGGATGCCACCCCTATGTTCGTGAACAGATGCTCCTCAGTATCGGCCCTCACCATCTCCACCGTGGCCTCCTTCTCTTTCATCGCTGCCTGCCTCTCCTTTGTCGCCTCTTCCTTTTTCCTTTTCTGCTTAGCCTTAAGGTGAGCAATCCGAGCAAGAATAACCTCCTCCCGTCTCTCTGTCGTCTCCAGCTCCTTAGCGATCTTCTTCTTCTAAAACTCGGCCTTAAAGGCGTAGGCATTCCAGCACTTCTCCTTGACCACTATCTGGTCAAGCAGGTTGCTGGAGTGCAAGTGATTTCCAAAGAATAAGAGCTTCAAAACTTAGAAATATATGAAAAAATGCGAAACTACATTATTAAGTGTAATACATACCAACATGTGGGCTCGGGAAATCTCCATGATGGAGGAACCGACCGTCTCCTTTGCCAGCTAGTTCCTATCCTTCATTGTCGAAAGATATATAATCGCAACGATGCAGCTCGCCAAGTCACCAAGGAAGCCATCATGATGCTTAATGCCCTAGTCAGGCACATATATCTTCTTCTCCTCTTTGATGATGATCACATTGGCCTCGGCGATCAATGGTGTGAGCTCGACCGTAATGACCACAACTAGAAGAAGAACCCCCATAGCAGGGCTCGTTGTTGCTTCCGGAAGTGACTCCAAAGCCACAATCGGGGTAGAAGCCGAAGAGCTCCAGACCGCCTTCACGGAAATTAACTTGCACACAGTCATCTTCCTCTTCTTATCCTCTGGTACCTTGTGGCTCAATCTGGTGCGGCCACTTGCATCGAAGTCCATGGTCTCCGCTCCTGTAAATGAAAAATGAAGGAAACATGAAAACATGATAAGACAAGAAGCAAAAGATGAATGAGTATAGCAAATGAAATAAAATAATAAATCAAACTAAAATTGTACAAGGGTCCAGCAGGCTCATACCCCCCTTGAAGGGGACCTCCTCCATCATGTCCCTCCACTTCAACGGCTTGCACTTGAGAAGAACATCATTTGAATTCTCCTCCTCCTCACTTACTATGGCTCACCCTTCACCGTCTTAGAGATGTCCTCTCTCCACTTGGTGGGAAAACCACACAGCTTGAAACTCCGGATAATCAAGAACATGCTCTTCCAATTTTCAATCACATCGGGATTCTCAATTGCTCTCATCTCCTGGCGAGAGGAAAGATAGAATAGATGCTCCATCATTTTCTGTTGATGGTCTAAAGTGCCTCCTCCACACAGATAGATTCGGTTTGAAGCCAACCACCCCACATTACAAGATGAAGCTGGTCACATGCCTCCACATATTCTTTATATACTGCACCGAGCTAAGCTTCTTCCAATTCAGGATTTCTTTCATAAATGGGTGCATGGAAGACACAACCTGGTATTGAAAGCATAAAAGGGAAAGATACATAACTTGTCAAAAATCAACAAACACGCCCTGACCCCATGACCGAGCAGAAGTAGCTCAAATTGGGGGAATTCCAAAAGCGACACTGATCTTCCAAAGATCCTCCCTCGTCTGGATGGTCTTAATGAAGTTGTCCTCATTGGTCTCACAGTTGTCAGGTTCCTCATGTCGCATGCCGAACTGTATAAAATCCTCTAAGGCTTCGGGGTACTGGCGTATGAGGAAAGAGGTGAGAGGGGGATGGGATTGATCAAATCCCTGTCGAGCCTATCAGCAGTATGAAGGGCTCCCCTTTTGTCCTTATTCTTCTCAGTAATCTCCTCAACTATAACTGAAGAAGACCCGGCTACTCCTTTCTCTTATCTTCTCTCATAGGTCGGGGAAAAGGCTCCTATTCAACAATACGATCCGAGGAGGAGGCATCATCACCCGAGAAAACCTTAGACAATACTTATAATATTAATATAAGTTACCTGGCTAATGATGATGGCCAATCGACGAAACTTCCCCAAAAAGATTACCAAAAAATTGAATCATAAAGAGAAAACCCACAGAAGAGAGAAAGAGTTTGAGAGAATGAGAAGCGGTGTGAAGAAGTGAAAGAGAGGAGCCGAATACATAGAGGAAGTTAGGCAGTTGGGCTCCCAATGTCAAAAATCCAAACCGTTAGAAGCCCAATGGCAGAAACTACGTGCCACATGACATGAGCCACACAGTCCAAACCGCATCACCGCATGGCCACGTGGTGCAATCCATGTGATCCAAATAGAATAACTGATGAAAATGCTCACGTCGGCAAACTTCCTCGGTGTCATTATGTCGAGGAGCTTGTGATCCGAGGAGCTCAGCACTATTGGCTCTTCCTGACTGTCGGATGGCCTCGTGATTCATCCTAAACAATCAGGACCATCCGATCCACTCCAACCTTCACGCGCACCTCCTCAATGCTCCAAACAAAAAAAATGTAGAGGTCAGCTGACGTCAACAACTTCCTCGACATCATCATATTGAGGAGCTCAGCACTTTTGGTGTTTCCTAGTCATCCATTACCTTCTAATTCGTGCTAAACGATCAGGACCATCCTATCCACTCCAAACCTAATGGCACGCTATACGACAAAAATGCTGAAGTCAGTAACTTCCTAAGCATCATCATGCTGAGGAGCTTGCAATCCGAGAGCTCAGGCACTTTGGCACTTCCTGACCGCCCGATTGCCTCGTGATTCACACTAAATGATTAGGACCGTCCAATCTGCTCCAAGCTTTGCACCCACCTCCTTGGTGCGATAGACGACAAAATGCTGATGTTAGCAATTTCCTCGACGTCATCATGCTGAATAGCTCAACACTTTTGGCACTTCCTAATCATCTGATTGCCACGGGATTTGTGCTAAATGATCAAGACCATCAGATCCACTCCAATCTTTGCACCCACTTTCTTGTGTGCTACAAGACAAGGTGCTGACATCATCCTGACATCACCATGCTCTTTGGTGTCACGTGCCGAGGAGCTTGCATTCTGAGCAGCTCGGAGCTAGTGATAACTCTGGACCATCTGATCATCTCGGTTTTCATGACTATTTTATCCAGCCGTTCTAGTGCTTCAGAATTCACGCTCGCCAATGTCCTTTTTATTTAAATTCCAATTAATAATTATAAATTCGGAAATTTTAATTTAAGAATTTTGAAAAATAATTATAATTTTGGAAAATTAATCTAAAATTCTAGAAAAATAATAATAAATCCGGGAAAGTTAACTAAAACTTCCAAACAATAATTAAAATTTTGGAAATTTTAATTGAAATTTTGAAAAATTTGGGAAAATTTATTGGAAGTTCTACAAAATTGCTACTACCTAGAGAGGTTCGAAAGAATACTCTAGGCATCCACGAAGATCCTATATGATGTCCTAATTGTCCAAAACCAAGCAGACTACTCCTCAGAGGCTATGATATTCAACCTTCAGGAGTCGGGGGCTTATGATATGGGTGAAATTAGAGCCAGTGAATCTCCGAATGCATCTCTAAGCTTCTCAATGGTAGAACAATAATTCTATGACAACTACAGGCATGCAAGAAGAACATGGGCTGCCTTCAGGCCCATCAACTCAACTAAGGTCCATAATTATGGCTAAATTACAGCACAAGTAAGAGAAATTTCTAGCTAATTAGGGTTGTCATGAAATCCTCTATCTAAAACAGGATTATTAACTTATTCTATCTTTTCACCATAGGAATCTTTAATCAAATCCTAAAAGATACATTTTCAGGTCTATCTTCTAAAACTAATTTCTAGCCTATAACCCTAATCTCCTTTCTGAGTTATTGACTTTAGCGTCCGAGGGTCTTTCTCTTGAGCCAACCCCAGTGTTTAGACTTTGTGCAAGTTCGCCAGACGTTTTCAAAGGTTCAGATCTTTTGATCCAGACGTTGTCAACCATTCATATTCAGATTAAGGAGCCTTCAACTATCACAATTCTGATCTGATCGACGGCGATTGTAAATTTTTTTCCTAAATAAGAACTCACTATCTGATTACTCCCACACCGAAAAAAGAAGCAACACCTCTCCTCTAAATTTTTCCACAGCTCAGCAGGATCTTTCACCACAAGATATTCAGATTTCAAACCTTCATGAAGATCATGACGACAGAATATCATTGCTTTTGCACAATCCTACGAGAATTTCTTATTTCATTCCTTGATGGTGTCACTAAGGTTCATTGCGTTCAAATGGATTTCAGCATCAAGCATCCAACTCAAATTGTTGTTGCCGAAAATGTTAACTGCGATGAATTCAAGTTTCATGAAATTTGACATGTTGAATAACTGTATTCAAGTATATATATATATATATATATATATATATATATATATATATATATATATATATATATATATATATATATAATTTCTTTGTTTCATTATTTTTCTTATGATTTGTTCTCTCCCAAATTGGATCGAACTGAATTATTTGACCGATATTGAAATTGAGCCGATCCATGCATTGGATTGCCGATCCCATATTTTGGAGGTGGATCGGATTGCCCTCCTCCAAATCCGACTTGGGTCGGCCAGATCACATCAGGATCGACCAATCTTGTAAATTATAAATCCAACCACAATACAACTAAAGCATTCGATTCTTGATTTAGGCACTAAGAAAATAAAGGTTATGTGTCAGGATTTTCAGGCTACAAATAATCCACTGATTTGAGGGAGGACAATCCAAGACAATATGAGGACTGGTAGGTTAATATTAGTTTAGTAGTTGAATATTTATTACAAACAGGGCCGGCCCTGAGTTCCCGGGGGCCCAGGACGAAAGGCCGAAATAATTATTTTTAGGGCCTCTAATTACAATATAATTTTTTATGCACAAAATACGTGCCTATATTTACAAGGGGAATACAAATTTGGGGGCCCTTAAAAGTGTAAAAAAATTGGGGGCCTGAGGCGGCCCTGATTACAAACCATATAATTACAAATACAAAAGGAGAAGTTCGAACACACGTATTAAAAGTCAAAAATTAAAAGCATAGGACTTCTCATAGATCACTAGATGATGAGAGAAAGTGAGCCAACTCTAATATCATACAAGATCTCCAAACAGGAAACGATGCTCTGCAAACCCCTGTACCTGAAACAAACACCAGAAAAACTTTAGAGCAAATTCAACTATATCAATTGGATAATTAGAAACATAAATCATAGCCTGATTAATGTGCAAAATAGGGGACTTTTTTGATAGGTTATCGGCCACATCATTTGCTTCATGGAGACAGTGTTGGAAATGGGCCATCGCCACAGAAGGAGGTAATGCGGATTTTGTCTAATGGATCCCAAGTGTTTCATTCTGAAAGGAAGACACCTTAGCCTGTATTAATTTTAATTCAAGAATCCCCTTCAACAATGATGTTGAGAGAAGGCAACATATATGCAGTGTTGTGCAATGACCAATGTATGGCCAACATAATGTGAGTGATTGGGGTTTTTATTAACATTTAGCCCCCTTTTAGGCATGATTTTGTAATATCCCGGGCGGATATTATATTGTATAAATTATTATTTTATTATTATCTAACTATTTAATTATTTTATTTCTTTTCATGTTTGAACCACCTTTTGTCATGACAAACCTAATTAGATAGTTAGTCTTTGTTGGAGAATTAAACATAGGATTAAGTATACATAAGAGTTTAAGAGAGTTCTCTTCTAGAAGATCTCTCTCCTCTACCTCACCATGTTTCACCATACCTCCATCTCACCTAGGTATGGCCTTCCCCTTTTTTATGGAAGGGGTTTTTTGAAATTTGTCTTGGTGCATTTTGCACTCTCCTCCTTCTCTTCCACCCTATAAATACCCCTCTCCCCTTATCTCTTGTCTCATTTTAGAAAGGGAGGAAAAGAAAGAGAGAACACCTAACTAGAGAGTTTTTCTTCTTGTAGGTTTTCCATAGGAGTTTTCATAGAAGCTAAGGGGAAGGAGAAGATGCATAGGCTAGTCCTTCCAACAAGAGGTTTCTCTATCATTTCTTGTTTCTTTTGTTTGAGTTTTGGTTCTCTTGAGTTGTTTGTTTTTTTTTTCTTTTGTGGTATGTTGTGTGTTGTTGTTTCTTTTGTATGTAAGTTGTTCTAAAACAACTAAGACTAAATCCTAGGCTTATATGCCATGAATAAAATAACCATAAAATAAGTGAATGGTAGAAACTAAATAAATAAAAACCTAAAGATTGAATCTTGGATTATGGCAATTTTTGTTCTTGTTGTTGATTATTTGGACTAAATGGACACAAGCACATAGAGATTGTGTACATACCCATCTATGGGTTGTAGGATATGACTTGGACATATGCATATGAATATTGTGAACATACCCATCTTTGGGTTGTAGAACTCAAACAAGGACTAATGGACATAAGCATATGGAATTTGTATAGTAAAATTATTACATACCCATTTGGGGTTGTAGAACTCAATAAAAATGAGTCTTTATTTTCTTATTGCTCTCTACTTCATTAAATAACAATTCTTGCTAACTCTTAGTTTATAAAAAGATAAAAGAACTTGTAATTTATAGAAAAAGTAGATTTTTGTATTATGTAGAAATGGTAGTTCATAAAGTTAGATTGTTGTAACACTTAAGACTTGTACTTCATAATGGGAAGTAGTCTTTGTAAAATATCCATGCTTAATTAGTAATAAAGATCCATGCTTAGTATTAGAATCCATGTTCATGTTGTCTACCATGTTGTAGGAAGTCCATGTTTATGTCATCTACCATGTTGTAGGAAATCCATATTTATGTTGTCTACCACGTTGTAGGAAATCCATGTTTAATTAGTAGTAGGTTAATGTAGTAAAGGAACTCATGCTATGTTGTATTCATGCTTAAATTGTTGTAGGTTGGATGTAGTAAGAAACCTATACCTATGTTGTATACCACGCTCAATTTATTATAGGATGAGGTAGTATGAAACTCATACCTATGTTATATACCATGCTTAAGTATAGTAGTTATTCATGCTTAAATTGTAGTAGCTTCATACTGAAGTTGTATCCATGCTTAAGGAAGTAGAAGTCTAGTAGTTATTCATGCTTAAAATTGTAGTAGCTTCATACTTAAGTTGTATCCATGCTTAAGGTTGTAATAGACATCCATGCTTAGAATGTAATAGTTAGTCATGCTTGAATGGTAGTAAATGCTCATGTTTAAGTTGTAGTAAATATCCATGCTTAAACTGTAGTAGATACTCATGCTTGTGTAGTAGATACCTTGCTAATTTGTTGTAGGTTGAAACTCATGATATGTTATATACCATGCTTAGATTGTTGTAGGAAGGTTATATACCATGCTTAGATTGTTGTAGGAAAGTTATATACCATGCTTAGATTGTTGTAGAAAAATTATATACCATGCTTAGATTGTTGTAGGAAGGTCATATACCATGCTTAGATTGTTGTAGGAAAGTTATATACCATGCTTAGATTGTTGTAGGAAAGTTATATACCATGCTAATTTGTTGTAGGTTGAAACTCATGCTATGTTGTATACCGTGCTTAGAGTGTTGTAGGAAAGTTATATACCATGCTCAGATTGTTGTAGGAAAGTTATATACCATGCTAAATTGTTGTAGGTTAACATAGTAAATACTCATGTGTAAGTTGTAGCAATTATCCATGCTTAAGTTGTAGTAAACATTCACGCTTAAGTTGTATCCATGCTTGAGTTGTAGAATGACCCATGCTTGAAGGAGTAGTAGATACTCATGTTGTAGTTAAGTTGTAGTAAAAGAATCATGTTGTAGTCGTATAAAGAACCCATCATGTTCGAATTGTAGTATCCTAGTGTAGAACCCATTCGTGCTTGAATGGTATCCATGCTTGAATTGTATAAGTTTCTAATTAAAGTTGGACCATATCATGTGAACATTCATCATCTTCATGGGTAATAAAGGTTGGGAAGGTCACTAATAACTATTAGCTTGATAAAAGTTATATGTCGCTTTGGGCTTCTCATTGGTAGAATGCCTATTTTAGACTGTTAGTAGATTCTTCTGTTGCTTCTAATTATAGAAGAACAATTTTTGCTAGCAAGCATGTTTGTTGCTTGTAGGTTGATTTCTAGTTTGGTTGTATGTATGTAGTTGTCTCACACATGGCTCGTTCATAGGTATTTTCTTGAATAAGTAGGCTGGGAGTGGATTCAATGAGATCTTGCAAAGTCTAGGTTAAGACTTGGTTAATTGTGTCAACAAATTGTTGCACTCTCTAGAAGAGGGACACGTACGGTACTTTTTCATGTCAAGTTAGAAGCACAGTAGCATGTCTCACTTGTTTAGTTAGAAGACGAACACGTACGGTGCTTTTTCATGCCAAGTTGGAAGCACAGTAGCATGTCTTACTTGTTTGGTTAGAGGAGGGATGGGGACAGTGCTTTTTCATTATAAGTTGGAAGCACAGTAGCATGTCTCGCTTGTTTGGTTAGTGTTAGTGACACTGTTAGGGTAATAACTTGTTACTTAACCATTTTATATGCATTGCCGAAAGGTGAGAGTTGGTATTAGGGGTGATACCCTATAATCTGACTTCTCCTGTAGGCTGATACTAGGAGGTGTTATTGGGATGTATTCCCCTGTCAAAGGGATACGGGCAGTGCTTTTTCATGACAAGTTGGGAGCGCGGGATCCGTATCTTGATTGTTAATTCCAGAATGTGCCATGATAAGAACGAGAGTTTTTCGTAGGGAAATAGACCGTATGATTCCATCAGGTTCTATGCCTTCTCATGATAAGTTGAGGGCACGGAAGAATGTTGAAGAGTATCTTGTAGTTCGTGTTGGCTTTTGAGTGGGGTCCGGTGCGACCGGGCAATAGTGGCAAACAAGGACACCACTATTGACTGCAGTAACAGAACTAGACCGTACCTACAACTTTGCTGGTCATGTAGTATTATGTCAGGAACAGGATGGGTACAAAAGTAGAATACATGGCGCGGGTTCAAATCCCTATATATAGAGAAACGACCTGATATGGGGCGTATGTAGTATGGGCTGCATACTGCTCTAGAGTCTTGCTTGCATTTGAATAGGAGCATCCTAGCCTTAGTTGATATTGCATTAGATTCTAGTCATAGCACTCACGAACACTTAAACCACACTGACACATTTGCCATGGTTGTATGTTTGTGTTGGGAGATTCACTGCTAGTCATCGGCTCTTAAGCATCAGTATATGTACTGACATCCCTACTTCAATAGGTACTGGATCGCAGAAGTACAAGTGCATGATTCAGGAGGACTCAAGGCAAGGAAAGCGAGGAGTCGATGTCATTTTAAGTTCCGCTGTAATATTTATGTTGATCATCTATTTGTTGAAAAGTATCTAAGTGAGAATTACCAAGTATTGTTCTTCATTCATGTACTCTGATGTAAGTTGTTGGAAGTGTAACACTTGGGATTATAAAGGTATTATTGTAACACTGTTGTAATGTATTGCAAATTGTAACATTCAGACTTGTAATGCACTTGAGTTGAATAAAAAGTTTTAAATTTTCCTGTTTTCTGTGTATTGTGACTAATTGAATGTAAAGGTCCTAGCTCGTATCTCGAATTCTCCACATAGGAAGTTCGGGGCGTTACAAGTGGTATCAGAGCTGACTTCAATTTACAGTCCAACACAATAGGAAAATTAAACTTGGATGTCGTTTAGGAGTCTGGTTTTAGCTAGTTGTAGACAATCATAATTCATGTTGTTGTTTCTTTCAACTTATGTCTTATAAATTTTCTATATCTAGACTAATTCCTTGAAGAATGCCCGGAAGAATCAAAAACAGCCAACGTGGAATTGCGGAGGGTGAGAGCAGTAGAACCAATCACACCAACTTCAATGTGGAAGTAGAGTTTACCCGTGTGTACCAAATAATTGGAGAGTTTATCAAAGCAAGTAGAAACTCCATACCACCACATGATGCTCAAAGAAGGAACCAGAGGAACAACGAAGCCGACCTAGTCAAAATGGTAGAATCTTTTAAGAAGATGAAGCCACCTATCTTTGAGGGCCAGGCAGATCCAGATGTGGCCTATAATTGGATTCGCCAAGTAGAAACAGTGTTCGATGTAATGTTGACACCAAACGACAGTAAGATCCGACTAGCCACAATTCTACTAGAAAAAGATGTCGGGATATGGTGACAATCTGTGAAACGAACTATGGGAGGAGGACCCATAAAATGGGAGGACTTCTTGGACGAGTTTAAGCAGCATTATTTCCCCCTGTACATACAAGAAGAAAAGGCATTGGAATTCCACAATCTAAAACAAGGAGGTATGACCGTCCGAGAATATGAAACTAGATTTACTCAGCTATCTCGTTATGCCCCAGAAACGGTGCAAGACGAAGCGAAGAATGCCAAGAGATTTGAACAGGGACTTAGGCCTGGACTTAGAACCAAGCTAGTACCACTAAGCATTCGAAGGTTTGAAATGTTGGTTCGGCGAGCAGCCGCAACTGAATTAGACATGAACCAGGACCAGCAAAATCAAGACAAGGTGGAGACGAGGGAAAAGTGGAAGAAGCATATTCTCACCAATGACCAAGATAAGCAAGACTCAACTCACAAGCCCAGAAAGCTTAACACCAGCAAAGGGACTAACCAAACATTGGTGTTTTACTTTTGTAAAGAACTAGGTCATTTCAAGAGTCAATGCCCAAAAAGAGCCCAGACAAGCACTTGCTACAATTGCGGAGAAGCCAGGCACAAGAAATTAAATTGTCCACAACTGCAAGGGAACCCCAATGACCAGATACGGAAGGTGGTCGATAAAGGAAAGAAGCATGTTCGTCGGGGATGAACTTCAGCATAACTGGAAGGAAGTATGTAATAGTGAGGTCTATCATGGTCCAAAAATAGTAAAATGTTTTGTTGGTTGCAAGCTATGGATGATGAAATTGTAATATGTTCTTTATCAAAGTATGGTGACTTTTTATAATACATGGAAAATTTTGGCATTTGGTTATCTCTTGTCTTGTATGCATTTTGAGAGGGCATGAAGTTGGAATTTTTGCCTTCTCCATGGTTAAACTTCGTTCTTTTTCTAAGGAGGGAGTGGTCACCGACCCTCAAGTGCAGCGACCAGGAGTTGGGAGGCATGCGGAGATCTTGTATAAGAAGTAAGATGTCGGCTCTAGAATGATCCATGGAGTGAGACATTCCTCAGTATTCTAGAAAATGGATGAAATAGGCCCCAGAATGGTCTGTGGAGTAGGAATTGATCTCCAGTATTCCAGGGATGAGGGCGACACTCATGGAGAAAGATTGTGTGATGTTGGCTCCAGAATGATCCAGGGAGTGAGATATTCTCCAGTATTCCAGATGTGGGATGAAATAGGCTCCAGAATGTTCTGTGGAGCAGGATTGGTCTCTATTCCAAGGATAAGAGCAACATTCACAAGCAGGCTAGTGTACCATTGACTCCAGAATGATCCAAGGAGTGAGATATTCCCCAGTATTCCATACGTGGGATGAAATAAGCTCCAGAATGTTCTGTGGAGAGGAATTGATCTCTAGTATTCAGACGAAGAGAGTAATGCCTACGGGGAAACTAGTGATAAGGGAGGCTCCAGAATAATCTGTGGAGTGAGATATTCCCCACTATTCCGAAACGCGGGATGAAATAGGCCCCAGGATATTCAGTGGAGAGGGATTGATCTCCAGTAGTCTAGGATGAAAGCGACATTCCCCAAGGTGATTCATCCCCAGTACGGTGGATGTGAGATAAGGCAGATCTCCAAATGATCCACGCGATGGGATTAATCTCCGGGATGGAGGAATGCGTTGAGCACTTGAGGCGTGTGATCCCGTGTTGAGCATTCGAGAGTCAGTTATCCAGGATGTTCCTCGCGGAATTTGAGATGATCATGAAAGGTATCTTCTGCTCATTAATGTTTATTTGCTTCCCTGGCGTCGTTCTGAGGACAGAACGATTCTAAGGAGGGAGTATTGTAATATCCTGGACGGATATTATATTGTATAAATTATTATTTTATTATTATTTAACTATTTAATTATTTTATTTCTTTTCATGTTTGAACTATCTTTTGTCATGACAAACCTAATTAGATAGTTAGGCTTTGTTGGAAAATTAAACCTAGGATTAAGTATGCATCAGAGTTTAAGAGAGTTCTCTTCTAGAAGATCTCTCTCCTCCACCTCACCATGTTTCACCAAACCTCCACCTCACCTAGGTAGGGCCTTCCCCTTTTTTATGGAAGGGGTTTTTTGAAAATTGTCTTGGTGAATTTTGCACTCTCCCCCTTCTCTTCCACCCTATAAATAACCCCTCCCCTCATCTCTTGTCTCATTTTAGAAATGGAGGAAAAGAAAGAGAGAACACCTAGCTAGAGTGTTTTTCTTCTTGTAGGTTTTTCATAGGAGTTTTCATAGAAGCTAAGGGGAAGGAGAAGGTGCATAGGCCAGTCCTTCCAACAAGAGATTCAAGGTGGGGGTTTCTCCATCCGTTCTTGTTTCTTTTGTTTGAGTTTTGGTTCTCTTGAGTTTTTTTTTTTTTTCTTCTTCTTATGTGGTATGTTGTGTGTTGTTGTTTCTCTTGTATGTACGTTGTTCTAAAACAACTAAGACTAATTCCTAGGCTTATATGCCATGAATAAAATAACCATAAAATAAGTGAATGGTAGAAACTAAATAAATAAGAACCTAAAGATTGAATCTTGGATTATGGCAATTTTTGTTCATGTTGTTGATTATTTGGACTAAATGGACACAAGCACATAGAGATTGTGTACATACCCGTCTTTGAGTTATAGGACTTGACTTGTACATATGCATATGAATATTGTGTACATACCCATCTTTGGGTTGTAGAACTCAAACAAGGACTAAAGGACATAAGCATATGGAATTTGTATAGAAAAATTATTACATACCCATTTGGGGTTGTAGAACTCAATAAAAATGAGTCTTTATTTTCTTATTGCTCTCTACTTCATTAAATAACAATTCTTGCTAACTCTTAGTTTATAAAAAGATAAAAGGACCTGTAATTTATAGAAAAAGTAGATTTTTGTAATATGTTGTAACCGCTGTTTTCCCAAAAATGTATTTTTGTATATTTTCTGTATTTTTAAAAAAATTTGCAAATTATTTTTCGGTTTTCAAGTTCTTTTGTCAAAATGTATTTTTTGGATTTTCTATTAAAATCTATTTTCGATAAATAATCTTATTTGTAATTATTTCCTATGATTTTATGCAAATTTTATTTTTGTTATTATTACTTTGATTTTCATTATTAGTATTGTTACTGTTACTACTATTATTATTACTACGTCTGAGTTCTTATTAAAAATTTATTTCTATTTGTTATTTGTAATTGTAGTATTTTAAATAAATTATATTTTGTAATGCAAATTGCATTTTTATTATGAACAATATTTTTATTGGTTAATTTGTTTTTTTTATTGGATTTTATAAACCGTATTTTCCTTATTAGATTTTTATAAACCCTATAATTTTTTCTTATTGGATATCCTATTAACCCTATAACACATTTAGTTCTTATTGGATATTTTTTCTAAAACCCATTTAACCATCCTATCACCCGTTAACCTGACTACCCACCCCATTAACCTAAACCTATATTTCATTCTTTCCTAATACTACACACTACACCTACTGCCTTAAATTTTTTTTCTTAATCACCTACCAAATCTCCACTTCCTATATAACCTTATGCCTAATTTATTAACCTTCCTAATATATCCCTACCAAACTCTTACCTAATTACTACCGAAACCAAACCCTACCTCATGCATATATATTAATCATTCACATCCTCCCATGTTCTGAGTACTCCTCCTAGCCGTCACATTTTTTTTTAAATTTTTTTATTTTTTTTAATTTTTTTCTTCCTCGATTCTCGCACTCCCGATTGATCTCTCTCGCTCTCTTGTTGCTTCGCGCATGCAAGTGGGTTGTGCGTGTGTGATTCATGATTTACTTTGGATCGTGGATTTTCGTTCGTGGGGTTTGCTCCTACTTTTGAGTTCGTCGTTCTTTATCCCGATTTAAGGCAGGTAACTTGTACTCCAATTCATTTGTTTGGTACAAGTCAAAAAGTTCACCTATAGTGTAGTTGGGTCTAGAGACAACTCGTGTTTGTGTTTTCCTTCATGGGTTTTGTCTCTATTGTGATATTTTGGCCATAGAAGACTCACGACACAATCTTGACATGATTTAACCTAGGAATCACCCGTTCTTGATTTTTGACGTGTATGTGAGACTTGTGTGCAAATTCGTATTTTGATTGATACCCATGTGAAATAACAGGCGTAGACATGTTATTAACCCTAAATCATGATGTTTAGACACTTGGTAGGCATTATTTTAAGTTTGGATGTGTTTAGATCAATATTCTTGAATCCATGTTGTTTTTGTTCTTAAAGGTGAAATCTGTATTTTCTGGATGTTCTGTTTTGTTTGCTATTTTCGACTGTGCTACAGTCAGTATCTTGATTTCGGTATAAAATATGAGTTTTAGATAATTTCGTCTATTTTCAAACCCTTCTGACCTTGCTTGATTTTGATTTCATATCACTGAGTTATGGCTGTTTTAGTACAAAGTTGTCGATCTTTTCCAGATTCTGTTTTTGGGTAATTTTGATAACAAACTATTTTCAAGAACTATTCTATACATATTATTTTGATCTAATACTGTGGTCAGTGTTTCTTTATTAAGTTAGGGATTACCCAGAATTTTGGTGATTTTTATTGATAAGTTTTATCTGATGTTTCATGCTCGTTTATAAAATCTATACATGCTGTATTTTGCTTGCTGTTCTGTAAAGAACCCTATTTTCACTATGATTCCTTTTACTGTATGAAAAATGTTTGTGAAATGTGAAAGTTATTAAATTATATATTTTTTCATATCCCTTTGGCAGAATTGGATTTCGTTTCACTGGTTGCGAGATATCTTAGTTTTTGTACAGCAGTGTTGGGATTTCCAGATTCGCTAAACCATGTTTTCTTGATGCTTTCGTATTTTTGATGACTGATCTATTTTTACTGGAAAATTCTAAAACTATATATTTTGATTCTAAACATATAGGGGATTACCCCAGATTTTTCGTGGATTTATTTAATGCGTTTTCATGCTATTTTCATGCTCTTGAATTCGTTTTCCTAATTTCTTGCTGAACCTAATTTCTGTATTCAAATCGGTTTTGAGCTGTGTTGTTGTGAACTAGTATATGACTTATTTATATTCGTTGGATTCGTGTGGATGTCTATTTTCCAGATCCTTTGATGGATCCTGGTTTGCTTGTTTGTAGCACTGGGAATCACTGTTTTACTGCAGTAGGGTCTTGCTGTCCTGAACTTGAGATTTGACATTTTTATTCTTTTATGAACTATCTTGCACTCGTACATATTTAGTTTGCTACTTGCACTTGTCACATGATCATGCTATATTATTCTTGATATATTTCGCACATCTACATGCTTGTTTGACATTAATAATAAAATTAACCAAGTCGAGGTTAAGGGAAAGAACTAGTAGTGAATAGTGCAGAAATGTGTACTCGGAAGAACCTAGTCGTTATTGGAGCTTGTTTACATGTGGAGCTTGACACGATATGCATGATACGTACACACATGACACTGGAGCTTGTTTGGGTTTTGGAGCTTGTTTACATGATACATGATTACATGATACTTGGAGCTTGTCCCTAAGTACACTGTCCTGTATGGTTCCCTACAAAATCTAAAGCGAAACTGTTTGTTGTAGCAACCATGTAGTAAAAATCGGGATGCATGAAGTGCTACCTAGATAGTAAATCACACAAGACTTGATACATGCTATTTGAACATGATACTTGAACATGATACATGCTTGCTTGATACTTGACTACATGATACATGAGACTTGTTTACATGACACTTGAAACATGACACTTGATATATGATTACATGACACTTGACATTTGATGCATGTTGACATGATACTTGATTTCTTGACACTTGATCTAAGCCATTTTACACTTGTTCACTTTTGTCATGCTAGTTGTTTATTTTGGACATCATGATTATACCATGCTAGGTTGTTACTTAGATTCACCTATTTCCATGTACTTGTATCCTACATTATTTGTGACCCGCAACTTGCAATTAACGGGTACTTATTTTCTTCTTTTCTTCTTCTCTTGCAAATTTACTAATTGCATATCAGGATGGACGACTACCAGATGGTATTGGCAAGATGATGTATTAGTGCTGGAGTTTCTACTTTAATTATTATTATTATTATTGCTTGAACTTGAATAAAAGTGTATTTGATGTATTTGGATTTATTCTTTGTGTTTGGACAGTATGACCGAGAATATTTGTGTATTTCAGATCATAACTATTTGAGATTAATATATTTTATTTCAAGTATTCATGTTGGTATTTGGTTCATATGTGCATGTGGTTGACTTTTTGGGCTTCCGACTCTGATTTTATTGTGATATATTGTAAAGAATTCCTGAACAGCTTATGGATGATGAAAATCATTCGCTGAGCTTTTGTTACGTATCCGTATTTCGTATTCTTTTTGGAAAGCGGGGCGTGACATATGTAGAAATGGTAGTTCATAAAGTTAGATTGTTGTAACACTTAAGACTTGTACTTCATAAAGAGAAGTAGTCTTTGTAAAATATCCATGCTTAATTAGTAATAAAGATCCATGCTTAGTAGTAGAATCCATGCTCATGTTGTCTACCAAGTTGTAGGAAGTCCATGTTTATGTCATCTACCATGTTGTAGGAAATCCATGTTTATGTTGTCTACCTTGTTGTAGAAAATCCATGTTTAATTTGTTGTAGGTTAATGTAGTAAAGGAACTCATGCTATGTTGTATTCATGCTTAAATTGTTGTAGGTTGGATGTAGTAAGAAACCTATACCAATGTTGTATACCATGCTTAATTTATTATAGGATGAGGTAGTAAGAAACTCATACCTATGTTGTATACCGTGCTTAAGTATAGTAGTTATTCATGCTTAAATTGTATTAGCTTCATACTTAAGTTGTATCCATGCTAAAGGAAGTAGAAGATACCCATGCTTAAGTCTAGTAGTTATTCATGCTTAAAATTATAGTAGCTTCAAACTTAAGTTGTATCCATGCTTAAGGTTGTAATGGACATCCATGCTTAGAGTGTAGTAGTTACACATGCTTGAATGGTAGTAAATTCTTATGTTTAAGTTGTAGTAAATATCCATGTTTAAAGTGTAGTAGATACTCATGCTTGAGTAGTAATAGATAACTTGCTAATTTGTTGTAGGTTAAAACTCATGCTATGTTATATGCCATGCTTAGATTGTTGCAGGAAGATTATATACCATGCTTAGGTTGTTGTAGAAAAGTTATATACCATGCTTAGATTGTTGTAGGAAGGTTATATACCATGCTTAGATTGTTATAGGAAAGCTATATACCATGCTTAGATTGTTGTAGGAAGGTTATATACCATGCTTAGATTGTTGTTGGAAGGTTATATACCATGCTTACATTGTTGTAGGAAGGTTATATACCATGCTTAGATTGTTGTACGAAAGTTATATGCCATGCTTAGATTGTTGTAGGAAAGTTATATACCATGCTAATTTTTTGTAGGTTGAAACTCATGCTATATTGTATTCCATGCTTAGATTGTTGTAGGAAAGTTATATACCATGCTCATATTATTGTAGAAAATTTATATACCATGCTAAATTGTTGTAGGTTAATGTAGTAAATACTCATGTGTAAGTTGTAGAAATTATCCATGCTTAAGTTGTAGTAAGTATTCACGCTTAAGTTGTATCCATGCTTGAGTTGTAGAATGACCCATGCTTGAAGGAGTAGTAGATACTCATGTTGTAGTTAAGTTGTAGTAAAAGAATCATGTTGTAGTCGTGTAAAGAACCCATCATGTTCGAATTGTAGTATCCTAGAGTAGAACCCATTCGTGCTTGAATGGTATCAATGCTTGAATTATATAAGTTTCTAATTAAAGTTGGACCATATCTTGTAAACATTCTTCATCTTCATCGGTAATAAGGGTTGGGAAGGTCACTAATAATAGTTAGCTTGATAAAAGTTATATGTTGCTTTGGACTTCTCATTGGTAGAATGCCTATTTTAGACTGTTAGTAGATTCTTCTGTTACTTCTAATTATAGAAGAACAAATTTTGCTAGCAAGCACGTGTGTTGCTTGTAGGTTGATTTCTAGTATGGTTGTTTGTATATAGTTGTCTCACACATGGCTAGTACGTAGGTATTTTCTTGAATATGTACACTGGGAGTGGATTCGATGAGCGAAGTTTAGGTTAAGACTTGGTTAATTGTATTAACAAATTGTTGCACTCTCTAGAAGAGGGACACATACGGTGCTTTTTCATGCCAAGTTAGGAGCACAGTAGCATGTCTCACTGGTTTGGTTTGAAGAGGGACACGTACGGTATTTTTTCATGCCAAGTTGGAAGCACAGTAGCATGTCTCACTTGTTTGGTTAAAGGAGTGACACGGGCGGTATTTTTTCATAATAAGTTGGAAGCACAATGCCATGTCTCGCTTGTTTGGTTAGGGTTAGTGACATTGTTAGGGCAGTAACTTTTTTCTTAACTATTTTATATATATATGCATTGCCGAAAGGTGAGAGTTGGTGTTAGGAGTGATACCCTATAATCCGACTTCTCCTGTAGGCTGACACTAGGAAGTGTTATTGGGATGTATTCTCCTGTCAAAGGGATACAGGCGGTGCTTTCTCTTGACAAGTTGGGAGCACGGGATCCGTATCTTGATTGTTAATTCCTGAATGTGCCATGATAAGAACAAGAGGTTTTCGTTGGGAAATAGACCCTACGATTCCATCAGGTTCTATGCCTTCTCATGATAAGTTGAGGGCACGAAAAAAGGTTGAAGAGTATCTTGTTGTTCGTGTTGGCTTTTGAGTGGAGTCCGGTGCGACCGGGCAATAGTGGCAAACAAGGACACCACTATTGACTGCAGTAATGGAACTAGACCGTACCTGCAACTTCGCCAAGGACACCACTATTGACTGCAGTAACAGAACTAGACCGTACCTGCAACTTCGCCAGTCATGTAGTATTATGTCAGGAACAGGATGGGTACAAAAGTAGAATACATGGCGCGGGTTCAAATCCCTATATATAGAGAAACGGCCTGATATGGGGCGTATGTAGTATGGGCTGCATACTACTCCAGAGTCTTGCTTGCATTAGAATAGGTGCATCTTAGCCTTAGTTGATATTGCATTAGATTCTAGTCATAGCACTCACGAACACTTAAACCACACTGACACATTTGCCATGGTTGTATGTTTGTTTTGGGAGATTCGCTGCTAGTCATCAGCCCTTAAGCGTCAGTATATGTACTGACGTCCCCACTTCAATAGGTACTAAATCGCAGAACTACAGGTGGAAGATTCAGGAGGACTTAAGGCAAGGAAAGCGAGGAGTCGATGTCATTTTAAGTTTCGCTATAATATTTATGTTGATCATCTATTTGTTGAAAAGTATTTAAGTGAGAATTACCAAGTGTTGTTCTTCATTCATATATTATGATGCAAGTTGTTGGAAGTGTAACACTTGGGATTATAATGGTATTATTGTAACACTGTTGTAATGTATTGCAAATTATAACAATCAGACTTGTAATATACTTGTGTTGAATAAAAAGTTTTAAATTTTCCTATTTTCTGTGTATTGTGACTAAATGAATGTAAAAGTCCTGGCTCTTGTCTCGAATTCTCCATATAGAAAGTTCGGGGCGTTATAGATTTTGTCTTAGCCCCTTTGACTACTATATTTTCCTTTTAAGACCTGGGCGGAAAATGGACCAGTTAGGTGAAGAAGGTATGATTCTTCAATTTCTTGAAGATGAAGATGAGAACAGAAAGTGAGGGAGTGGAAAGGTGGGAGGGAAAGGAGGTTGATGATGTTTTTTGAAGAAAAATATTACCGTATTTCATTATTGAGTAGTTAATAAAACAACGCAGGAAACTGGATTAAGTACAACAGATTAAAACTACAGACCAGAAAATAAAACATAACACCTCCAACATACATGAGAGGGTGGGATAAAACAACATAGATCATAACTGAAGTATAAACATAATAGATGAGATCCCCCAACAAAATCCTTGGAGGGGGGGATCCATTTAGTAACACCATGCTCAGTCGAGAGTAAGGCCGATCTCGATCTCCTCGTCATCGTACTCCTCTATCTCGAAGACCTGGCTATCATCCATCTTGGTCCTGTCACGCTGCTGTGGCCCTAAAGGAAATAAAATGCATGATATGAGTTAGCATACAAAAAAGACTATTACTAATATCACGAAAGTGAAATTTATTCCTATCTAGTCAACGAACCCAAGTCGTTGTGGCGATTGAGATATATCAAGATTCTCTCATCTCCTTTTGCTTGGAGGAGAACTGTAGACCAATCCATAGCATCTCGTGGGTTAATGGAAAATTATTTGTTCCTAGCACCCAAAGAACTTCTGTTCAGACAGCCTTACTCCGATGACATTCAATATAAAAGTGGTCTCTAGTTTCACTGGTTGCATTGCAAAATCCATAGATGTTCACAATAGTTGTTTGCCTCTTAGCAATGTTCTCCCTTGTTAGGATCGCATCATGAAAAACTAACCAAAGAAAGCCTTGACTTTTAGGGGGACTTGCCTTCCAGATTATTGCCGATCATTTTGGCCTGCAACCGCTGAAGTGAATGCCGTTGTACAGTAAGTGAACAGTGAATGACCCATCTTTTCCCAGACCCTAGGATTTCCAATCCGAGCCGTAAGGAGGTTGATGATGTTGTCTACAATGGTCTTCCTTTTCTGTTCGCGATTGAACCCCACAATAGAGATATGATCTTGCTTCGTAAGATCAACATGATACATATGAATCTCTTACACAATCAGGGTGATGTGGCATCCAAATGTTTGGAGACGTTACAACAAACATGTGAGATACTAAACTGCTATACCGGAAATAGATTCATAATTTTTTAATATTGTTCACTAAATTATTTTCCATTACAAAGTGTGTACATATCATACTACCAGCTAGGGCTATTAGGTTCATATATATTTGGTTGTTTTCTTCATCATTAAATGTAATTGCTTCGAGGTGGTGTTTGAATTTGGCAAAAGAAAATGTGGAAATCAAGTTTTCATGTCTATTTTTGGATGGAGAATAAAAGAATAGAAAAGTTTTCTACCATATGACGTGGTATTAGTCCTTTTACTCAAATAATTTTCTCCTAAAAGAGTGTAGAATTTTGTGAAAAACTCCTTTAATTTCTTTTTAACTATTTCTTTTAATATATTCTCTTTCTCTTCTATTTCTATTCTTAACATTTTCAACAAATGCTTCTTCCAACCAAACAAATTCCACATAGAAAAATATTGTTTTTAGTAAACTAACCAGACAAGATTAATGAAAATGAATATTCTTGGAAAACAATTTCTATGAAAAGTTTTCTATGTATTTCTACATCTACATCAATCCAAACACCCAGTGGAGGAAGATATCTTCCTCATCGAATTTTCTAACAAATACATGCTCAAGGAAGCAGTTTCGGAGGGTATAATCAAGCTAGCAGGGATCACGACAACCATTACCCCTTGGTCGCCAGAGTACGGAGCAAGAATGAGGCTCAAACCATGCAATACATGGGTCAATGTCCCTATCCTTCCTTTCCATCTATGGAACAAAGCTTCTTTGGATGACTCTTCAAACCTTTTGCAAAAGTCATCACCATGAGTTCACATATGGAGGCATGCAAGAATGTGAAGGACGCCATGATCCTCATTGAGGTTCAGAGCCTCCCACATATCCAGTGAGCCTGGAGGTTGAGTACTATACCCCATGGAATAATGTTTGTGAAACTTATAATATCCTAGTCATGCTAGTGGAGGAGTCAGTTGCGGTGTTAAACATAGAGCCAGAAAGAGTACAATTATTCATCACCCCGTCTGGTCCCCAGCCCCTGAAGCAAGCAGGCTTCCATTCATTCTGGAGAAAGAAGGGAGGAGGTAGCAGCTCAAATTTTAATGGTATGCCGACGGTGAAAAATTCAGAAAACAAGCCAACGGGCATGAACGAGGAACTTCGCCAGAAAATCAAGGCGGGAAAGGCAAGCATGTTTGACTTCAATGGTGATACTTTACAGGAAGTTGAGCCAGAAGATTCCCTGAAAATCCTTCATTGAGCGGATCCTAATTCGCCGCATTCAACCAAAAATGGCAACCCAGATACCCCCCAAAATCAGATAACCCCGATGATCACGTCCCTAAATCTGGTGCTAATAATCTGCAATCAAATCCCCCACAGTTAGGGAATTATTCAGCTAGGTAAGGGATAACTCAGATGAATATATGTTGGTGGTTTAGGATAATAAGGTGGTGAATATCCATATTAGTCTTTATGCTCATATAAAGCTTGCTATCAAGCAGGCCTTGGCCCATAAGAAGCAAACAGAGGACAACTCATTGAGCCCATTAGTGGAGCAAAGCAGTGGGAAGGATTCAACTGATTCAAATGGAAGAACCCGCACGCATCCATCCAACTCAACTACAATGACCGACTCCCTACCCATCCCCCTTGGATTTGAAGATCAGGTTAAGCTGAAGAAGAAGAAGTTGTCATTTGTACAAAATATAGCTCTCATGAACAGGCTGTTTGCTCATCACCTGGCCAACTAAAAAAGGAAGGCATCTAGCTCCAAAGAAGGAGGTAAATCTTTGAGTTCTAAGAGCATCCACTATCATTTCAAACAAAATTTGCATATTTAGCAATTGAGAAATAGCAATAGAGGAAGTAGTCTGCTATCGCTAGTGCTAAATCTGCCAAAATCGAAAAAATAAAAAATCAAACGAAGCTTCTTCCTCCGTCCATTTGTAAAAAGAAAAATAAAAAATAAAAATGCCATTTTCGTAATAATCCGATGGCATATCCATAATAATTTGATGAAGCAAATTGGAGGAAATAGCATGGACGGATGAAGGTCTGCCGTCCTTTGTATTTTTTTAAAAAAAAAATTAATGAAAATTTCATAATTAATTAATGGTATTTTTCGTAATATTTGGATGGCATTTTCGTAATTTTTTGAAAAAAAAATCTGAATACTAAAAAAAAAGAGAAAGAGAGTCTCTCATCTTTTCGTTATTTTTTATAAGAAATTATTCGACGGACGAAGCATCATCTTTCGTCTGTCCGGAATTTTTTTCTCAAATGGATGAAGATCATCCGTCTTCTACATTTAGCATTTCTTCAAAGCGATTTCTATGTTTAGCGAACGACTGTTCACTCCTATTCTAAATTTTGGGTATATAGCGAACGATAATGAGGGTTTTTTTAATAACTCAAATGCTATTTTTTGGGTTTTTAGAAAACGATAGTGGATGCTCTACTAATGCACATGTTAATAGTAATCCTTTCAAGTTGTTGAATGATGCACAACTCACGGTTGTAGCTAGGTTACTGGGTGTGGGGCCTAAAGGACCACATTCCATAGCCAAGATTATAAGCTCACAGGAAGTTTTGTTGGCTACTGGTTAATAGAACATACTCTTTAGAGTGGTCTAATTTTGTCTTTTGATAATTACATCTTGTGTCTTTATTTCAATAATGAAGATAGGTAGTTGGAATGTTAGAGGGTTGGGATGCCCTAATAAATATGCCCTGGTCAAAGATGGCATAAGAAGCATAGGGCATCTATTATTTGTTTGCAAGAATCCAAGCTTTGTTCACCTTCAATCAGGTTGCTATCATCAATTGGATGACCCACTATCAGTAAATGGGTATATCAGGATACCATTGACACATGCAGAGGAGTTATGATAGTTTGGAATGATAATCTACTTGACTGTGTACACTCTACAATTCACATATTTTAGGTATCCATAACATTCAAGTAGAGGACTTCTGGTTTGGAATGGCCAGTCACTTCCATATATGCCCCTTTTGAAAGAGATGACAAAGAACTTTGCTTCTATGAAATCACCCAAAGAAGAATGCTTTTATCCCCTATGTGGGTGATCTACGATGACTTCAATGTAACAGTCTCAAATGAGGAAAGAAGAGGAAGAAGACGATCACATAAGGATATGCAGTCATTCAAAGATTTCATTGACTCTCTTGCCTTCATTGACATACCCTTATCTAGAAGAAAGTATACTGGTCCAACCTCAGATATTCTCCCTTCATGGCCAGACTAGGTAAATTTCTCATTTCTCAAGATTGGGATGCTCATTTCTGAAAATCTATTCAAGTCCCTCTCCCTATGATTACTTCTGATCACTGCCCCATTGCTTTAGATACACTTGTTGTTCAGAAGAGACCCTACTACTTCAGGTTTGAGAAGGCATGACAGCAACAACCTCAATTTTAAACAAGAAATATCACATTGGGGGACACATTTCAAATGTTAGTGAGACATGGTTAACCTGTACTCCAAGAAACTTAATCAGCTAAAGAGAAAGCTTAAGGTTTGGAGTCAAAATCAATATGGGATCCTCAAGCAGAAGAAGTCAACCATTATAGCCAGAATCCATGTTTTAGACATGCTACATGACACGAGACTGGTCTGCAGAGTAGAAGGAGGAGAGGGAGCTACTCAGTAAATAATTTTCTAAATTAGTTCTGGCTGAAAATATATATTGGAGGCAGAGGTCTATAGTCACTTGGTTGAAGGAATGGGATGCAAACACCAAGTTCTTCCATTGTATTGCAAATGGAAAAGATGGGGAATTGGAGAAGAAGTTATCACTGATCAAGTTCTGATAAAGCAAAAGTTTGAAGAACACATTGAGAGTGTTTATGGCACATCAGCTAAAGCTTCATTCATAGTAGATTGGCACTCTATATCCTACATCACTGGACCTATATGCATTGGATGCTCCCTTTATTTGGATCAAACAATAGTACATAAAGGAAAAGAATAATAAATTATAATGGACACCTAGGAATTAACGTGATTTAGCAATTTGTGCCACGTCTATGGAGAAACGATATAAACTTCTTCCACTATTCAAATAATGGGTACAACAAGAGAATACAGGAACTACCTATATGAGTGGGATGGATGGTAAATCATTTGCATGGAGTCTTTTTCAGCAGGACCTAACTAGACAAATCTCAAGTGGCTCTATTTCATTATATTCTTCACTCACACACGCTTGAAGTGAAACACCTCACTTCACTTTAGAGTAGAACTCTCTTAAATGCTTGCTTCTAAAATGAGGAAGATCACCTCCTTATATCGAGGAAGGTAGAACAATGTAGAAGCTTTGGAATTTTTATGTGCTTTAATTCACATGCACCAATTCATTTTTCCAACATTAACATTTTTCCTTGTGGAAAACACTAGCACTTTTAGATTTTCAAAAGCAATTATTTTTCTAGATTTTTTCCTAGATATTTCTAGGGAAACCAAGCTCCATCATGGGTTGGATTGGCCCATGGTACACTAACACCCTTCAAACCTGAAGAAGTCAAAAGTGCTGTGTTCGGAATGAGTGGGGACAAGGAATCTGGCCCTGATGGTTTCTCAATGAACTTCTATCAAAACTCCTGGGAAGTAATTAAGTATGCTCTCCTCTGTTTGTTTAATGATATTAATTATAGAGATGGCTCAATAGATAGATTGAATTACTCTGAAGTTATACTAATCCCTAAGTGCGAAGGTGCTAGTTTGGTAACATAGTACAGGCCCATCAGCTTACTGAATTGTTATTCTAAAATCTTCACCAAAGTTCAAGCAAACAGACTGGGCCCTTTACTGCATGGTTTAGTCTCCTTATCTCAGACTACATTCCTCAAAAGGTAAACAACTTTGGATTGTTTTTTGATGGCTCATGGGTTGGTTAATCTCTGCTATAAAAAAATAAGTCAGTTTTTTGTATGCTAGAGATTGACTTAAAGAAGGCATTTGAATATCTGAGTTGGAATTTTTTGGAGGAGCTACTACAAGCTAGGGGATTTGGGCAAAAGTGGTGCCTTTGGATTCACATAATCCTTCATTGTGCCAAATCTGCTAAATTAATCAATGGGGAGAGAGGAAAAATAATCCCCTATTGGAGAGGCCTCAAACAAGGTGATCCACTCTCCCATATGCTCTTCATTCTGGTTGTGGAAGTGTTAGCACAAATGTTAAAGTAGGGAAGGGAGGAAAAAATAATTACACCTCTAAATATAAGTGGCCAGCTTTTAGAACTATCAATGCTTCAATTTGTAGACAATACCTTAGTGTTTTGCAATGGAGATGAAGAAGAGATCGTCCACCTCAAATTCCTATTGTACATTTTTGAACATGTATCAGGCATGTACATCAACTTAAACAAGTCTTCGCTTGTTTATTTTGGAAAATCCAGAGCAAAACATGTGGCATTCTCATCGATCCTAAGATGTGCTGAAGAATCTCTCCCTCATAAATAATTGTGTCTTCCAGTTGCTAAAGGGAAATTGAGAAAGAGAGAATGGTTTCCAGTTATACATAAAACTGAGAGGAGACTATCTAGCTGGAAGGGAAGGATGTTACCCAAAAGGGGAAGACTAATCTTGATAAACTCTGTCTTGTCTGCCTTGCCATTGTACTTCTCCTCATTCTTCAAACTACCAATGTGGGTCGTTAAGGGAATTGATCAGGTGAGAAGTAGATTCCTATGGATGGAAATAGATAAAGACTCAAGAGAAACTTCAACAGTCAATTGAAAGAGAATATGTAAACCAAAAATACAAGGAGGACTAGGGGTTTTAAACTTGGAGGTATTCAACAATTCATTACTTATGAAGTGTTGGTGGAGAATTCTAACTAGTACTGAGGGCCTTCCTGTCTCCACCCTGAGATCCCTATATCTCGATCCAACTACTAATTCTTACTTGGAACCAAGGAAAACCTCCTAGTTTTGGAAAGGAATATTCCATATGAAGGAGACTTTCATGCAGTGTATAAGCTGAACTTTAAAGGAGGGATTCTCAATTCTTTTCTAGCAGGATACTTGGGTGAATGGAAGCAGTATTAGGCACCGTTTTCCTGCTCTTCATGATAATACTTGGAATCCCAATGCACCATTACTCTCTCAAGGAGATGTGAAGATGGATTATGGCAATGGAGACCAATTATAAGAAGATTAACAGATGAGAGCCTGAGGTTGGACAAAACCTAATGTAGAAGTTAGCAGCGTTCACTCCCACACAAGGCAAAGATGCAACAGCCTGGAAGCTTTCTTCTGTTGGAATATTCACTGTAATGTCTGCATATAGCCTTCTTATCGACGGAGGATTGAAATATTCATTTTACAAAGCTACATGGAAGACATTTTCACCCCTGAAATGTAAATGCTTCATCTAGTTGCTAACTTGGAACATATTAAACTCAAAGGAGTTACTTGCTAGGAATGATGGATAAGAAATACTGCTTGCAGCTTTGCAATCACTCCTCCGAAATTGCCTACCACATCTTCTTTGAATGCCCCCTAGCTTTAGAAGTGTGGTCACACTTCCGAAATCTTTTACACATACCCACTTTACCAACTTCGCTGCATGACTATTTCAGCACTTGATGATTTGCACCAACAAATCCACACTTGACACACATTTGGTTTCTGTGCACAATATCTGTGTGTTGGAGTCTTTGGCTAGAGTGGAATGCTAGATCTTTCAATGCTAGACTGAGTGTTTCTCCATCCATTATAAGAGATGTAAAGTTATGGTTCCCTCTTTTGTGTCATGCAGCTCAATCAAGAAGGAAGAAGACCAAGATGGAGAAGGCACTGGAGGGTTGAAGGTCCATAGAGCTGATACAACAAGAATTGAAGGGGACAACTTTAGACCTGATTATCCTGAGTAGCAGCCAGCATGGAGATTTCATATTTGGTTAAATGTGTAAGCTAGCTATTTGTTTTTTTTTTTGCCTGAATACGTTAGTAGGGCAGTTTGATGTATTAAGCTTGCAATGAATGCTATGATGGGAGACTAAGATATTTTTAGTAAGATTTCATAATCGAGTAATAGTGATTTTTTTTGTCTAAGATTAGTCGAGTAGTAGTTGTAATCATATGAATGGTAACTCTGCACCAATTAATGATAAATGATATATTTGAGAGTCGCAATTTACACCTTATGCAGTTTATTTGTTATTTTTTAAAAGGAAAAGGTAGAATACCGTCACTTTGTTTCATTAATAATGTTTTAATAAAACAACCCCAAAATACTGGGTAAAAGTACACAGAACTTCAAAGCAGAAAATAAAACATAAACCTCCAACAACGCCCTGGAGGGTGGGACATATCCAAAGTGATACCGACATACAACATAACAAGTACGAAAGAAAACAAGTACAAACATAGCGGTTCTTCCATCAGATATATGAAAGGTAAGTATCTAGATGTCGTCTCTCCACTTAGTCTAGGGTAGGTCCAAACTCTACCTCCTCATCATTGCACTCGTCTACCTAGAAAGCCCTGTCGATCCTCCCTCTCGGCCCTGTGGTAGCAACTTCAGCTTAGGAGAAAATAAGATGCATGATATGAGTTAAACTACCAAAAGTAATTTTGCAAGTCCCATGAATGTAAAAGTTATTTCTATCAAACCATAAAACCCAGGTCATAGGAGCGATGACGATGTACCACGTCTCTTTCATCTTGTGTCGTATAGTTGCAAATTTGGGAATCACATGTGTTGGCATATTCACTCGTACCCAAGGCCACAGAACCTCAACCAGTGTTGCCTTACTCCACTGGCAGTCAATGAACAAGTGGTTCAGTGATTCGATATAAAAGTTGCAGAACCCACAGTTGGTCGCAATGTTCGGCTGTCTTTAGGCAAGGTTCTCTCTAAGCAGGATAGCATTATTGAGCACAGGAATACCCTGACTTTGAGGGGAACCTTTGCCTTCTAGAGGATCGTAGCCCAGCTAGGCTTACATCCCTGGAAGTGGATACTGTTGTACAAGGAGCAGACTATAAAAGAGCCATTGTTCTCCAGCCTCGAAGATTTTTTTCCCGGGCCGTGTGAGCACTTCACCCCAATCTGTGCGATGGAGGGCTCCTACCTTCTCACAGAATTCCGGACTAAGCTTAGTTCTAAAGGATGGTTTCCAAGTTTCCTTCCTCTACGTCTTGGCCATAGAGGAGTGTGGTTGGGATGCTTGCTCGTATAGGTCCGGGAATCTTTCTCTAAGTGTGTGAGCATCGCACCATTTGTCCCACCAGAATTTGGTCGACTGGCCATTGCCTATAAATAATGTAATCACCATGCAGAACGGCTCATTATCTCTAGTGACCGCTTTCTAGAACCATGAAATCTTAGAGCCCACCCATAAACCTAAACTTCTCATTCGTTTCCCTTGTAAGTAACACTGAGTGACTTCCTGCCAATCTTTGCCATTTGGATGGAACACTATCCACCACCATTTGCCCAACAGGGAAAGGTTCATGTTTCTCAGGTCGATGATAGCCAGTCTGCCATGCTTTCTTTTTCATGTATGCTTTTTACCATCTGGTCAAATGCTAGCCTCCATTATTTGTGTCAGCTCCTTTCCACAGGAATCTCTTTTGGGTGCGGTCAATTCTTTGGGTCACCAACTTTGGCAATTCGAAGAAGAACATGTAATAAGTAAGTAGGTTAGACAGAATCGAGTTGATAAGGATCGCTCTTCCACCAAGAGATAAGAACTTGCCTTTCCATCCTGCCAGTCATTCCTCCATTCTGTCAATCATCGGCAGCCAATTTGACTTCTTTGGTTTACCTGGGCTAAGTGGTAAGCGCATATTTGATGTGGAAGCCTTCCCTCTTACAGTTGAGGATGGTAGCGTGTGCCTCCACATCTGCTTCTGATAGAGCAATAGAGATCAGAGCACTCTTATGGTAGTTAACCCTTAAACTATACCATGCCCCAAAGCAGTATAGGGCTCCCCTAAAACAGATCATTTCTGCCCTGTCACCGTTACCGAATAGAATAGTATCATTCGCATTTTGTAGGATCGTACATCCCTACCGTGTCCTACTGCTAACCACTGGGGAGATCCAACCCTCTTATAATGCCTCAAATTCCAAACACAGGTAATTCGTAGCACAAACAAGATCTTTTACTTCAATTTCGTACAAAATACAAGGAATTGAAAACTTTTTTCATTTACAACATCGTTCTTTACAATAGCACAGAGGAAATAAATAAGTACAACACAACATATGATAATGGAATCTCTTCAATCTTATGACACCCCATCACGGTGACTTGATGTCCATGCCAAATCCAATCATGCAACTAGGAAACTGTGGGCATGTCAGTTGCATACAACTGACACAATGTTATAATATAGCGATTTCACCATCTTACAAATCAAAAACTTGAATGCAGAAAACATAAAAGTGACTATCTAAATTATGTCAGTGTATGATATGAACTTAATGCCTAATGCAGCCATTATACTTACGATGACACTAATGCATGCTTGTTCGGATTTTATGCACCTCATACTACATAGGTCCGAGGGCAAACCCTTATCGTACTCCTCATTATAGGGTTCAATCCCTCGTTATGAATTCCTACTACGGTGACTAATGTAAGGTTTAGATATCCTGTGACTATCTAGTACTGCCTCGATAATTCTTGAGAATCGTTCTCCCACTGCAAGTGATTTTGGACATCCTTCCTAACCCCTTGATAATCCTGGAGACGAAACCCACATCGCGAGCCATCTGGTACCTCATCACACAAATACCCCATGAGCATTTCCTCGATTACGATAATTCTAAAGAAATATCTCCCACCGCAAGCAATTTTGGACATCATGCCTCATACCCCAATAATTCTGAAGATAATCTCCCACCGCGAATCTTGATCCAGATAATTATGTAGAAGTATCTCCCACCGCAAGTGATTTTGGACATCATGCCTCACACCCCAATAATTCTGGAGATAATCTCCCACCGTGAATCAAATAAGGCGATCATACTCATGTTTGCCCGTACTTCATCACATCTCCCTCTAGTGCATGTTCCAAGGTTCAATTATGATTATCACAACCTAGAGCTAGCTTACCCTACCAGACTTAAATCAACACACGGAGAAATGTTAGCCCACACCGGGTACTTCTCAAATTTCATTTATCATAACTTGCGGGTCTCTACAGGTCTCGCTCAGCCTCTAGATTTCAACATCTCAAACCGAGATCATAAGAGTTATCTTAACCTCAAATATACAATTTCTCATTCATAATTCATTCGATTTGTTCATACATTCACTTTGAATTGTCAATTTCAAAATATAACTTCTCATTCCCTTATAATACATCTCAAGAAAGCATTTCAACTTTGACAAAACCTTCACAAATATCATGTGTTTATTATCCCAAATACATTATTTGTTTACCTCTTAATTTGTTATATAACTCATTTTCATAGATTATAGGATGAAGAATTCACTTTCATAAGATGCACAAATTTTAGGATTTTAATCTTTCATCTCAAAATAAGATGTTACCAAATTTATTTCAAAAATAATAATAATAATAATAATAATAATAATAATAATGTACAATAAAATTTCCATCCAAATGAATCTCCCAAATTTATATTTGATTATCACAATTCTTCTAAAGTTAGCTCATTCTAACATAAAATTTTAATTTTTCTTAAAAGAATCCAAAATAACCATCTAAGCTTATTAATCAATTTACAGTGGGATTTTATCCTCAGATAAATTCTAAATTTGTACATAATTACTCTCAAAACATTCCATTAATATTCTCGTATAATTTAAAATTTATCTTTAGTTGAGTTCTATGCAAAAATGTAGCTAATAGAATAAAAAGTTAATTTTAAAAAATGCCACTATCCTGACTTGAACCCAGAACCAACAACAACCCCACCCGTAGCCCAAACCAACAAACCAACTTGCGGTTATGAGTTAAAGGGTTACACAAATTCTTATATACTTGAACACTAGTAATTATATTAACTCGAAAATTTCGATAACTAAATTGTTATGCATTTCTTTATAATTTCATAATAAAATACGTCTAAGATTCGTGTATCTGTACAAAATGAAAATATATGAAAATTTATTCATGAAGAGCATAGAAATTTTTATTTTAAATTGTATAAACTACTCATAGTCTTCTACTTTAAAAGGAATAATTATTCCCCATACAACTAGAATTCTTGAGGAGTATTTATTTTTATATTACTATGATGCACACAAGGAATCAATCTCATGAGTTCATTGTATGAAATTCCACTAGATAAAATTTCTACAAAAACTCTTATACATACACATATTAAATTTATCATATACTACACAGCCATAATTTAAACATGCACAAATTAAAGTTACAGAGCAACTATTTCACATGCACCAATCAATTTATATTTATCTACATAGTTCTAGTATAAACAAGCACACTTTCTACATACTAGAAGATCATGAAAACACCCACCTTAAAAGAAACCTCTTAATAGTTGAGATCCTTAACAAATTGCTCCAGAAAGTCTCTCACCAAAAACTGCAAGCCTCTCTCTCTCTTGAGTCTCCTTCCCAAAAATTAACCAACAACAAAAGTGTTGGATCCTGTAGGCGAGACAAAAAACACTAGAGCGGGGGTGAATAGTGTTTATAAAAATTAAATTGTAGAGTAAAGAATTTTCTTCTGTGCAGTCGACTTAAAGAGTGAAGCAGTCGACTGAATTAACCAAATAAAAGTTAATTCAAACAAATCTGTGAAGTCGACTCAGAGTTAAGACAGTCGACTTAACAACCAGAAAACTATCAGAGTACACGAGTCTGACCAGTCGACTTATAAAGTACTCAGTCGACTGTCCAGAAAAGTTTCACAGAAACAACACAAACTGAGAAAATATAAATGCAAGTTAGAGAGATACAACCACAGAGTGCACACGATGTATCCTGGTTCAGTCCTCCCGACCTACATCCAGTCCCCAAGCAACCCACTTGAGATTTCCACTATTCTTGAAAAAGTTTACAAGAATACCCTGCGGCGTTCAGACAACAACCTTGTCTAACCCGTAGTCCTTTCTCTCAACCAGAAAAAGCAACCCACTCTTCCACCAAGAGTGACAAACCTGACTCTACACCCTAGAGTCTTACTCTCCAACCGAGAGGAAATGAAAACAATAAAAATTGTTTACAATCAACCTATAGCCTTGTTTATGATTGTGATATAGTACGTGGCTAAATGGTTGACTTCTATATTCAGTCCAGAACGAAATTAGATGTATGCTGGACTGAAAACAGAGAACCAAGACTTAGTGATTTGAAAGCTTTTTTCTCTTGGAAAATGTAAAACTTAAGATCTCAAAAAGAATGCTTAGAGTATAAGTGTTTTTAACAGTGGAGTCTAACCTCTATTTATAGAGATAGATTCACTGGACGTTGGGAATCAGTTATTCCAACTGTCAACCAACGGATCTGAAAAGATTTGAATTTGAAAAACGATTTTAAAAACAGAAAACTGTCAAACGCACTTGAACAGTCGACTGGGTTGCCATGATGAGTCGACTGGTCAGAGTTTGAATAAGATTAGGCAGTTTTGTACTAGCTCAGTCGACTGGTATGCAACAGCTAATCTAGTTCAAGCTGTTTTGAGTTTTGGTTTTGAAAAATCACACATTTAAAAGAGTTATATGTGAGTGTATGTGTGTGTGACAATGCTGTACATCATTCTAAGACTCAAATAATGCAAAATATTACATTTGTTTACAAGACATAACAATATGACACTTTAAGCATAAGTCTTGGCTTGAGTCTTGAGTGAAGCCATTGTCTTTATCCAGAGCGTGTGCTTGTACATTTGTTCAGCTGTATAGTAATGAGGCCTTTGTGTATACAACCTGCAATTATAAAGTATAGCATAGATACATGTTGCAGTGTGTTGTCATCATCAAAATCAAGAATCAACATTCTCCCCCTTTTTGATGATGACAACACAATAGCTAATTATAATAACATAATACAAGCATAGAATTGATATGCTCCCCCTATTAAAAGCACAGCATGCATACATAAACATAAATCATAAAAAAAACTTTAACAGACTTTATCAGTCGACTTATCAAGAGAGCAGTCGACTTAACAGAGAAAAAATTTAACAGCATACAGCATACTCAATAGGAGGTTTTTCTCTCCCTTTGTCATCAACAAAAAACATAAGATAACAAGTAATAATGAAAATAGGAATGTCTTTATAAAAATAACGAAGTCTTACAAAATTTTAACAGTAGATAAGAAAAAAATAAAAAAATACATAGGAAATAAAACTAAAAAATCATCAATCTTCATCTTCTGTGTCTTCATCAGCATCTTGAGACGGTGGGAGAAATTGAGTAGTAAAAAGATGAGTCAGATTGGAGATTTTAGAGTCAAGGGAGTTAATATGAGAATCAAGAGTGTCTTGACGATCCATTAGATAGTTAACACAATGATATAGAGTACGCGGATCATCAAAATCAGCACGAGGACGAGAAGAACTAGAGGCTGAAGATGGTCTAACAGAAGTGGCTAGAGGAACCTGAGTGTGGGGAGGAGACCTAGGGGAAGTTCTAGACGGAGGGTCAAGAATCTTCATACGTGCTAAACTGGCACGATCGAAGCACTCATAATGCTTAACAACATTGGTCTCGGAGTCGAGATCAATATCATAAGCAAGGAAGACACGAGTGAGGAGACCACCAAATGGTAAAAATTGGGTATGAGACTTATGGAGTCTCGAAAAGATGACATGACCCCAATTGATATTTATTCTACCAAAAATTGCATAAACTGCTTGTTGCAATTCTATAGAATACTGATCAAAGCTCCCTTTTTTGGGAAGAATATTATATGATAGTATTCTTGCAACTAGTTTTGCAATAGGTGTGATAGATTTACTAGTCATGGGGGGTCCATGATTTGGCAAAAAGATTTTAGACAGGATAGATGCACACTACAAAAGAAAGTAGATTTCCCGGCGGTTTTTTCCGTCTATACCAGCGTTTTTTTACGCCGGGGAAACTTTCACCGGCGTTTACAATAACGCCGGTCCAACTGCCGCCGAAGCGGGCGTCGCTGAAACGAAGGGTCCTACACCGGCGTTTTTGGGGGACGCCGGTAAATACTAGGACTACACCGGCGGTCATAAAACGCCGGTGTATGTCCATTTCTGGGTGCCGTGTTTGTGTGCCTATATATATACACCGGCGGTCGTAAACTGCCGGTATTTATCCATTCACCGGCGTAAATAAAAACGCCGGTGTATATGGAAAGTATACCGGCGGTCATAAAATGCCGGTGTATGTCCGTTTCTGGGTGCCGTGTTTGTGTGCCTATATACATACACCGGCGGTTGTAAACCGCCGGTATTTATCCATTCACCGGCGTAAATAAAAACGCCGGTGTATATCGAAAGTATACCGGCGGTCAGGAAACGCCGGTGTATGTCCGTTTGTAAGCGCCTGTTTTTCCCTGTTTACGAACACCGGCGCGACTAAAAACACCGGTGTAGTTATATACACCGGCGTTTATAAAACGCCGGTATATTCCTGTGCCGTTACAGCTGAAAACTTTCACCGGCGTACGTTGAAACGCCGGTGTATCATACACTCCAACAATTAAATTATATACACCGCCGTTTTTTAAAACGCCGTTCTGGCTATGCCCGTTTATTTTCGATACTCCGCTTTTCCGTTCGATTTCAATTCACAGTTTCATTTACATAACCTGTAAACTAATTCTCACAACTGATTCGATCAATTTCGTTGCATACTACTGCGCAAACCACAGCCAAACACAAGAATAATTAAAGATAATCAAGTTTCACACGTGTCATATCAACGTCCAAATTCATTGATTAATTAACAATGTCATAATTAACAAATTAATATAGAGACTAACATCCAAAATATCCAAACAAACCAGTCTGACAAATATCCAAAATATCCCAAATTCAAAGTATGACATAACTCTCATAAAAAAAACCAGTCTGACATAACAACGGCAAGGAGGAGGACATAAGAACAACAACCATACAGCAAGGAGGACATAAGAACAGCAAGGAGGACCGCAGATTCATACCCCTCGAGTAGCTTCAGCTCTGATCATCTGCATTTCCTTCATCTTGACGACCACTCTGTGAATAAAAAATAATAGTTTAATTGAACAGTAGATCACAATACAGAATATACATATTTTTTGAACTTGCAAAAAGAACTACCTGTGTCTCGAATTATAAGATGAAAGTGCCAACTGCAAATGGAATTGTTAATGCTATATACAGAGGTAAAATAATTACATTGCAATGCTAAAAATTTCGTACTTAATTTTGTTTTTAAATATATCTAAAATAACAAAACAAATGAAAATTCAGTATCTAACTTGAAACCTTTATATTCTCCTCTGATTGGGAATATCAACTATCTAAAACAATAAAACAAATGAAAATTCAGTATCTAAGCATGTCCTTCATGGATTGTTCAGACAATCCATGAAACTGTCATCGTGGACGGAAACCAAATATAAGAAAAATAAGAAAAAATAAGATAGGGCTCATATCAAGTGTATTTTTAGGAAACTGTCATCGTGGAAGGAAACCAAATATATATAGAAGCCAGAAATGGAAACAGAAAGAAGAAAGGTAGAGACTTTGGATACACCAGGCTACCATAGCGGCATTTTTCTCATCTCTCTCTCATCCCTTATTTCCCTTCAGCACACGAACAGAAAAAGACATCAGCAACCACCTTAAGAGCGACAAGAACAACAATAATAATAAATTATTATGAACAAGATGTCTCTATATGGGTTTCCAGTTCTCCACTCGAGCCCACTCTTTCTAATCACAGCCCAATTAAGAACATAGACCACATCCACTAAACAATCCAATCATAGCCCAGTCAAAATTTGCCATCCTGGATCTTAATGAAATACGCTTCATTAACAGTGAAAGAAAATGAGGATGCTAGCAGCATACTTAGTTTGGAAGTGAACCCATTTTTGTTCAAAAATCATGCCAAAGATGGCAATCAGCTTCATTAACAGTATCTGAAAATGAAAATTTCCATTAACTGAGCTTATATGTTGCTCTACTAATTCACTGTGCCCAACTAAATCTAAAACCCAATTGTTGTGCGTATCCGGAGGATTTTGGCATACGTACCTATAGCATCCTCAGTTCACAGTAAACCCGTTTTGCTCAAAAAAACATGCCAAGATCACAATCAGATGCATGAAAATAAGCTTCACTATCAACAAAAGAAGAACTGAGAATGCTATGCAGCATACTTAGTTTGGAAGTGAACCCATTTTGTGTTAAACAATAAGGTTACATTGACAGTATCCGAAAATGAAAATTTCTCCATTATCTGAGCTTATATGCTGCTCTACTACTTTTTCAGCACCAACTATATTGCAAAACCCAAGTGTGGTGCATATCCGGCCGGATAATTTTGGCATGCGTACCTATACAACATCCTCAGTTCACAGTGAACCCATTTTTTGGTATAAAAACATACATGCCAAGAAGACAATCAGGTGCCTAAAATCAGCTTCACTAACAGTTAGTGAAAATGGGACCATAGAATAGCTTAAGAAGACCATCAGGTTTGTGAAGTAAGCTTCACTAACAGTGATAGAAACTGGGGATGCTATGCAGCATACTCATTTTGGAAGTGAACCCATTTGGTGTTAAAAAAACCGGTTACATTGACAGTATTTGAAAATGAAAATTTCTCCATCATCTGATGACCACAGTGAAGCCATTTTTGGTTTAAAAACATACATGCCAAGAAGACAATCAGGTGCTTGAAATGAGCTTCACTAACAGTTAGTGAAAATGGGACCATACAATAGCTTAAGAAGACCATCAGGTTTGTGAAATAATCTCCACTAACAGTGAAAGAAACTGGGGATGCTATGCAGCATACTCATTTTGGAAGTGAACCCATTTTGTGTTAAAAAAACCATGCCAAAGATTGCAATCAGGTTACATTGACAGTTCCCGAAAATGAAAATTTCTTCATTATCTCAGCTTATATGTTGCTCTACTACTTTTTTAGCCCAACTATATCGCAAAACCGGCCGGAGAATTTTGGCATACGTACCTATACAATATCCTCAGTTCACAGTGAACCCATTTTCGGTATAAAAACATACATGCCAAGAAGACAATCAGGTGCTTCAAATGAGCTTCACTAACAGTTAGTGAAAATGGGACCATAAAATAGCTTAAGAAGACCATCAGGTTTGTGAAGTAAGCTTCACTAACAGTGATAGAAACTGGGGATGCTATGCAGCATACTCATTTTGGAAGTGAACCCATTTGGTGTTAAAAAAACCGGTTACATTGACAGTATTTGAAAATGAAAATTTCTCCATCATCTGATGACCACAGTGAACCCATTTTTGGTTTAAAAACATACATGCCAAGAAGACAATCAGGTGCTTGAAATGAGCTTCACTAACAGTTAGTGAAAATGGGATCATACAATAGCTTAAGAAGACCATCAGGTTTGTGAAATAATCTTCACTAACAGTGAAAGAAACTGGGGATGCTATGCAGCATACTCATTTTGGAAGTGAACCCATTTTGTGTTAAAAAAACCATGCCAAAGATTGCAATCAGGTTACATTGACAGTGCCCGAAAATGAAAATTTCTTCATTATCTCAGCTTATAAGTTGCTCTACTACTTTTTTAGCCCAACTATATCGCAAAACCGGCCGGAGAATTTTGGCATACGTACCTATACAATATCCTCAGTTCACAGTGAACCCATTTTCGGTATAAAAACATACATGCCAAGAAGACAATCAGGTGCTTGAAATGAGCTTCACTAACAGTTAGTGAAAATGGGACCATAAAATAGCTTAAGAAGACCATCAGGTTTGTGAAGTAAGCTTCACTAACAGTGATAGAAACTGGGGATGCTATGCAGCATACTCATTTTGGAAGTGAACCCATTTGGTGTTAAAAAAACCGGTTACATTGACAGTATTTGAAAATGAAAATTTCTCCATCATCTGATGACCACAGTGAACCCATTTTTGGTTTAAAAACATACATGCCAAGAAGACAATCAGGTGCTTGAAATGAGCTTCACTAACAGTTAGTGAAAATGGGACCATACAATAGCTTAAGAAGACCATCAGGTTTGTGAAATAATCTCCACTAACAGTGAAAGAAACTGGGGATGCTATGCAGCATACTCATTTTGGAAGTGAACCCATTTTGTGTTAAAAAAACCATGCCAAAGATTGCAATCAGGTTACATTGACAGTGCCCGAAAATGAAAATTTCTACATTATCTCAGCTTATATGTTGCTCTACTACTTTTTTAGCCCAACTATATCGCAAAACCCAAGTGTGGTGCATATCCGGCCGGAGAATTTTGGCATACATACCTATACAATATCCTCAGTTCACAGTGAACCCATTTTCGGTATAAAAACATACATGCCAAGAAGACAATCAGGTGCTTGAAATGAGCTTCACTCACAGTTAGTGAAAATGGGACCATAAAATAGCTTAAGAAGACCATCAGGATATGTGAAGTAAGCTTCACTAACAGTGATAGAAACTGGGGATGCTATGCAGCATACTCATTTTGGAAGTGAACCCATTTGGTGTTAAAAAAACCGGTTACATTGACAGTATTTGAAAATGAAAATTTCTCCATCATCTGATGACCACAGTGAACCCATTTTTGGTTTAAAAACATACATGCCAAGAAGACAATCAGGTGCTTGAAATCAGCTTCACTAACAGTTAGTGAAAATGGGACCATACAATAGCTTAAGAAGACCATCAGGTTTGTGAAATAATCTCCACTAACAGTGAAAGAAACTGGGGATGCTATGCAGCATACTCATTTTGGAAGTGAACCCATTTTGTGTTAAAAAAACCATGCCAAAGATTGCAATCAGGTTACATTGACAGTGCCCGAAAATGAAAATTTCTACATTATCTCAGCTTATATGTTGCTCTACTACTTTTTTAGCCCAACTATATCGCAAAACCCAAGTGTGGTGCATATCCGGCCGGAGAATTTTGGCATACGTACCTATACAATATCCTCAGTTCACAGTGAACCCATTTTCGGTATAAAAACATACATGCCAAGAAGACAATCAGGTGCTTGAAATGAGCTTCACTCACAGTTAGTGAAAATGGGACCATAAAATAGCTTAAGAAGACCATCAGGATATGTGAAGTAAGCTTCACTAACAGTGATAGAAACTGGGGATGCTATGCAGCATACTCATTTTGGAAGTGAACCCATTTGGTGTTAAAAAAACCGGTTACATTGACAGTATTTGAAAATGAAAATTTCTCCATCATCTGATGACCACAGTGAAGCCATTTTTGGTTTAAAAACATACATGCCAAGAAGACAATCAGGTGCTTGAAATGAGCTTCACTAACAGTTAGTGAAAATGGGACCATACAATAGCTTAAGAAGACCATCAGGTTTGTGAAATAAGCTTCACTCACAGTGAAAGAAACTGGGGATGCTAGAGAATGAGGATACACCAGGCACCAGCCTATGCACCATCCTCAGTTCATGGAAGAAAAATACGAATAGGGCTCATAGCAAGTGTAGTTTTAACTGGAATTGTCATCGTGGAAGGAAACCAAATATAGAAGCCAGAAAGAGGAATGGTAGAGAATGAGGATACACCAGGCTAACATAGCGGCATTTTCCTCATCTCTCTCTCACCCCTTCTTTCCCTTCTCCACTCCAACTCGTCTCTTTCTAATCACAGCCCAATTAAGAACAATTGTTCACAGTCACTGCTAAAGAAACATATATGCTCAGATTATGAAAAATTTATATGCTCAGATTGTGGAAATTTTCAGTCACTGTTAAAGAAACTAAGTAGGCTGCATAGCATCCCCAGTTTCCTTCACTGTTAGTGAAGCTTGTTTGGAAAATTGTTCACTCAAACATGCCCCTTGTTTCTGAACTCAAACATGACATTAATAAACATCTTTTCTAATAATGGCTACACTTGTGGAAGCTCTCTCTAAGCCTCAATTCTTCAAGGTTTTGTTGCCTACTTCTTTACAGAAGTTGGTACTCCATTCTCCTCTCTTTAAAGAAGAATAGAGTACCAGCTTCTGTAAAGAAGTAGGCAACAAAACCTTGATGAATTGAGACTTAGAGAGAGCTTCCACAATTGTAGCCATTATCAGAAAAGATGTTTATTAATGTGATGTTTGAGTTCAGATACAAGGAGCATGTTTGAGTGAACAATTGGGTTTTGAATGGAGATTGTAGTCATAGATCAATTCTTGATGGAATAAAAATACAAATAGGGCTCATAGCAAGTGTAGTTTTAACTGGAATTGTCATCGTGGAAGGAAACCAAATATAGAAGCCAGAAAGAGGAATGGTAGAGAATGAGGATACACCAGGCTAACATAGCAGCATTTTCCTCATCTCTCTCTCACCCCTTCTTTCCCTTCAGCACACGAACACATAGAGACATCAGCAACAACAGCAAGAGCGACAAGAACAACAACCATAATAAATTATTATGAACAAGATGTCTCTATATGGGTTTCCAGATCTCCACTCCAACTCGTCTCTTTCTCATCACAGCCCAATTAAGAACAATTGTTCACAGTCACTGTTAAAGAAACATATATGCTCAGATTATGAAAAGTTTTCATTTTCAGATACTGTTAAAGAAGCTGATTTCATGCATCTGATTGCAATCTTTGGCATGGTTTTTTTAACACAAAATGGGTTCACTTCCAAAATGAGTATGCTGCATAGCATCCCCAGTTTCTTTCACTATTAGTGAAGCTTATTTCACAAACCTGATGGTCTTCTTAAGCTATTGTATGGTCCCATTTTCACCTCCTCCAAATCAGTACAATGTCATCTATACCAGGTTATGTGCCAAAATGGGATTGGGCATACGATGCAAAGCCGACAAGTATTAGTTGTTTGTGAGTATGCAGTAGGATGCAGCTATGAACATGGGCTCATATCAAGTGTAGTATTACGGACTGTCATCGTGGAAGGAAACCAATTTAATATAGAAGCCGTATATGGAGCCAGAAAGAGGGATCGTAGAGAATGAGGATACACCAGGCTAACATAGCGGCATTTTCCTCATCTCTCTCTCATCCCTTCATTCTCTTCACCACACGCACACAAAGAGACATCAGCAACAACAGCAAGAGGGGATTGGTCCAACAATAAGTGTAGATTATAATAAACGAGATGTCTCTATTTTGGGTTTCCAGATCTCCACTCCAGCCCTTTCTCTCTAATCACAGCCCACTTAAGAAACATAGACGAAATGCGACATAGACGACAGCCACAATGCAGACTCACAAACACTAGTACGTGTCTTTCATGCATTCAAGTAACATAATCTCTTTAAAAATACCAATTTCAAGACTTACCGATGTTTTTTGACAGTGGGCGGCGTGCCACCCTCACTCTCATATGTTTGCCTGCCACTATTATTTAGTGGCTGCTCATCCCCATGGCTCTCGTTGCCATCATTTATATTTACCCTCTTTCCACGCCTCGGCATGTTGTACCTATCAAGGATCCGATAACTTGGTTCAAATGATAGTTTGGTTCAAATGACACTAAGCATAGTTTAATGTAAATAATACCAAGCAGTAGAAAATAGAAAGACAATTAAACCAGTGTATTAAATTCATAATGAACATATTCGAAATTATAGACATAATATTACAACAAGATTTAAGACATAAAATTACAGACATATAATAAACTTGCATAAAAAATCATGTAAACTACAATACGACATCTTCCAGTACATTGCCCTCTTCTCCATCCTTGCGGAGCCAAGTCCCGCAAATTCCAAGATCGGTTGTGTTTACATCAAACACAGGAAACTCAGAAGCAATGTAACTGTTCATGTCTTCACCGTCTTCATCGTCTGAAGTATCGCCCAGTTGGAATACATCTCTTGGTTGCATAGGGATAGCCACATACGATTTTGGCAAGGTTGGATCTGCAATGTAGAACACTTGTTGGACTTGGGATGGAAACACAAATGGCTCATGGCTAATGTGTGTACCGATGTGAATCAATTTTGAGAAGTTCACAACTGTGAAGCCAAGCTTGTCCTTGTTGTTAGCAAAATTCCTATCAAACTCAGCCCAATCCCCACGAAATAAGACAACACGGAAATGGCCAAAATAATTCAACTCAATGATATCCGTGAGCACTCCATAGTAGTCGAGATCCCCATCTACAGGCCTCGTGTCCGATTTGGAAGCATAACTTCTAGTCTTAGACGTCACTACCATTCCACTATTTTGAGACTTCAAATTAGATTCACGATCCTTAGTACGAAATCTAAAACCATTGAATATGTATCCTCCGTATCTTTTGGCCATCTGATAGGGACCTTTGGCAAGTACTTGTATTTCAGATGACGCACCTTCAGGACCCAAAGAATGTACCTATTCATTTTGCGCAAATCGTATCAACACCATAGAAAATATAGATATAATAAAGATTAACTTGCATAACTGTAATTCACCTACATGAGATTCAAACCACTTATGAAATTTTTCATTCATCAGCTTGTTTTGTTCACGTGGTGGTAGTCTTCTTGGTCTAGCCCTTCGTTTGATGTCCCTGACAAATTCGCTAAAAAACAAGCAATTGAAATTAGGAATAAGAAAAGTATCAAAAATATCGAACTCCGCGGTTTTCACTGTATTCGATTTACATTTAAAAGCAACTTACTTTCGAAATGGTTCCACTGATGCATGATGGTCTAGCACATATCGATGTGCCTGTTCCCACGCTAAGCTATCGAGCTCAAATGCATCAACTTTACCAACAGTGGTGCCAGCGGTATCAAAAAGATATTGTGCACCATCAAGGTTGGAAATGTCTGGATTTCTACGTGGTCTACTGGAAGATGTCTCCACACCAGGCATATACCTGAAAAAAAATGTGAGCACTCCTCTGATAGATATCCCTGGGCTATTGACCCTTCAGGATATGCTCTATTTTTCACATAACCCTTTAGCCGGTATAGGTACCTGAACATGTACAATTAATAAACTAGAGCGGATTAGGGGATTAAAAGAAATGAGCTTTTGAAAATTCAATTTCGTAAGATGAACGAATTATTTTACCTCTCAATGGGGTACATCCACCGATAGTGAACAGGACCACCGATTCTGGCTTCACCAGCAAGGTGGATTATCAAGTGAATCATAATAGTGAAAAACGATGGAGGAAATATCATCTCCATTTTACTAAGTGTCAATGCCGCCTACTGCTCCAATTGGTCCAGATCTTCAACACGAAGCATTCTTGAGCAAATACCTTTATATATGCTACAAAGATCTTTCAGGACAGTAGTGACTTGCTCACACATTGAAGACCTTAGGGCCACAGGAAGGAGATCCTGCATTAGGATGTGGTAGTCGTGTGACTTTAGCCCCTGAAGCCTCTTCTCTTTAAAGTTGACACATTTTGCCATGTTAGAAGAATAGCTATCGGGGACTTTCAGTTCAAGTAGTACTTTGCAAAACAACTCCAACTCCGATTTTGACATTGAATAGATTGCAGGAGGTAGGAGCACTTTCCCGTTCGGCAATTCTTCTGGGTGCAACTCATGTCGGATGCCCATTGACTTCAAATCAAGTCGGCTCTTCAGATTGTCCTTTGTCTTCCGATCATCTCCCATAACTGTTCCTATACAATTCTCACCTATATTTTTGCCGATATGCATCACATCTAAATTATGTCTCAGTAAGTTGAATTCCCAATACGGCAACTTGAAGAAAATACTCTTCTTCTTCCATGCACCTAAACTCGTCAAGTTTTGATCCTCATCCTCGCCATATAGATCGGTCTCCTCATCTTGCTCCGGCCTTGCCCTTTTCTTGCCCTTTGTCCTGACTTCTAGTTCCTTTCCATATTTGAATTGATGACCATCTACCCGCCTCAAAATATCTGAACCAGAGGAAGACCCAGGAGCATGTTCCCACTCGTCGGTGCCATCAAATGTCGCTGCCTCTGCCCGAAATATATGTGTGTCAGGCAACCATCTCCTATGACCCATATAGCAAAACTTTCTGCCATTGTACAACCACCTTGAACTAGTTTGGTCAGCACAACATGGACATGCATAACGTCCTTTAGTACTATATCCAGATAAATTTGCATATGCTGGAAAATCATTGATGGTCCAAGACAACACGGCACGAAGAGAAAATGTTTCTTTAGCCACAGCATCATAGGTTGGAACACCCACCCACAACTTCTGAAGTTCATCTATTAACGGTTGTAGGTACACATCTATATCATTTCCAGGACCTTTCGGTCCAGGAACTATCATGGACAAAATAAATGAGGACTGCTTCATGCATTTCCAAGGCGGCAAATTGTATGGTATCAACACAACCGGCCATATGCTGTATGTACTACTCATTTGCCTGAAAGGGTTGAAGCCATCACTAGCTAGTCCAAGTCTCACATTTCGAGGATCTTCCGCAAAATCAGGATATCTTTCATCAAATCTTTTCCAAGATTGAGAATCAGCAGGATGTCTAAGAATCCCATCATTAGTGCGGCCTTCAGCATGCCATTTCATATCAGAAGAAGTTTTCGTGGACATAAACAACCTTTGTAACCTAGGGATCAGAGGAAAGTAACGCAATGTTTTGGCAGGCTTCTTTTTCCTACTTCGCTTAGTAGATCCGCTGGCTCCCTCGTCTTGATTTGGTCTTTCTTTCCATTTCGAAGAACCACACACTTCGCAATTATCCAGACTTTCCTTACCACTCGTGAAAAGCATACAGTCATTTGGACATGCTGCTATCTTCTCATATCCTAGATCGAGAGAACTTAGGAATTTTTTGATTTTATAGGCTGAGTTTGGAATACAGATTTCAGGAAATGCTTCATTCAACAATTCAAGTAGCATAGTGAAGGACTTAGCAGACCACCCGTTTAAACATTTAATCTGAAATAGTCTGACAATGAATGAGAACTTAGAAAATTTGGTGCAGTCGCGGTACAACGGGATACTAGCATCTTCAAGTAACTTAGCGAAGGATTCTTGCTGCTTATTATTTTCATGGGTGGGGCCAGACATTTCCTCGTCCACCCCACCACCAATCTGGTTTGTTTCTATTGACTCATTGTGAACTTCGGTTGTTGGGTCATTGGTGTGGAAAGGAACATTATGATTCCCCATGGCATCTTGTAACAAAGCATGCATCTCATCGGGAACGCTTAAGTCTTCGTTCACTAAGGGCTCAGCCTCATTTTCTAATACAACCGGACGAACAGGAGCTGCCGTATGATCCTCTCCATGACAAAACCACCTTGTGTACCCTTGAAGAAAACCGTTGACAGCCAAGTGTGTATGTACTACGTCACATGTCCTCAGCATACAATTTGTACAGCGAAGGCATGGACAAAGGATTAGGTTGGGATCACGGGAATATCGTTTGGCAAAGATAATAAAATCTTTAATACCATCACGGTACTCCTTGGATAATCGTGGTTTACTAATCCAACTTCTATCCATTATATCAATAGCACACAGTCTGAAATTAAAATTTTATATATTAAATAGTAATAACAGTAAAAGGCATTTTGTATATTAAATTTCACCTATTTGAAAATCAACCCTAGCTGCAAATAAATGAACGATATAATCTCTAACTGTAAAATAAAGAAATTGTGGCTCCAAAAAATGTACAAAAAAAAACTACTTCTTAATACAATCTACTCTATTCACCAAACCCTAAACGACCTTTTGTGGAAATGATCACAACCACCTTAGACGGTATTTTATCACACACCCTGTGTTCGAGCATAAAAAAAAATCGACTATAGTCTCCCCTGTATTTGGCTTTCCGTTCAAGGAGATGATGATGGTAAAGGGTATTTTGCTGATGAAGAGGAATCGGCCGAATAATGAGTGCGTCCTGTTGTAACTACGGTAACAAGAAGATCTGATGAATCATGAACTATTCTGTTCATGACTACTAATAATCACTTATCTCATAATAATAATAATAATAATAATAATAATAATAATAATACTACTAAACAAAAGAAACAGTAAAAGAAAAATTAAAATGTCTAGTATGTAAGCATATATTTTGCAGACTGAACCAATTGTTGTACATAGCCGGAGAATTTTGGCATAGAGCTATAGCATCCTCAGTTCACAGTGAACCCAGTTTGGTCAAAAAAACAAGCCAAAATGACAATCAGATGCAGGGGATAAGCTTCAATTAATTAACAGTGAAAGAAACTGGGGATGCTATGCAGCATACTTAGTTACGAAGTGAACCCATTTTGTTAAAAAACCATGCCAAGGATTCCAGTCAGGTTACCTTAACAGTATCTGAAAATGAAAAATTTCCCATTATCTGAGCTTATATGTTGCTCTACTACTTCTTCATCCCAACTAAATCTAAAACCCAATTGTAGCCGCATATCCGGCCGGAGGATTTTGGCATACGTACCTATACCATCCTCAGTTCACAGTGAACTGATTTTGGTAAAAAAAACATGCCAAGATGACAATCAGATGCATGAAAATATGCTTCACTAACAACAAAAAAAGAAAATGGGGATGCTAGCAGCATACTTAGATTGGAAGTTAACCCATTTTCGTATAAAAAACCATGCCAAAGATTGACAATCAGGTTACTTTAACAGTATTTGAAAATGATAAATTTTCCATTATCAGAGCTTATATGTTGCTATACTACTTCTTCAACCCAACTAAATCTAAAACCCAATTGTTGTGCGTATCCGAAGGATTTTGGCATACGTACCTATAGCATCCTCAGTTCACTTAGTCTGGAAGTGAACCTATACAAACTGGGGATGCTATGCATGCAGCATACTCATTTTGGAAGTGAACCCATTTTGTGTAAAAAAACCATGCCAAAGATTGCAATCAGGTTACTTTAACGGTATCTGAAAATGAAAATCTCCCATTATCTGAGCTTATATGTTGCTCTACTACTTCTTTAGCCCAACTAAATCTAAAATCCAATTGTTGTGCGTATCCGGCCGCAGGATTTTGACATACGTACCTATAGCATCCTCAGTTCACAGTGAACCCATTTTGGGTAAAAAACAATCATGCCAAGAAGACAATCAGATGCATGAAATCAGCTTCATTAACAGTGAAAGAAAACGGGTATGCTATGCAGCATACTTAGTTTGGAAGTGAACCCATTTTGTGTTAAAAAACCATGCCAAAGATTGCAATCAGGTTACTTTAATAGTATCTAAAAATGAAAATTTCCCATTAACTGAGCTTATATGTTGCTCTACTAATTCACTGTGCCCAACTAAATCTAAAACCCAAGTGTGGTGCATATCCGGCCAGAGAATTTTGGCATACGTACCTATACAATATCCTCAGTTCACAGTGAACCCATTTTGGGTAAAAAAACAAACATGCCATGAAGACAATCAGATGCATGAAATCAGCTTCATTAACAGTAAAAGAAGATGAAAATTTCCATTATCTAAGCATATATTTTTCTATTAATTCTTCATCTCAACTAAACCGTTCATGCTAAGGAAATCGAACACGTAACAGGCATATATTTTTCATTATCTAAGCATATATTTTTCATGCCAAACTGAAAAAAGCTGCCTTTTTTGGAAAATAAGGGAAATCAAGAGATCATACCGAAGAGAGAGGGAGGGAGCGGGGCGACGAGGGCGGGGGCGTAGGAGAGAGAGAGAGAGGGGGCGACCGCCGATTCACCTCCAGATCGAGAGAGGGAAGAACGAAATCGAAAAGGACGAAGGGAATAAGGGACGATTTCGAATGGTCGAAGGTCGTCGAAGAGGACGAAGCGGCGGAGGCAAACGCGCGGGAAATAGAGCGGGGAAGGAGGGAAAGGAAGCGCCTTTTTTCGCTTTTTTTTTTGGGGGGTAATGGGTAAATGGCGAGCGAACGATTAGGGTTCGCGGGTTTTATTCCCAGTTATTCACCGGCGTTTTAATTGGAAACGCCGGTGAATGTGCCAGTATATTCGCCGGCGTTTATAATAAAAAACGCCGGTGAATAATAAACTTCACCGGCGTGTTCAGCTAAAACGCCGGTGAATACTAACATTCACCGGCGTTTTAAATAGACCGCCGGTGTATGGCCATCCCATCTGGCGCCCAATTCCTACTGGCTCCCTACCCCGGCGCTACTAGTAAAACGCCGGGAAAAAACCGCCGGGAAAGCTACTTTCTTTTGTAGTGCGCATCATCTAAAATGATCTCACCTAAATCAAGTCCCTCATCATCAATACCCATTATAAGATTAATTCTCTCGGATGTGAGTTTAATCTTCTTATTTTTGACTGAAGAATAAACAACAATTTCTCCATCATCCGTTTGAACTACTCTCATATTGGTATAAAAAAGATAGATGAGTTGTGGGTAGTAGTCGGGTTGATTTTCCAAGGATAAAAACTCATATAGACTACAATGTTGAAAAAGAGAGATAAGATTAAACCTATCTAAATCATTGAAGTTGACAAATCTACCCGGAAAAATCACAATGTTACAAATAAGATACCACTTTTCTAAGAGATCAGGAATCCTAAGATATTGAGAATAGTCTTTTGATGAAGAACTATCATCAACATGGGATCTCTTAGATCTTTTAGGAGCCATTAAGAAATTTAAGGGAATCAAACAAAGAGAAGTGAGATTTAAAAAGATTATACCAACAAGGAGAATGGAATCAAACAGCAAAGGGATCGGAAATCAGCAGCTCCAAACAGATTCGGCAGTCGACTTCTGGATCTATCTCTTTCTCCTTAGGGTTTCAGATTGGGGTAAAAGTGAAAGTGAACAATTGAGGCTGTGAAGAGGATTTTTAACAGAAAGTAAATGGCTGGGATTGAATAGGAATGAGATCAACGGCTCACAAAGAAGTCACGGCTGAGTAAAAAGATAATAATTTGTCTCAAAAATTGTGTGATGATTCGACGATGAAGACAGACTGATTCGCAACAGTCAACTGGTATTAAGAGACAGTCGACTTAGTCGAGAGAAAAATAAGTATTTATAACAACTGATCAGTCGACTTGGTGAAATTGCAGTCGACTGGTCAGAGAGAAAAATAAGTATATATAGAAAATACGGAACAGTCGACTTAGGGAACTCTCAGTCGACTTAACAGAAAAATTTTCAACAAATATCAAGAAAATTACATATCCCTAGTTCTCTTCTTAAAGTGATAAAAATGTCTTCTTTAAGGGGTTTTGTAAAGATATCAGCTACTTGTTTATCAGTAGAGATAAAATCTAAAAATATGTCTCCTTTTAAAACATGATCACGTAGAAAATAATGTCGAATATCAATATGTTTCGTACGTGAATGTTGAATCGGATTTTTAGATAAATTAATTGCACTGGTATTATCACACATTATTGAAGGTTTTTCAAAAGAAATACCATAATCTAATAAGGTTTGTTTCATCCACAAAATTTGTGCACATGCCAAACTTGCAGCGATATATTCAGCTTCTGTAGTAGATAGGGACACTGAATTTTTCTTTTTACTGTACCAAGAAACTAGTGAATGTCCCAAAAAGTGACATGTCCCACTAGTGCTCTTGCGATCAGTTTTACTACCAGCAAAATCAGCATCACTGTACGACAAAAGTTAGAAATTATCAGTGCGTGGATAAAATAAACCATAATCAGATGTGCCTTTAATATATCTTAAAATTCGTTTCACTGCTTTTAAATGAGACTCTTTAGGACTAGACTGATATCTAGCACACAAACATACACTGAACATAATATCTGGTCTACCAGCGGTAATATATAAGAGTGAACCAATCATACATCGATAAAGTTTCTGATCGACACTCTTACCTAATATATCTTTGTCAAGGGTAGTAGTAGTAGCCATAGGTGTGGATTTACTACTTGTACTATCCATGTTAAACTGTTTGAGTAATTCCTTTGCATATTTTTCTTGATTAATAAATATGCCATTTGAAGACTGTTTAATTTGTAGTCCAAGAAAATAATTGAGTTCACCCATGTGACTCATCTCAAACTCGTTTTTCATGGTGTTAGCAAACTCTTGACATAGATTATTATTAGTAGAACCAAAAATTATATCATCAACATATATTTGTATGATTAAAATATCATTCTTAATTCTCTTGATAAACAAGGTAGTATCCACTTTACCTATCTCAAACCCTATTTCTAAAAGAAAAGTTTTCAACCGATCATACCAAGCACGTGGTGCTTGTTTAAGACCGTATAAAGCCATTTTCAATTTAAAAACATGGTTTGGGAATTGTTCATGTTCAAAACCTGGTGGTTGGTTAACATAAACATTCTCTTTAATAAACCTGTTAAGAAAAACACTTTTAACATCCATTTGATAAAATATAAAATTCATGAAACAAGCAAAAGATAATAAAATACGAATTGATTCTAATCTAGCAAAAGGAGCATATGTTTCATCAAAATCTATGCCTTCTTCTTGATTATATCCTTGAGCAACTAGTCTAGCTTTGTTCCTAACAACTTGTCCTGATTCATCTAACTTATTTTTAAATACCCATTTGGTACCAATAATAGTATGATCAGGAGGTCGTGGAACTAAATCCCATACATCATTCCTTATAAATTGATTTAACTCATCTTGCATGGCATTCATCCAAAATTCATTCTCACATGCTTCTTGTATATTTTTTGGTTCAAAATCCGACAAGAAGGCTGTATGAGATATCATATTAATATGTGATCGTGTTTGAATACCATGGGAGATGTCACCAACTATTAAGTCATGAGGATGATCTCTAACTTCAACAAAAGATTTTGGTAAAGTTGAAGATATCACAATAGGATCAGTCGACTTGACAAGTTCCTCAGTCGACTGGTTTACATCAGTCAACTTGATGTCCTTATCGGTCGACTTATCTGCGAGACTAGTCTAGTTTGTTCTAAAGATGTAATTACTTTATTTAAAGGTGATGAATCAGTTTCATCATCTTTAATTAAATTTGATGAAGACAGAGATTCATCGAATGTAACATGCATTGATTCTTCAATAGTCATTGTTGACTTGTTGAAAATTCTATATGCTTTACTCCTATTTGAGTATCCTATAAAGATACCCTCATTAGATCTAGGATCAAATTTATCCAAATTATCTTTAGTGTTCAGAATAAAACACTTACAACCAAATGTCTTAAAATAAGAGACTTTGGGAATTTTGTTAAAAAATAACTCATAACAAGTCTTCTTTAGCTTAGGTCTTATTAGAATCCTGTTTAAAACATAACAAGCTGTAGCAACGGCTTCAGCCCAAAAATACTTAGGTAAATTGCTTTCAACAAGCATGGTACGTGCGCATTCTTGCAAAGTCCTATTTTTCCTTTCAACCACTCCATTTTGTGGTGAAGCTCTAGAAAATGCAAATGAATGTGTTATATCATTCTTGTTGCAATATTCTGTAAACGTTTCATTTTCAAATTCTCCACCATGATCACATCTAATAGTGACTATGGTTAGAGATCTTTGATTTTGAATTCGTTTACAAAAATTTGCAAATTCATCAAAAGCATCATTTTTATGTTTTAAAAAGAATGCCCAAGTGAATCGTGAAAAATCATCTACTAAAACAAATACATATCTACTTTTATTTAAAGAAACAACTCTAGTAGGGCCAAATAAATCCATATGAATTAACTCAAGTGACCTACTAGTAGAGATTACTACTTTTGTTTTAAAAGTGGATTTGATTTGTTTTCCTAGTTGACATGCATCACATAACTTATCCTTTTTAAAGGATAGTTTTGGCAGTCCTTTAACTAGGTTATACTTAGATATTTTAGAGAGATTCTTCATTTTCACATGGCCAAATCGTCTATGCCAAAGCCAAGAATCATTATTTGAAGCTATTAAACAAAAAACATTTGAAAAATCATTTGTATTCAAACATAATTCATAAATGTTGTTTTTGCGAAAACCTTGAAAAATAATATTTTGCATAGTAGAATCATAAATTAAGCAAGCATCTTTTTCAAATACAATTTTATAATCTTTATCACATAGTTGACTAATACTTAACAAATTATGTTTTAGTCCACTAACTAACAAAACATTTTCTATAGTAGGATTAGTATTTTTACCAACCATGCCGGTTCCTATGACTTTTCCTTTGTTGTTATCACCAAAGGTAACTGTTCCTCCATTGATGCTTTGTATGGTGGATAGGAGATTGGCATGACCAGTCATATGCTTTGAACACCCACTGTCAAGTATCCAACGATCTTTCTTTGGTACCTATAAGATATTCAATGTGAATATGGTACCCTTTTCATTGGGTCCAAAACATATTAGTTTGGGGAAAACCAAACTCATAATGAGTTTGATTTTCCTCCATAAGCAGGAATAAAATTAACAGAATTACATACATTTATCATATATGAATTGATATACGCAGTTCTATCATTCAGTTTCAAGTTTACTGGAACCCATACTAGTTTGTTCTGTCCATTCGACTTTATAGCATCCTTCAGTCAACTTCTACTGTAAGTTAGTCGACTGGATGATGATGTAGGTCGACTTATATGAGGTTTTGGTCTTGTTGAATAAGACTCAGTTCCTCTGGACAGACGACTGGTAGATGGATTCAGTCGACTTGACTGAACTTTAGACTTGTTTTTATCACTAAAAATTATAAGCTTAGGCTTTTCAAAGAATTCATACAGTTCATTTTTAACACTAGAAATAGATTCAGGTTTATTTCTACTTGTGTTTTTAGAGGAAAGATCTTTTACAGGAGATTTTTTAAAACCAAGACCAAACTTTTGACTAGATTTCACTTGATTTTGAAGAACATCGTTTAAATTCACTTTTCCTTTATTGAACTTAGATATATTCTTGGATATCTCTTCATAATTCTTTTTTAGAGATTCAAGATCCATATCTAAACTTGAAATACGAGAATTTAAAGATTTTACTTCTTTATCAAGGTTAAGATTCTCTTGAGAAAGCGTTTGATTAACTTTCTCTAGATTCTTAAATCTAATATATTCTTTTTTCAATTCTTGAAAAATTTCATTGAAAGCATCAAGTAAATCTTCTGAATCATAATCATTACTTACTTGATTCTGTGAAGCCATAAAATACATGTTCGCAACCTCGTTGGTTTCATCAGTTTCTTCTTCTGAGGAAGAATCGCTATCATCCCAAGTTGCTTGATATGCCTTTTTATTTTTGGCAAACTTGTTCTTTGTGTACTTATCCTTCTTGAAGTTGGATGTCTTTCCCTTGGACTTTGTATTTTCTAGCGGACAATCCTTCTTCATATGGCCTGTTTTATTACACCTGAAACAAGTTGGAGGATCATTAGAATCTCTAAATTTAGAATTGAACTTACCTTTCTTTAGAAATTTTTTGAATCTCCTTGTGAACATGGCTATCTCCTCTTCATCTTCTTCTTCATCTTCTGAATCTGTCACGGCTTTAAAAGCTAATGATTTCTTCTTAGACTGTTGTGGTTCTACATCCTTCTTCCGTTCTTCAATTTGAACCTCATAAGCCATTAGATTTCCCACAAGATTCTCAAGAAAAAGTTGTGATAGATCATTGGCCTCTTCTATTGCAGTGGTCTTCTTTTCCCATTCAAGAGTAAGTGCATGAAAAACTTTTCTCACCATCTCTGCTTGAGTGTATATTTTTCCAAATGCCACAAGTGAGTTTGTAATTTCAGTAAATCTAGTTATCATTTCGGACACACTTTCATTTTCCTTCATGTGGAACATTTCAAACCTGTGAACAAGAACATATATTTTAGATTCTTTCACTTTGTTTGTTCCTTCATGAGTTACCTCAAGTGTATGCTAGATTTGATGTGCGGTTGTTGAATTTGACACACGGTTGAATTCTACTTTTGTAAGAGCACAGAATAATGCATTCATTGCTTTTGCATTATTCATTGTTTGGTTCTTCATGTCATCATTCCATTGTGCATATGGAATAGTAGGAGTAGTGTATTCTGTTTCAGTCATGTTCCATATTTCATAATTGATGGATTGGAGATAGATCTTCATTCTGCACTTCTAGTAATTGTAATTTGTTCCATCGAAGAGAGGTGGTCTTTGTGTAGATTGCCCTTCATGGTACTGATTTGCATTTGATGTAGTTGCCATAGCCTTTAACCTCACTCTGATACCAAGTGTTGGATCCTGTAGGCGAGACAACAAACACTAGAGGGGGGTGAATAGTGTTTATAAAAATTAAATTGCGGAGTAAAGAATTTTCTTCTGTGCAGTCGACTTAAAGAGTGAAGCAGTCGACTGAATTAACCAAATAAAAGTTAATTCAAATAAATCTGTGAAGTCGACTCAGAGTTAAGACAGTCGACTTAACAACCAGAAAACTATCAGAGTATACGAGTGTGACCAGTCAACTTATAAAGTACTCAGTCGACTGTCCAGACAAGTTTCACAAAAACAACACAAACTGAGAAAATATAAATGCAAGTTAGAGAGATACAACCACAGAGTGCACACGATGTATCCTGGTTCAGTCCTCCCGACCTACATCCAGTCCCCAAGCAACCCACTTGAGATTTCCACTATTCTTGAAAAAGTTTACAAGAATACCCTACGGCGTTCAGACAACAACCTTGTCTAACCCGTAGTCCTTTCTTTCAACCAGAGAAAGCAACCCACTCTTCCACCAAGAGTGACAAACCTGACTCCACACCCTAGAGTCCTACTCTCCAACCGAGAGGAAAAGAAAATAATAAAAATTGTTTACAATCAACCTATAGCCTTGTTTATGATTGTGATATAGTACGTGGCTAAATGGTTGACTTCTATATTCAGTCCAGAACGAAATTAGATGTATACTGGACTGAAAACAGAGAACCAAGACTTGGTGATTTGAAAGCTTTTTTCTCTTGGAAAATGTAAAACTTAAGATCTCAAAAAGAATGCTTGGAGTATAAGTGTTTTTAACAGTGGAGTCTAACCTCTATTTATAGAGATAGATTCACTGGACATTGGGAATCAGTTGTTCCAACTGTCAACCAACGGATCTGAAAAGATTTGAATTTGAAAAACAATTTTAAAAACAGAAAACTGTCAAACGCACTTGAACAGTCGACTGGGTTGCCATGATGAGTCGACTGATCAGAGTTTGAATAAGATTAGGCAGTTTTGTACTAGCTCAGTTGACTGGAGCAAGTAGCAGTCGATTGGTACGCAACAGCTGATCTAGTTCAAGCTGTTTTGACTTTTGGTTTTGAAAAATCACACATTTAAAAGAGTTATATGTGAGTGTATGTGTGTGTGACAAGGCTGTACATCATTCTAAGACTCAAATAAAGCAAAATATTACATTTGTTTACAAGACATAACAATATATGACACTTTAAGCATAAGTCTTGGCTTGAGTCTTGAGTAAAGCCATTGTCTTTATCCAGAGCGTGTGCTTGTACATTTGTTCAGCTGTATAGTAATGAGGCCTTTGTGTATACAACCTGCAATTATAAAGTATAGCATAGATACATGTTGCAGTGTGTTGTAATCATCAAAATCAAGAATCAACAAAAAGCACACTTTGACTCTCTCTTTTTTTGTTCTGTTTTGTGTTTATTTGGGGTTAGAATAGAGGGTATTTATATGGGTAATTAGGGGGTAGTTTTAGCAACTAACTCTTCACTAATACACTCATACACCCACTCACACACCCCACTCTCCCATTCTGGAATACCAAGTCAAAATGGGAAGCCGGTTCTTGAAAGAGTGCACAATGCACGTGTGCACGTGTAACACCCCGGCCCGAAACCGTGATTTTTCTAACAACTACCCACCACAGGCTTGCCTCATAAAAGGAGCTATAGCTGATTGGTGACCTCTAATCCCAGGCAGTAATATATATTTATACAATTAATCTCCTAAATCCCCGATATGGGACAATTAAATCCCACATCTCCTTGAATCCGTGAGCACAGCGACCCAAACCCGGGCCCCAAGCCCACATCAGCATGCTGCAGCAGCTGCCTTCAACCGGGCGGACCCTACACACCACATCACCCACATAGGTGACGTCAATAACCGAAACAGTAGCATTCACTGCTTTTCTTCTTCGTGGGCCCGCCGTGTCCATTAATTCCATATAAACCCCCATATAGAACTCATTTATAGGAAACACTTCCAATTAATATATATATATATATATATATATATATATATATATATATATATATATATATATATATTCTTAACACGAGGTGTTGCACACACCTCCCTTAAGAATTCAGCATCCTCGCTAAAGCCGGGACTTGCAACGTAGCGTCAGGATCTCCTTTCTAGCCGATCTGAAATGGCGTTCCTTGATTCTGCAGGTTGTCCAGTCCCTTAACCCACCTCAATGGATTTACCGAGTGACCTGACCCAACCTCGCTCCCTCTCAGGCATACCCTACCATTCTGTACCCACACTCGGTGTCGAAAGTCGGTTCTGATACCATTTGTAATGCCCCGCCCTAATTCAGCGATTTTTCTAACAACTGTCCATCACAGGCTTGCCTTATAAAAGGTGCTATAGCTGATTGGTGACCTCTAATCCTAGGCAATTATATATATATTTATACAATTAATCTCCCAAATCCCCGATATGGGACAATTAAATCCCACATCTCCTTAAATCCGTGAGCACAACAACTCAAACCCGGTTCCCATGCCTACGTCAGCATGCTACAGCAGCAGCTGCTTTCTACTGGGTGCACCCCACATGCCACATCACCCAAGTGGTTGACGTCAGCAACCAAAACAGCATTCGCTGCTTTTATTCTCCGTGGGCCCCCCATGTCCATTAATTCCATATAACCCCCTATAGAACTCATCTATAGGACACACTTTCAATTATATATATATATATATATATATATATATATATATATATATATATATATTCTTAACACAAGGTGTTACAGCACGTGTGCACGTGTGCACGTGTTTTGTACATTTTTCATTCTACTCTTATTTTATTATTTTATTTCATTTAAAACCCTCTTCTTTAATAAATAATTATATTATTTTTCTTAATAAAACTTTAGCCAAATTTTCTTAAATTAATCTTAATGAAATTTTAGTGCGCAACTTTTGTAATAAAATAATGTAACTTGCACATGTATAGTAGAAAAAGCACGTGTAGAAAAAATATTTAAAAAGAAATATTTCACATAAAACTAGTCTAAACTAATAAAAATAAAAATAAACATACACACTTCATAATTTTTTATTTTGAAAAGGATAAAACCAACACGTGCATTGCAAACACGTGCGTTGCACGTATCAATATAAAATAAATTTGAGAGAACGAAAAATATTCATAAACAGTCAAAATACAAAATACTTAGAATATTTATATGAATAATTTTACGGATATTACACGTAACGGTAAAATATACGTAATCGACACGTGCATTGAAAACATGTGCAATGCATGTAAAACACAAAGATTAGGATTTATATTTGTGTTGGCTCAAAATAGGATAAATTAAATTTTGAGAGGAAGGAAATATATAGATAATCGAAGTACAAAAATATGTAGGATATTTATATTAAAATACGTTACGGATATTACCCGGAACGGTACAAAATATATGTGCGTGAGACACATGGAGCAAAATTGTCATAACTCAATTTTGCGGGGTATTATACCTCTTGGTTGCAATTGTCCAACATGGTCTTGAGTACATCCTCAGCAAGGGTAAAAAGATGGGGTGAGAGTGGATCCCCTTATCAAAGTCTTTTCCTACAAGAAAATGGGTGACATGTTCATCCGTTAACTGAGATGGACGTTTCACACGTATTTAGGCTGTGATGAATCCATCTGATCCAACTGTCACCAAATCCTCTGAACTTGAGAGTTCTAACAGGCATTCCAGGCCCACAGAATCGTACGCTTTCTATAAGTCTAACTTCAGAAGGTAGTTCTTCTCATTTGCAATATGACACTGGTGAATCACCTCTTCAGCTGTGGTCACATAGTCCAGAATATATCTTCCCCTAATGAAGCCAGATTTTTCGCAACTAATTAATCCATCCATTATTTAACTTAAACATTTGGCCAAGATCTTGGTGATGGTCTTAACCGAGCAGTTCTGGAGGCTAATGGGTCTGAAATCAACCACCCTATGGAATTCCTCCGATTTGGGGATGGGGAAGACTTCAGCGAAGTTGAACATGCCCAATTTCAAACTATGGTCAAAGAATTCATCCATGAGAGACATAATATCCCCTTCGATTTCATCCCAAAAGTGTAACTCCTGTTTCCCGTATTTGTATTTATACTGTATTTTTCTCAATTGTACTCTTTTGTTTATTTGAGATCCCGTATTTTGTTTCTATTCGAATAAAGTCATCAATTTGTTTTCAACTCAATTTCTGGTCCTTTTATCAAATTCGATTGTGTGCCACTTGCACCGTTCTTCACGAGAAATGGACCGATTCTTCTCGTTTATCTCTAATCCCCATTATTTGCTTTTTGACTATTTCTTCTGTTGGGCCCTTTTTGAAACGGATTCCCTAAACTCTCAAACCCGCAAACCCGCTAACCTAGTATATAAACCCCTACCCTAACCCTAATTACATCTCTACTGTTTAAACCTAACCCTAATTATCTTTCCCCCGCCGCTAATCACCCGTCTCCTTCTCCGTATCTCTCGCCACAACCCACTTCCGAATCCACCTCCGACCACCTCTACTCGACCCCTCACCGCCTCGTCGACCCCCTCAGCACCACCACCTCCACAACCTCCTTCGACGTCGCTCCGTCGCATCGCCACAGCGCCGCCGAGTCCTCGATTCCACTTCTCCCCTGTTCGCACCCACGAACAGAGCTCCTCGCCGCGCCGTCGCTTCTCGACGTCGCCGCCGCCTCGCCGCACTCCGTCGTTGCCGTAGTCGCCGCCAACGAAGCAGCCACGCCGTCGTTCTCCCTCGAGCGCTCTACTCAGTCGAACGAAGAAGGAAGAAGCAGATCGAACGAAGAAGAAGAGGATTTAGGCGGGAGCGAATCACAGCCGTCCGATCTCTTCAAGATCCGTGCGCTTGATCGGTGTCCTGTGTTCGTTCCGCAGCAGATCCTGATCCCGTGTTCGCTGTTCTGGGATTGGATCCGGTGCACAGGAGAGATCTGATTGGGCGTTTCGCTGTTTCGTGTTCTACCCGCAGCGGATCCGATCTTCGCTGTTTGCTGTTTGGGCCGATCGTGTGTGCGAGGAAAGCTCGATCTTCGATCAATTTTTGGACGCGCTTTTCGAGGACATCTTCGGAGATTTTTCTTCTCAAATTGCTTCAACAAGCGGAGTTTATAATCGTCGATTTAAGGCAAGTATTCATCTTGTACATTTTATTGCTCTAGTACAAGTTTTCTTGAAAATACCACATATAGTTAGATTGTGACTCCCTTTGAAATATCATTGTAAATCAATTTTGAACCTTCAAACTCACAAGTCTAAGAGTCACAAAACTTCCTCGTATTAAATAATAATCAATTGGACTCTTTTACCCCCTTGAACACATGAATCACTTGGACATATGAATTAAGGACCCCTAAAATTTGTAGACGCATATATATTTAGTACTTTGACGAAATTGCGACTATTATGACTTGGAAAATATATATTAGTTGCTGTTTTGACATCCATGAATATGTATTTATGCTACTTGAAAATTTTAGACACCAAATTACACATTTCCATGAAATCCACATTAGTAAATTAATTCTTAGAGTTGCTGTCTGAATATCCTTTTGCGGTTTCGACCCTTTTATCATTGGAATTTGGGCCCGAGCCCTGAAGATAAAATGTAGATCCGGATGTGTAGATGTGGATAGACTCCAAGTTGATCGAATTTGGAGTTACGGTCTAGGAGTTATGGCAGTTATACTGCAGCTGTGTCAGTGGACTCAGTTTTGCAAAACTGCTGTGTATATTTACTTTGCGAATTATTTTAGCTGTGTAAACAGCGAGCGTTTGACCCCAAATTTTATATGTAGCTGCTGGACACTATATAGGACATCCCCAAATTTCCCTAGAATTAAATTACATTTACATATGTACGCTTGCTTGATAAGAAATAATAAAATAACAAGCCGGGGTTTGGGAAAGACTATAGAATGGACAATATAGATAAGTGTACTCAGAAGGGGGGCCCGTGTTTCCCAATACTTGGTTCATGAACTTGTTGTATCTTGTTTGATTCATGGAGTCGGTTACTCGGCTCATGAACTTGTTTGATTCATGAACCCATTGTGCGGTTCTTGAACTTGCTTGTGGATTCGCGAACTTGCTTCGTGAACTTGTTATTTATTTTCGATTCATGAACCATGGCTTGCTTGATACTTGATACCTGAGTACGCCGCCCTATAAAATCCATTACTAGGTCTAAACGAAATTGCTTTGACTGTAGCAACCATGTAGTAAAAGAATGGATGCATGTCGTGCTACCTAGATAGTAATCACCACTAGACTTGAACTTGATAACTTGAACTAGACTTGAACTTGATAACTTGAACTTGACAACTTGATACTAGGACTTGACAACTTGACATTTGAGACCTGACATTTGAAATAACATATGACACTAGACTTGAGATTTGTCGCTTGATATTAAATACCCCTATAGGTATACCTGACATGTGTTACACCACTAGCAGTTGTTATCCAATCTAGTTATTGAGTTGTTCCCTCTTGCTAGCTAGTCTTTGAATTTGCCTACTACTTATAACTCTGTTTATTCTTGATTCCAACTCTTGTTTTTCCTTACTTGTACTTGCTTTCACTATTTGTGGCCCTAGCTTGCACTAAGGGCATCTTCTCTTGTTTTCCCCTTTGTTTCCCTGTATGTATTATTAAGCAGACTTTGGAGACGAGGTTCATGCTGGAATTGGCGAGCAGACATTTCAGGTTTTGCTTGGAGCAAAGACCTGTTTAAATAGTTGCTTTTCTTAAGGTATTTATTTCTTCTGCTGTTTAAGACTTGTTTCCGAGTTTACACTTGATCCAGACATGGGAACTATTTGAATATTATTATTTGTTTAAATTGTTTCCTGTTGCTTGATAAGTTATTCATGTATGCTTGGTTATATATAAATCTGGTTATATTCTTGTTATGATGCTGAGTCGATCCTACAGCTTATGGATGATGTAAAAATCATTCGCTGGGCTTCGTCACGTGGTCGTATTCCATATTTTTGGGAAGCGGGGCGTGACAAGGTTTTTAGTGGTATCAGAGCACAGGTTTGGCTAATGTGTTAGTTAACTAATACATTAGACATGCTTGACTCAGTCAGGATTAACTCAACATTAAACAAGCCATGCAACCACATGAATAATTTAATAGTTAACTCGATCTGGATACAAGTCTTATCCCATTCATTTGATCCCTTCATATTCAATTCTTTGATTCATTGCTTCCTTCCACCTCTTGCATTCGTCATGATTTGTCGATTCCTTATTGGGTACAAATTTATTCTTCCGTACCCCTATTCGTTTGATTTTGATGCAAGCGATCTCTTATTTTCTGCTTGCCTCGTTGATCTCTTCTTATTCCAATTCGTGTGCCGTTCATTGCTTTCCCTGCCTTGCATTCACTTTTATTTGTTGATTCATATTGAGTGTCATGTTGGTTGTTTCCTCCCTGCTATATTCTCTTCAATTTCAGTTTTGCCTTCGTCCTCCTTCCTTCATATTCAATTCCTTAATTTTTCTCTGTCCCTTCTAGTCATCCTCCTCTTTAACTCCTTATTGGGTGTAGCTTCATTTTTCCTCCTACCTATTTTTCTCTTTATAATTATTTTTCCGAATACTTTCTATATTTCGATTATTAATTATTATATTTAATTTCAATCTTCTATAAAAATGTTTCTCGACAAAGATTTCGTTATTTCGAACAATGATGTATTTTAACTTCACTTTTCATTCTTGATCAAATATATATTTGCACTGGAGTATTTTGATAAGACAAATTCTTATTTTGTTGTACAATGCTGTTATTACTACTATTATTATTATTGCTATTGTTTTCATTACCATTACTAGCATTATTATTATTGTTACTACTATTGATATTCTTATCGTTGTTTTTATTATTTTATTAATATTGTTGATATTAAGTTGCTTCCACAGAAATGTTGGGCACAAACTATATCTTGTCTTGTATTATTATTTTTACTAGTATTGTTGATATTATTATTATTATTATGATTCTTTTTGCGATTACTGTTATTATTACTGTTATGATCATTGTTATTATCATTGTTATTTTTATTGTTATTAGTATCGATATTTTATTATTATTATTGCTATTGGTATTATTATTTTTATCGTTACTATTATTATTATTATTATTATTATTATTATTATTATTAATTTGCCTTGGGCCTGAGCATGCTCAATTTTATATATATTTCACAACTTCGTTGCAACCTAATGTCGAGATGGCAAGTATGCAACTCGATGTCAATGGAGGCAAATTGCAACTGGATATCGGCGAGGCAAAATGTGCAGCCGAATATCCGGACGGCAACCTGCAACCTGATGTCGTGAAGGCAAACATGCAACTTGATGTTAAGGAGGTAAGATTTTCTACCTATTACTAATTGGTATTTCAAGACTCGTTACTTGTATAAATAAACTGATGGTAAAGAAATATTTTCCTCATGACGTTTTCTTTATACAATTAAACTTATGTTTCATATAAATTTGAACTAGTACAGTTGATTTATTTATAGAATTGATAAGCCAAATTCTTAAATTTGTTTCACAATGCTATTCTGTTATTGCTATTGTCTTTGTTATTATTATTGGTATTATTATTATGATTGTCATTTCAATTGCTATTATTAATATTGTTTTTATTAGCTTTAATGCTGCATTATTTTTATTATTATTATTACTTTTACCTTATTATTATTCATATGATTATTATTGTTACTATTATTAATATTATTATTATTGTCACTATTTTTAATACTATTTATGATTGTTATCATTGCATTAATTTCATGAGTGTGTTGATTTCTATTATGTCATGTATGTATTATCATTATTGTTGATAATTTTATGCTATTATATTATTATTGCCTGTATGATTATGAAGATTTTGATTTCTGTTATTGCTATTGTTATTATTATTATTTTGATTACTATTATTACTAATTTTATTATTATCATTGTTATATTTAATTTTTTATTATTGTTATTATTATTTTGTTACTATGGATATTATTATTATTGATATTGTGGTGTTATTATTTCTGTTAAAAGCCATTAATTTTGATATATATATTCTATCTTTTAATTATGAAGATTGAAGCTCAAGCCTTATATCCTTTTTGCATTATTGTCTATCTCTATTTGGAGTCTATACTCTCTTTGATCTTGGTGTCTCATTCTTTTCTTCCTGCTCGGATCGTCGCTTGGTGTCACGTTGTCTACAACGATATGTCTGGAGCTTGGAGTGCCACCATCAGAGTAGCGCAGCGGAAACGTGGTGGGCCCATGACCCACAGGACCCAGGATCATGTTGTTGCTTCTCTTTCCTTGTATTTTGTTTTGTTCCATTCCTTGCACCATTTGCTGTCCCCCATTTCTTGCTTTTGTTCTCATCCATTGACTCATTGAGTGGTGCATCTTTCCCTTGTCGCTCCCTTCTTCGATTCCAGCTCTTTCTATTCGTTCACCTCCTTGCCTTGTTATCTTGCAAGTCTTGTGGTGTTCAGTGTTCTTCTTCATTTTTGATACCGGTTATTTCCTTCTTGCTTTCCCTCCTGCCATCATGTACTCATTCATTATTGGATTCAATTCTTTCCTGTCTTCCATCTCCTTGGTTTCAGTTCTGCCTACTCCTTCATCGTATTTATTATCTTGTGTTATTTGGATCTTTCAGATACTGTTATTCTCTTTCATGCCTTCCATTTGAACTCGTTGTTATCCACTCCCTTTTTAATTTGGTGTTACCACCAAGTTGACTTTTCTTTGGATCCCTTGTTCGTTACCCTCCCCTAAATTGCTTTTACCCTGTCCTATGTACCGCCTAAGCAAATTTCGAGGACGAAATTTTTGTGTAAGGTGGGTAGGATTTGTAACTCCTGTTTCCCGTATTTGTATTTATACTGTATTTTTTTCAATTGTACTCTTTTGTCTATTTGAGATCCCGTATTTTGTTTCTATTCGAATAAAGTCATCAATTTGTTTTCAACTCAATTTCTGGTCCTTTTATCAAATTCGATTGTGTGCCACTTGCACCGTTCTTCACGAGAAATGGACCGATTCTTCTCGTTTATCTCTCTAATCCCCATTATTTGCTTTTTGACCATTTCTTCTGTTGGGCCCTTTTTGAAACGGATTCCCTAAACTCTCAAACCCGCAAACCCGCTAACCTAGTATATAAACCCCTACCCTAACCCTAATTACATCTCTACTGTTTAAACCTAACCCTAATTATCTTTCCCCCGCCGCTAATCACCCGTCTCCTTCTCCGTATCTCTCGCCACAACCCACTTCCGAATCCACCTCCGACCACCTCTACTCGACCCCTCACCGCCTCGTCGACCCCCTCAGCACCACCACCTCCACAACCTCCTTCGACGTCGCTCCGTCGCATCGCCACAGCGCCGCCGAGTCCTCGATTCCACTTCTCCCCTGTTCGCACCCACGAACAGAGCTCCTCGCCGCGCCGTCGCTTCTCGACGTCGCCGCCGCCTCGCCGCACTCCGTCGTTGCCGTAGTCGCCGCCAACGAAGCAGCCACGCCGTCGTTCTCCCTCGAGCGCTCTACTCAGTCGAACGAAGAAGGAAGAAGCAGATCGAACGAAGAAGAAGAGGATTTAGGCAGGAGCGAATCACAGCCGTCCGATCTCTTCAAGATCCGTGCGCTTGATCGGTGTCCTGTGTTCGTTCCGCAGCAGATCCTGATCCCGTGTTCGCTGTTCTGGGATTGGATCCGGTGCACAGGAGAGATCTGATTGGGCGTTTCGCTGTTTCGTGTTCTACCCGCAGCGGATCCGATCTTCGCTGTTTGCTGTTTGGGCCGATCGTGTGTGCGAGGAAAGCTCGATCTTCGATCAATTTTTGGACGCGCTTTTCGAGGACATCTTCGGAGATTTTTCTTCTCAAATTGCTTCAACAAGCGGAGTTTATAATCGTCGATTTAAGGCAAGTATTCATCTTGTACATTTTATTGCTCTAGTACAAGTTTTCTTGAAAATACCACATATAGTTAGATTGTGACTCCCTTTGAAATATCATTGTAAATCAATTTTGAACCTTCAAACTCACAAGTCTAAGAGTCACAAAACTTCCTCGTATTAAATAATAATCAATTGGACTCTTTTACCCCCTTGAACACATGAATCACTTGGACATATGAATTAAGGACCCCTAAAATTTGTAGACGCATATATATTTAGTACTTTGACGAAATTGCGACTATTATGACTTGGAAAATATATATTAGTTGCTGTTTTGACATCCATGAATATGTATTTATGCTACTTGAAAATTTTAGACACCAAATTACACATTTCCATGAAATCCACATTAGTAAATTAATTCTTAGAGTTGCTGTCTGAATATCCTTTTGCGGTTTCGACCCTTTTATCATTGGAATTTGGGCCCGAGCCCTGAAGATAAAATGTAGATCCGGATGTGTAGATGTGGATAGACTCCAAGTTGATCGAATTTGGAGTTACGGTCTAGGAGTTATGGCAGTTATACTGCAGCTGTGTCAGTGGACTCAGTTTTGCAAAACTGCTGTGTATATTTACTTTGCGAATTATTTTAGCTGTGTAAACAGCGAGCGTTTGACCCCAAATTTTATATGTAGCTGCTGGACACTATATAGGATATCCCCAAATTTCCCTAGAATTAAATTACATTTACATATGTACGCTTGCTTGATAAGAAATAATAAAATAACAAGCCGGGGTTTGGGAAAGACTATAGAATGGACAATATAGATAAGTGTACTCAGAAGGGGGGCCCGTGTTTCCCAATACTTGGTTCATGAACTTGTTGTATCTTGTTTGATTCATGGAGTCGGTTACTCGGCTCATGAACTTGTTTGATTCATGAACCCATTGTGCGGTTCTTGAACTTGCTTGTGGATTCGCGAACTTGCTTCGTGAACTTGTTATTTATTTTCGATTCATGAACCATGGCTTGCTTGATACTTGATACCTGAGTACGCCGCCCTATAAAATCCATTACTAGGTCTAAACGAAATTGCTTTGACTGTAGCAACCATGTAGTAAAAGAATGGATGCATGTCGTGCTACCTAGATAGTAATCACCACTAGACTTGAACTTGATAACTTGAACTAGACTTGAACTTGATAACTTGAACTTGACAACTTGATACTAGGACTTGACAACTTGATATTTGAGACCTGACATTTGAAATAACATATGACACTAGACTTGAGATTTGTCGCTTGATATTAAATACCCCTATAGGTATACCTGACATGTGTTACACCACTAGCAGTTGTTATCCAATCTAGTTATTGAGTTGTTCCCTCTTGCTAGCTAGTCTTTGAATTTGCCTACTACTTATAACTCTGTTTATTCTTGATTCCAACTCTTGTTTTTCCTTACTTGTACTTGCTTTCACTATTTGTGGCCCTAGCTTGCACTAAGGGCATCTTCTCTTGTTTTCCCCTTTGTTTCCCTGTATGTATTATTAAGCAGACTTTGGAGACGAGGTTCATGCTGGAATTGGCGAGCAGACATTTCAGGTTTTGCTTGGAGCAAAGACCTGTTTAAATAGTTGCTTTCCTTAAGGTATTTATTTCTTCTGCTGTTTAAGACTTGTTTCCGAGTTTACACTTGATCCAGACATGGGAACTATTTGAATATTATTATTTGTTTAAATTGTTTCCTGTTGCTTGATAAGTTATTCATGCATGCTTGGTTATATATAAATCTGGTTATATTCTTGTTATGATGCTGAGTCGATCCTACAGCTTATGGATGATGTAAAAATCATTCGCTGGGCTTCGTCACGTGCTCGTATTCCATATTTTTGGGAAGCGGGGCGTGACAAAAAGGTTTGGTAAAACATCATAGGGAACAAGTCTGGCCTTGGAGCCTTGTCTGACCCCATCCGAGTGATCACTGCTTTCACTTCGTCCTTTGTGAATCGGGCCTCCAAATCTTGCAAGATCTGAGTTGCTTGATGATGATTGTTTTGCCAGAAGTTCTCCTTAAGAAGGATTCTAAACCCATTCTTTTGCCCAAAAAGTTCTTATAATGAAATTGGAAAGTTTGCATGATTTCCGTCTCGTTTAAGATATCCCAGTGTCCGTATGGATAAATAGGATAAGTTTAGGTCTTCACCGTGCACTAGCCACCTGATGAAAGAAGGTAGTGTTCGCGTCTCTCACTTTAAGCCATGAAATCCTGGATCTCTGTTGCAACTAGATCTCCTCAAGTTTGTATAAATTTGCAGTGTTATCTCAAGTTCAAGTAGCCTGTTCCGATATTCCTGGGACAAGTCACGAGACTCCTCCAATCTTTTTAAATCATCGATGCCCTCTAGAAACAAATCTTTTGCATGCCAAATATTAGAGAATCTAGTGCGGATCCATCTTCGCAATCTATTGCATAGCTGATGGACCTTTTCACACCAGTAGGTTGCTGCATCAGTACCATGGGTTTGTAAAGCCCATCTGTCCATAACCATGTAGTGAAATCCTTGAATCTCTAGCCAAGTCTTCTCGAATATGAATTTCCTCAATTTTCAGGAGCACAACTCTCCCGTTTTGAGAATGATGGGTACGTGGTCCGATGTTGGTCTCGGAAGTGATTTTGCAGATGCCAGCGGGAATTTCGTTTTCCAGTCCATGGAGACTAGGAATCTATCTAGTTTAGCCATAATGGGGTCCACTTGCATGTTTGACCAAGTGAAAAGCGTATAAGTAATTGAAATTTCAATCAGCTCTAGGTCATTAATCGCCCTGTTGAACTCTTCCCTGTCCATGTAGTTCAACCCTCTACCATGTTATTCAAAGGAAAACCTTGTGATGTTGAAATCACCTTTACAACCCAAACATTCTACCACCATGCTTGGATTGAAAGGAGTTCATTCCAGAATGGGCCTCTAGCAAATGAATGATTCGGTCCATAGACAACCATAACTATTTGGGACCAGTTATCCACTCGATGTAGAAGTCAAACCGATAATGAATAATCACCTTTGAATTCATCAAGACATGTGAAAATATCTGGATTAGCCAATGGAAATACCCCACAAGACTCCAATTGGGGGACGTGCTTTCCATTCCTTAATTCTAATACCTCATAGTCTTTTGAGCTTAAACCCTTGCATGAGCTTGGTCTCCTACAGACCCACAACCTCTGCTTTGGAAGTATTAATAACGTTCCTGACCATTTCTTTTTTACCTCGCCCCCCAACCCCCATAATGTTCCAAAAGAAGACATTCATTGAGAACCATTTTATGGGTTGCAGTGGTTGGGGGAGTGCCACTCCACCTTGCCTTCCTCTGAGGGACACTTCGAAATAAGGTTTATTGTCGTGTGTAGGTGTATGTTATCCCTTTCCCATCCTCTAATTTTGTTAAGCAAGAGAGCACTACGCTCTACACTGCCCACCGCCAGACCATAGGCTTCGGCTAAAATAAAAATATCTAAACCTGACATAAAATTGAAAATAGATGCTAAGAGACAACATGTACCTCCACCGTCGTTTTTTGCCGCTTTGGCCGCTATGACAATCTCTAGATAGTCCTCCAAGGAATCCTCATGGTCCCGGTGATATGAGTCACTGATGCATGTCCCTCACGGAGAAGCCCTCTTCGCCACTTTCTGAACCCTAAAACTCATAAGCAATCTCAATGCCTCGGAACTGATCTGTGAAGAGGTCGCTGGGAGTGTAGAGGTAACCATTTCTGGAGTAGAGAAAGTAACCAACTCTGAGATTCCTTCAACCCCAAATTGAGCTTTGCCTTTGCCGTTCTGAGCTCTTCCTTTTCAATTACTGTCTTTGCCACTCTGAGCTTCCAACTCCTTTGATTTCCCCCTTTTCAAACTGCCCTGCCATTTTTGGATACTCAATTTGGTCCCCTTATTCCCCATGTAGTCCTCTTATCGAGACCTCCTTCTTAGCTCGCTTTCGCCATTGTTGTGTACTTTCTCTAGTTGGAGTTGGTATTAATCATTGCTAGAGTTGGGTTGATCTTGCCCCTTAATCTTTTATCCATATCTGCAATCTGGACCATTGGATTTCCTTCATGAGATGTTGGTTTTTGACAGTGGTTCTCTTCGTTCCCCCTTTGCTTGGCTACCATGGAGAGCTCCCGATGAGCTCATTCTATCTCATGAGTGCCATCAATTGTGGAGTCCAGTTCAGGTGAGGCCACTTGAATGTACATTCTATCGTCTCGGAGGGCTGAATCTGTGTGTTTTGCCACTGCCCCCGTGTACCTGTAACTTCACCTTCGTCTCGAGTACGAATCAGATGATGCAAGCATCTTCATATGTAAAAATCTTCGCAATTCTAGGCATATGACTGATATTAAGGCTTATGATCTTGATCTTTGCCGAAGCCACTTGTGATTTTCTTATTGTCTTCTGATCCATTTCCACGACCATTGCGAAGTCCGATACAGTCTCTTTGAGCGCTTCTTTTTTCCAGCAATGTAGGGGGACATTGTGTACCTAAATCCAGTATGTGTCGCCTTGTGGACGCTCTACCCCAAATTGCGACATCCATTGTGTGAAAAATGTTGTGAAATGCCCGAAATCCACAATGCCCATAGTTGCAACATCCATCATTTTTCCGGCGATGGGAAGGATATGAGAAATTCCAGATGGCACAGCTTTTTCACAATCCAATCTATATCGCTTCGCATTGGCCACTTCAGATTCATAGCATCTAGAAAGTGATTTTCGGTGACTAGATTCTAGAAAAGGCACACCATTGCCTGAGCCACAGTTCCTCTTGTTTGATAGTGCCGAGACAACTTGCGAGTTTTATGTGGATTGAATTTTCAAGTGATTGGCCTCTCAATACCTCTCGCTTCTCCTCTGCCAAGTTGATAATCAAATTTGTGCAAACATATGAAATATTACCCCAATTCATGCATTTCAAGCATCGGATCTCCTTAGTGCAGTCGGTGTGCACGTGGCCTGTGTCGCCGCAATTGAAACATGGGGACGGTTTCTTCTTGCCTTTTCGATATCTGGTAGCCATGTCAGTTCCCCTTTTTCTTCATTCTGTATCGTTGAGCTATGTTACTCACTTGCACCGATGGAGTCTCCTAGAGTTGATCCCTAGCTTCCACACATCTCTCCGAGATAGATTAACCCCCCTCTAGGGCCCTAACTAACTCGGTGTGAGAGGTATGAGGTTGGATTGACCTAGGGGGTGACATGGATAGAGTGTTGTAAGGATTGGAGATGGGGGTTGGATTTGTAAATGTTGGTTGATTTGTGGTGGAGAGGGACCCTTGTGTTGATGGTGAACATGGTGGTGTTCTCCTTTAATGCCCATAGTAGCTTGTAGGAGGACCCCCTCATAGGGCCCTTCCTCCAAGTTGAGGTGAGAGAGATCAATGATGAAGAACATGGGTCTCCCCCAAGCGCTGGTGATGGGATCGTCGATCTCCGCCACACGTAACTCTGAGATATCTCATGCCCTTCTCAGGGGAAGGTGATTGCCTTTGACGAGGTGTGTTGGTTCGGGGTTGGTCTTGCGGTGGAGAAGAGAAGGAGGAGGGGGTGGGGTTGGGGTTGGGGTGGGGGTTGTGGACCCCCTCATTGGGCCCTCAACCCCGCAACTCCAGCTCGAAGAGGTTTATTACTAGAAAAAACAACTGATGTTTGCAGGGTTGAAGAAGGAGAGGAAGAAAATGTTGTAGTTTAGGGAGAGGAGGGTTAAATTATGGTGATGATGGTGTTGTAGGGCGGAGGGAGTGGGAGTTCTTTGTTCAGGTGTTCGAGGTAAGAGGGGAGGGAGGAGCAGCCACACATCTTTCGCTAATTGTTAACTCTAGATTTCTAGGATAGGAATACTTATCAAGACAGAATGACTAGTTTCGTATATAACATTTTATCTTTGTAAATTTACATTTGAGTTGATGACAATGGAATACTAATAACCTATGAAGCACCGATACGGGTACGACGATACGCATATGGGGACACGGGTATGGCGGATACGCCAATTTTCAAAAAAGTAGGATACAGGATACGGCGGGGATACGACTGTGTGTGTATATATATATATATATATATTGAAAAATATGAATAATTACACATAACTGAATAATATATATTGTTAATAAGGAAATGGTAAATATCTTTTATTAAACATAAATAAGATAATCCATAAAGATTACAATAATTGTTCATAAGTATAAACAATAACATAAGTAAACAAAGTAAGTTCATAAGCAATATAACATAAGCAGACAAATCAAATAGTGGGACAAGTTTCAGCCATATCAAATAGTTGGATAATAAAAAAATACAGGATACGGGGATGTACAGGATACGGGGACACAAGTATCTGATACGTACAGGATAAGGGGACGGCACTCTCCGTGAAGTATCCGTACTTCAGAGCTAATAACAGTTATTCTGAAAATAATATATGTTTATCAACTAGTAAAAAATGCTAGATACTCCCTTTAACTATAAACTTTATTTTTTTTTGCTGGTCTATGAACTTTAAGTATGGTAAAGATTGTGTCAGCTTCGATATTAGACTACGACATAGTCTTTTATAAGAAAAAACTTGTAAGTTTCTTTGTATACTATACAAGTTTGTTTGTATACTAGTAGCTTTGTTTTTTACCTTTTCATGAAGGTAATCTGCCATTATTAGGACACAAGGTAATCTCTAATAGAGTTTGAGGGAAAAGGACCGTGGTTGGGCAATTTTAGGTAAGAAAATGAGAAAATGAGAGGTATATGAAAATACTTAGGCCCTATTAGACAATGAGTTAAGTTTACAGATAAAATGAAATACTTTTGTACTACTTACATGTCTTTAGACTCAGAAATGTGCTTCCCACAAATAATTAATGCAAAAATATTTTATATGGGTCTCCACCATATTGAGTTAGAGAGATGCGTAACTAGTCTCCAATTAGTGTAAAACATATAGTACATTTAGAATATTCCATGTGTGTAAATTGTATTGTTGTATAGAATCATGAGTTTTTCTAAAATTTTGTCATGGTTAAATCTTTTTTTAATATTTGGATTGAGTAAAACCTGCCCAAACCTGAAGTTACCAGTTCGATTTATCCAAAATCGGTCCGCTCTTGAACCTGACCAAACCCATGGGTTCAAATTCGAGATCATCTTAAATTACAGACAACCTGCCCAACCTAAGTCGTAAAAAACCCCTAATGAGACATGTGTCCTGAAGTGTACAATTTAGAAACAAATATGCAAAATAAACTCTTTGTAAGACATGTGGTACTTTTTTAGTACAATAAGCTGACATTGTTTCACATGTTCTCAGTTTTTTCTTATCTTCTTATGTTACACTCTGTGATGTCCCCATAGTCTTCTATATAAGGGTCATTTCTTGCAACTCGTAGTTAACACCAATACGTTCATTTCCTTCATTGTGATGGTCTTCTCGGTTATCTTGTTCTTTTACAATGACCAAATCACATCTTCTTCGTCAAATTATTATAACTATTTCTATTTATTCTCTAAAAGTAAGATGACGATGAAAGTGCAAGGAATCTGTAAAGATCATTAATTTCTTAGTCAGTGAAATCAACAATGAGATAAACATAGGCACTCCGAAATACTAGGCAAAAGCCTAGCATTATAAATTCATATTCACTAATAGAAGTCTTGTAATTCATCTATATACAAGGTAAAATTGCTTTCAATACATTACATTTTTTCCCCCTAATCTAGCAATTGAATCCACTAGCTTACCATACTTATATGACTTGAACGGTACAAAACTGTCAAACAATAGAACATAAATTTAGAGCGCATGTAATGCCTAAATGATAGAAAACACAATGTTAAACATGATTATCATTGATGTAGTGGTATGTGTAAAGATCATTAATTTCTTAGTCAGTGAGATCAACAATGAGTTAAGCATAGGCACTCCGAAATACTAGGTAAAAGCCTAGCATTATAAATGCACATTCACTAATAGAAGTCTTGTAATTCATCTATATACAAAGTAAATTAATTTCAATACATTACGTTTGTTTTCCCCTAATCTAGCAAATGAATCCACTAGCTTACCATACTTACATGACTTGAACGGTACAAAACTGTCAAACAATAGAACATAAATTTAGAGCGCATATAATGCCTAAGAGCATCCACAATGGTTTGCTATAATATATGGAAAAATGGCAAATAGCAAATAGCAAAAGAGACATTCGCTATACTGGTTGTTTGCTATAATATAACAATTTTTTAAAAAAAATTGAGCAGACGGGCCTATCGCTTGTAAAAATTATTAATTTAAATGGTATTTTAGTAATTAATTAGTTATTAAATTATACCTAAACTATGATTAAAGGGTTAAAATATAACATTAGTGTCTTAATTAAATGTGTTTTGGCTGGAGGTATTTTGGGACTGGACATGTTGTCCCGTCTTTGGTTTTTTGGAGATCGGACGGGACATATCCCGTCCAATGTGTTTTAAATTTTTTTTTTTTTTAAGGATGGAACATATTGTTCCGTCCGATACTTAAAAAAAACGGACGAAACAACTTGTTTCGTCTAATCTTATTAAAATAATAATAATAATAGTAGGGACAGAAAAAATAATTTGAGAATCTTTATTTCGTTTTTCAAATATGAGAAGCGACTGTAGCTTGTTTATCAAATTATGGCAAAATAGCAAACCGTTGTAGACGTTTTTTTCTCAAAATATGGTAAAATGGCAAATATAAGAAACCATTGTGGATGCTCTAAATGATAGAAAACACGGGCTGTCACGCCCCGCTTTCCAAAAAGGAATACGAAATACGGATACGCGACAAAAGCCCAGCGAATGATTTTTATCATCATAAGCTGTTCAAGAATCTTTACAACATATCACAGAAATAATCAGAGTCAGAAGCAAAAGATACAATCAGACATGCATAATTGAAACAAGATACCAACAGAAATTACTTGAAACCAAATATAATAATCTCAAATAATCAAATTCTGAACAAGTCAAATATCCTGGGTCACATCGCTCAAATACAAATAAATATCCAAGTAATCAAGTACATTTTATTCAAGTTCAAGCAACGAATAATAATAATAATAAAGTAGAAAATCCAGCACTAATACATCATCTCGCCAATACCACGTGGCAGCTGACCATCCTGATCTGCAATTAGTAAATTTGCTGGAGAAGAAAAAAGAAAATAAGTACCCGTCAATTGCAAGTTACGGGCCACTTATAATGTAGGATACAAGTACATGGAAAAAACTAAACAAATCTAAGTAATAGCAGAAACAGATCTAGCATAGTATTGCAGAATCAACTAGCATGGTATACTAACATATGTCAGGTGTCAAAGTCAAAAGCATGTAGACAGATATTCAGATAGTGTCAATTAATGGTGTCATGTGATAATGTCAGACAGATAACAGGTAATCAGATGATCAGATAACAGATAGCCAGATATATATAACAGATTCAGATTTAGATTTCAGATACAGATACAGATTCAGATTTTTAAAAGTCTTGTATTAATTACTAACTAGGTAGCACTTCATGTGTCATCCTTTTATCACATGGTTGCTACATTCAAAATAGTTACGTTAGTAGATTTCGTAGGGGATCATATAGGGCCGTGTACTCAGGATTCAGACAGATATCAGATAACAGATCCAGATAGACAGATAACAGACGATCATGCAACAGATAGGACTAAGTCCCCTCCAAGTACTCCCTCTCGTAGGAAGTATGTAGTTGGGTAACAGATAATCAAAATCTTGCATGATCTCATAACAGATAACAGATAATCAGATGGGAAATACGGGCCCCCTTCTAAGTACACATTTCTATGCTTTCCCACTACTATATCTTTTCCATAAACCCCGGCTTGGTTACTTTTATTATGGTCATCAAACAGGCATGAAAGTGTACGAAATTCTGTCAAACTAATATGGTATAATCAGTATTAGGTTCAGGGAAACAAATAAACATGCATAGATAATTTACAATCACATAAACGAGCAAAACAGTGTATGTTCATATTCAGAACAGCAAGACAGTAAAATACTAAAACAGTGAATCCCGTCGCTACAGAAATGCAAATATGGATCCGTCGAAGAATCTGGAAAATAGACTCCCACATGAATCCAGCGAATATAAATAAGTCATATTGTATTTCACAAAATCATAACTCAAAACTGATTTGAATCCAGAAAACACGTTCAGTCAGAAATCAGTAAAACGAATTCTTAGTCAGAAAAATAGCATTAAAACTCCTCAAATAAATCCAGGAAAAATCTGGGGTATTCCCCTATATGTCTAGAATCAAAATATAAGGTTTCATAATATTCCAGTAAAATTAATATTCCAGTAAAATTTGTTCAGTCATCAAATAAGAAAACATCAAGAACGATACTTTGGCCAATCTGGAATTCCCAACACTGCTGTACGAAAACTGAAATATCCCCGAAGCCGTGAAACGAAATCCAAATCCGCTAAAGGGAGATGAAAATAGACAAATTAACCTAACTTTCATATTTCATAAATATTTTCTATACAGTAGAAGGAAATAGGATGAAAATACGATTCTTTACAGAACAGCGAGCAAAATACAGCAAGTATGGCTTTTGTAAACATGGATGAAATGACATATAAAATTTATCAATAAAATCTACCAAAATTTTGGGTAATCCCTAGATAGGTATAGAAAAATTGTGCAAAGTTTCAGATCAAAATAATATGTGTAGCTTAAGAAACAAAATAATTTAATCAACAAAATCGTCGAGAAACGAAATCTGGAAACATAATACACCTCCGTAGTAAAATAGTCATAAGTCACTCATACGAAAACGAAATCGAGCAAGGTCAGAGGGATTTGAAATAGACGAAATTCTCTAAAACTCATGTTTATATTGGAACCAAGATACTGACTTCAAGACAGTCCAAAACAGCAAACAAAACATATCAGCGACAAAATACAGATTTTTCCCTTTTAACAACAACTCAACATATATCAAACAAAACTTGTTCAAAGCACAACCAAACATGAAATTGAGTCTACCAAGTGTCCAAACAATATGAAATAGGGTAATTAACATATCTAAAGTAAGACTATCACATAGATCTCAAAAAATACCCAAATTCTCACAAAAATCCCACATACATGATCAAATCAAGAACGGGCAAAACCTAAGTTAATTTATGTCAAGATTGTGTCATGAGGCAACTATGGTCAAGTTTTTACAATAGAGACAAAACCCATCAAAGATAACACAACAAGAGTCGTTTCTAGACCCAACTACACTATAGGTGGTATTTTTGACTTGTATCAAATAAAGAAATTGGAGTACAAGTTACTTACCTTAATCGGAGATGAAACGTACTCCAAGAATAACGGGAATGGATTTCCGGGCAGCGAACCAAAATCCACGAACAAGAGATCCACAATTCAAGAGCAACAAACCTACGAACAATAGCACGAACACACGGCACGCTTCTCAAAGAAAAAGAAGAGAGAACCCATAAAAGAGAGATAGATGAATGGCGGTGCTTGAGGCTTGGAGGGTTGGATGATGGCCGGAGGGGGGAAAAGTGATGGAGTATGGTGGTCAGAGGTGGTTGGAGATCGGGATGAGGGGTGCTCGGCGAAGGTGCAAGCCGAAAGGAGGGGATGGTTGGCCTAAGGTGTGCTGGGCGGGATGGTGTACGGCACAAGCAACGGGGAGAGAGAGAGGCCGGGGGTAGGGTGCAAGGGGTTAGGGTTAGGGTTTGAGAGATTGGAGAGGTATATATGCATAAGGGGATTAGGGTTTATAATATGAGTTGGGTTATTGGGTAATTGGGTTGTGGGTAGATTAGGAGTAGTAATAGGATTAATCCAATAAGACAAATGGGGATCAAATTGAATAGGATTCAAACTAGGATTGGGTAATTTGGCTTTGGTAATCAATTAGGGATCAAAATAATAGGATTAGGAATGGGGTAGACCACCAAATCACCAAGAGCACACAAAAATACAAATAAAGAGAACGAGACAACAATAAAGAGCGAAAACAACAATCATGAACCAGAACAACCAAGAAATCGAAAATAACTCGCAAAAATCAAGAATGAGAAAAGAAAATGAAAATATATTGAAACAACTCAATATACGGTTCAAAAAACTACAAGAGAGCGTACAAATACACAAAAAAGGAAAAATACACCAAATACGAAAAATGAAAAACAGGGGTTACACGGGCTTTGCAAACACTTGATTCTAATATGGTGCAATGTTATAAATGATTATCAATGATGTAGTTTTTTTTTTTTGGGACCAAGGAAAGGTAGGATAGCCCTACCTCAAAATATATTAGCATAACCTAAGTTAGCATAATATATACAAAGTTAGGTTCTAGATTCTCAATTAGATGACCGAGATAGGTAGTGTAGATGAGATTGGGAGAATGTGATGCCTCTCAATGCTTGGGTGCAGAGAGGGTAGAGGACTATTGGTGTACACCTTTACTTACCCTAAGATTGAGATCATATGAATTCCCCGATCTCAACATGGTTGGTCACTATAAGAGAACGAGAGCAAAAAAGTAGTATACTAGTGTATAAGGAATTAAAGTATTGCAAAACACCAAATATCAATACACAGTCCACAAATAAACAAAGCTAGAGCTTCAAAAAAGCCTAAAATGCAGCTAATTTGATATCCAAATCTCTAGCAGTTTAGGGCAGCAAAATGTCATCTGGTTCTCCCTCACTAACCACTAGGGGAGCTGCTGAACTATCTCGAACAATGGCATCTGTAGCTGCTTGATTTGGGGGAAGATGTAGTGCTCCTTGATCTTCAACAGAGTTAATTAGGTTTGCTTTCTTACTGTTTGGGGATGTTGCATTCAACCAAGAATTGAAATAAAACAGCAAATTAGAAAGTAATTTTTGAGTGGGCGTAGATGCTGAATTAAAGACTACTATTTCTATCGAGCCATAACCCAACAAATACTAATGGATAGTAAGCACCATGCATGGTCAAGATGGGATTTAGAGTGAGCAAAACATCAAAAGCTGAGAAAAGTGTGCAGTGAGTCAGGGAGTGGGGGGATGTGCAAAGTGTGACACAAATGTGACCATACTTCCTATGTTGGGGACACTTATGGAAGTTGGTTTTGGATGGACATGCACAAGTTGTGCATGTTTCATCACTCACCTAGCCTTTCTTCTTCAGGGTTGCCCTGGAGTGGAGTCCCAACTAAGCAACCAGAAAAATATCTTGCATTTGAGGGGCGCATAGTTCCTCTAAGTTGCCTTAGCATAGGGAGATAGGATGCCTCCATAAATTAAGTAGTTGTATGCAGATTTGACAGTGAAGATCCCTGTAGCTGAGTGTTTCCATCATGGAGTGTCTTTGCCTGTGGATGAGCCATGCACATAATGGCTAGTTGAAGCTTAGCCCTCTTTTCAACTATTACACCCACTTGCATTCGTCTAAGTCTAGGTCTCCAAATTCAAACTCTTCCTATCCTGTGACCTTAGGATAGAAGTGGTGCATGGGAATCCCAGGCTGTAGCAGCCAGACTGGGGAAGATGTGCTCAATTTTCATACCATCTTTCCAATTCAACTTCTAAAATGAGATGGAGGAGCCATCTCCTAGTTGCCAAGTGATGTTGGAGATGAACTGGTGTTTATTCATGCCTAGAATGCAAATGAATTAGCTGGATGTTGGTATAAGTCCAAGCTTGCATTAGAATAGAGTGAGCATAGAGTTATACTTACTAGACAATGGGGATCAGCAACTAATTTCTACCACCATTTTATCACAAGAGATTGGTTGAAAGTAGAGAGATCAAGAATTCATAGCCCCCCCCGGAGATTTAGATTGGGATGCTCTTCTCCACTGCATATTAGGTTTGCCCCTACAGACTTCGTCAGTGCCAGACTATAAGAACTTGTTTCTGATTTGATCAATCCTCTTAATAACCCAGGCTGGTAATTTAAAAAATGAAGCAAAATACACTGGCAAGGCAGATATAATTGAATTAATGAGTACTAGTCTTCCCTCCTTTGGATAGCAAGTTTCCATTCCATGAAGACAATTTCCTCTCTGTCTTATTGATAATTGGAATCCATTCCCTTTCCCTGAGCTTTCCCTTGGAGAGAGGCATGCCCAAGTATTTGATAGGTAAGTCTTCTTCCTCTCACTCTAGGATCTGGGAGAGTGCAGCTTTTTTGGATGTGGACTTGCCAAAGTAAATTAGAGAAGACTTTGAAAAATTTTTATCAAGGAAAAATTTATATCAAGATTTGAGACATCTGAAAATATGTGTAGAAGAAGTTTCAAATGAATAGCATGTTGTTCCTCACCTTCACAAAAGAGGAGTGTGTCATCTGCAAATTGGAGCAGTGAGAGTTCTCCAAGAGGAGCAGGAATTTTGAGAGTAGAGAAGACCTCATTTCTCTTCCTATATTGTGCATCTGAGCAAGAACATTTACCACTAGGATAAATAGCATTGGTGAAAGATGATCATCTTGTTTGAGCCCTCTATTGCATTGTATGGAGTCTCCTCTGATTCCATTGAGGAGAATTGATGATTTGGTAGATAGAAGTATCATTTAAATCCAATGACACCATTTTGACCCAAAACCTTTGGCCAATAGCAGTTCCATAATGAAATTCCAATGTACTGAGTCAAAGGCCTTTCTGAAATCAATTTTAAGCATCATGACATCCATTTTCTTCTTTGAGTAGAGATTTATGAGTTCATGTGCAACCAGAAAACAGTCAAGAGTAGATTTACCTATGAGAAATGCACTTTGGGAGGATGATACAAGATCATGCATTAGGGGGCTCAATCTGTCGGCTAAGACCTTTGTAAAGATCTTGAAAGAGCAATTTATGAGGATGATAGACATGAACTCGGTTACTTTGCCAGCACCATCACATTTGAGGATGTGAGTGATATCAGAGTAATTGAGTCTAGATAGGTCACCACATATAGCATATATATCATTGAACATATTCAACACATCCTGCTTGATCACCTCTCAGAAAGAGTGATTGAAGCTCATGGAGAAACCATCAAGGCCATGTTCTTTATCACTACTCATTGAAATACTACTTTCCTGATTTCTTCCAATGTGAATGGATTGTCCAGTTAACTTGAATCCATATGGTGGAGGTAAATACTTGGCCAATCAACATTGAAAGAAGGGTTCCCCGTTGTTCCATAAATGGATTTGAAGTGGCTGTCAAACTAGTGTCGGATTTCCTTTTGCCTGTAATGATTTGGTCCTCCACAGATAGAGAATAAATGTAGTTTCTTTTTCTCCTACCATTAGCAATGCAATGAAAGAATTTAGAGTTTGTATCTCCCTCCTTAAGCCAAGTCTCTCTTGCTCTTTGCCTCCAGTAAGTAGTGTCTTCTTGAAGTATGCTCTCATACTCCTGAGTGAGTGTGGATCTCATATCCTTTTCAGCATCTAATAGGCCTCTGGACTACCATATAATATCTAATGCATGAATCCTATCAAGTATAGCCTTCTTCCTCAACTTAATGCTCCCAAAAGGTTTTGTAGTTCCATTCTCTCAACCTTCTCTTGAGGAGGATAAGTTTTTTGCCAAATATGTTTATTGAATTCCCTCTGCAACTAAAAGAATTTCACCACCCTGCAATCAAGCTAGAAAATTGTGGATCAGTGAACCAAGTTTTCTCAATATGAAGAAATTAGACTGGGAGGGGGAATCATAAATAGTATCTAGAACCATGTGGCACTGATCTGAGGCAATTGTGAGAAAAGATGATATGTTGTTAGGGAAAACAGTATCCCCAGAATGTGTAACTCACTTGTCAAGGCGGGTTTGGCCCTGAGATTAGACCATGTGTATTTCCTTCCTGATAGAGACATGTTAATGAGGCTATAGTGGGCAATAAAACCAACTAATTCTCTCTTATTTCTTAGTGAGCTTTCCCCCCTGTTTCTCTCCTGATTATACAATGTAGCATTGAAATCCCCACAAAGACACCAGCAAGAACAAAGGGAGGTTCTCCTCTGGGTAATCTCCTACTAGAAGAGTTCTCTATCATCCTTCTCAAAAGGGGCAAAAAAAGATGTGATAGAAAATTCTCTCAATTGATGCATCTAAACACACCCTATCAGAACTACACCACGCTATAAATGGCATCTAAACACACCCATTTTGTGACTGCAATTCCCTCAATTGATGCAAGTTTCTTTTTACTAGGCTTTGACTGCTTTAACTCTTCGATACATACCACAAATAAATTAGTCATCTTAATTCCATCTTTGATCATAGAGCATTTCTCAGAGCTCCCCAAACCTCGAATGTTCCAACTTCCGATCTTCACTAGTGAGAATAAAATACTATCAACATAACTTCTAGCTAAAAAAGCATCATACACAAAACAAAGAAGGTGGAATTCATTTTGAAGAAGCAGTTGGCAAAGAGGGACCAACTACATTCTTCTTACAATTCCTAACCTTTGTAATGGCATGGGGCCTTTTAGCCACCACCCCCAAAGATTGAGCAACATCTTTAAGATCTTCTTCCAACATCAATTTAAAAGAATTGTAAATTCTAGTACCTAAGCTAGAGACCCCTGCCCTTCTTTTCACTGAGAAAGTGGTCTTCTAGGCTGTCCTCTGAATCAACACTTTAGAAGAAGAAGAGCCACCAAAAAGGGGATGCATTGTGCCCCTATGAGATAGAGACTTGCTGCGCTTTGTTTTTGATTTCCCAGCGACTTCCTCAAAGCCAGGGGGGATGTTGACACTGTCGGAAGCATTTGGAGCAGGGAATGGAGATTTCGTATCTGAGATGTCAAATGAATCTCCATATCTGGAAGAATAATCTTATGCCTTGCTGTTAGAGGAATGTATGGCATGATCCTGGGGGCCAGCTGATTTGGAAACATAATCTTTCCCTGATTCTAGGCCCACATTTTCAGGAACTACTTTTTGTCCTTCACGAATATTCTGCCGCAAAATCTCTCCCTTATTTTGAATATCAAAATCATGTTGTGGTGGTGCCAAAGGCTGTGGTAGGGTTTTCGCAATCAGAGCGATGTCATCGTTGGCCTGCTTTCCCTCATCAGCTTCTCCTTCTTTCTTGAGGCAGAACGATCCTGAATGGCCCAAGCATTCACTACAACAGATGACATTTGAGAGCATTCATAAAATGCTATAGAAAGTCTATGACGGCATTTTCAAAATGTTGTCATAAGCCCCACTATAATATCTCTACAGCGGTTTGGGAAAACATTGTCTTTTTTATTGTGTTTCGGAAACATTGTCTACTTGATAGCGTTTCAGAAACACTGTCTCTTTTGATAGTGTTTTCAAAACGCTATCAAATAGACAGCATTTACAAAACAATATCTTTTGACAATATTTTCAAAACGCTATCTTTGGACATCATTTTCAAAATGTCGTCGTAAAATTCAGTGTTTTGGAAGCATAGTGAAAGATACAAAATTTTGAAAACGTTGTATTTTGACACTGTTTTGAGAGCAGTGTCTGTTCATAGCGTTTTAGGAAGGCTATTTCTTTCTACCTATATACAAAAAAAATCTCTTAATGCAAATAAAAATTGATATATAAAAAATGCCAATACACCATTGAAACTATAAAAGTTTTGAAATTTTGTTTACAAGTATATCAAAACCTAGCATCATAGAAAAAACCGTACAATAAACTTGAATCTGTACAATAAACTTGAATCCGTACAATAGTTATTATAAAATATAGTCACAATGTCTTAGCATAACAAAGGCATTCATAAAAATATCACCAAAGAGGGAGTATCATCAAATAAACAAGTTTTTTTTTTTTAAGAAAAGGTGGAGTATGGCCACCCTGTTTCATTAATAAAGAGTTAATAAAACAAACTCAGAGTACTGAGCCAAGTACAAGGTCCTACAACATAACAAAAGTACATAACTCTACCCCAAACATGGGGGGTGGGACAAAAGAAGAACAGAATGGGCAAAACAAACATGCGTCTAAACAAAATACATCAAATCCCCCAACAAACCCTGGGGTGGTGGGGATCTAACAACAGTAAAAGGCTAAGCTGGCAGTCTGTCGATCGTCGGGCCTATCTCGACTTCATCATCATCATAGTCCTCTACCTGGAATATGCTCGCAATCCTCCCTCTGGAACCTGTTGCTGCCACATTAGACTAAAAGGAAATGAGATGCATAATGTGAGTCAAATTACCAGAAATATTATTATAATTCCCGCAAAAATAACAATTATTTCTGTCCAGCCAAAGAACCCAGGTCGTGGCGGCGATAGCGATAAAGCAAGCTTCTCTCATAGTTCTTCTCTCAGGAGAGAACTTTGACCCCACCCACGGATCCTCATACACACTAGGGTACTGATTCATCCCCAGGGTGCTAGTACCTCAACGAGTACCGCTTTGCTCGTAGGACACTGTAGAAAAATATGGTCTCTAGTCTCGGGGGCAGCGTTGCAGAACCCACAACAAGAATCTACATTCAGTTTTCGTATAGTGAGGTTCTTTCTAGTTAAAATTGCAGCGTTCAGCACCAGCCATAAGAAGACTTTAATTTTTAGTGGGGCTTTCGTCCTCTAAATAACGCTTGACCATTTTGGGGTACATCCCCTAAAGTGAATGCAGTTATACAGGGAGTGGACGGTGAACATGCCATTCTTTTTCAATCCCCAAGATTTCCTATCGGGACCCTGAGAGCAACTAATTTCAGCGCTGGTGATATAGTTCTGAAGTTCCATGAGTCAAAGCTGAGAGCCCGAGTCCAGCGATTGTTTAAAGGCTGGTCTCCAGGTGCTTCTTTTCCAGGCTGCGGCCATCGTGCAGTACGGATGCGATGCATGATCATATAGATTGGGGAACAGAGCTCTAAGTGTATGGTCCCCACACCACTTATCCCACCAGAATCTGGTGAGTCTGCCGTTGCCGATAACTGATGTCACACAGCTAATGAAGGGTTTGTAGCCCTTAGCTATACCTTTCCAGAACCAGGAGACACGTGGGCCTACCCTGAAGCCCAGGTTTCTCGTTCCATTCCCAAGTAGATATCCCTAAACAAAATCTTGCCACCCTTCTCCATTATGGTGGAAAACTTTCCACCACCACTTACCCAGGAGAGCAAGATTCATATCTCGAAGGTCAATAATACCTAGTCCTCCATGTATCTTTTTCATGCATGCTTTCTCCTATCTGATAAGGTGATAACCGCCTCTATCCGGGTTTGCCTTTTTCCATAAAACCTGTTTTCTAGTCCGATCAATTCTCTAGATAACCCATCGCAGAATTTCAAAGAAGGACAAATAATAGGTTGGAAGATTTGAGAGGACTGCATTAATAAGTGTGACTCTTCCTCCCAGTGATATAGTTTTACCTTTCCAACCTGCCAGACGGTTCTCAACCCGATCAATGATGGGTAATCAACCCACCTTCTTGAGTTTCCCTGGTCTCAGTGGCATCCCTAGGTAATGAATGGGAAAACTCTCAATGGGGCAATTGAGAATCGTGGCATGTTCTAGTGCATCCTCTGTAGTCAGGGCAATGGGGATAATAGCACTTTTGTGAAAGTTAACAATGAGGCTAGACCAAGCTAAAAACTATATAGTATTCCTTTAAAGGCGGTTGTTTCCCTGAGGTTGCCATTTCCAAATAGGTTAGTATCATCTGCATATTGAAGGATTGAGCAACCTTGGCGATTGACTCCCTTGACCATCGGCGAGATCTAGCCTGTTCTACTGCAGTTAGCCATCATGGACCGAAGAACGTCTACCACAATGGTGAAGAGAAGGGGGAGAGCGGATCTCCTTGTCTGAGGCCCCGTTTGTAAGAAAATGGGTGGCCCGATACCCCATTCACCAAAATTACAGTTCTGCTAGTGGTAAGACATGTGTGAATCCATCTGATCCATCTATCCCCAAATCCTCTTCCAGCCAGAGCTTCCAGAAGACATTCCCATTCAACCGAGTCATAAGTTTTCTCGAAGTCTAGCTTCAGGAGATAGCTCTTAGCATTTGATGTGTGGCAGTGGTGGATAGTTTCTTCATCCGTGGCTATACTGTCCTGAATACATCTTCCTTTAATGAACCCCGTCTAATCATGACTAATGAGACCATCCATCACCTTTCCCAGTCTATTAGCGAGAGTCTTGGTAATGATCTTGACTGAGCAGTTAAGGAGACTAATAGGGCAGAAGTCTCCTGCCCGTAGGGAGTCTTCTTTCTTAGGAATCAGCACAACCTTCACAAAATTAATTCTACCTAATTTGAGCTTATGGTTATAGAAATCAGTGAACGACTTCAACAAGTCGTCTTTGATTTCCTCCCAGAATGCCTGGTAGAAAAGGATTGGGAAACCGTCTGGACCTGGGGCTTTGTCCTTTCCAAGTTGTTGGGCTGCCTCTCAGATTTCTTTCTCCATGAAGGGTGCTTCTAGGGTTTGAATCATAAGGTCAGAGTTGTCCGCTGGGTCCCGCCAGAACTCGTGGTGAAGAGGGACTCTCAAGTCCACTTTGTGTCCAAAGAGGAGGTTGAAATGGGACTGGAATGCCACTCTAATATCCTCGTCACCTTGAATCATTCTCGAATCCGAATGGATCGAGTGAATGAGGTTAGATCTACGACGGGCACTGGCTACTCGATGGAAGAATGTTGTGTTCGTGTCTCCCTCTTTGAGCCACGAAATTCTGGACCGTTGTTGCCAATTGATTTCCTCAAGCCTATAGAGTTTGTCAATTTCCTGTCGGAATTGGAGCAACCTTTTCCTCTCTTCCTGTAGCAAGTCTCTAGTTTCTTCAGTCTTCTCAAGCTCCTCGAAATGGGTCCCCCCATACATTAAAAAAAAACATGTATAAATTTTTTTTGCACATTGTTCAAAGAAAAATATGCAAAATATATATCATCGAATAACTGAGAAGAAAGAGAAAAAGACGGTTCGTTTTAAATGTGGGTTTCGGGTTAAGGGGTTTGAGGGTAAGGGTTTCGGGTTTGAATTTGAATGTAGGTTTCAGGTTGAGTTTCTATTGATTTAAATGTAGATTTGTTTTTAAATAACCCAAATTTAAAGCCTCAAATTCAATTAAGTCCAAACCCAAATAATTTAAACAAAATTCTAAAGGCCCAAATATTTATTTTTGGACCCCAATAACAATTTTTTTTAACGCACAAAATATGTACCTATATTTATAAGGGGAGTACAAATTTGGGGTCCCTAAAATTGCAAATTATCTGGGGGCCTGAGGCGGCCGTCTCACCGGCCTCAAGGGTGGGGCCGGCCCTGGTTCCATCCATCATTGCAATGACAAGAGACTCAGCATTGCGAAGTTGCTTGGCAAGCTTGTTATAATCTGGCTCTAGTGCTTGGCAGTGTATGCGCCATGGCGCATAAATATAATCAAGAACCATATATCAAATTGAATTGCATAAAGGGCAGAAGCTATGCTTAATATCTTCACAAGAATTACTTATCTCTAGAAGGACATCCTGCAACTCATCAAAGAAGACAAACTGTAATTATTTCCAACAACAATTTTCACATCCCCATCATTCTGTTATAATAACAAAGGAATCACAAATGAAAGAGAGATCAAGGCAAAATAACAAGGTAAGTCCACTACAACAATAAATGTCTCCCCCGGCGTTTTTTTTATTCCCCGACGTTTATAAACGCCGGTGTAGCCTCTACCGGCATTTTTTAAAATGCCGGTATATACGCCAGGGAATCGAGCGTCGCAGTAGAGTATGGTTCTATACCGGCATTTTTAGAAAATGCTGATATAGATAAATACCTACCGCATTTTTAAAATGCCGATATAGATAAATACCTACCACATTTTAAAAACGCCGACATAGAGGTGTTTTCGTTTGGTTCCCTTTTTCTTACAACACCTACCCTGGCGTTTGTAAAACGTCGGCATAAGGTTTTTCAAATTTTGGATAAACTCTACCCCGGCGCTTTTTAAGACGCCAGGATAGGTATATATTTTTAAAAAAAGAATAAATAAATAAATTCAAAAAAAGGGGTCTTTAAAACTGAAGCCGGACTGACAATAAAACATATACTATAGCCACGATTACAATCAAACATATACTGCTTACAATCAAACATATACTGTAGCCATGCTTACATACTTCACAATCATACATATATTTCTTATTTCTAATTAGATATCTTGTTGGATAATTGATAGATCATTGGTGCATTAACTGTGATACTTGTCGGTGGATGGCTTCGGTAAATATCGAACTAACTCATTCAATTCTGAAATTATAAGGGCATTTGAATATTCTACTCAAATTAAGTTGTTCTCCATGGTATTGTTTTTGTATTTCACGAGGCTTGATGAGCAAGCTGTTGTAACAAAACAACCTAGTTGCCAAGAGGAAAGGCTCAAGGCTCTTCAGGTATTTAGATCATACAAAATGTTAATATGATTAATGAACCATACCACATATTATTTTCTTTCCAAACTATTACTTGTACATAGATTTAAATTGAATTTCATGTACAGGCCTGTCTTTTGTATTCCAGGCCCTACTTTCATGTCCAACAAGCTCAATACACACTGAGAAGAGATTGAGAAAGTGCAGAACACATTTTGTCTTCCCATCGATGAGCAGAGTCTCCTGGTAATGTTATTGCGTCTTCCCCTTGTATTGTTGTCACTCTGAAACTCTACCAAAAAATGTTGAAAAGTTATTAACTAAATATACTAGAAATGTTTGTATCAAACACCTGATTTCAACAAATCTACTGAACGAAGATGTTCTTAATATATGCAGCATACAGTTCAACTTTGAATTATCTAGAAGAAATTAGAAGACCAACATAATATCTTTTTCTTCTCATTATGAACAATTATTTAACCTTTAGCATTATTTCCTTCCTCCTGTTAAGAGAGATTTAGCATTTCTTGCATTTCAGGGTGTCTATCACTGTGGTTTTCATTCTGAAAGGTCTTACGGAGCAGCGTCCTATCTCATTATTCATCCAAATGGCAACATACTAGTTGATAGGTAATTTTTTTCTGCATTTTCATTTCGGTTTAGCTATACCTTGACCAAATAATATAATCATTGGCATAATTCTTTTGCAGTCCAAGATATACCTAAGTATTAGTAAAAAGATAAAGATGCTTGGAGGAGTGCGCTACATGTTTCTGACACATAAGTATGACTACATAAACTTACAAATACGTTCTTTAAGTTGAAGTTAATACTTACTTTTAAACAGTTGAGATTTTTTACTTCCTCTTCCTAACAGGGATGATGTCGGAGATCATGAACTTTGGGCCAAGCATTTTAGGTGCGAGCGAATTCTTCAATCAACAGATGTAAGAACTCAGCTATATATATATATATCTTGATTCCTTATGTAGTTAACTTTTAGTGTGATATTGTCCAAAATGCTTGAGATTGAACAAATAAAATTAAACATAGATATTTATTTTCAAACTTTTAAAAATTCGTTTATGAGTAAAAGAGTTAGAATTTGTCTTTCTACAGGTAGTGCCTGATACTGCTAGGGTAGAAAGGCAATTACAGGGGGAGGGTCCTTGGAGTATTATCACTGGTACAGACTTCAACCTTATTCACACTCCAGAGCACACTAAAGTAAGATTTATCGACTGAGTCATAGACAACAGAGCCTCATTATAATTGTTTGGTTATACCTTCCTGGTTGTAAATAAATTCTACTTATAAAATATAGTTCAAGAATTTCTTGCCTGAATTTTTGTTTAGCTAAACAACTTAGCTCAGAATAATTGATCTCAATCTCACGTATTATATATATTTTAGTTTCAAAATCAAAGAAGTTCCCCTTCCGTGACAAGTAGATAATGTAAGCTGCAGCCACCTGTCTTGATTCAGCTAACGAAGAGCGTGGGAACTTGTATAGGTCATGTACAGCAGTTCTGCGTTTCACCGCCCTTAGCACCTCAACCACCTCCAGCCCCTCCTACCAATAACTTTGGTTGTTTCTTCTAACTTCAAATGGAGAAGAATCTGGCAAGACTCCAGTGATTCTCTGAGCCGATCATTATTTCCAACACCTCAGAAATGAAATGCTATATTAGAAGATTAACTTTTGTGTTAGGTGATGTTCATTCGAGATCCTTCGTGATCACTATCATGAATAATAAAGCTTCATCTTATTAACATTTTCACCATGGACAGAACGAGATTCCGCGTAGCAACTTGATTTACTCCTAAACCATTCCTACAATTTTGCAACTACAGATTTTGAGATGCAACTACAAAAGGAAACAAAAACCTGTTAATTATTATGTTAGGGATGTAAATGTAACAGACTGGAGTTAAAAAAATTTACACGACACAAAATTAAGAAATAATTGGTTGACTATCAGTTAGGAAGCACCATGCCTCCATTCCTTCTCACAAAATTAAGGGAGGCATCTTGCCTCCTCCAGAAATTTAAAGTATATTACAGTAAAAACTTAATCACCTGGAAACATTGCCATGTTAACCTACCCCACAGAAGAAAGATGAGAGTGTATGCAAGAGACTCTAGATCATCTCTCCTACTTGCAGTTCTTCCCAAATGAGCATGACAACTAGCATATCGAACACTTCCCCTACCACAAATGAACAGGTTAGGAGCAATGTTTGGAAAAGATTAGCTGAAGGTATTTGAGTTTTAGACAGTAAAAGAAAATTTTTAAAATACCTAAAAACATCTGGACATTGATCTTATTCTACATGCTCACCACTTGCAGTATCTCTCCATTTTGTTGCTGCAGAAATATTGATAAGAAACACAACAGTAAAGAAAGACGGGAAGCAAGGACTGAAGACTCATTTCATGAGAATGAGATGCAAGGCTGTAACCAATTACAGAAAAGCAACATGATAATGAATAAAGGCAGTGAGTTAATTGGAAAACAATCCTCATATACCATGATCAATGTATTTCTCTCACCTAGTCCAAGGTCCACTAGATATAACTTCCTCTCTTGAGGTGTTGCTGGCTGACCAAGCAGAACGTTTTCAGGCTTCAAATCACCAAGGACATACCTAGTTGCATAATAAAATGAAAATAAATAGCTAAATTATGAATAATGGAGGATTAAGCCACATTTACACATTTACAAAATTTTCTTTAAATATGAACTGCTCAGATTAAGCTTAATTTCTTAAAACTCTTCTCCTCAGTTCAATTTGTACAATTGTACAAACAACACAAATACAGACAGATTTTAGTTTACGGAGAATCCTAAATCAACTAACTAATATAAAAATAGTTGAAGTAGTCCCAAACTTGAAGATGCTAGAATATTTTAATAATCAAACTCGACATCTCTAATTAATCTCTAATTAGTAATACATGTTCAAAATCAATTCAATTGAAGTCAAGAATAATAAGTGCACAAAATCATATCAATTCAGTTAAAATTTTCCTGAAGAAACCCTAAAACTAACAAATTCCAAAACAAAATTAACCCTAAACCCCTAAAACCTTAAAATTAACATTAAATTTATTTTTACCAGAATAATATGAGGTCATCGACGGTGGGAGACGCGGGGGGGGGGGGGGGGGGGGGGGGGGGAGGGGGGGACTACAGGGGACGACAGCGGGGGAGGGAGACAGTGCGGGACGGTGAGGGACAACGGTGGGGGAGGGAGATGGCAAGGGCGATGGTGGTGTCCGGGGTTTAGGAATGAGAGAGCCAGAGAGAGACTGAGCAAGGTTGGATGTTGAAGATGGCGGGGACAGCGGAGATAGCGTTTTGATTTTAGCGGGAGAGCGAAATTTTTTTGGGGAAAGTAATATTTTGGGTGTGTGTTGATTTTTTTGGTGGCAGATTCAAGTAGCAAGGTCCGCTACTCTGGCGCTTTTTTTAAAACACCGGGGTAGATGGGGTTTTATTTTTTAACTTGGGGGGCCAGAAGTCTACCTGGCGTTTGTACCCAAACGCCGGAGTATAAATGTCGGGGTAGTGTATTTTTGTTGTAGTGGTCATCGGAATCATTAACTCACTCTCTGGCACTGGCTCTGACTTGTAGAAAGGTTTAAGCTTATCTTCTAAGAAATCTTGTGCAAATACCTGAAAGTTTGCTATTATAAAAAAATATTGAAAAAGTAAGACTGATCAGTGAAACTTGTTCAATTGATGATAAAGTAAACTTTAAGACATAATTTAAATGGCATGGATTTTAATTGTTAGAATATTTGTAGTATGTCAACCTGTTATGCAGAACATAGCACAAGTTTCCACTCTTATGTGAAAAGAAAAAAGAGAAAACAAGTTCAAGTGAATATTTTATAATGGTCTCTTCACAAGGCCGAATAGGGAAAATTTAAAATAGAAAACAAGATGTTATAATTATAGACCTTCACAAGACTAACGGGCATACACAAACCAAGCATTCCCTTTTACTATTACTTTAACTATCTACTAGACAGAGAGATGACCAAGTTTAAACCCGGTCATATCTTCCATTTCTTTTAACAGATTAACCTTGAAACTAGCCAATTGCTAAAGATAATCAGACCAAAAGGAGTACAACCAATCTCCCCTAGTTAATAAATTACCATCTATGGACTAAGCCAAAGCTATAACTTAGGCTCTTTCTTAAGGGAGACCTGCACTCATTCATATGAAAATTTCATCGCATACATATTGTACATTACACTTCAGTAGTATGCACGTTGCTATGAATGTCCTCTGTGTATGTCTGAGAGAGAGAGAGAGAGTGAGTGTGTGTCCAAACCTTAATGTTTTTTAATGTCAATGCACCATCAAGCATATATTTCCTAGCATCATCATTTCCTGTGTATGCCAAAACCTGTACACAACGTGCAATTAGTCTATTAACAATAAACACCATACTTTAGGCTACTCTATGTAACAAGAGAATAATTATAGTACAAAAGACTCTTCATAATATCTGCTATTACATTATGGAAGACAACAAACTTACACTTGGGCCTTGTCCGATAACTCCAAAATAATCTGCCACTAGTTTACCAAAGTCCTCGCTATCTACCTTCACATAGACAAAAATGATCTGTAACAAGTAAAAAGATGTCCTGATTAGTTTATCAAAAACAGATAGACACAGAACAAGTACAATTCCAATTACGTATATCTGGATTTTGATATAAATTATAAGCTCACCACAATGAAATTTTTTCATCAGTATGAATTTTAGAAGGTAGAAGAAAACCAAAAATGTGCGCCCTATATAATGATTTCGCAGTTTCAATTCAATGTGCTCATTATGTTCACAACTGTAGTATACATCTGGTGTATTCTTACATGCAAAGTGAAGGTATAGAAATGAAGTTCAATTATCCTATGCATACATACCATTCTCAAAAGTATCAAGGTTTCATACAAGTTTCATACTTCCTGATTATTTATCATCGATTGCTATGATATACAAATGTATATTCTATCTTGTTATGATGTTATCTTTACTTCTATGTTAAAATATGTTTTGGCTGCTTCTTTGGCTTGTATGCATTACATTTTTTGTGCTTTAAATTTTTTGAATGAGCTCTCTATATGATCTTTGAATCTCATTATATAAATAAAATGAACTTGGACAGGTTGTTGTTCATGGTTTATATTGAGAGAGAACAGAGATCAATATTTCATGGTTAACTTTGTCTTTAATTAGCTAGTTGTATCGATAGGACTCCTTGTATATAATATCTAATACCATTAATGAAAATCTCCTATATGTTCAATTTTCAAACAAACACAACTAAAAAAACCTTTAAAAAATCAAATCTTTCCAATGTAAATCCTAACAATGTATAGTGTTGTTATCCCCAAATCGACGGCGCAAGAAAAAGAATTGTTACCCCCGGTGCGATGGTCGACGGCCCGAGAGAAAGAGGAGCGAAGAGGTCGGCACTAGCTGGCGAGGGGGAGAAGGAGAGGGCGACGGGGAAGAGAAGGTGACGGGTAGTGTGGGGTATCGGGGGGTGGGGAGGAGAAGAGGGTGGCGGCAGCGTAGGGTCTTGGGAGCGGGAAGGAAAATAGGGTGATGAGGACGGGGACGGAGACGGGGATGGAGTGATTGGGGATTTGGACTAGGGTTTGTGGATGAATGGGTTTTGGATTTGGATCGGGGAAGGAGTTGAGTAGTTGAGAAGGATTTGGATTTTTGAGTTGTAATTTTCTTTTATACCTCTATTTATTCTGTTTATTCATAGATAATAGCGTTTTTAAAATGCCGTAAAAAACATAGCATTTCAAAAATGATGTCGTTACTAAGAATAAATTTCAAAATTAGTCAATGACAGCATTTTTCTTCAGAAATGCTATTATTGATCACTTTCAACAGCATTAACACTTAAATGTCCTAATAAATCCGATGTAGAAAGCCCTATATGTTGTAGTGAACAGTTGCACTTTACCATTGTTCACATCCTCCACCAGGATTTGCTATCCTTGGATGAGGACAAGGACGTCATATATGTGCTTCTCAAGGGTCCATGGTACTGTGTACTTAACATTGTGCATCGTAGGGATGTGGGTGACATCTTCAACTTCAATCAGAACCAGTGCCCTATCTTTAGTTTTGGCCTCCTTCATTTCTCTGTCATTGTGATCAACTTTGTGAAGGGTTTCAGTAGTGACTGAAGGGAAGCTTTGTTTCATATGTGAAATGGTAGTATGGAGATGTTGATCCAGACATAGCTTGGCATGGGTTACATCTTCGTGCCATACTCTATAGAACAGGGGGTGAAGGTAACTAAGAAGCCGGAGAAGTGGAACAATCCTTCGGCGACCGCCTTTCCTGCATAGGCCACTGTGGGGAACTGAACATGGTATACCCCTCCCCCCCCCTTTTAGTTTCCACCATCTTCCTTGTCCCTCCCATTCGAAGTTCAAAGCACACTAAACATCCTTAGTTAGCATGGATGACTTAGGGTTGATAAGTTGGAGGAAGGCTCTTGAATGCAGTGCAGGAAGATCCTCAGCCAAATTTGAGTTGTGGACGACTTCGACCTCCATGGTTTTTCATCTATTAAAGACTGGGCAGTCACGTGCCCTACAACCGAACTTTCTACTGTTGAAGAAGTGGAATCCAAACTTCCTACACATCGCCGAAAAGTGGTCGCTCACCCCACACTTCATACAGCGCAACTCCATTTTCTTTGAGAATCTAGGGTTTTGGTGGTGAGGTTTGGGAAAAATGTTGGATTTTAGGCTTGGATGGAAAACTGGTTTAGGGTTTGGTTTTTGAAGATGAGAGGGTGGAAAAGGGAACTGGTTTTGGATTTGGTGTCGTTAGGGGATGTAAAGGAGGATAAAGTGGGGGTGATGATCACGAGGGGAGGTTGAGTACTGCTTGGGCATAATATATACTCTCTTCTTGCAAGACGCCCACTCCCCTCCTCTCTCTTTCTCCTCTCTCCGCTCATTTTTACCGTATACAATCATATCCTTTATTGATGATGTTGTTAATTAGCAATTAACTAAACCATAATTTTTGATAGAAAATTTTAATATAAATATTGAAAATAAAAATTCCCCGATTTTTATTAAAATCTCTAATATTATAATGGGAGAGTTGATGTTGTGTCATTTGTAGACAAACTGTAATTTGTGTAGACAATCAACCGTCTAATCTCAACCACTCGTTTTTAGTGAAAATTATATTAACCATCAATTTAATCAACTATTGTCAGTTACCATAGTACCCTTAAAGTTCAAATTTATTTACGACATAATTATTTACAAAGTGTCACTCATATAAAATAAAAGTTGGTGTCACTAGGAGTTTAATTGTAAAGAGTATGGTAAGGATCTGAGATGAGCAAACGTAGTTTTACAGGTTCGATGCCAGACAACGTCCTAGTATTCACTTTTTTTTAAAAAAATTATTCGCGCAGCATCGCACGTGCAGATTGCTATTAAGTATAGTTGGCGGTAACTTCTTGGGTCTTGGCTGATGACATTCATAATTTTGTTTTGTCTGTTACAAATTTTGATTGTTTAATATTGTGAAGAATGTATCTAAATTTTGCTTTAATCTCATCAACACAATTATCTAACCTCTTTTCGTTTAATATACACACATTTAAATTTGTACTCCTTTTATTAAGTGATTATATGTATATTTAAATCCGAACTTAAACGAGGTGAAGAAATGGAATGTTATTGATCACCTTTCAACCACGAGTTTTGTTTTTAATATACTAGTAAATATACACGTGTGATGCACGTATTAATTTTTTTAAAAAATAAAGTAAAAATTTTGATTTATACGTAAGATGAATGTCTTAATAAATATGATTATATATTTTTTAAAGTAATTATGAAGACTATAATGAGAGAGTTGGAGTTGTACGTGCGTTATACGTAAGTAGGTAGATTTACAACTCCAACTCTTCCATTATAATAGTTATTATATATTATATTATTGATAGATGGATGGATGGATAGATAGATAGATAGATAGATAATAATTTACACGTGTGATGCACATATAATATATATTAAAAAAATTAAAGTAAAAAATCTGACGTTGTGAGGACTCGAACCTGAGACCTTATTCATATTAGTTATGCACGTGCAATACACGCGTTGGTAGATTGACAAATGACACTAAGGCCTTCTCCCATTATAATATTAGAGATATATTGCCAGCACTGATGAAAGATTTTTACCCTCCAGTTTCTTAAAAAAAGTTCGTGATTTGTTTGAGTGAGTTTTAGGGATGGCGAACGGGTCGAACGGGCCGGGCCGGACCTAACCCGTACGGGTTGGCACGTATCTTGGGCGGGCTCGGGCCGGTTTGTCCACTTAGCCGGGCCAGGCCCAAACTTGATTTGGGTGGCCCGCCCAACCCATGAACCCTTTAGGATTCAACCCGGGTCGGATCGGGTCGACCCGCGGGTAGGCCCGTTTATATAGGTAAGTTTTTTTTTTGTAACTTAAAATAATAATAATAATAATAATAATAATAATAATACTAAGTAAGTAATAATACTAATAAACAATAAAAACCGTAATAATAATAATAAGATTGAAAGAGTGAAATTGGCAAAAAATTTTGAAATAATATTCATATGAATTGAAGTTATACAATTTTCACAATTTCTAATGAAATGAAGAATTCAATTCACAAATAAGTTTTATACAATAACATATTTCTTATATACAATTTTAATTGACTCCAATTTTTCTAATTTAACATAACAAGCAAAGATATAATACAATTCCTAACGTGTTGGTCGAGTTGCTATTACAAGCAAAGCAACTATTGTTGTTGTTATTCTTCCGGCGAATTGCTCCCACTTGTGGACGTTGATAGCACTTTCCCTTGTGTCCTATCTTCAGCCTTCAGCCAGTCTTCTGTGCAAACGAGCATCTCTAACGAGTCGGGCTTCAAGCGATTCCTGTAATCAGTTAGAACCCTGCCACTTGAAGAAAATACACTCTCAGAAGCAACTGTAGAGATAGGAGGAGTTAGTAAATCTTTAGCCATAATTGACAGAATACTAAAAGTGTGTTCATGGTCTTTCCACCATTGTAAAATATCTAGTGGAGAAGTAAAAGACTCAGAATCTTGTTGGTTATACCAATTTAATTTATTTGGTTGATTAGTCATAGGTTTTTTTGATTGAATTTGTTCAAGTAAATTAAATGTTCTATCACCAATTCTATTTTTACCCTTACCTTTAGAAGTACCAGAAGAAGAACTAACTACAGAAGTTGAACTACTAGAAGCAAAATGTCTATCATAATAATCATACAAGTTATTTAACGTAGATTCAAACTGAACTAAAAATGTAGCGCAATCAATTACTAATTCTACATTTTCTCCAAGTAATGCAAAAAACATTTCTATCAAACTCTTTGTACCTTTTAATTTGATACGAGAATCCATAACGGTAGCAACACAAATCAACATAGGAGGAGGAAAATAATACTTCAAAATTTTTTTGAATGCAGGTTTTACAATCTCACCAACATTGATATCATTTAACATTTTGTTAAATATTTGCATCATGCTAACTAATTTGATAAAAATGCTACTAGAAGTAGATTTATATGTTTTTGAAAATTTTAAAGTTGCGGTTTTAAAAGGTTCTAAAAATTTCAACAAAGATTCGGCAAAAAACCAATCAGGGGGAGTCATTTCAAAATTATGCATATTTTCTGCGATACAAAAATCATTTACAACTGCTTTATATTCGGTAACAACATTTAGTAAATCAAAAGTAGAATTCCATCGGTGTCTAACATCCTTTGGAAATCTTCTAAAAGGTACATTTCTAACCCTACACCAAGCTTTCCATTCTTGTAATATGCTTGGACTTAATGCAATAAAATGTATACAATTTCTAATTTTAACTATATATAGATCGGCTATTTTTAATGCATCTTGAACACATAAATTTATAATATGACATGCACATCTAACATGAAAAATATTGTCAGATGGAGGGTTTAATACGGATTTTAAAGTAGTAAATGCTACATTGTTGTTAGATGCATTATCAAAACTAATACACATAATTTTATCGTGAATATGAAAAACATCACAAATTTCTATAATACGATTTGCTGTTTCAGTGCCACTATGGGGATACGGCAACGCCGCAAGTGATATGATTCTTTTTTGAAGAATCCAATCATTGTCGATCCAATGACAGGTTATTCCCATCGTTGGAATATTGTTGACACCCGTCCAACAATCCGAAGTTAAACTAACTCTACAAGTTAAACTCCATAAAATTGCAATCAAAGCGTCCTTCATTTTGATGTACATTTTAAAACAATCCGATTTGCAAGTATTTCTCGGAATTCATCTAAAATGAGGGTTTAAGGCAGTTTGATTAAAATTTTCCAAGTCCCTACTCTCGGGATAGAAAAATGGTAACTCTTCCTTAATGACTAATCGGGCCATTTTCTGACGAACAACATCGGGATCATATGGGTGGCTATCAACTAGACCGGTCCTAGGGTTGATTTTTTGTTGGTCTTGTAGGCCAGCAAGAAGGTCTTTATGGTTATGTTGGATGTGTCTACTAATTATACCGGTGTCCCGTGTTTCGCCACACCAGATCCCGGATCCGCTGTCCCCTGTTCGGATCTGATCCGCTGCATCGCTGCGATCTGAGTGGCTGGGTTTTGCTGTTCTGTGTTCGTTCCGCAGCAAATCCCGAAGCCGTGTTCGCTGTTCTGGGTTTGGATCCGGTGCACAAGAGTGATCTGATTGGGCGATTTTGCTGTCCGCTGTTCTACCCGCAGCCGATCCGAAGTTGCTGTCCGCCGTTTTGGGCCGATCGTGTGTGCAAGGAAAGCTCGATCTCAGATCAGTTTTTGGACGCGCATTTCGAGGACATTTCCGGGGATTTTTCTACTCTATTTGCTTCAACAAGCAGAGATTTCAACCGTCGATTTAAGGCAAGTAACCTTGTACATCTTATTGTCCTAGTACAAGTCTCTTTGAAATACCACATGTAGTTAGTTTGTGACTCTCCTTTGAAATATCATAGTAAAACAATTTGAACCTTCAAACTCACCAATCTAAGAGTCACAAAACTTCCTCGCATTAAATAATAATTCAATTGGACTCCTTTATCTCCTTGAACTTGCGAATCACATAGACATATGAATTAAGGACCCCTAGTAATTGTAGACGCATATAAATTTAGTGTTTTGGCAATTTATGATTATTATGACTTGAAAAATACTATTATTCGCTGTTTGATTCCCATTACCATGTATTTGTGCCACATAATGATTTTAGACACCAAATTACATAATTCTATGAAATCTACATTAGTGAATTATTTCCCTATGTTGCTGTCTGGATTTTCTTTTGAGGTTTCGACCCTTTTAACATTGGAATTTGGGCCCGAGGCCTGAATACAAAACGTAGATCAGGATGTGTAGATGTCGATAGACTCCAGAATGATTGAATTTGGAGTTACGGTCTAGGAGATATGGCTGTTATACTGCAGCTGTGTCAGTAGGCGCAGTTCTGTAAAAACTGCTGTATATATTTTCTTTACAAATTATTTTCACGGTGCAAACAGCGAGTGTTTGACCCCAAATTTTATATGTAGTTGCTGGACACCCTATAGGACATCCCCAATTTTTCTTAGAATTAAATTAGATTATTTCAACCCTGTTTCACATGTATAAATACAAGAACACAAAATCTGCCTGAACAAATGTGACAAGCCGGGGGTTATGGGAAAGACTATAGAGTGGACAACATAGGTAAGTGTACTCGGAAGGGGGCCCGTGTTTCCCAAGTTGTATGTTAAATGGAACTAAGTGCCACGTAGAACTAAGTGCCACGTCATGGGTGACGGGGGCCACCTCTAGAGCCTACGGGGGCCACCTCTAGAGCCCATTATATGTTTACCTGGGATATGTTTGAAATCACCTGGAACTAAGTGCCACGTAGAACTAAGTGCCACGTCATGGGTGACGGGGGCCACCTCTAGAGCCTACGGGGGCCACCTCTAGAGCCCATGGTTGATCACCTGCTAGTTTGATGCCTGAGTACACCGCCCTATAGACTCCATTACTAGGTCTAAGCGCAGTTGATTTGACTGTAGCAACCATGTAGTATAATGGATGCATGTCGTGCTACCTAGATAGTAATAACTACAAGACTTGAACTTGACACCTGTCACTTGATACTTGATGATATGATACCTGAAACATGATACCTGAGACTTAAAGCCTGGAACTTGGACTTGCCAACTTGACATATGAGACCTGACATTTGAAATAACATATGACACTAGGCTTGAGGTTGTCGCTTGATATTAAATACCCCTATAAGTATACCTGACATGTGATTCACCACTAGCAGTTGTTATTCAATCTAGTCATTATGATGTTCCCTCTTGCCTGCTAGACTTTGAATTTGTCACTACTTCTTATAACTCGGTTTATTCTTGGTTCCAAATCTTGTTTTCCCCTTTCTTGTACTTGCTTTTACTATTTGTGGCCCTAACTTGCACTAAGGGCATTTTCTCTTGTTTCCCCTCTTGTTTCCTGTTTATATTTATTAAACAGACTTTGGAGACGAGCTGCCTGCGGGAATTGCTGAGCAAAGGTTCTAGTTCCCAAGTGGAGAAGGACCAGATTAGAACATTTAATTCTTGCATTATTTGTTTAATTTGGATTATTATTATTTCTTGAGTTTTGAGAACTTGTAATGGGCTGATGTTCTCGAGTTACTTTGATTCAGACTTGAAACTACTTGGATGTTTATTCATATTTCAGTTGTTTCTTTGCTAATAAAGTATTCATGCATGCTTGGTTTTATATATCTCTCTTGTTATATATGCTTGTTGTGATGCTGAGTCGATCCTACAGCTTATGGATGATTGAGAAATCATTCGCTGGGCTTAGTCATGCACTCGTATTCCGTATTTTGGGAAGCGGGGCGTGACAAGGTTTTTAGTGGTATCAGAGCTCAGGTTTTGGCTAATGTGTTAGTTTGACTAATACATTAGACACGCCTGACTCAGTCAGGGTTAACTCAGCATTTGACAGGCCATGAAATTGCATGAAAATTTTATTATCAACTTGATCTGGATCCTAATTGTTTTGGGTGTTGTAGGACATGGCTCGAAGGAACACTTCGTCTTCCCAGTCTGGGGGTGATCAGGCAGATCAGCCCGCCATTGCGCAGCTGTTGCAGATGCAACAAGAAGAGAATGAGCGTCTCGCGCAGCAGATGATGCAGATGCAACGAGACCATGCCGAGATGATGAGGGCAGCTCTAGGAGCTGCCAACAGAGAGCCGCTTGCACCTGCACCCGGGGGATTGCCACCTAGACCGGGTACTGTAGCCGATTTCATGAGGCTGCATCCCGACAAGTTTACGGGAGCTGAAGGTCCACTGGAGGCTGAGCAGTGGCTCATCAGGACTGAGCAGCTGTTGTTCGCTGCCAGGATAGCTGACGTGGATCGAGTGGATGTTGTAAGCATCCAGCTGGTGGATCTCGCTCATATCTGGTGGAGGTCAGAGATGGAGAGACTTGAGCGCCCCGTCGCCTGGGCCATTTTCAGGGAGAGCTTCCTTACTAAGTTCTTCCCGGATGTCATCAGGAACGAGATGGAACGACAGTTCGTTGCGCTCACCCAGGGAAATCGGACCGTGGACGAGTATGTCGCGGAGTTTACTCGTTTGAGTCGCTTTGCCACAACTATGGTGGCTGATGATGAGGCCAAGGGCCGTCGCTTTCTGCTGGGTTTGGACATCGACATCCAGGATCGCTTGGCTGCTTTGAGGCTTCGCTCCTACCCTGATATCTTAGAAGCTGCCAGGAGCCAGGAACAGACAAGCAAACGGAAGCGTGCCATCAAGCAGTCTGCCTCACACCCTACTGCTGCTAGGCCTACTGGAGGGCCAATCAGGAGGACAGTCCCAACCCCGGCACCGAGAGCCTCGCCATACCCACCTACGGCTCCGAGGCGGGATGTGATCTGTGATTTTTGTCACAAGGCGGGTCATGAGCGCAGGGACTGTAGGGCAGCAGGTCGTCGGTGTTTTACTTGCGGGGCTGTTGATCACATGATGCGGGAGTGCCCGCGCAGAGGGTTGGCACCACCAGCCAGGGGACCAGTTCAGCCAAGAGCGCCAGTTCAGGGTCAGGCTAGGCCGCCACTTCCCCCTCAGCATCAGATCGTCGGTCAGAGGACCGCTGCCCCGAGGAGAGGTCAGGCCTTCAACCTGACTGCAGAGGAAGCTGAGACCGCGGAAGAGGTCGTTGCAGGTATAATTGTATTTTATTGTGTGTTATTTATTTCATGCTTTATTGTTTATCTTGCATCATGCCTTGTGTAGTTCTGTTCACACCAGTTTTTCCCTATCCCTTATTATCCTACATATTTATCTCTTCCCACATTTTGACTCTATCATAGGTATTATCCTAGTCCATTCCTTTCCTGCCCATGTCCTATTTGATTCCGGGGTGACCCACTCTTTCGTTTCCTCCCGCTTCGTGGATCAGCATCAGTTGGAGTGCAGTGATATGCAGACAGCTTGGAACATCACCACAGGTGGCGGTGTTGTCGTTTGCTCCAAGGAGTGTAAGCAGAGCCCTTTGGTTATTGGGGGCAGGGATTTCAAGGCAGACCTGATAATGATTGGCAATTCAGGTTTCGATGTAATTCTCGGTATGGATTGGCTGGGGGAGTCACATGCTGTCATCGATTGCCGAGCAAAGAAGGTTGTATTCAGGATTCCGGAGCAGGATGAGTTTGAATTCCATGCTGGGGAAACACCTCTTGGTCGAGGTAGGAGGGTGCCGAATGGTGAAGATTGTGCAATGGAATTGCACACAGGCTGTGAGGCTGCGCCTCTTGTAGTGCGGGAATTCCTGGATGTTTTCCCAGAGGAATTGCCCGGGTTACCTCCAGATCGAGAGGTGGAGTTCGGTATTGACGTTCTGCCAGGTACAGAGCCTATATCGAAAAGCCCGTACAGATTGGCGCCAGTCGAGCTTGCTGAGTTGAAGGTGCAGATTCAGGATCTTTTGGATTTGGGTTTTATCAGACCGAGTGTGTCACCATGGGGAGCTCCTGTGCTATTCGTCAATAAGAAGGACGGAAGTCGCAGGTTGTGTATGGATTACCGAGAACTAAACAATGTTACTGTGAAGAATCGGTATCCACTACCCAGGATCGACGACCTATTTGATCAGTTGGGCGGTGCTGCAGTGTTTTCGAAGTTGGATCTTCGCTCGGGGTACCATCAGGTGAAGGTGAAAGCAGCGGATGTGCCGAAGACTGCATTCAGGACCAGGTACGGGCATTATGAGTTCTTGGTGATGCCTTTCGGTGTCACGAATGCCCCAGCAGTGTTTATGAGCTTGATGAACAGAGTCTTCTCCCAGTTCCTTGACAGATTCGTGGTGGTCTTCATAGACGACATCTTAGTGTATTCGCGGAATCGAGAAGAACATGCGGAGCATCTAAGAATAGTCTTGCAGACTCTAAGGGAGAACAAGCTCTATGGGAAGCTCAGCAAGTGTGAGTTCTGGCTTGATCGAGTTCCATTCCTGGGACATATTATCTCGGACGAGGGAGTCTCAGTTGATCCGTCCAAGATTGCTGCAGTGAAGGATTGGCCAGTGCCAAAGTCAGTTTCTGAAGTGAGGAGTTTTCTCGGGCTAGCAGGGTATTACAGGAAGTTTGTACAGGATTTCTCGAAGATTGCTGGGCCGTTGACCAAGCTGACAGGGAAAGATCAGAGGTTTGAGTGGAATGAGGACTGCAGTGAAGCTTTCACCGAGTTGAAGAACAGGTTGACGTCAGCACCCGTGTTAACTATACCAGATGGTTCGGGTGGCTTCGTTATTCACTGCGATGCTTCAGGCAGAGGTCTAGGTGCAGTGCTGATGCAGAAGGGTCGGGTGGTTGCTTATGCGTCCAGGCAGTTGAGGCCGCACGAGAAGAACTACCCTACTCACGACTTGGAGTTGGCAGCAGTGATCTATGCTCTGAAGTTGTGGAGACACTACTTGCTGGGAGACCGAGTGGAAATTTTTACTGACCACAAGAGTCTCAAGTATGTCTTCACTCAGAAAGAGCTGAATATGAGGCAGAGGCGCTGGTTAGAATTGATGGCTGACTACGACATCAACTTGCAGTATCACCCTGGTAAGGTGAACATGGTTCCAGATGCATTGAGCAGGAGACCAGCCGTCATGTATTTGACTCAGCAGAAGGAACTTATCGAGCAGATGAGGAGATTAGACCTGAATGTGATTTTGCCAGGCACTGATAGCAGTTTCATGATGCTTCAGTTGCAGTCGTCTTTGGTGGAACAGATCAAGGAAGCTCAGGCAGGTGATGAGCAGTTGCAGAAGTTCAGAGCAGAGGTAGAAGCGGGTTTGAGGACCGATATGATCATTCACTCCGATGGATCACTTCGCTTTGGGGCTAGGCTGTGTGTCCCAAGGGGTGAAGTCAGGCAGAAACTGCTCGAGGAGGCCCACCAGTCAGCTTATTCTATTCATCCCGGTGGTACCAAGATGTATCGGGATTTGAAGCTCCATTTCTGGTGGCATGGCATGAAGAGGGCAGTGGCCAGATTTGTGTCTCAGTGCTTGATCTGCCAGCAGGTGAAGGCAGAACATCAGAGAACTGCCAGTTTGCTTCAGCCTCTTCCCATTCCAGAGTGGAAGTGGGAACACATAACCATGGATTTTGTGACCGCCTTGCCACGGAGTCCCAAGGGTCACAATGCCATTTGGGTGATTGTCGACAGACTGACGAAGAGCGCTCGTTTCATCCCCTTCAGAGTTGGTCAGTCTACTGAGACTCTAGCAGAGAGATACATGCAGGAGATTGTCAGACTCCATGGGGTTCCGGTCAGCATCGTATCCGACAGGGATACCCGATTCCGATCTCAGTTTTGGGAAAGCCTGCAGGACAGTCTTGGGAGCAAGCTGAAGTACAGTACAGCATTCCATCCTCAGACAGATGGACAGTCAGAGAGGACCATTCAGACCTTGGAGGATATGTTGAGGTCGTGCGTTCTTCAGTTCGGAGGATCTTGGGAGGATCACCTACACTTAGTTGAGTTCTCGTACAACAACAGCTATCAAGCCAGTCTTAAAGCTGCACCGTACGAGGCATTGTATGGTCGGAAGTGTAGATCGCCAGTGTGCTGGGACGACATTGGTGAAAGGAAATTGTTGGGGCCAGATTTGATTATCAAGACAGTCGACGCAGTGGCTCAGATTAGAAAGCACCTTGTAGCAGCTCAAGACAGGCAGAAGAAGTGGGCAGACATTCACAGGAGGCCATTGGAATTTGAGGTGGGAGACCATGTGTTCCTCAAGGTATCGCCGTGGAGAGGCGTTATCCGGTTTGGAGGTGGAGGCAAGCTAAGCCCCAGGTTCATCGGGCCCTTCGACATTGTAGAGCGAGTAGGCAAGGTGGCCTATCGACTCGCGCTGCCGCCGGCCTTATCTGGAGTGCATGATGTCTTTCATGTCTCTCAGCTCAGGAGGTACATCAGGGATGAGAGTCACGTGATTGACTACTCGGGGTTGTCGGTACAGCCAGATTTGTCATGTGAGATTCCGCCGGTCACTATTTTGGACAGACGAGAGAAGGTGTTGAAGAACAAAGTTATCAAGCTGGTTCGGGTTGCATGGAATCCTCACTCGCCGGGTGAGTCGACTTGGGAGTTGGAAGAAGAGATTCAGAAGAAGTTCCCGCATTTATTTCCGTAGTCTTGTTGTCCTTTCTTTTCTTTTGGGGGTTATCCTATGTACTACAGGTCTGAATTTCGAGGACGAAATTCTGCTTGTTAGGTGGGTAGGATTTGTAACTCCTATTTCCCCGTATTTGTATTTTGTACTGTTTTGAGCCTTATTGTACTCTTTCGTCTATTTTTGATATCATGTATTTCTTCTGATTGAATGGAATCATTATTCTCGTCTCAACGCAAATTTGGGTCCTTCTTAACTAATTCTTTGTGTGCCATTTGTATCGTTCTTCATGAACAATAGATCAATTCTGCTCCTTTATCTCTCTAATATCTATTTTAATGCATTTTGATCACTTCTCCTGTTGGACCCTTTTTGAAACGGATCCCCAAAACTCTTAAACCCAACACCCTCAAAACCTAGTATTTAAACCCCTAACCCTAATCATCTACTGTTTTAACCCTAATCAAAACTACCGCCGCTAATCCTTCACCCGTTTCCTTCGTCTCCATCTTCCGCCAACCAAAACCACCTCCTTCGACTCACCTCCGACCACCGCCATCCTCGTCGACCCCCACAGCCAGCACCCCCACAACATCCACCACCGCCATCCTCGTCGACCCCCACAGCCAGCACCTCCACAACATCCACCACCGCCATCTCCCTATCACCGCCGAACCCAACGCCGACCTCTCCCCTGTTCGAAACCCACGAGCAGAGCACCTCGCCGCGCGTCGCTTCTCGACGTCGTCGCCGCCTCGCCGCACTCCGTCGTTGCCGTAGTCGCCGCCAACGAAGCAGCCGCCGTCACTCCTCTCTCTCGAGCTCCACTCAGTCGAACGTCGGAGAAGAAGGAGATCGAACGAAGAAGAAGAAGAGAAAGAGCGGGAGCGATTCTCAGCCGCCTGATCTCATCAAGATTCGTGCTGGTGATCGGTGTCCCGTGTTTCGCCACACCAGATCCCGGATCCGCTGTCCCCTGTTCGGATCTGATCCGCTGCATCGCTGCGATCTGAGTGGCTGGGTTTTGCTGTTCTGTGTTCGTTCCGCAGCAAATCCCGAAGCCGTGTTCGCTGTTCTGGGTTTGGATCCGGTGCACAAGAGTGATCTGATTGGGCGATTTTGCTGTCCGCTGTTCTACCCGCAGCCGATCCGAAGTTGCTGTCCGCCGTTTTGGGCCGATCGTGTGTGCAAGGAAAGCTCGATCTCAGATCAGTTTTTGGACGCGCATTTCGAGGACATTTCCGGGGATTTTTCTACTCTATTTGCTTCAACAAGCAGAGATTTCAACCGTCGATTTAAGGCAAGTAACCTTGTACATCTTATTGTCCTAGTACAAGTCTCTTTGAAATACCACATGTAGTTAGTTTGTGACTCTCCTTTGAAATATCATAGTAAAACAATTTGAACCTTCAAACTCACCAATCTAAGAGTCACAAAACTTCCTCGCATTAAATAATAATTCAATTGGACTCCTTTATCTCCTTGAACTTGCGAATCACATAGACATATGAATTAAGGACCCCTAGTAATTGTAGACGCATATAAATTTAGTGTTTTGGCAATTTATGATTATTATGACTTGAAAAATACTATTATTCGCTGTTTGGTTCCCATTACCATGTATTTGTGCCACATAATGATTTTAGACACCAAATTACATAATTCTATGAAATCTACATTAGTGAATTATTTCCCTATGTTGCTGTCTGGATTTTCTTTTGAGGTTTCGACCCTTTTAACATTGGAATTTGGGCCCGAGGCCTGAATACAAAACGTAGATCAGGATGTGTAGATGTCGATAGACTCCAGAATGATTGAATTTGGAGTTACGGTCTAGGAGATATGGCTGTTATACTGCAGCTGTGTCAGTAGGCGCAGTTCTGTAAAAACTGCTGTATATATTTTCTTTACAAATTATTTTCACGGTGCAAACAGCGAGTGTTTGACCCCAAATTTTATATGTAGTTGCTGGACACCCTATAGGACATCCCCAATTTTTCTTAGAATTAAATTAGATTATTTCAACCCTGTTTCACATGTATAAATACAAGAACACAAAATCTGCCTGAACAAATGTGACAAGCCGGGGGTTATGGGAAAGACTATAGAGTGGACAACATAGGTAAGTGTACTCGGAAGGGGGCCCGTGTTTCCCAAGTTGTATGTTAAATGGAACTAAGTGCCACGTAGAACTAAGTGCCACGTCATGGGTGACGGGGGCCACCTCTAGAGCCTACGGGGGCCACCTCTAGAGCCCATTATATGTTTACCTGGGATATGTTTGAAATCACCTGGAACTAAGTGCCACGTAGAACTAAGTGCCACGTCATGGGTGACGGGGGCCACCTCTAGAGCCTACGGGGGCCACCTCTAGAGCCCATGGTTGATCACCTGCTAGTTTGATGCCTGAGTACACCGCCCTATAGACTCCATTACTAGGTCTAAGCGCAGTTGATTTGACTGTAGCAACCATGTAGTATAATGGATACATGTCGTGCTACCTAGATAGTAATAACTACAAGACTTGAACTTGACACCTGTCACTTGATACTTGATGATATGATACCTGAAACATGATACCTGAGACTTAAAGCCTGGAACTTGGACTTGCCAACTTGACATATGAGACCTGACATTTGAAATAACATATGACACTAGGCTTGAGGTTGTCGCTTGATATTAAATACCCCTATAAGTATACCTGACATGTGATTCACCACTAGCAGTTGTTATCCAATCTAGTCATTATGATGTTCCCTCTTGCCAGCTAGACTTTGAATTTGTCACTACTTCTTATAACTCGGTTTATTCTTGGTTCCAAATCTTGTTTTCCCCTTTCTTGTACTTGCTTTTACTATTTGTGGCCCTAACTTGCACTAAGGGCATTTTCTCTTGTTTCCCCTCTTGTTTCCTGTTTATATTTATTAAACAGACTTTGGAGACGAGCTGCCTGCGGGAATTGCTGAGCAAAGGTTCTAGTTCCCAAGTGGAGAAGGACCAGATTAGAACATTTAATTCTTGCATTATTTGTTTAATTTGGATTATTATTATTTCTTGAGTTTTGAGAACTTGTAATGGGCTGATGTTCCCGAGTTACTTTGATTCAGACTTGAAACTACTTGGATGTTTATTCATATTTCAGTTGTTTCTTTGCTAATAAAGTATTCATGCATGCTTGGTTTTATATATCTCTCTTGTTATATATGCTTGTTGTGATGCTGAGTCGATCCTACAGCTTATGGATGATTGAGAAATCATTCGCTGGGCTTAGTCATGCACTCGTATTCCGTATTTTGGGAAGCGGGGCGTGACAGAAGCACTTTGCCGATTCCACAATTGAAGAGTTGAGGAGAGCTTAAAGGAGATTTGACGAGGGTTGAAGAGAGTTGAAGACGTTGAAGACGTTGAAATTTGATTTCGATACGATCGAAAATTGATCATGTATATGCCTCGTTGTAGACTTGCTAGTTGAATACCACAATTGTTGAAAAATTCCTTAGAAATGATGTATAATAGTAGAGAGAGTAAGAGAGTAAGGTGTGGTTTTTTTAGGAAATTTTTGGGTGTATTTATAGGAAAAAAATGTGAAAGAAAACCGAAAAAAACAAAAAAAAAACCAAAAAACGGCTAAAAGAACTGTTATGAACGGCTCTGTTCTACAGTAACGCCCCAACGGGCCGCTGACCCGCGGGTCAACGGTCGACCCGTATGGGTCTAACGGGTCGTAACCCGTGGGTCGACCGGCGGGTTGGCGGTGGGTTGGACTGTTTTAAACGGGTTCGCGGGCCGGGTTATGCGGGTTGGATTCGCGTTTTCTTCGACCCGGGTTGACCCGTTACTGTACACGGGTTCGACCCGAACCCGCCAATCTCTTAACCGGGCCGGGTTCAACGGGCGGGTCGCGGGTGGGTCGCCGGTTGACCCGGCCCAGTTGCCATCCCTAGTGAGTTTGCACTCAATCCTATGTATGCTTCCCTCCAGTTTCTTAAAGAAAGTCCGTGATTTGTTTGACTGAGTTTGCACTCAATCCCATGTATGCCAGACGCTTGTTGATTCATGAGGTCAAACCTCCCAACAATACTTTTACGACAGGATAGTCCATATTATTCATTATAACTGTAAGAACCCTTAATTTCAACAGATATAATATACATGGGTAAAAGGGATATGAGCAACTTGCTCATTTAGTAAATGGACAATTGATTATGTGGCATGCATGTGATATATTAGACAACTAACCCTTTTAAGAATTTTTCAATCACATGTATGCCACATCATCAATTGCTTATTTACTAAATGAGCAAGTTGCTCATACTCCTTTTTCCCTATATATATATATATATATATATATATATATATATATATATATATATATATATATATATACTAGATTTGTCCGTGGGCATGTGCCTACGGCATGTCTTCGGAACGGTACAGCATATGAAAGTCTTGTAAATAGTAAAACTACAATTATGTAGCACAAGTTTGAATAGTAAAACAATAATTAGTTGTAAATAGAAGTCTATGTTTCCATTAGTATATGTTGAAAAATAATTATGAATGGGGGTGTAAAATCCAATTTTTTAGAACTTTGAATGTGGAAAATGATGAAATTTAACTGTTGATGAGATATTTGCTAGTTTCAATGTAACATGAGCAATAAAAAATGCATAAAAAATCTGAAAATTTACAAACTTGAAATCTGAAAATATAAATTTCTGAGTAAATAGAGAGAGAATAAGAGAGAGAGAGAGAGAGAGAGAGAGAAATAAATAAATAAATAAATAAAGGAGTTGTTTGGGGATTTGAATTTGAGTTTTGGGGAGAAACTTTTGGGCGGAAAAATATGTTTTGTGAGGTTAGATCTGGACCATTGATTTCAACTCTATTGAATCAGAGCCACTTGATAGCTTTCTTTGTGTTTTATTATATATATATATATATATATATATATATATATAATGTAGCGCGCGCCCCGAATTCCTAACTTAGGAACTCGTGATACTCTCCAGGATCTTTCTTCAAATGAGTCACAACACAACAAAAATCACAGAAAATTAAAGACTTTTATTACATCAAATTGTTATTACAAAGTCCAATGATTATAACAATTACAATTAATTGTTACAACAAGAATGAACAAATAAAATTTGGACAGTAACTTTCACTTGGACGTTTTCCCCTGATAGAGCTTTCCGCGATCCCAAGTCATCAATCCTGCACTGATAACTGTGAGCACGTTTGATGATTACAACTGACGAAATAATATATTCGACTATCCTCTCTACGCCGTAATATAGCGATTCCAACCTCAACAACCACAAATAATATTTGATGCAAAGAAAAAGGTGGTATCAAGCATGTGTCGGTGTATGCCATGACCTAATCTAATGCACACTATGCACACATGCTCCTAAAGCTAATGCACGCTTGGTTGAAAGATATTCATCCCATACTACACACCCCCCAACCAAACGACGTTCTTCAGTTTGATGGGGCTCGATCCCCCGCTATGCATCCTGCTCTTATACTCCCTCCTGTTTCGGATCCAGTGATGGTGAGGCTGCAGTCGTCCGGCTTACCCGTCCTTGCCGTCATTAGTGGTGTCCAATCTTCATGTTTTATCCACTATTCCCGGAATTCCAGTTGCAAGGTTACCCTACCTGACTGAAATTATGGTTAGTTGCAGGTTTACCCTGCATGACTATAATCAAATCGGCTTACCCGATATGTTGTCTCCCCGAACCTCACCAAAAGCTGATATACGGGCACCAGGACTTCCCGTCGGAGGACTTAGGATCCTTCCCGTAGAGTCTCGCTCTGTGGGGACTTCCTCTAAACCTCCTGTCCACATCGGTCCACAAAGAACATGACGGATATAAGGTTTCCCCAACTCCTCTACACTCTTCCTTACACTATAGCAGAACTTGCAGTCGAGACGACGTCCCCCTGACCGGTGAACACCCTCGCTAGTGCCTGTCCTTACAATCAACCAAGACTCGATCTAGCCCTACCAAAGTATCCATGCTACACCTCTCCCTTAGTTAGGCGATCTATCTACCATAACAAATTCCTAACTTGGTAATCAACTTGACTTGCTATGAACAACTAGTTAAGTTCTACTTGCATACTTTTTCTAATTAGTCACCTTTATCATTAATGGATCTCAACCCATCCCTCACTAAGGCTCAACTAGCCCTCAAGTCCGGCTAGAGGGTTGACCCACCTTGGCCCACACTTAGCACGAACCAACGACGAACCGACTCCGTCGATCGCCGCAACCGTCATCTAAACCTGGAGTTCGATTGCAAGCTCGGCCCGACCAACAAGTAGCTCCCACTAAACTTAACGCTCCACGGTCCTCGACAAGTGGTAGCTCCAAACACAAACCATGGAATCCATCCATGCACGGTGACTGCGTCGGCTTACGAGTCATCTCCTCCAACGGGTTCGATGCGACATGGGTCTTAATCTACCCATCTAGGTATGTCAACAAGACTTAGTCCTCGAGTCTCAATACTCAGCCAACGTACCCCAACAAGGTACACCACACGAGGAGTAAGTCCTAACCCATGAATACCCAAATAGGGGTTCTATTAGTCCAAAAAATGACAATTTAAGATTCCAAATAGTAAACACACACTTGGCGTTTATGTCAAAATGGAGTCATTCCCGGTCCCGTTCTCTTGAGGAATCGCGATCGAGCGCTCCCCATGCTTCTACCCAAAGTAGACAGCAAGCACAAGCACACAATGGGTATGAATTTCATCCCAAAGTCGTCTACAATAATACCCCAACATCCAATACAATTTTCACTTCAAAACATTGAACAATGTCAACTATGGGCTACTCTTAGCAAGAAACTTTAGTTCACTTAAGTCCTAACTCATGTTCACACTTATAACATGATTCTTGACCTCAAACAGCAACTCTAAGCTAGTAAACTACAAGTTCAAACTCATCTTCATGAACATGGTGCAAACCAGTAAGCTCTATGTTTCACTGTATTTCTGTCGTCACTTGCAAAAATCATATAAAATCGAATACTTATTCAAATCTGGATTTATTGGTCATTCCAGAAAGTTCTGTGTCTACTAAAAGTTCCTAGTTATAAGGCCCTTCAGATAAGGCCGTTTAGATGCTCTTATGGGTCTATCTTTAACAAGTATACAGACTTCCAGAACAGCAGATCAGATCAACACAATCATGGGAAAAAATCCATTTAAAATAGCATATGGTGTCAGATCATCATAAAATTCTAGAATCTCGTTCCTGACACATGATGTTAAACCACTCTAAAAAATCAGGTGATTATACCTAGTAGATTTCCAATTATGTCCTTTTTAATGTCATCCAAAAACAGGGCAGTAACAACAGTAGTTCTATTTACTAAAATATCTAGCTCAGTTTGCATGATTTTATTGACATAGCCACAGTGGTCCAAATCTCATGAAATTTGAAATGTAGGTCTTAGATACATCCAACAATGACATACTAAAATTTTATATCATTCCTATAAGCATGCAGTGAGATACAAGTCATTCTTTTCACAATAGTAACAATAAAAACTGCTTCTTTTTATTCTGACCAACATGCAAGTTCGTAATTTATTTTAATAGCAGGAAAAATAAAAAAAATCTGTAAAAATTACTGAAGGTGTACAAAACCTATATTATCATCCTCTAAAAATTTTAGATAAAAAAAACGAAGTATGGTTCATGCAGCGAGCTACGGACTGACAACAAAAATTTAGTCTTTTCAACAGAATTTTATGTTTTGGGTTTTTCAGCACAAAACGAGTTATTTGAGTTCATACAAGAGCATGCATGTCATTTTTCAGTCACTACAACCACCATTCAACAATCAAAACAAAATAAAGAGATTAGATTCACCCACCTTGATGAGTTTGATGGAAAAGAAAGATCCTACAAGCTCCTAGCTCCTTGATTAGCCTTCTTGCTCCTTGGTTCCTCCTCCTTGGCTTCTCTTCTTCTCCCTGGCTTCTCTTCTTCTCCTTGGGCTCTCTCCTTCCAAATCAGTAGCTGGGGTGTAGAGGGTAAGGTTTAGAGGTGTAGAAGATGGCTTAATTGTAGGGAAAGATGAGAAATTGAGCTAGGATGAGATGATGGTGTTTTAATAGAGGATGGGGAATGAATGTGGATGGATTTTTAAGAGAGGGGGGAGGGAAAAAGTGAGAGGGCTGCATTGGGGGAGAATGGAGGTAGAGTGTAGGAGTGGAGAAGAACTCATCACGAGTCAAATTTAAGTTCAAAACCCTAACCCTAATTCTCAAATTCCCTCATTCTTTTCCCTCTCAAAGCTTGGCCAGATTTGGGCTTGTGCATGTGCACAAGTCTTTTTTTTTGTTACATGCCATGGTACACTACAAGTGTTGAGTTCATGGCTCATAGGTCAAAAGAACATGGTTTGAGTCCATGTTTATCTCATGGGGAGTCTAGTTGTAGCTTAGGAGTTAACTTCATAATAAATGCTTCAAAAAGAAAAATAAATAAATAAAAATAGTATTTTAGTGCTTAACAAATTATACATATATTCATATAAAAATTCGGGTTGTTACATCACTTCCTCCTTAGAATAGTTCTGTCCTCAAAACTACGCTTAGTTGGAAAGCAAACAAGAGTTAATTAAATAACTCGAGCAATACATTTCTCATACAGGGTTCACAATCCCCATCTGCACAAGCCATCATCATGACAACTATGAGAAGTTGATCGTCCTTCGAGTATCGACTCTCGTCCCGAAATACTAGAGATCTATCTCACTCCACTGGACATTCTGGGGCCTATTTCATCCCTCGTCTAGAATACTGGGGAATATCTCACTCCGTGGATCATTCTGGAGCCTCCCTACTCACGATCGTTCTTGTTTCATCATATCTCCCTATTTTAGATCTTGAAATTCCATTGTCTTTTCTTCTTTGTAAGTCTGGGGGAAAATAATGTTGCTTAAACTCATCAAGGAAAACCTCCCCATTCTATGGGTCCTCTTCCCATTCTTCGTTTCATAGATTTCCTCCATTGCCTTCCTTGGTACCTCATGAATTCTAGTCTCCACACTGAGTCTCGGTGCAGCTTTGTCATTCTTCCTCGACTTTTTGCTGCGACTCGCCCTCATTTGTCGTTCGACTGTAGACTTGCTACCTGCACATCAGGTTATGAATTTGCTTTCTCGACATCTGGTTGCAGATTTGCCCTCCGATATCCAGTTGCAAGTTTGCCTTCTGGACCTTCGGTTGCAGACTTGCCATCCGATATCCAGTTGCAGGTTTGCCTTCTGGACCTTCGGTTGCAGATTTGCCTTTTGATATATAGTTGCAGGTTTGCCTTCTGGACCTTCGGTTGCAGACTTGCCCTCCGATATCCAGTTGCAGGTTTGCCTTCTGGACCTTCAGTTGCATATTTTCCTTCCGATATCCAGTTGTAGGTTTGCCTTCTAGACCTTCGGTTGCAGATTTGCCTTCCGATATCCAGTTGCAGGTTTGCCTCCCTGACATCTTTCTAGTATTCCAAAAGAGTTTAATCCCCAATCAAAAGACAAAATGGTCCACTATGGATCCTCTATGCTAGTGATAGCATCACAGTTCCCTGCATCTCCTTCAGTTCCTGAAAACTTGCTTTACACTTGTCAGTCCATTCAAACTGCTTGTCCTTCCTGGTCAAAGCTGTAAGTGGTACCGCAATCTTGGCATAATCCTGAATGAACTTCCTGTAGTATCCAGTCAGACCCAAAAAGCTCCTTACTTTCTTCACTGTCCTTGGCTGAGGCCAATCCTTCACTGCCTCTATCTCTTGTGGGTCAGTGGCCACTCCCTCCTTAGAAAGGACATGGCCGAGGAAAGCTACTTCCGACCTTCAGAATTCGCACTTGGAAAGCTTCACGTACAACTGATGCTCTTGAAGCTTGCAGAAAAATGTTCGGCATGATCCTCCTCTGTAATACCCCAGATTTGGAGCGAACAGTCGACTGGTAGTGTTAGCAGTCGACTGGTCTGCGTATTCAGAATTTGAGAGATTTGAGATGGATTTGAGAAGGATTTGAGAAATATAGTCCCACATGGGAAGTTTACAAAAAACTAATTTGAATATAAATACTATTAGCCAATGATCAAAGAGTCACCTAATTGGTTAACCACCTTTTCAGAGGCAGCCTGTGGTGGGCAGTTGTACTACATAGTATCTAATTTGTATTCCTAAAAATATTAAAAATTGTCTGAGTATTGGGGCGGGGCGTTACAAATGGTATCAGAACCGACTTTCGACACCGAGTGTAGAAGAGGGCCTATGATCAAGTTCACGGCAGGGAGATGATTCTCCAGATAGGCAGGGTGCATTTGTATGTACCGGGTGTTTCTACACATTTCGTGGGATCAAGGACTATTCTACAACGGCTAGAAAGGCGGATCCTACACTAGATGTGTGTCTCGTACTCAGCGAGGATGCTGATTTCTAAAGGTGGGGTGTATGTAATACCCCAGATTTGGAGCGAACAGTCGACTGGTAGTGTTAGCAGTCGACTGGTCTGCGTATTCGGAATTTGAGAGATTTGAGATGGATTTGAGAAGGATTTGAGAAATATAGTCCCACATGGGAAGTTTACAAAAAACTAATTTGAGTATAAATACTATTAGCCAATGATCAAGAGTCACCTAATTGGTTAACCACCTTTTGAGAGGCAGCCTGTGGTGGGCAGTTGTACTACATAGTATCTAATTTGTATTCCTAAAAATATTAAAAATTGTCTGAGTATTGGGGCGGGGCGTTACATCCTCGGTCTTTGAGTACACCAAAATGTCTTCTATGAAGACCACCACAAATGAGTCGATGAATGGTCGTAGGACTCGATTCATCAAATCCATGAAGACGGCTGGAGCATTGGTCATTCCAAATGGCATCACCAGAAACTCATAGTGCCCATGCAGTGTCCTGAAAAGCTGTCTTTGGTATGTCTTCCTCCTTGAAACGGACCCGATGGTAACCCGATCGTAGATCGATCTTTGAGAACACTGTGGCTCCTTGTAGCTGATCGAACAAGTCGTCGATCCTGGGAATTGGATATTTGTATTAGACTATGACTTTGTTCAATTCCCGATAGCCGATACACATCTTTGATGACCCGTCCTTTTTGACTAGTAGCACCGGCGCTCACAAAGGAAAGGCACTAGGCCTAGAGAGTCCCTTATGTAGCAATTCCTCTATTTGCTTCTTGGCTTCATTCTGCTCCACCGGTGCCATACGATACAGAGTCTTTGATACAGGTGCGCTGCCTGCTTGGATCACGATACTGAACTCTACATCCCTCGGTGGGGGTAACCTTGGTAACTCCTCCAAAAATACGAGTCGAAAGTCTAGTACAAGGGGAATCCCCTTGACTTCCTTTGGCACCTTACTCCCGGCTGTAGCCGCCAAAATCTTTCCATTTTTCTTCTTCCCTTGAAACACGATCTTTAGTTTCTCGGGCATGGCTAAGGTCACCTTCTTCTCCTTACAGTCAATGTGAACCTTGTGCTTGGATATCCTGTTGAATTCTCACCTCGACATTGAGGTCACCGCCGTCGGCTCCTCCCCTTTCTTCCTCGACTCTTGCATCATGGGCTCTTCTTTATCGACGCCCGGCTGCATGCTTGCCTCCTGGACATCAGGTGGCAGATTTGCCTCCTCGACATCCAGTTGAATCATAAAAGTTAGTGAAAGAATAATCGCAGTGGGGTTAGGTCAAACATAGGAAAAATTCGTAAACATAAGTTGCAAAAGTGCAACAATATGATTTACGACCACCAAATATCTATACCAAGCTAACCCTACTGACGCACCCAAGTATAATCTCCTGTGGTGTTAGACTACAATTTGAAGTAAGCTCTGATACCATTCTGTAGCGCCCCGAATTCCTAACTTAGGAACTCGTGACACTCTCTAGGATCCTTCTTCAAATGAGTCAGAACACAACAAAAATCACAGGAAATTAAAAACTTTTATTACATCAAACTGTTATTACAAGGTCCAATAATTACAACAATTACAATTAATTGTTACAACAAGAATGTACAAATAAAATTTGGACAGTAACTTTCACTGGACTCTTTCCCCTGATAGAGCTTTCCCGCGATCCCAAGTCGGCAATCCTGCACTGATAACTGTGGGCACGTCAGTTTATTACAACTGACGAAATATTATATTCGGCGATCCTCTCTACGCCATAATATAGCGATTCCAACCTCAACAACCACAAATAATATTTGATGCAAAGAAAAAGGTGGTGTCAAGCAAGTGTCGGTGTATGCCATGACCTAATCTAATGCACACTGTGCACACATGCTCCTAACGCTAATGCACGCTTGGTTGAAAGATATGCATCCCATACTACACACCCCCAACCAAACGACGTTCTTCAGTTTGATGGGGCTCGATCCCCCGCTATGCATCCTACTATTGTGCTCCCTCTTGTTTCTGATTCCAGTGATGGTGAAGCTGCAGTCGTCCAGCTTACCTGTTGCTGCCGTCATTAGTGGTGTCCAATCCTCATGTTTTATCCACTATGCCCGGGATTCCAGTCGCAGGCTTACCCTGCGTGACTAAAATCATGGTCAGTCGCATGCTTACCCTACGTGACTGTAATCAAATCAGCTTACCCAATATGTTGTCTCCTCGGACCTCACCAAAAGCTGATATACGGGCACCCGGGCTCCCCGTCGGAGGACATAGGATCTTTCCCGTAGAGTCTCGCTCTGTGGGGACTTTCTCTAAACCTCCTGCCTACATCGGTCAACAAAGGACATGACGGATATAAGGCTTCCCCAACTCCACTACACTCGTCCTTACACTAGAGCAAAACTTGCAGTCGAGACGACGTCCCCCTGACAGGCGAACACCCTCGCTAGTGCCTGTCCTTACAATCAACCACGACTCGATCTAGCCCTACCAAAGTATCCATGCTACACCTCTCTCTTAGTTAGGCGATCTATCTAACATAACCAATCCCTAACTTGGTAATCAACTTGACTTGCTATGAACAACTAGTTAAGTTCTACTTGCATACTCTTTCTAATTAGTCACCTTTATCATTAATGGATCTCAACCCATCCCTCACTAGGGCTCAACTAGCCCTCATGTCCGGCCCAAGGGTTGACCCGCCTCGGCCCACACTTGGCACGAACCAACGACGAACCGACTCCGTCGATCGCCGCAACCGTCATCTACGCCTGGAGTTCGATCGCAACCTCGGCCCGACCAACAAGTAGCTCCCACTAAACTTAACGCTCCACGGTCCTCGACAAGTGGTAGCTCCAAACACAAACCATGGAATCCATCCATGCACGGTGAGTACGTCGGTGCACGAGTCATCTCATCAAACACGTTCGATGTGACACAGGTCTTATTCTACCCATCTAGGTATGTCAACAAGACTTAGTCCTCGAGTCTCAATACTCAGCCAACGTACCCCAACAAGGTACACCACACTAGGAGTAAGTCCTAACGCATGAATCCCCAAATAAAGGTTCTAAGAGTCCTAAAAATTACAATTTAAGATTCCAAACAGCAAGCACACACTTGGCATTTATGTCAAAACGGAGTCATTCCCGGTCCCGTTCCCTTGAGGAATCGTGATCGAGCGCTCCCCATGCTTCTACCCAAAGTAGACAGCAAGTACAAGCACACAATGGGCATGAATTTCATCCCAAAGTCGTTAACAACAATACCCCAACATCCAATACAATTTTCACTTCAAAATATTGAACAATGTTATCTATATTGGGGTCTACAAGCAACTATGAGCTACTCTTAGCAAGAAACTTTAGATCACTTAAGTTCTAACTCATGTTCAGACTTATAACATGATTCTTGACCTCAAACAGCAACTCTAAGTTAGTAAAGTACAAGTTCAAACTCATCTTCACGAACATGGTGCAAACCAGTGAGCTCTATGTTTCACTGTATTTCTGTCGTCACTTGCAAAAATCATATAAAATTGAATACTTGTTCAAATCAGGATTTATTGGTCATTCCAGAAAGTTCTATGTGTCTACTAAAAGTTCCTAGTTATAAGGCTCTTCAGATAAGGCAGTTTAGATGCTCTTATGGGTCTATCTTTAACAAGTATACAGACTTCTAGAATAGCAGATCAGATCAACACATTCATGGGAAAAAACCCATTTAAAATAGCATATGGTGTCAGATCACTATGAAATTTTAGAATCTAGTTCCTGACACATGATGTTACAACACTCTAAAAAATCAGGTGATTCTACCATGTAGATTTCCGGTTATGTCATTTTAAATGTCATCCAAAAATAGGGCAGTAACAAGAGCAGTTCTGTTTAGTAAAATATCTAGCTCAGTTTACATGATTTTATTGACATAGCTACATTGGTCCAAATCTCATGAAATTTGAAACATAGCTCTTAGATACATCCTACAATGACATACTAAAATTTCAGATCATTCCCATAAGCATGCAGTGAGATACAAGTCATTCTTTCCACAACAGTAAAATTAAAACAGCTTCTTTCTATTCTGACCAGCATGCAAGTTCGTAATTTATTTTAATAGCAGAAAAAATCACAAAAAACTATAAAAATTATTGAAGGTGTACACACCAATATGATTGATGAACACAATATTATTCACTTTCTAGAGCAATAATCTTGTTATAATTAGACATTTAAAAGCTCTATATGTGGTATTTAACTCCTATTTTCTCTTTTCCATAGGAAACAGCTTATAACAGAAAAACGAAGCAGATTTAGGACTTCAAGGATAATACACAGCAAACTGCAGAGGATCAGTCGACTGGTTCCCCAACACAGGCGACTGGACAAGAGAAGCTGATTTTCCACAACTCTCGACACAGTCGACTCACTCCCAAAAGACAGTCGACTGGTCTGAACAATTATGAAATCTTCAGGAGTCTCGACTCAGTCGACTGGTTTGAAGATAAGTCGACTGGTCTGCGGCGGAGTAAACAGATAAGATATTCGAAGATTCACCCAAATCTAATTTCAAATCTATTTAAATCCAGATCTTATGCAACGAATCAAATCTAGAGACTGGAAATTGGCAAAAGCACGTGGTGAACAGATAAGGAAGGAATGAAGAAAAGGGAAAGACATAAATCATCAAATCAAGAAGATTTTTCCCTAAAAAAAGGGGAAACCCTAATTCTCATCGGGACTCTATAAATATCAGAAAAGATCATCTATAGAGGGAGGCATCTATCTCTTGGACGCAACTTAATCTCAGAATTCCCAACGATCAAGTCATCAACCAGTGCTTCATTCCATCATCATCGAAGAAAGGGAAGAGGAGAACCAGTACTCGAAGGCAGTCGACTGTGTGACAGCCAGTTGACTCTATTGCCGGAATCCATTAGTTTATTTCTTCTCTCTTTATTCTGTGATGTTGATCATGTATTTGAACTTGTTAAGCAATAAAAGTATAATTATGTGGAACTAATTTCATAGTTGGGTAGATCGAAGCCGTAGTTATGTAGTGCTATGTTCTTTTGAATCCTTCTATTTTACTTATTGATTGAATCTAATTGAATTGATATAGATTGATAACAGTCAAACTTGTTCAGGAGTTATAAGTACAGTCGACTGAAGGTGAGAGCCAGTCGACTGCCATACAGAATCTGATATTATCAAGTTTGTGAGTTAGAAATCTGAATCTGTTATATGAGCATATTGAGACGATCCGTATCTCGTGCTCGTAACTTGTAACAAAGGAATCTTTAGGATTCTTGGTTCAATCAACTTAAAGGATCTAGATCTGATACCAATTTCTAGAACTTTAAGTGTTTGTTCGTTTTCACTGTTCTTATGCTTTTGTTAAGTATAACTTAGTAGATACCATGCTAAAATACTTAGGGGAAGAAACGAATTAGAGTAGATACCATGCCTAATTCTTGGCTTAGGGAAACAATACTTTAAGGAGTAGATACCATGCCCTCAAGGTGAACAAACATAAGTAATTAGAAGTAAATTCAGAAGGCAACTTAGCATTACTAACTATTGGTGGAGATCAACAACCCAACTATTCAAGAGATATTTGTGATTCAACACCTCTCATCTTAGTTTTAATCTTTTAGTTCTTTTAGAATATTATAACAACTCTTATTCATTTTTATTATTAGTTTTATTGATTAGTAAGTTGAAGTCTACAATCTCTGTGGGATCGACCCTTGCTATTACTACGATTCTATAAACGATTCGTGCACTTGCGAGGTTTTATAATTTGTGTCTAGTTAGTCTATTTATTTAGGTAGCTAGATTAGCACAACAATGATCACCCTCTAAACATTTTACATCAAAGAAACCAAGTAGTGTTCATGCAATGAGCTACGGACTGACAACAAAAATTCAGTCTTTTCAATAGGATTTTCTGTTTTGGGTTTATTAACACAAAACGAGTTATTTGAGTTCATACAAGAGCATGCATGTCATTTTTCTTTATCTACAACCACCATTCAACAATCAAAACAAAACAAAGAGATCAGAATCACCCACCTTGATGAGTTTGATGGAAAAGAAAGATCCTACAAGCTCCTAGCTCCTTGATTAGCCTTCTTGCTCCTTGGTTCCTCCTCCTTGGCTTCTCTTCTTCTCCTTGGTTTCTCTCCTTCCAAATCAGTAGCTAGGGTGTAGATGGTAAGGTTAAGAGGTGTAGAAGATGGATTAATTGTAGGGAAAGATGAGAAATGGAGCTAGGATGAGATGAGGGTGTTTTAATAGAGGATAAGGAATGAATGTGGATGGATTTTTGAGAGAGGGGGGAGGGAGAAAGTGAGAGGGTTGCATTGGGGGAGAATGGAAGTGGAGTGTAGGAGTGGAGAAGAACTCATCATGAATCAAATTTAAGTTCAAAACCCTAACCCTAATTCTCAAATTCCCTCCTTTTCCCTCTCAAAGCTTGGTCGGATTTGGGCTTGTGCATGTGCACAAGTCTTTTTTTTTGTTACATACCATGGTACACTACAAGTATTGAGTTCATGGCTCATAGGTCAAAAGAACATGGTTTGAGTCCATGTCTAGCTCATGGTAAGTCTAGTTAAAGCTTAGGTGTTAATTTCATACAAAAAGCTTCAAAAAGAAAAATAAATAAATAAAAATAGCATTTTAGTGCTTAACAAATCATACATATATTCATATGAAAATCTGAGTTGTTACATATAACATAAAGGGAAAATTGGAGATGGTCCTATAGGAATTCCTATAGGAGTGTTTCATGAGATTGGGCTACCAGCGTGGGGCCCAGGGAAAAAAACTGCTACTGCTTGTGCCGTCACCACGTGGGCATGGCAGAGGTGGGGCCTGGAGGGGCTCTGCTGCTGCAGTGGGCCTGCTGACATCAAGCGGGGCCTGCTCGAGGGGCACAGGCGATGTGCTGCTACTGTTCACTTGCGGGTGACGTGGCAGAGAGAAGTAGTAGGATTGTTTGAAATTGTCCCATATCGGGAATGGCACAAGATAATTATGTAATAAATAATAATGCCTGATATGGCTAAAAATGGGATTAAATCGGGACCGTTCAGATCGGACACAAATCTTAAAGCTTAAGGGTAAAACGGAAATTTCACCTACAAACGGGTCTGAAATGGAGACCGGGTCTTTCTTCAAAGCCTAATAACCCATGAATGGATCTATCTTACTAGGTACGGGTCCCAACCCGTTACAAACCAGTTCAGAAGGATAAAGAAGAATTCAGATTCATAATTATCCCTAAGAGGTGGTTTTAACCACTTCTATCCATTCACACCGGGAAGTAAAGATATGTTCTTATCTCGAAACGGATCCCTAAGGCAACTATAAAAACCCCACTCCCCCCACCATAAGAAGGTAATCAATCTTTTGCCAGTAAAAGTTCTTTCATAATCTTTCTGATTATTGACAAGAGCGTCGAAGGGTGCGTCGCCAGGATCCATCCCGGTGTTTCGCACTTTTCGCAGGTTTGCGGCAGCAACAAGAAACTGGTCAACACTTTGGTGAAGGTCAATAGGTCAACAGGTTTGCCTTGTTCGTTTTCTCAAGAATCCACAAATTCTATCTATTGCCCCCACACCAGATTCAGCGGCAACAGATTGGCGCCGACTATTGGAACCAAAAACGCAATCCAACCTAACTTCATCAGCGAGATTAGTTTCAAGTCATGCATCCAAAAGAGAAGGGAAAGGGCAGTGGTCTGCAACCGAAGAACCACTTCTCTTCCTCCTCCCCCTCCTCCAGCTCAAGGTGTTCTTCCTCAACAGGCCCCTCCAAGTTCTCGGGGGGCTGCCCAGGGGGGCTTCCGTCGGAGTCGTCCAAAGCAACATCCTCCTCATGACCATGTAGCGGTTCCCAATCCTCCAGTTGACTCTATGGCTTCTCAAAGCCCTCCCGAGCGGGATCTCCGTTAAGTGATTGCCAACCGCCAAAAGGGGGCCGACCTCCGAACTCGCCTAAATGGATGGCGAGCCCTTGGGGGAGTCCATTAATCTGAGCACCCAGGGGTCTCAAGAGTCCGGACCCCTCACAGACTGAGGACCAGAAGATCCCCTCCCCCGAGGAGGCGAAGAGAGTCCCCTCAACGTCATCGGCGGAGAAGTCATTCTCCAGTAAGCCGAGCCACACATAGGGACCGCCAAGCTGGAGAGGCACCAGTTACAAGGATGGAGTTCCAAGATTTTCAAGAGGCCGTTCTGCGGGCCCTCAATGCCGCTCTCAACCATGACCAACGGACACCTAGTCCTGAACTTGCCCCAAGCCGTCTCCACATCACTCCTAGTCCCCTTTCGCTTGGGAAAGAGTCTAGGGGACCGGTAGGATATGACCGAAGGGAAGACTCGGTCTACCGCCGTCTCCATGAGATGGAGAGGTACCTTGGCCGACTTGACAGAGAAGAGGAACAACGGACGAGAAATTTCTGCCCGAGCAGGCCTCCGTTCTCCCGGGCCATCATGGAAGCCCCGATCCCGCAAAAATTTAAGCCCCCTAACTTTGAGTCATACAATGGGGAGTTGGACCCCGGTGACCACATCGAGAGTTTTAAAACTCTCATGATGATTCACCAGGTTTCGAATGCGCTCCTTTGCAAGACCTTCCCTGCCACACTGAAGGGGCCTACAAGAGAATGGTACTCTCGACTCGCCCCGGCCTCCATATTCTCATTCAATCAGTTCGAAGGGCTCTTCCTTACTCATTTCGTGAGTAGCCACCGGGCCGAGAAAACAAACATATCTTTGGTGACCCTCCGCCAAAGAAAGGGTGAATGCCTAAGAGATTACGTTTGGCGCTTCACCGTTGAATCCCGGTCTATTGCCTCCCTCAACCAAGCAGTAGCCTCTGCGGCATTCGAGCGCACCGTCACTAACGCCGACCTCAAGGTATCCCTTGCCAAGAAGCCTCCTCGAAACTTCTCAGATCTCCTGCTTAGGAGTGAGAAGTACATTCAAGTGGAAGAGGCTCTCAACCCCCCCCCCCCCCTCTCGAGGAATCATCTTATGGGAACAAGCAGAAGAATACAAGCGAAGAAGGGTCCCAGAAACTCCAGAGGGACGACAATGGCCAACGCCGTCCAGCTCCTCGTTTTGAGAAGTTCATCCCCCTCAATGCTAGTATATCAGCAGTTCTTATGGAGGTGGATAAAGAAGGGCTACTCCGTGCTCCTTTTAGAATGAATATCCCTGGCAAGAAAAGAAACAGGGATAAGTGGTGCCGCTTTCATAAGGACCATGGCCATGACACAGATGATTGTCGGTTTCTCAAAGAGGAGATCGAAGAACTCATACAGCGGGGACACCTGGACAAGTTCGTCCGAAGAGACGGGATCGACCTTCCATCCCGAGGAGCCTACAAGCGAACAGAGAGGTCCGCTGAGTTCCAAGATTCCGAACCTGGGGCCGTCCTCCACCTCATCCAAGGAGGTCCAATGGGGGGAGAACCCAACTCCTCCCAAGCGGCCTTCACCCTATCGTAGAAGTAGGATCTCGGTTTTCAATAAGGTCGATGCTTGTAACCCAGCCAACAGTATGTAACAATGGTTCGCCCCATCGAAGCGGCCATTTAGTTTATTTCAATAAAATTTAAACTTTTGTCTATTATTGCACTTGCTTCATTTCTACTTCTCCGAGTCACTTCTATGACTCGCTAAATGGTAAGTTTGGAGTCCAGCTCGTCCTACAGGGCTGCTCCCACAACTTACTAAGCTCAAAAGACGAGTTCGGAGTCCAACACTTGGTTCGACGTTGCCTTAGCCGCTTGCAAACGAGCAAGTGCGGGGCAGCTCACCATTCGGAATTGCTCTTACAACTCGTCAACTCTCTTAACAACAAGTTCGGAGTCTAACATTTGGTTCGACGTTGCCTTAGCCACTTGCAAACAAGCAAGTGCAGGGCAGCTCACCATTCAAAATTGCCCCCACAACTGTTGAACCTCTTCTCAACGAGTTCGGAGCTAAAACTCCCCCCTGGAGTTGCTCCTCAAACTTGTCTCCCAAATGGCTCTCTCCTAGGGCCAAGCTCTTCGCTCCGCTCGCCTCCAAAGCGGACCTCTTCACAACGAGTTCGGAGGATGACTCTCCCCTAGAGTTGCTCCTCAAATTTGTTTCCCAAATGGCTCTCTCCTAGGGCCAAGCTCTTCGCTCCGCTCGCCTCCAAAGCGGACCTCTTCACAACGAGTTCGGAGCACGACTCTCCCCTAGAGTTGCTCCTCAAACTTTTCTCCCAAATGGCTCTCTCCTAGAGCCAAGCTCTTCGCTCCGCTCGCCTCCAAAGCGGACCTCTCCTCAACGAGTTCGGAGCACAACTCTCCTTTAGAGTTGCTCCTTAAACTCACCTCCCAAACGGCTCCCCTAGAGCCCTCACCTAACCGAGCGACCTTCTTCCAAGAGACTTCGGAGCCTTACACATCTAGAGACGCTCCTTAGACTCGCCTCCGAGATCGGATCTTCTCAAGAGTCATACAAAGCTCTCCTCAACTTCACGAAGACAAAGATGCTTCGGAACTATTTTGACCATGAAGAATGATGATTCTTCAACTTATTTCTGAAGAGAACTTGTAGACCTCTGAGTTAGCTTCGAAACAAGGGGTCACATGCCCCAATCCGACCTCCGTAGCATCGGGAACGTAGGTTACAATACACATACGCCGAGCACTTTTGCCACCGATATCAAAACGTGAGAAATTGCGTTGACTGGTCAGACAACCTTGGGGCCCACTGGCCACGTGTCGCTCACCTATTCGTCGACAGCAAGCTCCGAAGTCACTTGCCACCGACGTCAAAACACAAGAAAATGCGTTGACTGGTCAATGGTGGAAGGGACCCACATGCCACATGTCGCGCTCCTATTCATCCCCAAAGTCACCTGCCACCGAACCTGAAATGAGAGAAAAACTCTGCCTCAAAATTTGTGTTCGATCAAGATCAACGGTTGTGATTAAAGCAAAAAAAAGAAAGTCAATGATCAACCATTGACCGCCGCGTGTCACTCCCTTACTCATCTCCGAACTCACTTGCCACCGGAGGTGAAATGAGAGAAAAATTTTGCCTCAAAATTCGTGTTTGATCAAGATCGACGGTTGTGATTAAAGCAAAAAAGAGAAAGTCAATGGTCAACGCTGACTGAGTCAACGGTCAACCGTTGACCGCCCATGTGTCACTCCCTTACTCTTCTCCGAACTCACTTTCCACCGGAGGTGAAATGTGAGAAAAATTTTGCCTCGAAATTCATGCACAAACACGATCAATGGCTCAGATTCGACGGCCAAAAGCAAAAACAAAAAAAAAAGGGTCAGCGGGTCGAGTTCGGATCCGTTAGGGATCCAAACCCGACCTCCATACCAGCTTCGTCTTCTTCACGAATTTTGGCGCCAAAAACGAACCCCATGCCAGACTTCTCCTTCAACCTCTTAGCTCCAACTTCATGCTCCCTCGTCGAAGCCTCGAATAGCTGCCTTCAAACTCCGCCTCGCCGAGCTCGTCTCCCCCTCAGCAAGCTCTCGCCACCATGCTCCAAACCCACTCCGAGCTCACCCTTCGACGAGCTACATGGCCGAGCTCATCTCCACATTGCCGAGCTCGCCTCCAAACATCGAGCTCCAAGCTCCATGAACCACTTCGCCGAGAATCTCACAGTTGAGCAACGGATTCTCCTCATAGAAGTTGCCCACTACCGAACTCGACGTCGAACTCCTCCAAACATCGCCGAGCTCGCACGAAGGCCAAGTTGCAACCGAGCTCCCCTCACTTCGTCGAAGAGCTCCATCGAGCTCCATAGCTCCCCTCTATCTCCTTTACGAGCTCCGAACCTAACATCTTCATCATCGAAGCTCGAGCCTACTCGTCGAAGCTTCGCCGACGTCGAGCTCCTCCTAGCTTCGAACCCATGGCCATCGAGCTCCAATAAAATAGCTCTCCACTCCTTTGTTAAGCTCCTTCAATGTCAGGCTTCGTCAAGCTCGAGTTCTTCACTGCCGAACTCCTCTCCTTACCGAACTTCGCAAGCTCCGATATCGAGCTCGAGCTCCTCTCCTCACCGCCATACATCGACTCGTCGAGCTCCCCTTCACTGTCGCCATGCTCCATGAGCTCCCCCCACAGTCGAGCCCCTTCGACTACAAGCTCTGCGGAGCTCGAGCTCGCCCATCAGTGAACTCGTCGAATAGCTCATCGTCGAGCTCCCCCCCTCTATCGACAAGCTCGCTAACTCCTCCTCGTCGAACGTTAATGCCGAGCTTAAGTTCGATGAGCTCCCTCACTCCGTTGTCGAGCTCCCAACCTCGACTCCATCACCATTGTCATCTTCAGAGCCTTCTTTAAAAACTGAGAACCTATCACCGCCAGTAAAGAGCTCCGAGCTCGAGCTCGCGACCAAGCTTCTCCATGGCCTCGTTGACCTCCGCAAAACTCTCACGCCTCGTTCGCCAAGCTCCCTCATTTGCCGAGACCTTTGCCATGCTCGACAAACTCAAACCATTCGCCACTCCCTGTGTTGCTCCTCGTCCATCTCCTTCATCAACTCGCCGATCTCCCCTACTGTCTCCAAGCTCGAAGTCGATGACGATGAAGAAGACAGACGAAGAGGACGGGAAGGAAAAGAAACAGAGAAAGAAGAGAGAGCAGAGGTTCACGAGAGAGAGAAAAAAAATAAATAATAAATAATAATAATAATAATAATAATAATAAACTCATGGTCAACGTTGACCAACTGCGCCACGTGGCGCTCTCTTATTGGTTGCCGACATCACTTGCCACCGACTCCCAAACTGAAGAGAAATGGGCTCCTCCCGATGCGCGCTCATCTGATCATGATCAACGTTCAGGAACGTACCACGTGTCCAGGTATTTATTTATTTATTTATTTAATTGAATTAGTTATTTAAAAAATCCGATAAAATATTAATTAAAAATAAAAAAAATAATTAAAAAATTCTAAAAATAATTATTAATTCGGAAAATATTTTTAAATTCTAAAAATAATAATTATTAAATTAGAATAATTAATTAAAATTTTCGATAATTAACTATTTAATTCAGAAATTAAATAAAAAAATTTAAAAAATGATTAAAAATTGGGAAAAATCTGAAAAAATTAAAAAAAATCCAGAAAAACCTGAGAATAATTTTGGATATTTTACAAGCCCAGAATAACACTGTTACACCCCGAGCTAGATCCAACTCCCTCGAGAACTCCGATAAAATCCCGTACACCATTAGAATTACAAACTACTCCTCAAAGGCTGTTAAATACAGTCTTCAGGAGTGGGGGGCTCGTGATATAGCTAAAAAATGGGATTAAATCAGGACCGTTCAGATCGAACACGAATCTTAAAGCACAGGGGTAAAATGGTAATTTCACCTACAAACGGATCTGAAATGGGGACCGGGTCTTTCTTCAAAGCCCAATAACCTATGAACGGATCTATCTTACTGGGTACGGGTCCCAACCCGTTACAAACCAGTTCAGAAGGATAAAAAAAAATTCAGATTCATAATTATCCCTAAATGGTGGTTTTAACTACTTCTATCCATTCACACCGGGAAGTAGAGATAATCTCGAAACGGATCCCTCAGGTGATTATAAAAACCCCTCTCCCCCCACCATAAGAAGGTAATCAATCTTTTGCCAGTAAAAACTCTTTCATAATCTTTCTGATTACTGATAAGAGCGTCGGAGGATGCGTCGCTGGGATCCATCCCGGTGTTTCGCACTTTTTGCAGGTTTGCGGCAGCAGCAAGAAACTGGTCAATACTTTGGTGAAGGTCAACAGGTTTGCCTTGTTCGTTTCCTCAAGAATCCACAAATTCTATCTATTACCCCCACACCAGACTCAGTGGCAACAATGCTTATGATCAAGAGTCCCCAAATTCGGTTAACCGTCTTTTGAGAGGCAGCCTATAGTGGGCAGTTGTACTAATAAATAAATAATTTGTATGATAAATTGTATAAATTGTCTGAGTTTGGGGCAGGGGTGTTACAAATGGTATCAGAGCCGACTTTCGACACCGAGTGTGGGTACAAAGTGGTGGTTATGCCTGAGATGGAGCTAGCAGATGTACTGGTAAGTATGCCTAAGAGGGAGCAGGGTTAGGTCAGGTTGCCTGGTAAATTCACTGAGGTGGGCTAGGGGAACTGGACAAGATGCAGAACCAGGGTACTGTAAAGCTAGCAGAATCATGGTACGTTATTCCACATCGGCTAGAAAGGAAATCCTGCACTAGGTTGTGCATGCCCCGTACTCAGTGAGGATGCTGATTTCTAAAAGGGGGGGTGTATGTACGATCCCGTAATTTCAAGAGATATAATATATATATATATATATATATATATATATATATATATATATATATATATATATATATATATATATATATATGGAAAGCTTCGGTTGTGCACTCCTCTAATGCACACAACGTGTGCACTAGGCCTTCGGGCGTTCATATCGACGATCCGAACCGTTCACATTGATCTACACATCTAAATTAGTCTAAATATGTAAAATCAAATCATTTGAAATTCATTTGTCCATCCATCATGTGACTATAAAAAACAATAATTTTCAGCCATACAATTTTGTAACACTTCAATGGATGGATAAATAAATTTCAAATGATTTGATTTTACATATTTAGAATAATTTAGATGTGTAGATCAATGTGAACAGTTCGGATTGTCGATATGAACACCCAAAGGCCTAGTGCACACGCCGTGTGCACTAGAGGTAGTGCACAACCGAAGCTTTCCATATATATATAGGAAATGGTCCTATAGGAGTTCCTATAAGAGTATTTCATGAGACTGGGCTGCCAGCGTGGGGCCCAGGTCAAACAACTGCTGCTGTTTGATCCGCCGCCACGTGAGCGTGGCAGAGGTGGGGCCCGGAGGGGCTCTGTTGCTTCAGTGGGCCTACTGATGTCAGGCAGGGCCTGCTCGAGGGGCACAGGTGCTGTGTTGCTGCTGTTCACTTGCGGGTGACGTGGTAGAGAGAAGCAGTGGGATTGTTTGAAATTTTCCCATATCGGAAATTGCACAAGATAATTAAATAATAAATAATAATGCCCATAATCAAGAGTCACCAAATTCGGTTAACCACCTTTTAAGAGGCAGCCTGTGGTGGGCAGTTGTACTGATAAATAAATATTTGTCTGGTAAATTGTATAAATTGTCTAAGTTTGGGGCAGGGGTATTACAATAACTTCAAAGAAGTGTATGCCTGTGTTGAAGTGGGTTTAGTGTCATTTTAACATTATAATCTTCCTTCAGCATCAAGAAGGCTTTGACATGTAAGCTATTGTCTTCCATAACATCAGCCTCTTTCAAATAATCATCAGACAACATTTCTTTCTGTACTCAGTTTTTTTTTAAGGAAAAATGTGGAATCTGGCCACCCTGTTTCATTAATAAGAGTTTAACGAAACTAACTCAAAGTCCTGGGCCCAAGTACAAACTACAGACAGAAACTAAAACATACATGAAGCAACATGATGCATACAAACAACAAATCCCTCCAATAACCCTGGAGGATGGGTCGACAAACAGCTCAGTCCAGCAAAATTACAAGTACGTCAGTTTAGCTTCGTACAGTGCCTCCACGGTACATGCACACCCACCTAAGACAAGTCTGACAGGATTTTATCACCCGCCGATCCCTGCCTTTACCTTGCTTGGGGGACACCATCTATGGGCCCAAGCCCGGCAGATCGAAAACTGACCCCACGGCACATTCTCAGCGTCGCACCCTCCCACCATCTCCACCACTCATCCTACAAACGTGCCAGTAGCTCCACAGCCGCTACCAAAGAGATAGCTGTGAAGAGGATACCTTCACCTCTCACACGATAGCGTTTTCTCAGGCGATTTCTCACCAAACAACTATCTCGCTCACCCCACCAGACACCACGCTCCAGGAGAGAACCGTGGAAAGGATACCTTCACCTCTCTCACGCACAAGCTCTCTCTGGCGATTTCTCACCATACAGACTTATCTCGACTCATACTCCAAATCTAATGAAAGGGTGCTCCTTTTGTACTCAGTTGAGTTGTAAAATATTCTTTGGTTTAAATAACTAGCATATTATTTTTGTGCCAGTAATGCACCCTTTCATCCCTTCTTAGCAATTCCCAATAAGTCCGCACCAGGAATATCTTCTATTCTTTCCCGTAATCATTTTAATTTTTCACACTGATTGATTTTGCATTATCAGTATAGACGATGTTGCTATGTAACATGAAATAAGTGTAGCAAATGTAATATCCCAAACTTTAGAAGATATCTTTTCATTCCAACAATATATAGAATATCTAGTATATAGATGGGCGGAGGTTAGGGTTGAGATGACCAAGGCTGTATGTCATATGCATGAGTTGCAACATTCTAAAGATACTTGAGAGAGAGATTGATCCCTATACAATCTCCCCCCAATTCCGTTGAAAGATAAAGGCGTTCTCTTTCACGCTTTCTTCCATCCATTACTTTAGTTCTCTTTCACGCTCTCTTCCATCCATTACTTTAGTTCAGACCCGAGGTGTTGAAGGTGTAAACAGTGTGTGGTTTCCTCTCCTTTAGGATCCACCACCATACGAGAGGTGATTGTAAGAAGTTCAACGGTAAGAAAGAGCACCGCTTCTGCTACCATTTCGTCAACTCATTGTAAGACTATTATTCTAGAATTATCTTTGTATCCTTATGCATGTATGTGATGTTTGTGTATGCTAGATGACATGTAGCCAAAATATCAGTTGAACAATATACCGTGGACTGCTAATTGAAGCATCGTAACCCTAGTGAAGATGGTTCAAAGAACATGACGAACTTCAACAGCATTACGCTACATGAATAGTGACAATCCGTTCTTTCTTATTATGGGGAGTACGAAAAATATATATTTCAAATCTTCTTTTATAGTACGATCAAAAGTATATGGTTAGTCAGTAAATTTGATGGATGAAAAGTTTGTGAGATCATTCAAAATCTTCAATGTAATTCCATTGATATTAATCTTACTTCTTACATCAGTCTTCACACTGGGGAACCTGATAATATTCCGATTCGAGATTTAGTTAAAATCTTATGCAGAATAAATAATGTGCAAGTTTAATATCCTTCACGACTTTCTCCCATTCTCAAAGTTTTAACCTGAATTCAACCACATAGCCATCAAAACGATAGTTCGATCTGTAGTTGTCTCCAAGTCATAATTATGATACATAAACTTCTGCACCAATCTTACAATGACTTAGTAATCAACCAATCCTAGTCCACAAAGAAATAATGGATATATATTGCATTCTTTGGGTAGTAGAAACGCATTTTTGTACCTAGTTTGAATCTCATTTCTTTTATTATAAATTTTTATTATGTAACTTATCATGTATGCGCAAAAATTGTATTTCTAATAAGAAAAATCTTTCCGCAAAGCATGTTGGCCAGGTTTGTTAGAACCTGAATGTAAAATAATATGAAACTCCAACAAAATTGTGAAGAAATCCAGTACAAGAAGAAAAACAGTAAGTAAATAACTTGTACAGAGTCGAGATTTTAGAATCTCTATCCTTAAAGCAGAATTCGCCCCATAGTGTGACGGTTACCGGCGAATTGCTTCCCCGGATACAACCGTACCTTCTCTGAAGATGCAGCACCCTTGCTTCAGAGACAACGAATTGCTGTCTGTGTGTACTCTCAGTTGACAGACACTGACTCAGAGCAGAGGAAGAAGAGCGGAAAAAATGTCAAACATCTGTGTTTTTATATAGAAGACTTCTGTCTGGTTTTATAGAGAAAACTGGGACTGAGACTGTTCAGCAGCTGCCATTACTCTGTAACAGCAGAGTAATGGGGACTCTTCAGATTCATAACTGGTGAGCCATTACTCTGCTGTTACAGAGTAATGGCCCCAGTTACTGAATCTGAAAAACCTTTTCAGTTCAGTAGGGGAAGAGGTTGTCTGGGCAAAAAAATAAAATAAAAAATTTAAGCCAGACCAAACCAAACCAAACCGAACCGAACCGAACCGAACCGGGGCCGGGGTCGGGGCCGGAGCCGGAGCCGAAGCCGGGCCGGGCGCGCGTGTGTTTGTCATTTTGGCTAAGTCCTCTCTCCACTACACGTTAGTGGTAACCCCCGGGCCACGCCCTCTAGTCCAGTTTTCTAGTATATATACTAGTATAAATCTTTTCCAATTTCCGATATGGGACTATCCATTTGTTAAGTTGGTACCTTTCAAGTACCCAACTTTGGATCAACATTTCTCATTCATACAGAATTCGTTTTTGGCAAGTGAATATACTACGGAATAGTACTCGACGAGAGGATCGCAATCCACTCATTTTCCGGTGCCGCCGGTGGCCGGAGCTTGCCGGAATCCGGCCCGGAAAACTGTCAAAATTAATTCCAACAATCCCCCACATGAATGGAAATTACCAGACCATGTAATCCAGACATGACAGAAAAACAAAAAACATGACAGAAAGACTCTGAGAGTACAGTCGGAAAATCACTGCATCAGGAATGGTAGTAATTTTTCAACCTTGAACCACCCTTAGTAATTAGCTATCGGATTCACTTGACCAGGTAGTGATCATGATGTCTTGAACTACCCGGGCGTTCATGTGAACCTAGACAATAACTATCACACAGTTTCATCTCCTCACAGAACTAAGTTCTCTTGTTGTGTTCATTTTGGCCTTGAACATCCCTGATTAATCGTGAGTGAACTTGGAGAATGTAGCCTCTCTTCATTCTCCTAGAAACGGCTCCATTTCATACTCACAAGGTGATTGCCCATAAAGAGTATCCTGCTATACCCCACTTTTATTTCAAAGCTATGGGAATCATTAAAAGCCAAGCTTATCCTAACTATTTGCAGGCAGCACTTGTTTTATCATCCTAAGAATGGGTATGAGATGTTAATCTCTAAGTGCTTTCGTTGATTCAACAGGATTTAGTTGTCCCTTTGAACCTAGATCTTGGGATCTCCAATTTCTAGGTAGGGTTTCCATCAAGTATCCTCTTTCGTCATAGGCTTTAAACCCATTCTTCTTGATGATCTCACAACCTGCTCTCGCGACAGACCTTTAGTAAATGGATCCGCTAGGTTGTCGGCCGATTTTATATATTCTATAGAAATTACTCCATTTGAGAGCAGTTGTCTAATGGTTTTGTGTCGCCTTCTGATATGACGAGACTTACCATTATACATACAACTCAGTGCCCGTGCTATAGCCGATTGGCTGTCACAGTGTACACATAAGGCAGGCACTGGTTTTTCCCACATTGGAATATCCTCTAAGAAGTTTCGAAGCCATTCTGCTTCCTCTGCCGCTTTGTCTAAAGCAATAAACTCAGATTCCATGGTAGATCTGGCCAATAGCGTTTGTTTAGAGGATTTCCATGACACAGATGCACCACCAAGTGTGAAAACGTATCCACTTGTGGATTTTGAGTTTTTTGAGTCCGATATCCAGTTGGCATCACTGTAGCCTTCCAGTACTGCTGGATATCTGGTGTAATGCAGCGCATAACTCTGAGTATGTCCCAAGTAGTTCAATACTCTAGTTATTCCTTTCCAGTGACTTTGTCCTGGATTACTCGTGTATCGGCTCAGTACGTTTACCGAATGTGCTAGGTCCGGTCTTGTACAATTTGTTAGGTACATCAGACTACCAATTACACGTGCATATTCCAGTTGTGATATGCTTTCGCCTGTATTTTTGAACAGGTGAAGACTTGGATCGACGGGACTTTTTGCTGTCCCATTGGAATAATTCTTGAATCTTTCAAGTACTTTCTCAGCATTATGAGCTTGAGACAAAGTAATCTCCTCAGATGTCCTGGAAACTTTGATTCCTAGTATGACATCTGCAACTCCCAAGTCTTTCATGTCAAACTTACCACTAAGCATGCTCTTAGTTTGTTTGATAATGTCGTTATTGCTTCCAATAATGAGCATGTCGTCTACGTATAGACTGACCAGAATGTATCCGTTTGGAGTATCTTTGATGTAGATACATTTATCACATTCATTTATTTTGAAACCATTTGACATCATAATATTGTCAAATTTTGCATGCCACTGCTTTGGAGCTTGTTTCAGGCCGTACAGTGATTTTACAAGCCTGCACACCTTATTTTCCTGTCCAGAAACTATGTAACCCTCAGGTTGTTTCATGTATATTTCTTCTTCTAAGTCCCCATTTAGAAATACAGTTTTAACATCCATTTGATGTATTTCCAGGTTACGTAGGGCTGCAATAGCTATCAACATTCTTATGGATGTTATTCTTGTAACTGGGGAATATGTATCGAAGAAATCTAGGCCTTCTTTTTGCCTAAATCCTTGTACCACAAGTCTAGCCTTATGCTTTTCTATTGAACCATCTGGTTTCAATTTTTATTTGAAAATCCATTTACATCCTAGAGCTTTACATCCAGAAGGCAAATCGACTAACTCCCATGTATGATTTTGCATAATGGAGTCTATTTCACTTTTGATTGCTTCCTTCCACATAGGAGCATCAGGCATAGACATAGCTTCCTTGAACGTTCTGGGCTCATTCTCTAACAGAAAGGCCGTCACAAAGTCAGGACCAAATGATTTTGATGTTCTAGCCCGTTTACTTCGTCTAGGCTCATCGGTATCATGTTCTGGTTCATCAACTGAAGTGCTTGCATTCCCTTGTTCACGTGTACGTTTAGGGTACGTAGTATCCTTGCACGGAAACACGTGTTCAAAGAATGAAGCATTTCTTGATTCCATTATTGTATTTACATGAATATCCGGTATATCCAATTTGTATACCAAGAACCGATATGCACTACTGTTGTGTGCATAGCCTATGAATATGCAATCAATCGTCTTAGGTCCGATGGTGACCTGTTTCGGGTTAGGTACTGCCACTTTTGCTAGACACCCCCACACTTTGAGGTATTTATACGAAGGTAAGTTACCTTTCCACAATTCATATGGTGTCTTGCCGGTTTTCTTGTGAGGTATTTTGTTGAGAATGTAGTTGGCAGTCAACAATGCTTCCCCCCACATGTTTTGGGGTAGGCCAGAATTCAACAACAAGGCATTCATCATCTCCTTTAGAGTTCGGTTTTTGCGCTCGGCAGTACCGTTTGATTCGGGTGAGTAGGGAGCAGTTGTCTGATGAACTATTCCATGTTCCGAGCAGAACATGTTAAATGGTGCATCATATTCTCCTCCTCTATCACTTCTAACGATTTTAATCGTTTTGCCAAGTTGGTTCTCAACCTCAAGTTTATATTCTTTGAATTTATCTAAAGCCTCATTTTTGCTATGTAACAAATATACATAACAGAATTTTGTGCAATCGTCTATGAAAGTCACAAAGTACTTTTTGCCACCTCTGGTCTGCACATATTTTAAGTCACACAGATCCGTGTAAATTAGACCTAGAGTTTCTGTGTTTCTTTCTACAGAACGCGATGGAGTTTTAGTGAGTTTGGCTTCCGTGCAAAATTCACATTTTTCTGAGTTATCTACCTTAAACTTTGGTAGCAGATTCATGTTAACTAATCTACGCATAGAATTTACATTAACATGGCCTAGTCTTTCATGCCAAATAGAAGAAGACTCAACAACATAGGCAATAGGAGTTATTTCATTAACTTTGGGAACAGCAGGAACAATAGTTTTAGGGATGACTGTCATTACATTAAACTTGAACAGTCCATCCTTTACATATCCTTTACCCAAATATACCCCATTCTTGGACAGTACAAAATTATCAGAAACAAGTACAACTTTGAACCCATTCTTACTTAGCAAAGAACCTGATATCAAGTTCTTTCTAATGTCTGGGACATGCAGCACATTTGTGAGTGTTAGCTCTTTGCCTGAAGTCATTTTCAGCACTATCTTTCTTGTTCCTTCAATTTTGGAGGTGGAAGAGTTTCCCATGAACAGCTGTTCATCTTTGTTGCACTTCTGGTAGGAGGTGAACATTTTCTTGTCCGAGCAGATATGCTTGGTGGCCCCAGTGTCGTACCACCATTCACGAGGATTGCTCCCCACAAGATTTACCTCTGAAACAACAGCACAGAGGTCCAGGTCAAAGAGACCAGTGGACAAGTTCTCAGCTATGTGTACATGAGATTTTTCATTCCCTTTTACATGTCCTGTTTTTGAATAATTACTGTCCTTACTGCGGCACTCAGAAATTTTGTGCCCCAGCTTACCACACTTGTGGCATTTTCCAGCAAACCTCTTTGCAAGAGGTTTTTTGTTTGAGGCCTGTGGCAGAAACTTCCTCTTCTTGCCCTTCTGTTCATGCTCCACCACATTGGCCTTTTCTATGGACTGATTTCCATAGGACCTCTCAGCCTTGCGATTCTCTTCTTCGATCCGCAACCTGATAATTAGGTCTTCAAGAGACATCTCCTTTCGTTTGTGTTTGAGATAGTTCTTGAAGTCTTTCCACCCAGGTGGAAGTTTTTCAATGAACGCTGCAACCTGGAATGGTTCGCACAGCGTCATATTCTCTGCAGCAATGTCGTGCATTATAACCTGCAGTTCTTGGACTTTACTCACCACTGTTTTGGAGTCAATCATCTTATAGTCTAGAAATTTGCCGACAACAAATTTCTTGGACCCGGCGTCTTCTGTTTTGTACTTCTTTTCCAGGAACCCCCACAGGAGTTTGGATGTCTTGAAGGCACAGTAGATGTTGTACAAGGAGTCTACCAGGCCATTCAGGATGTAGTTCCTGCAGAGGTAGTCGCCCTGAGTCCACGCGTCCACTGCAGCAACGGAGTGTGCTTCCATTGGCACCAGCATCGGGGCAGATTCATTGAGGAATCTGTCCAGCTTCAATATGGTCAGGTAGAACTGCATCTTCCCCTGCCACTTTTTGAACCCAGTTCCATTGAACTTCTCCGGTTTTTCTCCCGCGCTTATGTGCGTGGACAGAACGACCGAATGTGCCGCAACCGATTGTGCAGTCACATTCTGGGTCACCGGAGTTTGGGTACTGATAAGCCCAGTAGCAACTTCAGTTTGTGTGTTCTCCATATTTTGATTTTGTTCTCTTCTCTTCTCTGAAATTGGTTTAAACAGAGATTGTTAGTTCTTATTTTTCCGAACAGAACCTGTAAACAAACTTCACAAAAATTGTTAGAATCTGTGAGGAAAATTCTGCTTTAAGATTGTTAGAACCTGAATGTAAAATAATATGAAACTCCAACAAAATTGTGAAGAAATCCAGTACAAGAAGAAAAACAGTAAGTAAATAACTTGTACAGAGTCAAGATTTTAGAATCTCTGTCCTTAAAGCAGAATTCGCCCCGTAGTGTGACGGTTACCGGCAAATTGCTTCCCAGGATACAACTGTACCTTCTCTGAAGATGCAGCACCCTTGCTTCAGAGACAACGAACTGCTGTCTGTGTGTACTCTCAGTTGACAGACACTGACTCAGAGCAGAGGAAGAAGAGCGGAAAAAATGTCAAACATCTGTGTTTTTATATAGAAGACTTCTGTCTGGTTTTATAAAGGAAACTGGGACTGAGACTGTTCAGCAGCTGCCATTACTCTGTAACAGCAGAGTAATGGGGACTCTTCAGATTCATAACTGGTGAGCCATTACTCTGCTGTTACAGAGTAATGGCCCCAGTTACTGAATCTGAAAAGCCTTTTCAGTTCAGTAGGGGAAGAGGCTGTCTGGGCAAAAAAATAAAATAAAAAATTTAAGCCAGACCAGACCAGACCAGACCAGACCAAACCAAGCCAAGCCAAGCCAAGCCAAACCGAACCGAACCGAACCGAATCGAACCGGGGCCGGGGCCGGGCGCGCGCGCGCGCGCGCGCGCGTGTGTGCTTGTCATTTTGGCTAAGTCCTCTCTCCACTACACGTTAGTGGTAACCCCCGGGCCACGCCCTCTAGTCCAGTTTTCTAGTATATATACTAGTATAAATCTTTTCCAATTTTCGATATGGGACTATCCATTTGTTAAGTTGGTACCTTTCAAGTACCCAACTTTGGATCAACATTTCTCATTCATACGGAATTCGTTTTTGGCAAGTGAGTATACTACGGAATAGTACTCGACGAGAGGATCGCAATCCTCTCATTTTCCGGTGCCGCCGGTGGCCGGAGCTTGCCGGAATCCGGCCCGAAAAACTGCAAAAATTAATTCCAACAAGGTTCACATAGAGGGGACTTGCCGTTCTACTACAAAGTGGTTTACGATTATGATCATTAGCAAGAAATGCAACTGTCCCTAAATTTAGACATGAATACATAAATGCAATATTTTAAATATCAGATATCGGTATCATATCAGAAAGACAACTTTTTATATTGGATATGGTTATTAGTGATATACAGCGATATTTTAAAAAACGCAGCTAACATATTGGATAAAATATGTATCCTAAATGTGATCTAGATGACCTTTACACATTATATATCACAAGTACAAAAAAATTAATGCAAGTAATAATAATAACTGAAATATATAATTGCCTACATAAAATTTAATACATAAAAAGACGTACAAAAATTATAAAGTTTTGAAGACAAATAGGGAATTATTTGTAATTTTTTTATTTTTAAAACAAGTTTAAAGGCCTCTCTGCTTCATTCCACAAATGGGGAATCTGCTCACACAGATTTTAGATCATTGAATCTGCTCACACAGATTTTAGATCATTAATATATATATAGAGAGAGAGAGAGATATATATGTTCCGTTGTGCACTAGGCCTCCGTGTGCATTCGGCCTTCCCGCCTTTGTATCGACGATCCGAACCGTTCACATTGATCTACATATCTGACTATAAAAAACAACGATTTTCAGCCAAACAATTTTGTAACACTTCAATCGATGGGCAAATAAATTTCAAATGATTTGATTTTACATTTTTAGACTAATTTAGATGTGTAGATCAATGTAAACGGTTCGGATCGTCGATACGAAGGTGGGAAAGCCGAGTGTACACGAGTGCACACGGAGGTCTAGTGCATAATGGAACATTACTATATATATATATATATATATATATATATATGCTAATTTATTATTCTCTTTGTATATACATTCATAGAAGCAATTAGTCTAATAAAGAAGGGATAAAGAAGGGATGTAGTAAACATAAAATCAAAATTTTAATTTTGAATAGAAATTAAGAGTCAAAAAGATCTAAATGAATATGATGCAATCTTAGTCTTGTTTGTATTCTAATTGGAGATTAAGAGTACATCTCTTCTACATGTTCAATAGATAAAATCTCTTGAAAGTTCACATCCCCTCTTCGTGTGCACATAAATAAAAAAGATAAAAGTGATGGTGTAGTGAATTTTTTGGAGAGGAAGCGTTAAAGGTGAGAGAAAAAATGGGTTTTAAGCTGGATTTAAAACATCTTTCTCTTTTATATGATGAGTTAAGGTCCAATTGGATTTTGGTTTCAACTCTAACCTAAAGGTCTAGTGTTTTTTCTTTCATCATGCCCGATATTGAATCAAGTGGAAATATATATATCAAACAGGTGCTCATACAATAGCCAAAATAGACCTACAACGTGATTTAAACTGGTACGGTGACGTTAGCATGTCCAAAATGTTATAATGGCTGGTATAACATATGTAATTGGTGATATTTAAAACACTCATTAAATGTATAATAATAATATATATACTTTGTTGTACCATGAGAGAGGATACAGATATTATACCTTATGAATTACTACATTGTTGTCCCAAAGTTCATGCTAGCAAAATGATAGACTTGGTATGAACAACTTGGCAAAAAGCGAAGATCGTTGATGGCCATCCAAAAACAATGGTGCTCGTTCAATCTCAGGTTTTTCCATGTCAAACAGCCACAGATTGCTTTCTTCTTCTTCATTTTTGCAGGGAGGGAAAACATTAATGTGAAATACCAAGGAGGAAGCATCACAAGTGAAGCATATATGCCGAGTCTTTGTAATACCCCGATTTTTCCTAATATATGAAGATTATTTATTTTGTTGCACGTGGTATGCACGTGTAATATTTTGGCTATTATTTTCAACATGATAAGTAAGAGCATTGTTTTTATAAAGGATTTTTCCCTAAAAGCCCAAGTGTTAATTTATTTATCTCTTCTACAAAATAATTATTTTGGCCCAATTAATTTTAGCCCATGAATTTAAACTCTATTATTATTTTCTACAACTTGTAATGTGTAGCATCTTTTCTTTTTACCGGGTATGGATGTACAAATTGTGTTGGGTGGTTTGTGTGTGCACGTGCACTCAATGTACACGTGCACAAGGCACATGCTTGGCCGGTTGGGTGAGTGGGCTTAGATCATGGGCGGTTACATATGAGGTGTGGGTAGTTTTACAACTTCCTAGTGAATCCTAGCCCTTGATTTTCCAACTTCCTAGTGCATCTTAGCTCTCCATTCCCCTTATATTCTAGTATAAATACCCCCTCTCATTCCCTATCTCTTTTACACTAAAGTTATTATTGTAAGAGAGGCATTCTGTGAGTTTGTGTGTGGGAGCTTTTCTGTGGAGGCCGAGTAGTAATCTGAAGGTTTCGGTGTGGAGCAAAGGAGCAAGGAGCGAGGAGTCGTTCACTGCACTAAGGAGCTTTTGCTGGATTTCGTCTATTTTCTTCAAATAAGGTGGGTGTTTCTCAGGACTTCTAATGTAGGAATTATACCATGATTGTTATAATTGCTGCCATGTTATGAAAAGTAAATTTAATGTATTAGAAATTGCCTGAGCATGCTGTTGATAACAAGAACGAGTGAGTCGGTACAGTCGACTGTCGCATGAACCAGTCGACTGGTACGAGACAATTATTTTTCATGATGTGGTAATAAACATGTATGCAAATAGACGTAATCGTGTGATCACTAATTTTATATTTTTTTCCCTATGACACATATGATGGAGGGAAGGTGAATGGATGAAAAGAACTAGCGATGATTGACAAAACTAAGAACTGTCGGTGCAGTCGACTGACAAGGTGTTCAGCCGACTGGTGCATCGATTTAAGTATGAATATTCGGCAATTCCATGAAATGAGATATTCCATTATGTTAACCTAGTATAATGATTTGAGATTTACATCTTCATCTTCGTAAGAAGTTATGAATAGTGTGAGTGCATGTTTAAAGTGTTTTCCTTAAAGAAAAGAACATATTAGTAATTTGAAATTCCATGCTACCATGTTACTGAACAAGTAAGAAGTGTGGTGTCCATAAAATATGAATGTATGTATATGTATGCTGTGATGAAAGTGCATATGAGAACGGTTGGAAAGAGAATCCCTGTTTTGAATTATGAAACTGACCAGTCGACTTAGTGCGTGTAGCCAGTCGACTGAGCTGAACCTGGAAATGTACTATTAAAGAATCCCAGAACAGACGACTGATGGATGAACAGTCGACTGTCATGTGGATGACACTGTGAACATGAAAGGTTGCGGGACAGCCGACTGACTGTGTGCAGCAGTCGACTATCCCGAGTATTTATGATGAACCTGTATTGACTGTATGAGTCGACTGATGTCCTTCCAAGTCGACTGTACAGAGTGGACTTTGGTATGTATGAGATTTCATTTTATTTATTGCTGTTGGAAGTTGTGAACTTTATGATCGAAATCTATGAACTCTTTGTATGACTGTGTGGATTTATGTAAAATGAATCATAAATGGGAATTGAGAATTAAATGAACATGAAAGGCTAAGATCATGATGAGAAAGTCTGTGAGACTCTAAATGAATGATGAGCTGAAAGTGCTCAATTGGAAGTTATGAATTGTAAATTGAGACCAAGAGTAGCTAAGTCTCCCCCGGCAGTGAATGAATGAAATGAAATGAGAATTGAAAGACCAAGGTTGGTCATGTATTGAAATGAAATGATAAGTCCGGTTTGGTGGAGAGGCTAACTCTAGAGCTTTGATTTGTATTCATGATTCTAATATTTAGTACATAGTGAAGAGGTGATGAAAGTGAGAGAAAAACATAAGTATGAGAACTAGGGTTTACGGTGTGGGTGTGCGAGCCGCAGAATGCATGCTTGACAAGTCAAGACATGGCGCGGGCACAACTCAGAATGATCGGACTTTAGTCACGCTTGTGGGATGTTTTGGTGACTGCAAGAGGATTGTGTTCAGGGAGGAGGCTGAATTGCCGCAGAATGCATGCTTGATGAGTCAAGACATGGCGCGGAATTCTACTCCAGGGGCCAGGATACATGCTTGTACTCATAGAATCATCTAGGATACTCACTGTAATTACAGAAGTAGAGTAAGTCATGGCGAGGGATTGAACCCTACAAAAGTGAAGAACGGTTAAGAGGCTTGCCATCGGACCTATGTAGTATGGGATGCATAGAATCCGAACAAGTGTGCATTAGTGTCATGTAAATTAAATAATTGTATTAAGGATTAAGTGCACAATCACGACACGACATCATTAAGAGTTCCCTTTGATTTATATTCTTAGTATGAACAAGTTTGTGATTTGTTAAGAAATGAGATTCGTTATACTGTTTCTGGCATAGAGATGATGGCCATGTATAATTATCGTCGGTTGAATAAACTGACGTACCCACAGTTTGTATGCAGGTAATTGCATGTGTAAGAGGAATGGATGCATAAAGATTGTACCATGTTGTTGTACATTTATTCAATTGTTGTATTTTACTTCCGCTGTGCAAAAGAAAAGTGTAATATTGATGTAACTCTGATGTAAAAAGAAAATTTGAATTTCCTTGTAAAATTGTACTCAAAGAAAGTGAAAAGATCCTGTAGAACATCTCGAATTCAGTGTTTTGGAATTCGGAGCGTTACAGTCTTGTCGGTAAAATGGAGGTAGAAGAGGTATTTATGTTAGCTGTTCTTCATATTCAGGTATAATAAATATATATCTACCAAAAGGAGGTAGAAGAGGCAATAACAACAAGAGAGGCAGGACGAGAAACAGAAGAAGCAACAATAAGCGGAAGCAAACAAGTGTTGGAAGGAAATTTTAGGTGGTTGGAAGAAGTGTTTAAAAATGGGAGAGATTAGAGATTTTAGAAAAAGGAAGACTACTTGTATTATTGAGTGTTTCTAATTTTTGGCTTGATACAAACACAAAAACACCACCCCTATTTATACTAGTGGCATTACCCAACCAATGGTTAGAATTTTGCCAACACAACTCTAATCTAATGGCTATAATTATCTCTCTAGAATTTTCTCCACAAGTCTAAGGTTATCCTTATCTTCTAGATAACTCCTAAGACTTATCTAGAAAAAACTTCTAGATAATATTTCTCCAGAGTAAGTTTCTAGAAGTTGGGCATATTACATTAAATACATAAGATAATATATCTATTTGGGCTAAGACCCAAATCAAGTTAATATTTCAACACCCCCCCTTAAACTTGATTTGTTACTCCATTCAAACTTCTTAACCTTATGAAGTCTTCGCGCTTGAGAGGCGTGGTGAAGATATCAGCAACTTGATCATGAGACTTCACGTACTCCAGTTGTATGTCCTTTCTGGTGATGCACTCTCTAATATAGTGATAGCGTGTATCAATGTGCTTACTTCGATCATGGAAGACTGGGTTCTTGGCAAAAGCTATTGCTGACTTGCTGTCCACAAAAATCATGGTCGGGTCCTCTTGTGGCAAACTCATCTCCTTCAACAGGTTTCGTAACCAAACTGCATGACAAACACATGAAGTAGCAGCTACGTACTCCGCTTCGCATGTGGAAAGAGTGACAATTGGCTACTTCTTTGACATCCATGTGAAGGCCGTGTCTCCCATGTAGAACACGAAGCCACTTGTGCTCTTGCGGTCATCCATATCTCCACTCAATCGCTATCGCTATATCCAACAAGCGTGTAATTGTTAGAAATAGAATAGTACAAGCCAAAGTTTGTTTTACCTTTGACATAGTGAAGAATCCTCTTTGCCGCCTTCAAATGAGTTGTTGTTGGATTCTCCATGTATCGACTAACAACTCCAACCGCATATAGAATATCGGGTCTTGTGCAAGTTAAATATCGCAGACTTCCGACCAAGCTCTTAAAGAGTGTTGGATCCACCCTTTCTCCTTCCTCGTGTTTTGACAACTTGATTCCACATTCCTTTGGCGTGCCAACTGGGTTAGAGTCATCCATCTTGAACTTCTTGAGTATCTCCTTAGCATAGCCTTCTTGAGTGATTAGGATGCCTTTGTCTTCTTGCTTCACTTCTATGCCGAGGTAGTAAGACATGAGCCCAATATCCGTCATCTCGAACTCCTTCGTCATCTCTTTCTTAAATTTGGCAAACATGCTTGGATTGCTACCTGTGAAGATCAAGTCATCTACATACAAGCATACAATCAATATATTATTGTTCTGGATTTTGATATAGAGTGCATGCTCGTATGGACACTTGGTGAAGTTTCTCCCTTGGAAGTATTTGTCAATTTGAGCATTCCAAGCTCTCAAAGCTTGTTTCAACCCATAAAGTGCCTTTTTCAGCTTCAAGTCCTTGCCTTCTTCTCCCTTCACTTCGTAGCCTTGTGGTTGCTCAATGTAGACTTCTTCTTCGAGGACTCCATTTAAGAATGCAGATTTGACATCCATTTGATGTATCCTCCAATTGTTTTGAGCTGCCAATAAAATTATTAGTCTAACAGTTTCTAGTCGAGCAACCGGAGCAAATACCTTGTCATAGTCGATGCCCGCTCTTTGACTGTAGCCTTTTGCCACCAATCTCGCCTTGTATCTTTCAACTTCTCATTTGGCGTTCTTCTTTGCTTTGTACACCCACTTCACACCGATTGCCTTGTGCCCTTTTGGAAGTGAAGCTAACTCCCATATGTCATTCTTCTTGATTGCCTTTATCTCTTCATCCATAGTATTTCTTCAACTCTTCTTTTCCATAGCTTCTTGGAAGTTCATGGGCTCACAATCTGCAAATAGGCAAAGGAGAGAAAGATTGTCTTGATTTTCAGTTACCTCGTAAAGTTCTTGTAGGCTTCTAAAGTGCGGAGTCCTTTTACTTGAGCTTTCGTCTCCTTGAGAACTCACGGCTGGTGAAGCTGGTGGGGTAGCAGGCTCCTCTCTTGGTTGTTCTATCCTTGATTGCTCCATGTCTTCTTCTTCAAAATGTGGAAAGAAGTTGTAGTCTTCATTATGTGTGCTCCAATCCCATTCTCCTTCTTCATCAAACACAACATCTCGACTGATGATTGTCTTTCCCGTATCAGGATTGTAGAGCTTGTAGCCTTTGGAGTTGGTGTCGTAGCCAATAAAAATGTACTTCTCACTTTTATCATCTAACTTGCTTTGCTTCTCGTCCGGTATGTGTACGTGTGCTATGCTTCCAAAGACTTTTAGGTGGGAAATGCCGGGCTTCCTTCCACTCCATATTTCTTGTGGTGTTTTTTTCCATACGCTTCTTGTCGGAGATCGGTTTGATAGGTAAACTGCGCACACAACCGCTTCCGCCCAAAATTCCTTTGGCAGCTTCTTGCTTTTGAGCATGCTCCTCGCCATCTCAAGGATTGTCCTATTCTTCCTTTCTGCTACTCCATTTTGTTGGGGGGACCTTAGCACTGTCACTTGTCGTCGAATTCCATTATCTTCACAAAACTTTTGGAATTCTTTTGATGTGAACTCTCCTCCACGATCGGATCTCATGGCTTTGATCACAAGGCCACTTTCCTTCTCAATATGAGCTTTGAACTTCTTGAAGTTCTTGAACACCTCTAATTTCTCCTTTAAAAAATATACCCATGTTTTTCTTGAAAAATCATCGATAAAGAGAAGGAAATAGTTACTCTTACCAAGTGATCTTGGCTTGATTGGACCACACACATCCATGTGTATGAGTTCCAACGGCTTTCGAGCTCTAGAGTTCGACTCCTTTGGAAAGCTCATTTTGAATCGCTTTCCAAGTAGACATCCTTCGCACACTTGATCGGGGTGGTTGATGCAAGGTAATTCTCTTACCATTTCCTTCTTGGAGAGCAACTCTAACCCTCCGAAATTGAGAAGCCCAAATCGAAGATGCCAAAGCCAAGACGCATTTTTGTAACACATCCTAAGACATTGTGCAACATCATTTTGAATGTTGAGCACGAACATTCTATTTCTTGACATCGGCACCTTAGCAATGAAGTTGCTTGCATTGTCTCTTATAGAAAGGTTACTATCTTTCAATCGAATATCATAACCTTTCTCTAATAGTTGTCCTAGGCTCAAGGTGTTACTCTTCATGTTTGGCACGTAGTAAACATTTGAAATGAATTGGTGCTCTCCATTCTTCAATCGGATTAAAACATTTCCTTTACCTTTCACCGCCACCTTTGATTCATCTCCAAAAGCTACATTTCCCTTGACCAATTCATCAAGCTCCACGAACATGCTTTTTCTTCCGCACATATGGTTGCTTGCACCGCTGTCTAGGTACCATTGATTCTCCTCGCCTCTTCCATTATCCTTGTAAGCCAACAGTAAGGTACCATCTTCTTGACTTCTTTCTTCAACGTAGTTAGCCTTCTCTTCGACTCTATTGTTGCTAGGAGCTCTGCATTCTGAAGCATAATGTCCAAACTTCTCACAATTGTAGCATTTGACACGTGACTTGTCATACCTTGATTTTGAATTTCCTCTCCCACGACCTCTTCTTGAGCTTTCTCCTCTTTGGTTGTTGTTGTCGTTGTCGTCATTGGGCCTCCAACCTCGTCCGTGTCCATGTCCACGACCTCGTTCTCGACCGCAACCTCGTCTTTGTTGGCTTCGACCGCTTTCTTCTTTTATTGAATCAACCCGCATCTTGAGTACTTGCTCCACGATCTCTTCTTTCTTTTTCTTTTCTTCATAAGCTTGCAACGAGCCGAGAATTTGCTCCATTGTCATGGCCTCCTAGTCTTTTGTCTCTTCGATGATGGCGATAATGTGTTCGAACTTTGGATCTAAAGATCTAAGAATCTTCTCCATAATTCTCACATCATCTAACTTCTCTCCATTTCTTTTTAGGTTATTAGTAACCGTTAAAATTCTTGAGAAGTAATCGGAGACAAGCTCACCTTCTTTCATATGCAAAGCTTCAAACTCTCCTCTTAAAGTCTGAAGACGTACTTTCTTGACTTGATCGGCTCCCTTATATGAGGTTCGAAGCTTCTCCCATGCTTCCTTGGCCGACTTTGCTCCTGAAACCTTCTTAAATGTATCTTCATCTAATCCTTGATAGATTAGATAGAGAGCCTTCTTGTCTCTCTTCCTTGAGTCTCTCAAACTATCCCTTTCAGCTTGAGATAGACTACCTTCATTCTCCGGTTCGGTGAGACCTTTCTCAACCATCTCCCACATGTCGTGTGCTCCAAGGAGAGAAATCATCCTTAAGCTCCAATTGTCATAGTTGCTCTTAGTGAGCATCGGGACTTGGAAGGGAACACCGCTATTCGCCATCTCTAGGAGGATCTTCAAGCTTTGATACCACTTTGTTGGAAGGAAATTTTAGGTAGTTGGAGGAAGTGTTTAAAAATGGGAGAGATTAGAGATTTTAGAAAAAGGAAGACTACTTGTATTATTGAGTGTTTCTAATTTTTGGCTTGATACAAACACAAAGACACCACCCCTATTTATACTAGTGGCATTACCCAACCAATGGTTAGGATTTTGCCAACACAACTCTAATCTAATGGCTATAATTATCTCTCTAGAATTTTCTCCACAAGTCTAAGGTTATCCTTATCTTCTAGATAACTCCTAAGACTTATCTAGAAAAAACTTCTAAATAAGATTTCTCTAGAGTAAGTTTCTAGAAGTTGGGCCCATTACATTAAATACATAAGATAATATATCTATTTGGGCTAAGACCCAAATCAAGTTAATATTTCAACAAGAAGTAGATACAGAGTTGAATGAAAAAAGTTTTGTTATGTTTGTTAAAGGCAAAACAATAGAAACAAAAAAATATAATAAACTTGTAATTATCTAATAAAGATACTTGTAGCAGTTCTATACAGAGATCCATGGTTCTAAAAAAGATAAAAATCCTGTTTAAACTGGCCGTTTAAACAAATTTAACTTACTGTTCTATTTATGGGTTTTGATATGGCTAAAAATAGGGTTAAATCGGAACCGTTCAAATTGGGCATGAATCTTAAAGTTCAGGGGTAAAATGATAATTTCACCTATAAACAGATCTGAAATGGAAATTAGGTCTTTCTTCAAAAGCTCAATAACCCATAAACGGATCTGTCTTACTGGGTACGGGTTCCAACCCTTAAGAAGCCCAGTCTGACTGCATAGGAGAGGATTCAGATTTATGATTATCCTTAAACAGCGGTCTTAACTACTTCTATCCATTTACATCGGAAAGTAGGGATTTGTTCTTATCCTGAAATTGACTCCTAAGGCGGCTATAAATACCCCCCTCCCCCCACTGTTACCAGGTAATTAATCTTTTACCAATTAAAGCTCTTTCTTAATCATTCAGATTACTGACAAGAGCGTCGGAGGGTGCGTCGCTGGGATCAACCCCGGTGTCTCGCACTTTTTGCAGGTAAATAGCGAAAGGATCTGGTCAAACTCCAGTGAAGTCGTTCAGGTTTGACTATTCACATTCCCTTGAATCCACAAATCTATCTGTTTGCCCCCACACTGATTTCAGCGGCAACAGATTGGCACTGTCTGTGGGAACATCGAATAGTAGTCCAACCTTTTCCACCGGTCAAGACTGCCTCTAGCCATGCCACCAAGGAAAGTAAGATCTAGAGGGTCCAACCGTGAACCCACTCCCATTCCTCCCCAACCGCAACCGAAGGCTCCCCTCCAACCCGTCCAGCAATAGGGACAGCTCCCTCCTCAACCTGATCAGTCGCTACAGCAGGGACAACCTCCTCTTCAAAATCCTCAACCCCAGCAGGCTCAACTCCGACCCCAGAACGCTGGTATAAGGACCTCTCGTCCTAATCCTCAGTAGCAACCTCTTCACCGCGATCATATCTCGGTACATAACCCTTCCACTGACTCCATGGCATCCCATAACCCTCGGCCTTCAGAAGATCTCCGCAACATCATAATCAATCAGCAGAAGGAGGAAGATCTCCGCCGCCATTTGGATGAGAGGCGGGCCCGAGAGGGAGGTTCCCGCTTAGAACGTCCAAATGCACGATCTCCTTGCCGCGGCAACCGCAGGAGGTCCCCGGAGGGAGTCCCCCGAATACCACGAAGGGAGGATGCTGTCTACCGTCATCTCAATGAGATGGAGAGGCGCCTCGGTCAACTCGATAAGGACGAGGAACTAAGAGGGAGGACCCTTCGTCCAAGCAGACCTCCATTCTCTCGTACCATCATGGAGGCCCCCGTTTCGAAAAATTTCAAGCCTCCGCAATTCGAGACATACACGGGAGAATCAGACCCCATGGATCACATCGAGAGTTTCAAAACTCTCATGATGATCCATCAGGCCTCCAATACCCTCCTATGCAAGACCTTTCCGGCCACTCTCAAAGGCCCGCCTCGGGAATGGTACTCCCGCCTCGCCCCGTCTTCCATCTTCTCTTTCGACCAGTTCGAGACCCTTTTCATAACCCATTTCGTGAGCAGCTGCCGCTCCGAAAAGATGAGTATTTTCCTACTCTTCCTTAGTCAGAAGAAGGGCGAGAAGCTAAGGGACTATGTCAAGTAGTTTACCGCGGAGACCAGGTCCATCGCCTCCCTCGATCAGTCGGTCGCCGCAGCCGCCTTTCAATCCAATGTTCTCAACTCTGACCTCTGGTCGTCCCTATCCAAGAAGTCCCCGCTGGATTTCTTCGATCTTCTTCTCAGAAGCGAGAAATACATCTGGATGGAGGAAGCTGCGCACCACCCCGCATTTGAGGGGTCCTCTTCTGGAAGTAAGCGGAAGGACGCTGAAGACGAGGGAGCTAAAAATCTCCAAAAGGACAATGGGGGTCAGCATCGTCCACCTCCCAGATTTGAGAAATTCACCCCTCTCAATGCCAATGTCTCGGCCATTCTGATGGAGGTTGAGAAAGAAGGAATTCTACCTCCTGCCCCAAAGATAAATACTCCTGGGAAGAAGAGGGATAAGGAGAAGTGGTTCTGCTACCATCGAGACCACGACCACGACACCAATGACTGTCAGGCTCTGAAAAACGAGATCGAAGCTCTCATTCAAAGAGGGCAGCTCGCCAAATTTGTAAAGAAAGACCGAGCCGATCTTCCTCCACCCCCCAGGGGGGCTAACAAGCAGCCCGAGAGGCGCGAGGAGACTCCCGACTTCGAGGAAGAGCATATCTTGCATCTCATCCACGAAGGTCCAATAGGAGGAACCTCTAACTCCTCTCGAAAGGCCTTCGTCAGGGAAGTCAATTTGGTGCACAGCCTCCCCCCTCCCAAAGTCTTGGAGTCCCAGTTTCTTTCTCGAATGACGATCTAGAGGGTGTCCGAATCCCCCACTGTGATGCACTGGTGATCAACCTCCACATGGCCAACTTCAAGGTAGAAAGGATTCTAGTGGATAATGACAGTTCTGTCAACATCCTTTTTTTAGAGGCCTTCCGAGGGCTCCAATTATCGAGGGACAGGCTCAAGCCCACCGGTTACACACTCCATGGGTTCACGGAAGTGCCAGTGACGATCGAGGGTGTTATAATCCTCGACGTAACTGCTGGCAAAGCTCCTACTACTCGAATGGAGCCAATGGACTTCATGGTTGTTGACGTCCCAGCCGCTTATAATGTGATCCTAGGTCGACCGGGCCTAGCTGCTTTAGAAGCCGTCCCATCAGCTTACCATCTAAAAATGAAGTTTCCCACCAAGGTGGGCGTGGGAGAAGTAAGGGGAAGTCAGAAAACAGTCCGCAAATGCTATATGACCTCGACTGGAGGATTTGCCCTCTCCCTTGAGGCCCATGAAATTCTTTAAGGGAACACCCAGCCTATGTCGGAACCGGTGGACGAGCTAGAGGAAGTGCTCTTCTCGAAGTAAGATCTGACCCGAAAATTCTTAATCAGCAAAACCCTCCCTTCTGCCCTCTGCTCCGACATAGTCCAGTTCATAAAGAAAAACCGTGACCTCTTCACATGGACAGCAGCCGACATGCCGGGGATTTCCGAAGAGCTTCTCGTCCACCATCTAAGTGTCGCTCCGGGGGCCAGACTGGTCCAGTAGAAGAGGCATAAGTTTGCCCCCGAGCGCCAGCAGGCCATAAAGGAGAAGGTGGAGAAGCTCCTCAAAGCCCAGTTCATACAGGAGGTCAACTATCCAGAGTGGCTCCCCAACATTGTGATAGTCAGAAAGGCCAATGGAAGTTGGAGGATCTGTATTGACTTCACAGATTTAAACAAGGCATGCCCTAAGGATCCCTTCCCACTCCCTAGCATCGATACCTTGATCGACGCCACTTCGGTCCATGAGCTGCTGAGCTTCATGGACGCATTCTCCGAATATAACCAAATTCGAATGTTCCGCCCAGATATCCCGAAGACCTCCTTCGTTACGGATCAAGGCCTCTACTGCTATAGAGTGATGCCCTTCGGGCTTAAAAATGCTGGTGCCACCTACCAACGTCTCGTCAATAGGGTCTTCAAAAATCAGATCGGGCGGAACATGGAGGTTTACGTCGATGATATGTTAGTGAAAAGCAACAATGGGTTTGACCATGTCGCCGACCTCCAAGAGGCCTTTGACGTGCTAAGAAGGCATAGCATGAGACTAAACCCAAATAAATGTGCATTCGGGGTCTCATCGAGTAAATTATTGGGTTTTATGGTCAGCCAGAGGGGGATTGAAGCCAACCCTGAGAAGATAAAGGCCATATTGAATATGGCTCCCCCTCAAACGTGAAAGAAGTGCAAAAGCTCACCTGGCGCCTCGCGGCTATAGGACGCTTCCTCTCTAAGTCCGAAAAAAAGTGTCTCCCCTTCTTCAAAGCCCTTAGGGGGGCTAAGGGCTTCGAGTGGGGCCAGCAGCAGAAAGAGTCGTTTGACCAACTCAAAGCCTACTTGGTCAACCCCTCACTCTTCAGCAAGTCGACACCGGGGAAAACCCTTTACCTCTACCTCGTCGCCTCCGAACAGACCCTCAGTGCTGTCCTAGTGAGGGAAGAAGACAAGACACAGAAGCCTATCTACTACGTGAGCAAGGTCCTTAGAGATGCCGAGCTCTGTTATCCGAGATTGGAGAAGATAGCCTACGCCCTGGTTATGGCAGCCTGAAAGCTTCATCCCTATTTTCAATCCCATTCGGTGGTCATCCTTACCGACCAACCGCTCAAGCAGGTCCTCTATAAGCCCGAGACCTCCGGACATCTAATGAAGTTGTCAATTGAGCTGAGTCAACACGACATATCCTATCAGCCTCGGGTCGTTATTAAAGCTCAAGCGCTAGCCGAGTTCATAGTAGAAAGCACGATCCCTAAGGTCAGTCAAGTGACAAATGGGCCACCCATCTGGACGATGTATGTGGATGGGTCTTCTTGCGCTGAAGGGAGCAAAGTTGGAGTTATCCTGGCAGGCCCAGATGACTTCATCCTCGAATACTCCATCCGCATCAATTTCAAGGCTTCCAACAACGAAGCCGAGTACGAAGCCCTAATAGCGGGCCTGGGCATGGCTCGTAAGGCAGGGGCAAAGCGTGTTCGAATATTCAGTGACTCTCAGCTTGTGGTGAATCAGGTCTTGGGAGAATACGAGGCATGAGATGACCGTATGGCTAAGTACCTAGCCAAGGTCAAAAGTCTCTTGGCTTCATTCGAGGAAGCACAACTCCAACGTATCCCCCGGGAGGAGAACGCCCAAGCAGATGCCCTCTCGAAACTAGCCTCCTCCTCCCTCCAAGGCCTCGAGCAGACCGTCTTGATCGAAGTTCTACTAAGGTCCAACATCGAAGAAGAAGCCCCCGACTCAATGGAGTCACTACCGATCCAACTCGAAGATAACTGGATGAGGCCTTTAGTTGAGTTCCTCAGATATGGGAGCCTTCCCCAAGATCCCAAAGAAGGTCGCCGAATCCGAACAAGAGCGGAGCGGTACACCCTCATTGAGGGAGTCTTGTACCAACGCTCCTACAACCAAGTAGATGGCCGACCCTACGTGAGATGTCTCTCTCCAGAAGAAGCCTTGTATGCTCTGAAAGAACTCCACGAAGGGATAGGCGGAGCCCATTCGGGATTAAGGTCCCTCGCCCGAAAAGTCTTGAATTATAGGTACTTCTGGCCTACCCTCCTTCGGGATGCCGAACGAAATGTCCGACAATGTGGTCCCTGTCAACAATTATCCACTATCCGTCGCCTACCGCAAGCTCAACTCTCTTCCCTCTCAAGTCCAACCCCCTTCGCAATGTGGGGAATGAACCTGCTAGGTCCGTTCCCACCGGCTCCAGGCCAGCTCAAGTTCCTAGTCGTGACGATTGACTACTTCACCAAGTGGATTGAGGCCGAACCACTAGCCACTATGACTGAGAATAGGGTGCAACAGTTCTTCTAGAAGAACGTGATCTGCAGGTTTGGCATACCTCGAGTCTTGGTGACAGACAACGGAACACAATTCACGGGGCAACATTCCGCTCCTTTTGTGAAGACCTCAGCATTCAGCAGCGGTTCTTCTCTGTCTCCCACCCTCAATCCAATGGCCAAGTAGGGAACGCCAACAGGAAAATCCTCTCAGGCATCAAGAAGAGACTAAGCAAGTCGACTAAAGGATTGTGGGTAGAGCAGTTTCCTAACGTACTGTGGAACCACCGCACTACAAAGAGAACCCCACAGGAGAGTCGCCCTTCAACCTCACCTACGGTTCCGAGATCGTAATCCCCTTAGAAGTTGGTTTGCCATCCCCCCGCCTAATTGCACATAATGAAGAGCAGAACGCCAGGGAGCTCCGAGCCAACCTGGACCTCATCGATGAACTCCGCAAAAGAGCCTCGATTCGCCAAGAGAATTATCGAAGAAGGATCGAGCAATCCTACAGCAGAAGAGTCCGTCCCACGGATCTTAAGGAGGGGGACTTAGTTCTCAGTAAGCTAGCCATCTCGTTCTCCAGCCAAAGGAGCAAGCTAGCCCCAAATTGGGAAGGACGGTACAAGGTCTCCAGGGTAGTTCGCCCCAGAGCGTACCAACTTGAAGACCTCGAAGGTAGGAAGATACCGAGAACATGGAAAGTCGATCATTTACTGAAGTACCAAGAGGGTGTCTGAACACCTTTCTGAGCACCATCAGTTTTTAGGCTATTCTATTGGTTTTTCCATTGTAATAACGGCCATTAACTTAGAAGCAGTCGATTAGCAATAATTAATAAAAAGTTTCTTTTAAATAATAATTCTTTTGCAATCAGTTTATCTCTGTTTAATACCCCAGTTGTATTGTCTTAAATGAATCTCTCTTAAACGACGAGTTCGAAGTCCAACACTTGGCTCGACTCCGCTTCTGCTACTCGCTCATAAGTGAGTAGCAAGTGGTTCGCCATTCAGGGGTGCTTCTAAAACTATCTACGACCATAGGTGCTAACAAAACACACAAGTGCTAAAAACAAATATCATTTCTGAAAAGTTTGAGGAACAAGTCAAGTTACAAAGCCAACTACTCATCTTTACGACGAGTTACAAAACTTGAAGTACAAAAAGTACACAGAGCTACTTTAACGCCTCCTGGGGGCAGGGATACTTCGGTTTAGAGACACCCGGGGAAGACGAACACTGTACTGCCGACGTCTCACCTCAGCACTCATCTCTAGGCCGGAAAGCTGAGACGCATCTTCTGCACTGCTTCTAATGGTAGCCCCAACGGATGCTCTGCTCAACGAAGCAGCAACCCCACTTTTTGCATCACTAGGGCTCCGACGAGTAACGGGCGAACGAGTCACAAGCTCATAAAAAGAAATTTCTCTATCGCTCTCTTCCCGCATGCAAGAGGTGCTCCTAACGTTGACGTGCTCAAGTTGGGGCTTAAGACGAATGACCTCCTCCTCAAGCTCAACTATTTGTTCCTTCAGTGAATCGTCCTTCACAGTTATCTTCAAATGAGGCAGCCGCGTCGAGCCCGCACCACCAGTGTTTTCAGTGACCATCCAACAAAGATGAGTAACCTCAATGCTCTTGTCGACAGTCAACCTCTTCAGCTCGTCTCTCTCCGTCATCAGCTTGTCCATTGCTATTGTCAGCTCGTCTCTTTCCGCCATAAGTTTGTTCCTCGCTGCCATCAGTTCATCTCTCTCAGCTGCCAGTTCATCTCTCTCCACCGTCATCTTGGTCAAAGAATGACGGAGTCGATTAAGCCTCAGGCCTTGATTAACGTCTGTCGATGAACCATAATCTTCCCCTTCGGGGGTCGTCTCCCTGAGCCTGTCTTCTAATCGCCGAATCTCGAGGTCTCGACGGCCTAAGACTAGCCGCAGATGATTCCGCTCACGTTCGGCTCTGCGAAGATCCCACTCAACTTCGTAAAGCCGCTTTTGGCTCTTTGCAAGGCACAACTTCATCGCCCCTAGCCCGGCCTTAGGACAAGTCACCTCGGTTACATAAGGCACTTCGGCAAGCTGCGTCACTTTGGCGATCTGAAAATTTCAAAGTGAAACCGCGGTGAACACTTAGCCAAAACTTCAAGCCAAGGCGACCTCAACACTTAGCCAAATTTCGAAAGTTTTTTAGCCAAAATTTCAAGGCTAAAGGGTTAGATAACCAAGGAATTCAAAATATCCCCAAAGTCAAAATAAGAAGTTTTCATTCATACAAAAAGCGGTGGCAAGTCTGCTATGAGGCAGTACAGAAAAAAAGAAAATGAACATACAAGACAACTAAAGTCAAGGGGCCACCTTGGGTGGTAGCTCGGTAACAGGCTCCTCGGTGGTCGCCTCCCCTTCCTCTGCTACCCCGGCTTGGGGATCGGCCACAGCCTTGTCACCCCCTTTCTCTACCACCACGGCCTCAGGATCGGTCATAGCATCGTCACCTGCTTGATCATCCCCTTCCTCGTCCTTGGCCTCTTGATCGGCTTCGAGGTCCTCCTCATCAGTCGAACCCCACAGCCCGTATCCCGACCTGTCGAAGCCGGGGACTCGAGCCTCGACGTGCTTGAGCACAGTGGTGTAGGACTTCACCATATTGGCCATCATATGCTTCTTCGCCCCGGCCTCTATCTCTGCCCTCGCCGCCTCCACTGCCTCGTCCTTCTTCCGCATCACCTCCTCCAGGGCCTTCTTCGCCATTGCCCTCTCCTCATCCGCCCTGGCCGCCTTCGAGGCGACCTTCTCATTCGCCTGTGCCAGGGCCGCTTCCAAGTCTGCGACCTGTACTGCCAAAGAGTCCGAGCGGCATTGCTCCGCCTCGTACAGCTTCGCGACCCTCGCCCTCTCTGCTCGGTCCCTATCGCATATGAGCTTCAGCTCCTTCTCCTGCTCGAAATATTGCTCGAGGAGGTGGCTGAAGTGGCACGTGATCTAAACAAAATAGGAAAAGAAGCGATGAAAACTGAGCAAAAGACTTAGAAAATTTTTGAGTTATCAAAATCGACTAAGAGACTTACCGACATGGTCGCCCAAGCTATCTCGAAAGCGTCGTCACCTGTCGTCCCCGCCTTCATCACTGCTCGGTCCTTCGGGATCGGGAGATGGTGCAAGGCCTGCATGCTCATGGCCGAGTCCCCCAAGAAGCCGTCGTGGTTCATCACCCGCCAGTCGGGGATGAAGAGCTTCTTGTGCCCCTCGGTCAGAATTGCCTTGGCCTGCTCGATGAGGGGCGGGGCCTCGAGCACCAACGCTGCCGAGACAGAGAAGCCTTTGGCTGAAGGATTAGACGGGGTCGGCTGAGGAAGAGCAACAGCAGAGGCAGATCACTAAAGAGACGCCAAGTCGACGGTCTCGATCGCGACGAAGGACATTTTGGCAGGTCGGCCAGACGAGGGTCCCGCATTCGTCCTCTTCCTTTTCTTGGCGTTAAAAGCCTTGTTTCGCTCGGCCATGATCACCATAAAATCCATGTTCGGAGCCTCTGTCAAATAAAGAAAACAAAGTTAAGACAAAAATGCATAAGGTACAGAAAGTAAACAAAAGAACAAGATGTCCGGAGCGTACACTGGTCGATCGGACTGAGGCCCGACTAGTGGAGCACCTTCTCGGTCATGTCCCTCCAGCTCAGGGTCGGGAGGTCGACTAGCTTCGCCACGACTTCTGCCTTGGCCGGAGTCAACACCGGCTCTGCCTTCGCCCACTTCGGCACATCCTCCTTCCACCGGGTCGGAAAGTCCCACGCCGATGGGGCTCAGATCAGAAAATACTTGCCCTTCCACGACTTGATAGAGTCCGGATTCTCTATCAACTTGACCCTTTCCGTGGCGACAAGTAGTATCGGTGTTCGGTCTTGCTCATCCGGTTGATCTGATACAAGCTTCGGAGAACGACGAGCTGAGGCTCCACCTTCGCCGTTCGACACTAGAGCAGAAACCCAAGCACGTGTCGCCACATATTCGGTATGAACTAGATTAGGCTCAGTCAATACCACCGAAGCACATCGGTCACGAAGGGGTGAAGGGGAAGGCGCAGGCCTGCATTTAGCACACCATAGGCGAAGACGCACGCGTCAGGTGTGAACGACGTGCACGCTCGCACCCCGGGTCCGGGGAGGATTAGAGTGTACTCCGGGGGAATCACGAAGCTCTTCCGTTCCTGAAGCAGGTCCCTCTCGGTAAGAACCGAGACGATGTCGTCCACCTCAGTAACCTCCTTCAGCTCGTTCTCCTTGTACGTCTCTGATCTCCCGTAAATGGCCTTTGTCAGCAGGTCACCGGTATACTGCCTGATCCCCCGTGGCCTGATATTTCCATCGGTAGTCGACCCATTTCTCCTCCTCGTCTGACAGGCTCTACCACCATTTCAACAATCACAGACCGAGCCACCTCCTTCCCCGATTTCTTGACGAGCAAAGCGACCGGCTCGACCATGGACGACCCTACTATATCCATCCCCCTCTCTCGACTCAGCATTTCTGCCCCCTCCTCTTGAATGGTCGGAGCTACTAACCGCTACTCACTCTGCCCTCCCGAGGAAGAAGCCTCGCTACCCGAGGATGCTCTAGACATCTTGAACTGTATATATATATAATTGAAAATATATATATTTACCTTGATGTGACGTTCTCGGTCGGAATAGTTCGCCGGAAATTGCCTTGCCACGCCGCGACAGCTAGCACAACCACCTAAGAGCGAAAATCACCGCTAGCAGAGCGACTCGAGAGCAAAAAATTTCTGAGAGTGATAAGTGAAAGAGTGGGAGATATGGTGAGGGGGGAGACTTATAGTAAAAAGAAGGAGACTCTTGGGCTTCTAACGTATTGGGCCCCACTCAAGCCCGTTAAGAAGGCTAAACGACAGAATGCAGAAGGGCGGGAACACCCCAAGAACCGACCATATAGCTCGGCAGCCATAGAAGCACCGAGCTATCGAGGAAGAGCTACCAAGCTACTCTGCCCTACCGAGCCACTCTGCCGAGCTACCGGGACACCGACCTCCACATTTGGAGAAAAATGCCGCCAAACTCCTTGGGCCATCAGATTGTCCCAAGATTCGCGCCAAAAGCTGATGGACGGCTCAGATCTTGCCACGTCCACAAAATGACAAAAACACGTTTTCTAGTGACTTGAGCCTCGTACATCGTGATCCGCACCATGATGGACGCAACAGATCTTACCACGTAGCTCGGCAGCCCACGAAGCGCCGAGCCACCGAGGCACTCTGCCGAGCTATCGGGGCACCGACCTCCACATTTGGAGAAAAATGCCGCCGAGCTCCTTAGGCCGTTAGATTGTCCCAAGATTCGCGCCAAAAGCTGATGGACAGTTCAGATTTCGCCACGTCCACAAAATGACAAAAACACATTTTTTCGTGATCTGAGCCTCGTGCATCGTGATTCGCGTCGTGATGGATGCTCCAGATTTAGCCACGTAGCTTGGCAGCCTACGAAGCACCGAGCTACTGAGGCACTCTGCCGAGCTACCGGGGCACCGACCTCCACATTTGGAGAAAAATGCTGCCGAGCTCCTTGGTCCGTCAGATTGTCCCAAGATTCGCGCCAAAAGCTGATGAACAACTCAGATTTTGCCCCGACCACAAAACGACAAAAACACGTTTCCTCGTGATCTGAGCCTCATGCGTCGTGATTCACGCCATGATGGATGCTTCAGATCTCGCCACGTAGCTCGGTAGCCCACGAAGCGCCGAGGCACTCTGCCGAGCTACTGAGCTACCGAGCTGCCCATACGGAGAAAAGCGTTTCCGAGCTACTCGAACCGTCAGATCGCTCAGATATTCGCGCCCCTAGCTGATGGACGGTTCAAATCTTGCCACGTCATAAATGGGTTTAAAAAATCTATTTTTTATTTATTAAATTAGAATTATTTATTTAAAAATTGCGAAAAAATGATTAAAAATTCAGAATAATTAATTAAAAATTCTAAAAAATAATTATAAATTTGGAAAAATATTTTTGAGCCCCTGGGTAAATAATTATTGCTTAGAATAATTAATTAATGCTCTCGAAAAATAAATCACCTCTTTGCAAAATTAAATAAATGATCCGAAAAATAATTAAAAAATCAAGGAAAATCACCAAAAATCTAGAAAAGTTCAAGAACAATCTTGAGTGTGCTACCAACTCAGAAAAATATCATCATGCCTCGTATAAAATCCGAAGCCCCTCATTTGGGCTCCGATATAACCCCGCAAGCCATTAAATCAGTAAAACTACTCCTCAAAGACTGATCAGACTCAGTCTTTGGGAGTGGGGGGCTCGTGATATGGCTAAAAATAGGGTTAAATTAGAACCGTTCAAATTGGGCACGAATCTTAAAGTTCAGAGGTAAAATAGTAATTTCATCTATAAACGGGTCTGAAATGGGAACTGTGTCTTTCTTCAAAAGCCCAATAACCCATAAATAGATCTGTCGTACTGGGTACGGGTTCCAACCCATAAGAAATCCAGTCTGACTGGATAGGAGAGGATTCAGATTTATGATTATCCTTAAACAGCGGTCTTAACCACTTCTATCCATTTACATCAGGAAGTAGGGATTTCATCTTATCCTGAAACTAACTCCTAAGGTGGCTATAAATACCCCCCTTCCCCCACTGTTACCAGGTAATCATTCTTTTGCCAATTAAAGCTCTTTCTTAATCATTCAGATTATTGACAAGAGCGTCGAAGGGTGCGTCGCCGGAATCAATCCCGGTGTCTCGCACTTTTTGCTGGTAAACGGTGAAAGGATCTCGGTCAAACTCCAGTGAAGTCATTCAGGTTTGACTATTCACATTCCCTTGAATCCAAAAATCTATATGTTTGCCCCCACACCGATTTCAGCTACAACTGGTTTAATGGTGGTTTTCACGGATCTCTCCATTTTGTGAAAAAATGGGTTAAATGTGTTGGGTTTATGTCTTGCATACTATGTTGGATAAGAAGACGATGAGACTATGGAGGAATCGAGACGATCGGAGATGGGGTGGAAGCAAGGGAAATAGTCAACAACTGTAGCAGCAGATGGAGTTGCGGTCGACCGTACATGGGGTGCGGTCGACCGCCAACTCTGCAGAAGTTCCCGAGAGGGGGACGGTCGACCGACCTTATGGTACGGTCGACCGCGCGCGGCATTGATGGATAATTTAGGTCGGGTCTTAGTGATTTGTGAGAAGCCCAACTTGCTCTTCAAGTCAGATCTGACAGCTCTTATTGTAGGAATATCTCTTCAAGAATATCCAAAGGCTATTGTATCAAGATATCAAACTAGGTTTTCTCTAGATCTCTATATATTGTTGTTATTGGCCTCTATTGAGAGTCAAAAGAGAGATTACTTCATTGAAGGCGAAGCTTCAGAGTTTCTCTAATTATAAACAACTAGTACTTGCTGGTGAGACTTGAGAAAGGGTCATGGTGAGAATTGTAATATTTTTGTATCTTCTCTAATTGAATAATATATTGGGTTTCTTCTCCCTCGGAGTAAGGCAAAAGTCCCAACCGGGACAAATTTGTGTGCGTTTTGGTGTGTTTGGTATGATTTTATGTGTGCTTGGTGATTTGTGTTGATTGCATCGAATAACTCAACAAAATCCTAAGAGGGGTTTTCGGTAGAAATCTCTAACAATTGGTATTAGAGCTTTGGGTTCAAGGGTTTGTTCGAGTTCCTTAGAGAAGATGGCAGATCAGATCAAAAAGATCAAGCGGTTCAAAGGAAAGATCAACTTTGATCTCTTGAAGGTGGACGTGCATGAAGCATCGGTTCAACAGGAATTGGATCTAGTCCTAAAAGGAGATAAAGGGAGACCAATCGGCATAAAGTAGGAGAATTGGGAGGAGATTTATTCAGAAGCCTTGGGTTTAATTCGGTTTTCATCGACGAACGAAGTCGGGTATAGGAGAAACACGGCGAGTCTTTGGGCAAGATTCAGATCTGACTACTCGGGTTCGTCATTACAGGGTCGGATGTATCGGCGATGAAAGTTGTGGGGTTTCTCAATGAAGGAAAGTACTGCTCTTCTAGATCTTGAAGTGGATTTCAATATGGAGTTATCTAAACTGAGGGCATTCAACACAGATGATCTAAGGGTTTCAACTCGATATATTCATCACCAAATCCATCCAACATGATAACTGTGCTAGATAAGAAATCTACCAAGGAGAAGTTTTTCATAGCAGGTATGATCAAGGGGTTGGAGGAGGATGCACTTAGGAAGGAGAGTCATAAATCGGCGTCAACTTCTGTGAGTTGCTTGGAGGTGAATTGTACTTTGATTGGAAGGAAAAATGTATGTAGGAGTAAGAGGTTTGTGGCCACCAGTGCAAAGGAATTGAGCATTACATGAGAGACTGTTGCAAGCGGTTGAGTTAGAGGGGTGCCAAATCATGTGCCGCTGAATCAGGTGATGGCTTAAACAGTGCTTTTGTTTCAAGTTCCTTAGATGTGAATTCTGGTTGTTCTTTTGATTCGGTTAGTTCTTCTCAAGTTTGCTCCGAGAGGAAGATGATTTCTACTTGCAAATTTGCATCATATCATTGTGTGGGAACGAAGGTTGATAAGATTTGTGAAGTAATGGTTTCTACTTACAAGTTTGCCTCCTGTCGTTGTGTGGAAACGAAGATTGACAAGACTTGTGAAGTAAGGGGTGAGAAAATAAATGAGTCGAAGATGACAGACGAAAAGGGATAACCACTAGAGGAGGGCATGTATATTCCTTTGATGAAGCGGAGTCTTATTTTCATGAGAACTCTAGAAGCTCGTGACTACAGGTACACAGATCCAGGTGGAGTTCGTTCAGTTTGGAAAAGTTGTCGTGAGGTGATGAAGAGTGAGAGGGGGATTGAGTAGGGTCAGCACAACCTCTACCAGCTTTGGAGGAATAGAAAAACTTGCGCAAGTGTTTCGAAGCTCATTGTTCCTAAAGCATCATATAGTATGCCGTCACTAAAATCATCCGAGCGAGACTGCGACGTTCGAATATCGTTGGAAGGTGGAGAGAGCCTCGAGGTAGGTGGAATTCGTGTGGAGGGTGGCACCTCAATGATTACATCTACTGGGGTGTGCCCTTGAGGGGGGCATACAGCGGGAGAAAAACATGTGGAGATAGATTCAACTAGCAAAGGAAGCCATTGAAACAAGTTTTTTGCAAGAAAAGAAGGAAAAGAGTCTAGAAGGTTTTAAATCACACAGGTGTGGATTTATGAGTATGCAATCCAAGGTGGAGATTGTTGGGTTTATGTCTTGCATACTATGTTGGATAAGAAGACGCGCGATGAGACGATGGAGGAATCGAGACGATCTGAGACGGAGTGGAAGCAAGGAAAACAGTCAGCAACTGTAGCAGCAGATGGAGTTGCGATCGACCGTACATGGGGTGTGGTCGACCGCCCAACTTTGCAGAAGTTCTCGAGAGGGAGACGGTCGACCGACTTATGGGGCAATCGACTGCGCGCAGTGCTGATAAATAATTTGGGTCGGATCTTGGTGATTCGTGAGAAGCCCAACTTGCTCTTCAAGTCAGATCTGACGGCTCTTATCGTAGGGTTATCTCTTCAGGAATGTCCAAAGGATATTGTACCAAGATATCAGACTAGGTTTTCTCTAGATCTCCATATATTGTTGTTATTGGCATCCATTGAGAGCCAAGAGAGAGAGTACTTCATTGAAGGCGAAGCTTGAGAGTTTCTCTAATTGTAAACAACTAGTACTTGCTGGTGAGGCTTGAGAGAGGGTCGTGGTGAGAATTATAATATTCTTATATTTTCTCTAGTTGAATAACATTTTGGGTTTCTTCTCCCCCGAAGTAAGCCGAAAGCCCCAACTAGGATAAATTTGTGTGTGCTTTGGTGTGTTTGGTATGATCTTATGTGTGCTTGGTGGTTTGTGCTGATTGCATCGAATAACTCAACAAGATCCTAAGAGGGGTTTTCAGTAGAAATCCCTAACAAAATGGATATTAAACCGATTCGGGGTTAAAATGGTTTATTCTTAAACTGTTTTTCAGATTGCGTTTCGAATTTTTATGAAAACAATTCTATTATAGCCCAACGTGTTATTATATGGTAATCTCGACCCGTTATACTGAACATGTTGCAGATTCATTTTTATTTGTTTATATGATACATCAATGACGAAATCTTTAATATCTGATTTATTTTTGAATTTTCTACATGTTATCCTTCATTTTTAATATGTCTTATAAATATTTTTATATGAAAATTTGAAAATCCATTTTCTCCGTCTACACCCCATTTAAATATTAAAAAAAATCAAACGGTGCCGAAGCGTTTTAATCCCTTTTCCATTTTTCCTAACATTGCAGAGATCATTTCTTCTTATTTATGACATATGAGAAGCACCTTGCGTAGGCTTGAAATGTTGAATGCCAAAGTAGAAAAGGTAGGCCTAGACAAATTATAACTCGAACCTGTACACATAAAAGACTATAATGGAGGAATAAGTCATTTCGATTTTTAGATATTGTGGGTTTAACATATCTTTAGCAGACAGGGTCAACAAATAGACAAACCATTCATTTTACCACCTATTAAATTACTGAATTAAAAACAACCATGTTCCTAACTAGAATCATGGGTACACTTGACACTTAAGCTATCAAGAATGGAGAATAAGGTCGTAAGCCATGGAGCCAAATGGAAGAGTTGTTGTGATAAAGGACTTTGATAAAATTATAATCTCATACCGTGTATTTTTATTTTTTAGATGCAAACAGGTATTTGGTATAGAAAACAAAATGGAATTTGCCTATGGCAAAAAAAACTGGAAGCAAAGCAAAATAGGCCAAGGTCATTTACAAGGTGCTTTTGATTCTGTGAAAGAGATTTTAAAATGATGATAGTTAGCAAGAGATGGTAGTGTATCTAAATCCAGATAGAATGACATAAATGTATTATTAAGAATAACAGTCCACGACGAAAAAAACAAGGGAAAGGGATACATATATTACCTTTTGTCGCAAACCCGTGCTAAGGTTGTCATAGACTGGGTACAAACAGATTTTGAAAATGAAATCTCTCATGACTCTGCAGAAATGATGGGGCTTGTTGTGTCCGACCTTCCCCTGGGTCAAAAAACCACAGATATGGTTTGTCGTTAAGAGGGTAGCACAGACTATCTCCATTCGAGAAATAGATACAGTTCCCTTCATACCCTGCAAAATCAGAAAAATTTGCCGTACTGTCCCCTTTTTTTAAAATATTTACCACCTTGCTCTACTTCTCAAAACAATTAGCGATATGCCATTATTTAGAACACGTCAGCAACAAATGTTATTGGGAAAAACGGCATACGTTATTTCGATGCCGTTCTTCCCAATAACGGCACCTGTTTGCAAAAAAAGTTTCATGCCGTTATTTGGAATAACGGCATCTGTTATTTTTTGTCTAAAGATTTAACGGTCTCAATTGTGAGCTGAGAGAGAATTGCAAAATTAAAATAACTAATGCCGTTCTCTCAGAGAACGGCAACGATTATACTGATACCGTTATTTTGAATAACGGCATCAGTTATATTCGTTTTGCACAGTTTCCTATAATCAAAAAACCCTTCTCCTTTCTCCTACCCCTTGTGATTCGTAATCTTCTCTGTCTCTCTTCACTCCTGTTACCCACAAACCCTAGATCCCAAAATCAAAAAATTCCAACCGTTCGAGTGCTCTAAAATTTCATACATCCTACCTCCTTACTCCCACTCTCATTTGCAATCTTCATCCACAACGAATTTTGAAGCTAGTGGTTGTACGGTTTAATTTGAAGATATTATTATCTTAACCGTATGTTTGATATGTATTCCCATGTTATGCTTATTGTGAGTAGTGAATGACTTGAATATGTTTGAATTTTTATGCATAGGTATGGAATTTGATATCCCTATTTGGTTATATTTTGGGGGTGAAGTAATTAAGGATCCCAAGATTAGATATTATTATAATGATATTGAACCGGTAATTATTTGGGCTCCCCACAACTTTACGTACTCAGAATTAATAGATAAGATATATGAAGTCACCAATTAGGATAGAAGTGAAATGAGTCTGAAACTCAGAGCCCGTTATGCTACTGGTAAAGGAGATGTGCAGTATTTCATGTTGGTACCCATAGACAATGACAATTTTCTGAGGTCTATGTTGCTTAGGACACTTCATCCAAGTTGTAGTTGGAATCTAGTTGAGTTATATATTGATCAAACGAGGCTTCCAAATACTACACGAGTTGTCATCGAAAGTCCAAGGCCCACACGGACTTTGAAACCATCTGCAGAGTAACATGCTAGAATTTCAAATACAGACGAAGATACTAGCACAACTTCAACGGAACCTGTTTCCTCCGAATACGAGCAGGTACATCCTACGCTATTGCCACAAAATATTTTGGTAGCTGGCATGGCTATGGAAGACTTTGACAACGCCGTTGTAAATAACGACTTGGTCAAAGAGGAAGAAGATGAGGAACGCGGTATCGAAGATGATGATGAGGAGATTGCCGTTGAAGCTCCGGTTGCTGATGTCAATGTCGATGTGCCGGTTAACAATGCTCGCATGTTGCCAAGTCAGGACACAAGTGCAGCGATGCGTGGATCTCAATCCAATGAATGGATGTCTCGTGCCACCATACATGAGCATGGACAGTCTTTCGTTGGTTCTTCCAACTTGGATGAACTCTTCATAGGTCAAAGTTTTCCAACCAAAGATGCTCTACAACATCAAGTGAAGATGTACGCCGTGAAGAACCACCGAAAATTCGTGACGGTAAAATCAGGTCATGGTCTATACCATGTGAAATGTAAATATGCGCCCATCAACCATTCAGCCGAGGAGATTGCAGAAAACCCGTCACGTCAAAATGTAGTTTGTTGTCCATGGTGGTTGCGTGTAATTGTTCCCAAAGGCCGTAATTATTTCGTGGTAAAAAAACTTGAAGGTTCACACACATGTGTGAATCCTACATTGACTCAAGATCACAGCAAAATTGACTCGACGGTCGTATCGATGGTCATATTGGATGTTGTGAAGGAACAACTCTCAATAACACCAAGAGTCATAATTGGAATAGTGAAGGGTAGGTTCCATTACACAATATCATAATGGAAAGCCTGGAAGGCTAAACATATATCAGTTGAGAAACTATATGGTTCTTTTGAAAAAGCGTACACTAAATTACCATATCTACTCAATGCAATTCAAGCTTCAAATCCGGGTATGGTTGTACATTGGATAAAGATTGCAACCGGTCCGGGCATAGAAACATTTAAGGGTGTTTTTTGGGCATTCGGTCCTTCCATCGAAGGATTTAAGGCATGTAGACCAATTATAAGTATAGACGACACTTACTTGTACGGGAAATATAAAGGCTGTTTGTTGATTGCGGTTTCACCAGACGCAAACGGGAGGTTGTTTCCGTTTGCGTTTGCGCTAGTTGACGGTGAAAGTATAGAAACGTGGACATGGTTCATGAACTGTATTCGGTGCTTTGTCACAGATCGTGAAGGTCTGTGTGTCATTTCTGATCGACATGCCAATATTTTATCAGCAATGCAAAATGAGTTCGGTACGTGGAGGAAACCATTTGCATATCATCGGTACTGTATGCGGCATTTTGCTAGCAATTTCTATAAAAAGTTTGGTTGCAAATTTTTGATGAATAAGTTGAAGGTAATTGCGTGTCAAAATTAGTGGAAGAAGTACGAGGAAAAGATGGCACAACTAGAAGCGAGTAATGCTGATGGAGCTAATTGGTTGAAGAAGAAAGCGATCGAGAAGTGGGCACTTACTGCCGATGGTGGGCGTCGATATGGTATAATGACAACAAATCTGTCCGAAGTGTTCAACTCGGTTCTAAATGGTGTTCGTAGCTTATCTGTCACCGCAATTGTAGAACAGATATTTTTTCGTCTAAACATGTACTTCACTAATCGCCGTGAAGCTGCGCAGACACTTAACAGTGAAGGTAAATTATGGGCACCCCGGATTCAGGACCTTATTGATGTCCGCCGTGAAAAATCTAATTTACATGAGGCAATAATGTTTAATAATCGGCCATGTATTTTTGGGATGAAAACAGGCATTAGAATGGACGGTGGATATCAAAAAGGTGAACATTGGCACACGGTGGACCTCGAGGGCCGAACTTGTACGTGTGGCAAATTCCAACTATTTTACATTCCATGCTCTCATGTGTTAGCGGCATGTACTTCACGTGTGCTTGATTATCTACCATACATTGATATCTTCTACTATACCGATTCGTTAGCAAAAACATGGGCACCAACTTTCAATCATATACCAGACGAATCTTATTGGCCGACCCAAAGCGCACCGGTGCTCATAGCTGATTAAAGTCTTCGTCGGGTGAAGGGGAGACCGAGGAGTACTTGCATCCGCAATGACATGGATGCTCGAGAAGGTGGGAGTAGTGGAAAAGTATGTTCGAAATGTGGAGTGAGTGGACACAATAAACGGAGTTGTAAAAATGTACAAAGTGTGGGGACTTCACAATCTACCCGCACTTGAACTTATTTCTTGTTATTGTATTTCAGTAATGTATAATCTTTCGTTAAGTTTGTATGAATTTATTAACTTGAATTTTTATGTTGAGCAATTTAAGGTTAAATTGTTTAGAGTGAGATTTGTGATATGAATGTTTGTTGGATATGGGTAAATTAGTTTTAAGTAATATATCTTCACATAACATGCACAAAAAATATGCACAACTATTTAAACAACAGATGTCGTTCTTGCGAATAACGACGTAGTAAGAAGATGCCGTTATTCCCGAGAACGACTGTGAAGACAGAAAGAATGGCAGAAGTCTCAAAATTTTGATTTTTGACACATAACAGATTCCTTCATCTTGGAGAACGGCATAGTTAATAGATGCCGTTATCTTGGAAAATGACATGATTAGAAGTTGTCGTTATCTTGGAGAACGGCATACGTATTAGAAATCTTAGGAGATGCCGTTATCTTGGAGTTAAAGGGATTCTATGAAGATGTCGTTGTTCAAGATAAGGGCATCAGTTAAGGATACCGTTATCTTGGATAACGACTATGAAGACAGAAACATTGGCAGCTATACCAACTTTTAAAATTTTCTCTCTAAGCTGATGCCGTTATTCCTAATAACGTTACAAGATTCAGATGCCGTTATTTGCAATAACGGCATCTTTTATTCATGTTTTTTCACAGCAAAACATGCACAGACATGCACAAGTCAATTACTTGGACTTGGATACTTGCACACACTACATCCACTCATCAAAAAATTTTCAATCTCATGAACTCATCAACCAAGATTTTCCATATACTTTAATTGCACAAAAATTAACTATAATTCACTTCACCACATTAAAATCATGTTAATAAAGTTATGTCGATGTTAAACAATTGCAACACAACCGACTAATTACTTATAAACATGAAAGTCCAAAATTACATATACACCTCATCAAAAGCTTGATAACCTAAACATAAAGTTTAACAATTGTAAAATCTAACTAGGCGTATATTGTTGGGGTGGTCTCCTCTTTCGAACCGGGACTTTCCTCCTACGTTTCCGGGTCTCTTGAGTTGCAGGTGCACTTGGACCGACTTCTTCTTCTTCATTACCTCCACCTACTTCAATCTCGGGATTTGCCAATTCACTTTGTGTAGGAGGAAAGCGAACAGTCTTACCCCTTCTTGGATGATGTGAAGGAGTTTGTGGTTGAGTTTGAGGTGCGGGGGGTTGTCCAGCTTCAACTGTTTGTTATGGTGGAGGTGGAGCTCGGCTTACGCTAGATCAGACCTGTTGAGTTGGTACTTCGGTCGATCGCAGAAGGTCATTGAAGCGTGAACCATCTCCAACTTCTCCAAGAGAAGTACGATAAGGAAATAGGAGTTCTCTTGCCAATTCCTTGCATGCCTTATTAGCGTTGCTCTTCATGACACCCGCACATTTCCTCGCAATGTCCTATGTGTTGTCGATCTATATTAGAAATACAAATTATTAGTAGTAAACCAAACTTTACCATTAAACAAGCATAAGCAAAATGAAGTGAATAAATTTAATTGATAATAAAATTACTTTACCATTAAACGGTAGGAGGAAGCTTTCGGTTGATACATGGGTTGCGATGTGGAATGTGCGGGTGGTGGTTCCACTTGGTGCGCGGGTATCGGTTGTTGGATACCCGCGAGAAGTCCGTTTTGGGCGCTACATACAACCGTATGATGCGACGGTACCATGCCATATATGCGGTTTGTATTGATCCATCGTACGGCACAATACCTTCTACAACCAAGTCGTACTTCCTCTCATTCCAACATGCTACATGAGCACGGTGGTGATCGGCCCAATCCATATTCGGTAAACGACCTTGGCCCGTAATGTTGTGAAGTCTACGGTTGTACATTGAGTTTACGGGGACGGGCTGCTGTGCATTGAATTGGCGGAGAACACGGCCGGGGTATTAAAACTCCACAATTGAAAAATTTATAAGTGGAGCTAATGTCAACCACAACTGATTATTGGCAGTGCAAATGGAGGGTAGACGTTGTAGCCTATCCTCTGTGTACGGTGTCCAGTGGACGTACTCTTCCCTCAACTGATCGAGTTCGTTCCTATAATAGGTGAGGACACCACGTGGGTTATCCCTCTATGTGAGCTTATCCGTCCAGTAGGCACTAAGAGGAGCTCTCAGCACGGGATTTTTCTGTTGCACTCTCCAACGTTCTGAAAGTACCGTTACCTGGGGTCGGCCGAGGTGTATTCGTTTCTAACACCATATTTGCAATATAGACATTGGCCCGGTCATTTGGATCGACCCCATCGAATAGTTATAGAGAGCACGGTAGAGGAAGGCCAGAGCCGCACTTTCCCAATTATATCAGCCGGCTGTTTGTAAGTCAGCAATCAGTGGAAGGTACATGAGATGCACTACATCATCTGAAGAATTAGGGAATAAAATCCCTCCAATCATGGACAACCGATAAGCCCGCGTATAATTCTGGAGTTGGATGTCCGTCGGTACGTCTAGCATTTGATTACTGAACTCTCCATCAAGCCAAGAACGTCTAATTGATTCCCCAACGAATACTCCCTTATCATCTTCAGGCACCTCGTGCCCATGGTAATCTCGTACCAACGGAACTTTATTGAACATCGAGTTCCCCGTGACGGCCACCCCATCGATTGGAAGATCCACAATGATGGCTATATCTTGTAGGTTTACCGTCATCTTCCCAACTGGTAAGTGAAACGTGTGTGTCTCCGGCTTCCATCGCTCCACAAGCACGGTAAGTAGGGCATGGTCACATTTGATTTTCGCCAATTTCGACAAAAATCCACTGCTTAACAAGTAATTTTGGATACGAGGGTGCGTCGCCATGATGGTGTGCATTCGGAAACTCATTTTTTCTACATCTCCTTTCCAAACCGCTTGCGATCTGTGATCTTCTTGCAGATAAAGAACGGTACGACTATTGGACCCGGATATCCCCGTGGTCCATACGAAGTATTAGATGAAGCACCCACATCATGGAAATAAGATGGTTGTGTAGGATCCATTTTCCTGTCAACAATAACACATTAATCAACAACAATTTTCAAAAGAGATTTTTGAAAATAAACTAAACTTCTACTGAAATAAGACAATAAAATACATTCAAAACAAAGCTTCTAATATTTCATGTCCATGTCCATAGTTTAATTACAATATCATAATTTGTCCTCAATCCATGGTTAACTCTATCCATGGTTAACTCTATCCATAGTTCACTGTATTTCAGCTTTTCAACCCTCTATCCATAGTTAACCCCTTTTTCCTCAAATCATTCATCACATTTTGAAAAAATGGATTTTATCCTCGCGCATTGCCTTTAACTTTACTTTACCATTATGTATACATAGATCTTCAACACATTTGAATTGCTTGCAATCATCATAATGACAACGAAAAAACTCCCACAAAGTATCTCCCTATATTCTTTGTTTTCATAACAACTTGAACAATTGCATCTTTTTCAACAATTCAACATTTCACATACCCTAGATCACCAACAATCCATAACTACTTTTCCAAAATTACTACTTAAATAACACAAATCTACATCACTTATATTATACTACCAATGCATACATATCTCATAGATCAAAATCAACATTGCAAAACAAAAATTAGGGATTTTCGAAACTTACCACAAATTTGAATTCTAATTGATTTGGAATTCTCAATGAGAGATTCAAGAGTAGAGTCTAAGTATAATTTTTGATTGGCAACTTACAAATCACTCAAATACTTGGGATTTTAGGATTTTTTTTTTTTGGGTTTAAGGTTTTGGGAGTCAGAGTGAAGGAGAGATGAAATCGTAAGACAAAAGGGGAGGACAAGGGGTTTTTTGATTATAGAAAACTGTGCAAAGCGAATATAACTGATGCTGTTATTCAAAATAACGGTATCAGTATAATCGTTGCCGTTCTCTGAGAAAACGACATTAGTTATTTTAATTTTGCAATTCTCTCTCAGCTCACAATTGAGACTGTTAGATCTTTAGACAAAAAATAACAGATGCCGTTATTCCAAATAACGGCATGAAACTTTTTTTGCAAACAGGTGTCATTATTGGGAAGAGCGGCATCGAAATAACGTATGCCGTTTTTCCTAATAACGTTTGTTGCTGACGTGTTCTAAACAATGACATATCGCTAATTGTTTTGGAAAGTAGGACAAGGCGTTGAATATTTTCAAAAAAAGGGGCAGTATGGCAAATTTTTTACAAAATCACTGGAAGAAAAACACATCGCACGATGAGGAATTGCAAAAAGAAAGCAGTCTCCAATGCTATCAACCTCCGCCCATTTGTACTGCTGCTCACTTTCATCCAGCCGAAATACATTGAATTTAGCCCAATAAAGTTCCCTAAGAACCATGAACGGTTCTCCCGGTCGTGATTCGACAAGGCCTAAACTGATAATTTTCGGACTTTTCCAAACCGATGGAATCTCCAACACCAATTGAAAAGTAGCCAAATCAAAGATTTCTGTTGTATAGTCATATTGATTAAATACAAAAAGTCTTCCATCGTGGATAATGAAATCATCATACTGGCATCTCGATTTTTTAACAACCATCTTGTTCCACTTGGTTTCACGGAGACTGAAGAAAAAGACACCAAGCAAAATCTTGTTGAAGAAGAAGACTACACGATCATGCCCGCAGCATACAAGCTTCAACGTAGAATCGTCCTCTAGAAAGCCTATCATTCTCTTAGGAACCTTGTACGAGAGAGGAGTGAGTGAGATTGTATCGCAGGTGACTGGATTCACCAATGAGATTGAAAAGATTACTTTTACTTTAACAATATTGTGGGAGACTGTACTGAGCCATCCATCAGAAAGGGATCTGTCGATGCGGTACCGTTTGCAAATCCTGGGGAGAGGGATTTTATAAGTTTTGTTCTCAGAAATACTCAAGAACTGAAATTTGCCATTTGCGTACGAAAGAAGAAGCCATGGGAGTTGTTGTTGGGGCCCATGAAGATCTTTTGGGAGGATTTTGATGGATTGCCATTGAACGCAAACACAGCGAAAACGAATGCGATCGACAACTTCCAAGAGGTGGCAGTCAATCTCTTGAAGAAGCTCAAGAGGAAGTTGAGTCCAATCTCTCTTCGTCGCCATTGCTCTTGCTACTTGCTAGGGTTTTTGAATCAACTTGGGAAATCTACAGAAGAAATCGATATTTCAACGAATTGGCAAGATTCGCAAAGCAGCTACTAATCAAGCCCCCCAACATTGGTCTGAAAGGCCCAGACTTATTCATAAAGCCCATCAATGTCCAAAGTACTGAACATTATTCCGTTTCCTTGGTCTTGTGTAGCGCACGTGCTTTCTAATGCTAGGCAGCTAGGGCAGACTATGTATGAGATGTGAACGACCGAAGCTCAACTTCTTGAAAGATGATACGGTGATACCCCTACAGAGAGAAGAATTTGTTTCCGTACTGACCCACTATTAAAAATAATTACCAAGCTAACCCAATTTTAAAATATTTACCAAAATGATTCACTTTTGGATACATCAGCATAAAACGTTATTGGCAGTAACGAAATATGTTATTTTTAATGTCGTTGTTGCCAATAGAGACGCCTATAAATTTATTTTTTCTGATGCCTCTATCAGGAGTAACTGCATGTGTACATTTCACAGTCAATTAGGAGCTCTCTAACTTGAAAAAAAACTGTAAGTGTGGAATCATCTTATAACCGATGCCACTATCCCCAATAATGACATCCTTAAACCGGGTGCCATTATTGACGATAGCGGCAATCCCTTCTTGTATTCTGTTTGCATCATGATATCTTGTCTTTATATGTTATTAATTGAGCTTCACTAATCTCACTTCACTAATCTCATTAAGTAATACTCCTCTAAGACTAAATTTAAAATAATATTTAATAAAAAATTTATTTTAGAAAAATAAATGAGGGATTGATCCAGGGGATGTGAGAATTTAATTGTTTTCGCTCTTTTTGCTGAGAATATTGGTGGGGGTTTCGATTTTGGGGGCAAATTTTATGGAAGGGGAGAATTTCAGTTGGATTCGGATTCGGATTCGTTCGTTGAGATTGCCTTCCGATTTTGGTGGGTGCCTCATAGTTGGGGTAGGTTTTGGTGCAGAAGGGGAACTATGATAAGATTTCATTTGGTTTAGTTCAGAATTTGAATCTACTACGTCATTTCACCAAATTGGGAAGGGAAAGTGGTGACTTGGTTGTGAGGGGTATGGGTTTTGCTTAAGGAGAGAGGTAGGGGATGGACACTTGGAGGTGGTGTTGCGATGGAGTTTCAGTTTACGGAAGCGCTCGAGGCTTTCAACTTCTGTGGTGATGCGGTTTGGTTTATTCAGTGTGCTCTTCGTAATTATTTGTCTCAGTCTTTTTGGAGTCCAGTCATTCCATTTCATGGAAAAAAAGTTGCAAGAAGAATACAAGAAGATATTACCGCTATCTCCAATAAAGACATCCGCTTAAGGTTGTCATTATTCGGGATAGCGACATAAATTATAAGACGATTCCATATTTACAATTTTCTCTTAAGTCAGAGAGCTTCTAATTAAATGCGAAATGTACATATGTCGTCACTCCCAATAGGGGCATCTGAAGAATTTTTTTTATAGGGGCCGCTATTGGTAACAACGGCATGAAAATAACATATGCTGCTACTGCCAATAGCGTGTTATGCTGATGTGTCCAAAAATGAGCCAGTCTGGTAAATAATTTCCAAAGTGGGTCAGTTTGATAATTATTTTCAAAAAGTGGGTCAGTATGGAAAAAATTCGAGGGAGCACAACCTCAATGGTGAAAAGAGATTGCTCCAAGAGATTGTTGGCCACCTAACCGAACTGACCGATTGCATCCGATTGTGCTTTGTTTGCATTCAATGGCGATCCTCTTCAATCTCCAAGAAACATCCCCAACAAATTCCATGGTTGCTTCTTCCTTACGACGATGCATATACAAAATTCTCATTATATTATGGTAGTTATCAATCATGCCATCTCAATGTTAGAAACGTTTGGTTCTTGAGCATCTTTGACAACAGAACCTACACAATCCCTCTCCCTGAGTTTCAAGACCACCAAATCTTCACATAACCCGAGGGATGGCTCATTCACGTTTCTCAAAAACACTTGATTACTGTGAAAATAAATATTTTATCTCATTGGTGAATCCCATAACATGCACTTCAACCCCACTTCCTCTGTTGTACTACAGGCGTGATAAGTACCTTCGAATTGAGACAGTGAAGCTCTTCGAATCCGATGTTGTGATTGCTGTCTGTTTTGCTGGATATTCCACGATTAGCTTTTGTTGTCCGTGTGAAACATCATGGAGAGAGCTTAATAAAATTTGGAGTTATGAATGTCAAGGTGATTTTGTTCTTCACAAAGGGATTATTCTTCCTCTTCTGTAATAAAAAAAAATTACTACTGAAGTTTATGACATGAATACTTTAGGAAAGGTATCGAAGATTCCACCGATTTGGGATACTAATCAGCCTAGCACCGATAAGGTCATAATCTTGTTGAATCACCATCTGGAGAGCTATTGTTAGTGGGCAGGCAATTATTTGATAAGGATGTTTCAACTTTGATGAAATTAAGAGTGTACCAGCTCGATACAAGGGAGCAACAGCTAAGATGGGTGAAGATTAGAAGCATTGGAGACAACACACTATTTTTGACTCCTTCACACATGGTGTGCGTGGCTTCAAGTCAATTTAGAGGATGCCGATGGAACTGCATCTACTTTGCAGGCATGAGACAAAGTTTTTTTTTTTTTTTTTTTTTATAAGAGAAATGTGGAGTATAGTCACATTGTTCCATTAATAAGATAGTTACGAAACATAGTCTGTAAAACTGGCCGAAAATAAGTTCAAACAAAGAAATAACATAGTATACCTCCAACATCCCTAGAAGGGTGGGTCAAATCTAAATACAAGAGAGAAAGAACAACATAAAAGAGTCCATGACATAAAGAATCCCTCCAACAACCCTGGAGGGTGGGAACATCAATCTAGTGTCGACCCAATCTCAATCTCCTCATCGTCGTACTTGTCCACTTAAAAAATCCTGGCGATCCTCCACTTTGGACCTGATGCCGCTGTTGTAGCCCAAAAAAGAAATAAGATGCATAATTTGCATTAGTCTACTAGAAATACTATTACAAGACTCACGAAAGTAAAACTTATTCCCATCTATCCATACAACTCAGGCCGTTGTGGCAATAGTGATGAACCACGCCTTTCATTTCATTTCTGCATCAGCGAATTTATTGCCTATCCATAGATCTGCACATGAAGACGGATAATTATTGGTCCCCAGGGCTTGCAACAGTTCAGCCCAAACTGATTTACTTCTATGACAATCAATAAATAGGTGGTTCTTGAACTTGATTGGGGCATTGCAAAATTCGCATTTGGTTGTGTTGCTGCTTATTTTGGTGTGGAAGCAAATAGATAGTGAGTTTATATTTGAAGGACACTATTAAAGATATAACCTTTGATCGTTGCCATAAAAAGTAGTTAGAGCTCCCGTGAATTGATCTGGATAGTTGATTGAACATCGTGATCTGAATTCGACGGTTATTGACGCGACTAGTGGACCTACAAAAAGCCTAGAACACCGGGGATGGCGTGGTAACAGACCCTTTGACGCTCAAGTCAGAACCAGGGAGAGAAATTGTGAATTACAGATTCCCTTCTGACTAAGGAGGGTAGAGGGTATTTATAGGCCTAAGAAATAGTTTAGGAGATTGATGAGGATCCGTCAGATTAATACGAATCCTCTATCTCCTGTTGATTCTTCTCCTTATAAGACTCACTTATTTGAAAATAAGAGATTTGAATCACAGCCCTCATGAAATGGGTGTCTCTCCTAGTGGGCCTAATATGTCACTTTTAATGAGCTTGAAAGCGACCCATATATTGTAGAGGAGTCTAGAGAATGCCCAGACTTGTTAAAGATACCCATTATGACTAACCTGCATGTAGAAACTTTCAGATTTGTGCTGCAATCGTATGACATTGAGTCCTGCGATTTTTACCATTATCATAAGCCCCCCACTCTCGGAAGACAATTTTCTTGACTTTCGGAAAGTAGTTCGCCTTATTTTTGGATTCTGTAATACAATCTTAACTTTCATAGCGTATTAGAGATACATGAAATAGATAAGAAGCTTCTGGAAGTGACAAACATTTTACCATATTTTTTCTGGAACTTTCCGTAATTTTTTAGATTTTTTCAATTTTTCAGGATTTTTGAATAATTCCCCCCCCCCCCCAATTGAAAATCACTTTTTCGAAAATTTCAATTAATAAACCCAAATTTAAATTATTTTCAGAAATTTATTTAATTTTCTAAATTACATAATTTTTTTAGATTTTTAATTTTTTTCGAATTAAAAATAAATTTTACGGATTTTAAAAGAATTATCAAGCCTCAGCACGCTTCTTAACGTGTTCTGAAGTGTCAATCAGGCTTTTGCTCGCCCGCTAAGTGTAGCATGCAACTACGGAGGCACCGAGCGACCTGGCCTCTCCAGAGCCTTTGATCATGTGCTAGCGCGCTTTTCACAGCGATTAAGCGGTTAAGGATTTATGTGGTGCGGTGGGCAAGGCATGGCACAATCTTGTGCTAGCACGCTTTTCTTAGAGATTCTACGACAAGCGAATGCTGTAAGAGACCCCCTAACTCGCCAGTGTTGATTCTTGGTTTTAATGACTACAACACAATGCAAAGTTGTGCTATTACCTATATATTGCAGGGTGTATAAAGATCAATACCTTGGTGTAATACACAAAGACAAAGTTGATTCAATGAAGCTTTCAAAGAGAATTGATCAAGCCTCAAAGAACTTAGTTCAAGCCACATTGATCAAGCAAGCTTCAAGCTATAAAGACATTGGCTCAAGCACTAGTCAAAGACTCAAGTTCAAGACAAGACTCAAGTGCTTCAAATGTGTTGTATTAAGTGCTTTGTAACAATTGTAATTTTTATTTTCTTTGAGTCTTAGAATGCTGTAATAGCCTTATCACACACACTCACACATATCTTTTAATAATTGAGTGTTATACAAACTTAAAAAAATCGAAACAAGCTTAAATAAGTTCAGCTGTTAAGTACCAGTCGACCGCTATTTGGCACTAGTCGACTGTCCTAGTACGAAACTGTCTGAACTCATTCAAACTCTGTCCAGTCGACTCATTATGGCAACCCAGTCGACTGTTCAAGCCGTTTCGATAGTTTTCTGATTTTAAAACTTGTTTTTCGAATTCAAAAACTTTATTTCCGTTGGTTGACAGTTGGTACAACTGTTTCTCAACGTTCAATGATTCTAACTCTAAAAATAGAGTGTACAAATCACTTGGTAAAGGTCACTCTCTTCAATAAGCTTTCAAGTCTTCATTCTTTCAAAAAGAGAAACAAGAGTTTCAAAAGCATTCAAGTGCTCTAAGTCTTTGGTTCTCTAAAAATCAGTCTAGTATAACATTGAATTCATTTTAGAATAATTTCAGAAGTTGACCTATTAGCCACCATACAAAAATCACAAACAAGGCTATAGGTTGTTGTAACTCTTTTGTTGTTGTTTTTCACTCTCAGGTTGTGAGAGTGGTCCTCTCGGTTGGAGAGTAGTACTCTAGGTTGTAGAGTCGGGATTTCACTCTAGGTTGTAGAGTGAGTGTGCTCTCTCTAGTGGTGAGAGAGGTCTACGGGTTTGGCAAGGTTGTTGTCAAACACCGTAGGGTATTCTTGTATTTTTTCAAGAATTGTAGAAAATCTCAAGTGGGTTGCTTGGAGACTAGATGTAGGTCGGGAGGACTGAACCAGAATACATCGCTGTGTACTCTGTGGTTGACTCTATATGTGTGTTATTTGCCTTGCCTACAGGATCTAACACTTGGTATCATAGCGTGGTTGAGTCCAATGACATCTACTTCAAATCCGAACCAACACTATGAAGGCCGATCCACACAAAGGCCACCCCTATTAGATAGATACAACTACAACTATTGAAAGTGTAGAATGAAGAACTATATTCAGTCCATCAACTATGATATATGGAACATGATGGAGACTGAGTACATCGCTCCTACAATTCCTTATACACAATGGAACGATGACATGAAGAGTGGAACAATGAACAATGCAAAGGCGATGAATGCTCTATTCTGTGCTCTTACCAAGGAGGAGTTCAATCGTGTGTCCAATGCAACAACGGCGTATCAAATTTGGCACACACATGAGGTAACTCATGAAGGTACTAATAAAGTAAAAGAATCTAAGATATCTGTTCTTGTTCACAAGTTCGAGATGTTCCACATGAAGGAGAACGAGAATGTGTCAGACATGATCACACGGTTCACGAATATTACAAACTCTCTTGTGGCTCTTGGGAAGACATACACTCAAGCCGAAATGGTGATAAAAGTTTTTCGTACCTTAACCCTCGAATGGGAGAAAAGACCACCGCCATAGAAGAGACCAACGATTTAACACAATTTTCTCTTGAGAATCTTGTGGAAAATCTCATGACATATAAAGTACAACTTGAAGAACGCCAGAAGGATCTAGAACCTCAACAATCAAAGAAAAAGACGTGTCGGACTCCGAAGATGAAGAAAAAGATGAAGAAGAAATATCCATGTTCACGAGAAAGTTCAAAAAGTTTCTAAGAAAAGGTAAATTTAATTCCAAATTTAAAGATACTAATGAACTTTTCACTTGTTTCAAGTGTAACAAAACAGGTCATATGAAGAAGGATTTCCCACTAAAACAGGCGAAATCTAAAGGAAAGGCTTCCAACTTCAAGAAGGATAAGTACACAAAGAACAAGTACAAGAAGAACAAAATGGCATATCAAGCAATTTGAGATGATAGCGACTCTTCCTCGGAAGAAGAAAATGAAGAGACAAACGAAGTTGCGAATGTATGCTTCATGGCTACACAAAACGAGGTAAGTGATAACTTTGATTCAAATGACTTATTAGATGCTTTCAATGAGATTTTTCAAGAACTTAAGAAAGAGAAAATTAGAGTAAAAAACTTAGAGAAAGTTAATCAAACACTTTCTCGAGAGAATCTTAACTTAAATGTTGAAGTCAAGTGTTTAAATTCTCGACTTTCTAATTTAGATATAGATCTTGTATCTCTTAAGAAAAATTATGAAGAGATATCCAAGTATGTCTCTAAATTTAACAATGGAAAGGAGAATTTAAATGAAGTTCTCCAAAATCAAGTTCAAACTAATAAGAAATTTGGACTTGGTTTTCAAAAGTCTCTTGAAAAACATCATGTCCCTAATAACACTAGTAGTAATAAGGTTGAATCTATTTCTAGTGTTAAGAATAAATTATATGAATTTTTTTGAAAAACCAAAAACTGTTGTTTTCAGTGAAAAGAGTAATTCTGTAGTTCAGACCAGTCGACTGAAGCACAATTTCAGTCGTCTGTCCAGAGGTTCAGAGTCTTATTCAAAGAGACAAAAATCTCAGATAAGTCGACCTATTTTATCTCCTAGTCGATTGGATTTCAGTAACAGTCGACTGAAAGGTTCAATTAAGTCGACTGGACAGATTAAGAATATATGGGTTCCAGTCAACCTGAATCAGAAAGATAGAATTACTTATATAAATTCATATGTTCTTAATGAATGTAATTCAATAGATTATATTCTTGCTTTTGGTGGAAAATCAAGCTCACTTTGGGTTTGGTTTCCCAAAAACTAATCCCTTTCGCACCCAATGAAAAGGGTACCATATTCACAATGATTATTTTATAGGTACCTAAAAGAGAACGGTGGATACTTGACAACAGATACTCCAAGCATATGACTAGTCATGCTAACCTCATGTCTTCCATTCAAGAGATTGATGGAGGAACAGTCACATTCGGTGACAACAACAAAGGAAAGGTTATTGGTATAGGCATGGTCGGTAAGAACACTACACCTAATATAGAAGAAGTTTTTCTTGTTAGTGGTCTTAAGCATAATCTGTTAAGTATAAGTCAATTGTGTGATAAGGGATATAAAATTATTTTTGAAAAATATGCATGTTTAATATATGACTCTACCATAGAAAATGTAATTTTTCAAAGATTTAGGAAGAATAATATTTATGAGTTATGTTTAAAATCAAATAATTTTTCGAATGATTTTTGCTTAGTAGCTTCTAATAATGATTCTTGGCTTTGGCATAAGCGATTTTGCCATGTGAATATGAAAAATATTGCTAAATTATCTAAGTACAACCTAGTTAAAGGGCTGCCAAGACTATCCTATAAAAATGATAAGTTATGTGATGCATGTCAACTAGGTAAACAAATCAAATTTACTTTTAAGACAAAAGAAATGATTTCTAATAGTAGGCCTCTCGAATTAATCCATATGGATTTATTTGGCCTGACTAGAGTCGCTTCGTTAAATAAAAGTAGGTATGTATTTGTTTTAGTAGATGATTTTTCAAGATTCACATGAGTTTTCTTTTTAAAACATAAGAATGATGCTTTTGATGAATTTGCAAATTTTTGTAAACGGATTCAAAATCAAAAGTCTTTAACCATAGTCACTATTAGAAGTGATCATGGTGGAGAATTTGAGAATGAAACGTTTTCAGAATATTGTAACAAGAATGGTATAACTCATTCATTTGTATTTCCTAGAGCTTCACCACAAAATAGAGTGGTCGAAAGAAAGAATAGGACTTTGTAAGAATGTGCACGTACCATGCTTGTTGAAAGCAATTTGCCTAAGCACTTCTGGGCTGATGCTGTTGCTACAACATTTTATGTTTTAAATAGAATTTTGATTAGGCCTAAGCTTAAAAAAACATGTTATGAATTATTTTTTGATAGAATTCCTAAGGTATCTTATTTTAAAGTATTTGGATGCAAGTGTTTCATTTTAAACACTAAAGATAATTTAGATAAGTTTGATCATAGATCTAATAAAGGTATCTACATTGGATACTCAAATAGGAGTAATGCATATAGGGTCTTCAATAAGTCAACTTTGACTATTGAAGAATCCATGCATGTTTCATTTGATGAATCTCTGACTTCATGTACTGTTATTGAAGATAATGAAACTGATTCATCACCTTTAAATAACGTAATTAAATCACTAGAGCAAACTACCCTAGTGGATAAGTCGACCGATAAGGAAATCAAGTCGACTGATGTGAATCAGTCGGCTGATGGACTAGTCAAGTCGACTAATCCTGTTGTGATGACTCAAACTTTACCAAAATCTTTTGTTGAACTTAGAGATCATCCTCATGACTTAATAATTGGTGACATCTCACGTGGTATTCAAACAACATCTCATGTTAATATGATTTCTTATACGGCTTTCTTGTCGGATTTTGAACCGGAAAATATACAAGAAGCTTGTGAGAATGAATTTTAGATGAATGCCATGCAAGATGAATTAAAATAATTTATAAGAAATGATGTATGAGATTTAGTTCCACGACCTCCTGACCATACTATAATTGGTACCATATGGGTATTCAAGAACAAGTTAGATAAATCAGGACAAGTCGTTAGGAACAAAGCTAGATTAGTTGCTCAAGGATATAATCAAGAAGAAGGCATAGATTTCGATGAAACATATGCTCCTGTTGCTAGACTAGAATCAATTAGGATCTAATTATCTTTTGCATGTTTTATGAACTTTACACTTTTCCAAATGGATGTTAAAAATATTTTTCTAAATGGTTTTATTAAGGAAGATGTTTATGTTAAGCAACCACTTGATTTCGAACATGAACAGTTCCCAAACCACGTTTTTAAGTTGAAAAAGGCTTTATATGGTCTTAAACAAGCACCTCGTGCTTGGTATGATCAATTGAAAACTTTTCTTTTAGAAACTGGTTTTGAAATAGGTAAAGTAGATACTACCTTGTTTATTAGGAGAATAGAGACCGATATCCTAATCATACAAATATATGTAAATGACATAATCTTTGGCTCTACTAATAGTAATCTCTGTCAAGAGTTTGCTAATACCATGAAAAATAAGTTTGAGATGAGTCACATGGGTGAACTCAATTATTTTCTTGGACTTCAAATAAAGCAGTCACATAATGGCATATTTATTAATCAAGAAAAATATGCTAAGGAATTACTCAAACGGTTTGGCATGGATAGCACTAGTAGTAAGACCACACCTATGGCTACTACTACTACACTTGATAAAGATGAATTAGGTAAGAGTGTCGATCAAAAACTCTATCGAGGGATGATTGGCTCACTCTTATATATAACTGCTAGTAGACCAGACATTATGTTTAGTGTATGTTTGTATGCTAGATATTAGTTAAGTCCTAAAGAGTCTCACTTAAAAGCTGTGAAAGGTATTTTAAGATACATTAAAAGCACATCTGAGTATAGTTTATTTTATCCACACACCAATAATTTTCAACTTTTGTCGTATAGTGATGCGGATTTTGCTAGTAGTAAAACTGACCATAAAAGTACTAGCGGTACTTGTCACTTTTTGGGACATTCACTAGTATCTTAGTGTAGTGAAAAGCAAAATTCAGTATCCCTATCTACTACAGAAGCTGAATATATTGCTACAAGTTTGGCTTGTACCCAAATTTTGTGGGTGAAACAAACCCTATTAGATTATGGTATTTCATTTTCAAAACCTGCTATTATGTGTGATTATACCAGTGCCATTAATTTATCTAAAAATTCGATTCAACACTCACATACGAAACACATTGATATTAGACACAATTTTCAACGTGATCATGTTTTAAAGGGAGATATATCTTTAGACTTTATTTCTACTGATAAACAAGTAGCAGATATCTTTACTAAACCACTTAAGGAAGAAACTTTTGTCACCTTAAGAAGAAAACTAGGAATTTGCAGTTTTCATGATATTTCTTGAATTTTTATCTTGTATAAATCGACTTAAAACCACTTTAGGAAGAAACTTTTGTCACCTTAAGAAGAAAACTAGGAATTTGCAGTTTTCATGATATTTCTTGAATTTTTATCTTGTATAAATCGACTTAAAACTAGTTTTCAGTCGACTGACCAAGTACTTTTCGTAATCTATTTTTGACTGATTTTTTTTGTTCTGGAAAATCGACTGTGCACAGTACCCAGTCGACTGACATAAGTATTACTTGATGTATTTTCTATTTTTACATGATGTATAAATTTGTTATAATTTTGAAATATGTTCGTTCTTTATTGTTTCTTTCCTCCTATTTTTTGTTGATGACAAAGGAGGAGAAAATGATGTGTTTGTTTTAAAAGGATGTGTATGTTTTTGTATGTTTTGGGCATATTTCTGACTTGTGCATGTTGTACATTAGTTAGGGGAAGCATCTTTAATTATTATTATTATTGTAAGCTATTGTGTTGTCATAATCAAAAAGAGAAAGAATGTTGATTCTTGGTTTTGATGACTATAACACAATGCAAAGTTGTGCTATCACTTATATATTGCAGGGTGTATAAAGATTAATACCTTGGTGTAATACACAAAGGCAAAGTTGATTGAATGAAGCTTTCAAAGAGAATTGATCAAGCCACATTGATCAAGCAAGCTTCAAGATATAAAGACATTGGCTCAAGCTCTAGTCAAAGACATTGGCTCAAGCTCTAGCCAAATTGTAATTTTTATTTCTTCGAGTCTTAGAATGCTATAATAGCCTTGTCACACACACTCAAACATATCTTTTAATAATTGAGTGTTTTACAAACTTAAAAAGATTAAAACAAGATTGAATAAGTTCAGCTGTTAAGTACCAGTCGACCGCTATTTGACACCAGCCGACTGTCCTAGTACGAAACTGTCTGAACTCATTCAAACTCTGGCCAGTCAACTCATTATGGCAACCCAGTCAATTGTTCAAGCCGTTTCGATATTTTTCTGATTTTAAAACTTATTTTTCGAATTCAAAACCTTTTTTTTCCATTGGTTGACAGTTGGTACAACTGTTTTTCAACGTTCAATGATTCTAACTCTATAAATAGAGTATACAAATCACTTGGTAAAGGTTACTCTCTTCAATAAGCTTTCAAGTCTTCATTCTTTAAAAAAAAAGACAAAAGTTTCAGAAGCATTCAAGTGCTCTAAGTCTTTGGTTCTCTGAAAATCAGTCTAGTATAACATTGAATTCATTTTAGACTGATTTCAGAAGTTGACCTATTAGCCACCATACAAAAATCACAAATCACAAACAAGACTATAGGTTGTTGTAACTCTTTTGTTGTTAATTTTCACTCTCGGGTTGTGAGAGTGGTTCTCTCGGTTGGAGAGTAGGGCTCTAGGTTGTAGAGTCGAGATTTCACTCTAGGTTGTAGAGTGGGTGTGCTCTCTTTAATGGTGAGAGATGTCTACGGGTTTGGCAAGGTTGTTGTCAAATGCCGTAGGGTATTCTTGTATTTGTTTCAAGAATAGAAGAAAATCTCAAGTGGGTTGCTTGGGGACTGGATGTAGGTCGGGAGGACCGAACCAGGATACATCGCTGTGTACTCTGTGGTTGACTCTCTCTGTGATTGTATTTTCTTCACTTGCATTTCAATTTTTCTGTGTTTTATTCGAACACTTTTCTAGTAAGTCGACTGAGTTTCCTCTATAAGTCGACTGACCAGACTTGTATAAAATACTCTTCAAACACTTGTCTAGTATGTCGACTGAGTTTCCTCTATAAGTCGACTTATCAGACTTGTATAAAATACTCTTCGAACACTTGTCTGGTAAGTCGACTGTGTTTCCGCTATAAGTCGACTAATCAGACTTGTATAAAATACTCTTATTATCTGACGCCCCAGTCGACTGTATTCTCTTTTTAAGTCGACTGGACAGAACGAAAAGTTCAATTCCTTAAATATTTTTTATACAACACTATTCACCCCCCTCTAGTGTTATTTTCCTTGCATACAGGATCCAACAGCCAGATGGTTTGGTCGAGCTATGGCTATTTTTCTTGGGTTTCGAAGCTTCTTTGACCGTGTTCCTTGGTCGTGCTTCATATTTGGATGGCCACGGTGGCCATGACTTCTTCAAGGGTGATCTTTAAAGTTTCCTCATCGTTGAACTGAGGATTCAAACGATCGGAGGTTCTATTTTGGTTGAGCTATGCTTCAGTTGAGCTAGGAGTTGCCGAGCTCAGAGTTTGGCGAGGTATGGTGCAGGGGACCTTCTCTGTCGAGCTATGGGGTCGAGCAATCTCCGTCGAGCTATCTCTTCCATTCGAGCTAGTGACTTTGTTGAGCCATGGCCTTTGATCGTGGTCAAACTATGGGTTTTGGTCGAGCTACCGTCTTCGTGCTCTTATCTCCGTCAAGCTACAATTTCCTCATCGAGCTATGGCTCTTGTCGAGCTATGCTTTTCGTCGAGCTACTGTCGTCGTCGAGCTATAAGAGTTTCATCGTACTATAACTCCTCGTCGAGCTATGGGAGTTTCCTGGAGCTATAACTCCTCATCGAGCTATGGGAGTTTCATCGTACTATAACTCCTCGTCGGGCTATGGAGTTTCGTGGAGCTATAAATCCTCATCGAGCTCTGGGAGTTTCGTCGAGCTATTCATCTTCTCAAGCTTCGTCGAGCTATGACTCCTCATCGACATCGAGCTACCGTTTCGTCAAGCTACTCATTTCGTCGAGCTATTCCCCTTGTCGAGCTATGCTGTTCGTCGAGCTTTGCATCTCATCGAGCTTCGCTGAGCTATGGGTTTAGTTGTCGAGCTATGAGTCGTCGTCGAGTGTGAAGTTTTATGGTACAACTTCGGTTGAATTGCAGCAAGTTTTTGGAGTCGGGTTTTGAACGAGATTGTGTTTGAGTTGCTATTGGGTTAGGAGTTTAGTTGGCCCCAAAGCTGCAAATGTTGGGTTGAGCATGGTTGTTGTATTCATAGAGTCTGGGAGTTCGGGTTAGAAGAAGAGGGATTTTGGTTTTGGGTTTCGAAATCAAGTTGGCTTTGAACTCGAGTCTTAATCCTCTTTTGAACCCAGAGCTTAGTCTTCATTTGGAGTTGGTTTTGGATCTGGGTCGGGTTTGTGAACCTGAAGCATTAAAACCCTTTAGGAGTTGGGCTTTGATCCCAAATACAACCAAACCATTCTTTACTTAGGATTTTTTGAAGTTTGAAGCTGGATTTTTTGTTGTTTGAAGTTGAGTTCAAGTGATTGAAGCTTGCTGTTTGAGTTTGCACTTGATCGACTTTGGGGTTCTCCGTGGCCGAGTTAGAGGTTGAGTCCTTCAAAATTGGGTTTGGATTAGGAGCTTGATGTTTGTGGTGATCCTCTAATGCTTTTTAGGTTTGATTACTTCCTTGGAGCTCAGGTCAATTTTTGAGTTTTGACTTCGGTATTTGGGGTGAAGTTTTAACCAAAATCTTTGAGGAGCTTGAGTTTGGTTGATCGTGATTTTCGTGCCCGCCAAGTGTTTGTTGATTTGTCTACCCCATCGTGTCGTTTCCTTATCGACTAAGCACTGTGTTGTCGCTCATTTCATTGAACTGCTTTTTTGTCGATCAGGCATTATGTTGTTCGCTTGTTTTGTCGATCGAGCATTTCGTTGTCGAACCAGTGTTGTTGGGCAAGTTTTTGTGCCCAGTCAGTTTGTACAGGTGTCATCTGAAATGGAGTTGAACGTTGAACTTGTTGTTTGCACCCATCAAGTTTGGAGAGAACTCTGTGACAGAATTGAATGTTGAACTTGTTGTTTGCACCCAGCAAGTTTGGAGAGAACTCTGTAACGGAGTTGAACGTTTTAACTCGCTGCTTGATCCCAGCTAGTTCGGAGAGAACTCTGTGATGGAGGTGAACGTTGAACTTGCTGTTTAATCATAGTAAGTTTAGAGAGAACTTTGTGATGGAGTTGAACGTTGAACTTGCTATTTGTACCCAGTAAGTTCATAGAGAACTCTGTGATGGAGTTGAGGGTGAACTTGCTGTTTGTACCCAACAAGTTTGGAGAGAACTCTGTGACGGTGTTGAATGTTTAAACTCGATGTTTGATCTTAGCAAGTTTGTAGAGACAACTTTAAGATGGAGTTGATGTGGAGCTTGCAAGTTTTGTAGAGGAAACTCTGAGGCGGAGTTGAACGTGATCTTGTTGTTTGATCCCAGTAAGTTTATAGAGAACTTTTCAACGGAGTTGAATATTTGAACTTGTTATTTGTTCCCAAAAATTTTAGAGAGACAACACTCTGATCGGGTTGATGTAGAACCTGCTGTTTGTGTCCGACAAGTGAGAAGAGTCAATTCTAGGCGAAGTTAGATGTTTGAACTTGCTGTTTATGCCCAGCAAGTTTGTAGAGAACTCTATGATGGAGTTTAGCGTTGAACTTACCATTTGCACCTAGCAAGTTTGGAGAGACAACTCGGTGACAGAGTTGGTTGTAGAGCTTGTCGTCTGATCACAGCAGGTTTGAAGAGACAACTATGAGACAGAGTTTTTAGATTTTGATGGTAGTCTCAGATCAAATACACAGCGGAAAAATTACAAAGAAATATCGAAACCTAGCTATGGATCAATACGAAAACCATAAATCGTGTTTAGGAGTTATACCTTAAAGATGAATCTGCTATATCCAATTAATGTCGATCACTGTAATATCCCGGTCGGATATTATATTTGTATTATTATTATTTTTAAAATTTAAATATTTCATATGGAAATTACTTAGTTTTAACTAAGTAATTTCCATATCTCATACTTGTTTTGTTTTGATCCAGATCTCGTACTTGTTTGGGAGATTTATATTTGTTGCAAATAGATGCCGTTAGTTAATAATTGTTCATGCATTATATTTCCTGTTATACTGGTTGAGTAGATCCTTACAGCTCATGGATGGTGAAAAGCATTCGCTGGACTTTTTCGTGTACCGTATTTCGTATTCGTTTTGGGAAGCGGGGCGTGACAGGTTTTTAGTGGTATCAGAGCCAGGTTTGTCTAATGTGTTAGTTTGACTAATACATTAGACAGGCTTGACTCAGTCAGGATTAACTCAACTATTCATAGGCCATGCAACTGCACGAAAAATTGATAATCAACTTGATCTGGATGCTAATTGCTTTGGGTTTTGTGCAGACTATGGCCCGTGGGAATGCTTCGTCTTCTCACTCACAGGATGACCATCCTGAGTTGGAAGCTGTTACTCAGGTGCTCTAGCAGATTGCCCAGATGCAGCAGGAGCACAACGAACTGGTAAGGGCAGCATTGGAGGCTGCTAACTGGAATGTTGCTATCCCGACCCCCGCTATGCCTGCCCATGTAGCCTTGACCCCTCGTCTGGGTACCATTGCGAACTTGATGAGGCTACATGCTGATAAGTTTGCTAGTACTGAGAAGCCACCAGAGGCTGAGTAGTGGCTGATCAGGATGGAGAGTCTGCTACAGGCAGCTTGGGCTGCCGATGCAGACCATGTGGATGTGGTCAGCATCCAGTTGGTGGACCTGGCCTACATCTGGTGGAGGGCAGAGTCCGAGAGGTTGAAGCGGCCTATTGCTTGGGCCACATTCACTCAGAGCTTTTTGGAGAAGTTCTTGTCCTGAAACAGGTTGGTTGGTTGGTTAGTGCCATGTTTTAAAATTTGTTACATATTATATATGTAGTGTTGTAACACAAAATTTTCTTGGCACAGGGCACTAGATCTGTGGACGAGTATACTGCATAGTTCACCAGGCTTAGTCGCTTCACTACCAACTTGGTGACGAACGAGGAGGACCGAGCGTGGAGGTTCCTTTTGAGGCTTGACCATGGGATTCAGATGCACCTGCCCGCCTACCGCCTCCGTATCTATGCGGATGCCTCAGAGGCAGCTCGAGTGATAGAGCATCAGTTTCTTGCCCTGAAACAGGTTGGTTGGTTGGTTAGTGCCGTGTTTTAAAATTTGTTACATATTATATATGTAGTGTTGTAACACAAAATTTTCTTGGCACAGGGCACTAGATCTGTAGATGAGTATACCGCATACTTCACCAGGCTTAGTCGCTTCGCTACCAACTTGGTGACGAACGAGGAGGACCGAGCGCGGAGGTTCCTTTTGAGGCTTGACCATGGGATTCAGATGCACCTGCCCGCCTACCGCCTCCGTATCTATGTGGATGCCTTAGAGGCAGCTCGAGTGACGGATCAGACTTGAGCTCGGGAGGCCCCTCCTTAGCGGATTGTGCAGTACCCCGCTGCTGCTGCTGCTAGGCCCACTGGAGGGCCGATCAGGAGGCCAGCTCCGGTCCATTCTTTCAGGACAGCCCCCTTCCGTCCTGCTCCTCCACGGAGGGACGTTGTTTGTGACTTCTGCCAGATCCCTAGGCACTTGCGCAAGGACTGCTGGAAGGCCAACCACCGGTGCCTTGGGTGTGGTGCTACCGGTCACTTTGTCTGGGATTGTTCTTGGAAGAGGCACGATCATGCCGCAGACGTGCCAGTCTGTGGTCATGTTAGTCCACCACTTCTCCCTCAGCGTCAGATCGTCGGTCAGAGGACCACTACTCCGAGGAGTGGTCAGGCCTTCAACCTGACAGCAGAGGAAGCCGAGATCGCAGAAGAGGTCGTTGCATGTATTCTTTTTGTGTTTTTTTTGTTGTCATATTATTTGTTCCTTACTTTATTTATTTCTCTTGCATCATTCATTCATGTAGTCTTTCCTGCACCATTTTTCTTATTCCTTATTTATCTTTCACTGTTCATCTTTTCCCTTATTTTGACTCTGTCTTAGGGTTCATTCTAGTTCATTCCTTTCCTGCCCATGTCCTATTTGATTCCGGGGCAACCCATTCCTTTGTCTCCTCCCGCTTTGTGAATCAGCATCAGTTGGAGTGCAGTGTTATGCCGGAAGCTTGGAACATCACAACAGGTGGCAGTGTTTTCGTCTGTTCTCGGGAGTGTAAGCAAAGTCCTGTGGTAATTGGGGGCACAGATTTCAGGGCAGATCTGATTGTGATCGGGAATTCAGGGTTCGATGTGATTCTGGGCATGGATTGTTTGGGGGAGTCGTACGCTATTATTGATTGCCGAGAGAAGAAGGTTGTATTTAGGATCCTAGGCTATGCAGAGTTTGAGTTCCATGTTAGTGAGACACCCCTTGGTCGTGGTAAGAAGGTGGTTGATGATCCAGGTTGTGTAATGGAGTTGCACACAGGCTGTGATGCTGCGCCTCTGGTAGTGCGGGAATTTTTGGATGTGTTTCTAGAGGTGTTGCCTGGGCTACTCCCAGATAGGGAAGTGGAATTTGGTATTGAGGTTCAGCCAGGTACTGCACCGATATCGAAAAGTCTCTACAGGATGGCATCGGTTGAGCTAGCAGAGCTGAAGGTGCAGATTCTAGGATTGCTGGATTTGGGTTTCATCAGGCCCAGTGTTTCACCGTGGAAAGCTCCAGTCTTGTTTGTCAGTAAAAAGGAAGGGAGCTGCTGATTGTGCATGGATTACCGTGAGCTGAATAGTGTTACAGTGAAGAACCAGTATATGTTGCTCAGGATTGATGATTTGTTTGATGAGCTAGGTGGAGCGGCAGTCTTTTCGAAGTTTGACCTTCTCTCGGGGTATCATCAGGTGAAGGTGAAGGCAGAAAATGTGCAGAAAACTGCGTTCAGGGCTAGGTACGGGTATTACGAGTTCCTAGTGATGCCTTTCGATGTCATGAATGCCCCAGCAGTGTTTATGAGTATGATGAACAGAGTCTTCTCCCCATTTCTGGACAAATTTGCGGTGGTCTTTATAGATGACATTCTGGTGTATTCTCGAAACTGGAAGGAGCATGCTGAGCATCTGAGGTTGGTTCTACAAACTCTGAGGGAGAATGAGCTCTGTGGGAAACTCAGCAAGTGTGAGTTCTGGCTCGACCGAGTTACCTTCTTGGGTTATATCATCTCGGGCGAGCGAATCTCAGTTGATCCGTCCAAGATTGCTGTGGTGAAAGATTGGCCAGTGCCTAAGTCAGTTTCAGAGGTGAGAAGTTTGCTTGGACTAGCCGGGTATTATCGGAAGTTTGTCCAAGCTTTTTCGAAGATAGCTGGGCCGTTTACTAAGCAACATGGAAGGGTCAGAAATTCTTCTTGTAGTGAAGCTTTTGCAGAGTTGAAGAGCCGGTTGATGCCACTGCCAGTGTTGACTATACCAGATGGTTTAGGTGGATTTGTGGTTCACTGTGACGCTTCAGGCAAGGGTCTAGGTGCGGTGTTGATGCAGAAGGGCCGAGTTGTTGCTTATGTATCCAGATAGTTGAGGTCGCATGAGAAGAACTACCCTACCCATGATTTGGAACTAGCTGCAGTGATCTTTACTTTGAAGCTGTGGAGACACTATCTACTTGGAGACCGAGTGGAAATCTTTACCGACCACAAAAGTCTCAAGTATGTTTTCACCCAGAAGGAGGTGAACATGAGGCAGAGGCGCTGGTTGGAGTTAATGGCCGACTATGACATCAGTTTACAATACCACCCCAATAAGGTGAACTTGGTGCCAGATGCTTTGAGCAGGAGACCAGTCGCCATGCTCCTGACTAAGCAGAGGGAGCTTATTGAGCAGATGAGCAGGTTGGACTTGAATGTGATCTTGCCGAGTTCTGATTGGAGTTGCATGATGCTTCTGTTGCAGTCATCTCTGGCAGAGCAGATTAAAGAAGCGCAGGTAGGTGATGAGCAATTGCAGGGGTTCAGAGCAAAAGTTGAGGCAGGTGCGAGGACCGATATGGTTATTCACTCGGATGGATTGCTTCATTTTGGGTCCAGATTGTGTGTTCCAAAGGGTGAGGTCCATCAGAAGTTGCATGAGGAAGCCCACTAGTCATCATACTCAATTCATCCCGGTGGTACTAATATGTACCGGGACTTGAAGCTTCACTTATGGTGGCATGACATGTAGAGGGCCGCAGCAAGATTTGTGTCTCGATGCTTGATCTGCCAGCAGGTGAAGGCAGAGCATCAGAGAACCGCCGGGCTTCTTCAACCTCTTCCCATTCCAGAGTGGAAGTGGGAACACATCACGATGAATTTTGTGACCGCCTTGCCGAGGAGTCCCAAGGGTCACAATGCCATTTGGGTGATTGTGGATAGACTGACGAAGAGTGCTTACTTCATTCTCTTCAGAGTTGGTCAGTTGACTGAGAGCCTAGTAGAGAAGTACATGCAAGAGATCGTCAGACTTCATGGGGTTCCAGTTAGTTGTGTATCTGACAGGGATACGAGGTTCAGGACTCAATTTTGGGAGATTCTTCAGAGCAGTCTGAGGAGTAAATTGAAGTACAACACAATTTTTCATCCTCAGACAGATGAGCAGTCAGAGAGGACCATCCAGACCCTGAAGGACATGTTGAGGTCCTGTGTGCTACAATTTGGAGGATCTTGGGAGGATCACCTGCATCTTGTAGAGTTTTCATACAATAATAGCTATCAGGCCAGTCTTAAAGCTGCACCGTATGAGGCACTATATAGTCAGAAGTGCAGGTCACTAGTGTGCTGGGATGACATTGGTGAGTGGAAGTTGTTGGGTCCGGAGTTGATCACCAAGACTGTTGATGCGGTGACTCAGATCAGGAAGCATCTTTAGGCAGCACAAGAAAGGCAGAAGAGATGGGTAGATGCCCATAAGAGAGCCTTGGTGTTTGAGGTGGGTGACCATGTTTTCCTTAAGGTATCGCCATAGAGAGGGTTCATCCGGTTTGGTAGCGGGGGCAAGCTAAGCCCTAGGTTCATCGGGCCGTTTGACATCGTGGAGCGAGTAGGCAAGGTGGCCTATCGTCTTGCATTACCACCGGCTCTATCTGGGGTGCATGATGTCTTCCATGTCTCACAACTCAGGAGGTACATTCGTGATGAGAGCCACGTGATCGACTACTCAGAGTTATCCGTGCAATCAGATATGTCTTGTGAAATTCTGCTAGTTGCTATTTCGGACCGGTGGGAGAAGGTGTTGAAGAACAAGGTTATCAAGCTGATTCGGGTTTTTTAGAATCCTCACTCGCCGGGTGAGTCAACTTGGGAATTGGATGAGGAAATCCAACGGAAGTTCCCTTATTTGTTTGTGTAGTTCTTGTTTTTGTTGTTCTTCTTTTCTTTATCGGGGTTACCCTATGTACTTCTTGTCTAAATTTCGAGGACGAAATTCTGCTTGTTAGGTGGTTAGGATTTGTAACCCCTATTCCCATTATTGTATTTTCTTCAGTATTTTTTTTTCTCGCATTGCACTCTTTCTTGTTCAATGCTGAACCGTATATTAATTTTTCCTCTCTTAATAAAATTCATTGTTGCTTTGATTCAAACTTTGTCCCTAATCGGATTAATTTAAAATTATTCTTCATCTTGAGGATTGAAAAATTCAAATTCATGGTCTATTTATTATATTATTTAACTTTTTCCCTTCCTATTGGATACTACCCAATAACCCAAACCCACCTAAACCCTATATATTCTGATTATCTACCCTAACCCTAATTATCAAAACCCTAATCCTATATTAACCCAGCCGCCCTTCATCCCCTACCTCCAGCATCTCTACAGCCTCCCATCTCCACCTCACCGCCTTCCATCATCCCCTCGTCACCTCGCCCCACTTCGCCCCCCACGACCCCCGTCGACCCTGCAATCCCCGTCCTCTTCCCGAACCCATCAAAACTGCAACCCCCACCTTCCACCTCCGTCTCCTCATCCCGCCCTGTGCTCCTCCAGCCAGCAATGCCGACGACCTCCCCTCGACGTCGATGCCCTCGCCAGCCGCGCCACTGTCCGCCGCTGACAGCCTTTGCGCCGCCGTCCCGCCATCTTCCTCCTATCCCGCGAGTGTTCATCCCGCAAGCCTCGTGTTCGCGATCGTCACCGTGTGCCGGGATCCATTTCCGTTATTCTTTTCTCTTCGGTATCATCTACAACCCAAGGTAAGTAGCTTGTATGTTGTTTTTGTTCCTCGTACATGTTGAAATATCGTAAGTAGACTTGCATTCATCCTTGCTTTGACTCTCATGATAACCATAATCTTGTTCGCTTGATCCGTTTCCATCATCTCATGATCATGATTACCCACAATAAGTTGTCACACACACACACACTACACGAAAATAAATTGGATCTAGATAGAGATCTTGATGTGTATGTGCTTGTTCGTAATCTACCGTATATTGTGGATTTTGTTACATGATTGATGTGCTAGATGTGTTATCTCGTTGTAGCCTTATTAATACCCATACCATGTTGATTTATGTGACCAATATATCATCCTTTGGACTACATTTTAAATTGGACCTATTGCAGATGAATTGTTCCATTAAATGCGGGAAAGAATTTCGTTTTGCTGCTGCTATGTTTTAGTACAGCAATTTAGACCCTGTTTAAATCAGTAAAATAAATTAATTTGTGAACATGATTCGCAAGCCTCGATTTTTATTTTTCAGAACTTTTGACGGATCTCAATTCTGATTTTTGATGTGTCGGTTATCGTAGTTTTACTGCAGCTGTATCGAAATTTCTAAATTCTGATTTTTAGGATCGCTACATGAGCTACCATTTTAAAAATGATGTTGAAAGTAAAATTTGGATTTGATATTTTTGTGGGTATGACTAGGTATGACTATGATCAACCCAATTTTTTTTAGAATTATTTAATGACTTTTATAACGTATTTCATGCTTGTGAAACCAATCAATATATTTCCAAACTGCATGCTGTTCAGTAAAGAACTTTGTTTTCAACTTGATTCTATTCATTTTTTATTAAAACTCTGTGAATGTGAAATCTAGCCTGGTATGTCTATTTTACAACCCTTTTGACGGATTGGGGTTTCGAATTGAAATTTGTGAATTATCACTGTTTTGGTACTGCTGTGTCTGAACTTTCAGATTTGATGTTTTGCTGCATCACTCTGTTTTCCAAATTAAATAGACTATACTATCAGTAATGGAATTTCATGAAATTTTATATGTTGGGACTAGAAATGCTAGGGAACCTTCCAGGTTTTTCTTAGATTTAATTATGATGTTTTTAGACCCCTTTCATGCTTATAAACAAGATTTTGCAAATTTTGGTTGAATATAAATTCTGTATAAAACGCTGTTTTGAACCCTGTTACTGTGGTTTTTGTATGACTTGTGTATATGCGCTGGATTCGGCAGAGAGTCTAGTTTCTATATTTTTTGATAGATCCAGATTTGCATTCCCGTGGCAACGGCAATCTCAGTTTTGGTGCAGCAGCGTCTTGCTGTTCAGAACTGAAAGCCTCGTTGATCTAATTGTTATAGATTGTTTTGTCACCTGTTTATGTTTCCTATTAGACTTAAACTTGTACACTGTTCTTGCCATATTTTCTTGCCCTGTTGTGCTTGCCTACACCTGTTTTAATAATAATGACAAGTAATCAGGCCGGGGTTAAGGGAAAGATCTAGTAGTGGACAATATAGAAATATGTACTTAGAAGGGGAACTGTTTTCCCAACTATTTATTATTGTACCGTGTTTCACCGACTGTTACTGTTTACCTGATTACATACTTCCTTATAGGAAGATGTACTCAGAAGGGGACCCATAGGTCTTAACTGTTTTTCATGGATACATGATTAGATGATTCATGACACTATTACTGTTTACTGTTACTGTTTACTGGATGCCTAAGCATGGCCCTATAGGCTCCACTACGAAATCTAAACGAAACTTTTTGAATGTAGCAACCATGTGGTAAATAATTGGGATGCATGAAGAGCTACCTAGATAGTATTGAACAATAGACTTAAGAATAACTTGTTTCACTGGTACACCCCTGTTTTCCTGAGACTGTTACCTGTTACCATCACTTGTTACTATTATCCTTTACTGATACAGCTACTATTTTTCATTACTATTTACCTGCTACTGTTTCCTGTTACTTGTAGAGTATTCATCTACTGTTGTTTTCCTCCATGCCATTACTTCCTGTTTCTTGTTTATATTTCCGTTCCCATACTTTCTTGCTTGTACTACTTGCGGCCCGTAACTTGCATTAACAGGTGTACTATTTTCTTGTTTTTCCTATTTTCTTTCTATTGCTATATAAGCAGGTTTTTGTGATCAACTACCTGCGGAAGTTGGTGCGCAAAGGTTTTAGGCTTCGCTTTGGAAAATCTTGTTTAGTGATATGTACTTGAGTTTATTTCATTCTTGTTGCTACATTGAAACTTATAACAGGCTTGTAGTCACGAAGTTTTGTTTTGATCCAGATCTCATACCTGTTTGGGAGATTTATATTTTTGCAAATAAGTGATGTTGGTTAATAATTGTTTATGCATGCGTGGTTGAGTATATGATGTGTCCAATTTATATACAAATATCTGTACTCATTTACCTATTAAAATGGCTTGTTTTCGCTGATATTGTTTATAATTCATCTTATTTCTATTTGATTTCATTTAATTAATTATTTTTGAAGAAATAATATTTTTGATGCAAAAAGTAAAGAATTGTGGAAAAAATCAACAAACAAAGTAAAATAATTGATTTATCGATTTTATTGTTTTGTTGAGTTAAAATTGCGACAAATAATTTTTAAAAGGATTTTTATACGCTAATATGATTTATAGTTAGTTTAATTCATTTTAAACTAATTTATTTTATTTTATTTAAAAATCCTAATCTCTGGTATTATTTTGTGTACGCAGCAGCACGTGGCGGGCAGAAAAGGAAGAAAAGAAAGAAGGAGAAATAAATAAAAGTCTGGATTAAATAATGAAGGAAATAAAGAAAAAGAGTGGGGTTTTCTGCAAAAGTGCAAACCCTAATGCTTCTCTCCGTTCTCTATAAATACAAGGCAAAGAAGAGAGGATCAATCAGGAGGTGAGCTGTACAATAACACAAAAGAAAAAAAAAGAAAAAGTAAAAGAGAGAGAAAGTGTGTGCGAGTTCCAAGGCGAAACAGCACGTGTGGGCAGTAGGGCTGCTGTCTTCTTTGGCACAGTATTCGAAGTGCACCCAACGAATAGCTGCGTACCCTAGCGACTTCCACATCTGCATGTGACGACGTGCGGTACAAGACGCGTGCAGCAGACAGGCTTCAACAAGCCACGTGCGACAAGGTGTGGCGTGTGCTCGGCTGACGTGGCGTCGAGAGCGATAGCTTTCCAGTGGCGATTTGACCGGGGCACAGAGGAGACTGACACTGCTGTTTTTGACGTGACGCGCACCGGTTCCGAGGCGATTTGACAGCTTCTTTGGGTCCGGTTTTTTAGACAAAAAGAGAGAAGGAAACTGGTTTGCATTATTTTTATATTTTCTGTATCTCTTCTTCTCTAATTTTTACGATGCAATCCCAAACAAATATAAACTGAATTTATTGTTCTAGAGGCTAAGGTGTAGCCGAGTTTTGTAGAACACAAATTTTTATTCCTTATCATTACTCTATTTTTCCTGATTGTGTTTTAATTTTTATTATTTATGCGTACAACATGGTGGATAGACATTTGTATGATTTTCCAAATCATAAAGAGACCGAACAGGTGATTTATGATTAATAAAAATTAAGACCGTATATTGGAGGACGTGATCGTTAAGAAATCCAATTTCTCAATTAATAATTTGATGGATAGGCGAAGAGTTAGTTGAGAATAATTTTTAGACTACATTGATAGAGTGGTTAATATCTTTAGGATTTTGGTCGACAATTTGGGAAAGATAATATTTTTATTTATAAGGAATTATAATTTGTGTGTGTGATAAACGAGGTGAACCAAGAGCCCTAGAACTAATTTTACTATTAAACAAACTACAAGTGCTTCATCGTTTCACAGCCCTCTCCCTCTTCACCAATTTAGTTAGATTTAGTTAGATTAATTTAATTTAGTAATTTTATCCTTATAAAATTTGATCTTCCAAATAGTGATTAATCTAGTGATATCGGTACTCAGTAAAATATCTAGTCCCTGTGGGTTCGACACTCTACTCATCTATCTATATTACTTGTGCGATTTTGTACACTTGCAAATATCAACATCAAGTTTTTGGCGCCGTTGCCGGGGACTAGTTATTCTTTTATTGATATTGAAAATTGCTAGATTATTGCTAATTTGGATTTTTTGTAATTATTTTTTTTATTATTATTTTACATTTTTATTTTCTTTTGACTAACTTTTAATTTTTTTATTTTATTTTTCTTATTTTAGTTTTTTTTTAGTTTTTCTATTTTTTTTCTTTTTCTTTTTCTTTTTCGATACTTACATTTCAGGACATACAGTGCATTATCATGGCGAACGATGAAAATAGGCCTTTGAGAGACTATGCTATGCCCTCAATTTATGAGTCAAGCATAAAGAAGCCGATTATTGAAGCTAACGATTTTAAAATTAAACCGGTGATGATTCTAATGATTCAACAGACTGTTCAATTTTGGGGTCTACCACACGAGGATCCTTACGCTCACATTGCAGATTTTTTAGAAATTTGTGACACTTTCAAGCACAACGGTGTATCAGACGATGCAATTAGACTGAGACTCTTTTCTTTTTCCCTACGAGATAAGGCTTGGCTTGGCTACATTATTTACCACCCAGTAGTATTACTACTTGGGAGGGACTTGCACAAAAGTTTCTAGCCAAGTATTTTCCACCAGCAAAGACCGCAAAGCTAAGAAATGATATTTGCACATTTACTCAATTTGAGACCGAGTCTTTGTATGATGCATGGGAAAGGTTTAAAGAGTTATTAAGAAAGTGTCCTAATCATGAACTACCGAAATGGCTGCAAATGCAAACATTCTATAATGGTTTGGGAGTTACACATAGATCAATTGTTGACGCAGCAGCTGGTGGTGCACTGATGAGAAAAACTTACACAACAGCCTATGATCTTTTAGAGGAGATGGCATCAAATCATTATCAGTGGTCTTCAGAGAGAGCAATGCCAAGAAAAGTGGCTGGAGTTTTTGAACTTGATCCTTTTTCTACTTTAAATACAAAAAATGATATTTTATCTAAACAAGTAGAAAATATGAATTTTCATGCTATTCATTCTAATATGATTTGTGATCTTTGTGCAGGAAATCATTCAAGTGCAAGTTGTCAAGTGGGGAACCCTTTTGCTCCATCAAATGCCGAACATGAAAATTTTGTGTCAAACTTTCAAATGCAAAATAATCATTATGCAAACACATACAATTCAGGATGGAGATACACCCCCAATTATCCATGGAACAACAATCAAGGAGCAGTTATACAACCTCAAAATTTTCCACAGCCAGAAAAGAAGCCGACACTTGAAGACATGTTTATGCACTACATACAAAAGACAGATTTGGCAATCCAAAATGTTGCAAATTCAACTTCGGCTTCCATTCACAATCTTGAGGTACAAATTAGTCAAATTTCAAATCTTCTTAACGAAAAAACTGCAGGAACATTCCCAAGCGACACATTTGTCAACCCCACGGAGCATGTCAAAGCGATAACACTAAGCAACGGGAGTACAATTGAGCAACCACAAGAAGAAAATGAAGAACATAATGTGCTTGAAAAGCAAAGTGAGATTGAACAAATTGAGGAGGAACAAATTCAACATGAGCAAGTAATGTATGTTATTTTTAATTCCATAAAGATTCCTCCTGAAGAACAGTCATCTATTCAAGTAAGTGAAACTGATTTAATTGTGGGCGAGAAACATAAGGCTAAATTTGAAAAATCACCTATCGAAGTATGTCCAACAAATTCAGAGATTTTTGAAACCGATAAAGAAAATATTTTTGAAAATGTTATGTACTTGGATGCTGAACTTTCTATTTATTCATTTTTGCAGCATAAATTCAAAGAGGTGGGGGAATCAAAGACTTCATCATCTAAAAGGAAACGCCTCAAATTGGAACTTGAACCTGATCCACATTTGAAGAGAAAAATTAGAAAGGATGTGCTAATGTTGTTGGATCTTGGCGTTACTTAACCATATCACCCCCATGTCTGGCTGAAGACTTAAAACTTAGCGCTTCTTGGGAGGCAACCCATGTTTTCTTTTATTGCATTTAGTTTTGATTTAACTTTTAGTTTATTTTATTTTAATTTTTGATTTTATCTTGTAGGATTGCATAAATTTTGAAAGTCGCCGGGCGGAGCTGTTTTGAACACCTGCATTGATGGCTGTTTCTAAGCAGCATGGAGTCAGAATCTGGAAAAGTGATTCAAAGAGAAGTTGTAGACAATTGTCTTAGCTTTCCAGCAAAAAACAATTCAGCCCATTTCGACATCTACAGCTCCAGATATCGCCAAAATACTGAATGCTGCGCGTGCAGAAATTTAAAGACGAATTAGGGGAGATATTCAAAACTTGTTGCATTCTTTTTGTTTTTCTTTTTCTTTCCCATTGAGGACAATGTGATATTTAAGTTTGGGGGGAAGGTTTACAAATTTATGATTTATTTTTAGAAAAGAAAAAAAACACAATTTTAGAAGGATTTCAATTAGGCTTACCTTTACACTGTTGAGTTCCTTATTGTGATAAGCATTGAAACAATTTTTTTGGATAAACAATTTTTTTTTATAAAGCAATATTAAGCATACTTATTTACTTTAGGATTATTGAGTTTCAAAATTCCTTACAAAATTGTGTGGGTCATGCTATTATACATAAAAGACAAATGTGATGCTTTTTCTCGTGATTATTCCCTTTGATCTAGTCCTAAACGGAGTTTAAGTAAATAGAGTAATAATGAAAAAAAAAAAATGAATAAAGTCAATCTACTCCAATGTTTTGAGTTGCTTAGTAACTAGGGGTATTCATCACAAATGTTTACTTTTACGTAAAACGGCAACTTGAAATATGAGTATGCAAAGCACTTTAAGTTTGTGACTTGTTGAGTAACCGGGTGAATTCATCACAAATGTTTTGCATTCGCGTCAAAAGGCAAGTGACAACTTAGAGAAGAGACTGAAAAAAAAATTATTCTTCAAAAAAAAAAAAAAAAAAACTCTAGTTTGCTACTCGGTTTGTAGTAGAGGGAAGGGATAATCACAGATTGAGTTGTTGCATACTATAATTACATTAATTGCATGACAAATGCGATTGGGTTGGGAATTATGAATAAATAATTGCACTGGAGAAAGTGGGTATGCTTAGTTTTACTTTATTTTCAATTGTTTATATTTTTAATTGAAATTTTGATGCTTGCATGATAAGATCTTTTAGTGTGATGGGTTGAGTCTACTATTATTATTCCCTTGTTCATGATTGTACTTTTTGCTCGAGGACAAGCAAAATCTTAGGTTTGGGGGTATTTGATGTGTCCAATTTATATACAAATATCTGTACTCATTTACCTATTAAAATGGCTTGTATTCGCTGATATTGTCTATAATTCATCTTATTTCTATTTGATTTCATTTAATTAATTATTTTTGAAGAAATAATATTTTTGATGCAAAAAGTAAAGAATTGTGGAAAAAATCAACAAACAAAGTAAAATAATTGATTTATCGATTTTATTGTTTTGTTGAGTTAAAATTGCGACAAATAATTTTTAAAAGGATTTTTATACGCTAATATGATTTATGGTTAGTTTAATTCATTTTAAACTAATTAATTTTATTTTATTTAAAAATCCTAATTTTTGGTATTATTTTGTGTACGCAGCAGCACGTGGCGGGCAGAAAAGGAAGAAAAGAAAGAAGGAGAAATAAATAAAAGTCTGGATTAAATAATGAAGGAAATAAAGAAAAAGAGTGGGGTTTTCTGCAAAAGTGCAAACCCTAATGCTTCTCTCCGTTCTCTATAAATACAAGGCAAAGAAGAGAGGATCAATCGGGAGGTGACGGCTGTACAATAGCACAAAAGAAAAAAAAAGAAAAAGTAAAAGAGAGAGAAAGTGTGTGCGAGTTCCAAGGCGAAACAGCACGTGTGGGCAGTAGGGCTGCTGTCTTCTTTGGCGCAGTATTCGAAGTGCACCCAACGAATATCTGCGTAACCTGGCGACTTCCACATCTGCATGTGACGACGTGCGGTACAAGACGCGTGCAGCAGACAGGCTTCAACAAGCCACGTGCGGCAAAGTGTGGCGTGTGCTCGGCTGACATGGCGTCGAGAGCGATAGCTTTCCAGTGGCGATTTGACCAGGGCACAGAGGAGACTGACACTGCTGTTTTTGACGTGACGCGCACGGGTTCCGAGGCGATTTGACAGCTTCTTTGGGTCCGGTTTTTTAGACAGAAAGAGAGAAGGAAACTGGTTTTCATTATTTTTATATTTTCTGTATCTCTTCTTCTCTAATTTTTACGATGCAATCCCAAACAAATATGAACTGAAATTATTGTTCTAGAGGCTAAGGTGTAGCCGAGTTTTGTAGAACACAAATTTTTATTCCTTATCATTACTCTATTTTTCCTGATTGTGTTTTAATTTTTATTATTTATGCGTACAACATGGTGGATAGACATTTGTATGATTTTCCAAATCATAAAGAGACCGAACAGGTGATTTATGATTAATAAAAATTAAGACCGTATATTGGAGGACGTGATCGTTAAGAAATCCAATTTCTCAATTAATAATTTGATGGATAGGCGAAGAGTTAGTTGAGAATAATTTTTAGATTACGTTGATAGAGTGGTTAATATCTTTAGGATTTTGGTCGACAATTTGGGAAAGATAATATTTTTATTTATAAGGAATTATAATTTGTGTGTGTGATAAACGAGGTGAACCAAGAGCCCTAGAACTAATTTTACTATTAAACAAACTACAAGTGCTTCATCGTTTCACAGCCCTCTCCCTCTTCACCAATTTAGTTAGATTTAGTTAGATTAATTTAATTTAGTAATTTTATCCTTATAAAATTTGATCTTCCAAATAGTGATTAATCTAGTGATATCGGTACTCAGTAAAATATATAGTCCCTGTGGGTTCGACACTCTACTCATCTATCTATATTACTTGTGCGATTTTGTACACTTGCAAATATCAACATCAGTATATTGTTATATTTCCTGTTATGCTGGTTGAGTAGATCCTTACAGCTCATGGATGGTGAAAACCATTCGCTGGACTTTATCGCGTACCGTATTCCGTATTCCTTTTGGGAAGCGGGGCATGACGAGTATTATAAACAGTGAGCGATATCTAGCAATACATCACTGCTGCTCAAGTAAAGGGAATGTCAGTGATTAGACATAACCTATTCATGACAATTGTTACCATGTAGTCTAGTCCCTTTCTCCAGATATTGTAACCCCCATTCTCGACAATAAGTATTTTCTGTGTATTTTCTACATTTTGATTTTTATAAATTTTTCTGTGCTAAATTCGTTTCAGATTTATATTCAAGTGTTTCCTAATCGAAACTTTACTCATTTCGAATAATGGTGCATGTTAATCCTACTTTCCTTATCTTATGGATCAGATATTTATATTTGAGCCCGAAAACAAATATATTATTATTATTGGATTATTTTAATAAAATTGTTAAACCTGGATACTATTTTGTTATGTAATTTTATTATTATTATGATTATTGTTGCCGCTGAATCTGGTGTGGGGGCAACAGATAGAATTTGTGGATTCGCAGAAACTCGAATGGGCCAAATCTGACCTATTCTGTTGCTGGTAGGTTGACTCCTTGGTGCTCCCGTGGACCTGCATGAAGTACGAAACACCGAGATGGATCTCGGCGACGCATCCTCCGACGCTCTTGTCAATACTCAGTAAAAGAATAAAAAGATCTTTAGGTAAGCAAAGAGAGATCACCTTGTAACGATAGGAGGTAGGGAGTATTTATAGTCGCTGTGGTGATCTACTTCGGGATAAGAATGAATCCCTACTTCCCGGCGTGACTGGATAGAAGTGGTTAAAACCACCTCTTGTAGATAAGGACGAACTAGGATTTCCTCATATCCCGTTGAACTGGTCCTTAACGGGTTGTGACCCGTTCTTAGTTTGAACAGATCCGTTCACGGGTAAGCGGGTCCAAGAGGAGAGACCTGGTTCCCAATTCGGACCCATCCGTAGGTTGAACTTACCATCTTGCCCCTGTAACTTTAAGATTCGTGATTAATTTGAACGGTTCTGATTTAACCCCATTTTTAGCCATATCAGGAGGCCCCCACTCCCGAAGACTGAATTTAATCAGCCTTTGAGGAGTAGTTTTACTGTTTTAATGGCATACGAGGTTTTATCGTAGTTCAAAAAGGGGTTTCGAGCCTTCCTTGAGGCGTAACGATGCTTTTCTGAGTTGGTAGCGTGCCCAGAATCGTTCTTGGGCTCTGCAAGATTTTTAGTGATTTTTCCAAAAAATTTTAAACTATTTTTCGAATCAGTTATTTAATTTTGCGAAGCAACAATTTGTCTCCAAGAAATATCAATTAATTAATCTAATAAATAATTACTTACTTAGGAGCTCCAAAATATTTTTCCCAAATTTATAATTATTTTTTAGAATTTTTAATTAATTTTCCTGAATTTTAAATTATTTTTCACAATTTTTAAATAATTAATTCGAATTTATAATTAAAATAAAAGGATTTATCAAATAAAATCGACGTGGCGCAATCTGAGACGTCTATCATACTGTGGCGCACTTTTTGGAGTTATCCAACGACTGTGAAGAGGGCGAATTTTGCTCGTTTGAAGGTCGGTGGTAACTGACCTCGGGATGCTCGCCGAAGTCTAGGGGAGCGACACGTGGCATGTGGGCCCTTGTTTCTTCGTATTTTGGACGTCGGTGGCAAACGACTTCGGAACTTGCCGAAGTCTAGGGGATTGACACGTGGCATGTGGGCCCCTGTTTCTTTGCGTTTTGGATGTTGGTGGCAAACGACTTCGAGAAGCTTGCCGAAGTCTAGGGGATCGACACGTGGCATGTGGGCCCCTGTTTCTTCGCGTTTTGGCCGTCGATGGCAATCGACCTCGGGGACGAGTAAGGGAGTGACACGTGGCCAGTGGGTCCCATTTACCGTTGACCAGGAAACACAATTATTTGCGTTTGGATGTCGATGGAGAACGACTTCGGCGACGAATGGGAGAGCGACACGTGGCCAGTGGGTCTCTGTCACCATTGACCAGTCAATGCAATTGTTTGCGTGTGGACGTCAGTGGCAAATGACTTCAGGGACGAATGGGAGAGCGACACGTGGCCAGTGGGTCCCTTTCACCGTTGACCAGTCAATGCAATTGTTTGCGTTTGGACGTCGGTGGCGAAAGACTTCGGGGATGAATGGAAGAGAGACACGTGGCCAGTGGGTCCCTGTCACCGTTGACCAGTCAATGCAATTGTTTGCGTGTGGACGTCAGTGGCAAATAACTTTGGGGACGAATGGGAGAGCGGCACGTGGCCAATGGGTCCCTTTCACCGTTGACCAGTCAACGCAATTTTTTGCGTTTGGACGTCGGTGGCGAACGACTTCGGGGACAAATGGGAGAGCGACACATGGCCAGTGGGTCCCTGTCACCGTTGACCAGTCAACACAATTGTTTTAATTTGGACGTCGATGGTGAACAACTTCGGGGACGAATGGGAGAGCGACACATGGCCAGTGGGTCCCTGTCACCGTTGACCAGTCAATGCAATTGTTTGCGTGTGGACGTCGTTGGCAAATGACTTCGGGGACGAATGGGAGAGCGACACGTGTCTAGTGGGTCCCTTTCACCGTTGACCAGTTAACACAATTGTTTGTGTTTGGACATCGGCGGCAAACAACTTCGGAGACGAATACGTGAGCGCACGTGGCCATTTCATACGTCTCTTGAGTTGGTCAGATATATTTTTGTCGTTCTTGCTAAATGGGCCAGGCCTCTGTACTGTTGGGGGCCTTTTATCCTTGGGAAGTGCGCCAACTACCCCAATCTCTATAAATCTCCACCCCCACTCTCATTTGCCTTCTATTCTCGTTTTTTACTCTGGCGAGACTTTTCACTAGCGAGAGCTTCTGGCAAGTTTTTACGGTGCTCCGGTGTGTTTTTCGACCGTTGCTGTCAATTCAAGGTAATTCTATACTTAGCTTATTTCCTTTCTTTAGAGAATGTCTATCGTCCCCGTAAGGTAGGAGCCATCCCTTCCTCCTGTCGCCGAGGCCTCCTCTAGTTAGATCCTCCCAAAGATAAAGGCAAGACCGTAGTAGAGCCTGCTTGGTAATTGTGGAGACGAGGGTTGAGGAGGAGCGGAGAATGGGAGAGTTCGGAAGGTTTCCATGGGTGCTAACCGGATTGCAGAGGGTTTGGGAAATTTTGGAGGACCAGGAGGAGCGGATTATGTACGGGATGGGTGGCAGATTTGAGGAAAACGAAGCTAGAGAGACGACAGAGGCAGATGAGACGGTTTGTATCCTCACCGAGGAGGACTTGGGACAGATTCGGGAATGCTTCCAAATTCCGAGAGTACGCCCTAATGCTCCTTGGGGTGGGAGTGAGGGCCAACTCGCCGATGCCAGTTGACATGTGCTTCTGGCCTGTCGACGCGTTCTTGGCAGGGGTTCGGCTCCCACTCCACTGCTTCGTCGTTGAAGTGCTGAGGTGGTTCCGCATCAGCCCCGTTCAGTACATGCCAAACGTATGGTGACTGATCAACGAATTTATCTTGCATCGCCAAGTGGCCGGCTTTGCGCCGAGGTTGAGCGTTCTCCGGACAGTGTACCAGATTCACCAACAACACAAGACAGAGAATCATTTCTATCTTGCTCCGAGGTTTGGAGCGAAGCTGGTAAGCTGTCCAGACTCAATAAAAAATTTGAGGGATAAATATTTCTTAATCCGAAGTCCGGTCTCTTGGGAGATCCCTACAACATGGGTAGAGGTGGTCACGAAGAGAGTCAAGGAGTGTCCGACACTTGGTTCCGAGGAAGAGGACATGGTTCGGACGCAACTCGACCGCCCAAAGTTTGATTGGAGGGACCTGACCGAGGAGGTGCTCTTTCGGGGGGGGGGGGGGGTTAGCTCGATAAACCCCAGTATGGTTTTGCTATATTTGTCTTTTTTTATATACTTTGGATCGGCGCTAGTTGCAAAGTAGGACATATTTTCTAACTTTTTTCCTTCTCTCTTCTTGCAGCATCTATGGACTTCGACGACTTATTGGCGATGAGGGGTGCCCTGGGCAGCAAAGCCCCGAAGAAGCAGAAGAGAGTTGTTTCGAAGGCGACCTTGCCGGGGGTAAAGGCGCATCGTGCCGTCGCAGAGCAATTGGCGAGGCACTCATTGGCTCCGAAGCTGTTGACCCCAGTGGTGGCATCGGCCTATATCGACACGGGGGTATTCCCCCTATCGGCAGCCTTAGGTCTGGAGGCCCCGCCGCAAACCACCGATGCCGAGGTGTTCCTAACTGAGGAAAACAAGAAGATATTCATCCCGGACTGGCAGGTCCGCAAGCTCAATGGGTTCCTAGGAGACTCGTCGACGTGCATGCCGGTAATTCGACATCTTGCAACGCCGAAAGACAAGGCAGCCATGGAGGCGGGGAGCATGGGAGACGACGTGCTTGAGGTCGCTCGTTCGGCGATGTCGATGAGTTTTGAAGACAGTTCTTTCTGTTGAGCACTTCATCCCCCCCCCCCCCCCCCCGTTTTTTTGTTTATAACTCAAGTTCTACTCCCCTCAGATTACTTGCCACTTCGGTCATCTGATGGAGAAGATGGCCGAGCAGGAGACGGAGCTGAAGCGGGAGGTAGACATGGCTCGAGTGGAGAATTTCCAGGTCACCAAGGACCTCGAGCAGGTGAGGCTTGAAGCCGAGTCGAAGAACTCGAGATTAGGGCACCTCAAAACCGTGGTCGCCAAGCTGGAGGCTGACAATGCTCGGCTACTTAAGGCTACCGCGGAGGCGGCTAAGGACAAGGTGGATGCAGTGGCCGTGGCGAAGCTAAAGGCGGAGAAGATTGCCGAGGAGCAGGCCATGGAGAAGGTGCAGGGGTTCCTCATCGTGAACGTGGCGAAGGCGTATGCTCGAGCCATCGATCAAGTGAGGGAGAAGTTCCCCAAAGCGGATTGTGCCGGTTGGCATCTTTTTCTAGGCCCCGTCCCCGGGTTTGACGACGTCTCGGAAGGGGACGAGGAGGGCGAAAGAGAAGAAAAAGAGGACGAGGAGGTCGAGGTAGGAGTCGCCAAAGCCGTGGATGGCGCTCCGTCGGAAGCTACACCCCTAACTATCGTGGCCCCTAAGGAGGTGTCTTCAGCATTGGATCGCGCAAAAGAGGTCGACCCTTGATTGTCTTGTATTTTGCTTTTTTTTCCGACTATGTAGTGCCGAACTGCGGACTGGCCACTGCTTGTACTTTTTTATCACTTAATGAAAGAATCTTTTTGAACAAGTGTTGGTGAAGTTTCAAAGCCATGTTTGTCTCGTTTTTGGGTTGCCTCGTAGTTTTGGTTATCTTCATGGACTTGCTTTTAGGTCCTAAGACATTTGCCTCTTTTGTTCACCTCCTTCAGGATAGCAGCGCCACCCATCTTCGTGCAGAGCTCGGCATCTCTAAGTTGGGGCTCACTAGGAACCAAGAGCAGCTTCGTAAAGTGGAGCGAGAGCTGAGTCATCTGAGATTGATCTTAGTTCATTGAGACACAGAGAGGAGACAATTAGAAGAGAGGATTAATGAGACGACCCCGGAAGGCGATGAAGTGTGTCCGTCGATGTCTGTCAGCCTTGGCTTGAGACTTAAGCACCTTCGTCGCTCTCTGTCTGAGGCAAAAGCAGAGAGGGACGAACTGATGAAGGTAACTTTCGATAAGAGCATGGAGGTTGCTCATCTTCGGCGGACAATCACCGACGCCTCTCGTGGTGCAGGCTCAATGCGACTGTCGTGTTTGAAGATAACTGCGATGGACGACTTGCTTAAAGAGCGAATTGTCGAGCTTGAGGTAGAGAACGCTCGTCTTCGACGGCAGTCTGAAGGAAGCACTGTCAGAACTACCTCTTGCACTCGGGAGGAGTATGATAGGGGGATAACGTTCGGAGAGCTCGCGCTTCGCTCGCCCTCTATACATCGAAAACCCGGAGATGCGCAAAGTGGGGTGGCAGCTTCATTGAGGAGAGCATCTGTTGGGGCCACCGTTAGATCGGGTGCGGGCGATGCTTCTCGGCTCGCCGGCCCAGGGATGTCCGTCGACGTAGGGCATCGGCAGCACGACATTCGTCACCCACGTGTGTCTCTTAACAGATGTATCCCCGCCCCTAGGAGGGGCTGAAGTAGCTTTCTATAATCTTGTAATCTTGGTTTCACAAGTTTTGTATCTCGATGTAAAGATGAGTCGTTGGTTTGTAATTAGACTTGTATCTCAAACTTTAATGAAATAGTAGTTGTTTCGTGAACTTGTGTGTTTTGCTAGCGTTTGCAATTGTCAACAGTTGTAGGAGCAATTCCGAATGGTGGGCCGCTTTGTACTCACTCGTTCGCAAGTAGCAAAAGTTGCATCGAACCAAGTGTTGGACTTTGAACTTTTCGTTTAGAGAATATCAACAATTGTAGGAGCAATTCCAAATGGTGATCCGCTTCTTACTCGCTTAGAAGCAAGTAGTTGAAGCGGAGTCGAACCAAGTGTTGGACTCCAAGTGCATCGTTTAGAAAATGTCAACAGCTATAGGAGCAATTCCGAATGATGATCCGCTTCGTACTCGCTTAGAAGCAAGTAGTTGAAGCGGAGTCGAACCAAGTGTTAGACTCCAAGAGTGTCGTTTGAAGAATTTCAGTAGCTGTGGGAGAAATTCCGAATGGTGAACTACTTCATACTCACTTAAAAGCAAATATTTGAAGCGGAGTCGAACCAAGTGTTGGACTACGAGCGTGTCGTTTTAATGCAAAAAAGTTTTTTGTAAGTATAATTAGACTGCTCAAAAATAGAGAACTTGCGGGGAAAGATGGCTTTTATTGCAAACAATTAGGCAGCCACTTCTAAGTTGCAAGGCACTCTTACCCTTTGATAATGAAAATACAAAATAAAACTTTTGACATGTTTTATGGAGCGCTCTTGGGGAAGTTGCTTGGAGCGGTGTTTAGGCACCCTCTTAGTACTTCATCAAGTGCTCCACGTTCCATGTACTCGGTATTCTTCTGCCCCCCGAGTCTTCGAGTTGATGCGTACCTGGGCGAATAACTCTGGAGACCCTATACGGTCTTTCCCAATTGGGTGCCAACTTGCCCTTTTTGCTCGGATTGGAGATCGATAACTTCCAGAGTACTAGGTCTCCCTCTTTAAGATTAGCTGGCCGAACCTTTTTATTATAAGACTGAGTGATCCTACGGCGGTCGGTCTCTTGTCGAATGGCAGCTCTCTCATGGACCTCGTCTATGAGGTCTAAGCAGTTGCGAAGTTGGTTCGCATTATGTGCTTCACTGTAGGCTATCAGTCGGGGTGAAGGCAGGCCCACTTCTAAGGGGATGGGGGCTTCGGAACCATAGGTGAGGTTGAAGGGGGACTCCCCTATCGGAGCTCTCTTGGTGGTGCGATAGTTCCAAAGCACGTTGGGGAGCTGCTCGGCCCACAACCCCTTGGTGGACATGTCGAGCCTCTTCTTCAAACCGGATAGTATCTGTCAATTGGTGTTCTCCGCTTGGCCATTGGACTGAGGGTGGGCTATCGAGGAGAACCGCTGCTGGATGCTGAGGTCGGTGCAGAAGTTGCGAAAGGTTGCTCCCGCGAATTGAGTCTCGTTGTTGGTTACGAGGATGCAGGGTACCCCGAACCGGCAAACGATGTTCTTCCAAAAAAACTTCTGGACCTTGTTCTCGGTAATTGTCGAAAGAGATTCAACCTCGATCCATTTTGAGAAGTAGTCTATCGCCACGACTAAGAACTTCAGCTGGCCCGACGCTGGAGGGAAAGGTCTGAGCAAATCCATCCCCCACATTGCAAAAGGGATTAGACTCGACAAGGAGGTGAGTTGTGCTTGAGGCAGGCGACGGATCGGGGCAAAATTCTGGCAGGAGTCGCACTGGCGGACGTACTCCTCGGAGTAACTCAGTAGTGTGGTCCAGAAGTAACCGTAATTTAAGAGTTTACGGGCAAGGGATCTCGCTCCCAAGTGCGCACTACACAGGCCGTCATGGGCCTCCTTTAGGGCATAGAGCGCTTCCTCCGGGGAAAGGCACCTCAGATAGGGTCGGCTGTCGATCTGAGTGTAAGAGAGTTTGTACATGACTCTGTCAAGGAGTGTGTACCGCTCGGTTCGTGTCCTGATCCTCCTCGCCTCTTTCGGGACTTCGGAAAGGACTCAGTCTCTGAGGTACTCGAGAAGGGGCTTCATTCAAGTCTCCCCAAGTGTTACAAGGTAGGCTTCCATTGGCTCCGGGCTATCTTCATCAATACTTGGTCTGAGGAGGACCTCTATCAAGACGGTCTGTTCTAGACCTTGAAGGGACGATGAGGCAAGCTTTGAGAGAGCATCCACCTGTGCATTTTCCTCACGAGGAACCCGCTAGAGTTGAACGTCTTCGAATAAGGCTAGTAGCTCCTTAACCTTTGCCAAGTACTTGGCCATACGCTCGTCCATTGCCTCCTAACACTTGGTTGACGACCAACTGCGAATCACTGAAGACTCTGATGTGCTTGGCCCCTGCTTTGCGAGCCATACAGAGCCTCGCTATGAGGGCCTCATACTCTGTTTCGTTGTTTGATGCCAGGAAGTTTAGGCGGAGGGAGTATTGGAGGACGAAGGCATCTGGGTCGGTTAAGATGATGCCAGCCCCACTTCCATCGGTGCAAGAAGATCCATCCACATAAACGGTCAAGATCGGGGGGTCGGCAGATGACTCACAAGGGCCGGGGATGGTGCTCTCCATAATGAATTCTGCCAGAGCTTGGGCCTTGATTGCTGTTCTTGGCTGGTAGCTGATGTCATGTTGGCTTAGGTCAATGGACCACTTCATAAGGCGCCCGGAGGTCTCAGGCTTGTGGAGAACTTGTTTGAGCGGCTGGTCGGTAAGAACAACCACCGAATGAGACTGGAAGTAGGGGCGGAGCTTTCGGGCTACCATAACCAAGGCGAGATCCATCTTCTCCAACTTCGGGTAACGGAGTTCAGCGTCCCGAAGGACCTTACTCATATAATAGATGGGCCTCTGCGTTCTATCATCTTCTTTTACAAGGACCGCACTGAGGGTCTGCTCCGAAGCGGCGAGATATAGGTAGAGGACCTCCCCAGGCACTGGCTTGCTCAAGAGTGGGGGGTTAGCTAAGTATGCCTTGAGCTGGTCGAAGGACTGTAGTTGTTGTTGCCCCCATTCGAAGCCTTTAGCCCCTCTGAGGGCCTTGAAGAAGGGGAGGCACTTCTCCCCAGACTTGGAAAGGAATCGCCCAATTACCGCGAGGCGCCCAGTGAGCCTTTCTACATCTTTAACACTGAAGGGGGGAGCCATTTTGAGAATAGCCTGGTTCTTCTCGGAGTTGGCCTCTATACCCCTCTGGCTGACCATGAACCCCAAGAACTTGCCGGATGAGACTCCGAACGCACACTTGTTCAGATTCAGCCTCATATTGTGCCTCCTGAGCACCCCAAAGGCTTCTTGGAGGTCGAGAACACTCCTGCCCTTGGGTGCTCTTGACTAACATGTCGTCTACATAGACTTCCATGTTTCAGCCAATCTGGACTCGAAAAACCCTGTTCACGAGGCGCTGATAAGTAGCTCCCGCATTCTTAAAGCCGAACGGCATAACCCGGTAGCAATACAGGCTCTGATCAGTCACGAACGAGGTCTTCGAGATGTCGGGAGGGAACATCTGAATTTGGTTGTACCCCAAGAAGGCATCCATGAAACTGAGGAGCTTGTGCCCGGAGGTCGCATCGATCAGGGCGTTGACGCTGGGAAGGGGAAAAAGGTCCTTCGGGCACGCCTTATTGAGATTGGTGAAGTTGGTGCATATCCTCCAGCTCCCGTTGGCTTTCTTGACCATCACCACATTAGATAGCCACTCGGGATAGTTCACCTCCTGGATGAATCGGGCGTTAAGGAGCTTTTCAACCTCTTCTTTGATCGCCTGTTGATGCTCGGGAGCGAACTTGCGTCACTTCTACTGAACGGGTTTGACTCCCGGGGCAACACTTAGGTGGTGCATTAGAAGCTCCTCTGAGACCCCAGGCATGTCGGTCGCGGTCCAGGCAAAGAGACCGCGGTTCTCCCTTATGCACTGGGAGATATCATCCTTAATGTAGGGGGAGAGAGCCTTACTGACCCGGAACGTCTTGGTGGCGTCTCCCTCCGAGAAGGCCACTTCTTCCAGCTCGTCCACTGGTTCGGAGATGGTCAGGCTACTCTCTATTAAGAGCTCGAGGACTTCTAGGGAGAGGACCGGGCCTCCCATTGAGGTCATGTAGCACTTCCGAGCTGCCTACTGGCTTCCCTTCACTTCCCTTACTCCTGTGGGGGTGGGGAACTTCATCTTCATGTGGTAGGCCGACGGGATAGTTTGGAATGCGGCCAAACCTGGTCGACCCAGGATAACATTGTAGGCAGCCTTCACGTCTGCCACCATAAAATCCATCGGCTCCGTGTGGGTGACCGGGGTTTTGCCAACGGTGATGTCGAGAGTTATGACTCCCTCGATCGTCATTGGCACCCTGGTGAATCCATGAAGGGTATAGCCAGCTGGCTTGTGCCGGTCCCTTGATAGCTGGAGGCCTTTGAATGCCTCCAAGAAGAGGATGTTGACCGAGTTGCCATTGTCCACCAAGACCCGACATACGTCGAAGTTGGCCATTCGGAGGTTAATGACGAGGGCATCGCAGTGGGGCGTGCAGACGCCTTCCAAGTCTCTAACAGAGAACGTGACAGGGACGCCGAGGCCCTTGGGAGGAGGATGGCTCTGCACGGAGTTGACTTCCCTGAAAAGGATTTTCAAGAGGAGTTAGAATCTCCCCCCATTGAGCCTCCCTGTATGAGGTGCAAGATAGCCTCTGCTTCGACATCCGGGGCCTCCACGTACTGTTCTGTCCGCCCGTTAGCCCCCCTGGGTGGTGGAGGCGGATCGGCTCTGTCCCTTTTTACGAATCGAGCGAGCTGCCCCCTCTAGATGAGGGCTTTGATCTCATCCTTCAGGGCCTGACAATCATCAGTTTCGTGCCCATGGTCCCGGTGGAAGCGGCACCACTTGTCCCGATTTCTCTTCTTCCCGGGGGTGTTCATCTTCGGAGGGGGCAGCAGGATACCTTCTTTCCCAATCTCCATCAGGATGGCGGAGACGCGCGTTAAGCGGAGTAAATTTTTCAAAGCGGGGGAGAGGGCGCCGCTAACCCCCGTTATCCTTTTGGAGGTTCTTAGCTCCTTCTTCCTCAGTAGTCTTCCGTTTGTTCCCGGAATATGACCCCTCCAGAGTGGGGTGATTGAGAGCCTCTTCAGCTCGAATGTACTTCTCGCTTATAAAGAGGAGCTAGGAGAAGTTCTGACGAGGCTTCTTGGCCAGTGACGCCCTGAGGTCAGGGTTAATAACGTTGGACTGGAAAGCAGCCGAAGCTACTGACTGATCTAGGGAGGCAATGGACCTGGATTCTGCAGTGAACTGCTGACATAGTCCCTCAGTTGCTCGCCCTTCATTTGGCTGAGGAAGAGCAGTGAGGTGCTCGTCTTCTCGGAGTGGCGACTGCTCACGAAATGTGTGAGGAAGAGGCCTTCGAACTGGTCGAAGGAGAAGATGGATGCCTGTGCAAGTCGGGAATACCACTCCCGAGGGGGGCCCTTGAGTGTGGCCGGGAAGGTCTTGCAGAGGAGGGCATCGAATGCATGATGGATCATCATGAGAGTTTTGAAACTATTAATGTGATCTGCGGGGTCCGACTCCCCGGTATAAGTCTCGAAGTGTGGAGGCTTGAAGTTGTCGGGGACAGGGGCCTCCATGATAGTGCGGGAGAAAAGGGGGCCTGCTCGGGCGGAGGTTCCTTGCCCATTGCTCTTCATCTCTGTTCAGCTAGCCGAGGTGCCTTTCCATCTCGTGGATATGGCGGTAGGCCGAGTCCTCCCTTTGGTCGTACATTGTTGAGCCCCTAGAAACGTCCTCATGTAGAGGAGGGCTGGGGCTACTGCAGCGATAGCTCTGAGTAGGTCATGGACTGATAGAATGACGGGGATGGCTCGGAGCCGGCCGTGGACTGAGAGAGCGACGGCAATGGCTCGTAGCCGGCCGTGGACTTCGAGAGTGGCGGCGATGATCAAGAGAGGGGTGGCAATGGCTGGGAGCTGGCTGAGGACTAGGAGCTCGTTGGGCGTTGACGGGGGTGGCGTTAAGCGCCCGAAGAATCGCCTCCTAGAATTGTTGGAATTCCGCCCTCGTTACTGGGGCCTCCTGCTCCTGTTGGGCTCGATGTGCAGGGCGGCCAGCCGGAGAGCGGCTTCTTCTCTGGCAATGTTGGGGCGACTCTTTCCATCTCCTGGAAGAGTTGGAACCCCTATGTCTGTCCTGCGGGGGGACTGGTCCCTCTGGTGCTCTCGGTGAGGGTTCACATCGCGGGTCCACCTCTCATCCAGGTAGATCCGAAGGTCGGGCTCAGGCTCACTCTGTCAGTTGTTGAGCACATTCCGCAGATCCTTCGGTGTTGGAGGGCTATGGGAGGCCATGGAATCTGTGAAGGCATTGTGGATAGAGACCGAACTTGGTGCAGAGGATGCTTCTAGTGGCTTCGCCGAGAGGGCTCCCCAACAGTCTCTTGGGGCCCTCGAGGCTGCTGAATAGACTGAGGGTTCTGCTGTTCGAGTTGTAGGGCCGGTTGGACGGGCGGAGAGAGATCCTCTGGTGGAGGAGGAGGAGGAATAGTGGAGGTTGTTCTTCGGTTGACGTTTGCGGACTTCCTCTTGGGAGGCATTGCTAGGAGTAGCTTTGGTTGAAGGAGAAAGGTCGGATTGCTATTCGAGAGATTCACACAGACGGCGCTAATCTGTTGCCGCTGAATCTGGTGTGGGGGCAATAGATAGAATTTTTGGATTCACAGGGACTCGAATGGGTGAAATCTGACCTCTTCTGTTGCTGGTAGGTTGACTCCTTGGTGCTTCCGGGGACCTGCACGAAGTACGAAACACCGGGATGGATCCCAGCGACGCACCCTCCGACGCTCTTGTCAATACTCAGTAAAAGAATATCAAAAGAAATTTAGGTAGGCAAAGAGAGATCACCTTGTAACGATAGGAGGTAGGGGGGTATTTATATTCGCCGTGGTGATCTACTTCGGGATAAGAATGAATCCCTACTTCCCGGCGGGACTAGATAGAAGTGGTTAAAACTACCTCCAGTAGATAAAGACGAACCAGGATTTCCTCATATCCCGTTGAAATGGTCCTTAACGGGTTGTGACCCGTTCTCAGTTTGAACAGATCCGTTCACGGGTAAGCGGGTTCAAGAGGAGAGACCCGGTTCCCAATTCGGACCTGTCCGTAGGTGAAATTACCATCTTGCCCCTGTAATTTTAAGATTCGTGCCCAATTTGAACGGTTCCGATTTAACCCCATTTTTAGCCATATCAATTATGATTATGAGTATTAATTGTTATTTCTTGCTAATTCTATTTAAAATCCATCTATCGAATTATTTTATTATTGTACTTGATCTAAATTTCGTGGTGAACTCCAAGTTATTTTTCAAACCCAATTGATAATGTTTTTAATTGTATTAATTATTTATCTATTTGGATTTAAAATTTTGTGCACAAAATTCTTTGTTCTTCTTGATGAACTATTTTCTTCTTGATCATATTTTTCTTTTATTTAATTGTGGGTATCTTTAATTGAACCCTATTGATTTAGATCTATCTCTTATTTGAACCCTAAAATCCAATTTCAATTTTTCTTGACCCAAAACCGCTATTATTGGATCCTAAACCCTTAACCCAATACCCTAGTTGTACCCTATAAATACAACTCTTCTGCAAATTCTAAAAATTGTACAACTTGAAACCCTAGCCGCTTATTCTCTCTCTTCTCTCTCTCTCCTATCAGTTTCTCTCTCCTCGTCAATTTTTCCCGCCTAAGCTCCTAATCCCACCTATTGTTCGTCTCTTCCGGCGACCTCCCGACAATCTCCGGCCACCCAACCTCATCGTCGTCCCCCGTCTCGCCCCCCTGACGTGTGCCATCTCACCCCGACCCTTCTCCTCGCCCCTTGCCTATTCCGATCGTCATCAGGCAAACCCCATCCCGACCTACCTTGCTCCCCTTCCCGATCATCGCATCGCCGTTCGCGCCGCCCCCCGTCACCGTCTACGTAAGCCAGCGACACCAACGAACCCACTGGCCGGTGCTCTCTCTCCCCCTTTTGTTGTGGTTGCTGATCTTCTCTTGCACGTGTTATACACATGCTATACAGTGGATTTGTGTGTTCGTGGGTTCGTTGGTTCGGGATCCTTATCCCATTTTTCTTGGTATTCAATTTCACCGTTTATAAGGCACGTCACTGTCCTATTGAATTATTAATTGTATCAAATTCAAGTTTTATTGAAACTCTTGCAAGTAGATCCCTTTGTTATCGTATTATAAATTGTTCATCTCTTTCGTTGGGTCTTTATAGTGATTTGAACATAGTTTCCTTACGACACAATATTGACATGAAACAACTTAGGTTTTGCCCGTTCTTGATTTGATCATGTATGTGGGATTTTGTGAGAATTTGGGTATTTGTTGAGATCCATGTGATAGACTTGCTTTGGATATGTTAATTACCCTATTTCATGATTTTTGGACACTTGGTACACTCGATTTCATGGTTGGTTGTGTTTGGATCAATTTCGTTGGATGTATGTTGATTTTGGTTTTTGAAGAAATTCTGGGTTTTGTCGATGATCTGTCTTGATCAGAAATTTAGACCATACTAAGGTCAGTATCTTAATTTCAATATAAAACATAATTTGTAGAGAAATTCTTTTTCTTTCCAACCCCTCTGACCTTGGTCGATTTCGTTTTCGTATGTGTGAGATATGGCGATTTTACTACAGAGGTGTAATTCGTTTTCAGATTTCTTTTCTTGATGATTTTGATGATTAAATTATTTTGATACTTATACTACACATATTATTTTGATCTAAAACTTTGGTCAGTTTTACTATGTCTAGTTAGGGATTTCCCAAAGTTTTAGTGGATTTTGTTGATGAGTTTTATATGACGTTTCATGCTCGTTTATGAAAACTATACTTGCTGTATTTTGCTTGGTGTTCTGTAAAGAATAGTATTTTTACCCTGATTCCTTTTACTGTATGGAAAATATTTGTGAAATATAAAAGTTATCTTATTCTATCTATTTTCATTTCTTTTTGGCGTATTTGGATTTCGTTCACTGGTTGCGAGATATTATAGTTTTCGTACAGCAGTGTTGGAAATTTCAGATTTGCCAAACTATCGTTTATTGATGTTTTCTGATTTTTGATGACTGACCTAATTTTACTGGAAAATCTTGAAAATTTATATTTAGATACTGGAGATATAGGGGAATACCCCAGATTTTTCGTGGATTTATTTATTGAGTTTTGATGCTGTTTTCCTGACTAAGAATTGGTTTGACTAATTTATGCCTGAATGTGTTTTCTGGATTCAAATCAGTTTTGAGTTATGTTTTAGTGAATTACTATATGACTTATTTGTACTCGTTGGATTCGGTTGGGAGTCTATTTTCTAGAAGTTTCGACGAATTCAGATTTGCATGTTTGTAATACCAGAAATTTCTGTTTTGCTACAGTGTTGTCTTGTTGTCCTGAACTAGAGATGTGGTTATTTTATTCTTTTATGAGTTATCTTGCACCCGTACATGTTTACCTTGCAACTTGAACTTGTTACATGATCATGCCATGTTATTCTTGATATGTTTTGCACACCTACATGCTTGTTTGACATTAATAATAAATAACCAAGTCGAGGTTTAAGGGAAAGATCGAATAGTGGATAATTCAGAAACGTGTACTCGGAAGGGGGCCCGTGTTTCCCATTACTTGTTGCCATGTTTCATGATTACATAATTCATACTTGTTATACTATATGCCGCCATGTTTCATGATTACATAATTCATACTTGATATTACTTGTTGCCATGCTTCATGATTACATAATTCATGCTTGATATTACTTGTTATCATGTTTCATGACTACATGATTCATACTTGATATTACTTGTTGCCATGTTTCATGACTACATGATTCATGCTTGATATTACTGGTTGCCATGTTTCATGACTACATGATTCGTGCTTGATACTACTTGCTGTCACGTGTTCACGATTACGTGACTCGTGCTTGATACTACTTGCCACCACGTGTTCACAATTACATGACTCGTGCTTGATAATTGCTGCCACGTGTTCACGATTACGTGACTCATTCTTGATACTTGTTACTGGACTTGTCTCTGAGTACACTTCCCTATATGGTCTACTATGAAATCTAAAACAAAACTGTTTATTGTAGCAACCATGTGTTATAATATGGAGCGCATGAAGTGCTACCTAGATAGTAATAACTACAAGACTTGATACTTGAACATGATGCATTCTTGCTTGATACTTGACTACATGATACATGAGACTTGATAAATGACACTTGATTACATGATTACGTGATACTTGACACTTGATGCATGTTTGCATGATACTTGATTACTTGACACTTAATTCATGCCATTTACACTTGTTCACCTTACCATGCTAGTTATTTGTTTTGACATCATGCTTATTCCATGCTATTAGTTAGTTTTCCCATGTACTTGTATCCTGCATTACAAGCGGCCCGTAACTTGCAATTGACGGGTACTGGTTTTCTCTTTTCCTCTTCCCTGCAATTGTTGAATTACAGATTTTGGAGAACAGGTTCCAGATGATATTGGTGACGTGAAGTATTAGTGCTGGATCTTGTTAGTTTTATCTCTTGTTTCATGCTTTAAACAATATTGTATCTTGTATTTTGATACTTGGTTTTATTCTTGTACTTGGGCAATGTGACCCAGGATTTTGACCTATTCAGATCATGACTATTTGAGATTAATATATTTGGTTTCAAGTATTCTTGTCGGTATTTTGGTTCATATGTGCATGTTGGTTGATACTTTTGCTTCCGACTCTGATTATTTTGTGAGATGTTGTAAAGTTTCTTGAACAGCTTATGGATGATGAAAATCATTCTCTGGGCTTTTATCGCATATCCGTGTTCCATATTATCTTTTGGGAAGCGGGACGTGACAGGGTTTTTAGTGGTATCAGAGCCCAGGTTTGGCTAATATATTAGTTGCCTAATATATTGGACAAGCTTGGCTCAAACTGGGATTGGCTCAACATTTCACCAACCATGCATGCATAAATGAATCATAATCAACTTTGATCTGGATGCTAATTGTTTTTGATCTTGTGCAGATTGTGGCTCGTGGAGGTTCTTCGTCTTACCGTCCCAAGGGAGTTCAACTTTGATCTGGATGCTAATTGTTTTTGATCTTGTGCAGATTGTGGCTCGTGGAGGTTCTTCGTCTTCCCGTCCCCAGGGAGATCAGCCTGGGATTGAGGTTGTCATCACTGTGTTGGAGCGGCTGATCAATATGTAGCAGAACCACAGTAACTTGGTGATGGCTGCTTTGGAAGCTGCTCAGGTTCCGCCACCCGCTATGCCTATGCAGGAATCTCTTCCTCCCCATCCGGAAACAGTCACAGACTTCATGAGGATGTATCTCAACAGATTTTCAGGTACTGAGATGCCTTTGGAGGAAGAACAGTGGCTGATTCAGACTGAGCAACTGCTTTTGGCAGCTAAAGGTGCAGTTGCAGATCGAGTGGATATAGTAGCCATCAAGCTGGTGGACTTGGCTCATATCTGGTGGAGGTCCGAGTCTGAAAGGCTCGAACGACCGATCACTTAGGCCACTTTCACTAAGGGCTTTTTGGAGAAATTCTTTTCTAGCAGCACTAGAGTGGAGATGGAGCAACAATTCTTGGCCCTGAAACAGGTTGGTCGTTATTTCTAGTAATGGATTTTTTTTTACATATTGTTCAAACAATGTTGTAACATGAGACTTTCTTGAAATAGGGCTCCAGGTCTGTGGATGAGTATGCAGCTAAATTTACAAGACTTAGCCGCTTCGCAGCCGTTCTTGTGGTGAACGAAGAGGGTAGGGCTCGTAGATTCATATTGGGACTTGAGCACGACATTAAGGTGCAGCTTGTCTCCCTTAGCTAGCATACTTATGCTGAAGCTCTTGAGGCAGCTCGAGCTCAGGAGTAGGCTCGTGGTGGGTTGGCTCCTTCTCAGCGGACTGTTCTGCTCTCCTCTGTTGTTGTTTGGCCTTCTGATGGGCTGATCCGGAAGCCTGTTTTAGCCCAGCCTGACAGGGCAGCTCCTTAACCTCCTGCCGCTCCTCGGAGAGAAGGATTCTATGATTTCTGCCAGATGCCCGGGCATGTGCACAGAGGCTGCAAGCATGCCAATCGCCGTTTTTTTTATTGTGGTTCTGCCAACCATACAGTGTGGGATTGTCCACAGCAGCAGCTGATGGCTCTTCCAGCCAGGGGTCCCGTTCAGCAGGTTGCCCTAGCTCGTGGTCCAGTTAGACCACCGCTTCCTCCGCAGCTCCAGATTGTCGGTTAGAGGACCGCTGCCCCTAGGAGAGGTCAGCCTTTAAACCTGATTGCTGCAGATGCTGAGTTTGATGAAGAAGATGCTCCAGGTATATTTTGCATTTGTTGTTTTTTTGCTCTCTTTGCGTCTTTCATTTTCTTGCATTATTCTTTCATATTATCTTTCTGCACTATGTTTTCCTCAACTCTGTTCAACCATTTCATTTCTTTTTCCCAATCCCTTTTGTTTCTATCTTAGGTGTTGTCCTTGTTTGCTCTTTTCCTGCTCTTTTTCTTTTTGATTCCGGGGCAACCCATTCCTTCGTCACTTTTCGATTCGTTGCGCGCCATCAGTTGGAGTGCAGTATCATGTCTGCAGCTGGGAATGTCGCCATCAGAGTGATGCGGCGAGAGTGTTGTGGGCCCATAACCCACAGGTCCCAGTATCCTCTTGTTGCTTCTCCTCCTTTGTATTGTTTGCTTCTTTCCATCCCGTGTACTCGTCTTCATCCGTTGACTCATTGCTTGGTTCATCTCTTCCTTGTCCATCCTTTCTTCGATTCCAGCTCTATCTATTTCTTCATCTCTTTGCCTTGTTATCTTGCAAGTCTTGTATTGTTTCTTCGTCTTTTTTTTTACACAGGTTACTTCTTTCTTACATTCCATTTTGCCATCATGCACCCATTCATTATTTGATTCAATCCTTCCCTAACTTTTCTGTTCTTGATAACAATTCTTCCTACTCCTTTATCATATTTGTTATCTTGTGTTATTTCGTTCCTTTTGATACTGTTTATTCTCTTTCATGCATCCCATTTGACATCATTGTTATCCACTTCCTTCTTTTTCTGGTATTGCCGCTACTTTGTTCCAACCCCATTAGCCCTCTGCTTTGTTACCCTCCCCCAAGTTGCTTTTGCCCTATCTATGGACCGCCTAAGCAAATTTCGAGAACGAAATTTTGTTGTAAGGTGGGTAGGATTTGTAATCCCTGTTTTCCCAAAAAAATGTATTTTCTGTATTTAAAAATTTTCAAATTTTTTTTTTCGGTTTTCAAATTCTTTTGTCAAATTGTATTATTATATCTCATATTAAATTTTTTTTGATCAATAACTTTATTTACAAATATTTTCTATGATTTTTATATTGTAACACAATTCTTATTATTGTTATTATTACTTTTTACTACTACAATTATTATTAGTACTATTATTGTTTTTATCACTTTTCTTATTATTATTGATATGGCTAAAAATAGGATTAAATCGGGACCGTTCACATCGGACACGAATCTTAAAGCTCAGGGGTAAAACGGTAATTTCACCTACTAACGGGTCTAAAATGGGAACTGGGTCTTTCTTCATGACCCAATAACCCACGAACGGATCCACCTCAACTGGGTACGGGTCTCAACCCGAAACACACCCAGTCCAGAAAAGATAGAATTAGGGTTTCTGATTCATCCCAATCAACGGCTCTGATTCACATCTATCTTTTCACCGGGAATTAAGGGATTACATTCCTAATCTGATTACAAGGATTTTATACCTTATCAGATCACAGGAATCACATTCCTTATCTGATCCCAACGGCGACTATAAATACCCCCCACCCATCTCCATTAAGAGGTAATCAATTTTTTTCTAGTTAAACGCTCTTTCATAATCATTTCTGGTTACTGACTTGAGCGTCGGAGGGTGCGTCGCCGGGATCAACCCCGGTGTCTCGCACTTCCTTGCAGGTGAACGGCGGGAGTCAACGGTCAAGCTCTGGCGGAACAGGTTAGGTTTGCTATTCAGGTTTTCCACGAACTCACAAATACTATTTGTTTGCCCCCACACCGAAATTAGCGGCAACAGATTGGCGCCGTCTGTGGGAACACCAAACGAATAGCAGCCCCTCTTCCCGTTGGTCCGATCTTCTCCAGCCATGCCTCCGAGAAAAGTCAGGTCCAGATGGTCCAACCGCGGGCCCAACCCTGCCGATCAGCAAGAGGTAGTCCCCGTCCAACCTGCTCCGCAGCAGGGACAACCCCCGCCTCAAGTGGAGGACCCTCTTCAACAAGATCAGCCTCCTCTTCAGAATCAGGAACCCCCCAAGGGTCCCACCGGTCCTCAGAATGCCGGTGCGGGGGGCTCCCGCATGAAGCAACCTCTCCACCTAGACCGCGTCTCCATACACAAAGCCTCTACGGATTCCATGGCCTCTCACAATCCTCAAAACCGGCAGAAGGTGGAGGACTTACGCCACCGTCTGGACGAGAAGCGGGCCCGAGAGGGAGCCTCCCGCCAACAACGTCCGGGTGAGCGATCCCCTCACCGCCGAGACTACAGAAGATCCCCTGTCCGAAGGGGAAGGAGGGAGTCCCTCGAGCATCACAGAAGAAGACCACACTCTCTTGTGGGTCGGCAACAACCTAGGAACGACGAGGCACCAATCACCTGTGCCGAGTTCCAGCAGTTCCAAGCGACCGTCCTGCAGGCTCTCAACCTCCGTCGAAACCCAGATGAGCTGAAGGCCCCATCTCCTCCTCCGGCCCGAAGCCCTCGCCGACGGTCCCCATCTCCTCGTCCTGCTCCTAGCAACTCCCAGCGTACCCCCAGTCCTCGTCGCTCCCGAAGTTACCATCGCCGTAGCCCTCGCTCTCCCTCCTACGAAGACGAGTCTAGAGGCTCGGCTGATTACCGTCGGAGGGACGACGCCATGTATCGCCGTCTTCATGAGGTAGAGAGGCGCCTGGGTCAGATAGGTCGAGAAGAAGAGCTTAGGGGGAGGACCCTACGTCCTACTCGACCCCCTTTCTCCCGAACCATTGTGGATGCACCTGTTCCGTTCGGCTTCAAACCTCCACAATTTGAGACTTACACCGGGGAGACTGACCCCGTTGACCACATTGAGAGCTTCAAGACTCTCATGCTCGTCCACCAAGCTTCCGATGCCCTGCTATGTAAGACATTCCCTGCCACTCTTAAAGGCTCGGCTAGGGAATGGTACTCCCGCCTCGCACCGTCTTCCATATTCTCCTTCGAGCAGTTCGAAACACTCTTCATCACCCACTTCGTGAGCAGCAGACGCACGGAGAAGACCAGCATCTCGCTCCTCCAACTCAGACAGGAGAAAGGTGAGAAATTAAGAGACTATGTGAAGAGGTTCACTGCGGAGGTCAGGTCCATGGCCTCCCTCGACCAATCCGTCGCAACGGCCGCCTTCCAGTCCAACGTCTTCAATTCCAGCCTCCGCTCCTCTCTTGCTAAGAAGCCTCCACAGAACTTTGCCGACCTCCTTCTCAGGTGTGACAAGTACATTCGTGCCGAAGAGGCCGCCTACCTTCCGAGCTTCGGAGGATCTACCTCAGGGACGAAACGAAAGTTGACCGAAGAAGAAGAGGCTAAGAAGCTTCAGAAGGACGGCAATGGCCAGCGCCGCCCGACTCCTCGGTTTGAGAAGTTCACCCCCCTCATTGCTAATATATCAGAAGTCCTTATGGAGGTGGACAAGGAAGGACTACTCCGCGCTCCCCAAAGAATGAATACCCCTGGCAAGAAGAGGGACAAAGATAAGTGGTGCCGCTTTCACAGGGACCACGGCCACAACACAGATGATTGTCGGGCTCTCAAGGAGGAGATCGAAGAACTCATACAACGGGGGCACCTGATCAAGTTCGTACAAAAAGAGGGGGCCGAGCTCCTCCCCTGACCATCACCTCTTCCAAACGAACAGAAAGGCCCGCCGAGCTTCAAGACTCAGCTCCTCCCAAGAGGTCCTCACCTTATTGTAGAAGTAGGATTCTGATTTTCAATAAGGCCGATGCCTGTAACTCGGCCAACAACATGTAATAATGGCTCGCCCTATTGGAGCAGCCACTTAGTTTATTTCAATAAAATTTTACATCTTTTCATTGAAAATTATTGCTCTTGCTTCTCTATCTCTCCGAGTCACGACTCTCTTAAATGGTGGGTTCGGAGTCCAGCTTCTTCTACATGGCTCCTCCCGCAACTCACTAACCCTTAACACCGATGGTTCCGGAGTCCAACACTTGGCTCGATTCCTCTTCAAATAACTTGCTCTTCAGCGGGTTAGAAGTGGTTCGCCATTCGGAATTGCTCCCACAACCGTTGAACAACTCTACCGATGGTTCCGGAGTCCAATACTTGGTTCGATTCTGCTTCGAATAACTTGCTCTTAAGCGGGTTAGAAGTGGTTCACCATTCGGAATTGCTCCCACAACCGTTGAATAACTCTAACGATGGTTCCGGAGTCCAACACTTGGTTCGATTCTGCTTCGAATAACTTGCTCTTAAGCGGGTTAGAAGTGGTTCGCCATTCGGAATTGCTCCTACAACCGTTGAATAACTCTAACGATGGTTCCGGAGTCCAACACTTGGTTCGATTCTACTTCGAATAACTTGCTCTTAAGCAGGTTAGAAGTGGTTCGCCATTCGGAATTGCTCCCACAGCCGTTGAACTTTTCTAATGATGGTTCCGGAGTCCAACACTTGGCTCGATTCTACTTCGCAAGTTCGCTGTTAAGCGAGCTAGAAGTGGTTCGCCATTCGAAATTGCTCCCACAACCGTTGATTCCCTCACTTAAATAACGAGTTCGGAGCTCACAACTCTCCCCTAGAGTTGCTCCTTCCACTCACTTCACCGAATGGGTCTTCCCAGCACCTCTTCCTAGCACCTCTTCTCCTAGGAGTGGAGCTCCTCTTGAAAAATCTCCAAAACCAAACAGAATAGAGGCAGAGCTTCAGAGCCCCTCACCTCTCCCATATGCCGACCCATCCTCCCGAGCCGAGGAGCAGAGCTTCATCGACCCATCCCCTTCATCAACTCACCGAGCTTCTCCTCACGCTTGAGCCGTCCGAACTTCGAGCTCCACTACACCGAGCTACTACGGGCAGAAGGTGAACTACTGAGTCGCCGACCCGAGGTGCCGAGGTACCGACCTCCACATTTGGAGAAAAATTCTGCCGATCCGGTTTCGCCGTTAGATCATCTCAAAATTCGCACCCAAGCGTGATGGACGGATCAGATCGCACTACGTCACCGCAAAACGACAAGATAACGTTTTCTCGAAACTCGTGCCTCATGTCTCGTGATTCGCGCCACGATCGTGATCAACCGTTCAGATGGCTCTCCCAGAGCCGAGCTCTTCGCTCCGCTCGCCTCCAAAGCGGAGCTCTTCTCAGCGAGTTCGGAGCTAAAACTCTCTCCTAGAGTTGCTCCTCAAACTCCTCTTCCAGATGGCTCTTCTACAAGTCGAGCTCTTCACTCCGCTCGCCTCCAAAGCGGAGCTCCTCTCAAACGAGTTCGGAGCTAAAACTCTCTCCTAGAGTTGCTCATCAAACTCCTCTTCCAGATGGCTCTCCCAGAGCCGAGCTCTTCACTCCGTTCGCCTCCGAAGCGGAGCTCTTCTCAAACGAGTTCGGAGCTAAAACTCTCTCCTAGAGTCGCTCCTCAAACTCCTCTTCCAGATGACTCTTCTACAAGTCGAGCTCTTCGCTCCGCTCACCTCCAAAGCGGAGCTCTTCTCAAACGAGTTCGGAGCTAAAACTTTCTCCTAGAGTTGCTCCTCAAACTCCTCTTCCAGATGGCTCTTCTACAAGTCGAGCTCTTCACTCCGCTCGCCTCCAAAGCGGAGCTCTTCCCAACGAGTTCGGAGCTAAAATTCTCTCCTAGAGTTGCTCCTCAAACTCCTCGTCCAGATGGCTCTCCTAGAGCCGAGCTCTTCACTCCGCTCACCTCCAAAGCGGAGCTCTTCTCCACAAGTTCGGAGCACAACTTTCTCCTAGAGTTCCTCCTCAAACTTGTCTCTCAAATAGCTCTTCTCGACGAGATCGGAGAGCAACTCTCTCCTAGAGTTCCTCCTCAAACTTGTCTCTTAAATAGCTCTTCTCGATGAGATCGGAGCGCAACTCTCTCCTAGAGTTCCTCCTCAAACTTGTCTCTCAAATAGCTCTTCTCGACGAAATCGGAGCACACCTCTCCCCTAGAGTTGCTCCTTGCACTCACTTCAAAGAATGGGTCTTTCCATGGCTCTTACGAGGATCTTCCCAGCACCGCTTCTCCACTGTGCGAGAGAACAAGGCAGAGGAGAGAACCCAAATGCCTCTCCTCCCTTCCTCTTCTCCACTACACCGAGCTACTGGGCACAGAGGGGTGAAACCCGCAAGAGATACTTCCTTCAAAACATCCAACTCAGCACCTCGGCCAAACAGCCCTGACGCGCCGAGCCGAGGTACCGGGGTACCGACCCTCGTATATGGCAAAAAATCGTCCCGAGGCAAAGTCACCGTCGGATCTCTTCAAAATTCGCGACAGAATCTGATGGACGGTTCAGATCGTGCCACGCCCACAAAATGACAAGATAACATTTTCTCGTGATCTGAACCCCATCCTCGTGATGCGTGCCATGATGAACGGCCCAGGTCCGGCCACGCGTATCTTCCGAGACAACTGCCACCGGCTCGCCCAGCCGAGCCACCGAACAGCTCAGCCGAGCAGCCGAGCTACTGGGCACAGAGGGGTGAAACCCTCAAGAGATACTTCCTTCAAAACATCCAACTCAGCACCTCGGCCAAACAGCCCTGACGCGCCGAGCCGAGGTACCGGGGTACCGACCCTCGTATATGGCAAAAAATTGTCCCGAGGCGAAGTCACCGTCGGATCTCTTCAAAATTCGCGATAGAATCTGATGGACGGTTCAGATTGCGCCACGTCACCACAAAATGACAAGATAACGTTTTCTCGAAACTCGTGCATCTTGTCTCGTGATTCGCGCCACGATCGTGATCAACCGTCCAGATTGAGCCGTGCAGCTCGGATCTGCCAATCTACCCAACTGCGGAGCGGCAAAAAATGTACCTCGAAATCCGGGCTCGGATTCGCCGAACAAAGCAAGCAGATGAAGAGGAAGAAAGAAAAAGAGGCTAACGGTCGGGGTCGGATCCGATACCCACGGTCTGACCCATACCCTTCTTAGCTCCTTCATTCTTCTCCTTCTTCCCCAACACTTCTCCTCTTCTCCACTGTGCGTAAGAACAAGGCAGAGGAGAGAACCCAATTGCCTCTCCTCCCCTTCCTCTTCTCCTCTTCTCCACCGAGCGGAAGAACAAGGCAGAGGAGAGAACCCAGTTGCCTCTCCTCCCCTTCCTCTTCTCCTCTTCTCCACCGAGCGGAAGAATAAGGCAGAGGAGAGAACCCAGTTGCCTCTCCTCCCCTTCCTCTTCTCCTCTTCACCTCTCCAAAAAGTACCTAGCACTTCTCCTCTTCTCCACTGTGCGGAAGAACAAGGCAGAGGAGAGAACCCAAATGCCTCTCCTCCCCTTCCTCTTTCTTCTTAGAAGAGCTGCCGATCCGAGGTGCCGATCCGATCCGAGGTGCCGAGGTACCGACCTACCGAACAGCAAAGTGGAAAAAAATGCTCCTCAAAATCCGTGCTCGGATTGGCTGAACAAGAAGCAGATCCGAGGAGCTCAGATTTTCCGAACAAGAACCAGAGGAGAGAGAGAGAGAGGAAAAATCTCAGGGATCCGAGGTGCCGATCCGAGCCGAGGTGCCGAGGTACCGACCCTCGTATATGGAGAAAAATCATCCTGAGGCGAAGTCACCGTCGGATCTCACCAAAATTCGCGACAGAATCTAATGGACGGTTCAGATTGCGCCACGTCACCACAAAACGACAAGATAACGTTTTCTCGAAACTCGTGCATCTTGTCTCGTGATTCGCGCCACGATCGTGATCGACCGTCCAGATTGAGCCACGTAGCTCGGATCTCAAATCCGAGCTACCGACCTACCGAACAGCAAAGTGGAGAAAAATGCTCCTCAAAATCCGTGCTCGGATTGGCCGAACAAGAAGTAGATCCGAGGAGCTCAGATTTTCCGAACAAGAAGCAGAGGAGAGAGAGAAAAAAAAAATAAAAATAAAAATAAAATAAAAAAAAGGGTCGGGTCGGACCGTTAGGGTACCAAACCCATGACCCGAACTTCCTCTTCTCCAATCTCCCGCCAAAACGAAATCCCCCAACTCTTCTTCACTGACCAAAAGGGAACCCAACCTCTCCTTCGACAACTTCCAACGGCAATGCCTCCAACATGCCAAGCTCTTCTCCAATCACCAGCTCAGCGCTGCCGAGCACGTCGTCATTGCCGATCCTATAGCCGAGCTCGACTCCCTCGAGCGAAGCTCCCAACGGTGCTGAACCCATCACCTCTCCAAGCTCCATTCCGACGCCGAGCTCCATTACCGAGCTCACAACTCCACCCTTCCTCTATCGAGCTCGAGCTAACTTTTGAAGCTTCGAACTCCGCTTCGTCGCAAGCTCGACCACGCCTCTTCTCTTCGTCGAGCTCCTCCGACAACGTCAAGCACCGAAGCACCGACCCACTTCGCTGAGCTCGCCATTGAAGCTCCCCACAGCACTGACAGCTCCTTCATCTCCGAGCACGCCTCTTCCCTTCGTCGAGCACCGAAGCACCGACCCACTTCGCTGAGCTCGCCATCGAAGCGCCCCACAGCACTGACAGCTCCTTCAACTCCGAGCTCGCCCCTTCCCTTCGTCGAGCACCGAAGCACCGACCCACTTCGCCGAGCTCGCCATCGAAGCCCCCACAGCACCGACAGCTCCTTCAACTCCAAGCTCGCCCCTTCCCTTCGTCGAGCACCGAAGCACCGACCCACTTCGCCGAGCTCGCCATCGAAGCGCCCCACAGCACCGACAGCTCCTTCAACTCCGAGCTCGCCCCTTCTCTTCGTCCAGCACCGAAGCACCGACTCACTTCGCCGAGCTCCTCCACCCTGCCAAGCTCACCATCGGAGCTCTATTAAACTTGCCGAAGCACTACCAAGATGATGCTGGAGGAGTGGCGGGGTCGAGTCAGCACGAAGGCGAGTTCGATGAAGAAAGAAACGAAGAAGAAGGAGGGCGTGGGGCGAGTTCGGTGGAGAGAAGAAACGAAGGAGAGAAGAAGAGAAGAAGCAGCGAGAGAGAGAGAGAGAAAAAAAAATGTGTGTGCCACGTGGCATCGCCACGTGGCGTCGACTCCAAGGGTCAGACGTGCCGAACCGAGGAGCCGAGGTACCGATGCTGTAAATTGAGAAAAAAAGTGACCGACCAACACGATCCATCTGATCATCTCAAAATTCGCGTCGCGACACGATCGACGCTCAGGAACGCACCACGTGTCCCGATCGTGATCTGCCTCACGATGCGCACAGATTTGATCATGATGGATGGCCAGAAATGCGCCATGTGTCCAGATCGTGATCTGCCTCACGATGCGCGCAGATCTGATCATGATGGACGGCCAGAAACGCGCCACGTGTCCAGATCGTGATCTGCCTCACGATGCGTGCTCATCTGGTCATGATGGACAGACAGAAATCTGCCACGTGTCCAAGTAATATTTAAATTATTTATTTATTTATTTAATTGTTTTTTTATTTAAAAAATCCGAAAAAAATATTTAAAAATCGAAAAAAATTAATTAAAAATTCTTAAAATAATTATTAATTCAGAAAAATTATTTTTAAATTCTGAAAAAATAATTATTAAATTAGAATAATTAATTAATATTTTAGATAATTAATTATTTAATTCGGAAAATGAATAAAAAATTCAAAAAAATGAGAAAAAATTCAGAAAAAATCTGAAAAAATCACCAAAAATCCAGAAAGTTCTGAGAATATTTTTGGGCATTTTACAAGCCCATAATAACACTGTTACACCCCGAGCAAGATTCCAAACTCCCTTAAGAACACCGATAAAATCCCGTACGCCATTAAAACAGTAAAACTACTCCTCAAAGGCTGATGAAACTCAGTCTTCGGGAGTGGGGGGCTCGTGATATGGCTAAAAATAGGATTAAATCTGGACCGTTCACATCGGACACGAATCTTAAAGCTCAGGGGTAAAACGGTAATTTCACCTACTAACGGGTCTAAAATGGGAACTGGGTCTTTCTTCACGACCCAATAACCCACGAACGGATCCACCTCAACTGGGTACGGGTCTCAACCCGAAACACACCCAGTCCAGAAAAGATAGAATTAGGGTTTCTGATTCATCCCAATCAACGGCTCTGATTCACATCTATCTTTTCACCGGGAATTAAGGGATTACATTCCTAATCTGATTACAAGGATTTTATACCTTATCAGATCACAGGAATCACATTCCTTATCTGATCCCAACGGCGACTATAAATACCCCCCACCCATCTCCATTAAGAGGTAATCAATTTTTTTCTAGTTAAACGCTCTTTCATAATCATTTCTGGTTACTGACTTGAGCGTCGGAGGGTGCGTCGCCGGGATCAACCCCGGTGTCTCGCACTTCCTTGCAGGTGAACGGCGGGAGTCAACGGTCAAGCTCCGGCGGAACAGGTTAGGTTTGCTATTCAGGTTTTCCACGAACTCACAAATACTATCTGTTTGCCCCCACACCGAAATTAGCAGCAACAATTATTATTGTCCCTCTATTATTATTATTGTTGTTGTTATTGTTTTATTATTATTCTTGGTATTTTTATAAAATTCTAAAGTGTATATTTTAATTGTTAATTTTATTCTTAAAACCTATAATTTTCTTAATGGATTTTTAGACTCATTCTTTAATTAAACCCATACCCATTAGTACCCAAACCCATTATACAATTCTACCCCGTTCTAAACCCTAAACTCTCTCCTTATATATATATATATATATATATATATATATATATATATATATATATATATATATATATATATATATATATATATTAATACCTCTGTGCACCTCTTCATCTTCCCCATGTTGCAACCCAGCCGCCTGCCTTCTCTCTCTCCCGTTCTCCCTCCCGCCCATCTCTTTCCTTCACCCATTCACCTCTACCATGTGCTCCGTCTACCTCCCGACCTGACCCCTCTACTTTGCCCTGCACCTCGTCAGCAACATCCACCCTCACCTCGACAGCCAGCGACTGCAGCGTGGCCTCCTCGCGCTGTGCTGCCATGCTCTTCCCGAGCACCTCCCTACAGTCGATGACCACCCTGGTGGACCCCCCCCTCTTGTAGCGCTCTCGCTGCACTCCCATGCACCGCAGTGCTGTCCTCCACTGATTGCGACGCTTCAACAGCAGCTAGCCGTCGTAGCCATCCTCCATCGAGCCGCAACCAAGCTATGGGTTGCGGTGTATTGGCTGTGATCTTGGAGTCTTGATCTCTTTGATTATGAGCCGTCCGTTGGATTCTTGATCATGTGGGTTTTGATCAAGTGGATTCGAGCCGTTGATCTCTTGATCATCTTGTTCATGGAGTGTTGATCATGTGATGAGAGCCGTCTGTTTGATCATGTTCATGATCTTGATTCTTGACCTCTTGATCTTGGCCGTCTATCGGATCTTCATCATCATCATCACATCTCGATCATCATGGGGTCTTGATCTTTTGATTTTGAACCGTTGGATCGCATTATCATCATCTTGGAGTTCTTTGATTGCTCTGATTGGTGGCCATCTGATCGTCGATCTGATCCGATCATCATCCTCATCATCAAGATACTGATCACGTCTCGATCTTGATCTTGATCTTCGACCAGAGTCGTCTGATCTGATCCGATCGCCTTGATATCTTGATCCCTCGATCTCAGCTGTCCGATCGTGTTCGTGGGTTATTTGTTCTTTGGATTCGTGATCTTGTTCGTGTTCCATGCGTTCGTTCGTTGTGTTGTGCTCGGGAATCTATTCCCGTTATTCTTGCTCTTTTGTTGTTCTTGCCGTCTCTTAGGCAAGTAATTTGTACTCAAATTTCTTTGTATGATACAAGTCATAAATTTCCCTTGTAGTGTAGTTGGGTTCTAGAGACAATTCATGTGTGAAACCCTTGTTGATATTGTCTCTATAGTGATTTGACCATAGTTGCTTCACGACACAATATTGACATGAAACAACTTAGGTTTTGCCTATTCTTGATTTGATCATGTATGTGGGATTTTATGAGATTTTGGGTATTTGTCGAGATCCATGTGATAGACTTGTTTTGGATATGTTAATTATCCTATTTCATGATGTTTGGACACTTGGTAAACTCGATTTCATGGTTGGTTGTGTTTGGATCAATTTTGTTGGATCTATATTGATTTTTGTTTTTGAAGAAATTCTGTGTTTTGTCGATGATCTGTCTTGATCAGTAATTTAAACCATATTAAGGTCAGTATCTTAATTTCAGTATAAAACATAATTTGTAGAGAAATTCGTCTGCTTTCCAACCCCTCTAACCTTGATCAATTTCGTTTTCGTATGTGTGAGATATGACTGTTTTACTATAGAGGTATAATTCGTTTTCAGATTTCGTTTCTTGATGATTTTTATGATTAAATTATTTTGATACTTGTGCTACAGATATTATTTTGATCTAAAACTTTGGTCAGTTTTACTATATCTAGTTAGGGATTTACCAGAATTTTTGTGAATTTTGTTGATGAGTTTTATATGCCGTTTCATGCTCGTTTATGAAAACTATACCAGTTGTATTTTGCTTGCTGTTCTATAAAGAATTGTATTTTCACCCTGATTCCTTTTAATGTATGAAAAATATTTGTGAAATATAAAAGTTATCTTATTCTATCTATATTCATCTCCCTTTGGCGTATTTGGATTTCATTTCACTGGTTGCGAGATATTATAGTTTTCGTACAATGGTGTTGGAAATTCCAGATTTGCCAAACTATCGTATATTGATGTTTTCTGATTTTTGATGACTGACCTAATTTTACTGGAAAATCATGAAACTATATATTTAGATACTGGAGAAATAGGGGAATACCCCAGATTTTTTGTGGATTTATTTATTGAGTTTTGATGCTGTTTTCCTGACTAAGAATTGGTTTGACTGATTTATGCCTGAATGTGTTTTCTGGATGTAAATCAGTTTTGAGTTATGTTTTAGTGAATTACTATATGACTTATTTGTACTCGCTGGATTCGGTTGGGAGTCTATTTTCTAGAAGTTTTGACGGATTCAGATTTGCATGTTTGTAATACCGGGAATTTCTGTTTTGCTACAGTGTTGTCTTGCTGTCCTGAACTAGAGATGTGGTTATTTTATTCTTTTATGAGTTATCTTGCACCCGTACATGTTTACCTTGCAACTTGAACTTGTTACATGATCATGCCATGTTATTCTTGATATGTTTTGCACACCTACATGCTTGTTTGACATTAATAATAAATAACGAACTCGGGGTTTAAGGGAAAGATCGAATAGTGGATAATTCAGAAACGTGTACTCGGAAGGGGGCCCGTGTTTTCCATTACTTGTTGCCATGTTTCATGATTACATGATTCATGCTTGTTATACTATATGCCTCCATGTTTCATGATTACATGATTCATGCTTGATATTACTTGTTGCCATGCTTCATGATTACATGATTCATGCTTGATATTACTTGTTGCCATGTTTCATGACTATATGATTCATACTAAATATTACTTGTTGCCATGTTTCATGACTACATGATTCCTGCTTAATATTACTGGTTGCCATGTTTCATGACTACATGATTCGTGCTTGATACTACTTGTTGCCACGTGTTCACGATTATGTGACTCGTGCTTGATACTACTTGCCGCCACGTGTTCACGATTACGCAACTCGTGCTTGATACTTGCTGCCACGTGTTCACGATTACGTGACTCGTGCTTGGTACTTGTTACTGGACTCGTCTCTTGGTACACTGCCCTATATGGTCCACTATGAAATCTAAAGCGAAACTGTTTGCTGTAGCAACCATGTGTTATAATATGGGGTGCATGAAGTGCTACCTAGATAGTAATAACTACAAGACTTGATACTTGAATATGATACTTGAACATAATACATTCTTGCTTGATACTTGACTACATGATACATGAGACTTGATACATGACACTTGATTACATGATTACGTGATACTTGACACTTACTGCATGTTTACATAATACTTGATTACTTGACACTTAATTCATGTCATTTACACTTGTGCACCTTACCATGCTAGTTATTTGTTTTGACATCATGCTTATTCCATGCTATTAGTTAGTTTTCCCCATGTACTTGTATCCTGCATTATAAGTGACCCGTAACTTGCAATTGACGGGTACTGGTTTTCTCTTTTCCTCTTCCCTGCAATTGTTGAATTGCAGATTTTGGAGAACAGGTTCCAGATGATATTGGTGACATGAAGTATTAGTGCTCGATCTTATTATTTTTATCTCTTGTTTCATGCTTTGAACAATATTGTATCTTGTATTTTGATACTTGGTTTTATTCTTGTATTTGGGCAATGTGACCCAGGATTTTGACTTATTCAGATCATGACTATTTGAGATTAATATATTTGGTTTCAAGTATTCTTGTTGGTATTTTGGTTCATATGTGCATGTTGGTTGATAATTTTGCTTCCGACTCTAATTATTTTGTGAGATGTTGTAAAGATTCTTAAACAGCTTATGGAAGATGAAAATCTTTTGCTGGGCTTTTGTCGCGTATCCGTATTCCGTATTCTCTTTTGGGAAGCGGGGCGTGACAATAGGGTTAATCATATAATCACGACACAATTAATTATTGTAGAGACAATTGCTAGGCTGTATGTTGTTTGATCAATTGATGGTTGATTGATGATAAATTAGTGTATGTATGTGTTTTAATTCTATTTATCATGTTTTGACACTTATCATGATGAGTATATAACTTATCGACTAATAGAATTGTTACCCATCATGTTTAATTAAATTATTTCATGAAAACTACCGAACGCATGTATATTGCTTGCTGGCTGTCTGTTGACGGCAATTTTCGACTCAGTAAACGATCTTAAAATGAATAATTTTCTGAATAATAATTGTAGCCTTATCTTTCTAGTTTCCATAACATCTTGAATTTTTGAATTCCGAGTGGTGTAGCAAAAGTTATGCCCGTTTTACTACAGCTGTGTTTTAATTTTCAGATTTTTAGATTCTTATATCTTGCATGTTTAAACAGTAAAAAGGCTGATCAAATGATAAAATTTTGCTCTGAATACTTCCATATTGTTTATGTTTAGGAGTCTAGAAATGTTTTTTAATGAATTTATTGTTGAGTCTTTGCAGTTTCTAAAAATTATAATAATATGATGTCGAAATTCTGCCTGAACATGAAATCTGTAAAGAACAATGCGTTTGACGTAGCTACTTTTGTCAAATTTTGAACTTTAAATATAAGTTGGAACTGTGTAGAGGTCTAGTTTCTAGAATTTCTGATGGATTCAGTTTTTGATTTCTGAAACAGCAGAAAATTACATTTTTATACAGTCAACTCTTGCTGTCCAGAATTTCACTTTTCAGTTTTCATGAATTAATTGTTCCTATATTGTAGTCTCGCATGATTTAGAGTGTGTATGTTGCATTGCATGATCCTAATGTCCCATTGTCATCATTCTAATTTTCCTATCTAAGTTATCAACCTATTTTCCCCCTATTATTACTATCGTTCATCTAATTTCTCTGGATTGCATATTGTATTGTATTGTTGCATCGATAAAATAATTAATAAGCTGGGGTTTAAGAGTTGGCTCTAGTAGTGGACAATATAAGGACTGTACTCGGATAAAGGGCTGTGGTTCCCTATATCGTTATCTTGTGGTCTTGTGTTCTTTTGATCTTGTGATCTTGTGATCTTATAACATCTTATTGATAAACTAGATTTTCCTGTGGGCACGTGCCTACGACACGTCGTCGGAACAATACAACATATGAAAGTCTTGTAAACAGTAAAACAACAATTATGTAGCCCAAGTTTGAATAGTAAAACAATAATTAGTTGTAATTAAAAGTCCATGTTTTCATTAGTATATGTTGAAAAATAATTATAAATTGGGGTGTAAAATCCAACTCCTTAGAACTTTGAGTGTGGAAAATAATGAAATTTAACTGTTGATGAGATATTTGCTATTTTCAATGTAACACGAGCAATAAAAAAATGCATAAAAAATCTGAAAATTTACAAACCTGAAATCTGAAAATAAATAAATAAATGGAGAGAGAGAGAGAGAGAGAGAAATAAATAAATAATGGAGTTGTTTTTGGGGATTTGAATTTGAGTTTTGGGTGAAACTTTTGGGCGGGAAAATATGTTTTGTAAGGTTAGATCTGGACCATTGCTTTCAACCGTATTGAATGAGAGCCACTTGATAGCTTTCTCTGTGTTTTATTATATAGATTACCGTTATAGATGGAATATTGTTATTGTGCCGAGTACATGAACTATAAAATCCATCACTAAGTTTAAACGTAACTTGTTTGCATATAGCAACCATGTGGTAAATAAATGGGACGCATGAAGTGCTACATTAGTTAGGATTAAAATGATTAATAGACTTAAGGATTGACACGACATTGACACTGCATATTTTTCCTCATTGTTCCAATTGATATCAAATATTGGCTAAGTGTTATTGTTATTGACCATTGATATTGTTACCGAATATTGAATCATTGTTTATACCAATTGCATCGATTACTATTGAAACTGATTATTGCTATCGTTCCATGTTATTGATTCCTGTTGATCCATTGACTTCATTATTATACCGTTATTCCATTGTTCTCTGCTTTCTCTACTTGCTGTCCATGACTTGCTCTAAGGACAAATTTTCTTCTCTTTTTAGATGAAGTGTTCACAGGTAATGATGGAGAATTGCCTACTGGAATTGGCGAACAGACATTCTGAAGATTTTAATGCTTTCCAGTTGCCTATTATTTTAATAAACATATTGTATTGAGACTTATTACTATTGTGTTTGGGATTTATTATTGTATTGGGCTTATGTCCCGAATTTTATTATTGTGTCCAGATGTTAGATTATTACTGTATTTGGATATTATATATTGCTTCACTCCAAGTATTATTATTCATGAGATTATTATTATTGCCTGCTCAATTGTTCTGTATTGATTATATTGCTGAGTTGATCGGATAAATAGCTTATGGGTGACGTTAGTCATTCGCTGGGCCAATGTTACGTGCTCGTATTCTGTTTTTGGAAAGCGGGGCATGACAGATATTTTAATTGATCGCAAGGCATAGAGCGTGTCACTCTTTTATAGTTCAATCTTTGGTTTCTTGATATCTGAGTAGACTTACTAAAACAAATGAGCTCAATATCTCATATTGACTCATTTGAGCATGACCATACATTTTGTAGTCTCACTCAATCAAGGGGCCCATAGATATTGCTCCTGTTATGTAAAAGGGACAAATCCTATCTAAGTCAGTCACATCCCTCCGCCTGATTTTGTAGTATATCTAATAGTAGACTTTATAATCACCTTATTATAGGCAATATTTGATGACATTAAAACATATAACTTCTTATGTAGAGAACCGTAGTGACTTCAAGTCAAAGGACTACATACACCATGGTCATTGTGAGAACCGCTTATGACACTCACATAACGATCCATGCAGCGTTCTCATGGTGGGTCAGTCCAGTACATTATTACTCTAATATGTACCCATATGAAGACTTGATATCTCATATCCATGACCTGTGAGATTTGGTCATCAGTCTACGCACATACTAGTCTCTATGTCTTATTGTTGTTCTAATTCACAATAATACTTGACTAAGGATATTTAAGAATAGTTTTTTGATTATAACCAATAGGATCTCACAATCAAGACATGCACTTGATATCCTATGGTATTGAACCTACTATTCTAAGGACTTTATTATGTTCATTTAATTACAATAAACAACACAATATATGAAATACTTCATATATGAAATAAATATCATGATACAACGTAAACTAGTAATGTCAATACACAACTGGCCTCTAGGGCATACACCAACAAGAGACGGTGTAGAATTTGCCGTTTGATCCCAACAAGTTTGTTGAGACAACTCTAAGACGAAGTTGATGTTGGACTTGCTGCTTGTACCCAGCAAGTTTGGAGAGGCAACTCTAAACGGAGTTGGAGGTTGAACTTACCATTTGATCCTTGCAAGTTAATAGAGAACTCTACGTTGGAGTTGATGGAGGGTTCGCTGTTTGATCCCAGCATATTTAAAGAGACAACTCGTTGTGGACTTGGTCGTTGAACTTGTTGTTTGTTCCCAACAAGTTTATAGAGGCAACTCTAAGACGAAGTTCAACGCTGAACTTGCTGTTTCTGCCCAACAAATTTTGTAGAGATAGCCCTGTGACGGAGCTGACATTAGGACTATATGTTTGCACCTAGCGATTTTGGAGAGACAACTCTGAGATCAAGTTGATCGTAGAGCTTGTCGTTTGATCCCAACAAGTTTTGTAGAGGCAACTCTAAGATGAAATTGGAAGTATGAACTTGCCATTTGCACCTGACAAGTTTTCAGAGGCAACTCTAAGATGGAGTTGGTTGTAGAAGCTACCGTCTAATCCTGACAAGTTTTGTAGGGGCAACTCTAAACAGAGTTGAACGTTTGAACTTATTATATGTTCCCAACAAGTTTGTATAGGCACTATTGCCGTTTGTGCCCGGCAAATGAGTAAATGAAACTTTAGATGGAGTTGGAAATTGAACTCACCGTTTGATCCCAGCAAGTTTTGAGAGGCAACTCTTTGATCGGAGTTGAACGTTGAGCTTGCCGTTTGCACCCAACAAGTTTTGTAGATAAAACTCTTCGATCGAGTTGATGTAAAGCTTACTGTTTGATTCTGGTAAGTTTGTAGGAGGCAACTCTTGAGACGGAGTTGAATGTTGAACTTGTTTTTTGCGCCCAACAAGTTTAGTTAGAGACAACTCTGAGACTGATTTTGATCACAGCGAGTTTGGAGAGACAACCCTAGGTCAGCATTTAGGTGACGATCCTATTTCATGAAGTTATGGGGTTGTTGGAAGGACTCCAGCGAAGAGCGAGGCACAGAATTCCTTGTTTGGAGTCAACGAGTTGTTGATGGAGCTTAGGCAAAGAACAAGGCATTGAACTCATTTTTTGGAGTCAACGAGTTGTTGATGGAGCCTAAGCGAAGATCAAGGTGTTGAACTTGTTATTTGGAGTCAACGAGTTGTTGATGGAGCTGGTACAAAGAGCAATGAGTTGAACTCGTTGTTTGGAGTCAGCGAGTTGTTGCCGGAGCTCATGCGGAGAGCAAGGCGTTAAACTTGTTGTTTGAATGATCGAGTTGTTGGAGGAGATTGTACAGAGAGTAGGCGTTGAACTTGTTATTTGGGAGTCAATGAGTTGTTGATGGAGCTTGAGCGGTGAGCAGAGCGTTTGAACTCTTTGTGTGGTGCTAACGAGTTACTAATGGAGCTCGAGCGGTAACCAAGGCATCTGATTTGTTGTTTGAAGCCAACGAGTTGTTAATGGAGCTCCAGCGGTGATCAGAGCATTGAACTCGTTATTTGGAGCCAACGAGTTATTGGCGGAGCTCGTGTAGAGAGTAGGGCGTTGAATTTGTTGTTGGGAGTCAACGAGTTGTTGATGGAACCTGGGCGAGGAATAAAGTGTTGGACTCGTCGTATGGAGTGAACGAGTTGTTAATGGAGCATGTGCGAAGAGCAAGGCGTTTGAACTTGTTTGGAGCCAACGAGTTGTTGACGAAGCGTAGGTGAAGAGCAAGACGTTTAACTCGTTATTTGGAGCTAACGAGTTGTTGAAGAAGCATAAGCGAATAGCAAGGCGTTGAACTCGTTGTTTGGAGTCAACGAGTTGTTCGATGGATCCTGAGCGAAGAGCAAGGCTTGAACTCGTTATTTGGAGTCAACGAGTTGTTGATGGAGCTTGAGCGAAGAATGAGGCATTGAACTCGTTGATTGGAATCAACGAGTTGTTGATGGAGCCTGTTTGGAGAGCATGATGTTAAACTCGTTGTTTGGAGCAAATGAGTCGTTGATAAATCCTGAGCAAAGGGCAATGCATTGAGCTTATTGTTGGGAGTCAACGAGTTGTTCGATGGAGCCTGAGCGAAGTGCAAGATATTGAACTCGTTATTTGGAGTCAACGAGTTGTTGATGGAGCTCGAGCGGTGAGCAAGGCATCGAACTTGTTGTTTAGAGTCAACGAGTTGTTGATGGAGCCTGAGCAAAGCGCAAGGCATTAAACTCAATGTTTGGAGTCAACGAGTTGTTGGAGGAACTTTTCCTGAATTGTCTTGATATTGAAATGAAGTCCTTTGTGTTTGTTTAGCGTTGAGGTGATTCCATTCTCCTCTTTGCTGATAAGTAGACGTGTATGCCGATGAGATTTTCAGGACGTCAAGCTTGCTTCTCTTTACAATGAGTTATGCTTGACGGAGCTGGTATTTATCTGTTTGTAGGGTTCATTATGCGAGACGGAGTTGAAGCTTGCTCATGTAAAGGTGGTAGGAAATACTTGGAGCTTGCCCGCCTCAGGAAGGCTTGTCTTGAATTTTATCGTCAAGAGGTGAGACTGTAGGTTTCGCAAGTGATCATACATTAAATACACAACGGAAAAATTAAAAAAATATTGAAACCTAGCCATGGATCCATGCGAAAATTATAAATCGTGTTTAGGAGTTATACGTTAAGATAGATCTGTTGTCTCCACAGTATGCCTATCAAAACACTGCAATATTATGGTGCCTCTACGGTATCCACACGAACGGAATGTAAATGACACTCTCTCAGACCGCGGTGCTTGCTGCACGAAGGGGATGTTCCTCCTCACGATTTCTCTCTCACTTTCTGTGACGGCCAGTTTTTTTTTCACGTTTGTCTTTTACACAGATACATATCATATATATAGGTACAGAAAATCAACCTAAGAGAATAATGAGGTTGTTGGGCTCACAATTTGACCTGGGTCAGTTCATGTATGAGCCTTTGAACTTTAGTCGGCCCATTTAATCTAATTAAATGTCCAACCAATATTAGGAGTCCAAGTCTTACTTGGATCCCTAATCAAATTCATCTTATGAATTTAAATACCAACTTCGATCCATTGTCAGTGTGTGACCCTATAAGTTCCCATTATGTTGACAGTAATACTAAAATTATATTCTAGTATTACAAACAGTGAGCGGTAATACATCACTGTTACTCAAGTAAAGGAAATGTCTGTGATTTGACATAACCTATCCGTGACAAATGTTACCATGACTCTAGTCACTTTGTCAAGATATCTTAATTGATCACAAGGCATAGTATTATTCAATCTTTGGTTTCTTGATGTCCGAGTAGACTTACTAAAACAAATGAGATCAATATCCCATATTGACACATTTGAGCATGACCATGCATTTTGGTTTCTTGATGCATTTTGCAGTCTCACTCAATCAAGCGGCCCGTAAATATCTCTCATGTTATGTAAGAGGGACAAATCCTATCTAACTCACTCTCATCCCTCCACATGATTTGTAGTATATCCAATAGTGACTTTATAATCTCTTATTACAGGGAACGTTTGACGACATTAAAATATATAACTTCTCATGTAAGGAACCGTAGTGACTTTAAGTCAAAGGACTACGTACACCATGGTCACTGTGAGAACCGCTTATGACACTCACCTAACGATCCACGTAGCATTCTCATGGTGGATCATTATAGTACATTATTACTCTAATATGTACCCATGTGAAGACTTGATATCTTATATCCATGACCCGTGAGAATGGTCATCAGTCTACGAACCCACTAGTCTCGATGTATTATCGTTGTCCTAATTCAGAATAATACTTGACTATGGACATTTAAGAACAGATTTCTGATTTCAGCTTATAAGATCTAACAATCAAGCCATGCACTTGATATTCCATGGCATTGAACTTACTATTCTAAGGACTTCATTGTGTTCATTTAATTCACAATAAATAACGCAATAAATGAAATGCCTTAATATGAAATAAATGTCATTATACAATTTTAACTAGTAATGTCAATACACAACTGGCCTATAGGGCATACACCAACAGAGACAGCCCTGGGGAGCTTGCTAGCTGGCAGGAGGCCTGTGAAGAGGTTTGTGTCTCTTAGGCGGAGCATCACTTTATTGTATAGCTGGAAGAACGACTTGTAGGACATCTTGTAGTATAGTGTTTGCAAGACTTTTGTAGCTATTCTTAGGCATGGAACGTAGACTCATTGTAATTCTGTAGGTGTAACGAGACTTGTGGTATAGCTCATAGTTTTGTATTTGTAAAAATTTGTCGTAGCAATGGATTTGAATACATAGATTAGTGATAGTTCTGTGATTTGAAGAATTCATTTCATATGTTTGATCCTTATTGTACAATTATCATTGAGATTGATCAGCCGTCGACTGGGTTCTTTGTAGCTAAAGAACATGGCCTCAAATTTGTCGTGTATAGCTAACGAACCGTCGATAGTGTGCGTAATGCTTAACGAAGTTAGAACTTATCTGTCTTGTACCCAGTTAGTTTTAGGAGCAACTCTGAGGGAGAGTTATTTTCCAAACGTGTTGTATGGGTGTTTATCTAGTAATAGGAGCAACTCTGAGGAAGAATTATTTTTCAAACTTGCTATGTGGGTATTCCAACAAATTGTGAGCCACATCGAGTGGCGAGTTGAACCCCAAATATTGCTTTTGCAAGTTTCGTTGGAGTTACTACAATCCACGATTTTGGACCTTTAATATGTCTTTAAGAAAATTTAAATAGATTCAGGAATAGATCGAATGGTGAGTTGAACTCTGAATGTGCTTGGTTGTAAGTTGCTAAAGTAACTCCGAGCTATGGGTTTGAATTCCGAACTTGTTAGTTTAGGTATTAACAGGTTACAGGAGCAGATCGAATGGCGAGTTGAAGTTTGTACTTGCATTGTTGCAAGTAGCTAGAGTAACTCCGAGCAATGGGTATGGATTCCAAACCTATTGTCGAGGCATTAACGAGTTGCAGGAGCATATCGAATGGCAAATTGAATTCTGATCTTGCTTTTTTGCAGATTGCTAGAGTATCTCCGAGCCACGGGTATGAACTCCTACCTCGTCTTATAAGGAGATTTTAATGAGTTTTTTGTGCCGTGTTTCGTAGTGGACTTGGTGTTTAACTCATTGTATACATCTGGAAAGTTGTACAATAATTCTGCAAAAATTAACATTAAATTTTATTGGAAAATAAAACTAACCGGCTGCTATAGTTGCTGGCCGTTATTACATACAGTGATCGATAGTGAAAGCAGTCTTTATTGAAGAGTAAAACTAAATGGCTACTCTAGTGGATGGCCTTTATCACAAAATAATGAAAATATATAGTGCATGCGGGACATTAAGTGCCCTTTTTGAAATTCATGAGGCATTCAACATTCCAAGTCACTGCTGATACCTCCTTGCCCCCCCCGGTCTTCAAGTTGATGAGCCGCAAGGCGAACATCATGGTAGACCTTGCCTGGACTTGCTTGTTTTGGAGCGAGACTCCCCTTGTTTTGAGGAGAGAAAGGGAAATCTTCAGGTTCTCCAATTAATTTTGGCAAGACTAGTTCTTTCCATTGAATGAGCATAGTGGCTCCCGACAGGGATTCAGGTTTATTACTATGTTCTAATGAGAACGAATTTGGACCTGGTGGGAGATGACGGGGCATGTTTGAATGCTATTGGCAGGACTTTCTGTGGTTATGGCTTCATATTTACGGTCTTGGAGTTATTGTGACTGCTTTCCGGTAGTAGCTCCATGGTGTAAGGGGAGGACCGAGCCCCCATTATAGCGGTGTAGCATGTTCGTGATGCCTGTTGGCTCCCTACAACTTGGCCTATGCCTACTGTTGTTGGGAACTTCATTTTCATATGGCAGGCAGAAGTAACTACATGAAAGGCCTCCAGGCCTGGACGGCCAAATATAGTGTTGTATGCAGTTTTGACATCTACTACCATGAAGTCCAGTGCTTCTGTTCGAATAACATGGGCTTTCCCTGCTGTCACATCGAGTGTGATGATTGCATCTATTTGAACAGGGACACTGGAGAATCCATGGAGTGTATAGCCGGCAGGCTTGAGTCAGTCTTATGAGAGCTTGAGGCCGTTGAAAGTGTTCATGAAAATGATGTTTACTGAGCTGCCATTGTCAATCAGGATGTGACGTACCACATGATTCACCATGCAAATGTTTATGACCAATGCATCACAAGAGGTGTACGAACACCTTCTAAGTCCTTGTCAAAGAAAGATATCGGGATCCCACTGCTCTTGGTAGGCGGGATGTTATGAACTGAGTTGACTTCCCTTACAAATGATTTGAGGAAAAATTTGGAGTCTCCCCCATCGAACATTCGTGAATAGAGTGAAGAATAACCATGAGTTCTGAGTCATGCAATTTGGAGGGTCTCTCTCGAAGCTTATTAGCCCCCCGTGCAGGAGGGGTTTCGGCATTCTTGTCTTGTTAGACAAATTGAGATAGATAACCTCGGCAAATTAGGCCTTCAAGTTTTTCTTTGAGGGCTCGATAGTTTTCAGTGGTTTATCCATGGTCTCTATGAAATGCGCGCCACTTTTTTCTATCTCTTCTTTTGCTAGCTGTGGACATCTTTGGGGGGGGGGTTATTCTGGCCTTCTCAACTTCCATGAGAATGGCTGATCCATGGTCTCTATGAAATGCGCGCCACTTTTTTCTATCTCTTCTTTTGCTAGCTGTGGACATCTTGGGGGGGGGGGGGGGTTATTCTGGCCTTCTCAACTTCCATGAGAATGGCTGATATGCTTGTGTTGGGAGGAGTGAACTTGTCGAAGCGTGGTGCTGGAGGAGGACATCATTGAGCTGCGCTATCTTTCTGAAACTTTTTGTGTCCTTGCTTGTATTCTTCTGTTTGTTCTCGGAAGGTAAATCGTTCGAGGAATAAGAACTTCCTCGACTCTGATATATTTTTCACTCAAAGGAGCTTAGTGTAATCTTTAGGAGGCTTCTTCGCGAGGGAGGCTTTCAGGTCTTTCTTACTGACGTTGTGGCGGAAGGCGGCAGCCGCCACTGATGAGTCTAGGGAAGAGATAGACCTTGCTTTGGCTGTGAAGCGTTGACAACATTTTTCAGCAGTTCTCCATCCTTTTGTTTTAGTTCCAACAGGGTGGCACTTGTTTTTTCAGCCTTGCGACTTGTAATGAAGTACGGTATGAAGAGTTCCTCTAGCTGGTCGAAAGAGAATATTGACTTAGGAGTGAGGCAGGAGTACCATTGTAGCGCCCTGATTTCCATATTCCGGAACAGTGACACACTCCAGGATCTTTACCTCAAATGCGTACACAACACAGAAAACATCACAGGAAATTACAGCTCTTTATTACATCATTGTTCATACAATATATAATTGTTAGAAATCTCATCGTGATTTACAAATGGTAACTTTACACTTCTTCCCATTTAGATGCTTCTCAAAACTTGAGTCCTCTGTTCCCACGAACAAATAATCCTGCAGACTAATTAACTGTGGGCACGTCAGCTGAGGAACTCGTTGTTCAAAGTGAGGTCGGAGAGGGACGAGCTGAAGAATGTGGTGCTCGAGAAGAGTTTTGAAGCGACTCATATGCGAAGGACCATCTTAGAGCCATCTCAGGAGAGGAGTATGAGCAGGGTACCACGCTTGAAGCTCAGAATCACCGACGGCTCTCTCAAGGAGCGACTTGTTGAATTAGAGGAGGAGAATCTTTGCTTGAAGCGATTCTCCGAAGGGAGCAATGTGAGGAGCACCTCTAGCCCACGGGGGGAGTATGCACAGGAAAGATCGTTTCATGAGTTAGCACTCTGTACGTCCCCTGCCCCATGAAATCCTGGGGAAGCGCAAAGTGGTGTGGCTGGCTCGTCCAGAGGGGCGTCTATCGGAGCGACAGTCAGGCCCTTGGGTGCCGATGGCTCGACTCGGCTCGCTGGCCTAGACACTTCTGTGGAGACTAGAAGAGAACCACACGGCGCTCGCCGCCCCCACATATCGCTTAATCGGAGCGTCCCCTTCCTAGGAGGAGATAGTGTAACGACCCGAAAAATAGCATATGGCTATTTTGCATCGAAATCCGTGCGCAATTGAGAATTGCACGCGATTATGTATTTTTCTGATAATAATTATTTTCAATTGAGAAATATCAGTTATTATCCACTTTATTTTATTATTATTTTCAAAATTAAATTATTTTTATACGGACTATTACGAAGTAGTTTTAAGGTACTTTGTATTGTTTGGATTATTAATGTAGAGAGTTGGGCTTCATTTGAAATGTATTAAGGCAAGGGGCTTATACGAAACATGTCCTTAGATATTTATCTATCTATTATTATTTATTCCCTTTTTACAAAAACCCCCTCCCACCTCTCTCCTTCTTCTCCCTTCTCCTTTCTTCTTCCCCACTCCCGTTCGTTTCCCCATCCCGACCCATGGAAACCCCCGACCTCCTTCTCCCTTCTCCTCCTCCCGTTCGCACGCCAGCCAAGATCGAAAGAAACCCCGACCCCCCGTTTCCCTCTTCCTCCTTCTTCTCCTTCCTTTCCGAACCCAAAAGACCCCAAAAGAACGATCGGTTGATGCTTTCCCCCACCTCAAATCCATACCATTTCTTCGTTATTTTCGAATTAAATTGAGAGGTAGACTAAGTGAGGGATTCTCTACATCGTAGTAGCGTCGGATTTTCGAATGGATTCGGGAAGGTAAAATTCTAACTATTTTATTGTATAAAATTTAGTTGGGTTAATTTTTATTGAGTAGGAATGTTAGGGTAGAGAGATTTAGAGATATTAGAAATTGTAGATGTGAGAAATTAGCGGATTTTTGGTGAGATTTCAAGTTGTTAGTAAAATAGGGTTTTGGGTTTGTAAAAGAGAATTATACGGGTATGAATAAATTCTCGTATAGTAATAGAAATTATAGTCGGGCTATTAGAATAATTAGGAGTGTTTTAGTAATTGTTTGGAAATAGGAATCTCATCGGCATTAGATTATCACGTGCATCGCACGTGTATATCCCAAGCGTTCAATAAACGCTTGTGTGATATTTGGGATGGTGTTATTAGCTTTTATAATTGGTTTGGATGATTTAAGTTTTAATTGCTTGAAATTGATGATAGGATATATTACGACCTTGGACGCGAGGTGGCATGGCGCTTGGATCTTCGCAAATTATGTGAGTTTAATTTATTTATATATATTTTTGTGTTTTAAGAAATATAGTGAGTATTAATTTATCTATGTATTTTGTGATTTAAGAAGTATATGTGAGTTAATTTATTTATGTATTTTGTGGTTTAAAGAAATAAGTAAGTATCGATTTATTTACGTATTTTGTGGGTTTAAGAAATATGTGAGTTTAATTTATTTATATATATTTTTGTGTTTTAAGAAATATAGCGAGTATTAATTTATCTATGTATTTTTTGATTTAAGAAGTATATGTGAGTTAATTTATCTAGGTATTTTTGTGGTTTAAGAAATATGTGAGTTAAGTTATTTATATATTTTTGTAGGTTGAAGAATATGTGAGTATCAATTTATCTACGTATTTTGGTGTTTTTAAGAAATTTATCTACGAATTTTGGTGTTTTTAAGAAATATAGTGAGTATCGAGTTATTACGTATTTTGTGATTGTAGAATATGGTGAGTATGATTATTTATGTAGTGATGTTTAAGGGATGTTGAATAACATATATGTGTATATGGGGATGAGTTATATTCATATGAAGACATCAAATATGGTGGGTATGGTTCTATATACGTAATTGATATTTAAAAGAAGTTGGATGAACTGAAGAGGTGGCATGATTTATGGATGAGGCGTATGGGGAAATTAACTATCCTTGAGTATATAAATCCTATATAATGGATTAGTTATGTATGTGGGGATTCTCGACTTCTAAGTTAGTTGCTTGCTCTCCTAATCTATTTATATATGTGTAGAAAGAACCATCTTTAGGGTTACTACTTGTGTAGGTGAAGAAAAGAACCCATCTTTTAGGTGCGAGTTGTTGTGGGTTGAGAAAGAACCCATTTTGAGGGTTGAGTAAATTGTGGAAGCCAAAAGAACCCAACTTGATGTTATGTTAGTTGTTGTATGATAAAGAAACAATCCTTGATGTTGTCAGTTGTAGGATGTTAAAAGATCAAGTTTGCTAGCAAGCACAGTTGGTTGCTTCTAGGTTTGATTACTGTATGGTTGTTTACCTATGGTTGTGCTCGTACGTGGCTCGACTGGCCCGTGCATAGCTGTTGGTCTCATACGCAGCTTATTTGTCTGGTTTGTATGTTGTCATCATACATAGCTTATTGGCTCGTATGTGGTTAGTTACCAAATATAGCTTATTAGCTAGTACCCAGTTGTTGTGCTCATCTAGGGTGATATTGTTACCCTAGGGGCTATCGACCATCAAGACATAGCTTTTCTTACCCTAAGGAACTGTGGAGGAGTCACTCCTCGGGTACCATCGGATCTTAACCTGTGTAGGTTGATCGAGGACCGGAGTATAGACGGAATCCAAGTTCAGGGTAGTGGCATGCATATATATTCGCATTGCCGAGGTCTTGGATCGATAAGCCACGAACCGGATCCTGAAGGGTTCTGGTAAGTCTAGGTTGAGCAGCCTAGTAGAGTTGTCTTGCGAAGTCTAATTTAAGGCCTAGCATGTTGTGGTTATAATATTGTCCTCCCTAGGAGTGTTCACAGTTAGGGACATTATTAGGGTAGTGACTTCTAAAGATATTACTTAAACCCTTTGCCGGAAGAGAGGAGTCGGTTGTAGGGGGCACCTTACGACTAACTCGTCCCTTGAGGCAACCTTAGGTGGTGTTATTGGGTTGTACCTTCCCGTCAAAGGGATACGTACGGTGCCTTCTCACCAGTTGGGAGCACGGGTTGCGTATCTTGCTCTGTTAATTCCTGAAATATCGTGGCTTGGGGTGCCACAGGATGCATTGTGCAGTCCTGCGCTTGCGAGACCCCAGAGGGTGCCACAGGGTAGGCTTCGCGCTACCCTGCGCTTGCGAGACCCTATGGTTTGATTTTGGAACGAGGCCCGATATACTGGGATCGTCTGGTTTGGAGTGAGGTCCGGCATGCCGGGTAGTAGTGGAAAACGGAGACACCATAAGCAGATTGCATAGGGGGACTTGACCCCTTCTGCAACCTCACAGAGTCATGGAGTATTGTCAGGAACAAGTTGTGTACAATTAGAATTCATAACGCGGGTTCAAATCCCTATATATGAAGAAACAGCTTGAGATGGGGTGCATGTAGTATGGGCTGCATGTTGTTTTTGGAGACCTGCTGACATTAGAATAAGAGCATCATCGTATTAGTAATCTTGCATTCGAATAAAGAGCATCATTGTATTGGTAATGTGCAATGAGATGTTGGGTTGGACATGAATGAGTGTCGTAGTATGCGAATGAATGCATATGTCTTTGATGTGATGCGTGATATAATGCAATAAGATCAATAATTGTATTATGAGAGGGGTTATTCAAATGATTACTAAAAATAAGTATGTTATGAGCGGGTATGGGTATACATACAGGGATGACTCAGAGAGTATTGGATGTGAAATTCCATTTATGAGGTTTACGTGTTCAGATGTCGAGTAAGGTTTGCTTATCTTGGTAATTGTGAGTTCGTTATGTTTTCTTGTAAGTTAATTTATTTACTTATTTAATAAATTATACACCAGAAATGGCTAACCCCTTAGTGTTTGGGGGTTAAGGAGTCTCTGGACTACCCTAGGTCCCTACAGTTACAGGTCTTCAGCAGTGCAGAGGTGATGTGTAGGTACAGGTTTCCGTGGAGTGGAGCTTCACTTTACTATTTGTTGTTATGGTTTAATTGTAAATAGTAAAGGTTTTATTCTCTAAATTGTATTTCTGATGTATAAGTATGTGGATGATGATGAAGAGTATAGTGTGAGGTGGCATGATATGGTTTTGACCCGTACCCATCTCGTTGTGGAGTACTGGGCGTCGTGGTAGGTTTTTACAAGTCATTTTCTAAAAACTTACTACGTTTTCAAAAGGATTTATGGTTTTTAATTGATAATTGTTATACCGTTATGAGTTTGGCCCCCAGAGCATATATATATATTGCCTGTGTGATGATGCTCATTTTGGCCTGGGGAGCCCGTGATATTATTGCCTGTAATGTGAGCTACGGAATTTAGAGCAGAATTCCGTAAGCTTTTTCTGTTTTGGGGCAGAAATTACAGGGGAGACTGCCCAATTTTTCTTTGAAACATAACTATTTTAGTTTATGTTTAAAGTGATATAGAAATTGGAAAATTTGAGTTTGGAGTCAAAAAGAAAAAAAGGGCAGGCGCTACAGTTGGTATTACAAACTGATATTTGTAATTACTGCATGGTAACTCTATGTTGAATAAAAAGTTTTAAATTTCCAGCATTTTGTGTATCGTGACTAATTGAAGGAAAATCTTGGCACGTGTCTCGTATTCCGAGTATATGGAAATCGGGGCACTACAGAGTGGTATCAGAGCCGACTTCCATTTACAGTCCAACACAGTAGGAAAATTAAACTTGGATGCCTTTTAGGAGTCGGGTTTTAGCTAGTTGTAGATAGTTATAATTCATATTGTTGTCTCTTTCAACTTATGTTTTATAATTTTTCTATATCTGGACTAATTCTAGTATGTGTGTTACCATCCTTTAAACATATGAATGATGTTCGAGGATGTCCTAACCAAGGAGGTATTGATGAAAGATAGTGAACCGATATCGATGGATGATCCGATAACCTTGAGCGAGGAGCCAAGGAGACTTCACCACCACAAGGACTACAACACGAATGGGGGCAAATTCCAAAGACCACCAAGGTTGTAGTATGCAATTTTTGTGAGAGAGTCGGGCACAAGAAATCAGTCTGTCCCCGACCACAAGGGTAGAGTTCGCACTTACTACCAGCAAGTTGTAGAAGGCAGGAGTACTAGTACCGGTATGTGCATATAGAACTGCAACTAAGTTAAAAGTTGTATTTTTGAAATTTATTTTTGGACTAAGAAGTAAGGTATGATGAAGCACTTTCGTAACCAGTTGGATTTATATATATATATATATATATATATATATATATATATATATATATATATATATATATATATATATATGGAATCCATGCAACTGTTTTGTTCAATTGTGGCTCATCACATTCCTTTGTCTGAATTATTTTTCAAGAGTTGAGATGTGTGCGGGAGGCAACTCTAGATTGTTTGTTTGAATACACCATCTGGAGCATCAGCTTCGAGCAAATTACAGGAGAGAATCCTGGAAGTTTGAAGTAATGATCGTAGGCCATGCCCTATTCTAAGGAGGGAGTGGCTACTGAACTGCAAGGGATCGAGATAAGTGAAGGATTGACCTCAGCCAAAGACCGTGAAGGAAGCAAGAAGCTAGATGATGAGATCAAGTAAGTCAGTATTAGAGTGATTGCTCAACTTTAGAGCTCAGTTTTGGCACGATGGGAGCTGCAACCGAGTCCAAGTGTGCAAGTCAGAAGGCTTAGGCAGGAAATGCAGGGATTGAAGCACTGAAGCAGCAGGGTTTTCCAAGATCAGCTTATGATTAAGCAGCCACTAAGAGCACGCCATGGAGGGAATCTCGCTTAGACAGAGGGCAATCGTGCTAACAATTTAGTAAGGTCTCCAAGAGGAGCTACTCCGGGGCCGAAGCGGCAAGGTGTGACTTCGTCCTTTCTAAGGAGGGAGTGGTCACCAACCAACAGAAGTCATAATCAAGGTGTAAATCAACAACACTTGTAGACAAGAATAGAGCAAGGCAATGCAACCACTGTCTACTCCAGAACAGGAGCAGTAGAATGTCAGCATCAAATTCATGGTGGGTCTGTCCAAAAGGCTGAAGGACAACAGTTCAACTTGGTAGGAGACCAGTTTTTGAGAATATCACTCGAGGAACTGGAGATGGTTCAGGGAAATATCTTGCGAACCGTTGATATTTGTGGTTGTCTTCTTCTCCACTAGCAGCGTTCTGAGGACAGAATGATTCTAAGGAGGGAGTAATGTAACGACACGAAAAATAGCATATGGCTATTTTGCATCGAAATCCGTGCGCAATTGAGAATTGCACGCGATTATGTATTTTTCTGATAATAATTATTTTCAATTGAGAAATATCAGTTATTATCCACTTTATTTTATTATTATTTTCAAAATTAAATTACTTTTATACGGACTATTACGAAGTAGTTTTAAGGTACATTGTATTGTTTGGATTATTAATGTAGAGAGTTGGGCTTCATTTGAAATGTATTAAGGCTAGGGGCTTATACGAAACATTCCCTTAGATATTTATCTATCTATTATTATTTATTCCCTTTTTACAAAAACCCCCTCCCACCTCTCTCCTTCTTCTCCCTTCTCCTTTCTTCTTCCCCACTCCCGTTCGTTTCCCCATCCCGACCCATGGAAACCCCCGACCTCCTTCTCCCTTCTCCTCCTCCCGTTCGCACGCCAGCCAAGATCGAAAGAAACCCCGACCCCCCGTTTCCCTCTTCCTCCTTCTTCTCCTTCCTTTCCGAACCCAAAAGACCCCAAAAGAACCATCGGTCGATGCTTTCCCCCACCACAAATCCATACCATTTCTTTGTTATTTTCAAATTAAATTGAGGGGTAGACTAAGTGAGGGATTCTCTACATCGTAGTAGCGTCGGATTTTCGAATGGATTCGGGAAGGTAAAACCCTAACTATTTTATTGTATAAAATTTAGTTGGGTTAATTTTATTGAGTAGGAATGTTAGGGTAGAGAGATTTAGAGATATTAGAAATTGTAGATGTGAGAAATTAGCGGATTTTTAGTGAGATTTCAAGTTGTTAGTAAAATAGGGTTTTGGGTTTGTAAAAGAGAATTATACGGGTATGAATAAATTCTCGTATAGTAATAGAAATTATAGTCGGGCTATTAGAACAATTAGGAGTGTTTTAGTAATTGTTTGGAAATAGGAATCTCGTCGGCATTAGATTATCACGTGCATCGCACGTGTATATCCCAAGCGTTCAATAAACGCTTGTGTGATATTTGGGATGGTGTTATTAGCTTTTATAATTGGTTTGGATGATTTGAGTTTTAATTGCTTGAAATTGATGATAGGATATATTACGACCTTGGACGCGAGGTGGCATGGCGCTTGGATCTTCGCAAATTATGTGAGTTTAATTTATTTATATATATTTTTGTGTTTTAAGCAATATAGTGAGTATTAATTTATCTATGTACTTTGTGATTTAAGAAGTATATGTGAGTTAATTTATCTATGTATTTTTGTGGTTTAAGAAATATGTGAGTTAAGTTATTTATATATTTTTGTGGTTTGAAGAATATGTGAGTGTTAATTTATTTATGTATTTTGTGGTTTAAAGAAATAAGTAAGTATCGATTTATTTACGTATTTTGTGGGTTTAAGAAATATGTGAGTTTAATTTATTTATATATATTTTTGTGTTTTAAGAAATATAGCGAGTATTAATTTATCTATGTATTTTTTGATTTAAGAAGTATATGTGAGTTAATTTATCTAGGTATTTTTGTGGTTTTAGAAATATGTGAGTTAAGTTATTTATATATTTTTGTGGGTTGAAGAATATGTGAGTATCAATTTATCTACATATTTTGGTGTTTTTAAGAAATATAGCGAGTATCAATTTATCTACGTATTTTGGTGTTTTTAAGAAATATAGTGAGTATCGAGTTATTACGTATTTTGTGATTGTAGAATATGGTGAGTATGATTATTTATGTAGTGATGTTTAAGAGATGTTGAATAACATATATGTGTATATGGGGATGAGTTATATTCATATGAAGACATCAAATATGGTGGGTATGGTTCTATATACGTAATTGATATTTAAAAGAAGTTGGATGAACTGAAGAGGTGACATGATTTATGGATGAGGCGTATGGGGAAATTAACTATCCTTGAGTATATAAAATCTATATAATGGATTAGTTAAGTATGTGGGGATTCTCGACTTCTAAGTTAGTTGCTTGCTTTCCTAATCTATTTATATATGTGTAGAAAGAACCATCTTTAGGGTTACTACTTGTGTAGGTGAAGAAAAGAACCCATCTTTTAGGTGCGAGTTGTTATGGGTTGAGAAAGAACCCATTTTGAGGGTTGAGTAAATTGTGGAAGCCAAAAGAACCCAACTTGATGTTATGTTAGTTGTAGTATGATAAAGAAACAATCCTTGATGTTGTCAGTTGTAGGATATTAAAAGATCAAGTTTGCTAGCAAGCACAGTTGGTTGCTTCTAGGTTTGATTACTGTATGGTTGTTTACCTATGGTTGTGCTCGTACGTGGCTCGACTGGCCCGTGCATAGCTGTTGGTCTCATACGCAGCTTATTTGTCTGGTATGTATGTTGTCATCATACGTAGCTTATTGGCTCGTATGTGATTAGTTACCAAATATAGCTTATTAGCTAGTACCTAGTTGTTGTGCTCATCTAGGGTGATATTGTTACCCTAGGGGCTATCGACTATCAAGACATATGTTTTCTTACCCTAAGGAACTGTGGAGGAGTCACTCCTTGGGTACCATCGGATCTTAACCTGTGTAGGTTGATCGAGGACCAGAGTATAGAGGAAATCCAAGTTCAGGGTAGTGGCATGCATATATATTCGCATTGCCGAGGTCTTGGATCGATAAGCCATGAACCGGATCCTAAAGGGTTCTGGTAAGTCTAGGTTGAGCAGCCTAGTAGAGTTGTCTTGCGAAGTCTAATTTAAGGCCTAGCATGTTGTGGTTATAATATTGTCCTCCCTAGGAGTGTTCACGGTTAGGGACATTATTAGGGTAGTGACTTATAAAGATCATTACTTAAACCCTTTGCCAAAAGAGAGGAGTCGGTTGTAGGGGGCACCTTACGACTAACTCGTTCCTTGAGGCAACCTTAGGTGGTGTTATTGGGTTGTACCTTCCCGTCAAAGGGATACGTACGGTGCCTTCTTACCAGTTGGGAGCTCGGGTTGCGTATCTTGCTCTGTTAATTCCTGAAATACCGTGGCTTGGGGTGCCACAGGATGCATTGTGCAGTCCTGCGCTTGCGAGACCCCAGAGGGTGCCACAGGGTAGGCTTCGCGCTACCCTGCGCTTGCGAGACCCTATGGTTTGATTTTGGAACGAGGCCCGATACACTGAGATCGTCTGGTTTGGAGTAAGGTCCGGCATGCCGGGTAGTAGTGGAAAACGGAGACACCATAAGCAGACTGCATATAGGGACTTGACCCCTTCTGCAACCTCACAGAGTCATGGAGTATTGTTAGGAACAAGTTGTGTACAATTAGAATTCACAACGCGGGTTCAAATCCCTATATATGAAGAAACAGCTTGAGATGGGGCGCATGTAGTATGGGCTGCATGTTGTTTTTGGAGACCTGCTGACATTAGAATAAGAGCATCATCGTATTAGTAATCTTGCATTAGAATAAAGAGCATCATTGTATTGGTAATGTGCAATGAGATGTTGGGTTGGTCATGAATGAGTGTCGTAGTATGCGAATGAATGCATATGTCTTTGATGTGATGCGTGATATAATGCAATAAGATCAATAATTGTATTATGAGAGGGGTTATTCAAATGATTACTAAAAATAAGTATGTTATGAGCGGGTATGGGTATACATACAGGGATGACTCAGAGAGTATTGGATGTGAAATTCCATTTATGAGGTTTACGTGTTCAGATGTCGAGTAAGGTTTGCTTATCTTGGTAATTGTGAGTTCGTTATGTTTTCTTGTAAGTTAATTTATTTACTTATTTAATAAATTATACTCACACCAGAAATGGCTAACCCCTTAGTGTTTGGGGGTTAAGGAGTCCCTGGACTACCCTAGGTCCCTACAGTTATAGGTCTTCAGCAGTGCAGAGGTGAGGTGTAGGTACAGGTTTCCGTGGAGTGGAGCTTCACTTTACTATTTGTTGTTATGGTTTAATTGTAAATAGTAAAGGTTTTATGCTCTAAATTGTATTTCTGATGTATAAGTATGTGGATGATGATGAAGAGTATAGTGTGAGGTGGCATGATATGGTTTTGACCCGTACCCATCTCGTTGTGGAGTACCGGGCGTCGTGGTAGGTTTTTACAAGTCATTTTCTAAAAACTTACTACGTTTTCAATAGGATTTATGGTTTTTAATTGATAATTGTTATACCGTTATGAGTTTGGCCCCCAGAGCATATATATATATTGCCTGTGTGATGATGCTCATTTTGGCCTGGGGAGCCCATGATATTATTGCCTGTAATGTGAGCTACGGAATTTAGAGCAGAATTCCGTAAGCTTTTTCTGTTTTAGGGCAGAAATTACAGGGGAGACTCTGCCCAATTTTTCTTTGAAACATAACTATTTTAGTTTATGTTTAAAGTGATATAGAAATTGGAAGAATTGAGTTTGGAGTCAAAAAGGAAAAAAGGGCAGGCGCTACAGATGGTATTACAAACTGATATTTGTAATTACTGCGTGGTAACTCTGTGTTGAATAAAAAGTTTTAAATTTCCAGCATTTTGTGTATCGTGACTAATTGAAGGAAAGATCTTGGCACGTATCTCGTATTCCCAGTATATGAAAATCGGGGCGCTACAGATAGGGTGAAATTTTTAAATTTTGTAGTTTGTCTTGAAAGAGTTTTTGGTCTTAAATAAGACTTGTATCCCCAATTTTGATGAAATAATATATCGCATCTTTCGAGCTTCTTTTAAGAGTAACTGCTTTGCTAACTTTCGCAAGAGTTTCAACAGTTGTGGGAGCAATTTAGAATGGTGAGCTACTTTGTACATGCTTGTTCGCAAGTTGCTAATGTAGCATCGGACCAAGTGTTGGACTCCGAACTTGTTTTTAAGAGAGTTTAAATAGTTGTGGGAGCAATTTCAAATGGTGAGCTACTTTGTACATGCTTGTTCGTAAGTCACTAAAGTAGCATCGAACCAAGTATTGGACTCCGAACTTGTCGTTAAAAGAGTTTCAACAGTCGTGGGAGCAATTTTGAATGGTGAGCTGCTTTGTACTTGCTCGTTCGCAAATAGCGAAAGCGGCTTCGAACCAAGTGTTGGACTCCAAACTTGTCGTTAAAAGAGTTTCAACAGTTGTGGGAACAATTTCGAATGGTAAGCTACTTTGTACTTGCTTGTTCGCAAGTAGCTAAAGCGGCTTTGAACCAAGTGTTGGACTCCAAAATTTTTGTTAAAAGAGTTTCAACAGTTGTGGGAGCAATCTCGAATGGTGAGCTACTTTGTACTTGTTCATTCGCAAGTAGCTAAAGCGGCTTCGAACCAAGTGTTGGACTCCGAACTTGTTGTTTAAGAGAGGTTTTTGTACGCTTCAAGGTAAGACAACCAGTACATTTAGACAAGAAAATTTCTAGGAAGTAAATTTCTTTTTGTTAAGGATGACTAAGTGGCTGCTTCTGAGTTGTAAGCCATTATTTCCATTCAAAAAATTAAATGAATAGGAAGAACCTTTAGAAATGCTTCAATAACGCTCTAAAAGTTGAAGTTTCTTGGAGCGGTGTTCAAACACCTTCTTAGTACTTCAACAAGTGTTCTGCATTCTATGTCCTTGGCACTTTCTTGCCCCCCGGGTCTTCAAGTTAACAATCACCAGGCTGGACAACTTTGGAGGCCCTATATGGTCCTTCCCAATTGGGTGGTAGCTTGCCTTTTTTGCTTGGAAAAGAAATTGATACTTTCTGAACACCAAATCTCCTTATTTGAGATTAGTATGGCGGACTCTCTTGTTGTATGATTGCTCAATCCTACGTCGATAAATTTCTAGCCGGATGGAGGATCTCTCCCGAATCTCATCGATGAGGTCCAAGTTGCTGCGAAGCTTGTTCACATTTTGTTCTTCGTTGTTGGCAATCAAGCGAGGTGAAGGTAATCCGACTTCTAATGGGATGACGACTTCGGAGCTGTAAGTGAGATTAAAAGGGGATTCTCCTGTCGGGGTCCTCTTCATAGTGTGATAGCTCCACAGCACATTGGGGAGATGTTCGACCCATAATCCTTTGGTAGACTTGTCCAGTCTCTTTTTTAGGCCGGAGAGAATTTTTCGATTTGCATTCTCTGCTTGTCCATTGGATTGCAGGTGGGATACTGAGGAGAATCGTTGCTAGATACCAAGGTCTGCACAGAAATCGCGAAAGGCTGCCCTCGTGGATTGGGTCCCATTGTCCGTTACTAGGATTCGAGGTACACCGAACCTACAGACGATGTTCTTCCAAAAGAACCTCTGGACCCTACTCTAAGTGATCGTTGCTAGGGGCTTGGCCTTGATCCACTTGGAAAAGTTGTCGATTGCAACGATAAGGAACTTCAGCTGGCCCGGAGCTGGAGGGAACGGCCCGAGCAAGTCCATCCCCCACACTACAAAAGGGGTCGGACTGGATAAGGAGGAGAGCTGGGCTTGTGGTAAGCGACAAGTTGTTGAGAACTTTTGGCATGGGGCACATTGGCGAACGTGCTGTTCGGCGTTGCTGAGGAGTGTGGGCCAGAAGTATTTATAATTCAGGATTTTGCAGGCGAGGGAACTTGCTCCCAAATAAGCGCCACACATCCCTTCTTGGACCTCCTTTAGAGCATACTGGGCTTCCTCGAGGGAGCGACATCTCAAGTAGGGTCTGTCATCCACTTGAGTGTAAGAGCATTTGTACATAACCCCTTCGATGAGCGTGTACTGCTCGGTTCTGGTTCTAATTTTTTGAGCCTCTTTGGGGTCTGTAGGGAGGACTCCATTTTTGAGAAATTCGAGCAAGGGCCTTATTAAATTCTCCCCAAGTTCTAGGGGCAACATCTCCATCGGTTCGGGATCTTCTTCCTCGATGCTAGTTCTCAAGAGAACTTCTATTAAGACGGTTTGTTCGAGCCCCTGGAGGGAAGAAGAGGCTAGCTTTGAGACGGCATCCACTTGTGCATTCTCTTATTGGGGCATTCATTAGAGTTGTGCATCTTCAAAGGTGGCCATCAGCCCTTTGACCTTGGCCAAATATTTGGCCATGCGACCATCCCTTGCCTCGTACTCCCCCGATACTTGGTTCACTACCAGCTATGGGTCTCTGAATATTTTAACGCGCTGGGCCCCGACTTTGTGTGCCATACACAAACCAGCTATATGAGCCTCATATTTAGCCTCGTTGTTCGATGCCCGAAAACATATGTGGAGTGAGTACTGAAGAACGAAACCATCGGGGTCAGTTAGGATGACCCCAGCCCCACTCCCGCCGGCACATGAGGACCCATCAACATACACTGTGCAGAATGGGGGTTCCTCTATGGCTTTGCTGGGGTCGGGGATAGTAATTTCTACTATACACTCTGCCAGGGCTTGTGCTTTGATAGCGGTTCTGGGGTGATAGTTGATGTCATGTTGACTGAACCCTATAGACCACACCCCAAAGTTTCGGGCTTGTGGAGAACTTGTTTGAGCGGCTGGTCGGTAAGAACGACCACCGAGTGAGACTGGAAGTAGGGCAGGAGCTTTCGGGATGCCATGACTAACGCATAGGCCATCTTTTCTAACTTTGGATAACGGAGTTTGGCGTCCCTGAGGACCTTACTCACATAGTAGATTGGCATATGCGTCTTATCTTCTTCTCTTACCAGAATAGTGCTGAGAGTCTGCTTCGAAGTGGCGAGGTATATGTTGAGGACTTTCCCGAAAAAGGCATCCATGAAACTTAGGAGCTCGTGTCCTGAGGTTGCATCAATCAGGACATCAATGCTCGGGAGCGGGAACGAATCTTTGGGGCAGGCTTTGTTTAGATCCCTGAAATCAATGCAGATCCTCTAGCTTCCGTTAGCTTTTTTGACCTTCACAACATTGGACAGCCATCGGGATAGTTGACCTCTTGTATGAACCGGGCATTCAAGAGTTTCTCCGCTTATTCTTTGATTGCCTGCTAGTGCTCGGGAGCAAATTTGCGTCGCTTTTGCTGAACAGGTTTGGCCCCAGAAGCAACACTAAGGTGATGCATGAGAAGCTCTTCGGATATTCCAGGCATATCGGTCGCAGTCCAGGCAAATAGATCATGATTTCCTCTTATACAGTGGATAATGCCGGTTTTCACAGGAGGGGGAAGGACCATACTAACTTGGAATGTTCGGGTCGGATCTCCTTCTGAGAAGGCTATTTCCTCTAACTCGTCGACCGGCTCTGAGATGGCTTGACTACTCCCTTGGGGGAGTTCGAGGGCTTCAAGGGAGAGGACTGGTCCTCCAACCGATGTCATATAACACTTGCGAGCTGTCTCATGGCTCCCTCTCACTTCTCCCACCCCTGCTGTGGTGGGGAACTTCATCTTCAGGTGGTAGGCTGAGGGTACATCCTGGAGAGCAGCTAGGCCGGGTCGGCCCAGAATGATATTGTAAACCTCTTTCATATCCACCACCATGAAATCCATCAGCTCGGTTTGGGTGATCAGGGTTTCGCCAGCGGTTAGGTCGATAGTTATCACTCCCTCGATTGTCACTGGCTCCTTGGTAAACTCGTGGAGAGTGTACCGGTGAGCTTGAGTCGATCCTTAGACAACTTAAGACCATAGAAGGCCTCTAGAAAAATGATGTTGACCGAACTACCATTGTCGACTAGGATTCGGCGTACATCGAAGTTTGCCATATTGAGGTTTATTACAAGGGCATCACAATGAGGCGGACGGATGCCTTCTAAATCCTTGTCTGGATAGTTAACAGGGACTCCAAGGCCCTTGGGGGGAGGATGGTTCTGCATGGAGTTCACCTCTTGGACGAAGGCTTTTTGGGAGGAGTTCGAATCTCCCCCCATTGGGCCTCCGTGTATGAGATGTAGAATAGCTTCAGCTTCAGAATCTGGAGCCTCGGCGTGTCGCTCAGTTCGCTTATTAGCCCCCTCTGGGGGGCAGAGGAGGATCTGCCCCGTCCTTTCTTACAAACCTGGAAAGTTGCCCTACCTGAATAAGGGCCTCAGTCTCGTCTTTTAGGGCTCGACAGTCATCCGTGTCGTGGCTGTGGTCCCTGTGGAAGCGGCACCATTTGTCCCTGTTTCTCTTCTTCCCTGGTGTATTTATCTTCGGAGGTGGTGGGAGGAGACCTTCTTTCCTGACCTCCATCAGGATGGCTGAGACACTAGCGTTAAGAGGAGTGAACTTTTCAAAACGGGGAAGAAGGTGACGCTGGCCACCATTGTCTTTCTAGAGCTTCTTAGGTCCTTCATCTTCAGCGCCCTTCCTTTTGTGCCCGGACATAGGCTCTTTCTGGTTATGTGGGAAGAGGGCCTCTTCTGCCCTAATGTATTTCTCGCTCCTCAGCAGGAGTTCCGAGAAGTCTCGAGGGGTTTCTTAGCGAGAGACGCCCTGAGGTCGATGTTAGTGATGTTGGATTGGAAGGCAGCCGAGTCTACAGACTGGTCTAGGGAGGCGATGGACCGGGCCTCGGCGGTGAAATGATTAACATAGTCCCTTAGCTGCCCGCCCTTCCTTTGATTGAGTAACAACAAAGAGATGCTCGTATTTTTAGCACGACAACTACTCATGAAATGAGTAAGGAAGAGCCATTCGAACTGATCAAAGGAGAAGATGGAGGCCGGGGCGAGTCGTGAGTACCATTCTCTCGCGGGCCCCTTCAGCGTGGCTGGTAAGGTTTTGCAAAGGAGTGCATCCGAAGTGTAACCCCCATTCTCGCTAATAAGTATTTTTCGTGTATTTGCTATAATTTGATTTTTATAAAGTTATTTTGTGCTAAATTCTTTTCGGATTTTTGTTAAAGTATTTTGTAATCGAAAATTTATTCATTTCAAAAAACGGGGTATTTTGATCTTACTTTCTATTTCTTATTGATCAACTATTTATATTCAATATTATTACTATTTGGATTTTTAATAAATTTGTTAATCTCGTATCATATTTTGATACATATCATTATTATTATTATTGTTACCGTCATTGTTATTATTTTTTATTTAATCATTGTTATTGTTATTGTTATTATTATTATTATTATTATTATTATTATTGATGTTGTTACAATTATTATTATAATAACTTTTATTATCATTACTCATATTATTATTATTATTGTAAAGCCTGAAGATACTCCATTTTATATGTATCTTATTATTTGATTAATGTATATTTATATGTATATCTTAAAAACTCTATAGCCCATCTTTTATTGGACTCTAAACCAAAACCCGAAACCCAATATCCTAATATATCCTATAAATACTCTATTCTAACCCCCCCTATACCCTCACCCTAGCTTCCAATACTGTAGCCTCCATAACCAAACCCCCATCTTGTTCAACCCTAACCCCCCTCCTGTTCACCTCCTTCTCTATCTCCCGCCGCTCTCTCAACTCTCCCCCTCTGCTTCCGTTTGAACCCAACCCAGCGGCTCGACTTCCCTCCTCATCCTCCTCTTCTGGCTGGCCTCGATCGCAACTGCCCACCACCCTGTCCTTCCCCCTCCTCGCCTTCCACCATCGAGCCGTCGAAGCCCTTCGACCTTCCTCCTCCACCAAACCCATCGTCTTCATCCCGAAGCTTCGACCACCCACCTCTCATCGCCGACTGCACCCCCTACACCCCGATCGACTTCACCCCAGCATCGCCCTCATCCCGTCGTCTTCGTCACCACCGAACCCATCTACGCCTCCCACTCGAACCATCACCCCAGTGACCACCATTGCCGCATCCCCTCGCCCTCGTCTGCAACCTTCATCCCGCAACCACTGGTGACCCCTTATCCCCGTTTTCGTCGTCGTCGAGCTCCGAATCCCCTGTTCCCTTTGCTGCTCCTCTATTTCGGTGCGAAACAGAGGATCACCGAGCTCCTTGCTCTAGCCGCTGTGTTGCTTCCCGACCGCCAGCACCCCTCGTTGCCAGTCGTCGCCGGCAGTCGCCGTTGATCCCCACCGCTGTCTCTCTCTCTCTCTCTTCGTCAACAATAGGGGATCATTGTGTATTGGAGCGTTGGGTAGTTTGGTGTTTGGTTTGAGTTTGGTGTATGTTGTTTTGTGTGAGGATTGGAGATCCTGTGTTGCCATTTGGTGCTTTCTGTTTGTGAAGAGAAGGGAGTGATCTTGGTGTTTGGTGATTCGACCTGTGGTTGGTGTTTGCCATTTTGTGTGGGTGTTGCACGTAGTTCGCACGTGTTTTCGTGTTCGTGGATTTGTTGCCCGGGATTCTCCTCCCATTATTCTTGGCATTCAAATTAATCATCCAAAAGGCAAGTCACTATCCTCTTGAATTGTTAATTGTATCAAATTCAACTTTTATTGAAATTCTTGCAAGAGATCCTATTCGTTATCATATCGTTGTGTTGATTATCCTTTGTTGGGTCTATTAAGGGTTTACACGAGCTAACCCCAATATTCTCGACATCATGCCACTTTTGAGTCCAAAGATTGAATCTTTCATGCATTCATGTAGAACTGATAATAGGGTTACACATATAGTCACGACACAAATAAATTATTGTAGAGAGAATTGCTAGGTTGTATGTTGTTTGATCGATTGATGTTTGATTGATGATAAATTAATATATGTATATGTTCTTAATCTTCTTTACCATGTTTTTATACCCATCATGCTGATTATATAATTTATTGACTATAGAATTGATACCCATCATGTTTAATTAAATTATTTTATGAAAAATACCCTAAAACCTGTATCTTACTTGCTGGCTGTATGTTGTCTGCTATTTTTGACCCAGTAAATGATCTCAAAATAAATTACTTTCTGAATAAGAATTATAGCCTTATCTTTTTAGTTTTCAGAACATCTTGAATTTCTGAATTTCGAGTTGTGTAGCAAAAGTTATGCGATTTTACTACAACTGTGTTTTTTTTTTCCAGATTTTCAGATTCTTGTATATTTGATGTTTAAACTGTTAAAAGGCTGATCATATTTTAAAATATTGCTCTGAAAATTTCCAGATTGTTAGTAATCATGTTTAGGAGCCTAATAAATATTTACATCGAATTTATTATTGAGTTTTTGCTGATTCTAAAAATAAAATAACATGATGTCGAAATTCTGCCTGAACATGAAATCTGTAAAGAATTTTGTATTTGACCTAGCTACTGTTGTCGAATTTTGAACTTAAATTTGCGTTGGAACCATGTGTAAGTTTAGTTTTCATAATTTCTGACGGATTCAGTTTTCGAGTTCTGAAACAGCGGGAAACTGCATTTTTGTACAGACTACTCTTGCTGTCCAGAATTTTATATTCCAGATTTTAATAGATTAATTGTTCTATATCGTAGTATTGCATGATGTAAATTGTGTATGTTGCATTGCATGATCCTAATGCCCCATTTTCATCATTCTAATTGTCATATCTAAGTTATCGTCCTATTGCTCTCCTATTGATACTATTCTCAAATTGAATATTGTATTGTTGCATTGATAAAATAATTTACAAGCCGGGGTTTAAGGGTTGACTTTAGTAGTGGAAAATATAAGGACTGTACTCGGAAGAGGGGCCCGTGTTTCCCTATTTATCGGTCTATCGGTCTATCGGTCCATTGGTCATATCGGTCATATCGGTCATCGATTAATTGTAGATTATTGATTACAGTATCTCGATTTATTCGGTCATCGGTCATTATTGTATATCGTTGCCGAGTACATGAACTATAAAATCCACCACTAAGTATAAACGTAACTTGTTTGTATGTAGAAACCATGTGGTAAATCAATGGGACGCATGAAGTGCTACATTAGTTAGGATTAAAATGATTAATAGACTTGAGGATTGACACCACATAAACATTGATATTGTACTTCATTGTTCCTATTGATATCGAATATTGGCTAAGTGTTATTGATATTGATCATTGAATATTGTTATTGAATCGTTGTTTATAACAATTGCATCGTTTATCATTGATATTGATTATCGTTATTGTGTCATGTTATTGATTCCTATTGATCCATTGACTTCATTGTTATATCGTTATTCCATTGTTCCCTACTTTCTCTACTTGCTATCCATGACTTGCTCTAAGGACAATTTTTCTTCTTTTTTTAGATGAAGTGTTCACAGGTAATGATGGAGAATTGCCTGCTGGAATTGGAGAGCAAACTTTCTAAAGAACTACTTCTTTATAATTGAATGTTATTTTTAATGAACTTATTGTATTAGGACTTGTTACTATTGTGTTTGGGATTTATTATTGTATTGGGCTTATGCCCTGGTTTTTATTACTGTTTCCAGATGTTGGATTATTATTGTACTTGGATATTTTATATTGTTTCATTTCATATTTTATTGTTCATGAGATTATTATTATTGCCTGCGCAATTGTTCTGTATTGAATATATTGTTGAGTTGATCGGATAAACAGCTTATGGGTGACATTAGTCATTCGCTGGGCCAATATCATGTACTCGTATTCCATATTTTTGGGAAGCGGGCGTGGCACGAAGCCTGGTGGATCACCATGAGAGTTTTAAAACTCTCGATGTGGTCAGCGGGGTCCGACTCCCCGTTGTATGAATCAAAGTGAGGGGGGTTAAAGTTTTCCAAAACCGGAGCCTCCATGATGGTCCGGAAGAACGGAGGCCTGCTCGGGCAGAAACTCCTCGCCCGTTGTTCATCTTCTCTGTCCAGTCTGCCAAGGCGCCTCTCCATCTCGTGGAGACGGCGGTAGACCGAGTCTTCCCTTTGGTCATATCTTGCTGATCCCTAAGACTCATCCTCCCGCGGAAGAGGGCTGGGAGTGCGATGGTGATGGCTTCGGACAGGTTGCGGACTAGGTGCCCGTTTACTGTGGTCATGAGCAACTTTGAGGGCCCACAGAACTACTTCTTAAAACTGCTGGAACTCTGCCCTTGTGACAGATGCCTCCCATTCTTGGTGGTCCCTTGGAGCGGACCGACCGGTCGGGGTGCAGCTCCTCTTCTGTCAGCGTAGAGGTGACTCCCTCCGCCTCCTGGGAGAGTTAGAACTTCTTTGGTCTGGTCTACGAAGGGATCAGGCTCTAGGGGACCGAATCGCTGGACCCCTTTGACTGGACCCCTTTGATGTTCACGGTGGGGAATCCCGTTATGGGTCTGCCTCTCATCCAAGCGGGTCTGAAGATCTATCCCATGTTGCCGGTTGACAATAATGTGCCGGAGATCCTTTGGCGTTGGAGGACTGTGAGAGGCTATGGAGTCGGATGAGGGGTTCTGTATCGAGACATGGTCATGATGAGAAGGTTGCCTTTCGCGACTTCGGCGGGAGGGTCCCTTGGCAGCCCCTTAAGGCCCTTGAGGAGCCTGCTGGGGCTGAGGTTGCTGAGGAAGGGGCTGTATAGGCTGTGGTTGCTGGACGGGTTTAGGGAGAGGCTGTCCAGGCTGTGGTTGCTGGACTTGTTGGACGGGTTGAGGAAGGACCTTCTGGAGTGGAGGATGGAGTGGAGGAGGAGAAGGAGTAGCAGTGGCTCTGCGGTTGGAGACCGTCGCCTTCCCCTTCTTTGGAGGCATAGCTTGAAACTACTTTCGCTGATGAAATAGGGTTGGATTGCTTTTCGCTTCCCATAAACAGCGCCAATCTATTGCTGCTGATTTTGGTGTGGGAGCAAACAGATCAATTTGTGGATTCTTTTAGGAAACGAATAAGCAAACTTGTTGACTTTCACCGGAGTTTGACTTGTTTCTCCCCGCTGCCTTAAACCTGCAAAAAGTTCGATACACCGAGATGGATCCCGACGACGAACCCTCCGACGCTCTTGTCAGTAATCATGAAGATCATGAAAGAGCTTTATCTAGAAAAAGATTGATTACCTTGTTATGGTGGGGGGGAGGGGTATTTATAGTCTCCTTAAGAGACAATTTAGAGATAATCAGTTATCTCTATGTCCCAGTATTTTAGGATAAGATGTAGAGTTTTAACTTGTTTCATGAAAAGAGAGTTGGTTAAAACCGCCTCTTAGAGATAATCATGAATTTGAATTACTCTTTAAATATCTGAATTGGTTTATAGCGGGTCGTTACCCGTACCCAATTGGACAGATCCATTTGTGGGTTATTAGGCTTTGAAGAAAGACCCAGTTCCCATTTCGGACCCATTTATAGGTGAAATTACAATTTTACCCCTGAGAGGTTTAAGATTCGTGCCCGATTTGAATGGTCCCGATTTAATCCTATTTTTATCCATATAAATTACATTCCTCCCTTAATTCCATTCTCGGAACTACACTAGTGGAGAGGTAAATCAAATAACCCAGAATTTTCTCATAACAGGGTCCAATCTCTTTCCTACTATACAACTGATCTTTATAACAATCCCAATATCGTGTGAGTATTGACTCTCATTCTGGAATACTGGAGGGACAGTCTCAGGTAGACAGTTTCTATGGGGCATATGCCTCCCAAAAGGTAATGGAGGCATGCAAAGGTTTCTTCGGGCAAGGCGGAGATTGGCCCTCGAGTGCAAAGGCATAAGGGAGCTTGACTGCAAGACATACCCGTCGAGCAGGGACGAAAGTCTTCAATCTCTATCCACAGATCATACCTCACTCCACAGGTCATCCTGGAGCCATCATTTCACAATCATCCCATATGCGTTGCTCTAGTTCCGAAATACTAAAGACCAGTCCCACTACGCAGATCATTATGGGGCCTATTTCATCCATTGTTCCAGAATACTGGGAAATATCTCACTCTGTCATGTAATTCATCACACAAATGATTGTTGCTCTCGTCCCGAAATAATGGAGATCAATCCCACTCTGCAGATCATTCTGGTGCATAGTTCATCCATCGTCCCGGAATACTGGGGAATATCTCACTCTATGGATCATTCTGGAGCCCCAATCACACTAACATCCCATGAGTATCGCTCTCATCCCGAAATATTGCAGATCAATCACACTACGCAGATCATTGTGGGGCCTATTTCATCCCATGTACCGGAATACTGGGGAATATCTCACTCCATGAATCATTTAGGAGCCGACATCTCATGTCGTTCTTGCTTATCATATCTCCCTTCTAATACCCGATGCATGTTCTCAACATGCCTTCTGACTATCGAGTTGCACCATTTTGAGGATCAGTGGCCACTCCCTCCTTAGAAAAAGAACAAAGACAAGAATTTCCAATCTCGGAGTTCCTCATGGTGAATCACAAGGCCTGGCAAATCTATTCTATATCGACTTCTGACAGCATAGCCACTTTCAAGGTTAAATCAAAAATTATCTGTAACACCCTATTATTTTACAATTTCAAAATAGTTTTTGTAAAGATTTTATTGCTAATAGATATTATTGTTATTGTTATTATTATGCATAAATATGCAAATTTATATTACATGTATATATATATATATATATATATTTGAACTTATTTATTTATTTGGTGGAGCATGTTTTATTGGATTTTATTATATAAAGAGGAGTTGTAAAGGCATATATATAATAAATGAGTCTAGGAAGGATTAATAGTTAATTTTTCCCACTTATTACAAAATCACCCTCCTTCTTCCTCCTCCTTATTTTCATCCAGCGAAACCCACACACCCGATGCCCGAAGTCTCCTCCTTTCGGGATTTTAATCCCATGAAGTTTTAGCCATTTCACAATTTTTTTTGAGGGTTTTAGTTAATTTGAAGGTTTTCCCCAACGTCCTAGCCTTGGTTTTTCGAATCAGCTCCTTGGAAGGTGAGAATTTATTTCATTAAATTGTTTAGGGTTGTATGTTTCTAATTTGTTGCAAGAGAATTAGGTTAGTAGAGAGATTAGGAGACACTCTTTGTCTTAGAAGTGATAGATTTCATATTTAGGAGATAGAAATTAAATTGAAAAATAATTAGGATGTTGGCTGGTAGTAGTAATTGATGCAAATTGATAATAGAAATCCCTGTAAGTTATGGGAAATAATGTAGAATAATTTTTGGAAGATTTTATGGGCATAAAACCCAGTTAGGAAAAATTAATGGGTGTGCACATATGGTGTGCACGCTAGGCGTTCGATGAAATACCTGTGAGAGATCAGAAAGATTTTAATTGTAACATGTGAGTGATTTGAATAATTTAGCTCTAATTAGTGTTAAAATATGATAATAGGAAGAAGATGCGAGTTCGGGGGCAATATCGGTGAGATTGCACAGCTGGTCTTCGCATTTCCCCAGGTGAGTAGGATTATACTAGTTATATAATATGTTGCGACAAAGTTTTATACGTATTCGATGTGATTGTGTGAGTTATAGCCAAATGAAGAATTAATCGAAAATACGGACTTTTTATATGTGGAAATTTTGTTATAAGGTAAATTTGCATGATTTTGAATATTTGGTGTTAAGGGTTGTAACCCCCATTCCTAACAATAAGTATTTTCCGTGTACTTTCTATAATTTGATTTTTATAAATTTATTTTTTGCTAAATTAGTTTCGTATCTTTTATTAAAAGTGTTTCTAACCGAAAATTATATTCATTTCGAATGATGGTGTACTTTAATTTTACTTTCTATTTCTTATTTATCGACTTTTTATATTTTAGCCCAAATTTAATATGTCATTACTATTGGATTTTTATGAACTGTTGAACTAAAAATCTTATTTTGACATTCATACTATTATCATGTTATTTTTACTATTATTATTATTGTTGTTGTAACTATTATAATTATTTTTATTATTATTGACGTTATTGTTATTATTACTAGTAATATTGTTATTATTATTGTTATTATTTACTATTAGTGTTATTATTAATACTACTTTTGATTGTTTATTAAAAATCTATTTCTATTTATTAATTGTATTTGTGGTGATTTCAAATTATTTATATGTTGTAATACAAATTACATTTTGTTATATAATCCTATTTTTATTTGGTTATTCTCTTCCTCCTATTGGATCTACAAACCCATACCCATTAACCCTATAGCCTCTTTCTTATTGGATCCCAAACCCAATACCCAATAACCCATAGTATTCCCTATATATACTAACCTAAAACCCTAATAAACCAACCCTAACTCTAAACCAAATTACCATATACTAACCACAACCACCAACCTACTGTGCTACCCTTCCCCTCTACTGTTCACCCCTTCTCCTTCCTCCCGCTCATCTCTTTCCGAACCCATCTCCTTCCTCACCCTGAGCATCACCTACACCCACGTTCCCCCGCTCATCTTCCACCTCCGTTAACTCATCCCCGTCTTTCCTCGTCACCTGTTGCCGCTAAATTTGGTGTGGGGGCAAACAGGTAGAACTTGTGGATTCTTAGGGGAAACTGAATAGGACAACCTGCGTACCTGTTCCGTCGGGCCCCGTTCGTCGTTCCTGCCGTGCACCTGCAAAAAGTGCGAGACACCGGGGTTGTTCCCGGCGACGCACCCTCCGACGCTCAAGTCAGTAATCTAAGAAGACTATGAATGAGCACAAAAACTGGTGAAGAGTTGATTACCTCTTAATGGAGATGGATGGGGGGTATTTATAGGCGTCTTAGGGAACGGATTAGGAATGTAATCCCCGTGATTTGATAAGGAATGTCCTCCATAATCAGATGAGGAAGGTAATCTGATAATATATATTCCCTGTGATCAGATAAGGAATTTAATCCCTAATCCCCTGTGAAAAGGTAGATATCCATCAGGGCCGTTGATCGTATTTAATCAGGGACCCTGACTCTATCTTGATGGATTGGGTGCGCAGCGGGTTGAGACCCGCACCCTCTTGGTGGTGGATCCATTCGCGGATTATTGGGCCCTAGGAGGGCAGATCCAATATCCGTTCTGGTCCTTTTGTGGGTGAAATTACTGTTTTACCCTCAGGTCTCAAGATTCGCGCCCGATTTGGACGGTTCCGATTAAACCCCATTTTTAGCCATATCACGAGCCCCCCACTCCTAAAGGCTGAGCTTGATCGGCCTTTGAGGAGTAGTTTAGCTATTTTTAATGGCTGGTAGAGTTGTATCGGGGCCCAAACGGAAGGTTTTGAATCTTGAAGGAGGTAGTTTGGTGATTTTTCAAGCGGATTGAACTCTGAGTCGCTCCTGAACTCTGATGGTCATGTGGCGTTACTGCGGGGACGTCTTTTTTACTTTTGCGGAGTACCAATTCGTCGTTCGGGGGTCTTATATACTTGGATCACGCTTTAGACCTCCCTAGAGTTCGCTGGTGAAGGGGCCGAGGTCCGTAGGCGGTTCGGCGAGCTTTTTCAAAGAGGGAAGCGAGTTCGGCAGGGCTGCGAGCGTCAGGAGCGAGTTCGACGATCCCCCGAGCCTGTTTTTTCCCTATAAGAGGGTCGGTGTCACGAACGCTCGGCATCGGTGCCGAACCTGTTCTTCCCCTATAAGAGGGTCGGTGCCACGAACGCTCGGCAGCGGTGCCGAACCTGTTTTTTCCATATAACAGGGTCGGTGCCACGAACGCTCGGCAGCGGTGCCGAACCTGTTTTTTCCCTATAAGAGGGTCGGTGCCACGAACGCTCGGCAGCGGTGCCGAACCTGTTTTTTCCATATAACAGGGTCGGTGCCACGAACGCTCGGCAGCGGTGCCGAACCTGTTTTTTCCCTATAAGAGGGTCGGTGCCACGAACGCTCGGCAGCGGTGCCGAACCTGTTTTTTCCATATAAGAGGGTCGGTGTCACGAATGCTCGGCAGTGGGTGCCGAGCGTGACTTTTTCCCTATAACAGGGTCGGTGTCACAAATGCTCGGCAGTGGGTGCCGAGCGTGACTTTTTCCCTATAACAGGGTCGGTGTCACGAATGCTCGGCAGTGGGTGCCGAGCGTGACTTTTTTCCTATAACAGGGTCGGTGTCACGAATGCTCGGCAGTGGGTACCGAGCGTGACTTTTTTCCCTATAACAGGGTCGGTGTCACGAATGCTCGGCAGTGGGTGCCGAGCGTGACTTTTTCCCTATAACAGGGTCGGTGTCACGAATGCTCGGCAGTGGGTGTTGAGCGTGACTTTTTCCCTATAACAGGGTCGGTGTCACGAATGCTCGGCAGTGGGTGCCGAGCGTGACTTTTTTCCCTATAACAGGGTCGGTGTCACGAATGCTCGGCAGTGGGTGCCGAGCGTGACTTTTTTCCCTATAACAGGGTCGGTGTCACGAATGCTCGGCAGTGGGTGCCGAGCGTGACTTTTTCCCTATAACAGGGTCGGTGTCACGAATGCTCGGCAGTGGGTGCCGAGCGTGACTTTTTCCCTATAACAGGGTCTGTGTCACGAATGCTCGGCAGTGGGTGCCGAGCGTGACTTTTTTCCCTATAACAGGGTCGGTGTCACGAATGCTCGGCAGTGGGTACCGAGCGTGACTTTTTTCCCTATAACAGGGTCGGTGTCACGAATGCTCGGCAGTGGGTGCCGAGCGCCCAGACTTGTCGTTTATGTGAGTTTGTCTTTTCTGTGCGCCATTTGAACGTCTGACAATTCTGACAATTCTGACAACCCTGACAGATGGGACGCCCATTAAATGTTGTGACCTCTGGGGTTCCATCAGATGGGATAGCATTAAATGCATCTCATGATTCGCTGCGGTTAACGAGGTGACGATTGGGATCGCTCCGCCGCTTGGTTTAGATGGGCCGGTCGTACAAGCCCATTAGCCTCGTGGGGCGTGCCCCCCTTCTATAAATCCTCACCCCCCCTCTCATTTCTCACTTCTCCTCTCATTTGTTCAGGCGTTCTCTAGTGTTTCAGGCGAGTTTTTCCGGCACCGGTGTTAGCTCAGGCGAAGTTTTTCGGCAGCTCTTTCTCTCGAGGTAATTTATAAACTATGTCTGTAGCTTCTGTCTCAGATGAAGTCTCTGGGTCCGAGTCCTCCCCTATAGGCGCCGAAGCCTCGACTCCGACTCCAACCAAGGGCAAGGTGTTCGGCAAGGATTCGATTGTCGAGGATCCGAAGAGGATGGGAGAGTCCGGACAGCTGCCGGGTCCGCTGACAGGACTTCACAGGGTCCGGGAGCTCCCGAAGGACCAGGCCGAACGAATCATCCATGGGAGGGAGAGGACCTTCGAGGAGAATGAAGCGAGGGAGACGACGGAGGCGAACGATGCGGCGTCGATCCTGCGCGAGGAGGAGTTGGTGGCGATCCGGGACGCTTTTTTCATCCCGGAGGAGTACGAAATCATGCTGCCGGGCCCCGGGGTTAGGGCCAATTCGCCGCTGCCAGTGACCATGTGTTGCTGGCCGGTTGATGCCTTTATCGCCGGTGCCCGGCTACCTCTCCACGCGTTCGCAATTACCGTGGTGAGCTGGTACGGGGTCTGCCCTATTCAGCTCATGCCGAACGCGTGGCGAGTGATTAATGGCTTCGTTCTCCATTGCCAGGCCGCGGGGATCGAACCGCAGCTGAACGTGCTTCGGACGATATACCGGCTCCACCAAGGGAACAAGTCGGAGTATCGGTATTATCTGACTCCGAGGCACGGCAGCAGGCTCGTCGTTTGCCCAGACTCTATCAAGCACTGGCGAGAGAAGTGGGTCGTCGTGCGGAGTCGAGAGGCCTGGCCGATCCCCACCAATTGGGCAGAGGGGGTGACCAAGAGGGCGACGGCGCTGCCGAGGCTCTCAGTAGAAGAAGAAGAGGCGGTCCGGATCCTTCTCGACCGGCCGAAGTACGACTGGAAGGATTTGACGGAAGACGTTCTTTACAGGGGAGGGCTCGGCCGCGTAGATCCTAGTACGCGGCTTTTCGCCAAGTTCTTTTTTCCGTACTTGCTGCCTTGTTCTTCTTTTGTGCTAATCATTTTTTGTTTTTTGATGCAGAATCTATGGACTACGAGGCGGTGTTGGCGCTCAGGGCAGGACTCGCCAGTAAGGCGCCGAGGAAGCGCAAGAGGGTAGCGTCGAAGCTGCCCTCATCCTCAAAGGCGCCGAGGATCGAGGGCCCCGCCCCGGCGGTGGAGATTGCCGACGACCCAGTAGTCGCCGTGGTGTCGACCTCGGCTCCAGCATCTGCGGGCGAGTTCCCCATCGCCGCCGCCCTCGCCATGCCGACCCCGCCGTTGACCGTGGCAGGCGAGGAGCTCCTGACGGAGGAGCACAAGCGGATCCACATCCCGGACTGGCAGGTCCAGAAGCACGACGGGTTCCTCGGGAACTCGTTGGCGAGTATGCAGGCCGTGAAGCATCTCGCCACCCCGAAGGACCGCGCCGCCATGGACGCGGGGAGGCAGGGCGACGACGTGATCGAGATCGCTCGTTCGGCGGTATCGGTAAGTTTCGAGTTCGCTTCGTTCGTTTCGTCCCTTTGGATCCCAAAAAATTTTTTTTTCTAACTCTCGGAGTTCTTCTTCTTTCCTTTGTAGATCGTCGTCCACTTCGGTCACCTCACCGAGAGGCTGACCGCCCTCGAGAAGGAGCTGAAGCAGGAGTCCGACCAGGCTCGGAACGAGAAGGCTCGGATGTCGAACCAGCTCGACAAACTCCGGGTCGAGCATGAAGGTCGGTTCGCAAGGATCCAGCGCCTTGAGGCCGAAGTGAAGAGGCTGGAGGACGAGCTGCGTCGGGAGAAGGAGGGGTCGGCCAACCAGTTGGTCGAGGCCGAGGCGAAGCGAGCGGCGGCCGTGAAGGAGGTGGAGGACGCCACCTTGAAAAAGGCCCAGGGGTACCTCGCGCAGAACATGGCGAAGGCCTTCGCCACTGCCCTCGACCGGGTGCGAGAGGCGTACCCCGGGGTGGACGTCTCGGGATGGCGACTCTTCCCCGGACACGTCGAGGGCTTCGACCCCGAGTCCGAAGGGGAAGAGGAGGAGGAGGAGGAGGACGGCGCTGATGCCGATGCCGGGATTACTGGCGAGGTCCCGAGCGCCACGGCCACTCCGCTGGCGGCGGCGTCTCCTTCGGCGAAGTCGACCCCTACTCCGCCTCGTCGCCCGGGGAAAGAGGTCGAGCACTGAATCCGCCTCTCGTTTTATTGTTTTTGGCTGTTTCTGCTCTTTTTCTCTTTTTTTTTTTTTTTTCTTTCGAACTTTGTAATGCCTAATAGCGGACTGGCCACCGCTTCTTTTGACGTAAATGAAATCAAAATTTTTTGCAAGTGTTGGTGCTCGGAAATTTCTGTTTTATGCCCCCTCTTTTGCCGAACCGTCAAACTTTGTTTTTAGAGATGAAAATTTTTCCAAGTGCGGTGCTTCGGCCACGCTCAACGTTTTTGCTAATTGCTCCGATTTCTTTGCAGCTTATGGTGATCCCCCAAGACGTCGAGCTTTCCCGCCCGGACGAAGAGGTTAGAGCCAAAGCTGGCCTAGGGGCGACGAGGCTGTGTCTGGCTAGGTGTAGGGAGAAGCTTTATGAGGTCGAGCTCGGATTGCGCCGAGCCGAGAGCGAGAGGAAGCATCTCCAGCTCGTCCTTGGCCGGCGTGATATCGAGATTCGTCGTTTGGAAAGCCGAATCGCCGAGCTCATACCCGAAGGTGAACACTTGCCCACTGACTCCAGTAATGAGATTCGTGTTCAGTGCATTCGTCATAATTTGTCCAAAATAACAGCAGAGAAGGACGAGTTGCTTTCCGAGATACAGCATCTGCAGTCCGTAGAGGCGAAGCTCCGGAGTGAGGGCGAGGGGCTGACGGCCGAGGTGGCCAAGTTGACGACTGAACGAGTCGAGTTGACTGCTGAAGTCGAAGCGCTCAAGAGGGCGACGGTGGATAAAAGCATCGAAGTCACCCACCTTCGGCGCCTCGTCGCTAGTCGATCTGGAGTGCCGGACTCCGCGATACCCCCACGTTTCGAAGTCGACGTTAAAGACGACTCGTTGCGGGACAGGATCTCAGAGTTGGAGGCGGAAGTGGCTCGTCTGAAGCCACATTCAGGGCCGATCAACGTTCGAAGCACGTCATGCACTCGCGCTGAGAGTGAGCGGGGCATTACTTTCTATGAGATGGCGACCCGTCAGCGGATCGGCCTACCAAGCCCGGGGGACGCACAGAGCTCGGTGGCAATCTCCTCGAGCGGGGCGTCCGTCGGCGTAGCTGCTAGGAGTGGTGCCGAGGATACGTCCCAGTTTGCCGGCTTGGGGTCGCGCTCCGGGGACAAGCGTCGTCACTCTCGAGTGTCCTTGAAGCGGAATGCTCCAGCTCCGAAGAAGCGCTGAAGTGGTTGGTTCCGCGAGTTCTTTGCTCCCTCTTTTTTTTTTTGCTTTTCGTTAAGTGTGACGAGTCGGTATTGTAAATTTCCTTTGTTGAGTCGTGCTCCCGTTTGTGTTCGCCTTTGTATCACACCTGTTTCATCAATAAATGCGTTATTGCCGAACTTGCGCGTTTTTTTTTTATGTGAATGTTGTCTGTCATGGCGTGACTTCTAAACTGTCGAACTCCGAATGGCGAGCTTCTTTTAGGTCGAACATGGGTGAAATCGCAAAGTAATGTCAAGTCAAGTTGTACACTGGGTAGATCAGGTTAGCGTCGTCGGAGCGTTTTAGGACGGTGAGCTATAGCTAGCTCGTTTAGGAGCGAACTTGCGGAGTAGAGTCGAACCAAGTGTCGGACTCCGTACCATTCAACGGCTGTGGGAGCATTTTCGAATGGCGAGCTACTTCTAGCTCGCTTAGGAGCGAGCTCGCGAAGTAGACTCGAGCCAAGTGTTGGACTCCGGAACCATTGTCAGTTTAAGGGGTGTAGGAGCAATTTCGAATGGCGAACTACCCTAGCTCGCTTGGGAGCGAGCTTGCGGAGTAGGGTCGAACCAAGTGTTGGACTCCGTACCATTCAACGGCTGTGGGAGCATTTTCGAATGGCGAGCTACTTCTAGCTCGCTTAGGAGCGAGCTCGCGAAGTAGACTCGAGCCAAGTGTTGGACTCCGGAACCATTGTCAGTTTAAGGGGTGTAGGAGCAATTTCGAATGGCGAACTACCCTAGCTCGCTTGGGAGCGAGCTTGCGGAGTAGGGTCGAACCAAGTGTTGGACTCCGTACCATTCAACGGCTGTGGGAGCATTTTCGAATGGCGAGCTACTTCTAGCTCGCTTAGGAGCGAGCTCGCGAAGTAGACTCGAGCCAAGTGTTGGACTCCGGAACCATTGTCAGTTTAAGGGGTGTAGGAGCAATTTCGAATGGCGAACTACCCTAGCTCGCTTGGGAGCGAGCTTGCGGAGTAGGGTCGAACCAAGTGTTGGACTCCGTACCATTCAACGGCTGTGGGAGCATTTTCGAATGGCGAGCTACTTCTAGCTCGCTTAGGAGCGAGCTCGCGAAGTAGACTCGAGCCAAGTGTTGGACTCCGGAACCATTGTGACATTGAAGAGTTACAAGCAGAGGGATGTAATAGTAGCGAAAACATGAAGAAACTTCATTTATTAACAACTAATGATCGGCTGCTTCTAAAGTTGCTAGCCGTTATTACAATAATAGAAGAAAGAACAAAAGGACAAACTATGACTAGAGAAAGGAAGGGAACGGTTCGACATCTCGAGTTACTTGGAGAGACGTGGTTGCCTTCTCTTGGTATTTCAAAAGATGGTCGGCGTTCCAAGTCCTGGGAATTTCTCTGCCTTCGAGGTCCTCTAGCTTGTACGTACCGGGGCGGATTACTTTCGAGATCTTGTACGGTCCCTCCCAGTTCGGGGCCAGCTTGCTTTTCTGCCCGGGGAATGAGATGGCCAACTTCCGAAGGACTAAATCCCCTTCTTTGAGGTCCGTTGGGCGGACTCTTTTGTTGTATGCCAGCTCGATCCTTCTTCGGTAAGCTTGCTGGCGTATGGCAGCTCTCTCTCGGATCTCGTCTATCAGATCTAGGCTTGTTCTGAGTTCTCTAGCATTCTGCTCTTCTTCATAAGCGATCAGGCGAGGAGAGGGTATCCCGACTTCTAGGGGGATGATGGCTTCGGCCCCATAGGTGAGATTAAATGGGCTCTCGCCTGTTGGGGTCCGCTTGGTGGTGCGGTGATTCCAGAGTACGTTCGGCAGCTGATCGACCCATAGTCCCTTGGAACACTTGTCTAACCTCTTCTTGATTCCCGCAAGAATCTGTCGGTTGGCATTCTCAGCCTGGCCATTCGACTGGGGATGGGAGACAGAGGAGAATCGGTGTTGTATGGAAAGGTCTTCACACAAGGCTCGGAAGGCGGCTCCAGTAAACTGTGTCCCGTTATCTGTGACTATGACTCGGGGAACGCCGAACCGGCAAATCACATTTTTCCAGAAGAATTGAACGACCCTATGTTCGGTGATCGTAGCCAGGGGCTCGGCTTCTATCCACTTAGAGAAATAGTCGACTGCCACGACTAGGAACTTTAGCTGTCCGGGGGCTGGAGGAAATGGTCCCAGTAAATCCATCCCCCACATAGCGAAGGGAACGGGACTTGATAGTGAGGTTAGTGGTGCCTGTAGAAGGCGTCGGATGTCTGCATACTTTTGGCAGGAACTGCACTGCCGAACGTGTCGTTCGGCGTCCCGTAGGAGAGTGGGCCAGTAATATCCATAGTTCAATACCTTGCGCGCTAGAGCCCTGGATCCAGAATGGGCTCCGCCGATCCCCTCATGGAGCTCTTGCAGGGCATAGTCGGCTTGCTCGGGGGAGAGGCACCTTAGATATGGTCGACCATCCGCTTGGGTGAAGGAGCGTTTGTATAAGACGCCTTCGAGTAAAGAAAAACGCTCGGCTCGGGCCCTGATTCTTCGTGCTTCCCTCGGATCTTCAGGGAGGAGTCCGTTCCTCAGGAATTCGACAATGGGTTTCATCCAGTTGTCTTCGAGGAGGACGGGCAATGCTTCAACGGAGTCTGGCGCTTCGTCCTCTATGCTCGGCTTCAGGAGGACTTCTATCAAAACAGTCTGTTCCAGACCTTGAAGGGAGGAGGAGGCTAACTTGGATAGGGCGTCAGCCTGAGCATTTTCTTCCCGAGGGATCCTTTGGATGAGGGCCTCGTCGAACAGCGCCATGAGGCTCTTTACTTTGGACAGGTATTTAGCCATTCTATCGTCGCGAGCTTCATACTCGCCGAGGACCTGGTTAACAATCAACTGGGAGTCGCTGAAAATCTGTAGCCGATGTGCCCCAGCATTTCGGGCCATTCGAAGCCCGGCTATTAGTGCTTCGTATTCGGCCTCGTTGTTCGAGGCTTTGAAATTTATCCTGAGGGAGTATTGGAGGATGAAGTCATCTGGTCCCGCCAGGATGACTCCTGCTCCGCTTCCCTCGGTACAAGAGGACCCGTCAACGTAGACCGTCCAGACGGGGGGCCCCTTTGCTGCTTGGCTAGACTCGGGGATTGTAGTCTCAACTATGAATTCGGCCAGTGCCTGTGCCTTGATTGCAGTCCGAGGCTGATAAGTTATATCGTGCTGGCTCAGCTCGATCGACCACTTCATGAGGCGACCAGAAGTCTCGGGTTTGTGAAGAATCTGTTTCAGCGGCTGGTCGGTAAGGACGACCATCGAATGGGACTGAAAGTAGGGTCTAAGTTTTCTCGCAGCCATTACCAGGGCATACGCCATTTTCTCAATCTTCGGGTACCGGAGTTCGGCATCCCGGAGCACCTTGCTGACGTAGTATATGGGCTTCTGAGCCCTTTCTTCTTCTCTAACTAAGACCGCACTGAGCGTCTGTTCGGAAGCTGCAAGGTAGAGGTAGAGCGGTTCGCCGGGTACTGGTTTGCTAAGGAGAGGTGGATTGACGAGGTAGGCTTTGAGCTGGTCAAAGGAGTCTTGTTGCTGCTGCCCCCACTCGAATCCTTTAGCCCCCCTGAGGGCTTTGAAGAACGGGAGGCACTTCTCCCCGGACTTCGACAGGAAGCGCCCTATGGCGGCTAGGCGGCCAGTCAACCTCTGAACTTCTTTGACATTTCTAGGGGGGGCCATGTCCAGTATGGCCTTGATCTTCTCCGGATTCGCCTCTATTCCTCGTTGGCTAACCATAAAGCCGAGGAACTTGCCTGATGAGACGCCGAACGCACACTTGTTCGGGTTGAGTCTCATATTGTTCCTTCTTAAAACATCAAATGCCTCTTGGAGGTCGGTCACATGATCAACACCTCGGATGCTTTTCACCAGCATGTCATCGACGTACACTTCCATGTTTCTGCCGATCTGAGCCTGAAAAACTTTGTTGACGAGGCGCTGGTATGTTGCCCCTGCGTTCTTTAGGCCGAATGGCATGACCCTGTAGCAATAAAGGCCTTGGTCGGTTACAAAAGACGTCTTTGGGATATCCGGCGGGAACATCCTTATCTGATTGTAACCCGAGAAAGCGTCCATGAAGCTTAGAAGCTCATGTCCCGAGGTTGCGTCAATCAGAGTGTCGATGCTCGGTAGAGGGAAGGGATCTTTAGGACAGGCTTTGTTGAGGTCGGTGAAATCAATGCAAATTCTCCAAGTTCCGTTGGACTTCTTCACCATTACTACGTTTGATAACCATTCAGGATAGTTTACTTCCTGTATGAACCGGGCCTTCAGCAACTTATCTACCTCCTCTTTGATAGCGAGCTGTCGCTCGGGAGCGAACTTACGCCTCTTCTGCTGAACCGGTTTGGAACCCGGATCAACACTCAGGCGGTGGACTAAGAGTTCTTCGGAGATACCAGGCATGTCAGCTGCGGACCATGCGAAGAGGTCTTGATTGGATCGGATGCATTTCACAATATCTGAGTATAGGGCGGACGGGAGGGTCTTGCTTACGAAGAACTTGCGGGTCGGCTCTTGTTCGGAGAAGAGCACCTCCTCCAGTTCGTCCGCTGGCTCGGAGGTCGGTCTTGTGGAATCTTGGGGAATCTCCAGGGTCTCTAAAGAGAGGACGGGCCCAAGGGTCGAAGTCATGCAGCATTTCCGGGCCTGCTCCTGATTTCCCCTTACTTCTCCAACCCCGGATCGGGTGGGAAACTTCATCTTCAGATGATATGCCGAGGGAACTGCTTCCAGAGCCGCGAGGCCGGGCCTGCCCAAAATGACGTTGTAGGCAGCGGGAACATCCACTACCATGAAGTCCATTGGCTCCGTCCTGGTGGTAGGGGTTTGTCCGGCAGTTACATCGAGGGTAATCACCCCTTCTATAGTTACCGGAACCCCCGTGAACCCATGGAGAGTGTAACCGGCGGGTTTGAGTCTGTCTCTGGAGAGCTTTAGGCCTTTGAAAGCGGAGAGGAATAGGATGTTGACGGAGCTGCCGTTGTCAACTAAGATCCTCTCCACTTTGAAATTTGCCATGTGGAGGCTGATGACGAGAGCGTCACAATGTGGGATACGGACTCCCTCGAGATCTTCGTCGGAGAAGGTAACTGGCACTCCGAGGCCCTTGGGAGGAGGCGTGGTTCGGACTGAATTGACCTCTCTGATAAACGCTTTTCGGGAGGAGTTCGAGGAGCCTCCCATCGGACCCCCATGGATGAGGTGGAGGACTCGCTCTTCCTCGAAGTCTGGCGTCTCTTCTCTTTCCGGACGCTTGTTAGCCCCCCGAGGCGGGGGAGGGAGCTCGGCTCGGTCCTTTTTTATAAACTTCGTTAGTTGTCCCCTCTGGATAAGGGCTTCGATCTCGTTCCTCAGAGCACGGCAGTCGTTGGTGTCATGCCCGTGGTCCCGGTGATAGCGGCACCATTTCTCTTTATCTCTTCTCTTGGCGGGAGTATTCATTTTGGGAGTTGGAGGCAAGACCCCGTCTTTTTCGACCTCCATGAAGATGGCCGAGAGGTTAGCGTTGAGGGGAGTGAACTTCTCAAATCTAGGGGGAGGTCGGCGCTGGCCGGCATTATCCTTCTGGAGCTTCTTGGCTCCTTCTTCTTCTGCCCCCTTCCTTTTAAGCCCGGAGGCGGGCACTTCCCAGTTGGGGGGTTGCTCGGCCTCTTCGGCCCGAATGTACTTTTCGGTGCGAAGAAGAAGGTCGGAAAAGTCATGTGGGGGTTTCTTGGCAAGGGAGGAGCGGAGGTTGGAATTGAGAATGTTGGATTGGAACGCTGCGGTAGCGACCGATTGGTCGAGGGAGGCAATAGTTCTAGCTTCGGCTGTGAACCTCTTCACGTAGTCCCTCAGTTTTTCCCCCTTTTGCTGACGGAGGTGCAATAGTGAGATGCTGGTTTTCTCGGTCCTTCAGCTGCTGACAAAGTGGGTGATGAAGAGGGTTTCGAACTGTTCAAAGGAGAATATCGACACCGGGGCAAGACGAGAGTACCACTCTCGAGCCGGACCTTTGAGTGTCGCGGGGAATGTTTTGCAGAGGAGGGCATCGGAAGCTTGGTGGAGGAGCATTAAAGTCTTAAAGCCTTCGATGTGATCAACTGGATCGGTCTTGCCGGTGTAATTCTCGAATTGGGGAGGTTTGAAACCGAACGGTACAGGGGCATCCACTATGGTTTGGGAGAACGGGGGCCGGCTAGGACGTAGGGTCCTCCCCCTGAGTTCCTCTTCTCGGTTTATCTGACCCAGGAGCTTTTCCACCTCGTTGAGACGGCGGTCCATGATGTCATCCCTCCGACGGTAATTCGCCGGACCACGGGACTCGTCTTCGTATGAGAGGGAGCGAGGGCTGCGGCGGCGGTCACTTCGGGAGCGACGAGGACTCGGGGTGCGCCGGGAGTTGGTTGGTGCAGGACGAGGAGAGGGGGACCGTTGGCGAGGGCTTCGGACCGGAGGAGGGGATAGGGCCCTCGGCTCATTGGGATTTTGACGGAGGTTGAGGGCCTGTTGTACCATTGCTTGGAACTGCTGGAACTCGGCACGGGTGATGGGTGCCTCATTGTTCCTAGGCTGCTGCCGACCTGCGGGAGAGTGCCTTCTTCGGTGATAATCGGGGGAGTCCTTTCTTCCTCTTCGGATGGGGGACCTCCTGTGCTCTCGGTGACGGGGGGATCGCTCTTGCTGGCGGGAGGCTTCCCCCCGAGCCCGCTTTTCATCCAGATGGCGACGAAGGTCATCATCTTCCGGGCGTTTGGGAGGGGCATTGTGGCGACCAGAGGCCCGGGGATGATGGGAGGCCATGGAAGCACTGGAGGCGTTGTGGATGGAGATGTTCTCTTGGTGAAGGGGCTGTTTCTGGGGGTTAGGCCCCTTTGGATCAGGAGGTGGAGGGTTCCGTTGGAGCGGCTCTTCTATGGTAGGAGGGAGTTGCCCTTGTTGCTGAGCGGGATCAGGAAGGACTTCTTGCTGGTCAGGGTTGGGCGCTCGGTTGGAGCCCCTAGATCTAACTTTGCGAGGCGGCATGGCAGGAGAAAACCTGTTCACCGGGAAGGGGAGAGGTCTCTATTCGTTTGTTTCCCACAGACGGCGCCAATCTGTTGCCGCTAAATTTGGTGTGGGGGCAAACAGGTAGAACTTGTGGATTCTTAGGGGAAACTGAATAGGACAACCTGCGTACCTGTTCCGTCGGGCCCCGTTCGTCGTTCCCGCCGTGCACCTGCAAAAAGTGCGAGACACCGGGGTTGTTCCCGGCGACGCACCCTCCGACGCTCAAGTCAGTAATCTAAGAAGACTATGAATGAGCACAAAAACTGGTGAAGAGTTGATTACCTCTTAATGGAGATGGATGGGGGGTATTTATAGGCGTCTTAGGGAACGGATTAGGAATGTAATCCCCGTGATTTGATAAGGAATGTCCTCCATAATCAGATGAGGAAGGTAATCTGATAATATATATTCCCTGTGATCAGATAAGGAATTTAATCCCTAATCCCCTGTGAAAAGGTAGATATCCATCAGGGCCGTTGATCGTATTTAATCAGGGACCCTGACTCTATCTTGATGGATTGGGTGCGCAGCGGGTTGAGACCCGCACCCTCTTGGTGGTGGATCCATTCGCGGATTATTGGGCCCTAGGAGGGCAGATCCAATATCCGTTCTGGTCCTTTTGTGGGTGAAATTACTGTTTTACCCTCAGGTCTCAAGATTCGCGCCCGATTTGGACGGTTCCGATTAAACCCCATTTTTAGCCATATCATCACCCCAGGCCTTCCTCCTCATATTCTATCCCACAACCGAACCCATCGAGCTCCTCCACCGAACCCTGCCATCTTTATCAACCGAAACCCACCACCTAGCACCTCATCATCAACCACACCACCCAGTCGTCGTCCTGTCCCCGGCGCTCAACCATCGTCCTTGAGCCTCCTCATCACCGAAGAACCCATCGTCTTCATCCCGAAGCTTCGATTACGTCGCCTCATTGTCTTCCCCCACCACTCGAAACTGCCGTAGTCATCACAACAATCACCCACTGCCTCCATCGCCCTCCACCGAACTCCACCTCCACCATAGTTCATCACCATCGCCCGCCATCACCCTTCCTCCTCTTCCTCGTTTCCCTCCCAAAAACTGAGCACGTCGTCATCGCGATTCCCTGCCTTGTTCCTTCAGTCGCTGCCTCCTTCGCCTCTTAAGCCACCACCGCTCAACTCCCCTCGACTCTGCTGCAACCACCAGCAGCCACCATCGATCCACCCTGCCGCCATTGCCGCCGTCGATCGGAGCCAAGGCCAAAGCCTTTGATGTTGCTTTTGTTTTGACCACTTTGATCATGGTCTGTCTGATCGCCATCGCGATCATGATCATCATCAAGATCAAGAGCTTGATCATGGTCTTGATCATCAGCCGTCCGTTCGATCCGATTATGATCATCATCTTCTTGATCCTTTGATCTCGGCCGTTCATTCGATCTTACTGTTACTGCTTTGCCGATCCTTGCTGTGTTGTTTTAGGTTGTGCACGTAGTGTGCACGTGTTATTGTGGGTTCGTGTTCGTTGCTCTGGGATCCTTATCCCATTATTCTTGGTATTCGGTTTCACCGTTAATAAGGCAAGTCACTGTCCTATTGAATTTTTAATTGTATCAAATTCAGGTTTTATTGAAATTCTTACAAGTACATCATATTCGTTATCGTATCAGTGTATTGATTATCTTCGTTGGGTCTATTGAGGGTTTACACGAGCTAACCCCAATAATCTTGACATCGTGCCGTTTTTGACTCCAAAGATTGAATCTTTCATGTATTCATGTAGAATTGATAATAGGGTTACACATATAGTCACGACACAATGAATTGATTGTAGAAATAATTGCTGGGTTGTATGTTGTTTGATCGATCGATGGTTGATTGATGATAAATTGCTGTATGTATGTTTTCTTAATCTTATTTACCATGTTATTACACCATCATGCTGATTGAGAAGTTTATCGACTAGTAGAATTGATACCCCTTATGTTTAATTAATTTATTTCATGAAAAATACCCAAAATCCTGTATATTGCTTGCTGGTTGTGTTTTGTTTGTTATTTTTGACCCAGTAAGTGATCTTAAAATAAATTTCTTTCTGAACAAGAATTGTAGCCTTATCTTTCTAGTTTTCAGAACATCTTGAATTTCTAAATTCCTAGTTGTGTACCAAAAGTTATGCTCGTCTTACTACAGCTGTGTTTTTAATTCCAGATTCTCAGATTATTGTACATTCCATGTTCGAACAGTAAAAAGGCCGATCAAATGATAAATTTTTGCTCTGATAATTTCCAGATTGTTACTGATCATGTTTAGGAGTGTAGAAAATATTTTTAATGAATTTTATTTCGAGTTTTTTCTGATTCTAAAAATAAAATAACATGATATCGAAATTCTGCCTGAACATAAAATCTGTAAAGAATTGTGTGTTTGACCTAGCTACTGTTGTCGGATTTTGAACTCTAAATATGCGTTGGAACCATGTGGAAGTCTAGTTTCTATAACTTTTGACGGATTCAGTTTTCAAGTTCTAAAACAGGGGGAAACTACATTTTTGTATAGACTACTCTTGGTGTCAAGAATTTCACTTTTTCAGTTTTCATGAATTAATTATTCCTATATTGTAGTATTGCATGAATTGAAGTGTATATGTTGCATTGCATGATCCTAAAGTCTTATTGTCGCTATTCTAATTGTCCTATCTAAGTTATCGTCCTATTGTTCCCCCATTATTACTATTTGTCATGCCCCGCTTCCTAAAAAGGAAATACGGAATACGGATATGCGACTAAGTCCACAGAATGATTTTCATCATCCATAAGTTGTCAGGATCTTTACAATATTTCATAGGAATAACAAGAAGTAAACAGGGAGAAATCAACCACGCATGCATGAATGAATCAATATACCAACAGGACTTACTTGAAACAAAATTTAATAAATCTCAAATAAACCAGATTTGGAACAATTCATAAATTCTGGGTCAAACTGTCCAATACAAAATTCATGTAGCAAGTATATTTATTCAAAATAAGCAACAAAAAATAATAATAGCAAGAACTCCGGCAACTAGAATCTCAGATCACCTACTCCATCGGGCAGCTAGTCATCATAATCTGCAATTTAACAAATTGCAGGAAAAAGGAAAGAGAAACAAAATTCTCGTCAATGCAAGTTATGCGCCGTTTGTAGTGCAGGCAACAAGTACAAGAAAAAGAAATAGACAAGAATAGAGTAACAACGGAAGCAAGTACTGAATAGGTATGGAATAGATGTAACAGCAAAACGGAATGACTAACATATATCAGGAAACAGAATCAAGTAATGTGATGAGATAACAGGTGCAGGTAACATGTGACAGATAACAGGTATCATGCAAGCAGGTAAACATGTAACAGATATCAAGTAGCATGCATGCAGGTATACAGGTAACAGGTGTCAGGTAGCATGTACATGTAACAGAATGTGCAAGTGATCATGTTATTACAGGTCCTGTATCCAGTCCTATCTAGGTAGCACTTCATGCGTCCCAAATTTTCACCACATGGTTACTACATTCAAACAAGTTGCGTTTAGATTTCGTAGTGGACTATATAGGGCCGTGTACTCAAGTATTAGGTAAACAGGTAATCAAAATCATGTATCATGTAACAGGTAATTATGCACCAGGTAGGAACTACGGTCCCCTCCGAGTACACCCTCTCATAAGGAAGTATGTAATCGGGTAACAGGTGGGAAACATGAGCCCCCTTATGAGTACACCTTCTCATAAGAAGTATATAGTCAGGAATCAGGTGAACAAATAATCAGGATCATGCATAATCATATAAAATGTAACAGATAACAGATAATCAGGTGGGAAACACGGGTTCCCTTCCAATTACACATTTCTATATTTTCCACTACTTGTTCTATTCCCTAACACCGGCTTGGTTATTTGTTATTATTATCAAACAGGCATGTACGTGTCACAAAATAGGGCAAGAATAACATGGCATGAACAAGTAACAGGTTCAGGTTAGAAGATAAACATGTACAGGTAAAAGACAACTCATAAAAGAATAGGACAACGAAAATTCTAGTTCAGGACAGCAAGACAGTATTGCACCAAATCTGGGATTCTCGTTGCCATAAATATGAAAACCTGGATTCGTCAGAAAATATGGAAAATAGACTCTCGACTGAATCCAACAAATATATATAAGTCATATGGTATTTCACAAAAATAGAACTCAAAACAGAATTGTATCCAGAAAACATGTTCAGTCAGAAATTAGAAGTTTGTATTCACAAACAGAAAAACGGCATAAAAACTTAGTGATTAAATCCAAGAAAAATCTGGGGTATTCCCTAGTATGTTTAGTATCAGCAAATATAATTTCATAATTTTCCAACATAGATAGTATAGTCAAATAAAATCAGAAAATAGCAAGATACAGTAAATTTGTAAATCTGAAACTCTGAACACAGCAGTACTAAAACAGCAATAGATGACAAAGTATAAATTGAAATCCAGATCCGTCAAAAGGGTGATAAAATAAATATAGTAGGCTACAATTAATTTTCACGAAGTTTTCATCAAAAACAAGTAGAGTCAGGTTGAAATTAAGGTTCTTTACTGAACAGTATGAAAATTCTGCAAGTATAGTAGTTGTTTGCAAGCATAGAATAGTTTATAAAAGTCATCAATTAAATTCACAAAAATTTGGGGTTAATTCCAGTCAAATCTAATTGTACTCAGCAAAATATTGGATCAAAATATTATCTTTAACATCAGTATAAAAATAAATAGTCATACAGAATCCACATAAAACTAAATTTGGAATTTTCTACACCTCTGTAGTAAAACAGTAATGACTTGCAACTCACAAATCGAAACTGAGTTCTGTCAGAAATTCTGAAAAGTAGACAGAATTCTCTATAATTCATATTCACAAATAATTTTCATATACTGACCTTAATAGGGTCTAAAATACTGAACAAAAATTGGATAAAAGCAAAACAGAAATCTTCTTCATACATAAAATCAACTAGGTTATATGAAACACATCCAAATAATAATGTAATACGAAAAATGGTATACTAGATGTCAAAGCAACATGATATAGGGTATTTTACAAGTTTACAACAAGAATACTACAACTAACACTTCAAGCATGTAATATCATACGACACATCATGAATCACGAACAACATGCATGCATACATCAAGAATCTAGATTATATTTCAATTATTTCATGTTGTGTGTGTAATAAGACAACTACGGGCGGATCAACACATAGAGACAAGATCTAACAAAGGTTTTCATGATAATATATCTTGAAGCAACTACACTACAGGAGTTATTTAGTACTTATATATGCAAACAGAAATTATACAAGTTACTTGCCTTATAGTTGGCGACGAAAACAGAGCAAGGAGCGAGAATAACGGGAACGGATTCCCAGGCACGAACTCAAGCAAATGAATCATGAACCAATCATGAACACACGATCACAATCGCAACCACAGAACCCAAAGCACAGATCTCAATGATCAAGATGTGTTGATGACGAAGATCAAGATATCCAACGGTCAAGATCTCACTCGGCCAAAATGATCAACCGCAGCATTCACGCAAGGAGGGGCAGTCGGGTTAAGCATGTGCACTGTGAGGAGGAGATGACGACGGCCAAGGGGACAGCACCGGAGGGGACTAGCGGCGGAATGGGAGAAGGCAGGGAAAGAAAGTCGCGACTATGGGCTGTTGTGGCTAAAGGTGACGGGGGCACGCTGGAGGGAGGCAGGACGACAGGGTGCAGGGCTGGCTGCTTCTGTTGTGGCATCGAGGTGAGGCAGCACAGGGATGTAGGGTCATGGAGGCGAGCAGTCGGAAGGCGGATGGCGGATGGTGGCGCTGTGGTCGGGCTTCGCTGTTGTCGGGCTGAGCAGACGGAAATGAGGCAGGACAGCGCACAGGGAGTCAGCTCGACGCAGCGGTGAGCGCTGCTGCTGCTGCTTCTTTAGGAGAGGAAGGGAGAGGGCCAATGGCTCTAGTGTCGGCGCTGGGGTGGTGCGACTGGGGGTCACGAGTAGGGATGCGTGAGGGGTAGTCGGCAGGTGGAAGGAAGGTGGTTTGGAGGAAGAGGAGAGGTGAGCAGGAGGGTGAAGGTGCTAGGGGATGAAGACGAAGGTGGAGGGCTTGGATGGGTCTCGGGAAAAATTGCAGAGGAGGAAGAAAGCTTAAGGCGACTGTTAAGAGTAATTAGGGTTAAGTGATAATTAGTGTTTATAGGGTATTAGAATTAGGGTTAGGGTGATAGTGGGTTGCGGGTACGGGTAGGATCCAATAAGGTATAGGGTTATAGGGTAATGAGTATAGGGTATGAATCAAATAAAAAGTGGGTTTGGATAATGGGGATTAAATCCAATAGAAAACAATTTGAATTTAGGTTAAAAATTGAACAATTAAATCAAGGGTATTATAATATAGCATTTTACTCAAATGATATGCATTATATAAATACTCGAATACGACTAAATACCATAGAATGCATGGGTTCACAAAATAGACGGGATTGGATTTGAATTGAGCTAAAATAAAATAAGGAGCAAAAATAATATTACAAATCAATTAATTAAATCAAATAGTTTACAAAAAATTCGTACTCCAATAATAATAAAATATAGATCACGATCTATAGACTTTCAAATATTAAGAAAAAATATATATTAAATATTTAATAAAAATAATAATAACAGAAATAATAATGATAATAACAATAATAGTAATAATAACAGTATCAATAATAATAATAGAAATCAAAGTAATAATAACAATAGATTTGTATTAAAATATAAAAATCATTGGAAACTAGTTACAAATAAAATCATTGATTAAAAATACACTTTAATAGAAGATCCGACAATACATTATAACAAAAATAATTTGAAAGCGGAAAAAATAATTTACAAAAAACGAAATACCGAAAATACACAGAAAATATGTATTTGCGAAAACAGGGGTTACACTATTGTCCATCTAATGTCTCATATTTGCATATTGCATTGTATTGTTGCAATAATAAAATTCTTAATGAAGCCGGGGTTTAAGGGTTGATTTAAGTAGTGGACAATATAGAGACTGTACTCGGAAGGGAGCTCGTGGTTTCCCTACAATTAATGAATGACTGAATGACTAAATGACTGAATAACCGGATAACTGAATATTGTTCCATGGATACTAATACTGAATAACTGAATAACTGAATAACTGAATACTGAAAAGAATTGTTTATATCGTTCCCGAGTACATGAACTATAAAATCCGCTACTAAGTCTAAACGTAACTTGTTTGTATGTAGCAATCATGTGGAAAATAAATAGGACGTATGAAGTGCTACATTAGTTAGGATTAAAATGATTAATAAACTTAAGGATTGACACCACATCGACATTGCATATTGTTTATCATTGTTCCTATTAATTTCAAATATTGGCTAAGTGTTATTGATATTGATTATTGATTATTGTTACCGAATATTCAATCATTATTTATAGCCATTGTATCGATTATCATGATATGGATTATTGATTATTGTCCCTAGTTATTGATTCCTATTGATCCATTGAATTCATTGTTATACCATTATTCTATTGTTCTTTGCTTTCTCTACTTGCTGTCCACGACTTACTCTAAGGACAATTTTTCTCATCTTTTTAGATGAAGTGTTTACAGGTGTTGATGGAGAATTGCCTGACGGATTGGAAGAACAACATTGGTGAATGAATTGATTGCACCGCCGTTTAAGAAATTATTATTTTGTTATGAAGACTTAATATTGAACTATTATTATTTCATTGTATTGTGGGCTTTTAACCCGAATATTGTTACTATTTATTTCCAGATGTTCGATTATTATTGTACTTGGATATTATATATTGCTTCATTTCAAGTATTATTGTTCATGAGATTATTATTATTGCCTGCATAATTATTCTGTATTGATTATATTGTTGAGTTGATCGGATAAACAGCTTATGGGTGACGTTAGTCATTCGCTGGGCCAATATCATGTACTTGTATTCTGTATTTTTGGGAAGCGAGGCGTGACAAGGTTTTTAGTGGTATCAAAGCCCCGGTTTGGATAATATATCAGTCATACATGACTAACGGAAGGAAGTTTGGCTTTGCGTGATATATTAATCAGATTTGGATCTTAACCGGTTTGACTCAACAATATGTGCAATATTGGAATCACATGAACAATTGATAACCAACTTATGATAAGAAAACTAGTCTTATTTAATTCCTCTTGATCCCTTCACATTCAGTTCCTTCATTTCTTGTTGTCTTTTGTCCCTTCCATTCATTGAATCCTTGTTGGGTATAATTTTATTCTTTTGTACCCACTATTTTGGTTCTGGTGCTATCTTTTTCTTTGATTACAGTTCGGTTCATCGATTGGCATCGCTTGATCTACAACGACATGTCTACAACTTAGAACTTCACCATCAGAGTAGTGCAGCGGAAGCGTGGTGAACCCATAACCCACATGTCCCAGGATTCTCTTGTTGCTTCTCTTCCTTGCATTATTTACTTCCTTGTTCATTCATTTGCAATTGTCATTTTTCACTGAATCTTTATTCAATATCATTCTTGATCACTTCATTCATATCCATGTTCCTTCTTGTTCTGGTTTTGTGACCATTTTGTCTTTTCCTTTGAATCCCCTGTTTTGTTATCCACGGTTTGCTTTTACTTTGTCCTATGTACCGCCTAAGCAAATTTCGAGGACGAAATTCTGTTGTAAGGTGGGTAGAATTGTAACCCCCATTCCTGACAATAAGTATTTTCCGTGTACTTTCTATAATTTGATTTTTATAAATAAATTTTGTGCTGAATTCGTTTCGTATCTTTTATTAAAAGTGTTTCTAACCGAAAAAAATATTCATTTCGAATGATGGTGTATTTTAATTTTACTTTCTATTTCTTATTTATCGACTTTTTATATTTTAGCCCAAATTTAATATGTCATTACTATTGGATTTTTATGAACTTGTTGAACTAAAAATCTTATTTTGACATTCATACTATTATCATTGTTATTGTTACTATTATTATTATTGTTGTTGTTACTATTAAGATTATTTTTATGATTATTGACGTTATTGTTATTATTACTGGTAATATTGTTCTTATTATTGTTATTATTTATTATTAGTGTTAAATTAATACTACTTTTGATTGTTTATTAAAAATATATTTCTATTTATTAATTGTATTTGTGGTTATTTCAAATTATTTATATGTCGTAATACAAATTACATTTTGTTATATAATCCTATTTTTTATTTGGTTATTCTCTTCCTCCTATTGGATCTACAAACCCATACCCATTAACCCTATAGCCTCTCTTTTATTGGATCACAAACCCAATACCCAATAACCCACAATATTCCCTATATATACTAACCTAAAACCCTAATAAACCTACCCTAACCCTAAACCTAATTACCCTATACTAACCACAACCGCCAACCTACTGTGCTACCCTTCCCCTCTACTGTTCACCCCCTTCTCCTTCCTCCCACTCATCTCTTTCCGAACCCCTCTCCTTCCTCGCCCTGAGCATCACCTGCACCCACCGTTCCCCTGCTCGTCTTCCACCTTCGTTAACTTATCGTCGTTCCTCCTCGTCACCCCAGACCTTTCTCCTCCTGTTATATCCCACAACCGAACCCATCAAGCTCCTCCACCGAACCCCACCATCTTTATCCACCGAAACCCACCACCTAGCACCTCATTGTCAACCACACCAAGCAGTCGCTACCCTGTCCCCGGGGCTCAACCACCGTCCCTGTGCCTCCTCGTCACCGAAGAACCCATCGTCTTTGTAACACTCAGAATTCCAAATAAGCCTGAATTCGAAGTTCCACAGGATCTTTACACTTCACTTCGTACAATTTTACAAGGAATTTAAAATTTTTTATACAACAATGTTTACATCAACTTAGCGGAAATAAATTACAACATAATACACGAATAAAATAACAAAGGAAACATTTCTTTAAGCAACATTCCTTCTTTAGTCCTTTCATTCATTTTATCGTGCATAGAAACTATGGGCAGGTCAGTTGCATACGACTGACGCTAGGATATAATACAACAATTTCTCTTACTTGGAAAGCACACTTGATCACAAACAAAGCTAAGGGGGACTATCTTATTGATGTCGTGTGTGACTGTGCACTTAGTCTTAATGCAGTAACTTATTATTTCATGAAACTAATGCACACTTGTTCGAACTTATGCAACCCATTCTACATAAATCCAAGGGCAAGCCCTTAACCATTCTTCATCTTGTAGGGTTGAATCCCTCGTTATGAGTTTAACTACTACGGTAACTACAGTAAGTATCCTAGATGTTTTATGAGTTACGAGCCAATGTCTAGACAGCCTGGAGGGAAATCCCACGTCATGACATGATGCATCATGTAGAAAGCCTATGGACAATTCGCCTTCGTCATGGGACAATGGCATTGTAACCCCTGTTTTCGCACATACGTATTTTCTGTGTATTTTTGGTATTTCAAATTTTTGTAAATTATTTTTCCTCTTTCAAATTCTTTTGTTAAAATGTATTATTGGATCTTCTGTTAAAGCCTATTCTAATCGATAATTTTATTTGTTACTATTTTCCAATGGATTTATATCGTAATTCAAATTCTATTATTGTTGTTACTATTGTTATTATTATTATTATTTCGGTTATTATTATTATTATTATTATTATTATTATTATTATTATTATTATTATTATTATTATTATTATTATTATTATTATTATTATTATTATGTTTAAGTTTATGATTATTATTATTATTATTATTAATAAACTTATTGTTTCTAAAATTTTCGTAAGCTTATAGACCGTAATCTATATTGTATTTTTATTAGAGTATGGATTTTATGTATACCATTTTATTTAATTAAATAATATGTAATATTATTTTGCTCCTTATTATATTTTGGTTCGATTCAAATACAGTCTTGATCATTTCGTGAGGTCTTACATTCTATTGTATTTAGTAATATTTGAGTGTTAATTTGATGCATACAAATTTATTAATCGTGTTACTATATTAATGTTGATCTATTTATTCATTTATTTTCCTAAAAATCTGAACCCATTTTCTTATTGGTTTTCATACCCAATTACCCATTAGCCCATTTACTCCTAACCCTAATTTATCGCTTATATATAATCACCATATTAGATCTTTAACCCTATTCACCTCTAATTAATCCCGCCGTTATAACCCCTTCCCCTTCCTCTGCCGAAACCCATTGCCCCGTTCACCATCATCCTCTTCGTCGCCCCGATCGTCCCTGACCTCCATCCCGTCCTCCGTCGCTCCATCTTCATCACCATCATCCCCTCGACATCCCTGCACTCCATTGCCGAGCCTCCCTCATCCTCTGTTTCGTTCGAGGAACCCACCTCCTCGCAGCCTACCATCCCACAGCCCTACCCCGCTCGCCACCTCAGTCAACCACGACCCCCATCACGATTACCTCGGCGACCCCCGACGTCACTGCTGCCCTGTGCACCTCCACCCGAGCGCCCACGCCTGCATCCCACAATAGCCCCCTCTCCTCTTTTCGAAGCCAGTAGCCTCCCCATGCCGCCTGCCCGCCGTTGCGCTGCAGTTCCGCCGTCAGCCTCCTCCCCTCGCTACCCTGCTCGAGCACCCATGGTCGACTGTCACAGAGCACCCCCTTGGCTCTGTTGGATGATCAAGCCATCCTAGCCATCCGATCTCTTCTTGATCATCATGATCATGATGATCATCAAGCTTCCTTTGATCGCAGTCGTCCAATCTGATCTGATCATCTTCATCTGCTCTTGACCTGGGCCGTCCGATGCATTTGATCATCAAGTCCATCAGATCTTGATGATTTGAATTCTGACCGTTCGATCACCTTCTTCTTCAACATCAGGATCAAACTCAGCCGTCCGTTGGATCTTGATCATCATCAAGATCTTGAGATAATCAGATCATTTTCATCATCTGCTAGATTTGGGCCATCCGATCGATCGATCGTGATCGTGATCGTGATCATCATCAGCATCAACCCCAAATCAGTTCTGAGCCGTCGACCTCCTCGATCTTGATCTTGATCGTTGAATCTCGACCGTCGGATCTGCATTGATCATCAACATCTTGATCACCATCTTGGTCATCAAGATCACATCTCAATCGTCGAATTCCTTGATCTCGATCATCTTTATCTTGTTCGTGATTGTCTGTGATTCGTTGGTATTGATTTCATGCCCGGGAATCTATTCCCGTTATTCTCCTTCTCTTTGTTGTTTCCGTCGTCAATTTCAAGACAAGTAACTTGTATAATTTCTGTTTGCATATACCAGTTGCCCAGAAAATACTTCAAATCTCCAAGATCTTTCATAAGAATGTGTTTAAGAATGAATTTTTTAAGTCGTTCCATTTCTTGAAGATTATTGGTAGTGAGAAGTATGTAATCAACATAAATGAGAACCACAGTGAAAGAAGTATCTTGAGATTTAGTGAAAAGGGAGTAGTCAGTTTTGGATTGTGAATAACCAACTTTCTGAATAGTGTCTGAGAAGGTAGAAAACCAATTTCTTGAGGCCTGTTTGAGACCATAAAGAGACTTGTTGAGTCGACATACAAGATTCTCCCCCTGTCGGCGAAGACCATGTGGAGGTTCCATATAGACAACTTCATGTAAATCCCCATGGAGAAAGGCATTTTGAACATCAAGTTGGTGAATAAACCAATTACGGGCAGGAACAACAGTAAGAAGGCATCGAAAAGTAGTAAGCTTGACAGCGGGAGAAAACGTCTCATGGTAATCTATGCCTGCAACTTGAGTATAGCCCTTGGCAACAAGACGAGCTTTGTAACATTCAATAGAACCATCAGACTGATACTTGATCTTGTAAACCAATTTGCAACCAATAGGTTTATGTCCAGGGGGAAGAGGCACCATACTCCATGTGTTGTTCGTCTCTAATGCTTCTAATTCAGTTTTCGAAGCCTCGTGCCAATGTGAATCAAGAACAGCTTGGGAATAGGATTGGGATTCTTTGTGACTTGTTATGTTAGCTAAAAAAGAACAATGGGCAGATGAGAAACGAGAATATGAAAGAAAGTTAGAGAGAGGGTAACGAATACCTTTTGTTGAACTTATCGACGGGCTAGGATGATGGACTTGAGTAGACATGATGTAGTCTTTATGCCATGGGGGAGGTTGTTTGGTTCGTATGGAGTGACGCAGAGCGGTGTTTGATGGTTCTAGAGGGTCATATAGGGAGGTATCATGAATAGATAGGTCATTGTCAGGTTCGACATTATGGTCAGGGTGCGGAGAATTGGGTGGCGCATTATGATATGGTTCAAGGGCATCGCAGCGGTTGGTAGCAGGTGGTGTGGCGTCCGAGGTAGGTTTGTTGGCGATTGTTGTATGTTCAGGTAAGTTGTCTAAAAATTCCAGTGGAAAGAGCTGAGGATGAAAGGAATCATGAGGCTTGGGAGTGGTAGGTAAGAAAAATGGGAATGTGGTTTCACGAAAGTGGACGTCGCGGCTAACAAAGAATTTTTGTGTTTCTGGATCATAGACTTTGTACCCTTTCTGACCAGTTGGATAACCCACAAAAATACATTGTTTAGCTCGAGAATCAAATTTATGAGTACGCTGAACATTTGTGGCATGACATAAGCAACCAAAATCTCTCAAGTGATCAAGAGACGGAGGATGATAGTGAAGTATTTCAAAAGGTGACATGTTGGATAGTAATAGTGAGGGGAGGCGATTGATAAGATAAACTGCAGTTAAAACACGTACTCCCCAAAAAATTAGAGGCATATGAGATTGAAAAAGAAGAGCACGAGCAACAGTGATGATATGGCAATGCTTGCGTTCAAAAACCCCATTTTGTTGCAGAGTGTAAACGCAAGTTCGCTGGTATTCAATGTCATGAGATTAAAAATACTCTTTCACTGAAAAAATTCCAAACCATTATCAACACAAATAGCTTTAACAGATGCGTGAAACTGAGTTTTTACAAAGGTGATGAAGGATTGAAGGAGTTTTTGAGTTTCGGATTTATATTGCATAAGATAAACCCATGTACACCTGCTAAAATCATCAACAATTGTAAGAAAAAAATGTGTTCCAGAATGTGTTTGGATTTTATGAGGACCCATATCACAATGTAATAAATCAAAAGGAGACTTTGTTGTTATAAAACTTGATGTGAAATGGTAATCGAGTTTGTTTGGTCATAGAACAAACAATACAATTATTATCAAAGGACATTATTTTTTAAGATACTAAAGAAGCAGCTAATTTAAGACGATCTGGAGATGGGTGTTCGAGATGCATGTGCCACAAATTTGGAGGTTGAGAGACCTGGTGGAAAATCGGTATTTGTTATAAGGACTACCTCGTTGTTTACCCGAACCAATCATCCTCCCCGAAGCCAAGTCCTGTAAGACACAAAAGGTAGGAAAGAAAATGACACAACAATTTAAGGTTGTGGTAATTTTACTAACAAACATCAAATTTAAACAAAATGAAGGAACACATAAAACACTACTGAGACTGATATCAGAACTAAAAAAAATATCTCTAATGGAAGTAATAGGGGCTGATGACCCAGTGGGTAAGTTAAAAAATGGTGTGGAGGATGACTTTATTGTGGACAACAAGGTGGAATCAGAAGTGATGTGATTTGTCGCTCTGCTGTCTAATATCCAAGGTTCAGTGAAAACTGATTTAATTGAGACATTAGAAAACAAAGACAAACCTATTGCATTTGCCAAAGCATTGCTATTACCGTTAGAGTTATTTGATTTCATCACAGATATTGCACGAGCTAGATGTTGAAGTTGATTTGCCGAGAATCCATGTAAAGGGTCATGTGCGATTTGTGAGGCCTTCGTTGCATTGGCAGAGGTTTGAGAGTCGTTACCATGAGGCATATTGCGACTTCCTTGGCCTCCTGGATTGTTGGAAGTCCAAGTGCCATTCTTGAATTTGCATCGATCTTCAGTATGTCTATTTTTATCACAATATTTGCAATGGAACTTCAATGTGCGACAAGTATCAATCGTGTGGCCATCCCTGTTACAATAATCACAATGCTTGTCTTTACATTTGTTGTTCTGATTCCCTTGGCATCTTTGAAATGCTGCTGCAATGGAGAAGTTTTCCGTAGCTTCGGATGTCATTTGTCTTTGAGTCTCATCTTGAATAACGAGTGAATAGGCTTGGCGAACATTCGGCAGTGGTGACATCATGAGAATGTTGCTACGAACAATGCCAAAAGTATCATTAAGACCCATGAGGAATTGCATCATTCGATCTTCTTCCCTTTGCTCCATGTGTGTCGTGGCTTGGTTACATATAGGTATGGTCCTAGATGATTCCAATTCATCTCATAAGCCTTTAAGCTTCGTATAATACGCCGAGACAGTCATGTTGTTTTGTGAAAGAGACATCAAGGATTTTTGGATCTGATAAATCGCTGGTTCATTTTTTAAAGAAAATTGATCTTTATGTCCTCTCAAACTTGGTGGGTTGTGTTGGCATGAACAACCCATTTTGCTAAATTGGGTTCAACGGTATGAGTGATCCGTGATAGAATCATACTGATGCATTGATTCCAATGACTGAATTCATTGGTTGTTCTGCTTCAGAGGGAGGTTCGATAGAACCATTAATGAAACCAATTTTGTTCTTGGCTGCGAGAGCATGGATCAGGGATTTACTCCATGATTGGTAGTTGACACCATTTAATTTTATCTGGATGAGTACAAGACCGAGATGATCTGAAGGATGAAGGTAGTATGGATCGACAAGTCCAAATATGAGTTGTTGGAGCTTTCTGGTGCTATTTGATCTTCTTTAGACATGAGAATTGATATATGGCTCTGGCGCTGATACCATATTAAATTGGAGAATAAAGTTTGAGAATAATGGAAGAGCAGACAAGCTAATGAAAGTAATTCTGTTGGTTCTTATTGTGCAAAGCTACAACCATATATATACAAAAGGAATGAATGAAGAATAGCAAAAGACATGCATAAATTAATATGAGCCTTCGTTGCTTCCAAGAAAACCTTCACACTTACCATGACTGGAAAACCTTCATACTTTTCTTGGCCATTGACCAATTCATTCAAAGTATTAATCACTGATTTTAATAGCTCACTCCTGTTGTCGTCGGAGAGTGGGAGGTTTCTTTCTTCCTTTTCCTTATCTGCTGATATTGTGGTCATTGGCTGATGCTTCCATGTTTGGCTTTGTATGCGTGTGATGAACTAACTCTTGGTGGGTAGTATTTTGATTTTGGTTTTGGTTTTGTTGTCGACAAGATGTGGGAGTTATTGTAAGCTGTAAACTTATGTTCTAAACTCTTTGATGATTTAATAATGTGTGATTTGAACAGCTAGTTCCATTGGTTATTCGGAAAAAGAAAACAAAATTAATTACTCCCACCATTTTAAAATACAAGTCATTCTAGGTTTTTACTATTAAGAAACAATCTATGATTAAGTTAAATATTACATATTCTTGATTTTTGAAACTCATAAATGAACCATCAATTATACAATATTCTATTTGTCCTCTATAATATTTTAGTGCTTCTCTTACAATAAATGACAAGGGTTAAAAATGACAAAAGGGTTTCCTTACTCCTAGCATGGAAACATATCATCAACACATCATAAAATGTACCATAATTAGCATTGGTATAAACACCCGAAATCCGGATCCGACCCGGACCCAGCATTGGACCGAACCGACCCGGCCTATCTGGTTCCGGGTCCGGGTCCTAAAATGGGACCTGTTGTACTTTCGGGTCCGAGTCCGGGTCCGCTCAAAAGAAACTCGACCCGTTAAAAAAACCCAAAAAATAATATAAAAATAAATATTCTATCCTCATCCCTCCCCTCCTTCCCCTCCAATTCTAAATTTCTCCCTTCCAAACTCAAAACTCATGCATTTTTCTTCTCTCATCTATTCTAAATCCTCCACTCGCCGTCTCCGCTCGCCACTCACACTCCCGGTCCTACCCGAAAGGGTAGAAAAATTTTAAGAGGACGCGGACCCGGTCCTTACGGGTCCCCATCTGAGTCCAATTTTTAGACCAGTAAGGGACCGGGTTCGGGTCCGGGTAGTGAAGGACCCAACCAGACTCGACCCGATACCAATGCTAACAACAATATTATTTATATCCCAAAAGAAATATTCTCAATTATATATATAGGGAAGTGTTCCGTTGTACACTGGACCTCCGTGTGCACTCGTATGCACTCGGCCTTCATGCCTTCGTATCGACGATCCAAACCGTTCACATTGATCTACACATCTAAATTAGACTAAATATGTCTGATGTGGCTAAAAATAGGGTTCAATCGAGACCGTCCAAGCTGGGCACGAATCCCGAAGCACAGGGGTAAAACGGTAATTTCACCTACAGACGGGTCTGAAGCGGGTACTGGTTCTCCTCCCCAAAGAACCATTAACCCGCGAACGGATCCACCTCAACTGGGTGCGGGTTTCAACCCGCAACAAACCCGGTCCAACAGGATAGAATTAGGGTTTCTGATTAATATTAATCAATGGCCCTGATTCATATCTATCCTTTCACTGGGGATTAGGGATTACATTCCTTATCTATACACAGGAATTACATGCCTAATCTGTTCACCAAGACGCCTATAAATACCCCCCATCCATCTCCATTAAGAGGTAATCAATCTTTCTCCAGTTTTTGCGCTCTTTCATAATCTCTCTGATTACTGACTTGAGCGTCGGAGGGTGCGTCGCAGGGAACAACCCCGGTGTCTCGCACTTTTTGCAGGTGTATGGCGGGAGCGACGATCATACCCCGACGGAACAGGTATACAGGTTTACTATTCAGTTTTCCTAAGAATCCACAAATACTATCTGTTTGCCCCCACACCAAAATTAGCGGCAACAGATTGGCGCCGTCTGTGGGAAACTAACGAATAGAAACCTCTCCTCTTCCCGGTGAACAGATCTTCTCCAGCCATGCCTCCCAGGAAAGTCAGATCAAGAGGGTCCAACAGAGGACCCAACCCTGATCAGCAGCAAGAAGTTCCCATCCAGCCTACCTAACAGCAGGGGCAACTTCCTCCTCCCGCGGAAGACCCGCTCCAACAGGACCTTCCTCCTCCAAATCAGCCACCCCCAAAGGGTCCTAACCCTCAAAAACAGCCTCTTCACCAAGAACACTTCTCCATCCACAACGCCTCTACGGACTCTATGGCCACCCATCATCCCCGAGCCTCTGGTCGCCATAATACCGCCCTCAACCGCCAGAAAGATGATGACCTTCGCCGCCATCTGGATGAAAAGCGGGCCCGAAAGGGAACCTCCCGCCAACACCGTACGGACGAGCGGTACCCTCGCCACCAGGAGTATAGAAGGTCCCCTAACCGAAGGGGTCGGAAAGAATCCCCCGAGCACTACCGAAGAAGGCCACACTCCCCTACAGGTCGGCAACAGCCCAGGAACAATGAGGCACCCATCACACGTGCCGAGTTCCAGCAGTTCCAAGCGACCGTCCTACAAGCTCTCAACCTCCGTCCCAACACCAACGCACCGAAGGTTCCATCTCCTCCCCCGGTCCGAAGCCCTCGCCGACGGTCCCCCTCTCCTCGTCCTGCTCCTAGCAACTCCCGGCGTACCCCAAGTCCTCGTCGCTCTCGAAGTTACCATCGCCGTAGCCCGCGCTCTCCCTCGTACGAAGACGAGTCTAGAGGCTCGGCTGATTACCATCGGAGGGATGACACCATGTACCGCCGTCTTCATGAAGTAGAGAGGCGCCTAGGTCAGATAGACCGAGAAGAGGAGCTTAGGAGGAGGACCCTACGTCCTAGCCGACCCCCTTTCTCCCGAACCATAGTGGATGCACCTGTGCCGTTCGGCTTCAAACCTCCCCAGTTCGAGACTTACACCGGGGAGACCGACCCCGTTGATCACATCGAAAGCTTTAAGACCTTGATGCTCCTCCATCAAGCTTCCGATGCCCTCCTCTGCAAAACCTTCCCCGCAACTCTTAAGGGCACAGCTCGAGAATGGTACTCGCGCCTTGCCCCCTCCTTAATATTCTCCTTCGAGCAGTTCGAGACCCTTTTCGTCACCCATTTCGTAAGCAGCCGTAGAGCTGAGAAGACCAGCATCTCACTATTGCACCTCCACCAGAAGAAGGGGGAGAAATTGAGAGACTATGTGAAGAGGTTCACAGCAGAAGCCAGGTCCATAGCATCCCTCGACCAGTCGGTCGCTGCGGCAGCATTTCAATCTAATGTCCTCAATTCCAACCTCCGCTCCTCCCTTGCCAAGAAGCCTCCACAGAACTTTTCCGACCTCCTCCTTCGCAGTGAAAAGTATATCCGGGCCGAAGAGGCCGAGCAGCGACCCAACTGGGAGGGGTCTTCCTCCGGGTTTAAGAGAAAGGGAACAGAAGAGGAAGGAGCTAAGAAGCTCCATAAGGATAATGCCGGTCAGCGCCGACCTCCCCCCAGATTCGAGAAGTTCACTCCCCTCACCACTAATGTCTCAACCATTCTCATGGAAGTCGAAAAGGAAGGGATAATACCTCCTGCTCCGAGGATGAATACCCTCGCTAAGAGGAGGGACAAAGAAAAATGGTGTCGTTATCACCGGGACCACGGGCATGACACCAACGATTGTCCCGCCCTAAAGAACGAGATAGAAGCCCTTATCCAGAGGGGGCAGCTGACCAGGTTTGTAAGAAAGGACCGAGCCGAACTTCTTCCCCCGCCTCGGGGGGCTAACAAGCGTCCGGAACGAGAAGAGACGCCAGACTTTGAGGAAGAGCGAGTCCTCCACCTCATTCACGGGGGCCCAATGGGGGGCTCCTCGAACTCCTCTCGGAAGGCATTTATAAGAGAAGTCAACTCGGTCCGAACCACCCCTCCTCCCAAAGGCCTCGGAGTGCTCGTCACATTCTCCGACGAAGATCTTGAAGGTGTCCGCACCCCTCATTGCGACGCACTCGTCATCAGTCTCCACATGGCGAACTTCAAAGTGGAGAGGATCTTAGTGGACAACGGCAGCTCCGTCAACATCCTCTTCCTCGCCGCTTTTAAAGGCCTAAAGCTCTCCCGGGACAGACTCAAGCCCGCCGGTTACACGCTCCATGGGTTCACGGGAGTGCCAGTGACTATTGAAGGGGTAATTACCCTCGACGTAACCGCTGGCAAAACTCCTACTACCCGGACGGAGTCAATGGACTTCATGGTCGTAGATGTCCCAGCAACCTACAATGTCATTTTGGGTCGGCCCGGCCTGGCCGCCCTTGAAGCCGTCCCCTCTGCCTATCATCTCAAAATGAAGTTTCCCACTCGGGCTGGAGTAGGGGAAGTAAGGGGCAATCAGGAGCAGGCCCGCAAGTGCTATATGACCTCTACCCTCGGACCCGTCCTCTCCTTAGAAACTCTGGAAATTCCCCAAGATGTTGCTCGACCAACGTCCGAGCCGGTGGACAAATTGGAGGAAGTGCTCTTCTCTGAGCAGGAGCCGACCCGCAAGTTCTTTGTCAGCAAGACCCTCCCATCCACCCTATACTCAGACATTGTACAATGCATCCGAAGGAATCAAGACCTCTTCGCTTGGTCAGCTGCAGATATGCTCGGTATCTCCGAAGAACTCTTAGTCCACCGCCTAAGCGTTGATCCGGGGTCCAAACCGGTTCAGCAGAAGAGGCGCAAATTCTCTCCCGAGCGTCGGCTCACTATCAAAGAGGAGGTAGACAAGCTCTTGAAGGCCCGGTTCATACAGGAGGTGAACTATCCGGAGTGGTTATCGAATGTAGTAATGGTGAAGAAGTCCAATGGGACTTGGAGGATTTGCATTGATTTTACCGACCTTAACAAGGCTTGCCCCAAGGATCCATTCCCTCTTCCGAGCATTGACACCCTGATCGATGCAACTTCGGGACATGAGCTCCTCAGCTTCATGGATGCCTTTTCAGGCTACAATCAGATCCGGATGTTTCCTCCGGATATCCCGAAGACTTCGTTTGTGACCGACCAATGCCTCTATTGCTACAGAGTCATGCCATTCGGCCTAAAGAATGCAGGGGAAACATACCAACGCCTCATCAACAATGTTTTCCAGGCTCAGATCGGCCGGAACATGGAGGTGTATGTTGACGACATGCTTGTGAAAAGCATCCGAGGCATTGATCATGTGATCGACCTCCAAGAGGCGTTTGACGTTTTGAGAAAGCACAATATGAGACTCAACCCGAACAAGTGTGCATTCGGCGTCTCATCAGGGAAGTTCCTCGACTTCATGGTTAGCCAGCGAGGAATTGAAGCAAACCCAAAGAAAATCAAGGCCATATTGGACATGGCCCCTCCTAGAAATGTTAAAGAAGTTCAGAGATTAACAGGCCGCCTCGCCGCCATAGGGCGCTTTCTCTCAAAGTCCGGGGAAAAATGCCTCCCCTTCTTCAAGGCCCTCAGGGGGGCTAAAGGATTCGAATGGGGGCAGCAGCAACAGGAGTCCTTCGACCAGCTCAAGGCTTACCTCGTCAATCCCCCTCTCTTCAGCAAACTGATCCCTGGCGAACCCCTCTACCTCTACCTGGCAGCCTCCGAGCAGACCCTCAGTGCAGTCCTAGTGAGGGAAGAAGACCGGGCTCAGAAGCCCATCTACTATGTCAGCAAAGTGCTTCGGGACGCCGAGCTCCGGTACTCGAAGATAGAGAAAATGGCCTACGCCCTGGTGGTGGCCGCGAGAAAGCTTTGCCCGTACTTTCAATCCCATTCGGTGGTCATTCTTACCGACCAGCCGCTGAAACAGGTTCTTCACAAACCCGAGACTTCGGGTCGCCTTATGAAATGGTCGATCGAGCTGAGCCAACATGATATAACTTATCAGCCTCGGACCGCGATCAAGGCTCAAGCACTAGCCAAATTCATAGTTGAGAGTACTATCCCCGAGTCCAGCCAAACAGTGAAGGGACCACCCGTCTGGTCGGTTTATGTTGACGGATCCTCTTGCAATGAGGGAAGCGGGGCAGGGGTCATCCTGGCAGGCCCAGATGACTTTATCCTCCAATACTCCCTCCGTATAAACTTCAAAGCCTCGAACAACGAAGCTGAATACGAGGCGCCCATAGCCGGCCTTGGAATGGCTCGAAATGCAGGGGCACAACGCCTGCGGATCTTCAGCGACTCTCAGTTGGTCGTCAATCAGGTCCTCGGCGAGTATGAAGCCCGCGATGACAGGATGGTTAAATACTTGGCTAAAGTCAAAAGCCTCATGGCACTGTTTGAAGAAGCCCTCATCCAAAGGATCCCCAGAGAAGAAAATGCTCAGGCCGACGCCCTATCCAAATTAGCCTCCTCTTCCCTTCAGGGTCTCGAGCAGACCGTATTGATAGAAGTCCTCCTGAAGCCGAGCATAGAGGACGAAACACTGGACTCCGCAGAAACACTGCCTGTCCTCCTCGAAGACAATTGGATGAAACCCCTCGTCGAATTCCTAAGGGACGGACTCCTCCCAGAGGATCCCAAAGAAGCGTGAAGGGTTAGAACCCGAGCCGAACGTTACACACTAATTGAAGGCATCCTATATAAACGCTCCTTCACCCAGGTGGACGGTCGGCCCTACCTGAGGTGCCTCTCCCCCGGACAAGCCGACTACGCCCTGCAAGAACTTCATGAGGGCATTGGCGGGGCCCATTCTGGCTCCAGAGCCCTGGCGCGCAAAGTGTTGAACTACGGGTATTTCTGGCCCACTCTCCTACGGGACGCTGAACGTCACGTCCAGCAATGCAGCTCTTGCCAGAAGCACTCCGACATCCGACGCCTTCCACAAGCACCACTAACTTCCCTATCAAGTCCGATCCCCTTCGCAATGTGGGGGATGGATTTACTAAGGCCGTTTTCGCCAGCCCCCGGACAGCTCAAGTTCCTAGTCGTGGCAGTCGACTATTTCTCGAAATGGATAGAGGCCGAGCCCCTGGCCACGATCACCGAAAACAAGGTTGTTCAATTCTTCTGGAAGAGCATGATCTGCCGATTCGGCGTCCCCAGGGTCCTAATTACGGACAACAAAACGCAATTCACGGGGGCTGCCTTCCGAGCTTTATGTGAAGACCTCGCCATACAACACCGGTTCTCCTCCGTCTCCCATCCTCAGTCAAATGGCCAGGCCGAGAATGCCAACCGACAGATCCTTTCAGGCATTAAGAAGAGGTTAGACAAGTGTTCTAAAGGCTTGTGGGTCGATCAGCTGCCCAACATGCTCTGGAATTACCGCACCACGAAGCGGACCCCAACAGGCGAGAGCCCATTCAATCTCACCTACGGGTCCGAGGCCATCATCCCCCTAGAAATCGGGTTACCCTCTCCTCACCTGATAGCTTATGAAGAAGAACATAACGCTAAGGAGCTCAGAGCAAGTCTAGATCTGATAGACGAAATCCGAAAGAGAGCTGCCATACGCCAGCAAACTTACCGAAGAAGGATCGAGCTTGCATACAACAAGAGAGTCCGCCCAACGGACCTCAGAGAAGGGGACCTGGTCTTCCGAAAGTTGGCCATCTCATTCCCTAGTCAGAAATCAAATTGGCCTTGAACTGGGAGGGTCCTTACAAGATTTCTAAAGAAATCCGCCCCGGCACATACAGACTAGAAGATCTCGAAGGTAGGGAGATTCCCAGGACTTGGAATGCCGACCATCTCTTAAAATACCAAGAGAGAGCAACAACGCCTCTCTAAGTAATTCGAGATGTCGAACCGTTCCTTTCCTGTTACTTGTAGTAATTTTCTTTTATTTTTTCTTGTAATAACGACTAGCAACTTTAGAAGCAGCCGATCATTGGATATTAATAAATAAAGTTTTTTCATATTTTTGCTACTATTACATCTCTGCTTTTAACTCTTCACTCTAACAATGGTTCGGAGTCCAACACTCGGCTCGACTTTACTTCCCCGGCTCGCCCATAGGTGAGCCAGAAGGAGATCGCCATTCGGAATTGCTCCCACAGCTGTTGAATGGTTCGGAGTCCAACACTTGGCTCGATTCTACTTCGCAAGTTCGCTCCTAAGCGAGCTAGAAGTAGTTCGTCATTCGGAATTGCTCCCACAACACTTGAACTAATCTAACAATGGTTCGGAGTCCAACACTCGGCTCGACTTTACTTCCCCGGCTCGCCCATAGGCGAGCCAGAAGTAGATCGCCGTTCGGAATTGCTCCCACAGCCGTTGAATGGTTCGGAGTCCAACACTTGGCTCGATTCTACTTCGCAAGCTCGCTCCTAAGCGAGCTAGAAGTAGTACGCCATTCGGAATTGCTCCCACAGCCATCAAACTAACCTAACGATGGTCGGGGTCCTATGGCTCAACTTTATTCACCGGCTCGTCCTTAAGCGGGCCGGAGGAAGATGGCCATTCCGAACTGCCCCCACGACCACCGAGCCGAGCGGACGAGGTACCGACCCTCGTATATGGCGAAAAAACCTCCCGAGACGAAACCACCGTCCGATCATCTCAAAATGTGTGCTAGAGTGTGATGAACGGATCTGATTCAGCCACGTGTCCACAAAACGATAAGATAACGTTTTCTTGGGAACTGGACCCGCCTCAAGATTCGTGCCACCATCCAACGGCTCTGATCACTTCACTTCGCTCGGCACCAAATGCCGAGCGACAGGCAACTAGAACCAACCTTCGGCAAAAGTCACTCCGGTTACCAAGCTACGAAAGCGCAGCCGGCCCGTGAGGAGCAAGTATCCAGTCGAGCCTCGAAAGAAAGTTTGGGTTAAGGTTTAGGGGACTTTCCCCTCGGTTCCGGACTTGGGTCATCACCTCTTCTACCGTGATCTTCCCTGACCCTGACACCCACATCGGGGCAGTCAGAATCGGGAGAAGATCACGGTGGAAGAACGACCACCCGTCCTCCCGAAGCAAACTCCTTCCTCGGATTCGGACCTGGGTCATCACCTCTTCTACCATGATCTTCCCCAACCCTGACATCCACAACGGAGCAGTCAGAATCGGGTGAAGATCATGGTAGAAGAACGACCACCCGTCCTTCCGAAACACATGATCCCCCGAGTCCGGACTTTGGTCGTCACCTCTTCCACCATGGTCTCCCCTGACCCTGACATCCGCACCGGGGCCGTCAGAGTCAGGAGAAGACCATGGTGGAAGAACGACCACCCGTCCTTCCGAAGAGCAACCACAAAAAGCAGCTGCCTCCGAGGGCTAAAACTCAACGTTGCTGCGATTAAAATGACAAAGGGGGGTGTGGTACTTATAGCCTTCCCCCCAAGAGACTGTCATTATGACCCTCGTGAGTCCAACAGTCGCGCCTAGGGAGCTGAAGCGCCGCGTATTAATTAAGGGGCACCGTTCTCAACGCCCTTGGGAAGGTGAAATGCCCCTACGGATCTCGGAGCGCCATTAATGCCGTTAGGGGACTGGTCCCATCTTTTCAGAACCATGCTCGGACGTCCAAGGGCCCGCATTCCTAATCAGGCTGCGTGGCCGCAGCTTCGAAACAGGTGTACCTTAGCAGCCACACCGAGCCGCACCTGAAGGCGCCGAGCAAGATTCAGAACCGCGGCAAAAGTGTGAGTTTCGAGGCCAAGATGCTCGACGAAGCAAACACTCGCCTCGCGTTTCATTTCGAGCCTACCCTAGCTAGCGCAATTACAGCACAATAAGAAGCCAGCAAAGGACAGTTCGGATAAATCAACTCCAATTTTATTAATATAACTTGGATAAATTTCCAAAAAGATTACAACAAAACACAGTTCGAAAGTCCGAGGACATGACACGACCCGTTTACTGCCTCCGAGGAAGGGGGACGCTCCGGTTCAGCGATACCTTAGGTCGGCGCTTCTTGACCTCCGAGCTCGTCTCTAGACCAACGAATCGAGACGCCCCCTCGCTGCTAACCCTGACGGTCGCTCCAATCGAAGCACCACTTGAAGACACCGCTACCCCGCTTTGGGCATCGGCCGCTGACCTACCTATAATGGGGGTTCGGCTCGCGGCTTGATAGAACGTAATCCCTCGCTCAATCTCTTCGCGGGTGCACGAAGTGCTCCGGACGTTAGCCCTCACCGGCTGAGGTTTGAGCCGAGCAACCTCTTCCTCCAGTTCGACGATCCGGTCCTTCAACGTGTCGTCCTTTACAATCACTTTGAATCGAGGAAGTTTTGCCGAACCGGGATACTCGGTGCTGTCGGATATAACGCGGCGCAAATGGGTCACCTCGATGCTCTTATCGACCGTCACCCGTTGCAGCTGTTCTACCTTCCTTGCGAAGTCATCTCGTTCGGCCGAAACCCGAGCCAACTCTTCCTCCTTCGCAGATAGTTCGACCTCGACTATCCGCAGATGATGCAGCTCGACCAACAGCTCACTATTCCTCTTCTCTACATTATAAAGTATTCTCCTCGTCAGATGAACCTCGCCCTCGAGACGATCCTCCCGGGACCGCTGAAATAACTCGGCTCGGCACCGATCCGCCGGGGTGATAAGTGTCTACTCGGCAATCTGAAATAAGAAAGGGACAACATTGAAGTACTATATGGCCGAACCAAACACTTAGACAGAAGTCCAAAATCAAAACACAACACTTTTCATTCATCATCAAAAGCGGTGGCCAGTCCGCAAAAGGCATTACACTGTTTGAAAGAAAAAACGAAAACTACAAAAAAAAAAAAAAAAATTGTGAGGGGATCAGGGGTCCACCTGCGTCGCCGCTTCGACCACGGGCGCGTCGCCAGGTGGCCCCTCGATCCTCCCCTCGACGTGGGCTTTCGCCACAGGCGGGTCGGTCTCCTCCTCCTCGTCCTCACCTTCGACCTCGTCGCCTTTGCCTCCCTCCTCCTCACCGCCTGAGGGCGATCCGAGCCACAGTCTGTAGCCGACCCGCTCGAAGCTGAGGACACGATTGTAATATCCCGGACGGATATTACCGTATATAAATTATTATTTTATTATTATTTTATTATTATTCTGTTTTAATTCCAAAATTAGAACATTTTGGTGATTTTTACCCGGTTTGCTCCTAGACATTATCTGTATCCAGATATCGGCCAGTATATATCCGTATTGTATCAAATTGATACCGTGATCTTCCGAACTAATAATAAAATTTATTTTATTATTATTTCCAAGATTTAATTATTTTTATGTGGATTATGCGAATATTTTCCAGTATACGGACATATACGCGCACATACGAGTAGTATGTCGATTAGTGCATTATACGAATTATGTGTTGTATATTTTGGACAACACTTATTTTGCTATAACCTAGTAGGATGGTTAGGGTTTGATTAGGGATTTTTGGTAGCTAAACCTAGGGTTACAAGACAAAAGAGGGTTAAGAATCCTTCTAGAAAATTTCTCCCCCACATCAAACCTTCCCTCACATACCACCTCCCCCACATCATCTCCTTCTCCCCTAGATGAGGCCGACCCAAATTTAGGGAAGGGCTTAGGTGCAAATGTGTGTGTGTGCACATTTGCATTCTCCCCCTTTTTCCCACCTATAAATACCCCCTCCTTTCATCACTTCTCTCATTTTAGAAAGATCAAAAAGAAAAGAAAGAAAGAAAGAAAGAAAGGAAAAGAAAGAGAGAACAAAAATAATAACTTGAGAGTTTTGTTTTGTAGGTTGATTAGAAGCTTTCTAAAAGCTAGGGGAAGGAGAAGGAGCATAGCAAGTCCTTCCTACAAGAAAGGAAGGTGGGGGTTTCTTCATGTTCTTTGTTTGTTTGTTTGTTTGTTTGTTTGTTTGTTTGTTGTTTTGTTGTTTGACTTCTTCTTCTCATCTTCTTGTTTTGTTTTCTTTTGGTTTTGATGGGTGTGTGTTGTGTGTGAATGTAGTAGTAAGTAAAAGAGAAAGAGTAGTAGTAGTGACTACTAACATATAAAGATCATAACTTTATTATTGTTTGTATGTTATTGGACCAAAAGATTCACATATTGCATAATGTTGGACATACAACCATTGTCGGTTGTAGGACTTAAAACACATAAGCATATGAACATTCTTTTACAACCATTGTGGGTTGTAGGACTTTTTATGGAACTTGGACTAAAATAAAAGCTTATGTTCTAATAAGAAAGATACCTTCTTTGTTAAACACTAGTTGTAGAAATAATTAAAAAGATCTTTCTTTTCTTTACTAAACACTAGTTGTAGAAATAATTAAAAAGATCTTCTTTTCTTTACTAAACACTAGTTGTAGAAATAATTAAAAAGATCTTTCTTTTCTTTAAACACTAGTTGTAGAGATAATTAAAAAGATCTTTCTTTTCCTTACTAAACACTAGTTGTAGCAATAATTAAAAAGATCTCTCTCTTTTAATCACTAGTTGTAGAAATAATAAAAAGAGACATTTTTCTTTCATATTTACTAGTTGTAGAATAAAATAAATAAAAAATGATCTTTTCTTTTATCACTAAGTAGTAGCATGCTAAAGTAATAATAGTATGTTGATTAATAAGGTAGTAGTAGTATGGTTGATTAAATAAAGTAGTAGTATGTTTATGTCCATAAAATAGTAGTAGTAATGGATGGTTGTATGTTGTGATTTTGTTGTGAATGAAGTAGTAGTAGTAGTAAGTTGTATGTGGTATTCTTGATAAGAATAAAGTAGTAGTAGTAGTAGATAATTGTGTATTATGTTTTGATTAAAATAGGAGGAGTAGTAGTAGTAAAATGTTGTAGGATTGCTTCTAAAAATGTTTAGAAGCCACATTCATGCTACAAATATTGTAGGATTACTTCTAAAAATGTTTAGAAGCCATTTCCATGCCACTAATATTGTAGGATTACTTCTAAAAATATTTAGAAGCCATTTCCATGCTACTAATGTTGTAGGATCACTTCTAAAAATATTTAGAAGCCATATTCATGCTACTTATATTGTAGGATCACTTCTAAAAATGATTAGAAGCCATATTCATGCTACCTATGTTGTAGGATCACTTCTAAAAATGTTAGAAGCCATATTCAGCTAAATTAGTTCTAAAAATATCCTACCATGTTTCCATGCTTAGATAGTTGTAGGATATCTTCTAGAAATATTTCTTCAAGTTTTATGTTTAGATAATTGTAGGATGTTTTCTAAAGAAGTTCTATCATGCTTATGTTTAGAAAATTGTAGGGTTATTTCTAAAACATATCCCACCATGCTCTATGTTTAACAAGGTTGTAGGATTTCTTCTCAAAATATCCTACATGTTTCATGCCTAGTTAGTTGAAGGATTGATTCTAAAAATATCTAGCATGCTTAATGATGTTAGAATGATATAGGACAAATTCTAGAATTTCCTACCATGCTTAGATTCACTCATTTATGCTTAACAATGTTGTAGGATGCAATCTAGAGTTTCCTATCATGGTTAGTAATTTATTTGTGCTTAGAATTTGTAGGACTCATTCCTAAAGTTTCCTATCATGTTTAATAATTTATTTATGATTAGAATGTTGTAGGATTCATTCTAAAGTTCCTACCATGTTTAGATTAATTTATTTAGGCTTAGAATGTTGTAGGTTGATGCTAAGTACCTATCCATGCTAAGATTGTTGTAGGAATGGTTAAGGTTGTATACCATGCTAAATTATTAGTACTCATGCTAAGTTGTAGCAATTAACCATGCTTAAAGTAGTAAGAGATATCCATGCTTAAATCTAGTAGCTATTCGTGCTTTAACTTATAGTGGATTTCTACATAAGTTGTATCCATACTTGTAGTTAAAGTGTTTAGCAAAGAGATTAATCGTGTTGTAGTTATAGTAATAACTATCACGTTGTGGTTGTAGTATTAACTATCGCATTGTAGTTATAGCGTTAGTAAGGAACAAATCATGTTGTAGTTGCAATATTAAGTTGCGAGGTCGTTCTAGCTAATCCCCTAGAAGGAACTCATGTTGAGATTGCTTAGTCGTTCTAGATTCAAGAGCCATGCATGCTTGAATGGTATATTGTAGCTTCATATATAAAAGTTGTTAGGTCGTTTTGGGCTTCGCATTGGTAGAATGCCTGTTTTAGGCTGTTAGTAGATTCTTCTGTTGCTTCTAATAATAGAAGATCAAGTTTGCTAGTAAGCACGTTTGGTTGCTTCTAGGTTTGATTATCTGTATGGTTGTTTTTGTATGTAGTCACCTCATAAGTAGCTTGATTGGCTCGTATGTAGGTATTGTAGGCTGTGAGTAGATCCGATGAGATCTTGAGAAGTCTAGGTTAAGGCGGGGTTAATTGTGGCACTCTTTAGAAGAGGGACGCGTATGGTGCTTTTCATGCCGAGTTGGAAGCACAGTGCCGTGTCTCGCTTGTTTGGTTAGAAGAAGGACACGTACAGTGCTTTTTCATGTCGAGTTGGAAGCACGGTGCCGTGTCTAGCTTGTTTGGTTAGAAAAGGGACACATACGGGGCTTTTCATGTCTGGTTGGAAGTATAGTGGCATGCATATATATTCGCATTGTCGAGGTCTTGGATCGATAAGCCACGAACCGGATCCTGACGGGTTCTGGTCAATCTAGGTTGAGCAGTCTAGTAGAGTTGTCTTGCAAAGTCTAAATTAAGGCCTAGCATATTGTGGTTATAATACTGTCCCCCCGAGGAGTGTTCAGGGCTAGGGACATTATTGGGGTAGTGACTTATAAAGATCATTACTTAAACCCTTTGCCGGAACAGAGGAGTCGGTTGTAGGGGGCACCTTACGACTCACTCGTCCCTGGAGGCAGACCAGGTGGTGTTATTGGGTTATACCTTCCTGTCAAAAGGGATACGCACGATGCCTTCTCACTAGTTGGGGACATGGGTTGCGTATCCTGATTGTTAATTCATGAATATGCCATGATAAGAACGAGAGGGTTCCTAGGGAATAGACCCTTCGACTCTGTTAGGTTCTATGCTTTCTCATGACCAGTTGAGGGCACGAAAGAAGATTGCGAGTATCTTGTAGTTCGTGTTAGCTTTTGAGCGGGGTCCGGTGCGGCCGGGCAATAGTGGCAAACAAGGACACCACTATTGACTGCAATAACGGGAATAGACCGTACCTGCAACTTCGCCAGTCATGTAGTATTATGTCAGGAACAGGTTGCGTACAATTAGAATTCATAACGCGGGTTCAATCCCTATATGGAGAAACGGCTTGAGATGGGGCGCATGTAGTATGGGATGCATGTTGCTTCGGAGACTTGCTGACATTAGAATAGGAGCATCCTAGTTCTATTTAAACATCGCATTAGAGTCTAGTCATAGCACTCACGAACACTTAAACTACACCAACACCATTGCTATATTTTGTATGTTGTTTGGGAGATTCGCTGCTATATGATCAGCTTTTAAGCGTCAGTGAATACTGACGTCCTCACTTTCATAGGTACTGGATCGCCGAAGTACAAAGGCGAGATTCAGAAGGACTCAAGGCAAGGAAAGCAAGGAGTCAGTGTTATGTTTAGTTCCGCTGCAGTATATGTATTGATTATCTATTAGTTGAGAAGTACTCAAGTGAGAGTCACCAAGTGTTGTTCTTCATTCCTTGTGCTCTGATGTAAGATATTGAAGGTTGTAATACTTGGAAATGTAAAGGTAATATTGTAACTCTATTGTAAGGTATTACAGTTATATAATATTCAGACTTGTAATACATTGGTTATTGAATAAAAAGTTTTAAATTCTCTTGTTTTTCTGTGTATTGTGACTAATTGAAGAAAAGGTCTTGGCTCGTGTCACGGTTTCCCAGTATATGGAAATCGGGGCGTTACAACGATCCTGAACATGGTCGAGTGCCATCTGATAGGACCTCTCCATGTTCTCGGCCATGTGTTTATTCGCCTCAGCCTCGACCTCGGCCTCTACCTCGGCCCTAATCTTCATGGCCAGCGCCTCCTTCTCTGCCTTCAGGTCGGCCAGAGACTTCGCCGACGCGGCCAACTCCTCGGCGGCCTTTGTGGCCTTGGCGGACTCCGCGCCAAGTCGCCCCTTGACTCTCTCCAAGTCCGCCACAAGATCGGCGACCCGGACTTCCAAGGCCTCGACCCGCCGCTGCTCGGCCGCGAGCTGCCGAACCGCCTTGACCTTCTCTGCCCTGTCCTTGTCGCTGGCGGCCTTCAGCTCCTTCTCCTGCACGGCGAACATCTCAAGGAGGTGGCCAAAGTGGCAGGTGGCCTGCAAAGGCAACGATCAGAGCAATGTGCAAGCCAAGCAGCAAACTTGAAGAATTTCTCAAGAAGACACTTACCGACACGAGCGACCGAGCCACTTCGTAGGTGTCGTCGCCGACCGTCCCCGCCTTCAGCGCGGCTCTGTCCTTCGGGGTCGCCAAGTGCTTGACGACCTGCACTGACATCTGCGAGTTGTCGAGGAATCCGTCGTGATTCTTCACCCGCCAATTCGGCACAAACAACTACTTGCGCTGCTCGGTCAGGATTTCCTCGGCTGCTTTGGTCAACGACGGAGCCTCAAGCGTCAGCGCCGCGTTAACATCGAAGGCCCCCTCAATCACGGTCGGGGCCACAGGGACCGAGGGCTCCTCGGCAACAACCACCTCCGAAGGCACCTCAGTAGCCGGAGGAGGCGGGGTGGTGGTAGAGGCGACCGTGGGCTGCGGAGTCGACGAGGCAGCCGCGGTCACCCTCCTCCTCTTTCTGCCCCCGGCCAACTTGGACCTATCGGCCATCATAGCGTTGAAATCAATCTTCATCGCTTCTGCATCGGACAACAAAAAACGAGTCAGCAAGACGAACTAAAGACTTGAAAGAAAAACGAAAATAAATGAGATGTCAGGAGCATACTCGGGTCGATGGGGCTAAGGCCGGACTCGAACAGCACCTCCTCCGTCAACTCCCTCCAACTCAGCAAGGGAAGGGCCATGATCTTCCTCGCCACCTCCTCCTCGGCCTCAGACAGAACAGGGTCGGCTCTCGCAAATTTTGGCACCTCCACTTTCCACAGGGTCGGAATGTGCCGTATCGCCTCACCCCTTAATATAAAATACTTCTCTTTCCAATCCTTAATTGAGTCCGAGTTTTCTATGATCCTAACACCCTTCCTCGGCCCCAAGTAGTACCGATGCTCCGTCTTGTGCATCCGGTTTATCCGATACAGGCCTCGGAAGATTGTAAGGTCCGGCTCTACTTCAGCTTTGTAGCACTGAAGCAAGAAAGCGTTCACGTGACGCCATGTGTTCGACATGAATTGGGTCAGCGCGAGGCAGAACCAGCCAAGGATCTGGAGGATGAAAGGATGCAGCGGAAAACGCAGTTCGGCATTCAAGGAGTCGAAGTCGAACATGCACATGTCCGACGACGACAGCTTGGAATTCGCTCGCATCCCGGGATCGGGGATCATCAGCTTGTACTCCGGAGGGATGGCGAATCCCTTTCTGATCCGAAGGAGATCCCTCTCGGATAACACCGAAATGAGTTCGTCGGCTTCGGTGGGAAGGGCCGGGTTAGGTTCTTCGATGACTTTCGACTTTCCGTAGATCGCTTTCTCCAAAAGGTCACCCTCGTACTGCCTGACCCCCGAATGCCCGGACAGAACAGAGGGATATCATCCCATTTCGGGAGCTTGCTTCGGGTTTTCCACAATCACCACCACCACGGGAGATTGGGTTGCCACCCTCCTCTTCTTCTTCTCCTGCCTCGCCTCGGCAGCCGACGGTTCGACGACCTGCTTTCCCTTCCTTCGGGCCTCCGCCCTTCTCCTCTCCTCGGCGCCATCATCGCCCGAAGACGAGGCCCCACTCCCCGAGTTCACTCTTGACATCTCTAGAAAAAAGCTAAGGCAAAGTAGACTGACCTTTGAAGTGACGTTCACGGTCGGAATGTGCTCGCCGGAAATCGCCTGGCCCACGCGACAGCTAACGTCACCACCTTGGAGCAAGAGTCGCCGCTAGCAGAGAAATTAGAGAACAAAAGTGAAATCTTGGAGTGAAAAGTAAGAAATGAGCTTGGGGTGGGGGCGTGAAAACTTATAACCCCAGGGGGTAGTGGGCCTCCTTGGGAACCTCAAAGGCCCACTAAGAAGTCAAAGCGCCAAGCGGAAAGTTGCGACGTTACGAGAAGCGAAAAGCGAAAAACTCTTCAAATCACTCAAGTCAACGACTCGGCCACCGGTCTGCCAAGCCGAGCTATCGAACAGCCCGGCTAAGCAACCGAGCTACTGAGATCCTTCAAAATTTCCAGCTCAGCGCCTCGGCCAACAGCACAGAGGCCCCGAGCCGAGATGACGAGGAACCGACCCTCGTATATGGAGAAAAACCCTCCCGAGGCAAAGTCACCGTCGGATCTCTCCAAAATTCGCATCAGAATTCGATGGACGGTTCAGATCTCGCCACGCTCACAAAACGACAAGATAATGTTTTCTCGTGATCTGAACCCCTTCCTCGTGATGCGCGCCATGATGAATGAACCAGATCCGGCCACGTTTACCTTCCGAACTGCCCGCCATCGGCCTGCTCAACCGAGCTACCAAACAGCTTAGTCGAGCAGCCGAGCAACAGGGCTCGGAAAAACGGAACCATCAAGAGGCGCTTCATTTAAAATATCCAACTCAGCGCCTCGGCCAGCAGCACTGAGGCCCCGAGCCGAGATGATGAGGAACCGACCCTCGTATATGGAGAAAAATCCTCCCGAGGCGAAGTCACCGTCGGATCTCTCCAAAATTCGCGTCAGAATTCGATGGACGGTTCAGATCTCGCCACGCCCAAAAAACGACAAGATAACGTTTTCTCGTGATCTGAACCCCTTCCTCGTGATGCGCGCCATGATGAACGGACCAGATCCGGCCACGTGTACCTTCCGAACTGCCCGCCATTGGCCTGCTCAACCGAGCTACCGAACAGCTTAGTCGAGCAGCCGAGCAACAGGGCTCGGAAAAATGGAACCATCATGAGGCGCTTCCTTTAAAATATCCAACTCAGCGCCTCGGCAAGCAGCACTGAGGCCCCGAGCCGAGATGACGAGGAACCGACCCTCGTATATGGAGAAAAATCCTCCCGAGGCGAAGTCACCGTCGGATCTCTCCAAAATTTGCGTCAGAATTCGATGGACGGTTAGATCTCGCCACGCCCACAAAACGACAAGATAACATTTTCTCGTGATCTGAACCCCTTCCTCGTGATGCGCGCCATGATGGACAGACTAGATCCGGCCACATGTACCTTCCGAACTGCCTGCCATCGCCCTGCTCAACCGAGCTACCGAACAGCTTAGTCGAGCAGCCGAGCCACTAGGCTCGAAAAAGTGAAACCATCAAGAGACGCTTCCTTCAAAATATCCAACTCAGTGCCTCGGCCAATAGCACTGAGGATCCGAGCCGAGAGGACGAGGAACCGATCCTCTCATGCCGCGGAAGACTCTGCCGAGCTGAGAGGACGAGGAACCGATCCTCTTACACCGCGGAAGAGTCTGCCGAGCCGAGATGACGAGGAACCAACCCTCGTATATGGCAAAAAAACGCTCCGACCCATATCAGCCGTTGGATCTTGTCGAAAAGCGCGCTCGTCATGATGGACGGCCCAGATCTTGCCACGTCCACTAAATGACAAGATAGCATTTTATGGGGATCCACGCTGAGATGGACGGCCCAGATGATGCCACGTACCTCGGATAGTCCGAGCCGAGGAGACAGCCCACCGAGCCGAGGCACTGATCCTCCGAGCCGAGTCGCTAGCCTCCCGAACCGAGGAGCCGAGGAGCCGACCCTCGTATATGGCAAAAAAGCCTGCCGAGGAACGCGAGCCGTCTGATTACTCAGAAATTCGCGCTCCACGCTGATCAAAGGTCCAGATCACGCCACGTCATAAATTAGTATTTAAAAATCAATTTTTATTTATTTAAATCGTTTTATTTATTTAAAAATTGCGAAAAATTGCTAAAAATCGGGAAAATTAACTAAAAATTCTAGAAAATAATTAAAAATTCGGGGGGATATTTTTGAGCCCTTAAACGAAAAATTATTGCCTAGAACGTACTGTTAAGACCCCCGAACGATTAGTTAACACATCGCAAAATTAAATAAATAGCCCGAAAAAATAGATAAAAACTCGACGCGAATTCGGAGCATCATATGGCTTCAAAAAAGAAGAAGTTTCTTACTACTCACTTCGAGATTCAAAATCCCCCATTTGGACTCCGATACAACCCCATTAGCCACTAAAACAGTCAAACTACTCCTCAAAGACTGATCATCCTCAGCCTTTAGGAGTGGGGGGCTCGTGATGTGGCTAAAAATAGGGGTTCAATCGAGACCGTCCAAGCTGGGCACGAATCCCGAAGCACAGGGGTAAAACGGTAATTTCACCTACAGACGGGTCTGAAGCGAGTACTGGTTCTCCTCCCCAAAGAACCATTAACCCGCGAACGGATCCACCTCAACTGGGTGCGGATTTCAACCCGCAACAAACCCGGTCCAGCAGGATAGAATTAGGGTTTCTGATTAATATTAATCAACGGCCCTGATTCATATCTATCCTTTCACTGGGGATTAGGGATTACATTCCTTATCTATACACAGGAATTACATGCCTAATCTGTTCACCAAGACGCCTATAAATACCCCCCATCCATCTCCATTAAGAGGTAATCAATCTTTCTCCAGTTTTTGCGCTCTTTCATAATCTCTCTGATTACTGACTTGAGCGTCGGAGGGTGCGTCGCCGGGAACAACCCCGGTGTCTCGCACTTTTTGCAGGTGTACGGTGGGAGCGACGATCATACCCCGACGGAACAGGTATACAGGTTTACTATTCAGTTTCCCTAAGAATCCACAAATACTATCTGTTTGCCCCCACACCAAAATTAGCGGCAACAATGTCAAATCAAATTATTTGAAATTCATTTGCCCATCCATCATGTGACTATAAAAAACAACGATTTTCAGCTATACAATTTTGTAATACTTCAATGGATGAGCAAATAAATTTTAAATAATTTGATTTTATATATTTAGACTAATTTAGATGTGTAAATCAATGTGAACGGTTCGGATCTTCGATACGAAGGCGGGAAGGCCGAGTACACACAAGTGCACACGGAAACCTAGTGCACAACGGAACATTTCTCTCTCTCTCTATCTCTCTCTCTCTCTCTCTCTCTCTCTCTCTCTCTCTCTCTCTCTCTCTCTCTCTCTCTCTCTCTCTCTATATATATATATATATATATATATATATATATATAGAGAGAGAGAGAGAGAGAGAAAGAGAGAAAGGTTCGGGTGAAAACCATTCCCTGGGGTGAGAACCTAAGGGCCTATCCCAGCCATTCATCTGTGTAATCTTAACGGTCAAGATTTTTTAAAATTAAACAATAAGATTAATTAATTTCTGCATTAAGATGTCAATCCCTTTAATTAAGGGATGGGGACCGCGTAATCCCTTTAATTAAGGGATGGGGACCGCGTAATCCCTTTAATTAAGGGATGGGGACCGCGTAATAATAGGAATGAAAGATCACAGATTATTAGACAGTTGCAAGTTAGTGGGGGTCTCTCCATCGGCATCCCTGGGGAACTCGCAGGTCTTCGTAAGGCATGGACCCAGTTCAAAAGTGACAAGCTTCCATGGAAAACCCTAGTTGAACCAGCCATTAAACTTGCAGGAGATGGGTTTGTAATTTCCAAATACCGCCACTCTCAGTTTCTTGTCAACCCTCACGCTATGATCAGCCAGACCGGCTTGTGTCAAGTATATGCCAGTTTGGGTCAAGAAAAGTGTGATCAACTCGATGGTAAACCTGTCGATGATAGCTATATACAATACTTGTTAAACCCCGGAGATATATCTTTACTGTTTATTACAGTTACTGTTTATTACAGTTACTGTTTATTACGCGTGATGATTTTGCAGTTGCTATTAAATCTTCTCGAATAGCAACTGTAATAATTATAAATAGCAACTGTACTAATTATAAATAGCAACTGTAATAATTATAAATAGCAACTAAAATAATTATACAGCAATACCTGACCACTTAAACAGCAACTGTAATAATTATATATAGCAACTGAAATAATTATACAGCAATACCTGAAACCCTAGTTGAACCAGCCATTAAACTTGCAGGAGATGGGTTTGTAATTTCCAAATACCTCCACTCTCAGTTTCTTGTCAACCCTCACGCTATGATCAGCCAGACCGACTTGTGTCAAGTATATGCCAGTTTGGGTCAAGAAAAGTGTGATCAACTCGATGGTAAACCTGTCGATGATAGCTATATACAATACTTGTTAAACCCCGGAGATATATCTTTACTGTTTATTACAGTTACTGTTTATTATGCGTGATGATTTTGCAGTTGCTATTAAATCTTCTCGAATAGCAACTGTAATAATTATAAATAGCAACTGTACTAATTATAAATAGCAACTGTAATAATTATAAATAGCAACTGAAATAATTATACAGCAATACCCGACCACTTAAACAGCAACTGTAATAATTATATATAGCAACTGAAATAATTATACAGCAATACCTGACCACTTAAACAGCAACTGTAATACATATATATAGCAACTGAAATAATTATACAGCAATACCTGACCACTTAAATAGCAACTGTAATAATTATAAATAGCAACTATAATAAACAGTAACTGTAAGGAACGAAATGGTGAATGATTCTGCAGTTGCTATTAATTTGGGAAACAAAATCTTCTCCAATATTTTACGGGAATAAATTATTTCTCTCTCCACTTTGTTTAAATTTGCCTTAACCGTCGCACACAAAAAAAGGCAATTTATAATTATTCCTTTTATTACGCGGTCCCCATCCCTTAATTAAAGGGATTGACATCTTAATGCAAAAATTAATTAATCTTATTGTTTAATTTTAAAAAATCTTGACCGTTATGATTACACAGATGAATGGCTGGGATAGGCCCTTAAGTTCTCACCCCAGGGTTGGTTCTCACCCGAACCGACCCCTATATATATATATATATATATATATATATATATATATACTAGAATTTTACACGTGCGATGCACGTTTTAATAAATATAATTTTTAAAATTAAAATTTAAACGTAGTCTTGATTTGAACCTAAGACATGCTTTATAATAGTTATGCACGTGCGTTGCACGGGTTGGTAGAATGACAAAATATTTACAAATGACACCAAGGCCTTCTCCCATTATAATATTATATATATATATATATATATATATATATATATATATATATATATATATATATATATTTCTATTATAAAAACAAGAATATAAAAAAAAAAATCTGTCAAGAGATGATCGTAGCCGTTCATATATTGTATTGATCTAGATGATTAAAGGTTGAGATTAAATAACTTAATAGGAACGTGTATTACACATGCAATAAGTCTTTTATTGCTCTTCTTCTTCCCAATAGAACACGACTGCTGTTTCATGTGAACAAGCATCACATACCCCAATTATAAATAAGCAAACCCTTGTCTTTCTATCTTCATTATTCTTGATCTCAGCCTCCACAATTATCTCTCCATCTTCTCTCATGATCGTCTCTTTCTATCAAGTCCAGTTCTTTTTTAGATCTGATGTTTAATCGTTAACTTTTTCGTTTAATCTATCTGTGTATGAAAAAAAAAAACCTAGGTTTAATTTGATTTGATCTGATTGGTGTATGTAAGGCGTATGTATTAGATGGATCTTGTTTGCACTAGATTTGTTTATTTTTCTTGCTTGATTTTGATGATTGATATTTTTCTTTTAAGAATAATTTAGGGTTTGGAATATTGTTCTGCAATTTTATGCCTTCTTATTTCGTCCAATTTCGTTGGGCATAAGATTATTTATGGTTTAGATATTTGGGACCATCTGTGATGCGAAGATTTTAAGACTAGCTTCAATAGCCATATCTGGTGATGGCAGAATTTTATTTATTTATTTATTTATATATTTTTTGATATATAGTATTTTTTTAAAAATAAAAATTCTTCTCTTTGCATACTTGTTTGTTGTCGATAAAGTTAGGAATCCATATGTGAAGAAAGATAAATTATAGGCTTTCATTCTCTTTCACCTATTACATTTGCATTTTTTTTGAAGGAATATGGGACAAATGTGAACATTGATTGTTTGATTAAGGAAAGTTTACATTTGTAGAAAAAAATTTATTAAATTTTGGTTGATATGAAATTATTTGCTAAATTGATTCAAATATTTACATATTCAAACTAAAGAATAATGATCAAATAGTTAGTGGGCATAGTTTAATAGAAACTTGATATAACTAAAGTGGGTTAATATTGTTTATGGTGATGAGGAGAAGAGAAAAATACATGAGAGTAGTGGTGAATAATTTTCTTTAAAAATAATTTTTTTCAGGAAGTATATACTTTCGCTAGAACCAAATTAGTCATATATCATTTGTGTTCAATGTCAACATGTTTGCAGTGTAGTTAACGATGTACCAATGGGGTATCCAAGCAGCCGCGAATTCCAGCTCTAGGCCAACCCTATCTTGATTCTATGGAACTCTGTAGCATGATGTCATGCTGTTAATGAAATTCCTGCACCTCACAATTTTCAACCTATGCGTATGAATTATGGGAATGAGTAAGACCTTGACATACTATATTGTAGAAGCAATGATGTTCGTTGAGCTTCTCATTTTCTGTTTATAAAGTACTCCTTAGATACCTATAAAAGGGTTGTTTGAATCATTGGAACTAATTGCGACCCAATTTATAAGATTCCAATTTATTTAGAACTAGATTTGCCCGTGGGCACGTGCCTACGGCACGTCTTCGGAACGATACAATGCACGAAAAGCCATGTAAACAGTAAAACAACAATTATGTAGTTCAAGTTTGAATAGTATGACAATAATTAGTTGTAAATAAAAGTCCATATTTCTATTAGTATATGTAGAAAAATAATTATAAATGAGGGTATAAATCCAACTTCTTAGAACTTTAAGGGTGGAAAATGATCAAATTTAAGGTGTCTTAAGGTGGGTTCCAGTGCAGTAGATTATGTTCATCATGGCTAAATTTTATTTAGGAACTAAGAATGGAAAAATATAGAATGAACTTATAATTGTTAGTTCACAATTCATAAGATGCACAAACCAACATACATGCATACCAATTATCTAAGAGTCATTAAATTAAATTACATAAAAGTCTAATAACAACAATGACCGTATCTTCTATGCCAATGGAACTTATTGAGTAATAGTACTTGAAATATGATGTAGATTCACAGAATCACAACTAAAGTCCGCTTACTGCAAACTGGCATGCATTATATTTTGCATCCAATTAAAGACGTCACCTAATTTTTCTCAGCAAACCATTATTTATAGGATGGTATCTCTTCTTAACTTGGCCAGGTTAAACAATCATGACCTTTGGAGAATAATCTTACAAGCCTACTCATATTGTTTTTGTTTTCTTTTTATCTTTTTTCTTTTTCTTTTGTGGATTGCTAATTTGGTTTATGATTCCCTACCACTAAGTATATGTTGCATTTCAACCTGAATCATGAGACTTGATTGAGTTCTCTTAATGCTTGTATTTAAGCTTTAGGCCAAGTCAACTTTAGCTATTTGTGTATAGCTAGAGTTAGAAAGTAGTTTGTTGGTTGCTTTTGGTAGTTCTCAGTTTTCATATTTTCAAAACTTGAGCTATTTGTGCATTGCTTTGTTTTTTACCTATCCAAAGGCTTTCTCTTAAGAATTTGGTTTCTGATGCGCTTAACATTATGCATATGTAGGTGGACCACCTTAGTTTCTGATTTAGAAACTTGAGTTTATAAACTTATGGATGTTTATGTGGTCTGAGTAGAGGGTCATGAAGGCTCATGTATTGAAGACACTAGCATGGTAGGGTATGGGTCAAGTATTTGATGATGGAGATCAACAAAAGAATGCTAAGTTGGAATTGAGCAGTGAAGAAGACTAACATATTTGTGATTGTTATTATTCTTGAGGAAATCGATGTTGACTACAACAAGATGGATGCAATCAGTTAAGTTTATGATTCAAATTGGTATATTAAGACCTCCTAAATTAGGTTTTTTCCTTTATTCTTTCTAAAATTAAATGTTTCTACAATGTTATGATACTAATAATTTGGATATGTTTTAATTAAGCTTTTTTGTATGGCTACTGAGTCTCAATAAAGTGTTTCAAAAAAGGTTTTGGCCAAAACGAGTTGGATTGGGCACTTATCATGCTCATTTTGTGCTCATCTTCTGGAGTTTATAATGCATATTTTTGTTGATTGTAAAATTGTAAAGGATGTAAGATATTTTTTTTCCTATATGTTAAATATCAGCTCGATGCTTGGTCCTATTAAAGGTTTGTTCACTGCTTGGAGTTGTAATGCAGATAACAGATCCATTATCTCTGCATGGCAGTTGTTTTCGATCTTGGTTTGTTGGTGACCTTTCCATGAAAGAATGCAAGGTGTTTCAGCTAAGCTCGCACATCTCACACAATTTTGGTCATAAATATCCTTGTATTAATGCCAAGTGCTGCTAAAAACATAATTTGCTTTAGGCAATATTTCCCAAATCTGGGTTGAGATTGAGAACAGGTGAAACAACTCATTATGCACAAAGAAACTGAAAATCAGATCAATTTACCTTTAAACAAAGAACATGAGAATTGCTTGATATTTTTTAATAGCTTAGCAAACAATAGGTACAACCTGAAATGAAAAAAAAAGGAGACCCTTTGAGAAACCAAAGACACATTTGTACTATATGTGGTCTATTTTACCACTAATGTAAAACAGTTTTGTTTAAACACTAGCATAATTAAATAAATTTCGTGCGTTATGTTTTTAAATTGAAAAAACACTGATGCTTTTATTTTAAAAGTTGGGAAATTAAGTATCAAATTATCATAGTTTCAAATTTGTTTCTTTTGTAGTATGTATTGTTGTTTGTTCAGATTTATGTTATATTGTGCCAATGCTAATTGTTTATTCATGGAGAGTGGCTTTACTGATGAAGAATTGACTCGTTGAAGAAGGCGATTGCAACTGTGACAGATAATGCTTCTAAGAAAATGTCGGACCATATTGCCACCTCTGTAATTCTATTGACCTACAAAATAGTCACTAATATCTTTATGTTTTAGATAATACAATTATTTACATGTTTTTTTGTATTTTCTCAAGATTAGATACAATATTTAGAGTTTTTAGTATTAAAATTTTAAGTATTTTGTGTACATAATTAATATATAGTGATTATACTATATATTCATTTGAGTTCTTAATGAGATTTTTTAATGATTGATTTTCTCAACAACATAGAACATTTCTAAAATATTAAACTAACACGTCTACCGAGCCACGTGCACTCGGTGCACGGCAAATCCCAACTAGTATATATATATAGTATAATTGGAGTGAGCAGCGAAACAATTAAAAACTAATTATAATTATAATGCTTCACAATTTTGCGGTCAACACATAATCGATCATTTACTTGTCTTTTTATATATATAAAAAACGTGGCAAAGTGTGCAATCTTTCCGGATGTGTTTCGGAAGAGTAATGCTTTAGCCACTACCAATTTCACTACCATTTTCTTCACTACCTTAGGTGGCATATTCCTATTGGAGAGTTTTCCCACCTACTCTATTATCCCCTACCTATTGGAGTGTGCCACCTAAGGTAGTGAAGAGAAATGTAGTGAAATTGGTAGTGGCTCTAGCATTACTCGTTTCGGAAAGGGGTTAAGTTGGTACCTGGGGGGTGGGGCTTCATGGAGTTGGGATAGGTTAGTACTGAAATAAATGGAGTTGCAAGAAAAATAATTTCACTTCTACTTTTTACTACAAGTTGTGTTGCCAATAATGGAAATCTTGCAAAAAATTAATATGTAATCGCATCCGCAATCAACTATATTTACTCAATAAAGCACTTCCCGGTTTCCTGTCTCCATTGCTTCTTTAGTATCAGTTGGCTTCATGGTAGTTGAAATTGACCTTCGTGGGCAATTCACATCAGACATGGGTTCTTTGATCACCTCCACTGCATCAAAAACAGCCTGTCTGTCAGGCAATTCCGTCAAACACTTTATTTAGACAGAATCAGTATTAAAAACTTGATATAAGTTCTTTACAAATTGTTATTTTCATATCGATTTGGGAAAAAGTGCAAAATTATGAAACTTTTGGTCTACTAATGCAAATGGGTCAGGAGAGAATAAGATCGCAAGAGTAAGAATATTATTTTGAGAGAATGAGACTGTTCTACTTATTTTTAATGAGTTTGTTCGATAAATTGGAATTTGCATAATATTACAACAATTGAGCTTCTGATTGATTACTTCCGAGTTGACGATGTATTAATTTAAAATAATCATTTTTTTGTGGATTTATATGGAAATTTGAAATTTAAAAACCCGCTCTCAACTATCAACACCTGTAAAGAAAACCCCTGAATTTTGCTTTTAGAGGAATTAATCGGTTGTAAAGGAGTAATGTTTCATCCACTACCAATTTCACTATCATTTCCTTCACTACCTTACGTGACATACTCCTATTGGAGAGTTCTCCCACTTACTTTATTTTCTCCTACCTATTGGAGTGTGCCACCTAGGGTAGTGAAGATAAATATAGTGAAATTGGTAGTGGATGTAGCATTACTCTTTTTCAAGGTTCAGCCGCATTATGTATCAGTGGTCTACAGATAGATATGAGATGCCAATTACATCCTAGGATTACAGACACATCAATATACATATTGAAAGGTAACAGGAGACAGGGATAGAGAGGCATCACCTTCCTTTCCATTTCTCTTTGGCTTAATTCTTCTACCAAATTGATTCGCTTCTAGTTCTTCTATACAATGGCACTAGAAAAAGTGTAGGCCTAAGGTTTCTAGTATAATTTTGCTCAACTTAATTTCAAGGAAGTTTGAGCTTCCAGTTGGAGTCAAGGCTATGCGTGCTATTCTTTTCGAAGTACTGACAAAAGCATATGATGACTCATTTTGGTGCTTTCGGGGAATGACATAATGTAGGAAATATGTTGGAGTGTTGTTACTAATTTCTTTGTGGGAGCAAACAGATTATATGAGTTCTTTTGAAAACAATAAAAAGCTGGCCTTTTTTTACTTTCGTCGGTATTGACTGCTTTCAATTGATGTTGACTTCTGAATCTGACTTGTTTACACCGTTAGATATGATCTTGACAGTAACGATCACTCCGACTAACCTGCAAAAGTCTGAAACACCTGGGTTGATCCCGGCGACAGACCCTTCGACGCTCAAATCAGAACTCAAGAATAATATAAGAACTTTTGTTGGCCAATTATTAATTACCTTGTTCTTGTGGAGGTATGGGTATTTATAGTCGCTTTGAGGGTCAGTTTCAAGATAATGATTTATCTCTACTTCTCGATGTTTTTGGATTGAATGGGTTATCTCTTCTTCATAAAAAGATAAGAGTGGTTGTGGAGATTGAGTTAAAACTCTTATCATGATAAGAGATACGGTTTTGGAACCGTATCTTACGGATAATCCTGAGTTTAAATTATATTTAAATAATATGGACTCATTTATATTGGGCGGTTATGACAACCCAGTAAAACAGATCCGTTTTGGGTTATTAGGCTTGAGAAATGCCCAATTTCCGTTCATAGACCCGTTTCTAGTAAAGATTACCGTTTTAAATCTGAGAGCTTTAAGACACAGGCTTGATTTGAACGGTTCCAATTTGGTTCTATTTTTACCCATGTCAGAAGGCCCCCACTCGTGAAGACTGAGTTTCACAGCCTTTGAGAAGTAATTTGTCCGTTTTTAAGGATTTACAGAACATATTCTATTTTTTGAGGACATTTGAATCTTTCTCGAGATGTAATGGTGTTATTCTGAGTTTGTAAAATACCCAGAATTATTTTTAGAATTTAATCAGCTTTTTTGTGATTTTTCCAGATTTTTTTGAACTTTTTTCAATTTTTAATCATTTTTCAAATTTACATTCAATTTCCGAATTTTATTAATTAATTATCAAAAATTTTAATTAATTACTCTAAATTAATCATTATTTTTTTTTGGAATTCAAAAATATTTTTTCTGGATTAATAACTATTTTTAGAATTTTTAATTATTTTTACAAAATTTTAAACAATTAATTCAATTTAATAATTAAACAAAAAAATTAATCAAATTCCTGATGACGTGGAAAAATCTGGAGCGTTGATCTTGTCTTGGCGCGAAAATCTTGAAAATCAAGCGGGTGGGGCATGTTGACCAGTCAATGAAAAAATGCTCCATTTCAGATCGGGGGCTTGTTTATTCTGCTCGTGCGCTGCCAAACTGCTTTGATGCTTCGGCTAATTGACACGTGTCCTTTCACCGTTGACCGATCAATGGGATTTTGCTCTGATTTCGATCGGGGGAACGTTTGTTTGGTGCACTGTTCCGAACTACTTTGATGCTTCACCTGTGCGCCACGTGGCCTTTGACCGTTGAATGTTGACCAGTCAACGGGATATTCCTCTGATTTTGATCGGGGACACGTTTGTTCGGCGCACGGTTCCGAATTACTTTGATACTTGACTGCGCGCCATGTGGCCTTTGACTATTGACTGTTGACCGGTCAATAGAATTTTACTCCAACTTCGATCGGGGGCACGTTTGTTCGGTGCACGATTCTGAACTACTTTGATGCTTCAGCTGTGCTTCAAGTGGCCTTTGACCGTTGACTATTGACCGGTCAACAGGATTTTGCACCAACTTCGATCTGGGGCATGTTTGTTCAGCTAATGGTTCCGAACTACTTTGATGCTTTGGCTGCGCGCCACGTGGCCTTTGACCATTGAACGTTGACTGTTGACCGGTCAATGGGATTTTGCTCCAAATTCCATTGTGGACACGTTTTTTTTGCTCACGGTTCCGAACTACTTTGATGCTTCAGCTGCGCGCCACGTGCCCTTTGACTGTTAACCGGTCAACAAAATTTTGCTCGAACATCGATCAGGCGGACATTTATTCGGTGCACGGTTCCGAACTACTTTGATGCTTCAACTGCACACCACGTGGCCTTTGACTGTTGACTATTGATCGGTCAACAGGATTTTGCACCAACTTCAATCGGGGGCACATTTTTTCGATGCACGGTTCCGAACTACTTTGATGCTTCGGCTGCTCGCCATGTGGCCTTTGACCGTTGACTGTTGACCGTTTAATGGGATTTTGCTCCAACTTCGATCGGGGGCAAGTTTGCTCTCTAACAGGTGATGTGGCACATGTTAACCGTTGACTGGTCAATGGTTTCTTCATTTGGCCTTTCCGACTATTAGGCTTCCCCATTGGTTGGGGGGGCAATAGCCTCGAGAACCCAACCGTGGCCTCCATTCTTCTATAAAACTCCCCCCCCCCCACTCCTTCCTCATTCTCTTACCTTCAAAAAAAATTCTTTCCGGCTTGGTTTTCACTTTGTGTGATTCCGGCAATCAATTCCTTACTTCAGCAAACTTTTCTGACCGTCGTTGTCACGTCAAAGGTAATATATATATATATATATATATATATATATATATATATATATATATATATATACACACACACACACACACACACACACACACACACACACACACACACACACACATTATCTATCAAGATGTCTAGGGTTTTCTCGGGTGACGAAACTTCCCCTTCTAGCCGTGTTGGAGAGCAATCGTCGATTCCATCTTCTAGAGCGGATAAAGGGAATGATGTAGGGGAGTCGACTTCAGTTATTGTGGAGAAGATATTAGAGAGAGATATAAAGATGGGGGGATTAGGGAGACTTTCGTGTCTAGTGTCTCGTCTTGGTGGCATTCAAGATTACCCCGCTGATTTATTTGGGCGAGTCGAGCACGGGATGGCACCATTATATGAGGAGAACGAGCATCGTTGGCATTCAGAGGTGGATGACATATCTTCGATGCTTACGAAGGCAGACTTGAGTAGCATATGGGAGTGCTTCATGATTCCAAGGGAGTTCGATCTAGTGTTACCGGGCCATGGGGTTAAAGATTGTTCACTGATCTCTCTTGATTTGTGCTTCTTCCCATTTGATGCATTTCATGTGAGGCTCTGTATCCCCCTTCATCCGTTCATGAGAGAAGTCTTGAGATGGTATGCTTTGAGTCCCATTCAGTATATGTTGAACATGTGGAGACATGTCAACAGCTTGGCATTGCATTGTCAGACAGTGGGGTTTGAGCCACGGCTGAGTGTATTGACGATGCTCTACAAGATCCACCAAACACGTTGGAGTTCAGATTCTATCTCACTCAACGCAGGGGATGAAGTTGATTGATAATCCCGATTCGATCAAGTATTGGAGAGAGAAGTACTTTATCATTCGCAGTTGCGAGTTGTGTGGGATTCCCATGACTTGAAGTGATGAGGTGCCAAAGAGAGCGAAGGTTGATCCAATTCTGAGCCCCGAGGACGAGGGCCAGGTTAAGGTTCTTTAGATTAGCCAGCTTAAAGTTGGAGAGAGGTGACCGAGGAGTTTCTCTTCAAGGAGGGGGTCTCAGTCCCGATCAACCCTAGTATGCATTATTTTTATTGCATTTTGCTTCCGTGTTTGTATTTATCCCTTCTCTCTTTTTCTTCTCTGAACACTTGGACTTTTGTTTGGCAGGGATTTTGACTCGATTGTTGCCAAATGCTCGGGGTTGAGCAGCAAAACTCCTGAACAGAAGAAGAGAAAAAGGACGGTTACTAGGCCTGCGTCATCGAAGGTCGCGAAGGGACCGACGGGCATTGCTTCGCGGGGGGGCGGGACTTAGAGTATCCACCCGCATCCTCGATAACCCTTACCTCCGGTGGATTCTCCTCAGGGGGCATTTGGTACGTAGGAATATGCAAGGGAATCCCAGATCTCCCCCTTAGATTACCTTATTTGGTATGTGGCAAGCATAACTTTGGAATGAAATAAGGATTCCCAAGGGAATCAAAATCCTTTGTTGAGAAGGATTTTCATTTCTCCAAAAAAACGATAGGATTTAAGGATTCCTATGGGATTTCCATAACAAACAATAAAATAACCCAAAAAACTAGAATAAAAAAATATTCCACCTAAAACCATGGGATTTGAGGATCCTATTAGATTTTCATAACAAACAATAAAATAACCCAAAAAACTAGAATAAAAAATACGATAATAAAGTTTTCTCATGAATGCAATGTACTATACCAAACGCTATAATGCAACATTTCCAGGAATCTTCATTCCCACCATCACATTCCTGGGAATCCTTTCATTCCTAGGAATCATCCAATCTGTGTACCAAATATCCGCTTAACTTCTGCTCTCATGGTTGAGGCTCCTCTTCTTACTACGGAGGCTGACGTGATTCTCACAAATGAGCTGAAGAATATTTTTGTACCGGATTGGTAGGACGGAGGCACTACAGCTTCCTTGGGAATTCAGTAAGTTGCATGCAGACAATTCATCATCTCGTGACCCCCAAGGATTAGGCTACGCTGGCTGCGAGGTCAGTTGGTGATTCGGCTTTGGAGATCGTTAGGGCCAATATGTCAGTACGACTTTATAATTTGCTTATTGTATTAGTCTTTTTGTGAAACAACAGTAGTTGTCTTCTTTTTTTGTGACTCTGAATCACTCTATTCTCGCATATTACTTGTCACGTTAGCCACCTGCTGAAGAATGTGGCGGAGCAAGAGAAGGAGTTGAAGGCAGTGACCAATACGGTGAAGGCAGAACGGTCGAAGTGGAAGATTGCTAAGCAATTGGAAGCTGTGATGCTTCGAGTGGAGATTCAGGCGACGCAGATCGCTATACAAGATTGGCTTATCTCAAAATCAGTCAAAGCTTTAAAAGGATTTTTTGGATTAACATGGTATTACAGAAAATGCATCTCTAATTACAGCTCTTTAGCTTGGCCATTAGTGAAATTAACCCAAAAAGGTTTTTTCTCATGGGGAAGGAGTCTCAGCAAGCCTTTGAAAAGCTAAATGTTGTCCTAACTACTCCTCTAGTATTGGCCTTACCAAATTTTCAAATTCCTTTTGTGCTTTAATGCAATGCTTATGGCTCTGGATTGGGGGCAATATTGATGCAAAACAATCATCTTATAGCTTTCTTGAGTCGAGAGCTCAAGGGTAAGAATCGATTGCTCTCGACTTATGAAAAGGAGATGCTTGTTATGTTTCTTGCAGTAGGCAAATGGAGCCAGTATTTGTTGGGGAGACCCTTCATTATTCGGACAGATCACGAGCACTTGAAAATATTTATTGGAACAAAGAATGTATATAGAGGCTCAGCATGTGTGGTTAATCAAATTACATGAGTATCAGGTCGTGGTAGAGTACAAAAAAAAGATAAGGACAATGTGGTGGTTGATGGACTCTCTCGACAGTTTGAAGAAGGGAGTGATTATGCAGCCTCTCTGTCTGCCATTTCGGTTTTTCAGCCTGCTTAAGTAAGTCAAGTACAACAATTGGTGATATCTGACCCTTTTTATGATGAAATTAGAGCATAATTTGATTCTAGCAGCAACAATAAGCTATCTTTAGTAGCTAGTATTTTCTATTACAATGGTAGGGTATTATTAAGCCCCAATCCAGTATGAGGCAGTTATTCTTGGACAATGCTCATTCTTCTCTTCAAGGTGGGTACATGGGAGTGGATAAGACTTGGCAGATGCTCAAGAAGGTGGTCTATTTGATGGGTATGAAGGTAGATCTCAATCCTATATCAGGTCATATGATGTATGCCAAATAAGCAAGTATCTTATCACTTCACCAAGTGGTTTATTGCAACCACTGCCCATACCTGATAATATATGGGAGGATATAAGCATGGATTTTATAGAGGGGTTGCCAAGGAGTACAGGGTACACTACTGTATTGGTGGTGGTGGATAGACTATCCAAATTTGCTCACTTCCTACATTTGAGTCATCCCTATACAACAAAGTGTGTGGCTGAATCCATCTTTAATTAGGTTTTAAGCTCTATGGGTTGCCTAAAACCATAGTAAGTGATAGAGATGCTATATTCATAAGCAATTTTTGGAGAGAGTTATTTGGGTTGCAGGGTATTGCATTGTGTATGAGTCAGATTTTCATCTGCAATTTGATTGCAGAGTATTGGAGACTTATTTGCAGTTCTTTACTGCACATAGGCCCCTTGAGTGGGTTGTGTCTGCCTTGGGCTGAATTTAGTTACAATACTCATGTTCAGAGCTCCTCTAACATGTCACCTTATCAAGCAGTTTATGCCCCCCCCCCCTTACAGTGCTATCATACATCCCAAAAACTGCTAGAGTTCAATCAGTGGATGATGAACTTATTGCTAGAGATGTGAATTTGAAGATTTAGAAGGATAATCTACACAGGGCTCAATGCAGAATGAAGGTTGATGAGCATAGGGTAGACAAGTCATTTGATGTAGGCGATTGGGTTTATGTAAAGCTCCAACTATTCAGACATGTTTTCGTTGGTGGCCATCGAGTTCATAAGCTACCTTCTTTATACTTCAGGCCATATATGGTGGTAGAGAAGATTGGGTTGGTTACTTATCAGCTGTTACCGTCTGAAGCGTCCAAGATACATGATGTGTTTCATGTTTTCCAATTGAAAACCCATGTTAGTAGGTCAGCTGCAGAACCCCCTTCTCCGACAACTTTGCCTTTTATTTTGTAACACCCCGAATTCCAAATAAGACCGAATTTGAGATTCCACAGGATCTTTACTTCACTTTGTACGATTTTACAAGGAAATTAAAACTTTTCAATAATACATCAGAGTTCATTTACAACTTTGTTTACATGGCGGAAGAATAAAAGATTACAATATTGAAAACAAAATACAATTTATACACTTCATCAAAATAAGTCATCGATTGCATCACATTATCTTTATTCCTTCATGAATAGTCCATTACCTGCATATTAAGCCGTGGGCACGTTAGTCACTTACAACGGACGAAAATATTATACTCGGCTATACTCTCTATGCCGTACATATAACGATCTCATTACTTTAACAAAACACAAGAGTTGAATGAACAATAAAGTGTTAAATTGTGACTACGCTAAACATGTAAGTGTATGCGATGCCTTAATGCCTAATGCACACATTTTATACTAGGATGACACTAATGCACACTTGTTCGGATTCTATGCATCCCATACTACATAGGTCTGAGGGCAAGCACCTACGTACTCCACAATAAAGGACTCGATCCCTCGCCATGACAACTACCCAGTAAAAAGATTTAGATCATTCCACGAATATGGACCCCAGCCACGGAGATCCACCACCGACTGTTATAACAAATCCTTTATCGTGCGAATCATCCCGCAAGTGCCCTTCTAGCCCGGTATATGTATATACGTAGGAGTATGGCAAACCCTCCGCCCGACTACGCTAAAAGCCGGATAAGGCCCATCTTCTACAGAGCAACCACAGTCACAGAGATCCACCGCTGACTGGGTCTATAGCCACAGAGATCCACCGCCGACTATATAGAAGCAACCCACTTACGTTTGCCCAGGTTCACTACAACTTCACTTATGTGCCTAACTATTGTTCAAGACATGAATGAGTTATCATCCCTAGAATTAGCTTTACCTCCTACCGGACTTATTCACAAAATACGAGATCACTCCATGGCAAATCTCAAAATCACATCTCAAATCTTTTCTTTTAATAGTGCCGGTACCCGAGGTCTTACTAACTCTTAGATCATAATTTTTCGTGTACAAGAATGATGGGTACACATACCCTTTAGTAAACATATCTTAAACTTAGTTAATTTCATCTTTCAACTTATTCACAAATGGTCAATAACTTGTCTTAACACTTATCCACAAAGTACTCATTTCTTAGTCTTGACACTAATGATCTAGTTATTCATAGCAATTAATACTTCATTTCAAGTACACAATTTCATTACATAACATCTTATTCACAAATGATTAATGTCTTGTATCCATTCATGTTCTATTTATCCATTCATCATCTTTATAAGCAATTTATTTCTTTCAAGAATGCAACTTCATCACATGAAATTTTATAACAAAGCTAAGTTATCACAATGTCTCAATTCACTATAAAAAATATTTCTCAAACAAACAACAATTGTAATCTCCTTTAAAAGATCACTTCACAAATACTACTTTTCTTTTCTTCACCACAAAATTTTATTCTCAAATTTTTATTTCTTTTTATACTTCAAAATATACAAGAAACTATCTCTTAATATTTTCATTTCATTTTATATTAATACTAAATTTTTATTCTTATAATAAAAGGAAATCAATTTGTGAAGAAAACCAAAAAAAATCAAAAGATAGGCCTGGGTTTTGAACCCAGGACCTGCTAATCACATGCAGCCAGCGCCCAGGCCCCCAACACACTAGCCATAAAGTCCATTTAGACTTTTGTCAAATTTATATGCCGATATATCCTTAAATCCATTTTCAGTTTTGGAATTTTAAAAAAAACAAAAGTGAATGTGACTATCAAGTTTTGAACCCAAGATCTCTCATAACAGTGCTCTATTTTGCACTAACTAACTAGTAAGTCCAAGTATATTTTGTGTTTAGAAAATGTACGAATGTACTTTCGTTCAATTATTCAGAAAAATGTTTCTTTTTCCATGAAACTTGCTTATTCAAAAGATTAAAATCTTTCTAAAATTTTGAAATAATCTTTTTCTTGATATTAGATTTTAAAAATAGTAAACAAAAAATTTCCAAATTCATTAAAACACTATTTCCACTCATTTAAATAATTCTCTTTCTTGTTTTTCACAAATACTTAGGTTTTTCTTTAAAAACTTAAATTTACAAAAAGAAAACTAGCGTTCATGACAAATAGTTGTGTTCTCACTTTTACACAAATTTCACTTTTATAACAATACTAGTGTATCCTAGAACATGAGAATTTCACAAGAATACTCTTTCATGCAATAAAGTTATATTCTTTTCAATTAGGACATGCATATGTCAATACATTACAAAACACTAACTAAGTTTACTTTCATTCTTCTTTCTTAGTTATCAAGGCATGATGTGGTCAACAATTTATCATAAACACAAAATTTTGCAAACATACTAACATGGTTTATACATAAAATAATTCTTTTCTTTAATTAGCATGGTATCTATCACAACAAAACTACTTTCATATCATATTATACTAGCATGAATTTTATTTATAATTTTCACATCAAAATTCCTCTTATATTACTCATTTTAGCATGCATATCCTACATGAGAAAATAATGAAATCACCAACCTTAAATGAAGAATGAAAACCACTAATGAAAAGACTTCTTCTAGCTCCTAGCTCCACAAGCACTTCCTTCCTCACCTAGCAAGACTCCAAGCACAAGAACACACTACTTCTCTTTCTTTTTCTTTCACTTATTTAGATTATTTTTTGTGTGTGAAATGAGAAGGAGGAGGGTGCTATTTATAGGATATTGTTAGGGTTCAATTTACAAAATTACACACCTAATAAATCACTCAATTTAATTTTCAACCTTTCACATTTCTAACTCCTTAAACCCACCAACTCTTCATTTGTCCACCTCTTCAAAACCCAAACTCCCCACCTCTTCACATCCAAAAATCCCCACCTCTCTCTCCTCCTACCGGTTTCTCTCCCAGGTTGAAGTACACAGCCGAAACATTCTGAAGGTGGGCCCCCCTGTGGAATTACCACGTCACTGTGGTAACACAGCAACATATATTGCTACCAGCCATTAGTACCGGGCCCCACCACCATAATACAATTCCTTTATCCTTTTTATAATACATAAATGCCAACTATACCTTATTACTAACAGCCAACTATATTAATCAACACATATATATACTTTTTATATATACCATTATAATCTTCTTTTTTTTTAAACTACGGGGTGTTACACATATAATACCCCAGATCTTGAGCGAACAGTCGACTGTTCAATGGTACAGTCGACTGGTCTGTGTACAGTCGACTGGTGTGTGTAGCAGTCGACTGATACACGAGATTTGTGAGAGATTTGAGAAATATAGTCCCATATCGAGAATATACGAAGATAATTTGAGTATAAATACTATTAGCCAATGATCAAGAGTCACCAATTCGGTTAACCACCTTTTGAGAGGCAGCCTTTGGTGGGCAGTTGTACTATATAGTATTTATAGTTTGTCTGAGTATTGGGGCGGGGCGTTACAACACACCCTCCAAAATTTATTTTGAAAACGGATATGCTTAAATACGTTTACCGAAAACACGTGCATCGCACATAAAATATCAAAAATGCGAAATCGATTTTATCAAAGAAAATTATTAAAATATAATCGAAAACAACATAAGAAAATTATATTTACTAATTTTATATATTTCATGATGAAGTCACTACGTACATGAAAAATACGTGCATTACACGTACAAAATCATTTTAATCAAAATGGAGTAAAATGAACTTCCGTTTATAAAACGAGTTCGAACACGAAAAATAAATTATCAATACTCATAAAAATATCATACTTAGCGATGGAAAAATACGTAGCTGATATGTGCATCAAAAATACATAAAAAGCACGTAAAAATACAGAGATTGAAATATTATATTTTTGTTGACTCAAAATAGGACAAAATAAACATAGGAAATGCATAAATAGTCGGCAATCAAAATGTGTAGTGAAAACACGTTACAAAATACGAGTGCGTAACACACAAGGGCAAAATTGTCATTTTCAATTTTGCGGGGTGTTACATATTTTGTTGAAGCTGCACCATGTCCTGTTAAGATTTCGGATAGGAGAAGTGTACATAGGCGAAGAATTGCAGTTAGTGAAATTCTTGTACAGTGGGAACATGGAGTTGCGACGAAGGCTACTTGGGAGAGTTACTGGAGAATTTTTCAAAGCATCGGACGGAACTTTCCAACAATTTTGGGAGTTTTTTTACTTTTTTGTTTTTTCATCCGTGATTTTGGGCTTTTCTTATTCAAATTGGACCATTTTGCCCCTACAATTGGTTCTATATATTTCAGCATGTTTCTTTCAACGACAATTGCAATCTTCAACCTTCTCTCATCTCACTCGCTATCTCAATATCTGCCCACTGATAGTTTTTATCAACACACCAATCCCAAAATTTTATAAAAGTATTAATTTCCTCTAAATTAGTCAATGTCTTCGATAAAAAGATTTATTGGTCGATTGAAATCAAAGCGGGAACAGAGGCGATTTCATGGCAACTCAAGCAATGAAGCTGAAGGAGAGAATTTGAATGTCGACATTACTGATCAATCCAGTTGGAATCGGGTAGTAGACGATTCCAATCATATTTGTAAATATATTACTTTTAACCTGCGGGTGGTTTTTTTAAATTCAAGGAAAATTGGAAGGACCTAATCCAAATATACCTAAGTACTGCTCACGTATCCCACTAATTAAACAACTAGTCGAACAGGCGGGAAGGCACCGTTTCATGAATATTAATACAAAAAACTCGTCTGCCCGACTTGTCGAGGCACTGGTAGAGAGATGGTGGGACACTACCCACACTTTCCGCCTACCATGTGGTGAGTTGGGTTTCACTCCGTTGGATTGGGTCATACTAACGGAGATTTCTATCAGTATCGGTGAGTTACCTCCTTGTAACGAGGCCTATAATTTTGAAATTACTCAGACTCACTTCTTTCCAGAAATAACTGAAGATGATTGGAAATCACAAGGTATACGCTATTCTTTTTTCAAACGTTATTTTACCATAACTTTGATTGAAGCAGATGAAACCGATTTCACGCTAACAATGAGGATTGCACGAGCTTTCTTTATGTACTTCCTCGGTGCATTTCTTTATCCTAATGGTTCTGGGTTATTTTCCAAATACGATTGGGGTAGTCATACATTGGCTCTACTGTATTTGTCGTTGGATACATGTAGCGGACTTACAGTCAAGTCATTTAATGGGTCGTGGCAAGTGTTAGAGTTAATATTAAATCTATTTAATATTAATTTTATTCAAATAATGGCATCATAATATTTCAATTGGTCTGTTTGTAACATATTTGAAATTTCTTTCTACAGTATTGAGCTTACGAATACACAAATTGTTATATTCTAGTTAGATATAGGAACATCCCTATGGAAACTCACATGGCTAATTCTGACAAATGTCCGAAAATATTGCAATGGAATCAAGAATTCTTGGATACATGTTGATCTGATCCTATTAGATACAATCAATCGATGGCCCGTGATCATTTGGAGATGCCTACTTCATCAACTATCATTTGGCAACCATATAATGGGTCATCATTTAAAGACGTATATGAAATTGAAGTTGCTAACTTCATTTCACGGCATTGACATATTTTTAGGTATTGCTACCAGGTATATTTTATTTTATCAACATTATTTTATGTAGTTTTATTAAACAGTTCGGTTAGTTGCTAAAGTAAACATTTGGTACAGGGTGTATGGTATCTTGGTGATCGCTGTATTCGCCAACTTACTGGAATAATTACTATCCTAAAAGACCCACATCCTCTCATGCGTGTAATGTCATCCAGTACTAATATTCTTGATCCTATCGAAGCAGAGCACCTACGATTAGTATTGGACAAAGGTTTCAATTGGTCCGATAATGTCGGCACTCTCGCATGTAGCAAATGTCAATTTCATTGGGCCAGCAGCAATTAAGGATCCTTTGGCTCAGTTGCCACATGCTACACCTCCATTTTGGCTACCAACCGAGTACCCAACACAACCCACTGAAGACGTGTCATTAATGCATGGTCAACCTTTCGTTGAAGTGCCTCTTTTTTCGTGCGGCACTACTATCAAGAGTTTGGACCTTAATATCTACTTCCCGTTTGATCAGCGCAGACAACTTTCATATGTGAGTTACCAGAATCCTAGTAAATTTTCAAATTTAGAACGTTATTATTTTATATTGTATTATGTACTCCTTTTTTTTAATTATATCTTATATCTTTCGACATGAGGAGTTATACAGACGTTGTCAACAATATTCCAGTACCGAAGTGCAATTGCGGCGAATCATACTTTCGGACATGGTTTTGAGGGAATCACTTCCAATTGAAGTAACAAATGTTAGACGATCTGTATCGACGAGCAGACCATCTACTTCCCGATATAGACCGATGCGTCCGAATATAGAGGACGCATCAGCATCGATGTCTACAACGTCTATTTCTTTTGTGCCATGCACAGTATGATAAGAAGAGTAGAAAAAATTGTACTCCTATTGTTTTTATATAGCATGAGGGTATTAATGTCAAAGTGTTAATGTCACATGCCAATTTTGTTTATTTTGGATTGTAGCTACACATTGGATACCAGGATGATTCTCTCCTAGCTTACCCTTTATAGCTCCACTATTGTACACATGAACTCCTAGCTACAAACCTACCAATTTATATCTCATATTCAGATTGGACGGGACAATGAGGATTCTTTCATCTTCAAGCTCCACAAATTTATTTATATGTGGGCTTTCTGCCTACCTTCGTGTCGACTAAATTTTTTCATCTTCAACTCCAATTTAACCTACTGCAATTATAGCTTCTTATTAGCCACTGCAATTATATCTTCTTATTAGCCATGGCTAATTTAGATTCATCTTCTCCCTCAACATCTTCTGATGAATTTGCAGCGCCCCTAATTTTCAATATAATATCTCAGAAATACGTGGCACAATTCCAGAATCAATTTCAATGTAATCATAAACATAGCAACTAAATACAGGAAAATTTAAAACTTATTATTACATCAATTGTTTATAAAGCACAACGAAAAATTAAACACCTTGAATTACAATTTCTTTCTTTTACAACACATTCTTTTACAATTTGCCTAAGCCATATTATCATTCTACCACATACATCCAAATCCCAAGCTATAGGTACCTACCTGTAAAACATGAGGCTAGAAATAACCTTAACCCCCAAAACCACAGGGGTCAGCCATAATGGTCTGAGTGACATAAAAGAAATGCAACATAAATAAAACATAAGGATAGAGTCGTAAACAACATGTATCGACAGTAGTAATGAAAAGAATATAAAAAAACAATAAATAAAATATGAAAACATCAAGTGAAAGTAGACTAAGTGTCAAGTATAGAAAAATAGGAAACAACATGTATAAAACCAAGTCAAGAAATACCAATACTATATGCTGACTCTCTAATACATACTTGTCGAATTCTATGCATCCTACCCTACATAGGTCTGGTGCAAGCCCTTAACGTTCACCACTTGATAGGGTTTAATCCCTCGTTATGCAACTAATCCTACTACGACGACTACTACGAGATCTAGATAAACTTTGAGTGTCAGCCCATGCCTCGATAATTGCGGAGGTCAGTCTCTATCCACAGATAATTTCGGAGACTATTTCACTCACACCTGGCAATCTTAGAGAATACTCCATACTGCAAGCTATGGAGCCTCATCACAAGAATACCCCATGAGTGTCGCCTCGACCCCGATAATTTCGGAGGTCAATCTCTATCCACAGATAATTCCTGACTATTTCACTCACACCTGGGAATCTTCGAGAATACCCCACACCGCGAGCCATACTGAGGTCCATAACCCATGTTCCCATTTCATCATATCACCATCTAGTGTCTGTCCTTATCTTTTTAAGTTAATTAGTTAATTATGAATCTCCTAGAGTTTGGTGTACCCTACCAGACTTAACTCAACTGATCAACAACAAGGCATCAACTAACCAAATCACAAAATATCAACTGATCAACAATAAGGCCTCAACTAACCAAATCACAAAATCTCAACTGATCAACTGATCAACATCAAGGCTTCAACTAACCAAATCATAAAATCTCAACTGCCGGTAATTAGGGTCCCACTCCCCTCTAGAGACTCATAACTCAACTATCAACCCAAAACTTTCAATAAAATTCATAAATCCATCATCAAAATGTTTATATAAAGAAAACAAAAAAAATCCAAATCCATTTAATATACTCACAGAATTCAAGAACCAAAATAAAGTATTAAATCCATTAAATAACAGAAAACCATATTTAGAAGTCTTACAATATCACGAAACATCAATTCCTTCGAAAACTACAAATATCTCTCTTTTTAAAGTCATAGGAATGTAATTTAAATTCTATTATAAACAAAATATAACTTTCTGTAAAATACTATAATATATAGTAAAAACATCACTTAAAACAGTAGATCAATAATCCGTAAGTTCGAAGAATTAACCGTTTAAAGAAACGAAAAAAAACTCAATAAAACAACCCAAAATAGCAGGTGCGGTCGACCTTGCAGTCGACCATCGTGACAGTCGACCTCCATTTTGGTTCAAAAAATGAACAGTCGACGTCGCAGTCGACCGCTAGCTGCCATACAGCCAGGTTTGAAGTTTGTGCATGTTTCAACTGATACACTATTTATACTTGGTAAAATCGCAGTTTTGTAAAACCAACTTTTGAGATGATAAAATATGACTTGTATAACATATAGGAGTTTATAAAACAAATGGAAAACACATCAAGATCTCAAAAGAGTAATTTTTTCACAAAATTCTTCAAAATAGTGCATATGTATATGTAAGTGTGTATATGTGTATATTTGTTTCAGTTAAAGCTTAAAAATCTCATCAATAGGAAGTAGTATAATGTCTAATTCAATCTCAGTATGGAAATAATCAAGATTCAATTTAAAACTTCACAAAACACACAAAACTCAATTTCTTCAAAATAGTGAAATAGAATATATATATATATATATATATATATATAAGTGTATGTGTGTATGTTTATGCATCAATAAAACATCAAAATCCATCAATTAGAAGTAGTGTAATGTTTAGATTTAATCTCAGTACTAAAACCAATCATATCCAATTGAAAATTTCGCAAAACATCAAAACTTCAATTTTCGACAATTCTTCAAAACAGTAAAGTAGTGTGTGTGTGTGTGTGTATATATATATATATATATATATATATATATATATATATATATATATATATATATATAAGTGTTCCTACATCAGTTATAGTATCAAAATTCACAAAATAGGAAAAGTACTATGTACAAAATAACTCAGTATCAAAACAACTCAAATCCTATCGAAAACTTCACAAAAATCACAAAACTCAATTTCGGCCATTAAGCTTCATACTAGAAAAGAACTAAAGCCCTCTTTCACTCAAAAGTTGATCTTTTGGTTTACTAACTCGTCTTGTAGTCCAATAAACTCATACACATTCACTTACAATAGTTAACCCATGAATATATGTAATTATAACATGTTATAATCAAGTTATATTAGTCAAAATTGTCAAAACAGGGTGTGCACATATGCTCAACAGTGAAGGTGAAGTTTTTGTTCACTTTTGCATTAAGCAACATACAATCTCATTATAGCCAATCAAAACAAAAAGTATATGAAGGAAAACAACCTACTCATGATTTCTCTTAAGTTTTTTAACAATCTCAAGTCATCAGTTAGGGTTTTAGATCATCACTAGTATAGTTTTCATAAAAAAATTCAATTTTTAATTTATCCATCCATCAAAATTCATTATATCTTCATACTGTAACACCCTAAATTTTTATTTATGAAAAGTTTGTGATTTTACGTGTTTGGTACGTATAAATTCATATGCATTTTTCTAGAAAATTATTTCTTTATAGCACGAACAAGTAATTATTCTTTTTATTTCTAAAAAGCCTATTTTTTTATTAAAAAAAAAAGCCTAATAAAATCCTAGGCCTAATTATCTCTTTCTAGCCCACCCTAATTAATCAATTAATTAATTTATTAGAGCTCATGGTTAATTAGCCCATTAGTGAGCCCATTTAATTTAATTCCCCTTTTAAAAAAACTAACTTGTAGTGTAGACTAATTTAGTAGACAACTAATAATATTACATGAACAACTTGCAAGTGGGGGGTACTAGTTTGCATGTCCATTGCACTACACTATAAAAGATACTCGATTTACCGGCGAATATTCCCCGGCGTTTTACTAGTAGCGACGGGGTAGGTAGCGAATAGGAATGGGGCGCCAGATGGGATGGTTATATACCGGCGGTCGAATTAAAACGCCGGTGAATCCGTGTATTCACCGGCGTTTTATTTAAAAACGCCGGTGAAGTGTATTATTCACCGGCGTGTCTAATTAAAACGCCGGTAAAAAGCTGCGATAAATCCCATCTACCCTAACCTTTCGCTCGCCATTTTCCCAAACCCCAAAAAAATAAAAAAAAAGGGGCGCTTCGTTTTCCCTCCTTCCTCGCTCTACTTCCCGCGCGTTTGCCTCCGCCGCTTCGTCCTTTTCGACGACCTTCGACCTTTCGTCATCGTCCCTTCTTCCCTTCGCCATTTTCGATTTTCCTCCTCCCTATCCCGATTTGGAGGTGAATCGGCGATCGGAAACGACCGTGTCGCCCCGCTCTCTCTCTATCTCCTCCCCCCTGCGCTCGTCGCCCCGCTCTCTCTCTCTCTCTCTTCGGTATCATCTCTTGATTTCCCTTATTTTTGAAACTTAGCATGTTTTTCTGATAGATGCATCTTGATTTCCTTAACATGAATGGTTTAGTTGGGATGAAGAATTAATAGAAAAATATATGCTTAGGTACTGGAAATTTTCATATTCTTTTACTGTTAATGAAGCTGATTTCATGCATCTGATTGTCTTCTTGGCATGTTTTTTTGATATAAAATGGGTTCACTGGGAACTGAGGATGCTATAGCTACGTATGCCAAAATGGTCCGGATATGCACAACAATTGGGTTTTAGATTTAGTTGGGCTGTAGAATTAGTAGAGCAACATATATGCTCAGATAATGGAAATTTTCATTTCAAGATACTGTTAAAGTAACCTGCAGATTGCCCTCTTTGGCATGATTTTTTAACCAAAAATGTGTTCACTTCCAAACTAAGTATGCTGCTAGAATTTTCATCTTCTTTTACTGTTAATGAAGCTTATTTCATGCATCTGATTGCCTTCTTGGCATGTCTTTTTGACCAAAATGGGTTCACTGTGAACTGAGGATGCTATAGCTATGTATGCCAAAATGGTCCGAATATGCACAACAATTGGGTTTTAGATTTAGTTGGGCTGAAGAATTAGTAGAGCAACATATATGCTCAGATAATGGAAATTTTCATTTCAAGATACTGTTAAAGTAACCTGCAGATTGCCCTCTTTGGCATGAATTTTTAACCAAAAATGGGTTCACTTCCAAACTAAGTATGCTGCTAGAATTTTCATCTTCTTTTACTGTTAAAGAAGCTTATTCCATGCATCTGATTGTCATCTTGGCATGTTTTTTTAACCAAAATGGGTTCACTGTGAACTGAGGATGTTATAGCTACGTATGCCAAAATCCTCTGGATATGCTGAACAATTGGGTTTTAGATTTAGTTGGGCTAAGGAATTAGTAGAGCAACATATATGCTCAGATAATGGAAATTTTCATTTCAAGATACTGTTAAAGTAACCTGTTTGCCATCTTTGGCATGATTTTTTAACAAAAAATGGGTTCACTTCCAAACTAAGTATGCTGCTAGAATTTTCATCTTCTTTTACTGTTAATGAAGCTTATTTCATGCATCTGATTGCCTTCTTGGCATGTTTTTTTGATATTAAATGGGTTCACTGTGAACTGAGGATGCTATAGCTGTATGCCAAAATCCTCCGGATATGCACAACAATTGGGTTTTAGATTTAGTTGGGCTCAAGAATTAGTAGAGCAAACATATAAGCTCAGATAATGGAAATTTTCATTTTAAGATACTGTTAAAGTAACTTGATTGCCCTCTTTGGCATGATTTTTTAACCAAAAATGTGTTCACTTCCAAACTAAGTATGCTGCTAGCATAGGCCTCATCTTCTTTCACTGTTAATGAAGCTGATTTCATGCATCTGATTGTCTTCTTGGCATGTGTTTTTGATATTAAATGGGTTCACTGTGAACTGAGGATGCTATAGCTACGTATGCCAAAATGGTCCGGATATGCACAACAATTGGGTTTTAGATTTAGTTGGGCACAAGAATTAGTGGAGCAACATATAAGCTCAGATAATGGAAATTTTCATTTTAAGGTACTGTTAAAGTAACCTGCAGATTGCCATCTTTGGCATGATTTTTTAACCAAAAATGGGTTCACTTCCAAACTGAGTATGCTGCTAGAATATTCATGTTCTTTTACTGTTAATGAAGCTTATCTCATGCATCTGATTGTCATCTTGGCATGTTTTTTTACCAAAATGGGTTCACTGTGAACTGAGGATGCTATAGCTACGTATGCCAAAATTCTCCGGATATGCACAACAATTTAATACACCGGTTTAATTATCTTCCTATTTTCTACTGGTTGGTGTTATTTACATTAAACTATGCTTAGTGTCATTTGAACCAAACTATCATTGTAATTTAATTTGTTACAAATCTCATTTTTTAAATTTTTTTATAATTTCGTTGGTTTGTTAATCCTACTAAAGTACAAATTTTATGATAGTTATTATAAACATGTTATTGATTAAATTTGCATCTCTAAAGAAGTTATTGAATCCTTGACAGGTACAACATGCCGAGGCGTGGAAAGAGGTTAAATATAAATGATGGCAACAAGAGACATGGGGATGAGCAGCCACTACATAATAGTGGCAGTCAAACAGATGAGGGTGAGGGTAGCATGCCGCCCACTGTCAAAAAACATCGTGGGTGGACTAAGATGACGAATATTTGGAGGCTTCAGAATGACGAAAGGATCGAGGTGGAGGTGAACGGTGTCGGGCAACCGGTTGGCGATAACGCCAGCAAATTTTCTTCCTTCATTGGGGTTATAGCAAGGAACCCCCGGATACTTCCTTTGTCGTACGAGAGTTGGCCGAAGGTGCCAACCACGACAAAGGCCACTGCTATTACGACAATCAAGGTATTTCTCATCTAAAATACATAATTGGTCGGCACAAATATATTATTGAAATATGTATTTTTAGTGATGGGTAATAAATTTTGCAGCAATATTTCTCGTTCGCCGACTCCCTTACGCCTTGGGCGGAAAAGTCACTCTCCAAGAAGTGGAGGGACCATAAGAGTGACTTGAAGGCGAAGTTTTATGACAAAGACCTTTCAGAGGAGGAGAATGCAATGAATGTGCCAGAAAATGTGGAGCCTTCAGATTGGCAATTTCTTGTGCATTACTGGAGTTCGGCGATCGGTCAGGTATTTACATTAAACACACAAAAATCTAATGAGTATGTGGTTGTATGGCTACTGTAATGAATTTTTCTGCTAACTTCATTGTGGCATGTACAGAAAAGGGCGGAGGTAGGAGTTGCCAGTCGGTCAAAGCAGCTAGTGTTGCACACCGCTGGTACACAGAGCTTCGCTCTGTTTCGGAAAGAATTGGTAGGCGCAATAGTATTGAATATTTTTTACTTACAGTTATTTGTTTATAACCATTTCATCTTACTAATATATAGGCAGAAGATTTGGGGGGTCCTACGGAGTTTGGCTACATTGACTTTTTCGATGCCACCCACAAATCGAAGGATGGGACGTATGCGAGCCCTGAGGCAGCACGGATTCTGGTAATTTGTGAACTAATATCTAATGAGTAGTTGAAATCTCATCTGCTTTTAACTCTGATTGTTATGTCCTTTTACAGACTAACGCTCGGAAAAGGTATGATTAAATCTCCTCTGCTTCAGATTCTGACCCTACGGCGGCACGCACAGATTGGCGTACCCAGCAGAGAGTTGCCTTGACCGATGTTAGGGGAAAGGAGAGGCATGGACGTGTCCGTGGTATGGGCCTAGGACCAACCCCCTCGCGGCTATTCGGACGGAGTGAATCTAGTTCAAGTGCCAATCGGGATGAGGAGATGACTTCCTTAAAGGCACAAGTTATACTCCTCCAAGAACAAATGGCCAATTTAATAGGGCAGCAATCCCAAGTCCCACCCTCGGTAAGTATTTAAATTGGTATTTTTAAAGAGATTATGGTCTTGAATGCATGAAAGACACGTACTAGTGTTTGTGAGTCTGCATTGTGGCTGTCGTCTATAAGTATTTCGTCTATGTTTCTTAAGTGGGCTGTGATTAGAAAGAAAGGGCTGGAGTGGAGATCTGGAAACCCAAATAAGACATCTCGTTTATTATAATCTATACTTATTGTTGGACCAATCCCCTCTTGCTGTTGTTGCTGATGTCTTTATGTGTCCGTGTGTTGAAGGGAAAGAAGGGATGAGAGAGAGATGAGGAAAATGCCGCTATGTTAGCCTGGTGTATCCTCATTCTCTACCATCCCTCTTTCTGGCTCCATATATGGCTTATATATTAAATTGGTTTCCTTCCACGATGACAGTCCGTAATACTACACTTGATATGAGCCCTGTTCATAGCTGCACCCTATTGCATACTCACAAACAACTAATATGTGTCATTCATGCATTGTATGACCAACCCCACTTTGGCACATAACATGCTTAGATGACATTGTATGACCTGCTAATAAGGTTTGTTCAGCCGTGTTGGTGTACTGATTTGAAGGATTTTGGTATGCTAGCAGCATACTTAGTTTCACAGTGAACCCATTTTTTGTTACAAAATCATGCCAAAGATGGCAATCTGCAGGTTACTTTAACAGTACCTGAGCTTATATGTTGCTCTACTAATTCTTGAGCCCAACTAAATCCAATACCCAATTGTTGTGCATATCCGAAGGATTTTGGCATACGTACCTATAGCATCCTCAGTTCACAGTGAACCCATTTTGGTAAAAAAACATGCCAAGATGACAATCAGATGCATGAGATAAGCTTCATTAACAGTAAAAGAAGATGAGGATGGCAATCATGCCAAAGATGGCAATCAGGTTACTTTAAAAGTATCTTAAAATGAAAATTTCCATTATCTGAGCATATATGTTTCTTTAACAGTGACTGTGACCAATTGTTCTTAATTGGGCTGTGATTAGAAAGAGACGAGTTGGAGTGGAGATCTGGAAACCCATATAGAGACATCTTGTTCATAATAATTTATTATTATTGTTGTTCTTGTCGATCTTGCTGTTGTTGCTGATGTCTCTATGGGTCCGTGTGTTGAAGGGAAAGAAGGGATGAGAGAGAGATAAGGAAAATGCCGCTATGTTAGCCTGGTGTATCCTCATTCTCTACCATTCCTCTTTCTGGCTTCTATATTTGGTTTCCTTCTACGATGACAATTCCATAAAACTACACTTGATATGAGCCCTATTCGTCATTTTCGATTTCCCTCCTCCGCTCTCTCTCTCGCTCTCTTCGGTATCATCTCTTGATTTCCCTTATTTTTCAAACTTAGCATATTTTTTCAGATAGATGCATCTTGATTTCCTTAACATGAATGGTTTAGTTGGGATGAAGAATTAATAGAAAAATATATGCTTAGATACTGGAAATTTTCATGTTCTTTTACTGTTAATGAAGCTGATTTCATGCATCTGATTGTCTTCTTGGCATGCTTTTTTGACCAAAATGGGTTCATTGTGAACTGAGGATGCTATAGCTACGTATGCCAAAATCCTCCGGATATGCACAGCAATTGGGTTTTAGATTTAGTTGGGCTAAAGAATTGGCACAGATAACGGAAATGTTCATTTCAAGATACTGTTAAAGTAACCTGCAGATTGCCCTCTTTGGCATGATTTTTTAACCAAATATGGGTTCACTTCCAAACTAAGTATGCTGCTAGAATTTTCATCTTCTTTTACTGTTAAAGAAGCTTATTCCATGCATCTGATTGTCATCTTAGCATGGTTTTTTGATATTAAATGGGTTCACTGTGAACTGAGGATGCTATAGTTGTATGCCAAAATCCTCCGGATATGCACAACAATTGGGTTTTAGATTTAGTTGGGCTAAAGAATTGATAGAGCAACATATAAGCTCAGATAATGGAAATTTTCATTTTAAGGTACTGTTAAAGTAACCTGATTGCCATCTTTGGCATGATTTTTTAACCAGAAATGGGATCACTTCCAAACTGAGTATGCTGCTAGCATCCCCATCTTCTTTCACTGTTAATGAAGCTGATTTCATGCATCTGATTGCCTTCTTGGCATGCTTTTTTGATATTAAATGGGTTTACTGTGACTGAGGCTGCTATAGATACGTATGCCAAAATCCTCCGGATATGCACAACAACTGGGTTTTAGATTTAGTTGGGCTAAAGAATTGGCACAGATAATGGAAATGTTCATTTTAAGATACTGTTAAAGTAACCTGCAGATTGCCATCTTTAGCATGATTTTTTAACCAAAAAATGGGTTCACTTCCAAACTAAGTATGCTGCTAGCATAGGCCTCATCTTCTTTCACTGTTAATGAAGCTGATTTCATGCATCTGATTGTCTTCTTGGCATGTTTTTTTGATATTAAATGGGTTCACTGTGAACTGAGGATGGTATAGCTGTATGCCAAAATGGTCCGGATATGCACAACAATTGGGTTTTAGATTTAGTTGGGCTGAAGAATTGATAGAGCAGCATATAAGCTCAGATAATGGAAATTTTCATTTTAAGGTACTGTTAAAGTAACCTGCAGATTGCCATCTTTGGCATGATTTTTTAACCAAAAATGGGTTCACTTCCAAACTAAGTATGCTGCTAGAATTTTCATCTTCTTTTACTGTTAATGAAGCTGATTTCATGCATCTGATTGTCTTCTTGGCATGTTTTTTTGATATAAAATGGGTTCACTGTGAACTGAGGATGCTATAGCTACGTATGCCAAAATGGTCCAGATATGCACAGCATTTGGGTTTTAGATTTAGTTGGGCTGAAGAATTAGTAGAGCAACATATATGCTCAGATAATGGAAATTTTCATTTCAAGATACTGTTAAAGTAACCTGCAGATGGCCCTCTTTAGCATGATTTTTTAACCAAAAATGGGTTCACTTCCAAACTAAGTATGCTGCTAGAATTTTCATCTTCTTTTACTGTTAATGAAGCTTATTTCATGCATTTGATTGTCTTCTTGGCATGGTTTTTTGATATTAAATGGGTTCACTTTGAACTGAGGATGCTATAGCTGTATGCCAAAATCTTCCGGATATGCACAACAATTGGGTTTTAGATTTAGTTGGGCTAAAGAATTGATAGAGCAACATATAAGCTCAGATAATGGAAATTTTCATTTTAAGGTACTGTTAAAGCAACCTGCAGATTGCCCTCTTTGGCATGATTTTTTAACCAAAAATGTGTTCACTTCCAAACTAAGTATGCTTCTAGCATAGGCCTCATCTTCTTTCACTGTTAATGAAGCTGATTTCATGCATCTGATTGTCTTCTTGGCATGTGTTTTTGATATTAAATGGGTTCACTGTGAACTGAGGATGCTATAGCTACGTATGCCAAAATGGTCCGGATATGCACAACAATTGAGTTTTAGATTTAGTTGGGCACAAGAATTAGTGGAGCAACATATAAGCTCAGATAATGGAAATTTTCATTTTAAGGTACTGTTAAAGTAACCTGTTTGCCATCTTTGGCATGATTTTTTAACCAAAAATGGGTTCACTTCCAAACTGAGTATGCTGCTAGCATCCCCATCTTCTTTTACTGCTAATGAAGCTTATTTCATTAAGATCCAGGATGGCAAATTTTGATTGGGCTGCGATTGGATTGTTCAGTGGCTATTGTCTATGTTCTTAGTTAGGCTGTGATTAGAACGAGAGGGCTCGAGTGGAGATCTGGAAACCCATATAGAGACATCTTGTTCATAATGATTTATTATTATTGTTGTTCTTGTCGCTCTTGCTGTTGTTGTTGATGTCTCTTTATGTTCGTGTGCTGAAGGGAAACAAGGGATGAGAGAGATGAGGAAAATGCCGCTATGTTAGCCTGGTGTATCCAAAGTCTCTACCATTCTTCTTTCTGTTTCCATTTCTGGCTTCTATATTTGGTTTCCTTCCACAATGACAGTTCCCTAAAAATACACTTGATATGAGCCCTATCTTATTTTTCTTATTTTTCTTATATTTGGTTTCCGTCCACGATGACAGTTTCATGGATTGTCTGAACAATCCATGAAATACATGCTTAGATACTGAATTTTCATTTGTTTTACTGTTTTAGTTAGTGGATATTCCCAATCAAAGGAGAATATAGAGTTTTCAAGTTAGATACTGAATTTTCATTTGTTTTGTTATTTTAGATATATTTAAAAAACAAAATTAAGTACCGGATTTTTAGCATTACAATGTAATTATTTCACCTCTCTATATATCATCAACAATTCCATTTGCAATTGGCACTTTGATCTTATAATTTAAGATACAGTTAGATTTTTTTGCAAGTTCAAAAAATATGTATATTCTGTATTGTGGTCTACTGTTGAATTAAACTATTGTTTTTTTTTCACAGAGCGGTCGCCCAGGTGAAGAAAATGCTGATGATCAGAACTGAACCTCCTCGAGGGGTATGAATCCGTGGTCCTCCTTGCTGTTCTTGTGTCCTTGCTGTGTGATTGTTCTTATGTCCTCCTTGCTGTTATGTCAGACTGTTTTTTTTATGAGAGTTATGTCAGACTGTTAATTGGGATATTTGTCAGACCTGAGATATTTGGGATGTTCGTCGGTATATTAATTTGTTAATTATGATTGTTAATTTTGCGGTGAATTTGGTTGTGATTATGACACTGTTAATTAGTTTGTTGAGATATTTGGGATATGACACGTGTTAAACTTTATTATTATTGTGTTTGGTTGTGATTTGCTCATTAATATGAAACGAAATTGGTTGAATCAGTTGTGAATTAGTTTACAGGTTTTGTAAAAGAAACTGTGAATTGAAATCGAACGGAAAACCGGAGAAAGGAATACAAACAGGCATAGCTAGACCGGCGTTTTATAAAACGCCGGTCTATCTATTGAATTAGTTGCAGTGTGCGATATACCGGCGTTCACACAAACGCCGGTGTATGCCGCTAGACGCCGGTGTATGCCGCCAGCTGTAACGGTAAAAAGAAACACCGGCGTTTTTAAAACGCCGGTGTAGTTGGGTTCACCGGCATTTTTGACCACGCCGGTGCTTGTAAGTAGGGAAAAGTGGATACTCATAAACGCACATACACCGGCGGTCATAGACCGCCGGTATACGTTCATTCTACACCAGCGTTTCTATAAACGCCGGTGAATTGATGAACACAGGCGGTTTATAGCCACCGGTGAATGTATATTGGGAGTAAAAGACGGCACTCAAAGGCCCCCATACATCGGCGTTTTCTGGCCGCCGGTGTAGGTATCACATTTATTGGCGTCCACTAAAACCGCCGGTGTATACCCCTTCCTTTCCGCGATGCTCGCTTCGGCGGCATTTGGACCGGCGCTATTATAAACGCCGGTGAAAGTTTTACCGGCGTAAAAAAATGCCGGTAAAGACGTAAAAAAACGTCGGGAAATCGAGTTTCTTTTGTAGTGCTAGCACGTGCAAAGTGCACTACAAGTGTAGGCCGGATTTCACCAAAGAAAGAGGGAGAGATGGATGAAGTGGGGAGGTGGTTGCTCCATCATGGGTAGTTGCTACAACTCTCAAATTCATCTTGGTCTTTGATCCTTAAGTATTTGGACTAATCCTAGCCTTCCATTTGCACTCCAAATTAGTATAAATACCCCCCTCCGCCCCCCCCCCCCTCTCTCATTCATATTTGCACTTGAAAAAGAATTGAAAAGAATTAAAAGAAAGAAAGAAAGACAAAATTGTGAGTAAAAGATTAGAAGTGTTGTGAGTTAAAAGATTGAGTGCTAGTTGTGTGTGTTCCTCTTCCGAGTTGGTCGGCCTACCATTGGAGCAAGAAGGAAGGAGTCCAATACCATCAAGCTAGGAGGAGAAGTCAAATTGGTGGCTCAAACTAGCAGGAGAAGGTTTCCCTTGTTCATTCTAGGAGATCTTTAGGAGTTCTTGTTTGTTTTCTCTCCATTAGAGGTGGGTGATTTACTCGAACTTCAAACTAAACATCATGTTAGGGAATTGGTTGGTAAACGTGTTAAGAAAGCTCTAATTAATTTAGCCATATGTTGTGAAAATGAGACATATTGCAAATGGTTTGAATGCTTGTTAAAAAAGAATGCTAATTCATGCAAGTTATGATTGTTATCTTAGAAAATACCATGTTACCATGATTTATATGTTGATATGTGCTAAATTATGAAATTGTGCTTGTATGTTTAGTTAATTGAAATGAGAACCATGAAAAATGTGATTTTGCTAGTTTACTTGTTAATGGCATGAAAAAAGAAATTATTGCCGAAAAGATGGTATAATAGTAGTAAAAATAATAAAAGAGATCTAGGAAAATTGTTAAGTGCAAAATGATGGAGAAACTATGCTTGTTTTCTAAAATTTGAAATTGTAGAGCAAAATGTAAGTAGAGAGTAAAATGATGATTTTTGTGTCAAAAATCAAGTTTTATTTTACTGAAATACTGTAATTATATAGAAACTAAAATCTGGAGTTTTTGAATTAAATTGGAGAAGAAAACAATTTAAAATGGTTGTTTTTATAAAAATTCGAAGAGAATAGAGACTCGGACTATAACCTGTAAAAACCCCAAACCATATCAGATTACCACTTGGACTATTTGGTTATCAGGTGCATTTGGGTGCGCTTTACTTTAGCCGTTGGTTGGTCTTGGGTCTCGGGTTCGAAACTGGGCATCAGCCTTTTTGTTTTCATATTTTTAAAATATCCGAAACCCGAGAGTTAGTTCATATGGATTTAAACCCCTCTTCATATCGCATTGGCGCTATGGCCTTTCTAGCTAGCAGCGTTGCCACAGTGCGCAGAATTGTAGCTGGCGGTGGCCTTTGGGTTGCGAGTTCGATTCCTGAGTTTGGCACTCAAAACATTTTTTTGGTTTTTTGACTTTTAATTCGATTTTTGGACTTTTAAAAATCCGAAAAATATATTATAATTATTTTAAAAATGTATGGACTTTATGAAAAATATTTATACACTATTTTGACTTAAATTAAAGAGATTGAGAAGTAAAAATTGAGTAGAATGCTATAAAATTGACTTTTGCATAAGTAAAAATGTGATTTATTCCATGAGAAAAATTCTACCTAGTTTATAAAAAAGGGATCTTGTATGAGAAAAATCAAAGTGTGTTTATTTATGAAATGTTACTCAATAATTTGTGCAAGTCATGCAGTTGAAAGTTAAATGGGAAAAAAATGATTGTGATTTTGAAGGAAAGAAATAATAGTACGAGAATTAAATGGATGTATTGAGACTAATCTCGAATGTGAAAGATATAAATCGAATTTGAACTTTATGTATGAAATTGATTCATAGAACAGAAATGGAAATTATTTTGAGTTATGAAAAAGACTTTATGAGTATGAAAACTAAATTTTGTGACTATGAAGTGAAATTGAGAACTAGAGTGTAGCTAAGCCTCACACCGGCATTGAAAGAATTTTTGAAATGAAAAGACTAAGATTTGATTCGTGTTATGTAAATGGTTAAGACCGGTATAGTGGGAGTTCTAACTCTAGGGGATTGATTTTATTCATGATTCAAATAATTAAGGACTAGACACATAGAGGAGATGTGACGAAAGTAAGAGAAAAACACGAGTATGAGGGCCATCGGATTGGCGGTGTGAGAGTGATTCACAGACTGCCTACTTGATGTGTCATGTCATGGCATGAGCACTACTCTGGAATTATCGTCCCGGTGGCGACGCTTGTGGGGTGTTTGGTGACTACGGGTGGTGCCATCGTTCCATGACGGAGGCTGAATTGTCCAAAGATTGCCTGCATGATGCGTCATTTCAGTGCTTGGGATTCCCCTCCATACTGTCTGGACATGGGCTCGTAACTCATAGAACATCTAGGATACTTACCATAGTTACCGTAGTAGTTTAAGTCATGGCGAGGGACCGAACCCTACAAGTTGAAGAACGATTAAGGGCTTGCCCTCGGACCTATGTAGTATGGGATGCATAGAATCTGAACAAGTGCGCATTAGTGTTATGTAATATAAACAACTGTATTAATGACTAAGTGCACAGAACAACACGACGTCTATAGGATAGTCCCCGTAGTTTTGTTTGTGACAAGTGTGTGCTTTCTAAGTAAGAGAAAATTGATGTATTATATCTTAGCGTCAGTTGAATGAACTGACATGCCCACAGTTTCTATGCAGGATAAAGTAATAGAAAAGGTTAAAGTATGCATGCTGCTTAAAGAATGATTCAAGTGTTGTATATTTGTATTCATGTAATTGTTGTAAATTGCTTCCGCTATAAAAGTGTAATGTAAATGTAACTCTGATGTAACAAAAGTTTTAAATTCCTTATAAAATTGTATGAAGAGAAGTGTAAAGATCCTGTGGAACTTTGAATTCAGTCTGTTTTGGAATTCGGAGTGTTACAGAGTGGTATCAGAGCCACGCTTCCAGGTAGTACAATTTTATAAGGAACGATGCCCTAGAGTAGACATTAAAGCGTGTGTTGAGTATAGAGATTTAAATGTAAGTTACTTACATTTGTGTTGCTCTATGATTTATGCTTCTTCTTCTCCTTTCTCTAAGATGGCAGACCTCTTCGACCCAGCTGGAAGTGATGACTGGCACATAGTTGAGGAGGATTACTACCCCGAACAAGCTGATTCAGACGAAGAAATCCTGAAGAATTTGAAGAGGAATAGCCTGAGTCCTGAGAGATCACTCCACCTCTGGATCATCTGATGATTCCTCCGACGAGGAAGAACCAGTTCCGAGTAGTCTCATTGTGTCTCTTCAGAGGCAGGTGGAGACTCAAAGGGAGAGAGCGGAGCTGCTGCAAGCATAGTGTGCGAAGTGCAAGGAGAGCATTGCAACTCTCAGTCATCGTGTTTGGAAACTAAAAAAGAGGAAAAACATGTACGATGTACTGAAAGAAGAAGTGGTGGAACTACGGGAATAGCTTCGAGAAGCCAAGAGGAACCGTAGGAACTAGAATGTTGTATCTTCTTACTGCTTTCATTTAATGTCAGAAATATTTTAAATTCGAATGTATAAAGTTTGAAATTCAATGAAATGGAGAGTTGATTTAAATTCATGTTTTCAACTTCGAATTTAATGGATTTTTTGCATCAGAATATGGCTGGAAGAAGAGCTAGAAGCGAAAAAGGTCTGAACTTGGAAACGGAGCTAGCGAGGGTCTATCAGACACTCAATGCCGTTGCCATGAATCAGAACAATGGGAGGATGCCTGTGAATCAGTTGCCGAAACAATCAAACTCGTGGAATCATTCAAAAGGATGAAACCACCCGTGTTTGAGGGAAAGTCAGACCCTGACATGACTGACAATTGGATCAGACAGGTCGATACTATCTTCGAAGTCTTGGAGACTCCGGAGGGCAGCAGAGTGAAGTTGGCTGCACTACAGTTCGAGAAGGATGTGGATGTGTGGTGGCAGTCGATGAAGTGGACGATGGAAGATATTTTTCTTGGCTGGGAGGAATTCTTAGAGGAGTTTCGCGGTCATTATTTTCAATCGTACATCTAGGAGAAGAAGGCCATGGAATTTTTGGAGTTGTAGTAGGGCGGTATGTCGATCAGAGAGTATGAGACAAGGTTCAATCAACTTTCAAGGTATGCGCCCGAACTGGTGATGGATGAGGCAAAGAAAGCTCGGAAATTCGAGCATGGTTTGAGGCCAAGTCTGAGATCAAGGACGATACCCCTCGGTATCAGGAGGTTTGACAAGTTGGTCAAGCGCACTGCAGCACTGAGGCGGATATGGAGCAGTTCCATGTTGTTCAGAATCGGAGGAACAACTGGAATGTGGGGAAGAGGCCCGCAGTTGCTGAAAATGTCAGGGGACAGCCGCCAGCTCAAAGGTTCAAACCGACAGGGGCGAATGCTGTCAATGTGGCGGGAAGACCCGAAAATGTTTAGGTGAGACCTCCTGTGGTGACTTGTTACAATTGTGGGGAGACAGGTCATTACCGATCCCAGTGCCCTATGCTACAAGATGTCGTTCGTAAGGGACCAAGTCAACAGGCCGGGAAGAAGCCGTACCAGCAAGGACGAGTATTTGCCTTGACTGAAGCTGACGCGGATGAAGTGGATCACGTCATCACTGGTACGAGGGAGGATTTTTAGAAGTGTTTTTCTGTTGTTCTCTTTTTCCCGCTTTATTTAGTAAACTATTATGTAACGAGTGTGTGTTATGTAACAGGAGAACTTTATTTGAATACAAAGAAAGCTGTTTTTTTGTTCGATATTGGGTCCTCTCACACTTCTGTATCACCTAAGTATGCTAAAGTTTTGTGAGTAACCGAAGGTCTTTCCAGGCAAGGTCTTAGCAGTAGCTGCTCCGTCAGGGGAGACTTTAACCACTGATCGATACTATGCGGACTGCGAGATCATGGTTGGGGACAGAATTTCAGGATTGATCTGATCGAGCTGAATGTCTTGGGAGTCGATGTTATCATTGGCATTGATTGGATGTCGGTGTACAGTGCAAACATCGAGTGCAAGACCAAGGAAGTAACAGTGAAGGCTCCAGGTGGTCCTGAAAATCCTTTCCTAGGGAAGAAAAGTTGTTCAGGGCTGGTGGCAGCTATCAGCAAGAAGGAGGTTACTGTAGAGGTGCAGCAAATTCCAGTGGTTCGGGATTACCCGATTGTATTCTTGAAAGATTTTCCTGGGTTACCCCCGCATCGTAATGTAGAGTTCAGCATCACTATTCAGCCAGGGAGTGCACCCATTTCCAAGGCACCGTATAGGATGGGGCCTGTGGAGCAGGATGAGATCAAATGGAAGATTGAGGAACTGTTGGAGAAAGGTTTTATTCAACCGAGTGTGTCGCCTTGGGGAGCACCAGTACTGTTGGTAAAGAATAAGGATGGTTCGATGAGGATGTGTATCGATTACCGAGAGCTGAATAAGGTCACTGTTCAGAACAAATATCTGATTCTACGAATTGATGACTTGTTTGATCGTCTGCAAGGAGCAGCTGTTTTTTCCAAAATAGATCTTCGATCGGAATACCATTAGGTTCGAGTGAAGACTGAATATGTGCATAAGACTGCATTCAGAACTTGACACGGGCATTACGAATTCTTAGTTATGCTGTTTGGAGTGACGAATGCACCTGATCTTCATGGATATGATGAACAGGGTTCGAGGCCGTTTATTGATTCTTTCATCGTGGTGTTTATCGACGATATCCTTGTGTACTCCAAGTCGGAGGAGGAGCACGCAGAGCATCTAGCTGCAGTTTTGAAGAAACTCCAAGTGCATGAGTTGTATGCCAAGTTGTCCAAGTGCAATTTCTGGAAATCTGAGGTGGCATTCCTGGGTCACATCTATTCTAAGGAGGGAGTGGCAATGCAGAAGATAGAGGCGGTGAAGGATTGGGCAAGGCCTACTACAGTGAAGGAACTCAGGAGTTTTCTTAGACTAACTGGATACTACAGGAGGTTCATTCAGAGCTATGCTCAGATAGCCGTGCTACTCACTGGTCTGACCAAGAAGAATGCAAACTTCAAGTGGAAGGAACAGTGTGAGGCAAGCTTTCAAGAGTTGAAAGAGAAGCTGACTACTGCTCCCATTTTAGCTTTGCCTAGAGCAGGTGTTGAGTATGATGTCTACAGCGATGCTTCACATCGTGGGCTTGGTTGTGTCTTAATGCAAGAAGGGAAAGTGATCGCTTATAGGTCTAGGCAACTAAGACCGTATGAGAAGAATTATTCGAGTCATGATCTAGAGTTGGCTGCAATTATCTTCGCCTTGAAGCAATGGAGACATTACGTGTATGGTGAGAAGCTGAACATGTACACGGACCATAAAAGCTTGAAGTACATCTATCAGCAGAAAGACCTGAATTTGAGGCAACGGAGATGGCTGGAAGTACTTAAGGACATTCGTCCAGAGATTAAGTACCATCCTGGGAAGGCTAATGTTATTGCTGATGCACTTAGCCGTAAGAGCAGTCTAACTAGTTTGATTACAACTCAGAGGCATCTTGCAGAAGAGTTGGATCGGGCTGGTATTGAAGTTGTTCTGCAAGGCTTAGGATCATCTTTAGCTCAGTTGAGGCTCCAACCGACGCTGAATGAAAGGATTATCACAAGTTAGAAGGAAGATGCAGAGATTCAGAAGATGAAGGAGCAGGTTGATGTAGGCAGGTTGCCTGAGTTTCAGATCAGGGATGAAGTGTTGTGGTTTGGAGAGAGGTTATGTGTTCCGGATCAAGCAGAATTGCGGGTGAGTATTCTTCAGGATGCACATGCTACTCTTTTGTCTGTACATCCTGGGAGTACCAAGAGGTATAAGGACATTAAGCAATATTTCTGGTGGTCAGGTTTGAAGCGGGATGTGGCCGAGTTCGTAGCGAGGTGTGAGATTTGTCAGCAAGTCAAAGCCGAAAATCAGAAACTCGAAGGCCTATTGCAACCGTTACCTATTCCGGAATGGAAGTGGGATAACTTCAGTATGGATTTCATCACGGGTTTGCCCAAGAGTTCAAAGGGCAATGATGCAATTTGGGTCATAGTCGATCGACTAACCAAGTCCGCTCACATCTTGGCGATGAAACTCACTTCGTCTATGGACAAATTGGCCGAGCTGTATGTTGGGGAGATCGTCAGGCTTCATAGTGTTCCGTTAACCATTGTGTCTGATCGAGATGCGTAGTTTACTTTGCATTTTTGCGTTCTTGACACGTATAAATTCATATGAAGAGTTTTATTTATGAAGAGTTTGTGATTTTACGTGTTTGGCACGTATAAATTCATATGCATTTTTCTAAAAAATTATTTCTTTATAGCATGAACAAGTAATTATTCTCTTTATTTCTAACCATTAGGAGGAGAATGCTTCCCTTGTTCATTCTAGGAGATCTTTAGGAGTTCTTGTTTATTTTCTCACCATTAGAGGTGTGTTATTTTCTCGAACTTCTAACTAGACATCATGTTAGGGAATTGGTTGGTAAACGTGTTAAGAAAGCTCTAATTAATTTAGCCATATGTTGTGAAAATGAGACAAATTGCAAATGGTTTGAATGCTTGTTAAAAAGAATGCTAATTCATGCAAGTTATGATTTGTATCTTAGGAAATACCATGCTACCATGATTTATATGTTGATATGTGCTAAATTAAGAAATTGTGCTTGTATGTTTAGTTAATTGAAATGAGAACCATGAAAATTGTGATTTTGCTAGTTTACTTGTTAATGGCATGAAAAAGGAAATTATTGCTGAAATGATGCTATAATAGTAATAAAAATAATAAAAGAGATCTAGGAAAATTTTTAAGTGCAAACTGGTAGAGAAACTATGCTTGTTTTCTAAAATTTGAAATTGTAGAGCAAAATGGAAGTAGAGAGTAAAATTATGATTTTTGTGTCAAAAATCAAGTTTTATTTTACTGAAATACTGTAATTATATAGAAACTAAAATCTGGAGTTTTTGAATTAAATTGGAGAAGAAAAGAATTTTAAAATGGTTGTGTTAATAAAAAATCGATGAGAACAGAGACTCGGACTATAACCCCTAAAAACCCCAAACCATATTAGATTAGCCAGTTGGACTATTTGGTTATCGGGTGCAGGACTATTTGGTTATCGGGTGCAATTGGGTGCGCTTTACTGTAGCCGTGGGTTGGTCTTGGGTCTCGGGTTCGAAACTGGACATCAGCCTTTTTGTTTTCATTTTTTTAAAATATCCGTGAGTTAGTTCATATGGATTTAAACACCTCTTCATATCGCATTGGCACTCTGGCCGTTCTGGCTAGCAGTGGCGCAACAGTGTGCTGCACTGTAGCTGGCAGTGGCCTTTGGGTTGCGGGTTCGATTCCTGAGTTTGGTACTTGAAACAATTTTTGGGTTTTTTGACTTTTAATTCAATTTTTGGACTTTTAAAAATCCGAAAAACATATTATAATTATTTTAAAAATGTATGGACTTCATGAAAAATATTTATACACAATTTTGACTTAAATTAAAGAGATTGAGAAGTAAAAATTGGGTAGAATGCTATAAAATTGACTTTTGCATAAGTAAAAATGTGATTTATTCCATGAGAAAAATTCTACCTAGTTTATAAAAAGGGATCTTGTATGAGAAAAATGAAAGTGTGTTTATTTATGAAATGTTACTCAATAATTTGTGCAAGTCAAGCAGTTGAAAGTTAAATGGGAAAAAAATGATTGTGATTTTGAAGGAAAGAAATAATAGTACGAGAATTAAATGAATGTATTGAGACTAATCTCGAATGTGAAATATATAAATCGAATTTGAACTTTATGTGTGAAATTGATTCATAGAAAAGAAATGGAAATTATTTTGAGTTATGAAAAAGACTTTATGAGTATGAAAACTCAATTTTGTGACTATGAAGTGAAATTGAGAACTAGAGTGTAGCTAAGCCTCACACCGGCATTGAAAGAATTTTTGAAATGAAAAGACCAAGATTTGATTCGTGTTATATAAATGGTTAAGACCAGTATAGTGGGAGTTCTAACTCTAGGGGATTGATTTTATTCATGATTCAAATAATTAAGGACTAGACACATAGTGGAGATGTGACGAAAGTAAGAGAAAAACACGAGTATGAGGGCCATCGGATTGGCGGTATGAGAGTGATTCACAGACTGCCTACTTGATGCGTCATGTCATGGCGTGAGCACTACTCCGGAATTATCGTCCCGGTGGCGACGCTTGTACGGTGTTTGGTGACTACGGGTGGTGCCATCGTTCCATGACGGAGGCTGAATTGTCCATAGATTGCCTGCATGATGCGTCATGTCAGTGCTTGGGATTCCCCTCCATACTGTCTGGACATGGGCTCGTAACTCATAGAACATCTAGGATACTTACCATAGTTACCGTAGTAGTTTAAGTCATAGCGAGGGACCGAACCCTACAAGATGAAGAACGATTAAGGGCTTGCCCTCGGACCTATGTAGTATGGGATGCATAGAATCAGAACAAGTGCGCATTAGTGTTATGTAATATAAACAACTGTATTAATGACTAAATGCACAGAACAACACGACATCTATAGGATAGTCCCCGTAGTTTTGTTTGTGATAAGTGTGTGCTTTCTAAGTAAGAGAAAATCTATGTATCATATCTTAGCGTCAGTTGAATGAACTGACGTGCCCACAGTTTCTATGCAGGATAAAGTAATTGACAAGGTTAAAGTATGCATGATGCTTAAAGATTGATTCAAGTGATGTATATTTCTATTCATGTAATTGTTGTAAATTGCTTCCGCTATAAAAGTATAATGTAAATGTAACTCTAATGTAACAAAAGTTTTAAATTTCTTGTAAAATTGTACGAAGAGAAGTGTAAAGATCCTGTGGAACTTCGAATTCAGTCTGTTTTGGAATTCGGGGTGTTACACATACAATCCTGACATGCTTTCTAATAGACAAATCATCACGTAAAAAAAGTATAGACAAATCATCACGTACAACATGTATACAACATCCATTTTTAAAAATCCAAAAAACATATTATAATTATTTTAAAAATGTATGGACTTCATGAAAAATATTATACACTATTTTGACTTAAATTAAAGAGATTGAGAAGTAAAAATTGAGTAGAATGCTATAAAATTGACTTTTGCATAAGTAAAAATGTGATTTATTCCATGAGAAAAATTCTACCTAGTTTATAAAAAGGGATCTTGTATGAGAAAAATTAAAGTGTGTTTATTTATGAAATGTTACTCAATAATTTGTGCAAGTCAAGCAGTTGAAAGTTAAATGGGAAAAAAATGATTGTGATTTTGAAGGAAAGAAATAATAGTACGAGAATTAAATGGATGTATTGAGACTAATCTCGAATGTGAAAGATATAAATCGAAGTTGAACTTTATGTGTGAAATTGATTCGTAGAAAAGAAATGAAAATTATGTTGAGTTATGAAAAAGACTTTATGAGTATGAAAACTCAATTTTGTGACTATGAAGTGAAATTGAGAACTAGAGTGTAGCTAAGCCTCACACCGGCATTGAAAGAATTTTTGAAATGAAAAGACCAAGATTTGATTCGTGTTATATAAATGGTTAAGACCAGTATAGTGGGAGTTCTAACTCTAGGGGATTGATTTTATTCATGATTCAAATAATTAAGGACTAGACACATAGTGGAGATGTGACGAAAGTAAGAGAAAAACACGAGTATGAGGGCCATCGGATTGGCGGTATGAGAGTGATTCACAGACTGCCTACTTGATGCGTCATGTCATGGCGTGAGCACTACTCCGGAATTATCGTCCCGGTGGCGACGCTTGTACGGTGTTTGGTGACTACGGGTGGTGCCATCGTTCCATGACGGAGGCTAAATTGTCCATAGATTGCCTGCATGATGCGTCATGTCAGTGCTTGGGATTCCCCTCCATACTGTCTGGACATGGGCTCGTAACTCATAGAACATCTAGGATACTTACCATAGTTACCGTAGTAGTTTAAGTCATAGCGATGGACCGAACCCTACAAGATGAAGAACGATTAAGGGCTTTCCCTTGAACTTATGTAGTATGGGATGCATAGAATCCGAACAAGTACGCATTAGTGTCATGTAATATAAACAACTGCATTAAGGACTAAGTGCACAACACAACACGACATCTATAGAATAGTCCCCGTAGTTTTGTTTGTGACAAGTGTGTGCTTTCTAAATAAGAGAAAATTGGTGTATTATATCCTAGCGTCAGTTGAATGAACTGACGTGCCCACAGTTTCTATGCAGGATAAAGTGATTGACAAGGTTAAAGTATGCATGCTGCTTAAAGAATAATTCAAGTGTTGTATATTTCTATTCATGTAATTATTGTAAATTGCCTCCGCAGTAAAAGTGTATTGTAAATGTAACTCTGATCTAACAAAAATTTTTAATTCCTTGTAAAATTGTACGAAGAGAAGTGTAAAGATCCTGTCGAACTTCGAATTCAGTCTGTTTTGGAATTCGGGGTGTTACACATACAATCCCTAACATGCTTTCTAATAGACAAATCATCACGTATAACATGTATAGAACAATACAAAATAAACATATGTCACTCACCTTAATGAAGAAATCAATCGAATTAATAAAGAATAAGAAAAAGCCCTTCTTTTGCAAAATCCAAGATCATCGCTTTGAAACTACAAGAAATTAATAGTAAAAACATATTTTATTTTTGCAGAGGTGAGGGACGGCTGTAGGGGCTCTTTTATAGGCCGAAATCTGGACTTTTAGGGTTTTTCAAGTTTATGGAAACATCCCTTAACAAATTATTACTTTACATATATAAACATTTCTTTAATAAAGTAGTTAAATAAGTTAAATAAATTAAAATAAAACCAAATCCTTTTACTAGTGAGTTTTCTAGCCATCAGGCATAGCCCAGAAATTAGAAAAATACGGATTTGTACTCAAAGTGGTAATTTTGCACAAAAGTTTCTTTCTTTGTAATATTTGCAAATATGTCATAAAATATTCGTAAAAATCCAGAAAATTCAGAAATAATATCTACTAATACATATTAAAATTTTCAATTAAAATTTATGACTTTTACTTTCCAAGAAAATATTTGCACAAGATCCAACCTAAATTTCATATTTGCAAAAATACCATATTTATTTAAATCTTTACCAATTCAACTCTAAATAAAATTTACATAGATTTTATTTTCAATGATGACCATGGCCAGCCCAAAAAGTAGAAAAAACGAATTTTCATTATTTTTTTGAGATCCTAACAACTTTTTACATAAAAGTACCTCTCTTTCGAAGTATTTATAAAAATAGTTTCTTTATTCAGAAAAATTCCAAAATTTTGGATATACTTAATTATAAATAGGAGAATGTATCCAAAATTTTAAAAGTGGAGATTTGCACCCAAAAAATATTTGCACGTGTTTTGCACGTATAAAATTGACAAATTCGTAAAATAGTCAAATAAATTCAAATAAATATGATAATTAAAATATCATAAATAAATGTGGAAAAATCAATCATTAACCATAAAGTTTAAGAATTCAAAATTTCCTAACCTTGCACGTACAAAAATTGCAATTTCAAGAAAATAGTCAAATTAGTCAACTTTACTGATTTAATATTATTTAATAATGCAAAATAAATTATTTTATTTTGCGGGGTGTTACATCACTCCCCCTTTAGAGTAGTTCTGTCCTCAGAACTACTCTAAACAAAAGATAACAAAATACAAAACTTACAATACAGTTTCGAAAATTTACTCTATCATTATTTTTATAATTGAATTTAATCACTAAGTAAAACAAAAGTAACATATAATTATAGTTCGAAGAGTAAAAGGTGAAAACTGACATGGCAAAAGTATAAGAAATCCAATTGAATACACAATTAATCCCCAAACGTAAGAAAATTGAAAGACTATTCTTATAGAATATGAAGTCAAAAGTGAAGAGATAAACTCCAATTATGAAAAGGTTGATAACCATACAAACAATTGATAACCATACAAACAATGAAGGAATACATACTTAAAGGTTATATAAAAAAAAATAGTTTTGGGAAAATAACCCCTCAAGATACCTTAGAAATACGAACAATTTAGCTAAGTAAAGAAAATATTAATAACAATGAATGTAAAAGACATAGAATAATGAGTAGATTAGTAAATGTTGACATTATAATCAATAATCTAAAAGCACATTAAAGAGTAACGAGCAAAATAGACCAAATTATATATATGCAAGAAGACTTAAAAGAAGTTCATTGAATATTACAAAAGCATGCGTCAAGTCATTAATTAGGACATGGAAACAAAAGTAAGTGGGAAATCTAAAATGTTACAGAATTGGGAAACAATAGCAATAAATAGTAATTACAAAGAACGAAAGTTTAGACCATAATTGGTGTACTCAATCTTAACATAAATGTAAAAAATTTGTAAACACAAAATAGAGTAAAATCAACTACTTTAGTTCAACTTACATGGAAACATAAAGTGTAATTTGTATAAACAAAAGTCATAAAAAAAGATTTCTTTATCATTAGTTTCATTATATAAGTAAAAAGTCTTGAAATATCAATCAGCAAATAGGTAGAAAATCTCTCTTTTTTTTTTCTTTTTTTTGTGGGTTTGCCTCATTGATGTCTGACTGCAGACTTGCCTCCTTAACATCAAGTTGCAGGTTTGCCTTCACGACATCAGGTTGCAGGTTGCCGCCTGGATATTCGGTTGCACACTTTGCCTCCCCGACATCCAGTTGCAATTTGTCTCCATTAACATCTAATTGCATATTTGCCATCTCGACATTAGGTTGCACCGAAATGGTGAAATGGAAGATGTAGCCTTTCATATGCACAGAGATATTGGACATTTAATTTAAGTATGATGTTATGTTTTGAAATTCGTGATATAAAATAGTAGCGAAAGTAAGAAATGGAGTTGAAAGTCACACGATGGAATATTAAAATAGATGTATAGATTATAAATATCAAACACAATAGTACAAAATAGTAGTAGCGGAAATGATTTATAAAAGTAAGGAGAAAAACGGAATGAAATACGTGCATAAGCACAAATGCAAATGTGGATGTTTAAATAAATCTGCAGTGTAGTAAATTTGCATAATAAATATATCATAAAATATACAGTAATGTAGGAATTTAAACAAGTGTAAAATGATATGTATAGTAAGTATGTTGGAATATATGGTACATATATAGTAATTAGTAGGAAGTACATGTAGAAATCAAGAATGTAATGATAATAAAAATTAAGTAAAATATAAGTAGTGAGTGCATATAGTACATTCGAGAAGTATAAAGCAAGAAAATTAATAAGTAGCTTTAAATAGTGAAAAGTAAATATAACAAAAGCAGTAAACAGTAAGTAATAATAAAGGTATTGAATATAAGGTGCAAAAACATAATAAATAATAAAAATCTAAACGTGTAGAGATATATCATATTTATATGAGTAAAATATTGTAATCAAGTTTAAATGCTCCAAAATAAATAATACAATACAAAATAATGGAAAATATAGTATCGAAAAGTCCAAGTATATATAAAATGAAAGTAAATATGTAAACCCAAATTTTTATAATATAGTAAAAACAATAATGAAAGAAAATAAGAGTAGCAATAATAACTTAATACGTAGTAATTCAAAACTTAATGTAATATGTAAAAGTAATATCAAAATAAACGAGTAACAAAAAACCGCATGAAGTAAGAAGGATAAAAACGTCAAGAAAGAGATGAGTAATGGTTGAAAAAATAAAATGAGCTTGTGAAATGCTAAAGGATGCACTGTTGAATTACAACAAAAGTTGCAATATAATAATTTGGACAAAACAATAAAAAATAAAAACCAATAGTAAAGTCATATAAACAATTTTAAAAGAAAAATAAAATGATTAGTGAAAGATTAATGATTGCACTAACGAATAGAAATAATATAAACTCGGTTAGAGATATAGAAACTAAAAATAAAATCAATCACTGACGAAAACCAAATAAAAAGTAGAAATAAGTTAATTACACAAAAGTTATCTAGTAAGAAAACAAATGTAAAACAGTAAAAGTGATAGGATACAAGAGTGAGAACTACAAAACTAAGGAACATTTAAAAAATACAAGAAAATAAATAATTTAAAGAATGTAGCGGAAAATAATTAAATTTAATAGCTGAAAATAAATAAATAAATAAACAAATAGAATAAAATAATTCTGGCGAAAATCATAGAATCCAAAAATTATACACAGTGAGTAAAATAGGAAAACATATAATGAATATTAGTAAGTAAGATAGAAAATATACAAGTTGAGAGGGTAATACCTTACATAATAAAGTATCAAATGCATAAAGCAAACAGAAGAGGTCAAAAAAGAGCTAGTGAGAAAAGTATATGCTTTAAGCACAAATAACCAATGCACTTGCGATAAAGAAATTTTATTCAAGTCTAAGCATACAAACAGTCTAAATCTCACTTCAGGCCTTCATGATCAAACAATCAAGTCACACACATCAGATGTCCACCAAGGTACTCCCACTTCTAATATCCACCTAGGTATACATACATTTAATGTCCACTTGTGTACTCACATATGTAATGTCCACCTAGATTCTTACACATCAAATGTCCATTTATGTTTATTCCCCATACTATGTTTAAAATTACTAATTGAAGCTTTCTCTGATACCAACTCTGTAGCGCCCTGAATTTTCAATATAATATCTCATAAATACGTGGCAAAATTCCAGAATCAACTTCAATGTAATCATAAACATAGCAACCAAATACAGGAAAATTTAAAACTTTTTATTATATCAATTGTTTATAAAGAACAACGGAAAATTAAATACCTTGAATTACAATTTCTTTCTTTTACAACACATTCTTTTACAATTTGCCTAAGCCATATTATCTAACTACCACATGCATCCAAATCCCAAGCTATAGGTGCCTACCTGTAAAATATGAGACTAGAGATAACCCAAACCCCCAAAACTACAGGGGTCAGCCATAACGGTGTGAGTGACATAAAAGAAAAGCATCATAAATAAAACATAAGGATAGAGGCATAAACAACATGTATCGATAGTAGTAATGAAAAGAATATAAAATAACAACAAATAAAACATGAAAACATCAAGTGAAACTAGACTAAGTGTCAAGTGTAGAAAAACTGGAAACAACATGCATAAAACTAAGTCAAGAAATACCAATACTATATGCTGACTCTCTAATGCATACTGGTCAGATTCTATGCATCCCACTCTACATAGGTCCAGTGCAAGCCCTTAACGTTCTCCACTTGATAGGGTTTAATCCCTTGTTATGCAACTAATCCTACTACGACGACTACTACGAGATCTAGATAAATTGTGAGTATTAGCCCATGCCTCGATAATTTCGGAGATCAACCTCTATCCACAGATAATTCCGGAGACTATTTCACTCACATCTGGGAATCTTCGAGAATACCCCACACCGCAAGCTATGGAGCCTCATCACACGAATACCCCATGAGTGTCGCCTCGACTCCGATAATTTCGAAGGTCAATCTCTATCTACAAATAATTCCGTAGACTATTTCACTCACACCTGGAAATCTTCGAGAACACCCCACACTGCGAGCCATACTGAGGTCCATAACCCATGTTCCCATTTCATCATATCACAATCTAGTCCCTGTCCTTATCTTTTTAAGTTAATTAGCTGATTATGAATCTCTTAGAGTTTGGTGTATCCTACAGGACTTAGCTCAACTGATCAATAACAGGGCCCCAACTAACCAAATCACAAAATCTCAACTGATCAACAATAAGGCCTCAACTAACCAAATCACAAAATCTCAACTGATCAACAAGGACTCAACTAACCAAATCAAAAAATCTCAACCGCTGGTAATTAGGGTCCCACTCCCCTCTAGAGACTCATAACTCAACCATCAACCCAAAACTTTCAATAAAACTCATAAATCCATCATCAAAACATTTATATAAAGAAAACAACAAAATTCAAATCCATTTTATATACTCATAAAATTCCCTAACCGAAATAAAGTATTAAATCTATTAAATAACAGAAAACCATATTTAGAAGTCTTACAATATCACGAAACATCAATTTCTTCGAAAACTACAAATATCTCTCTTTATAAAGTGAGAGGAATGTAATTTAAATTTTATTATAAACAAAATATAACTTTCTGTAAAATATTGTAATCTGTAGTAAAAACATCACTTAAAATAGTAGATCAATAATCCGTAAGTTTGAAGAATTAACTGTTTAAAGAAACGAAGAAAAACTCAATAAAACAACCCAAAACAGCAGGTGCGGTCCACCTTGCAGTCAACCTTCGTGACAGTCGACTTCCATTTTAGTTCAAAAAATGAACTGTCGATCTCGCAGTCGACCGCTAGCTGCCATATAGCCAGGTTTGAAGTTTGTGCATGTTTCGACTGATACACTATTTATACTTGATAAAATCGCAATTTTGTAAAACCAAATTCCTGAGATGATAAAATATGACTTGTATAACATATAGGAGTTTATAAAACAAATCGAAAACACATCAAGATCTCAAAAGAGTAATTTTTTCACAAAATTCTTCAAAACAGTGCATATGTATAAGTAAGTGTGTATATGTGTCACGCCCCGCTTCCCAAAAGAATACGGAATACGGATACGCGACAAAAGCCCAGTGAATAATTTTCATCACCCATAAGCTGTTCAGGAATCTTTACAATATCTCACAAAATAATCAGAGTCGGAAGCTAGAAAAGTCAACCACATGCACAAATGAACCAAATACCAACAAGAATACTTGAAGTAAAATATATTAATCTCAAATAGTCATGATCTGAAATACACAAATAATCCTGGGTCACATCGTCCAAATACAAGAATAAATACAAGTCTCAAAATACAATATTGTTCAAGCAAATACAAGAAATAATAATAGCAAAATTTCCAGATTCTAGTACATCATGTCACCAATCCCTTCTGGAACCTGTCCTCCAAAATCTACAATTCAACGAATACAGGAAAGAGAAAAAGAGAAAACACAAGTACCCGTCAATTGCAAGTCACGGGTCACAAATAGAGTAGGATACAAGTACATGGAATGGGAAAACTAACTAGCACCTGGTATAAGTATGATGTCAACCTAGACAAACTAGCATGGTAAAAGTGTCAAGTGTACACGGCCTAAATCAAGTGTCAAGTAAACAAGTATCTTATAAACATGCATCATGTGTCAAGTGTCGTGTAATAATGTTTCAAGCATCATGTTTCAAGTCTCCTATAATCAAGTCCCATGTATCAAGCAAGCAAGTATCATGTTAAGTCTCTTATTCAAGTATCAGGTTTGAGTATCATATTCAGGTATCATTTTCGAGTATTAAGTTCAGGTCTTGTGTGATTGCTATCTAGGTAGCACGACATGCAACCCACCCTACATGGTTGCTACAACACAACAGTTTCGCTTTAGATTTCATAGGGGACCATGCAGGGCAGTGTACTCAGGTATTCACAGAATCACAGAACTTGGTCGGTAAACTTGGTAGGTAAACTTGGCAGGTAACATGTCATACAGGAAACACAAGTCTCCTTCCGAGTACACGTTTCTGCACTATCCACTACTAGATCTATCCTATTAAAACCCCGGGTTGATTATTTATTATTCTCAAACCGGCAGGTATAAGCATGAAACAGTGTCAAACTAACATAGTATAATCAGGTTTAGGTTCATGGACATAACATACAAGCATGGATGATATACATTCACATAAACGAGTCAAACAGAGTATGTTTATATTCAGGACAGCAATACCAATCAGTACTAAAATAGGGATTCTAAGAGCTACAGGCATGCAAATCAAGATCCGTCGATGGATCTAGAAAGTAGACACCCACATGCATCCAACGAGTATAATAAAGTCATATACTAGTTCACAACATCTCAGCTCAAAACTGAATTGAACACAGATTTTATGTTCAGCCAGAAAACAGGGAAAAACTTCAAAAGCATAAAAACAGCATGAAAATACATCAAATAATTCCACGAAAAATTTGGGGTAATCCCCTATAGGTATAGACTCAAAATAAAAAGTTTCATAATATTCTAGTAAGTATAGATAAGCCATCAAAAATAAGAAGCAACACAAAAACATGGTTTGACGAATCTGGAATTTCTCAGCACTGATGTACGAAAACAAGGATATCTCGCAATCAGTGAATCGAAATCCAATTCCGCCAAAACGACGTAAAAATAGATAGATTTTTCCAACTTTTATTTGTCACAAATAATTTTCATAAAGCATAAGGAATTAGGGTGAAAACTGGGTTCTATACTGAACAGCACGCATATTACAGCACAAGGTGAATTTGGAAAAGAACATGAAACACTACATAAAACTCATCTTTAAAATACAAAAAAAATCTGGTTAGTCCCTAGTATCATAAGGAAACACTGAACAAATTATTATACCAAGATATTATGTATAGTCTAGTTCTTAAAAATAAATTGTTAATAAATTTACACAAAACAGAATCTGGAAATCTATCGACACACATGTACCAAAACTATCATATCTCAGTCATACGAACTCCAAATCAAGTAAAACTAGTGGGGTTTGAAAATAGACGAAATTATCTAGAATCCATATTTTATTTCAAAGTTGAGATTCGGACTGTAGCATGGATGAAAACAGCAAACAACACAGATCAAGCCGTAAGTACAGATTTCACGTCTCTAGTCAAAAACATCATAACTTCCACAATATTGATCCAAACTTAACCAAACTTGAAACACAGTCTACCAATCATCTAAACATCATGTTTTAGGGATTCTAACATGTCCAAACCTATTGTTTCTCACATGGGCAATCAATCAAACACATAACATGCAATATCCACATACACGAACAAAATCAAGTTTGGATGAAACCTAGGACATTAACCTATCAAGCTTCATGTCATAAGTCCTCTATGGCCAAATTCAACACAATAGAGACAAACCCATCAAGGAAAACACAAATTTTGGTTGTCTCTAGACCCAACTACTCTAGATGTGAACTTTTTGACTTGTATCAACCTAATGAATTTTTGTACAAGTTACTTGCCTTATTATGGAGTGAATACGATGCCAAAAAGCCTTAGGAACAAATCCCACGAGCGAATCCCTTTCCAAGCGCGAATCCAAGCGAACCCACGAACAAAAACTCCTACGAACGAACTCCTCTTGATGCAATGAATAAAGTGGAGAAAACCCACTTGAAGAACACCTCAAAGGAAGAGTTTGATGATGTTGATGATGTGGATGGTGGTCTTGGATGGTGCCGGCCACAAAGGAAACAAGCAAGGTGTAAGGGTTGAAGGTTTGTAGTATGTGGTGGCTTGTAATGGGGTCGGATTGGAGATGTGGAGGGGTGAGGGAGGGCCGGTTTGTAGGGGATTATGCAAGCCGGGATTTGGAGAGGAAACAAGAGGAGGCCGGATTATATTTTTGAGAGGGAGAGAGAGAATAGAATTAGGGTTAGGGTTAATTAGGATTAGGATATTATATAAGGAGATTAATTTGGGCTAATGGGTTGTGGGTTTGGGTATGTAGTAATAGGTATACAAATGGGTATTGGGTATTGGGTCAAATTCAAATGGGGATACAATTTATAATGACTTCTATGGCTCCTAAAAATCTCCTTAAGGGTCAAAAATAATAATTTTGGGAAAACACCACCAAAAATTCATCACATCATCCAAATAAATAATAATAATGAACGAGGCCAAGAAAATGAGAAAAAGAACTCAAAACAGCGAAAATGAACAATTCGGTGAACAAGCGACACTAGGAGCTCAAAAATGAAAGAAAAGAATATATATTGAAAATAATCCAATATACGGTTCCGAAAAATACAAGAGATGGGAAACTACACAAAAATGAAAAAAATACACTCCAAATACAAAAAATGAAAAACAGGGGTTATATATATTTGCTTCAGTTAAAGCTTCAAAATCTCATCAATAGGAACTATTATAATGTCTAATTCAATCTCAGTATGGAAATAGTCAAGATTCAATTTAAAACTTCATAAAACACACAAAACTCAATTTCTTCAAAATAGTGAAATAGAATATATATATAAGTGTATGTGTATATGTTTATGCATCAAGAAAACATCAAAATCCATCAATTAGAAGTACTGTAGTGTTTAAATTTAATCTCAGTACTAAAACCAATCATATCCATTTGAAAATTTCTCAAAACATCAAAACTTCAATTTTCGACAATTCTTCAGAACAGTAAAGTAGTGTGTGTGTGTGTGTATATATATATATATATATATATAGGGAAAGCTTCAGTTGTGCACATGGCATGTGCACTAGGCCTTCGGGCGTTCATATCGACAATCCGAACCATTCACATTGATCTACACATCTAAATTACTCTAAATATGTAAAATCAAATCATTTGAAATTCATTTGCCAATCCATCATGTGACTATAAAAAACAATAATTTTCAGCCATACAATTTTGTAACACTTCAATGGATGGGTAAACGAATTTCAGATGATTTGATTTTACATATTTAGACTAATTTAGATGTGTAGATCAATGTGAACGGTTCAGATCGTCGATATGAATGTCCGAAGGCCTAGTGCACACACCGTGTGCACTAGAGGAGTGCACAACCGAAGCTTTCCATATATATATATATATATATATATATATATATATATATATATATATATATATATATATATATATATATATATATATATATTTATAGAGAGAGAGAGAGAGTTCCCTTCAGTTGCGCACTCATCTCTTGCGCACCATCGTGGGCACCCTACCCTGATCGTCCGATCTTCATCATGATCAGATGCCAGATCATGTGGCTCTCCTTCTCCCGCTCTCTCTCGTATTGAAGTTGGGGATAATATAAAAAAATTACCCCCCCCCCCAATCCTTATCTTCTTTTCCCCACTGTCTCTCCAGTCATCTCCTTCTCTCCTTCTCAATAGTGAAAAAAACCCTAGCTCTTTCGATTTCGTCATCTCTTCCCCAAATCGAGTTCCCAAATCGCCAAATCCGTTGCTCATAATCTCCTTACTCATGCTCTCGGAATTCCCCCTCCCAATTTGAAACCCTACCTCCCCAAATTGCATCCCTCTTCCCCAAATCGTAATTGAAGAAACCCTACCCTCTTACCCATATCGATACCTGTTGCTCCTCCCCCTAAGCCCTCCTTTGTGCTGCTCTTGGAATTCCCTCCCCTTCCTTACCCCATGCCGCTGCTATCTTCCTACGAGTTTTCTCCGAAAATCTATATGAGTTCTCTTCAATTGCGCACCCATCCCTTGCGCACCCTCGTGGGCACCCTACCCTACCGTCCGATCTTCATCATGATTAGACGCCAGATAAAGTGACTCTCCTTCTCCCGCTCTCTCTCGTATTGAAGTTGGGGGTAATATAGGAAAATCTACCGCAACAAATCGAAGGTGGCTCGGAGTTAAGTCTGTCATTTGATAAGAGGCTACTGAAGGGAAGTGTTTCATTCTCACCTTGTTCAGTTTGTTGCATTTTTTTTACCATGGGTATATAATCAGTAGGCAATGATGAATTTCACAATATAGTAGGCTTGAGTTATTATATGATACTTAGTTGCTTGAGTTATTATATGATAATCAGTAGGCAATGAGTAATGAGCCTTTGTTGTATGTTAATTTGTCGCATTTGCTATACTTTGCTCTTTCTTCATTTGGTGTTGTTGCTGCACTTGGTATGTAGGCAATGATGTTGTTTTACTGCTAGTGTTGCAGTTGCCATACATTCCTCACTGTTAGTTTTGCAAATGACAGAGGGAACACGAAGGAGAGAAGGAGACTGTTTATGTTTCGATTGAGTTATAATACTCATTTAAACAAACTATATGGCATGGCATTAATATGCAGCCGTAGTCAGTGATGATTGAATTGTTCAGTTAGAATGTGTACTTAGAATGACTAGGAAATTTGTGAACTTAGAATGTGTACACTCGTAATCAAAAATTCATGTGTACTTGAAGTTAGAATGAATGTGAAAATTGTGACAGTTTTTTTGGCATTTCAGTTTGATCTCAGTTTTGGTTGATTTCAGTTTGATCTCAGTTTTGATTACATTTCAGTTAGAATGAATATCAACTTAGAATGATTATATACTCACTCTTCAATTGTGGTTGATCTCAGTTTTGGTTGATCTTTATTTGTGGTTGATCTGAGTTTTGGTCTCAGTTTTGGATGATCCAAACTATGCTTATTTGGTTGATCCAAGTTAGTTTTGGTGTTGATTCTTATGATTATACGTTGGCAATATGATTATTTGTTTAATACCCATGTTTCTGTCCATTTGTAAATGGTTACACGAGACTGCGCACTATATGGGTGCGCAACTGAAGACTACTCTATATATATAATACTCATTCAAACAAACTAGATGGAATGGCATTAATATGCAGCCCTATTCGGTGATGAATGAATTGTTGAGCAATTTTTAGCATGTTTTCATTCGGAAATACCGATGCTTGTCCACTTCTCTGCTGCCTATGATGAGCTTTTTGCTGAACTGAGGTTTTATTAGCCTACTATCAATTTAAAAAAGTTGTTTTCTGAGCCTACTGCCCACTTCAAAAATTGCATCAAAAATTCAGACAAGTTACAAATCATGCATCAATAATGATTTGAATCGTAGCTAATCCTTGTGTTTTTTTTTTATTGTTTTTTGTTTTAATTTCAGCAGCATAAGAGGATCAGGAAGACGAGGTACTAGAGTAACCGAATAAGAAGATGATGAAGTAGATGGAGCAGAAATGGGTAGACTAAATACTTGCTAGCAGAGTTCATGGACAAAATTTGTGTTCAATTGGAGCTGAAATAGCTAATTAAGTTATGTGTGCAATTTGACTGTGTTTTCATTTGTTTGTTAATGTAGGACTGTAGAAGACAAGTTTACTGTGGTTATGTGTAATAGATTGTTGTAATGGCTTTGATAAGAATGTGGTAGCAAATTTGAAATAAAGTAATCTTTTCTGTGCAATTTCAGTGTGTTTATATTTGAGGTAAATTTGAGTGCATTGAGGTAAATTTGTGGACTTATTGAATGATTCTCAAGTATGGGACTGTGTATATTTCAAATTTTTTTTCCTCTTCGATCACCTATGCAGTAGAAAAGGAGAAGAAAGAATTTGACTCTTTATAGTTGCAAACAATTTGACTCTTTAAATTTGAGTACTTGCTTTTCTGTAACTAATATTTAGAACTGAGACCAAAACTCAGATCAACCACAAATGAAGATCAACCAAAACTGAAACCAAAACTCAGATCAACCACAAATGAAGATCAACCAAAATTGAGACAAAAACTCATATCAACCACAAATGTAGATCAACCAAAACTGAGACCAAAACTCAGATCAACCACAAATGAAGATCAACCAAAACTCAGATCAACCACAAATGAAGATCAACCAAAACTCAGATCAACCACAAATGAAGATCAACCAAAACTCAGATCAACCACAAATGTAGATCAACCAAAACTGAGACCAAAACTCAGATCAACCACAAATGAAGATCAACCAAAACTGATACCAAAACTCAGATCAACCACAAATGAAGATCAACCAAAACTGAGACCAAAACTCAGATCAACCACAAATGAATATCAACCAAAACTGAGACCAAAACTCATATCAACCACAAATGTAGATCAACCAAAACTGAGACCAAAACTCAGATCAACCACAAATGAAGATCAACCAAAACTGAGACCAAAACTCAGATCAACCACAAATGAATATCAACCAAAACTGAGACCAAAACTCATATCAACCACAAATGTAGATCAACCAAAACTGAGACCAAAACTCAGATCAACCACAAATGAAGATCAACCAAAACTGAGACCAAAACTCAGATCAACCACAATTGAAGAGTGGGTATATAATCATTCCAAGTTAATGTACATTCTGGCTGAAATGTAATCAAAACTGAGATCAAACTGAAGATCAACCAAATCTGAGCTGAAACTGAAATGCCAACAAAATTGTCACAAATTTCATATTCATTCTAAGTTCAAGTACACATAAATTTTTGATTAAGAGTGTACACATTCTAAGTTGAAGAACAGATTCTAAGTTCACAAATTCCCTACTCATTCTAAGTTCAAGTAATCATGAGATGCGTCTGCTTTTCTGCTTCAGTGCGAATGCTATTGCATGAGCTGTGGCTGCTGATTCTGCGGCTGCTGATACTGTTTCCACTCTGCATTTACAAAATGAGTTTACAGGTTAATTTCACAACATAAAGAAGAAAGAAGATTTCACAACAACATGAATACTGAAAATAAAGTAGGCTCAGAAACAACATAGCTTATTATGAGTGAATTGTTATGCTATGCCCAATAGCTTTGAATCAACCACAAGTGTATCAAATGCATACAAATTGAGAAGCACTATGGCTGCATTATCATGCCATGCCTAATAGCTGCTGCCCAATTTGTAGTACCCCATCACTGCCTACTAAGGATCTACAATGAAGCGACTAATGTAATCAAAACTCAACCAAAACTCTTCATTTGTGGTTGATCTCAGTTTTGGTCTAAGTTTTGGTTGATCTTCAGTTTTGGTTGATCCAAACTATGATTATTTGGTTGATCCAAATTAGTTTTCATGTTGATTCTTATGATTATACGTTGGCAGTATGATTATATGTTTGATACTCAATTGTTCTGTCCAAAAAAAAAACAAACCATCTTATGATTATATGTTTGATAATCAAAACCCAACTTTATGTTGGGAAATGAACCCAAAAAAAGTGTTCAATAAGTCCCTTCATTGCATATCATAAACTTGTGATGGTAGGTTGGGGAAACACATAATTAAATTTGATCAGCTGGACTATTCATCACTGCCTACAAACACAACAGCAGGCAAAATATTACAAAGGGACTAAATTTAAAACATAATAGTGAATAAAACACTTCCCTTAGTTCATTGTATCCGCAGTATCATCAGAATTTTGTTCACTAGAGGAATCCACTTCTTGTGCATTGGATGCACTAAACAAAAAAAAAGTTAACATAAACAAAGTCACGAACAACATCCAAATTGAAAGAATTAATATGAAAGTTCAGATACGTAAACATACTATACCTATCAAGCTTCTTTGGGCAAGTTCTCGCATCGTGGCCTTGTCCCCGCAAACCGCAACAGTTGTACTTTCTTGGTTTACATCTAGTTTTCTCTCGCATTGGCTTCAACCGCTTTCCACTTCAACGGAAACTTGAGACAATAGCAAGTCCTTCCCATAAGGTCGTGTTCCACTACCTTTGGCTACTCCACTACCTTGAGGTTGCGTAGGAACAAAGCCTTCAATACACTGAGCATGTTTTCACGCATGAACGCGTAACCTTCATCGGAAGCTAATCCAATTTCAACAAATTGTTTTGCTAAATTAATCAACTCACAATAGTGGGATGCAAAATTTTTGCCATTGCCTTCATCAATGCCTCTAATATTTGTGAATGTGTAGTTTCTTCTAATCACCTCGCGTGACCATCTTCGTAAAATATATTGCTGCGGGAGTAAATTACGATTTGAGTACTTAAGAAAAGCCAGAAGATGCTTGCAAGGATGCCCGTAAATTCAAACATGTAGCATGAACAACTACCAAACAAAGTTCCCTTGGCATAAGTAATAATGGCCTTATTTTCAATTCTACCACACAACCTCACTGCGTAATAAGCATTTGCAGCATTTTCATGATCTTCCACCAAACTCACATTATATAAGAGGCTTGATTTGAGTTGCTTTTGGAAGTCATAGAACATTACCAATGTGTACACTTGGGCCATTTGTTCCTCCATGTACCATTCGGTCTTCAATTTAGGTTTTTTCTCAAGTGTACGGTGATTTTCTTTAAGTTCTTGTTCTCTTTGTTTTCCAATTACTCTCTCAAAGATTACGGCAAATTCTAGAAGTGAGTACTTCTTTTGAGTATGCTTCTTTAAGAAAGAATTCATTGTCTCACATCTTTGGCTACTTGACATGCCGGCCCAAATGTGTGGCCTATGATAAACGGGGGCCCATTTCTCACGGATTTCAAAGTTATCATTCAACCATTTATTATTTTCCGCTCCATATTCTATCATCAATGACTTCCATTTTTCTTCAAAAGAAATGATGTCATAAGAATTCCAAATAATATCTTTAAAATATTCCATAAAGTTAACATTTTGAACCAATTGAGGCACCTCTCTGGGGATCTTATCTAAAATATGCCATACACAATACCTATGGCGAATTTGAGGAAAAACTTGTTTTATTGCAGCACCTATCCCGCGGTCTTGATCCGTTATAATGCCAAGTGGAACATGTTTCATGACTCCTAACCATTTTTCAAATAACCAAACAAAAGAGGCAACTGTTTCATTTGGAATCAAGCCACAACCCAGAAAAACTGATTGTCAATGATGGTTTATTCCAACAAATGGTACAAATAGCATTCCATAGCGATTTGTACTATGTGTTGCATCAAAAGAAACTACATCACCAAACTCTTCATAATTCATCCAAGCAATTCCATCCACCTATATACAATGAGACAATCTACCACACTCATCTTGCTCGAATGCATAATTAAATGAAGGATCTTTTTCCTTTTGCCATTGAAAAAAGTCAATCAACATTTGGCCATCGTGTCCCTTCATCGACTCCCTCAAGTCTCTTTCATGATTTCTAGCATCAGTTTCAGTAAATCCAACCTTATCATATCCCCCACTAGTATTTTCAAAAAAAATCATTTGTTTGCATGTAGGGATATTAGCACCCGAAAGTTGTTCCATTAATAGTTTATCTGAACTAGACACAACACGATTTCGTGGCAACAAATGTCGTCTACCGGGTGAGATGAAAGAATGATTGTGTACTTCATGAAATGAATAAAATGACCATGAATTTGCAACTTTGTTTAATTTCACACGCACAAGAGCATTGCAAGAAGTTCTAGATGTAGTTCCCATCCTAACATCATTATTCTTACTTTTCGACACCCCCGCTTTATTACAAAGAAAAGTCTTGTCCACTACTTCACCATCCTTGACTTTTTGACATCCCTTACGCATTTGAAACCCACCACATTTCGCATAACTATCATAAAAATGTTTGGCTTCTACAAGCGTATCAAATGTCATACCTAGCTTTGGTATTAGATGGTCGTCAACGATGGGTGTAAAATCACCTTCTTGTACCGACAAATAATTGTCACCGAGTTGTGAGCAACCTTCCCCACTCTCCATACCTATTAAAAATTAGCAATATATAATCAAATTTCAATAAATAAACCATAAATACATGTATAAATTTTCAGATATAGAACATGATTTGAACCCTACTATGAACAGGTTGCTTTTATCACTGTAATCTTGAACTACAAGTGAAAAACACTCTTAGCTCACAAAAGATTGCTTTTTTTTCCCAAATTCAAAATTTTAGTTCAAAAATTTCCCACACAAAAACTTTCAATGAAAAAGACTCTCATCTCACTAAAACATCTTGTTTTAATCAAAGAGGAAGGTGAAGAAAAAATATACCTGAATCTGTCAAGAGATTATTTCGATTTATGGTGGTAGATTTTCGCAGCAAACTTACAGGAAGATAGCAGCGGCGTGGGGTAAGGAAGGGGATGGAATTCCAATAGCAGCACAAAGGAGGGCTTAGGGGGAGGAGCAACTGGTATCGATATGGGTAAGAGGGTAGGGTTTCTTCAATTATGATTTGGGGAAGAGGGATGCGATTTGGGGAGGTAGGGTTTCAAATTGGGAGGGGAAATTCCGAGAGCATGAGTAAGGAGATTATGAGCAACGGATTTGGCGATTTGGAAACTCGATTTGGGGAAGAGATGACGAAATTGAGAGAGCTAGGGTTTTTTTCACTATCGAGAAGGAGAGAAGGAGATGATGGGAGAGACAGCGGGGAAAAGAAGATAAGGATTGGGGGGGGGGGGGGGTAATTTTCCTATATTACCCCCAACTTCAATATGAGAGAGAGCGGGAGAAGGAGAGCCACATGATCTAGCATCTGATCATGATGAAGATCGGACGATCAGGGTAGGGTGCCCACGATGGTGCGCAAGAGATGAGTGCGCAACTGAAGGGAACTCATATATATATATATATATATATATATATATATATATATATATATATATATATATATATATATATATATATATATATATAAGTGTTTCTACATTAGTTATAGTATCAAAATTCACCAAATAGGAAAAGTATTATGTTCTAAACAACTCAGTATCAAAACAACTCAAATCCCATCGAAAATTTCTCAAAAATCACAAAACTCAATTTCGGCCATTGAGCTTCAGACCCGAAAAGAACTAAACCCCTCTTTCACTCAAAACTTGATCTTTTGGTTTAATAACTCATCTTGTAGTCCAATAAACTCATACACATTCACTTACAATAGTTAACCCATGAATATATGTAATTATAACATGTTATAGTCAAGTTATATTTGTCAAAATTGTTAAAATAGGGTGTACACATATGCTCAACAGTGAATGTGAAGTTTTTGTTCACTTTTGCATTAAGCAACATACGATCTCATTATAGACAATCAAAACAACAAGTATATGAAGAAAAACAACTTACTCATCATTTCTATTAAGTTCTTCAACAATCTGAAGTCATCAATTAGGGTTTTAGATCATCACTAGTATAGTTTTTATGAAAAGATTCAATTTTTAATTCATCCATCCATCAAAATTCATTATATCTTCATAAAATCCCTAACATGCTTTCTAATAGATAAATCATCACATACAACATGTATAGAACAATACAAAACAAACATAAGTCACTCACCTCAATGAAGAAATCAATCGAATTAATAAAGAATAAGAAAATGCCTTTCTTTTGCAAAATCCAAGATCATCACTTTGAAACTCCAAGAAATTAATAGAAAAAAAATATTTTATTTTTGCAGAGGAGAGGGACGGCTGTAGGGGCTCTTTTATAGGCCGAAATTTGGACTTTTTAGGGTTTTACAAGTTTATGGAAACATCTCTTAACAAATTATTATTTTACATATGCAAACCTTTCTTTAATAAAATAGTTAAATAAGTTAAATAAATTAAAATAAAACCAAATCATTTTGCTAGTGAGTTATCCAGCCATCAATCATAACCCAGAAATTAGAAAAATTCGGATTTGTACTTAAAGTGGTAATTTTACACAAAAGTCCATTTCTTTGTAATATTTACAAATATGTCATAAAATATTCGTAAAAACACAAAAAATTCAGAAATAATATCTACTAATACATATTAGATTTTCTAATTAAGATTTTTGACTTTTACTTTCCAAGAAAATATTTGCACAAGATCCAACCTAAATTTCATATTTGCAAAAATTTCATATTTGTTTAAATCTTTACCAAATCAACTCTAAATAAAATTTAAATAGATTTTATTTTCAATGATGACCATGGCCAGCCCAAAAAGTAGCAAAATCAAATTTTCATTATTTGTTTGAGATCCAAATGGCTTTTTACATAAAAGTCCCTTTTTTTCGAAGTATTTATAAAAATAGTTTCTTTATTCTGAAAAATCCCAAAATTTAGGATATACTTAATTATAAATAGGAAAATGTATCCAAAAATTTAAAAGTGGAGATTTGCACCCAAAAAATATTTGTACGTGTTTTGCACGTGTAAAATCGACAAATTCGTAAAATAGTCAAATAAATTCAAATAAATCTAAAAATTAAAATATCATAAATAAACGATTAAAAATCAATCATTTACGATAAAATTTTAAGAATTCGAAATTTCCTAACCTTGCACGTGCAAAAATTGCAATTTCAAGAAAATTGTCAAATTAGTCAACTTTACTGATTTAATATTATTTAATAATGCAAAATAAATCATTTTATTTTGCGGGGTGTTACAGAATCAGCAAAGCACAACGATGTAGTTGCCAGGATTATTAACAACCGTCTCTTAAGGATTGGCAAGGCGATTAAAGCTAGTGAACAAATCACTCGTCGCATATTATATTCATCGCGAAAGAGAAGAAGGTCACAGACGAATGTGGAAAGAATACTTTTCCAAAAATCCAGTTTACCCGGATTCAATCTTCCGTCGACGTTTCCGTATGCGCCAACACCTCTTCAATCGGGTATTAGATGTTGTTGTGGGTTCCGATCAGTATTTTCTTTAGTAACAAGATGTATGTAAGCAACTTTGATTAACTCCACATCAGAAAATAACAGCAGCACTACGTTGTTTGGCTTATGGAGGTGCGGTTGATGCGGTTGACGATATATACGAATCAGCGAAACCACGGTATCGAAAACTCTGCGTCGTTTTTTTTTGTTGCAATTGTCACTTTATTTGGTATGCAATATATGAGGAAACCAATCACCGCCGATGTAGAAAGACTCCTCGAAAAAAACAAAGCTCGGTGTTTCCCTGGCATGTTGGGTAGTGTAGATTGCATGCACTGGAAGTGGAAAAATTGTCTAGCAGCGTAGCATGGCCAGTACACAGGACATGTTCGGGAACCAACTATTATTCTCAAAGCAGTTGCTTCATATGATCTTTGGTTCTGGCATTCATTCTTCGGAATGCCAGGATGCAATAATGATCTAAATGTACTTAACCGTTCGAATTTATTTAATGAGGTTCTTGATGGTTGTGCACCTCCGCCAAATTTTGTCATTAACAACCACAATTACAATATGGATTACTATTTAGCGGATGGTATATACCCCCCGTTGGCAACCATAGTCAAAACTTACACCACACCAGATACCCAAAAGAAAAAGAAATTTGCGAAAATGCAGGAGGGTACCAGAAAAGATGTAGAACGTTCTTTCGGAGTCTTACAATCACGATTTGCAATAGTCAAGGGTCCAACGCATTTGTGGGATGCAGATAGTCTTTCATATATCATGAAAACATGTATCATCTTACACCGCATGATTGTTGAGGACGAACGTGAAGAAGGGATTGTTGATTACGATTACGATCAAATTCCTGACTCGACTGTGATCGTACCTAACAGAGGTGAACCAACTGATCAAGGTGCCCGAATCCTTCGCAATGTGATTCTACATGATAGACAAAAACATCATGCACTTCGTCAAGATCTGGTGGAGCATATGTGGTCACAATATGGAGATGTATAATTAATTTTAATTCTCACCAGTTTAGGTGAGTAATTGTACTACGCATGTATTACTATGTATTCTTATTCTCGTATAATGTACTACTTTGTACTGAGTAATAATTTAAATCTTAGTTAATGTACTACTTTGAACTATGATGTCATGTTTAAATCGTAGATTCAGGTATAATTATGCATTGATGTCATATTTTATTGTAAACACAATTCCTTCAATACTTAGTTTTGCCATTTTCTGATATTCACAAACACACAAACATGCCGAATATTGCAGGGTACATTCAAAATAAAAAAGGTAGGATACATTCGAAATAAAAATGCGTGCTTACATTAGATAATGCTAAAATAAGAAATTGGGTTTAATGTAGTTTACCCACTATTATAACCTCATTTTTGCAGAATTTCATTTTGTCTACACATAAAATACTATCGTTGATTAGTTGGTAAACTATTGAGTTCGATACTCATAATGCGATCTTCCTTGGCCCGTTCTTTAAGATCGCATTCTCATTTTTTTATAGCAGTCTTTAATTCCATGGACGCATGCCTCCTGTCTTGTGTTTCTTTGTATACAGATGTAAATTTTTTGCTTTCTTCGACAATTTCATTGTATTCTGATGTTTCGGCCAATCTTTTTCCTTTTCTCTTAGATGTTTTGCGACCAGGTGGTCGGGTGAGGGGTGTAGGTGATTCCATATCAACGGGTATATCTGAATTTCAGTTATTTATTGTGGGAGAGTTTTGGCTACCACTTCCTTCCCCAGATTGGAAACTTTGTATTCGATCGAAGACTTGTGTAGTACGCAATGAAAATTTCTGCTGATCTTTAAGTACATCATAACATTCCTCAAATTTGAAAGCTTTTGCAGATGTTTGCATAATTCTACTAGCTTCGCGAATCTAAGACAAAATTGAAAAATCGAACGTTATTATTTATATAAATAATTTAAAGCATGAATTTAAATCAAATTTCTTTTACATATCTTATGTGACTCGGTTGTTCCGCTAGCAGCCCTAGTGGTTGCACTTCTCAATTTCGCTATAAAGAGGGCAACTTCTTTTGAAATTATTTGAAATGAACTAGTAAGTGAGCTAAACGTTCTGTCGGTTGGAGTCCCTAATAATACAACAAACGTTGAAGAAATCTGCTCCAAGAACTGTGCGCAGGATTGATCATTACCGATCAACAACTCTTGCATTATACTAATCCAACTTTGGCAGAAAATAACATCTTCCTGAGCTGTATATGCTCCCCCCCCTTGCCCCCCGGCTCGCCATTTAATTTCTTTCCCAAAAATCTCAGTAGGAGACAGAGAGAAAATATATGTTACTGGAGATAGGATTGGAGGCAAATGTTATGCTTGTATCTAGTTCAGGATGGGTAGCATATATAATACAATGTGAGAGAAATTTTGAGATATAGAAAGAGTCGTTGGAGAGCCGTTGGATTTAGCAGACAAAGAAATAAATAGCCGTTGAAGATAGAGGGGCAAAATAGTCCAATCAATTAATTATTATTATTATTTACAAATACCATGGGACGGAATTTAGAGTTTCGTCCCGACCACCACATTTCACGGACGAAACTTAGAGTTCCGTCCAACCAATTTTATTTTTTTTCCTGAATTATTTTTTTACGAACAAACATCTAATTACATTGGACGGACTTCAGAGTTTCGTCCAAAATTTTTTTTAAAAATTATATTTGGGATGGACTTTAAAGATCTATCCTCTATAATATCCATTTACTCAAATCGTCTCTCATATATAGCAATTTTCTATAGCGAAATCGTCAAAATATGAATAAATAGCAAACGACTGCATATGTGATTTCACTATAATATGGATAATATGAAAATTTAGCAAACGACTTTGGATGCTCTTAGGGTTTGAGTTCTGAAAGAGATCGGAATTTTGGGGAGAGATGTGGAGATAAGAGATTGGAGCTGGGATTTGTATTAGGAATTTTAATTATATATGAGGGATTTGGATTGCTAAGATTTAATATAGGAATATAAGATTTATGGCCAAGATCTTTACTGGACAGATTTCACTACAAAAAATGTCGTCGTTCCTAGCATTTTTTCACCGGCGTTTGGATGAGTTATCGGGATAGATTGGGAATCATGCCCGCTTGGACTATCATGGCGTTTATTTCTGGTGTTTCTAAAACACCTGGATAGAGTGATGATATCCTGGTGTTTTCGGGTAAAACCCCCAAAACAAAACATCGGGGAACGCTAGTCTATGTTCCAGCTCGGCCTCTCGCGGCAACTGGAATCGCAGCGTGCCGTCTTCTCTCCATTCGGTTACCTGCAAACCCTAGCTGGAAATCAAGAAGGGAGAAGGAAGAAGACGATGAACAGTAATTCTCAATCTGGAAATCTATTCATATTTGAAACATTTACAGGATGGGTTTATATTAAAGGAATTTATGTGCAAAGCACGTGTTAGGACAGACCGGTACCCATTCAGTTGGACTTATATGCTAATTACATGGTATATTTACAAATAAACCCTTCTAAGAAAAATAATACTCTGAGGACTGAAACGAAAGACAACTGATACATCCTTCTCTTCAACTTCAACTTCTTCAGCTCATTCCGACTTTACTCAGCTTCTCTGAACATCAGCTATCGCTTGAGTAAGATCCAACTAAGGATTGGATCAATCCTTCCCCCCCTCAAAAAGAGTGTCCATAACATCTGCTTGTGACATCCAAAGAGATTTTCACTTCTCCTACAAAATCATCCTCTGTAAAAGGTGTCTTTATCCACGAGCTTGATATGGAGCTCAGGAACGTCATCAGATATAGTGAAAACAAAGGTCTTATTCCACTCGGGATTACTTCCATTACCTAATACTGTCTTCCAGATGACATACTTCAGCTGTCTCAGCTACATTTTTCATACTGAATTAACACCATCTCTGAGGCGACACTACTCTTTTGTTGTTGAGTGCGGCACCTGAGGACAACATAAGGATCCATACCACCAAGTAACTTGGAAAGAGCGAGGCAGAAAAAAGGAACAACATCCCTTTAAAATGTGAAATGTCAGTTGTGCATCTGTAGCCCAGTTCTTTCAATATGTCAGCCATGGTCATTTCCTTCTCTATCTCCCCCAGAAGTGATTCAAAATTACTATCAGAGCACCCAAAGAATCGATCCATTTGTCTCAAAGAGTTGTCTCCCAGAGACCCTCCAGTAATCAATGTAGACCCTCCCGCTTCACAAAAGATTGTGCAAAAATTAGGCCTATCCAAAATACATTTGAAAATGGAAGATATAAGGTCCCATTTCAGCTGTGACTGCTCAACGTTCACTCCATCATAATCGAAAATATCCAAGACACTTTGGAGCAACAAAGTTTCTGCTTTACTTCCACACTCCATACATTCAACTGCCCAAATAACATAGACAATTCCAAGTTCTTCAACAACAGCAAGGATCAAAGAATGTGATGCCACCATCAACCTTCTGAAAGTTCTTGAACATACAATCTTTCTATTAGAACCTTCTCTTCCCCCGATATCATTTTCCTGATCAACTTCATGACCAAGTTTCCCTGTTGCAGATGCTAATTCTCCATTGACAGATAGCTTTGACTGGACTGAAGTGGCAAGACAGACAAGAAAATTTGTTGAAAACTGAATATTTGCCCATTCTGTACTTGGACCTGAACCAACTGAACAAACCCACTAAAAACCCCACTGGTTTAGCATCATAACCACCACCAAAACTTTCTTTAAATTCTTCACTCCTTCTTTATATTCTTCCCACCAACGGAACCAATCAATCATGTGTCCTATGAGACCGATTTCATAATTCCTTTTGATACAAAAAATGTCTAACACCAGAAGCTCATTTTGATAGAACAAAGGCCTTGCTTGGAAGAGAGAAAATACTTCTGCTTTAAGGTATGAAAAATCTGCCTTTATTGCTTTTGAACATAAGCCACCCTCATTTGTTGATTTGAATGTCTTCTCATCCCCACTTTGTGTTGAGTTAGAGTGGTGCTCAACCGTATGAGTCTTTAAAATGCCATGACCATCTTTTTGGGACTCCATATCATCACTACCGCCTTCCAAAACATTCTTTGACGGTGCTGATTTCTCAAAGGAATTCAATCGAATACTAGGTGGGGGTTCTCAAATCCTACTAACTGATTACACCTTCGCATTTGAAGTGAATTCTTTGACTAGATAATTGGAATGTGAAAGGAATGGAGACAAAGAAACTTTTGTCGCAAATGGGGAGGAAGATACCTACTCTGTGATCTCGTAGGTGATGGAAATTTCTCATAGAAAGTCGACGAAGCATTGTGTCGTAGATGGGGAGGAAGATACCCAACCTGCGATTTCTTAGTTGATGTTGATTTCTCACATGCATTTCGTCGAGCAGTTGGTGTTTGCCAAGAACCACCTATGTCTGCCAATTTTCTTTCACTATCTTCAGACTTCCAGCGTTCCTTTAATCATCGAGAATGATGAGTGCGGCATGAATCTTGAAACAATCGATCTAGCTTTAACTCCAATCGCACCAATCTCTCTTCGAGTTCTTGATCAACTTCTTGGTTGAAGACTTGGTCGGAAAATTGGTGTTCTGTAAATGGTCGAGGTAAAGAATAACACTCACCACCATCAACGAGACCTTTATGATGAATTCCCGGCCTCCTACGCCGGTGACGAGACTCAAAGATCAATCGCCGTTCAAGATCGGATGACTTAGGGAGTTCGACACCGTAATCAGTGGAACTCCTCGTTGTCTGGTCCTTTGAACCGACCTTGGATCGAAATCCATTGTCAAGATTTGTCGGACTCTTGACCTCACCATCGATTTTGGTCGTCGCCGTCGCCATCGCAGGACCTTGAAGCTCTAATACCATTGTTCCAGCTCGGCCTCTCGCGGCGACTGAAATCGCAGCGTGCCGTCTTCTCTCCATTCGATTACCTGCAAACCCTAGCTGGAAATCAAGAAGGGAGAAGGAAGGAGACGGTGAACAGTAATTCTCAATTTGAAAATCTATTCATATTCGAAACATATACAGGATGAGTTTATATAAAAGGAATTTATGTGCAAAGCACATGTTAGGACAGACCGGTACCCATTCAGTTGGACTTTTTTTTTTGATGAAACGGATAGAGTCAACAGACTCCAACCATGCATATATAATAACGTGATTACAATAAGAGGGTCTTACAAGATGTAAAACAAAAACACCCAAAATAAGCTACTAAACACACTAAACAAGATACAATATGAACAGACTGAGCCACATTCAATCAATAATACAATCGAAGATAGAAGATAAGCCAGAAGCCGAAGACAGCCTGCATCACATGGAGAGGGTCGGGAAACGGATGGATGCCTCTCAAGACGACCACCCTCGCACCGAATGAAAAGGGCAGCGCGGCAACGAGGCGGAACGGCAGCCAACGCAACATACTCGTCGAGATCACACCCTAAAAACTGAATAATCCCGCAAAACCAACAGGAAACAGGCGCGATAGGGGCACTACCCAAGCACAATACTCCTATCAGATGATAGAGCAAAGAAAGCTCAGGAAGGATAAAAATCCATCCCCAAAGAAAACTCCCCTACCAATAGGAAAAAAACGAAAGATACAGCCAGATAATCGCCCAAACAAGAAAGAACACACAATGCATAGACAGGAAATCATAACAAAATATCAGAACCCGAGCAATACAGGCTCTAGAAATGCATAAAGAGAACACAACCATAATATATAAACAACCTTAAGAGGTAGCATCCATCCACAACACTCCCATACCCAAATAACCACAACACAGCTACAAAAATAGTCTGCTAACATGCAAGACCAGAACTGAGCACATAAGCAGGGAGTAGCTCCTGAGAGCAGTATAAAGAGAGCAGTCCATAATATATCAGAGATAGGAGCGATCAGATCAAACTGAAGTAATGCCCGGAGAGGAAATGGAATGAGCTGATGCGTCTAACAGGTACAGGAGGCAGATAAACTAGACAAAAAAGAGAAGCAGACAACCTGCTATGAAGCACCAGAGCTGAATATGACCAAAAAGCAGTCAACTATTGCTGCCAAAAAGTATTATAAGAGTAGTATGATCTACCCTTTAATCCTGCAAACACGAGCACCCAAGAGGAATGTGTTAACATAGCCAAAAACAATAAAGCGAGCAGATAGGAGGTGAAAGCTAATAACAGCAGAGAATTAAAAGAAAATAAGAACATCAGTTAAAAGCCTTGCGGAGGTCCAACAAAGAGGTGCAGTGAACTTTAAAGAGTGTTGAGATTAAAGAGACACTGGGTCGCTTTTTCCAATCTCTCTAACTTAAGGGCATCTCTAGATTTCTTTTTAAGCGTAGACGACCAAAATTTGAATAAAAACAAAAATTCGTCAGATAACATACGAGGGGTGGACAGAAGGTGGCGCAATAATCTGTGATTCCTTTCCTTCCAGATTATCCAAATGATAATCTGGAATGAAAGAAACCACGATTTGTGGAGCGCTAAGGAAGGAGGACGTTTCGTCCAGCAGTCTTATATGCTAATTACATGGTATATTTACAAATAAAACTTTCTAAAAATAATAATACTCCGAGGACTGAAACGAAAAATAACTGATACATCCTTCTCTTCAACTTCGGCTTCTTCAGTTCATTCCGACTTTACTTAGCTTCTCCGAACATCAGCTATCGAGATCCATCATAGGATTGGATCAGTCCATCTTCGAGTTTTCTAATTAAGCGCCGGGTAGACCTCCTGTCTCTCATTTCTCTCTTCTCATCTTCTTCTTCCTAACTCCCACTACCCCAAATTCCAAAACCCTAGAATTGCAAAATTTCCCCCAAAAATGAACTCCATCTTCGTCCCTCTCCGGGCCACCTACTCCGTCTCTGCCCCCACCGTCGAGGGTCTCGTTCTCTATCCGTGCCGCGTCGAAGTCAGCGGCAGCGCCGTCGGAGGCGCCAGCGAGGAAGCCGCAGAGGATAACGAAGCCGAAGCCGAAGACGGTGTCGGCGGCGCTGAAGGCGATGGTGGGGGTTATGACGGGAACGCGGCTGTAAGTTTTTTTTTTCTCCCAATTTCTTGTTAAAGTAGGGTTTTTCAATTTTGCCTCTTTCTGATTATAGTCTGATTTCAGAAAGTGGGGGAAACCGCGAGTAGTTTGGAGAAATCAAGCGCCAGCTGGCATCGTGTTCGGGTCGGAATCAGCTACAGGGCCCGCTTCTCAAGCGATCCGAAATGGTGAGTTGGATCCCTCACACCGTTAGATTTGAGCTTAGTAGTTGAGAAAATGTAATATTTTTTAGTGTAGACTAATTGCGTAGGGGTAATTGAAGCATAATTTGGGGGAACTGTGTGCAATTGATTTTAATTTGTAGTTAATAATATGCGTCTGTTCGATGTGAGGAGAGATGGATATATGTAGGGTGAAAGGGAAATAGATCTTCATATGGTATGGGTGGATTTAAAAAAGACTTATATATCTGTGAAGACACAATTGCCTAATCGCTGTGCTGTATTAATGCGACCGTTAACATGTTTGAGAGATAGTAGAACAATTGATTGGGAATGATTAGTAAACACAATTGCCGAATCACTATATTTGTGAATTACGGTTTTATTCTGTCTCCTTATCTTCTTGCCCTTCTTCCTTTTCTCTTTTTTCTTGTTCCTTTTTCCTTTGCTTCCTCCTCCATCTCCTCCTGGTCCTTTTTATGGTTTTCTTTTTATTTTGAAGAAGCAGCAACTACCAACCATGCCACACTTATATTTTGCTCTTTTCAATTCTTTTTGTGCATTTTATGTCATTTTTGTTAGATAAAATAATATATAGGACACCACAAGGTTGTAAACGGCGTCAGGCGGTGGCGGTTCGGCCAAGGACCGCCTACCGTCTAGGACGCCTAGGCGGCGCCTAGGCGCTTTGTTTTTTTTTTTTAAATATTCATATATTAACCTTTTAAAAGTTACATTTCTCTATTTTTGCTTGTAGTCTAAATCTTTTAAATGCATCACAATTCACAAGTGATGCTAGGCCAGAATGATTTTAGAAGTTCAACAACGATTATGGTGTAAACTTTAGATTCATAATGACATAAACAATAATCAGTCATATAGAATTTAAAATATAACGTGAACTAGTAACACCTTAATGTAAAGATGAAGAGGCTTTTTACTGTTGAAGATGAAGATGAGTCTTTTTTCTGTTGAAGATGAAGAGACTATTTTAAGAATTAAAAAAAAATTACAAAAAATCTGTCAGCCGCCTGATCGATTTTGGCCGCCTAGGCGCCGCCTCGGCCGCCTCGACCGCCGCCTCGGCCGCCTCGACCGCCTAGGCGCCGCCTTGTACGCCTAACTGCCATCTCAACGCCTAGAGTACCACCTATTGCATATGCGGTTCGTTCTCCTCTTTTTGAGCGCCTAGGCGCCGCCTAAGCGTCCGAGGCGGACGCCATTTAGAACACTGGGACACCATAATTTCCCTTAGGTTATCATATACAGTATTTATGCCAAGAAACTTTTTTTTATGAACAGCTAATATTGATCTCATATCACCTATATTTGCAACCTCATATCTCACCTATATTTGCAAGTTGCAACCTCATATCAAAAGGCTCATCCAGTTATATCATGATACCATTAATTACAACATTGCTTGTTGTTGGCCGAAGAGTTTCAAACTTGATATGACAAAAATAATATTGGGCCAAGCTCTTTTCCCAAAAGAAATATTCAGTCAAATTCTTTCTGATATTAACAAATCTATTATTTTCATTGCATATGATTCCTATGATACATGAGTTCATTGTGCTATAAATTGATGAATTATAGGTGCAATGCTTGTAGACGAAGGATAATGAAGCATGCAAGTTCTGAAGAGTGCTCAAGTCCGACACTTCTTTGACACTTTTGTGTTGTTTTCACTGGCTGCCATTTTTGCCTATTTAAACTTGATTGTTTTACCTTGGTGACATATCATTTACCCTCTAAACTTGGTTTCTTCCTTCAATATTTTCGATTTTAGACCTTCATATTAAATTGAAGGTTACAAACTTTTCTGCAACAGTTTTCTTTCTTGAAAAGTGGTGTATGTGCAATGTGAGTGAGTGAGCTCTTAAAGGTTGCGTGAGCTTCTTGTGCAGAAGAAGCTAGAAACCTATGGTGGAGTCTAATATTCATCAAACTCTAGTAACCACTCTTGTTTATGGCTAGATTGATTTATCGGGGTTGAGAGTAGATACAATCCCAAGGAGGAAGGCCTAAGGGGTAGAGTAGGTGCAAATTCTGTTGGAGCACTTGAAAATCTCTCATCTCTTTAGTATTTTTTTTTTTTTTTTTTTTTTTTGAGGTTACTCTTTAGTATTTTCTTGCTTTGCGTCTTACTTGCTTTATTTACTTGTTAGCTTGTAGTGCTTTGAGGACCTGGAATCCCGAGCATCTTTAAATCAACTTTGTTAATCCTTTTCTTCATGCATTTTTTGTTTATGGGTCCGTAATATAAGGTTTTGTCACTTTCTTTGTCGTTAACAGGCTATTATTATTGAGGATATTGGTAGGCAGATACTGACATACGGTTGTAGGTACATTATATGATATTAGCTGCATTCATTATAACTACCAATCATAAACATGATAAACAACACATTGAAATCTTCATTCTCATTAGCACGGATCTTTATGCAGGAAACCAGTGGAGCATTTTCTACAACATTTAGGGAGCGTTTGGTACGTGGTAATGTACAAGGCAATCTAGGATTACCCTCTTGATCACTTGGTTTGGTAAGATATAAGTATAGTTTTGTAAATAATATTAAATTTCTAGGGTTATCAAAATAATTATTTGGGAAGGATAAACATTCCCCTTGAAAAGGGTGGGATTTGTGGATTCCTCCACATAAAAAAGAGTGAGATTATTGCATACCCAAAACACCCTCAAGAAAAAATCGGACCCAACCAAATCCACCCAAATATCACACTCCTCTTCCCGTCTTCTTCTTCTCTTTGAAAAAGAAAACCAAACGAAAAAAACCCCAAGCCCCCTTCCTGCTTCTTCTTCCGATCGTCTTCTCTGGCCCCCTCCGGCGACTCCCAACCTCCGTCGCACCACCTCTCTCCCGTCGACGCTTCTCCCATCGCCACCTTCACCCACATCCTCGTCGACACCCTCACAGTAGCCCCAAAACCCCAATCCCGATCTCCCCTTGCTCCTCCATCCCGTCGTCCAGCTCTGTAGCGCCGTCGCTCGACCTTGTGCTCTGTCGCGCTGCCGCCAGCGACGTCGACGACCACCAGTCCCCCCTTGCCACTGTTCAATATAACTTGGAAGTGTACTCTGGTTAGGGGGAAACAACTAACCTATGCAAAAAATTCAATTCTTAATTTGGACAATTAATTGGGTTTCAATAGCAAGAACTATTATATGTTTGGTTTGATACTTGATAAGTACATCTACCAAATTCTGTATATGCTTGCAATCTCGAATCCTGATGTTGAAATTGGCTAACCCAATACCAAATTCTCGAATCTCTCAAGGGGATACTTGATAATTATTTCAGTATTTTACAATATTTGTGAAGAACGAAACTCTTACACGAGCTAACCCAAACTCTGAGAAATTCAAATTCTGATGTTTTGGGTAACTATTATATGCTTGCAATCTCGAATCCCCAAGACCCGTTAATACCCCCTCTTTACCACCGTTTGTATTTTGGTAGATGGTGTAATGAAAGTAGTAAATGAAGACTCTGGACACATCAAATTTGTTCTAATGATTTGGAAGACGTTTTACAGCTTACTATACATCTTGTTGTTCTATTTCAATATAGCTTACTGTTGAACTTGCTGAAAATCATAATAAATGATAATTTGGTGGAAAAGGGTATTTTCGGTAATGTCTACTATAGAGATGGATTGATGGGAATGAATTGTTCTATACCAAATACGGTAATAAAGTATTCCCAGGCATGTAATGTCGTATACCAAACACAGTATTACAACATTTTCGGGAATCTTCATTTCCACCCTCATATTCCTAGGAATCCACCAATTCCTGAGAATTCTCCAATCCGCATACCAAACGCCTCCTTAGATGAGCTGACCCTAAATGGTATCACAGCTTTAGCTTAGAAGATGATTTCTTCACCACTAACAATGGCTTACTTAGGAGATGATAGCTTCTCATATCTTTTACTTTTTAGTTCTTTGCTATTGATATGGCTAAAAATAGAGTTAAATCGAAACCGTCCAAATCGGGCACGAATCTTAAAGCTCAGGGGTAAAATGTTAATTTTACCTACAAACGGGTCCGAAATGGGTACTGGGTCTCTTTTCCAAAGGCCCAACAACCTACGACCGGATCCATCTCAACTGGGTGCGGGTTCCAACCCGCAAGAAATCCAGTCCAGCTGGATAGAATTAGGGTTTATGATTATACTTAATCAATGGCCCTGATTCCTAGGGATTTGATCTTATCCCGAAACTGGTTTCTAAGGTGGCTATAAATACCCCCCATCCCCCACTGTTGCCAGGTAATCAATCTTTTGCCAATCAAAGCTCATTCATAATCTTTCTGATTACTGACTTGAGTATCGGAGGGTGCATCGCTGGGATCAACTCCGGTGTTTCGCACTTTTTGCAGGTCAACGACGGGAGATCACGGTCAAACTCCGGTAGAAAGGTTTCAGGTTTGACTATTCAACATCCCAAGAATCCACAAATCTATCTGTTTGCCCCCACACTGATTTCAGCAGCAATAGATTGGCACCGTCTGTGGGAACGACGAATAGCACCCCATCCTCTTTTATCGGTTAAGATCAACTCTAGCCATGCTTCCAAAGAAACTGAGATGCAGAGGGTCCAACCGTGGGTCTACTCTTCCTCAGCCGCAACAGGAGGATCTCCTCCAAACTGTCCAGCAGCAGGGACAACTCCCTCCTCAGCCTGATCAGCCTCTGCAGCAGGAACAGCCTCTTCTTCAGAATCTTCAGCACCAGCGGGCTTCAGTCGGGCCCCAAAACACCGGTATTGGGACCTCTCGTCCTCCTCCTCAGAAGCAACCTCTTCACCGTGACCACATCTCCATACATAACCCTTCAACTGACTCAATGGCATCTCACAACCCCTGGCCTTCTGAAGACCTCCGCAACATCCTTATCAACCGGCAGAAAGAAGAGGATCTTCGCCGCCGTTTGAATAAAAGGCAGGCCCGTGAGGGAGCCACCCGCTCGGAACGTCCAAATGAGCGATCTCCTCGTTGCCGAGATCACAGGAGGTCTCCCTTTCATAGGAGGCGGAGGGAGTCCCTTGAGTACCATCGAAGAAGACATCGTTCTCCCGCTGGTCGGCAGCCCCAGAGGGACAAGAACGGACCTATCACCCGAGCCGAATTCTAAGAGTCCAGGCTACAATTCTGCAGGCCCTCAATCTCCGACCGAACAACAACAACAATGCTCAGAGGGTCCCCACTCCTCCTCCGGTCTAAAGTCCTCGCCATTGGTTTCTAACTCCTCAAGCTCCGAGCTACCGCCATCACATCCCTAGTCCTCACCATTCCCCTAGCTACCATTGCCGAACTTCACGCTCCCCTTCGTACGAAGATGAGCCCAGAGGCTCACCGGGGTACCGTCGAAGGGATGATGCGGTCTACCGCCGTCTCCGCGAGATAGAGAGGCGCCTCGGCCAACTGGATAGAGAAGAAGAGCTGAGAGGAAGGACCCTCCGTCCGAGCAGATCCCCGTTTTCTCGAACCATCATGGAGGCACCCGTTCCAACAAACTTCAAGCCTCCACTGTTCGAGACGTATACGGGGAGTCAGACCCCGTAGATCACATCGAGAGTTTCAAAACTCTCATGTTGATCCACCAAGCTTCCGATGCTTTACTGTGCAAGACCTTTCCAGCTACTCTCAAGGGTCCGGCTCGGGAATGGTACTCCCGCTTTGCTCTATCCTCCATATTCTCCTTTGAACAATTTGAGACCTTCTTCGTCACCCACTTCGTAAGTAGCCGCCGCACCGAGAAGACTAGTATTTCACTACTCTATCTCAGTCAGAAGAAGGGCGAGAAGCTGAGAGATTATGTGAAATGGTTTACCGCCGAAGCTAGGTTCATTGCCTCCCTCGACCAATCAGTCGCTGTAGCAGCCTTCCAGTCAAATGTCTTCAACTCAAGCCTTCGGTCTTCCCTAGCCAAAAAGCCCCTGCAAAACTTCTCCGACCTTCTTAGAAGCAAGAAGTATATCCGGGTTGAGGAAGCTGAACACCGCCCCACATTTGAGGGGTCTTCCTTTGGAACCAAGCGAAAGGCAGCCGAAGAAGAGGGAGCTAAGAAGCTCCGAAAGACAATGGGGTCAGCACCGCCCGCCTCCCAGATTTGAGAAGTTTATTCCTCTCAACATCAATGTTTCAGTTATTCTCATGGAGGTTGAGAAAGAGGAAGTCCTGCCTCTGGCCCCGAAGATGAATACTCCCGGGAAGAAGAGAGATAAGGAGAAGTGGTGCCGATATCACAGGAACCACGGCCACGACACCAATGACTGTCGGGCTCTGAAGAATGGAATTGAAGCGCTCATTCAGAGAGGGCAGCTGTCCAAGTTTGTGAGAAAGGACCGGATCGATCTTCTCCCTCCCCTCAGGGGGGCTAACAAGCATCCCGAGAGGCGCGATGAGACTCCCGAGTTTGAAGAAGAACGCGTCTTGTAGCTCATTCATGGAGGTCCAATGGGAGGAACCTCAAACTCTTCTCGAAAGGCTTTCATTAAGGAAGTCAACTCGGTGCATGGCATACCCCCTCCCAAAGGCCTCAGACTCCCGGTTACTTTCTCGGATGAAGACCTAGAGGGCGTCCGAACCTCCCATTGTGATGCACTAGTAATTAACCTCCACATGGCTAACTTCAGAGTGGAGAGGATTCTGGTAGACAATGGCAGTTCTGTCAACATCATCTTTTTAGCTGCCTTCCGAGGACTCAAGTTATCGCGGAACAGGCTTAAGCCCGCGGGCTATACGCTCCATGGGTTCACAGGAGTGCCAGTGACTATCGAAGGGGTGATAACCCTGGACGTAACCGCTGGCAAAACTCCTACTAGCCGGACGGAGCCAATGGATTTCTTGGTCGTCGACATTCCAGCTGCTTACAATGTGATTCTAGGCTGACCTAGTCTAACTGCTTTAGAGGCTGTTCCCTCTGTTTATCATCTCAAAATGAAGTTCCCCACCAAGGCAGGTGTGGGGGAAGTAAGGGGTAGTCAGGAGATGGCCCGCAAGTGTTACATGACCGCCACCGGGGGATCTGTCCTTTCCCTCGAGACTCTCGAGATTCTCCAAGGGAACACCCAGCTTATGTCCGAACCGGTAGACGAACTGGAGGAAGTGCTCTTTTCAGAGCAAGATCTGAACCGCAAGTTCTTCATCAGCAAGACCCTTCCTTCTGCCCTCTGTTCTGACATAGTCCAATGTATCAGGAAGAACTTATCGGAGAAGACATCTCTTTGCCTGGTCAGCTGCTGACATGCCAGGAATTTCCGAGGATCTTCTCGTCCACCACCCAAGCGTTGCTCCGGGATCCAAACCGGTCCAACAGAAGAGGCGCAAATTCGTTTCCAAGCGCTAGCAAGCTATCAAGGAAGAAGTGGACAAGCTCCTCAAAACCCGGTTTATACAAGAAGTCAATTATCCCGAGTGGCTCTCCACTGTTGTTATGGTTAAGAAAGCGAATGGAAGTTGGAGAATTTGCATCGACTTCACTAATCTGAACAAGGCGTGCCCCAAGGATCCTTTCCCTCTTCCCAGCATCGACACCTTGATCGACGCTACTTCGGGCCATGAGCTGCTGAGCTTCATGGATGCCTTCTCCAGATACAATCAAATCAGAATGTCTCCCTTGGATATCTCGAAAACGTCGTTCGTCAAAGATTATGGCCTCTATTGCTACCGGGTTATGCCCTTCGGGCTCAAAAATATCGGTGCCACCTACCAGCGCTTCGTCAACAAGGTCTTCCAGAACCAGATCGGCAGAAACATGGAAGTACGTTGATGATATGCTAGTCAAAAGCATCCATGGGACCGACCATGTTGCCGACTTACAAGAAGCCTTCGACGTGCTGAGGAAGCATGATATGAGACTAAACCCGAACAAGTGTGCGTTTGGGGTTTCGTCTGGTAAGTTCCTAGGCTTCATGGTCAGTCAAAGAGGGATCGAAGCCAACCCCGAGAAAATCAAAGCCATACTGGATATGGCTCCTTCTACAAGTGTGAAAGAGGTCCAAAAGCTTACAGGACGCCTCGCGGCCATAGGGCGCTTTCTGTCTAAGTCAGGAGAGAAGTGTCTTCCTTTCTTTAAAGCCCTCAGGGGGGCTAAGGGCTTCGAGTGGGGCCAACAGCAGCAAGAATCGTTCAACCAACTGAAAGCGTATCTGGTCAACCCCCCACTTCTCAGCAAGCCTATTCTCGGGGAAACACTCTACCTCTACCTCGCTGCCTCCGAGAAAACCCTCAGCGCTGTCCTAGTGAGGGAAGAAGACAAGGCTCAGAAGCCTATCTATTATATGAGCAAGGTTCTCAGAGACGCCGAGCTCCGCTATCTGAGATTGGAAAAGATAGCCTACGCCTTGGTAATGGCAGCCAGGAAGCTTCGCCCCTATTTTTAATCCCACTCAATTGTCGTTCTTACCGACCAGCCGCTCAAGCAAGTCCTGCACAAGCCTGAGACCTCCGAGCGTGTAATGAAGTGATCGATCGAGTTGAGTCAGCATGACATATCTTATCAGCCTCGGACCGCTATCAAAGCTCAAGCTCTGGCTGAGTTTATCGTAGAAAGCACCATCCCGGAAGTGAGTCAAGCTGTAAATGGGCCACCCATCTGGACAGTATATGTAGACGGGTCTTCTTGCGCCGAAGGGAGCGGAGCCGGAGTCATTCTGGCAGGCCCAGATGATTTCGTTCTCCAATACTCCCTCCGCATCAACTTTAAAGCCTCCAAGAACGAAGCTGAGTATGAGGCCCTGATAGCAGGCCTGGGTATGGCTCGCAAGGCAGGGGCAAAGCGTATCTGAATATTCAGTGACTCCCGGCTGGCCGTGAATCAGGACTTAGGAGAGTACGAGGCGCGAGACGACCGAATGGCTAAGTACCTAGCCAAGGTCCGAAGTCTCATGGATTCGTTTGAAGAGGCACAAATCCAGCGGATCCCTCGAGAAGAAAACTCCCAAGCAGATGCCCTCTCCAAATTGGCTTCCTCCTCATTTCAAGGTCTCGAGCAGGCCGTCCTAATCGAAGTACTCCTAAGACCAAGATAGAAGAAGAAACCTCCAACTCGATGGAGTCGCTGCCCGTCCAACTCCGGGACAACTGGATGAAGCCTTTGATAGAATTCCTCAGGGAGCTTTTAAGCGAGCTAGAAATGGTCCGCCCTTCAGAAACACTCTTACAATCATAAGGGACTAACTGAACACGCCAATACACAAGCATAGAGGGATAAACAAGCTTTCACTTCTATAAAGTTTAAAGTTCAAAGAAACTCGAATTACAAGACCAGCTACTCTTATCTACGACAAGCTACTCTTATCTACGACAAGTTGCAAACTTCGAAAGGCTAAAATTACAAGACTACTTCAACGACTCTTAGGAAGAGAGATGTTCCTCTTAAGAGATAGGCGGGGACGGCGCACACCTTGTCGTTGCGATCCCATACTCGCAGAGGTTCCCAATCCGGCGAGCTTAGTAGTGTCTCTCAGTGTTGTGCCGGCTGAGGCTTCGCTCGACGAGACAGCCACCCCACTTTGGGCATCACCTCGACTTCGCCGAGCAACAGGCGAACGAGTCGCAAGCTCGTAAAACGAAATCCCTTGCTCATTCTCTTCACGTGGCCGAGCAACAGGCGAACGAGTCCAAAGCTCGTAAAACGAAATCCCTTGCTCATTCTCTTCACGGGTACACGTAGGGATGGTGAATGGGTCGAGTGGGCCGGGCCGGGCCCAATCCGTACGGGTTGGCACGTATAGTGGGCGGGCTCGGGCCGGTTTGCCCACTTATCTGGGCCGGGCCGGGCTCAAGCTTGGTTTGGGTGGCCCGCCCAACCCGTGAACCCTTTAGGGTTCAACTCGGGTTGGGCCGGGTCGACCTGCGGGTTGGCCCGTTTATATAGGGTTAGGATTGGATTTGATTTGATTTGATTTTATTTTATTTTATTTTTAGTATAATTCTTTTTGTAGCTTAAAATAATAATAATAATAATAATATTAAGTAAGTAATGATACTAATAAACATTAAAAATCGTAATAATAATAATAAGATTGAAAGAGTGAAATTGGCAACAAATTTTGAAATTTTATTCATGAATTTAAGTTATACAATTTTAACAATTTCTAATGAAATGAAGAATTCAATTCACAAATAAATTTTATACAATAACATATTTCTTATATACAATTTTACAATAACTACAATTTTTCTAATTTAACATAACAAGCAAAGCTATTGTTGTTGTTGTTGTTGTTCTTCGGGCGAGTTGATCCCACTTGTGGACGTTGATAGTGTTTTTCCTTGTGTCCTATCTTCAGCCTTCAGCCAGTCTTCTGTGCAAACTAGCATCTCTAACGGCTCGGGCTTCAAGCGATTCCTGTAATCAGTTAGAACCCTGCCACTTGTAGAAAATGTACTCTCAGAAGCAACTGTAGAGATAGGAGGAGTTGGTATTTCAGCGCGAATATGAAAAACATCACAAATTTTTATAATATGATTTGGTATTTCAGCGCCGCTATGGGGATACGGCAATGCCGCAAGTGAGATGATTCTTTTTTGAAGAATCCAATTATTGTCGATCCAATGACAGGTTATTCCCATCGTTGGAATATTGTTGAGACCCGTCCAACAATCCGAAGTTAAACTAACCCTACAAGTTAAACTCTATAAAATTGTAATCAAAGCGTCCTTAATTTTGATGTACATTTTTAAAAAATTCGATTTGCAAGTATTTCTTGGAATTCTTCTAAAATGAGGGTTTAAGGCCGTTTGATTAAAATTTTCCAAGTTCCTACTCTCGGGATAGGAAAATGATAACTCTTTCTTAATGACTAATTGGGCCATTTCCCGACGAACAAGATCGGGATCATAAGGGTGGCTATCAACTTGACCGGTCCTAGGGTTGATTTTTTGTTGGCCGGGTAGGTTAACAAGTTCTTTTTGGTTATGTTGGATGTGCCTACTAATTGTACTGGTGCCGTCATCCCTCTTGAATTTGTATGTTTTACCACATGTTTTACAAACTTTCAAATCTATACCCGGAGTATGTTCGTCCGGGATATAGTCATAAAATTTATACCAATCGTTAGTTTCTCCTCTACTTTTCCTACTACTACGGGGTTGTGTGGTTTTGGATGGTTGTTGTTGTTGTTCTTCTTCTTCCAATTGTATGTCACCTCCAACAACGTCGTGTGTACCCCATTGTTCCATAGGAGGATCATTCTTGGGCCACTAGTTGGGACAATTGGTGGCCTACGGGAAGAGGAGGAGGAATCTTGCCCGTTACGACCGCTACCGCGTGATCTAGACATAATGTAGTAATGTGCTAAAGTATGTAAAAAAATATACAATGTAGGAATGGTGAATTATACAAAAAAAATCTAAAAAACAAGAGGGTTAAGATAGAGAAGTTCAAAAAACGAACAATAATTTTAACAACAACGCAAAAAAAAATATAACGAGAGAGGTATGAAATTTTGATACCGTTCACCGTGGAATACGCATATGTAAAAAAAAACCATGAAAATAAGAATAGAATAGAACTAGAAAGAAGCGCTTTTACCGATTCCGCAATTGAAGAGTTGAGAAGAGCTTGGAGTAGATTTGACGAGGGTTGAAGAGAGTTGAAGACGTTGAAGACGTTCAATTTTGATTCCGATATGACCGAAATTTGACCGTGTATGTCTCGTTGTAGACTTGTTTAATGAATACTACAATTGTTGAAAAATTCTTTAGAAATGATGTATAATAGTAGAGAGAGTAAGAGAGTAAGGTGTGATTTTTTATGAGATTTTTGGGGCTATTTATAGGCTCAAAATGTGGGAAAAAACAAAAAAAAACAAAAAAAGCCAAAAAAAGGCTAAAGAGCCGTTAGCAACGGCTCTGTCCAGAGCGCCGCTGGTTACGGACCGTTCGACCCGCGGGTTGGCGGGTTCAATTCGCTTTCTTAACGGGTTCGCGGGTTGCAGTCGCGTTATTTGCGACCCGGGTCGACCCGGTACTGTTCACCGGGTTCGATCCAAACCCCCCAACTCCTTAAACGGGCCGGGTTCGCGGGCCGGGTCGCGGGTGGGTCGCCGGTTGACCCGGCCCAGTTGCCATCCCTAGGTACACGAAGTGCTTCTGACGTTGATCGGTCCCGAATGGGGCTTGAGGCAAGCATCCTCCACCTCTAGCTCGACAATTCGTTGCTTCAGAGAGTCGTCCTTCACGGCTATCTTGAAACGAGGAAGCTGAGTGGAGCCTTCAGCGCCAGAACCGTCGGCGATAATTCGACGGAGATGAGTAACCTCGATGCTCCTATCGACTGTTACCCTCTTCAACTCGTCGACCTCCGCCGTCAACTCGTCGCCCTCGGCCATCAACTTGCCCACCGTCTCTGCTAATTCTTCTTCCTCCGCCGAAAGCTCTACTTCTACTATTTTCAAGTGGTGAATCTCGGCCAGCAGTTCGCCCCTCTCCTCCGTAACATTAAATTGCGCCTTCCGGAGCAACTCCACCTCACCTTCAAGACGAACCTCGCGAGCTCGTTTTCTTAGTTGCTTCAACTCCTTCCGACACTTCGCCAGCGTCACCTTGAGATGATCTAGCTCCAACTCGCTCTTGAGAAAGCACTCGCACTCTCGACTACGGGAGAGGGCCAACTTTGTTGTTTTCAAGTCAACCCGAAGACGAGAGGCTTCAGGTGCCGAACTCGACTCGACGACTTGAGAAGCAAAAACATATCAACACAGAGAAAAAGGTGTTTTCAACACTTAGCAAAATTTTCAACAACAAAGCGTTCACAACACTTGAAATCTCAAACACTTGGCCAAAGTCTAAAAAAGTTAGTCGTTTTCATTAAAATCCAAAAAGAGTACCTGAGAGCGGTGGCCGGTTCGCGGTTTGGTGTTACAACAAAAAATAAAAAAATAAAAAAATAAAGGAAGATGCGACTAAGTCAGGGGGCCACCTCATGGCGCCGATCCGAGGTATCCTCGCTCGGCACAGTGACGAGCGCTCCTTCGACATTCACGGCGTCCTCGACGCCCTCCTCGGCCTCTTTGCCCTCTTGCTCGGGCTCGATCTCTGCCAGAGGATACAGCTCCTCGCCCTCCACGGGATCGTAGAAGTAATACGAGGAGCTGTCGAAGTCGGGGATGTGGGCCACCACATGCTTCAGCGTTCGGACGTAAGCCTCCTCCATGTTTGTCATCATGTGGGCTTCAGCCTCATCCCGAACCACCTTCATCGCCTGGCCATTCAGCGCCTCTTCAGACGCCTTCACGGCCTGGACCAGCTCATCCTTGAGGCGAGCCCTCTCTTTCTCCAACGCCTCGACCTTGGCAGTCTCGGCTGCAGAGTGCTTCAGTGCTTCGGCGAGCTTCGTCTAGAGGGCCCCCACCTCGGCCGCTCGCAAAGTCGAGAGTCGCTGCTCGGCCTCGAACAGCTTGACCGCTTTGGAGCGCTCCGACCTCTCCCGATCGTTCGCCAGCTTCATCTCCTTCTCTTGCTCGGCGAACTGCTCGAGCACGTGGTTGAAGTGGCAGAGAGTGCGAGCAAAACGAAGGAAAAGAAACGATTAAAACCGGACAAAAAACTTAGAAAATTTGTTGGGTTGTCATAATCAACTCACACTTACTGACATAGTATTCCGAGCAATCTCCAGGGCGTCGTCGCCCACAGTGCCGGCCTTCAACGCGGCATGGTCCTTCGGGGTCGGCAGGTGCTTCACCGCCTGCATACACATCCCGGATTCGCCTAGGAAACCGTCTACCTTCATCACCCTCCAATCGGGGACGAAGCGACGCTTGTGCTGCTCGGTGAGGATGGCCTCCGCCTCGGCAGTATGCAGTGGCACCTCCAAAGCCAGAGCTGCGCTGGCAGAGAACGCCCCGCTCGACGAGCCGGGGACATCAACCAGAGGGGCCTGAGCGGGCGTCTCCGAAGGGGCCTCAGTCACCGGCTCCACAGGGACCGAGGGCGCCGAGGGGACCGAGGGTCCCGAGGAGACTTGTGCTGTTCGGCCCGAAAGAGGCCCCGTCGTGGTCCTCTTCCTCTTCCTCGTCTCCATATCCTTCACAGCGCGACTCTTTGCCATCAACGCCTTGTAATCCATGCCGGGGGACTCTGCATACGAAGAAAAAACCGAACAAAAGAGTTAAAAAAAAACAAAATACTAAAAGACACTAAGACTAGCAAGAAAAAAAGAAAGAGAGCGTACTGGGGTCGATCGGACTGAGACCTCCACTGAACAAGACCCCCTCGGTGATATCCTTCCAACTGAGGGTCGAAAGTCCGAGGATTTTCACCACCACCTCCTCTTCCTCTCTTGTGAGCACCGGTTCTTTCTTCGCCCACTTTTGGACCCTATCTTTCCACAATGTCGGGAATTCCCACGGCTCGGGACCACGGATGAGAAAATACTTCTCCTTGCAGTGTTTGATCGAGTCCGGATTCTCGATCAACTTCACCCCCTCCTCCGCGTCAAATAATACTGATCCTCCATCTTGCTCATCCGGCAGATGCGATAGAGGCTCCGAAGCAGAACGAGCTGCGGTTGCACACCGACCGCCTGGCACTGAAGGACGAAGGCGATGACATGCCGCCACATGTTCGGCATAAACTGAACTGGGCTCAGGTCGTACCACTGCAGCACCTTGACCACGAAGGGATGCAGTGGTAACCGAAGACCGGCATTAAGTGCACGGGAAGACGCACGTGTCCGCCGACGTCCCCGTACACGCTCGGAAGCCGGGGTCGGGGAGTATTAAGACGAACTCCTTCGGGATGCGGAATCCCTTCCTGATTCGATGCAGATCTGCCTCGGTCATGATTGAAGGGATCTCATCCACCTCGGAAGGATCCCTCAGATTATTCTCCTCATACGCCGGAGCCATCCCACGCACCACCTTCTTTAAGATGTCATCGGGGTAGCTCCTCACCCTACTGACACTTGACAATGAGGACGGCAGCCGACCCAACTCTCCTGCCCCCCTCGGAGTCTCAACTATCGTCGACACCCCGACCGGATCAACCACTCCCCTTCCTCGGCTTAACCACAATTGCTCGGCCAGCGTCTCGGTCCGAGGTGGAGGTCTCGTCCCCAGAAGAAATTCTAGACATTCTAAAAAAGAAGGGGGAAAGACTAACCTTGAAGTGACGTGTATGGTCGGAAAAGATTGCCGGAGTTCAAACTCGCCTTAGCGCCGCTTGAGAGCAAAAACACCGCTAGCTAAGGTAAAAGTGAAAGTGAAAGAATGAGAGAGAGTGGGGGAGGTGAAAATTTATAGTAAAAGAAGTGACTCTTGGGCTTTGTAACGTAAAGTTGCGACTCTTGGGCCCCCCTCAAGCCCGTTAAAGAAGGCTAAACGACAAAGTAGAGAAGAGCGGCGAAGGTTCATAAGAGTGACGATGGTTCAGACTGGGCCACACAGCTCGGCTATTCCTCTAGTTCCGAGCCGCTAAGGCACTCTGCCGAGCCACCGAGGGATGCCTCAGATCGCCCCACGTCCCTCGGAATCTAAATCCGAGCGACTGGCGATCCGAGTTGCGTATTGGAGAAAAACAACTTTCTCCCCAAAATTCGTACAAGATCTCGGTCGGACGGCTCAGATCACGCCACACCCACAAAACGACAAGGTAGCATTTTCTCCTGATCTGAACCTCTAACCTCGTGATCCGCGCCAAGATAAACGATCCAAATTACCCCACGTCCCTCGGAATCCAAATCCGAGCGACTGGCGATCCGAGTTGCGTATTGGAGAAAAATAACTTTCTCCCCAAAATTTGTGCAAGATCTCGATCATATGGCTCAGATCACACCATGCCCACAAAACAACAAGATAGTATTTTCTCGTGATTTGAACCTCTAACCTCGTGATCCACGCCACGATGAACGGTCCAGAACGCCCCACGTCGCTCGGAATCCTGGCCCGAGCGAACGGCGATCCGAGCTGCTCACCTAAGGGAAATAATATCGCTCGGAATTCTGACCCGAGCAACCGGCGATCCGAGCTGCTCACCTAAGGGAAATAACATCGCTCGGAATCCTGACCCGAGCGACCGGCGATCCGAGCTGCTCACCTAAGGGAAATAACATCGCTCGGAATTCCGATCCGAGCGACTGACGATCCGAGCTGCTCACATGGAGGAAATAATGCCGCTCGGAATCCCGATCTGAGCGACTGGCGATCCGAGCTGCACATTTGAAGAAAAATGTCACCGAGCAACTCTAGCCGCCATATTGTCTCAATATTCGCGCCGAAAGATGATGAGGCGTCTCAGATCACGCCACGCCCACAAAATGACAAGATAGCGTTTTCTCGTGATCTGAACCTTTAGCCTCGTGATTCGTGTGAATCCCAATTCGAGCAACTGGTGATCCGAGCTGCTCATGTGGAGAAAAAAGCGTCGAGCCACGTCGCTCGGAATCCGAGCAACTGGCGATCCGAGCTGCTTACGTGGAGAAAATGGTGCCGAGCGACACAGGCCGTCCGATCTCTCGGAACTACGCGCTGATGCGAGATGGGCGGCCCAGATTGCGTCAGATCATAAATAATATTAAAAATTAATTTTTTATTTATTAAAATCGAATTAGTAATTTAAAAATTGCGAAAAAATAATTAAAAATTCTAAAAAATAATTATAAATTCGGGAAAACATTTTCGAGCCCCCGTGTAAATAATTATTGCTTAGAATAATTAATTAAGGCATCCGAACAATGAATTACCGCTTCGCAAAATTAAATAAATGGTCCGAAAATTAAATGAAAATTAAGAAAAATTACCAGAAGCCCAGGTAGGCCCAAGAACAACCTTAAGCACGCAACCAACACCAAAAACCACCATAATACCTTGTATGAAGGTCCGACACCCCTCATTTGGACTCCGATACAACTCCGCAAGCCATTTAAACAGTAAAATTACTCTTCAAAGGCTGATTAAACTCAGTCTTCGGGAGTGGGGGGCTCGTGATATGGCTAAAAATAGAGTTAAATCGGAACCGTCCAAATCGGGCACGAATCTTAAAGCTCAGCGGTAAAGTGGTAATTTCACCTACAAACGGGTCCGAAATGAGTACTGGGTCTCTTTTCCAAAGACCAACAACCCACGATCGGATCCATCTCAACTGGGTGCGGGTTCCAACCCGCAAGAAACCCAGTCCAACTGGATAGAATTAGGGTTTATGATTATACTTAATCAACGGCCCTGATTCCTTCTATCCATTCACTGGGAAGTAGGGATTTGATCTTATTCTGAAACTGGTTTCTAAGGCGGCTATAAATACCTTCCATCCCCCACTGTTATCAGGTAATCAATCATTTGCCAATCAAAGTTCATTCATAATTTTTCTGATTACTGACTTGGGCGTCGGAGGGTGCGTCGCCGGGATCAACTCCGGTGTTTCGCACTTTTTGCAGGTCAACAGCGGGAGATCACGGTCAAACTCCGGCGGAAAGGTTTCAGGTTTGACTATTCAACATCCCAAGAATCCACAAATCTATCTGTTTGCCCCCACACCGATTTCAGCGGCAACAACTATCAAGTTCTCGAGCTCAGTTTATTATATGAGGTGTATTCATCTATTGTTTCTCTAATTGATTGTACATCTACAGTTGATCAAGTTCCAGATTATGATTCAGTTCGCCAGAGTTTTGAACCACTGAAATGGAGGTGGAGCATGTGAAGTGCAATACGAGCATCTAGCTGGAAAATACTTTACCATTGTATGCATCGTTCTTTATAGAGTTTACTGGCTACACTTATATCATTCATCAGTTAAAAGAGAAGTGTTTGAATTATTTCTCTTATTAATCAGTGAAATTTTCGAGGAAGATATCTATTTATCAAATGCAATTTATATGGCTTTTGGATGTAATCGAGTCGTATTGTCTTTTTGGGAGCTTTTTCAAGAGTAGGGTTGTTTATGAAGCTTCCGTTGTTAGGTTGGTAATCTATTGTAAAATTGTTCCACATTATTTAATGGTAATATTTTCATGTTGATAATGTTTTTTGTGGTTTTTTTTGCCGTGGTAGCTAATTGGAAAAAATATATATATATATTTAAAAGCTATTCCGGCATTTTTACATATGTACATATGCCAGGATAGCTATTATTTTCTAAAAAAAGAGAAAACGCATTTTTACAAACTCGGATAGCTATTATTTTTCAAATAAAGAAAACGAAACAAAACAAAACGCTGGGATAGACTCCTTAGCTATCCCGACGGTAGCTATCCTTGCAATTCTTTCGGCATTTTAAGAAAATGCCGGTAGGGTATTTTCCGGCGTTTAAAAACACCAGAATAGACGTCGTGTGTTGTAGTGTTGTTGTACCTGACCCTTGGGTTGTTTACGCAGTAGTGTTCCGCTAGTTATTTTCTTTAAGCTCCTTTGAAAAGTCAACCAACTCTTTTATTGCCTAGATATTTGAAAACTTTTCATCAAGTTCCTAAGTATATTTATATCAAAAAAAAGTTCCTAAGTATATTTATACTTTAGTATATCTTAGAGCATCTGTAGTCGTTTTCTATATATCGATAATATCGATATTTAGCTTAAAAAGTAGCTGCAGTCGTTTGCTATATATCGATATTATCGATAAATCGCTACAGTGGATTGCTATATATGAGAGACGAAATAGCTTTTATCGATATATGAGGGACGGCGTTCGAAGAGCCGTCCCACTAAAAAAATTATTATTATAAGCGTCGGACGGCACTTGAAGTGCCGTCCGTTTGAAAAAATTATAATTTGAGCGATAAAAGCCCTTTTTTCCGGACGGCACTTGATGTGCCGTCCGTCGACCTTTAATAAACTGCTAAAGATAATTAGCTATTAGCTGAGTAGATAGTATAGATATATAATTATTAGCTATTAAGTATCCATCCTTCTGCTAATAGAAATAGAAATATATAAATAGAAATAGATAAGTATCCACCCAAAAACTACTCGAACCATGATTTGACATTTGGACCTTTGCCAGTACTAATTAGTAGCTATTAAGTGTGCTTAGTGTCGGACGGCACTTCATGTGCCGTCCTAGACATGCAGTTGACTTTTTTTTTTTTCAAAACATTTTCTTTTTTTTTAAGTGTGAGTTAGGATGCCATTTAATTATTTTTATTTTATTTTTTTAAAACGGACGGCACTTCGTGTGCCGTCCGACGATTCCGCATGTGTTTTTCACTTTTTCGGCCTCCGACGGCATACGAAATGCCGTCGCTTAATATTAAATAATTGTTTGCTATAATATAGCTTAGGACGAGTGCAGCGAAATCCTAATATCTATTTCTATTTATCGATATATGGATAAATTTAACATTAACGACTACAGATGCTCTTAAAGGGTGTATTTAAAAAAAAATCCAACTATATCCTTTCTTATTTAGAAAAAAAAAATATATATATATATTCCATTATATAAATAAATAATAATTTTTCCTTCAAATATTTTTATTCCCTCCCCCCCCCCCCCCCCCCCCCCCCCCCCCCCCCCCCCCCCCCCCTCCCTCTCTCTCTCTCTCTCTCTCTCTCTCTCTCTCTCTCTCCAAACTCATCTTTTCCCTCGGTCCTCCATCCCGTCCCGTGAAACACCATTTCTCCCCTCTATTATTTTCCATGCACCCGAAATAAAATTTCCCAAAACTCTTTTTCTTCTCTTACCATATAAGAAACCTTCACCCTCATTATTAACTCTCATTTACTGTCATCTTACTCTTCTTCATTTTCATATCTTGTGCTCCTCCATTTCTCTTCATAAACCCTCTACTATGTTTGTTGGTTCTTCATCCATAGTTCCTACTGAAACAAAAAAAAATAAAAATAAAAAAAATAAAATTAATTCGCTCACAAACGAAAATTTATCACATAAACTGTACGTTTCAACAGAAACATTTTGTCTTATTAAAACTTCACCTTTTAATATTGTACATTATTTAATGCCGAAATATTTTGTACCTTTTGATTTTCTTTTTAATTTTTTGGTTGATAGGATGGGAGAGGAGTTTATAGTTAATATTAGACACACAAAAGTAGCACACACTCAACAAATGTGTAGAATTGGAGGGAAAGGCTATCATGACTTATATGGCATGGCTAAACATTCATTCGGTCAACTATGCTGGTTCAAGGAAAAGGTTCCTGAAACAAACCTAGGAAGCTTTGTGCATCTGGATACTGGTTCAATTGGAAGATTAAAATGTTTTCTCCTTTGCCTATATGCAAATTATTATGGATTCATGCATGGATGCAGGTGACTCCTTTTCATAGAAGGAACACACCTTAAAGACAAATATGTTGTTTATCTTAGGGTAAATCAAGGAAAACACCAATGTACTATAGGGGTCAATGCAAATAACCTCCTCAATTTGTATTTAACACAAAATACATCCCTGAACCATCACTGTTTGGTTGGAGGGAAATGGAGGGGAGGGGAGGGAAGGGTTTTTTTATAACTTTTTTTGTTTGGTTCATTTTTTAGGAGGGGAGGGGAGGGAAATGAAGGGGCGCAAAACCCCTTCTGAGCCAATTTTGGCTCCCCTCCAATATTGGGGGATTTGGAGCAAAGAGAAAGTAGGTCTAATTTTTTAATGTGATTGGACTAAATTGCCCTTTAAATATAAATCATAATAATAAAAAACCTAGTTGCCTTCCGCCCGTCTCTCTCCCGCTCTCTCTTTCTTCCTCTCTCATATGACAAGCAACAAAGTTAAGTAGTCAGGATAAGCGAAGAATAACAAATCTGGCATACTATTGATCGTTTCTGAATTGTGTAAAGTGAACAAAAAATTCATTTAATAGTTTGGCTGATATATCACCAATGGTATAACGCTCAACATACACCACACAGTCAACAAAACCATCACACACAAGACAGCCAACTCTACAGGTACCGAATTCAAGTTGGGACTATATAGGAGCAAACCTTATCATCATTTTTCCAATAAACTGACAAGATAAACAGCAAGTAAAATCATAAAAAGGAAAAAACAGAAAATGGGAGCAGCTTTACCGTATCTGTTCTTGTTTGTGTTCACCATTTGATCTCTATTCTTCTTTATACAGTCTCCTGAGCAAATACTAATATTCTGCAGCAATTGTGAGTTTAATCTAATCTAATCAGCAATTGTGATCATGCAAAGGGTGCTTCTCCTAAAACTCAGTGCCAATGATGTCAAAGTCCTCCAGGGTAACCTCCATCCGAGTTCTCTTGATAGGATTTCCACTCGAATCCAACTTCAGTGTCTCTTCCAGATATTGCACTTATCAAGATAGTATTTAGAGTTCACAAGCATTAAAAGTAATTAATGTCAACGAGCAATATGCTATTATCAGAGCTATGCATATTTCATATCAAGCTGCAATTTCTTATTGTATGTAAAGGATATAAAAGTAATTTTATTATAAAATTCATTCTCTCTCCTTGTGAACCGAACAGCAAGATAATTATTTTTCCTGCACTCCCCTCCTTTGAACCAAACAGAGTTTTCATTAAATTCCTCCGGTCCCTTTCCCTCCCCTTCCCTCCCCTCCGTTAAAATCCCTCCCTGTAGAACCCCGTATTTTCAAATATTATTTTAAATATTAGAAAATGAATTAAAATGATTTTCTGGAGATTTAATAAATATTTTCTAAAGATTTATCTTTTTACACGTGCAAAACACGTGCAAATACTTTCTTGAGAAGTTCAAAGTCAAATTTTCTTTATGGAAAATCATTATTTAATATTTGGAATTTATTTATTATTTTTCCAAATTTTTCTGAAATTAATTGGATCTATTTACAAATTTTGAGAAAAGAAGGACCTTTTTGCAAATTTGTCATTTTTAGGGGTTAAAATGCAAAATGTATTTTCTGGACGTTTTGAACAGTATCGGTTTGGATTAATGAGTATATTTTACTTTTAAATCCTAATTTAAATGATTTTTATTGAGTTTCCAAGAATAGAGTTATATATGTAAGTTTATATTTTGGGAGGACTATTTTGCAAAATGCATTTCCAAAACCCTAAATCTTGATTTCCGGCCTATATAAAAAGGGTTTGCAGCCGTCATTCGCTGCATAACTCAAATTTTATTATATCTTTTATTTTCTTGGTGATTGAAGAGGAGGATTTTGGATCTCACAAAAGGGAGACTTTCTTGTCGGATTTCTTCATTCTAAGGTGAGTGATATGAACTTTGTTTTGTTGTTGATTTATGTGGATGATTGTTTTGTTGTTTGTTTTGACATGTTTGTTTATTTAGTGTATTTTGTATGAGAACGGTGCAATGGTTGTTGTTGTATTATATATGTGAAATCTATGAACGTTTAGTAGATCTTGATTGATGAATTCTTTATTGCTTGAAAACATGTTTAAGATTTGAGTATGGTTATGATAATAAGGGATCGGATGGATGAACATCTGGATCTCGTGGATACAAATCAGATTTGGTTTTGAGTTGTGGAAGATATTTAGTATTGAGAAATCCTAATGAAAAAATTAGGAGTTAAGAACATGAGAATTAAGTTTTGAGATATTGGTTGATTTGAGTAAATGTATCCATAATGAGGATTATTTGAGATTGTCGATTTTACCTGAATACAAATTATTTTAGTAAACAATGATCACTTTTGGAAAACCCTAATTTTGATTATCATGTACAACCAAAACTTTGCAGTCTATAGGCCGACAGTCGACTGGTATGACCCGGCTGCTAGATCTTTAGTTTTCTTGAATATCCGTTCTGGACAGTCGACTTAGACCATTTTCAGTCGATTGTCACACTCAGAATTTATTTTTCAAAGTTATCGTAGATTTTTCTCTGGTAAGTCGACTTATAATCTCTTTTAAGTCGACTTATGACTTTGCAAGTCGACTTATAACACTTAGAATATTTCTTAAAGATTTCTGGAAGTTCTCTCTGGTAAGTCGATTTATGTTTTTATAAGTCAACTTATGATCTGGTAAGTCGACTTATGTTTTTATAAGTCAACTTATGATCTGGTAAGTCGACTTATGTTTTTATAAGTCAACTTATAATCTGGTAAGTTGACTTATGATTTTTATAAGTCAACTTATAATACTTAACTTATTTTCTTAAAATTACTGGATTTCCTTCTGGACAGTCGACTGGTGAGTTTTTGCAGTCGACTGGTACTGATACCTTTCTAAGGTGTTTTGATGTTCTTTAAACGACTATTTCTTTAAATGTTTTGGATCTATAACCTACCCTTATAAATATTATTCTTCTATAGAACACATGTTTTTAATATATTTTATTATTGGATTTGGATTATGGAATTTATTAAAGACTTGGGTTTTGTTGAGTGGAGAGATTTCTCCTTTGACCGTTTGACGATGGATTAGTGAATTATGGACATATTGAGAGTCATTGATCTCTGGGGTCGGGTATATTCGGCGGTGTTGAGAGTCATTGATCTCTGGGGTTGGGTATACTCTGCGGTGTTAAGAATCACTGATAGTGATTGATAACCGGGTATCCAATCTGCGGTGTTGAGAGTGACTGATAACCGGGTATCCGATCTATGGTATTGAGAGTGATTGATAGTTGGGTATACTCTGCGGTGTTGAGAGTCATTGATCTCTGGGGTTGGGTATACTCTGCGGTGTTGAGAATCACTGATAGTGATTGATAACCGGGTATCCAATCTGTGGTGTTGAGAGTGACTGATAACCGGGTATCCGATTTGTGGTATTGAGAGTGATTGATAGATGGGTATATTCTGCGGTGTTGAGAGTCATTGATCTCTGGGGTTGGGTATACTCTGCGGTGTTGAGAATCACTGATAGTGATTGATAACCGGGTATCCAATCTGCGGTGTTGAGAGTGACTGATAACCGAGTATCCGATTTGTGGTATTGAGATTGATTGATAGATGGGTATATTCTGCGGTGTTGAGAGTCATTGATCTCTGGGGTTGGGTATACTCTGCGGTGTTGAGAATCACTGATAGTGATTGATAACCGGGTATCCAATCTGCGGTGTTGAGAGTGACGGATAACCGGATATCCGATTTGTGGTATTGAGATTGATTGATAGATGGGTATATTCTGCGATATTGAGAGTCATTGATCTCTGGGATTGGGTATACTCTGCGGTGTTGAGAATCACTGATAGTGATTGATAACCGGATATCCAATCTGCGGTGTTGAGAGTGACGGATAACCGGATATCTGATCGGTGGTGTTATTTTCTTGACTTGATTTTATGCATGAGCTTCCTGTTTTCTGCTTCTAACACTTAGTTAAGCTACATTTGATGTTTTCATGTTTTCCTGTCATTTCTACTTCACAATACATGTTCAGTATTTGCTTCTCTCGTTCAGTACATGTTGTTTAAGAATCCATGCTTATTGTTTATTTTGTTGTTGTTTATATCACTCACACCATTTATGGCTGACCCCTTTAGTTTTGGGGGTTAGGGATCATCTCTAGCCTCATGTGTTACAAGTTGTTGCTTAGAGTTTGGAGGCTTGGATGCTTGAGTTAGTTTTGAGATAAACTGATATAATAGTGCTTTGTGTAAATTTGTGTAAAAAAAAAAGAAGTATTGTGAAAAGAATGTTTTAATTCAAGGTGTTTGTATTTCCGCTGCATCTGAAAAAGATTGTTGTAATAAAAGTTTAAATAAAATTATTTGTGTTTTTGGGCTATGTGTACTATTACATTGAAGTTGATGCTGGGATTGTGCCACGTATTTTCTAAGATATTATATTAGAAATTCGGGGCGCTACAGAATTGGTATCAGAGCATGCTTGAATAGTAATTGTTGTCGCTAAATTTGGTGTGGGGGCAAACAGATGAATTTGTGGATTCTTAGGGAAACCGAATAGAAAACCTGTGTACCTGTTCTGTCGGGCGTCGATCGTCGTTCCCACCGTGCACCTGCAAAAAGTGCGAGCCACCGGGGTTGTTCCCGGTGACGCACCCTCCGACGCTCAAGTCAGTAATCAGGCAGACTATGAAAGAGCGCAAAAACTGGTGAAAGATTGATTACCTCTTAATGGAGATGGGTGGGGGGTATTTATAGGCGTCTCAGGGAACAGATTAGGCATGTAATTCCTTGTGTATAGATAAGGAATGTAATCCCCAATCCCCAGTGAAAGGATAGATATGAATCAGGACCGTTGATTAATGTTAATCAGAGACCCTAATTCTATCCTGGTGGACCGGGTTCGTTGCGGGTTGAAACCCGCACCCAGTTGAGGTGGATCCGTTCGCGGGTTATTGGATCTGTGAGAAGGAGACCCAGTACCCGTTTCAGACCCGTTTGTAGGTGAAATTACTGTCTTGCCCCCAATCTTCAGGATTCGTGCCCAGTTTGGACGGTTTCGATTAAACCCCTATTTCTAGCCATATCACGAGCCCCCCACTCCTAAAGACTGAGGGTAATCAGTCTTTGTGTAGTAGTTCGACTGTTTTAGTGGCTATTGGAGTTGTATCGGAGTCCGAATGGGTGTTTTTGGATCCTGAAGTGGGTGGTAAGACAGTAATTCCTTCTTTCTTGAAGCAATATGGTGTATAGGGTCTTTGTCTATTTTTTCGGGCTGTTTATTTAATTTTGCGATGTGTCGACTAATTGTTCGGAGGACTTAGCTGTATATTCTAGGCAATAATTGTTTGTTCGGGGGCTCAAAAATATCCCCCTGAATTTTTAATTATTCCCTAGGATTTTAAACTAATTTTCCCGAATTTTTAGCGATTTTTTCGCAATTTTTAAATAAATAAAATGATTTAAATAAATAAAAATCGATTTACTTATGATGTGGCGTCATCTGAGCCCTCGATCAGGGCGGAGCGCGGACTTCGGAACGATCAGACGGTCCCGGCTCCTCGGCAAGCTTTTTTGCTGTATATGAGGGTCGGTACCTCGGCACCTCGGCTCGGAGGGCCAGCGCCTCGGCTCGGAGGGTCAGCGCCCCGGCTCGGAGGGTCAACGCTTCGGCTCGGAGGGTCAGTGCTTCGGCTCGGAGGATCTGAGGTACGTGGCATCATCTGGGCCGTCCATCTCAGCGCGGATCTCCATAAAACGCTATCTTGTCGTTTAGTGGACGTGGCCAAATCTGGGCCGTCCATCATGACGAGCGCGCGTTTTCACAAGATCCAACGGCTGATATGGGTCGGTGTGATTTTTTGCCATATACGAGGGTCGGTACCCCGGCACCTCGGCTCGGCGACTTGTCTCCCCGGCTAGATGGGTCGGTACCCCGGCACCTCGGCTCGGCGCATCAGGGTTGTTTGGCCGAGGTGCTGAGTGGGATGTTTTGAAGGGAGTGTCTTGAGGGTTCCACCCCTCTGTGCCCAGTAGCTCGGCTGCTCGGCTGAGCTGTTCGGTAGCTCGGCTGGGCGAGCCGATGGCAGGCGTCTCGGAAGATACGCGTGGCGGGATCTGGGCCGTTCATCATGGCGCGCATCACGAGGATGGGGATCAGATCACGAGAAAACGTTATCTTGTCGTTTTGTGGGCGTGGCACGATCTGAACCGTCCATCAGGTTCTGTCGCGAATTTTGAAGAGATCCGACGGTGACTTCGCCTCGGGACGATTTTTTGCCATATACGAGGGTGGGTACCCCGGCACCTCGGCTCGGCGCATCAGGGCTGTTTGGCCGAGGTGCTGAGTGGGGTGTTTTGAAGGGGTGCAGTAGCTCGGTTGCTCAGCCGAGCTGTTCGATAGCTCGGCCTGGCAGACCGGTGGCCGAGTCGTGGACTTAGTAATTTGAAGAGTTTCTTGCTTCTCGTAGCTTCGTAACTTTTCCGCTTGTCGCTTTGGCTTCTTAGTGGGCTTTTTGCGTTTCCTAAGGAGGCCCAACTTGTTAGGGGTTATAAGCTTCCACCCTCACTCTCAAGCTCATTTCTTACTTTTTACTCTCTAGTTTTTACTTTCGATCTCTAAGTTCTCTGCTAGTGGCGATTTTCTCTCCAAGGCGTTGCCGTTAGCTGTCGCGTGGGCCAGGCGATTTCCGGCGAGAGTACTCCGACCGTGAACGTCACTTCAAAAGGTCAGTTCACTTAGTTTAAATAATTTTTCTAGAGATGTCTCGAGTGAACTCAGGGAGTGGGGCCTCGTCTTCGGGCGATGATGGTGCCGAGGAGAGGAGGAGGTCGGAGATTCGGAGAAAGGGAAAACAGGTCGCCGAACCGTCTGTAGCCGAGACGAGGCGGGAGAAGAAGAAGAGGAGGGTGGAGACCCGATCTCCCGTAGTGGCGGTGATTGTGGAGAATCCGAAGCAAGCCCCCGAGATGGGACGATATCCTTCTGTCCTGTCCGGGCATTCGGGGGTCAGGCAGTACGAGGGCGACCTGCTGGAGAAGGCGATCTATGGAAAGTCTAAGATCGTCGAGGAACCTAACCCGGCCCTTCCCACCGAAGCCGACGAGCTCATCTCGTTGTTGGCCGAGAAGGACCTACTTCGAGTTGGGAAGGCCTTCGCCATCCCTTCGGAGTACAAGCTGATCTTCCCCGGTCCCGGGATACGAGCGAACTCCAAGTTGCCGTCGTCGGATATGTGTATGTTCGACGTCGACTCCTTGAATGCCGGGCTACGTTTCCCGCTGCACCCCTTCATTCTTGAGATCCTCGGCTGGTTCTGCCTTGCACCGACCCAATTCATGCCGAACACGTGGCGCCACGTGAATGCCTTTTTGCTTCAGTGCCACAGAGCCGAAGTAGAGCCGGACTTAACAGTCTTCCGAGGCATGTATCGCGTAAACCGGCAGCACAAGACGGAGTACCGATACTACTTGGGGCCGAGGAAGGGTGTTAAGATTATAGAAAACCCCGACTCGATTAAGGGTTGGAAAGAAAAGTATTTTATAATAAGGGGCGAGGCGATTCGGCCTATTCCGACCCGGTGGAAAGTGGAGGTGCCGAAATTTGCGCGAGCCGACCCTGTTTTGTCTGAGGCCGAGGAGGAGGTGGCGAGGAAGATAATGGCTCTTCCGATCTTGAGTTGGAGGGATTTGACGGAGGAGGTTTTGTTCGGGTCCGGCCTAAGCCCCATCGACCCGAGTATGCTCCTGACATCTCATTTGTTTTTATTTTTCTTTCAAGTTTTTAGTTCGACTCGCTAACTCGTCTCTTCTTTTTTTGTGGCTCGACGCAGAAGCAATGAAGATCGACTTCAACTCCATGATGGCCGACAGGTCCAAGTTGGCCGGGGGGAGAAAGAGGAAGAGGGCGGCCGCGACTGCCTCGTCGACTCCGCCACCCACTGTCGCCTCGACCATCACCCCGCCCCCTCCGACTATTGAGGCGCCCTCGGAGGTTGTCGTCGTTGAGGAGCCCTCGTCCCCTGTGGCCCCTGGCGTGATCGAGGGGGCCTTCGACGTAAACGCGGCGCTGTCGATCGAGGCACCGCCGCTGACCAAGGCTGCCGAGGAGATTCTGACCGAGCAGCACAAGCAGCTGTTCGTGCCGAATTGGCGAGTGAAGAACCATGACGGGTTCCTCGGCAATTCGCAAATGTCAGTGCAGGTCGTCAAGCACTTGGCGACCCCGAAGGATCGAGCCGCGCTAAAGGCGGGGACGGTGGGTGACGACACCTACGAGGTGGCTCGGTCACTCATCTCGGTAAGTTTCTTGTTGCTAAGTTTTTTCCAAGTTTACTGTCCGGTTTGTTTAGCGTGCTCACCGTTAGTCTTCGCAGGCTACCTGTCACTTCGGCCATCTCCTCGAGACATTCGCCGAGCAGGAGAAGGAATTGAGGGCGGCGAGCGACAAAGACAGGTTGGCGAAGGTCCGGGCGGTCAAGGAACTCGAGGCCGAGCAGAGGAGAGCCGAGGCCTTGGAAGTCCCGGTGGCCGACCTTGTTGCCGACCTGGAGAAAGTCAAGGGGAGCCTCGAGGCGGAGTCTGCCAAGGCTGCCAAGGCCGCTGAGGAGCTGGCTGCGGCGACGAAGTCCTTGGCCGAAGAGAAGGCGGAGAAGAAGGCCCTGGCGACGAAGATCAGGGCTGAGGTGGAGAAGGAGGTCGAGGCCGAGGCGAAGAAGCACATGGCCGAGAACATGGAGCGGTCTTATCAAACAGCGCTCGACCATGTCCAAGAACGGATCCCTGGCTTCGAGCGGGTCGGCTACCGCCTGTGGCCAGGGTCGCCTTCAGGCGGTGAGGAGGAGGGCGAAGGCGACGAGGCCGAAGGGGAGGACGAGGAGGAAGGGGCCGAAGAGCCTGCGGCGGACGGCCAGGTCGAGGGGCGGATCGAGGGGCCATCCGTCGACGCGCCCGTGGTCGACGTGACGAAGAAGGTGGACCCTTGATCCCCACGTTAAGATTTTTGTAGTTTTTCCTTGTTTTTTCCTCCGAGTATTGTAATGCCTTTTGCGGACTGGCCACCGCTTTTAGTGAATGAAAAATATTTTGACTCCAAAATTTGTCTAAGTGTTTGGTTCGGTAGTGTAGTATTTCAATGCTATCCCTTTCTCTTTTCAGATTGCAAAGCAGGCCCCTATCACCTCGGCTGATCGGCGCCGAGCCGAGTTGTTTAAGCGATCTCGGGAGGATCGTCTCGAGGGTGAGGTTCACCTGACGAGGAAGATACTTCACAACTTAGAGATTAGGCATAGCAAGGCATTGGCTGAACTGCACCATCTACGGATAGTTGAGGCCGAACTCTCTGCTAAGGAGGAGGAGCTGGCGCGAGTTTCAGCCGAACGAGATAACTTTGCGCGGAAGGTTGAGCAGCTGCAAAGGGTAACGGTCGACAAGAGCATCGAGGTGACCCACTTGCGCCGTATTATATCCGACAGCGCCGAGTACCCCGGTTCGGCGAAACTCCCTCGGTTTAAGGTGATAGTGAAGGATGACACATTGAAGGATCGGATCGTCGAACTGGAGGAAGAAGTTGCTCGGCTCAAGCCTCAGCCGGTGAGGGCTAACGTCCGGAGCACCTCGTGCACTCGCGAAGAGATCGAGCGAGGGATCACGTTCTATCAAGCGGCGAGCCGGACTCCTATCATAGGCAGGTCAGCCGCCGATGCCCAAAGCGGTGTAGCGGTGTCTTCAAGCGGTGCTTCGGTTGGAGCAACTGTCAGGGTCAGCGGCGAGGAGGCATCTCGGTTCGTTGGACTGGAGACGAGCTCGGAGGTCAAGAAGCGCCGACCCAAAGTGTCACTGAATCGGAGCATACCCCTTCCTCGGAGGCAGTAAATGGGTCGTGTCTTGTTGTTGTAACTCATTTGCAAGCTTTTGTAATCCATTTTGTAATTTTTTCCAAGTTATTAATAGAATTGGAAGTTGTTTTATCCGAACTGTTCTCTGTTGTCTTCTTATCTGTGCTCTAGTCGCGCTAACTAGGGTAGGCTCGAAATGAACCGCGAGGCAGGTGTTTGCATTGCCGAACACCTTAGCCTCGGAACTCTCTCTTTTGCTGTGCTTCTGAACCTTGCCCGGTCAGTTCAGGTGCGGCTCGGTTCGGCTGCTATGGCGCAGTTGTTTCTCAGCTGCGCCCACGTGGCCTGATCGTGGGTTGAAGGCCGGAGTGTCTTCTACCGAGCGAAGTGAAACGGTCAGAGCCGTCTGATGATTGCACGAATCTTGAGGCGGGTCCAGTTCCCAAGAAAACGTTATCTTGTCGTTTTGTGGACACATGGCTGAATTAGATCCGCTCATCATGCCCTAGCACAATTTCTGAGATGATCTGACGGTGGTTTCGCCTCGGGAGGTTTTTTCACCATATACGAGGGTCGGTACCTCGTCCGCTCGGCTCGACAGTCGCGGGGCAGGTTGGGATGGACATCTAACTCCGGCCCGTTTGAGGACGAGCCGGTGAGATAAAGTCGAGCCGTAGGAGAGATCCGATTGTTAGATTAGTTTAAGGGTTGCTGGAGCAGTTCCGAATGACGAGCTACTTCTAGTTCGCTTAGGGGCGAACTTGCGAAGTAGAATGAGCCAAGTGTTGGACTCCGAACCATTCAACGGATGCGGGAGCAATTTCGAACGGCGATCTACTCCTGGCTCGCCTATGGGCGAGCCGAGGAAGAAGAGTCGAACCGAGGGTTGGACTCCGAACCATCGTGAAGTTAGTTAAGAGTTGCAGGAGCAGTTCCGAAGGGCGAGCTACTTCTAGTTCGCTTAGGGGCGAACTTGCGAAGTAGAATCGAGCCAAGTGTTGGACTCCGAACCATTCAACGGATGCGGGAGCAATTTCGAACGGCGATCTACTCCTGGCTCGCCTATGGGCGAGCCGAGGAAGAAGAGTCGAGCCGAGTGCTGGACTCCGAACCATCGTGAGGTTAGTTAAGAGTTGCAGGAGCAGTTCCGAATGGCGAGCTACTTCTAGTTCGCTTAGGGGCGGACTTGCGAAGTAGAATCGAGCCAAGTGTTGGACTCCGAACCATTCAACGGATGCGGGAGCAATTTTGAACGGCGATCTACTCCTGGCTCGCCCATGGGCGAGCCGAGGAAGAAGAGTCGAGCCGAGTGCTGGACTCCGAACCATTGTGAAATTAACGAACTAAAGGCAGAGAGATGCGACAGTATCAAAAATATGAAAAACTTTATTTATTAATATCCAATGATCGGCTGCTTCTAAAGTTGCTAGCCGTTATTACAATGAAAAAATAAAGGAAAAATCAATACTAGTAACAGGAAGGGAATGGTTCGACATCTCGAGTTACTTAGAGAGGCGTAGTCGCTTTCTCTTGGTATTTCAAAAGATGGTCGACATTCCAAGTCCTGGGAATTTCTCTGCCTTCAAGATCTCTTAGCCTGTATGCACTGGGGCGGATCACTTTTGAGATCTTGTATGGTCCCTCCCAATTCGGAGCCAGTTTGCTTTTCTGTCCGGGGAACGAGATGGCCAACTTTCGGAGGACCAGGTCCCCTTCTTTGAGGTCCGTTGGGCGGACTCTTTTGTTGTAGGCGAGCTCAATTCTTCTCCGGTAACTTTGTTGCCGTATAGCAGCTCTTTCTCGGATTTCGTCTATCAAGTCTAGGCTTGCTCTGAGCTCTCTGGCATTCTGCTCTTCTTCAAAGGCTATCAAACGAGGAGAGGGTATCCCAACTTCTAGGGGAATGAGGGCCTCGGACCCATAGGTGAGATTAAACGGGCTCTCGCCTGTTGGGGTCCGCTTTGTGGTGCGGTAATTCTATAGCACGTTGGGCAGCTAATCGACCCACAAGCCCTTGGAGCACTTGTCTAGTCTTCTCTTGATGCCTGAGAGGATCTGTCGGTTGGCATTTTCGGCCTGGCCATTGGACTGGGGATGTGAGACGGAGGAGAAGCGATGCTGTATGGCGAGGTCCTCACATAAGGATCGGAAGGCGGCCCCAGCGAACTGCGTTCCGTTATCTGTAACTACGACCCGGGGAATGCCGAATCAGCAGATCACATTTTTCCAGAAGAATTGAACGATCCTATGCTCGGTGATTGTAGCCAGGGGCTCGGCCTCTATCCATTTCGAGAAATAGTCGACTGCCACGACTAGAAACTTTAGCTGTCCGGGAGCTGGCAGAAATGATCCTAGTAAATCCATCTCCCACATTGCGAAGGGGATCGGACTTGATAGGAAGGTGAGTGGTGCTTGTGGAAGGCGTCGGATGTCGGAGTACTTTTGGCAGGGGCTGCATTGCCGAACGTGTTGTTCGGCGTCCCGTAGGAGAGTGGGCCAATAATATCCATAGTTCAACACTTTGTGTGCTAGGGCTCTGGAGCCAGAATGAGCCCCGCCAATGCCCTCGTGGAGTTCTTGCAGGGCGTAGTCAGCTTGCCGTGGGGAGAGGCACCTTAGGTAGGGCCGACCGCCTACCTGGGTGAAGGAGCGTTTATACAGGATGCCTTCGATTAATACATAACGCTCGGCTCGGGTTCTTATCCTTCGTGCTTCCTTCGGATCCTGGGGGAGGAGTCCGTCTCTTAGAAACTCGACGAGGGGCTTCATCCAATTGTCTTCGAGGAGGACTGGCAGTGTTTCAACGGAGTCGAGCGCATCGTCCTCTATGCTCGGCTTCAGGAGGACTTCTATCAGAACAGTTTGTTCGAGGCCTTGAAGGGAAGAGGAGGCTAATTTGGATAGGGCGTCGGCCTGAGCATTTTCTTCTCTGGGGATTCTACGGATGAGGGCCTCCTCGAACAGTGCCATGAGGCTTTTCACTTTAGCCAAGTACTTAACCATCCTGTCATCACGGGCTTCGTACTCACCGAGGACCTGATTGACGACCAACTGAGAGTCGCTGAAGATCCGCAGGCGTTGTGCCCCTGCATCTCGGGCCATTCCAAGGCCGGCTATGAGCGCCTCGTATTCGGCTTCGTTGTTCGAGGCTTTGAAGTTTATACGGAGGGAGTATTGGAGGATAAAGTCATCTGGGCCTGCCAGGATGACCCCTGCCCCACTTCCCTCGTTACAAGAGGACCCGTCGACATAGACCGACCAGACGGGGGGTCCCTTCATTGTTTGGCTGGAGCCGGGGATTGTGGTTTCGACTATGAATTCGGCCAGTGCCTGTGCCTTGATCGCGGTCCGAGGCTGATAAGTTATATCATGTTGGCTCAGCTCGATTGACCACTTCATAAGGCGACCGGACGTTTCGGGCTTGTGAAGGACCTGTTTCAGCGGCTGGTCGGTAAGGACGACCACCGAATGGGACTGAAAGTAGGGTCGAAGCTTTCTCGCGGCCATTACCAGGGCATAGGCTATTTTCTCAATCTTTGGGTACCGGAGCTCGGCGTCCCGAAGCACCTTGCTGACGTAGTAAATGGGCTTCTGAGCCCTTTCTTCTTCTCTGACTAAGACCGCACTAAGCGTCTGTTCGGAAGCTGCCAGGTAGAGGTAGAGCGGTTCGCCAGGTATTGGTTTACTGAGAAGAGGTGGATTGACGAGGTATGCTTTAAGCTGGTCGAATGAGTCTTGTTGCTGCTGCCCCCACTCAAATCCTTTAGCCCCCCTGAGGGCTTTAAAGAACGGGAGGCACTTCTCCCCGGATTTCGACAGAAAGCGCCCTATGGCGGCTAGGCAACCAGTCAATCTTTGAACTTCCTTGACATTTCTAGGAGGGGCCATGTCCAATATGGCTTTGATCTTCTCCGAATTTGCTTCTATTCCTCGTTGGCTAACCATGAAGCCGAGGAACTTCCCTGATGAGACGCCGAACGCACACTTGTTCGGGTTGAGTCTCATATTGTGCTTTCTCAAAACATCAAATGCTTCTTGGAGGTCAGCCACATGATCAACGCCTCGGATGCTTTTCACAAGCATGTCATCGACGTACACTTCCATATTCCGGCCGATCTGGGCCTGGAAAACCTTGTTGACGAGGCATTGGTACGTCGCCCCTGCATTCTTTAGGCCGAATGGCATGACTCTGTAGCAATAAAGGCCTTGGTCGGTCACAAAAGATGTCTTCGGGATATCCGGGGGGAACATTCTTATCTGATTGTAACCCGAGAAAGCATCCATGAAGCTAAGGAGCTCATGTCCCGAGGTTGCGTCAATCAGAGTGTCGATGCTCGGCAAAGGGAAGGGATCTTTGGGGCAGGCCTTGTTGAGGTCGGTGAAATCAATACAAATTCTCCATGTCCCGTTGGACTTCTTCACCATTACTACGTTTGACAACCACTCAGGATAGTTTACCTCCTGTATGAATCGGGCCTTCAACAGTTTGTCTACCTCCTCTTTGATAGTGAGCTGACGCTCGGGGGTGAACTTGCGTCTCTTCTGCTGAACCGGTTTGGACCCCGGATCAACACTTAGGCGGTGGACCAAGAGCTCTTCGGAGATACTGGGCATATCCGCTGCTGTCCATGCGAAGAGGTCTTGGTTGGCTCAGATGCATTTTACAATATCTGAGTATAGGGCGGACGGGAGGGTCTTGCTAACGAAGAACTTGTGGGTCGGCTCTTGCTCCGAGAAGAGCACCTCTTCCAATTCGTCCACTGGCTCAGAAGTCGGCCGAGCGGCATCTTGGGGAATTTCCAGTGTTTCTAAAGAGAGGACGAGTCCGAGGGTAGAGGTCATATAACACTTGCGGGCCTGCTCCTGATTGCCCTTTACTTCTCCTACTCCGGCCCGGGTGGGGAATTTCATTTTGAGATGATTGGCAGAAGGGACGGCTTCAAGGGCGGCTAGACCGGGCCGACCCAAAATGACATTGTAGGCTACTGGGACATCTACGACCATGAAATCCATCGACTCCGTGCGGGTAGTAGGAGTTTTGCCAGCTGTGACATCAAGGGTAATCACCCCTTCAATAGTCACCGGCACTCCTGTGAACCCATGGAGCGTGTAGCCGGCGGGCTTGAGTCTGTCTCGGGAGAGCTTCAGGCCCTTAAAAGCGTCGAGGAAAAGGATGTTGACGGAGCTACCGTTATCTACTAAGATCCTCTCGACTTTGAAATTGGCCATGTGAAGACTGATGACGAGTGCGTCACAATGAGGGGTGCGGACACCCTCGAGATCTTCGTCAGAGAAGGTGACGGGCACTCCGAGGCCTTTGGGAGGAGGAGTGGTTCGGACCGAGTTGACTTCTCTTATAAAAGCTTTCCGAGAGGAGTTCGAGGAGCCCCCCATTGGACCCCTATGGATGAGGTGGAGGACTCGCTCTTCCTCAAAGTCTGGTGTTTCTTCTCGTTCCGGACGCTTGTTAGCCCTCCGAGGCTGGGAAGGAAGTTCGGCTCGGTCCTTTCTTACAAACTTCGTCAGCTGTCCCCTCTGGATAAGGGCTTCGATCTCGTTTCTCAGAGCACGGCAGTCGTTGGTGTCATGCCAATGGTCCCGGTGATAGCGGCACCATTTCTCTCTATCTCTTCTCTTGGCGGGGGTGTTCATCTTTGGAGCTGGAGGCAAGACCCCTTCTTTTTCGACTTCCATGAAGATGGCGGAGATGTTAGTGGTGAGGGGAGTGAACTTCTCAAATCTAGAGGGAGGTCGGCGCTGGCCGGCATTATCCTTCTGGAGCTTCTTGGCTCCTTCTTCTTCCGTTCCCTTCCTCTTAAACCCGGAGGCAGACCCCTCCCAGTTGGGTTGTTGCTCGGCCTCTTCTGCCCGGATGTACTTTTCAGTGCGGAGGAGGAGGTCGGAAAAGTCATGTGGTGGCTTCTTGGCGAGGGAGGAGCGGAGGTTGGAATTGAGGACATTGGATTGGAACGCTGCGGTAGCAACTGACTGGTCGAGGGATGCGATGGTCCTGGCTTCAGCTGTGAACCTCTTCACGTAGTCCCTCAATTTCTCCCCCTTCTTCTGATGGAGGTGCAATAACGAGATGCTGGTCTTCTCAGCCCTACGGCTGCTTACGAAATGTGTGACGAAGAGGGTTTCGAACTGCTCGAAAGAGAATATTGAGGAAGGGGCAAGGCGAGAGTACCATTCTCGAGCTGGTCCTTTGAGTGTGGCGGGAAAGGTTTTGCATAGGAGGGCATCGGAAGCTTGATGGAGGAGCATCAGAGTCTTAAAGCTTTCGATGTGATCAACTGGATCGGTCTCCCCGGTGTATATCTCAAATTGAGGAGGTTTGAAGCCGAACGGGACAGGTGCATCCACTATGGTTCGGGAGAAAGGGGGTCGGCTAGGACGTAGGGTCCTTCCCCTGAGCTCCTCTTCTCGGTTTATCTGACCCAGGCATCTTTCTACTTCATGAAGACGGCGGTTCATGGTGTCATCTCTCCGACGGTAATCTGCCGAGCCACGAGACTCGTCTTCGTATGAGGGAGAGCGAGGGCTGCGGCGATGGTAACTTCGGGAGCGACGAGGACTTGGGGCGCGCCGGGAGTTGGTAGGAGCAGGACGAGGAGATAGGGACCGTCGGCGAGGGCTTCGGACTGGAGGAGGAGACGGGACCTTCGGCTCATTAGGATTTTGACGGAGATTGAGAGCCTGCAGGACGGTCGCTTGGAACTGCTGGAACTCAGTACGGGTGATTGGTGCCTCATTGTTCCTGGGCTGTTGCCGACCTGCGGGAGAGTACCTTCTTCGGTAATGATCGGGGGACTCTTTCCTTCCCCTGCGGACGGGGGACCTGTGGTACCGCTCGCCCGGATGGTGTTGGCGGGAGGCTCCCCCTCGGGCCCGCTTTTCTTCCAGATGGCGGCGGAGGTCATCGTCTTTCTGGCGATCAGGGGCGGTATTGTGGCGACCAGAGGCTCGGGGGTGATGGGAGGCCATAGAGTCTGTGGAGGCGTTGCGCATGGAGACATGTTCTTGATGAAGGGATTGTTTCTGAGGGTTAGGACCCTTTGGATCATGAGGGGGAAGGTTTTGTTGGAGCGGGTCTTCCGCGGTAGGGGGAAGTTGCCCTTGTTGCTGAGCGGGATCAGGAAGGACTTCTTGCTGCTGATCAGGGTTGGGTGCCCGGTTGGACCCCCTCGATCTGACTTTCCTAGGAGGCATGGCCGGAGGAGATCTGTTCACCGGGAAGAGGAGAGGTCTCTATTCGTTAGTTTCCCACAGACGGCGCCAATCTGTTGCTGCTAAATTTGGTGTGGGGGCAAACAGATGAATTTGTGGATTCTTAGGGAAACCGAATAGAAAACCTGTGTACCTGTTCCGTCGGGCGTCGATCGTCGTTCCCGCCGTGCACCTGCAAAAAGTGCGAGACACCGGGGTTGTTCCCGGCGACGCACCCTCCGACGCTCAAGTCAGTAATCAGGCAGACTATGAAAGAGCACAAAAACTGGTGAAAGATTGATTACCTCTTAATGGAGATGGGTGGGGGGTATTTATAGGCGTCTCAGGGAACAGATTAGGCATGTAATTCCTTGTGTATAGATAAGGAATGTAATCCCCAATCCCCAGTAAAAGTATAGATATGAATCAGGACCATTGATTAATGTTAATCAGAGACCCTAATTCTATCCTGGTGGACCGGGTTCGTTGCGGGTTGAAACCCGCACCCAGTTGAGGTGGATCCGTTCGCGGGTTATTGGATCTGTGAGAAGGAGACCCAGTACCCGTTTCAGACCCGTTTGTAGGTGAAATTACTGTCTTGCCCCCAGTCTTCAGGATTCGTGCCCAGTTTGGACGGTCTCGATTAAACCCCTATTTCTAGCCATATCAGTAATAATAGACATAGTATGAAAACCAACCTAGGTGTGGACAGTAGAGAGTGAGTACCTAGGTGTGGACATCAGAGTGTGAGTATCACATAGAGTTAGAGCATGATGCTTGGTTTGGGGTATGGTTGAGGTTTAGCCAAGGGGTATTGATGTGAATGTGAGTTGTGTTGTGATGCTCTAACGTTACCCTCGTTTTGCAGTATTCAGTAGAATGATAGGACCCAGAACCGGGAACAGTGGTGACAATAAGGATGGATCTGGAGGTTCTCGAGGAACTGGAATTGATCTCGAGACCGAATTTGCCAAGGTGTATCAGACTCTGAATGCACTGATGGCAGCTATTTTGGCGCAGATTCGGAACCAGAATCAGAATTATAGGATTGGACCAGTGTTATTAACGCTGATCCTATCGAGCAGGCCGAGTCTTCCAAGAGGAGGAGGCCAGCGTCAGATCAGAGTGGGAAGGAGTTTCCAGCAAAGCAAGTCAAGTTCAGTGATCCAGTGCAGAAGGCACCTGCAACTCGGGAAGTGACTTGTTATTTCTGGAAGGAGACAGGCCATTACAGGTCAACGCGTCCGAAGTTGGCGAAGCGGACTTGTTATCGTTGTGGTCGTGAAGGGCATATTCGATCAAACGGTCTGCAACTGAAGAAAGATGGTGTAGGGAAAGGCATGGATCACGGGCAGGGGCGAGAGTTCGCATTGACTGAGGAGGATGCGGGTAACTCAGGAATGTGACTCGTGTGTGCAAGAATTTAGAAATTCATTCTTTTGTATTAAGTAAAACTTTTATTCGGAGAATAATTGAAGATTGAGTATTTTTCTTCATGTAACAAGATTTATTTGGATTAATGGAATAAAAAAAAAGTTTTATTTGATACTGTTTTCTTGCATGCCATTGTGTCGCCCATTTATTGCAAGTCTTAAGTGTGGAGCTTAAGGTGTTTCCAAGCAAGGTCTTGAGGTGGCTATCCTTAGTCATGTCCTTTCTATGGAGGGAGTGGCCACTGATTTTCGGAAGGATGAAGCAGAAGGTCAGAGTTGGATGCAGGAGTTCAGAGGTTGTTGCAGCGTGGCTTCCGATGGCAAGTTATCAGAGTTGCGCAGCGGAAGGTCGATTTTCTGAATTCTTTGCATGATTATGTTTCTTCTGTATGATGTACTTCTTTGGTTGGAATGCATTCTTTGGTGTGATTGTATTTCCTAAAATTATGTTTCTATCCATGAGTTTTCATTCCTTGTTGGTGGGTTTGTTTGGACCCCATTAGCAGTAGTTCTGAGGACAGAACTCTTATAAGGAGGGAGTGATGTAGAACCCCGTATTTTTAAATATTATTTTAAATATTAGAAAATGAATTAAAATGATTTTCTGGAGATTTAATAAATATTTTCTAAAGATTTATCTTTTTACACGTGCAAAACACGTGCAAATACTTTCTTGAGAAGTTCAAAGTCAAATTTTCTTTATAGAAAATCATTATTTAATATTCGGAATTTATTTATTATTTTTCCAGATTTTTCCGAAATTAATTGGATCTATTTGCAAATTTTGAGAAAAGAAAGACCTTTTTGCAAATTTGTCATTTTTAGGGGTTAAAATGCAAACTGTATTTTCTGGACGTTTTGAACAGTACCGGTTGAGATTAATGAGTATATTTTACTTTTAAATCCTAATTTAAATGATTTTTATTGAGTTTCCAAGAATAGAGTTATATATGTAAGTTTATATTTTGGTGGGACTATTTTGCAAAATGCATTTCCAAAACCCTAAATCTTGATTTCCGGCCTATATAAAAAGGGTTTGCAGCCGTCATTCGCTGCACAACTCAAATTTTATTATATCTTTTATTTTCTTGGTGATTGAAGAGGAGGATTTTGGATCTCACAAAAGGGAGACTTTCTTGTCGGATTTCTTCATTCTAAGGTGAGTGATATGAACTTTGTTTTGTTGTTGATTTATGTGGATGATTGTTTTGTTGTTTGTTTTGACATGTTTGTTTATTTAGTGTATTTTGTATGAGAACGGTGCAATGGTTGTTGTTGTATTATATATGTGAAATCTATGAACGTTTAGTAGATCTTGATTGATGAATTCTTTATTGCTTGAAAATATGTTTAAGATTTGAGTATGGTTATGATCTCTGGGGTTGGGTATACTCTGCGGTGTTGAGAATCACTGATAGTGATTGATAACCGGGTATCCAATCTGCGGTGTTGAGAGTGACTGATAACCGGGTATCCGATTTGTGGTATTGAGATTGATTGATAGATGGGTATATTCTGCGGTGTTGAGAGTCATTGATCTCTGGGGTTGGGTATACTCTGTGGTGTTGAGAATCACTGATAGTGATTGATAACCGGGTATCCAATCTGCGGTGTTGAGAGTGACTGATAACCGGGTATCCGATTTGTGGTATTGAGATTGATTGATAGATGGGTATATTCTGCAGTGTTGAGAGTCATTGATCTCTGGGGTTGGGTATACTTTGCAGTGTTGAGAATCACTGATAGTGATTGATAACCGGGTATCCAATCTGCGGTGTTGAGAGTGACTGATAATCAGGTATCCTATTTGTGGTATTGAGATTGATTGATAGATGGGTATATTCTGCGGCGTTGAGAGTCATTGATCTCTGGGGTTGGGTATACTCTGCGGTGTTGAGAATCACTGATAGTGATTGATAACCGGGTAACCAATCTGCGGTGTTGAGAGTGACTGATAACCGGGTATCTGATCGGTGGTGTTGTTTTCTTGACTTGATTTTATGCATGAGCTTCCTGTTTTCTACTTCTAACACTTAGTTAAGCTACATTTGATGTTTTCATGTTTTCCTGTCATTTCTACTTCACAATACATGTTCAGTATTTGCTTCTCTCGTTCAGTACATGTTGTTTAAGAATCCATGCTTATTGTTTATTTTGTTGTTGTTTATATCACTCACACCATTTATGGCTGACCCCTTTAGTTTTGGGGGTTAGGGATCATCTCTAGCCTCATGTGTTACAGGTTGTTGCTTAGAGTTTGGAGGCTTGGATGCTTGAGTTAGTTTTGAGATGAACTGATGTAATAGAGCTTTGTGTAAATTTATGTAAAAAAAAAAGAAGTATTGTGAAAAGAATATTTTAATTCAAGGTGTTTGTATTTCCGCTGCATCTGAAAAAGATTGTTGTAATAAAAGTTTGAATAAAATTATTTGTGTTTTTGGGCTATGTGTACAATTACATTGAAGTTGGTGCTGGAATTGTGCCACGTATTTTCTAAATATTATATTTGAAATTCGAGGCGCTCCCTCCCCTCCCCTTCCCTTCCCTCTTTTGCACCAAACAGAGCCTATGCCATCAAATTTTCTCAGTTTACCAGGTGAAACTTTAATGATTATAAAGTGACGAAAATACGCTTCTGAAATTTTTTCTGCACTATTTTCCATTACCCGCCATTTTCCCCCCCATTTCCCAGCTCTTAATATCTTCTTCATCTTCTTCCTCCTTCTCACCATCAAAATCTTCTTATCCATCACCGACAAGCTCCAAAAAGGTCGAATCTTTCACTATACTTCCCGATCAAATTCTCACTCAATGTCCTCCAAAGTCACAAGCAATTCTAAAAGGTTTCCCATCATTTTCTCCTCAAAGATTTTTGATCATACCATTGTCAAATGTTGGGGTCAGATGGATTTTGTTTGAGGGATATGGGGATATTTTTGGAGAAGAGGAGATGAAGAGTTAAAGAGAAAATACAGAGGTTTTAGGAAGTGAGGTTATTTAATTAATAGTACGGAAAACAATGTCATTTTGAACATTTTAAGATGAATTTGAGCTGGTCAACTGACAAAATTTAATGTCGTACACTGCTGGAGATGGTTTAATGGTGTATTTTGCGTTGAATACAAATTAAGGGGTTATTTGCATCAACTCTATATAAGAGCATCCACTATGTATGCTACTTATTTTCTCCATTTTTAAGACAAATTGCACCCATTAGAGCATCTATAGTGGTTTCTTATATTTGCCAATTTTTCATATTATAGCAAATGGCATGCTGCAACGGTTTTCTATTTTGTCATTTTTTGACAAACTTTCTATATTCGTTTCTCAAAAATGAGAAACAAAGTAGCGATTCTCAAATTATAAAGGACGGTATAACATATACCGTCCCTCGTATTTTAATATTTTTTATTCGCTTCGGACGGTATAACATATACCGTCCCTCGTATTTTAATATTTTTTATTCGCTTCAGACGATATAACATATACCGTCCCAATTTTCTAATTTTTAAAAAAAATTTTTTTTAATCTGACGGCCAGATTTTGCCCAAAAAATTTAAATAAAAAAAAAAAATTTCCCCTGAAATCCCGGATGGTACAACATGTACCGTCCAAGAGAAGATATTCCGTCCAACAGTTAGGTGTAGTTAATTTTAGGATTAGTTAGTTTATAATTAGGTTTAGTTAATATTATATTATTTAATTTATTTAATTAAAATAATTTAATAGTTAATAAGTAATTAATATTTGTAAATAACGTTACCTATTTCTAGGACGAAATATGTTATCCCGTCCGACACTTTAACGATTTTTTTTTTCTTCTTTCTTTCAGGGACGGTATATGTTATACCGTCTCTCCCATTTAAAAAAAATATAGCAAACAACCACTGCACCACCTTGCCTCATATGCTATTACTGTAGCTGCCATATTATACAATATGAGAAATACCATTGTGGATGCTCTTATCGTTTGCTAAAAGCCTAATTTTTAGAAAAGTGATAAATAGTACGCTGCTGTATTTGCCAGTGGAAAATGACAATTGCTAAATATAGAAGACGAATTTTTTTAATATTTAAAGATGACGGACGGAAGATCATCTTCCGTCTCGCCCGATATCTAATTCAGAAAAGTTGAGAGATATTAAAAATAATAATAAAAGAAGTGAGACAGAAGAAGATCTTCCGTCGCACTTAATTTTATTACTTTTTCATTTATTTTTTAAAAAATGTTTTGAAAATGTCATTTAAATAAATAAATAAAAAATTTTAAAAAACCCCCGGGACGGAAGATCATCTTCCAGCCCAACATTTTGTTTTCCAAATAATTACAATCTTGCCATCAAATATTTACAAACATGCCATTTTAATTGTTTAAAAATTTAAAAAAATGAAAATTTGCTCAGACAAACGTTGATCTTCCGTTTGGAATATATATATATATATATATATATATATATATATATATATATATAAATTATTACTCAGACGGAAGATGACAATTAAAAAAAAAAACTATTTTCAGTCAAACAGAAGATCATCTTCCGTCGCACAAAATTTTAATATTAAAAAATTGTAAAAATTGTGAGACGGAGGATGTTCTTCCGTCTGTTATAATTTATTACTTTTTTTGGGACAAATTTTGCTATAAACGATAGCAGCGCAACTCTCTCATTTCTATTTCTCAAATGCCAAATACCTATTTTTTAACACCAACGATAGTGGATGCTCTAATACATGAGTGTTTTCTACAACCCTTTATCTTATTAATGTACTATTCTATTTCAAAATTTTCTATTTTTAAACATACTATTTTTTTGTTGTTGGATAAACCATCTATTTATCCTGTATACGAATTGTTTATTACAGCTTGTATTGTTCTAGGCAAAATATACTATTTTAATATTTGATGCATTGTGTGTGTCTGTGTGCCTGTTTTTTGTTGTTGTTGTTGTTGAAGAAAATGTGAAATATAGCTACATTGTTCTATTAATGAACATTTAATGAAACAAGCCTATTTTAATATTTGATGCATTGTGTGTGTTTGTGTGTACACTATTTTGAAAATAGTGTACACACAAACACACACAATGCATCAAATATTAAAATAGGCTTGTTTCATTAATACAAGTACAAAGTGCAGAAAATAAAACTGAAATAAGGAGGCTATTACTCTTCAACTTTTCGTTCAAAAAAATAGAAGAATATATATATATATATATATATATATATATATATATATATATATATATATATATATATATATATATATATATATATAGTCTTCTTTCGTTGTAAACGGGCCCGGAGCGGGTCTGTTCACACAGACCCGTGCGAACTTCGATCTGGACCGTTGGATCAAAGATCCAACGGTCCAAATTTTTTTTAATAAAATTTTGTCTTAACCCGTCCTTCCCAAGGACGGGTTAAGGCAAAATTTTATTAAAAAACATAGCCTTAACCCGTCCTTCCCAAGAACGGGTTAAGGCTATCTATATTCATTTTTATTTCCATACAGTTCGTCTTCTTCGGCGATTCCTCTTCGCTCCTTCTTCTTTCTCCGACGAACCCAACGGAAAAAAAAAACCCTAGCTCCGAAGAAGACGTGATCGACATCTCCGTCCGCTCCCCCTCTTCTCTCCCAACTCCGAAGATCGAAACCCTACTCATTGTGGAAGTCGAACTCCAAACATCGAAACTCTAGCTCTGAACTCGAACTTTGATCGAAACCCTACTCCTCCGAATCGATCGTTTGGCTTGATTTGGACCTATTTTGTAAGGTATAGACTATTTTTTTACCTCAATAATCTATATTTGTGTATTTTATTCAATTTGTGTGTAGTAAATTATTTACAAATTGGGAAAAAATTTATATGCATTAGTAGATTTTAGATGTAGAATCGCGTTGACTTCAAGTATATTGAATTGCCGAATTCTATTGCTTGCGTTAGTAATTTGTAGAATTACAATTGTATATACGAAATTAGTTAGAAACTTTTCAGTGCGGTTATGGTTGAAAATCGTGCAAACGACTGTAAAAAATACGAAACTTTGTGAGTAAGTTTGTCTCACGTAGTACAAGCCACCCCAATTTGTAGAAGCGAGTTTCGACTCACGGTTCGAGAGATACGGCCGCGTATCGTTTACGGTTGAAAAAAATCAAGTAAAGCGCTACACGGCCGTATCTCCCGAACCGTGACTCGAAACTCGCTTCTACAAGTTCGGGTGGCTTGCCCTACGTGAATTCGACCTAGTCGGAAAGTTTTATAATTTTCGGATGCCGTTTGTGCGGTTTTGCTTCAATTTCTTATATGAAAAATTTTTGACTTAGAATTTTTTAAAAACGGTTAGATTAGAAAACACTTCAAACGACCTCCCAAAAATACGAAACTTTGCGGACTGGTTGTTATTTCCTATGAGAAGTTACCCCAAGTTGTAGAAGTGACATTCGATGCACGGTTCGAGAGATACGACTGCGTATCAGTTTTGTTTGGAAAAAAACAACTAAAGCCGGTACACGGCCGTATCTCGCAAACCGTGACTCGAAACTCGCTTCTACAAGTTCGAGTGGCTTGCCCTACGTGAATCCGACCAAGTCAGAAAGTTTTATAATTTTCGGATGCCGTTTGTGCGGTTTCATCAACTTCCTCGCATGAGAAGTTTTAGACTTAGAATTTTCTAAATGCGGGTAGATTAGAAAACCCTTCAAACGACCTCCAAAAAATACGAAACTTTGCAAGTTGGTCGGTGTCCCCTACGAGAAGCCACCCCAAGATGTAGAAGTGAGTTTCGACTCACGGTTCGAGAGATACGGCCGCGTATCGCTTTTGATTGGAAAAAATCATTATAAAGCGGTATACGGTCGTATCTCGCAAGCCGTGACTCGAAACTCACTTCTACAAGTTTGGGTGGCTTGCCCTACGTGAATTCGACCTAGTCGAAAAGTTTTATAATTTTCGGATGCCGTTTGGGCGGTTTTCTCTACTTTTTCGCATTATAAGTTTTAGACTTAGAATTTTCTAAGTGTGGGTAGATTAGAAAACCCTTCAAACGACCTCCAAAAAATAAGAAACTTTGCGAGTTGGTTGGTGTCCCCTATGAGAAGCCAAACCAATTTGTAGAAGTGAGTTTCGACTCACGGTTCAAGAGATACGGCCGCGGATCACTTTCGGTTGAAAAAAATCATTATAAACCTGTATACGGTCGTATCTCGCAAACCGTGAGTCGAAACTCACTTCTACAAGTTTGGGTGGTTTGCGCTATGTGAATTTGACCAATTGGAAAAGTTTTATAATTTTCGGATGCCGTTTGCGTGGTTTTGCTTCAATTCCTCAAATGAGAAGTTTTTGACTTAGAATTTTTTAAAAACGGGCCGAATAGAAAACACTTCAAACGACCTCCAAAAAATACAAAACTTTGCGAGTTGGTTGGTGTTCCCTATGAGAAGTGACCCCAAGTTGTAGAAGTGAGTTTCGACGCACGGTTCGAGAGATACGACCGCGTATCGGTTTTGTTTGGAAAAAACTTAAATAAAGTGATACACGGCCGTATTTCTAGAACCGTTAGTAGAAACTGACTTATATAAGTTGTGGTGGCTTGCGCACTTATAAAAACACCAAATACAACGGTTTAGTATCCCTAATTGTTCTCCTTTTCACGGTTTCTTAGGTATGGACAGTTTCGAAGGAAGTTCTGTTGCCGGAGAGAAATTTGTTCGTGCACAACAAATTGGCGAGTATCTTCCTCATGTTGACGAGCACCTAAAATCGAAGATTGGTATGACATTTCTCACTCTTGAGGAAGCGGAAAAATTTTATTCATCATATTGCAAATGTGCAGGATTCTCTATGCATAAGGGTGGAAATAAATACAAGGAAAACAATGTAGTGAATAAATCATATATTTGTAATAAAGCCGGGGAGTCACCGAATAGTCATAATGAAACGAGACGAGGTACAACTTCTAGAATGGGTTGCAAAGTTTTCGTCCGTGTCAAACTAAACTCACAAAGTAATTCACAAAGTAATTCGTGGATTCTTTATTCGTTAAATGAAGCACACAATCACGAATTTACTTCACCCGATAGACGTCACTTGCTACCTCGAAACCGTGAATTGACTAAGACAAATAAAAAAGTAATTGGTCAACTTACCGAAGCTAATGTCCCTGTATGCAAACAAATGCTATTCTTTGAAGGTGCAAGTGGAGGTAATGAGAAAATTGGATTCACCGAAACCGATGTCAGAAATCTCAGGAGAGACGAGATGGAGGGTTTAAAAGGACACGACGGACAAATGCTACTTGAGTTTTTTGAATCCAAAAAGGATACCGATCCTTCATTCTATTTTGATTACCAATGTGATCCCGAAGGGCGATTGTCACATTGTATCTGGGTGGATGGTATCGCTAGAAAGAATTACGAAGTATTTGGAGATGTTCTCTGTTTTGACGCTACCTACAACACAAACCGATACGGGATGTTGTTCGTACCATTTGTTGGATTCAACCATCATTGGCAATCAATATTCCTAGGTTGTGGGTTCATCCCCAATGAGAAGACATCCTTATTTGAGTGGTTCTTTGAAAAGTGGCGAGCTGTAATGCACTGTGATCCGATCAATATCGTGACAGATGAGGATCGTGGGATAACTTCTGCAATTTCCAAAATTTTTCCAATCACGTCACATAGATATTGCATTTGGCATATTTTGGATAAGCTACCGCATGAAGTTCGAATGCCGAATAACGTTAATGAGTTCAGGGATGCTTTGAAGACTATCATTTATACGGCGGAATTTAAAACAGAATTCGAACAGAAGTGAAAAAATTTGATCTCCTAGTACAAACTGGAGAATAACAAATGGTTGAAGGAAAAATTTGAGATTCGCGAAAAATGGGCTCCTGTGTACGCAAGAGACTCATTTTGGAGGGGCATGTTGAGTACCCAACGTAGCGAATCGCTACATTCATCTTTGAAGCACCATACTCATAAAAAGTACTCACTACATGAATCTGCCGTCATCTTTGACCGACTCTTAGTTAAACAAAGACACAATGAACTTAAAGAAATACATCGTAATCGCGAGGAGCGGCCAAAATTGAAGACCAAATGGGCATTGGAGTCACAAATGGCAGGGACATACACTTTGAAGATTTTCTACAAATTTCAACAAGAAGTTGTTAAAAGCTTATTACTTAATGTGAGTTTAATTGCGAGTATGGATACACCGGATAGTGCAGCTTATTCTGTAACAGTTTGTGGAAATTCATAACCGGGGAGGGTGATTTTTTATTGTAAAATCACTGAAATTGCTAAATGCCCTTATTCCATGTACGACTTCGTAGGCATTCCCTACAAACATCTACTGGCAGTTATTCGGTTCATAGATCACACCGCACTACCCGAGCAATATATTTGTAGGCGATGGACCAGGGATCAACTGAGGAGAAGCAGTATACCGGTTCCCAATAGTATGGGCGACAATTTTGCCTCTCGTTATTGTGAACTGAGTATGCACTCAAGACATTTGATTGATCTTAGTTGTTCTTCAGAGCGAGGATACAAGTACATGCTCGACCACATGCTGAAGGGAATTGAAGGCTTTGCTAAGATTGAGTCAGTGAACAACACACCATACGAAGGTAGCGGACAACCTGAGAGTGGTGGACATGCACATGCACATGCACATATAGGTGACCCTGTACAGTGCACCACAAAGGGGAGGCCTAAAGGGAAACGGTTGAAGTCTATAAGAGAAGGTCAAAAAACGAAGAGACCAAGACTTTGCAGGACATGCCTTCGTGTCGTAGGTCATGATTCACGGAATTGCCCAAAAAATGTAGCAAGGTATTATTCCAGAGATTTTGTATTTGTTAATTGGACTCAATGAATGTTAATTTGGTCGGTACTAACTCATTCTTCTTCCTTATTTAGTGGATCGGTGGGGAATGAAGAAGCTCCAAATGCTGTAAAGAGTGATGATGACGAAGCGAAGGTTCGTGCTAGAGGGTTTTAAGTACTTAAATATGTATGTCATATCAAACTTTCAAAATAATCACCGAATAATTGCTGAATTTTATAAATATTCGTGCAGATAATTATTAATTTCGACTCGATTATTAACCTTTTTTTTTTTCTGGTATAGGTCCGGAATGAAACAAAAAAAACGCGCCCAATGGAAAGAAGCAATGCGTTGAAAAATTTGTTGCTTTTGGATTGTATATATATGTGGATAATTGAATATATCTATTTGGTACAAGTAAATTAATGATGTATTTAATCAGAATGTTATCTCTGTATGTCAGTTTATTTTGTGTATTTGTGAACAAAAATATGTTGCTATGGATTTTGATCTTATATTTGGGTAGCGAATGTTTATTTATGTCGAAAATTGTGAAATTAGTAGATGTGTGCAATTTGGGCAACTCGTTCTGTTTGTGAATTTTGTGTTAATGAAAATTGGCTGGATGCCGATGTGAACAGATTTGTTATTTGTGTTGGAGATTGTGTATTTTCTGGATGATATATCTATATTGTGAAAAATTGTGAAAATATATGCAGTATTGAAAAAATGGATGCTGGCAGATACTCTATACCTTAACCGTTATTGGGGATAACGGGTTAAGATAATGTAACATGTCATCCTCAATAACGGGTTAAGGAGATAGATATTGGCAGTCCTTAACCAATACTTCACATATAGGGATTTTAGTTCGGCCAATATCTCTCCACTTAACCCGTTATTCGCATCGACGGTTTTATATCCCCTAACCCGTAATTACCAATGACGGGTTAAGGAGATAGATATGTTAACCAACACTTCACATGTAGGGGATGAGGTTCGGCCAATATCTCTCCAATTAACCCGTTATTGGCGTTGACGATTTAATATCCCCTAAACCGTTATTGGGGATGACGGGTTAGGTTAAGATTTTTTACAGAGCTTTCAACTTTGTGGACTATATCTTCTTTTGTTTATATATATACATATTTGTTCATTCTCCGCTTAAAAATATGTATGTTAACTTTCGCGGGTGTTGGATATATCTTCTTTTGTTGATACATATACAAATCTATTCATTCACAATAAGCCATTTGCAACACCAAATTTATTCATATAAAGGAACATTACAAACTGGCAAGTACATATTGTTTGAAGAAACATAGAAAATTGTACATGACTCAAGCTAGTTGACATTACAAAGTCATCTTTTGATACTCTACTCCTAAACTGAAATTAATTTAGTATACAAGTACATGCTCGTTTTCTTCTCGAAGTGGAAGGAAGGACTGCTGACTCTGCCTTTTTTTGAATGCATAAGTAGTCAGTTGTCCCCCCTGCATACAATTTAGTTCACCACTATTACACAGAGGTAAAAATTCTCCGCTTCGTCGAATAGAGTAGTAGTGGGTGTAACCGTATATTCAAAGTACTTAACAACTTCCTGACACACACTCCTCATATTCGTACTATTTGTTGCACGATTGTGAGGTGTGCATGCCAAGAAGCTGAAAAGTACCATGAATACACTGTGACACCCACTACTACTCCGTCCGACGAAAGCAGAGAATTTTTACACTCTGTGTAACAATAGAGAACGGATGTGTATGAAAGGCAGACAATTGCTACTTATGCAAACACATCTAAAAGATAGAAAAAAGAAGACTAAGAGAAATGAAGGGAAAAAAAAGGCAGAGTCGGTGGCCCTCCCTACCCCTTGAGAGAAACCGAGCATGCACTTGTACACTGAAATGTTCATGCACTAGTCTCTCTACTCTTGCATCTTCATACACAAGAACAATTGTAGGCGACCATCCTTGAACTCAAATTTCTTCTACAACTCAAACTTTTTCCTCCCTATTAGGAAGGAAAGAGAGGTCTTGAAGAGAAGAAGAGAACATTGATTCCTCATATTTTTCCATCTACTGAGTTATGAAAATTGAAGTCTCTCATTTGAGTTCTCTTGAAGAGAAGAAGAGAAGACACATTTGAGTTATGAGTTCAACTCTCTCAGTTATAGGCTAGAAAAAAGAAAGAGGGGAGCATGATATGATAGCCCACTTGTACAGAACACTGCTCTTCAATAGGAAATGGATCAACACAAGAAGAAGGAGAAGACAAGGAGGGATCAAACAAGAAGAAGAAGAAGACAATAAGGATAAACATGTTAGTCAACCAAGGTATGATACAAGTCTCGAAAAAAGAGCAGCAAGGACAGCAATTGTCCCCACCAAATTGATACACATCTCAAAATGTACAGTCCATGTCTGTAAATTACACCTGGTTAACCCGTTGTTGGTGACAACGGGTTAATTACACTTAACCAGTCGGTACCAAGAACGGGTTAAGTGTACTTGATCTATGCCAAAACTTGGTCTCTACATGATGAACCACTGCCAATCTTTGTCAACGTAACCCGTTGTTACGGATAACGGGTTAAGTTAACAAAGATCGTTATCACCAACGACGGGTTACGTACACTTATATTTGCAGAAGTTTATGGCTACATGCATAAGTAGATGGCGAAGTTCTGCCAATATATGTTAACTTAATCTGTTATTGGCAATAACGGGTTAAGTACATACAATCCGTTATTGTAAATAACGGGTTAAGTGTATCTATATCGGCTGTACTTATAATTATTAAATCACATGTAAAAAAATGTGTAAACAAGTTTGTAAATATAACATATAAAGTAGTTCACTTAATGAAAATAATTTATGATAAATTATTCAAACACCACATTGACCTTACTAAAACCTGCTGCAAAAAAGCTGCTCATAAAATTTTATATAATCAACTTTCCATAGATGTTCGTTACGCAATTTCAAATTTTGTTTGTAAACAAACAAATTTTTAAAACATTTACACGATTTCAGTCAGACCGGTTTAAACAATTATGTTAGATATAATTTTTGGTTGGGTTAGAGTACTTTGTAGGGTTAGAGTAGGGTTATAATAGGTTAATATTCGGGGTAAGGGTTAGTGGGGGTTAGGGGTTTGGTTAGATCTTGTTTTTTATTTATTTCAATTCCTCGCCACGTAACTAACCAATATATAATCGATATCATCAAATGAATATAAAAATTAACGCATATTAATTTAGTATTTTGTTTCTTAAAAAATAATTTAAAAAGAATTGTAGGTTAGGGTTAGGGTTAGTTGGTTAGGGTTAGCGATTAGGGTTAGGGTTAATATAGGGTTAGGGTTTCCACTCTTTTTCACTTCGTATTAGAACAAGTTCAAAAATGGGAATAACCTAAAGTACATAGCCAAATGTTGATCCCCAACGTGTCTACAAAAAACCACATGTAGATTCCCACATGTAAAGAGAAAAACAAATGTAGCATTTGTTGGTTTTTATGAAGCCATGACACGAAGATGATAGAGACGGGAAGATGACGAAAAAACCACATGTAGATCCCCACATTTAAAGAGAAAAACAAATGTAGCATTTGTTGGTTTTTTGGAAGCCATGACATGAAGAAGATAGAGACTAACCAATGAGAAAAAAACTACATGTATATCCCCACATGTACCCTATACATGAAAAAAAGCATGTACATCCCTACATATAGCGTATACATGGAAAAAACACATGTAGATCCCCACATGCTGATATCCCTAATGGAAAAGCCTAACCAGATGCATCACGTGATCCGCATCTCGTCATCAAATCCAATTAATTGGCCATCAAGAACTGGATCTGTACATAGAATTTTTCCCATATATAGGCTACATGTGGGAATGTACATGTGGTTATGTAGTTTAGGTTTTTCCCATATTGAAGTGCCTGCAATAATAGTAGGCGGGTGCTGAGTTCTGCTTGTTTAGCTTGGTGCTTTTTCCCACTTAGGTGTATGTTCAAAGTTTTCTGGCTTGTGGTGGTCACTTGGCTTAGATGACAACACCACTTCTTTGGTGGAGACAACGGCCTACACTCTAGATTGTGGAAACGTAGCCTATATGATTGTGGAAATGAAGCCTATATAGGGAAAAAACCACATGTAGATTCCCACATGTAGCCTATATGGAGAAAAACCCACATGTACAACCCCACATTTAGCTTATGTGATGGAAAAAGCACATGTAGATCCCCACATATAGCCTATATGATGGAAAAACCACATGTAGATCCCCACATATAGCCTATATGGAAAAAAAACCACATGTAGATCCCACATGTAGCCTATATGGGGGAAAAAACACATGTAGATCCCCACATGTAGCCTATATATGGGAAAAACCATATGTAGATCCCCACATGCATGTACAAAAAGATCAATACAGATGTGAATCTCACTGTGATGATGATGGTATCCCTAATGGAAAAGCACGAACGCATTATTAGAGCGCCACGCCACCAGATCTTTTTCTCTTCGTAGTAGAACAAGTTCAATATGGAAAAAACCTAAAGTACACAGCCAAATGTATATCCCACATGTAGCCTACATATGGGAAAAAACCAAGTGTAGACCAGAAAAACCACATGTAGCAATAAATGGTTTTTTGGAAGCCATTGATGACATGAAGAAGATAGAGACGGGAAGATGAGGAAAAGGGATGAAGTAGAATTAATGGGCGACCTGAGTCTGAGTATAGGCTGGCTTTAGGGAAAGATATATTTGATTAGACCTAATTTGAACCTTCATTCCCGTACTTCCATCTCGATTTTGGAAACTCCATTGACGATTGAAGAGAGATTATAGGGTTTTGGATGATTTTGTTCACAACTACGAGATTTGGGGGATTTGAAAACCCAAAATCTGTAGAAAACCCAAAATTTCAAACTCCCTAACCCGTTATTCACACGAACGGGTTAAGGGACCTTAACCCGTTATTCACAAGAATGGGTTAAGTAAGTAGATTTTGGCAGTATATTTTGAAAACTAGGATAAGGTCCTCCCAATAACTCTCTACCTAACGCGTTCTTGGGAACGACGGGTTAAGTGAACTTAACCCGTTATTCACAAGAACGGATTAAAGAGAACAATATTGGCAGTACTTTGGTCTGTATGAGTTAAAGGACTGCCAATATCGCTCTACCTAACTCGTTGTCGTGAAGAACGGATTAAGGTCACTTAACCCGTTGTTCACAATGACGGGTTTAAAAGAGCCATATTAGTAGAACTTTATTAAGACATGGTCTGTAGGCTTCCAAAGGACTGTCAATATCTCTCTACCTAACCCGTCCTTAGTGATAACGGGTTAAGCTCAAATAACCCGTTATCGTCAATAACGGGTTACGTATAGATATTTGTGCAGCACTTTTGTTTGTGTTTGGCTGTGTACAGTTTTTCTGATACGGAAACGACCTCATCAAATGTTGTTCGCAAATTCACCTACAACATCACATCAAAGTAAATAATACAACAGATATCTTCACAAGAAAGTTGAAGGCGTGCAAATGTACAATGTTAACCAAACCACTTAATTAATTGAAATGAATTCAATTTTCAAAAATTTACACCAATATTATACATATCAAGTTGAACATGTCCAAAATACAAAAATTACAAATGAAGGCGTTCTCTACTTTGGCTTGCACACCATGCCCGGTATTCACCTACAACAATTTATCAACATAGAAACAAACAATACGTTAGTTACTGCAATAACAAAATCACCAACCAAAAGATACGCTATTACAGAGTATTAGAGACTACCGTCTACGACCACGCGGCTTGCCACCGCTAGGTGTGAATTGATCGGGAGGGTTCCGCTTCCTTTGAGGATTTCGCCGTCTGCCTTGTGTCTGGGGAGAATCAGAATCATCCGACGACTGTTCCTCATCAACATCTTCGGGATTTGGCTCGGCGATGCGAATTCCCCTACTCACAGTTTGTTTTTGCCTAAAACCTATTGATGGCAAGTTGGATTTCAAATAGGCCTCAACTTGTGGACCTTCACCCGCGTCCTCCAGAGTACGACGACACGGGGCTAGCATCTCCCGGATTACCTCCTTGAAGCTCTCGGGTATCCTAGTCTTCAAGACGCGAGCAGCTGTTCGAACAACCTCCCATGCGTTTTCAATCTACAGTTGGTGAAAAATTCCAATTTAAACATCATTCATAATTAGCAGCATCAATTAAATACAGTACATGCATACAAACTATATAAAATTTGACTGACCGTTTTTCGATATGTCTTAGCCCTTGGTTGGTACATCGGCTGGGAGGAGGAATATGCTGGAGCTGGTTCTGCCTGGGTAGGGGGAATGGGAAGTTGCACACCAGCTGGTACGGCGGCCTTTGGAGAAACATACAACCGGGTTATTCGCTTGTACCACATCATGTATGCCTGATGGAGGGAGCCATCATATGTTATCGTGACGTACATCATATTCGGTGTCATTTGCCGCCGCATGGTGTTCCAGTTGGCTACATGGTAACGATGGTAATCAGCCCAATCGAAGTTGGGCACTCGTCCCGTTCTCCTGACCTCGTGCAACTTTTTATCATAAGACCTGACCTCAGGAATCTTCTGTTGATATCCGAATTGCCGCAAGACTCTATCAGGATACTGGAACTCGACGACTCCAAAATTCACAAGAGGTGCAGCCGTCAACCAAAGGGATCTGTCTACGCAGACTGGAGGAACTTGTTGCAACCTGTCGGCCGAGTACGGTTCCCAATTGACGAACTCGTCCAGCAGGTTGTCTAACTCATCTCTGTAGTAGGTTAAAGATTGGCGTGGGTTATCGACCCACGTGTGCCGGCCCGCCCAATATGCTCCTAGAGGAGGTAACAACTCCGCTGCCCCGGGGCGGCCAACCAATCCGGTGTAACCTCAATAATACGGGGACGTCCAATGTGGATGCGTTCCCAACTCCAGATCTGCAGTAGCACCATTGGGCCACCCATCTGTACGCCACCTAAAGAACATGTGCACAAATTCCTATATAGTAGCGCCAGTGCCGCACTCCCCCAACTAAAACAACCCGCATACCAGAAATCCTCCAACAACCGTAGGTACATTAGCGGCACGGTTGATCCGGATGAGTTCGGGAAGATAAGTCCCCCTATCAAACTAAAAATGTATGTACGTGCATAGTACGTCAGGGTTTGCTCGTCCGAATCGGCATCCAAATATTCCTCCTCGAACTGAAATTTTAACCAGCTGATGTACAGTGATTTACCATCGAAAGCATCAGCCATCACTTCTTCCTCCGCTTTATCTTTCGCAGCTTCTATTTGTTCATACAATAAATCTTCATCAAAATCTACGGGGACATTTTCGCGGATATCTTTTTTAGCGGCCTCTTTCCTTTGGAGAACTACCGACTGCAGGTCGATACTGAGTAAGTCACGAACAACTTCAACTCGATCGAAGTCCATGTTCCCCATCACGGCAACCCCATCTATTGGTAGTCCAGTTATCATTGCCACATCCTGTAGGGTCACAGTCATCTCACCCACTGGTAGGTGGAATGTGTGGGTCTCCGGCCTCCATCGCTCGACTAGAGCTGTAAGGAGTGGCCGATCTAGCTTCACTGAGTGAATGAATCTAGCTTCGTAGAAACTGGCCTCCACCACATACGGCGTGATACGGGGGTCGAAAGGAAGAACTACGTGCTTTCGGAAATTACATTTTTTATCGGACCCATTCCACACGGCTTCGGATGGGTGTTTGGGTTGCAAGGTGAGTATGCTTGTGTCCACGGGTCCGGGTGATGTAACGGGAACCGAGGACGATGGACCTGCCTCAGCAGATGTGGATTGACGGCCACCAACCTACACGAATAAATATAACAAATGTTATTATTGAGATAATGTTACATATTCGTATTTAAAACCAACAATAATATTCAATCTTACCTCAGTAGTTGGTGCGCCACTAGTGTTACCGGATGGGCTTCTCGGTTGCCTTGTTCTGGCCATTTATCTATTTGACAAAAAATTTAAAATGTGGTTGGTACAAATGACAACAAAACAAACATACCGAGATTTTGGGCAAAAACATACGAATGATAACAAAAAAAGGACTGAAGGTGAAATTGGTTGAATTCATGTATCATAAGTCACCCCAAATTGCGAAAATGAGTTTCAAATCTCGGTTGAAGAGATACGGGCGTGTAAGATGGTTTAGATTGTAAAAAAACCCAAATAAACTGATACACGGCCGTATATCTCGAACCGTAACACCAAACCCACTTCTACATATTGAGGTGGGTTGTGTTGAGTGAGATCAGCTTACTCGCAAAGTTTCATATTTTTTGGACGACGTTTGCAAGGTTTTCAACTCTAACCGCACAAAAATATTGAAAGTCATTAACTTATAATGCGAGGAACGTGAGAAAACTGCACAAACGGCATCAAAAATTTATAAAACTTTTCCAATTGGTCGAACTCACGTAGCGCAAACCACCCAAACTTATAGAAGTGAGTTTCGACTCACGGTTTGCGAGATACGACCGTATACCGCTTTACTTGGTTTTTTTCAACCGAAAGTGATACGCGGCCGTATCTCTCGAACCGTGAGTCGAAACTCACTTCTACAAATTGGTTTGGCTTCTCATATGGGACACGAACCAACTCGCAAAGTTTTGTATTTTTTGGAGGTCGTTTGAAGGGTTTTCTAATCTACCCGCACTTAGAAAATTCTAAGTCTAAAACTTATAATGCGAGGAGGTTGTGAAAAACGCACAAACGGCATCCGAAAATTTTAAAACTTTTCGACTTGATCGAATTCACGTAGGGCAAACCGCCCGAAGTTGTAGAAGTGAGTTTCGACTCCCGGTTTGCGAGATACGACCGTATACCACTTTATAATGATTTTTTTCAACCAAAAGCGATACGCGGCCGTATCTCTCGAACCGTGAGTTGAAGCTCACTTCTACAAGTTGGGTTGGCTTCTCCTAGGGGACACCAACCAACTCGGAAAGTTTCGTAATTTTTGGAGATGGTTTGAAGTGTTTTAAACTCTAAACGCACTTACAAAATTCTAAGTCAAAAAATTCACATTCGAGGAAGTAGAGAAAACCGCCCAAACGGCATCCGAAAATTATAAAACTTTCCGACTAGGTCCAATTTACGTAGGGCAAGCCACCCAAATTTGTAGAACCGAGTTTCGAATCACGGTTTGCGAGATACGGCCGTGTACCGGCTTTAGTTGTTTTTTTCCAACCAAAAGCGATATGCGGCCATATCTCTCGAACCGTGAGTCGAAACTCACTTCTACAAATTGGGGTGGCTTCTCGTAGGGGACACCATTCAACTCACAAAGTTTCGTATTTTTTGGAGGTCGTTTGAAGGGTTTTCTAATCTACCCGCACTTAGAAAATTCTAAGTCTAAAACTTCTCAAGCGAGGAAGTTGATGAAACCGCACAAACGGCATCCGAATATTTTAAAACTTTCCGACTTAGTCGGATTCACGTAGGGAAACCCACCCGAACTTGTAGAAGCGAGTTTCGAGTCACGGTTTGCGAGATACGGCCGTCTACTGCTTTACTTGTTTTTTTTCAACCAAAAGCGATACGCGGCCGTATCTCTCGAACCGTGAGTCGAAACTCACTTCTACAAATTGGGTTGGCTTCTCATATCGGACACCAACCAATTCGCAAAGTTTTGTATTTTTAGTAGGTCGTTTGAAGGGTTTTCTAATCTAACCGCTCTTACAAAATTCTAAGTCATAAACTTCTCATGCGAGGAATTGAAGAAAACCACACAAACGGCATCCGAAAATTATAAAACTTTTCGATTTGGTCGAATTCACGTAGGGCAAGCCACCCGAACTTGTAGAAGCGAGATTCGAGTCACGGTTCGGGAGATACGGCCGTGTACCGCTTTACTTGGTTTTTTTCAACCGAAATCGATATGCGGTCGTATCTCTCGAACCGTGAGTCGAAACTCGCTTCTACAACTTGGGGTGGCTTGTACTAAGTGAGACAAACCTATTCGCAAAGTTTCATATTTTTTACGGTCGTTTGCAGGATTTTCAGCCATAACCGCACTGAAAATTTTATAACTAATTTCGTATATATAATTCTAGTTCTACATATTACTAACGCAAGCAAATTAATTCGGCAATTGAATATACTTAAAGTCAACTCAATTCTACAACTAAAATCTACTAAGGAAAATAAAATTTTTCCCGCTATCTAAATATTTGAGTATACACAAATTTAAAAATAAACTCAAATATAGATTGTTGAGGTAAAAAAATAGTCTATACCTTACAAAATAGTTCCAAACGAAGCCAATGAAACAATCGGAGGAGAACTAGGGTTTCGATTTCGTATCGAAGAGGGGATGCGAGAGTAGGGTTTCGATCTTCGGAGTTGGGAGAGAAGAGGGGGAGCGGACGGAGATGTCGATCATGTCGTAAGGCGGAGCTAAGGTTTTTTTTTTCCGTTGGGTTCGTCGAAGAAAGAAGAACGAGCGAAGAGGAATCGCCGAAGAAGACGAACTGTATGGAAATAAAAATGAATATAGATAGCCTTAACCCGTTCTTGGGAAGGACGGGTTAAGGCTATATTTTTTAATAAATTTTTGCCTTAACCCGTCCTTCCCAACGACGGGTTAAGGCAAGATTTTATTAAAAAAAATCCAACGGTCCAGATCGAAGTTCGCACGGGTCTGTGCGAAGAGACCCGCTCTGGCCCGTTTGCAACGGAAGAAGACTCATATATATATATATATATATATATATATATATATATATAGAGAGAGAGAGAGAGAGAGAGAGAGAGAGAGAGAGAGAGAGAGAGAGTTCCCTTCGGTTGCACACTACTTTTGGTGAGCACTCCGTGAGCACTCATGAAATAAAGACCCTATGAAAAATACGAACCGCTCATATTGTTCTATATACCTAAGATAGCCTAACAATAAAAAATCAAGTAATTTTAAGTTCATTTGCCCATCCATCATGCTGTTAGAATTTTCAGCCATACAATTTGTGATGATGTAAATCATGGACAAATGAATTTCAAATTAATTGATTTTTTATTGTTAGGCTATCTTAAGTATATAGAACAATATGAGCAATTCAGATTTGTCATAGGTGCTCTTTTTCGTGAGTGCTCACCAAAGTAGTGTGCAATCGAAGATCTCTCTCTCTCTCTCTCTCTCTCTCTCTCTCTCTCTCTCTCTATATATATATATATATATATATATATATATATATATATATATATATAATGAACCTCGGACAACCCTTGGAGGATGGGCACTAAACTAAAAAACAAAAGGAGCAACAAAAATAAAGAAAATAGAACACTTCCAATAATCGCGGGTGATAGGTCTAATCTAAAGTGGGTCCATTCACGGCCTTCTCATCATCAAAAGTCTGCCTCGAAAAGGTTCCTTCGCTCCTGTCGCTGCAGTCTTCGCCCAAAAGTTAATAATGATTTGAGTAAATCTGCCAGTAATAATATTACATCAACCACGAAAGTAAAAGTTAGTTCCGTCTAACCAAAAAACCATGGTCGTTGTAGCGATCGCAATATACCAGGATTCTCCCATATCTTTCTATATCTAGTAAATCTAGGGCCCACCTAAAGCTCCTCGTAGGTAACTGAATAACCCTTCGCCCATAGAGCAAGGACTTTTGGCCAGACCGATTTGCATCTTGGACACTCAACTAATAGATTGTCTTTGGTCTTAGTGTCAACACTGCAAAAATCATAGTTTTTCCAAATGTTGAGTCGACATTTCACAAGGTTCTCTCTGGACAAGATCATGTCATTCAACACCAGCCAAAGGACCTTAAGTGGTACTTTTGCTTTCCATATCAATGCTGACCATGGTGGCTTGTAGCCGAAAAAATGTACTATTGAATAGATCGAGCGCACTGAGAAGGAATCATTCATTTTCAGTTCCCATGCTCTTCTTTCCAGTCGTACTCTGCACTTTGCTCCTGACCATGCGATGTAATTCCACAGTTCTTCCAGCCTCGATTGCAAAGTTTGTGGTAGTCTAGCCTTGATTGGGGTAATCCACTGTCCTCTTCTCCAGACATACATAACATAACCAAAAGGCTTGGTCGACCAATCATATAGATCCTCAAAGAGGTATCTAAGGGCATGCCCACCACACCACCAATCCCATCAAAATCTGGAAACGTTTCCTGATGAAGGATGTGGAGCATTTGTTGAACAGATCATGGACTTTGGTGATTCCCTTCCAATACCAGGAAGTGCGACGCCCAACTCTAAAACCCTCATTGGTATCTCTCTACCTCTAAGATATTGCTATGTCGAATCCAACCATTCTTCCCTTTTTTAAAAGAACATGTTTCCTGACCCTGTCAATTTTTTGGATAACCCATTTCGGTACTTCAAAGAATGACATGTAATATGTAGGTAGGCTTGAAAGTACCGAGTTGATCAGGGTTACCCTTCCCTGAGTGATAGGGATTTCTCTTTCCATCCCTCCAGTCTGGGATGGATTCCTTTTTCATATAAATCTTTTATTTACTTACTGGTAGGGTTGGCAAACGAGTCCGGCGGGCTGGGTCGAGTCGAACCCGCCCGAGTTTGCACCCAACTTGGGCGGGTTCGAGTCGGGTCAAAGAGGTGAATTCACGACCCGCCCAACCCGTGAACTCTTTCGGGTCCAACCCGAGTCGGGTCGGGTCGGGTCGGGTCGGGTCGCGAGTTGGACCAGCTAGAGTTAACTTTTTTTTTACTTTTAAAAAATGTAATTTTAATAATAAACATAAAAAATCATAATAATAATAATAAGATTGAAAGAGTGAAATTGCCAAAAAAAATGATATATTATTCATATGATTTCAAGTTATACAAGTTTCACAATTTGTAATAAGAAATAAATATTTTCTACAAATTTGTTTTATACAATAACAAATTTCTTATATACAATTTCAATTTACTTCAATTTTCCTAATTTTAAATAACGACAAAGATTTTATACAATTTTATATCTATTTACAATTGTCTTCAATTTGATGGCCTTCAATTTGTTCTTGTTGACTTGTTGTTGTTGGTCTTGAATTCTTCATTTTGGTTGCTATTGTTGTTATTATTGTTGTTCTTCCGGCGAGGTGCTCCCACTTGTGGACGTCGATAATGCTTTTTCTTGGGTCCTATCTTTAGCCTTCAGCCAGCCTTCTGTGCAGACGAGCATCTCTAACGATTGGGGCTTCAAGCGATTCCTGTAATCAGTTAGAACCCTGCCACTTGAAGAAAATGCACTTTCAGAAGTAACTGTAGAGACATGAGGAGTTAGTAGATCTTTAGCCATATATTTAAGAATACTATAAGTGTATTCATGGTCTTTTCACTATTGTGAAATATCTAGTGAAGAACTCAAAGACTCAGAATCTTGTTGGTTATACCAATTTAGTTCATTTGGTTGATTAGTCCTAGCTTTTTTTGATTGAATTTGTGCAATTAAATTAAATGTTCTATCATCAAATTTACTCTTATCCTTACCTTTAGAAGTAGCAGAAGAAGAACTAACTAAAGAAGTTGTACTACTAGAAGCAAAATATCTATCATAATAATCATACAAGTTATTTAATGTCGATTCAAATTTAACTAAAAAAGAAGCGCAATTAATTTCTTTATCATCCTCCCCAAGTAAATTAAAAAAACATTTCAATTAAACTCTTCGTACCTTCTAATTTGATACGAGGATCCATCACAGTAGCAACACAATACAACATAGGAGGAGGGTTAAAATACTTCAAAAATTTTGTGTATGCAGGTTTTACAATATCACCAACAAAAGCATCATCGATCATTTCTTTAAAAGTTTGCATCATAGTAACTGTTGAAATAAAAATGCTACTAGAAGTAGATTCATAAGATTTTGAAAACTTGAAAGTTGCGGTTTTAAAAGGTTCTAAAAATTTCAACAAAGATTCGGCAGAATACCAATCGACGGGAGTCATTTCAAAATTGTACATATTTTTTGCAATACAAAAATTATTTACACATTCTTTATATTCAGTAAGAACATGTAGCAAATCAAAAGTGGAGTTCCATCGGTATTTAACATTCTTTGGAAATTTTCTAAAAGGTATATTTCTAAGCCTACACCAAGCTTTCCATTCTTGAAATATGGTGCCACTTAATGCAATAAAATGTACACAATTTTTAATTTTAAGTATATATGGTTCAGCTATTTTTAATGCAGCTTGAACACATAAATTTAAAATATGACATGCACATCTAACATGAAAAATATTATCAGATGGAGGGTTTAATGCGGTTTTTAAAATACTAATTGATGTATTGTTGTTAGATGCATTATCAAAACTTATACACATAATTTTATCGCGAATATGAAAAACATCACAAATTTCTAAAATACGGTTTGCAATTTCATTGCCACTATGTAGATAGGACAACACGGCAAGTGATATGATTCTTTTTTGAAGAATCCAATCACTGTTGATCCAATGACAAGTTATTCCCATTATTGAAATATTATTGCAACCCGTCCAACAATCGGAAGTTAAACTAACTCTACAAGTTAAATTTCATAAAATTGCAATCAAAGCTTTTCTCATTTCATTATACATTTTAAAACAATCTGATTTCCAAATATTCCTAGGGATTCTTCTAAAATGAGGGTTTAAGGCGGTTTGATAAAAATTTTCCAAGTCCCTACTCTCGGGATAGGAAAATGGTAACTCTTCCTTGATTACTAATCGGGCCATTTTCCGATGAACAAGTTCGGGATCATAAGGGTGGCTATCAACTAGACCGGTCCTAGGGTGAATTTTTGGTTGGCCGGGTAGGTCAACAAGAAGTTCTTTATGCACATTTAGGATGTGTCGATTAATTGTACCAGTGCCCTCACCCCTCTTCCATTTGTATGGCTTCGAACATGTTTTACACACTTTTAAACTTACACCCGTTACATTTTCGTCTGGAATATAATCATAAAATTTGTGCCAATCACTACTTTCCCCTTTAGTTTTCCGACTAGTAGCCGGTTGTGTTGTTTCGGTGGCTTATTGTTGTGGTTCTTCTTCTAATTCTATGTCTCCTACAAACTCATCGTGTGTACCCCATTGTTAGGGAGGAGGATTAGGGTAGTCTTCGGCGGGGTCATTTTGTGAGACAATTGGAGGCCTACGGGAAGTGCCGGTGGAATCATGTCCACTTTGGCTACGCCCGTTACCGCGTGATCTAGACATGTTGATATGTAGTAGTGTATGTAAAAAAATTAAACACAATGTAGGAGCGATAAGTTACAAAAAAAATCTAGAAAATAAGAGGGTTGTAAGAGAGAAGATCAAAAACCAACAAACAAATATGATACAAAAAAGTTTAACTACAAAAGAAATAAATATAGAAGAAAATTGATATAAAATTTTGATACCGTTCACCGTGGATACTTGTATATAAAAAAACCCGTAAAAATAAGAATAAAAGTAGAAGTAGATATCTGGAATTGAAGACTTGAAGAGAGCTTAGAGGAGAGTTGAAGACTTGATTACTTGGAGGAGAATTGAAGACTTGAAGACGGTCGGAATTTTGAGTTCCTTACGATCGGAATTTGTCGTTTGATCGTGTATATGTCTTGCTACCTTCTTTGTTGAATTGTTCACAAATTGAAATGAATTGAGTAATAATGGTGAAGAGAATAAGAGAGTAAGGTGTGAATTTTTTGTTTGGGTTTTAGGGGGTATTTATAGGGGGAAAAAAAAAAAACGATTAAAAGAGCCGTTAAAGGCTCTCGGGTTAGGGGATCAGCCCGTTAGACCCGCGCGGGTCGAACGTACGGGTCGTCGAACGTTCGCAACCCGCGGGTTCGCGGGTGGGTCGAGTACTGTGCCTCATGTTTTACAGGTGATTACCTGTAGCTTGGATTTTGTATGCTTGAGTTAAAGTGGTGTAATGAGTTATGTATTGTTGTAAAAAGAAATCGTTGTAAAGAAAGAAATTTGTAATTCAAGGTGTATTGTATTCCGCTGTGTTATGTAAAATTAATGTAATGAAAGTTGAAAAAAAAAAATTTATTGGTATTTGGCTGTATTTAATATTACATTTGAAGTTGATGCTGAAAATTGTGCCACGTATTTCTGAGATATCATATTAGAAATTCGGGACACTACAGTAACCCAAAGTTCAATTCCATATACAACAGAAGATAACTCATAGTACTCAGCAACCACATAATACAACCTATAGTTGAAGATTATGATTATGTGTGGAACGTGCCATGTTCATAGTTTTCTTTTTTGTTTTATACTTTTCTTATTTGAATATATTTTGTTATTTTGAGTTTCGGAAAATTGTTGTAAAGCAATTGATCACAGGTGGAAAATTCGACATGTATTAGTACAAATTTGTTTTATCTCAGGTGAAGTTAACTCTATTCTATTTGCACTTACAATGTTTTCTTTCTTTTCTTCTACTTCTCTTTGTTTCAAATCCACTATTTATCTCCCAAATTTGCTAGTTTTTACCTAATTACAGTTTTTATCCCATATTTACAGCTTTCTCGATGACAAATGATTTTGAATAAAGCATAACCAGATCTAATAAACAACCAAACAATCGAATCACTCCATCGATCAATCATTCGAATTAAGGTTTCAATAGTGGGTTGTGGCATGGTGGAGGTTGAAGGCGAGAGATTTAGAGTAATCGACAATGAGAGATGATGGCTCAATAGAAGTGAGATAATTGGGGAGGTTTTGATGAGAAAAAACATTGAAAAATTGCAGGATCCAAGATGGGCAAACGGAAAGAGTGGGCCGAAAAGTGAGAAGGTTGAGGTAGATTGAGACTATGTATTTTAAGAGCATCTGTAGTGTTGAAGATGAAAATATGGATATATGGATAAATGGAAATAAGAATCGAACTTTTGTTGCACTCGTTAAAAGCTATTTTTTAGCTTTCTATCGTAAAATAAGAAGCGACGGCACTTGAAGTGCCGTCGGAGAGGGAAAAAAAATACTTAATTTTGTGGGACGGCACTCGAAGTGTCGTCCGATCGTTAAAAAAAAAAAAAAAAAAAAAAAAAAAAAGGAGCGACGACACATGAAGTGCCGTCGGAGCCAAAGGGAAAAAAAAATGAGCTGGAGAAGGGATGGACGGCACATGAAGTGCCGTCCAACAGGGAAGGGATTTATTTGTGTTGGATTTTTTTAATTGTTTTTTGGGTTTTTTAATTGCAAAAATTACTTTATTTTTCAACGGACGACACTTCGACGTGGAAAATTTTATTTTGTTGGGTGCGACGGCACTCGAAGTGCCGTCGCTCAAATATGGATAATTCTCAAATCGATTCTCATTTATAGCACACGTCTGTAGCGATTTATCGATAAAATGGATATTTGGCAAACGAGTGCAGCACGTTCTTCAGCCAAATATCCATTTTTTCGATATTTGGCAAACGACTACAGATGCTCTAAGAGGAGAATAATGAAGGGTAATTTGGGAATTATGTATATACAATTATAAAGAATGGGTACTCTGTTCATAACTATACAAATGAAATGAAGTCACCTTTTCCTCCCCCCCCACGGGAAAAAAAGAAAAAAAAAACATTTAAGAGTAGGGTTGTGCACAATTCAGTGAAAACCAAAAATCAAACTGAACCATAACCAAACATTTATTTTGGTTTAGTAAACTGGTCGATTCGATATTTAGATTCAACAGAATTTGTTCGATTTGGTATGTAACCAAATTTTAATCTAATAACCAATAACCAACTCCAACTCCTATATTCCTTTTGCTCGAGAGCTCACTCTATCTTTCCAATTTTTTCTCATCGCTATTCTTCTCTCGCTTGGTTCTATTTGTCTCTCATCATTTACTCACTCTCTCTCTCTCTCTCTCATTCTTAAATCTCTTTCTTCTTTTAATATCTCTATATTCTTTCTCAATTCTGCTTAGCCATATTTTTGCTTATTTTATTTGTGGTGGTTATAATTTTCTTAAGTAATTCAGATTATACAGTTTGTAAATCGCCCAGAGGGGGAGGAGATATGGTGATTGTACAAAAATTAAAAACTCAAAAATAAATGTGTAAGGTAAAGAGATAGAATTAAAGAAAGCAAACAAAGTAAAGAAGCAAGAAATAGCGATATACGTGGCTCGGCCCCCAAGTCATCTCTACTGCCCGTTACCTGCAACAATTCTGCACCACATGCATTCCACTATACTCAAATACTGTACAGTGAGTTCTTGGTATTCAAACCAAGATTCTTGTTACAACCACATGACTTCTATTTTTCTATAGCCCCGTAAACCACCTCGATCCGAAGCGAAAAGAAAATGAAAAAAACGAGATTGACGTCTTGACTAAGAAAACAATAAAAGTGCTATTCTCTTTTGATCTTTAGAAAATGATAAGTTCTGAAGCATATGAGTTAAAAGAGATGGATAATACTCAGTGGATTCAGCTCTATTTAAAGAGTTTCAAAATTATTCATTTCCACAAATGTAAAAAGAAATACCTATGAATCGGGGCTGGTTGCAGTTGACTGCCTATATAGCAGTCAACTGTCATTTCCCGTAAACCATAGTTGAGAGAAAATGACAGTCAATTGCACCAATTTCAACTAAAATTGCAGTCAACTGTCAAATCCAGCCGACTGTTATATGTGCAGTCGACCGAACCTTTTCCGAATTTTACATTTTGGTGAATCCACTTTATATCCTTTCCATAACTTGATCATTTGCCAAAGATAATTTTACATGTTTTGTAACACCCTAGAAGGTTGAATAATGTTTTTTTTGGAATTTATAAATGAATTAAAGTGAATTTTGGTGATTTAATAAACATTTTTCTAAATTTTATCTTTCTGCATGTACAAAGCACGTGCAAATATTTTTTTTGGGGAAACACAAAGTCCAGAATTTTAATTGGAGGACCTAATATTTATTAGTGAATAATAATTTCTAATTTTCTGGATTTTTATAAGCCACAAATTGTATCTTCGCAAATATTGCCAAAGGAAGGGTTTTTTTTTTTGCAAAAGTGCCACTTGGAGGCAAAATTTAAAAGGTCGGTATTTTTCTGGGTTTCAATTTGAGGTCTGCCAGATCTGGAGATGATTTGAGGGTTTTATTCTCAACTAAATTTGTTAATTTAATTACCTAATATAGTGGATCTATATATGTAAAGTTATTTTTTCGTGAAGGGAAATTTTATAAAATCTCTCAAAAACCCTAAAAGTACAGCCCCGGGCTATTTAGAGGCTGCTACAGCGGCTCCCTTTCTGTACAAAACAAGAGTATCTTTATTATTGAATTTCTCGGAATTTCGAAGCTTGGATCTTGGATTATTTGCTAAGGAGCTTTTCTATTATTATTTTCTTCGTCTTCGTCAATTCTTCATTGAGGTGACTGATATTTTTATCTCTTGTTTGTTGAATTCGATGGTTTATCTAGTAGGGTTCATACTAGAAGATTGTATGTTTAATATAGTGAATAGATTTGATGTGTGTATGATGATTCTTTTGAATGTTAATTACCTACATGATGAATTGACTATATGTTGTGAAATAAGATAATCAATTGAATAGATGGCATGTTGAGTTCTTACTAGATTACAAATTGATGAGTTTAAGTGAATGAATAATCAAAATAATATCATCGTGAATGAATTCGAATCAATGTATGATCTTGTATGCATAGTTTGCCGAAAGTTCACTTTTCTGTACAGATCTGATTTTTATACATAACATGCTTGTTTGATCGTGTATGAATTATTGAGGAATGTGTATGAGACTTGTAGGTTTGGCATCTAGTTGATAAAGATCAAATTTTTGTTCGTATGAGAGTTATTTGCCCTAATTGTCAAATTATTTCATGTGTGACTAATATGCATTACCATGATAAACCCTTATATGCATATGGATGAATGATAAAATATTAGTTGCTGTTTTCCCTCTTTATTCACTGTTTGATTTGGGATGAGGAGAGGGATTGTTGATTGTGTTGGATCTAATGAGGAAATAGAAGAACTTGAATTTTGGTTGAGTTGGGATTGAAATATTTGATTGAAAAATGAATATTATGGATAGATCTCAGTTTTGATATGTAATTGTGTTCATGTTTTGGTAAAAGAAGGAATCATGACCGCGTTTACTGATGTTCAAGAGATTTCATGAAAAAGTGTTCTTAAAGGTCTTTTAATCAATATTGTGATTTCTGAAAGTGAGATTTTGTGAAATTTTGAAGGGCTTTGATCAAATAGAAACTGAGATAGTTTTGGCCAAGATTGTGCCTATTATACTATAGATTTTATCATGAGAAACTAAGCAATTATTCATGTTTATATGTATATCAGTTTTGAAAGAACTGCGAAATTGGCTGATTGCAGACTGCATGTCAGTCGACCGTAGCTCATTTGAACATGCAGTTGCGGTTGACTGTATGCTGGCTGATGCCATTTCTCCATAGGCGGTCGACTATCGTGTTTTCTATGGTGACTATCGGTCGACTGCCACGTTTTCCTAGGTTGATCTTTCTGTCTAGCGATGTCAGTCGACCACAGTAGCTTTACACTATGGTTGCTGATCGACCGACATAATTTAATTTTCCACAGCATTGTGTGCTGCAGTTTTCAATTATTTATTCGACTTTTGTAAACGTTAAATCTCTGTTTTGCAGAATGTTTAGATTTAGATTATTTGTTAAATTCAGAGGATATGTGTTCTAAATTTCATTAAGTATTAAATTCTACTTTAGAAGCTTTACAAGGGTTTATGTTTTCAAATTTGAAAAGTATTCTATTATAAGTTGTCTTCCACTATTTGTTTCAGTTTTTGATTGAGTTAGTTCAGTTTTATTGAGCAATTATGCAGATTTGGCTGCACTTAAAAAGTATTAAACTTTGATTATTGGATTTGAAGGAAATTCTTGAAATGAATTATACAAATTTTGGTTTACTTTCGCATCTCAAAGAAATGTTGATTCGATGTATGAGTTTAGAGACCCTAGAGATTGAGTGGGACCCTAATATGCCGATGGTTGAGATCTTATGGATATTTGGCCAGTGAGGCCTTGTTGTTGAATTAATTGAATTAAGTCCGGCAGGGTACACCAACTCTAGAGGGGGATTGTGATTTAATTAATAATAACCAACATAAGGTCAGGCACTAGTGGAGATGTGATAGTGGTTGGGAAACGTAAGTAAGGGGGCCCTGTATAGTGGATGAATGAGATTCGGGACTATAGTTGTAGTTGGGCAGTTTGCTTCCGAAGGCTACGATTATCATTGCCATCCCCCGAATTTGCACGTTGAGGGTCTTTTACAGTTGGACGGTTTTATTCCGAAGGCTGTGACCTATTTGTGGAATTTCGGCATGGAATGCTCAGGGTGACGCTTACATGATGCTTGCACATTGAGGGTGCTAGTCTATCTGGTAGATACCCGGATGTAGGCCTATTCGCGGAGTATTCTGGATGTTGTTTCCTACCACCATAGTAGGATTAGTTGCATAAAGAGGGATTAAACCCTATAAAGTGGAGAATGATAAGGGCTTGCACCGGACCTATGTACTATGGAGTACATAGAATCCGCATGTATGCATTAGTAATCATCAGGTGCATTCGTGTTTTCTTGACTTGTATTTATGCATGCTGGTTTTCTGTTTTCTACACTCGACACTTAGCCTAGTTCACTTGATGATTCATGTTTCCTTTATTGCTATTCATGTTTCGTTGTTATTACAATGATAATATGTTGACTTATGAATTTATTCTTTATGTTTCATTTAAGTTATGTTTCTTTTGAATATCACTCACACCGTTATGGCTGACCCCTGTAGTTTTAGGGGTTAGAGTTATCTCTAACCTCATGTTTTATAGGTAGGTACTATTAGCATGGAGTTGGGAGCATGTGGTATAATATTTTATGTTATCATATATGTTGTAAAAAGATTAAGAGTAGATGTGTAAATAAGGAACTATGTTGTAAGATGAATTGTAATTCGAGGTGTTTGATTTCTGCTGTGCTATGTAAAAGAAATGATGTAATAAAAGTTTTAAATTTACTGTGTTTGTGCTATGTTTATAATTACAATTGAGGTAGATGCTGGAAAATTGTGCCACGTATTTCTAAGTATATTTATTAAAAATTTGGGGCGATACATGTTTATCCCTCACAAATAAAGCAGTATATAGTTTGGAATTCACTGGCTTCTTGAGGATCAATTACGTCTTTCTTCTTGATGAAACTTTCCCGATATTTGTGATCTTTTATATTTGCATGATTCTTTTCCTTTTGCTTAGATCTTGAGATTTATTTGAATTTCATTTTATATTAACCTGTAAAGACCTTGGATAAAAATATTAGATGAATGTATATGGTTTCTACACACCAAACTTAGGGTCAACAATCTCCCCCTTTTGGTGTTGACAAAACATACTAAGAATTAAAGATAAAGCTCCCTCTTAATCCAATACTCCCCCTTAATTCATGATTACATCATAAGAGCATATAAGTGTGTGTGTGTGTGTGTGTGTATGTGTGTGTGTGTCAAATGATGGAACCAATATGAGAATAAAAAAAACATGCACATACAATTTATATATGCAAAACATCATTTATCAGTCATATTTATAAAGCATCACATATTTCATTCCAATCAAAAATTCTTATAGAGCATCAATCATACGAATTAAGCATTACGATCAAAAGAGCTTATACATGATAGAACATTTGAGGAAATGAGATATCCTTTGACGAAGAAATACAAAATACTAAAAAAACTCCATGATCTTAAAAACAGGGAATTTTTTTTTAAAATTCTTCATGTTCGCAATTACTCTCCTTTTGGCCTTTTTGGAACACACCGAAAGGGAGCTACTCTTCATCGTCGTCCTTACCTTCACTACCAACATCCTCTATATGTCATAGAGAGAAGAAAAAATATAAAATATAAAAAGAAACAAAAAAAATGAAAATTGTAAACCCCCCTCCCCCCAACCTTTTTTAAAAATAAAAAATATATATATTTGTGTTGGTCAAACACAAACAATGAAAACATTTTAAAAATTCGAGAAAGTATCAATTAATCAAGCAGAAATCTCAATAACATTCATTTCACTTCGTAAATAATTAAAACGTTTTTCATCCAGTGGTTTAGAAGAAAAATAAATCATCTAATTGCAAATCAGTCGAAACATATTCAAGTATGATCTCACGTTTAATGAAATGATCCTTAATAAAATGGTAATAAATTTCTTTATGCTTTGTGCGACTATGTTGGTCAAATTTCTCAGTCATGTGAATAGTACTAGTATTATCACAGTTAATTGGAATATGATCGAGAAATACCTTATAGTTCTTCAATGTGTGTTTCATCCATAATAGTTGTCCAGAACATGATCATGCAACTATGTATTCGACTTCAGCAATGGACAATACAACAGAGTTATGCTTCTTTGAAGCCCATGATACTAAACAATTTTCAGGAAAAGTGACATGTGCCGCTTGTACTTTTTCCTTCATGCTCATCTCAAATTCATCCTGCATTTTCTTTGAAAACTCTTACACATATTTTCATTAATAGACCCAAACATAACATCAACAATCATATTGAATTTGAATGGAGTTATGCTTATATGAAGCCCATGATACTAAACAATTTTCAAGAAAAGTGACATATGCCACTTGTACTTTTTCCATCATGCTCATCTCAAATTCATCATGCAAGTTTGAAAATTATTTGTACATTTAATAAACCCAAAAAATAATATTGTCAACAATCATATTGAATTTGAACAATCAAAAATTGAGCAATGAAAGTATCTTTAAGATAGTGTTTGATAAAAAAATGTAGTGTCTACTTTCCCTTTTTAGAAACCTATGTGAGTAAGGAACGAGCTCAAACATTCATGCCAAGCTTGAGGTACTTGCTTCAAATCGTATATCATTTTATCAAGACGGACATATCCAATATAGTTTGTATCAATATACAAATCACATATATAATATTTAATGTATAAATGATCATAAAAACAATTAAAACCATTGTCATTTTATTGTTCAAAACTTTCCCTCTTTTTGTCTTACATTAATAAGGGTAATAAAAATAAATTAAGAATTAGTTGAAAAAAATCGGTATTTTGCATAGCTTGTAGTAAAAAAGTCACATCTTTTTGTATAGAGCTCTAATAAACTGAAACTAGTTTTATTTGAAAGATATTTTGAGCTCTTACAAAACAATACATCATTTGACTAATTTAGTAAGGAAATGAGAGAGACATCAGTTTCACAAAATCAGCCTTCAATAAATTCGAAATTGCATATTTCAATTGAATCAAATTAGATATTAAGAATCTTTGGTCCAGTTTGACCTCAATTAAATTCTGAAAAGTAGTTGTCAAAGATAGGTATGTTAGATAGACATATTTATAGGATACAGTATAAATATATGATTGAAATTCTCTATTTGTTTGAATACAAATCTAGTTTTGATGTCTTTGGAAATTCATAGTAAATTGAAACTGAATCTAAATAATACAAAACTTCATAAGAGATCAAAATAAGAATATAGGAAAAATAAAGGGCACAAAATCAAGTGGCTTGCAAATATAGTAGTAATTTGAAATTAAAATATGAATCCAAATTTATGCATGATAATAAAGCATGATTTGAAAAGACATGGTAAGATAAAACATAATATAAAAAATATAAACATATGTGGATATAGTTGCTCCTAATACGCAAAGCGATATAACATAAATACGATAAAGATAAATTAATTAAATGTGGAGTATGGTCAACAAATTTTATAATAATCATTGTTACCTGACAATGACTTCTTAATAGGGATGCAAGAAATTTGTCATTTATCATTGGCAACCACTATTAATATGTCATTTTTCTACAAAAATCAATTGTTGTTGTACACCTATCAATATGAGTAGATGCGACATTTGGTATCCAAGTTTGTGTGTCACCTGCATTATGAGTCTTTCTTACCCAAATAAAGTTAGTATTCATTTTCAAAGCACGATTATAAGAAATATGTCTTAATCTACAACAATAATTACAAGTACTATAATTGTGTCTAGGTTCATCTATATTTGAATAATCAAGAATATGAGTATGAGAAGATTGTTTTGGAATTTGACGTTTTGGTGAATTGTTTTAACAAAGTCTTCTTCTATCATAGGTCATCCTTGATTGCTTTGTCATAAAATAAGTGGGCCCTTTCTCGTATTTTTCAATAGTTGCTTTGAGCTCAATTATTTTTCTACAAAGTCTTTTCTTGCACGATCATCATCTTTGGTGTTCCAACAAATTTTATCAAGTGCACTATCAAATTATCTATTTTGTTCAAGGGATTCTTCACAACCATCCACTGATTCATCAAATGTCTTTTTTGCAATCATCAAGTTCAGTAGTAAGCTTAGCAATATGAACAATTTTCTGATGGATCAGTTTTAGATTCTCATTATCTATTGATAGAGTTTTTGAATTTGTTTTTTTAAACGTCAATTCTCTTCTACCAACAAATTATAATTTTTTCCAAATAACTCAAGTTTTTCAATAACTAAATAATTCGCATTTTTCAATTTTTTTGCTTTTGGCAATGCATGAGTCATGTGATCCATTAGACATTTGTTTTTATTGCTTAATTTCTCGATTGACCTTTTTAGCATACTCCCTTGAATTACAAGTAATTTCACAAAATTCATCCTAAGTGATTTTTTCGATTACCTCTTCTTGAAGTGATGATTGCTCCTCATCATCTCCAAGAGCCATAAAAGTTAATCTCATGTTTGCTCGCTAATATTGATCATCTTCATAATCACTTGAATCAGAGTCAAGCCAAGTTGTCTTCAATGCATTCTTTTCGTAGTTTGATCTTGTATTGTATAATTTTTTCTTCTCTTGATTGAGAGGGCAATTCACACGAATGTGTCCGAGCTTTTTGCATTTGTATAATGCTTTGTCTTTACCTTAGTCTCTCCCTCTTTGATACCTACCATGCTTTTGAATTTTGAGAAACTTATTGAAGTTTTTGGTTAGGAGCTCGTTGTCTTCGTCGGATGATTCATTATCTGAATTGGAGTTTGAATGATGTGGTGCATCAGCTTTTAAGGCGATGGACTTCTTTGCAGTTTTGGATATGATTTCAATGTTCTATCTACACCTTTTTGTCTCCATCATCTCTATTTCGTATGTTTTGAGTTTACCCTAAAAAAAAAAAAAATCCAACTCTTTTTCTTCATGTGTATCCTTTCATGGTAGCAGCTTTGATATCCCATTTTGGTGATAGACAACTTATGATTTTTCAAAACTTTCGGTCATCATCCAAGCCCTTCCCTAAGCTTTCAAGTTCATGAACGATTATATCAAAGCGGGCCAACATTTGATCTATACTTTGACCTGGAATCATGTGAAACACATCAAAATTATAATAACATAAAGTAACTTTTACTTCTACCTCCAAGACGATTACCTCATGATGCCTTTGCATAATGTTCCAGATTTCATATGCAGTTTTACAGTTTTGTCTACATCGCATGAGTTATTCATTGTTTAAGAATGCATATAGTGCGGTCATGGCTTTGGAGTTTGCATTCTTTAGTAAAAGTTCAGCTTTGGTGAAGGAATTCTTTCCATCACTGACACGAATATATATTTTATTGATGAAACATTCCAGACTTCTTCTCCAAGCATCTGCAAGAAATGAGACATAACCTTCCAAACTTCATAGCATTATCCATCAAAATAATGTGAACGTGTAATACTTGACCCATAGGAGTTGGATAACTCTAATGAATACAAGTCATTAGGAGGAGGGATTTTGGTCATTGTACCTTTTGCTCTAGCTTTCAAGCCAATAATGAGCACCTTTCTCTGATACCATTGTAAATCAATCTTCAGAAAGAGTGAGAGGGGGGGGGGGGGTAGGGGGATTGTGTGAAAATTAAAAACTTTAAAATAAAAAAATTTCAAGTAAAGAGATAGAGTAAGTGAAAGCAAACAGAGCAAAGAGGTAAGACACAATGATATAAGTAGTTCGACCCACAGATTTACTCCATTACCCGCTACCTGCAGCAATTCTGTGCCGCAAATGTTCCACTATACTGAAACCCCGTACAGTGAGTTCTCAGTATTCAGGCCGAGACTTCTATTACAACCACAGGACTTCTATTTTCTACAAGCACCGTAAACTGCCTTGATCCAAAGCGAAAACAAAATGAAAAAGCAAGATCGACGCCTTGACTAAGAAAATAATAAAAGCGCTCTTCTATCTTGATCTTTTGCAAATGATAAGTTCAGAAGTATATGAGTCAAAGGAGATGAATAATACTCAGTGGAGTCAGTTCTATTTAAAGAGCATCAGAATTATTCCTTTCCACAAATATAAAAAAGATATACCAAATGTGAATCGGCAGGTTGCTGTCTATTGCTTATTTGGGCAATCGACTGTCATTTCCTCCAGACCAAAGTCGAGAGAAAATGACAAACGACTACACCAGTTTCAACTAAAATTTTTGTCGACTATCAACTGCAGTTGACCAAACCTTCCTCGGATTTAATATTTTGGTGAATCCACTTTATATCATTTCCATAACTTGATCATTTGCCAAAGATAATTTTACATAATTATTCCTCACAAATAAAGCAGTAAATAATCAGGAATGAACTGGCTTCTTGAGGTCCAATTACATCTTTCTTCTTGATGAAACTTTTCTGATATTTGTGATTGATGCTGCTATTTTGGTGGGAGCAACAGATAGTGAGTTCTTGTTATTTGGAAGGGAAGAGGCAGATCTCAACCACAGATCTGGACTAGATGTGAGGTTGTATGAGTGGTCGGAGAGGTGGATCTGGTGGTGTTTGGAGACCGCCGGATACCGACAAAAACAACTAGAAACATCGGTTGGTATCCAGGCAACTGGCCCTCCAATGATCAAGTCAGTTACTAGAAAAGTGGATTAGGGTTTGAAGGCTATAGAGGCATTACCTAATTACAGTAGATGGGACCTGACATTTATAGACAGAGAGAAGGGACCCAAGTGGGCCGGGTTGACCCTCTTATGTGGGCCTGATTGGTGTGACGTGTCAGTAGGAGGCCCATATGGCGCACAAACCTGATTCATGGGGATTTGAGGATCCTGAGGGGATGAGAAGGCTCAGATTAAACCAAATTTTTATCTATATCATAAGCCCCCCACTCCTAGAGGGTTGGGTGTATCAACCGTCAAGGAGTAGTTCGACCCCGTGGAGAAAATCTGCCGACAGTGATTCAGAGTTGTGTCGAGCATCGAGCTCTAGTAGGAATTTGAGGCCAGTGGGCGGCTCGAAGTCCATGCCGAGCATCGAGCTCATCAAACCTGAGCGGAACTGTGAGGAGGCTAGTGGGTGGCTCGAAGTCCATGCCGATCATTGAGCTTAATTGAGATGGAGAGAGCTTTTGAGAAAGCTAGTGGCTAGCTTGAGATAGAGAGAGCTTGTGAGAAAGCTAGTGGCTAGCACGAAGTTCTTGCCAAGCGTCGAGCGAGTTTCAGATGGAGAAAGCTAGTGGCTAGCTCGAGGTGCATGTCGAGCGTCAAGCAAGTTTGAGATGGAGAGAGCTTGTGAGAAATCTAGTGGCTGGCTCAAGGTGTCTGCCAAGTGTCGAGCGAGCTTAAGATGGAGAGTGCTTGTGAGAAAGCTATTGGCAGGCTCGAGGTGCCTGGCAAGCATCGAGCGAGCCTAAGATGGAGGGAGCATGTGAGAAAGCTAGGGGCTGGCTCGAGCTGCATGCCGAGCGTCGAGCGAGTTTGAGATGGAGAGAGCTTGTGAGAAAGCTAGTGTGGGGCGTGAAGTCCATGCCGAGCATCGAGCGAACTTGAGATGGAGAGAGCTTGTGAGAACGCTAATGGCTAGCTCGAGGTGCATGCCTAGCGTCGAGCGAGCTTGAGATGGAGAGTGCATGTGAGAAAGCTAATGGCTAGCACGAGGTGCATGCCGAGTGTCGAGCGAGCATGAGATGGAGAGAGCTTGTGAGAAAGCTAGGGGCTAGCTCGAGGTGCATGTCGAGCGTAGAGTGAGCTTGAGATGGAGAGAGTTTTTGAGAAAGCTAGTGGTTGGCTCGAGGTGCCTGTCGAGCATTGAGCGAGCTTAAGATGGAGAGAGCTTGTGAGAAAGCTAGTGGTTGGCTCGAGGTGCCTGCCGAGCATCGAGCGAGCGTAAGATGGAGAAAGCTTGTGAGAAAGCTAGAGGCTAGCTCGAGCTGCATGCCGAGCGTCGAGCAAGTTTGAGATGGAGAGAGCTTATGAGAAAGCCAGTGGGTGGCATGAAGTCCATGTTGAGCATCGAGAGAGCTTGAGATGGAGAGATCTTGTAAGAAAGCTAGTGTGTGGCTCAAGGTGCCTGCCGTACATCGAGCTCGTTTGAGATGGAAAGATCTTGTGAGAAACCATTGGTTGGCTCGAGGTGCATGTCGATCGTCGACCGAGCTTGAGATTGAAAGAACCTGTGAGGAAGCTAGTAGCTGGCTCGAGGTGCATGCCAAGCGTCCAGCAAGCTTAAGATGGAAAGAATTGTGAGAAAGCTAGTGGCTGGCTCGAGATGCATGCCGAGCGTCGAGCGAGCTTAAGATGAAGAGATCCTGTGAGAAAGCTAGTGGCTGGCTCGAGGTGCATGTTGAGCGTCGAACAAGCTTGAGATGGAGACAACGTGTGAGAAAGCTGGTGGCTAGCTCGAGGTGCATACCTAGGGGTGGCAACTGGGCCGGGTCAACCGGCGACCCACCCGCGACCCGGCCCACGAACCCGGCCCGCTTAAGAGCTTCACGGGTTCGGGTCGAACCCGGTGAACAGTACCGGGTCGCAATTTACGCGAATCGAATTTGCGAAACCCGGCCCACGAACCCGTTTAAACCGCGAATTGAACCCGCTAACCCGTGGTTCGACTCGCGGGTTTTGACCCGCTCGACCCGTACGGTTCGAACGTTCGACCCGTGACGGGCCGACCGTTTGACCCGCGGGTCGAACGGGTCGAAACCTGCGATTCGAACCTGGGTCTGTCGCTGTCGCTGGCCGTTGGGGGCAGCAAACGGCTCTTAGAGCCGTTGCTGTGTGAAACGGCTATTTTTTTTTTCCCACTAATTCACCTATAAATATTCCCTAAAAATCTCAAAAAAATTACACCTCACTCTCTTACTCTCTCTACTATTATACATCATTTTAAAGAAATTTTTGAACAATTGTAGTGTTCATCAAATAATTGCACAAGGAGGCATATACACGATCAAATTTCGGTCGTATCGGAAACAAAATTCAACGTCTTCAACGTCTTCAACTCTCTTCAACCCTCGTCAAATTTACTTCAACCTCTTCTCAACTCGTCAATTGCGGAATCGGCAAAGCGCTCCTCCATCTTTTAGCTTTTCTTCTTATTTTCACGGGTTTTTTTACATACGCGTATTCTACGGTGAACGGTATCAATATTTCTCTACCTCTCTTGTTAAATTTTTTTTTGCGTTGTAGTTAAAATTATTGTTTGTTTTTTGAACTTCTCTATCTCAACCCTCTTGTTTTTTAGATTTTTTTTGTATAATTCACTGCTCGGTCCGCTCCTACATTGTAGAATTTTTTTTACATATTTGAGCGCATTACCACATTATGTTTAGATCACGCGGTAGCGGTCGTAGCGGACAAGATTCCTCCTCATCTTCACGTAGGCCACCAATTGTCCCAATTAGTGAGCCCACCCAAGATTACATTGATCCTACTATGGAACAATGGGGTACACACGACATGGATGTTGTAGGTGACATTCAATTAGAAGAAGAACAACAACAACAACAACCCGAAACCACACAACCCCGTAGTAGTAGGAAAAGTAGAGGAGAAACTAGCGATTGGCACAAGTTTTATGAGTATATCCCGGACGAACATATTCCGGGTGTAGGTTTGAAAGTGTGTAAAACATGTAGTAAAACATACAAATTCAAGAGGGGTGACGGCACCGGTACAATTAGTAGGCACATACAACATAATCATAAAGAACTTCTTGATCAAATACAAGGCCAACAAAAAATTAACCCTAGGACCGGTCAAGTAGATAGCCACCCTTATGATCCCGAACTTGTTCGTCGGGAAATGGCCCGATTAGTCATTAAGGAAGAGTTGCCATTTTCCTATCCTGAGAGTAGAAACTTGGAAAATTTTAATCAAACGGCCTTAAACCCTCATTTTAAAAGAATTCCGAGAAATACTTGCAAATCGGATTGTTTTAAAGTGTACATGGAAATGAAGGACGCTTTGATTACAATTTTATGGAGTTTAACTTGTAGGGTTAGTTTAGCTTCGGATTGTTGGACGGGTGTCAACAATATTCCAACGATGGGAATAACCTGTCATTGGATCGACAATGATTGGATTCTTCATAAAAGAATCATATCACTCGCGTCGTTGCCGTATCCCCATAGTGGTGCTGAAATAGCAAACCGTATTGTAGAAATTTGTGATGTTTTTCATATTCGTGATAAAATTATGGCTATTAGTTTCGATAATGCATCTAACAACAATGTAGAAATTACTACTTTAAAATCTGTATTAAACCCTCCATCTGATAATATTTTTCATGTTAGATGTGCATGTCATATTATAAATTTATGTGTTCAAGATGCATTAAAAATAGCTGATCCATACATACATAAAATTAGAAATTGTGTACATTTCATTGCATTAAGTCCAAACATTTTACAAGAATGGAAAGCTTGGTGTAGGGTTAGAAATGTTCATTTTAGAAAATTTCCAAAGGATGTTAGACACCGATGGAATTCTACTTTTGATTTACTAAATGTTGTCACCGAATATAAAGCAGTTGTAAATGATTTTTGTATCGCAAAAAATATGCAAAATTTTGAAATGACTCTCACCGATTGGTTTTTTGCCGAATCTTTATTGAAATTTTTAGAACCTTTTAAAACCGCAACTTTAAAGTTTTAAAAAACATATGAATCTACTTCTAATAGCATTTTTATTGAATTAGTTAGCATGGTGCAAATATTTAACGAAATGTTAAATGATGCCTATATTAGTGACATTGTAATACCTGCATTTAAAAAATTTTTGAAGTATTATTTTCCTCCTCCTATGTTGATTTGTGTTGCTACTGTTATGGATCCTCGTATCAAATTAGAAGGTACGAAGAATTTGATAGAAATGTTTTTTGGTTTTTTAGAGAACAATGTAGAATTAACAACTGATTGCAGTACTTTTTTAGTTCAGTTTGAATCTACGCTAAATAACTTGTATGATTATTATGATAGACGTTTTGCTTCTAGTAGTACAACTTCTGTAGTTGGTTCTTCTTCTGGTAGTTCTAAAGGTAAGGGTAAAAGTAGAATTGGTGATAGAACATTTAGTCTACTTGAACAAATTCAATCTAAAAAATCTAGGACTAATCAACCAAATGAATTAAACTGGTATAACCAACAGGATACTGAGCCTACTCTTTCCCCACTAGATATTTTACAATGGTGGAAAGAACTTGAACACACTTTTAGTATTCTGTCTATTATGGCTAAAGATTTGCTAACTTCTCCTGTCTCTACAGTTGCTTCAGAGAGTGCATTTTCTACAAGTGGCAGGATTCTATCTGATTACAGAAATCGGTTGAAGCCCGAGGTGTTGGAGATGCTCGTTTGCACAGAAGATTGGCTGAAGGCTGAAGATAGGACGCAAGGGAAAGCACTATCTAGTTCCACAAGTGGGAGCAACTCGCCCGAAGAACAACAACAACAACAACAATAGCTTTTCTTCTTATGTTAAATTAGAAAAATTGTAGTCAATTAAAATTGTACATAAGAAATATGTTATTGTATAAAACTTATTTGTGAATTAAATTCTTCATTTCATTATAAATTGTTCAAATTGTATAACTTAAATTCATATGAATAAAATTTCAAAATTTGTTGTTAATTTCACTCTTTCAATCTTATTATTATTATTACGATTTTTTTTGTTTATTAGTATTATTACTTACTTAGTATTATAATTAAACATCATTTGGGGATATTTGATTCAATTTGAAGAATTGTAGTATTATTACTTATTAGTATTATTACTGAATCACATACTTAGTATTATAATTAAACATCATTTAGGGATATTTGAAGAATTGTAGTATTATTAGTTATTAGTAGTATTACTTACTTAGTATTATAATTTTTTAAGAAATGTAATATTCATCAAACAAAAATATGGTTGTTTACTTGTTTGTATAATTGTATACATCATTTGTAAAATTATTATTATTATTAGTTCAATTTAAGCTACAAAAAAAAAATTATATATATATATATTATTAAACGGGCCAACCCGCGGGTCGACCCGGCCCAACCCGGGTTGAGCCCTAAAGGGTTCACGGGTTAGGCGGGCCACCCAAATACGGAATTGACCCGGCCCGTATAAGACGCCAACCAGGCCCGGCCCGCCTACTCAAGCGTGCCAACCCGCACGGGTTGGGCCCGAACCGGCCCGAACGACCCGTTCGCCACCCCTATGCATACCAAGCGCCGAGGAGGCTTGACTTGGATAAATTTTCATAGATCGGCTTATACTTTTCGTGCTTACTTAACAAGTGTACTGCACGTGTGTTGCTGACATCATGGTGGTGGAAATCGAGGCGAATTTATCTTGATCACCGTTGGATCAAAATCAGAGGGTTGAGATTGTTTTTGGATATCGAGACATCTTTGGGGTGTCCATATAAGCTCTCACCCCTCTTCTCATTTTTGACTTTACTTTCTATCTCTAGTTTTCACAGCCTCTCTCTCTAGGGTACTATTCAGTCGCCAGCGACCAACTTTCCGATGTCCTTTCTAATTACTAGGTTTGTATTTTTATATTATGTCGAGGGTTCAGTCTGGTTCCTCAGCTTCCACGTCAGGTCGACGATCACCTTTCTGACTCTACAGATTGGGAGGAAGTCGACAAGGTCTATGATGTCAAGCATATTCAAAGTCGTAGGCCCTTTGTGGTGGAGTCGAACGACTCAGATGGAGAGGTCGACGAGATGGATGTGGTCGATGAGGGTGGACCTGTGGACGTAGGCGAAGAAGAGGAGGAGGTCAAGGAGGTCAGAAATAACGAGGAAGAGGGGGAGGACGATGAGGAACAGGATGGTGAGGAACATGACAGGGCTCCGATTTTGATGCCCCTGGCCGAGCAATTCTCTCCAAAGGCTCCTTGGATCCGTGGAAGGAAATTGAGGTGGACTCTTCCGGATAGCCCCGAGCAACCAATCAAGTTCTTCCCGAAGCATGGTCTCGATGTCCCCAATCTCTAGCAACCGGGTTCAATTATGATGTACCCGGGTGACCTTGAGGATTTGGCTCGGTACGGTGTACAATCTTCTTCGCCGAGCCAATCAAAACTCAAGATTGATGGCGTTCAAAGCGTGCTGACAAGTAGTGATCTTCCGGTAATACTTGCGACCTACTTCATTCCCCTAGAATACGAGCTAAAGGTGCCGAATCGAGGGATCCGACCTACTGACACTTTGTCCCCTTGGTTTTGTATATTTCTAGTTGACGCATTCAGCCCGGGATTGAGGTTGCCCCTACATCCATTTGTGAAGAAAGTCTTGAATTGGGCTGGCTTGAGTCAGATGCAATTTGAGCTGAACTCCTAGAAGCAACTCGTGTGCTTCATACTGCTCAGCGAGGAGAAGTGAGTTCCCTTGAAGTTGAAATATTTCTGAGTCTATCTTGGGGTTAATTCGTCGGGGTCGCATGAATGAATATATTATATCTCCCCTCAACCTCATAAGCAGGTAGTCCATGGTCATCTGGACTGTATTAAGAAATGGAAAGAGAGGTTACTTCACCGTTCGAAGCCAAACTCCTTGGGAAATTCCGACAAACTTTTGTTTCTACAAACCGAACCATAAGCCTCCAAAGGATAAAGACCTCACGGAGGAAGAGTAGGATCAAGTGAATCGGGTTGTGGCTGTTAAGAGTATCGGCTGGCCGAACGTGAGCGAGAGGCATTTAGCGAGGATCAGATTGAGCCTTATCGACCCCTGTATGTTTCGTTTCCTTTTCTCGCTCAACTTTTTTCCTTCGTTCTTATAGCTTCTATTTTCCCTTACAGCAATGGATGATGCTGAGATCGAGGCGAGAAGGGCCTACCTGGCCAGGAAGAAGGCTGCCGAGCAGCCGAAGCCGAAGAAGAGGCCAACTCTAATTGGCTGCGAGGTCCAAGAAGTCGAAGGGCCTCTCGGCACCAGAGACCCCCAGTTCGACAAAGGAGGCACTGAGCTTGAGTTACCTGAAGGTTACCGACATGGTGAATAAGGGTCTCCCACCCAATCGTCGCGGGGTTCAGGAGATCGTAGGTGAGGAGGGGCTTTTTCCGTTGGCTCCTAGCTGGTCCGTGAAGACAACAAGTTCCATGACCGAGGGGCTGGTGGCGATAGAGGTGGTGGAGCATCTGGCCACACCTCGCGATACGGAGAGTCTCTCCATCGAGACTCTAAAATTATGCTTCATGAAGTGGGCTCAGGCCGACATGATGGTAAGTATTTCACAGCTCCGTTTCTTCGAGAAATGTTTGATTCTTTAGATTTCTAAGTTTCGGCTCCACGTCTACAGGCGATGCTGCAAGGAGGCAGTACACCCACAGCTCCAGCGGGAGGTGAAGAACGCTCAGAGGTACGAGCGTGAAATGAAGGAGCAGAAATTGTGAGCTGATCATGCCGAAGCTCACAAGCTTGCCATCAAGGCAAAGCTAACCTCCCTCGCCAAAGACCGAGATTAGTGGATGAAGGAGAAGGAGGTGGAGAACGAGAAACAGCTGACGGCTGTAAAGGTGTCCGCCATGGACAAGGTCATCCTTGCCCAAGAGAAGGCATATGACCGGCCCATCCAGTACATGCTGCGCTAGTACCCAGGTTGCTAGCTCGAAGGCTTCAATTATTCTATGGTCTTCTTCAAGGTTCCAGTCACTCAAGGAGGAGACAGTGAACAGGGGGATGGCCAACTGCCTGGTGCAGAGGTCGACCCTCACAAGGTCGTCCTTCAGCTTGACACGACGGGAACCGAAGAGTGCCTCCTCCCTCTAAAATGTAGTTTATCATATTTTTTATTTTTTCTATATTTTTTTTTTGTATTTGCCAACTCGCGGACTGGCCACAGCTTTTTGTGTACAGTTATTAATGAAATGAAGTGGATTTTTTGGCCGACCCCTTTTGACTAGGTATTTTTGAGTGATGTTTCGTGATTTGGCCAAGTCTGTGAGACTCGGAATAATATATCATCTTCTTCTCTTATTAAATGAACGAGCCTTTCTTGGCAGACCCCCATGATGTTGAGATTGAGTGCTTTAGGGGAAGGTTAAAATCTATGGATTTCATCATGGCACGCTTTCGCAAAATGCCAGGGATCGGCAAGCAGCTCTTTCTTATTTTATGAACAGGTTGAAGGAAATGAGCCTGGAATCGGCTCGTCTGAAGAAAATAGTTGCCGACCGTGACCTAGTGAGCACTGAGACACGATGGTTGATGTCTGGTACTTCCGTCTGGCGACCGACCTCAGAACCGTTCCTCTGCGAGGTAATGGTGGAGAAGGAATTGAAGATACAAAAATTGAAGGTCGCGCTTGGGATGACCGGGTCTCGAACTGCTTCTTTAGGAGGTGGTTGGCCATCCGTTGGCTGCCCATATCCGACCCTGAGGTTGGAGCTGACGAACCCCGATGACGCTCAGAGCTCGGTGGCTGGGGTGTCCACCTTGGCCATTCCCAGGGGGAGGTTGATAGGCCCGTCGGTGAACAAACCTCTTTGTTGATCAGCGATCTTTCAGTTCGCTAAGTTTTTTGAGCTAGTCCTCGCTAGTCCCTGGGGACCCCAGGTGGAGGAGTAGGTCATTCAGATGATCTTCATAACTTGTACTTTTTACTATATTTTTGTAATCTTGTAAGTTGTACGGTCTTGTATCTGCTCCCTGAGTGAACAAAATAAATGAAAATTGATTGCTTCATTTTAATTTCGACCGAAGGTTGAATTTTGACGGGTTGACCGAATGTATCTTGCCTAGGGAAAATTTTGGATATCAAGGACTGAGGACTCCGAACGTCAAGCGGCGAGGACGGGAGAGATTGCGAAAAATTCCTCGTTAGGAGCGAAGTCCAAGGAGATTGTGAGAAATCTCTCAAAAAGAGCGAAGTCCAAGCCGAGCGTCGACGATGGGAGAGATTGTGAGAAATCTCTTGTTAGTATTGAAGTCAAAACAGTTAGTTTCAAGACAGACAAGGGTTTTATTGCTTCATTGTTTGGCTGCCGAAAGGCTAGCGCTTATTACAATTGTCGATGCTTCGAGAAGTCGTATTACAAGTGCGAATTCGCTAGGGTCCTTCATGGAATTTGATTAAGTTCTCCGCGCTCAAGATCTTCTTGATCACCTTTTCCCTGAATCTTCGAGTCGGTAGGTACCTAGCCGTACCGCTCGGGAGATCCTGTACGGACCCACCCAATACGAAGCCAGCTTGCCTTTCTTGGTAAGGTCGGATATAGCGAGCTTCCTGAGTACGAGGTCACCTTCTTTGATATCGGTGGGTTGGTCCTTCTTGTTATAAAACTGCTTTATCTGCTGTTGATAAATATTTCTTCTGATGGCAGATCTCTCGCGAACTTCGTTGATTAGGTCTAGGTTGGCTCTGAAGCTGCTTGAGTTCAATTCCTCGCTGAAGCTTATGATCTGAGGTGAAAGGAGCCCGACCTCCAGAGGGATGACGACTTCCATCCCATACGTCAGATTGAATGGAGACTCACCTGTAGGGATTCTCTTGGTTATCCAATAGGACCTGAGGACACTGGGTAATTCTTCGAACCACAACCCCTTAGAAGATTTGTCCAGGCATTTTTTTGAGACCTTCAAGGATTTGGTTGTTGGCATTTTCGGCTAGGTTGTTTGACTAAGAATGTGAGATTGACGAGAACCGTTGTTGGATACCAAGGTCTTTGCAAAATTTGCGAAAGTTTTTCCCGACAAACTGAATTCCATTATTAGTAATGAGTATGCGTGAGATCCCTGTAACACCCCGGCCCCACTCAGCAATTTTTTCTAACAACTGCCCACCGCAGGCTTGCCTCATAAAAGGTGCTATAGCCTATTGGTGACCTTCAATCCTTGGAAATTATATATACACACAATTAATCACGGCTTTCTCCGATGTGGGATTAAACAATCCCACCTCGCGTGTTCTGACGTTAGCAGGCCCCCCCCTCAAGCGGGCCCCCTGCTAACCCACACACGCTACCCCCTCTGTGCATGGGCCCCACCTACTGCCATGACACCCACGTGGCAGCAGCAGCAGCGACCCCACGTGCATAGCAAATCCCCAAAGCAGCCAACATCAAACTCCAATTTTAATTAAATTCTCGTACAACACCCCCATAGGAACTCCTATAGGGCTCTTTTAATTAATTCTCTCTCTATTTATATATTCTTAAATACGCGGTGTTACACACACCCCCCTTAAGAATTCAACGTCCTCTCTGAGGCCGGGATATGCAACCTAGCGCATGATCTCCTTTCTAGCCGATATGGAGTGGAGTATCCTGATTCAGCTAATTCTAGCGTACTGCCCATGGCCACACTACCAGCATACTAACCTCAGCTCCCTTTCAGACATACCCACTCTTACCCACACTCGGTATCGAAAGTCGGCTTTTATACCATTTGCAACACCCCGGCCCCACTCAGCGATTTTTTCTAACAACTGCCCACCACATGCTTGCCTCATAAAAGGTGCTATAAATTATTGGTGACCTTCAATCCTAGGCAATTATATATATACAATTAATCACGGCTTTTTCTGATGTGGGATTAAATAATCCCACCTCGCATGTGCTGACGTCAACAAGCCCCCCCTCAAGCGGGCCCTTGCCAGCCCACACACGCTACCCCCCTCTACACCTGGGCCCCACCTACTGCCACGTCACCCACATGGCAGCAGCATCAGCAACACCACGTGCATAGCAAAGCCCCAAAGCAGCCAACATCAAACTCCATTTTCAATTAAATTCTCATACAACACCCCCATAGGAACTCCTGTAGGGCTCTAATAATGAATTATATATATATATATATATATATATATATATATATTCTTAAATACGGGATGTTACAATCCCAAACCGACAATCAATATGCTTCCAGAAGAATTGCTGGGATTGATATTTCGTGATTGTGGCCTAGGGTTCCGCCTCGAACCATTTAGTGAAATAATCGATGGTCATAATGAGGAAGCGCCTCTGGCTGGTTGCCTTGGGAAAAGTTCCGACCAGGTCCATCCCCCACATTGCAAAAGCTGCCGGGCTCGCCAGCGATTTGAGAAGCGCCTGCGGGGTGTCGGATTGTTGAAAACCTATGGCATGGGCTGCATTTCTTGACTAGATCTTCAGCGTCTTGGAGTAGGGTTGGCCAGTACTAGCCATGATTGAGGACTTTTCTCACTAGTGCTCTACTGCCCATGTGGCAACCCCCAATTCTCTTATGCATCTCCTCAACCGCATACTTTGCTTCATCTGTGCATAGGCATCGGAGATAAGGCCTCCCGTCGACCTTAGTATATTAGCGCGTGAAGAGTATGCCTTCTACGAGAATGAATTTTTCAGCTCTAACCCGAACCTTTCTAGCATCTGACGGGTCTTGTGGCTGTGCACCATCCTTTAATAAGTTCAAGATCTGTAACACCCCGAATTCCAAAATACAACTGAATTCGAGATTCCACAGGATCTTTACACTTCTTTCTTACAATTTTACAAGGAATTTAAAACTTTTCACTTTACATCAGAGTTACAAGAAATCTTTACACTTTACATTTTTCAGCGGAAGCAAATTTACAACATTTATATACAAGTACAACAACATTTGAATAATCTCTATGCATCAGTTCTCCTTTAATCTTTATCATGCCATTATCCTGCATACAAAACTGTGGGTACGTCAGTTTATTCAACCGACGAACATTATACACGGCCATCCTCTCTATGCCGGAAATAGTATAATTGATTTTCCATATTTAACAAACACAAACTTGTTCACATATCAAACTAAGGGGAATACCCTATTGATGTCGTATTGTGATTGTGCACTTAGTCCTTAATGTAGTTATTTATATTACATGACACTAATGCGCACTTGTTCGGATTCTATGCATCCCATACTACATAGGTCCGAGGGCAAGCCTCTTAATCGTTCTTCATCTTGTAGGGTTCAATCCCTCGTCATGACTTAATCTAATACTGTAACTACAGTAAGTATCCTAGATGTTCTATGAGTACGAACTCATGTACACAAATACTGGAGGGGAATCCCACGTCATGTCACAACGCATCGTGAAGACTATCTATGGACAATTCAGCCTCCTTCATGGCACACGATCCTCTCGCAGTCACCAAACACCCCACAAGCATCGCCAAGATCCCGATAATTCTGGAGTAGTGCCCACGTCATGTCACGACGCATCGTGAAAATAAACTGTGAATCACACCCACATCGTAGACTCGAGGCCCTCATACTTGTATTTTTCTCTCACTTTCATCACCTCTTCACTATGTACTAATCCTTAATTTAATGAAATCATAAACAAAATCAAATCTCTTAGAGTCAGCCCTCTCACCAATACCGGTCTTATTTCTTTCATTTCACAATGACCCAAACTTGGTCTTTTCAATTTCAATTATTATATCTCATCACTTTTCACTTGCCGGTGTGAGTTTTGGCTACACCCTAATTTTCAATTTCAATTCACAAATTCACAATCTGAGTTGTCATACTCAAGAACATTTCTCTTTTTCAATCACATGATTCCCAATCTTTTCATGAGTCAATAATCATACATAAAGTTCAATTATCCATCATGCATTTCATAACCAACATTTATTTCCACATTTAAAATCATATCACAAATATCTAGTCAAAGTGAATATTCACAACCTCACTATTGTCACACTGTTCTTTAATAAGAATAACTCATATAAAAACTTTACAATTATATTTTCCTTCTATCAATTTTGCTTTTTAACATTTACATTAATCACCTCATGAAAATCCACATTTTTACGAAATTATAATTATAAGAAAACAATAGTTTCGAGTACAATTTCACCTCAAATACATTTTATTTTAGTCCAATAACTCCAAATAAATTTTCATAGGTTGTACTCATCTATACTAGGCCACACGTCATAGGAATTTTCTCACAAAAGAAGGCAGATTTACTTGAAGCTTCGGGAAAGTCGACTGTCGAATATGGTCAGTCTGCTGTTCCGCAAAAATGCAAAATTCCGAAATTAAGGAGGTCAGGGAAGTCGACTGTTAAATGTAGTAAGTCGGCTGTCCTGCGATATTTTTCAACTTGGAATCAATGATCAGGGCAGTCGACCATTGCATATGGCCAGTCGACTGTACTGCGGGGCTTTTCAATTCTCCAAATATAATTTAAATTTGTGTACTACTCTTTTCATAATTCATTTGACATTTCTCGAACACAACTTGGTATAAAAATTTCCTACATCAATTTCCTGTTTTTCCCTCTTTCATAAACCCAAAACATATTATACTTTATTCATTCTAAACAATATCACGAAAGTCCAACTAAACTCACAAAACAAACAATTTCGTCTACTAGCATTTTGTACTTAGTTTTGATATTAATCAACAATTCTAATTCATATATTCCATCACTACAAAATAATTCGCATACAACTTAAGATGACAAGATAACATGCAATCTATCAAGCAATCAATTTAGTCAACTAGCAAGTCCTTTTTCCAATTAAGCGTATTCTTATTAGTTTCTTTCATGCATTATCATTTCAATCACCCCTAACATGGTATCTAGTTAGAAATATAGAAAACCAACCCACCTTATTTGGAGAGAAAGATTCACAACACCTCCTAAATGAAAGAGTCCTTCTCGAGCTTGCCAAACGAGCGCTCCTCCTCCTCCTCCTTGAATGCAAATTGAGCCTTCCAAGTGCAACCTGAGAGCTCCTAGTAGCCAGCCTCTTTGTTGCAAGCACACACAAAACCCACTCTCTCAATTTTTTATTCTCACTTCATACTAATAACTCACTAATAATAATTGTATTTTCTTACTATAGGTTTGGAGAATGAAGAGTGCAAGAATAACTAGGCTAGGGGGGGATTTATACTAAATTTTGGGACAAATAAAGGGCTAAGATTAATCTAGGAGTTAAGGATCAAAGGCTAGGATTTGAGGGGAAGTTGTAGTAACCAACCATGATCACAAAAACTATCTCCCACAACTCCACTTCTCTTTTCCTTTCCTTCCCATTCAAAATCGGCCAAAATGGAGTGCACACTACACGTGTACGTGCGATGCACGTGCATTCAATAGTCCCCCATTTTAAAAGTTGTACATTTTATTATTTATAAAAAATAATCTAAAAAATTGTCTACATTACAAGTTGTATTTAAAAGAGAAAATAAATTCATGGGCCTTTATTTAATGGGTCAAATTAGTTTACAAAAAATAGATTAAATTGGGCTATAAAAGAAACTTATGTTTATTAAAGAAAAATGGGCTTTAATAAAAACAATTAGAAAAGAAATATATATATATATATATATATATATATATATATATATATATATATATATATATATATACTCATTTGTCTATGCAATGAAAATAATTATAAAATTTTATACTGCGAAATTGCACGTGCACAATACATACAAAATACTAATACACAATAATGATTTCATAAATGAAAATTCAGGGTATTACAAAGTCGGGTCCATCTAGGAAGCTGCTTGAGCTGGTGGGTCGAGGTAGAAAACCTCAGTATTCTTGAAGGTCGGTTTGAGGAGGACCTCTGCTAGGACCGTATGATCGAGGTCTTCGAATGATGAGGAGGCCAGTTTGGATAGAGTATCTGCTTGGCCGTTCTGCTTTCTTGGGATTCAGACAAGTGATGATTGATGAGTGTAATTTACATATGCTTTTATTACTCATTTAACGTATAAAAATGTGAGTTCGTGTTTATTTATTTGAATTTCATCTTATTTCTACTCACTTTTAGTTATTTATTTGTTTTTGAGGGAATAAGATGGATGTTATGATTATGGACTCAAATACACGAAGTTATGGAGCTTGGGGTTGGAGAATAACGAAAGGCGAAAATGCAGCAAGAACATCACCTGAATCTTGTTTGGCTATTTTGAACCTGAAGATGGATGAACCTGAACTGGGGATCTAAATGAAAGTTGTCGTTCGTCGAGTCTTTTTCAAAATAAGTACTCTTGCGTCAAAAACAGAGTTCTGAAGCTCCGAAAAAGGGAAAAGTCAATTTTTCTACAGCCTACGTGCAAAAAACAGCTATGCTCGGTCGACCGCACACCCGACCAAAGTTGCGGTCGACCGCGCAGTTGACCGGTCCCCTCTCTGTCCAGATTTCGAAATTGCAGTCGACCGCGTAGTCGACCGGTCCCCTCTCTGCCCAGATTTTGAAAAAGTGACGGTCGACCGTCCAAAGTTGCGGTCGACCGCGTCGACGCTGATGATCTATTTTGAGTACGGATTTCAGGTCCAATGGGTGTATTTCTATATCTCCTTTTAGGGGTTTCTTCGAGGGCTATATATAGAGCCGAATGTGAACTTTAGAGAACATCTTGGAGGCTAGAGAAGAAGAGGGATCTTGACGGCTTCAAGCAACAACAACAATAAACGAGTTCATTCTTTCTCATTTTTCATAATGCAATCTATGAACAATTTTGTTTTGTAATTTTATTATGAACTAAATTTATTTTCTAGGACTTCGATGTAGCCTAGTTTTGAGAACACAATGTTTAATTCCATATAATATTTCTATTTCTCCATGGTTGTGTGTTTAATTTTTGTACTCAATGCTTGCAATTATTTGGCCAACTATTGTATGATTTATTGGATCATGGAGAGACCGAAAGGTAATTTGTGATTTAGAACTAAAAATCAAACACCATTGATTGAGCAAAATTAAAGATGATTTACCGCGATTGATGTGACCGTTAAGAAATCCACAAAACTTAATGAGTCTTCGATTAATTAAATTTGCATAGAGATATGACAAACTGTTAGTTGGAGATATTTTTGGTGTTGTTCGAGAGAAAGCATTGAATAATTTGGGAATTTTGGTCTACAACTTGGAAAAATCTTCTTGTTATTCACATGGATTAATAAATTGTGTAGGATAAACTAAGTGAAGTCAAAAGCCCTAGAATTGATTTGCAATTAATAAACAATATAAATTCATAACCTGTCTCTCTTAATTAATTTAGTTAGTTTTTCTTTAGCTTAATTTAATTTATTTGCATTCTTTATTTAATTTCGATCTTCCAAATAGTGATTCATCTAGTAATTTCAGTACTTAATAAAATAATTAGTCCATGTGGGTTCTACACTCTTTTCACTAAAACTATACTACTTGTTGCGATTTTGTACACTTGCAAATATTCACATCAAGTTTTTGGCGCCGTTGCCGGGAACTAGTTGTTCTTTTATTAATATTGAAAATTGCTAGATTATTACTAGTTTGGATTTTTATTTTTATTTTAGATTTAATTGTATTTTACTTCTTTATTCTATTTTGATTTATTTTTCTTTATTTACTTGTTTTTCAGGACTTAGGAGTGTATGCCCAGATCTAATACATTGGACCCTACACTTTTTGACCCAAAAATTGAAAGAACTTTACGTCAAATTAGAGAGGAAAAGAAAGAAAACACCACATCCTCTTTATCCACGGCGAATGAAGAGGAGAACAAAGCTTTGAGGGATTATGCAATGCCCTCAGTCAATGGAACAATATCAAGCATCACTAGGCCTACAATTGAAGCAAATAATTTTGAAATTAAACCAGTAATTATTCAGATGATTCAGCAAACAGTTCAATTTGGAAGACTAGCACATGATGACCCAAATGTTCACATCACAAACTTTCTCGAAATATGTGATACCTTCAAACACAATGGAGTTTCAAATATGTGCACTCATTAGCAAAACTCATAAAGCAGCTTATGACCTTTTAGAAGAGATTGCATCTAATAATTATCAGTGGTCCTCAGAAAGAACAATGCAAAGAAAAGTGGCGGGAGTTTTTGAACTTGACCCTATTTCAACTTCAACTGCAAAAATTGATATTTTATCTAAGCAAATAGGTAATATGTGCGTTAATTCTATTCAATCTAATATCATTTGTGATCTTTATGTAGGAAATCATTCTAGTGCAGATTGCCAAGTGGGGAATCCTTTTGCTCCATCAAATGCCGAACAAGCAAATTATGTGTCAAATTTTCAAAGGCAAAACAACCCTTACGCAAACACATACAATCCAGGATGGAAAAATCACCCCAATTTTTCTTGGAACAATAATCAAGGAGGAGCTAGACCACAACAAAATTTTCAACAACAAGAAAAGAAGTCGACATTAGAAGAGATGTTCATGCAACACATGCAGAAGACAGAGCAATACATGCAGAAGACGGATTTGGCAATACAAAATAATTCGGCTTCCATTCACATTCTTGAGCTACAAATCAGTCAAATTTCAAATATTCTAACTGAAAGAAATGTAGGAACATTACCAAGCAACACGGTTGTCAATCCCAAGGAACATGTCAAACCAATAACACTTGAAGTGGGACAACAATTGAGCAGCCACAAATTCAAAATGTCGAACAAAATGTAGTTGAAAAGCAAAGTGAGAATGAGCAAGTTTTGGAGGAACAAACGAAGCACAAAGGAGGGTCAAGCCAAACAATTTCAGGGGAGTTTAATTCTAACATTTATCCTAATTCTCCTTATGATCCACCTCTTCCTTTTCCACAAAGACTTAAAAAGAATAAGCTTGATAATCAATTTTCAAAATTTTTAAATATTTTCAAGCAATTGCATATTAATATTCCTCTTATTGAAGCTTTAGAACAAATGCCTAAATATGCTAAATTTTTGAAGGAAATTTTATCAAACAAGAGGAAGCTAGAAGAGCATGAGATGGTGATGTTAACTGAAGAAAGTAGTGCAATTTTACAAAAGAAGCTGCCACCTAAACTAAAAGATCCAGGGTGTTTTACAATTCCTTGCACTATTGGAAATTCTTCTTTTCATAAAGCACTATGTGATTTAGGAGCAAGTATTAATCTTATGCCTTATTCTGTTTTCAGGAAATTAGGTATTAGAGAAGCAAAGCCCACCACAATTTTCTTGCAATTGGCGGACAGGTCTATCAAATATCCAAGAGGGATCATTGAAGATGTTTTGGTGAAAGTTGACAAATTCGTATTTCCAGGTGATTTTGTTGTGCTTGATATGGAGAAAGATGAACAAATCCCTTTGATATTAGGGAGACCTTTTCTTGCAACAGGGCGAACTCTAATTGATGTACAATAAGGAAAACTTATTCTAAGAGTTAACAACGAACATGTGACTTTTGATGTACTTAAAGCTATGGAGCATCCTGCCGAAGTTCAATCATGTTTTCAAGTGAGTGAAATTGATCTAGCCATTAGCAAGACACATAAAGATGAAGTTGACAAATTACCTCTAGAAATGTGCCTAACAAATTCATCAACTTTAGAATCTGAAAATGAAGAAGTTTTGGAGTGTGTTCGGTATTTGGAGGCTGCACCATTTATTCATCCTTTAGCTCAACTAAAATTCAAAGATGTGGGTTTATCAGAAATGTCATTACTAACAGTTGAACACCCCAAACTTGAGCTAAAACCACTGTCATCTAGTTTGAGGTACGCATTTTTTGGCCAAAACTCCACTTTTCCTGTTATTATTAATGATTCTTTGAATAATATTGAAGAGGAGAAATTGCTAAGAATTTTGAGAGAACATAAAATAGCATTAGGATGGAACATTTCTGATATAAAGGGGATTAGTCCTTCAATATGCATGCATAAAATTTTAATGGATGATGATTTTAGGCCTATAGTGCAGCCACAGTGAAGATTAAATCCATTAATGTAGGAGGTGGTGCTTAAGGAGGTCTTGAAGCTTTTAGATGCAGGTATCATTTATCCAATTTCAGATAGTGCATGGGTAAGTTCTATACATGTTGTGCCAAAAAAAGGAGGAATAACTGTGGTAAAAAATGATAATAATGAGTTAATACCAAATAGAACAGTAACAGGATGGCGAGTATGCATAGATTATCGAAGACTAAACGATGCGACTAGAAAAAATCATTTTCCACTACCTTTCATTGACCAAATGCTAGAAAGACTTGCAGGCCATTCATACTATTGCTTTCTTGATGGGTATTCGGGATACAATCAAATTGCTATAGCACCAGAAGATTAAGAGAAAACAACTTTTACTTGCCCGTATGGAACTTTTGCATATAGAATGGTGCATTTTGGTCTTTGCAATGCCCCCACCATATTTTAACGCTGCATGATATCAATTTTTTCTGATATGGTTGAGAAGTTTATTGAAATTTTTATGGATGATTTTTCAGTTTTTGGTTATTCATTTGATAATTATTTATCTAACTTATCTTTGGTTTTGCAGCGTTGCAAGGAAACAAATCTAGTGTTGAATTGGGAGAAATGTCACTTTATGGTGGAAGAAGGAATTGTGTTAGGCCACAAAGTTTCCTTTAAGGGAATTGACGTGGATCGTGCTAAAATTGATGTCATTGAAAAACTACCAACACCAACCAATGTTAAAGGAGTGAGAAGTTTCTTGGGTCATGCAGGATTTCATCGACGATTTATAAAAGATTTTTCTTTAATCACTAAACCTCTTTGCAATCTTTTGAATAAAGATACACCTTTTGATTTTTCTCATGATTGCTTGCATGTTTTTGAAACATTGAAAAAGAAATTGATTTCAGCACCTATAATTATTGCACCAGATTGGAATTTACCTTTTGAATTAAAGTGTGATGCTAGTGATGTGGCAATAGGTGTTGTTTTAGGGCAAAGAAAAGATAAAAATTTTCACACCATTTATTATGCACATAGAACTTTGACAGAAGCACAGCTTAATTATGCTACTAATAAAAAGAATTATTAGCTGTTGTATTTGCTTTTGACAAATTTCGATCTTATTTGATAAGTTCAAAGGTGGTTGTGTACACAGATCATTCAGCTCTCAAATACTTGCTTGCAAGGAAAGAAGCCAAACAAAGATTGCTTCGTTGGATCTTACTTTTACAAGAGTTTGATGTGGAAATCAAGGACAAAAAAGGTGTGGAAAATGTGGTAACCGATCATTTATCTCGCATTGAGCCAAAAGATGAAAACAAATTGCAGGTTAACCCAATCAATGAATAATTTCCAGATGAGTATTTAATGATGATACAAACTCCCCCTGGTATGCCGATATAGTTAATTATTTGGTATAAAAAATTCTACCTCCTGATTTTACTTATCAACAGAAATTTTTCTCTGACTTGAAATATTATTTTTGGGAGGAACCTTTCTTATTTAGCCATTGTGCAGATCAAGTAATAAGGATATGTGTACCTGAAGAGGAAATGGAAAGTATACTCAAACATTGCCACACATTGGAAGTTGGTGACCATTTTAGTGGAGCAAAAACAGCAGCAAAAATTTTACAATCAGGATTTTATTGGCCCTCAATTTTTAAAGATGCTTTTGATTTTGTTAAATTATGTGATCATTGTCAAAAGGTGGGAAATATTTCTAGAAAACATGAGATGCCCCTAAATAATATTTTAGTAATAGAATTATTTGATGTTTGGGGGATAGATTATATGGGTCCTTTTCCATCTTCATTTTCTAATAAATATATTTTAGTTACTGTAGATTATGTCTCCAAGTGGGTGGAAGCTGCTGCCCTACCAACCAATGATGCAAGAGTGGTGGTGAACTCTCTTAGGAAAAATATCTTTTCCCGATTTGGAGCTCCAAGGGCAATTATTAGTGATGGAGGAACACATTTTTGCAACCGTTTATTTGATGCTTTACTTGCTAAGTATGGAGTTACTCATCATGTGGCAACACCATATCATCCTCAAACAAGTGGTCAAGTGGAGGTTTCAAATAGAGAGTTGAAGCATATACTTGAGAAGACAGTGAATATGTCACGAACAGATTGGGCAAGAAAATTAGATGATGCATTATGGGCATATTGGACGGCATTTAAAACACCAATTGGAATGTCTCCATATAGATTGGTGTATGGTAAAGCATGTCACTTACCGGTGGAACTTGAGCATCGCGCTTATTGGGCAATAAAGACACTAAATTTTGATATGAAAGATGCAGGTGAGAAGAGAATGATGCAACTAAATAAGATGGACGAGTTTCGAAACGATGCTTATGAAAATGCCAAGATCTATAAAGAGAAAACTAAACGATGGCATGATAAACATATTTTGAGAAGAACATTTAATGTAGGGGATAAGGTATTGTTATTCAATTTAAAACTTAGACTTTTTTCAGGAAAATTGAGATCTAGGTGGTCAGGACCATTTGTAGTAACAAAAGTTTTTCCATTTGGAGCCATTGAAATACATCAAGAGACAAAAGGGACATTCAAGGTAAATGGACAGTTATTGAAGCCATATATGGATGGGGACTTTAACAAGCAAAACTGGAGCATCGATCTTGCCAACCCTAAATGAGAGATGGAGAAAGTCTGCTGAAGACTTAAAGCTTAGCGCTTCTTGGGAGGCAACCCATGTTTTCTTTTTCTGTATTTAGATTTGATTTTTCTTTTAGTTTATTATAATTTTAATTTTTGATTTTATTTTGTAGGATTGCATGAGTTTGAAAGTCGCCGGGCGGAGCTATTTTGTACACCTACATTGATGGCTGTTTTTTAGTAGTATGGAGTCCGAATCTGGAAAAGTGATTCAAAAAGATATTGTAGCCTATTGTCTTAGCTTTCCAGGATGAAAAAAATCAGCCAATTTGGACATCTACAGCTCCAGATATCGCAAATATACTAAACTTCGCACGTGCAGAACGTTTAAGACGAATCAGGGAAGAAATTCTGAACTTTTTGCATTCTTTTTGTTTTTGTTTTTCCTTTCTCATTGAAGACAATATGATATTCAAGTTTGGGGAGGGGGGGGGGGGGGAGGGGGGGGTTACAAACTTTTTTTTATTTTATATATTTTTGAAAATAAAAACAAAATAGAAGGGATTTCAATTAGGCTCACCTTTACACTTTTGAGTTCTTTATTGTGATAGGTATTGAAATAATTTTTTTTTGGATAGACAAGTGCTTATAAAGCAAGATTACGCATACTTATTTACTTTCGAATTATTGAATTTCAAAATTCCTTAAAAAATTTTATGAGTCATGTAATTATACATAAAAGAAAAATGTGAAGTCTTTTTCTTGTGATTATCCCCTTTGATCTAGTCCTAAACAGAGTTTAAGTAAATAGAGTGAATATATATATATATATATATGAATAAAGTCTGTCTACTCTAATGTTTTGAGTTGCTTAGTAACTAGGGGTATTCATCACCAATGTTTACTTTTATGTCAAACGGCAACTTCAAATATGAGTATGCAAAGCACTTTAAGTTTGTGACTTGTTGAGTAATCGGGTGAATTCATCACAAATATTTTGCATTCGCGTCAAAAGGCAAGTGACAACTTAGAGAAGAGACTAATAAAAAATATATATAAAAAAAAAATCTAGTTTGCTACTCGGTTTGCAGTAGTGAGAAGAGAAAATCATAGATAAAGTTGTTGCATACTATAATGATATTAATTGCATGAAAAATATGATTGGGTTTGGAATTATGAATAAATAATTGTACTGGAGAAAGTGAGTATGCTTGATTTTATTTTATTTGCTATTGTTTATATTTTTAATTGAAATTTTGATGCTTACATGATGAGATCTCTTAGTGAGATGAATGAGCCTATTATTGATTAGTATTTTATTATTCATGGTTTTACTTTTTGCTCGAGGACAAGCAAAATCTTAAGTTTGGGGGTATTTGATGAGTGTAATTTATATCTGCTTTTATTACTCATTTAACGTATAAAAAATGTGAGTTCGTGTTTATTTATTTGAATTTCATCTTATTTCTACTCGCTTTTAGTTAATTTTTTTCTTTTACGGAATAAGATGTATGTTATGATTATGGACTCAAATACACGAAGTTATGGAGCTTGGGGTTGGAGAATAAAGAAAGGTGAAAATGCGGCAAGAACATCACCTGAATCTTGTTCGGCTATTTTGAACCTGAAGATGGACGAACCTGAACTGCGGATCTAAATGAAAGTTGTCGGTCGTCGAGTCTTCTTCGAAACGAGTACTCTTGCATCAAAAACGGAGTTTTGTAGCTCCGGACAAGTCAATTTTTCTACAGCCTACGTGCAGAAAACAGCTTTGCACGACCAAAGTTGTGGTCGACCGCGCAGTCGACCGGTCCCCTCTCTGTCCAGATTTCGAAATTGTAGTCGACCGCGCAGTCGACCGGTCCCTTCTCTGCCCAGATTCTGTAAAAGTGGCGGTCGACCGTGTCAACGCCGATGATCTATTTTGAGTACAGATTTCGGGTCCAATGGGTGTATTTCTATATCTCCTTTTAGGGGTTTCTTCGAGGGATATATATAGAGGCGAATGCGAACTTTAGAGAACATCTTGGAGGCTAGAGAAGAAGAGGGATTTTGACGACTTCAAGCAACAACAATAATAAACGAGTTCTTTCTTCTTTCTCCTTTTTCATTATGCAATCTATGAACAATTTTGTTAATTATAATTTTATTATGAACTAAATTTATTTTTCTAGGGCTTCGATATAGCCTAGTTTTGAGAACACAATTTTTAATTCTATACTATATTTTTATTTTTCGATGGTTGTGTGTTTAATTTTTGTGCTCAATGCTTACAATTATTTGGCCAACTATAGTATGATTTATTGGATCATGGAGAGACCGAGAGGTAATTTGTGATTTAGAACTAAAAAATTAAACACCATTGAAAAAAATTGAGCGAAATTAGAGATGATTTACCTCAATTGATGTGACCGTTATACAGAACTTAATGAGTCTTCGATTAATTAAATTTGTATAGAGATATGACAAACTGTTAGTTGGAGATATTTTTGGTATTGTTCGAGAGAAAGCATTGAATAATTTGGGGATTTTGGTTTACAACTTGGAAAAATAATCTTGTTATTCATATGGATTAATAAATTCTGTGGGATAAACTAGGTGAAGTCAAAAGCCCTAAAATTCTGTGGATTAATAAATTCTGTGGGATAAAATTCTGTGGGATAAAATTCTGTGGATTAATGAATCTTGTTATTCATATGGATTAATAAATTCTGTGGGATAAAATTGATTTTGCAATTAATAAACAATATAAATTCATAACCCGTCTCTCTTAATTAATTTAGTTAGTTTTTCTTTAACTTAATTTAATTTATTTGCGTTCTTTATTTAATTTCGATCTTCCAATTTTAGTACTTAATAAAATAATTAGTCTCTGTAGGTTCGACACTCTTTTCACTAAAACTATACTAGTTGTGATTTTGAACACTTGCAAATATCACATCAATGATTTTTCGAAATCAGTCAGGAGGAGCTTAGCTTGCGCTAGATATTGGACCATTCGGGGATCATGGGCCTCGTATTCTCCGTATACATGGTTAACGACGAGTTGGGAGTTGTTGAACACGTTCACCTATTTTGCCCCTGCTTTTCTGGCCAATAGAAGTCCGCCGATCAGGGACTCATACTCAGCTTCATTGTTAGAGGCTTTAAAATCGAAGCATGGTGAATACTGAAAAACGAAGTTATCCGGGCCGTTCAGGATGACTCCTGCTCCACTCCCCTCTTCGCAGGATGAACCATCTACATAGAGTTCCCAAATGGGTTCGTCTTTCCGTTCCTCCATAGGTTCTGGTTTTGAGCACTCTTTGATAAACTCGGCCTGTGTCGCCCTTAATAGCGGTTCTTAACTTGTAGACGATATCATGTTGGCTTAGTTCGATAAACCATTTGATTATCTGATCGGAGTTCTCCAGTTTGTTGGGGACCTGTTTTAAGGGCTAATCTGTCAACACATGGATCGGATGGAGTGAGCCTGGAATTATGGACGAAGTTTCCGGGTGGCCATGACCAGAGAGTAGGTGATCTTCTCCATTTTTGTATACTGGATCTCAGCATCATGGTGTAACACCCCGCAAAATTGAGTTTTGACAATTTTCCCCACGTATGTTATGCACATGTATTTTTTACTATTACAAGTAATATCCGTAACATATTTTAATATAAATGTCCTACGTGTTTCTGCATTTCAATTATTTATACATTTTTCGTCTTCTCAAAATTCGTTTTTATCCTATTCCGAGCCTACTTAAACATTTATTTTAATCATTGTGTTTTTACGTGCATTGCACGTGCTTTCAATATACGTGTCGATTACGTATATTTTACCGTTACGTGTAATATTATAAAATTTTCTACATGTTCAATAATTTATTTTATAACTTGTTCGAATTCGTTTCGTAAAATGAAATTCATTTTTCTCCTATTTTGACTCAAATATATTTTTACACGTGCGGTGCACATGATCTATGCACTCGTTGATTATAATATTGTATACATATGTAGAATTAATGAAACATATTTTACATATTTTGTATTTTGATTTTTATAGACATTTTTGTTTTCTCGAATTTATCTTGTATATGAATTATTATTAGCACGTGCTTTACACGTGTTTCTTTTTATGCACGTGCAAAATGTGCTATTTTATTACAAAGTTGTGCACTAAAAATTTCACTAGGCTAATTATTCTAAATTTAATATGAGTATTTATTAAAAATAATAATTTAAAATGGAATAAAATAAAAAAGTGTACAAAACACGTGCATACGTTCAATGTGCACTCTTTCAAAAATGGCTGCATATAAGAGAGAATGAGGGTGAGTGGATTTGTGAGTGGTGTGAGTGAGCGGGTGAGTGGGTGTGAGTGTCTTAGTGGGTAGTTAGTTGCTTAAACTACTCCCCAATCTCCCATATAAATACCCCCTATCCTAACTCCATATAAACACAAAAATAAATCAAACAAAAGAGAGACTCAAGAGAGGGGACTTGCTATTTTTTTTTGGCTTTCATGGTTGGTATAGAGGCTTGTGGGTTTTTCTTATGGAGTCTCTTGGAGCTTTTGCTAAGGGGTTCAACTACTAGAAGGTCTTTTGAGGTGGATGTTTTTCCAACTTTTTAATATAATTTTATTAGTAGAATGCTAGATTGTAGAATATATGTGTAAATTGTTAGATGCATGATAAGTTATATATATTGAGTATTCATGTTTAGATTATGTGTTTTTGATTAAAGGTGTAAAATTATGATATGATTGATTTGGGGGCATTTTTATAAATTTATGTTTTAAGTATTAGTTGCACTTTAGAAAATCATATCTATTAAACTAGATTGAAACTAGAACTAAAAATTTTATAGGAGCATCTCGTATATGTCAAGAACATCTCCTTAAAATTTCATAATATTTGGATGTCTTTTAATATTTTAATAAAATCAAAACTTAGGACTGGTTGGTAGTAGGCTAGTTGATGAAAATTTGTATACATTTCGGATTTTGATCATTTCGGCATCTTAGATGCAGTATTTTGAGAAATGTCAAAACTAAGAAGTTGAAGTAGACTCATTAACCTTTCTTTAGAATCTAAGAAATCAATTTTCCATGAAGAATATAATTATAATGAATTTTACAAGATTGAACAAGTGGCAGTACTTTAACTGTAGTATAATATTTCGACCCTACTGTAGATTTCGAAGAGTTCAGAGTGATAGACACAATATTTTGGAGAAACTTATAACTACAAATTTATATTAGACTTTTATACCTTTAATTTGATCTAAAGAATACAAAGTTTCATGAAGTATATAATTTTCTAGTGATTTTTACAAGTAACATAAGCGGCAGTTTTCATTTTGAACCTATTTTTTTGCAAATAAAATTAGACGAAGTAATTGAGGATCAATTTAGATGATCTTAACTACAAAGTTGTAGTAGAATCATTTATGTTTCCTATAAAACTAAGAAATCTATTTTGGAGTAGTATTGGAATTTATATAATTTTTACAATACTATTGGGTTGATGTCTCAAGTTGAACATTCAAATAGTAGATTATATATAGATGTTGTTTCCTTCAATCGAAGTTGATGAAGAAATAGTCTTGGATTATTGGTTAGTGCATGTTGCTTAGGATCTTTGAGATTGTAGGTTTGAATATTGGTGAGCTCGAATTTGGTAGTATTTACTGTTTTTAAGTGTATTGGAAATATAAATTGATTTTTTGGGGTAACATTTTGATGGTAATTTGTACAAATATTTTGGGTTAATTTTCCCACTTAGATAAAGGATTAAACACATATTTGGTGATTGGATTTGAAGAATTTGAATAAAGATGACTTTAAAGGATATTAGTATCTTGGAGAATTAAGATTTGATGGAAATTGGTACAAATGTTTTGGATTAAACTCCATAATTGAATTAACAATTTTAGTACAAATTTGATAATTAGATTTGAGATATTAGAACAGAGAGGATGTTCATTGAATTGAGGCTTTTGAAGTCCTATTATAACATTTTGGGAAATTTTTTCCAGTTATTTGAGGATGGCTAGTTGAATGGAATTTATATTGATTGAGAAATGCGATGAATAAGAGATGAATTAAGCATATGAATGAATGAAATTTGTAACTGATTATAAAAGAGGTTATGGATAACCTGAAAATATTTTGAATATTTTGGAATGTGTGGATTCTAGAGCCTGAGCGAGACCCAGGGTACCGACAAATTTATAATTATGAAGTTTGAGAAATTGTCAGTGTGGGCTAATGTTCTCATGTGTTGATTTAAGTCCGGTAGGAGGGTAAGCTAGCTCTAGGTGATATAATTTTATGTTTGAACTTAAGGACATGCACTAGAGGGAGATGTGATGAAGTATGGGCAAACATGAGTATGAGGGCCTCATATGATTTGTGGTGGAAGATTATCTCAAGAATTATCGGGGCGTGAGGCATGATGTCCAAAATTGCTCGCGGTTTCATCGTCAGAATTATCGGGATCGAGGTGACGCTCATGGGATATTTGTGTGATGAGGTACCATATGACTCGCGGTGTGGGTTTCTTCTCAAGAATTATCTGGGTGCGAGGCATGATATCCAAAAATCACCTGCGGTAGGAGAACGACTCTCAAGAATTATCGGGGTTATGGCTCGCATGTGGGTTTCAACTCTAGAATTATTGGGGTGTGAGGCATGATGTCCAAAATCGCTCGCAGTGTGGGATTTATCTTCAGAATTATCTGGATCGAGACGACGCTCGTGAGATCTTTGTGTGATGAGGTACCATATGACTCGTGGTGTGGATTTCATCTCCAGAATTATCGGGGTGTGAGGCATGACGTCCGAAAACCACTCGCAGTAGGAGAACGACTCTTAGGAATTATCGGGGTCATGGCTCGTGGTGTAGGTTTCATCTCCAGAATTATCGGGGTTACGACCCGCGATGGGAGAGCGATTCTCAAGAATTTTCGGGGCGGTACTAGAGACTCAGAGGATATCTAAAACTTACATTAGTCACCGTAGTAGAATTTCATAATAGGGGATTGAACCCTATAATGAGGAGTATGATAAGGGCTTGCCCTCTGACCTATGTAGTATGGGATGCATAGAATACGAACAATTATGCATTAATGTCATCGTAGAGTAATGTCTGCATTAGGCATTAAGTTCATATCATACACTGATAAGTTTAGGATAGTCACCTTTCATGTTTTGTTTCTTCATTCAAGTTTGTGATTGCTAAAGTAGAAGAATCGATGTATTATAGCATTGCGTCAGTTGTATGCAACTATCGTGGCCACAGTTTTCTAGTTGTAGGATTGGATTTGGCATGGACTTGAAGTCACTGTGAGGGATGTCATAAGATTGAAGAGCTTCCATTATCACTTGTTGTATTGTACTTATTCATTTCCGTTGTGTTATTGTAAAGAACAATGTTGTAAATGAAAAGTTTTAAATTCCTTATAAATTTGTACGAAGTTTAAGCAAAGGATCCTGTTTGTGCTACGAATTACCTGTATTTGAAATTCGGAGCGTTACACATGGAGAATTTTACATACGTAGTAGATGAGTTTTTGAGCTTCGTCTTCTTCCCTGACCAGGACAGCGCTGAGCGCATGTTCCAAAGCAGCCAGATAAAGGTAGAGAACTTCACCGTGCTCTGGTTTGCTAAGGAGAGGGGGGTTGGCAAGGTAAGCCTTCAGCTGGTCGAAGTCCTGTTGTTGAGGATCTCTCCAGTCAAAGCTTTTTGTCCCCCAAAGGGTTTTGAAGAATGGGATCGACTTCTCCCCTGACGTGGAGAGGAAACGGCCGATAGCCGCCAGCTGTCCTGTGAGTCGTTGGACTTCTTTGACATTTCTTGGAGGGGCCAATCAGAATGGCCCGGATCTTCTCGAGGTTCGCCTCTCTGCCTTGCTGGCTGACCATGAATCTGAGAAACTTCCCCGAGGTAACGACCAAGGAACATTTGGAGGGATTGAGCCTCATGTTGTGGGATCGTAGGACCCCGAAAGCCCCTTCAAGGTCCTTGACGTGGTCTTTCCCCCAGAGACTTTTGACGAGCATGTCTTCGACATACACTTCCATGTTCTGACCGATCTGTTCCTTGATGATTTTATTGGTGAGCTGATGATAGGTGGCACTGGCATTTTCAGCCCGAAGGGCATGGCCCGACAGCAGTAGAAGCCTTGGTCGGTTATGAAAGCGATCATGGGGATGTCCGGAGGGAACATCCGGATCTGATTAAAGCCTGAGAATGCATCCATGAAGCTCAATACCTCATGACCTGAGGTCGCATCTATCAGGGCGTCGATGCTCGGAATAGGGAAATGGTCTTTTGGGCATGGCTTGTTTAAATCAGTGAAGTCTATATAAATCCTCCACTTGCCATTTGGTTTTTTCACCATCACAATGTTGGCCAACCATTATGGGTAACTAACCTCATGTATGAACCGGACGGAGATGAGCTTGTATACTTCATCTTTCACTGCTTGTTGTCTGTCAGGGGCAAACATACAGTGCCTCTGCTGTAATGGTTTTGAGTCCGGGTGGACGCTAAGCTTGTGCATGATGAGATCCTCAGAGATCCTTGGCATATTCGAGGGCGTCCAGGCGAAAAGGTCAATGTTCCGACAGACACAATCAATAACTGCTAGCTTTAGGTCCGGAGCGAGAGCAGAGCCGGCCCTGGGCCTGTGCAACCTCTGCGGTTGCACAGGGCCCAGTTAAGATGAAAACCCATTTTTTTCTTCTTTTTCCCTTCTTTCTATCTGAAAAATTGCCCAATTATAATAAAGGCCCAGTTACAATGAAGACCCAAAATTTTGGTTTAACTGAAACTTTTTTTGATCTACTTAAAAAAAACTCTTTCATCTTCGTAGAAATCTTTTGATCTACTCAAAAAAAATCCACCTCCCTCTAATAAGAAAACGCACCTCTCTTTCTCTTACACACAATCTTTTTTTTTTTGACTTCCACGAATTTTAGTTACACAAGGCTGTAATGTCCAAGAGGTTGGTGAGGAGGATTTTGATGAGGATGAACTGATGAAGATGAGGATGGCGATTGGCGAGGAGGAGGAGGTTGGTTCCATTAATAGTTTCAAGAACTCTCTGAACTTTGTATGCTCTTTTTTGTTATTCATTATTATGGAAATCACATTGGTCTGTTATGATCTTTCTTTACTTATTTAAAATGGTAATTATTTGTTATCTAGGTCTTTTAGTTTATTCGTTGGACTAGATTTATGAGTAATTGAGTACGTGTAATGGTGACTTGTCAAATTAGACAATGGACTAGATTTATAAGCTTTTTGATTTGTTCTTGCAGGTCCTAGAGAGATTGAGCTGAACCAGTTTCGAACTTCAAATGTGTGACAATTCAAGTATGCCTTCCTAACTGTTGAACTTCCCTTGTGTATAGCTAGTTAGCTACCTGTTTCAATGTTTCATTAACACAAGAAATGATGAAACCAAAGTATATAAGCGCATATGTTTCCTCGCATTATTTTTCACCTTATGTGTATAACTTTAGCTGCCTTTTGAATTGGTAGTTTACAGAATATAGATAGTTCAATAGGATGGCCCTAACTGCAGAGTGAATATCTCTCTGTTTATAGATATTCACCATTTTCAGAGTGAATATTAAAGTATGCATAGTAATTAGTACATATACATAAATGTTTGTAAATGTTTTTAAATGATACGTTATGTATTTCTTCTACTGATATGCATCTAAACTACTAAATTTGATGTTTTGTTATTTTTTTTATTAAGGTTTTCTTATAGAACTCCTACAAGATGCTGGAATTTTAGAGAAATCAGAGATTTTTGAAGATACTAAGGTTTTGCAACTTGAAAGGTATTTTTAAATGAATTTATATAAAATTATGATTGATATAGAATGTACGTTACTTATATTTTTCAATTGAATTCGTATAATATATATAATATTATAAGTATATATACATGACATTGAAACTAATTTAATACTAAAATTAGTATTGAAATATGTAAAGAAGGCCCAATTTATTTTTTTGCACAAGGCCCTAAAAATCTTAGGACCGGCCATGAGCGAGAGATCGGCTCACTTGAAACCACTTAGAGATGTTATCTTCAGAGAATGGGATTTCCTCCAACTCGTCGACAGGCTCCAAGCCAACTGAGCTCCTATCTGACGGTAACTTAACAGTGTCGAGCGGAAATATTACACCTCCTACCGAAGCCATATAGCAAGACCAAGCGGCCTCTTGGTTGCCTCTGACGACCCCGACCCCGTGGTTAGTTGGGAATTTTATCTACATATGGTAGGCAGAGGGTACCGCCTGAAGTGAAGAGAGGTCGGGCCTGCCAAGGATAGCATTTTAGGCGGCCTTAACGTTGACTACTATGAAGTCCATTGCTTCGATTCAGATGGTTGGGGCCATTTCAGCAGTAACATCAAGGGTGATAGTTTCCTCAATTTGGAGAGGAATGCCCAAAAAGCCATGGAGCATGTACCTAGCCAGTTTTAGTCTCTTGCGAGTTTCAGCCCTTTGAAGGTAGCCAGAAATAGTATGTTGACTGAGCTTATATTGTTAATGAGGATGCGGCAAACCTCGTGATTAACCAGTCTGAGGCTAATCACTAGGGCGTCACAACGAGGTGCTCGAACAACTTCAAGTTCTTCCTTGGAGAACGAGACTGGTAGTCCTTGATTCTCAGGAGGAGGATAGTTATGAACAGAGTTAACCTCCCGTACGAAGGCCTTGCGGGAAGTGTTCTACTCTCCTCCCATAGATCCGCCATGGATGCAGTCAAGGATGGCCGGTCCATCAACTCTTTTGGGTTCAGGTCCTGCTTCAGGGCGTCTGTCGGCTCCTCGAGGAGGAGGCGAAGCCCTCTGATTATTTCACGTGAACTCTCTTACGTAATCTCTGTGAATGATAGCATCGATTTCATCTTTAAGGGCTCGGCAGTTGTCGGTTTCGTTTCCATGATCCCGATGGAACCGACAGTACAACCTTTGATCTATCTTTTTGTTATTGTTGGATGGGGGTGGAAGTCAGAAAACTCCCTTATCCACGATCTCCATGAGGATGGCTGACACACTGTGGGTCAGCGAGGAAAATTTTTTAAAGCGGGGGACAGGAGGTGGTCATCTTTGACCGGAGACATCTTTCTAGGTTATCTTCGGGGGCTTGGAATCATCCCCTTTCCTCTTCCCCTTTGCTGGGTTTTACTTCGCTCCTTCTGAATGCAAATGCTCCTCAGCTCGGATGTATTTCTCAACTCTGTGTTGGAAGTCGTGAAAATCAATGGGGGGTTTCTTTGCCAAGGATGTCTTCAACTGGTTATGGCGTACATTGTGTCGAAAGCAGCGGATGCGACACCAGCGTTGAGGGAAGAAATTGCCCTGGCCTCGACCATAAACCTTCGCATAATGTCCCAAAGGGACTCTCCTTCCTTCTGTTTGAGGTATAGAAGGGAAGCGCTCATCTTATCGACCTTGCGACTGGTCACGAAATGGATGAGGAAATTCTCTTCGAGATGGTCGAAAGAGAAAATCGAGTTGGGGGCGAGCTTAGAGTATCATTCACGTGCTAGTCCACACAAGGTGGCTAGGAATGCACGATAGAGGAGGGGATCCGAGGCGTTGTGAATCATCATAAGGGTTTTGAACCGCCCTATGTGATCAGTAGGATTTAACTCTCCGTTGTAAGTCTCGATTGGTTGCTCGGGGCTATCCGGAAGAGTCCACCTCAATTTCCTCCCTTGGATCCGAGGAGCCTTTAGAGTGAATTGCTCAGCCAGGGGCCTCAAAATAGGAGCCTTGTCCTGTTCCTCATCGTCATGTTCCTCATCGTCCTCCCTCTCTTCCTCGTTATCTCTGACCTCCTCGACCTCCTCCTCATCTTTGCCTACGTCCACAGGTCCACCCTCATCGACCACCTCCATCTCTTCGACCTCTCCACTTGAGTTGCTCGACTCCACCACAAAGGGCTTACGACTACGAATAGGCTTGACATCGTAAACCTTGTCGACTTCCTCCCAATCTGTAGAGTCGAAAAAGCGATCACTGTCACCCCGACCTGACGTGGAGGCAAAGGAACCGGACTGAACCATCGACATAATATAAAAATACTAACCTAGTAATCGGAAATGATGTCATAGAATTGGTCGTCGTTGACAGAACAGTACCTAGAGAGAGAAGCTGTGAAAACTAGAGAAAGTAAAGTGGAAAATAAGAGGAGGGGTGAGAGATTATTGTAACCCCTGTTTTCCATTTTTTGTATTTGTGGATGTATTTTTTTCTTTTTGGGTATTATTCATCATTGTATCTCTTTTTGGACCTTGTTTTCGATCTTCATTTTCAATATATCCATTTATTTGATTTGTCGTCTCCTTATCTGATTCTCTTGACTCAATTGTCTCATATTATTTCATCTCTGTTTCATTGGGCCATTATTTTTTATCCCCATAATTTTTTGTTCCTGTCCTATTTTATTTATTTATTTTGTTCCTACTTCATTTTTGGATCACCTTATATTTTATTTGGATTTTTGTTATTAAACCCTAAATAAAACCATACCCAAACCCATTTGTTATCATACCCATTTCCCCAGTGGATCTTTTAATCCAAAACCCATTTAACCACACCCCTTCACACCTAAACCCTAATACTCTACCCTATATATACCCATATATATTTTACCTGTTCATCATCTTCTCAACCCTAGCCACCCTCACGTCTCTCTCTCTCCCTGACTACCCATTCCCGACCTCTCATCTTCACCCTGTGCTCCTCCCGCCTACAGCGCCGTCCAGCAGCCGACGCTCCCCTTGTGTGCCGTCACCTTCCCGAAGCGGCAGCCCGTCGCTCAGCCACCCTGCCCTGACAACCCCACTGCGCTGCTCTCTCTTCGACGCCCAATCACCCCTGACAACCCCACAGCACAGCATCAGCAACAACCAGTGCGCCCTCCTTCTCCACTGACCCCAAACACCCCCCTCACTGCTCACCCCGATGCCCTATCCCCTGCGTCGCGATGCCATCCAGTGCCGCCCCTGCCACTACCATCCTTCACTGCCGCTCACTCACACCCTGCCTTGGTTGTGGGTGTAGGAAATTGGGCTCCGACTGTTTCTTTTGGTGTGCATGTGTGATCTCGTTGTGATCGTGTGTTCGTTATTGGTTCGTGGTTCGTTGTTTGTTGAGATCGTTGCTTGGAAATCTGTTCCCGTTATTCTTGTTCTTGCTTCGTTTCCGACGTTGACTATAAGGCAAGTAACTTGTATTCTTTTTGTTGTGTAATACAAGTACTAAACACCGCCTGTAGTGTAGGTTTGTTCTAGAGACAATTCTTGTGCAAAACCCCTGTTATAGCTTATCTCTATGTGTTGATTTTTCTGTAGTTATCTCATTACACACACGACATAAATTTAGGGTTAGAGATAATTAATTCTGGTATACATGCATGTGTTCGTGATTATGAGATGTGTATGATCTTGTATGCATGATGTGTTCGATGTAGTATAACTCGTTGTAGACTTGTCAAATACCCTATATCATGTTGTTTGGACACCTAGTATACCATATTTCACATTTTTTATGATTTGGATGAGTTTCATATGATCTATATTGATTTTGTACTTGAAGAAGATTTCAGTTTTTGTTGTTACCCGTTTTTATCAGTATTTTAGACCCTATTAAGGTCAGTATATGAAAATTATTTATAAATATGAATTATAGAGAATTTTGTCTACTTTCCAGAATTTCTGACATATCTCAGTTTTGATTTATGAGCTGTATGTTATGGCTGTTTTTCTACATATGTGTTTCCAGATCCAGTTTTATATGAATTTTGTATGGTAATTTATTTTTATATTGATGTTAAAGATAATATTTTGATCCAATATTTTGCTGAATACAACTAGATCTGATTGGGATTAATCCCTAATTTTTGTGGATTTAATTGATGACTTTTATAATCTATTCTATGCTTTCAAATAACTACTATACGTGTAGAATTTTCACACTGTTCAGTAAGGAAACATAATTTCAACCTGATTCTACTTGTTGTCTATAAAAACGTTGTAATATGAATTGTAGCATTCTGTATCTATTTTATCACCCTTTTGACGGATCTGGATTTCGATATGTATTTTGTAAGATATTGCTATTTTAGTACTGTTGTATTTATGATTCCAGATTTACAAAACTACTGTATCTTGCTGCTTTCTGATTTTACTTGACTATTCTATATATGTTGGAAAATTATGAAACTTTATCTTCTGATACTAAACATACTAGGGAATACCCCAGATTTTCTTGGATTTAATCAGTGAGTTTTTATGCCGTTTTCCTGTTTATGAATACAAACTTCCGATTTCTGGCTGAACATGTTTTCTGGATACAAATCTATTTTGAGACTTGTTTTTGTGAAATACCATATGACTTATATGTATTTGCTGGATTTGAACAAGAGTCTATTTTCCATATTTTCTGACGGATCTAGGTTTGCATGTTTGTGGCAACGGAAATTCAAGATTTAGTGCAGTATTGTCTTATTGTCCTGAACTAGAATTTTCGTTGTTCTATCATTTTATGTGTTGTCTATCATCTGTACATATTCATCTTTCAATCTGATCCTGTTACTTATTCATGCCATGGTATTCCTGCTGTGCTTTGTGACATATACATGCCTGTTTGATAATAATAACAAATAATCAAGTTGGGGTTAAGAGAAAGATCCAGTAGTGGAAAATATAGAAATGTGTACTTAAAAGGGGGCCCGTGTTTCCCACCTGTTACTTGTTTTATGATTACATGATACACGATCTTGTTTACCCGATTACACGACTGCACACTTCCCTATAGGAAGGTGTACTCAGAAGAGGACCAGTAGGTTCTATCTGTACCTATTTACCTGATTACCCGACTGCACACTTCCCTATAGGAAGGTGTACTCGGAAGAGGACCAGTAGCTTCTACCTGTACTTGTTTACCTGATTACCTGACTGCACACTTCACTATAGGAAGGTGTACTCGGAAGAGGAACAATAGGTTCTACCTGTACCTCTACTTGTTGTCACGCCCCACTTCCCAAAAATACGGAATACGGGCACATAACAAAAGCCCAGCGAATGATTATTATCATCCTTAAGCTGTTTCAAAAATCTTTGCAACACATCACAGAATATATCAGAGTCGGAAGCAAAAGTGAAACCAACATGCAATATTGAAACAAATTTACCAATAGACTTTACTTGAAATCAAATATCATGTTCTCAAATAAACAGTCTGGAAAAACAATTATTCTGGGTCACATCGCCCAATACAAATAATACTCAAGTCTCAAAATACAAATATTGTTCTAGCACGAAACAGAAATAATAATAGTAAAATTTCGGTCTCTAGCCCCTCATCTTGCCAATACCTTCAGGAACATGTCCTCCAAAATCTGCAAATCATCGAATGCAAGAAAAAGGAAAAAAAGAAAACACAGTACCCGTCAATGGCAAGTCCGGGTCACAAATAGAGTAGGATACAAGCACATGGGAAAAACTAAACAGATCTAACTAACATCAGAAACAGACCTAATATGGTATGGTAAATTCAACTAACATAGTATCCTAGCAGATGTCTCACATATTAAGTGTCAAGTGTCATATAACAGATATGTTAGGTAAACAGATATTCAGATATGTCAGGTAAATCAGATAACAGATTTCAGATAATAGGTATTCAGATTCAGATTCAGATTTCCATATATAAGATTCAGATTCAGACTTAAAAAATATATTCAGAACTCCAAACAGGGTGAAACCAATGGGATTAAAAAATAGATTCAGTCCTCTACAATTACTCAGAAATAGCCATGTTGAGATTCGGACTCTAAACCAGGTGAAAACAGCAATCTATTCAGTACAGCCCGAATTTCTAGATTTCTCAACTAAACTTCAAAACGTCATAACTTCTACAAAATTGATCCAAACTCATCCAAATTCAAAATGCTGTATACCCATTGTCCAAATATCATAATAGAGGGTAACTAACATGTCAAAATCTAATATTTCTCACATGGGCGTTCAAACAAACACCAGGTAAACAATATGTCACATACGCAATCAAAATCGCGTTTGGGTGAATCCTAAGGCATAAACCTATCAACTTCATGTCCTAAGTCATCTATGGCCTGTTTTGAACAATAGAGACGAAATCCACAAATAAAAACATGATCTTTGGCCGTCTCTAGTCTCAAACTATCCTATGTGTGAACTTTCGACTTGTATCAACCTAAGAAATTTAAGTACAAGTTATTTGCCTTAATATGGAGACGAAGAACGATGCAAATCAAAAGTGGGAGCAATTTCCACGAAGAAAATTCACGGACTCACGAACGATTCACACGCGCACTCGAGCACGCTCAAGAAAAATCCCAAGAGAGAGAGTGCGCGACGGCGGATGGAGAGAAAGCGGGAGAGATGAAGTACGGAAAATAGGGTTCAATGGTTTGGAAAAAAATAAAAGCATGTTGAAATCGGATTGTACTAATATATATAGGATATGATATATGAATTAGGGTTTGGAAAAAAAAGGGGAGGTGCACCTTGGCGGCTAGGGGGAAGGAAAGGGCCGGGTGGTTTAGGGTGCAAACCGGGTGGGTATGGGGGATGATGCTCACGGATGGTATTTTATTTGGTAGGTTATGGTGTAGTGGGATTAGTAGGTATAGTAGGATATATGGTTAATAGGTAAGTATATAACTGATGATATAAATGGTTAGTAGGTTTAAATAGGAATGTGTAGAAGCTTACGGTTTGGCAGGGTTATTATTAGGAATGGTATGTGGTAGAATCTGATGATGATGGGTATAGGTAATTAGGAATTTGTAGGTGTAGAAATGGGTGTGATATATTAGATTAGGATGGGTAACTAGATATTGAATATAGGATTTTAAAATCCAATAAAATAATGGGAATGTAAAATTGATAACAAATAAAAATATTATCTCTAATACAATATAATTTGCATTACAAAATATAATTTATTTAAAATACTACAAATACAGTTAGAAGATAAAGTGGATTTTTAATAACTAGTCGAAAATAACAATAATAACGGTAACACTAATAAGAGGATTAACAGCAAAACTAGAAATTGTATTTCAGTATAAAATAATAAAAAAAATAGGTACAATTTAAAATTATTGATCGAAAACAGATTTTAAAATAGAAGATCCAAAAAAATACATTTTGACAAAAGAATTTGAAAACCGGAAAAATAATTTGCGAAAATTTTTAAAATACAGAAGATACACAAAAATATATTTTTGGAAAAACAGGGGTTACACTTGTACCTGTACCTGTACCTATTCCTATTCCTGTTCTTGTTTCTCCTGATCCCTGAGTACACGGCCCTATACAGTCCACTACGAAATCTAAATGTAACTCGTTTGAATGCAGCAACCATCTGGCAAAAGTTTGGGACGCATGAAGTGCTACTTAGATAGTAATAATACAAGACTTGACATAACATGCTTACCTGTTACATGATACCTGTACATGCTACTTGACACTTGTTCACCTGTTCATCTGTTACCTGTTTACTTGCTTGCATGACACTTGATACATGTTACCTGTACCGGTTAGTATGTCATATTACTTGATTTTGTTTCCTGATTCGTGTTAGTTATCTTGTTTTGTTGACATGCCTATTCTATGTTATGTTTGTTTCCGCTGTTACTCTATATTTGTTTATTCTTTTCATGTACTTATGCCTGCACTATAAGTGGCCCGTAACTTGCACTGACGAGCATTTAGTTTTCTTTTTCCTCTCCTGCAATTTAATAAATTGCAGATCATGGTGACCAGTTGCCTGATGGATCGAGTAGGTGATCTGAGATTCTAGTTTCTGGAGTTCTGGCTATTATTATTATTATTATTTCCTGTTGCTTATTTTGAATAATGTATCTGCTACTTGGATTATTTGTATTGCGCAATGTGATCCAGAATTATTGACTTGTTCCAGATCTGATTTATTTGAGATTATTAAATTTTGTATCAAGTAAATTCCTATTGGTATCTTGATTCATATATGCATGCGTGGTTGACTTCTCTTGCTTCCTACTCTGATTATTCCTATGAAATGTTGTAAAGATCCTGACAGCTTATGGATGATGAAAATCATTTGCTGGACTTAGTCACGTATCTGTATTTCGTATTTTCTTTTGGGAAGCGGGGCGTGACACTTATATAGACAGCTCAAAGATGCCTCGATATCCAAAAACAATCTCAACCCTCCGATTTTGCTCCAACGGCAATCAAGATAAAGACGTCTCGATTCCCACTATCATGATGTCAGCAACACATGTGCAGTACACGTGTTAACTATAGCACAATAGGTGTAAACTGATCTGTCAAAATTTCTCCAAGTCAAGCCCGCTCGATGCTTGGCATGTACCTCGAGCTAGACATTAGCATTCTCACAAGCCATCTCCATCTCAAGCTTGCACGACACTCGACATGCACCTCGAGCTAGCCGCTAGCTTTCTCATAAGCTCTCTCCATCTTAAGCTTGCTCGATGCTCGGCATTCATCTCCAGCTAGCCACTAGCTTTCTCACAAGCTCTCTCAATCTTAAGCTCGCTCGACGCTCGGCATGTACCTCAAGCCAGCCGCTAGCTTTCTCACAGGCTCTCTCCATCTCAAACTTGCTCGACGCTCAGCATGCATCTTGAGCCAGCCACTATCTTTCTTACAAGCACTCTCCATCTTAAGCTCGCTCGATGCTCGGCAGGCACCTTTAGCCAGCCATTAGCTTTCTCACAAGCTCTCTCAATCTCAAGCTCGCTTAGTGCTCGGCAGGACAACGAGCCAGCCACTAGCTCTCTCATAAGCTATTTCCATCTCAAACGAGCTCGATGCTCGGCAGACACCTTGAGCCAGCCAATAGTTTTCTCACATGCTCTCTCCATCTCAAGCTCACTCAATGCTTGGCATGCACCTCGAGCTACCCATTATCTTTCTCACAAACTCTTTCCATCTCAAGCTCACTTGACGCTCGGCATGCACCTCGAGCCAGCCACTAGCTTTCTCACAAGATCTCTCCATCTCAAGCTCGCTCGATGCTCGGCAGGCACCTCGAGCCAGCCACTAGCTTTCTCACAAGCTCTCTCCATCTCAGGTTCACTCAACGCTCGACATGCACCTCGACCTACCCATTAGCTTTCTCACAAGCTCTCTCCATCTCAAGCTCGCTCGATGCTCAGTATGGATTTTGAGCCATCCACTAGCTTTCTCACAAGCTCTCTCTATCTCAAACTCGCTCGACGCTTAGCATGCAGCTCGAGATAGCCACTAGCTTCTCACATGCTCTGTAACACCCCAATTTTTTTTTTTTTTTTTTTTGAAAACTAAGTCTCCAAATTCAATTCTTTCAATTTCTATATCACTTTAATCATAAACTAAGAAAGTTATATTTTAGGAAAAATTTTGACAGAGTCTCCCCTGTAAATTTTGCCCTGAAACACAAAAGCCTTACGGAATTCTGCTCAAAATTCCGTAGCTCACAAACCACATAATATTTTCATGGGCTCCCCAAGCCAAAATGTGCAGATACACACAGGCAATATAATATAATGCTCTGGGGGCCAAACTCATAACGGATTATCAAATATCAATTAAAAACTATGAATTTCTTTGAAAAACGAGGTAGAATCTTAAAAAAATCATTGTAAAACTTACCACAGAGCCTGGTACTCCACGACGAGATGGGTACGGGTCACAGACATACCACACCACCTTACACTATACTCATCATCGCCATATACAGGCTTATACACCCATAACACAATTTAAATCATAAATTTTACTATTCCTATAACTAAATAGTACAAATTTTTAATATAAAAATTTATCCTACCCATCCATGCCTCACCTCTGCACTGATGAGAACCTGCAACAGTGGGAGAATCAGGGGTAGTCCTCAGACTCCCCTAACCCCCCAAACACTAAGGGGTTAGCCATTTCTGGTGTGAGTATAATTATTGATCTAACGACAAATTAAAATAGTATAACGAAAATAATTTAAACTTACGAATACCAAATTAAGATAATGCAACCTGAATCCTGAACACAACAACATCGTCAATACAGTGATAAATCACATACTTTGCCAATCCTGCATTCAATTATTTAATTATCCATAACTTCTCACATTTCATAATATACTTCACATCAGCCTCGTATATATATATATACTTATTCGACATTCGTATAGTACGAATACACATAACATCCATTACTTTTCAATTTAACTACTCTAACCCAATATTCATTCTTCCACAAGTATCGTCATAATAGCATTTTACTATTTATATTAATATAACTACATGATGTTATTACATCATTTCTCCAACTCTATTTAGACATGCGTTTCATTTACTTATATTATGTCATCAACATACCCATTCATCCTGGAAGTTGTGCCGAGGCAGGTAGTTCCCACCATTTCCACGGAAATAGCAGGCAAGTAGTTCCCCGACACACTTCCAAGGTACACAAACTCATATCACAACATACTTTCTTTAATAACCATTGTCATACCCAATCTCATATAATAGGTATTTATTTTATTATGTTATAAAAGTATCACATCATAAATATATGCATCTATTCTCATACTACCACATTCCTTCATTTCTCAGGACATAATTACCACACCTCATTGCCCATGCGATTTACTCACATTTCATCACATCATTAACACCTCATTAATTAGAATTCTTATACTCATTGCATCAAAACCATGTTTTATAGCTCATTCACATCTTATTATATCACTTTAGTAATTACTTTTTCTTATAACAATAAATCTTATTATCATTTTTACTTAATCCCCAAACACACTCTGGGGCCACCATATATCACATCCCATAGCCGATAGCTTGGGTAATAATCACTGTACCTCAAACACACAGTTTGGGTAATATCACATCACATCTCAAGCCGATAGCTTGATTATTAATTTCACTTCAATCACTTATCATCTTTACTTCACTTTATTTCTCATTTCTATTAATCATTACCACTATTATATCCACTCACCCTGCAAATTATGCCAAGGCAGGTAGTTCCCACAATTTCCACTGAAATTGCGGGCAGGTAGTTCCTTGACACAATTCCAAGGTACAACTCATATCAACTGTATTTTACTTTAATGATCACACACATAATACAATTACTCCGTATTATTCATGATAACACATCTCTTTTATTATTACCATCTTAAATTAATCACAAGCGGCATTTATCACTTCTTTTCATATATTAACTCATAGCACGTTCACTTTCACATTTACTTCATTCACACAACTTTCTTTTCCACACACAGTTCACATTTCACTATCCACTTTCTTTTCCACACGCAATTCACATTTTACTATCCACTTTCTTTTCCACGCACAATTCACAATTTACTATCCACTTTCTTTACTACCACATTTATTAATACTTATTTATTTTATTAGTTTGTCGACCAGTGAGCCACAGTATCCCAACATACTGAAAGCCGACAGCCCAGTAAACACGCGGCCCGATGCTCACACAGAGTCTTACTCGTCCGAGGCTACGTCTTCCTCCTAGCCGAACTAGCGAGGGAACCACATCGCCCCAGGTAAACTGGGTACTTCCTCCCAGCCGATAGCCAGGAGGGAAAAACATCGCCCCAGGTAAACTGGGTACTTCCTCGCGACGTCTGTCATCGAGGAAAAAACACATCGCCCCAGGTAAACTGGGTACTTCCTCCCAGCCGATAGCCAGGAGGGAAAAACATCGCCCCAGGTAAACTGGGTTCTTCCTCGCGACAGCTGTCATCGAGGGAAACCGGGCCTCAAGCCGATAGCTTGGGCGATAAAATCCACTTACCCCAAACATAGTTTGGGTCCACTTACCCCAAGCCGGTCCTTGGGTGTTAGGAGGTCTAGCCCAAACCCCCAGGATTGCTGTAGGTACTGGTCAACAAAGCCATCTGTTATTAACATTAATCATTACATCTTTCCATTTTACTTTATCAACATGAAGCATCACAGCTTTTAATTCAACAATAGCCACATCCTTGACTTTAATCACAAGAATAATAACACATTTTATTAACACTTACCATCTCACTTTTTATCTTGCATTTGATGCACATCTGATGTCCACGATATAGATTATCATCCCGTTGTATCATATATTTATATGCATACACCATGTCATTTAACATAGAAGCCATCATGTTGTTTAATTTACCATAACATCACCCATTATGAATACCATGCAATTCGCTACTTCATTAAATCCCATATAAACATACACCAAGTCATTTATCATATAATCCAACATGTCATTTTATTGCCCATTAATTCACTTCAAACATAATTAAAATGTAAACATGTACCCAATTATTAATTTCATGAATTATCACATCACGAGTCAATTTCATTATATATATATATATACACAAACATACACCACACCTGCGGGTTTCCAAGAAAAGGGGCCTAAATCATTTATTTCTTCTAATTAAATCTCATAATATCTAATTATAGCATACTAGCTCATACATCATGTTTCATATAAGTAAAATCACTTATAAGGGCTCATATGCCCCAAATCATGCACAAAACGGGCACTATAATTACACAGATTTTCAAAACATGATCACAATCACTAATTTCGTCTAATTATATCTAATAACATCCTAATATAACAAGCTGGCCCATATACCACGTTCCACGTGAGCCAGACAACCTATAAGGGCCTATGTGGCCAAAAACATGCACGAAACATGCACGGAGTAGAAAATGACATAAACCACGTGAGTTATTAATTTTTATTGCTTAAACATGTCACACTAACCTCTAGGGTAGATTTGTTGTGTTTAAAATAGTGAATATTGTCAATTCTCACAAAAACCCGTTTTTGGCCCTTAAAAATCCGTATTTTTCGGAAAAATGAATTTTTCACATAACTTCTACAAATTATATTGAAATGTCACGAAATTCGGCCACAACATAAAATATACATAAACACAACATACTCACTTGACGGATCGAGCAAACGAAGTCCCACGTCCGCCCTGTAGCCTGTCGAAGTTCGACTTTTTCCACCTAAATAGGAAATTATAGGACCAATTAGCTTAAAACTCAAAACTCGACCTACGAACCTCCAAATTCGAATCCGTCTTCACCCACGTATCACAAATGACCTAAGTAGCTGAGCTACATGGACGGATTTCGAATTCGGGTCCCAATACAAACATTCCCTTATTGATCGGAGGCTTTCTCATAGGAAAACTTCCTATTTTCTAATTTCTTTAATCCCTTTTGTCCTAATCTCTCAAATTAGAGTTAATAATAATACTAAGACTCAATTACACCTCCGAATCTAACAAATTCTCAACTTAATCTCGCTCGGGCATTTCACCGAACACCCGGCGTGCATAATATACATACACTCTTTCTCATTCAATTTGATTGAGAATTAAGCCTACAAAAATCACCCTAAATTCATATTAATACTCCCACACTATTTTACAACCCCAAATGCATTTTCTAAATTCACTAGAATCAAATTTCTTACCCAACTTCACATACCCTAAAATTTGGCTTTATGCCAAAATTACCACTTCTCAATTTCATTATTATAACCACAATTTTTAACTCCTAACATGTTCTATATGCTCTATCCATCTCCCTACATCAATTTCTAGTAAAATAAATGAAAAGCATATAATCCAATAGGCTATTATACAATTTATCATACCTTCATGAAACTTTCTCGGAAAACCGACACCACCACGTGGAAGAGCACTTAAAGTTCTCCTAGAAACCCCAAAAGATTAAAGCTTGGAGGTGGAGATTGGATGGGTTATTCAAAACCCTAATTGATTTTCCAAAGGGGGGGGGGGTTCAGTTCTGGTCGGCCAGAGGAGAGGAGGGGGAGAAAGAATAGGGGAAATGGCATTTTTGCAATTTTTTGAGTTTTTAATAAGGTTTGGGTTTGGGGTTATGGGCTTTGGCCCAAATACTTAAGAAAATGACCCAAAATAGGTTATTTCAGCTCGATTTTGAGAAGTTTACTACCAAAAGCCACAAACTAAAAATTCTAGTAGTTTACTGACCCCCTATAATGTACAAAGGCCCCAGAAAAATTTCGGATCAAATCGGATTCGTCTCCTCCGAGAAAACTCATCTCAAAACTCCTATATTTTCAATTTTTCCCGTTTACCCCAAAATATCAATTTAATCATTCTAATGCTAATAAAATCAATTAATAGGGGTAAATATACTCAGAAACATATTTAAAAATAATATAAATAAAATAATTAAAGAATTAAAAAAAAAACAGATGTTACATTCTACACACCTCAAAAGAAGCTCGTCCTCGAGCTATGGGAGTTAAGAAAATTCTCGAACAAATTCAAGATACTTCCTCCACACCATTACCTAGGATTTCCAGGTACATTATCAACATCAGTACTTCATTGCACCATTAACAACTGAACAACTTGTCGTCAGGTCGGCCGCACTATCGATTTACAATATCCACTATTTTCATATGATCTGTCACATCCAATGCCACATCCAGCTGGACTTCAACCTGTGGCAACTTCACAACTTGAGATAGATCTCTCACACTTTTTAACATAAACAGGAAATATCTCAAGAATGCTTGGCATCTCAGAGGTAAGCGTCAAACGATATACCACGGTTCCAATTCTTTCTATAACTCTGAAGGGGACAACAAACGCCAGGTCTAATTTCCCCGGTTCCTATAACGGCGTACTCTATGGATAAGGGATGCCTTTAAAATACCCAATCTTCAACTTTTAATCTTCAAAAGACTTTCACCGCTGATCTGCATAATCATTTTCTCTTGTCGACTACACACCTCAAAAGAGGCTTATCCATACTCACCTGATAATTAATATTCCTCGTTCCAGACCACTAAAATATTTTCCTAGAATTTTGATACATCTTCATACCACCGGGATAGACAATATACTGAATATACTGAGAAATCTCTGTCACCTGCTACCACAAGCCATCCACATCCAGAACACCAAATCTACGATAATAACAAGAATTTTCCACACTGCCTACTAACCAATCTGCAGTACATTCATTAATCCCATCCAGAATTCGACCATGCATCCTCTGTCACAAGCAGAAATTTTGAATTCAAGTTTGACTGATCAACTGTAGAATAGACAGCTGTATTGATACACTACCAATATATAAGGTCGGGTCAAACCTCTACTACTGAAATAAAATCAAATTAATCTCATGAATTTAACACCGTCCACTCCTGGGACATCATTAAGACAAAAACCTTCTTTCCATTTGCGGCATTCATCACCTTATTTCTTCCCCGGGTGGTATTTTATTTCCATACCAAGCAACCAGGATACTCAAGCCACGTTTATTGCCTACTGCTAAAATCATTTGCAAGAACGAGTGTTCAAACTCTGGCGATCAAAGAAAAAGCTAAAACTATTTTTTTGAAAAACTAATTTCTCAACACCTTCAATACATGCCTTCCTGTCACTAATTTCAAATCTGCGTAATTTACGCACCCCGTATAACCACAACTGCCTCAATGTAAAAGCCACAAGCTTGCCTTCATGCATCAAACTGCAACCGATCCTGTACTACATGCACTCCCTTATCGGGATGATCAAAACATGAACTGTCATTAATCTTCCTTTAACTCTTGAAAATGTCTTTCCACTCTGTTCAGGTCATACCAACGACTCATTCTTTATAATAAAATGAGTCATCGGTACAGTAATAATATAAAATCGAGGAATGAACCTCCAATAATAGCCAGTTAAAACCAAGAAACTCTGGATTTCCAACACATCCGAGAGTTATTTCCCGTCTTTTCATCCTTTGTAATTTCCTTCGGATCCACAAATACGCTTTCAATAGACACAAGGTGTCCCAAAGTTCATGCTTCTCACTCCCAAAAATGACAATTTACCGACTCATCATACCGCTTCTAGTCCCAACGAGTCTACAACTCAATTCTGAGGTGCCATCTCTGCCCCTCCATACTGCGAAAGTACACCAAATATCATCTACAATTACATTCACACCCTGTTAATATAAGGGTGAAAGGCCCAATTCGTCAAATTCATAAAAACTGTCGGGACGTTCGCCAGCCCAAAGATATCACTAAGAACTCATACAATTCATACCGAGTACGAAAAACAATTCCTGAGATGTTTTCCCTCTCTCGGGATTATCTGATAGTACTCGGTGTGCAACTCTAATCGAGAGATTAATGACACTCCCCGCAACTAATCCAACCAATTATCTATTCTCAACAATAAATACTTACTAATCACCTTACTTAGTACACCTTCTCGGTGAACTGCCTTCTTTATTTCAATACTGCAAAAGCGCCCTACGGCGTATCACTTGAACCGATACCCTTTATCAAAACATCTCCTCAAATTCTCTTTCATCTTGTCCCATTCCTTAAGTGCTATAACACAAGCTGATTTAAAAATTGGAGTCATACCAAATATCTAATCGATCTTGAACTCCAGAGTTCGCTAAGGTGGGGGACCAAAAACCTCTTCGAATATATCAAAAACTTTGCAAACCCCATCAACAATCTCAATCTTTGCCTTAAATGTTTCCACCAAACCCAACGGGCATAATCTTCATCGTCCAAGGCGCTACATACAATCAAAACTGGGTTTCATCGGGCTGTCTCACCCGAATCCTCCCTGCACCATACCCCAACTACGCAGATGACCTACATAACCTTCTACAACCAATCAATCTCCCAAATATGGAGTAAAAGCCATAATCACAAATCATTCCTCAGTCTATAAAATTTACACCTATAGGACATACGCCCATAGGACCTACACAAAATCTCCAAGGAATAGCCCCTTACGGCACACAGCAATCAGTATAATAGAATACTCCAATAGAACACAAATTCACACCGGGATTTCTATAGAGGTCAACCCCTTTGCAGGGCCATGAAAAAATAATGCTGACTCAAAGTCAGACCAAGGTCTAATGAGGATCACATCATTCCATGATATAATCTATACTTCAACAAAACACCCGCATAAAATACACTCTAACTCCAACTAAGCAATAATGGACCCATACTCACATGACAAGATCACTAGGATTAACAATTTCCTAGTTAACCTAAGCTCTGATACCAACTGTAACGCCCCGCACTCAACTCGTACGCACACAATTAATTAAATTCTAGCCACGCCCACCACAGGCACCATCAAAAGGTGGGTATACCCGTTGGGTACCTTTATCACTTGGTTTTCCTATTATATCTTTCTTTCTCTCCTATTTCATAGCCGATGTGGGATTAATAATCCCTAGGTCAACCCGGGTGCACACAACAACCAGCACACCATACAATCATTCCTTCATTCAATTAATTCTTTCTATGGTCCATAGACCATCTCATGGGCCCATCACACTCTTTAATTCCCATAGGATCAATCTATAGGCCACCCTAATTAATACTTTCCACTTACTTTTCTTTTCCTTCTTACACGTCACTATCATCCAAACCAATCCATTCTTTTTCTTTTTTATTCTTTCTTTCACATACTAGTATATATACTATATATATACCTATTCCATATACTATTATACGGAAATACGGGGTCTCACATTCGACATCGAATGTAGGATTTGTATATAGGAAGTGAGTGATATGTGTATGAGATGCGTAAGACCCTGTGTGGGCAGCGATTAGGAGACAAATCTACATTCGACTAGAAAGGCGATCCTGTGCTAGATTGCACGTCCCGTATTCAGCGAGGACGTTGAATTCTTAAGAGGGGGTGAATGTGAGACCCCGTATTTCCGTATAATAGTATATGGAATAGGTATATATATAGTATATATACTAGTATGTGAAAGAAAGAATAAAAAAGAAAAAGAATGGATTGGTTTGGATGATAGTGACGTGTAAGAAGGAAAAGAAAAGTAAGTGGAAAGTATTAATTAGGGTGGCCTATAGATTGATCCTATGGGAATTAAAGAGTGTGATGGGCCCATGAGATGGTCTATGGACCATAGAAAGAATTAATTGAATGAAGGAATGATTGTATGGTGTGCTGGTTGTTGTGTGCACCCGGGTTGACCTAGGGATTATTAATCCCACATCGGCTATGAAATAGGAGAGAAAGAAAGATATAATAGGAAAACCAAGTGATAAAGGTACCCAACGGGTATACCCACCTTTTGATGGTGCCTGTGGTGGGCGTGGCTAGAATTTAATTAATTGTGTGCGTACGAGTTGAGTGCGGGGCGTTACATGCTCTGTCTATCTTAGGCTCGCTCGATGCTCGGCAGGCACCTCGAACAAGTAACTAGCTTTTTCACAAGCTCTCTCCATCTCAAACTCGCTCGACGCTGGGCATGCACCTCGATCTAGCCACTAGCTTTCTCGTAAGATTTCTCCATCTCAAACTCGCTTGACGCTCGGCATGCACTTCGAGCTAGCCACTAGCTTTCTCACAAGCTCTCTCAATATCAAGCTCGCTTGACGATCGGCACAAACCTCAAGCCAGCCACTAGCTTTCTCACAAGCTCTCTCCATTTCAAATGAGCACGATGCTCGACATGGACTTCGAGCCACCCACTGGCCTCCTCACAGTTCCGCTCGGGCTCGACGAGCTCAACGCTTGGCATGAACTTCGAGCACCTACTGGCCTCACATTTCTGCTGAGCTCGACACTTGACACCAACTCCGATTCACCGTCGGCAGATTTTCACCACGGGGTCCAACTACTCCTTGACGGTTGATACACCCAACCCTCCAGGAGTGGAAGGCCTATGATATAGATAAACATCTGGTCTCATCTGAGACGTCTGATCCCCTCAGGATCCAAAAATTCGCATGAATCAGGCTTCTGTGCCATATGGGCCTCAAACTGGCTCGTCTCACCAATCAGGCCCACATAAGAAGGTCAACCCGGCCCACTAGGGTCCCCTCTCTCTACATATAAATACCAGGTCCCCTCCACTGTTATAAGATAATACCTCTTTAGCCTTCAAACCATAATCCACTTTTTCCAGTAATTGACTTAATCGTTGGAGGGCCTGTCGCCGGGATACCACCCGGTGTTTCTAGATGTTTTTGTAGGTATCCGGCAGCTGCCAAACACCACCAGATCCACCTCTCCTACCACTCATACAACCTCACATGTAGTCTAGATCTGCGGTTAAGATCTGCCTCTTCCCTTCCAAATAACAAGAACTCACTATTTGTTGTTCCCACCAAAACAGCAGCATCAGAGTGATCTTTTATATTTTCATGATTCTTTTCATTTTAATTTGATTCTTAAAATTTTGGGATTTATTTGAATTTCATTCTATATTAACATGTAAAGATCTTAAGATAATAATATTAGATGCATGTTTATATTTTGTGCATTCCAAATTTAGGGTTAACAAGGTTATGATTTGGTTTATTTTATATACTAAAACAGCGGATTATAATCATTTCTCGCCCCTGTTTAGGAGTATGTATAAGAAGTTTTCAAATGCCTAGGTGTTAAAAACTATAGTTTGACTTTTCGAAAGGGTTAAAGGGAATTTTTTTTGGCCAGAGGACTTAAAAAATTTACCCTTACTTCATTGGTGAATACTTATCAAACCTGATTTCACAAACATCTTTGTGAAGTACTGGTGACTTGGATTCTCTCCTATGGCTCTCCACAGCATCCATGACATTTGTAGTCAACTATACTTATGAGACACTTTGTTCCTCCATCTCATACCCTCCTCGACTTCCTAATACATTCATAAACTGCTCGTCTCTTATTGCATTAAGCTCTTCTCGTGGAAATTCTTTGAAAATTTTGCCGTATTGACCCACTTTTTGAAAACATTTGGTGCCTTGACATACTTCCAAAAATAATTAGCGATCTGCCCCTATTAAGGACACGTCAGTAACAAACGTTATTGGAGAGAACGACATAGGTCATTTCGATGCCGTTCTTCCCAATAACGACATCTGTTTGAAAAAAGAGTTTCATGCAGTTATTCCAAATAACGGTATCTATTACTTTTTGTCCAAAGAGGAAACAGTCTCAATTGTGAGCTGAGAGAGAAATGTTAAAGTAAATTAACCTATGTCATTCTCTCAGAGAATGACAACGATTATACTGATGCCATAAAATAACGGCATCAGTTAGTTTCTAATTTGCACAGTTACCTATACTCATATTCCCCCAAACCTTTCTCCTACCCCTTGTCATTCGTTTTTTTTCTCTCTCTCTCTTCACTCCCGTAACACACAAATCCTAGATCCCTAAATCAAAAAATTTCAACCATTGGAGTGCTCTAAAATTTCATATATCCTACCTCCTTACTCCCACTCTCATTTCATTCTTCATCCACAATGATTTTTCAAGCTAGCGGCGGTACGGTTTAATTTGAAGGTATTATTATCTTAACCGTATGTTTGATATGTATTCCCATGTTATGCTTATTATAAGTAAGGAATGACTTGAACATGTTTGAATTTTTATGGTTAGGTATGGAATTTGATATCCCTATTTGGTTATATTTTGGGGGTGAAGTAAAAGATCCCAAGATTGGATATTCTTATAGTGATGTTGAACCGGTAATTATTTAGGCTCCTCGCCACTTTTTGTACTCAGAATTAATAGGAAAGATATATGAAGTCACCAATTGGGATAGAAGTAAAATGAGAGTAAAAATCAGAGCCCATTATGCTGCTGGTAAAGGGAATGTGCAATATTTCATGTTGGTACCCGTAGACAATGACAATTCTCTGAGGTCCATGATGGGTAGGACACTTGATCCAAATTATAGTTGGAACGCAGTTGAGTTATATATCCACCAAACGAGGCTTCCAAATACTAGACGGGTTTTTATTGAAAGTCCAAGGCTCGCACGGACATTGAAACCATCTGCCGAGTCACAAGCTAGAATTTCAAATACAGAAGAAGATTCTAGCACAACTCCAACGGAACCTGTTTTATCCGAATACGAGCAGGTACATCCGCTAATATTGTCACAAAATATTTTAGTAACCGGCATAGCAATGGAAGATTTGACAACGCCGTTGTAAATAACGATTTGGTCGAAGAGAAAAAAGATGAGGAACACGGTCTTGAAAATGATGATGAGGAGGTTGTCGTTGAAGCTCCGGTTGTTGATGTCAATGTTGAGGTACCGGTTAACAATGCCCGCGTGTTGCCAAGTCAGGACACAAGTGCAGCTATGCATGGATCTCAATCCAATGAATGGATGTCTCGTGCCACTATACATGAATATGGACAGTCTTCCGTTGGCTCTTCCAACTTGGATGAACTCTTCATAGGTCAAAGATTTCCAACCAAAGATGCTCTACAACATCAAGTGAAGATGTACGCCGTGAAGAACCACAGAAAATTTGTGACGGTAAAATTATCCCCTGGTCTATACTATGTGAAATGTAAATACGCACCTATCAACCATTCAGTCGAGGACATTGCAGAAAATTCGTCACTTCAAAATGTAGTTGGTTGTCCATGGCGGTTGCGTGCAATTGTTCCAAAAGGCCGTAATTATTTTGTGGTAAAGAAGCTTGAAGGTGCATACACATGTGTGAATCCTACATTGACTCGGGATCATAGCAAAATTGATTCCACGGTTGTATCGACAGTCATATTGGATGTTGTGATGGAACAACTCGTAATAACACCAAGAACCATAATTGGAATAGTGAATGGTAGGTTCCATTACACAATTTCATACTGGAAAGCTTGGAAGGCTAAACATAAAGCAATTGAGTGACTATATGGTTCTTTTGAAAAAGCTTACACTAAATTACCATATCTACTCAATGCAATTCAAACTTCAAATCCGGGTACGGCTGTACATTAGGCGAAGATTGCGTCCGGTCCGGACAAAGAAACTTTTAAGGATTTTTTTGGGCATTCGGTCCTTCCATCGAAGGATTTAAGACATGTAGACCAGTTATAAGTGTAGACGGCACTCATTTGTACGGAAAATATAAAGGCTGTTTATTGATTGCTGTTTCACCAGACGCAAATGGTAGGTTGTTTCCATTTGCATTTGCATTAGTTGACGGTGAAAGCATAGAGACGTGGACTTGGTTCATGAACTGTATTCGGTGCTTCGTCATAGATCGTGCAGGTCGGTGTGTCATTTCTGATCGGCATGCCGGTATTTTATCAGCAATGCAAAATGAGTTCGGTACATGGAAGGAACCATTTGCATATCATCGGTTCTGTATGCGGCATTTTGCTAGCAATTTTCATAAAAAATTTGGTTGCAAATTTTTGATGAGTAAGTTGAAGGTAATCGCGTGTCAAAATCAGTAGAAGAAGTTTAAGAAAAAATGGCACAACTTGAAGTGAGCAATGCTGATAGGGCTAATTGGTTGAAGGAGAAAGCGATTGAGAAGTGGGCACTTTCTGCCGATAGAGGTCGTAGATATGGTATAATGACAACAAATCTATCGGAAGTTTTCAATTCGGTTCTAAAAGGTGTTCGTAGCTTGCCTATCACCGCAATTGTAGAACAGATTTTTTTTCATCTAAACATGTATTTCACTGATCGCCGTGAAGCCGCGCAGATGCTTATCAGTGAAGGTAAATTATGGGCACCATGCATTCAGGATCTTATTGATGTACGTCGTGAAAAATCCAATTTACATGAGGTAATAATGTTTAATAATCGGTCAGGTGTTTTTAGGGTGAAAACGGGCATTAGAATGGATAGTGGATATCAAAAGGGTGGACATTGGCACACGGTAGACCTCGAGAGCCAAACTTATACTTGTGGAAAATTCCAACTATATCACATTCCATGCTCTCATGTGTTAGCGGCATGTGCTTCCCGTGCGCTTGATTATCAACCATACATTGATGCCTTTTACTCTACCAGTTCATTAGCAAAAATGTGGGCACCAACTTTCAATCCTAATCCAGACGAATCTTATTGGCCGACACAAAGTGGACCGGTGCTCATAGCCGATTCAAGTTTTTGTCAGGTAAAAGGGCGACCAAAGAATACTCGTATCCGCAATGACATGGATGCTCGAAAAGGTGGGAGCACTGGGAAAGTTTGTTCAAAATGTGGAGTGAGTGGACATAATAGACGGAGTTGTAAGAATGTACAGAGTGTAGGGACTTCACAATCTACCGGCACTTGAACTTGTATCCGGTTATTGTATTAATGTTGTAAAATCTATCGTTAAGTTTGTATGAATTAGAGAGCTTTTGTTTTATCCTGAGTAATTTAAGTTTAAATAGTTAAGCATGAGATTTGTGGAGTGAATGGTTGTTGAATTTAAGTAAATTTGATTTCAGTAATTTATCTCCACAAAACATGCACAAAAAACATGCACTACTATTCATATAATAGATGCCGTTCTTCTGAATAACGGCATATTCAGAAGATGCTGTTATTCAGAGGAACGACTGTGAAAACAGAAAGAATAGCAGAAGTCCCAAAATTTTTGATTTTTGACACCTAAGAGATGTCGTTATTCAAGATAACGGCATTCTTAGGAGATGCCGTTATTCAAGATAACGGCATCTTTAACTGATGCCGTTATTTTGGAGAACGACTGTGAAGACAGAAAGTTTGGCAGATGTCTCAACTTTTCGAATTTTGCCTTTTAACTGATGCCGTTATCTTAAAGAACGTTACAGGATTCACATGCCGTTATTTGCAATAACGGCTTCTGTTATTGCTGTTTTCCACTTAAAACATGCACAGACATGCACATAACTCCTACTCCACTTCAATACATGCACATTACACAATATCGTCAACATTTTTCTCACATTTCAACTCATCAATTCATCACTTCGCTTCAAGTTTTTTTGAACTCTTCAACTCCTCAACTCAACAATTCAACAACTTCAAGCACAGAATTCATACATCAAATTCAATACATCAAATTCAAGCACAGACTACCATTACACAATTTTCTCGTGCACTTCAAATTCAAGCACAGAATTCATACAACCCAAACACTCATCAAGTTAATTCATTTTTTTTCAAAAACATACGTTTACAAAACATCAAACTAGTAGTCATCAACATTTTCCTAGAATTACATGAAAACTCTATTAAAAGTACAACAACCTACGCATAAAGTTGATTCATGAAAAAAACTAACTAGGCGTATATTGTTGTGGCTTCCTCCTCTTTTGAGCAAGGACTTTCCTCCTAAATTCCCAATCTCTTGTGTCGTAGGAGCACTTGGACCAACATCTCCTTCTTGCCTACCTCCAACTACTTCAATCTCAGGGGTTGCCAATTCACTGCATGTAGGAGGAAAGCGAACACTCTTACACCTTCTTGGAGGATGTGAAGGAATTTGTGGTTGACTTCGAAGTGGGGTGGGGTGTTTTGCTTCAACTGTTTGTTGGGGTGGAGGTGGTGTTCGGCTTACGTTTGGTCCGACCGTTTGAGTTGGTATTTCGGTTGAGCGTAGAAGGGCATCGAAGCGCGAACCATCACCAACTTCTTCAAGAGAAGTACGACATGGAAGTAGGAGTTCTCTTGCCAATTCCTTGCATGCCTTCGAAGCGTTGCTCTTCAAGACATGAGCACATTTCCTCGCAATGTTCCATGTGTTGTCAATCTATATTAGGAATAAAAATTATTAGTAATAAACCAAACTTTTGTTAAACAAACATAAACAAAATGATGTGAATAAAATTTATTAACACTAACATTACTTTACCATTAAACGATAGGAGGAAGTTTTTGGTTGATACATGGGTTGCAATGTGGAATGTGCGGGTGGTGGTTCCACTTGGTGCCTAGGTATCGGTTGTTGGATACCCGAGGGGAGATCCATTCTTGGCGCTATATACAACTGTGTAATACGACGGTACCATGTCATGTACTCGGTTTGCAACGATTCGTCGTATGGCACAATCCCTTCTACAACCAAGTCATACTTCCTCTCATTCCAACATGCTACATGAGCACGGTGGTGATCGGCCCAATCCATATTCGGTAAACGACCTTGACCGGTAATATTGTGAAGTCTACAATCATACATTAAGTTTTCAGGGATGGACTGCTGTGCATTGAATTGGCGGAGGACGCGACCGGGGTAATAGAACTCCACAATTGACAAATTTACAAGTGGAGCTAATGTCAACCATAGTTGATTATTGGCGGTGCAAATGGGGAGCCTATCGTCCATATACGGTGTCCAGTGGATGTACTCTTCCCTCAGCTAATCGAGTTCATCCCTGTAATATGTGAGCACACCACGTGGGTTATCTCTCCATGTGAGCTTACCCATCCTGTAGTCACCAAGAGGAGCTCTCAACACTGGATTTTCATGTTGCATACTCCAACTATTTGAAAGTACCGTTACCCGGAGCCGGCCGAGATGTATTCGTTTCCAACACCATATTTGCAATATCCCCATCGGCTCGGTTATTTGGATCGACCCCATCGAACAATTGCACAGGACACGGTAGAGAGAGGCCAGAGCTGCACTTTCCCAACTTTATTGGCCGGCACTTTGTATGTCGGAGATCAATGGAAGGTACATCAAATGCACTATATCACCAGAAGAATTAGGGAATAGAATACCTCCAATCATTGACAAAAAGATAAGCCCGCGTATAACATTGGAGTTGGAAGTCCGTCGGTACATTTGGCAGACTATTATTAAACTCCGTATACAGCCAAAAACGTCGGTCTGATTCCCCAACGAATACACCCTTATCATCTTCATCCACCTCGTGCCCAAGATAATCTCTTAACAATGCCACTTTATTGAACATCAAGTTGCCGGTGACAGCCACCCCATCGATTGGAAGACCCGATATGACGGCTATATCTTGTAGGGTGACCGTCATCTCCCCAACTGATAAGTGAAACGTGTGTGTCTGCGGCCTCCATCGCTCCACAAGAGCGGTAAGTAGTGTGGTTACATTTTACTTTCGCCAACTTCGACATTCCATAAAATCTGCTACTTACCAAATAATTTTGAATACGAAGGTGCGTCGGCAAGATAGTGTGCATTCGGAAACTCATTTTTCGACATCTCCAGTCCAAACTGCCTGCGACCTATGATCTTCTTGCAGATAAAACACGGTAGGATCAGAAGGACCCGGATGTCCCCGTGGTCCATGCAAAGTACCAGATGAAGCACCCACATCATGGGAAGAAGATGGTTGTGTAGGATCCATTTGTCTGTCAACATTAAATATAACGTGTCAACTACAATATTAATAAACATTACGAGACTAGAGATACTAAAATTTGTACTAAAATATTACTAAACATTACTAAACATTAACAAACAATCACCACCACAATATCTCCACACACTACAAATAGATGAATCTAAGTTCGCAAAGATAGCAATATAGGTCATCCACATCTCAATCTCCAATAAAAATCACTTCACATATCTATTAGTTACGTAGATCTAATCTACATCGATTTTACTATACTACCAATATAGCTCTTACTAATCAATAACAATTTCACAAACCCTAGATCAACAATTCAACATTTCACAAACCCTAGATCAACAACAATCCATAAGTACATTTTCACAATTACCACTTAGATAAAATAAATCTACAGCACTTGTACTATACTACTAATGTATACAGCTCTCATACATCAAAATCAACATTGTAAAAAAAAATATGGATTTCGAAAACTTACCACAATTTCGGATTCCGAATTCTTTCGAAAATAAATGAGAGAATCAAGACTACAGTCTATGTTTAATTGTTGTTTGGCAACTAACAAATCACTCCAATAGTTGGGATTTTAGTAATTTATGATTTACGGTTCTAGTGTTACGGGAGTGAAGAGAAAGAGAGAAAAGATCGAAAGACAAAAGGGAAAGGAGAAGGGTTTCTGAATATAGGTAACTATGCAAAAAGAAATTAACTGATGCCGTTATTTTGAATAACGACATCAGTATAATCGTTGCCGTTTTCTTAGAGAACGGCATAGGTTAATTTACTTTAACAATTCTCTCTCAGCTCACAATTGACTGTTAGATCTTTGGACAAAAAGTAATAGATGCAGTTATTTGGAATAACGGCATGAAACTTTTTTTTCAAACAGATGCCGTTATTGGGAAGAACGGCATCGAAATAACCTATGCCGTTTTTCTCAATAACGATTCTTGTTGACGTGTTCTAAACAGGAACAAATCGCTAATTGTTTTCGGAAGTGGGTCGGAGCGCCACGGCAAAATTTTCAAATTCTTTCCAGGCGGCTGCCTATCCTGCAACTACCACAAGACATGTGTCACATGCATGGGATCTCTAATAGCAACCAATGGCCTTGGAAAAGATTGAAAATTTTTAAACTTTAATTTCGTGGCCCTTCTGGATTTTCTGGAGCTTGACTAATTTTTGCACTCCTTTGATGATGAGTGCTTGGTGTATCTCCTAAAATAAATTACCATGAACAAATTGTAGCTACTTCAATCCCATATCGTCTCTGGCACATTTGGAAATATAGGTCGAGACTCCATGCAACTTTCTTAATAGCAATTACTTCCAGAGTGGAGGATCAAATTACACCCAAAATTTATTTTTAATTCCTAAATAACATTCAAACTTTTTATAAAACCCAAATAACACCCAAAGTTTTAAAATATGAGAAAAAGCATCTACCTTTAACATATGTTAATTTTTGAATGGAAAGAGTGTGAAATTACAAAAATACCTCATGCCTTTTCATCCCTTTTCAGCGCTTCTTCTTACTTTTTCAGTTTTTCTTGTTCTGATTTGTTTTAAAAGAAAATTGGTAGAGATGAAGGTGATGGTGATGGGTTTCGAATGTGGTTGAGATGGTGATTGATGGTGGAGATGATGGAGATGGTGAAGATGGCGGTTGGAGATGATGGTGGAGATAGTGGTCGGTGGTAGAGATGGTGGAGATGGTGGTCGGTGGTAGAGATGGTGGTGGTGGTGGTGGTTGATGGAGATTGTGGTGTTTGGATATGGTGGTTGGGGATGGTGGTCGGCAATGGTGATGGCGATGCATTTTGTAATTTGTATAAGAAGATGATGGCAATTTTGACATTTCACAAGCGTCTTAACAGGTGTAAACCCGTTAAGAGGTATAGGTATATTACGGTAATATTCCATTTAATTAACAGAAAACTTAACGACATGTGCTTTTTATTCTATTTTAACTTCAGATGCTATTTGGGTATTATAAAAGTTTGAGTGCTATTTGGGTATCATTTCGTCTTTAATCCATACTTCTATTAGGTCAAAACCGCAAAATTAGATAGAGACCCAACAACTCTTTTTTTGTGTGGAGAATTCAGCAAAACAGATTGGACTTGAAACAAATAGAAAAATAGTAAAAGAAGATTTATATAGTAAAAGAAGAATAAAATAAGATTTTTCGGAGCCAATATTCAGTTAAATAGAAAGGGAATTACATGACATGTCTCTTGGCCTCTCTCTTTTCCTCTCTGATAAAAGTTAGGGTTAGTCGTCCTTGACTTAGTGACCAAGTAAACTTAGCTCCCAAGTCAAATTTATTCTTCCAATCAAGTTAGGAATAAATCCTAACAAATATCTTGAAATAATTACAAGAGATTGTATCAAATATTTAAAATATATAAAGATATAAATCTAAAAGAAAATAACCAAAGAATAATGATTGTAAATCTTAGAGAAATATTTGAGGCTATTTCCAACAATCTCCTCGTTGACTTGAATATGATTCACCTCCTCCAACTTGAAGGTCTTCATGAGTCAACGAGCTATGTGTACTTTCCTTTGCTGAATAGGAGGCCACTTCAACATTACTCACTTTCTTATTGGCTCTCATCACATGTTGGGTTTTAGTTAGTTCAGGCATCCTCCTTGATTCAATGCCGAGCCGGACTTCTAACTTGCTATAGTTGGAAGAGTTGTTAATGGATAGTGACTCCTCCTACGAGCATGGATCCATAGGTGTTTATCTTTGTCATGGGCATTCCTCATAGTGCTTATGTCGAGAAGGCTTATAGTATAAGTATTGTGTTATCTTCAAACCTTTCTGCATGAACGTCTCACCCATCATATTCGAGAGATCGTCAGAAAAAGAGAGTTGTCTCAAGGAACACTTCTTGCAGCCGTAGTTTTCCCAATCTTCAATCTTCGATTGTCTTCGTTCTTTGTTTAGTAGATAATGTTGCAAAAGTAAATCCATCTCCTTGTCATTGGACATATCCATAGGGGACAAGTTGTTGAAGCGGTTTTGGAAGTAAATGCCATCACGTTCGACTGGATATTCAAACTTTTTCGCTCTGATACCAGTTGTTAGGTCAAAATTGCGGAATTAGATAGAGACCAAACAATTCTTTCTTCTTAAGAGAATTTGGCAAAATAAATTGGAACTGAAACAAGTAGAAAAATAGTAAAAGAATAACAAAAGAAGATTTTTCGAAGCAATGCAGTTAGATAGTTAGGGAATTACAAGACATGGTTCTTAATCTCTCTTTTTCTCTCTGATTACAATAATCTCTTAATTAGATAGCTAGTTCTTAATTCTATCTATTGAATCTCTTTAGAGCTTATTTAGATACAATCTATAGTCATGTATTTATATAGTAGTAATCTAGAGATAAAAGTTATGACTTTGACTTAGTGACCAAGTAAACTTAGCCCCCAAGTCAAATATATTTTCTCAATCAAGTTAGGAATAAATCCTAACAAATATCCCAAGATAGTTACCAGAGATTGTATCAAATATTTCAAATATAAAAATAAAATAACCAAATAATAAATATTCTAAATCTTAGAGAAATATTTGAGGCATTTTTCCAACAACTTCCACATTATAACTTTCATATCATAGTTCATGGGGCTGTGGCTCGAATAATAATCCCACATGAAAAAAAACTAAAGAGATGGTTGGAAGATTGAATTAGTATACATCACAAACTTCAACAGGGGTTTCCCCGAGTCATATAGGATATTCATCTAGACTAGTAGGCCAAAGTTCTACAAGTAGTATCGAAGGTCATGCTGAAGATTTTTCGGCTAAGGTGGGATGTTATCGAGCTGTAGGGCCAAGTAAATAATGACATATGCTTTCTCAGGTCAATACAAGGTTACGTGAGAGCATTAGTCTAGTAGTGTCAATGAGGTGATTGATGGAAGTGACATATTTTCAATCAACAAGTGGCAGAACATATTGTATTAATAATGTGATTAACATAAGGCATAAGTGCCCAATTAGATGGGTGGAGGCAAAGGTCAAGTAAAAAACATTAGAGAAGACACATTGAATATAGTCTAAGGTGGAGACTATGAACCTCTCAGACTCTCCAAGGTTTAAGGTTCTAAATTCAAGCCAAAGTAGAGATTGTTGAGGTTGCACCTCAAACTAATAGTCCCACATGAGATAAAATAAAAACATAATTGGATGGTTAAATTATTTTACACTCTAGACTCTAATTGGTGTTTCCCTTTTGGGTCACATAGGCTTTTAGGAAAAATTACCAAAATGCCCATCTGGACTACTGGGCCAAAGCTAATGGGTATTTGGACTCTTGAGCTACAATGGTAACTCTCTTAACTGGGCTGTCGCACAATTCAAAGGCACAACTAAAGGAGACAAGTATTAAGTTTATGTCTTTGATTCAAACCTGGAGATGATGGTGACTGCTATTTGGACAGTCAACCGTAAAGGGCTGAACCTGCTCTCTATTTCTTTTTGTATGCATTGCGGCTGACTGTGCATAAGGGTAATCAACCGACCCTATCTAGACCAGATCTGAAAGTTGTGAGTTTGTGTTAAAAAGCCCATATTCTATATTTATTCGATATATATCAGTTTGGGAGATATATATAGAGATGTTAGGGCTTCTCTATGTTATGAAATAGAGTAAGCATGCTTGGGGATTTCTAGGGTTTCCACAGAGAGCAATGGGTAGAAATGGGCCTGGCTAAGCACATAAGTACCATTTAGGATCGGATGGGATTTGTGCCTCTAAATTAAGGTCCAAGTTGAAATGGGCTTGACCTAGGCATTCACTGGCCTAGCTCGTGGGTGGTCCAGACAAGATCCACTTATGCCCACAATAAATGTGTCATTTTAGGTACACATTACATATACAGTCTTAACCATGTGGTATATATATGTATGTAATGATAGATAGATGGGATATGAAGATTTAAGGAATATCAAGAGAACTTCAGTTTTCAGTTGCTTATTTATTCATGCAATAATTTATCTACTTTGTAAAACCTAGTTACTCGTGGGAAAATCAAATTTCCTCAGCATACTTTATTACGATAATTTTGATGTTGGAATACAAATAAGTAATCTTTTCATTTTTCTCATTTGCACACATTCTAAACTTGAATTTGAAGTTGGATCCTAGCTACTAAATACTTAAGATAGACTTTAAATTCGTATTGTGTAGGTGCAATATAGAACACTAAAATACACAAAAATGAATGTCTCCATGTGCTGGTCGATTAGGTGTGTGGGTCAACCCAAACCCTATAGGACCAGTGTGTGCTTATCAATCTAGATCCATAATGGGCCTAGGCCCATACATGACCCAGGTCTTCTCCCATGGGTTGGGCCTTGACTAAGCTTGGCGTGACCCGGCACGACCCACATCCACACCTAGACAGCTATTGTAAACAAGGAAACCACTTTGTCGCGTTGTGAGAAACGAGATCAGTGAGTTTAGGACTGAGAAAATTGTTATTCTCCATTTTTTTTGGAACGATTGTTCTCCATCTCATACTCTTTCCCTTGATCATGGATTTCCTCTGGCTGCCGTACCAAATATTGTGTCAAATTTATTTAATAGTTTGATTTCCCTTTTTTGTTAGTTCCTTGTGTTAGATATTATATTATGTATTATATTATGAGAGAGATTAGTTTAGTCCTACATAGATTATGTATCAGTTTAGTATTCCCTTCTCTCCTATATATAGGAGACATATTGTACTCAGTTTATTAATTCAATAATCAATAATAAATCCAACAATTCTATCATGGTATCTGAGCCTATAATCTTATAAGGTCTATATTAATTTTATCCTCGTTGGCGAGGTGGAGTGGTTCTCGTCTTCATCGGAATCACTCCACCTCCCGAAAACCCTCTTCCTATTCCGAGATCAAAATCCTAATCTCCTTCTCCCTCAATCAACAACCGCCAATAACCCTAACCCTAAACTCCCCACTAATCAAATCAGCCGCCAAACCTTAACCCTAACTCACAACAACAAGAGCGGCTGCTGTAATATCCTGAATTTTTCAATTTATCAATGTAAAGTTTTTCTTTTATTTCTCACGTGTTTTTTATGGGCAAATTTAAGATGTGTATTTTAGTTTTAAAAGTATTTCTTATATCATAAATAAATATTCTTCTCTTTTTAATTTAAAGCCTGTTTTAATCTCTAGGCCGAATAGTCTAAATCTAACCCACTTAATTAATTAATTGATTTTAATTAGAGAGCCCATGGTTTTCTAGCCCACCTAAATAGCCCATTAGTTATTTTTAATAAGAATTAATAAAACTTGTAGTGTAGACTTGATCAAATAGTTAATTAAATTAAGAATTTACTGTACAAAAAATTTATAGTGTGGATTGTGTGACACGTGCTTTGCAAAAGCATGTGGAGTGCAAGAGAAGGGGCAGGCCGGGTTTTTTCATGGAGTGTGGGAGAGATGGAGAGAGTGGGAGAGTAGTCATGTGATGGTGGGCAGTTCTTATAACTCCCTAATGCATCCTAGCCCCTCATCTAAACTCATCTAAACTCATCTCAGTCCTCCATTTGAGCTTGAGTTTTGTATGAATACCCCCCCCCCCTCCCTTCTTCATGAATTGCACTAGATTATTTATAAGAGAAAGAGAAGAAAAGAAACAAATTGTGAGTAAAAAGATTGAGAGTTGTGTGTGTTTGTGTGCTCGAAGAAAAGAAACAAATTGTGAGTAAAAAGATTGAGAGTTGTGTGTGTGTTTGTGTGCTCTTGCAACCATTGGAGGCCGACCTACATCAAGAGGAGGAGACCTCGGGTTTCACATAGCAAGGAGGAGAAGGCTCAACTTTGGTGGCACAACTAGGAGGAAAAAGAATCCATTCGTGCGTTTAAGGAATTTCTTAGGAGTTTTCAAATTGTTTCTTCAATAAAGTGGGTAATTTCTCAAGCTTCTAACTTAGAAAAAGTGCTAGGATTTTAAATTGTGAATATGCTAGAAACAATAGGAAAAATTTGCTTGTACTTGTTTGAAGAAACTAGTAGGAAAAGAAACTCTAGCCTATCTACATGAAAAATTAGTAAAAATAAAATGAGATTGTGTTAATTAAGACTTGTTATGATGCTTGGATAATATATTTGCATGCTAGAATTGATGAATTATGATTTTATGAAAAATTTCCTTATGAATAAATTGTAGAATGCAATATGTGAAAATTTCTGTTTATGGATAATTTTATAGAAGGCAAACTAGTAAACCATGGATTATGAAACAGATTGATTTGTGGTAAAAAGTGTGTTTTAATTATCATTTATGAGTAATATTGTAGTCACTAGATTATCATCCATGTTGCTCCTTGAAACATAAGAGAAAGATTAGTTTTGTGAGAATAAGACAAATTTAAAGAGCTTGATCTTTGTTAAAGAAAAAAAAATTGTATGAACTCATTATGAATGAAAGGGGAATTTGTTGATGAAAGATTATTCTAAAAAGAAATATGTCTATGTCGAAAATGTATTCATGATCTACTTTTTTTCAATGAACTAAAGGAAAATAGTTTATTATGTGTTTAAAAATGAGTTTTATATAATCTAAGAAAGTATAAGTTACTGTTTTACAAAAAAATAATAATCTGAAAAAAAATCTAGATTTTATAAGTACAAATAAAATGAGAAAAATCGTGTTTGCTAAAGAAGAACTACTTTCAGGAACTTATACAAAAACATTTTAATCTTTTCCTATACCGGTTAGTCACATAGACCTACTGGTCAGTGGGTGTATTTTGGGAGCGTTACTGTAGCTCAGCGGAGCTTGTGGTGTTGGGTTCGAGTCTCTCAAGAGACTCTGTTTTTTCTAAAATCTGATTTTTACTCAAAACCCGATAGCCAAACCTAAGTATATATTAAGTTCTCCATATGAAGGTTAGTCACTTAAAACCTTCTGGTCTTTGGGTGCGGTTTAGAGCGGTTCACTGGGCGGGGGGCGGTTTGACTGGTTCAAATCCGACCGTTGGCTTTTATTGTGGGTTTTTTTACTTTTTTTTTTAACTTAATTGATTTTTTTAATATTTTGATGAATATAAAATTGAGAAAAATTATTAGAAATCTTAGAAAAATACCTAGACCTCATGAAAATTATTTCTACAATATTTTGACTTATTAAATTGGGATTAGAAGCAAATTTTGAGAAGAAGAAATCAAATAAGTTCCTAAAATATAATTTTGATTAAATAAAGAAAACAAATATTTTCTCTTGAAAGAATTTTGATATAGGAATCTAAAATGAGATTCTTAATATGGAAAAAATTGAGTAAGATTAAATATGAGATTTGTAGTTTAATTATGTAAATTGTGCATGGAAAAATGAAATACAAGAGATCATTGATGAAATATGAATACTCTCTTTTTTATGAACATGAAACGAGTTTGACACTAGAGTTTAGCTAAGTCCTTACATCGGCATAAATAAAATTTTTGAAAGAGAAATGTGATGATAAGAGACCATGTTTGGGTCATGATTAATGATTGATGTTTAAGACCGATGTAGAGGTAACGCTAATTTTAAAGAATTAATTTTTATTCATGATTCTATTATATAAGGATTAGACACATAGTAGATATGTGATGAAAGTAAGAGCAAAACATAAGTATGAGGGTCTCGGATCTATGGTGTGAGAGTATTCATAGGTTGTCTGCTTGTTGCGTCATGTCATGGCGTGGATACATCTCCAGAATTATCGGGACCGTGGCGACGTTTATGGGGTGTTTGGTGACTACGTAGTGCCATCGTTCCATGACGGAGGCAAATTGTTCATAGGCTCTACATGATGTGTCATGTCACGATGTGGGATTCCCCACCAGGCTGTCTGGGCATGGGCTCGTAACTTATAGAACATCTAGGATACTTACCGTAGTTACCGTAGTAGTTTAAATCATGGCGAGGGAATCAACCCTACAAGATGAAAAATAATTAAGGGCTTGCCTTCGGACCTATGTAGTATGGGATGCATAGAATTCGAACAAGTGCACATTAATGTCATCTAATATAAATAATTGCATTAAGAACTAAATGCACATTCATGCACGGCATCAATAGAATAGTCCCCTTATCTTTGTATTGTGACAAGTGTGTGCTTTCTAAGTTAGAGAAATTGATGTATTATATCCTAGCATTAGTTGTATACAACTGACGTGCCCACAATTTCTATACAGGATAAAGTGATTGACAAGACTAAAGAGTGAATGCTGCTTAAAGAAATGTTCAAGTTGTTGATTAATTCATGTATCATATTGTAATTTATAATTCAGCTGTGTTAATGTAATCATTGTTGTAAATAAAGTTTTTAATTCTTTGTAAAATTGTACGAAGTGAAGTGTAAAGATCCTGTGGAACTTCAAATTCAGTCTTATTTAGAATTTGGGGTGTTACAAAGTGCTATCAGAGCCATGCTTTAAAGTAGTACAAATTTATAAGGAACGACACCCTAGAGTGGACATTAGAGTGTGAGTTTGGTATAAAGATTTAAATGCAAGCTACTTACATTTGTGTTGCTCTATGATTGATGCATCTTCTTCTCCTTTCCCAAATATAGCGAACCACCACAACCCAGCAGGCGATGATGATTGGCACATATTCGAAGAGGACTACTACCCCTGACAAGGAGATTCCGACGAAGAAGACCCCGAGGAATATGAAGGAGAATTGCCCGAGTCCCGAGAGATCACTCTACCTCCGGACTCATCAGATATTTCACCCGACGAGGAAGAGCCTGTTCCAGAAGGTCTCATCGTGTCTCTTCAGAGGCAGGTGGAGACTCAAAGGGAGATAGCAGATCTATTGCAGGCCCAGTGTGCAAAGTGCAAGAAGAATATTGCCACCCTCAGTCATCGTGTTTAGGAACTCGAGAAGAGGAAGAACATGTATGATGTGCTGAAGCAAGAAGTTGCAGAACTACGGGAAGAGCTTAGGTAAACCAAGAAGAACCGTAGGGATTAGAATATTGTATCTTCTCAAATGCTTTTGCTTGATGTCAAACGATATTTTAAATTTGAATGTATAAAGTTTGAATTCAATGAAATGAAAGAAGTTGATTTAAATTCATGTTTTCTACTTCGAATTTAATGGATCTTTTGAATCAAAGTATTGCTAGAAGAAAATCAAGAAATGAAGAAGGACCCAGCAATGGAATCGACTTGGAAAGGGAATTGGCTAGAGTCTATCAGACCCTCAACGCCGTAGCCATGAATCAAAATTATATGAGGATGCCTACAAATCCAGTTCCTGAGGCAATCATACTCGTGGAGTCATTCAAGAGGATGAAGCCACCGGTGTTTGAAGGGAAGTCAGACCCAGATACAGCTGAAAATTGGATTCGGCAAGTTGAGACTATCTTTGAAGTACTAGAAACTCCATAAGGTAGCAAGGTGAAGCTGGCTACATTGAAGCTTGAGAAGGATGCAGCTGTATGGTGGCAGTCGAAGAAGCAGACTATAGGAAATGGTGTTATCGGCTGGGAGGAATTCTTGGAGGAGTTCCGTGGTTGCTATTTTCCATCTGATGTCCAAGAGAAGAAAGCAATGGAGTTCCTGGCACTGCAATAGGGAGGCATGTCTATCAGGAAGTATAAGACAAAGTTTACTCAACTCTCGAGGTATGCACCCGAACTTGTGATGGACGAGGCGAAGAAAGCTTGGAAGTTTGAGCACGGATTGAGGCCGAGTCTGAGATCAAGGATGATACCCCTTGGTATCAGGAGGTTTGACAAGTTGGTCAATCGAGCTGCAGCTACATAGGCGGATATGGAGCAGTTTCATGCCGTCTAGAGCCGGAGAAACAATTGGAATGCTGGGAAGAGGCCCGCAGTTTCTGGGAATGTCAGAGGGGAGGCGCCAGCTTAAAGGTTCAAACCTATGGGGATGAATGCTGTCAATGTGGCTAGAAGACCCGGAAATGGTTGGGTGAGACCTCCTGTGGTGACTTGTTTGAACTGTGGAGAGATAGTCATTACACATCTCACTGTTCCAAGCTGCGAGATGAAGTCCGAAAGGTACCAACATTGCAAGTTGGAAAGAGGCCGTACCAGCAGGGGCGAGTATTTGCCTTGACTGAAACCGACGCTGATGAAGTGGATCACGTCATTACTAGTACGGGGGCGGATGTTTAGAAGTTTCTGTTGTTCTTTTTCCCTATTTATTTAGTAAGAAATGTTATATAACGAGAGTGTGTTATATAACAGGAGAACTTTTATTAAATGGAAAGAAAGTTATTCTTCTGTTCGATACTGGATCCTCTCATACTTTTGTATCTCCTAAATTTGTTAAAGTCTTGGGAGTCGAACCGAAGATTGTTCCAGACAAGGTCTTAGCATTAGCTACTCCATAAGAGGAGACTTTAACCACTGATCGGTACTATGCAGACTGCGAGTTCGAGATTGGAGACAGAATTTTCGGGATTGATCTGATCGAGCTGGATATCCTGGGGGTCGATGTGTAATACCCTGTAATTTCGAAGAGTATAATATATATATATATATATATATATATATATATATATATATATATATATATATATATATATATATATATATATATATATATATAATACGTTGAAATGGACTAATGGCATAATGGTAAATATAGCTGAAATTGAATAGTGGTAGGGGGCCCACGACATTTGAAACAGCAAGGAATGTGCTGTTAGAGCTGATGACGTCAGCAATCAAGTGGGGGGGCTCGCCTGCTGGTTTGAGAAGGCAGAGTTGCCTTGGGTTGGATTGTTGACGTGGCACTAGGGCCCACGGGCCTTAGGTGCTCACGAGGATTTGTTATTTGAAGAGAGAGAGTTTGTATAAAATTAATCCCATATCGGGAGTACACAAAGAGTAATTTAATATAAATAAAATTGCCTATGATCAAGAGTCACCTAATTGGTTAACCACCTTTTTAGAGGTAGCCTGTGGTGGACAGCTGTATTACATAGTGTCTAATTTGTCTTCTAAAAATAATAAAAATTATCTGAGTATTGGGGCGGGGCATTACAAATGGTATCAGAGCCGACTTTCGACATCGAGTGTGGAAGAGGGCCTCAGTATGATCTGCGGTGTTGAGAGTCATTGATCTCCGGGATCGGGGTATGATCTACGGATGTTGAGAGTGATTGATCTACGGGATTGAGGACGACACCACATCGACTAGAAAGGTGGATCCTACGCTAGATGGCATGCCCCGTAATCAGCAAGGACGCTGATTTCTAAAGATGAGGTGTATGTAATACCCAGTAATTTCGAAGAGTATAATATATATATTTATAATATGTTGAAATGGACTAATGGCGTAATGGTAAATATAGCTGAAATTGAATAGTGGTAGGGGGCCCACGACATTTGAAATAGCAAGGAATGTGCTTTAGAGCTGATGACGTCAGCAATCAAGTGGGGGCCCGCCTGCTGGTTTGAGAAGGCAGAGTTGCCTTGGGTTAGATTGTTGACGTGGCACTAGGGCCCACGGGCCTTAGGTGCTCACGGGGATTTGTAATTTAAAGAGAGAGATTGTATAAAATTAATCCCATATCGGGAGTAGACAAAGAGTAATTTAATATAAATAAAATTGCCTATGATCAAGAGTCACATAATTGGTTAACAACCTTTTGAGAGACATCCTGTGGTGGGCAGTTGTACTACATAGTATGTAATTTGTCTTCTAAAAATAATAAAAATAGTCTGAGTATTGAGGCGGGGCGTTACACGATGTTATCATTGGCATTAATTGGATGTCGGTGTACAGTGCGAACATTGAGTGCAAGACCAAGGAAGTAATAGTGAAGGCTCCAGGAGGTCCTAAAGTCACTTTCCAAGGGAAGAAGAAATGTTCAGATTTGGTGGCAGCTATCAGCCAGAAGAAGGTTCCTGTAGAGGTGCAGCAGATTCCTGTGGTTCGGGATTACCCAATTGTTTTCTTGGAAGATTTGCCCGGATTACCCCTGCATCATGATGTAGAGTTCAGCATCACTATTCAGCCAGGAAGTGCACCCATTTCCAAGGCACCGTATAAGATGACGCCTGTGGAGTAGGAAGAAATTAAACGGCAGATTGAGGAACTTTTGGGGAAAGGCTTTATTCAGCCGAGTGCGTCACCTTGGGGAGCACCGGTACTGTTAGTGAAGAAGAAGGATGGATCGATGAGGATGTGTATCAATTACCAGGAGCTGAATAAGGTCACTGTTCAGAATAAATATCCTATTCTACGAATTGATGACCTGTTCGACTGTCTACAAGGAGCAGCTGTTTTCTCCAAAATAGACCTTCGATCGGGATACCATCAGGTTCGAGTAAAAGTGGAAGATGTGCATAAGACTGCATTCAGAACTCGACATGGGCATTACGAATTCTTAGTTATGCCATTTGGAGTGACGAATGCACCTGCAATCTTTATGGATATGATGAACAGAGTTCTGAGGCCGTTTATTGATTCTTTCATCGTGGTGTTTATCGACGATATTCTTGTGTACTTCAAGTCGGAGGAGGAGCACACTGAGCATCTGGCTGAGGTTCTGAAGAAGCTTCAAGAGCATGAGTTGTATGCCAAGTTATCCAAGTGCGATTTCTGAAAATCTGAAGTGGCATTCCTGGGTCACATCCTTTCTAAGGAAGGAATGGCAACTGATCCTCAGAAGATAGAGGCAGTGAAAGATTGGGCCAAGCCTACAACAGTGAAGGAAATCAGAAGTTTTCTTGAGCTAACTGGATACTACAGGAGGTTTATTCAAGGCTATGCACAGATAGCCGTGCCGCTCACTGGTCTGACCAAAAAGAATGTGAACTTCATGTGGACCGAGCAGTGTGAGTCAAGCTTTCAGAAGTTGAAAGAGAAGCTGACTACTACTCCCATTTTGGCTTTGCCTAGAGCAGGTGTTGAGTATGATGTCTACAGCAATGCTTCACATCGTAGGCTTAGTTGTGTCTTGATGCAAGAGGAAAAAGTAATCGCTTATAGGTTTAGGCAACTAAGACCGCATTAGAAGAATTATCCGACTCATGATTTGGAGTTGGCAGCGATTATCTTCGTCTTGAAGCAATGGAGACATTACGTGTACGGTGAAAAATTAAACATGTACACAGACTATAAAAGATTGAAGTACATCTATCAGCTGAAGGACCTGAATCTGAGGCAACGGAGATGGCTGGAAGTACTTGAGGACATTCATCCAGAGATTATGTACCATTCGGGAAAGGCTAATGTTGTTGCTGATGTACTTAGCCGTAAGAGCAGTTTGGCCGGGTTGATTACGGCCCAGAGGTATCTTGCAGAGGAGTTGGATCGGGCTGGTATTGAGGTTGTTGTGCAAGGATTGAGAGCATCTTTTGCTCAGCTGAAGCTTCAGCCTATGCTGAATGAAAGGATTATAGCGAGTCAGAAGGAAGATGCAGAGATTCAGAAGATGAAGGAGCAGGTTGGTGCTGGTAGATTGTCAGAGTTTCAGATCAGGGATGAAGTGTTGTGGTTTGGAGAGAGGCTATGTGTTCCAGATCAATCAGATTTGAAGGAGAGTATTCTTCAGGAGGCACATGCTACTCTTTTTGTCGGTACATCCTGGGAGCACCAAGATGTACAAGGATATCAAGCAACATTTCTGGTGGTCAGGTTTGAAGCGGGATGTGGATAAGTTTGTGGCGAAGTGTGAAATTTGTCAGTAGGTGAAAGCTGAGAATCAGAAGCCCGAAGGTTTATTGCAACTGTTACCCATACTGGAGTGGAAGTGGGATAACATCAGCATGGATTTCATTACGGGCTTTCCCAAGAGTCCGAAGATTAATAATGCAATTTGGGTCATAGTCGATCAACTAAACAAGTCAGCTCACTTCTTGGCAATGAAACTCACTTCGACTATGGACAAGTTAGCCGAGCTATTTGTTGGGGAGATCGTCAGGCTTCATGGTGTTCCGTTGACCATTGTGTCTGATCGAGATGCGTGGTTTACTTCGCATTTCTAAAGGAGTCTTCAGGGAGCTTTGGGTACTAAGACGGATTTCAACACTGCCTTCCATCCTCAGACTAATGGACAGACTGAGAGAGTCAACCGAGTTCTCAAGGATATGCTTCGGTATTGTGTTCTATATTTTGGAGGCAGTTGGGAGAGGCATCTAACTCTGGTAGAGTTTGCCTACAACAACAGTTTTCAGACTAGTATCGGGATGGCGCCGTACGAAGCTCTGTATGGCAGAAAGTGCAGAACACCTGTTTACTGGTTTGAAGTTGGGGAGCGACAGATGTTTGGGCCTGAGATCATGCAGCAGACCACTGAAATGATCGATTTGATCAGCAAGAGGTTGGTGGATGCTTAGAGTAGGCAAAAGAGTTATGCAGACAACCGGATGAGGGACCTTGAGTTCGAAGAATGTGACTTTGTCTTTCTGAAGGTATCACCTAGTAAAGGTGTGATTCGTTTTGGCAGAGATGGGAAGTTCGCCCCAAGGTTCATAGGCCCGTATAAGATATTGAAGAGGATTGGGAAAACTGCTTACCGGTTGGAGTTACCGGAAGAGTTGTCTCAGGTGCACAATGTCTTCCATGTGTCTATGCAGAGAGGTTACATTCCAGATCCAAGTCACCATTTGTCCGAAGTGCCAGAGGGTTTGCAGTTAGATCTGAGTTACATTGAGCTACCGGTTGAGATTGTGGATCGTCGGGAGAAGTCTTGAGGAATAAGGCAATACAGATGGTCAAAGTAGTCTGGAGAAACCAGTTGGTTGAATAGGCTACTTGGGAATTTGATGAGAGGATGTTGAAGGATCATCCTGAGCTCTTTGTTTGATTGTATTGTTTTGTCTTCTTTTATGTTTTGTTTTCTCACTCTTTAAGCATAGTTCCGAGGACGGAACTATTCTAAGGAGGGAGTGTTTAACATCCTGAATTTTTCAATTTATCAATGTAAAGTTTTTCTTTTATTTCTCACGTGTTTTGCACGTAAAAATTTAATATGTGTATTTTAGTTTTAAAAGTATTTCTTATATCATGAATAAACATTCGTCTCTTTTTAATTTAAAGCCTATTTTAATCTCTAGGCCTAATAGTCTAAATGTAGCCCACTTAATTAATTAATTGATTTTAATTAGAGAGCCCATGGTTTTCTAGCCCACCTAAATAGCCCATTAGTTATTTTTAATAAGAATTAATACAACTTGTAGTGTAGACTTGATCAAATAGCTAATTAAATTAATAATTTAGTGTACAAACAAATTTGTAGTGTGCATTGTGTGACACGTGCTTTGCACAAGCATGTGGAGTGCAAGAGAAGGGGTAGGCCGGGCTTGGTCATGGAGTGTGGGAGAGATGGAGAGAGTGGGAGAGTAGTTATGTGATGGTGGGTTGTTATTATAACTCCCTAATGCATCCTAGCCCCTCATCTAAACTCATCTCAACCCTCCATTTGAGCTTGAGTTTTGTATCCCCCCCCCCCCTCCCCCTCCCTTCTTCATGAATTGCACTAGATTATTCATAAGAGAAAGAGAAGAAAAGAAACAAATTGTTAGTAAAAAGATTGAGAGTAGTGTGAGTAAAAAGAATGAGAGTTGTGTGTGTGTTTGTGTGCTCTTCAAACTATTGGAGGCCGGCCTACATCAAGAGGAGCAGAGCTCGGGTTTCACATAGCAAAAGAGGAGCAGGCTCAACTTTGGTGGCACAACTAGGAGGAGAAGGAATCCATTCGTGCGTTCAAAGAGTTTCTTAGGAGTTTTCAAATTGTTTCTTCAATAAGGTGGGCAATTTCTCAAGCTTCTAACTTAGATACCATGCTAGGATTTTAAATTGTGAATATTCTAGAAACAATAGAAAAAATTTGCTTGTACTTGTTTGAAGAAACTAGTAGGAAAAGAAACTCTAGTTTATCTACATGAAAAATTAGTAAAAATGAAATGAGATTGTGTTAATTAAGACTTGTTATGATGCTTGGTTAATATATTTGCATGCTAGAATTGATGAATTATGATTTTATGATAAATTTGCTTATGAATAAATTGTAGAATGCAATATGTGAAAAATTGTGCTTATGGATAATTTTATAGAATGCAAACTAGTAAACCATGGATTATAAAATAGATTGATTTGTGGTAAAAAGTGTGTTTTAATTGCCATTTATGAGTAATATTGTAGTCACTAGATTATCATCCATGTTGCTCCTTGAAACAGAAGAGGAAGATTAGTTTTGTGAGAATAAGACTAATTTAAAGAGCTTGATCTTTGTTAAAGAACAACAAAAATTGTATGAACTCATTATAAATGAAAGGGGAATTTATTGATGAAAGATTATTCTAAAAAGAAATATGTTTATGCCGAAAATGTATTCATGATCTACTTTATATCAATGAACTAAAGGAAAATAGTTTATGTGTTTAAAAATGAGTTTTATATAATCTAAGAAAGTATAAGTTACTATTTTACAAAAAAATAATAATCTAGAAAAAATCTAGATTTTATAAGTTCAAATAAAATGAGATCGAGTTTGCAAAAGAAGAACTAGTTTCAGGCAGTTTATACAAAAACGTTTTAATCTTTTCCTATACTAGTTAGTCACTCAGACCTACTGGTCAGTAGGTGCATTTAGGGAGCGTTACTGTAGCTCAGCGGAGTTTGTGGTCTTGGGTTCAAGTCTCTCAAGAGAGTCTGTTTTTTCTAAAATCTAATTTTTACTCAAAACCTGAGAGTCATACCTAAGTATATATCAAGTTCTCCATATGACGGTTAGTCACTTAAGACCTTCTGGTCTTTGGGTGCGGTTTAGAGCGGTTTCTGTTCACTGGGCGGAGGGCGGTTTGACTGGTTCGAATCCGGCCTTTGGCTTTTATTGTGGGTTTTTGATATTTTTTTTAACTTAATTGATTTTTTTATTTTAATGAATATAAAATTGAGAAAAATTATTAGAAATCTTAGAAAAATACGTAGACTTCATGAAAATTATTTCTAGAATATTTTGACTTATTAAAATGGCATTAGAATCAAATTTTGAGAAGAAGAAATCAAATAAGTTCTTAAAATATAATTTTGATTAAATAAAGAAAACGAATATTTTCTCTTGAAAGAATTTTGATATAGGAATCTAAAATGAGATTCTTGATATGGAAAAAATTGAGTAAGATTAAATATGAGATTTGTTGTTTAATTATGTAAATTGTGCATGGAACAATGCAATACAAGAGATCATTGATGAAATATGAAATTTGCAAATATGAATACTCTCTTTTTGATGAACATGAAACGAGTTTGACACTAGAGTTTAACTAAGTCCTTACTAGCATTGGTATCGGGTCGTGTCGGGTCCTTCACTACCCGGACTTGGACCCAGTCCCCTACGGGTGCAAAAATTGGACCCGGAACCGGACCCATGAGGACCGGGTCCGGTTCCGGGTCCGGGTCCTATTAAAATATTCCTACCCATTCGGGTAGGAGCGGGATTGTGAGCGGAGAAGGCAAGTGGAGGATTTAAAATAGAGCAGAGAAGAAAAATGCATGAGTTTTGAGTTTGGAAGAGGAAGATTTAGAATTGAGGAGGAAGGAGGGGAAGGATGAGGATAGAATATTTATTTTTATGTTAATTTTTTGGGTATTTTTAACGGGTCCGGATCCGGGTCCGGGTCGGGTCTCCTTTGAGCGGACCCGGACCCAGACCCAAAAGTACAACGGTCCCATTTTAGGACCCGGACCCGGATAGGCCGGGTCGGTTCCGGTCCAATGCCAGGTCCGGGTCGGGTTCATATCGGATTCGGGTTTCGGGTATTTATACCAATGCTAGTCCTTACATCGGCATAAAAGAAATTTTTGAAAGAGAAATGTGATGATAAGAGACCAAGTTTGGGTCATGGTTAATGATTGATGTTTAAGACCGATGTAGAGGTGATGCTAATTCTAGAGTATTAATTATTATTCATGATTCTATTATCAAAGGATTATACACATAGTGGAGATGTGATGAAAGTAAGAGAAAAACACAAGTATGAGGATCTCGGATCTACGGTGTGAGAGTATTCATAGGTTGCCTGCTTGATGCGTCATGTCATGGCATGGATACATCTCTAAAATTATCGGGACCGTGGCGACGCTTGTGAGGTGTTTGGTAACTACGTAGTGTCATCCTTCCATGACGGAGGCGAATTGTCCATAGGCTCTGCATGATGCGTCATGTCACGATGTGGGATTTCCCTCCTGGCTGTCTGGGCATGGGCTCGTAACACCTCGAACATCTAGGATACTTACCGTAGTTATCGTAGTAGTTTAAATCGTGGCAAGAAAATCAACCCTACAAGATGAAGAGCAATTAAGGGCTTGTCCTCGGACCTATGTAGTATGAGATGTATAGAATCCGAACAAGTACGCATTAGTGTCATCTAATATAAATAACTGCATTAAGGACTAAGTGCACATTCACACACGACATCAATAGGATAGTTCCCTTAGCTTTGTTTTGTGACAAGTGTGTGATGTATTATATCCTAGCGTTAGTTGTATGCAACTGACGTGCCCACAGTTTCTATGTAGGAAAAGTGATTGACAAGACTAAAGAGTGAATGCTGCTTAAAGAAATGTTCAAGTTGTTGATTAATTCATGTATCATGTTGTAATTTATAATTCCGTTGCGTTAATGTAATCATTGTTGTAAATAAAGTTTTTAATTCCTTGTAAAATTGTACGAAGTGAAGTGTAAAGATCCTGTGGAACTTCGAATTCAGTCATATTTGGCATTCGGGGTGTTACAGCTGCAGTAGCAACAGCAGTAGCAGCATCAATCAGCACCATCATCACCTCCATCATGTGCTTTGCGATTCTCGCGGCCTCCTTCATCCACTTCCTCCTCCACTGCCGCCACTGTCGGATCCACCAAATCTACTCATCCTCCTCACTATCTTCATCCTCATCCTCGACGCCCTGCAACACCCTCACGACGGCCATCGCCAACCACCCCGACACATCCTCCCTTGCTACCGCACCGCCAACCAAAATCATGAAGTCGAAGAAGATCATCGATTCCATGGATCTCGATTTCGAAACCCTGGCAACCACCGAAACCCAAACAGTGGCTCCTCCTTAAGAATCTCAAACCCTAGCCGCCATCTTCATCTCCTCCGAAATCACCTCCTAAAATCCCTAACATCTCGACCTCCCTACTGCCCTACCTCGAATCCCGACGTCCCCTCGGGCCCCTACTTCACCCTCGCCGCTATCGACCACCTCAACTTCCTTCTTAGCCGCGACGTCTCCAGCCTGGTCGCCAAAAGCTGCCTTCTATTCAACATCTGGGATGTTCTTCGAAGCCTAAATTTAAAGGGGATAGGGATCATTTCAGATCTGATTTTTCTAGTGGTGGAATTCGGTGTTTCGTGTTCGGGGGTAGGAGCATATCCACACAGATCCAAACAGCGTATCCAAACACCAGAATCCAATCCATTCCCACGGAGGAAATTTATTGGTTGGGAGTTTGTTGTTCCACGTTTGAGCTGTTAGACCAGATCCAAATCCAAAACCCTAGTTTCAATATATATTTATATATATATATATATATATATATATATATATATATATATATATGGGGGGGGGAGTCCCCTTCAGTTGCTCACTATTTTTGGTGTGCACTCCATAAGCACTCATGAAATAAAGACCCTATGAAAAATCCGAACCATTCATATTGTTCTATATGCCTAAGATAGCTGAACAATAAAAAATCAACTACTTTGAAGTTCATTTGCCCATCCATCATGCTGTTAGAATTTTTAGCCATACAATTTTGTGATGATGTAAATCATGGACAAATGAACTTCAAATTAATTGATTTTTTATTGTTAGGCTATCTTAGGCATATAGAACAATATGAGCGGTTCGGATTAGTCATAGGTGCTCTATTTCGTGAGTGTTCACGGAGTGCTCACCAATGTAGTGAGTAACCGAAGATTTCTCTCTCTATATATTATTATTATTATTATTATTATTATTATTATTATTATTATTATTATTATTATTATTATTATTATTATTAAATCTTGCAGGTTCTTCAGCTTCTACAGTGTTTGTTAGCAAACTCACATTGAATTTGAGAGGGGGAGATATCAACATCATCACAATTCTTAGTTCTGTTCAGGGACAATTCTCAAGTCAAGGGTGGCACTTCCTTCCACAACATACAACGATTCTCAAGTCAGGGGTGAGATCCCAACATGCGCTAATAGTGTGCCACATCTTTCCACAACATACGACAATTCTCAAGTTAGGGGTGAAATTTCAACATGCGTCAATAGTGTGCCTTCCCTGTGCCGTCGAGCTCCTTCCCTGCATCATCTACTTGAGGTCGTTCCTGCATTACTGTTTGCCGTCCCTGCCACATTAATATCGTCAATATTCCAAACGCATGTTACTTGAACCAACTTGAGTTTGAGAGAATTCTTTTCCCAAACTATCCCACTTTTTGAAAGTTTTTTTCCAAACTGCCCTACTTTTTTAAAAAATTCCCAAACTGCCACACTCGCTTTCTAAAAAGCGAGTGTGGTTAAAACCTCATCGCTTTTTTCAGAAAGTGAGTGTGAGGCTTTTTATTTTTGAAATTCTAGACTCGCTTTCTGAAAAAGCGACATGTTTTTTACCAAACTCGTTTTTTCAAAAAGCGAGTGTGTCATTTTGGTAAATATTTTCAAAAGCGGGCCAGTTTGGTAAATACTTTCAGAAACTGGGTCATTTGGGTAACAAATTCTTTTTAATGAGCAAGAGATTATCATCCCAGCATAACATTAAACATATTTATTTCTTCATCCGCGAATATTTGGTTACAAAACAAAAGCTTCAGTTTAAGATAGAATGCATAACCATTTCCTTACCGTACATAAAGTAAGGTCTCATAGGATCATTCATTTGATATGTTTTTACATTCATGTTTCTTCCATTCATGTTTCCACCAGCTCTTCTCTTAAAGATAAGCAACAAGTGAAGAATCATTGTTCAAATATAGGTCACTCCCTAAAAGCCTGTGAAAGTATGATGTCCTCAATCCATTCCTTTGAGCAATTTCAGAACGAACCCGTCTTGGATAATCTCGGGTACATCCAGTTATCACAATAATCGTATTCTCCCCTACAAGATTCGCAAGGGCTATCATGCATTCAGGCTCAGTGCCACCCGAGGCATCAACCATGAAAATATGAGTAAAATGACTTGTAGTTAAGCCACAACGGTGAAGCCTAAAACTTGAAACAAAGGTTGAAGTCACTACTCTGAACTTCTCCAATTCCGGAAGTGAAGGAATTTCGAAGCATTCCCCAGCGTATGAACACAGAGGTATGACATCAAGTTCCACATCAGAAATATCTCTAAAGGCAGCATTGGCACGAAATAGTGCAGAATTTGGAATCTCTTTCTTTAAGCTTGATGCAAGAAAGTCACAGGTTCTATTTGTAGGAGCACAAATGAGAATTCGACTACCATGTGAGTTTCTGAAAATTTGAAGCACTGCTTTTCTAACAATATCTCTTCCTGTCGGAAGTTTACTGCTTATCAGATAAGGTAGAGGACCTTGCATGGTTGCGATGAGGTGAACAAGTGAACTTTTTCTATCATCCATATCTTGTATGGAGTTATTAGGGAAGAGGACATGGCAAAATGAAGGATTCATGGCAGACATTATAGCTTGGTGAGGTCGTTTTAAGCAGGCTCTATTAAATGAGAAGCTGACATCATATCTGTCACTTGGAGAGTACTGTAAATAGAAATCGTCTGTGAACTCTGCCAATACATGAGTGCTTTTCATCACACGATAAAATCTTCCCTGCTTAGATGGAGATTCACAACAAAGGCATGAGAGCAAAAGAAGAAAATTTTCACTTTCGAGTTTATTTCTATTAGCAAATAATAATTCCGATGCTCGCAAAAAAGTGGAGAAAGCTAGTCTGGTTTTGGTTTTTAAATTAATTTTTCTTTAAAATATTAAAAAATGAATTGAATCCTGGATTGGAGTAGGACTTGTGTTAGACTCGGATGATAATAACTGACCTCAAAAGTTCTTGATCTCTTGCCTGAATGTCGTAAATAGACAAAGTCCCTTGACAGAAGGTATGGTCTTCTCTCTGGGATAGAATCAATTTCAAATTTAACCTTCTCTTTCTGCAGCTCCAGAGTAGCATTTGATATAACGTAACCGTCCATTTCTGGCCAAGAAGAAAGGCTTTTAGTAACTATGTCTCAATATTTTTCTATCTCATCTCACGAAGATTTATTAAATTCCTTAATGGAGCTTCATAAATTGAACAGAAGTTGCAAGAAAGGAACATATAAGTAAACTTTTGTTAAATGTACTATTCAACCACAAATTCTAAAGACTCGGACGATATCTGAAAACATTTGAATATGATAGCAAAATCATCTGAAAATACGATTTGAAGTCCCGACATGATTTTACTCACACATAATTTAAAAATATATATAGTAGAACTGGAGTAAATTTATTTTCTTACTTCGATGTAGTAATCCTCCGCATATAGAAGAGCAGCAAAGTAGTCAGTATAAGTTGATGGAGATAAGAGCCTATAAAGAACCTTTGGCACCTTATCACTCTCAATTAGATCCTTCATAGGAATTGCATATACTGGAAGCCTGGACTTCTTCCTTTTAGAAGTTTTATGCAGCTGCGCTAATTCACCATCAGTTTCATTTTCATTTTCTTCATACAATTCCAGGAACTCGTTACCAAAATGACCCACTTTCTGAAAGTATTTACCAAACGAATTTTTTCCCAAACTGTCCCACTTTTTGAAAGTTTTTCCCAAACTGCTCTACTTTTTGTAAAAATTTCCAAACTGCCTCACTCGCTTTCTGAAAAAGCGAGTGTGGTTAAAACCTCATCGTTTTTTCAGAAAGCGAGTATGAGACTTTTGATTTTCGAAAGCCTAGACTCGCTTTCTGAAAAAGCAATCTGTTTTTTACTAAACTCGCTTTTTCAAAAAGCGAGTGTGTCGTTTTGGTAAATACTTTAAAAAATGGATCAGTTTGGTAAGAACTTGTTACCAAATGAGAATGACCCACTTTCTGAATGTATTTACCAAACTGACCCATTTTTTAAAGTATTTATCAAAACAATACACTCGATTTTTGAAAAAGCGAGTTTAGTAAAAAAACAGATCACTTTTTCAGAAAGCGAGTCTAGACTTTCGAAAATCAAAAGTCTCACACTCGCTTTCTGAAAAAGCGATGATGTTTAACCACACTTGCTTTTACAGAAAGCGAGTGAGGCTGTTTGGGAATTTTTACAAAAAGTATGGCAGTTTGGGAAAAACTTTCAAAAAGTGGGACGGTTTGAGGAAAAATTCGTTTAAGAGAGGGTGTTAGATATTATATTATGAGAGAGATTAGTTTAGTCCTATATATTTTTTTTTTGAGGGGAAAGGTGGAATATGGCCACCCTGTTTCATTAAAAAGAGTTTAACGAAACAAACCCAGAGTACTGGGCTCAAGTACAACCTACTAACAGAAAATAAAACATACATGAAGCAACATGACGCGTACAAACAATAACTCCCTCCAAGAACCCTGGAGGATGGGCCGACAAACCATCTCGACCAGCTAAATGTAAGTACGTCAGTTAGCTTCGTACAGTGCCTCTACGGCGCATGCACACCCACCTGAAATACTTCTGGCAGGATTTTTCACCCGTTGATCCCTGCCTTCACCTCGCTGGGGGGACCCCATCTTTGGACCCAAGCCCCGCAGGTCGAAAACTGACCCCACGACACCTGCACTGCGATCGCACCCACCCACCATCTCCACCACTCATCCTACAAACATGTCAGTCGCTCCCACAGCCACTACCAGAAAGAAAGCCGTGAAGAGGATACCTATACCTCTCACACGATTGCGCTTTCTCAGGCGATTTCTCACCAAACAACTATCTCGCTCACCCCACCAAACACCACGCTTCAGGAAAGAGCCGTGGAGATGATTCCTTCACCTCTCTCATGCACAAGCTCTTTCCGGCGATTTCTCACCACACAGACTTATCTCGACTTAAGTTGTCTCGAGCAGAGGGAAGAAGCGACGCTGTCTCGAGCCAGTGGTCTAAGCTGGAGGAAGCTCAATAGTCTGACAGTAGGCGCTGTGAAGATTGCACCGGCGACATCGTAGTAAACTCTAGACCAACGCACGTTCATTGGTCGATTACCAAATTTCCACAGGGGATAAAACTGTAAAATCACCTAAACCGACCATAGTCAGTCAGCTTCCTCGACCCGCTCGGCAGCAGCGTCGCCGCCACCCCTCCCGACACGTGTCTCCGATGCTTATTCCCACCAATCTTCCCGCTCAAACTGCCACGTGGATCGCCCACTACCCACAAATTCAACGGATTCAAAAAAACTACAAACCCCGAGACTCCTCGAGATGCGTGCTGCGGCCCCACCAAAGAATCAAACCTACGGGCAGGTGTCGGTTCCGGCCGCCGCCATCCAGTAGTCGACGAGGACTCCGTCAAGTAGCCGCTGGAACAAACGGACCGATCATCGTCGAGATCGGGCGACATTCCCCGTTCTTGAACGAACGACGACTGAGACCTCGTCGCCGATTTGACGGCTCAATTCCTGTTTCTGAAAATGAGGGTGGAGATCCAAGAAGTGGCGATCGAGGACCTTCTAGATGATCCGGTCACGTGGACGTCGGATCTGGAATAACCGAAGAGAGCTGAGAAGAGAGAGAACTTACTCCTCCTCCTCTTCCTCCTTCTTCTCCTACTTTCATTTTCTGTGAATACAGATGAAGTGTCGGTGGGGCCCACTTGAGGGGTGCTGAAGAAGCGGCAGTGCTGGCCGAAGGATCGTCGGTGGTGGGAGGTGTAAGGATAGACGGAGCGGCGGTGGTGGTGGTCGGGCGAAGGGAGGGAGCCAGTTTGGGCGGCGAGGAGTGAGAGTAGGCGATCGCGGAGGCAGGATGGGGATGGCGGGATGGGGGGGGAGGCGGCGATGGGACTAGCCGCCGCCCCCAAGGACATCAAATCTAGGGTTCCTAGTTTTTGTTTGGTGGGGGTTTTTCAGATCTAGAGTTGGTAGTTCAGTCCTATATTGATTATGTATCAGTTGAGTATTCCCTTTTCTCCTATATATTAAAGACATATTATACTCAGTTTATTAAATCAATAATCAATAATAAATTCAACAATTTTATCACTTGCTAAAATAATAGTGGGTAGATCGTTTCCGCTAAGCATCAAAGGATCAAGCTATATCTTTCTTTTCCCAACAACGAGGACCGGCAGACCAGAAACAATATTGGAGACTTGAAGCTTTATAGGTTTTCTGTCTACAGAATATAACGCACATTCTTTGTCAATTTAATCTTCCAGTTGGTCTGTAAGCAAAATAAGAAGTTTAAGTGACATTTTAAGAAATGCACATAATTGTCTTTAGCAGGTAACTTATCTTCACGTCATATGATGTTATAAAATTGAAGCATGAAACTCCAAACAGATGTTTTCGATATCATAATAGAAAGAAAACATTAATGAAAAATAATGAACCCATTCAACTCAATTAAAAGTAAAATAGTTTAAGGATAAATGGCGAAAAACACCCCTGATCTATAGCCAAGAGTCTTTAACCCCCTAAATTATTGGTCAATGCAGTAAATCTCCTGAACTACAAATTGTGGTCAAATCCCGTACGGAAACCCTAAAAGAGGGTGAAATGACCAAATTACGCTTATTTTTCAATGTTTTTCTTTCTCCTCTAAAAAACCGAAAAGAAGCCATTAAAAAAAACAAAAACAAAAAACAAAATTTTTTACCCTAATCAAAATCAAAACCAATATCAAAATCAAAGCAAAATCAACATTTCAAAAAAAAAAAAAAAAAAAAAAAAAAAAAAAAAAAATCATCATCAGCCAAAATCCAAATCTAAAATCTAATGTTTATGTTCTTGATTATATTCATCAAAATCAGAATCAAACCCATCATCATCATCATCATCATCATCATTTTGTTCTTAATTTTGCTGGGTTTTCTTTGTGTTTTTTTTTTGGGACCTAAATGAGGGCGGCAACGGGGTTGGAGGATCTGAAGGAGGCAGCGGCGAGATCCGGTAGAGGTCGACGACTGGTGGTGATGATGATGATGATTTTGATTCTTGATTTCGATTTGGGAGAGTGATTTGGATTTAAAAAATAAAACAGATTTTGGGGTTTTGGGAGAGAGAATTTTTGGGTTTTTTTAAAATGATTTATTAATATAAAGATAATTTGGTCATTTCACACCGTCTTTCGGATATTAGATTTGACCGTATTTTGTAGTTCAAGAGGTTTGCCGCATTGGCCAATAATTTAGAGGCTAGACATTTGGCGGCTAGACATTTGGCTGATAGATCATCTGTGTTTTTCACCATTTACCTTAGTTTTAAAGAAGAATGGAACTTCTCCAAAAATTCAAGAACGTTAAATAATCTTTCAATAATAATTCAATTTTTCTTTAAAACCGAATAACCATACTATTTAAATCTTTTACCAAAGTTTGATAAATAAAAAGGCGCAAAAGAATGAATCGTATACTAAAGACAAGCACAATAAGTACCAAACAAGCAGAGAGCAATTATAAGATGAGCATTACATTTAGAACTCCAAAAAGAACACGTCTTTATGCGATCCTTGGCACAAATTTCTTACTTTAATACATTTCTTCATCTATCATCTTCCCAGAACAATGCACAAACAGACATGTCTTCCATTTCTACATTTCTCCACTAATCATCTTGAGACATGAACATTGCATTTTTCATCTTCACTGATAAAATCACCATCAAGAACAACATCAAGTTCTGCAGATGACTCAAATCATGACGTTAAAATGCCCAGTATTTACTGGTGAGCGACACAGTATGAATAGAGGAGGTCCACTTGACCCGTTATATCACACAATACAAACTGCGGTTCCTTCACCCATACAACTTTACCCCCACATAAAAGGGATTGTTAAGATCCTAACTTGAATGGAAGCTGCATCTTTTCTTTAACGCAGACCTTCTTCTATTTACTTTGGAGGAGATCTGCATTTAAATTGGATAATGGATGGGGGTTTAATAGAGATATATAAGCCTTCAGATTCAAGTTCAAATAAGTTTAAAACTCAATTTGGATTCAAGTAGGAAACCAGATATAATGAAAATATAAGAGTCACCAAAAAATAACAGAGAGCAAGTCGAATTGGTTTCCCACATTAAGATGGTCAACTTCACAAATGCTACACAAAAGTTTTAGAAACTCACCACAACATTGAGCATGTTTAATGATGATCTAAGGAGAACTCAACTAATTGAATGGTTTTTTGGCTCCAAATAATAACAGAGAGCGAGCCAAATTGGTTTCCCACATTAAGATGGTCAAATTCACAAATGCTACTCAAAAGTTGTAGAAACTGACTACAATACTGCGCATGTTAAATGATAGTCTAAGGAAAACTCATCTAATAAAAAGGGTTTTTGGCTCTATCACATCAAGCTACAGCAAACACCTATCCCTATCGTATCTTCTCTCCTTGCATTTCTCTGCTTGAAGCAACTTATTGATTAAACAAGCAAGGAATGGGCATTCAAAGTTCAAATATAGAACCAACTTTATAATTTGGTTATAATGCTTAGGATTCGCAAAAGGGAAAGTTTTAAATATATATAAAAAAAAAAAAAAAGACAAGTTTATTTTATAATAATATAGACGAGAGACATAAATGGAACTTAATCATGAAATATATTGATATGGCCAAAAATAGGGTTAAATCGGAACCGTCCAAATCGGGCACGAATCTTAAAGCTCAGGGGTAAAATAGTAATTTCACCTACAAACGAGTCTGAAATGGAAACTGGGTCTTTCTCCAAAAAGCCCAATAACCCATAAACGGATTCGTCTTAATGGGTACGGGTCCCAACACGTAAGAAACTCAGTCCAACTGGATAGGAGAGAATTCAGATTTATAATTATCCTTAATCAGCAGTCTTAACCACTTCTATCCATTTACATCGGGAAGTAGAAATTTAATCTTATCCTGAAACCGATTCCTAAGGCGGCTATAATACCCCCCACCCCCCACTGTTACCAGGTAATCAATCTTTTGCCAATTAAAGCTCTTTCTTAATCATTCAGATTACTGACAAGAGCGTCGGAGGGTGCGTCGCCGGAATCAACCCCGGTGTCTCGCACTTTTTGCAGGTCAACGGCGGGAGGATCTCGGTCAAACTCCAGTGAAGTCGTTCAGTTTTGACTATTCAAATTCCCTCGAATCCACAAATCTATCTGTTTGCCCCACACCGATTTCAGCGACAACAGATTGGCGCCGTCTGTGGGAAGACGAATAGCAGTCCAACTTCTTCCACCGGTCAATACCGCCTCCAGCCATGCCACCAAGGAAAGTAAGATCCAGAGGGTCCAACCGTGGACCCACTCCCATTCCTCCCTAACAACAACGGGGGGCTCCCCTCCAACCCGTCCAGCAACAGGGACAGCTCTCTCCTCAACCTAATCCGCCACTACAGCAGGGGCAGCCTCCTCTTCAGAATCCTCAACCCCAGCAGGCTCAACTCGGGCCCCAGACGCCGGTATAGGGACCTCTCGTCCTCATCCACAGAAGCAACCTCCTCACCGCGATCATATCTCGGTACATAACCCTTCCACCGACTCCATGGCATCCCATAACCCTCGACCTTCAGAAGATCTCCGTAACATCATAATCAACCGGCAAAAAGAGGAAGATCTTCGCCACCGTTTGGATGAGAGGTGGGCCCGAGAGGAAGCCTCCCGCTCAGAACGTCCAAATGCGCGATCTCCTCCCCGCCGCGACAGCATGAGGTCCCCTCTTCATAGGAGGCGGTGGGAGTCCCCCGAGTACCGTCGAAGGGGGCACCATTCTCCCGCTAATCGACAGGCCCAAAGGGACCAGAACGGACCCATCACCTAAGCAGAGTTCCAAGAGTTTCAGGCAACAATCTTGCGAGCCTTCAATGTCCCGCCAAACAACAACAATAATATTCAGAGGGTCCCCACTCCTGAGCCGGTTCGAAGCCCTCGCCATCGGTCCCTAAGTCCTCCTCAAGCTCCGAGCCACCGCCATCACATCCCTAGTCCTCACCAGTCTTCGAGCTACCGTTGCCGTAGCCCGCGTTCCCCTTCGTAGGAAGACGAGTCCAGAGGCTCACCAGGATACAGTCGAAGGAATGATGCTGTCTACCGCCGTCTCCACGAGATGGAGAGGCGCCTCGGTCAACTCGATAGGGACGAGGAGCTAAGAGGGAGGACCCTCCGTCCAAACAGACCTCCGTTCTCCCTAACCATCATGGAGGCCCCCGTTCCAGCAAATTTCAAGCCCCCGCAGTTCGAGACATACACGGGGGAATCAGACCCCATGGATCACATCGAGAGTTTCAAAATTCTCATGATGATCCATCAGGCCTCCTATGCAAGACTTTCCCAGCCACTCTCAAGGGCTCGGCTCGGGAATGGTACTCCCGCCTCGCCCCGTCCTCCATCTTCTCTTTCGAACAGTTCAAGACCCTCTTTATAACCCATTTCGTGAGCAGCCGCCGCTCCAAAAAAACGAGTATTTCACTACTCTTCCTTAGTCAGAAGAAGGGCAAGAAACTGAGAGACTATGTCAAGCGGTTTACCGCGGAAGCCAGGTCCATCGCCTCCCTCGATCAATCGGTCACTGCAGCCGCCTTCCAGTCCAATGTCCTCAACTTGAACCTCAGGTCCTCCCTAGCCAAAAAGCTCCCACGAGACTTCTCCGACCTTCTTCTCAGAAGCGAGAAGTACATCCGGGCGGAGGAAGCTGAACATTGCCCTACATTCGAAGGATCCTCTTCTGGAAATAAGAGGAAGGCCGATGAAGACGAGGGAGCTAAAAAGCTTCAAAAGGACAACGAGGGTCAGCGTCGTCCACCTCCCAGATTTGAGAAATTCACCCCTCTCAATGTCAATGTCTCGGCAATCCTGATGGAAGTTGAGAAAGAAGGAATCCTACCTCCACCAAAGATGAACACTCCGGGCAAGAAGAGGTATAAGGAAAAGTGGTGCCGCTACTATCGAGACCACGGCCACGACACCAATGACTGTCGGGCTCTGAAAAATGAGATCGAAGCCCTCATTCAGAGAGGGCACCTTGCCAAGTTTGTAAGAAAAGACCGGGTCGATCCTCCTCCACCCCACAGGGGGGCTAACAAGCGGCCCAAGAGAAGCGAGGAGACTCCCGACTTCGAGGAAGAGCGCATCTTGCATCTCATCAATGGAGGTTCAATGGGGAGAACCTCTAACTCCTCCCGAAAGGCCTTCATCAGGAAAGTCAATTCGGTGCACGGCCTACCCCCTCCCAAAGGTCCTAGAGTCCCGGTTACTTTCTCGAATGAAGATCTAGAAGGTGTCCGAACCCCCCACTGTGATGCACTGGTGATTAACCTCCACATGGCTAACTTCAAAGTAGAAAGGATTCTAGTGGATAATGGCAGTTCTGTCAACATCCTCTTCTTAGAGGCCTTTCGAGGGCTCAAATTATCGCGGGATAGGCTCAAGCCCGCCGGTTATTGATGTAAAACCAACCCTAAAATAGAGAATTTCCAAGAATTTTAATGGGTTAATTTTACCAACATGAAAGTGCGGATCTAAGTTGGAAATTTTTAATAGTTAACAGGTTTGATGGGTTTTCAAGAATTGAATCAAATGTAACAGTCCCAATTAATAATTCAATCTTATAATCAATAAATAAATCCCTACGTGTTTTAGCAAGTAAAAAGTTCAATACCGATTCGTACTCTAATCTAGCATGTGGATCATTCAATCTCAGTATTTTGTGGTCGACAGGCAAATTAGATAATATGCTAGATAATAGGGCAGTAAAACACAAATACTTAGTAAGGGAACGAGTATACCGAATGTGAAGAAACCCAGCATAGATGTAGGAGCGGACAGCAACCAAGAACACAGCAACACAGTGAGCAAAGTCAGCAACTAAGCCAACGCAGTTGGCAGATCAGGTCAGCAACTAAGCCAACGCAGTTGGCAGATCAGGTCACCGGCGGCTGACGGCGCGCGGGGGCGGTGGCGTCGGCGGGGCGCGACGAGGAGAATGGGTAGTAGCGGCTGGTGAGTTGGAGCAAGGAGGTGAGGGCGGATTGTCTACGATAGCGTTGGGTATTGATGGTGTATGGGATTCGGTGGATTTCGGGTTTGATGTGAGGGTGACGGTGAGGCTGTCGATTGGAGGGGATGACGAAAGTTTCGGGATGGAGAAGGGAGGGGCAATGCTGAGGGAGACTGTAGTGGTGGTGATGGGTCGCCGGATTTTGGGGTGCGGGATTGGGTGGCGACGGGAAGGGGTTCGTTCGGGACGAAGGTGAAGAAGGAGGGAGAAGAAGGATTTGGGATTTGGATGGGTTACGGGAAATAGGAAGAAAGGGAGAAGAAGGGAGCGGTTGTACGGGGGATTAGTGGAGATTAGGGTTTGTATTAGAAATTTGTATTTGGAGATTTTAATTTTGGGTAGAATTTAGAGTTTATCACAAACCCTAAAATTTGATTAGGATTTATCACAAACCCTAATGTAGATCTCAGTTGTATCACACAAAAGAGAAGGAGGAAGAGCAAAACACAACACAGATTTTTTTAATCAATAATGGCATGCTTTCTCATTAATCTCAAGGCCTTTAAATAGGCTCAAATACATCTTGAAACACATTTCCAAAATATTCTCAAAATCTAAAAAATTACAAAAAGATTACATATGGCTATAATTGCCAGAAACAAAAATGGTACTGAAATAAATTAAACAGGAAAGATGTCCTCATCAGCTATACTCTCCATGGGTTCACGGGAGTGCCAGTGACGATCGACGGCGTTATAACCCTCGACATCACCGCTGGCAAAACTCCTACTACCCGAACGGAGCCAATAAACTTCATGGTTGTTGACGTCCCAGCCGCCTACAATGTGATCCTAGGTCGACCGGGCCTAGCTGCTTTAGAAGCCATCCCATCAGCTTACCATCTAAAAATGAAGTTTCCCACCAAGGCAGACGTAGGATAAGGGGGAGTCAGGAAACGGCCCGCAAATGCTATATGACCTCGACCGGAGGACCCGTCCTCTCCCTCGAGGCCCTTGAAATTCCCCGGGGGAACACCCAGTCTATGTCGGAACCGGTAGACGAGCTGGAGGAAGTGCTCTTCTCGGAGCAAGATCCGACCTGCAAATTCTTCATCAGCAAAACCCTCCCTTCTGCCCTCCGCTCCGATATAGTCCATTGCATAAAGAAGAACCGTGACCTCTTCGCAAGGACAGCTGCCGACATGCCGGGGATTTTCGAAGAGCTCCTAGTCCATCATCTGAGTGTTGCCCAGGGCCAGATCGGTCCAGCAGAAGAGGCGTAAGTTCACCCCTGAGCGCCAGCAAACTATAAAGGAGGAGGTAGAGAAGCTCCTCAAAGCCCAGTTCATACAAGAGGTCAACTATCCGGAGTAGCTCTCCAACGTCGTGATGGTCAAAAAGGCCAATGGAAGTTGGAGGATTTGCATCAACTTCACAGATTTGAACAAACATGCCCCAAAGATCCTTTCCCACTTCCCATCATCGACACCTTGATCGACGCCACTTCGGGCCATGAGCTGCTGAGCTTCATGAACGCCTTCTCCGGATACAACCAAATCCGAATGTTCCCCCCAGATATCCCGAAAACGTCCTTCGTCACAGATCAAGATCTCTACTACTATAGAGTGATGCCCTTCGGGCTTAAAAATGCTGGTGCCACCTACCAACGCCTCGTCAATAAGGTCTTCAAAAATCAAATCGGACGGAACACGGAGGTTTACGTCGATGATATGCTGGTGAAGAGCATCCATTGGTCTGACCATGTCGCCGACCTCCAAGAAGCCTTTGACGTGCTAAGAAAGCATAACATGAGACTAAACCCGAATAAGTGTGCATTCGGGATCTCATCGAGTAAATTTCTGGGCTTCATGGTCAGCCAGATGGGGATTGAAGCCAACCCTGAGAAGATAAAGGCCATACTCAATATGGCTCCTCCTTCAAATGTGAAAGAAGTGCAAAAGCTCACAGGGCACCTCGCGGATATAGGATGCTTCCTCTCCAAGTCCGAGAAAAAGTGTCTCCCCTTCTTCAAAGCCCTCAGGGGGGCTAAGGGCTTCGAGTGGGGCCAGCAGCAGCAAGAGTCGGTCGACCAACTCAAAGCCTACTTGGTTAACCCCCTACTCTTCAGCAAGCCAACACCCGGGGAAACCCTTTACCTCTACCTCGCCGCCTCCGAACAAACCCTCAGTGCCGTCCTAGTGAGGGAAGAAGACAATGCACAGAAACCTATCTACTACGTGAGCAAGGTCCTCTGAGATGATGAGCTCCGTTATCCAAGGTTGGAAAAGATAGCCAACACCTTGGTTATGGCGGCCCGGAAGCTTCGTCCTTATTTTCAATCCCATTCGGTGGTCGTCCTTACCGACCAGCCGCTCAAGCAGGTCCTGTATAAACCTGAGACCTCCGGACGTCTAATGAAGTGGTCAATTGAGCTAAGTCAACACAACATATCTTATCAACCTCAGACCGCTATCAAAGCTCAGGCCCTAGCCGAGTTTATAGTAGAAAGCACGACCCCGGAAGTCAGTCAAGTAGCAAATGGGCCACCCATCTGGACGATGTATGTAGATGGGTCTTTTTGCGCCGAAGGGAGCGGAGCCGGAGTTATTCTGGCAGGCCTAGATGACTTCGTTCTCCAATACTCCCTCCGCATGAATTTCAAGGCTTCCAACAACGAAGCTGAGTACGAAGCCCTAATAGCAGGCCTGGACATGGCTCGCAAGGCAGGGGCACAGCGTGTCCGAATATTCAGTGACTCAGCTCGTGGTGAATCAGGTCTTGGGAGAATATGAGACACGAGATGACTGAATGGCCAACTACCTAGCCAAGGTCAAAAGTTTCATGTCTTTGTTTGAAGAAGCGCAACTCCAGCGGATCCCTAGAGAGGAGAACGCCCAAGCAGATGCCCTCTCAAAACTAGCCTCCTCCTCCCTCCAAGGCCTCGAACAAACCGGCTTAATCGAAGTTAGAAAGACCCAATGTCGAAGAAGAAGTCCCCCGACTCGATGGAGTCGCTACCTGTCCAACTCGAAGATAACTGGATGAGGCCTTTAGTTGAGTTCCGCAGAGACGGGATCCTTCCCAAAGATCCTAAAGAAGCTCGTCGAATCCGAACAAGAGCGGAGCGGTACACCTTCATTGAGGGAGTCTTGTACAAACGCTCCTACACCCAAGTAGATGGCCGACCCTACTTGAGATGTCTCTCTCCAGAAGAAGCCTTGTATGCTCTGAAAGAAGTCCACGAAGGGATAGGCGAAGCCCATTCGGGATCAAGGTCCATCACCAGGAAAGTCTTGAACTATGGGTACTTCTGGCCTACCCTACTTCGGAATGCTGAGCAACATGTCCGACAATGCGGCCCCTGTCAACAATCCTCCAATACCCGCCGCCTACCGCAAGCTCAACTCTCTTCCCTCTCGAGTCCAACTCCCTTCGCAATGTGGGGAATGGACCTGCTAGGTCTGTTCCCACTAGCTCCAGGCCAGCTCAAGTTCCTAGTCGTGGCGATCGACTATTTCTCCAAGTGGATCGAAGCCGAACTGCTAGCAACTATTACTGAGAACAGAGTGCAACAATTCTTCTGGAAGAATGTGATCTGCAGGTTCGGCATACCTCGAATCTTGGTGACAGATAACAGGACACAATTTGCGGGGGCAACATTCCGCACCTTTTGTGAAGACCTCAGCATTCAGCAGCGGTTCTCCTCCGTCCCCCACCCTCAATCCAATGGCCAAGTAGAAAACGCCAACAGGTAAATCTTCTCGGGCATTAAGAAGAGACTAAACAAGTCGGCTAAAGGTTTGTGGGCAGAACAACTTCCTAACGTGTTGTGGAACTACCGCACTACAAAAAGGACCCCCACAGGAGAGTCGCCCTTCAACCTCACATACGGTTCCGAGGCCGTAATCCCTTTAGAAGTTGGTTTGCTATCCCTTCGCCTAGTTGCATATAATGAAGAGCAGAACGCCAGAGAGCTCCGAGCCAATCTGGACCTTATCGATGAGCTTCGCGAAAGAGCTTCGATTAGCCAGGAGAATTATCGAAGACGAATCGAGCAGTCCTACAACAGAAAGGTCCGTCCCACAGATCTCAAGGAGGGGGACTTAGTCCTCAGGAAGCTAGCCATCTCGTTCCCCAGCCAAAAGAGCAAGCTAACCCCGAATTGGGAAGGACCATACAAGATCTCCAAGATAGTTCGGCCAGGAACATATCGTCTTGAAGACCTCGAAGGCAGGGAGATACCAAGAACATGGAATGCCGACCATTTACTGAAGTACCAAGGGAGTGTTTGAACACCTCTCCAAGTACCATCAAATGTTGGCCTATTCTATCTGTTTCTTTTTTTATTCTTCCATTGTAATAACGGCCCGCAACTTAGAAGCGGCCGATTAGCAAGAATTAATAAAGAACTTCTTTTGTATAATAATTTTCTTGTGATCGTTTTATCTCTCTGTTTAATACCCCAATTGTGTTTTCTAAAACAACGAGTTCGGAGTCCAAAGCTTGGCTCGATTCTGCTTCGAATAGCTCGCTCTTAAGCGAGTTAGAAGTGGTTCGCCATTCAGAACTGCTCCCATAAACGTTGAATTTTTCTAAAACGACGAGTTCGGAGTCCAAAACTTGGCTCGGTTCCGCTTCGAATAGCTTGCTCTTAAACGAGTTAGAAGTGGTTTGCCATTCGGAACTACTCCCACAACCGTTGAATTTTTCTAAAACGACGAGTTCGGAGTCCAAAACTTGGCTCGGTTCCGCTTCGAATAACTCGCTCTTAAACGAGTTAGAAGTGGTTCGACATTCGGAACTGCTCCCACAACCGTTGAACTATTCTAAAACGAGTTCGGAGTCCAAAACTTGGCTCGGTTCCGCTTCGAATAGCTCGCTCTTAAGTGAGTTATAAGTGGTTCGTCATTCGGAACTACTCCCACAACCGTTGAACTATTCTAAAACGACGAGTTCGGAGTCCAAAACTTGGCTCGATTCCGCTTCACAAACTTGTTCTTAAGCGAGTTAGAAGTGGTTCGCCATTCGGAACTGCTCTCACAACCATTGAACTTTTCTAAAACGACGAGTTCGGAGTCCAAAACTTGGCTCGATTCCGCTTCACAAACTTGCTCTTAAGCGAGTTAGAAGTGGTTCGCCATTCGGAACTGCTCCCACAACCATTGGCTCTTTATTAAACGATGAAGTTCGAAGTCCAACACTTAGCTCGACTCCGCTTCTACTACTCGATCATAAGCGAATAGGAAGTGGTTCGCTATTTAGAGGTACTCCTACAACTGTCGGCAACCATAGATGATTAACAAAACACGCAAATGCAAAAGAGGAAACAAGTTTCGTTTCTGTAAAGTTTAAGGAACAACTCACATTACAAGACCAGCTACTCTTCTCTACGACGAGTTACAAAATTTGAGAAACCAAAATTAGAAGACTACTTCAACACCTCCTGGGAAGTGGGATACTCCTCTTGAGCGACAAACGGGGACGGTGACCATTCTGTCGCTGCGACCCCGTACTCGTTAAGGTCCCCAGGCCAGCGAGCCTAGTTGTGTCCCTAAGTGTTGCGCCGGCTGAGGCTTCGCTCGACGAACCGGCAACTCCACTTTGAGCATCCCCAGCACGCCCTGGGATGGGAGGTGAACGTGACGCAAACTCATGGAACGATCGTCCCTGTGGCCCTGACATTGTTCCCCTCCGCAAAACGTCGTAGCCGGTGAACCTCCGTCTCTAGCTCAACAATGTGCTCCTTCAGCGAATTATCAGTTACCTTAACTTCTAGGCGATGAATTCTGCTTGTACTACCCACACGAGGAGATTTAATGATGGTTCGCCGAAGCTGCGCCGTCTCCAAGCTCTTCTCGAGCACAACGTTCTTCAGACCATCTCTCTCTGCAATGACGTCGAATAGCGCCTGCCAAAGCGACTCCACCTCCCCTTCGGGAGGGGCCTCTCGAGCTCGTTTCTTTAGTTGCTTCAACTCGGAGAGACGCTTCGCCAGTGTTAGCTTGAGATGATCTAGTTCCAACTCGCTCTTGAGAAAACACTCTCGACTACGAGAAAGGGCCAACTTCGTCGCTCCTAAGTCAGCTCGAAGACGAAAGGCCTCAGCCGCTACCGTGTTCGGCGATTCCTCGACCCATTGGCTCAACTCGGCAATCTGAAAAGCAAGAACACAACAATGCTGAGCTCGAGAAACACTTGGCAAAATTTCAAAACAAAGATGTTCTCAACGCTTGGTATTCTCAACACTAAGCCAATTCAGAGTAAAAGTGTCTTCAACACTTAGCAAAATTTCAAAGCAAAGATGTTCTCAACACTAAGCCAATTCAGAGCAAAGATGTCTTCAACACTTAACAAAATTTGAAAGCAAAAGTGTTTTCAACACTTAACAAAATTTCAAAGCGAGGTGTTTTCAAAGCAAGATCGTTTTCAACACTTAGCCTAATCTCAAAAGTTCTTCGTTTCATTGAAATTCAAAAGAGTACATAAGCGAGTGGTGGCCAGTCCGCAATTCGGCAATACAAAAAAAAGAAGAAAAAAAAAGAGGCGACTGAGTCAGGGAGCCACCTTGCGGCGCTGCTCTGAAGCCCCCTCGCTCGGTAAAGTGACGAGCGCCCCTTCGAGGTTCACCTCATCCTCGCCATCACCCTCGGCCTCGTCACCCTCTAGCTCAGGCTCGACATCCGCCAAAGGGATGAGCTCCTCGCCCTCTACTGGGTCGTAGAAATAATACGACGAACTGTCGAAGCCGGGGATGCGAGCCGCCACATGCTTCAGTGCTCGGGCATAGGCGTCCTCCATATTCGTCATCATATGGGCCTCCGCCTCATCCCGAATGGCCTTCTCCGCCACCACCACCTTCAGCGCCTGGCCTTTCAGCGCCTCCTCGGACACCTTCAAGGCCTTCGCCAGCTCCTCCTCGAGGCGAGCCCTCTCCTTCTCTAGCGCCTCGACCTTGGCAGTCTCGGCCGCTGAGTGCTTGATCGCCTCGGCAAGCTTCGTCTCGAGGGCACCCACCTCGGCTGCTCGTGATGCCGAGAGCCGCTGTTCGGCCTCGAACAGCTTCACTACCTTGGAGCGCTCCGACCGCTCGCAATCGTTCGCCGCCTTCATTTCCTTCTCTTGCTCGGCGAACTGCTCGAGCATATGGCTGAAGTGACAGAGGGTCTGTGCACAAAACAGAAGAAAGTGAGAACTCAAAAATCACTAACCCCGAAGCTGAAGGGAACGAAGTAACAACTACTTACCGACATCGTCGACCGGGCGATCTCCAAGGCATCGTCACCAACGGTACCGGCCCTCAGCGCTGCACGGTCCTTCAGGGTCGGCAAATGTCGTACCGCCTGCATACACATCCCCACATCACCGAGGAAGCCGTCCAACTTCATCACCCGCCAGTCGGGGACAAAGAGCCTTTTGCGCTCCTCGGTGAGAATGGCCTCTGCCTCGGCCGTGAGCGGCGGCACCCCCAAGGCCAGGGCGGTGCTGGCAGAGAACCCACCGCTCGAAGATCCCGGGGCTTCTGCCGAAGGCACCGGAGCTTGCGGTTCCGAGGGGGCATCGGTGACTAAGTCCACCACGGCCGCTGGTGCCGAGGGCGCTTGTACCGCTCGGCCGGAAGGAGGCCCCGCCGTGGTCCTCTACCTCTTCTTTGTGTCTGCACCCTTCGACGCGGCCACGCTCCTTTTCGCCATCAACGCTCGGTAATCCATGCCGGGGGCTTCTACACACAAGGAAAAACCGAGTAAAAGAGTTAATGAAAAAACACAAACGCTAAAAATGAATACTCATGCAAATAAAAAAAAGAAAGAGAGCGTACTAGGGTCGATCGGACTGAGACCTCCACCGAACAAGACTTCCTCGGTAATATCCTTCCAACCGAGGGTCAGAAGACCGAGGATTTTCGTCACTACCTCCTCTTCTTCTCTGGTGAGCACCGGTTCGGCCTTCGCCCACTTCGGAACATCTTCTTTCCACACCGTTGGAAACCCCCACGGCTCGGGACCTTGGATCAGGAAGTACTTCTCCTTCCAATGTTTGATGGAGTCCGGGTTCTCGATCAGTTTAACCCCCTTCCTCGGCGACAAGTAGTACCGGTACTCCATCTTGCTCATTCGGCAGACGCGGTAGAGGCTTCGGAGCAGAACAAGTTGGGGCTGCACGCCGACCGCCTGACATTGGAGGATGAAGGCGATAACGTGTCGCCACATGTTCGGCATGAACTGCACGGGGCTCAAGCTATACCACTACAGTACCTCGACCACGAAAGGATGCAGCGGTAGCCGAAGGCCGGCATTAAGCGCGTCGTACGGAAAGATGCACGTGTCTGGCAACGTCCCCATACACGCTCGGTAGCCGGGGCCAAGAAGTAGTAGAACGTACTCATTCGGGATGCGAAATCCCTTCCTGATCCGATGCAGATGCGCCTCAGTCATGATCGAAGGGATCTCATCCACCTCGGAAGGATCCCTCGAACTGTTCTCCTCGTATACCGAGGCCATCCCGTGCACCGCCTTCTCCAAGAGGTCCTCGGGGTAACTCCTGACCTTGTCGACGCTCGACAGTGTGGACGGCTGCCGACCCAACTCGCCTGCCCCCCTCGGAGTCTCCACTATCGTCGTCGTCCCGGCCGACTTGACCACTCCCTTCCCTTTTCCCGGTACGACCACTACCGCTCGGCCAGTTTCTTGGTCCGAGGTGGAGGTCTCATCCCCAGACGACGCTCTAGACATTTTCAAAATTAAGTTGGGAGTGGCTAACCTAGAACTAACGTTTACGGTCGGAATAGATCACCGGAGATCGAACACGCCTGGCTGCGAAAGCTAGCAGCACCGCTCAAGAACAAAAACAGCTCTCGCAAACGTGAAGTAAAAGTGAAACTGTAAAAATGAGGGGAAAGAGGAGTAGTGAGAACTTATAAGAGTTAGAAAAAATTCGGATGGGCCTTGGAACACTTTGGGCCCCAGTAACGGCTCGTCAGACGCGCAAACGACTAACCATGAAGCCCAAACGTCTTTTGCCTCAACATTCGTGCCTGATGTTCAATCAGACAGCGGAGATCGTGCCATGTCCCTCGGAATCCAAATCCGAGCAACTCGCATTCCGAGCTGCGTATTGGAGAAAAACGACTTCATCATCAGGATTCGTGCCTGATCACAATCAAACAGCTCAGATTAAGCCACGATCACAAAACGACAATATCACGTTTTCTCGTGATCCACGCAGTCTTTCGCCTCAAGATTCGTGCCTGATGTTCAATCAGACGGCAGAGACCGTGCCACGTCCCTCGGAATCCAATTCCGAGCAACTTGCATTTCGAACTGCGTATTGGAGAAAAACGACTTCATCATCAGGATTCGCGCCTGATCACAATCAAACGGCTCAGATTTAGCCACGATCACAAAACAACAAGATCACGTTTTCTCGTGATCCACACCGTCTTTCGCCTCAAGATTCGTACCTGATGTTCAATCAGATGGCAGAGACCGTACAACGTCCCTCGGAATCCAAATCCGAGCGACTGGCACTCCGAGCTGCTCATACGGAAAAAATAATGCCGAGCAGCCTGGGCCGTCTGATCTCCTCGTGATTCGTGCCCCGACCTGATGAGCGGCCCTGATTCAGCCACGCCAACCAAGATCACGTTTTCTCGTGATCCGCATCGTCGTGCCTCGAGATTCGTGCAAGATCTTCTGATGAACGGTCCAGATTGCACCACGTCGCTCGGAACCTCAATCCGAGCGATTGGCTTTCCGAGCTGCTCATACGAAGAAAATGACGCCGAGCAACAGGAACCGTCCGATCGCCTCATGATTCGTGCCCGCACCTGATGAGCGGCCCTGATTCAGCCACGTGACCAAGTGTAGGATCCACCGTCAGATGACTTCCGGATTCGTGCAGCAGCTTGATGGGCGTCCCAGATTGCGCCACGTCGCTCGGAATCTTAATCCAAGCGATTGGCCTTCCGAACTGCCCACGTGGAGAAAGTACTGCCGAGCGACACAAACCGTCGATCACTTCGAAATTTGCATCATAATCTGATCGGGGTCCTAGATTCGTCCACATCGCTCAGCGCCGCCCCACCGTCCGATCGTTCAGAATCACGCGTCGACACGAGATGGGCAGTCCAGATTGTGTCACATCATAAATGGAATTAAAAATTTATTTTTTATTTATTAAATTTGAATTATTTATTTAAAAATTGTGAAAAAATGATTAAAAAATCAAGAAAATTAATTAAAAATTCTAAAAAATAAATATAAATTCGGGAAAATATTTTTGAACCCCTGGAAAAATAATTATTGCTTAGAATAATTAATTAATACCCTCGAACAATTAATCACCGCTTCGCAAAATTAAATAAATGGTCCAAAAAATAATTTAAAAATCGAGGAAAATCGCCAAAAATCCAGGAGAACTCAAGAACAATCTTGAGTGCGCTACCAACTCAGAAGAACATCCTAATGCCCCATGTAAGGTCCGAAACCCCTCATTTGGACTCCGATAAAACCCAGTAAGCCATTAAACCAGTAAAACTACTCTTCAAAGGCCGATCAAACTCAATTTTCGGGAGTGGGGGGCTCGTGTTATAGCTAAAAATATGGTTAAATCGAAACCGTCCAAATTGGGCACGAATCTTAAAGCTCAGGGGTAAAATGGTAATTTCACCTACAAACGGGTATAAAATGAGAACTGGATCTTTCTCCAAAAAGCCCAATAACCCATAAACGGATCCGTCTTAATGGGTACGGATCCCAACCCGTAAGAAATCCAGTCCAACTAGATAGGAGAGGATTCAGATTTATGATTATCCTTAGTCAGCAGTCTTAACCACTTCTATCCATTTACATCGGGAAGTAGGGATTTAATCTTATCCTGAAACTGATTCCTAAGGCGGCTATAAATACCCCCCACCCCCACTATTACCAGGTAATCAATCTTTTGCCAATTAAAGCTCTTTCTTAAATCATTCAAATTACTGACAAGAGCATCGGAGGGTGCGTCGCCAGAATCAACCCCGGTGTCTCGCACTTTTTGCAGGTCAACGGCGGCAGGATCTCTGTCAAACTCCGGTGAAGTCGTTCAGGTTTGACTATTCAACTTTCCTCGAATCAACAAATATATCTGTTTGCCCCCACACCAATTTCAACGGCAACAAATACATATCTAATCAAAATTCATATGTGTCCTAATTATAGGGGGGAAATCAAGAAACCCCCTAATGTATCTGTTGCCGCTAAATCTGGTGTGGGGGCAAACAAATAGTATTTGTGGATTCTTAGGAAAACTGAATAGCAAACCTGTATACATGTTCCGTCGGAGTTTGACGCCGACTCCTGCTGTACACCTGCAAAAAGTGCGAGACACCGGGGTTGTTCCCGGCGACGCACTCTCCGACACTCAAGTCAGTAATCAGGAAAGATTATGAAAAAGCGCAAAAACTGGCAAAAGATTGATTACCTCTTAATGAAGATGGATGGGGGGTATTTATAGGCGTCTTAGGGACTGGATTAGGAATGTAATCCCCGTGATCTGATAAGGAATATTCTCCTTGTAAACAGATTAGAAATGTAATCCCTAATTCCCAGTGGAAGGAAAGGCATGAATCAAGGCCGTTGATTAGGATTTAACCAGGAACCCTAATTCTATCCCTCTGGATCGGGCTTTCTACTGGCTGAAACCCGCACCCGATTGAGGTGGATCCGTTCGTGGGTTATTGGATCTTTGACGAAAAGATCCAGTACCCATCTCAGACCCATTGGTAGGCGAAATTACCATTTTACCCCTGGGCTTCAGGATTCGTGCCCGATTTGGACGGTTCCGATTAAACCCCATTTTTAGCCATATCACGAGCCCCCCACTCCCGAAGACTGATCTTGATCAGCATTTGAGGAGTAGTTTTACTGTTTTAATGGCTAGTGAAGTTGTATCGGAGCCCACATGGAAGGTTTTGAATCTTGAAGGAGGTAGTGTGGTGATTTTTCAAGTGGATTGAACTCTGAGTCGGTCCTGAGCTCTCATGGTCGTGTGGTGTTCTCGTAGGAATATCCTTTTAACTTTGAGAAGTGTCAATTCGTCGTTCGGGGGTCTTAGAAGATGTTCTTGGCAATAATCGCTTGTTTGGGGACTAGAAAATGCTTCCCCACCTCTACAATTGCTTTCCAGGAGTTCTTCGTTAATTTCCCGAATTTTTAATTGTTTTTTCGCGATCTCTTGGTGGACGGCTCGGCCGTTTTCTTTCGTTGTGTGGCCTACATGCTTGTTTCACACTTCCGACCCCTTCCAGCGCTCGCTGCCCAGGAGGCCGAGGTCTGTAGGTGGTTCGGCACCTCTTTCCGAAGAGGAGAAGGACCTCGGCTAGGTTGTGAGTGCTGAGAGGGAGTTCGGCGAAGTCCGAGGTCCAATCTTTCCACGTAATAGGGTCGGTGCCAAGAGCGCTCGGCAGCTGGTGCCAAACCCCAATTTTTCCCCATAACAGGGTCGGTGTCAAGAACGCTCGGCAGCTGGTGCCGAACCCCAATTTTTTCCCGTAACGGGGTCGGTGTCAAGAACGCTCGGCAGCTGGTGCCGAGGTCCAAGACTTGGCATTTTTGGAGTTGGTGGCTTCTACGCAGCTGGCAGACGTGGCAGTCATTAAATGTGATGGCTTCTGAACTTCTGACAGCTCTGACGGATGAGATGCTCATTTAATGCTGTGACCTCTGAGCTTCTGTCAGATGGGACAGTAATTAATGCGGTGTACGGCTTGGCGTGGTAAACAAGGCGATGATTGAGGTCGCTTTTGTCGTTTTGTGTGAATGGGCCGGTAGTACAGGCCCATTAACCTCGTTTGGCGCGCCTCTCTCTATAAAACCTCACCCCCCCTCTCATTTTTCACTTCTCTTCTCTTTTGCTCAGGCGATCTTTTGTACTAAGCGAGTGTTTCCGGTGGTCGACGTTCGTTTTCTGGTGAAGTTTCCGACAGCTAATCTTTTAAGGTAACTTATACTCGGTTTACTTCATAAACTATGTCTCTTGCTTCTGTCTCCGAGTCGACCTCTTGGTCCGAGCCCTCTCTTGAAGTTGTCGAAGATCGTACTCCAAACAAGGGCAAGAAGGTGTTCGGCAAAGATTCGATTGTGAAGGATCCGAAGCGTATGGAGGAGTTCGGAAGATTGCCGGGGCAGCTGACCGGGCTACACAGAGTTCGGGAGCGTCCGGAGGATCAAGCCGAGCGAATTGTTCGCGGGAGGGGGAGGTCCTTCGAGGAGAATGCAGCGAGGGAGACGACGAAAGCGGACGAGACGGTGTCGATCCTTCGCGAAGAGGACTTGGGAGTGATCCGGGACTGTTTCCATATCCCGGAGGAGTACGAGCTTATGCTGCCGGGTCCCGGGGTTAGGGCCAACTCGCCGCTGCCAGTGACCATGTGTTGCTGGCCGGTTGACGCCTTTATCGCCGGGGCTCGACTACCTCTCCATCCGTTCGCTATCCTCGTCCTGAGTTGGTTCGGGGTCAGCCTCATCCAACTCATGCCGAACGCATGGAGAGTCATAAACGGCTTCGTACTTCACTGCCAAGCCGCTGGGATCGAGCCGGAGCTGAACGTACTTCGGACAATCTATCGGCTACACCAAGGGAATAAGTCGGAGTACCGATACTATTTGGCTCCGAGACATGGCGGCAGGCTCGTCATATGCCCCGACTCCATCAAGCACTGGCGTGAAAAGTTCTTAATAGTGCGGAGTCCGAAGGCCTGGCCGATCCCCTCCGGTTGGGTGGAAGGGGTGCCGAAGAGGGCGAGGGCGCTGCCCAAGCTTCGTCCTGAAGAAGAAGAGGCAGTCCGGACACTTCTCGATCGGCCGAAGTACGATTGGAAGGAGCTGACCGAGGACATCTTGTTCAAGGGAGGGCTCTGCCACGTAGATCCCAGTACGCGGCTTCTTTTATGCTTTGTTTTTCATATTTTATTTTGCACGAGTTGTATAGCGCTAACGAACTTTATCTTTAATGCAGAGGCGATGGACTATGACGCGGTGCTAGCTTTGAGGGCAGGCCTTGCCAGCAAGGCGCCGAAGAAGCGCAAGAGGGTGGCCACCAAGTTGCCGACCCCGAAGACTCCGAGGGTCACGGAGACGATCGAGGAGACAGAGACCCTCAGTAGCCCGGTCGTTGCCGGTGGCGGCCCCTCGGCATCGAATGCGCTCGGCGAGTTCCCCATCGCCGCAGCCCTCGGGATGACGACGCCGCCGCTGTCAGTGGCAGCCGATGAGCTCCTGACCGAGGAGCACAGGAGGATACATATTCCGGACTGGCAAGTTCGGAAGCATGATGGATTCCTCGGCAATTCCTTGGCGAGCATGCAGGTCGTCAAGCATCTGGCGACGCCGAAGGATTGCGCCGCCATGGAGGCCGGGCAAGAAGGTGACGACGTCATCGAGATCGCTCGCTCGGCCGTTTCGGTAAGTATTGGATTTTTGCCGTCGTTGAATTTCTTTAGCTATAATTCTTTTAACTCTTTTGGTTCTTCTTTCCTTGTCGCAGATCATTGTCCATTTTGGACACCTCACCGAGAGGCTGGCGGCTCTGGAGAAGGAGCTGAAGCAGGAGTCCGACCAGGCTAGGAAAGAGAAAGCTCGGATGGGGAACGAGCTCGACAAGGTCAGGGTCGAGTTCGAAGGGAAGGCGGCGAGGGTCGAGTTCCTCGAGGCCCAGGTCGCGAAGTTGGAGGGCGATCTTCTCCGCCAGAAGGAGGCGGCGGCCAAGCAGTTGGCCGAAGCTGAAGAGGCCAAGGCGGCGGCGGTGAAGGCGGCAGAGGACGCGACCCTGGCGAAGGCGCAAGGTTTCCTCACCCAAAACATGGCCAAAGCTTATGCCGAAGCCATCGCCCAGGTGACGAAGACGTACCCCGACGTGGACTACTCGGGATGGAGACTGTTCCCGGGCCACATCGAGGGCTTCGACCCCGAATCAGAGGGGGAAGAAAAAAGGGAGGACGAAGCCGAAACTGAAGTCGAAGTCACCGGCGAGGTCCCGAGCTCTGCGGTTACCCCGCTGACGGTGGTGCCCCCTTCGGAGACGTCGACCCCCACCCACGCTCGCCGCCCTGGGAAAGAGGTCGCGCCCTGACGCCGCTCGTTTTTTCTTCTTTTTCTTTCTTTTTTGAAGTGTAATGCCTAATCGCGGACTGGCCACCGCTGTTTTGAAATGAATGATGAAATGAATGAAAAACTAATCTTTTTGGGTTCGACTCTGTGTCTGTCTTTTCTCGCCAATTCTTGAAAGTTTGAAAGTTTGTTTGAAAATTCTTGAAGTGTTTGTTGGACTTCGGCAATGTTTGAAATTTTGTTGTTTACCTCAACTTCTTTTCAGCTCGTGGTGGTAACTCAAGACGTCGAGCCCACTCGCTCGAATGACAACGCTCGGGCCGAGGCTGGATTAGGAGCGACGAGGCTGTGCTTGGCGAGGTGCCGAGAGCGGCTCTATGAGGTCGAGTTGGGATTGCGCCGAGCCGAAAGCGAGCGGAACCATCTTCAACTCATCCTAGGTCGGCGAGACATCGAGATCCGGCGTCTGGAGAGCAGGATCGCCGAGATGACCCCCTTAGGAGAGGACGAAGGTTCGTCGACCGCATATAGCTACGGCCTTCGGATCAAGTGCATTCGCCACACCTTATCCAAAATAATAGCGGAGAGGGACGATCTGCTTTCTGAGATCCGCCACCAGCAAACTGTCGAGACGGAGCTTCGGACGGAGGGAGAGGGACTGACGGCCGAGGTTGCCAAACTGACGTCCGAACGGGACGAACTGACAGCCGAGGTTGACGCCCTGAAGAGAGCCACGGTAGACAAGAGTATCGAAGTCACCCACCTTCACCATCTTATCGCGAGTCGCTCCGGAGTCCCGAGCTCCGCGCTACCTCCTCGCTTCGAGGTCAATGTCAAAGATGACTCGTTGCGAGACCGGATCTCAGAGCTGGAGGCGGAGGTGGCTCGTCTCAAACCGCGTTCGGGGCCGATCAATGTGAGGAGCACTTCGTGTACTCGCGCGGAGAGCGATCGGGGCATCACGTTTTACGAGATGGCGACCCGTCCGCCCCTCGGCAATCCTAGCCCGGGGGATGCGCAAAGCTCGGTGGCCATTTCGTCGAGCGGGGCATCCGTCGGTGCGGCAAGCTAGGAGCAGTGCCGAGGACACGTCCCAATTCGCTGGTTTGGGGTCGGGCTCCGGAGGCAAACGTCGTCGACCTCGAGTGTCCTTGAAGAGGAACATCCCTGTGCCACGGAGGCATTGATGATCGTTTTTGAAGCCTTTGTATTTAGTAATTTTTGCTCTTTAGGGCCTTGTAATCTTGTTGTATGGAAGAGTCGCTTTGTACTGCATCCCAATTATTAATAATATTTCTTTCTCGAACTTGCATGTTCTTTGTAGCTCTGTGTAGTCCTTTTGTTTGTGACTGTGTTCATCGTGCCGAGGTCCCTGCGCCGGCCTTCTGCTTGTTCGGGGATCGGCGACGTGAGTGTCCGGCCAGTGGTGCCGAGCTGCGCTTCGGTCACCAAATCTTTCGAACTTGCGAGATGAGCCGAACCTCACTTAACAGTGAGCTCGCGGAGTGGGATCGAGCCAAGTGTTTGCAATCTGAACCATCGTTAGAGTAGTTCAACGGTTGTGGGAGCAATTCCGAATGGCGAACTACTTCTAGCTCGCTTAGGAGCGCACTTGCGAAGCAGAATCGAGCCAAGTGTTGGACTCCGAACCATCGTTAGATTAGTTCAACGGTTGTGGGAGCAATTCCGAATGGCAAACTACCTCTAGTTTACTTAGGAGCGAACTTGCGAAGTAGAATCGAGTCAAGTGTTGGACTCCGAACCATCGTTAGATTAGTTCAACGGTTTGTGGGAGCAATTCCGAATAGCGAACTACCTCTAGTTCACTTAGGAGCGAATTTGCGAAGTAGAATCGAGCCAAGTGTTTGCAATCTGAACCATCGTTAGAGTAGTTCAACGGTTGTGGGAGCAATTCCGAATGGCGAACTACGTCTAGCTCGCTTAGGAGCGAACTTGCGAAGTAGAATCGAGCCAAGTGTTGGACTCCGAACCATCGTTAGATTAGTTCAACGGTTGTGGGAGCAATTCCGAATAGCGAACTACCTCTAGTTCACTTAGGAGCGAACTTGCGAAGTAGAATCGAGCCAAGTGTTGGACTCCGAACCATCGTTAGATTAGTTCAACGGTTTGTGGGAGCAATTCCGAATGGCGAACTACCTCTAGTTCACTTAGGAGCACACTTGCGAAGTAGAATCGAGCCAAGTGTTGGACTCCGAACCATCGTTAGATTAGTTCAACGGTTGTGAGAGCAATTCTGAATGGCGAACTACCTCTAGTTCACTTAGGAGCGAACTTGCGAAGTAGAATCGAGCCAAGTGATGGACTCCGAACCATCGTTAGATTAGTTCAACGGTTGTGGGAGCAATTCCGAATGGCGAACTACTTCAAGCTCACTTAGAAGCGAACTTGCGGAGTAGAATCGAGCCAAGTGTTGGACTCCGAACCATCGTTAGATTAGTTCAACGGTTGTGGGAGCAATTCCGAATGGCGAACTACTTCTAGCTCGCTTAGGAGCGGACTTGCGAAGTAGAATCGAGCCAAGTGTTGGACTCCGAACCATCGTTAGATTAGTTCAATGGTTGTGGAAGCAATTCCGAATGGCGAACTACCTCTAGTTCACTTAGGAGCGAACTTGCGAAGTAGAATCGAGCCAAGTGTTGGACTCCGAACCATCGTTAGATTAGTTCAACAGTTTGTGGGAGCAATTCCGAATGGCGAACTACCTCTAGTTCACTTAGGAGCGAACTTGCGAAGTAGAATCGAGCCAAGTGTTTGCAATCGAACCATCGTTAGATTAGTTCAACGGTTGTGGGAGCAATTCCGAATGGCGAACCACTTCTAGCTCGCTTAGGAGCGAGCTTGCGAAGTAGAATCGAGCCAAGTGTTGGACTCAGAACCATTGTTAGATTAGTTCAACGGTTGTGGGAGCAATTCCGAATAGCGAACTACCTCTAGTTCACTTAGGAGCGAACTTGCGAAGTAGAATCGAGCCAAGTGTTGGACTCAGAACCATCGTTAGATTAGTTCAACGGTTTGTGGGAGCAATTCCGAATGGCGAACTACCTCTAGTTCACTTAGGAGCGAACTTGCGAAGTAAAATCGAGCCAAGTGTTGGACTCCGAACCATCGTTAGATTAGTTCAACGGTTGTGGGAGCAATTCCGAATGGTGAACTACCTCTAGTTCACTTAGGAGCGAACTTGCGAAGTAGAATCGAGCCAAGTGTTGGACTCCGAACCATCGTTAGATTAGTTCAACGGTTTGTGGGAGCAATTCCGAATGGCGAACTACCTTTAGTTCACTTAGGAGCGAACTTGCGAAGTAGAATCGAGCCAAGTGTTGGACTCCGAACCATCGTTAGATTAGTTCAACGGTTGTAGGAGCAATTCCGAATGGCGAACTACTTCAAGCTCGCTTAGAAGCGAACTTGCGGAGTAGAATCGAGCCAAGTGTTGGACTCCGAACCATTGTTAGATTAGTTCAACGGTTGTGGGAGCAATTCCGAATGGCGAACTACTTCTAGCTCGCTTAGGAGCGGACTTGCGAAGTAGAATCGAGCCAAGTGTTGGACTCCGAACCATTGTTAGAGTGAAGAGTGAAAGTAGAGAGATGTAAACAATAGTAAATTATGAAAAAGCTTTCTTTATTAATGATTAATAGTTGGCTGCTTCTAAAGTTGCTAGCCGTTATTACAAGAGAAAAATAAAAGAAAATCATTACAAGTAATAGGAGAGGAACGGTTCGACATCTCGAAATACTTAGAGAGGCATTGGTGCTCTCTCTTGGTATTTTACGAGATGGTCGGCATTCCATGTCCTAGGGATCTCCCTGCCTTTGAGGTCTTCTAGTCTGTATGTGCCGGGCCGAACTTCTTTGACGATCTTGTAAGGTCCCTCCCAATTTGGAGCGAGCTCTTTTGACCAGGAAAGGAGATGGCCAACTTTCTGAGGACCAGGTCCCCTTCTTTGAGGTCCGTGGGGCGGACTCTCTTGTTGTATGCCAACTCGATCCTTCTTCAGTAGCTTTGTTGACGAATGGCAGCTTTTTCTCTGATCTCATCTATCAGGTCTAGATTTGCTCTGAGCTCTCTGGCATTTTGCTCTTCTTCATAAGCTATTAGACGAGGAGAAGGTATTCCGACTTCTAAGGGGATGATGGCCTCGGACCCATAGGTGAGATTGAATGGGCTCTCCTGTGGGGGTCCGTTTTGTGGTGCGGTAGTTCCACAGCACGTTGGGAAACGGATCGACCCATAAGCCTTTGGAATATTTATCCAACCTCTTCTTAATGCCGGAGAGGATCTGTCGGTTAGCATTTTCGGCTTGGCCATTCGACTGGGGATGTGAGACGGAGGAGAACCTGCGTTGGATGGCAAGGTCTTCGCATAGAGCTCGGAAGGCAGCCCCGGTGAACTGGGTTCCGTTGTCTGTTATCAGGACCCGAGGGACGCCGAATCGGCAGATCACGCTCTTCCAAAAGAACTGAACAACCTTGTTCTCGGTGATCGTGGCCAAGGGCTCGGCCTCTATCCATTTTGAAAAGTAGTCGATCGCCACGACTAAGAATTTGAACTGTCCGGGAGCTGGTGGAAATGGCCCTAGTAAATCCATCCCCCACATTGCAAAGGGGACTGGACTTGATAGGGAAGTCAATGGAGCTTGTGGGAGGCATCGGATGTCGGAGTACTTCTGACAGGAGCTGCATTGGCGAACGTGTCGTTCGGCGTCTCATAAGAGAGTGGGCCAGAAATATCCGTAATTCAACATTTTGCGGGCCAAGGATCTGGATCCCGAATGTGCCCCGCCGATGCCCTCGTGAAGTTCTTGCAGGGCGTAGTCGACCTGCTCAGAGGAGAGGCATATCAGGTAAGGCTGGCCGTCTACCTGTGTGAAGGAGCGTTTATATAGGATACCTTCGATTAGTGTGTAACGCTCAACTCGGGTTCTCACTCTTCGAGCTTCCTTGGGATCCTCGGGGAGGAGTCCATCCCTTAAGAATTCGACGAGGGGTTTCATCCAGTTGTCTTCGAGCAGGACAGGCAGCGACTCCATAGAGTCGGAAGTTTCGACTCCATAGAGTCGGGAGTTTCGTCCTCAATACTCGGCTTCAGAAGGACCTCTATCAAGACGGTCTGCTCGAGACCTTGAAGGGAGGAAGAGACTAGTTTGGAGAGGGCGTCGGCTTGAGCATTTTCTTCCCGGGGTATGCGTTGGATGGAGGCTTCTTCAAACAGTGTCATGAGGCTCCTGACCTTGGCTAAGTATTTAACTATCCTGTCATCACGTGCTTCATATTCGCCAAGGACCTAATTCACGACTAGCTGAGAGTCGCTAAAGATCCTGAGGCGTTGCGCCCCTGCGTTGCGAGCCATTCCAAGGCCGGCTAAGAGTGCCTCGTATTCTGCTTCGTTGTTAGAGGCCTTGAAGTTGATAGGAGGGAGTATTGGAGGATGAAATCATCTGGGCCTGCCAGAATGACCCCTGCCTCGCTTCCCTCATTGCAGGAGGATCCGTCCACATAAACAGACCAGACGGGTGGTCCCTTCACTGTTTGGCTGGACTCGGGGATGGTACTTTCAACTATGAATTCCGCTAAGGCCTGAGCCTTGATCGCGGTCCGAGGCTGATAAGTTATATCGTGCTGGCTCAGCTCGATAGACCATTTCATAAGGCGACCCGAGGTCTCTGGCTTGTGGAGGACCTGCTTCAGCGGTTGGTCGGTAAGAACGACCACCGAATGAGACTGAAAGTACGGGCGAAGCTTTCTCGCGGCCATCACCAGGGCATAAGCCATCTTTTCTATCTTCGGGTAGCGGAGTTCGGCATCCCGAAGTACTTTGCTCACATAGTAAATGGGCTTTTGAGCCCGGTCTTCTTCCCTTACTAAAACGGCACTGAGAGTCTGTTCGGAGGCTACCAGGTAGAGGTAGAGGGGTTCTCCAGGGATTGGTTTGCTGAGGAGAGGAGGATTGACGAGGTAAGCCTTGAGCTGGTCGAAGGACTCCTGTTGCTGTTGTCCCCATTCAAAACCTTTAGCCCCCCTGAGGGCCTTGAAGAAGGGGAGGCATTTCTCTCTGGACTTCGAGAGAAAACGACCTATGGCGGCCAAACAGCCTGTTAACCTCTGAACTTCCTTAACATTTTTGGAAGGGGCCATGTCTAATATGGCCATGATTTTCTCAGGGTTTGCTTCAATTCCTCGTTAGCTAACCATGAAGCCGAGGAACTTTCCTGACGAGACACCGAACGCACACTTGTTCGGATTGAGTCTCATGTTGTGCTTTCTCAGAATGTCAAACGCTTCTTGGAGGTCAGTCACATGATCGGCACCTCAGATGCTTTTTACAAGCATGTCATCAACATACACCTCCATGTTTCGGCCGATTTGAGCTTGGAAAACCTTGTTGACGAGGCGTTGGTATGTGCCTCCTGCGTTCTTCAGACCGAAGGGCATAACCCTGTAGCAATAGAGGCCCTGATCGGTCACAAATGATGTCTTCGGGATATCCGGGGGGAACATCCGGATCTGGTTGTAGCCTGTGAAGGCGTCCATGAAGCTGAGGAGTTCATGCCCCGAGGTGGCATCAATCAAAGTGTCAATACTCGGAAGAGGGAAGGGATCTTTGGGGCAAGCCTTGTTGAGATCGGTAAAATCGATACAAATCATCCAAGTCCCGTTAGACTTCTTCACCATTACTACATTCGACAACCACTCGGGATAGTCTACCTCTTGTATGAACCGGGCCTTCAAGAGCTTGTCCACCTCCTCTTTTATAGCTAGCTGGCGCTCGGGGGCGAACTTGCGCCTCTTCTGTTGAACCGGTTTGGACCCCGGAACAACGCTGGACTAAGAGCTCTTCGGAAATTCCGGGCATGTCTACAGCTGACCAAGCGAAGAGGTCTCGGTTCCTTCAGATGCACTGTACAATGTCCGAGCATAGGACGGACGGGAGGGTCTTGCTAACAAAGAACTTGCGAGTTGGATCCTGCTCAGAGAAGAGCACTTCCTCCAATTCATCCACCGGCTCGGACGTCGGTCGGGCAGCATCTTGGAGGATTTCCAGAGTTTCTAAGGAGAGGACGGGACCGAGGGTAGAGGTCATATAGCACTTGCGGGCCATTTCCTGATTGCCTTTTACTTCCCCTACTCCGGCCCGAGTGGGAAACTTCATTTTGAGGTGATAGGCGGAAGGGACGGCTTCAAGGGCAGCTAGGCCGGGCCGACCCAGAATGACATTGTAGGCTGCGAGGACATCTACGACCATGAAGTCCATCGACTCCGTTCGGATAGTAGGAGTTTTGCCAGCGATTACGTCGAGGGTGATCACCCCTTCAATAGTCACTGGCACTCCCGTGAACCCATGGAGCGTGTAGCCGGCGGGCTTGAATCTGTCTCGGGAGAGCTTTAAGCCTTTAAAAGTGGCGAGGAAGAGGATGTTAACGGAGCTGCCATTGTCCACTAGGATCCTCTCCACTTTGAAGTTCACCATGTGGAGGCTGATGACGAGTGCATCACAATGAGGGGTGCGGATACCTTCAAGATCTTCGTCTGAGAATGTGACGGGCACTCCGAGGCCTTTGGGAGGAGGGGTGGCGCGAACCGAATTGACTTCTCTTATAAATGCCTTTCGAGAGGAGTTTGAGGAGCCCCCCATTGGGCCCCCATGAATGAGGTGTAGGACACGCTCCTCTTCGAAGACGGGCATTTCATCGCGTTCCGGACGCTTATTAGCTCCCTGAGGCAGGGGAGGAAGGTCGGCTTGGTCCTTTCTCACGAATCTGGTCAGCTGCCCCCTCTGGATAAGGGCTTCCATCTCATTCTTCAAGGCCCGGCAATCGTTAGTGTCGTGGCCGTGGTCCCGATGATAACGGCACCACTTCTCTTTATCCCTCTTCTTGCCAGGGGTGTTCATTTTTGGTGCAGGAGGTATCACCCCCTCCTTCTCAACTTCCATGAGAATTGTGGAGATATTGGCGTTAAGGGGAGTGAATTTTTCGAATCTGGGGGGAAGTCGGCGCTGGCCGGCATTATTCTTCTGGAGCTTCTTGGCTCCTTCCTCTTCTGTTCCTTTTCTCTTGAACCCGGAGGAAGACCCCTCCAAGTTGGGGCGGTGCTCAGCTTCTTCGGCCCGAATATACTTTTCGCTCCGGAGGAGGTCAGAGAAGTTCTGTGGGGGTTTCTTGGCGAGGGAGGAACGGAGGTTGGAATTGAGGACATTGGATTGAAATGCTGCTGCAACGACCGACTGGTCGAGGGATGCTATGGACCTAGCTTCAGCTGTGAACCTCTTCATATAGTCCCTCAACTTCTCACCCTTCTTCTGGTGGAGGTACAGTAGCGAGATGCTGGTCTTCTCGGTTCTACGGCTACTTACAAAATGGGTGACGAAGAGGGTCTAGAATTGCTCGAAGGAGAATATTGAGGATGGGGCAAGGCGAGAGTACCATTCTCGAGCTGGGCCCTTGAGAGTTACGGGAAAAGTTTTGCAGAGTAGAGCATCGGAAGCCTGATGGATGAGCATGAGGGTCTTGAAGCTCTCGATGTGATCAACGGGGTCAGTCTCCCCGGAATAGGTCTCAAATTGAGGGGGTTTGAAGCCGATTGGCACAGGTGCATCCATTATGGTTCGAAAAAAAGGAGGTCGACTAGGACGAAGTGTCCTTCCTCTGAGCTCTTTTTCTCGGTCTTACTGACCCAAGCGCCTCTCCATCTCGTGGAGACGGCAGTATACAGCGTCATCCCTTCGACGGTAATCAGCCGAGCCTCTAGACTCGTCTTCGTACGAGAGAGAGCGAAGGCTACGACGACGGTAGCTCCTGGAGCGGCGAGGACTTTGCACATGCCGGGAGTTGCTGGGAGCTGGAGGAGAAGATGGGGACCGTCGGCGAGGACTTCGGACCGGAGGAGAGGGGATCTTGGATGCATTGGTGTTGGGACGGAGATTGAAAGCTTGTAGGACGGTCGCTTGGAACTGCTGGAACTCGGCACGGGTGATGGGTGCCTCATCGTTCCTAGGCTGTTGCCGACCTGCAGGGGAGTGTGGCCTTCTTCTGTAATGCTCGGGGGACTCTTTCCGCCCCCTTCGGGTAGGGGACCTTCTGTATTCTCGGCAGTGGGAAGACCGCTCATCTGGACGGTATTGGCGGGAGGTTCCCTCTCGGGCCCGCTTTTCATCCAGATGGCGGCGAAGATCCTCATCCTTCTGCCGATTGAGGACAGGGTGGTGGTGATCGGAAGCTCGGGGATGGTGAGAGGCCATAGAGTCCGAAGAGGCGTTATGGATGGAGACGTGGTCCGGATGGAGAGGCTGTTCCTGCGGATTGGGACCCTTGGGAGGCTGTTGGTTCTGAGGAGCAGGCGGGCCCTGTTGGAGTGGGTCCTCCGCCTGAGGAAGAAGTTGCCCCTGCTGTTGAGCGGGTTGAGGGGGAACTTCTTGTTGCTGATCGGGGTTGGGTCCTCGATTGGACCCTCTGGATCTGACTTTCCTAGGAGGCATGGCTGGAGAAGATCTGACCAACGGGAAGAGGGAAGGTTGCTATTCGTTAGTTTCCCACAGACGGCGCCAATCTGTTGCCGCTAAATCTGGTGTGGGGGCAAACAGATAGTATTTGTGGATTCTTAGAAAAACTGAATAGCAAACCTGTATACCTGTTCCGTCGGAGTTTGACGCTGACTCCTGCCGTACACCTGCAAAAAGTGTGAGACACCGGGGTTGTTCCAGGCGACGCACCCTCCGACGCTCAAGTCAGTAATCAGGGAAGATTATGAAAGAGCGCAAAAACTGGCAAAAGATTGATTACCTCTTAATGAAGATGGATGGGGGGTATTTATAGGCATCTTAGGGACTGGATTAGGAATGTAATCCCCGTGATCTGATAAGGAATATTCTCCTTGTAAACAGATTAGGAATGTAATCCCTAATTCCCAGTGGAAGGATAGGCATGAATCAAGGCCGTTGATTAGGATTTAACCAGAAACCCTAATTCTATCCCTTTGGATCGGGCTTTCTGCTGGCTGAAACCCGCACCCAATTGAGGTGGATCCGTTTGTGGGTTATTGGATCTTTGACGAAAAGATCCAGTACCCATCTCAGACCCATTGGTAGGCAAAATTACCATTTTACCTCTGGGCTTCAGGAATTCGTGCCTGATTTGGACGGTTCCGATTAAACCCCATTTTTAGCCATATCAGTATCCCATTTAAATCAAGAAACCCCTAACTTTTTTTTCGACTCATTAACTGTCCAATTTGTCCCTTTCTTTAATATTTAAAACCTCTGTTGCTTTTCCTATCCTTCTCACTTCCTTTTCAAACTTGTAAACTCATCATTCACCATAATTCACAATCCCTTTTTTTGAAATTTCAAACTCGCAAAATTCCTTTTCAAACTTGCGAAGGATGGTTTGTAAGTTTGAAAAGGGAGTGAGAAGGATGGGAAACGCAACGGAGCTCTTAAAGATTAAAGAAAGGGGCATAATGGGCATTTCACAATTGGGTTTTAACGGAATATTCAAAACGTACCGGATCAGAGGGTTTAATGAGGGGGTCAAAATGTTAGGGGATGTATTGATTTAAATGAAAAACAAACGTTAGGTGGTTTCTTGATTCCCCCCCCCAAAATTATAAGATATCACTAATCTTTTTGAGGAAACCATCATCCTTCTGAATCTAAATAGATGTTATCTGGGTGGTTGAAATATAATAGTATAAACCTTATATGAAAAAGCTTGATTAGATATCGTGACAGAATTGTAATTATAAGAAGCCTTCCACTACAAACAATGTAGAAACCATTAGAAACCCTCCAACTAAAGGCAAAAATAATGTAGCCCTGAACTTAAAAGTAATTATCAGTTCCAACAATGCCTTGGTGCCACATAATAGAAAGCTGTCTTTAAGCTAATGATAGCCTCAATCCTACAGAGGATCATAGCCTCAACCCTACAGAGGATCAATGCGACAATGCCATTTCCCTGATGCGCACGGGGGCGTGTAGGTTGAAACAGGAAACCGTAGCTCCGTAGTTCTGACTTTTGACTCTATTAGATCTTCAACAATATTAAAAATAGCGATAGTGCATATATAGCTCCCAAGCCACTAATAGCACAAATAGTAAAATAGCTTAGCGCAAAGCTATGAATATTTTTTTAATTTTTAATTTTAAAATAAAATTAATTATCCAAAAATCTTATAAATTCTAAATAATTTTCTAAAATAAAGAAAAAAAATGAAGGCTAAAAAAGCTTAATATTCACCAAAATGAGACTTTAGTGTTCAAGAATTAAGAGTTCAAGTAACAAGCATAAGAACACACATCAAAGCAAATACAAAATGGAAGTAAGGCATGCTAACAGAGTTATGTTATAAGGGGTTCTAACAAAGATCCTAAAATCAATTTCATAGAGTTAAATGGAAGCAAGGCATGCTGACCGAGTTCATTCGCAGAATCGCAGTGGGATATTGTATTACAAAAAGATTAATCTAGTAGTGATGATCTACGAAGCACGGATACGGGTACGCGTATCCGATACGATACGTATCGGAGACGCGGATACGTCGATTTCTCAAAAACTAGGATACGGGTACGTTAGGATACGCTTAAATAAAATAAATAAAAAACAATTAATAATATATATTATAAATAAAAATTGAATTCCTTAAGTTATACATAGACAATATAAAATTGCATACTTAAACAGTTAAACTAATTTTTTCTATCATATGCAAGTATTTAAACCATTTTTTCTCATCGAATTTTCCTATGTTAAACAGGTTGCAACTTGCAAGCAGGACAAAAAGAAAGAGGCCAATACAGGAATAACTTACAAGGAGTTCATGAATACCATTTGTTAAATTTATGACAATTATGTAATGTTATTTTCTTACTATGGCATGTATGTGAGAAATGAGAATCACTCTGCCACTCTAGTACTGAATCTTATACTGAATTCAAATGAATTCAATTGTATGTGAGAAATTTCCATAAATGTGAGAAATCTTATACTGAATTCACTCAATCTCAGGCTACTTAAATCTCATACTGAATTCACTCAATCTTATACTGAATTCACTCAATCTCAGGCTGCTTAAATCCATGTATGTGAGAAATTTCCATACAAATGAATTCAAATGTATGTGATAACCCCAAACATAATCAATCTCATGCTACTTAAATCTCAGGCCACAATCAATCTCAGTATGATAACCCCAAACAAAAAATTAACAAATCCCTAATAGCAGGCAAAAAATTAACAATTGAATAATTAAAAATTAAAAATTGAAAAGTACCTTTATCTGAGGGTGAGAGAGAGAAAATTTCGATTCGGCTAGGGTTTTGATAGCTGATCAGGGTGAGAGAGAGAGAAGAGGGTGTCGTCGCCGTCTGCGATCGAGGTGAGAGAGAGAGAAGAGGGTGCCATCGCCGTCTGCGATCGAGGTGAGAGAGAGAGAGAGGGCCAATGGCTAGGGTTTCGATTTTCGATTGCCGATCAGGGTGAGAGAGGAAGACGACGGCTCGCCGGCTAGGGTTTCGGTCGGGGTGAGAGAGAGAGAGAGGAGGATCGAGAAGGGGGCTAAGGTTTGGAGAGAGATCGGGTGAGAGAGAGAGAGAAGAGCGTTGAGAGAGATCGGTTGAGAAACAGTATGGAAAAGGGAGAGGTGGGTTTGGGCCGGGCCAAACAAAAAAAAAACAAAAAAAAACGTATCGACGGCATATCCTGATGTATCGGATGCGTATCGCAGCGTATCGGGAGAGTATCGGATATTTTTTTTATTTTTTATTTTTTAATTCATTCCGATACGTATCGGATACGTATCGGACACGTACGATACGCGTATCGTGTCTGATACGTCCAGGATACTTGGTACGCGACCCCCCGCATAGTAACGGTGCTTGATAGGTGATGATCAATAACAAGAACTGACAGTGTGTCCAAATCCAGATACAGAATAGGTGTACAATAAGAGTAATATTCCATGGAAAAAAAACACTGGAAAAGGACTGCAGATATTACCTAAAGAACACTTCAACGTAGTCCCCAAATGGCTAGCATAGTCACAAACTTGGTATAAATAACTTGCCAAAAGTCAAGCATCTCCGACGACCATCCGGAAATAACAGGGCTCGTTCAATCCGACCTTCCCCTATGTCAAACAACCACACATTTGATTCCACTTCTTCTTCCTTGTTGGGAGGCAAAGTGAGAAGGTTATTCAAATAATATATGCAGTTCTCTTTAAACCCTTGCAAATCCCTAGAAGAAAAGCACATTGCAAGCCAAGGAGTCTCAAACAGAAAACAGTCGCCAATACTATCAACCTTCTCCCACTTGGGCAGCTCTTGCACACTCTCATCCAGCTGAAACACCTGGAATTCGTCCCTGAAATACTTCCTAAGCACCAAGAACAGTTCCCCCATTGGGGACTCAACAAGGTTGAAATACACAGAGTTCGAAGGATCCGTAACCGGTGGAATCTCCGAAACCAATTCATAAGAAGCCAGGTCGTAGATTTCAGTTGTGCAGTCAGAACGATTAAAGACAAAAGCTCTCCCCTTGTAAACAAGGGAATCAACATACCAGCAATTAATTTTCCTAATTTCCGTCCTCCTCCATGCAGTTTCGCCTGGACGGCATAAAAACACACGAGGCCACATCTTGTTAGCGAACAAGACTACATGATGATTGGACCCCAAGTCCAAAAGCTTCACAACAGAATTCTGAAGAAGAAAGCTCATCATCTTCTTTACTCTCGGCAGGGAGAGAGGAGGGAGTGAGATCGTAGAGCGGGTTATGGGATTCACCAGCGACACAAAAAAAACAACGCTTGTTTCAACAAATTTATGGGAGATTGCGATGAGCCATCCGTACCCAGTTGATGTGAGGATCTGGTGGTTCCGAAACTCGGGGAAAGGGATTGTGTATGTTGTGTTTTTGGAGAGGCTTAGGAAGCAGAGTTGGCCGTCTTCGTTGTAGTTGCACCAGGGTCTTTGGTTGTGGGTTTCGGAAGAGAGGAGAAGAAGCCATGGGAGTTTTGGGATAGGGGTTTTGGAGCTGCAAGTGGGGAAGGATCGCCATCTGACGCAGACGAAGCGGAATCTTAGTTGATCAGAAATTTCTAGGAGGTGACCGTCGATTTCTTGAAGAAGGTCGGGAGGGAGTTGAGTCCAATCTCTCTTCTCCTCCGACATTTGGGCTGATTTGGGGAGCTAGGTTTTGATAGAATTGGGATTTTTTTATGTAGAGAAAAGTACCAGCGTTGTTTTTGACGAGAAGGGTAGTTTATGCTCGCATACCACCCTCAAATGTTCTAATTTATATATACTAGTATAATGCACGTGCAATGCACGTCTATAAAAAAATTTAGTCATTAAATAAATTTGTATATAGAAAAAAAAATAGTAAAATATTTAACCGGCAAAATAGCAGGCTTCAATAATATAATCAATAAACATTTAACCACCAAAAATTTATACATCTGTTTATTCAAAAAAATTCAAAAAAAAAATCTATATATGTTATAGAATTTCTATAAAATGTACAAAATTGCAACCAATTTAGTAACATCTGTGGATTCAAAGTCTTTCAAAAAATATTCTATATATGAGTTTCTATAAAGAGTACAAAATTGCAACCAATTTAGGAATGCTAATAAATCTCATTGTAGGTCACATAAGGCATGAAGAGAGTTAGTGTGGTCCTATGATCATCCCTTAAGAACGCGTTTGGGAACCCAAAAAACTAGAGAAAGGAATGGAATACTGCGGATGAGTCCATCTTATCCTATTCCACGGCATGTTTGTTTTGAAAAAGAAAACAAAGGAAACAACTAAAATTCATTCCCTAGAGAAAGATTTAAGTCGATTTCTATTCCAACTCCACCCCCTCGGCAAGGTGCGGAAAGGAATGGAGAATCAAGAGACATGAGTTCACGTTCATAATGCTTAGAGCTGGGAATATGTACTCAACTCTCAAAATTAATGAAAAGTTGATGTATAAATACTTAAAAAATGAACATCTGTACCGGTGCTATGTTCCAACTCTTTGAGTTGTCATATTCTACAAGACATGACTCCTCTTCTCGGAGTTGTTAAAATCATCATTAACACTTTCCACATTCACTTAACCAGTTTACATCTGAAACCTAATTGCAGAACATGAATTCAATTAGTCTCTAATTCTATTTAGATCCTTCAAATTCTTATATAATTTAAATGCAACAATATAGGTAGTTGCGTCACTCATCTTCTTCTCGCTCTTCACCACCATCATTCTCGCCCTCAACCTCCACATCTACACTGGCTAGATTGATGGCTAGATCGATAAATACTATTTATTTATTTATTTTTGGTCAGTGGTTTATTTTGTTCGTGTTTTTGGATCTGGAGTTGTTTGTTACTTTGATTGATTTGATTTGATTTACGTGCTATTTTGGGTGTTGGACAAGTTTGGCAAGTTTATGGGTTTCGTGTTGGATTAGGAGAGTGAAGATGAGGATGAGGATGAGAATGAGAGATGGGGATGATGTCATGATGATGATGATATGATATGATGTTCCTGCGGGACAATGGACACATAATGCCGTAATCCATAGTATTGCATTGTTTGCCAAACAAGACTATGGAATGGAAATAAAAAAAAGTCAAATCCATTTCACCAGTTGCCAAACACACACAACTTATAAAGTTAATTCATCACTTTCCCTTTTTTTCCATTCCTCTCCATTCATTTTCATTCCATTCCTTTCCATTCCCCAACTTAAATGTTTCCAAACAGACCCTAAAGGGGGCCCAAAACTATACAATTATGGCAAGTATTATCAACTTTCATCCCACAATGGCCTTGCTAGCCAACTCTTAAGCAATTGTTTGTCGAAAGAAGTCACACAATGAAAGTTCAGGAATAAAACTTTGACTTAACTATCTTAATACTGAACTGATAAAATTTGTACTCGGAACTTTCTTTGAACTTGAATATCAAATTCCATATATTCAAGGGGGTGTCATATTACACACTTTTGCAAGTTCGAGACAACTGAGTGCCTGTAAACAAAGGCTATTTTTAAACAGTTTATCTGAAATGTAATTGGAGAAGGAATACAAATATAACAGGAGCCATGCTCTTCTATAACAATATATTCAAATTTATCGGATCCCTAGACATTGGACGATCCAAACAGAATGACCCCCCATGCCCACCCTTAAGTTGATCATGCTAGAAGGATCCGTTAAAATCAGGATAAACACTCATTGGATCACTTTGTTTCTAACTATGAATAAACCCTCTTTCTATTGATCAGATGCGAATTCTTGCCTTCCACCATTATCCTCAACTGTCAACTGAAGGGTTTTTTCAGTCTTCTGATGGTCTGATTGTTCATGTTTAACTGAAGCATATCCCGCACTTACGTTTTAGCATTTGATCTTTATAGACATTAACTAAAGATCAGAAGACCAGTTCAAGTATTCCTGAACCAATGCACCAAAAAGAGATGGTCGTTCAATCAAGTTGGATGGCTTGTCAAATTCCTTTGCCAGTCCTGCTCAAAAGAACACAGGATGAAACTTTGATCATTATCAGTAAACAAAGATTAATATGCCAAGTATTTGTATCCGCGTGTGTATAAAATCGGTAATTCAGTAATCACTTTGAGCGAGCTCATTGGTTTTCGTTTACTCATAATAATAATAATAATAATAATAATAATAATAATAATAGTAAAATAAAAAATGTCAGACATGAAGTCGAAGGAAAACAGATGTGTCTTCTTCACAAATCTAGGAACTCGATATATTAAAGCATTAATGATAGATAAATAGATTGCTTACTGATTAGGAACAAATATCAAATATAAATAACTAACTATAATCAATACCTGAAGTCGAAATGCATAATATTCTCTACATGATACTTTTCTTCCGTCATTATGAATGTGGATATCCCAACCATGACTTCCATAAGGTAATAAAAGAGGATATTAGAGGGGATCATAATACCCAGCAGTATCTGGAACATTGTGAAGTTGATTAGAATAAGTTTCCACAACAATTTCTCTTTCATGGCAATCATAAGGATTATCCCCGGGAACCCACACTGCAGCAACTTGTGAAGAAGTAGGCAAATGACATTGTCCTCCATGATTTGGTCTTTCCTTAAGTATTAGCTTGCAATTGTCAAGATTATAGTGTCTTGAAAGACATCGCAAATTATGAATATATGGATTGTGCGCATGGAGAATTTGTTGAAACTTTTCCACAACTGGCCTACTCACCAAATCACTTTCCATTAATCTATTATCGAGTTCATGCTCGGTATCATATATGTACAGTTGCATATATCGAGGTCTAGAATTATTATGTGGAATAAGACTACCAATCTTATGGTATATGGCACCCTGAGCACGAAAAGTGTAAATACCCATTCTACTATTAGAAAATATGTCATCAAGGTGCACCCCAATGGAAGTAAAAGCAAACACATGGTTATAAATACGTATATGTTCCTAAAAGTTTTTCCTTCTCCAGACTGATCAATATAAAGGCTCATTAATTCAGGAGGAAATGATATTCTTGGCAATTGTACTCTACCTATTTGATAACACAAATCATTTGATTATTGGAAAAATAGTTTCCCCCCCACAATGTGTGCACCTTCTTGTAGGTGGTAGATGAAATCGTTGACAGGGAGATGTGTCCACATGGTTTCTTGCAGAATTATGATGCCTCACAATAGTTTGAACTCTTTTTGCCACTTGATTATCTCCAGTTGTTCATACGTTAAATTTAAAAAATATTACAGAAATAAGTAGAAGAAAAATCAGGAATGATAAGGATATGATTGACGTTATAAAATCATACCTTCAATCATATTAGTGTGACGATTTCTTTGATACTCCCTACGCCTCTCTCTTTCTTCATCGAGTTGATCTTCAGACATTGACAATTGTCGATTTCTCGCATATTGACGTTGTCTCTGTCTAAGCTCATCCAATTGTGATGCAGTCATATTAGCTTTTCTATTTACGTGATATTGTCTAAGGTACTCTCTGCATTCAGCAAGCTGTTGAGATTCTGAGAGTTGAGGTATTTCAGTTGGTGCTGCAATTTCTTGTTGATACTGTAATTCTTCTTCGTCTACTATTTCTCTGTCATTACTTGGTTGATTATTTGCATTCATATTAGAGCATTGATTTCTTTGATACTGCCTACGTCTCTCTCTTTCTTCAGCTCGTTGATCTTCAAACATCAACGACGTTGATTTCTCATATATTGACGTTGTCTTTGCCTTTGTTCTTCCAACTGTGATGCAGTCATATTAGCTCTTCTATTTCTGTGATACTGCCTAAGCCTCTCCTTACGTTCAAGCATTTCTTGTTGACATTGTATTTCTCTTTCGTCTATTATATCTACATCATTGCCCTGTTGATTGTTCGTTGGATATATACTATTCATTTACCTTGAAGGTAATAATGTGTACTTAAAGGTCACTTGAAAAAAGCAATCTTACTTGAAAAAAACAAAATGATATAAAAAATGCAGTAACATAACCATAATCCTTTGATCGAACCAAATTTATATCAATAACATATCACACTAACTCTGAATCTAAATATTGATTTCACAATAACCAACACGAAAGTGACATTTACCTTCCAATTATGTTCTTCTTATTCGAAAACCACCTCCTTTTCAATACCCTTTCCTGTAATACACCTAAAAATTACACACAAATGAAAAATTAATCTCCCATTAAATTTTTAATAGCATCATATAATCATAAAAACCCACTTTATTATAGCTCGAAAAGTAAGATTCATAATTAGCTCGACTAAAAATGGAAAGAAAAAAAGACAGTCAGAAAACATTTTCATGAAAAATATGTGCAATGCACACCTGTTCACTTTCAAAATAAACTCATACAAACTCATACAACCAGATATGTGCAGAAAACGCGTCAGAACATGGTGCAACTATTTGTTGTACAAATTGGACCCAACTCTACAATGCTAATATCTTAGCTAGCACACGAAGAGAAGATGATGAAGGTGATTGGATGCATCCACACTTTCCAAAAAAACCCCACCTTCCCATTCCTGCTTCCATTTATAAACCAACCCGCCCTTCACTCACATTACTACCATCACTACAACATAGAAGCTATTCGTCGACGTTTTTTTAGACCTTCACCGGCAGTTTTTTACGCCAGTGAAACATTCACCGGCGTTTATAAAAATGCCGGTGCAAATGCCGGCGAATCGAGCGTCGCGGAAAGATAGGCGTATTCACCGGCGTTTCTACTGGACGCCGGTATATCTTCAAAATACACCGGCGGCCAGACAAACGCCGGTATATGACAATTTCTGGGTGCCGTTCTTTCCCCCAATATACATTCACCGGCGGTCACATGTCGCCGGTATATATCTTTTCACCGGCGATTGTACAAACGCCGGTGAATGTGTAATATTTACCGGCGGTCATAGAACGCCGGTGTATGCTTGTTTCTGAGCGCCCTTCTTTCCCTACTAACAAGCACCGGCGTGTTGTAAAACGTCGCTATAGAGTTATTCACCGGCGTTTTATAAAACGCCAGTGTTTCTTAGGACTGTTGCAACTTATGGGTACACCGGCGTGTGTGGAAACGCCTCTCTAACGAAATTTTCAACTAAACAATTAGATACACCGGCGTTTTATGAAATGCCGGTGTATGCCCGTTTGTTTTTCCTTTCCAGTTTTCCATTCGATTTCAATTCACAATTTCATACGCCAGTGTATGCCCGTTTGTTTTTCCTGCTTCAGTTTTCCATTCGATTTCAATTCACAATTTCATTTAAAAAAACCTGTAAACTAATTCACAACTGATTCAACCAATTTCAGGCATATTAATGCGCAAATCACAACCAAACACAAGAATTAAAGATGATAAAGTTTCACACGTGTTATATCATCGTCCAAATCCACCGCAAAATTAACACAGTGTCATAATTAACAAATACAAATACAGTAACAAACATCCCAAATATCCCAACGAAAACTTAAAACAACAATACAAGACATAACAACAGCAAGGAGGACATAACAACAGCAAGGATAGGCCGACCACAGATTCATACCCCTCGAGTAGCTTCAGTTCTGATCATCAGAATTTTCTTCATCTTGGAAACCGCTCTATGAAAAAAAAACACAATAATTTAGTTCAACAGGAGACCACAATACAGAATATACATATTTTTTAAGCTTGCAAAAAGATCTACCCAATTCATAAATTCTAATATCAAAGTGCCAATTGCAATTGGAATTGTTAATGATATATAGAGAGGTAAAATAATTATATTGCAGTGCTAAAAAGCTAGTACTTAATTTTGTTTTTGAATATATCTAAAATAGCCAAACAAATGAAAATCAAGCATCTAACTTAAAACCTTTATATTCTGCTCTGATTAGGCATATCCAGTATCTAAAACAGTAAAACAAATGAAAATCCAGTATCTAAGCATGTCTTTCGTGGATTGTTCAGACAATCCAAGAAACTATCATCATGGAAGAAAATCAAATATAAGAAAAATAAGAAAAATAAGAAGGGGCTCATATCAAGTGTAGTTTTAAGGAACTGTCATCGTGGAAGGAAACCATATATAGAAGCCAGAAATGGAAACAGAAAATGGTAGAGAATGAGGATACACTAGGCTAACATAGCGGCATTTTCCTCATCTCTCTCTCATCCCTTCTTTCCCTTCAGCACACGCACACAAAGAGACATCAGCAACAACAGCAAGAGCGACAAGAACAATAATAATAATAAATTATTATAAACGAGATGTCTCTATATGGGTTTTCAGATCTCCACTCGAGCCCTCTCTTTCTAATCATAGCCCAATTAAGAACAAAGACGACGGCCACTAAACAATCCAATCACAGCCCAATAAAAATTTCCAATATATAAGCATATATGTTTCTCTATTAATTCTTCATCCCAACTAAATCATGATGTTTGTGGCTACAAAAGAAACCTGCACAAGGTTTGTTCTCACCCACTTCTTGTACAGATTTGGAGGATTTTGATATACATACAGCATCCGTCCTTAGTTGACAGTTAACCCATTTTGGTAAAAAAATCATGCTAAGATGACAATCAAATGCATGAATTCGTCTTCTTTAACAGAAAAGAAAATGAAAATTTCTAGTATCTAAGCATATATGTTTCTCTATTAATTCTTCATCCCAACTAAACCATTGATGTTTGTGGCTACAAAAGAAACCTGCACAAGGTTTGTTCTCACCCAATTCTTGTACAGATTAATTTGGAGGATTTTAGTATACATACAGCATCCTTAGTTGACAGTTAACCCATTTTGGTAAAAAAATCATGCTAAGATGACAATCAGATGCATGCATTCGGCTTCTTTAACAGTGAAACAAAATGAAAATTTCCAGTATATAAGCATATATGTTTCTCTATTAATTCTTCATCCCAACTAAACCATTGATGTTTGTGGCTCAAAGAAGATTTTAGATCCAGGATGATAAATTTTGATTGGGCTTTAAATGGAGATTCTAGTCATAGATCGATTCTTTGGAGCCCGACTTTCTAAAGAAAATGCCATTTGGAAGTATGCGGGTACATGTTTGTTGGATAACCAAAACTCCCATTTTTATTGAAGAAAAATAAGAATGGGGCTCACATCAAGTGTAGTTTTAAGGAACTGTCATCGTGGAAGGAAACCAAATATAGAAGCCAGAAAGAGGAATGGTAGAGAATGAGGATACACCAAGCTAACATAGCGGCATTTTCCTCAACTCTCTCTCATCCCTGCTTTCTCTTCAGCAAACGCACATAAAGAGACATCAGCAACAACAGCAAGAGCGACAAGAACTGCAATAATAATAAATTATTATGAACGAGATGTCTCTATATGGGTTTCCAGATCTCCACTCCAACTCGTATCTTTCTAATCACAGCCCAATTAAGAACACTTGTTAACAGTCACTAAACAATCCATTCACAGCCCAATCAAAATTTGTGATCCTGGATCTAAAAACTTCAGAATTCCCAAAATCTGTACAAGAATTGGTCAGAACAAACCTTGTGCAGGTTTCTTTTGTAGCCACAAACATCAATGATTTAGTTGGGATGAAGAATTAATAGAGAAACATATATGCTTAGATACTGCAAACGTATTAGTGTTTGTGAGTATGCAGTGGGGTGCAGCTATGATCACTAGTTGGATCACCAAAACTCCCAATTTTATTGAAGAACAATAAGAACATGACTCATATCAAGTGTAGTTTTACGGAACTGTCATTGTGGAAGGAAACCAATTTAATATAGAAGCCATAAATGGAGCCAGAAAGAGGAATGGTAGAGAATGAGGATACACCAGGCTAACATAGCAGCATTTTCCTCAACTCTCTCTCATCCCTTCTTTCTCTTCAACACACGCACACAAAGAGACATCAGCAACAACAGCAAGAGGGGGTTGGTCCAACAAAAATAATAGATTATAATAAACGAGATGTCTCTATATAGGTTTCCAGATCTCCACTCGAGCCCTTTCTTTCTAATCACAGCCCAATTAAGAAACATAGACGACAGCCACTAGACGACAGCCACAATGCAGACTCACAAATACTAATACGTGTCTTTCATGCATTCAAAATTATAATCTCTTCAAAATTACCAATTTAAAGACTTATCGGTGGTGGGACTTGAGATTACTGCCCTATTAACTGGGCTATTTGTTCTTGGAGGAGTGCCACTTGTGCCTTTAATGAAGTCATCTCCTCATCCTGAGACCCACTTGAAGTAGATTCACTCCGCCTGAATAACCGCGAAGAGGTTGGGCCTCGCCCTATACCACGAACACGTCCATGCCTCTTCTTTCCCCTAACTGTGGTCAAGGCAAGTCGCTGGTGGGTATGGAAATTGTGGATGTCGTCGTAGGGTCAGAATCTGAAACGGAAGAGATTTCACCAAACTTTTTCCGTTCGTTAGTCTGTAAAAGGACATAACAATCAGAGTTAAAAGCAGATGAGATTTTGACAAATTATTAGCCATTTACAAAAACAGTAAGATATCATCAAAAAGTAAACGCAACTGAAGATATATATAAACAATAACATTGCTATAGCCTATATATAGTAGTAAATTTCTAATTACCACAATCCGTTCTGCCTCAGGACTCGCATACGTCCCATCCTTCGACTTGTGGGTGGCATCGAAAAAATCTATGTTGCCAAACTCCGTAGGACCCCCCAAATCTTCTTCCTATATATTAGTAAGATGAAATGCTTATAAACAAATAACTGTAAGTCAAAAATGTTCAATTTGATTGCGCTTACCAATTCTTCCCGAACCAGAGCAAAGCTCTGTGTACCAGCAGTGTGCAACACTAGCTGCTTTGACCTACTGGCAACACCCACCTCCGCCCTTTTCTGTACATGCCACAATGAAGTTAACAAAAAATTTAATTAGAGTAGCCATACAACCACAAAGTCATTAAATTTTGGTTAGTAATGTAAATACTGACCGACCACCGAACACCAGTAATGCACAAGAAATTGCCAATCTGAAGGCTCCACATTCGGTGGCACAGCCCCTGCATTATCCGCCTCTGTGAGGTCTTTGTCAAAAAACCTAGCCTTCAAGTCACTCTTGTAGTCCCTCCACTTTATGGAGAGTGACTTTTCAACCCAAGGCGTAAGGGAGTCCGAGAATGAGAAGTATTGCTGCAAAATTTATGAAGTTTAACAAATGATAACTGAATTGCATAAACTGAATACCCATCACCAAAAATACATATTTCAATAACATATTTGAGCCTACCAATTATTTATTTTAGATGGAAAATATCTTGATTGTTGTAATTACAGTTGCCTTTGTCGTGGTTGGCACCTTCGGCCAACTCTCGTACAACAAAAGAATTATCCGTGGGTTCCTTGATATTACCCCAATAAAGGATGAGAATTTGCTTGCATTATCACCAACCGGTTGCCCGACACTGTTTTCCTCCACCACAATCCTTTCGTCATTATTAAGTTTCCATATGCCCGACATCTTAGTTTGCCCTCGATGTTTTTTGATAGTGGGCGGTGTGCTACCCTCCCCCTCCTCTGTTTGACTGCCACTATTATATAGTGGCTACTCATCCTCATGGCTTTCGTTGCCATTATTTATGTTTATCCATTTTCTACGCCTAGGCATCTTGTACCTGTCAAAGATTCAATAAATTTATTAGAGGAGCAAAATTAATCAACCCATTTTGGTAAAAAAATCATACCAAGATGACAATCAGATGCATGAATTCAGCTTCTTTAACAGTGAAAGAAAATGAAAATTTCCAGTATATAAGCATATATGTTTCTCTATTAATTCTTCATCCCAACTAAATCATGATGTTTGTGGCTACAAAAGAAACCTGCACAAGGTTTGTTCTCACCCACTTCTTGTACAGATTTGGAGGATTTTGGTATACATACAGCATCCTTAGTTGACAGTCAAATCATGTTGGTAAAAAAATCATGCTAAGATGGCAATCAGATGCATGAATTCAGCTTCTTTAACAGTGAAAGAAAATGAAAATTTCCAGTATCTAAGCATATATGTTTCTCTATTAATTCTTCATCCCAACTAAACTATGATGTTTGTAGCTACACAAGAAGCCTGCACAAGGTTTGTTCTCACCCACTTCTTGTACAGATTTGGAGGATTTTAGTATACATACAGTATCCTTAGTTGACAGTAAACCCATTTTGGTAAAAAAAATCATGCTAAGATGGCAATCAGATGCATGAATTCAGCTTCTTTAACAGTAAAAGAAAATGAAAATTTCCGGTATCTAAGCATATATGTTTCTCTATTAATTCTTCATCCCAACTAAATCATTCATGTTTGTGGTTCCAAAAAAAACCTGCACAACGTTTGTTCAGCCCAATTCTTGCACAGATTTGGAGGATTTTGGTATACAGCTAGCATCCTTAGTTGACAGTCAACCCATTTTGGTAAAAAAATCATGCTAAGATGGCAATCAGATGCATGAATTCAGCTTCTTTAACAGTAAAAGAAAATGAAAATTTCCAGTATCTAAGCATATATGTTTCTCTATTAATTCTTCATCCCAACTAAACCATTGATGTTTGTGGCTACAAAAGAAACCTGCACAAGGTTTGTTCCGCCCAATTCTTGTACAGATTTGGAGGATTTTGGTATACATACAGCATCCTTAGTTGACAGTGAACCCATTTTGGTAAAAAAATCATGCTAAGATGGCAATCAGATGCATGAATTCAGCTTCTTTAACAGTAAAAGAAAATGAAAATTTCCAGTATCGAAGCATATATGTTTCTCTATTAATTCTTCATCCCAACTAAATCATGATGTTTGTGGCTCCAAAAGAAACCTGCACAGGGTTTGTTCCGCCAATTCTTGTACAGATTTAGAGGATTTTGGTATACAGCTAGCATGCTTAGTTGACAGTGAACCCATTTTGGTAAAAAAATCATGCTAAGATGACAATCAGATGCATGAATTCAGCATCTTTGACAGTGAAAAGGCGAGAAATCAAGAGAAATTACCGAAGAGAGAGAGGTGGGCAACGAGTGGGGCGATGGGCGGTGGCGTAGGAGATAGAGAGAGCGGGGCAACAAGCGGTGGTTTTCGATTGCAAATTCACCGCGAAATAGAGAGAGGGAGGAGGGAAATCAAATTGGGCTGTCGAAGATGACGAAGGGACGGAGGCAAAGCGCGTGAAATAGAGAGAGGGAGGAGGGAAAACGAAGGCGGCCAAATTGGATTTGGGAAATTAGCGAGCGAAATGTTAGGGTACGCGGGGATTTATCTCAGTTAATTCACCGGCGTTTGAAATTACACATGCCGGTGAATGTATCTATATATTTCCCGGCATGTGTTATTAAAATGCCGGTGAATAATACCATTCACCAGCGTTTCTAAATAAAACGCCGGTGAATATCATGATTCCTCGGCGTTTTATAGAGGTCGCCAGTGTATAACCATCCAATCTGACGCCCCATTCCTTTTCACTCCCTACCTCGGCGCGAATGGTAAAACGCCGAGGAATATACGCCGGTAAATCGCACGTGTGTTGTAGTGCATCGCTGTCACATCTTCTCTTATCTCTTTTTGATTCAATCTCTAAGATTACTGCAATGAGGTTTATTGCTATTTGTGTTTTTCTGCTTGTAAGTGCAGCTGCAATGGTGAGTGCCGATGACCCACATCGGTACTTCACGTGGACAGTCACCTATGGAACTATTTTTCCTCTTGGAGTTGCTCAACAGGTTTGTTTCTTCTCATACATTCTCAATCAAATTTCACATGTTTGATGATTCCTTTGATATAAAAAAAATTAATTAGAAAGTTGTTAAAGATGAACCTTGATTATCCTAACTATCCCATATAAGTCTTAATGAACACACCAAAAATTCCAGACACATAACAATAAAAAAATCTCCAAACACTTTTTTCAAGTCAATATATATGTCACGTCGACCAGGGGGTTGGCTCACTGTGCAGTCGAGGTAGTGGAAAGCACAGGGGAGAGCTCGGGATGGTGAGGAGCGGGAGCGGGAGAGAAGGTGCAGGAGGGTGAGAGCGGGAGAGGAGCACAGGGATGGGAGAAGGTCGGGAGGTGGAGAGGAGATGGGTTTTGCGGAGGTGAAGAGCAGATGTAACCCCTGTTTTCCCAAAAACTATTTTCTGTATATTTTCGAATTTTTGATTTTTGTAAATTATCTTTTCCGTTCTTAAATTCATTTTCTTGAAATGTATTCTTGGATCTCCTATTAAAATCTATTTTCGATCAATAATTTTATTGTAACTATTTTCTATAATTTTATATTGTAAAGCAAATCTTATTTTTGTTATTATTATTTGTATTATTGTTATTATTGTTATTAATTTTGAGTGGTTATTAAACATCTAAATCTTTGTACTAATTGTATTAGTAGTTATTTCAAATTATTTTCACCTTGTTGTACAAAATATATTTTGTTATGTAAACCTGCATTTTATTGATTTATTGTTTATTTACTATTACATTTTAAAACCCCCAAAGCCCATTTGATTACCCATTAGAAACCCAACAACCCAATATACTTAAACCCATTACCAATACCCTAAACCCGTTTACTATCCCCAAAACCCAACTACCCCAGACCCATTTACATTTACACCTAAAACCATTAAGCCCTAACCCCAAACCCGGTTTATACACCTACCCTGTAGCCATCACCTACACCTCCTTAACCTAATTTTTTCCCAACCTATTTAACCCATCTTATAGACTGTTTACCTTCCAACCTTCAGTCGTCTCCCCTTCCTTCCATCCCCTTCCTGTCTCTCCTCTCGGCAGACAGCGGTGCCTGCAGTGTCCCTGTGTGCGCCCCCACCACAGAGATCCCGTCACCCCTATCCCCTGCTGCACCACCTACCCCTGCCTCCTCTCGACAGCCACCGGTGCACCCACCTGCGGCTGCCATCACACCACAGCCACTGCAGCGTCCCCGCACCTCTGCACCCCCTGCTTCTCCCTGTTCATTGCTGGCAGCACCTCCATAGCGCTAGTCGCAGCGAGCCGTGACCACCTCGTGTGCTGCGCCTCCCTGTGCGCCCTGCCGGCACAGCCTGGCAGCCAACCCTCGCCGGCGCTGCCGCCATGTGGCCACCGCCAGTTGCCAAGCCAAGTCATGCACCACTTGGAGTCACTGTTTGATCGGGGTTGTGATCTTTTGATTCTTGGCCGTCTGTTTCCCCCTTGATCATCTTGATCATCATCTTTGATTATAGACCGTTGGATTGCTTCATCATCATCTTGATCTTGGGTTGCTGTCATATTGGTTTTGATCAAGTTATCTTGGACCGTCCGATCGTCAATCTGATCCGATCATCATCATCAAGATACTGTCACATCTTGATCTTGATCTTGATCTTCGATCAGAGTCGTCCGATTTGATCTGATCACCTTGATCTCTTGATCTCTTAATCTTTGATCTCAACCGTCCGATCGTGTTCGTGGGTTATTTGTTCTTTGGATTTGTGATCTTGTTCGTGATCGTGTGTTCGTGATTGGTTCGTGATCCGTTCGTTATGTTTGTGTTCGTGCCTCGGGATCCATTCCCGTTTTTCTTGATCTTGATCTATTTCCGTCGTCGTCTTCCAGGCAAGTAAATTGTACTCAAATTTCTTTGTATGATACAAGTCAAAAATACCGCTTGTAGTGTAGTTGGGTTATAGAGACAACTCGTGTGTGTGATGCATGATTGATGAGTATTGTCTCTATAGTGTTTTGACCATAGTTGCCTCACGACACAAAATTTGACATGAAACAACTTAGGTTTTGCCCGCTCTTGATTTGATCATGTATGTGGGATTTTGTGAGAAATTGGGTATTTGTGGAGAACCATGTGATAGACTTATTTTAGATATGTTAATTACCCTATTTCATAATGTTTGGACACTTTGTAGACTCAATTTCATGTTTGGTTGTGTTTGGATCAAGTTTCGTTGAATCTATGTTGATTTTGGTTTTTGAGGAAATTTTGTGTTTTGTCGATAATCTATTTTGATCAGTAATTTAGACCATATTACCGTCAGTATCTTAAGTTCAGTATAAAACATGATTTATAGAGAAATTCATCTGCTTTCCAACCCCTCTAACCTTGGTCGATTTCGTTTTCGTATGTATGAGATATGACTGTTTTACTACAGAGGTATAGATCATTTCCAGATTTCATTTCTTGGTAATTTTGATGATTAAATTATTTTGATACTAGTTCTAAACATGTTATTTTGATCTGAAACTTTGGTCAGTTTTTCTATACTTATTAGGGATTACCCAGAATTTTGGGTGGATTTTATTGATGAGTTTTATATGCCGTTTTATGCTCGTTTATGAAAACTATACTTTCTGTATTTTGCTCGCTGTTTTGTAAAAAATCGTATTTTCACACTGATTCCTTTGACTGTATGAAAAATATTTGTGAAATATGAAAGTTAGTTTATATTGTCTATTTTCATCTCCCTTTGGTGGATTTTGATTTCGTTTCACGGTTTGCGAGATATTACAGTTTTCGTACAGCTGTGCTGGGAATTCCAGATTTACCAAACTATCGTTTCTTGATGTTTTTGGACTTTTGATGACTGATCTAATTTCACTGGAAAATTATGAAACCTTATATTTTGATACTAGACAGATAGGGAAATACCCCAGATTTTTCGTGGAATTATTTATTGAGTTTTGGTGCCGTTTCCTGACTGAGAATTGGTTTTTTTGATTTCTACCTGAACGTGTTTTCTGGATTCAAATCAGTTTTGAGTTATGATTTTATGAATTAATATATGACTTATTTGTACTTTAGGGATTCGGTTGAGAGTCTATTTTCTGTATATTTTGACGGATTTAGATTTGCATTTTTGGAACACTGGAAATTTCAGTTTTACTACAGTATGGTCTTGCTGTCCTGAACTTGAGATTTGGTTGTTTCATTCTTTTGTGTGTTACCTATTACCCGTACTTGTTTATCTTGCAACTTAAACTTGTTACTTGATCATACCATGATATACTTGCTTATTTCGTGACACATACATTCTTGTTTGACATTAATATTAAATAATCAAGCCGGGGTTTAAGGGAAAGATCTAATAGTGAATAATTTAGAAACGTGTACTCGGAAGGGGGCCCGTGTTTCCCACATTTGGAATTTGGTATATGATTTGGATTATTTGAAATTTGGTATATGATTTGGATTATTTGGAATTTGGTATATGATTTGGTTAATTTGGAATTTGGTATATGATTTGGATTACTTGTCCCTGAGTACACTGCCCTCTATGGTCCACTATGAAATCTAAACCGAAATTGTTTGTTGTAGTAACCATGTAGTAAAAGATGGGATGCATGAAGTGCTACCCAGATAATAATAACTACAAGACTTGATACATGACACTTGAACATGATGCTTAAACATGATACTTGATACTTGTACTTGACTACTTAACACTTGTTACTTGATTTCGTGATATTTGACCCTTGACACTTGATACATATTTACATGATACTTGTTCACTTGACACTTGTTACTTGATTTCGTGATACTTGACCCTTGACATTTGATACATATTTACATGATACTTGTTCACTTGACACTTGATACATGCCTCTTATACTTGTTCATTTGCCATGCTAGTTGCTATATTTGGATATCATGCTTATACCATATTGTTAGTTAGTTTTTCCCATGTACTTGTATTTTGCATTACAAGCGGCCCGTAACTTGCAATTGATGGGTACTTATTTTCTCTTTTCCTCTTTCCTGTAATTGTTGAATTGCAGATTTGGAGAATAGGTTCCAGATGGTATCGGTGACATGAAGTATTAGTGCTGGAGTTTATTATTATTAATTCTTGTAGCTTGCTTGAACAATATTGTATTTTTGGTACTTGGATTTATTCTGGTATTTGGGCAATGTGACCTAGGATATTTGTTTTATTCAGATCATGACTATTTGAGATTAGTGTATTTGGTTTCAAGTATTCTTATTGGTATTTTTGGTTCATATGTTCATGTTGGTTGATTCTCTTGCTTCAGACTCTGATTATTTTGTGAGATGTTGTAAAGATTCTTGAACAGCTTATGAATGATGAAAATGATTCGCTGGGCTTTTGTCTCGTATCCGTATTCCGTATTCTTTTTGGGAAGCGGGGCATGACAGCAGAGGTAGGGGATAAGGGGATGCGGCTGTAGGTGGATGAAGGTGAACAGGTAAAAATAGGGTAATATATAGGGATAGATATTTAGGGTTTAGGTTATTAACGGGTAACAGGTGTAGGCTTCTATTGGGTTTGGGGGAAGTGATAACAGGTAGGAGGGTATTTGGGCTATTGGGTTTCAAATGGGTAGTTTATTGGATTGGGTAATTAGGTGAATAGGTATTGGGTTTGGGTTTTAGGATATAGGGGGTTATAGGGTATAACAATAGGATCCAATAAGGAAAATAAAATAATCAATACAATGTAGGATTTAAATTAATAGTAAATAATTAAATCAAGTATAACAATTAGTAATACAATAATAAATCAAATAGTATACATTGAGTTAATACTCAAATACTAGAAAATACAATAAGATTTTGTAGAAAAAAATAATAATAACAATAATAAAAAAATTTGTATTATAAAAAGAATCTTTGGGAACTAGTTATAAATAAAATTATTAATTAAAAATAGATTTTAACATAAAATCAATAATACATTTTAACAATGAATTTGAAAACAAAAAAAAAAAAGCGAAAAGTTTAAATACATAAAATACACAAAAATGCATTTTTGGAAAAACAGGGGTTACAAATTCTACCCACCTGACAACAAAATTTCGTCCTTGAAATTTGCTTAGGCGGTACATAGGACGAGGCAAAAGCAAACTGGGGTAACAAAGCAGAGAATTAAAGGGAAAGGAACAAAGTAGCGGTAACACCAGAAAAAGAAAGAAAATGGATAACCAGGATGTCAAATGGAATGCATGAAAAGGAACAAACAATATCAAATGAAAAGAAACAATACAAGGTAACAAAGCAAGATAGGGAGTAAGCAGAACCGGAATCAAAGAAAGAATGGACAGGGAAGAATTGAATCAAATAGTAAATGGGTGCATGATGGCAAAATGAAATGCAAGAAAGAAGTAACTGGTATCAAAATGAAGAAAAAACAAAACAAGACTTGCAAGATAACAAAGCAAAAAGATGTAGAAATAGATAGAGCTGAAATCGAAGAAAGGATGGACAAGGAAGAGATAAACCAAGCAATTAGTCAACGGATGAAGATGAATACAAGCAATGGGAAGAAGCAAACAACGCAGGAAAGGAGAAACAACAAAATAATCCTAGGACCTATGGGTTATGGGCCCACGACGCTTCCGTAGCGCCACTCTGATCGGGGAGACTCTGTCAATAGCATCCAACGATGCCAGCTGACGGACCAAGCAGAAAATAAAAAGAATGAATGGCACCAAAATCAGAATTGATATAGGTACGAGAAGAATGAATTCATACTCAAGAAGAAATCAACAGAGAGGACGACGGAAAAAGACGGACGAAACAAGGAATCAAGGGATTGAATAAGAAGAGATCAAAATGAATGGAATAAGAGTAGTATCCAGATCAATGTTGATTATAATCCATTCATGCATGCATGGTTGGTGAAATGTTGAGCCAATCCCAGTACGAGCTAAGCTTGTCTAATATATCAGTAAAACTAATACATTAGCCAAACCTGGGCTCTGATACCACTAAAAATCTTGTCACGTCCCGCTTCCCAAAAAAGAATACGGAATACGAATATGTGACTAAGTCCAGCGAATGATTTTCATCATCCATAAGATGTTCAAGAATCTTTACAACATTTCACAAGAATAATCAGAGTCAGAAGCAAAAGAATCAACCAAACATGCACATATGAACCAAAATACCAACAAGAATACTTGAAACCAAAATATATTAATCTCAAATTATCTAGATCTGAATAAGTCAGTATCCTGGGTCACATTGCCTAAATACAAAATAAATCCAAGTAATCAAAATACATTATTCAAAAATAAGCAACGAGAATAATAATGGCAAATTCCAGTAGCTAGTAACTCATCTCACCTATTCCATCTGGCAGCTGATCTCTAAAATCTGCAATTTAATAAATTGCAGGAAGAGGAAAAAGAAAACAAACCCCCGTCAATGCAAGTTACGGGCCGCTTGTAATACAGGATACAAGTACATGGAGAAAAACTAACTAATAACATGGAATAGGCATGATAATAAAATAAATAACTAGCATGCATGGTAAGGTGAACAAGTACAAGTAGCATGTATCAAGTGTCAAGTGATCAAGGATCATGTAACCAAGCAACAAATATCAAGTGTGAAGTATCATGTACAAGTAGCAAGTATCAAGTATCCAGTATCATGTACAAGTAGCAAGTATCATGTATCATGTAATCAAGTATCATGTAGTCAAGTTCAAGTATCATGTTCACGTGTCATGTATCAAGTCTTGTAGTGATTACTATCTAGGTAGCACTTCATGCAGCCCACCTTACATGGTTACTATAACAAACAGTTTCGCATTAGATTTCATAGTGGACCATAAAGGGCAGTGTACTCAGGGACAAGCTCTCAAGTAAACAAGTATCAAGCTCCAAGTAACCAGATAAACAAGCACCAAACAAGCTCCACGTAACCAAATAACAAGCTCTAAATAAGCTCCAAATACTCAAAATATATCAAGCTCTGTGTCAAGTGTGCAAGTACAAGTAATCACGCGTCAAGCTCCAAATAACCAAATTTCAAGCTCCAAGTATCATGTAGGATCAATAGATCCCCTTCCGAGTACATATTTCTAAATTATCCACTATTAGATCTTTCCCTTAAACCCCGGCTTGATAATTTATTATTAATATCAAACAAGCATGTATGTGTCACGAAACAGAGCAAGTATATCAAGAATAACATGGCATGATCATGTAAAAAGTTCAAGTTGCAAGATAAACATGTACGACTGCAAGATAACTCATAAAAGGATAAAATAACAAATTTATAGTTCAGGACAGCAAGACCATACTGCAGTAAAACTGAGATTCCCGTTGCTACAAGCATGCAAACCTGAATCCGTCGAAAGGTATAGAAAATAAACTCCCGGCCAAATCCAGAAAACATATATAAGTCATATGGTATCTCACAAAAACATAACTCAACTGATTTGAATCCAGAAAACTTGTTCAGCCAGAAATCAGTAAATTAAATTCAAAGTCAGGAAAACAGCATCAAAACACCTCAAATAAATCCAGGAAAAATCTGGGGTATTCCCCCATATGTCTAATATTAAAATATAAAGTTTCATAATTTTTCAATAAGATTAGTTCAGTCAACAAAAATCAGAAAACATCAAGACACGATATTTTGGCAAATCTGGAATTCCCAGCACTGCTGTACGAAAACCGCAGTATCTCGCAAACCGTGAAACGAAATCCAAATCCGCCAAATGGAAAAGAAAATAGACAAAATAAGCTAACTTTAATATTTCATAAGTATTTTTCATACAGGAAAAGAAATTAGGGTGAAAATATACTTCTTTACAGAACAACGAGCAAAATCCAACAAGTATAGTTTTTATAAACAAGCATGAAACGATATATAAAACTCATCATAAAATCCACCAAAATTATGAGTAATCCCTAAATAGATATAGAAAAATTGTCCAAAATTTCAGATCCAAATAATATGTTTAACACTAGTATTAAAATAGTTTAGTCATCGAAATCATCAAGAAACGAAATCTGGAAACATAATACACCACTGTAGTAAAACAATCATATCTCACACATACGTAAACGAAATCGATCAAGGTCAGAGAGTTTGGAAAGAAGACGGATTTATCTAAAAGTCATGTTTAATACTGAAGTTAGGATACTGACCTTAATATGGTCTAAAATAGCAATCAAAACTGATCACCGACAAAATTCAGATTTTCCTTTTAACAACAAATCAACACACAACATACGAAACTCGTTCCAAACACAACCAAACATGTTATAGAGTCTACTAAGTATCCAAACATCATGAAATAGGGTATATAGCATGTTCACAACAAGTATATCACATGGATCCCAATAAATGCACAATTCTCACAAATAACTCACAAATATGATCACATCAAGAACGGTCGAAACCTAAGTTGTTTCATGTCAAATTTGTATCGTGAGGTAACTATGGTCAATAGCACTATAGAGACAATACTCATCAAAAATACATCACACACGAGTTGTCTCTAAAACCCAACTACACTACAAGCGGTATTTATGACTTGTATCATACCAAGGAATTGAGTACAAGTTACTTGCCTTAACCGACGATGAAAACGACACCAAGCAAGAATAACGGGAACAAATTCCCGACAATGAACACAACGAACGGATCACGAACCAATCACGAACACAAACCAACGAACGGATCACGATGACGATCAAGATCAGGATGATCAAACAACGATCGGGCGTATCGGCACAGATGAGATCAAGATCAAGATCAAGATCAACAAGATCGGACGATCCAGATCAAGGTGTTGATGAAGTTGATGATGATCGCGATCGAACGGCCAAGATCACCCCGATGGTGATGATCAAGATGAGATGATGATGATGAAGATTCAACGGCTAGGAATCAATCAATCAAGATGATCATGATCGCGATTACGATGGGGATCGGACGGTCCACGTTCAAAGCCATGATCAAGACCAATATCAACAACACACAGGGAGAGGCAGCCGGGGTCGGATGTGCACTACGAGGAGGAGACAACGGTGGGAGAGGGACTGCCAGTGATAGGGGGTCGGCACGGTGCACAGGAGGTGCACTTCGGCTGTGCAGCAGGCAGAGGGAGCACAGGGGACGTTGCGGTCGACACAGGAGGCACTGGGTGCTAGGCTGTCGCCGCTCGGATAGCACGACAGGAGGCTGGTGCACCGGGGCTGTGCAGCGCGACTAGGGAGACGATGCACATGGGAAGACGGCTCTGTGCTCTGGCTTGTTGCGGAGGTCGATGCCTGGGAGAGAACGGGTGTCACGCCCCGCTTCCCAAAAAGAATACGGAATACGGATATGCAACAAAAGTCCAGTGAATGATTTTCATCATCCATAAGCTGTTCAAGAAATCTTTATAATATTCACAAGAATCATTAGAGTCGGAAGTAAAAGAATCAACCACAGGCACATATGAGCCAAAATACCAATAAGAATACTTGAAACCAAATGTATAAATCTCAAATAGTCATGATCTGAATAAAACAAATATCTTGGGTCACATTGCCCAAATACAAGAATAAATCCAAGTCTCAAAATATAATATTGTTCAAGCAAGCTACAAGAAATAATAATAATAATTGCAGCACTAATACTTCATGTCACCGATACCATCTGGAACCTGTTCTCCAAAATCTGCAATTCAACGAATGCAGGAAAGAGGAAAAGAGAAAAATAAGTACCCATCAATTGCAAGTTACGGGCCACTTATAATGTAGGATACAAGCACATGGGGAAACTAACTAGCAACAAGGTATAAGCATGATGTTAAAATAAACAACTAGCATGGCAAAAGTGAACAATTGTAAATGACATGAATTAAGTGTCAAGTAATCAAGTATCATGTAAACATGTATCAAGTGTCAAGTATCAAATCTCATGTAAACAAGTCTCATGTAACATGTAGTCAAGTGTCAAGCAAGCATGTATCATGTTCAACTATCATGTTCAAGTATCATGTATCAAGTCTTGTAGTGATCACTATCTAGGTAGCATTTCATGCAGCGCACCTTATATGGTTGCTATAACAAACAGTTTCGCTTTAGATTTCACAGTGGACCATAGAGGGCAGTATACTCGGGGACAAGTCAAGTAATCGAGTTCCAAGCTCCAAGTATCATGTATCATGCAATCACGTGTCAAGTTGTGCAAGTGACAAGTATCGTGTCTTGCGTGTAAGTATCAAGTAATCACGTGTCAAGTATCATGTATCAAGTAATCACGTAGGATCAGTGGATCCCCTTCCAAGTACACATTTCTGAATTATCCACTATTAGATCTGTCCCTTAAACCCCGGCTTGGTTATTTATTATTATAGTCAAACAAGCATGTATATGTGAAAAATATATCAAGAATAACATGGCATGATCATGTGACAAGTGCAAGTTACAAGATAAACATATACGAGTGCAAGATATCCCATAAAGGAATAAAATAGACAAATCTCAAGTTCAGGACAGCAAGACCATACTATAGTAAAACGGTGATTCCCAGTGTTACAAGTATGCAAATCTGAATCCGTCGAAACATCTAGAAAATAGACTCCTGGCCAAATCCAGAGAGTACAAATAAGTCATATATTAATTCACAAAAACATAGCTCAAGACTGATTTGAATACAGAAATTAGGTTCAGCCAGAAATCAGGAAAACGAATTCAAGAGCAGGAAAACAGCATGAAAACTTATTAAATAAATCCACGAAAAATCTGGAGTATTCATCTATATGTCCAGTATCTAAATATAAAGTTTCATAATTTTTCAGTAAAATTAGATCAGTCATCAAAAATGAGAAAACATCAATAAACGAGAGTTTGGCAAATCTGAAATTCCCAACACTACTGTACGAAAACTATGATATCTCATAACCAGTGAAACAAAATCTAATTCCACCAAAAGGATATGAACATAGATAAAATATAATAACTTTCATATTTCACAAACATTTTTCATAAAGTAAAAAGAATCAGGGTGAAAATATGATTCTTTACAGAACAGCGAGTAAAAAACAGCAAGTATAGTTTTCATAAACGAGCATGAAACGGCACATAAAACTCACCAATAAAATTCAGCAAAATTCTGGGTAATCTCTAACTAGGTAAAAAAATACTGACCAAAGTTTTGGATCAAAATAATATATGTAGCATCAGTATCAAAACCATTTAGTCATCAAAATCATCAAAAAACGAAATCTGGAAAGATCGACACCTCTGTAGTAAAACAGTCATAACTCACAAATACTAAAACGAAATCGAGCAAGGTCAAAAGGGTTTGAAAATAGACAAAATTTTATAAAACTCATGTTTTATACCAAAATTAAGATACTGACTTCAAGACAATTCAAAACAGCAAACAAAACAGATCAGCGACAAAATACAGATTTTTCCCTTTAACAACAACTCAACATATATCATACAAAACTTGCTCAAAACACAACCAAACATGAAATTGAGTCTGCCAAGTGTCCAAAAATCATGAATTAGGGTATCTAGCATGTCCACACCAAAAATATCACATAGTTCTCAACCAAATCACGAATTCTCCCAAAAGTCTCACATACATGATCAAAATCAAGAACGGGTAAAACCTAAGTTAATTTATGTCCATATTTGTATCGTGAGTTATCTATGGTCAGATTTTCACAATAGATACAAAACCATCAAACATAACACAAAGAAGAGTCGTCTCTAGATCCAACTACACTATAGGTGGTATTTTTGGACTTGTATCAAACAAATAAATTGGAGTACAAGTTACTTGCCTTAACCGAAGATGAAGAACGACGAAAACCAAGAGTAACGAGCAAAACCCACGAACAAAAATATACGAATCAACGAATCCAAGCAAACTTGAGCAAAAATCTTCACACAAACAAACTCCACAAAGCGAGAGGTGATCCAAGAGGGATGATGACAATAATGGCTTGCGGCCACAAGAGAGATCAACACCGGAGAGGATGAGAGAGATTAGGGATTGTTGTATGGTGGTGTAAGAGATGGTCGGCCAAGGGATCGAGGGGCTCGGATGTTGGGGTGTTGCGGGTTGGACATCGGCCGGGAGGGAGGTCGGCGGCCTGGGGTGTCGGGATGGGGTGTGCAAAGGCCGGAGGTAGGGAGGCTCGGCCTGGGGGGGCTCTTATAATACCCTAAATTTTTATTTTAATAAAATATTGATTTTTCACATGTTGTGCACGTGCAAATTTCATGTGTATATTTATTTATTTATTTCTATATATAAAATTTCATTTTTATAGTATGAACAATTATTTTCTCCTTTATTTTTCTAAATGCTTATTTTTGTAAAGCCTAAAACACTATTTTCTTAGTTTGAGCCCACTTTAATAATTTATTAATTTGTTATTTTGGCCCACAACTCCAAGCCTAGTATTTGTGAAGCCCACAAATTTAATTAATCAATTAAATGGTCACACTTGTCATGTAGACACAAAATGTGAACAATATGGTTAATTAAAATTGTACAAACTTCAAATAGGGGGTATTAGGGGGCACGTGCATACACGTGGTGTGCAATGCACACCATTTGGAGGCCGGGTATGAATGGGGGTCATGGAGAGTGGGTGTGTGTGTGCATGGGTAGTTATGTGAGTATGGGTGGTTGCTACAACTTCCCCTCCTATCTTAGCCATCCATCCCTTAACTATCTAATGAATCCTAGCCCTCCAATCCATCCTAGAATTAGTATAAATACCCCCTACCTATTTGTATTCTACACTAAGAAACTATTGAAAGAAAGAAAATTATATAGGAGAAACATATTAGAGTGAGTGTGTGTTGTGTGTGTGTTCCCCCATTGGAGGCCGGCCCATTCTTTCCCCAAGGAGCTCTCGGTTTGGCAAGGAAGTAAGGAGAAGGAGATCTTTTGCATTGCAATCTAGGAGGAGAAGGCACTCTCTCGCATTCTAGGGGACTCTAGGAGATTCTAATTGGCTTTTTCTTCAAAGAGGTGGGTGTTTCTTATGACTTCTAAACTAGAAATCATGTTAGGAATGAATTGAATTGTTATTATAAAACAACTAGTTGAAATGAAATGCATGTTTGCCTAATTAGAGGAGAATTGATAAATTATTAGATGTGTGCTAATTTGGTTGCTAGATTTGTTAATTATGAGTAAAAGTGAATGTTCTCTTTGCTTCTAATGTTAGTATGCATGCTAAGTATGTTTTAAATGCAATTGTGTGAATTAACTAGTAAAAGATTAGAACCATGTTTGTTAATGAAAGTATTAAAGTAGAATAGCATATTAGGGATGAATTGATGGAATGAATCACTAAGAAATAATTGTAAATTGTTGTAGTAGAATTCTCCATTTATATGTGCCTTATGAATGTTGGATTAAATGAAAAGATTGTTTTTGCAAACAAATGATTGAATGCATTATGTGTAAATTAATTGATAAAATAGAAGTTTTATCCATTAAGAAAGATGACTTTGTGTTCTAAAAATATTTTAGTTGTCAATAAGTAAGAGAATATTACTGTAGTGAAAATTTTGTGTGGGAAACTATCTTTAATTATGAAGTAGTATGCTTTAGTTTTCAAATGTCGAAATTGTGATTATGGAATACAAACTAAGGCTAAAATATATATTTTAAAAGAGTTAAAAATACCCTTAAAAATATTGGTTACTGTTGAATTAAATGTATTTTTATTCTGGAAATTTTTGTTTTCAAAAGAGGAGAAAAACAGACAATTTTGTTTGAGATTTCATGAATTAAAATTATGAACCGAGAGTAGAATTAAAGCCCAAATTATTTACTTTCTAAACGAATTGGCCACTTAGACCAACTGGTCGGAAGAGCTTTGGTCGCTACAGTAGTTGGAGGTCTCGGGTTCGATACTGTGGCTTTGTTTTTTTTTTTTTTGTTAAAAACCCAACTAGCCAAGAGTCGATACTTAGGGATTATACTAGTTATATCGATTGGCTGCTTTGGCGCGTTGGTCTTGTGCGCTGTCTGTTTCACCGCTGGTTGTGGGTTCGAATCCGGTTGGGATTTGAGTTTTTAAAAAAAATGTTTTTTTGTGGATTATTTTTGATTATTTGAGTTTTAAAAATAAATAAAAATTGGAAAAATTATGGATTAATTACTGAAAAATTATTAGGACTTTATAAGAAAATTTTATATAGCTTTTGATAAAGTGTGAATAAGAAATTGGGGTTTTTGCAAGAAAGGACTTCTTTTTTAAATTAAATTGTCTTTTTAAATAAAGGAAAAATAAATGAGAAATTTTTGAGTTATGAAGATGAAAATTAGTAATGAGAAGTTATTGAAAGTGTGATTGGTGTAATTAATTGGACTTCTAATTTGTGCTTGTAGTAAGATTTTGAAATGAGAATAAATGGAATTGTGGAATACATGATTTATTGATTTCTACTAGTTGGAATTTATTCTTATACATAAATTGCACGTGAAGTTGAATTATTGATTGTGATGAGTTATGAAAGATGTGAATACATGAATGTTATGCCTATGAAAACATGAATTGTGATTAGTCATGAAAAGACCTTATGAGCATGAAAAGCTCGATATTGTAATTGTGAGTTGAAATTGAGAATTAGGGTATAGCCAAGCCTTATACCGGCAAAGAAAGAATTGTGGAAATGATATTTAAAATGAGAAGACCAAGGTTTGGGTCATGTGAATTAAATGAATAAGACCGGTATAGTGGGAGTGCTATACTCTAAGGGTTAATTTTATTTATGATTCAATTAAACTAAGGATTAGATACATAGTGAAGATGTGATGAAAGTAAGAGAAAAATATTGAGTATGAGGGCCATTGGATTGGCGGCGTGAGAGTATTCACAGGATGTCCCATGATGCGTCATGATAGGATGTGGATACTGCTCCAGAGTACCGTCCCAGTGGCGACGCTCGTGGGGTGTTTGACGACCGCGGGTGGTGTCATATCTATGGTAGGAGCTGAATTGCCACATGATGCCTGCATGATGAGTCATGTGACAGTGCATTGGGATTCCCTCCAGGGCGCCTAGACATGAGTTCGTAGGTCAGATAACATCTAGGATACTTACCGTAGTTACAGTAGTAGATTAAGTCATGACGAGGGATTGAACCCTACAAGATAAACAACGGTTAAGGGCTTGCCCTCGGACCTATGTAGTATGGGCTGCATAGACTCTAAACATGTGCGCATTAGTATCATATAATACAAATAATTGCATTAAGGACTAAGTGCACCTTCACAACACGACATTAATAGGATAGTCCCTTTAGCTTTATTTGTGACAAGTTTGTGGTTTGCTAAGTATTGAGAATCGTTATATTATTTCCGGCATAGAGAGGATAGCCGTGTATAATATTTCGTCAGTTGAATGAACTGATGCGCGGTTTTATATGCAGGGTAAAGATGCTTGACACAATTGAAGTATACATGTTGCGCAAGATTGTTTAAATGTTGTTTCATGTAAATTATTGTAAAATTGCTTCAGCTGTGACAATGTAATAGTGTAATGTAACTCTGATATAAGAAATGTTTTTATTTTCATGTAAAATTGTACGAAAGAAGTGTAAAGATCCTGTGGAACTTCGGATTCAGTTGTATTTTGGAATTCGGGGTGTTACAGGTCTGGCGTCAGGTTGCTGTGTGCGGTGGTGCAAGGGAACAAGGAGGAAGAGGGGGGGGGGGGGGGGGGGGAGGCCGAGTGTAGAGATGTGGAGGCTAGGGTTTAGGATTAGGGTTTAAGGAGAGGGATTATATATATATATATATATATATATATATATATATATATATATATATATATATATATATATAAGGGGATTAGGGTTAATGGATAATTGGGTGGTGGGTAATTAGGAGTAGTAGTAGGATTTGATTAAATGAGGTTTTAATTAGGATACAAATGTATGAGATATAAAATAAGATTGGGAATTTAATTTGGCTTTGGTAATCTTATTAGGGATCAAACAATAGGATTGGGAAAAGGATAGCAATCAATCACCACCACAAGCACCCAAGAACACAAAATAAAGAAGACAAGAACCAATGAAAGAAAGAACAAAATAATGAAGAACGAACCCAAAAGACAACCAATCAAACACAAAGAGCTCAAAATGAAATAAAACGAATATATATTGAAAACAACTCCAATATACGATTCAGAAAAAAAAATATAAGGGTGAAAATACACCAAAATGGAAAATACACTAAAAAATACACAAAAAGAAAAACAGGGGTTACAATGGGAGAGACGGAACACCGGGAGATGGGTGGAGAAGGGAGAGGAGAGGTCGACCAGGGGGCTGGCTCGCTGTGCAGTTGAGCAATGGAAAGCACAGGAGAGAGCTCGGGATGGCGAGGAGCGGGAGTGGGAGAGAAGGTGTAGGGGGATGAGAGTGGGAGAGGAGCACAAGGATGTGAGAAGGTCGGGAGGTGGAAAGGAGATGGGTTTTGCGGAGGTGAAGAGCAGAGGTAGGGGAGAAGGGGATGCGGTTGTAGGTGGATGAAGGTGAATAGGTAAAAACAGGGTAATATATAGGGATAGATATTTAGGGTTTAGGTTATTAACGGGTAACGGGTGTAGGCTTCTATTGGGTTTGGGGGAAGTGATAACTGGTAGGAGGGTATTTGGGCTATTGGGTTTCAAATGGGTAGTTTATTGGATTGGGTAATTAGGTGAATAGGTATTAGGTTTGGGTTTTAGGATAAAAGGGGTTATAGGGTATAACAATAGGATCCAATAAGGAAAATAAAATAATCAATACAATGTAGGATTTAAATTAATAGTAAATAATTAAATCAAGTATAACAATTAGTAATACAATAATAAATCAAATAGTATACATTGAGTTAATACTCAAATACTAGTAAATACAATAAGATTTTATAGAAAAAAATAATAATAACAATAATAAAATTTTTTGTATTATAAAAAGAATCATTGGGAACTAGTTATAAATAAAATTATTAATTAAAAATAGATTTTAACCGAAGATCAATAATACATTTTAACAATGAATTTGAAAACAAAAAAAAAATTTGCGAAAATTTTAAATACATAAAATACACAAAAATACATTTTTGGGAAAACAGGGGTTACAATATAAGGAAATTTAAAATAACTACATAAAATGGGTGATAATTGAGGATGGTCAGATGGATGACTGAAAATGAACATCATGCTTTTAACTGGTATTTTATTAAACTTTTAAAATCGTCTTTCTATCCTTCTTATAAAAGCCCTGATGCCTAAACCGTACTTTCAACTTTTACATGACCTAAAGCCTAATTGTCTTTTCATGGCATTAATCACCTTCTATTACAACTTTACTTACAGACCAATTCGCCAAATACTACAGTACACTACCATTAGGATCACGTTTAAGCAAAATTAGTAAAATTTGCCTTTAGAAGCACAAAAACACACCAACCAAACATATAAGTACTTTTTATACCTCCAACTTCATCCAAATATAAATACCACTAAGATCTGCATACCAACTAAAATCTATCAAATCAAACAACCATTTATTTCATTCTTTCCATTTGAACCATCAGCTACAAACCTTCTTCAATTATTCCTAATACATTTGTTCCACATAACCAAAAAAAGAACTTTCCCACATCTGGAACTCTCCCAAGACCTATCTCAAACAACCTTCCCATAAGATTTTGACTCACCATTCTAAAACTACACTCTTGGGATCCAATCAACACTCAAAGACTCTCAATTTCACTCTGCACTGATTCCCATAATAGAACATTATTTTGTCTAACCATTCTACCATTAACACACAATCAAACATAACCATTCAACATATTATCTAAATTCTTCAATCATTTCTTCATCAAATATCCAATTCAATAAAATTCGTATCTTTTTCCACCAGCACCAAATATCCAAACTAAAAACTAACGAAAATTAAAACATTTTTCCAAAATAGAGTCATTAATAGACAATTAACCATAAACATTCCACCCATAATCTAAATCTTTGAATCATTTCTTCCTCAAATATCCAATTCAACGAAAATCTTAGTCACTCTCCACAGAAGTATCTCAAAAACTTCCTCCAATTTTCTGAGTCCCCATTCCAAACAGGCACTCTTGGATTCATATTAACACACCTAAATATTTGCCAATTTTCTCCCTACACCTATTATCATGAAGAAAACATTACTACATTTAAACATCCCAAAATAAAGGCAATAACACAATTGATCATACCACATTCTTGACATGATCCCAAATTTTCAATCATTTCTTCATCAAATACCCAATTCAATACAAAATCCTATCATTTTCAACCTGCTCTAAATATCAGACATAATAACTAATCAAGATCCAAACTTTTGTAAAAAATAGAGGGATTAATAAAAAATCAACAACAATCCATTACACACATTACCAAAATTCTTCAATCATTCATTCATCGAAAATCCAAATCAATAAAAGTATCATCTTAATGAAGAATACTCGGGGTTTTAGAGTTTTGCAATTTATTGAATTGTGTACCTCGGTTTTAGGGCCTACGTTTGAAGAAGGGCGGCGGGAAATCGGTAGGTCGAGGGGGCATCGCTGGAAACGGTGTCGCGGCGGTGCATTTGGCGACGCTGAAAGAGCGACCAAGTTGCGGTGGGAAATCGGCAGGTCGAGGGGGCTTCGCAGGCAATGAAGGAAGGGCACGGGAAATCGGCAGGTCGAGGGGGCGTCGCTGGCGACGGTTTTGTAGCGGCGCGTTGGGCGTTGCTGGAGAGTGGCTGAGTTGGGGGAGAGAGGGAGATGAATAGATGGGAAGGAGATGAGCAAGGGAGATTTAGGGTTTTTGGGTTTAGACGGGAGGGTGTTGCAAGAGAGAGGGAAAGGAGTATAGTGGAGATTTAGGTTTTTTTTTCTATTTTTTTGCTAGATTTTAACATTAACGTGATTTGCACGGGTTTGCTCAGTTACAAAATTAGGGTTTGTTTGTTTACAATCTCAACTCTCCCATTAAAATAGTAGAGATCTTAAGCTATTTCAATTAAGCCACCAACGAATCGCTATTTTCAAACACGACATAAATGGAACTTAATTTCAATAGGATTTTTTATATGATACAAACCACCAACTACCATAACTTCTCAACTTTATTCATAACTATTCTACATTCACTCTTAGCCGTTTGATTTATTAATATTTCTTTTCAAAAATAATATAATTTATTAAATATAAAAAATGGCATTTTGGTCACTTGAAATATCCTCTCTCTAAGTTTCTTCCATGTTTCATTTTCATCAATCATCTTCTCTCAATTTTTCTTCAATATTCAACGAATATAGTAAGTTTTTCTCCACTCTAAATTATTGAAAAATTATATTTTAATTTATCTACATAAACTAAAAATATTAGGTTTTTCTAAAATAAAATCAAAGCTATGCATATCACATTATTAGCCACTCACTAGGGTTCGGACTATTTTCTTATATTTACGGGGATTGTCGGAAGTTCGTTCCTTTTTTTAATATTTATTCATAATTATTATTTTATTATTGAAAAATTGGTCGCAATTTTTTTTTTTTGAGACGACTCGTCGGGAGTTGAGAATGAATTGAAGTTGTCATAGGTAAGGATGAAATGATAAGCTAATATTAGAATCTAGAAAGGTGATTTTATAAATTTAAACTATTGATCATAAGATATCTAAAATTTTAACACATTATTTAAGATGATCCAACGATTAGTTTTATTCCCTATATTAAATCATATACATTTTTTTTATCATAAGAATGGTTTCTCAACAAAGAGAAAACCAACAAAGTAGTGGGTATGTATTTTTTGGTTTGTTTAAAAAGTAAATACCAAAATTAACCCTAATTTAAAATAAATTGAAAATTAACTCCACTTTTGTAGGGATTGTCTAAAAGTAGTTAAGGTAGTTAAGAGTTTGCATCATAGAAGAACTCATTTCAATATGGGGCTCACCGCAAAAAAGTCACTTTAAAACTAATTAGAAATTGTCAGCGTTGTTTTAGATGAGAAGAATAGTTTTGTTACTTTAACATTGAGGTTGTTAATTTCTTTTTTTCTATCGTTAAACGGTGGGTAAAACCCCCCGCATCTCATTAAAAAGAATTTAACAAAACATACAACAAAAAATAAGGCTTATGAAGTTTACATCCCAACATGCTGGGTTCTGGAACTCATACACCCCAACCAACAAATAAAAAAATACAGCGAAATCTAGTCCTATTGATCGGCCGTCCCCGTTAGAGCAAATTTCTCGTGCCAATTTAGGCTCACTCTCTTTCTCTCAGTCCCTCGCTTGTACACCGATTATCCTATCCAACTATCGTACGCTCTCCCTCGTCATCCCCAGGAGTGACCCAAATGACAAGTGTAAGCATCATATGAGAGACATCGCAGGCACTCCACCAATCTGACAACTCTATGTCAAGATTGAGTCCTCATTCTCATCCTCTCGCTTCACCCTCGATGACTCTCACCGCACCTTCGCAACGAGGTTAGACATCGCACCTGACCCCTGCGAGCCCTCTGACGTGAAAGAAACCAAAGACACCCCTCATTTTGACCAACCAAGGTCAAAATAGAGCCCAAACTATAAATTTGCCTGACAACAGTCGCTCACACAAACTAGGAAAATTTCCCTGCTAATTGTGAAGCAGTTGTAGTTTGGATATTAGGGACGAGTTTCGATCTTATGAGCTCCTCGTCGTTAACTCGAATTTCAAAAATCAACTTGAAATTCAAATCTCCCCTTGCGACATCACTTCCCAGATCAAAATCCAATTTCAAAAATCCAATTTTGAAATTCGAAAATTTCCATCCCCCTACTCTCTCCGCGACCTCCCCCACTGCCCCAGTCGCAACTCGGTGGCCTGCTGCCCTAGTCGCGTTCGAGCCACCGTCCCCGAAGCCCCGGCGTGGCCAAGTCGCGCTCGATCCTCCAACCCCGACACCTTGGTCGAACCCCACTCCGCTCACGGAGTTAATCCGTACTGGTGGCCTTAACCACCTTTCCTCCTCTGTCCCACCTCGTGGGAGAAGGCTATTGTCTGGCGATCCCCACGGTAACAACTGAGTGGGTTTGGAGAGAAGAAAAGAAGAAGGTCAAAGATGATGAGATCTGGAAGAGAGAAGAAGAGGGGAAGCTCCTGATGGGGGGGGGGGGGGGAGGCGGCACAGCCCAAACCACCGCCCCCCAAATCAGATCTAGGGTTTGGCTATTTTTGGGTTTTTGGGAGAGCTTCTCTCTCTAGAATTTCTAGAGAGAATCTATTTTTTCGGTTTAGATGATGAGGTTGTTCATTTCAACACAACCGAATTATAAAAAGCTAGAAAACAGTTTTCAGACATATTTCAATTTTAATTTCTGTTATTTGTTTAACTTGAAAATATGTAGGAAAGTATAAAAAATTAATTTCTTTTGTTTGGATTTCATTTTTTTAAAACTATAAAATAGTTTTCTACAATTGTTTTTTTATTGTTTGGTGGAAAAAAACTAAATGATTTTTTTTAAAGAATACACCATGGAGGGTGTTGATGTTTTTTTAACAGCAATCAGATGATGAGCTCGAATTTTGATGGAAAAACTTATAGTTGGGAATGTTGATCAGATCAAGAGTTGGCTGGTTGAAAGCATCCGACGAATCTGTACAAAGTCTAAGCATCGAGGTTGGCCCTAGTAAAAAACCCTCCGACACTCAAGTCAGTAACTCGGAAAAATTGTAGAGTTCTGGTGGCAAAAGATTGATAACCTGGCCATTATGGAGGTCTGATTCATAGCCTAGGAGTTAGTTCTTAGATAGACTTAAAATGACATATTTTGATATTAAACTCTAGATTCCCATGGTGAAGGGATAATATTAGTTACTTTCCTTGTTGAAGATGTATAATTGGTTGCTCCAAGAGAGATTTGACTGACAACCCTAATAAGTTGGAAATTCCCTCTTGCTTAGGCTATAAGCAAGCCTTGATGGCTGGCCGGATTGAGCTAAAGGGCCTGAAGGTGGCCAATATTCCTCTAGTGGGCCAATAGCTATTATAAAATTAATTTTCTGCCCTTGGCATCTTTGATATACATGGCTAATTCGTACGACCATGATTTGTTGCAATTTTTATCTATATCATAAGCCTCCCACTCCTGAAGATCGGATTCCCCTGCCTTTGAGGAGTAGTTTGTCATGTTCCACATAATCTATAGGGCTAGCATAATATTTGGGAATGATAGGAGGTGCTAGGAACCTCGTTCGAAGCTTTTGGGGGCAGTAATTATGCTTTTGAATTTTTCTGATTTTTTCCAATTTTTTTTTGTTGACTTCCACAGATAAAAAAAATCATACCCGAGCTCAAATCTTGGAGTTATCGGACGACTGGTGTTTGGCACCGAGGAGGTCACTGTCCTTTCTACTGAGATGGCGAGTGCAAATTTGGAGCATATCAAACTGTGAGATGGAGTGGCACACTTTTTGAGGCAATCCAACAATTGTGGGAGTCCTAAAGATCTGGACCTCCTCGGATGACATGATCGCCGATGAGGAGCATGGGGGCCGTCGGCATGCCACATTGGTTGGGCTCCGCCATGCCAGCTATAACCCCTGTTTTCCCAAAAAAAATGTATTTTTATTATTTTCTGTATTATAAAATTTTTGTAATTTTTTTTGGTTTTCAAATTCTTTTGTCAAAATGTATTGTTGGATCTCCTATTAAAATCTTTTTTCGATCAATAATTGTATTTGTAACTATTTTGTATGATTTTGAATTTTAATACAAATATTATTATTATTATTATTATTGTTATTTTATTTTTATTATTATTATTAAATTCTACTGTTAGTATCATTATTTTTATTGTTATTACATTTGGAACGTATATTAAAAATCCTAGTGTATTTGCTAGTATTTGAGTATTAACTCAGTGTATACTGTTTGATTTATGGTACTATGGTAGTTCTAATTGTATATTTTCTATTGAATAAATTATTTACTTTTAATATTAATCTAATTGTATATATTTCTTATCGAATTTTTAATACCCATTTAAATCCCCTACAACCCATTATCCATATTTCAACCCATTAGAGCATCTGTAGTCGTTATCTATATATCGATAATATCGATATTTGATAAAAAAAGTAGCTGCAGTCGTTTGCTATATATCGATATTATCGATAAAACGCTACAGTAGATTGCTATATATGAGAATGGATATAGCTTTATCGATAAGTCAGCAACGGTGTTCGAAGCGCCGTCCCACGCGCGAAATTATTATTATAATCGTCGGACGGCATTTCAAGTGCCGTCCGTTTGAAAAAAACCAAATTCGCCCTCCGAAATCCTCGGACGGCACTTGAAGTGCCGTCCGGAGGTTTTTGTATTTTCTAATTTTTTTTTGCAATTTTTTTATTTTTTTTTGCAATTTTCGAAATGTTTTCGTAATTTTTTAAATTTTTTTTGTAATTAATGAATTGTTTTTGTAATTAATGAATTGATTTTTATAATTATTGAATTGTTCCTATTGGCTGCACATGACGTGGCACCCACATGGGCTTGGACGGCACATGATGTGCCGTCCGACCCTGGGGTTTGACTTTTCTGAGTTTTTTTTTGCAAATTTTAATTTTTTTTTGCAATTTTCGAAATGTTTTCGTAATTTTTTAAAAGTTTTTTGTAATTAATGAATTGTTTTTGAAATTAATGAATTGATTTTTATAATTAATGAATTCTTTCTATTGGCTGGACGGCACATGGGCTTGGACGGCACATGATGTGCCGTCCGTCCCTAGGGTTGTGATTTTTTTTTCTTCTTCTCTCTCTCGAATGACAGCGACGTTCACTCCGACGGCACTTCGTGTTCCGTCGCTTAATATTATAGTATTGATTGCTAAAAAATAGCTCTCGATGAGTGCAGCGTAATCGAAATTTCTATTTCTATTTATCCATATATGGATAATTTTAGCATCAACGACTACAGATGCTCTTACCCAACTTGAACCCGTTAACCCACTTTTTTTTTCCAAACCAATTAATAAACCCATTACCCGTTATCACCCCTACCCACCCGTGAGCAACCATATACCTACTCCTCTATATATTAACCATGCAACCTGTTCATATTCCCTTCATCTTCTAGCCGCTTCCAACCCCCGAACCCGACCTCCCTGCTTCTGCCTCTCCATGTCGCGGCGCCATCTCCCGTCCACCCCCTGTCTGCTTGCGCCGCCCTCACGACGCAGCGCCAGTGCCGACCTCACGACCCTGTCTCATCTCCCGACAGCGCCGTGACATCCCTCCCACTCATCCCTCTCTCCCTGGATCCCCCTTCCGACGCTCCAGCAACCGTCGACGACTGTGGTGCCTTCCGTCAGCCGTCGTGTCGGCGACTACAGCAGCCAGGCCGCGCCTCTCCTTCCCTGGCTTTCCCCGAGGACAGCAGCAACTTTTTCAACCAGTGGCATCCCCTGTGCGCTGTTGTGCCATCCAGCAGCCGTGCCACCCTGAGCGCGCCGCCGCCATCGCTCCCTCATCCCGTCGTCGTCCACCATCAACCCTGAGCCAAGCCATTGCCATGAGTTGCTGTGCATGGGTTTTGATCAACTTCGATCGTGAGCCGTCCGTTTGGTTTGATCTCGATCATCAAGATCATTATCTGTTTGATTAGGCCGTTGATTCTTGATCTCTTGTTGTGAGCTGTCGGATCTTCGCGATCTTATATAGATCTTCTTGATCATGGTTTGATCTTGGCCGTCCGTAGGATTCTTGATCATGGAGTTTTGATCATCTTGGAGTTCTTGATCATCTTTGTTTTGGGCCGTTTGATCTTGATCTTTGATTGATAGCCTTCAGATCTGCATCATCTTGATCTCTTATTTGATAGCCGTTCGATCATCCGATCTTGATCCACATCGAGATCCGTGCTTAGTTTCGTGGTTGCGATCGTGATCTTGTTCGTGTTCATTTTTTCGTGATTTTGTGTTCGTGCCCGGGAATATGTTCCCGTTATTCTTGCTCTTTGCTCCGTTGGATTCGTCATCTTCTAGGCAAGTAACTTGCACTCCAACTCATTTGTTTGATACAAGTCAAAAAGTTCACCTATAGTGTAGTTGGGTCTAGAGACAACTCTTATTTGTATTTAGCTTGGTGGGTTTTGTTTCTATTGTGAAAAATTGACCATAGATGACTCACGACACAATCTTGACATGAATTAACTTAGGATTTGTCCGTTTTTTATTTTGATCATGTATGTGAGACTTGTGCACAAATTTATGTTTTGGTTGAGACTCATGTGAAATACTTGGTGTGGACATATTAGATACCATAAATCATGATGTTTAGACACTTGGTACACTCGATTTCATGTTTGCGTGTGTTTGGACCAATTTTCTTGAATCTATGTCGATTTTGTTTTCAAGGGAAGAATCTGTAGTTTGTCGCTGTTCTGTTTTGTTTGCTGTTTTGGACTGTTTTAAAGTCAGTATCAATTTCGGTATAAAATATAAATTTTAGAAAATTTCGTCTATTTTCAAACCCCTTTGACCTTGCTCGATTTTGTTTTTATATGACTGAGTTATGACTGTTTTACTACAGAGGTGTCGATCTTTTCCAGATTATATTTTTCGGGTAATTTTGATGACAAATTATTTTAAAGAACTATGCTACATATATTATTTTGATCCAAAACTTTGGTCAGTGTTTCTTTATCTATTTAGGGATTATCCAGAATTTTGGTGAAATTTATTGATGAGTTTTATGTGTTGTTTCATACTCGCTTATGAAATCTATACCTGCTGTATTTCGCTTGCTGATATGTAAAGAACCTTATTTTCACTATGATTCCTTTTACTGTAAGGAAAATATTTGTGAAATATGAAAGTTAATATATTTTGTCTACTTTCATCTCCCTTTGGCGGATTTGGATTTCGTTTCACTGGTTGCAAGATACTTCAGTTTTTGTACAATAGTGTTGGGACTTCCAGATTTTCCAAAGCGTCGTTTCTTGATGTTTTCATATTTTTGATGACTAAACTAATTTCTTTGGAATATTATGAAACTTTATATTTTTGATGCTAGACATATAGAGGAATACCCTAGATTTTTTCTGAATTTATTTGAGAGGTTTTGATGCAGTTTTCCTGATTGAGAATTCGTTTTCCTGATTTTTGACTGAACATGTTTTCTGTTTTCAAGCCTGTTTTGAGTTATGATGTTGTGAATTACTATATGACTTATTTATACTCGCTGGATTCGTGTGGAAGTTTATTTTCCAGATCCTTCGACAGATCCAGATTTGGATGTCTGTAGTAGTGGAAATCACTATTTTAGTACAACACTGTCGTGCTGTCCTGAATTAGAAAACTAGTTCTTTTTACCCTGTTATGTGATATCTTGTACCTGCACTTGTTTATCTTGCACCCTGAACCTGATACATGTTATACCCTATTATTCTTGCTTTGTTTTGCGACACATACTTGCATGTCTGATTATAATAATAAATGACCAAGCTGGGGTTTAAGGGAAAGATCTAGTAGTGGAAAATATAAAAACGTGTACTTGGAAAAGGACATGTGTTCTGCCTGCCTATTACGTGTTCATGACTACATGATTCATGATCCTGTTACCTGTACCTGATTGCATGCTTCCCTATAGGAAGGTGTACTCGGAAGATAACCACTAGGTTATACCTGTTTCCTGTACCTGACTGCATACTTCCCTTAGGAAGGTGTACTCGGAAGAGAACCACTAGGTTCTACCTGTTCCTGTTATTCCTGTTTCCTGTACGTAAGTACACTGCCCTATGGACTCCATTACGAAATCTAAAGTGAAACTGTTTGTTATAGCAACTATGTGTTATGTTTTTGGGGCGCATGAAGTGCTACCTAGATAGTAATATAACAAGACCTGACATGACATAACCTGATTTCCTGATTACCTGTTTTTCCTGATTTACTTGTTCTTGATTACCTGTATACCTATTTACCTGTTACCTGATACCTGTTACATGTTTACCTGTTTACTTGATACTTGAGACATGTTACCTGTACCTGTTAGTATACCATACTACTTGTTTCTATTTTCCTGATTCATGTTAGATATTATATTTCTGTTGACACACTTATACCATGCCAGGCCTGTTACTTAGAATTTTCTAACCCCTGTACTTGTATCCTACATTATAAGTGGCCCGTAACTTGCAATTGACAGGTACTTATTTTCTTTTTCCTTCCCCTGCAAATTTACTAATTGCAGATCAGGATAGACGACTGCCAGATGGTATTGGCGAGATGATGTACTAGTGCTAGAATTTTCTGCTTTATTATTATTATTACTTGTTGCTTGAACTTGAATAAAATGTACTTGATGACTGGGATATTTATCTTGTATTTGGGCAATGTGATCCAAGATAATTGTGTTATTTAGATCATGGCTAATTGAGATTAATATATTTTATTTGGTTCATATGTGCATGTGGTTGACTTTTCTGGCTTCCGACTCTGATTATTTTGTGAGATATTATAAAGATTCCTGAACAACTTATAGATGATGAAAATCATTCGCTGGGCTTTTGTCGCGTATCCGTATTCTGTATTCTTTTTAGGAAGCGGGGCGTGACACCAGCGTGCCACATTAGAACAAAGTTAGCAGGGTTAGGGCACCTCATTAGCACAAAGTCGGTGGGGCACTATCACATGCATCGCACGTGGAGAAGGGAGGAGTGCTACAATTGCTAAATTGCGCCACGTCGCCTCAGATGAGTGGCCAAGAACCCGCCACATTAGCGCACACAATTACACTTGGTTTTTTATGTGATCCGCACGTAAAAATGCGGTTACATGTATTTTTATGCAATTTCCCATATTTTTATGCGATTTAGGCATATTTTTATGCGGTTTGCATTTATTTTTACCAGTTTTTTTCATTATAAATTCACCGACCCCAACTCATTTTTTTCACATTTCACTTCCAAATATTTATTTCTAAATTAATCCTCTGTCTCTAGAGCTCGACTTCGGTTGTTTTCTTTGTCATTTTTTTCATCAAGGATCAGGTAATATTCAGAAATATATATTTTAAAAAATAATTACCATGTCCAGGGTAGAATCGGGCAGCTCATAATCTTCGTCTAACAATGACAAGTAGGAAGTGTTCCCGGCTTCTCGATCTCACAAAGGGAAAGAAACGGTTGGTTCTTCAGTGATTATAAAGACGATTGATCAAGGCATCTATGTTGAGGAGAGGAAAAAGGTTCTTCGGGCATGTCTTGTTCAGGTCAGTGAAGTTGATGCAAATTCTCCACTTGCCATTTGCTTTCTTTACCATGACTATGTTGGTCAGCCACTCAGGGTTGCAAACCTCTTAGATGAAGCAAACAGCTAGGAGTTTGTCAACCTCTTCCTTGACTGCTTGTTGCCTGTCAAGGCCAAACTTGCGACACTTATGCTGGATCAACTTGGCATCTGGATTGATGCGGAGACGGTGCAGAATCAATTCTTCCGAGATGCCAGACATGTTGACAATGGTCCAAGCAAATAAGTCTTTATTCTCTCTTATGCATTTGAAAATTGACTTGGTGAGAGAGAGCTTTGCTTACTCGGAAACACTTAGTCTGGTCTTCTTTGGAGAAGGGGATTTCTTCGAGTTCATCAATGGGCTCAGAATCGACTTGATTCTTCTCTTGGAGGAGCTCTAATGCTTCGAGCGGGAGGACCGAGGCCCCCTTTGTTCTCGTGTAGCACCTCCGAGCTACTTATTGACTTACCATAGCTTCTCCCTCCCTGGCTGGTGTAGAAAACTTTATCTTCATGTGGAATGCTGAAGTTAGAAGAGCTGCTAGGCCGGGACGACCGAGGATGGTGTTGTAAGTGGCTTTCACTTTGATGACCATGAAGTCCATGGCCTCGGTTTGGGTAGCTGGGCTTTTCCTGCAGTTACGTCAATGGTGCCTTTAATTTGGATCGAAACCCTGAAGAACCCATGGAGGGTGTACTTGGTGAGTTTAAGTCGGTCTCTAGAGTGTTTGAGGCCTTCAAATGCTTCCAAGAAGAGGATATTTACTGAGCTACCATTGTTCACCAAGCTGCGGTGCACTTTGTGGTTGGCCATGCAGAGGCTGATTACTAGTGCATCGCAATGTAGTGTTCGGACACCTTCTAGGTCTTTGTCTGAGAAAGTCACTTTGACTCCTAGGCTCTTGGCAGTAGGAAAGTTGTGCACTAAGTTTACTTCTCGGATGAAAGCCTTACGAGAGGAGTTAGACTCCCTGCCCATAGGTGCTCTGCAGTTGGTGTAACACCCCGAATTCCAAAATACAACTGAATTCGAGTTCCACAGGATCTTCACACTTCTTTCGTACAAATTTACAAGGAATTAAAAACTTTTCTTTTATTAGAGTTACATTATACTTGTACATTATCACAGTGGAAGCAATATTACAATAAATTATATGAAACAACATTTAAAATAGTCTTGCGCAGCATGCATACTTCAATTGTGTCAATCATCTTTACCCTTCATATAAAACTGTGGGCGCGTCAATTCATTCAACTAGCAAAATATTATACATGGCCATTCTCTCTATGCCGGAAACAGTATAACGATTCTCATTTCTTAACAAACACAAACTTGTCACAAACAAAGCTAAAGGGGACTATCCAATTGATATCGTGTTGTGAATGTGCAATTAGTCCTTAATGTATTTATTTATATTATATGACACTAATGCGCACTTGTTCAGAGTCTATGCAGCCCATACTACATAGGTCCGAGGGCAACCTCTTAATCGTTCTTCTTCTTGTAGGGTTCAATCCCTCTCCATGACTTAATCTACTACTGTAACTACGGTAACTATCCTAGATGCTTTCTGACCTATGAACTCATATTTAGGCGCCCTGGAGGGAATCCCAACACACTGACACATGACTCATCATGCAGGCATCCTGTGGTAATTCAGCTCCTACCATAGACATAACACCACCCGCAGTCGTCAAACACTCAACGAGCGTCACCACCGGGACGGTACTCTGGAGCAGTATCCACGCCCTATCATGACTCATCATGGGACATCCTATGAATACCCTCACGCTGCCAATCCAATGACCCTCATACTCAATGTTTTTCTCTTACTTTCATCACGTCTTCACTATGTATCTAATCCTTAATTTAATTGAATCTTGAATAAAATCAATCTCTTAGAATGTAGCACTTCCACTATACCGGTCTTATTCATTTAATTTCACATGACCACCCAACCTTGGTCTTCTCATTTCAAAATATCATTTCACAATTTTTTCTTTGCCGGTATAAGGCTTGGCTATAACCTAATTCTCAATTTCAACTCATAATTACAATGTCATACTCATAAGATCTTTTCATGATTAATCACAGTTCATGTTTCAAAAGCATAGTATTCATGTATTCACAACTTTCATAACTCATCATGTCAATTATTTCAATTTCTCAAGTAAAATATCATGCATAATAATGAAAATGTAATATGTCACATTTGCTAGTTTATGAACCCATATAATTTTATTTCAATCCATACCAATTCCACAGTTCACAATTTTCAATTGGTTTCACAATTCACACCTTTCAAACTTCTCATTACCAAAAAATTCCAATTTAAACTTCGCACACAATCCTTTCGATTTCCTTTAAAAAGAAAGTTAGTAATTAAAATAAGCTCCCCTTTGTAAAACAGTCTCAAATTCTCATTTATACTAGGACACCGATTATAGAAATTTTCTTACAAAAAAATTACGGATTTACTTGAAGCTTCGGGGAAGTCGACTGTCGCATATGGCCAGCCGGCTGGTCTGCGAGGTTCTAAAGCTCGAAATTAAGATAATCAGATAAGTCGACTGTCACATATGACCAGTCGGCTGTTCTGCGATGATTTTTTAAACTCAAAAAAATAAATGAAGAAGGCAGTCCACGGTTCCAATAGTCGGTCGACTGTGCTACTGGTTTTAAATTTCAAAAAATGTTTTTAGATCTTTTTCTTCTCTTTTTGAACACAAGATGTCCAGAATAAGAAAAATACATTTGATTTAACAATAGCCAATATATTTAAAGGTATTTTTCTCTCTTTGAAACTTGTATTTAGCCTTAGTTTGTATTTTATGAACACTATTTTGACATTTGAAAACTAATATCGACATTTGAAAACTAATACATAGTTGTTCATAATTAAAGATGGGTTTTCACACAAAATCACTGCAATGATGTTTTGACAACTATGATATTTTTAGAGCACAAAACCAACATTATAAGAGAGTAAAGCTTCCATTTTATTAATTTATCTACACAAGATACATTCAATCATTCGTATGCAAAAAGACATTCTTTTTCATTTACTCAAATCTTCCACATGATAAATATATAGCAATGGGGAATTTCATTATATCTATTAACAATCATTTCTATCAATTCATCTTTAACACATTATTCTACTTTAGCATTTTTAATCAATAAGCATAGTTCAATTTCTTACTAGTGAATTTCACACAATTGCAATTTAAACATAATCAACATGCATTCTAATGTTTATAACAATGAGAAACATACACTTTTACTCATAGTCAATAAATCTAGTAATCAAACAGCACACATTTGCTAATTATTAATTCTCTTCTAATTAGGCGAGCATGCATTTCATTTCATCTAGTAGCTTATAATAACAATTCAATTTCATTTCCTAGCATGATTTCTACTCTAGAAGTCATGAGAAACACCCACCTTTTGAAGAAAAATAATTAAGAAAATCCCCTAGAGTCTCCTAGATTGCGAGCGAGTGCCTTCTCCTCCTCGATTGCAATGCACGACTCCTCCTCCTTGCTACTTGCCAAAAACCGAGAGCACCTCCTTGTAGTGATAGCCGGCCTCCAATGGGGGAACACAACACACAACTCACACACTAATATGTATATATCTCCTATATAATGTCTCCTTTAATATTTGCTTTAGTGTGGAATACAAGTATAAAGGGGGGTATTTATACTATTTTTAGAGTAGCTAGGATTGGTTGGATATTTGTAGAATAGAGGGCTAGGATAGGAGTAGAAGTTATAGCAACCACCCACACACAAATAAACTACCCATGCACACAACCCACTCCCCCATGTCTTCCATGCACAAACCGGCCCCAATAGTGTGTATTGCACACTACGTGCTTTGCACGTGCCACCTAGTACCCCTATGTAGAAGTTTGTACAATTTTAATTAATCAAAATGTTCATCATTTGTCTCTACATGACAAGTGTGGCCATTTAATTGATTTATTAAATTTGTGGGCTTCACAATTAGTGGGCTTAGGCTCGTGGGCCAAGACAACAAATTAATAATTAATTAAAGTGGGCTAAAACAAATAAATTGTGTTTTAGGCTTTTAGAAATAGGCTTTTAGAAAAATAAAGGAAAATAATTGTTCATACAAAAATGAGGTCTTATATAAAATAAAATAAATAATATACACATGAAGTTTGCACGTGCACAACACGTGAAAAATAATATTTTATTAAAAATAAAATTTTAGGATATTACAACACTCCCTCCTTAGAATAGTTCCGTCCCCGGAACTACAATTAAAGAGTGAGAAAACAAAACACAATAAGAAAAATACAATCAAGCAAAAAGCTCAGGATGATCTTTCATCATCCTCTCCTCAAATTTACAAGTAGCTTCTTCAACCAACTGGTTTCTCCAGACTACCTTGACCATCAGTATCGTCTTACTCCTCAAGACTTTCTCCCGATGATCAACAATCTCAACTGGAAGCTCAAAGTAACTCAAATCCAACTGCAAACCCTCTGGCACTTCGGGCAAATGATGACTTGGATCTGGAATGTAACCTCTCAGCATACACACATGAAAGACATTGTGCACCTGAGAAAACTCTTCCGGTAATTCAAGCCAGTAAGCAGTTTTTCCGATCATTTTCAATATCTTATACGGGCCTATGAACCTCGGGGCTAACTTTCCACCCTTACCGAATCGGATCACGCCTTTGCTGGGCGATACCTTCAAAAAGACAAAGTCACCAACCTCAAACTCAAGGTCCCTTCTCCAGTTGTCTACATAGCTCTTCTGCCTACTCTGAGCATCCACCAACCTCTTCCTGATCAAATCAATTTTTCAGAGGTCTGCTGCACAATCTCAGGCCCAAACATCTAACGCTCCCCAACTTCGAACCAACAGACAGGCGTCCTGCACTTTTTGCCATACAGAGCTTCGTACGGTGCCATCCCAATGCTCTTCTGAAGACTGTTGTTGTAGGCAAACTCCACCAAAGGTAAATGCCTTTCCTAACTGCCTCCAAAGTCTAGTACACAACACCGAAGCATATCCTCAAGAACACGGTTGATTCTCTCAGTTTGCCCATCGGTCTGGGGATGAAAAGTAGTGCTAAAATCTGTCTTGGTACCCAAGGCTGTCTTAAGACTCCTCCAGAAATGCGAAGTAAACCGTGCACTCGATCAGACACAATGGTCAACGGAACACCATGAAGCCTGACGATTTCACCAACATACAGCTCAGCTAATCTGTCCATCGAAGCAGTGAGTTTTATCGCCAAGAAGTGAGCGGACTTGGTTAGTCGATCGACTATGACCCAAATCGCATCATTGCCTTTAGAACTCTTAGGCAAACCCGTGATGAAATCCATACTGATGTTATCCCACTTCCATTCCGGAATAGGTAACGGTTGCAATAGACCTCCGGATTTCTGATTCTCGACTTTGACTTGTTGACAAATCTCATACCTCGACACAAATTCAGCCACATCCTGCTTCAAACTTGACCACCAGAAATGCTTTTTAATGTCCTTATACATCTTGGTACTCCCGGGATGTACAGACAAAAGAGTAGCATGTGCCTCCTGAAGAATACTTTCTTTCAAGTCCGACTGATCCGGAACACACAACCTCTCTCCAAACCACAACACTTCATCCCTGATTTGAAATCCAGGCAACTTGCCAACACCAACCTGCCTCGTCATCTTCTGAATCTCTGCATCTTTCTTCTGACTTGCAATAATCCTTTCGTTCATCGTCAGTTGAAGCCTCAAATGTGCTAAAGATGATCCCAAGCCTTGCAGAACAACTTCAATACCAGCCCGATCCAACTCCTCTACCAGCTGCCTCTGAGTTGTAATCAAACTCGCCAGACTGCTCTTGCGGCTAAGTGCATCAACAACAACATTAGCCTTCCCAGGGTGATACTTAATCCCCAGACGAATGTCCTCAGGTACCTCCAGCCATCTCCTTTGCCTCAGGTTCAAATCCTTCTGCTGATAGATGTACTTCAAGCTTTTATGGTCTGTGTACATGTTCAGCTTCTCGTCATACACATAATGTCTCCATTGCTTTAAGGCAAAGATAATCGCAGCCAACTCCAGATCATGAGTCGGATAATTCTTCTTATGCGGTCTTAGTTGCCTAGACCCCTAAGCGATTAATTTACCTTCTTGAATTAAGACACAACCAAGCCCACGATGTGAAGCATCACTGTAGACGTCGTACTCAACACCTGCCCTAGGCAAAGCCAAAATGGGTGCAGTAGTCAGCCTCTCTTTCAACTCCTGAAAGCTTGCCCGTACTGTTCAGTCCACTTGAAGTTCACATTCTTCTTGGTCAGACCAGTGAGCGGTACAGCTATCTGAGCGTAGCCCTGGATAAATCTCCTGTAATATCCAGTTAGCCCAAGAAAACTCCTGATTTCCTTCACTGTAGTAGGCCTTGCCCAATCTCTCACTGCCTCTATCTTCTGAGGATCAGTTGCCACTCCCTCCTTAGAAGGGATGTGACATAGGAATGCCACTTCAGATTTCCAGAAATCACACTTGGACAACTTGGCATACAACTCATGCTCCTGAAGATTCCTCAAAACTGCTGCCCGATGCTCCGTGTGCTCCTCCTCCGACTTGGAGTACACGAGAATATCGTCGATAAACACCACGACGAAAGAATCAATGAACGGCCTCAGAACTCTGTTCATCATGTCCATGAAGATTGCAGGTGCATTCGTCACTCCAAACGGCATAACTAAGAATTCGTAATGCCCGTGTCGAGTTCTGAACGCAGTCTTATGCACGTCTTCAGCTTTCACTCGAACTTGATGATATCCCGATCGAAGATCTATTTTGGAGAAAACAGCTGCTCCTTGTAGACGATCGAATAAGTCATCAATTCAGGGAATAGGATATTTATTCTGAACAGTGACCTTATTCAGCTCTCGGTAATCGATGCACATCCTCATCGAACCATCCTTCTTCTTTACCAAAAGCACCGGCACTCCCCAAGGTAACGCACTCGGTTGAATAAAGCCCTTCTCCAATAGTTCCTCAATTTGCTGTTTGATCTCATCCTGCTCCACAGACACCATCCTATACGGTGTCTTAGAAATAGGTGCACTCCCTGGCTGAATAGTGATGCTGAACTCCACATCACAATGCGGGGGTAACCCAGGCAAATCTTCCAAGAACACAGTCGGATAATCCCGAACCACAGGAATCTGCTGCACCTCTGCAGGAATCCCTCTCTTCTGGCTGATAGCAGCAACCAAATCTGAACACCTCCTCTTCCCTTGGAAAGTGACTTCAGGTCCACCTGGAGCCTTCACTGTTACTGTCTTGGTCTTACACTCGATGTTCGCACCGTACACCGGCATCCAATTAATGCCAATGATGACATCGACTCCCAAAACATTCAGCTCGATTAGATCAATTCCAAAAATTCGATCTCCAATCAATATTTCGCAGTCAGCATAGTACTGATCAGTGGTTAGAGTCTCCCCTAACGGAGTAGCTACTGCTAAAACCTTGCCTGGAAATATCTTCGGTTCGACTTCCAGAACTTTAGCAAATTTAGGTGATACAAAAGTATGAGAGGACCCAGTATCGAACAAAACAACATCTTTCTTTCCATTCAAAATAAGTTCTCCTGTTACATAACATACACTCGTCATATAATAGTTCACTAATTTATGGGAAAAAGAAAACAACAGAAAACACTCCTAAATATCCTCCCTCGTACCAGAGATGATGTGATCCACCTCATCGGCATCATCTTCAGTCAAGGCAAATACTCGCCCCTGCTGGTACGGCTTCTTCCCGATCTGCTGAGTTCGTCGATTGCGGACGACATCCTGCAGTTTGGGGCAGTGAGACTTGTAGTGACCTGTCTCTCCATAGTTGAAACAAGTCACTGGAGGTCTTGCCCAAGTATTCCCGGGTCTTCCTGCCACTTGAACAGCGTTCGCACTCGTAGGCTTGAACCTTTGAGCCGGTGGCTGTCCCCTGACATTGCTAGCAACTACGGGCCTCTTCCCCGCATTCCAGTTGTTCCCCTGATTCTGAATATTGTGGAACTGTTCTATGTCCGCCTCTGTGGCTGCCGCTCGTTTGACCAGCTTGTCAAACCTCCTGATACCGAGGGGTATCATCCTGGATCTCAAACTTGGCCTCAACCCATGCTCGAACTTATGAGCCTTCTTTGCCTCATCCATCACTAATTCAGGCGCATACTTTGAAAGCTGAGTGAATCTTGTCTCATACTCCCTAACCGACATGCCACCCTACTGCAGCGACAGAAACTCCATGGCCTTCTTCTCCTGGATGTCTGAGGGAAAATAATGACTGCAGAATTCCTCCAAGAATTCCTCCCAGCCAAGAACCAAGCCTCCCATCATCCGCTTTATCGACTGCCACCACACAACCGCATCCTTCTCGAATTGCAGAGTCACTAACTTCACCTTGCTGCCCTCCGGGGTCTTCAAGACTTCGAAGATAGTCTCTACCTGCCGGATCCAATTGTCAGCCGTGTCAGGGTCTGACTTCCCTTTAAACACCGGTGGTTTCATCCGTTTAAATGATTCCACGAGTTTGATTGCTTTGGGTACTGGATTCGCAAGTATCCTTCCTTGATTCTGATTCATGGTAACATCATTGAGTGTCTGATAGACCGTCGTTAGCTCCGTTTCCAAGTCCAGACCTTCACCATTACGAGCTCGTCTTCCAGCCATATTCTGATGCAAAAGATCCATTAAATTCAAAGTATAAACGTGAATTTTAAATCAACCTTTCATTTCATTGAATTTCAAACTTTATACATTCGAATTTAAAACATTTCTAACATCAAAATGAAAGCGATAGATGATACAACGGTCTAACTCCTACGGTTCCTCTTGGCTTCACGAAGCTCTCCCCGTAGTTCCTCCACTTCCTTCTTCAGTACATCGGTCATGTTTTTTCTCTTCTCGAGTTCCCAAAAACGATGACTGAGAACTGCAAAATCATCCTTGCGCTTCGCCAACTGAGCCTCTAATAGTCCGACTCTCTCCCGTAGAGTCTCTACCTGCCTCTGAAGAGACACAATGAGATTAACCGGAATTTTTTCCTCTTCATCAAAAGAATCATCAGTTGAATCCGGAGGTGGAGTGATCTCTCGGGACTCAGGCCATTCCTCTTCCACTTCTTCAAGATCTTCCTCATCTGAATCAGCTTGCCCGGGGTAGTAATCTTCCTCAATGATGTGCCAATTATCATCTCCAGCTGGGTCGAAGTGGTCTGCCATCTTAAAGATAGAGAGGAAGAAGCAGCATAAATCATAGAGCAACACAAATGTAAGTGACTTACATTTAAATCTCTAGACTCAACACACACTCTAATGTCCACTTCTAGGGTATCGTTCCTTATAAACTTGTACTACTTAGAAGCGTGCTCTGATACCACTTTGTAACACCCCGAATTCCAAACTACAACTGAATTTGAGTTCCACAGGATCTTTACACTTCTTTCGTACAACTTTACAAGGAAATAAAAACTTTTCTTTTATCAGAGTTACATTACACTTGTACATTATCACAGCGGAAGTAATATTACAACAAATTACATGAAACAACATTTAAAATAGTCTTACGCAGCATGCATACTTCAATTGTGTCAATCATCTTTACCCTTCATATAAAACTGTGGGCGCGTCAGTTCATTCAACTGACGAAATATTATACACGGTCATCCTCTCTATGCCGGAAACAGTATAATGATTCTCATTTCTTAACAAACACAAAATTGTCACAAACAAAGCTAAATGGGACTATCCTATTGATGTCGTGTTGTGAATGTGCACTTAGTCCTTAATGCATTTATTTATATTATATGACACTAATACACACTTGTTCAGAGTCTATGCAGCCCATACTACATGGGTCCGAGGGTAAACCCTTAATCGTTCTTCTTCTTGTAGGGTTCAATCCCTCGTCATGACATAATCTACTACTATAACTACGGTAAGTATCCTAGATGTTTTCTAACCTACGAACTCATATTTAGGCATCCTGGAGGGAATCCCAACGCACTGGCACACGACTCATCACGTAGGCATCCTGTGGTAATTCAGCTCCTACCATAGACATGACACCATCCGCAGTCCTCAAACACCCCACGAGCGTTGCCACCGGGACGGTACTCTGGAGCAGTATCCATGCCCTATCATGACTCATCATGGGACATCCTGTGAATACCCTCACGCCGCCAATCCAATGGCCCTCATATTCAAAATTTTTCTCTTACTTTCATCACGTCTTCACTATGTATCTAATCCTTAATTTAATTGAATCTTTAATAAAATCAATCACTTAGAATGTAACACTTCCACTATACCGTTCTTATTCATTTAATTTCACATGACCCAACCTTGGTCTTCTCATTTCAAAATATCATTTCACAATTCTTTCTTTGCCGGTATTAGGCTTGGCTATACCCTAATTCTCAATTTCAACTCATAATTACAATGTCATACTCATAAGATCTTTTCATGATTAATCACAGTTCATGTTTCAAAAGCACAGTATTCATGTATTCACAACTTTCATAACTCATCATGTCAATTATTTCAATTTCTCAAGTAAAATATCATGCACAATAATGAAAATGTAACACGTCACATTCGCTAGTTTATGAAACCATATAATTCTATTTCAATCCATATCAATTCCACGGTTCACAATTTTCAATTGGTTTCACAATTCACACCTTTCAAACTTCTCATTACCAAAAAATCCCAATTTAAACTTCGTAAACAATCCATTCGATTTCCTTTAAAAAGAAAGTTAGTAATTAAAGTAAGCTCCCCTTTGTAAAATAGTCTCAAATTCTCATTTATACTAGGACACCGATCAGTGAAATTTACTCACAAAAAAATTACGGATTTACTTGAAGCTTCGGGGAAGTTGACTGTCGCATATGGCCAGTCGGCTGGTCTGCGAGGTTCTAAACCTCGAAATTAAGATAATCAGATAAGTCGACTATCACATATGACCAGTCGGCTGCTCTGCAATGATTTTTTTAAACTCATAAAAATAAATGAAGAAGGCAGTCGACTGTTCCAATAGTCGGTCGACTGTGCTACTGGTTTTCAATTTCAAAAAATGTTTTTAGTTCTTTTTCTTCTCCTTTTGAACACAAGATGTCCAGAATATGAAAAATACATTTGATTTAACAATATCCAGTATATTTAAAGATATTTCCCCCTCTTCTGAAACTTGTATTTAGCCTTAGTTTGCATTTTATGAACACCATTTCGACTTTTGAAAATTAATACATTGTTGTTCATAATTAAAGATGGGGTTTCACACAAAATCACGGCAATGATGTTTTGACAACTGTGATATTTTTAGTGCACAAAACCAACATTATAAGAGAGTAAAACTTCCATTTTATTAATTTATCTACACAAGATACATTCAATCATTCGTATGCAAAAATACATTCTTTTTCATTTACTCAAATCTTCCACATGATAAATATATAGCAATGGGGAATTTCATTACATCTATTAAAAATCATTTCTATCAATTCATCTTTAACACATTATTCTACTTTAGCATTTTTAATCAATAAGCATAGTTCAATTTCTTACTAGTGAATTTCACACAATTGCAATTTAAACATAATCAACATGCATTCTAATGTTTATAACAATGAGAAACATACACTTTTACTCATAGTCAATAAATCTAGTAATCAAACAGAACACATTTGCTAATTATTAATTCTCTTCTAATTAGGCGAGCATGCATTTCATTTCATCTAGTAGCTTATAATAACAATTCAATTTCATTTCCTAGCATGATTTCTACTCTAGAAGTCATGAGAAACACCCACCTTTTGAAGAAAAGTAATTAAGAAAATCCCCTAGAGTCTGCTAGATTGCGAGCGAGTGCCTTCTCCTCCTCGATTGCAATGCATGACTCCTCCTCCTTGCTCCTTGCCAAAAACAGAGAGCACCTCCTTGTAGTGATAGCCGACCTCCAATGGGGGAACACAACACACAACTCACACACTAATATGTATATATCTCCTATATAATGTCTCCTTTAATATTTGCTTTAGTGTGGAATACAAGTAGGAAGGGGGGGTATTTATACTATTTTGAGAGTGGATTGGAGGGCTAGGATTGATTAGATAGTTGTAGAATAGAGGGCTAGGATAGGAGTAGAAGTTATAGCAACCACCCACACACAAATAAACTACCCATGCACACAACCCACTCCCCCATGTCTTCCATGCACAAACCGGCCCCAATAGTGTGTATTGCACACTACGTGCTTTGCACGTGCCACCTAGTACCCCTATGTAGAAGTTTGTACAATTTTAATTAATCAAAATGTTCACCATTTGTCTCTACATGACAAGTGTGGCCATTTAATTGATTTATTAAATTCGTGGGCTTCACAATTAGTGGGCTTAGGCTCGTGGGCCAAGACAACAAATTAATAATTAATTAAAGTGGGCTAAAACAAATAAATAGTGTTTTAGGCTTTTAGAAATAGGCTTTTAGAAAAATAAAGGAAAATAATTGTTCATACTAAAATGAGATTTTATATAAAATAAAATAAATAATATACACATGAAGTTTGCACGTGCACAACACGTGAAAGATAATATTTTATTAGAAATGAAATTTTAGGATATTACAGTTGGAGTGGAAAACTGCTATGTGCTTTGAGTCTTAGGAATCAGAATTTTTCTTGCATGCTTGTTAGCCCCTCGAGCTGGACAAGGCTCAACCTTGTCTTTCTGAATGAATCTAGATAGGTGGCCTCGTTGGATCATAGCCTCAATTTCTTCTTTGGGGATTTGGCAGTCGTTAGTGTTGTGGTCATAGTCCCAATGAAATTGGCACCACAGATCCATGTTCCTTCTCTTTCCTAGCATGTTCATCCTAGAAGGGGGATAGAGTAGCTCCTTTATTTTCCATAAGGATTGTGGATATACTACCATTGAGAGGAGTGAACTTGTCGAAGCAGGGTGCTGGAGGAGGGCAACGTTGATCGGAACCATCATTCTGGGACTTCTTGGGTTCATCTTCATTTTTATTCTTTTGTTTGTTTTCGGAGAAAGGGCTCTCCTCGATCCTGGGGATGGAGAGCATCTTCAGCCAGGATGTACTTCTCACTCATTTGTAGGAGCTCGGAGAAGTTCCGAGGAAGATTCTTAGCAAGAGATACTTCTAGGTCGACGTGGCAGACATTGTGCCTGAAGGCAGCAACCACTGCTGCTGAGTCGAGGGAGGGGATGGATCAGGATTCGGCTGTGAAACACTGAACAAAATCTTTGAGATATTCCCCATCCCTTTGCTTTAAGTTGAGTAAGGAAGCACTCATTTTCTTAATTCTTCGACTGCTGACAAAGTGGGTGAGGAAGAGGTCCTCGAGCTGATCGAAGGAGAAGATGGAACCTGGAGAGATTCGGGAGTTTTCCCCTTCAGGATTGTTGGGAACGTTCTGCATAGAAGCGTGTCAGAGGCTCGGTGGATCATCAAGAGAGTTATAAAACTCTCAATGTGATCTGTCGAGTTGGACTCACCATTGTAAGACTTGAAGGCTGGAGTCTTGAAGTTCTCTGGGAGGGGGGCTCCAAGGTTCGACCTAGAGAAAGGAGGTCGAATGGGGAGGTAACTTTTGCCTTGGCGACCCCCTCCTCCTAATTGATCCTAGCAAGGTGGTACTCCATCTCTTGGAGGTGATGAAGGACTGGATCTTCCCGTCCCTCGGATCGAATTAACCTATGAGACTCTTCTTCTCGCACAGTTCTAGGATGGTGATTGCTTTCTTGGCGGTTCTTATTCGGGGTGGCCTAGAAGGCTTTGAGGATTAGATCTTTAATGTCTTGAAACTCATCCCTGGTGATTGCCACCTCCTTTTCTCTATGGTCCTTAGCAGCTCATCGACTGACTGGAGTTGGACTCACCTGATGTGAAGGTGATCGTCGAGACCGTGGCCAGCAAGAGGAGGGACTTCTCTTGCTTCCATGGTGCTCTGAGCGGGGACCTCGTCTCGAGTACACTTTCTTTTAGGCATTGACGGAGGTCCTTCCATTGCTATCGGGTGTTGATGACATTCGGAGACCTAGTCATGCCGGTGGCACCGTAGGAGAGGAGGTTGTGTGAATTGAAACCTGGTCCTCAATCAGGTGAGGTTCGGGGCGAGGTTCGGAGTACATTTGGAGCGAATTTATTGGGAGCCTGCCGACGTAGCCCTGCTCAGGGGAGGCTACGATGGCGGTATAGGGGTATGCGATGATGGGCGTGGAGGTTGCCCTAGATGAGGAGGAAGTGGAACGTCGGCTTCACTGCTGGTGACCGTTGCCTTCTTCCTCCTTGGAGACATGGCTGGAAGGGGCTGCTTGTTAGCGATATCCGACCAGAGAGGTAGATCTGTGTGCTTTCCCACAGATCGCACCAATTTTTTTGCTGCTTTTTTTTGTTGTGGGAACAATCAGATGATGAGTTTGGATTTTGAGAGAAAAACTTACACTATTAACCGTCAATCAAATCTAGAGTTGGCCGACTGAAGGCGTTCGGCGAACTTGCACAAAGTCTAAGTACCGGGGTTTGCCTCGGTGAATGCCCCTCAGACGCTCAAGTTAGTAACTCAGAAAAACAGTAGAGTTTTGGTGGCAAAAGATTGGTTACCTAATCATGATGGAGGTGGAGTGTATTTATAGCATAGGAATTAGTTCTTTGAAGATAGAGTTTAAAATGCATCTTTTGAGACTAAACTCATCATTCTCATGGTCAAGGGATAAAATTAGTTACTCTCCTTGTTGAAAAGATAGAGTTGGTTGTTCTTCCCTTGTTGAAAAGATAGTGTTAGCTACGTTAGGGGGAATTTGACTGACAACCCTAATAGGCTAGAAATCTCCTCTTGCTTAAGCTGCAAGCAAGCCTAGATGGTTGGCGTTGACGTGGCCCATGTTCCTCTAGTGGAACTGTAGCTGCTATGAAGTTACTGTTCTTCCCCGCAAGTTTTGAGATGCGTGCCCGAATCATATGACCCTGTTTTGTTGCGATTTTTACCTATATCCGAGAGTAGTCACAACTTTAGTTTCCTATTAGAAAAAAGTATAATAACACAATCTTTTAAAATATTATGTTTATCAATTTTCTAGCATTTTCCTTCCTTTTAAAAGAAAAGCAATTTTTCTTTAAGTCCGACGTAACACATTATTTTCTTGTCAACTTTTCTTTCCAAACAAAGATAAAAAGATCTAGTTTAATGGAAAAAGAAACCAAATTGGACCTAAAAAAGAAGTTTCCACCATATTTACGTCAAATCAAACATCCCCTAACAGTTAACCACTCTTTCAAAAAAAAAAGAAAGAAAAAAAACTGAGTTAACCCCTAAACAAGGTTACCAAACTCTTCTCCAATTATCAACATCTTCTTTTTAAAAACCCTTAACCCTGATTATAACCCAAACAAAAAGTCAAACTAAATGCTTACCCAAAATTCTAATAACCCGAAAGAATCCCCATTGATGCAATCCTCTCCCTAGGGGTGGCAGGGGGCTGGTACAGCTCGGAACCAGCCCGACCCACCACCAAACCGGTCCAAACAAGACCCGAAGCACTCCCCTGAGGCGGGCTTGGTTGGGCTAGGAGTTCGCCTTCGAAAACCCGCACCAACCCGGCCAGGATTCTGTTCGGGCCAACCGATAAGGCCCAGTATTTTTATTTTTTTTTAATTTTGAATTTTTTTTGTAAAATATAAGTATATAAATATATAAATACTGCAATATATATATATATATATATATATATATATATATATATATATATATATATATATGTTAATGAGCCTTTGCTATATATTAATTTGTTGCATTTGCTATACTTTGCTTTTTCTTCATTTGGTGTTGTTGCTGCATTTGCTATATAGGCAATGATGTTAATTTACTGCTAGTCTTGCATTTGCTATCCATTTCTCACTGTTAGTTTTGCAAATGAATGAGGGAACACAAAGAAGAGAAGGAGATGGTTTATGTTTCGATTGAGTTGAAATACTCATTTAAACAAAGTAGATGGCATGGCATTAATATGCAGCCCTAGTCAGTGATGATTGAATTGTTGAGTAATTTGCAGCATTTTTTTTATTCGGAAATACAGATGCTTGTCCACTTCTCAGCTGCATTTGATGCACTGAGGATTTTGAATCTTTTGCTGAACTGAGGTTTTATTAGCCTCCTATCATTTTAAAAAGTTGTTTTCTGAGCATACTTTGATTGGGGGAAGAGATCAGGTCGGATAAGTAGCTAGGGTTTTTTTTTTTTCTCTTTATCGATTTGGGGAAGGAGAAAAGGAGCTGTAAATGGGATATGAGGAGACAATGAGGAAGGAGAGGAGGTGAAATGGGGGTGAAATGAGAGTTCCCAACACTAGTTGGCAGACATATAAAATGAAGCTTGACTAGTGGGAAGGCATATTAAATGCAACCCTAGTCTTGTTTAGCTTACATTTAATTGATCTGAGATATGAGAATTCATCTGATATTTGGAATGACTTATTTAGTCAATACACCCTCATTACTGATGGTATGCTTTGAATTGTGTCTGTTGGTGATTGAATTTGAATTCATGGTGACTCTGAAGTTTCAAACATCAGCTGGTTTTAGTTGACATGGCATGTAAATGTAGCCATAGTGCTAACACCAACAATACTTTGATTTTAATGAGTTTCATACCTGTGCAAACCAAAGTTCTATGATGTTCACATGTGTTCTGAGCCTATACAAATAATCATCCAAGTTCTTGTGCGTTAGCTGTGATTGGTTTCTATTGTTGGACATGTTTGTAAACTCAATATTATTTTAATTTGTTTTTTGTTGTGCAAGGTGAAGCTCATATGGAGCTGGAGAAGATATTGAGAAGACATAGTGTGCAGGAGCTTGATGACTTGTACTTTTAGATCAGCAAAAGAGTAAGAGAAGTGTTTGATTCACTGTTATGTTTTAAATTTAATCCCAATGTATTTTTTTTCCTGCTGTTGTGTTTGTAGGTAGTGATGAAAAGTCAAAATGATCAAGTTCAATTTTGTGTTTCCCCAACTACCAAGTCAAGTTTAATTCTGTTGATAAGCTACAACTTTGTGAATAGCTATTAGGCATGGCATAATAATGCAGCCATAGTGCTTTTCAATTTTTATGCATTGATACACTTATGCTTGATTCAAATCTGGCATAACAATTCACATAGAAGAAGCTATGTTTTTTCTGAGCCTACTATATTTTGAGTATTCATGGAGTTGTGAAATCATGCTCTTTGTTTATGTTGTGAAATTTTGCTCTAAAGTCACAAGAATTATTATATACATCCTCCTAATAACGAGAATCTTTACTCTCCAATCTTCTTGTAACTGACTGCCAATAAATATTTTCAGTGCACCTATCGCTTCAGATCATGCATCGTGGGAGAAGTAGGCTATATAATCCCAAGACTTGTTACTTGGTAATGAAATAAAATCTTTCTATACCCCTATTGTATCCTAGCACCTTGCAAAACTAGTTTTCATCTTATTATTTGTAGTACTGTGGTTTAAATTTACATCAAAGAGAACTTCTATTCATCTGGCTAAAGTTCGAAGCGATGGCTTCTTCAGTGTGATTATTCAGGTGCTTTGTAGCTACAATACTCTTCCTCTGTATTGTATCGTTTCCCAGGCTGATTGTATGTTCAGTATGTTTCAGTTTGGTTCCAAGGTTGAGCTATTTTTTGTTGTTGTTTATTAGCTTTCGACCGCTCTGTTTATGATATGCAATGAAAGGACTTATTGAAATCTTTTTGTTGTTTGTTTCCCAATGTAAATTTATGATTTTGATTACATTAGTCCGTTCATTGTAGATCCTTAGTAAAGGTGGGGTACTACAAATTGGGCAGCAGCTATTAGGCATGGCATAATAATGCAGCCATAGTGCTTCTCAATTTGTATGCATTTGATACACTTGTGGTTGATTCAAAATTGGCATAACAATTCACTTATAATAAGCTATGTTGATTCTGAGCCTACTTTATTTTGAGTATTCATGTTGTTGTTAAAGCATGTTCTCTATTTATGTTGTGAAATTAAACTCTAAAGTCATTTTGCAAATGCGGAGTGAAAGCATTTTAAACAGCTGCAGCAGTAACAACTAAATTCAAATAGCAGCAGTCGCTGCTCAAGCAACAGCAGCCACAGCTCAAGCAGCATCAGCAGCTACTGTGTAATTTAGCGCTTAATCAAAACTTGTTATATTTGTATTAGAAATTTAGCAGCTATTGTGTATTAGAAATTTAGCAGCATCAGTAGAAATGTGTAATATTTGTTCGAACTTGTACATTCAACACTGTCTTAATCATTTTTTTTTGTACTTGAGCTTATATTTAGTATGAAATTTGTGATTGTTTTTTTTTGCATTTCAGTTTGATCTCAGTTTTGTCACTGTTGCTTGAGCTGTTGAAATTTTGATCTCAGTTTTGGTTGATCCAAACTATGCTTAACCAAACAGTCCAATAAACAAACAAAACTAGAGCAAATACTATTCTCACTACTTGGAAGAATGAAGAACAAAAGAGGAATTACCAAGCATAAATAAAGTTAGAAGAGCTTTTATTAACTCGATGAAATCGAACAAGCCCTATATGCACACTAAATGAAATTGAAGCTACAAAATGCAAGTCTTAGACGTCAACAATATTAAACAGGGCTGGAATCGAAAGAGATAGAGTACAGGGCTTTCGCAGAAGCAAAACTAGAGCTCCCATTCCTGTAATCCTTATTAATCCATCGGTCTTCGTCTGTACAAATTGAGACAGGTACTACTGCATAGCTGATCAAAGATAAAAGAAACTATACCAATAATGTAAATGAATTCAAATGAAAACACACTCAAATTGCACAGAAAAGATTACTTTATTTCAAATTTGCTAGTACATTCTTATCAAAGTCATTACAACAATCCATTACACATAACTACAATAAACTTGTCTTCTCCAGTCCTACTTTAACAAACAAATGAAAACACACCCAAATTGCACACAAAACTTAATTAGCTATTTCAACTCCAATTGAACAAAACTTGTGTGCATGAACTCTTCTAGCAAGCAGTTTCTTACTTAGCTAACTCAGCTCTATCTACTTCATCATTTTCAGATTCGGTTAGTCTAGTACCTCGTCTTCCTGATCCTCTTATGTTGCTGAAATTTAAAAAAAATAAATAAATAAATAAAAACACAAGGATTAGCTACTCTTCGTAGTCATTGTTGTTGCATGATTTGTAACCTCTAAATTCATTTTGCAATTTTTGAAATGGTAGTAGGCTCAGAAAAGAAAATTTTAAAACGATAGTAGGCTAATAAAACCTCAGTTCAGCAAAAGATTTAGAATCTTTAATGCATCAAATGAAGCAGAGAAGTGGACAAGCATTCGTATTTCCAAATGAAAATATGCTACAAATTGCTCAACAATTCAATCATCACTGACTAGGGTTGTATATTAATGCCATGCCATCTAGTTTGTTTGAATGAATATTATATATATAGAGAAGTCTTCAGTTGCGCACCCCTATAGTGCGCAGTCTCGTGTGCATGAGACCATAGCCGTCTGATCTTCATCATGATCATGATGAAGATCTGATGGCTCTCCTTCACCCGCTCTCTCCCTTAATAAAAAAACCCTAGCTAATTCTCCGACGTGATCTCTTCAGCAATTTTAAAATCGAAGTAGGCTCAAAAAACAACTTTTTAAAATGCTAGTAGGCTAATAAAACCTCAGTTCAGCAAAAGATAGTAGGTTACAAATTGGGCAGCAGCTATTAGGCATGACATAATAATGCAGCCATAGTGCTTCTCAATCTGTATGCATTTGATACACTTGTGGTTGATTCAAAATTGGCATAACAATTCACTTATAATAAGCTATGTTGTTTCTAAGCCTACAATCTGTAATAAGCAATGTATAGCAAATGCAAGGCTAGCAGTAAATTAACATCATTGCCTACATAGCAAATGTAGCAACAACACCAAATGAACAAAAAGAAAAGTATAGCAAATGCAACAAATTAACATATAGCAAAGGCTCATTACTCAATTCTACCAAATTTAGCAACTTAGTATCATATAACAACTTAAGCCTACAATCTTGTCAAATTCATCATTGCCTACTGATGCAACCATGGTAAAAAATGCAACAAACTGAACAGAGTGAGAATCAAACACTTCCCTTTAGTATCATACAATCAAATGGCAGAACTTAACTCCGAGCCTCATCCGATTTGGGTAGATTTCGATGAGAGAGAACTGAGAGAGATTTCTATGGGATTTCGATGAAAGAGAACTGAGCATTTTTGGGGCTAGGATTTCGGAAGAGAGTAATCGAATTTTAGGGTTTCGATTTGGGGAAGATGACGTGGGAGAAGGAGCTAGGGTTTTTTTTTCTCTTTTTCCATTTGGGGATTGGAGTGGGATTAGGGGAAGAGGTTTTTGTGGAAGAGATTAGGTCAGAGAAGTGGCTAGGGTCGATTTGGGGAAGAGATCAGGTTGGAGAAGTAGCTAGGGTTTTTTTTTCTCTTTATCAATTTGGGGAAGGAAAGAAGGAGCTGAGAGCGGGATGTGAGGAGACAGCAAGGAAGGAGAGAAGGAGAAACGGGGGGTGAAATCAGATCTGCATCATGATCAAAACTCAGATCGCACGGCTGAGCGCGAGTGCACACGTCTGTGTGCACTAGAGGAGTGCACAACCGAAGCTTTCCCTATATATATATATATATATATATATATATATATATATATATATATATATATATATATAAATGCTCCATTGAAAACGGGTCTATTTTCACAGACCCGTGAAAACAGCGATTCTGGCCGTTGGATCGCTCTTGATCGTGATCAACAGATCAGATCGAACCCGCCCATCACCCATCCCACTTAAGTGGCAGAGGGGTAATTTGGAAATTTCGTCCCAAATAACTCGTCGCCTCATTCGCTCTAAAAAATTGAATGAACCTAGGCCGTTGTTTGAAATAACGGCCTAAGTTATAAAAAATTGAATGAACCTAGGCCGTTGTTTGGAACAACGACCGTTTATAACCTAGGCTGTTGTTCCCAACAACAGCTTAGGCTATAAAATTTCGTTGTTTCAAATAAACTAGGCTATAAAATTTTATAGCCTAGGCCGTTGTTGGGAACAACGACCTAGGTTACAAAAGGCCGTTGTTTAGATTCATTCAATTTTTTATAACCTAGGCCGTTGTTTTAAACAACGGCCTAGGTTCATAACCCAAAGCGAGTTCATTTTCACGGGTCTGTGAAAACAGACCGGTTTTCAATGGAGCATTTCTCATATATATATATATATATATATATATATATATATATATATATATATATATATATATATATATATATATAAAATAAAACACAAAGAAAGCTATCAAGTGGCTCTCATTCAATAGGGTTGAAATCAATGGTCTGGATCTAACCTCACGAAACATATTTTCCCACCCAAAAATACCCCCCAAAACTCATTCAAATCCCCTAAAAGAACTCATTTATTTCTCTCTCTCTCTCTCTCTCTCTCTCTCATTATCTCTCTATTTACTTAGAAATTTATATTTTCATATTTCAGGTTCTCTCTCTCTCATTATCTCTCTATTTACTTAGAAATTTATATTTTCAGAATTCAGGTTTGTAAATTTTCAGATTTTTTATGCATTTTTTATTGCTCGTGTTATATTGAAAATAGCAAATATCTCATCAACAGTTAAATTTCATCATTTTCCATACTCAAAGTTCTAAGAAGTTGAATTTTACACCCTCATTTATAATTATTTTTCAACGTATACTAATAGAAACATGAACTTTTATTTACAACTAATTATTATTTTACTATTCAAACTTGAGCTACATAATTGTTGTTTTACTGTTTACAAAACTTTTATATTATGTATCGTTCCAAAGACGTGCCGTAGGCACGTGCCCACGGGCAAATCTAGTATATATAATAAAACACAAAGAAAGCTATCCAGTGGCTCTCCTTCAATCCCCCCCCCCAAAATCAACGGCCCAGATCTAACCACACAAGATACATCCCCCCCCCCCCCCCAAAGTTTTTCCCTAAAACTTAAATTCAAATTCCCTCAAAACGACTCCTTTATTTATTTAATTATCTCTCTCTCTCTCCCTCTATCTATCTATGTATACGGGCAAATCTAGTATATATAATAAAACACAAAGAAAGCTATCAAGTGGCTCTCTTTCAACCCCCCCCCCCCCCCCCCCCCCCCCCCCAAAAAAAAAAAGGTTTTCTCCCAAAACTCAAATTCAAATTCCTTCAAAACAACTCCCTCATTTATTTAATTCTCTCTCTCTCTCTCTCTCTCTCTCTATATATATATATATATATATATATATATACTAGTATCATGCACGTGCGATGCACGTGGGGAAGAAGGAAAAAGACAAAAAAAAAAAAAAAAATAATTTCCAAACTGATCCACTGTCGAAAATATTTACCAAACTGGTCCACTTTTGCACGTGCACGCGGAAGAAGGAAAAAGGACAAAAAAAGGAAAATAATTTCCAAACTGATCCACTTCCGAAAATATATACCAAACTGGTCCACTTTCGAAAATATTTACCAAAGTGGGTCATTTTGTCAACACGTGCGCTGCACGTGTTGGCTTCAAAATGACATCAATGACAGATGACACTAACCCCTTCTCCCATTATAATAGTAGAGATATATATATATATATATATATATATATATATATATATATATATATATATATATACATATACATACTTATGGAAACATGGATTTGATGGAACTGAGATGAATCCCAGGACTATGGATTGGTGTGCGTATCGATCGTTAAAGATAAACAGATTGCTTAATTGTGATCTAACCCTATATAGCGGAATCTAGGGTTCACAAATTATACCTGCGGTGAGAAGAAGACGACAGCGACCCCAAGATCTTCTGCACGTATTCCTTCCTCGGGTTGGACGTCGTGTGGGCGACGATCTCCCAACCTTTCTTCTCCTTGGCTGAACTCTCTTTCTCTCCTTACGTGAATCACGATTTTTGAGAAAAATCTTATTTTTCAGATTTTCAATGACGGCCAGAGAATAGAGGATATATATAAGGCTACGGCAGGGACCTATGAGGAGAAATTAGGGTTAGGTCTCCTAACGAATCTGGGTATCCCGTGTTCAGCCCGAACACACAACCCAGGCCCATTAACAATAGCTCAGTCCACTAAGGAGCTATTGTTGCACTACCTTCCTAATCCCAAATTATATTTATGGGCTCCTTTTATTATATGCTCGTTCAACTCCCCATGTTAAGATATCGAATGTCCGTCGATCAAATTAAGTTACTGACAACTATATTGATCAACATCTTTTATCCTTAAGTAGTACCACTCAACTTTATTTGTCATGTCGGATGTAATCCACCTGCAGGGTTTACATGACAATCCTTATGAGCTCCTTAAGGGGACATCATCAACCCGACGTATCGGGACATGGATTCCTTTTACAATCAACAGCCCATCATACATACAATGCTATTACCCAATTCATAGAGGTTGTTGATCCATAATGAATCTCACTCTTTTATGAGTCAAAGTAATGCACACTGCATATACATGTCTGTTATTATATCTGGATTAAGAGCATAAGCATCCATAATAACAGAGGTGTTTGTTCTCTTTTGTAGTCAGTACAAAGAGAACAACCTCAAGTGGTCCTGTTCAATACACACAAAGTGTACTAGTGTAAACCTATAGTCAAGACAGACTAATACCAGATTACACTACAACCTTTCCAATGGATTGTCCAAGTCCGTCTAGGTTGTGAACTATTTATATATTCCATAGGGAACTGATAATATGATCTTCTGTGTGTCACCTCACACCATATTATCAACCTTATAGAATATCAGACACTTGTATTAATATTATAATAAACACAATATGCAAACATATGCCCATATGATTCTCATTCAAAAAAAATAAGGAAATAAAGTTCATACAAAAGTGATGCTTTCAGTATATAACCCTAACAGGATTTTTATACCCCAATTCATAATTATTTTTCAACATATACTAATAAAAACATGGACTTTTATATACAACTAATTATTGTCCTACTATTCAAACTTGAGCTATATAATTGTTGATTTACTGTTTACAAGGCTTTTCATATGTTGTATCGTTCTGAAGACGCACCGTAGGCACGTGGCCACGGGAAAATCTAGTATATATATATATATATATATATATATATATATATATATATATATATATATATATATATATATATATATATATATATATATATATATATATATATATATATATATATATATATATATATATACTCTAAATTATATCAAAATTTATAAAAATGAGTGTCGACATCAAAATTAATTGATCACTACCCATTACTCAATTTGCCAACCCCCATCCTTGCTATTTGTAGCCAACTCCACATCTTCACTTCTCTTATCTCGCCAATGTGAGACTAGAAGTTTTCAAAATTTAAAATCCAAATACATTTAGTCCCACATTGGTGAGATAAGAGAAGTAATGAGGTGGAGTTTTCTATAAATAGCTAGGGTATGGTGGGCTAATTGAGTAGTGAGTAGTGATAAATTAATTTTGAAGCCCACATTCATTTTTATGATTTTTAAAAATATTTTAGAGTATATCTATATAATATATAAATATATTCATAATGCATATATAAACTTTGAAATATTAACCTACTATATTAAATTTTTAAAAAAATAAAACCTCCAACTTGCAATGGCCCGGCCTGGCCCCCAAGTCAGGGGCATAGGGTCGGATCCGGGCGTACCCTTCCCCCAATCCAGCCCAGCCCGACCCGGACTGGAAAATTCCCTAGGCCGTCCTGCTTAGCTTGAGACCGAGTCCGGCCTGGTGGTTTTTGGCCTGGCCTAGCCCGTGGAGCTTGGATGCCACCCTTACCTCTCCCCTCCTTCTCGCTCGCCATACGCTTTAGCCTGCCCCAAACTGTCGTTCCCTGTGTCGTCCTTCCTCTACCCTCACGCCTCTATCCCACATCCCCTGCCCTTTGCTCGAAAATTGAAGCTTCTCCTTCTCCTTCAAATACTTTGATTTTCGTGCCATATCTACTTGCCTTCCTCTGCCGCCTTCCTCTACCACAGCCGCTTCCACCTCCAAGTTGTTGCCTTCGCCTACACACCCCATTAAACAAGTTGTCCTCCCCCCCTCAGTCTAATGCTTTTACAAGCATTTGCCTATTTTTTAAAGTAATTTGAGAAATATGCTCCTTCTCAAAATAGTTAAAGAACTATGGCCTCATCAACCTTCGTATGTGCCGCATGGAAAATGAAGAAATTTTGTTTTTTTAAGAATCCCCTCAATATGTTGTTTTGCTAAATCATTCCCATGAACCTCTCAATTAGGGATGCTCTCGGATAAGGATATATCCGATTCGATCCGCATCCGAATCCGATTCGATCCGCATTCGAATCCAATTTTTTGGAGGATACAGATATAAAAACTCTGTATCCGGGCGGATACGGATATGGATTTGGATATCCAAATCCAAAAAAAATCGGATACGGATACGGATATGGATATCCCTAAAAAAAGTGGATTCGGATACGGATATTCGCTTAATTTAATATATATTTATTTAATAAATATACAAAGTTAATAGTTATACTTATATAATGAAAAATATCCCCATTTTATTCTAATAATATTATCCTATATTCCTATTCCTAACTCACTCTAATAGAAACCCATCCCCTGATTCCCATCGTCTAGCAGCAACCCTAACCCACTCTAGCAGAAACTCATCATCCCCATCGTCTAGCAGAAACCCATTACCCATCCCCATCATCTAACCCACTTGGCGTCGGTCACCCCCTTCTCCTAATTCTCCGAAGCCCCCTCAATCCCTCATCTTTGAACGTTCTCCTCGCCGTCGATTTCCGACTGTTGTTGGTTTCTAGCTACCTAAATAAATAGACTAACTAGACACAAATTATAAAACCTCGCAAGTGCACGAATCGTTTATAGAATCGTAGTAATAGCAAGGGTCGATCCCACAGAGATTGTAGACTTTAACTTACTAATCAATAAAAAGAATAAAAATCATAAAGAGTTGTTTTGAAAGTCTAAAAGAAATAAAAAGATTAAAACTAAAGGAAGAGGTGTTGAATCACAAATATTTATGAAGTAGTTGGGTTTAGATCTCCACCAATAGTCAGTAATGCTAAGTCACCTTCTGAACTTCTTCTTATTACTCATGTTTGTTCACTTCAAGGGCATGGTATCTACTCCTTAAAGTATTGTTTCCCTAGGCCAAGAATTAGGCATGATATCTACTCTAATTATTCGTTTCTTTCATTAAGTGTTTAGCATGGTATCTACTAAGTTGTGCTTAAAGAAAACATAAGATCAGTGGAAACGAACAAACACTCAAGGTCCTAGAAATTGGTATCAGATCTAGATCCCTTAAGTTGATGGAACCAGAAACCCCTAAAGATTCCTTTGTTACAATTACGGGCACGAGATACGGGTCGTCTCAATATGCTCATATAACAGATTCAGATAGATAGTAATACAAACTTGATATTCTCTAGCTCTGTTTGTCAGTCGACTGGCTCTCACCTCAGTCGACTGCTCTCAGGCTTTTGAGAACAAGTTTGATTACCGTCAATCTATATCAATACAAACGGATTCAATCAATAAGTAAACTAGAAGAGCTCAGAAGAATATAGCACTACATAACTACGGCTTCAATCTACCCAACTATGAATTTAGTTCCACATAATAATATTTTTATTAATCAACAAGTTTGAATACATGATCAACATAAAAGAATAGAAGGAGAAGAAATAAACTAATGAAGTCCGGCAATGAGGTCGACTGGCTGTCACACAGTCGACTGCCTTCGAATACTGGATCTCCTCTTTCCTTCTTCGCTGCTGATAGAATGATGCCCCTTGTTGATGACTTGAACGCGCGGAAACTCTTGTAATTAAGTCGCTTTGGAACCTGGAAGAGTGCCAACCGAGAGAGAGAGTTCTCGATAGTGCTTCTTTTCTGATATTTATAGAACACGGCTGAGAATTAGGGTTTTGCACTTTTTCAGGAAACTCCTTCTTTGTTTTATTTGATGATTTATTTCTTTCTCTTTTCTTCTTTCCTTCTTTATCTGTTAACCACGTGCTCTTGGAAATACCCAGTCTCTAGATTTGATTTGCATAAATCCGGATTCAGATAGATTTGAAATTAGATTTGGATGAATCTTCGAATATCTTATCTGTTAACTCCGCTGCAGACCAGTCGACTGTCCTTGAGAGTAAGTCGACTGTGACGAGACATCTGTGTAAGCTTGAGTTCTCTGTCCAGTCGCCTGTTGTGGAGAACCAGTCGACTGATGCTTCTGTAATCTTCTGAGTTCATCCTTAAGATCCTGAATTTGCTTCGTTTCGCTGTCTTGAGCTATTTCCTATGGAAAAGAGAAAATAAGAGTTAAATACCACATATAGAGCTTTTAATTGTCTAATTTCATTAAGATTATTGCCTCTAAATGTGAATAATAATGCGTTCATCAAATACCCCCAAACTTGGATTTTTGCTTGTCCTCAAGCAAACTGAAATTATGAACAAGGGGAAAAAATAATAATGACAGCCTTAACCACCAAGAGTTCTTACTATGTGGGTATCAACATAGAAAAGTATAAACAATTTCAGATAAAGTAAAATTAAACATACCCACTTTCTTTAGTGCAATTGTTTCGTCACAACTCCAAACTCAACTACACTTGTCATGCAATTAATTATAGTTATAGTATGTAATTACTCAATCTGTGATTATCCCCCTTTTTTCTACTACAAACCGAGTAGCAAACTAGAGTGTTTTTTTTTTTTTTTTTTTTTTTTAGTCGCTTCTCTAAAGTTGTCATTTGCCTTTTTACGCGAATGCAAAACATTTGTGATGAATCCACCCGGTTACTCAGCAAGTCACAAACTCTAAAGTGCTTTGCATACTCATATTTCAAGTTGCCGTTTGACGTAAAGGTAAACATTGGTGATGAATACCCCTAGTTACTAAGCACTCAAATCATTGGAGTAGATTGACTTTATTTGAATATATATATTTATATATATATTTTTTTTTATCACTCTCTTTACTTAAACTCAATTTAGGACTAGATCTAAAGGGAATAATTACCAGAAAAAGCATCACATTTGTATTTTTATGTATAATCGCATGACTCATATAATTTTGTATGGAAGTTATGAAACTCAACAATCCTAAAGTAAATAAGTATCCTTCTTCTTACTTTATAAGAAATTGTTTATCCTAAAAAAAATTCAAAAGACTCTACTACCCCTAATACCCCCAAACTTAGATAGAACATTGTCCTCAATGTTCGAAAGAAAATTTAAAAATAGGCATATGTCACATCTAGTAAGGAGAGAAAAATAAATAATAACTCAAAGAAAAATAATAATGAATAACTGAAAGAAAATAAAGGGAAAGTGTAAATACTCCCCTGAAAAATTGGGTTGCCTCCCAATAAGCGCTGTGTTTTCTGTCTTCAGCTAGACTTGATGAGGTCATGCCATGTATTGAACGGTTTGAAGATTCACATCTTCCTCTTGCGGTTCTATGCTCATCTCTATGTATGGCTTCGCTCTATGCCCGTTCACCTTAAATGTTTGATTCTTTTCCTTGCTATGAACCTCCAAAGCGCCATGTGGAAAGACTCTCGTGACAGTGTATGGCCCATACCATCTTGACATAAGCTTGCCTGGAAAAAGTCTCAATCTTGAGTTGTATATCAATACCTTCTGTCCTTCGTAAAACTCCTTCCTTGCTAACTGTTTGTCATGGTACAACTTTGTCCTTTCCTTGTACAATTTTGCAATCTCATAAGCGTCATGCCTCAACTCTTCAAGCTCATTTAGTTGTAATCTTCTTTTGTCCCCTGCTTGTTTCATATCAAAATTGAACCTTTTAATGGCTCAATATGCTTTGTGCTCCAACTCAACTGGCAAATGACAGGCTTTTCCAAACACCAAACGGTATGGTGATATGCCAATAGGTGTTTTGTATGCGGTTCTATAGGCCCATAATGCATCGTTCAAGCGCAACGACCAATCCTTCCTCCTTGTGTTGACTGTCTTTTCCAAAATGCTCTTGATTTCTCTGTTGCTAATCTCCACCTGCCCACTAGTTTGAGGATGATATGGGGTGCCCACTCTATGTGTAATACCATACTTCTTCATCAAAGAAGCAAAAGGAAAGTTATTGAAGTGGCTCCCTCCATCACTTATTATTGCTCGAGGTGTACCAAACCTAGTGAAAATGTTTTCCTGCAAAAACTTGACAACAACTTTATGATCATTAGTTCTTGAGGGGACAGCCTCGACCCATTTAGACACATAATCCACACCAACAAGTATATATAAATAACCAAATGAGTTAGGAAATGGACCCATGAAGTCGATTCCCCAAACGTCAAAAAGCTCGATCACTTGGATGTTTTGCAGTGGCATTTGATTTCTAGAAGAGATGTTGCCTGTCCTTTGGCATTTGTCACAAGTCCTGCAAAAAGAAAAAGCATCTTTGAATACTTTAGGCCAATAAAATCCAGATTGCAGTACCTTAAGTGCTGTTCTTTTTGGTCCAAAATGTCCTCCACATGCATATTGGTGGCAATGTTGTAAAATACTCAATTGCTCTTCTTCTGCCACACATCTTCTTATAATTTGATCAGGGCAAAATTTGAACAAATAAGGATCATCCCAATAGTAGTGCTTACACAGCGCCACCAGTCTCTTTCTTTCCTGACTTGTCATACCTGGAGGGAAAACATGAGCGGTTAGATAATTTACGATGTCAGCAAACCATGGAAAATTTGAGCAGTAAGATACCAGTCGACTGGCCCTGGTACCAGTCGACTGTCCCGAGGATAAGTTTATTTCAAAGAGATGTTCATCTGGGAAAGTCTCATCAAGTGGCGTCACAATTCTTTCTTCTTCCTGCAGTAGCCTGGACATGTGATCTGCAACAACATTGTCGCTTCCTTTTTTATCTCTAATCTCAAGATCGAATTCTTGAAGCAACAACACCCATCTGATCAACCTAGGCTTAGCATCTTTTTTCCTCAAATAAATATCTCAAAGCAGCATGGTCAGTGAAAACAATAACTTTAGAACCAATCAAATATGATCTAAACTTCTCTACCGCAAAAATAACAGCTAACATTTCTTTTTCAGTAGTGGAATAATTTAGCTGTGCATCGTTTAGAGTTCAAGAAGCATAGTAAATAACATGGGGTTTCTTATTGATTCTTTGACCTAACACAGCCCCTAAAGCATAATCACTTGCATCACACATGAGCTCAAAAGGATGGCTCCAATCTGGTGCCATGACAATGGGTGCAGAAATGAGAAGATTTTTTAATGTAACAAAAGCATTTGTGCACTCTTCTGTCCAAAGAAACTCGACATCCTTAGCCAACAAATCACAAAGGGATTTGGAGATTTTTGAGAAATCTTTTATGAATCTTCTATAGAACCCTGCGTGTCCTAGAAAACTCCTAACACCCTTAACTGTAGTGGGAGGGGGTAGTTTTGATATTATATCGATTTTTGCTTTGTCTACCTCTATTTCCCTTTTGGACACCACATGTTCCAACACAATACCTTGTTGTACCATGAAATGGCACTTTTCCCAATTCAGCACTAAATTGCATTCTTCACATCTTTTAAGCACAAGCTGCAAATGGTTAAGGCATTCATCAAAACAAGATCCAAAAACACTAAAGTCATCCATAAATACCTCAATGAACCTTTCCACCATGTCTGAAAATATACTCATCATGCATCTTTGAAATGTAGCTGGAGCATTGCACAATCCAAAGGGCATCCTCCTGTATGCAAAAGTACCAAAAGGACATGTAAAAGTGGTTTTTTCTTGATCTTCTGGAGCAATAGCAATTTGATTATAGCCACTATAACCATCTAAAAAACAATAATGACTATATCCTGCTAATCTTTCTAACATTTGATCAATAAAAGGAAGAGGGAAGTGATCTTTCCTGGTTTCGTTGTTCAGTTTCCTGTAATCAATGCATACCCTCCATCCTGTGGTCACTCTAGTAGGGATAAGCTCATTCTCTTCATTTGTCACCACTGTTACTCCACTTTTCTTAGGCACTACATGTATAGGACTTACCCATTTGCTATCTGAGATAGGATAGATGATGCCAACATCTAGTAGCTTCAAAATTTCTGCTCTTACCACTTCCTTCATGTTGGGGTTGAGCCTTCTCTGTGCCTCCCTGCTTGGTTTTGCATTGTCTTCAAGGAGTATTCGATGCATGCATTTGGATGGACTTATTCCCTTGATATCTGCAATGGTCCATCCTATTGCACTCTTGTGTTCTCGTAGTACCCTTAGCAGCTTATCTTCTTCCTGTGCACTCAGGTTCGCAGCAATTATCACTGGTAGCATCTGGTTCTCGCCCAAATATGCGTGCTTCAAATGGTCGGGCAGCTGCTTAAGCTTTGGGTCTGTAAGTCTTGGTGCAGTCGACTGATCCTTGGTAGCAGTCTGGACAGTCGACTGATCCTCTTCACCAGTCGACTTGTCCAGTGCACCAGTCGACTTATCTGCAGAAACAAAAAGTTCATCAGTCACCAATTGTTCAAATGCTGGTGCAAACTTACCTGAGTATGACTGTGAGGTGTCAAGGTGATGTATTTTCTCTGCAATCTCCCAGTCGTCATATTCCTGTTCATCATTAGATAAAGTTAGAGATTGTGTAATTATGGCCTGTAATGGTTCAACGCTATGTACCTGAAATGTTTGATCAACAATATCCTGCACCACATCAACATTATAGCATTCATGATCATCATGTGGAAATTTCAGTGTATCAAACATTTTAAATTCAACCTTCTCTCCATTTATTTTCATGCTTATGGTACCCTTTTTGACACAAATTTTTATATCAGCCGTACTCATAAAGGGTCTACCTAGAATGATTGGTAGAGACGATGGCATTGAAGATTCCTCCATATCTAACACAACAAAATCAGCAGGCAAAATAAAATCGTTTACCTGAACTAGGACATCTTCCAAAATACCTCTAGGTCTTTTGATACTGCGATCTGCCAACTGCAACGTGATGGATGTTGGTTGGAGTTCCCCCAATCCTAGCTTTTCATAGATGGTGTACGGGAGAAGATTGATGCTTGCCCCCAAGTCTAACAGTGCTTTCTCAAAGAAGTGCTCGCCAATCCTGCAAGGAATGGTAAAACTACCTGGGTCTTTTAATTTAGGAGGTAATTTTCTCAATAAAACAGCGCTCACTTCTTCTGTCAAGGCCACATCCTCCCTAACCTGAAATGTTCTTTTGTGAGTACAACATTCTTTCAAAAATTTAGCATAAGAAGGAATTTGTTTAATAGCATCAAGTAGGGGGATATTAATTTCTACCTTTCTAAGAGTTTCAAAGATGTCAAATAAATGTTGATCTTTCTTTTGTTTGACTAACCTTTGGGGGAATGGTAGCAAAACTGTTCTTTCTTTTTCACTTACCTTGTTGGACCCCACAATTTTTGATGGTTGTTCTTCTTTTTCTTCGGTGTGTGTTCCAACTTTGTTGTCAATTATCTTACCACTTCTTAAAGTTGTGACTGCCTTGAGCTGTTCTTGGCCTCCAGGGTTTGGTATAGTTTGTGATGGAAGTTCCCCTGCCTTTCGCTCGCTTAATTCTTTAGCAATTTGGCCAATCTGTGTTTCCAACTTCTGAATTGCTTGCCCTTGTTGGTTGCTTGTTTGATGTTGTTGTTGGAGCAGTTGAAGAACGGTGGATTCAAAATCCAACTTCTTCTGTTCTTGTACTGGCCTATCCATCCCACTTCCTATTTGGAAGTTCCGTGCATGTCCTTGTGTGAATTGAGTCCCTTGATTATTCTGATTGTTGCTCCATGAGAAGTTTGGATGGTTCCTCCACCCTGGATTGTATGTGTTCGAGAAGGGGTTGTTCTTTGGTGGAAACACTCCTCGACCTACATAATTTGCATGCTCCTGATCTGTGAAAGAAGACATGGGACATGTATCAGTGGTATGGTCTACATGAGAACAAATTGCACAAATTTCATTTGTTTGATTTTTAACTCCACCCATCATAGACATTGCATTAACAAGCATATCAATTTTCTTATTCATGTTTACCATTTCCAATTGAATGTTATTGCTACTAGAAATTTCATAAACTCCCTGTTTTTTCGAAGGGCCCCTCCTTGTTGAAAATTGTTGCGAATTCTCGCTGAGTTCTTCAAATAGTTCTATGGCCTCTTCGCCGCTTTTCCTCATTAAGATTCCGTTGCAAGCTGAATCCACAATTGCCTTATTAGTATCATTTAAACCTTCATAAAAAGCTTGTACCTGTTCATCTTTAGGCATGTTGTGTGTTGGACACTTGAGAAGTTTGTTCTTGAAATCTTTTCATGCTTCAAAAAATAAATCTCCATCCTTTTGTTGGAAGAGTTGAATCTCCCTTTTCAGCTGTTTGGTCTTTTGGGCTGGAAAGAATTCTTTTAAGAACTTTGTCGCCAATTGCTCCCATGAGTTTATTGATCCTGGTTCCAAAGAATTATACCATAGTTTAGCATTAAGTTTTAAGGAAAAAGGAAACAAAATTAACCTGATTTGTTCAGGGGTAAGCCCTTGGACGCTTTGTGTCCTGCAAAGATCGAAAAAATCTTGTAAATGGAGATGAGGCTCTTCATCAGGTCTGCCACTAAAATGTGGAACCATACTAAGTAACTGAGGAGATAGATGCATGTTCCCTGTGACATTGGGTTGATATGCAATGCAGGAGGGTTGTTCAATGTTCTTAGGCGTAAATTTATCCTGCATTGGTACGCGATTGGGTATTTCTTCTGCCATTGCTGTATGTGTACTAGGTCTCTGGTCAGTCGACTGGATCGTGTGGGCAGTCGACTGGTGTGCTGCAAATAACTTACCTAGTCTGTGCAAAGTGCGTTCTGTTTCTGCGTCAATAGGTAGTAGCTCTGGACGAAGTGATCTCCTTCCGTGCATCCACCAAAAATCCTGTAACCTAAAAGAAAAATATATTAATAAAACTAAAAGAAAGAAAATAAAAACTTCCTACTGATCTGTAAGTTAAAATACTAAACAATCCCCGGCAACGGCGCCAAAAACTTGTTGTTGGTTTCTAGCTACCTAAATAAATAGACTAACTAGACACAAATTATAAAACCTCGCAAGTGCACGAATCATTTATAGAATCGTAGTAATAGCAAGAGTCGATCCCACAGAGATTGTAGACTTTAACTTACTAATCAATAAAAAGAATAAAAATCATAAAGAGTTGTTTTGAAAGTCTAAAAGAAATAAAAAGATTAAAACTAAAGGAAGAGGTGTTGAATCACAAATATTTATGAAGTAGTTGGGTTTAGATCTCCACCAATAGTCAGTAATGCTAAGTCACCTTCTGAATTTCTTCTTATTACTCATGTTTGTTCACTTCAAGGGCATGGTATCTACTCCTTAAAGTATTGTTTCCCTAGGCCAAAAATTAGGCATGGTATCTACTCTAATTCGTTTCTTTCATTAAGTGTTTAGCATGGTATCTACTAAGTTGTGCTTAAAGAAAACATAAGATCAGTGGAAACGAACAAACACTCAAGATCCTAGAAATTGGTATCAGATCTAGATCCCTTAAGTTGATGGAACCAGAAACCCCTAAAGATTCCTTTGTTACAATTACGGGCACGAGATACGGGTCGTCTCAATATGCTCATATAACAGATTCAGATAGATAGTAATACAAACTTGATATTCTCTAGCTCTGTTTGTCAGTCGACTGGCTCTCACCTCAGTCGACTGCTCTCAGGCTTTTGAGAACAAGTTTGATTACCGTCAATCTATATCAATACAAACGGATTCAATCAATAAGTAAACTAGAAGAGCTCAGAAGAATATAGCACTACATAACTACGGCTTCAATCTACCCAACTATGAATTTAGTTCCACATAATAATATTTTTATTAATCAACAGTTTGAATACATGATCAACATAAAAGAATAGAAGGAGAAGAAATAAACTAATGAAGTCCGGCAATGAGGTCGACTGGCTGTCACACAGTCGACTGCCTTCGAATACTGGATCTCCTCTTTCCTTCTTCGCTGCTGATAGAATGATGCCCCTTGTTGATGACTTGAACGCGCGGAAACTCTTGTAATTAAGTCGCTTTGGAACCTGGAAGAGTGCCAACCGAGAGAGAGAGTCCTTGATAGTGCTTCTTTTCTGATATTTATAGAACACGACTGAGAATTAGGGTTTTGCACTTTTTCAGGAAACTCCTTCTTTGTTTTATTTGATGATTTATTTCTTTCTCTTTTCTTCTTTCCTTCCTTATCTGTTAATCACGTGCTCTTGGAAATACCCAGTCTCTAGATTTGATTTGCATAAATCCGGATTCAGATAGATTTGAAATTAGATTTGGATGAATCTTCGAATATCTTATCTGTTAACTCCGCTGCAGACCAGTCGACTATCCTTGAGAGTAAGTCGACTGTGACGAGACATCTGTGTAAGCTTGAGTTCTCTGTCCAGTCGCCTGTTGTGGAGAACCAGTCGACTGATGCTTCTGTAATCTTCTGAGTTCATCCTTAAGATCCTGAATTTGCTTCGTTTCGCTGTCTTGAGCTGTTTCCTATGGAAAAGAGAAAATAAGAGTTAAATACCACATATAGAGCTTTTAATTGTCTAATTTCATTAAGATTATTGCCTCTAAATGTGAATAATAATGCGTTCATCACCGACCGTTCGCTTCAATCGAAACCTATCATTCCCCTCAATCGAAACCCTGTCAATCGAAACCCTAGCATTCATTGGCTCTGCCCCTTTGTTGGAGTTCTCAGCAGCAGTTGGCACCAGTGAATCTAGAATTGGTAGTGAAATTGGGTTTGATAGTGCATCTGCATCTTTCACAAAATACAATGTTGCGATTGGCTTCAATAAGCCTGACTTCTCTGCTGCTCTAATGCTGTAAGTGTTAGAAAAATGGGTATTTTATACACCATTGACGAACCAGTTTTTGAGCAACTTTTTGAGTAAGGTCCTCAATGAATTATTGAAAGATCTTGATTGATTTGTGTTCTCCTTCGTGAGTAGATCAAAATCGTATATTAATTTGCTAAAAACGGTTAAGGGGTGAATGAGAAATTGTCTCTCAAAGTGAGACGTTTTCATTCTTGAAAATGGGTTGAGGGAACATAGTCCCACATCGGAAAAATCAAAGGAATTAGAAGAGGATATATAGTAACCTTCTTCTAAGCATTGTAAGATAGCTAGAAGAGAGGCTCTCTCTCGCGCGCGCAGGGGGGGTGCAAATCTCGGACCGAATTATATGCGACTTGTGTGCGCCCGCACGTCCTGCGGACACGAATACCAAACCGACATAACCCTACCCTGTGCAGAGCCGCCTTTTGCTGCACTTTTGAATTTTTTTTCCTTTCTAAACGGTTGTTATAAATGCAGAAACAGTTTTGTCTGCCGTTTCTGTGCAGTATTAAATATTTTGTCTGCCGTTACATTGTACGTATTCAATTGACTGTCTGTAGTTACACTGTGGCATTGAGGGCATTGACTGCTGTCTACCGTTACAGTGTACGCATTCAATACATTGTCTGCTGTTACACTGAAGGCATTCATAACTTTGTCTGCCGTTACAAGTGTCTAACCCTGACTCTATATTTAGAGCCCCCCTCTCTCTCTTTCTTCCCTACACAGAAAATTCTCTTCTCTTTCTCTTTGTTCTGTTCTGTCCTCTTCCGTTCGCTAAGTCCATTCAGTAAGGTAATAGAGTTCTGACGCTGCCAATTCGAGAGAATTGCGTGGTGACTACGTGAACCCTCTTTGTCGTTGCATCCTGGGAGACAGGCGCCTCAACTAGTTCTAGCACCCGGACGAGGTGAAAACTGTTTTAAGGAGATTGTGTGCTATACAAGCCTCGACATCAAATCAGTTTGATTTATTATTTTCTTTTTTCATTTCACTTTATTGGTTTTATTTCTCTGCTCCCTCTCTAGTTTTCGTGCCTATTAATCGTTTTGTTTTATGCCAAAATTTTGTAACCAAAGTTGTAACAAATAGTATAAACATTGAAGAAATTGGTTTTATTGTAAACCAATTCTGTAACAGTAAGTAGTTGTGTTCAATATATTTTGTGATTTATGTTTTACTTTTATTATTGATTTCTGAATGCATATGGTCATCTATATTTTCTTTTATTGATGATTTCTGGCCTTGTGTTTGTGGTCAAGTTTTATACTGATAGTTCTCTACTGGCATGTTTTTTTTTGAAGGAAAAGGTGGCGTATGGCCACCCTATTTCATTAATAAGAAATTAATGATACAAACCCAGATAACTGGGCCAGAATACAACCTACAGACAGAAAATAAAAACATATTTGAAGCAACATGACCCATACAAACAACAAATCTCTCCAACAACCCTGGTGGGTGGGTCGACAAACAAGCTCGGTCCAGAAAAAATGTATGTACGTCAGTTTAGCTTTGTACACTGCCTCCACGGCAAATGCACACCCACCCGAAACAAGTCTGGCAGGATTTTAACACCCACCACTCCCTGCCTTCTCCTCGCTGAGGGGACCCCGTCTTTGGCCCAAGCCCCGCAGGCCGACTTATGACACCACTACACCTGCACAGCAACCACACCCTCCCACCAACTCCACCACTCATCCAACAAACTCGCCAACAGCGCCCACAGCCGCTACCAAAAAGATAGCCATGAAGATGATACCTTCACCTCTCTCACGATTGTGCTATCTCAGGCGATTTCTCACCAAACTACTATCTCGTTCACCCCACCAAAAACCACGCTCCAGGAGAGAGCCGTGAAGAGTATACCTTCACCTCTCTCACACTCTTGCTCTCTCAAGAGATTTCTTACCACACAGACTCAACTCGACTCTTACTCCCAACGAGGAAAGAGGCAACGCTGTAACGAGATAGTGGCTTAAGCTGGAGGGAGCTCAATAGCCTACCGAACCACCGACCTCACACACTTAAGCCCCAGATCCAAGGCGTTCACGACAACAGGCGCGGGAGGATGCTTTGGCACGACATAGTCGCTCCGCGATATTTGAGACAAGCGCACCGAAAGTTGAGACAAGTGAGACGGATGATGGCGTCGGTAGAAGGCATAGGGCACAGGAGTAGCGAGTGAGCATATCTCATGGGGAGACCCTGTCTTTGGGCCCTAGCCCTACAACCGTACTACACCGCAAACTACACACCTAGATACACCCAACTCAAACAGCTCCAGCAACCCCCCAAACAAATAAAAACCCTGCCGTCTCGCACTATGGCACAACCAAACACACCCGGCTTCTTCACACGCACTACTAACCCTCGAAAAACCAAATCATAGCCGTAGAATGCTGTGATTGACCCCAAGAGTGTGGACATGGTGGCAAGCGCGAAGAGCAACCGGGCAAACATCTAGCAAAGCCAACCAACTCCAATCTAACCCAAACCCCAACCCCAACCCCAATAAACACCCCCCAACACCAAAAGCATCACAGACCTGGGGGGTCGTCGCCACGGAGGCCGAATCTGAAGGGCGGCGGAGTGGCGAGTTCCCCACCATGGGATCTCGCATCTCTGACCAGCAGCTTCTTCTCCGACGTTATCCGACATCGTGGAGCGGTGGAATCGAGGGGTCTCGGCTTCGAGGGGTGGCGGGATCAATGCAAACGTGGGGGTTGCCGTGGAGCTCCGTCGGCGCAAAGGACGGACGCGACAACGTCGTCGAGGCGCAAAGGAGTGGTCGTGTGGTTGCTTCGACGGAGTGAGGGAAGGAGTGGTCGCGTGGGAAGTGGGTGCTTCGATGTCGTCGAGGAAGAAGGGAAAAGGGGAGGGGGGAAAATGGGGGGGGGGGGGGGGGCGAAGAGGGCCGCCGCCGCCCCTAGGTTTTTCAGATCTAGGATTTTCTTGGGATTTTTTTCAGATCTAGTTTCTCTTTCTAAAAATTTCGAGAGAGAGAACTCTTTTTCAAAATGTGTTCTCTACTGGCATGTTGCAAGTGTATCGCCACCATTGTTTGGAATCGACACTACCATATCAAATTTACTTCATGTCTGCATTCATAATGTTACCGCTGGATCTGGTGTGGGGGTAAACAGATGAGATTTGTGAGTTCGGGGAAAAACCTGAACAACGGATCCAAGCCTTCTGATTCCTGCTGCTACCTGCAAGGAAGTGCGATACACCAGGGTTGATTCCGGCGACGCACCCTCCGATGCTCTTGTCAGTAACCAGTGGTGATTAAGAAAGAGCTTAAGGTGAAAAAAGAGTGATTACCTGGTCACAGTGGTAGGGGGGAGGTATTTATAGTTGCCATGGGAGTGATTAGGGACCTGATTTCCTGTGTAACTGTCAGGAGAAAAATCCTTCCAATCTGTTTAGGAAACTGACCCCTGATTCCCGGTGAGAGCAAATCAGGCCCGTTGATTCGGTCAAATCAGTGACCCTGATTTTCCTCCTGCTGATATGGGTTTGTCTTGGGTCGGGACCCGTACCCAGTTGGAGTGGATCCATTTGTGGGGTGTTGGATCTGTGAGAAGGAGACCCAGTACCCGCTTCGGACCCATTTGTATGTGAAATTACCGTTTTACCCCTGAGCTTCAAGATTCGTGCCCGATCTGGACGGTTCCGATTTAACCCCATTTTTAGCCATATCACGAGCCCCCTACTCCTAAAGACTGAGTGTGATCAGCCTTTGAGGAGTAGTTTAACTGTTTCAGTGGCTAGTGGAGTTGTATCGGAGTCTGAATGGAGGATTTTGAATCTCGAAGGGGGTAGTGAGGTAATTTTTTGAAGCCATACGCTGTTCTGAAGCCTTGTTTGAATATTCGACGATTTTTATCTATTTTTCGGATTATTTATTTAATTTTGCGAGGTGTTAACCAATCGTTCGGGGGCCTCAACAGTACTTTCTAGGCAATAATTATTCGTTCAAGGGCTCAAAAATATCCCCTCGAATTTTTAATTATTTTCTAGAATTTTTAGTTAACTTTCCAAAATTTTTAGCAAATTTTCGCGATTTTTAAATAAATAAAACGATTTAAATAAATAAAAATTGATTTTTAAATACCGATTTATGGCGTGGCGCAATCTGGACCCTTGATCAGTGCCGAGCGTGATTTTCTGGACGATCAGATGATTCCTATTCCTCGGCAGGTAGTTTCTTCATTAACGAGGGTCAGCTCCTCGGTTCCTCGGCTCGGCAGGTAGTTTCCTCATTAGCGAGGGTCGGCTCCTCGGTTCCTCGGCTCGGCAGCTCGGCTCCTCGGCTCGGAGTCAGCCGAGGTACGTGGCGTCATCTGGGCCGTCCATCTTAGCGTGGATCCCCAAAAAATGCTATCTTGTCGTTTAGTGATCGTGGCAATATCTGAACCGTTCATCATGACGAGCGTGCTTTTTGACAAGATCCAACGGCTAATATGGATCGGCAGGTTTTTTCGCCATATACGAGGGTCGGTTCCTCGTCCCTCGGTTCGGCGGGCTTTTTCACCGTATACGAGGGTCGGTTCCTCGTCCACTCGGCTCGGCAGGTCGGCACACGTAGTTCGGAGTCTACCGAGGTACGTGGCGAGATCTGGGCCGTCCGTCATGACGAGCGTGCATTTTGGCATGATCCAACGGTTGAGGTTGGTCGGCGGGCCTTTTCGCCGTATACGAGGGTCGGTTCCTCATCCCCTCGGCTCGGCACACACAGTTCGGAATCTGCAAAGGTACGTGGCGAGATCTGGGCCGTCCGTCATGACGAGTGCGCTCTTTGACAAGATCTGAAGGCTGAGATGGGTCGGCGGATTTTTTCGCCTTATACGAGGGTCGGTTCCTCAGCTCGGAAGGTCGAGGCACCAATGGTTCGGGATCAGCCGAAGTACGTGGCGCGATCCTAGGCGTCCATCTCAGCGCAGATCCCCAAAAAATACTATCTTGTTGTTTAGTGGACGTGGCGAAATCTGAGCCGTCCGTCATGCCGAGCGTGCTTTTTGACAAGATCTGACAGCTGAGGATGGTCGGCAGGTTTTTTCGCCATATACTAGGGTCGGTTCCTCGTCCCCTCGGCTCGGTCGGCTCGTATCATTAGTCGAGGCACTGAGTTGGACATTTTGAAGGATGTGGCTTTGATGGGTCGCTACCTTCCGAGCCCAGTAGCTCGGCTGCTTGGCCAAGCTGTTCGGTAGCTCGGTTAAGCAGGCCGGTGGCAGGCAGTTCGGAAGGTGCACATGGTCGGATCTGGTGCGTCCATTATGGTGCGAATCACGAGGACAGGGTTCAGATCACGAGAAAACGTTATCTTGTCGTTTTGCGGGCATGGCGCAATCTGAACCATCCATTGAATTCTGACACGAATTTTGGAGAGATCCGACGGTAATTTCGCCTCGGAAGGATTTTTCTCCATATACGAGGGTCGGTTCCTCGTCCTCTTGGCTCGGAAGCTCGGTGCCGTTGGCCGAGGTGTGGAGACTTAGTAGCTTGGAGCTGTTTTGAATAGACTCAGTGGCTCGGTTGCCTAGTCAGGCTGTTCGGTAGCTCGGCTAAGCACACCGGTGGCCGAGTCGTGGACTTGGTGATTTGAGGATTCTCTGTTGTTGGAACTGAAACGTCGCGACACTCCGCTTTGGTGCTTTGGCTTCTTAATGGGCTTTTTAGATTTCCAAGGCGGCCCAAACTCGCTTTTGGGGTTATAAAAGATCATTCCCCCACCCCCAAGCTCATTTCACTTTTCACTCTTAAGATTTTACTTTTACTCTTTGTGCTCTCTACTAGCGGCGATCTTTGCTCCAAGGCGGTCGTGCTAGCTGTCGCGTGGGCCAGGCAATTTCCGGCGATCTCATTCCGACCGTGAACGTCACATCAAGGTTAGTCTATTAGCCTTAGCTTTTTTATAGAGATGTCAAGAGTGAACTCGGGGAGTGAAGCCTCGTCCTCGGGCAATGATGGCGCCGAGGAGAGGAGGAAGGCGGAGATCCGGAGGAAGGGGAAACAGGTCGCCGAGCCGACAGCGGCCGAGGCGAGGAAGGAGAAGAAGAAGAGGAGGGTGGTCACTCAATCTCCTGTGGTCGAGGTGATCGTGGAGAACCCGAAGCAGGCCCCCGAGATGGGACGATACCCTTCTGTACGGTCCGGGCATTCGGGGGTTAGGCAGTATGAAGGCGATCTTTTGAAGAAAACGATCTTCGGGCAGTCGGAAGTTTACAAGGAACCTAATCCAGCACTTCCCACCGAGGCAGACGAGATTGGGTCGGTGCTATCCGAGAGGGATCTCCTTCGGATCAGAAAGGGGTTCACCATCCCTCCGGAGTACAAGTTACTTGTCCTCGGCACTGGGATGCGGGCGAATTTCAAACTATCGTCGTCGGATATGTGCATGTTCGACTTCGACTCCCTGAACGCCGGACTGCATTTTCCATTGCATCCCTTCATTTGCCAAGTCCTCGGATGGTTCTGCCTCGCGCTGACCCAATTTATGCCGAACACATGGCGTCATGTGAACGCCTTCCTGCTCTAGTGCCGCAACGCTAAAGTCGAGCCGGACCTGACGGTCTTCCGAGGCCTGTATCGAATAAACCGGATGCACAAGACCGAGCATTGGTACTACTTGGGGCTGAGGAAGGGTGTTAGGATCATAGAAAACCTGGACTCAATTAAAGGCTGGAAAGAAAAGTTCTTCATATTGAGGGGGGAACCAATGCTGCAAATTCCGAGCCGGTGGAAGCCAGAGGTGCCCAAGTTTGCGAGGGTTGATCCCGTACTGATTGAGGCCGAGGAGGAGGTGGCGAGGAAGATCATGGCCCTCCCCATGTTGAGTTGGAGGGAGTTGACGGAGGAGGTTCTGTTCGGGTCTGGCCTTAGCCCCATCGACCCGAGTATGCTCCTGACATCTCGTTTAGTTTATTTTCCTTTCAAGTCTTTAGTTCGTCTTACTGACTCAGTTTGTGTTTCGTTTGATGCAGAAGCGCCGAAGATGGATTTCAACGCCATGATGATCGATATGTCCAAAGTGGCTGGTGGCAGGAAGAGAAAGAGGCCGATCGCGGCTGCCTCGTCAGGTCCGCAGCCCAAGGTTGCTTCGGCTACTACTCCGCCTCCTCCAACCACCGAGGCACCTTCGACGATGGTTGTTGCCGAAGAGCCCTCGGCGCCTGTGGCATCTGCCCCGGTTGGTGGGGCCTTCGATGTCAATGCGGCATTGTCGCTCGAGGCTCCGCCGTTGACCGGTGCGGCCGAGGAGATCCTGACCGAGCAGCACAAATAGCTGTTCGTACCGAACTGGCGAGTGAAGAATCACGACGGATTCCTCGGAAACTCGCAGATGTTGGTGCAAGTCATCAAGCACCTGGCGACCCCGAAGGATAGAGCCGCGCTGAAGGCGGGGACGGTCGGCGACGATACCTACGAAGTGGCTCGGTCGCTCGTATCGGTAAGTTTTTCATTGTGGATTTCTTCAAGTCTATTGCTCGGCCTGTATCTTTCGCTTATCGTTGTCTTCACAGGCCACCTGTCACTTCGGCCATCTCCTCGAGATGTTTTCCGCGCAGGAGAAAGAGCTGAAGGCCGCCAACGACAAAGACAGGCCGGAGAAGGTCAAGGCGGTTCGGCAACTCGGGCCGAGCAGAGGCGAGTCGAGGCCTTGGAGGTCCGGGTTGCCGATCTTGTGGCCGACCTAGAAAGAGCTAAGGGGCAACTTGACGCGGAGTCAGCCAAAGTCGCCAAGGCCGCCGAGGAACTGGCTGCGTCGGCGAAGTCTCTGGTCGATGTGAAGGCGGGGAAAGATGCCTTGGCAGCGACGATCAAGGCGGAGGTCGAGGCCGAGGCGAAGAAGCACATGGCCTCCGACATGGAGTTGTCCTATCAGAGGGCGCTCGACTACGTTCAGGACCGCGTCCCTGGTTTCGAACAGGTCGGCTACAGGCTGTGGCCGGGGTCACCCTCAGGCGGCGAGGAGGAGGGAGGCAAAGGTGACGAGGGGCAAGGCGACAATGACGAGGAGGTGGAGGCCGACCCTTCGGTGGCAGACCCCCAGGTTGAGGGGAGAAATGAGGGGCCATCTGGCGATGCGCCTGTGGTCGAAGCGGCGACGCAGGTGGACCCCTGATCTCCTCGTAATTTTTGTAGTTTTTGTTCTTTTTCAGAAACAATGTAACGCCTTTTGGGGACTGGCCACCGCTTTGATGATGAATGAAAAAGATTGTTTTGGTTTTGGACTTGTCTAAGTGTTTGGTTCGGTCATGTAGTTCTTCAATGTTGTCCTTTTTTATTTCAGATCGCCGAGCAAACTCGTATCATCGCGGCAGCTCGGCGCCGTGCGGAGTTGTTTCAGCAGTCCCGGGAGGATCGCCTCGAGGGCGAGGTCCATTTGACGAGGAGGATACTGCACAACGTAGAAAAGAGGAACAGCGAGTTGTTGGCCGAGTTGCACCATCTGCGGATAGTCGAGGCCGAACTATCTGTGAAGGAGTAAGAGTTGGCCCGGGCTTTGGCCGAGCGAGATGATTTCGCAAGGAGGGTAGAACAGCTGCAAAGGGTAACGGTCGACAAGAGTATCGAGGTGACCCACTTGCGCCGTGTCATATCTGATAGCGCCGAGTATCCTGGTTCGGCGAAACTTCCTCGGTTCAAGGTAATTGTGCGGGACGACACACTGAAGGACAGGATCGTTGAACTGTTGGAAGAGGTTGCTCGGCTTAAACCTCAGCCGGTGAGGGCTAATGTTCGGAGTACTTCGTGTACTTGCGAAGAGATTGACCGAGGGATTACGTTTGATCAACTCACGAGCCGAACCCCCATCATAGGTCGGACAGCAGCCGACGCCCAAAGTGGAGTAACGGTATCTTCAAGTGGTGCTTCGGTCGGAGCGACTGTCAGGGTCAGCGGTGAGGGGGCGTCTCGATTCGTCGGCTTAGAGACGAGCTCGGAGGTCAAGAAGCGCCGACCCCGGGTATCCCTGAACCGGAGCGTCCCCCTTCTGCGGAGGCATTAAACGGGTCGTATTGTATTTTTGGGTCTCCGAACTGTCTTTTGTTGTAACCTTCTTGTAAATTTATCCAAGTTATATTAATGAAATTGGAGTTGGCTTGCTTGTTGCAGTGCTGTAATTGCTTTAGCTACAGTTGGCTTGAAATGAACCGCGAGAAGCGTGTTTGCTTCGTCGAGCACCTTGGTCACGAAACTCATGCTTTAGCCGTGGTCCTGACTCTTGCTCGGTACATACCGGTGCGGTTCGGTGCCTTGGCAGAGGTATAACTGTTTCGAGGCTGGGGCCACGTGGCCTGATCTGGACGGTGGATCATGATCAGGGAGCGGATCATGAGAAGGGAGGCGCAAGTTCCAAGAAAACACTATCTTGTCGTTTTGTGGACACGTGGCATGGTCAGGTCCGTTCATCACACTCTAGCACGCATTTTGGGATGATCTAACGGTGACTTCGCCTCGGAAGGATTTTTCTCCATATACGAGGGTCGGTCCCTCGTCCGCTCGGCTCGAGGATTTGAGTGAGCGTAGTCAATCCGAACAATGTAATCCGAACCAGCGTTAGCGTTGCTCGACGGTTATGGGAGCAGTTCCGAACGATGATCTACTTCGGGCTCGCCTAAGGGCGAGCCGGGGAAGTAAAGTCGAGCCGAGTGTTGGACTCCGAACCATCGGTAGATTTCAACGGTTGTGGGAGCAGTTCCGAACGGCGATCTACTTCTGGCTCGCCTAAAGGCGAGCCGGGGAAGTAAGGTCGAGCCGAGTGTTGGACTCCGAACCATCGGTAGATTTCAACGGTTGTGGGAGCAGTTCCGAACGGCGATCTACTTCGGGCTCGCCTAAGGGCGAGCCGGGGAAGTAAAGTCGAGCCGAGTGTTGGACTCCGAACCATCGGTAGATTTCAACTGTTGTGGGAGCAGTTCCGAACGATGATCTACTTCTGGCTCGCCTAAGGGCGAGCCGGGAAAGTAAAGTCGAGCCGAGTGTTGAACTCCGAACCATCGGTGTAGTTCAACGGTTGTGGGAGCAGTTCCGAACGACGATCTACTTCTGGCTCGCCTAAGGACGAGTCGGGGAAGTAAAGTCGAGCCGGACATTGGACTCCGAACCATCGGTTGAAATTAAAAAAAAGATAAAAGCGGAGAGATGCAAGCAAATTTATAATTATAAAAGAGCATTCTTCATTGATAACTGACGGCGAGCCGTTTTTACATAAAACAACTTAAGAAATGAATTACAAGTTAGAGGAGAGGAATGGTTCGACACCTCGTGATACTCAGAGAGGCGCCGGGGCGCTTTCTTGGTATTTTAGGAGGTGATCGGCATTCCAGGTCCTCGGAATCTCTCTGCCCTCTAGATCTTCCAGACGATAAGCTCCGGGCCGAACTACCTTTGTGATTTTGTAGGGTCCTTCCCAATTCGGGGCCAGTTTGCTCCTCTGATTGGGGAAGGAGATGGCTAGCTTTCTGAGGACCAAGTCCCCCTCCTTGAGATCGGTGGGTCGGACTTTCTTGTTGTACGCCAGTTCGACCCTCCTCCGGTAGTTCTGTTGTCGTATTGATGCTCTTTCTCTCAGCTCATCCACCAGGTCTAAGTTCGCCCGGAGGTCTCTGGCGTTTTGTTCCTCGTTGTAGGCTGCGAGGCGAGGAGAAGGTATTCCGACTTCGAGTGGTATCACTGCCTCGGACCCATAGGTGAGGTTGAACGGGGACTCCCCTGTGGGGGTCTGCTTGTTGGTGCGGTAATTCCACAGCACATTGGGGAGCTGGTCGACCCATAAGCCTCTAGAACACTTGTCCAGTCTCTTCTTGATACCAGAGAGGATCTGCTGGTTAGCGTTCTTCGCCTGCCCGTTCGACTGAGGGTGGGAGACGGATGAGAAGCGCTGTTGGATGGCAAGGTCTTCACACAGAGCTCGGAATGCGGCACCAGTGAACTGAGTCGCGTTGTCCGTTACGAGGACACGGGGGACGCCGAATCTGCAGATGATGTTCTTCCAGAAGAATTGAAGCACCTTGTTCTCGGTGATAGTGGCAAGGGGCTCGGCCTCAATCCACTTCGAGAAGTAGTCGATGGCTACAACCAAGAACTTAAACTGGCCCGGAGCTGGAGGGAATGGCCCTAGTAAATCCATCCCCCACATTGCGAAGGGGATAGGATTTGATAGGGAGGCGAGGTTGGCTTGGGAGAGGCGACGAATGTTGGAATGTCTCTGACAAGAGCCACATTGCCAAACATGTCGCTCGGCGTCTTGGAGGAGAGTCGGCCAGAAGTATCCGTAATTTAGAGCTTTCCGAGCCAAAGACCTAGACCCTGAATGAGCCCCGCCGATGCCTTCGTAGAGCTCCTGTAAGGCATAGTTGGCCTGTTCCGGGGAAAGGCACCTCAGGTACGGTCGGCCGTCAATCTGCAAGAAGGAGCGCTTGTACAAGATTCCCTCGATCAGGACGTACCGCTCGGCTCTGGTTCTTACTCGGCGCGCTTTCTTGGGGTCCTCGGGGAGGAGTCCGTCCCTTAAGAACTCCACTAACGGCTTCATCCAATTATCTTGCAGTAGGACCGGCAATGACTCTACTGAGCCGGGGGTCTCGTATTCTATGCTCGGCCTTGAGAGGACCTCGATCAAAACGGTCTGCTCGAGACCTTGGAGGGAGGATGAGGCCAACTTGGAGAGGGCATCGACCTGTGAATTCTCCTCTCGAGGGACTAGTTGGATGAGTGCCTCTTCAAACCGGCTCATGAGGGTTCGGACCCTGGCGAGGTACTTCGCCATTCGTTCGTCTCGCGCCTCGTACTCGCCTAAGACTTGGTTCACAACCAGCTGAGAGTCACTATGGATTCGGAGGCACTGCGCCCCGGTACTTTGGGCAAGTCTGAGGCCCACGATTAGTGCCTCATACTCCGCCTTGTTGTTTGAGGCCTTGAAATTCATTCGGAGGGCATACTGGAGGACGAAGTCATCAGGGCCGTTCAGGATGATACCAGTGCTGCTACCCTTGTTGCAGGAGGATCCGTCCACGAAAACCGTCCAAATGGGGGGTCCGTTCGGGACATGGCTGACCTCGGGAATGGTGGACTCGACGATGAAATCGGCGAGGGCCTGAGCTTTGATTGCAGTCCGAGGCTGGTAGGAGATGTCGTGTTAGCTCAGCTCTATGGACCACTTCATAAGCTGGCCCGAGGTTTCGGGCTTGTGGAGGATCTGCTTCAGCGGTTGGTCGGTGAGGACCACAACCGAGTGGGACTGAAAGTATGGACGGAGCTTCCTTGCCGCCATGATCAGGGCGTAGGCCATCTTTTCTATCTTTGGATAGCGGAGCTTGGCATCCCGAAGCACCTTGCTCACATAGTAGATAGGCCTCTGGGCCCGATCTTCTTCCCTCACTAGAACCGCACTTAAGGTCTGCTCGGAAGCAGCTAAGTAGATGTAGAGAGTTTCCCCTGGAACGGGCTTGCTGAGCAGAGGAGGGTTCACCAGGTAGGCCTTCAGTTGGTCGAACGACTCCTGTTGCGGTTGGCCCCATTCGAAACCCTTAGCCCCCTTGAGAGCCTTGAAGAAGGGGAGGCACTTTTCCCCAGACTTCGAAAGGAACCGACCAATAGCGGCGAGGCAACCTGTAAGCTTCTGCACTTCCTTGACGTTCCGGGGCGGGGCCATGTCCAGTATGGCCTTGATTTTCTCGGGATTTGCTTTGATCCCTCGCTGGCTCACCATGAAGCCGAGGAACTTTCCCGACGAGATCCCGAACGCACACTTGTTCGGATTAAGCCTCATGTTGTGCCTTCTCAATATGCTGAATGCCTCCTCGAGGTCGGCCACGTGGTCGGTACCTCGGATGCTCTTCACGAGCATGTCGTCGATGTATACTTCCATGTTGCGGCCTATTTGGCTTTGGAAGACTTTGTTGACGAGGCGCTGGTAGGTGGCTCCAGCGTTCTTCAATCCGAACGGCATGACTCTATAGCAGTAGAGGCCCTGGTCGGTAATGAAGGAAGTCTTCGGAATGTTCGGGGGGAACATTCGGATCTGATTATAGCCGAGAAGGCATCCATGAAGCTGAGGAGCTCGTGGCCCGAGGTGGCATCGATGAGGGTGTCGATATTTAGGAGAGGAAATGGATCCTTCGGACACGCCTTATTCAGGTCGGTGAAGTCGATGCATATCCTCCAAGAACCATTGGACTTCTTAACCATGACCATATTGGAGAGCCACTTGGGATAGTTCACCTCCTGTATGAACCGAGCTCTTAAGAGCTTGTCCACCTCCTCCTTGATGACTTGTTGTCGCTCGGGGGAAAACTTACGCCTCTTCTGCTGAACCGGTCTGCACCCCGGTTCGACGCTGAGGCGGTGCACTAGAAGGTCCTCGAAAATCTCAGGCATATCAACGGTGGACCAAGCAAATAGGTCGCGGTTCTCCCGGATGCACAGCACCAAGTTGGAGCATAAGGCAGTCGGCAAGGACTTGCTGATGAGGAACTTTCGACTCGGGTCCTCGTCCGAGAAGAGCACTTCTTCCAATTCGTCCGCCGACTCGGACGTGGGTCGGACATTCGGCTTGGGGATTTCTAGAGTCACCGGACCCCCAGTGGAAGTCATATAGCACTTCCGAGCCGTCTCTTGGCTGCCCCTGACTTCTCCCACTCCCGACCGGGTGGGGAACTTCATTTTAAGGTGGTACGCTGAAGGAACAGCTTCCAGGGCAGCTAGGTTGGGTCGGCCTAAGATGACATTATATGCAGCCGGGACGTCGACGACCATAAAGTCCATCGGCTCGGTCCGGGTGGTAGGGGTTTTCCCAGCAGTTACGTCCAGGGTAATAACCCTTTCGACAGTTACTGGTACCCCCGTGAACCCGTGGAGCGTGTAGTCGGCCGGTTTGAGGTGATCCTGGGACAGCTGCAGCCCTCGGAAGGCCGAGAGGAAGAGGATGTTCACCGAGCTCCCGTTGTCCACCAGAACCCTCTGCACTTTGAAGTTCGCCATGCGAAGGTCGATGACAAGTGCGTCGCAGTGGGGAGTTCGGACTCCCTCGAGGTCTTCATCAGAGAAAGTCACTGGGACGCCGAGGCCTTTGGGGGGAGGGGCGCTATGAACTGAATTGACCTCTCGGACGAAGGCCTTTCGAGAGGAGTTGAAGGAGCCCCCCATGGGGCCTCTGTGGATGAGGTGCAGAACTCGTTCTTCCTCGAACTCGGGGGTTTCATCGCGCCGCTCGATGCGCTTGTTAGCCCCCAGAGGCGGAGGAGTGGTGCGATCCGCCCGATCGTTTGCCTTCACAAATTTGGCCAACTGCCTCCTCTGGATGAGGGCCTCTATCTCATTTTTCAATGCCCGGCAGTCGTTGGTATCGTGGCCGTGGTCCCGGTGGTAACGGCACCATTTCTCCTTGTTCCTCCTCTTGGCCGGGGTGTTCATCCTCGGAGCGGGAGGTATAACTCCTTCCTTCTCCACTTCCATCAGGATGGTGGAGACATTGGTGGTGAGGGGAGTGAACTTCTCGAACCTGGGGGGAGGATGGCGCTGACCGCTATTGTCCTTCTGTAGCTTCTTGGACCCCTCTTCCTCTGTCGTCTTCCTCTTCGATCCGGAGGCGGATCCTCTGAAATTCGGGAGGCACTCGGCCTCCTCCGCCCGAATGTACTTCTCGCATCTTAGGAGAAGGTCGACGAAGTTGTGCGGGGGCTTCTTAGCGAGGGACGACCGGAGGTTAGAGTTGAGGACGTTCGACTGGAACGAAACGGTCGCCACCGACTGGTCGAGGGAGGCGATAGACCTGACTTCTACGGTAAATCTTCTCACATAGTCCCTCAGCTTTTCTCCCCTCTCCTGTCGGAGGTGGAGTAGGGAGAGGCTCGTTTTCTCTGTTCGCCTGCTACTCACAAAGTGAGTTATGAAGAGCGTTTCGAACTGCTCGAACGAGAAGATGGAAGAGGGAGCGAGTCGGGATTACCATTCCCGTGCCGACCCCTTGAGAGTGGCGGGGAAGGTCTTGCAGAGCATGGCGTCGGAAGCTTGATGGATCAGCATTAAGGTCTTGAAGCTTTCGACATGATCAACAGGGTCCGACTCCCCTGAGTACGTTTCAAACTGCAGAGGTTTGAAACCCTTCGGGATGGGGGCCTCCATGATTGTCCGAGAGAAGGGGGGTCTGCTGGGGTGGACGGTCCCTACTCTCGACTCCTCCTCTTTGTCCATGCGACCGATGCGCCTCTCCATCTCGTGGAGACGACGGTAGAGGGCATCGTCCCTCTGTTGGTAATCAAACGATCCCCTGGGCTCTTCTTCATAGGAAGGGGAGCGGGGACTGCGGTGTCGATAGTCCTGGAATCTGCGAGGACTATGATGGTGTTGCTGGCGACTGGGAGCCGGGAGAGAACTTCTGGATCGGTGGCGAGGACTTGGAACCTGTGGGGGTGTTGGAACCCTCTGGGCATTATGGTTGTTAGGGCGAAGGTTGAGGGCCTGCAACACAGTCTCCTGGAATTGTAGGAACTCGGCACGAGTGATAGGTGCCTCATCGTTCCTCGGATGATGTCGATCAGCAAGGGAACGTGGCCTCCTCCTGTGACGCTCGGGAGATACGCCCCGTCCTCTTCGGTCCGGAGACCTCCTGCCATCTCGGTGATGAGGAGATCGCTCGCCTTGATGTTGGCGGGAGGCTCCCTCTCGGGCCCGCTTCTCATCTAGGCGGTTGCGAAGGTCCTCATCCTTTTGGCGATTCAGAACGGTGTTGCGGATGTCGGGGTGATGGGAAGCCATTGAATCCGAGGAGGCATTATGGACCGAGACATGGTCTGCGTGGAGAGGTTGCTTCTGCCTCCGTCCGTTCTGGCCAGTAGGGCCATTAGGGGGTTGTTGATTCAGGAGAGGATCTTGGACTGGGGAAGGAAGTTGCTCGGGCTGTGGAGGAGGATGCACGGGGACTTCCTCTTGCTGATCGGCTGGGTTGGGCCCACGGTTGGACCCCCTTGATATGACCTTCCTGGGAGGCATGGTTGGAGAAGAGCTAGTCGACGAGGAAGAGGTAGAGGCTATTCGTGTGGTCTTCCCACAGGTGGTGCCAATCTGTTTCCGCTGGATCTGGTGTGGGGGTAAACAGATGAGATTTGTGAGTTCGGGGAAAAATCTGAACAGCGGATCCAAGCCTTCTGATTCCTGCCGCTACCTGCAAGGAAGTGCGATACACCGGGATTGATTCCGGCGACGCACCCTCCGACGCTCTTGTCAGTAACCAGTGGTGATTAAGAAAGAGCTTAAGGTGGAAAAAGAGTGATTACCTGGTCATAGTGGTAGGGGGGAGGTATTTATAGTCGCCATGGGAGTGATTAGGGACCTGATTTCCTGTGTAACTGTCAGGAGAAAAATCCTCCCAATCTGTTTAGGAAACTAACCCCTGATTCCCGGTGAGAGCAAATCAGGCCCGTTGATTCGGTCAAATCAGTGACCCTGGTTTTCCTCTTGCTGATCTGGGTTTGTCTTGGGTCGGGACCCGTACCCAGTTGGAGTGGATCCGTTTGTGGGGTGTTGGATCTGTGAGAAGGAGACCCAGTACCCGCTTCGGGTCCATTTGTATGTGAAATTACCGTTTTACCCCTGAGCTTCAAGATTCGTGCCCAATCTGGACGGTTCCGATTTAACCCCATTTTTAGCCATATCACATACCTAAGCCAATGCTACTTTTTTTTTTAATCTGAAATGTAAATATAAGTTCTATATATACATATAACATTACCTCGGTATACACATAACACCACACATACACACAAAAGTACGTGCACACATCTACATATAAAGCTTGGGGTGGGATCGGTACGGTACCGTACTTTTTGACATTGTACCATTACCATACCAAACTAGTTCGGTTTGAAAATATGCAAACTGTTACCAACCAAAAAGTTCGGTATACCGACTACTTCGGTTGGTACGGTTCGGTATTGGTGTTATACCAAATATGACCCAACAAATACCTTAGCAAATATCAGTACCAATAAAAATAACAAGTTAACAATATCACACAACTACCGAAACAAAAACAGAATAGCCCATAAATCCATTTTCATTCCAAAAGCAAGCAGGGAACAATAGCATAAGCTTAAACTTCATAAAAGTCGCAAAAGGATAACATCAGCAGCCCTTGTTATATATATATACTAGGTTTGCCCATTGACACGTGCCTACGACACGTCTTCAGAACGGTGCACCTTATTTGATCATATAAAATAGTTTTGGAGGTCCAGCAAATTAATTGAAGTAGCAAACATAGAGCAAAAAACATATTATATGATTTTTTTGATTTATTTTGAATTATTTTTAAAGTTTTTAAAATTTTTTTTTTTTTAGTTTTTTTATTTTTTAAAATTTTCTAAAATTTTAATTTCTTAATTTTTTGAAAAGAAGGAGGGAGAGAGAGAAAAAAAAATAATTAAATAAATATAGGAGTTATTTTGGGTGGGGGATTTGAATTTGAATTTTGGAGGAAAACTTTTTGGGGGAAAATATATTTTGTGAAGTTAGATCCGGGCCTTTGATTTTTGGAGAGATTGAATGAGAGATACTTGATAGCTTTCTTTGTGTTTTATTATATAGATATAGATATATAACAGATATATACACCAATCTCTCTTATAACTCAATTATAATAAATTCAATAATTCTTCATCAATCTCTCTGTTAACCTTAACATTTACAAAACAAATGATGGATTCCCTTTACATCAATCATGGTTTGTTTGGTGTAGGGCAAGACGTGTGGAAAGAACGTTTGAATAAGTCGTTTTTCCCCCTTTTTTGCTTGAATAAGGGTGTTGCTAAGGATCAAGAGATTCTGATTGCTATAAAGTATGACTTGAATTATCATTTGACGGATTCTGTTGTATATCATACAATAACCTTTCTTCGGCATTTTATTGAGTTATTGCTGCTATAACCAGCAAATAAATTAAGGCTCAGTGTAAGAGGATTATATTGCTAGACCGCTGTTCAAGTTGGAAGTATGAATATGATTTGTGTACAGCTTTCACATCATCATCATCATCTTCGAAGCACTTTAGGTGCACTACTATTACTCAGAGAGTGATGATGAATGATCCAGTTACATGCTAGCTGTGTTGTGGAATGGTAATAACTAGTTGCTAACCTTTCATCACATTTCATATTAATAAATAAAATAGTTTTCCTTTCATACTTTCAGGTGTATATATCTGTATCTAAGCTACCTGCAGCATATATATATATATATGTATTCTGTATATATATATATATATAATATAAATATATTTATTTAATATTTAATTATTCGGTACGATACGGTAAAATACCGACTGAACCATATTCATACCGAAACCGAACCGGATTTTAGAACTCGGTACGGTTGTACCGTACCATACTTTTGGTAACCGAATTTTTCGGTACCGAATCGATTGGTTCAGTTGGAAAACTGGTCGGTTGGCTCATTTCGATATGATAGACCACCCCTATATAGAGCTGGCTTTGTGGAGAGTGTAAAATTTTCCTTAAATTGCAAGTTAGAAACTCTGAACTGATGACCTACTTAGTTGTATATATATGCATTAGGTCATCTATCTAGAATTAGAACTTAGAAGTAACTACTTTTGGCCCTCCACCTCGCTTGCATGCATGCGATCATGGCACTTCTTGTCTTAGTTGGGATAAATTAATTTTTAATTCACAATGGAAGGAGCATGATGAGACTGTACAATTTTAGGTTATGTGATGTAAATACATATAAGTTTGCAACCTATAGTATAGGATGGTATATATGGAAACTAGTTTATGTGAAAATATTAATCATAGTAGATAAGGAAAGATCAGATATAAAATTTGATGCTAGTAATTCTATGATATACATATCTATGAACTAGTTAAGGAAAAAAGATATAGCAAAAACCATATATTTGATATCCGGATACGTATCCGTTATCCAGTAGATCGTATCCATTTCACATCCGTATCCGAAATTTGCGGATACGGATATGTTTTTTTTTTCGAGCCATATCCGTATCCGTATTCGAATCTGTCTTTGGAATGCAGATATGGATGCTGGTATAGCCAATATCCGATCCGTATCCAATCCGAAAGCATCCCTAGTCAATTCACCTGTGTTTGAAAATGGAGGCATTTTTCTTATAGGCCCTTTGTATTTTCATATTTGTTTACTGAACACTCCCGCATATTTCTTTTAGTATTTAATTTTTTTTGAAAAAGTTCATCATTAAAAGGTGTACTATAGATTCTTCAGTTTTGAGTCCCTCCCTCCCCTTCTTGGTCAGTGAGCGGTGCGACGTGACTCCACTTTCTTCTTTTGTGCGTTGAGAGTGGGAGTTCGTTGTCCTCTTGGGGGAGTCAGGGCGCTCCATTTCTTTCCCAATCTTCATGGCTTTCGTCTTTATTCTCCTATCTGGAGTTTTCTCATTTTTTTTTGAGATGATCCCCTCTTATCTCATCAGAGTTTCGTTTCTGTCTGCTGCCATAGCATTGATGGTGTTGGTTTCTTCTTCTGTGCTGCTACTCTTCAGCCTCTGCACTTTAGAGTCTTGCCTTCGTGTTGGCACCCCTGTTTTATGGCAGTGCGTCGCCGCGGTAGTGCCGCTTGTATCTTCCAATGGTCTGCTAGCGGATCGGGATGCTTTCGTGGGGGGAGGCCTGTTGGTCGGTTTTCACGGCCCAGTCGTTCAAGTCCTGCTTCTCCATCGTTTGCAGCGGTCTGGATTGCCTGGCCGCTTGTCTCGCCGTTCTTTCCACTCTGATCGTGGTGTGGGCATTTGCAGTGGCGCTGTTATCTGAATTATAGGCTCATCAGCCTTTGTTTGTTTTATTTAATGTTCACTTATTATTGTTTTACATCTTGTAAAGCCTTCGATTATTTATTTGTAAATTAACTGTTTTTTTTATTAATATATTTTTTGATGGCTGGAGCCTTATGGCTCTATCCGATTCATCAAAAAAAAAAGGTGTACTATAGATGAATGTCCAGGCACAAACACATACACGAATACAGTGCACATGCCACATGCGTACACTATGTATACATATTCATGTTTATATACATGTACTTTCATGTATAGATACGAAACTTTTTGATGAAACGGATAGAGTCCTGAGACTCCAGCCATACGATTAAATAAATAAATAATTGTTTACAAGAGAGGTTTTACCAGCGGTAAAACAATAAGTACAGTAAGACAAGACTATAAACAGGTAGCAGAATGAAAACAACAAACGGAGAGAACAAGTAAGGTAACTAAGCTTCCGAGGGGGAGTCCTTAAGGGAAAGACCGCAAGGGAAGCCCGGCCCCGAAGCTGCGCCAGAAGCCGGCAAGTCTGAAGCCACGGGCAGGAGACAAACGCACACCGACGACAAGGTCCACACAGACTGCTAAGAAGCAGCCAACCAAACGACAGAGGACCAAAGAGCAGACCACATGAAGAAAACCTCCACTGGAGCTCCGCAAAGACACACGCAGAACGAAACCCAACCCAGAGCCAGGAATGGTACGCAGCCCACTCAGGCAAGAAGAGATAACTCAAAAGCTCCAGGGGAGCACCCTGAAAATCAAAACATAGGGCATAGCCTAGAAGAGACGAGCAAAATGAAACAATAACAAAGCTGCACTGAGAATAACCACCATCACCCAGCTACGCAGACAGCGAAAAGAACACAAGCCGACCAATAGCAATACACAGCAAATAAGACAATAACATAGAAGAGAAGAGAAATACTGAACTCCAGAAAAGTAGAACTAGGGATAGCAGAACGTCTCAAAAATATCCCAACTAGACTATTCCATAAAAAATATACAATCAGAACAAGAAGAGCAGAAAGAAAAAGTAAAAAACAGCCATCACCATTGAAACCAGGCTTCGCAAACCCCATCCCCTGGGGGAGAACAAAAGTCCACAGAGGGACCAAAGAGGCAAAGCTAGAGAACAACCAGCCACCACAAACAGCCAGCTACAGCGCAAACCAGAAAGGATTATAGATACGAAACTTAAAAATGAATTTGAAAAGTTATGGTTATATGCATATATCACCAGTCAACTCAGACCAACTTTCAAATTGGTAGACGAAGCTATATATGAATAAATAAATGGGTATCTTTGTTGTTACGTGGTATTGTTATATTATTTTCGCTGGGTGCCGCCTCGTTTCGGCTGTTTCGTTTGGGCAGAGCGTGGTTTAGCTTGTCTTTCTGTTTTTCTTTGCGGCTTGAGCGTCCTTTTGTTGTTCGTCCATGGCTTTCAGTTTGGAGTTTGGATTGGCTTGTGCTGTGTTTGTTTCTTCCTCTGGATTTGTTTGGTCTCACTGCGGTGGGCTATCATGATCGGATAGAGGGGGAGCGTGATGCTTATTCAGTCCTCGTTGGATGCAGTTGTAGTGTTCTCTGTGTGCTGCTGCTTGCCCATCCCCTGAGTCTTGGCTCCGGTTTGGCTGCTTTTGGATCTGGGGTCCTCCTGCTGAGTCGGCGTGTGTTTCGCGCGGTATTGCCGCCCCATTTCTGATGTTGTCCCAGCGTTTTGTCACTCTTCGCTGGCTTCCCCCAGCCGTGACGGTCCACCTTTTCTTTTCTTTTTTTGCTTTCTGTAAGCTCTTTAGTCTATGTTGTACAGTTCACTTTGACTGTGTTTTACGCCTTGTAAAACTTCTCTGTACCGTTCATTATTTATATAATTTTTGGTATGGCTGGAGTCGTAAGACTCTATCCGATTCATCAAAAAAAAAAAAGGTTATCTTTGTATATGATAAATACTTTCAAGTTCACAAGAAAACTACATGAGATGCCAGATTTAAAGAAGAATTATTTTTCTTTTAAAATAGAAAAAAAAACGTAAGAAATTTAATAAAAAAGTGTTTTTCGAAATGATTTACTACCCCACTTATTTTGATAGAAACATAAGATGGGTATTTTGAGATTTTTTTTATAGTTATTTACCTTACTTCACCAAATAAGAAAAAAAGTATTTATGAAAATTATTTTTTAGTTTTCTAAAATTACATCCAAACAAAAGAAATTGAATTTTTGAGTTACTCTACTTATTTTCAAATTAAATAAACAACATAAACTAAAATTTAATTGTGTTGAAAACCTATTTTCTTAATTTCTATAATTTTATTCTCTCGAACAAACAACACCTTAAGAAAAAAATAATTCAGCTCGAATTGTAAAATAATTAGTCGTCAAAATATGAGTATATATATCTTTACTAGTTTATAGAAAAGAAATAATAATTTTTTTTATTTGGAATCCTTTTACAAATATGAAAATATAAAGGTTGTATATGTAAAATGCCCCTTCTTTTCCTAATGTGGGTCAGGTCTAAATGGTTATGAATGTTATAGCAATAGCAAAGTGTTGAGGGGTTTTTAGTATAAAAACTCTCTATTCTTCGATATACAATGTGTTGGACAAAGTTGTTAGAGCACCCACAGTCGTTTGCTAAAATGTCATTTTATGCATTTTTAGTTACTGTAGCCGACACACTCGTGAGCTATTTTGTCATTTTTTACCTATTTCTCTACAGTAGAAAGGTATAAATAGTAACGGATATAGCAAAATGCATATTATAGAGGACGAAATATCATGTTTCGTCTGGATTATTTAAATATATTTTTAAATAATCGGACAAAACATGATATTTCGTCTAGATTAAAAAAAAATTTAAAAACAAAGAAAAAAACCCAGAAATATGCATATAACGATGTTTCGTCCAGGCCATTGGGACCCATTTCCTTAAAATTGTTTTTGCAAATTACCATAAATGGTTACTGGGTGCAATTATTTAAATTTTTTTGCAAATTTATAAATTGTTTTTGAAATTTTGTAAATGTTTTTGCAATTTTTTTGCAAAAAAAAAACTTCCTTAAAACCCGGACAAAACATCATGTTTCGTCCGGTTATTTTGTAATTTTTTTTTCTTTTGGGTGTTTCGTCCCGTATATTTTATTAATATTTTCTCAGTTTCTAACTTTATAAATGAATTGTTAATCACAGATGAAACATCATGTTTAGTCTGTTTTATTTTTAACGAAAATATGCATTTTTTTTACCTTTTAACGACTGCAGCATTTCGTCGAAATGAAAAAGTAAAATATGCATTTTGCCATTTTTTTACCTCAAACGACTGTGGATGCTCTTATAGTAATATTTCTTTAATTATTTTGACGAGGAGTACACTTCTCAAATATTTCCAAAATGTAGTCATTTATTTGTAAAATTTGTCATATTATGGGTGGACTAGGTTTGCCCGTTGACACGTGCCTACGGTACGTCTTCGGAACGGTGCACCTGGTTTGATTATATTAAATATTTTTGGAGGTCCAGCAAATTAATTGAAGTAGCAAACATATTATATGAGAAAGCAGTATATCTACCTTTAAGCTCAACCACCGCCTTCTTGATCATTAGCTTGAACTTACTTGGAATGCATATAGTTTGTTAGAAACACTGCATAGGGTTTTTTTAACTTCAGTATCACTTTTAGATACTTGTAATAGTTATGCAAAGACATTATCATATAGGTTTTATAGAGCTTACTCTAATCTCATAACCACTATAAGCATGTCTAAATACAATTGTAACGCAAATGCATGTGTGAAGGTATCTACAATACCAATAATCTAAACATTTATTTGTCTGAGACTCAGTTTGCAATTAAAATATCTCTTATTATTATTTCAACCAAAATGAAATACATGAAGTTCTCAAAACTCTAATCCAAGCTAATTATTTATTTTATCTCCACTTTATCTCCCCATTGCACCTTTATAAAAAATTCAAAATGGATAAATAACAAATTACTTTAGCTGTCTTTCTTGAGTGGAGAGTTTACACCCTTCACTGGTAAACTCCAGTCATCTCAATCCTATACATCTAAATATACACTAAAAGTTCTTATATGTTATGTTATCCATGGTTTCTAATAACTAGTGAAGGGAAACACTTCACGATAGTATTTTCTCTTGTAGTAAAGAAGTTAATGTTGTATATTTGCAAAGTTATTTTAGGTTGCTAGACAGCTTACCTATCCTGCTATGGTTTGGAAGACCAAATTGAGGCCACCAAATAATCCATCTCTCACTTGTGTACACCTTAAATCAAAACCAATAAAAAACTCATCAATTAAATCACCAAATTAAAATTTTTTAAACACAAAAATAAAACAATCATACATCTCTGAACTTAAATCTCATGCACACACAAAATTCGAGTCAGCAAAAAATTGAGTAATCCCCTGCACACAAAAAATTAAAAATTAGAATGAGGATTCAGTTAATGAGATGAAATTAGAGTTGTCGCATCGCATATAGAGGCTCTTGATTCGGTGGAGGGGAGTCGCCGATACGGAGTCTTTTGATATTCACGCTCGAATTGGTGGAGGGGAGTCACCGATACGGAATCAGCAGCGGATCAGATATCGACGACGACCTCTTCATTGGGGTTCGACATTGGATTTGGATTTACTTTAAGATTTTCAAAATTTCAAAATTTAAAATTTTTCAAAATTTCAAAATTTCAAAATTTAAATTTTTTGAATTTTTAGAAAATTTAAAATTTATACATTTTTTAAATTTTCAAAAATTTTAAAATTTCTAAAATTTAAATATTTTTTTAAAAAATATATATTTTAAATTTTTAAAAAAATTTTATAATTTTTTTTTATAAATTTTTATAAGTTTTTGATTTTTTCGAATTATTTTTAAAGTTTTAAAATTTTTAATTTTTTTAATTTTTTGTTTTTTTTAAATTTTTAAATTTTTTATTTTCTTAATTTTTTTAATAGAAGAGAGAGGAAGTGAGAGAGAGAGAGAGAGAGAGAGAGAGAAATAATTAAATAAATAAAGGAGTTGTTTTGGGTGGATTTGAATTTGAATTTTGGGGGAGGAAAATATGTTTTGTGAGGTTAGATCCGGGCCTTTGATTTTGGAGGGATTGAAGGAGAGCAACTTGATAGATTTCTTTGTGTTTTATTATATAGATAGCAATTTGTGGATGACGTATTTAATATTTGAATGTTTGTGGGTGACATTTCTGTTAAATTTCCATTTATACTACATTTGATAAAAAAAAGGATCTTTTCGTTTTATTTCACCTTAGTTAATCCCCAAGTACAATTGTTAAGTCATCATTTTAACCGTAGTTAATCTCGAAGTATAATTATCAAGTTATCTTATACCCACTCCTTCATCTATTAAGGGAGTGTTTGGTTGCGCATAAAACTTTTTCTGTATTTGTAAGATTTTTTTTAAAAAAATGTGTGAATTTAAGTTCTAAAAAATGTTTTGGTCGAATGTAACTAAAGAGGTGAGAGATAGAAATTTAATGTAGAGGGTTAGGTGAAATTACTTTATTGGATAGAGTGAAAAATAGGAGAGAGAAATAATATTAAAATGTTACAGTAGTGCTACAGTAGTATTACTGACGCTTTCCGCTTAGTTTCGCTGCTTTTCTTTAGATTTCTTTTTGCGAACCTGTAGCGCTATAGTAAATTCAAGCAAGACAAACCGGTTTTGGATTTCTTTTCGGTGGATTTCGGTTTTTGGAGTTGTTTTTGGAGCGACCAAACATGCCCTAAGTCCCTTTTTCTTTCCCTCCTACAAGGCTACATCTTTCTCTTTTCCTTACCTAAATTCGCGTCCTCCTCACCCCATCTTCCTTCTCCCCTCTTTTCCCAACCCAACTCGTCCGAAACCCGAGCCTTATTCTTCTTCTGTCCCTTTTCGCCCACAGTCCCAACTTGCCCTGACTCAAAAGGTACCCTTGATCCCCTCCTCTGCTTTCTCCTTCCTCCTCCGTTACTTTTAACCGGCTAATAGTTATAGGTATCGCTACAGTTAGTATTATTTCAACTAGTATATCCCCTGTGCAAAATTGCACATACCAAAATAATTATGGGAGATTGTTACAAATGAATGAAAAGTAGAACAACTTAATGAAAGTTAATTTTTTTTAAAAATCTACTATAAATCTAAGCAGGTAGAGAAAAATACATTCATGTGACTCATACATCACCCATTCAGAGACTTCATATTGAATAGATAGATCGACGTACACTTCATTTTGATTACTATAGCTTGAAATAAAAGGGTAATGCTTGGAAAAAAGATAACATATTTCATTCTAAATGTCCTAAAGATCATACATTTGACGACATTTCCATTGAATTTACACAGAATTCATTATCTGGCTCCGACAAACCAACAAACAAACCTAAATCAAACACCTATCACACCATCACTCCCCAAGCTAAATATCAATACCTCCACCACTGCAGGCTCAAAACATTGCACCGCCTTCGCAAAAAACACATTCTCCTCATCATTAGATGACGTATAAAATGCATTAGAAGTGTATTCCCCAAACACCACAAAGGGTCGTGCTTTCTTGGATTAATCTCCAATGCATTTCGATATCACATCTGTAAAAGTCTCAATTTAAACACGAAAATTCAATTTTAAACACAAAATCATACCATTAATTTCACCAAAAAGATTACTTTTTCTACCTGCCTTTATCAAGCAAAAAATCAATACCTTAGCCACCGCAGGCTCGAAACACAGCGCCACCTTTGCAAAAAGCACATTCGTCTCATTATAATTCAGCATATAAAACACATTGTAAGTGTGCGCATTCCCCAACACCACAATGCTAATGCTTTCTCTGATTAATCTCTAATGCCTCCTCCAACTTCAATATGACATCTGTAAAAATCTCATTTTAAATACAAAAATCCAATTTGTAACACAAAATCATACAATTTCACCAAAAATATCTCTTCTTTACCAACCTTTGAGCGTCTTCAGGCATATCTATCAAGAAAAAAGCCAATATCTCTGCTGGCTTGAAACATTGCTTGCCTTCGCAAAAAGCACCTTCGTCTCATCGTTATCCGGTGTATAAAATGCATTCGACGTTGCGCATTCTCTAGACACCACAAAGCGTAGTGCTTTCTCAGATTAATCTATAATTATCCCTTCAACTTCGATATTGCATCGGTAAAAATCCTATTTTAAACACAAAATCCAAAATTTAATACAAAATTGGATTTAGTTCGTTTATTTTATTTATTTATTTATTTATTTATTTTTTGCTAATTTAGTCATTAAATAATTGTCATTTTTATTTTGTCAACTTGCAAAAGATCCCATTTGAGAATTTGCTTAGGCTCCCCTGAAACTCAGATACGCCTCTGCTCCCAACCTGCCCTAACTCAAAAGGTACCCTTCATCCCCTCCTCTACTTTCTCCTTCCTCCTCCGTTACTTTTAACTGGCTAACAGTTAAGGGTATCGCTACAGTTAGTATTATTTCAATTAAGGTTAGAACTAAGAGAATGGAGATAATATTAATGGGGGTAATAGGGTAATTTTATGTAATGCCCCGAGCTTGAAATATTCGATCTCGAGTGTGAAAGTCACTTCTTTCTTCTTTAGAAATAATAACACTGGTATTAATTAAAACATCATTAAATTTCACTAAAATTTTGGACAGCGCTTACTCTATATGTAAATCGGTCATTTCTAAAATATAATCAATAATACATACCGATAAACATTTTTATAAGCAATTTGTCCGGCAATCAAATCCACCCTGCCCTAACTCAAAAGGCACCCTTCATCTCCTCCTCTGCTTTCTCCATCCTCCTCCGTTACTTTTAACTGGCTAGCAGTTAAGGGTATTGCTACAGTTAGTATTATTTTAATTAAGGTTAGAATTAAGAGAATGGAGGTAATATTAATGGGGGTAATTGGGTAATTTTTTGCAATGCCCCGAGCTTGAAATATTCGATCTCGAGTGTGAAAGTCACTTCTTTCTTCTTTAGAAATAATAACACTGGTACTAATTAAAACATCATTAAATTTCACTAAAATTTCGGACAACGCATCCTCTATATGTAAATCGATCATTTCTAAAATATAATCAATAATATATGTCGATAAACATTCTTATAAGCAATTTGTCCGGCAATCAAATCCTCAACAATTTTCACATCACTCAACTCCAAGTATATACATCTCAATACCTTCTATAATTATACATTAGTAATAAGTTACAATATGATGAATTATGCATTACCTGATACACTCACTCCAAAAGAAGAAGTTGTCGTTAAACAAGACCTGCGAAACTTGGCTGATTTTAAAAGGTTTTATAAATATTTATGAGTCCAACAACTCAGCAAGTGACGTCCTATACCTAGCATTTACCGTAATAATTAAAATCAACTAGTTTCTTTATGTTCAATGGCAACATATATAACTGTTTAGAATACAGTGACCATCCGAGATATATATATCTAAAATGACTTACTTGGCTTACTTGAAGCATCAGTAAACTTCTTTTACAAGCATGACACAGTACAACCTAAAATATGATCACAATACAATATGTGATAATTTTTATAAACAAGAAAATACATCTCTACTATTTTAATGGAAGAGTTTGTAATCAAACAAATCAATTTGTAACAAAAAAAATCCATGCAAATCACGTTAATATTCATCAAATTCACAGTAAAAAACCCATCATCTCCCCTCTATTCATCTCCCTCTTTCTCCCAACTACGTAGCCAGCAATGCTTGTCGCACTGCCACAACCCCATCGAGCCATTGATTACCCGCCGCCCCGTTGCCAGTGACGCCCGTCGGAAAAACCCTTCATCTCCCCCCCTCTATTCATCTCTCTCTCTCACAACGTCGTCGCCAACGACTCCCGTTGCACCGCCGCAACCTCGTCGAGCTGCCGGTTGACCGCCGCCCCATTGCCAGTGATGCCCGTCGAGCTGCCGATTCCCCGCCGCATGATAGTAGTTGATAGGTCAAATGCAAACCGAACCATTTTATATATGTTGAAATATATTTTAGATTACATGTACGAATAATATATTAATCTGTATATTCTGCACATTCCAAGTTTTTTCGTCTCGACTCACACTCTTTGTGTTGCCACCTCCTAGACTGGGTCTTGTGAGTTTAGAAAGCAGCTCTAGGGGAGAGTTGGACGTCGAACTTGCCATTTATATCCGAAAAATTTGTAGAGGTGACCCAAGGAAGGAGATGGATGCCAAACTTGCCGTTTGGGCCCGACAAGTTTATAGAAGCGACCTGATGAGGGGGTTAGCGCAATCTTGCCATTTGGATCCGGCGGGCTTGTAGAGGCGACCCGAGGAGGGGGTTGGTGCCGACCTTGCCGTTTGAGCCCAGCAAGTTGGTAGAGGCAACTCAAGTAGGAAGATGGATGCCTAACTTGCCGTTTGAGCCCAACAAGTTTGCAGAAGCGATTTGAGGAGGGGGTTAGTGCCGACCTTGCCTTTTAGACCTGACAGACTTGTGGAGGCAACTCTTGGAGGAAGTTGACCTCTAAACTTGCTGTTTGAACCCAGAAGCTTGTAGATTCGACCCGAGGAAGGGGTTGGCGCTGACCTTGCCATTTGGACTCGGCGAGTTTGTAGAGACAACCCGAGGAGGAAGATGGTGTAGACCTCGCCGTTTGGACCTGACAGACTTGTGGAGGAAACTCTCAGAGGGAGTTGACATCTAAACTTGCTATTTGAACCCAACAAGCTTGTAGATGTGACCCGATGAAGGGGTTGGCGCCGACCTTGCCGTTTGAGCCCATCAAGTCGGTAGAGGCAACTCAAGGAGGAAGATGGATGCCTAACTTGCTGTTTGAGCCTAACAAATTTGCAGAGGCAATCCCTGGAGGAAGTTGGTGCCGACCTGTCATTTGGACCGGATAGACTTGTAGAGGCGATCCGAAGAGGAAGTTTGATGCCTAACTTTTTGTTTGAGCCAAACAAGTTTGCAGAGGCGATCCGAGGAGGGGGTTGGTGCCGACCTTGCCTTTTGGACCTGACAGACTCGTGGAGGCAACTCTTGGAGGGAGTTGGCCTCTAAACTTTCTTTTTGAACCCAGCAAGCTTGTAGATGTGACCCGAGTAAGGGTTGGCGCCAACCTTGCCATTTTGACCCGGTGGGTTTTGTAGAGGCAACTCGAGGAGGAAGATGGTACCGACCTTGCCGTTTGGATCCGACAGACTTGTGGAGGTAACTCTTGGAGGGAGTTGGCATCTAAAATTGCTGTTTGAATCCAGCAAGTTTTTAGATGCGACCCGATGAAAGGGTTGGCACAGACCTTACCGTTTGAACCCGACAGGTTTGTAGAGGCAACCCGAAGAGAAAGATGGTGTCGACCTTGCCATTTAGACCCGATAGGTTTGTAGAGGCAACCTGATGAGGGGGTTAGCACCAACCTTGTCGCTTGAGCCCAACAAGTTGGTAGATGCAACTTGATGAGGAAGATGGATGCCTAAATGATGCTTGAAGGTGAGCTAGTTGTGGGAGAAGCTTCATGGCTGAGCTGAGCTCCAGCACCATCGCATGGCATTTAAAGATTTGCTAGTGTGGCTCGGAAAAGGAGCTGAACACAAAGATCACAGTTGAGGGTTATCGAGTCGCAGGAGCAGCTCTAAGGGCGAGCTAGGCCCTAGATTCAGTATGATTAAGTCAAGTTTTGGGGATGGCCCTGTGAAAGAGCTAGTCTTCGAACTTGCTTGTTGGAATCAACCAGTTTCGGAATTAGCTCGAATGGTCATTTCGAGCCCCAAACCTGCATACTTGCAAGTTGTGAGGGTGATTTCGAGCCATGATTGTAAACTTTGAACTAGTTGTTCCGGAGTTATCTACGAGTTGTAGGAGAAATTTCGAATGGTGAGCCACTCCACACTTGCTTGTTCACAAGCGACTAAAGCAGCGTCGAACCAAGTATTGGGCTCCAAACTTATTGTTTGAAAGTTTCAACGAGTTGTAGGAGCAAATCCGAATGATGAGCCAATCTATTGCTTGCTTATTTGCAAGTGACTAAAGCATTGTCAAACCAACTCCAAACTTAACATTTGAGCCTAGCAAGTTATGGGAGCAACCCTGAGGGACATGCTGGACTCCGAACTTACTATTTAACGAGTCATAGATGTGACTCAGGGAGATAGACATGAGGCCAATGCAATGATCTTTATAAGATAAAACTAAGTTTTATTGAAACAAACTAAGTGGCTGCCTTAAGGGGGGTGAGCCGTTATTACATGATTTGGCGGTATCGCAAGTGGCAGCCTTATTAAAAACTGAAAACCTACTTCTACGAGAGGGTGTGAGGCACCCTTGTGGTACTTAATTTGATACCATGTATTCCAAGTCCGCCTTCCCAAAAGAAGGGGATCTCTTTGAGTTCATCAACTAGTTCGAGAAGGACTTGACTGTTCCGTTGGATAGCTTTAATGCTTCAAGTGGGGGGATCGAGCCTCCCATTGTAGTGGTGTAACATCTCCGAGCGGTCTCTTGGCTACCTCTGACTTCCCCTACTCCTGCAGAAGCCAGGAACTTCATTTTCATGTGAAAAGCTGCGAGTACGGTATGAAGTACTGCTAGGCCTGGTCGGCCCAGAATGCCATTGTAAGCAGCCTTTACATCGAAGACCATGAAGTCCACTGCCTCTGTCCGGGTTGTCGGGGTTTTTCCTGCGATTATATCAAGAGTGACTATTCTTTCGATTGAGACTGGAACCCAGAGAACCCATGGAGTGTGTAACCTGCAGGCTTGACGACCTCGAGAAAGCTTGAGGCCTTGGAAGGCTTCCAGGAAGAGAATATTGATGGAGCTGTTGTTGTCGACTAGGATTCAGCGCACCTCGTAATTGGCCATGTGGATACTGATTACGAGCGCATCATAGTGGGGCATTCGGATGCCTTCCAGGTCCCTGTATGAAAATATCACTAGGACTCCGAAGCTCTTGGGTGGAGAGAGGTTCTGTACCGAATTAACTTCTCAGATGAAGGCCTTACGGGAGGAGTTTGATTTTCCCCCATAGGCCCTCCGTGAATGGAATGGAGTCTCCTAGCTCCGAGTCTTAGGACTCAGAGGGCTTCTCTGTCCGCTTGTTAGCGTCTCGAGGTGGAGGAGGATCGACTCTGTCCTTTCGGACGATCTGGATAGATGACCCCATTGTATAAGCTCTTCGATCTCCTCCTTGAGAGCCCGATAGTCGTCTGTGTCATGGCCATGGTCCCTGTGAAAACGGTACCACTTGTATCTGTTTCTCCTCTTCGTTGGGGTATTCATTCTAGGGGGAGCGTGGAGTAGCCCTTCTTTGTCCACCTCCATGAGAGTTGCTGATATACTAGCATTGATGGGGGGTGAACTTCTCAAAATGAGGGGGGGGGAGGGCAAACCATTGTCGTCCTTCTGGAATTTTTGAGATCCTTCTTCATTTGCACCCCTCCATTTATTCTCGGAGGACGGCTCTTCTTGACCTGAGGTTTTGAGAGCCTCTTCAGCTCGAATATACTTCTCACTCCTAAGCAGGAGTTCCGAGAAGTCCCGATGAGGCTTCTTAGTAAGGGATGTCTTGAGGTCGACATTGTTGACATTGTGTCTGAATGTGGCAGTCGCTACTGCTTGATTGAGGGAAGCGATGGATCTAGACTAGGCTGTAAAGCATCGAACAAAGTCCTTAGCTGTTCCCCTTTCTTCTGGTTCAAGTCCAACAAACATGCGCTTGTCTTTTCGGTTCGACGGCTGCTGACGAAATGGATGAGGAAAAGTTCTTCAAACTGATTGAACGAGAAGATCGAACCGGGAGATAGGCGGGAGTACCACTCCCTTGCTTGCCCCTTCATGGTGGCAGGGAAAGTCTTGCAAAGGAGGGAGTCTGAAGTTTGATGGATCATCATGAGAGTTTTAAAACTCTCAATGTGATCTGCCGGGTCAGACTCTCCGTTATAGGATTCAAAGTGAGGCAGCTTGAAAGTCTCTGGGACATGGGCTTCCATGCCCGTCTTAGAGAATGGAGGTCTGCCCGGTCGGAAATTCTTGGCTTGGTGATCCTCTTCCCGGTTGATGTTGTTGAGATGGTCTTCCATCTCTTGGAGGCGGTGAAGGACTGAGTTGTCCCTCTGGTCAGATCTGGCCGACCCACGGGACTCTCCTTCATGTATAGCTACGAGATGGTGACTGTTTGTTTGTCAGCCTCTATCTGGGGTGACGTTGAGGGCTTGGAGGATTTGTTTTTTGAAATTATTAAACTCTGCTTTGGTGACGAGTGCATGTTCAACTTCGTTGGCCTCATGAACTGATCAACTAGCCGCGGTCTGACTTCTTTGCTGCCGAGAGGGAGGTGGCCTTCTCCGTCCCCTGGGAGAGGGAGTTCTTTTATGCCCCCTTGGAAAGGAGAGACTTATCCTGTCTCCCTGATGTTCTGGACTAGGGGGCTCGTCACGAGTTTGTCTCTCATTCAAACTGCTTCGAAGGTCAATCCCTTGTCGGAGGTTGACGATGATTTTACGGAGGTTTCTTGACCCCTGAGGACCTTGCGAGGTCATCGAGTCGGTGGAAGGATTGTGGACGGAGACATGGTCATGAAGGGGATGTTGTTCTTGACGGCTTCGACGGGAGCCCCTGGTGCTGCTCCTTTAGATAGAGGTTAGATTTGTTGGAGAGGGGGCTGCTCGAGTTGAGGTTGTTGAAGTGGGTCCTCCGCGAGGGGAGGAGGTGAAAGAAGGTAGTTGGCTCGTCGACGGGTAACCATCGTCCTTGCCTTCCTTCTTGGAGGCATGGTTGAGAAAGTAGTTTTAGATCGACGAGGTTGGGTTGGTGATCTTTTCTGTTTTCCACAGACGGTGCCAATCTATTGCTGCTTATTTCTGTGTGGGAGCAAACAGATACGTGAATTCTTATAAATAAAAACAGTAAAGATCGAATCTTCGCTATTCGTCGACTTTGACCACGAAAAACTACAATTGATACCGAGATTTGATCGTTAGGAATGACTAAGATCGCTCCTCTGGACTTGCAAACAAGTCTGAAACACCGGGGGTGGCCCCGACAACAGACCCTCCGGCGCCCAAATCAAAAACTCAAAGATATTATGGATTTTGAGAGTGGAGTTGTTAGTTACTTTATTTCTGAGGAGTTCTCGAGGTATATATAGTCACCGAGGGGGGTCAGTTACAAGATATTCATCTATATCTACTTTCCGATAGTTGAATAGAGTCGGTTATGCCATCCATATGAAGAGATCGAGTCTGGACTCCTCTCTTGATGAAGAGATAGAGTTTTCAAACTTTCTATTGTGTATGGGCGGCGGATAGAAACAGTTGCCCTATAGGAATAAGGGGGGGTTTAAAATAGGTTCAATGAATTCGGACTCTTTTGTGATAGAGTTGTTGTAACAGTCCCTATTACAAGCTGGATCGAGTCGCTGAGTTTGAAAATGGCCCAGCTTATCTTTTCGGGCTTGTATTTGCTGAAGTTACCGTTTTGCCCCTAAGAGCTTTAAGATCCATGCCCGATTTGAATGGTCCCAATTTGTTCTATTTTTACCCATATCAATAGTGTATATTGTTCACCGATGTTTAAAACATTTTGGCCATGATCTAGATATAGTTCACCTAATTTCTTTATTTATCTTACATGAATGTGATTGTACTGCATCTTTATCATTTGCAATACAAGTAAGATATTCATATATCTTCTTCTAATTTGATTCACATATCTCAAGTTACAAATAAATCGGGGTATCTTGTTGAATAACTATTGTAACTTAATTGGTAATTATTTTACTTTATTTTCAGAACAAATTTTTGATACAGGCAATTAAATAATTTACTAATCTTTTCTTATGGCCAATTTATTCAATTTAATAACTATACTTACTGTAGGGTTGCATCACATGTGTATTATACTAGTAATTATTAATTCTAGTCGATAATAACGACACTAAGGGGTGATTTGGTTGGTTGTAAAATATATCCAATCTAGAAAATTACTATTTGAAAAAGAAATCTTTGAAAATGAGTTATAAAAATGTAGTTTGTTTGGATATAATAAATGTAGTTTGTTTGGATATAATTTTACAGTAGTGTGGGATAATAGAGATGAGAGAGAAATCAATTAAAAAAAAGTGAATAGTAATCGACTTCTCTTTTTCTCTTAATTTGGTTGGAAAAAAAAGTAGCAAAAAAATGCTACAGTGTTCCTTCACATAAATAAAATTTAATTCATTGTACTCCGAAACAAAGCAATAAATAGTATTTTTTAAAAAAATTATTTTCAACAGTAATTTTACTATCACACAAATTACCCCTGAAGGTTTGTAAAACAATCATTTAAAAATGATAACATTACTGTGAATATAGTACTAAACCTTTTTTTTACTTTTATAAGATCAATGCCACATTATCCGCAAAGAGCATCCACAGTCGTTGAACGGATAAAATGGCAAAATGCATTTTATAGCGATCCATTTCTATTTTTTGCTGCAGTCGTTGAAATGGTATAAAATGGCAAAGTTAGTTAAAAAATAATCAGACGAAGCATGATGGTTCGTTTCATACTAAAAAATTAATTTCCACGGTCCGAAAGTTAGAAAATATTAATAAAAAATGGCGGGACGAAACACGATGGTTCGTCCCCAAAAAAAAATATAAAAAAATAAACGAGACGAAGCATGATGTTCATTCTGACATTAAAAAAAAAAAAAAACGAAATTATGGGTGGGACGACACATGATGTGTCGTCCGGATTAAGGGGATTCGATTTTTGCTTTTTTAAAACAAAAAAAATCAAAAGAATGGGCCAGACGAGTCATGCTCCTTCGTCTGGTTCTTCTTTGATTCGTTTTGCTTTTTTTTTTTTAAAAAAAGTTATTCATTTTGCTGTTTATTCCCATTATTTAAACATGTATTATGCGGTTTTTTAATTTATTTTAATTCGGACGAAACATCATGTTTCGTCCGATCAATTCAGAATATAATAAAATAATCCAGACGAAACATCATGTTTCGTCCGCTATAATATGCATTTTGCTATTTCGATTGCTATATCTCCGTATCTACTGTAGCGCTTTTGCCAAAAAATGGCAAAATAGCAAACGACTGCGAGCGCTACAGTAGAAAAAAAATGGAAAAATGGCAATAAAGCAAACGACTGTGGATGCTCTAAGGCATTATACTTTTCTATACAATAGTTCAAGACAATGCAACATTATTGTCGGTTATAATCATAAATTTCTAGATCTCTACAATAATTCAACGAGATAAAATGCTATTGTCAGTTGAGTCACTATAACTCTTCTAGACACTGATTCGACGCAGTAACCAAATAACAATATAAACAATGTCCAATAGCCGATAATCTTAACAACATTGAGTATAACAATAATAATAATAATAACAATAACAATAAAAAATTATATTTATTTTGTGGATGCTTTACAAAAGTGAGGCAGAAACCAAAACTCAGAGTAACATCATTCAGTCAAATACAACACTTATCTTTTGATGATTCAATACTGGCCGAAGCCCAGTAGATCTTATGGGTCTATATCCCAGGATGTATCTTCAATAATATCTCCATCAAATGTCTTTAATGGGACCAATACAATACACCATGAACTAGCACAATACAATACTTCTACAATAGTTCTATCAGCTGAAGCCATGTAGAAGCAAGATACAAAATCTCCCAGAACGTATTCACGGCAGCCAATATCTACATTGAACATATTCAATGGAGCCAATACAATACACAATGAGTTCACAGAAATAATATAGCATTAGAAGCAATGCAAACTCAAAAGTAAAGCACTTAACAATATCTTCCACTTAACACTCTTAAATAGCTTTAGTTTGTTATATATACTTCGTTATGTCTGGTAATGCAATATTAAACCATTCAGTTACACATAAAAATGCTAAATCATTATACTGACACTAGGAATCCTTATATCTTACTAATAAAAAGCCTCTTCCGATTTAAAAGGAGAAGTTATTTTATCAAACAACAAGTGCATTTAAACTTCAAGAATCTTTTTTTTTAAAAGTAAAAAGTGAAAAAAAAAATCCACAATATTTCATTAATAAGATAATAACAAAACAAATTACATTAAAAGTTGTTTCTCTAAAAACATCTATGAACATACATTACAAAATAAAACTACAATTTAACCCTTATCCCTCCATAAGTCTAAATTGTTGTCAGTGAACTTGTAACATGTTTTCTAATGTCTCCAACGTCAATCGACATAAGCTCTTGATAATGGTAAAAATCACAGCAAATCAGGGCTGTACGATTCCTGCACAGATCTCAAAGTTTCTACAGGCAGATCAACCATAACGGGCCTCTTTAACAGGTCCGGACTTTCTTCAAGACATGAGCTTCTTTCAAGCTCATAAAAAGTGACAGACTAGGCCCACTAGGAGAGACACCCAACCCATGCAGGTTAGGAGTCAAATCTCTTATCCCCTAACAAGAGAACTTATCTCTTAAGGGGGAGGAACATAAAGGAGATAAGGAATTCATATCGATCCAACGGTTCCAGATTGATCTCTTGATATGTTTCTCATGCCTATAAATACTCCCCCCCTCTACAGTCAGAAGGTAATCAACAATTCGCTAGTTTCTCTCACATACTCCCTTTCCCTTTCTGGTTCTGACTTGAGCATCGGAGGTCTGTCGTCGGGGCCAACCCCCGGTGTTTCAGGCTTTTTGCAGGTCCATCGGCCGCATCAGCAACCGTCGGATTCAAATCATGGTGGTCAATCAACGATCCAAATTCAATCTCAGGAGCTCTAAAGGCATTTCACGGTAAAGGTCAAATGTCAGATTTTTAGTAGTTTCCATCAATTATTAACTCACTATCTATTTGCTCCCACACCAAAATAAGCAGCAACAGACTGGCGCCGTCTGTGAAAAACTACACAAGTCAGACTTACCGCCATGCCACCAAGACTAAGAGGCAGAGGCGCAACCTTAAGCCATCGCACCAACTCTCTTTGTCAACCAGCTCCTCCTATGGAAGATCCGATTCCTCCTCAACAGTCACTCCGACAGCCTAGTCATGCCCCTTCCAATGGAGAGGCACCGGGGGGCTCCTGACAAAACTGTTATGAACAACCTCCTCAATACGACCGCATCTCAGTCCATAATGCTTCAACTGATTCAATGTTCTTGCGAGGCCCTCGGGAGTCTAAGGATCTCTGCCAGATCATCTGTGCCAGGCAACAAGGAACCGATCTACGAATCCAACTGGATGAGAGGCGCGCCCGATCTGAGGCCTCCCGCCCAGAACATCAAGCAAACCAAAGAACCAACTTTCCTAGAAAGAGATTAAGGCAATCCTCCTCTCACAGGAAGCGCACCACCACGAGGAGCCCAACTCATGAGAGTCAAAAGCTTCTTGTGCAGAGCAAAGGGAAAAATGCCCCAGTCATTAGGGCCGAATTGGATAAGTTCAAGCTCGACATTCTCCATGCTATCCAAGGAAGTCAAGATCTGGGCCAGCACCCCAATGAAGGATCTGCCGACTCAACCGGGTCCCATGGAAAGGACGACCAAGTCCTTCAACATATTCAAGAAGTAGAAGATCGTCTAGAACAGATGAAGAATGAGAGAAACCGCTCCAGCAAGGCCTGCCGCCCTAGTTGACCTTCCTTCAGCAAAACCATCCTCGATGCACCCATTCCAAGGGACTTCAAATCTCCTCAATTCAAATCCTACAATGGAGAATCAGACCCAAACGACCATATCGAGAGCTTCAAAATACTCATGATAGTCTATAACGCCACCAATGCGCTCATGTATCGATCATTTCCTGCAACATTGAAAGGATCAGCAAGAGAATAGTATTCGTGCCTAACTCCAGAATCAATATTCTCTTTCGATTAGTTCGAGGAGCTTTTCATTGCACACTTCGTTACAAGCTGCAAGACTGAAAAAACAAGTGGCTCACTATTAGAACTGAAATAGAGAGATGGAGAACTACTGAAAGATTTCATCAAACGCTTTACAACTAAAGCAAAGTCGATTTCCTCTTTGAACACTTCAGTGGTGACTGCAGCTTTCCGCCACAACGTCACTAACAAAGACCTGAAAGTCTCCCTTACCAAAAAGCGACCCAAAAGTTTCACTGAGCTCTTGCAAAGGAGTGACAAGTATATCATGGTTGAGGAAGCTCTCTATCCTTAAGGCAAGAATGATTCATCTTTCGGGGAACACAAAAGAGGAGGAACCCAGGACAAGTCAACGCCGTCTAACTCTGGCACCACGCTTCGACAAGTTCACTCATCTCAATGCAAGCGTACCAACCATCCTCATGGAAGTTAAGAAGGATGGAATAATCCACCCTCCCATCAAGATGTCAACTTCTAGTAGGAGAAAAGACAAAAATAAGTGGTGCGCATTTCACAGAGATCATGAATACACTACTGACAACTTTCGAGCCCTTAAAGAAGAACTGGAAGTCTTGATTTGCAGGGGCTATCTCTTCAACTTCATTCAAAGATAACGACGCCGAAAACCCTCCGCCCCAGGGGGCTAATAAGCGTCAAGAGAGGCCATATGAATCGCAAGACTCTGAATACATGGCCGTCCTCCACTCCATTCATGGATGCCCGGTAGGGGGATATTCAACTCCTCCTGCAAAGCTTTCGTCAGGGAAGTCAACTACATAGATAACATTCCGCCTGCCAAAAGCACTGGGGTCCCGATATCTTTCTTCGATAAGGACTTAGAAGGTGTCCGAACATCTCATTGCAATGCATTGGTCATAAACATTTGCATAGTGAATCATGAGGTACGTCGTATCCTGGTGGACAATGACAGCTCAGTAAACATCCTCTTCATGGCCACTTTTGAGGCTCTCAAGCTCTCCCAAGACCGACTCAAGCCAGCTAGTTATACACTCCACAAATTCTCCAGTGCCCCCGTTCAAGTAAAAGGAGTCGTCACACTGGATGTGATAGCAGGAAAGGCCCCCGCTATTCGAACGAAAGCATTGAACTTTGTGGTGGTCGATATCAAAGCCGCATACAATGCTATATTCGGTTGTCCCGGCCTAGCGGCCTTCCATGCAGTTGCCTCCACATTTCACATGAAAATGTAGTTCCTAACAACCCCTGGCGTAGGCTAATCTGTAGGCAGCACGAGCATGCTACACGATGACAATAAGGGCTCGGTTCTCCCCCTCAACGCCATAAAGCTACTGCCAGGAAGCAGTCACAATAATTCTAAGACTGTAAACAAGCTTGAAGCCATTGCCACAAACAATTTTACCAAGAACTTCCAAACCTGCTACATCATCTCTCTCCAGGTCCAAACTAGTTCTCATCATAACACAGGAATAAACCTGAATCCCTAGCCCGAAGCCACTCCACTTAGTCAGCAAAAACAAATAATCTTTCCTAAACACATTAGTACATCAAAAGATTTCTCTTTCTCTATGGAAAACAATGGGGGGTTCCCTCCAAAACAGACAAGTCCAGGAAAGGTCTACCAAGTTGTTCGCCTAACGGCTCATCAAATTGAAGACCCAGGGGCAAGGAGATATCAGCAGAACTTGGAAGGTAGAACACCTTGTGAAGGTGAACGAGGGCGTCTGAAACGTTCTCTCTTAATAGCAGTAGCAAATTTTTTCAATTTATGATAACGGCCAGTCACTAGAGCAGCCGCTTAGTTTTATTTTCAGCAAATTTCTCAATTTGTAATAACGACCAGTCACTAGAGCAATCGCTTAGTTTTATTTTCCAATAAATTGTAGTATGAACTTTTGCAAAGCTATTGTACAAGAAAACGAAAGCATACAATGAGTTGAGTGTCAAACTTATACACAAAAACGACACAAAAAACTCGTTAAAAGCTTCCTAGAAGATGGGTTCGGAGTTCATACCCATGGTTCGAAGTTACTCCAGCAATTTGCAATGAAGCAAGTTCAGAGTGTGCTTCGCCATTCAATGTGCTCCTGCAACCTGTTAATACTTAAGCGAACGACGGGCTAAATGCCCAACTTACACCTAGGGCGGCACTAAACACTCGTTACAAGATTTTCATAAGACGGATTCGGAGTCCATACCCATGGTTCGAATATACTCTAGCAATTTGCAATGAAGCAAGTTCAGAGTGCGCTTCGCCATTCGATCTGCTCTTGCAATCCGTTAGCATGTCCATAACCGGTTTGGAGTCCATACCCATGGCTCGAAAGAGACTCCAGCAATTTTCAAAAAAACAAGTTCAGAATGCAGTTCGCCATTCGATTTGCTATTGTAACCTGTTAATATTCAAACTAACAAATTCGGAATCCATAGCCATGGCTTGGAGTTACTCTCTTAACCTGCAATTTACACATTCAGAGTTCAACTCGCCATTCGATTTGTTCCGGAAACTAGTTAAAATTTCTTGAAGACAGGTTAAGAGGTCCAAATCATGGATCGTAGTTACTCCAGCAATACTTGTAAAAAGCAACACTCAGAGTTCAACTCTCCACTTGATGTGACTCTCACAATTTGTCAGAGGACCCACACAGCAAGTTTGAAAAATGACTCTCCCTTAGAGTTGCTCCTACAACTAGCTGAGTTCAAGACAGAGAAGTTCTAAACTCCGTCACACACTGTCGTGGTTCGTTAGCTCCACGAAATAGACTTGAGGCCCTGTTATTTAGCTACAAAGAGCCCAGTCGATGGCACATCAACCATGACAATAAGGATCAAGCATATGAAAAGAATTCTTCAAATCACAGAACTATTGCAAACCCATATGTTCATATCCAGTAGCACTACAAATATCTACGAATACAAAATGGCTAGTCTAGAGTCTAGCTCTCCCCAAGAGCAGCTCATACGACTAGCCAACCCCCAAGACAACGAATCACAGGACAAGACATCGGCACGTAGAAAACTTCTTATTCCACAAACTACAAGTTTCATTACAACAACCGAATTACAATGAGTCTACGTTTCACATCTAGAAATTGCTACCAAAAGTCCTGTGAACACTGTACAACAAACTGTCATACAAGTCGTTCTTCTAGCTACACCCTAGAGAGATGCCCACCTAAGAGAGACAAACCTCTTCATCGGCCTCCTACCAGCTAACAACTCCATAAGGTCGTCTCAACTCTTGATGATGAAATTCAAGACAAGTCTTCCTTAGGTGGGCAAGCTCCGAGTTTATCCGATCATCTTCACCTGAACAAGCTCCAACTCCGTCTCGCTTAAAGCACTATGCAAACGGAAGAATCCCAACTCCGTTAAGCACTGCGTATCGCTAAGGAGAGAAAGCTCAATGCCCCGAGGACTTGCTCGATGTACACAACTATTTGTCGCCAAATAGAAGAATGGAATTACTTCAACACTGAACAAAAACAAGTGACTTCACTTCCATATTAAGAAGATTCAGAATACCCACAACTTATTCACTCTAAAAATGAGTTCGCGCTACGCGCACCACTTGAGTTCCTCTGGCCAACAACTCGTCAACATCGAGTAACAAGTTCAATGCTCTGCTCTCCGCACGAGCTCCATCGACAACTCATTGGCCCCAAACAATGAGTTTAATGCTTTGCTCACCGCTTGAGCTCCATCAATAACTTGTTGGCTCCGAACAACAAGTTCAATGTCTTGGTCTTCACTCAAACCCCACCTAACAACTCGTTGGCTCCAAACAACGGGTTCATCGCTCTGCTCACCGCTTGAGCGCCATTAATAACTTGTTGGCTCCAAACAATGAGTTCAACACTCTGCTCTTTGCTCGAGTTCCGTCAACAGCTCGTTGGCTCCAAAAAACGAGTTCGACTGGAGTTCGACGCTCCGCTCACCACTTGAGCTCCATCAACAACTCACTAATTCCAAATAATGAGTTCAACACTCGGCTCACCGCTTGAGCTCCGTCAACAACTTGTTGATTCCAAACAACAAGTTCAACGTCTTGGATTTCTCTCAAGCCCTGCTAAACAAAGAGTTCAACGCCTGAGACTTCGCTCAAGCTCCACCAAATAGCTTATTGGCTCTAAACCACGAGTTTAACGCCCTGCTCACCATTTAAGCTTCACCAAATAACTCGTTGGCTCTAAATAATGAGTTCAATGCCTTGATCTTTGCTTAAGCTCCACTAAATAGCTCATTGGCTCCAAACATTAAGTTCAATTCTCTGCTCACCGCTTGATCTCCATCAACAACTCGTTGACTCCAAACATCGAGTTTAATGTCTTGGACTTCGCTCAGGCTCCACCAAACACTTGTTGGCTCCAGACAACGAGTTCAATGTTCTGCTCACCACTTGAGCTCTATCAATAACTCGTTGGCTCCAAACAACGAGTTCAATGTTCTGCTCTTCGCATGAGCTTTGTCTACAACTCGTTGGCTCTGAACAATGAGTTCAACGCTCCGCTCACCGCTCGAGCTCTATCAACAACTCGTTAGCTCCAAATAATAAGTTTAAGGCCTTGCTCTTCGCTCGAGCTCCACCAACAACTCATGGACTTCAAACAGCAAGTACAGTGCCCTGCTACTTGCTCATCTTTCTAACAACCCCTCATCTTCATGTAATAGGCTTGGCATCCAACGTTGGGCCTAAAGTCTTTACAAGACTTGCTGGATGAAATAGCAAGTTCCAGTTCTATCTTCGAGTTTGTCTCTAGAAAACTCTCTGGGCGCAAACAGCAAGTTCAATGATCAAAATGGGGAGCTCTAAGACCAACTTCATCTCATGATCGTCACTATATGCTTATCGGGTCAAATGGCAAGTTCAACACACAACTCCATCACAAAGTTCTCTCCAAACTCGCCTGGATCAAATGTCAGTTTCTACATCAACTCTGTCTTAGAGTTATCTCTCCAAAACTTGTCGGCGCAAATGGCAAACTCAAATGTCTAAATCTGTCACAAAAGTTTCCTACCAACTTACCGGCATCAAATGGCAGTTTCTACATCAACTATATCTCAGAGTTGTCTCTAAACTCACCAGGATCAAATGGCAGTTTCTAAATCAACTCGATCAAGGAATAACCTCTACAAACTCGTCAGGACCAAACAGCAGTCTCTACATCAACTCTATCTCAGAGTTGTCTCCAAACTCGTCAGGTTCAAACGACAGTCTCTACATCAACTCTATATCAGATTTGTCTCCAAACTCGCCAGGATCAAACGACAATCTCTACATCAACTATATCTCAGAGTTGTCTCCAAACTCGTCGGGATCAAACGGCAGTCTCTACATCAACTCTATCTCAGAATTGTCTCCAAACTCGTCAGGATCAAATGACAGTTTCTACATCAACTCTATTTCAGAGTTATCTCGGAACTTTCTGGGATCAAACAACAAGCTCTACGTCAACTCAATCAAAGAGTTGTCTCGCAAAACTTGCTGGGTGCAAACGGCAAGTTCAACACTTAATTCTACCACAGAGCTCCCTCCAAACTCGCTAGAATCAAACAGTGAGCTCTACGTCAACTCATTCAAAAAGTTGTCTCTCTAAACTTGCCGGGCACAAACAGCAAGCTCAAACATCCAACTCCATCACAGAGTTTTCTTTAAACTTGCTGGGATCAAACAACAATCTCTATGCATAACTTCACCAGGGAGCTGCCTCTACAAAACTTGTTGGGTGCAAATGGCAGGTTCAAATGTTCAACTCCATTCCGGAGTTGCCTCAACAACTTGCTGGGACCAAACAACAAGTCTGCAATAGCTCTCCTAGGACAACTATACATGTACAAGATCCACCAATCGAAGGTTATGAAGTAAAAAGTTTGGTACACACACACACACACACACACACACACACACACACACACACACACACACACACATATATATATATACACACACACACACACACACACACACACACACACACACAAATATATATATAAAAAATTATGTGCAAATCCAAGTCCAAAAAACTTCAAAAAATCCCAAACAAATGCTCACGGGTTCAATAGAAAAGGGGAAAAATGGATTCGGATTGGGTTCAAATTCACAAACCAAACCCAAGAAGGAGCCAAGAGATTAGGATAACGGGTTGCGGGTACAGATCCAAACCCGAAACCCGCAAACCCTCATCCGTCTCTCCTTCTTCTTCCTCTTCCAAAAAACCTCCTTCTCCCGCCAAAAATTCGAGCTTGACTAAACACTCTGGCTCTGAGCCTCCACCCCACCGAGAGCACCGCCAAGTTCGAACCCATCGACGAAGTCGCCACCATTGATAGTGTAGCGCCCCGAATTTCTAGATGAATAACATAGAAAATACGTGGCACATTCCCAGTGATCCACTTCAATACAATAATAAACATAACCAACACCACTAAAATTTTTCATCTTTTATTACAACAAAACTTTTACAAAACATAGCGGAAGTCTAAACAACTCAAACAATAATTTCTTTTGTTTACAACTCCAAATCATCTTAATGAAACCTTACAAGTTTTACACCAACACTAAATAAACCATTTAACTCAAAAGCTGACTCAAGCATCCAATCTCCAACCCTATGCAATAACCTGCATCATGTGAGGCTAGAGTTGAACCCTAACCCCCAAACTGAAGGGGTTAGCCATAAATGGTGTGAGTGGCAACAAAGCAACAAATAACACAATTGAACTTAAATCGTAATATCCAACAAGTGATAATCAAAATACATAAGTATGAAGTAACAACAAATAGAATAATGAGTGATACTAAAACCAAATGCCAAGTGTGTAAAAACAGGAAATCCAAATGTACAAAGTGAGTCAAGAAAACCACATGACTAAATGCTGACAACGATGACTACTAAGGGATGAAGATAAACTATGAGAATCTGTCCATGCTTGATAATTCAGGAGGTAGATCCCACATCTCAGGTATTTCCCTGGATAATTCAGGAGATCGTCTCACATCTAAACATAGACACATTATCACAGGAATACCCCAAAAGCGTCGCCTCGACTTTGATCATTCCGTAGGTCAATCCCACATCTCAAGACAAGTACTTGGATAATTCAGGGAATATATCTCACATCTCAGGTTGTCTTCCTGGATAATTCAGGAGATAAATCCACATCTCAAGTTAACCCCTTGGATAATTCAGGAGATCAAATCCCACATCTAAAGCCTTACTGAGGTGCATAACTCATGTTCCCCTTCATCATGACACTACTAATTCCTGTCCTTATAAATTTGGGTTACTAAACAAATCTCTTAGAGTAGTGTACCCTACCGGACTAAAAATCTGAATAACTGAAATTCGCCTCAATGGGCCTCAACAAACAACTCAACACCGGTATACTAGGGTCACATACCTCTAGAGACTCAAAAACAAATAACTGAACAAATTCCCACTTAACAAGTGGCTCAACTGAATATCTCAAAATCATGTTCTTAACTGAACATCTCAAAATCGAATACCGAACAAATATCTCAAAATGAAATACTGAACAAATATCTCCAAATCAAATACTGAACAAGTATCTCAAAATCAAATGCACAGATCTCTCAGTACCAGTCGACTTATGATGAGGTAAGTCGACTGTCCAGAGGACAATTCTCCAGAATTTTACAAAAATAATCTAAGGCATGATCAGTCGACTTGAATGATCATCAGTCGACTTAGCCGAGACCAATACCAATATTCTCAAGAAAATAAACTAAGTATATCAGTCGACTGAAAGTCTCCTCGGTTGACTGCCCCGAAAGGACTGAACAACATCACAATCAGCAGACCAGTCGACTGACAGCAGTCTAGGTCGACTGTCCCGAACAATTTTCAAAAACTGAAAGTACAGCAGTAGGCTCGTACCAGCCGACTGCACAGTAGGCCAGTCGACTGTCGGCCTACAGTTTTCAAGCATAGGTCTGAACATAAAATCGAACTGGGTTTTCTGAAGATTCATTGATCATAAAAATTAATTTGTATCCAGGCAATTAAACAATTCTCAAATAATCTCATCATGGATACGTTACACAATCAATCGTTTCCTCAAATCTCAACCTCTCAAGATCTAAATCACTAATCCTCCATTAGGGTTTCTCAACAAAATTTCTTCCTCAACTCATAATCAAATTTCTGATTAAAAAATCATAAGATCTAGATGTCCATCATCCGATCACGATATAATCAATTTTTAACATGCTTTCCAATAATACGATTCCATAGATCACTATTTCCTCAACAAGTCTTGATAATTTCTCAAACATGGTCTAATATCAATAAGTGCTCTCATCATCCATATCAAATAAAAGATCCATATCATGCATACAATGGGACAAACAAACAATATCACACCGATCCAAACAAGTGTAACAAAAGACTTTACGTCATTCATCAATCAAAACAACGAAACAAATCAAGCAAAACAAAAACAAACCATTCACCTTGATTTGAAGAAAAATCCACAAAAGCTTTCTCCTTGCTAAATCCAAAAATCCTCCCTTGCTCCTCAGACAAATCTCAAAAATCTGAATATTGTAAATGACGGCTGGGAATAGGAAATCCCTTATATATGCCGGATATAATACTAGGGTTTTCACCCAATTTGCAAAATAATCCTTTCCCAAAATATAACTTACATGTGTATAGATTAGTCTTGAAATTCCATCAAATATCATTTAAATTAGGATTTATTACTGAAATATAATCTAAATCTCATGCCAACACTGTTCAAAACGTCCAGAATGCCATGTTTGCATTTTAACCCAAACAATGTCGATTTTGCAAATAAGTCATTCTTTTCCCAAAATTGCAATTTGTAACAATTAATTTCCGAAAAATCTGGAAAAATACTACATAAATTCTAAATAATAAATAATGATTTTTCATAAAGAAGTCGTAATTTTTCAAACTTCTACAAAGTCATTTGCACGTGTTTTGCACGTGTTTTGCACGTGTACAAAAGATAAATTTCTTAGAAAATATTAATTAAATCTCCGAAAAATCATTTAAATTCATTTTCAAATAATTAAAATAATATTTGAAAATATGGGGTTCTACAGATAGAGCTCGCCGTACGAACTCGTTGCCGTGTTCTCCAAAAACAGAGCATCCCGATATCTTCGAAAATCCTGTGTTCATAGCTCGGTGAGAAGTAGCTCCATAGCTCGGCAAGAAGTATCTCCATAGCTCTGTGAGAAGCAGCTCGATAGCTTGGGGGAGAATAGCTCGATAGCTCGGTGACGAGTCGAAGCGAATAGCTTGGCGAAGCATTAATGACCTATAGCTCGTTCGTTTCCCCATAACTCAATGAGGAGAGTCCCATTGCTCGACGAGGCTTCGAAACTCCATAGCTCGACCAAGTGGGAGTAGCTCGATGCTCCCATAGGTCGACGAGGGCGTGTTAGATTGGCGGAGAACAGAGTCGAAGCTCGAACGAAAAACAGAGCTTCATCCCAAAAATAGAGCTCAAGTCTGTAGCTCACCAAGCCTATAGCTCGACGATGCAACGACGAAGCTCGAAAAGATGAATAGCTCACCGAAATTCATGGCTCGACGAGGGGAATAGCTCGAAAGCAAGCTCAAAGCCAACACCAATCATAGCTCGACCAAGATTGAAGTCCCATAGCTCGATGAAGACCCAACTCCATAGCTTGACCAAAAAAATTAGCCATGGCTCGACGAAATGGTCGGTCAGGCTATGCTGTCAGCCCTTAGATCACTCAGAAGTTTGAGCACGAGCGAGATGGATGCGCGTGATTGAGCCACATCACCAGTCATTTTCCCTAAAACTCTGCACCCTCCTCAGCCGTCTGATCTAACTCAGCGGGCGAGCCGAGCGCTAATGAACGCTCCAGATTATGCCACGTTGCTAATGATCACAAAAATCAGATCTCAGCCACTCAATCACATTAGCAGGCGAGCTAACATCTGATCAACGCCTCTGATCGCTTTAAAAAACGTGTCGAGGTCTGATAATTCATAAAAATCCCTTAAATTCATTTTTAATTCGAAAATTTAATTTAAAAAATCCAAAAATAATTATTTAAATTCAGAAAATTAATTAAAAATTTTCAAAAAATAATTAAAATTGGATTTATTAATTATAAAATTCGAAAAAGTGATTTTAAAATTGGGAAAATTTCCAGAAAATTCAAGAAAAATTCAGAAAAATCCGAAAAAAATGGAAAAATCAGGGAAAATATTCACTACCTATCACAGCCACTGATCAGTTCCAGGTATCTTCGAACACTCTGACTGCTAAGATTGTGCTCTAGAGCCCAAAAGTAAGACGTACTATTCCCCCAAAGCCAAGAAAATTGCCTTCCGAGAGTGGGAGGCTTATGATGATGGTAAAAATCACAGCAAATCAGGGTCGTATGATTGCTGCACAGATCTCAAAGTTTCTACAGGCAGATCAACCATAATGGGTCTCTTTAACAGGTCTGGGTCTTCTCCAAGACATGGGCTTCTTTCAAACCCATAAAAAGTGACAGACTAGGCCCACTAGGAGAGACACCCAACCCATGCAGGATGGGAGTCAAATCTCTTATCTTCTAATAAGAGAACTTATCTCTTGAGGGGGAGGAACATAAAGGGGATAAGGAATTCATATCGATCTAACAGTTCTAGATTGATCTCTTGATATGTTCCTCATGCCTATAAATACCCTTCCCCCTCTACAGTAAGCAGGTAATCAAAAATTTGCCAGTTTCTCTCTCATACTCTCTTTCCCTTTCTAGTTCTGACTTGAGCGTCGGAGGTTTGTCGTCTGGGCCAACCCCCGGTGTTTCAGGCTTTTTGCTGGTCCATCAGCCGCATCAGCAACCGTCGGATTCAGATCACGGTGGTCAATCAGTGATCCAGATTCAATCTCAGGAGCTCTAACCGCATTTCACGGCCAAGGTCAAAGGTCAGATTTTTAGTAGTTTCTATCAATTATTAACTATCTGTTTGCTCTCATACCAAAATAAGCAGCAAAACCTCTCAAAGGCATCAACAATGAGTCATCGTTCAATCACAACCAGCAACGACTCCAACATTCACCACCTCGACAACATAATCTAATCCAACTGCGGCAACTCGCACAACGAACGACCCCCCTCAAGTGAAAACTTGCACCTTTATCAAAACAGTGACAGCTTGCACATCTACCTCTTCAGTGATCACTCGCACATCTGCTACAAAGTCGATGGCATGCACACATATTTGCATATCAATCCTTCCAGTGATGACTCACAATCTACCACAAAAGCGACGACTTTCTTATCAACCACTCTAGTCACGCCATCATCAGCTCTCACAAAGCATCGTCTCATACATCTACCATTCTAGTGATGACTTGCACAAACTCTATATGACAGACCACTTCCTCATTTACCCAATCATGTAGGAATCTTCATTTTTATTTGATGAAATTGAGGCTTTTGGTCGTTGGAAAATTTATATTTTTATTGCTTAGTTATTATCAAAAGAAAGCAAACCAACGTTTATATAGATAAAGCAATTTTGTCTACAAATCATAATTAGGTATCATGTTATTATTCTGTATATATATAACGAACCAAAATCGTACCATGCCTACCCTTTACTTGGGGTGGCAACCGGGCCCGGCGGGTCGGGCCGTAGCTCGCCAGGCCGATAGCCTATCATGAGTTGAGGGGATCGGGCTACGATGAAACCGGATCCGGACCGGGCCATGTCAAAGCTTGCAACACCCCAGCCCGGACCTCAACCCTAACCCTTCAAGGAGGTCCAGGCCGAGGTGGGTTTGGATTTTTTAATTTTTTTAATAGAGAAAAAAATACAAAAAATATAGACAATAATTAAAAACCATATAAAGGGAAAGATTCATATATTAATTTTTGGCAATGAATTACAAAGTAAAAATAGAATCAAATAAAGTTGCAATAAATCATACAAAGTGATAGAATTTAAAATTACACCTACTATGCGATTTTACGCTTATTACATACCTTAAGTGCTTCTTTACGATCAGATTGAGAAGCGACATAAGTAAAAAATTTGTGAACTTCAGAAGTGGATCTATATTTACGTGATTGAGAAGGGGGTTGTTCATTGTCTTGTGATTCAATGCCTTCTACTATTACTTCATCTATGTGTGTGTTGGGAATATTATCAAAATCGTGAATACTATCAAAATTTCTAAAGTTTCTCCGATATCTAATTGTGAAATAAAATGAGTGCGACTAGAAGAGCTGGATTCTTGGCTACGCCCGCTACCACATGATCGGTTTGATGTCATTAATTATGAAGTAGTATATGTATGTTAATAAAGAAAAATTTAAAGAGAAGAAGAGAGAGTTCAAAAAAACACCAACAACAAATTATGAACTAGTGTATGTTAATAAAAAATTCTAAACAGAAGAAGAGAGAGTTCAAAAAAAAATATCAACAACAAATTATGAACCTACTAAAAAATCTAAAAAAGAATAAGAGATCTATATAATAAATCACTAGGCAATTTGAAAAAAAGCTGTAACACCTCAAATTTGTAAAATACTGAAAATACCCGTTTTTATATCTTTGGAGTAGTAAAAATTATTTTTGGTATATTTTATTTTAAATATTGATATTGGTGTTGATATTTGTGTTGGATCCGTAATATTGATCTATTGGAGTTATGAGTTGAGTTTTAAGTGAAGAGATATTGTTTATTTTATTTTATAATTTTGGAGGATTATTATGAGATAATTTTTTGTATTTTGTATTTTTAGTATTTTTAAGGTATAGAGTTGGGGTTTATCTGAAATATTTTGGAGATTGGGGGTTTATATGTAAATATTTTCTTTAAAAATATTTATATTTATATTAAATTCCAACCCCTTCCCTTTTCCCCATTCTTCTTCTTCTCCTTCTTTTGTTTCTTTTCACCCGACCAAAACGAAAATCCATTTCGCCATAGCTTCTCCTGCCCAAATCCACTCCATTTCTCCATTATTTTTAAATTAATTTGAGGGATAGGCTTAGTAGAGGGTTCTCTTCATCATGGTGGCGTCAACTTGAAGAAAAATCCACGGGAAGGTATACCCAATTTTATTTGGTTTGTATAGAATTATGTGACTTTAATTTCTATTGAATAGAAATATTGCATTAGGGAGATTAGGAGGTGCTGGATATTATAGAGGCAAGAAATTAACAAATTATTGAAAATTTTGTAAGTTGCACATAAGTTAGGGTTTTGGGTTTATAAAAAGGAGGTATATATATGAAAATTATCTCCTTCTTGGTGGTAGAAATTTTAGTTGAACCATTAGAATAATCTGGGGGTGATTTTAGTAATTGTTTGGGAGATAAAATCCCGTTGGAATTTGAATGTTACGTGCATCGCACATGTACATGCCAGGCATTCAATAAAATGCCTGAGTGATATTAGGATTAGTGTGATTAGTTCCTGTGACTGGTTTGGATGTTTTGAGCCCTAATTGCTTTGAAATTTGAAAATATGAGATGTTAGCGACTTCGGATGTGGGATGGAGAAGTGGTGCTTCGAGTCTTCGTGGGATATTATGTGAGTATGATTATACTTGATATATATTGTGTTGTGACCTGTTGTGGCAAAATTTTATGCGGTTTCAAAGTGATTTGGTGGGATTCAGCCAAATGAAGGTTTAACAGAGAATATGGAATTTTTATAAGTTAAATATTTTATTATATGGTGAGTTTGTGTGGTTGTGAATAATTAGTGTTGTGGGTAATATATTGGATGAACGTATAATATACTGTAGGTAAACAAAATGATATATATATATATATATATATATATATATATATATATATATATATATATATATATATATATATATATATATATATATATATATATGGTGTGATGATATGTTGATCTATTTGGTGTATGTTTGTGATATATATATGGGTGATAATGAGTTGAGTTAACATAATAGATGAAATTAATGAGTGTATGTGTGTATAATATAGTGATGTTTTTAATTGAACTATTGGGCGGTATATGATATAATTATCTACTCAGTTGGGCATGTTCCTAAGTTTTTATATTGTGAGCAACCAAATACTTTGGTGTGTTTATGATACAGAATAATATGAGGTAATAATCTTATAAATGAAATAACCAGATGTATGTGAACATGTGAAATAAAGGGATAATAAATCGCATTGTTAAAGTTAAAGATGTGGAAAATTATTGAAGCAAATGATGAAATGCTGTGTGGTGGTGAAATAAGATGAAAAGATGAAATGAAAATGATAATAACAAATAAATTTTGTTGACCAGTACCTACAGAAATCCTGGGTGTTTCGGCAAGACCTCCTAATACCCATGGACCGGCTTGGGGTAAGTGATTATTACCAAAACTATGTTTGGGGTACGTGTTTTTATCGCCCAAGCTATCAGCTTGAGGCCCGGTTATTCCCTCGATGATAGATGTCATGAGGAAGTACCCAGTTTATCTGGGGTAAGTTTTTTTCCCTCCTGGCTTCGACTGGGAGGAAGTACCCAGTTTATCTGGGGTTAGTGTTTTTCCCTTATGGCTTCGGCTGGGAGGAAGTACCTAAGTTCTTCCTGGGGTTAGTGTTTCCCTCACTGGCATCAGCTAGGAGGAAGACGTAGTCTCGGACGCGTAAGATCCGGGGGGTGGGGGCAAGGTCCGCGTGTTTACTGGGCTGTCGGCTTTCAGTATAGTTAGATATTGAAGCTCATTGGTTGACAAATCAATAAAATGAATAAATGTGAAATGAAGAGAGAAATGAGCAAGTAAAGGGAGCATATGATGCGAAATGTGATATGAGAATAAAAAAGAAAATAAAGTATTCGATGTAAAGTGGAAATGAGAAAGTAAAGCAAGTGCATGATTTGAAATGAATATGGCAAGTAACCGAAAATGTGTATATGAATGCAGATGAGAATTAAAGAAAATGAGTTATGAGTATGTAAATAAAAATGAATAGTGATTGAAACATGTATTTGATGAAAATGAAAAGTGAAAAAATTATGTTATGTGAATATCTATAAAGAGTGAAGAATTATGTTATAGGACTAAATATGAAAAGTGATGACATGGTGATGTAAATGAGTATGAAAAATAAAATAAGTATGTGTGTGTATTAATATGAATAAAATGAAGAAATTATAGTATTATGGGAATGAATACGAGAAGTAAAGAAAATGTATTATGCATTATATGAATGGAAATGAAGAAGATGTAATATGAGAATGGTTAATAAAGAAAAACCTAATGTGATATGAGTTTGTTGTACCTTGGAATTGTACCGAGGAACTACTCTCCCGCTATTTCCTAGGAAATGGTGGGAACTACCTGCATTGGCACAAATCCCAAGATGAATTGGTGGGGGGTTGATATGATAGATGTATTGCGGGATGGAAATGAAAAGTAACGTAAATTGTAAGATGAAAATGAAACTAAAGTAAAATATAACCGAGCTATCGGCTTGAGATGTGATATTAGTTTACCCAAGTTCTGCTTTAGGGTTTGGTGTTATATTACCGGTATATTACCGGACAAGAAGGAAAGTTAAAGTAAAATTGTAAAATGAGATGTAAATGAAAGTGAAAGTAAGTTATATTATCGATAAGAATGAGAAGTAACATAAGTTGTATGATGGATGAAAATGAATTATAAAGTAAAATATATGATAAAAGACGAATGAGTATTAAAATAATCTGTATGATGAAGTCAGAATGAAAAGAAGATAAATTGTAAGTTTTAACGAGAGTGAAAGTTAAGGTATTACGAGATGTTATGATATGTGTTATAAGATATGGATAAAGGTGATATTATGAGATTGAATGAATGTGATGATATGTGTTGTGAATGTGATATCATGAGATTAAATACATGGGAGGAATTACGATGAAAATGAATGCATGCGATGAGATGCGAGGTAAGTGTATGTGATAATATATGATTGAATAAATGTGAAGTTATGTGATAATAATAAATAAGATAAGAATAAATATCTATATGTTGTAAGGTTGATGAGTGTGATGTTATGTAATATGACAAGGAGAAAGAAAATGAACATGAAGGAAAATGAGTATGAAGGAATGTAAGTCATGAGTTTGTAAATGAAAATAAATGATAAATGAAGTATGAAGTTAACTAAGTATGAAAAAAAAAGTTAATTGCATTATATAAATCGAAATGAAAATAAAGAAATGGTGATGTGAAGATATTCATGAAAAGAGGAATATTGGGTTTGTGATTAAATATGAAAAGTAAACGAATTATATATGTGAATTAATATATTGCTAAGTCTTTGAATATAAAGTGAAGAAATTATCTACATGAATTGATATGATGTGTTTTATATGAGATTAACCATGAAAGAAATATGTGTGTAAATTAATGTGAATAACTCGAACAAATTGTGGTATGGAAAAGAATATGAGGAGTAAGGAAAGCTGTATGTATAATATAATATGGTATGAACGCAAGGTGAAGTTATATGTGAAAGTGAAGTTATATGGAAAAGTAAAGTTATAGGTGATATTAGTATAAAGCATAAAGTGATGTGTGTTAAGTGATGAATATGAGAATGATTTCAAAACTAAAGATAAGTATGTTATGAGCGGGTATGTATATATAAACGGGTGATGATCCAAAGAGTACTTTGATGTAAAGTCACATTTATGATGTTTTTATGTTCAAATTTCAGGTAGAATTTTATTATGTTGGTATTCGTAAGTTCATTCTATTTTCTTTATATAGTTTAATTATTTACTTAACTAGTAAATTATACTCAAACCAGACTTGGCTAACCCCTGTTGTTTTCTGGGGGTTAGGGGAGTCCCTCTCTGAGGGTGGACTCCCCTAACTCTCTTGCAGGTTCGATAGCAGCGAGATGAGGTAGTCATATGGTTAGTTGTTATACTTTTATTTGTAGTTGATGGATAATATAGTTATGTATATACGATATGTAGTAATGGGGGTAGTTGATGTATTATTTTGTATTATGCTTGATTATGTGTATAACTATAAGGTGTATGGATGTATATAGTGTTGTGATGAAGTATGAAAACCCATACCCACCTCGTTGTGGAGTATTGGGTTCTGTGGTTGATTTTTAAAAAGGTTTTTCTAAAGTTTTTCTAAAAACCATATATGTTTTCAAAAGAATTTTTGGGTTTAATTCGTATCTTGTTTATTATGAAGTATTATACCCTCAGAGCCGTTGATATTATTGCCTGTGCGATGTTGAAAGATTTGGCCTCGGGAGGATTGAAAAATATTACAAGTACATTGTGTTATATGATTGTTTGTAGATTTCCGTAAGGAAATTCTGTAAAAGGGCTAATATTTCAGGGGAAACTCTGCAAAATAATTTAATAAAATCTATGAGGTACTTTCCTAAGTAAGAAATGTTGTAGATAAGTAAAGGAATATGTTCGAGGTCATTTAAAAAAAAAATTGGGTATTACAAAAGCTATCAAGTGGCTCTCTTTCAATTGAAACAAAATCAATGACTCAGATTCACCCTCCCAAAAGATATTTTTTCCCCAAAAAGTTTTCCCCCAAAACTAGAATCCTCCACACTTTATTACTATCTCTGTCTCATCTTTTTACTATTTTCAGATTTCTCTCTCCCCCCCCTATATATATATATACCTAGAAATTTAGATTTTCATATTTTAGGTTTGTAAATGGAATCCGCGTTTCCAACTATACGTATTTTCTGTGTATCTTCTGTGTTCCGATTCTTTATAAAAAAAATCGTTTTCTTAAATTCGTTTTGCTTAAATTTATTTTTGGATCTCCTATTAAAGTCCATTTCTAATCATCAATTGTATTTATAATTATTTTCTAATGACTATATATTTTAATACAAATTTTATTCCATTATATACGTTTATTTTTTCCTCATTTGGTAAATTATTAATGTTTTAAACCAAATCCTATTTTGTTATATATTCTTATTATTCTTACTATTATTATCATTATTATTTATGGATTGTTTAATTAAATCCATCTTTTATTTTTTATTAATGTGAAGCCCATTTCTGTTAATCAAACCCAAGACGCATACTATTATCACTATTGATTATTATTATTATTATTATTTTCTTAAATGTTAAGCCCAACTACCTAAAGCCAACCCCACCAATTTAAAACCCAATGCCCCTACAAACTCTCAACTGCACACAGTCACCTCCTCCCTAATCTCTCCATATCCCCACTAATCTAACTACCCTGATAATCCTCCCCCTTAATCACCTCCCTAACTGCCCTATTACCCCCCCTAATTATCTCTTAAATCCTAATATAATTAACCCTCCTAATCACATCAGCCAACCCATCCTCTCTCTATACCTTTTTCTCCTTCTTCTTTCCGTCTTCTTCTTCTATAGCCGAAACCCAATGCCATCAAGCCATCCCTCGTCGCCATCCACAATCTCCGATCGCCCTTGCCACACATCGATGCCAACCTCCTCGCCATCCGTGACTCACCGCTGCTGTCAATACCGCAGCCCATCACCACAGCTCCCTGACTTGCACCTCGCCACCATCCCGAGCCCAATCGTCATCCTCATCAGCACCGAGCCTCTCCACCGCAGTCTCCCGAGCTCCTCCTCCATCGCAGCCTTGAACACCGCAGCCACTGCCGGTGCCGTCGCCACCTTCCCTCCATCCCGCACCCTCCCTCCAGTGCTGCCCTTCACCCGAGCCCTACCTGTGACCTTGCAGCCAGGCCGCAACCCCTTCCTGTACCGTTGCCACCATCCCGCAGGCCTCGCAGCAACTCTCCTTCGACTTCCTCCCACCGTGGAAACCAGTCCCCGCCACCATCACCACTGCACCCGCTACACTCCTTCGCCGCTGCTTGCTGACTCAACCCCACCATCTCCCAAACCTCCAGCACCGTCCAAGCCCCTCCATCTCAGCACCTTCCCCTGACTGACCGACTCTGCCCCTGCACTCCTCCATCATCCCAATCAGCGACTGCCCTTGACATCTCTTCATCGCAGCCAACCATCGCAGTCCCAAGGCCTTTGCTGTTCCTTACCATTGCTACACTCCACCACAGTCACTGTTGCTCCTGTTGTGGCGCTATCGTAGTGTGTTGTTGTTATTCTCGTTGCGTGTTGTTGCTGTTCTTGTTGCCGTTGCCGCTGTGTGCAGGTGTCGTGGTGCCATCGTTCGTACGTATTGCTGCCATCGCTCGTCTCAACATCTGTGCATCCTCACAAAATGCAAGTATCCCTTGTGCATCTCTGTTATTTCGTACATGCATATCGTTTGATCTCCTACAATTAGTAATTAGACCATCACATTTGAAACCCGCTATTCTTATAGTATTCATGTTTTGTGATGTTCCTATATCTAGATTAGTCGTTATATTAAAATGAATCAATTCTTTGGCTCCATGATTCAATGCCATCAAAAGATCATAGTTTCCATTGTCCCCACATTCATTGCACAAACATGAATTTGAAACTATATGTTTGCTAGTAAGAACTGTTACAATTTGAATTGGCAAGTTGTTATCTTGCTATTGCTGTAACTTGTAGTTAGATTTTGACCTAACTACTGTTTAAATTAACTAGAGCTTTGTACACGAGATTCGTAGCCCTGTGAATATAGTTTCTAGAATTTTGACGGATTCAAATTCCGAGTTGTAGATAATGAGTTATCATATTTTTTGTACTACTAGATCTACACATTCCAGATTGTTACTTATAGCACATCGACATGTTTCACAAATTAAAATGTCATGTTAATAAGTGAATTAGGACTTGATATTGACCGGAATGTTACTAGACATGATTATAAATTGATTTATAATTTTTGTAAGATTTTTAAATGAATTTTAAGTTAATTTTTATATATAAGAAATTGACCCCGATCTGCTGTCTGAATAGTAGATCCATGAAGAAATGACTATTAGACCTATTTTCTGTTATTAAAATGTATATTGTGAATATGCATTGGAACCGAGCTAAAATCTAATTTCTAGAACCTCTGACGGTACCTAGTTCGCTTTCCGGTAGCAACAGAAAAGTGGATTTTTGTACAACGATGTATTGCTGTCCAAACTTATAACTTCATGTCTTTGATTGTAAATATGTATATTTTCTTGTATTTAATGAATTAAACTTTATATTTTGCATTGCATAGCCTGATACTCCTTGATCCTGTCCTGATACCCGTTTCACTAGTTGCATTGTTCATGTTGAGTATTGTAACGAATAACAAGCCGGGGTAATAAAGGGTACGACATAGTAGTGGACAATTTAGGAGAGTGTACTCAAAGGGGCCCTGTGTTTTTCATGATGATGATACATGATTATAAGTTATATGGAACTAAGTGCCATGTAGAATAAGTGCCACATCATGGGTTGACGGGGGTTACCTCTATATCTTGCAGGGGTTACCTCTAGAACCCATTACTTGATTACATGATTTCCTGTCAACATGATACATGATTACAAGTTATATGAAACTGTAATGCCCTGATTTTCGATAACTGGGAAATCGTGACATAAGCCAGAATCTTTTCTTCAATTAGCCACAATACAAAGAAAAACAGGAAAATTTAAAAACTTTTTATTCAACACCAAATGTATTACAAGTCCGAATGTTATAAAACTGCAATACATTACAACAGTGTTACAATAATACCTTTACAATTTCAAGTGTGACACTTTCAACAATTTACGTCAGAGTATAATGAGCAAGAACAACACTTGGTATTTTACTTGGATGCTTTCCAACAAATAAATAATTTACAACAATTGTTACAGAACAATAGTAGACAATATAAATTACAACGGAACTAAAATCGACTCTTGCTTCTCTCGCCTTGAGTCCTCCTAAATCTTGTACCCGTGCTTCTACAATCCAGTACCCATTGAAATGGGGACGTCAGTACATATACTAATGCTTTAAGGCTGATGACTAGCAGTGATTCTCCACTTAAAGCAAACAGATTGATGAAAAGAGAAACGTGTATATATATGATGTATCAGTGTATGTTATGACTTAGACTCTAATGCAAGATTACCAATACAATGATGCTCTTATTCTAATGCAAGCAAGTCTCCAGAACAGTATGCATCCCATACTACATACGCCCCATCTTAAGCCGTTTCTCCATATATAGGGATTTGAACCCGCACCATGAATTCTACTCTTGTACTTAACTTGTTTCTGATGATACAACGTGACTAATGAGGTTGCTCTGAAACGGTCTAATTCGCCATCCGCAGTCATATAGTGATGTCTCCGTTTGCCACTATTGCCTCACTAAAAAAATCTGACGAACCTCGGAGTTACCGCAACCCAGGTTAGCTCGAAGCATCCCCTGAGGCCCCCTAGCTAGACCGTAGTCTATGGCATGCTTGCCCTTAGATCGAGGGCATGTCAGAGTTCCGGGGTCCATCCCCCTGGCTCTGACAGGAATCACTCCTACCCTTATCATGGCACTTCTGAAATTAACAGACGAGATACGGATCCCGCGCTCCATACTCGTGAGAAGGCACAGACCGTATCCCTTTGACAAGAAGGGTACAATCCAATAACATCGCCTAGTGCCGGCCTATAGGACAGGTTGGATCATAAGGAATCACCCTTAACACCAACTCCTTCCCTTCGGCAAATAATGATAATAAGTAATAGTTAAGTAGTAATAGCCATAAGTTACTACCCTAACAATGTCACTAACCGTAAACAAACTGAGGGATGACAACAGAACTTACACGACATGCTGAGTCTTAAGTTAGACTTCGCTAGACAACTCTACTAGGCTTCTCAACCTAAACCTACTAGAATCCCTGAGGATCTGGTTCATGGGTTCATGGCCTATCGATCCAAGACCCCGGCAATATAAGCGTATTCGCATGCTACTACCCTGAACTTGGATTTCGTCTACGCTCCGGTCTGCGATCAACCTACACCGGTTAAGATCCGACGGTACACAAGGAGTGACTCATCCACAGTCCCTTAGGAGTAAGGTAAACACACATCTTGATGGTTGATAGCCCTAGGGCAATAATATTGCCCTAGACAAGCACAACAAAACTGCGTACTAGCTAATGAGCTACATACGAGTAAACAGAACACATACGAGCGAACAAGCTTAGTATGAAACCAACAACTACATACGAGCCAGGTGGGCTGCGTATGAGACAACAACATACATACGAGCCAAATAAGCTACGTATGAGACCAACGGCTACATACGGGCCAGTCGAGCCGCGTATGAGACAACAACATTCATACGAGCCAAATAAGCTACGTATGAGACCAACAGCTACATACAGGTCAGGCGAGCTGCATATGAGCAAGCTACATACGAAAACAACCATACAAGTAATCAACCTAGAAGCAACCAAACATGCTTACTAGTGACTCTTGATCTTCTACAATTAGAAGCAACAGAAGAATCTTCTAATTGTCTAATACAAACTTACTACCAAGGAAAAACCTGAAAGCGACATAAAGGCCTCCCGACAGCCTAGAAGCAACTAGTACTACGCTTATCGAAATCTAGCCCGAGAGGCCAATTCGGAAAGGGGAGAATGTCTACTACAACTCTCTAGTTGGCCCGAACCTCAAACTCTACGGGTAAGACACTCTAAAACACCAGAGAACTCAAACAGCGAGCACACTCAGCTCGAAGCTGGCTGCTGCATCTTCCAAATACCATAACTCCTACTCTGCTTATCGAAATATAGCCCGAGAGGCCAATTCGGAAAGGGGAAGGTATCTACTAAAACTCTCTAGTTGGCCCGAACCTCAGATTCAACCATTAAGACACCCTAAAACACCAAAGAAACAAAACAGCAAGTTCCAGTCAAGACAGCTAGTTGCTGTACCTTCCCAAGACCATAACTCCTATTCTGCTTATCGGAATTTAACCCAAAATGTCAATTCGGAAAGGGGAGAAACTCTACTACAACTTCCTAGTTGGTTCGAAGCTCAGATTCTACCAATAAAAGACTCAAAAACTACGAAGAAGTGAAACAGTCAGCATATCCTCAGACAGCTAGTTGCTGTGTTTTGCAATGGCCGTAATTCCTACTCCGCTTATCGGAATTTAACCCGAGAGGTCAATTCGGAAAGAGGAGAGTCTCTACTACAACTTCCTAGTTGGTCCGAACCTCAGATTCATCCCGTAAAAGGCTCAAAAAGTATCAAGTATCCAAAACAGCAACTTTCAGCCGAACAGCTAGTTGCTGTTTTTTGTAATGGTCATAACTTTTGCGTCTCTCATCAGAATTTAACCTGAGAGGTCAATTCGGAAAGGGGAGAATGTCTACTACAACTTCCTAGTTAGTCCGAACCTCTAATTCCGAGAGGAACCCTAAGTTTTATCCCCTTGAACCTGCTGTGATGCTAACCCGAAACACAAACTTCACTGTTTTTGCCCTAAAGCTCGCTGTTTTGGGGGAAACGATCGTTTCACCCCCCAAAGCAGCTCCTAAAAATCTACCAAAATTCTAGCATGGTAATAACACCCCTAAGATCGTCTCATACAAATTTCGGGTCAAAATTCTACTTTTAACACATGTAAACAAATCTAACCCTACAACTATTCAAGCATGGATACATCATAAGCATCATCGTACAACAATCTTAAGTATGGCATACAATTTTAAGCATGAACCTACAACAATCTAAGCATGGTATTTACTACAATTTTAAGCATGGATAACTACTACAACTTAAGCATGAATTTTACTACACTTAAGCATGAATAATTACTTTACTTAAGCATGGATATCCACTACCCTTTAAGTATGAATGTCTACTACTATCTTGAGCATGAATACTATTACTTAAACATGGATCTTTTCTACAATTCAAGCATGGATATTTACCACCACTTAAGCATGAACAATTACTATATTTAAGCATAGATACTACTTTAAGCATGGATCTTTATTACTAATTAAGCATGGATTCTTACTACAATATTAAGAATGAATACTACTATCTTGAGCATGAATCTTTCTACATAATCCAAAAATCTACCTTTCTTTTTCTTTAACCTCTTAGTTCATACATACAACAAGTCTACCCTTTTATGAACTAAGAGTTAGCAAGAATTAATACTTAACAAAGTAGAGAGCCATAAGCAAAAATAAAAGACTTATTCTTTATAGTTTTTAAGTTCCACAACCAAAAATTGGTAAGTAAACAAATCTTTATATGCTTATGTCAAATAGTCCAAGTTGAGTTCTACAACCCAAAGATGGGTATGTACACAATCTTCATATGCTTATGCTCATGAGTCCAAGTAGTTCAAAATTGTCATACAAGTCTCAAAGACTCAGGTTGCGTTTGGATAGCATTTTTATTCCCTTTTTTCGTTTTCTAAAACGAAAAAGGCATTTGGTTACCCTCTTCTCAAAGCAATTTTTTGCTGCTCATTTTCAGAAAATTCAAACCGGTCATTTCTTAACCCTTCTTCTCTCTCTACACAAGGACTTCTCTCTCTCTACACGAGGCCTCTTTACTCCCTCTTTACTCCCATCAACCGTCTCCTTTACTCCCTCTTTACTCCCATCAATCGTCTCCTTTCTTCTGCGATACTGTTTTCTCCCTTCTCAAGCACCATGCTCGATCTGTCTTTAATCCCTCAAAATCTACCCAAAAAGTCAACGAATTAGGGGTTCATGGTCTGTGAGAGCAGTCCTGCTTACAATAGAAGGTGTCTTCGAGAACGGTGCAGTCGAATCAAACGTCGGCTGAGGCTTGAATCTGTCAGAGATAACTTCTTTACTCTTGAAAGCAAGTAAACCGAGGTATGTTTGAATTTGAACCAAATTTTTTACACCTTACAATGTTAGAGGGTTTCGGTTTCGTGAGGAGATAATTCCAGATCTGTGGTTTATTTAATTTTTTTTCCTATTTTTTGTTTTTTTTTCCCGGACTGATTTGAGGGATTAAAGAATTTTTATGAGATATATTTGGAGATGATGAGTTCTCATCCTATTGTCAACTACACTCCTAACTATTGGCTTTCCAAATCGAATTATTGGATTAAAGAGATACCATTTTGTTCCTGTGAATTAAAAAAAGTTTTTGTCAAATATTGTTGAAAGAAGCCATCATCTACAAATTATTATAGTAACCTGAGAAAATAATTTCGTTTCACTGTTATAGTTCAGCAATTGATGATTGTTTTTTTTTTATTTACCGAATCTGTGGCTAATATAGATGACTAGTAAGGGGAAGGAGATGGAGGTGGATAGTGATATTGTCCTATGGCCAACATGTAATGAGCGGATATTTGTGGAATTGATGGAGGAGGAGGTCGACCAAAATAGTCGGAAAAGTTCGACATTTGAAGCCAAAGTTTGGCAACAATTTGTTGCAAGTTTGAATTACATGTGTAATCGTCCATACACGGTTAAACAATTAAAAAAGAAACATTCTAGACTTAGGATTAAGTGGAGGGAGTTTCACACTTTGAAGAACCATAGTGGTATGGGTTGGGATGAAGACAACCATACAGTCACTTGCGAGCCCCATGTTTGGGAGACATATGTCAAGGTTAACATATATCTTTATTTTTATAACAGTGTGTGATTATCATCTTAATATACTTATTCATGACTTTACTACTTGTAAATTAACAACACAGAATTTTTGATTAGGCACACCCTGCGGCTAAAACATTCAAATCGAAGGGATTGGCCAATTATGATGCTTTGACCAAAATTTTTGGGGGGTCTACTGCCCAGGGCTTACTTTCTAGGGCTTCAACTCAAAGGGGGTATGACTCTGATGAGGAACAGAGGGTCAATTTTGAGTTTACCCACCCCCCTCCCCTCCTCCCCCCCCCCACATTGCACCACATGTAAATTTGGATGATGAGGATGATTATGAACCAATAAGTTCGGGGTCTCACAAGAGGCGATCTAGTGGGTCAAGTGGTCGACCAACAAAAAGCTCGAAGAATGAGAGAATGGATATGGCTCTTGATGCGAATACCTCTGCCAATCTTGCAAAAACTGAATATTATAAGAAGAAAATGGGTGACCGAAGTAATCGCTCGGATGTAGAAGATCCGTACTCCATTGATAAGTGCATGGAAATAATCAATACGATGGATCGGCTTGATTACAAATTGCTAGGTGTGGCAATAGACAACATAGTTGCAAACCCTAGTTGGCGTCGTGGCTTCATTCTTATGAAACCAGAGCTTAGACTCTTGTGATTGTAGAGTCTTGTGAAGGACTAGGGATCTCATTTGTTTAAGTGGATCCAACTCAACATATTGGTTAAATATTTTAACAATTTATTTAAATATTTCTGTATGAGTACATTGTGAATATTTAATGGCACAATGTGTTGGATTTTAATTCATAACGGTTTAATTTTAAATGCATTTGTTATTACTAGCTGTTGTTGTTTTTTTTTTTGGGTTTAACATTGTTAGATAACATAAAATGATAGGGTAATTGTTTATATAACCTCCATTATTGTTATAGTATTAAAACTCGAATATTCTTTATGCAAATGAATTCTACTTTTTCATAGTGAAGTACTATTGCAAGTGCTACCATACTGATGGACTTGTCAAGTGACTCGTCAAGTGATGATAGTGACAGGTTTGATGACTTGTTGACACTCCAGTTTCTAGAGATGATCTCTGAAAAAAATCCCTGTTTCACTTCTAAACTAACAGGACGTGAATATCTACAAGAAATTCTAGATGGTCCCCCGGATAAGTGTCATCGCATATTCCGCATGAATCAAGATAGTTTTTTGGCTTTGTGTCAATTTCTTAAAAATGGCAACTACATCGAGGAAACACATGAAGAAGCCTAACATAGACACGTCTCTATTGAGAAAAATGTTGCCATTTTTTTGTACATTGTCGGTAATAGTCATAGAATGAGAGGGGATGCCGATTGGTTTCAACACTCAACAGAAACAATCGAACGACATTTTACAAAAGTGTTGAAAGGTTTGGCAAGAGCAGCAATAGTTCTCATTACTCCCCCAAACACGACACATGTACATGAAAGGATCAGTAGTTCCATGAACTTTTATCCATGGTTTAAGGTATTTTGTTAGCTTCATGATTACTAGCATATTATTATAATATTTCAAATGTTTTTACTAAAGTAGTAGGTTTCAAATTTATTAATGTAGGGAGCTATTGGTGCTGTCGATGGCACATTAATAGATGCTTGCGCACCCGCTAGTTGACAAAATACTTGTCGTGGTCGAAAAGGCAATATAACTCAAAATGTGCTGGCCGCTTGTGATTTTGATATGATTTTCACATTTGTTTATGCGGGATGGGAAGGAAGTGCTAACGACTCCCGGGTAATACAAAGTGCATTAACACAAGGACTGTTGTAAATCCCTCCCGATGATAAATATTACTTAGCAGATTGTGGTTACACGAACATGCTCGGTTTTTTAGCTCCCTACCACGGTGAACCATATCACTTGCAAGACTTCCAAGGGCCTAATCATGCACCAACCCAACATAGGCAACATTTCAACAAAATGTATGCAAGGCTACGAAATGTCATTGAAAGAACCTTTGTTATATGACAAACTATATGTTCACAAGATAGGTTCTAATGGTACCAACTTGTTGCGCAGTTCATAATTTTATACGTAGATATTCAGCGAACGATACATTCTTTTTAGATTTAGAAGAAGAATAATTAATGAATCATCTACACAATGAAGATAATGCATCCACATCTTAAGGGTTGGATTTGTCATCTTCCCAATTGAATCGCATGAATAGTAAAAGAGATCAAATTGCTATGGCAATGTGGAATGCAAGGCATTAATGTAATATTTTAGGCCAATGTACTGGTTCATGGCTTCATTGTGCTATTCCAATATATGGTTATAAGTGCATTTGTTCCTTTCGTTTTTCATCTATTTGATAACCACATCTAAAGTTGATTTAAGTATGATGGTTATGATGATGATTATAAGTGCATGTTTAAAATTTAAATTCATAAAAAAGCCTATTTACTTTTGGTCTGTCTAGGCAATGATGAAATTCACATATAATTTTTGGAGGCATGTGTGTCCCCCCCATCTGCCTGATTTTGTTGTGTACTAGTGAATATGAAATGAACAGCTGCAGTATTTATCCATAGAAATGAACAAACTTGGGGATGGTTTGTGGTTTCTATTAAGGTTTATGTGAAGTCGGATAGGTTATTATGTGGACTATTCATGCTAAGCTGAGTGTATGCTTTTCGAATTTAACTATGGGTGGCGGAGGGGGTGGACACTTGATTAGATATAGTTGGCATGGCATAATAATGCAGCGCTATACTAAGCTTGATGCTTTATTTGAATAAATGTTCTATACAAATGTGTTCTGAGCCTACGACTAATTCAATCCTTTAAAAGATATTTGATTCAGTTGGATGCATACATACAAAATCATGAATATCTGATATGCATTAATTTCTTCTGTATGGTACCTGAAGCAATTTTTTTTGCTGGCCAAACCTGGAGATGTTTTTTTGGGTGGGATTAAGGGTGAAAGAAAGGAAATGGCTGCCCAAATTTTGGGGATCCTCTGTTAACTTCACATGGTTCTTAATGAATACTGAAGCTTCTGATGCTTTCCGAAGGTTGTGATGGTTAATGATGGCCTCTGATGCTTTATAAGGCAGTGCACTTTGGTAAAGTTTTAATACTAAGTTATATTTTACTTTTTCCAAATCTATATAGTTTTCATCTTATCATGATAGTGAGATTGTTGTTTATAATGCATCTTCAACTTTTGGGAAGTTCGTCGATTTATTTCCATACTGATTGTGGGATATGTGATGGGTTTTGATGTTTTGTTTCCATGGTCTACTGATGTGTTTGCAGGTTGTACTTGGATGCTAATGTAGTGCACTTGGATGCATGCAGTGCACATGGATTAGAATGTGTGTTTAGATGGTTTTTGTTTGCAACATTTTAACAGGCACATGATGCTCAGCGAGTGCACTTGGATGCATTGCTGTTACCTATGATGCTTTAGAAGAATGAATGGAGTTATATCATAACATGAAGTGCTTCGTTTAAATTTCACCCCAAAGTATTTTTAATTTCTGTCGTTCTAGGCAATGATGAAATACACTATTAATCAGAAGGGTGTGTCCACCCCCATTTATCATCATGTGCCTCTGATCAATCTGGATATGATGGATATGGTAGCTTCTGATCCAGTTATTTTTTAGGTTAACGTAAACTCACAGCACTTCTATGTGGAGTTTTCCCATTGTACTGAGCAAATTATTGATGAATTCAACTATGGGTGGCAGAGGGGGTGGACACATGATTAGTAATAGTTGGCATGGCATTTTAAAAAATGCAGCCCTAGACTAATCTTGATGATTTATTAGAACAGTTGTTCTATAAAAATGTGTTCTGAGCCAACGAATAATTAAATCATTTTAAATATTGACATTGCTTTGTTCATCTTCATATGATTTCATTAATTGTTTATTACGAGAATGTTTTATCCCATAGCGGGATGAAGAGTGGTATGAAGCAGCAGTGAACATCCATGTTACAACTGTGATACAGTCACAATAGGGTTTTGATATTCTTCACATCTACATTGGGTTTAAGGTATTTAATTCTCTTAAAGTAGTTTATGTAGCTGACTCCTTCATACTAGATACATATAGCTGGCTCATTTATACTGACACATATACTTTGGTGAAGAAATTCTGATGTGCATTACAAAGACATAATGAATGTGTTACCATGAAACCTTGTGATGCCTTTTGATGCTTTCTGATGTAGTATAAGGGATGCTTTATAAAGGATGTCCTTTGATCAGTCTGAAGACTTTGGAGGTGATGTATTCTAATGCTTTATAAATAACAGGTATTTCGTTCCGTTCATAATACTATGTTAGTACTATCAAGGCTTCTGATGCTTTTGATTGCTTCTGACCTGCATTAGTTATGTATATGGGATTTTCCTATCAGTATTGCTGATATTTCTGATACATATCTTCCAGATGACTAGCTGTGTTGATAGAAAGTTAGTCCCATATCTTCACAATCACATTAACTAGTTAGCTCTGCAATGCATATTTTTTCAATATTATCAAATAATGCATAAAGATGTGCATGTTTTTTATACTTCTCATTGGTTTCAGAAGTTTGTGATGGTATCTGATGCTTTATAGTGCTTCGTAAGTGATGCTTTATAAGGGATGCCTTCTGATCAATCTTAAAGAAATTGGGGGTGATGTATTCTGCATCCTATACAACTAAACTGAATTTCTTTTACTGTGAAAATTACAAACCTCATACTATGTTTTAATTGTCAAGGATTCTGATGCTTGTCATGGCTTCTGATGCTTGGGCAACCCCAAATACCCAAAAGTTTTCAAAAATTCAAGTAACCAAATTTGGATTTCTTCATGTGCAGGCAGTGCACATGGATTTAGACACGTATATATGGCACTATTTGTTCATGTGCAGACAAATGCACTCTAATGCAGGCACGTATATATGATGGATAGAAGGTTCAGTTGGATTTATGACTAACAGGGAGTGCATTTGTTTATAAAATTTTTCAATCTTTAAAATACTGTCGGTCGAGGCAATGATGAAATTTCTTAAATTATTTATTGAATGTGTCCCCCCCCCCTCTGCATGGTTGTGTTCATCACAAATTGAATTGGAGATGATGCATTCTGATCCTATTATTCCTTCAAAATTTTCTTATCTCATGGTGAAAACCATGTCAAAAAATGGTCTGTAATGGCTTCTCATGCTTCTTTACACATTCTGATTTAGAAGGCATCCTTTGTAAAACTTCTCTTACAAAGCATTAGAAAGCATCACAAACCATCACAATCTTGTTTAGGCCACGTATCAGAACCCATCACAAGCATCACTAGCATCAAGCTTTGCTGAGTGTATGTTTTTGGAATTATTCCTGCTTTGCTGAGTGTTTTTATGGCACTATTAAATCATGTTTTTAATTTCTGTTATGGTTTATTTCAAGTCAAAGAGGTTTTCATGTGGACTATTCATGCTTTGCTGACTGTATGTTTTTCAAATTTAACTATGGGTAGAGGAGGGGGTGGACACTTGATTATAACTAGTTGGCATGGCATCAAAATGTAGCCCTATCTTAATCTTGATGCTTTATTCGAACATTTTTCTATGCAAATGTGTTCTGAGCCTACGACTAATTCAATCCTTTTAAATATTGACATTGCTTTGTTCTAGTATTTGATTTCATGATTTGTTTATTACGAAATTGTTTTATTCCATAGCAGGATGAAGAGTTTGGCAAGAGCAGCAGTGAACATCCTTGTTACAACTGTGATACAGTCACAATTGGGTATTGATATTCTTCACATCTACATTGGGTTTAAGGTATTTAATTATCTTAAAGTAGTTTATGTAGCTGACTATTTCATACTGATACACATAGCTGGCTCATTTATACTGATACATATACTTTGTTGAAGAATTTCTGATGTGCATTACAAAGACATAATGAATGTTTTACCATGAAACCTTGTGATGCCTTCTGATGCTTTCTGATGTAGGATAAGGGATGCTTTATAAAGGATGTCCTTTGATCAGTTTGAAGACTTTGGAGGTGATGTATTCTAATGCTTTATAACTAATAGGGATTTTGTTCTGTTCATAATACTATGTTATTAGTGTCAAGGCTTCTGATGCGTGTGATGGCTTCTGATCTGCATTAGTTATGTATATGGGATTTTCCTGTCAGTATTCCTGATTTTTCTTATACATATCTTAGCTGTGTTGATAGGAAGTTAGTCCCATATCTTCATACAATAACTAGTTAGCTCTGTAATGCATATTTTATTCATATATAATCAAATGCTTCATAAAGATGTGCAGGCTTTTTTATACTTTTGATTGGTTTTAGAAGTTTGTGATTAAAATGATGCTTTATGATGCTTTGTAAGTGATGCTTTATAAGGGATGCCTTCTGATCAATTTGAAGAAAATGGGGGTGATGTATTCTACATCCTATATAACTAAACTGAATTTCTTTTACTCTGAAAATTACATACCTCATACTATGTTTTAATTGTCAAGGATTCTGATGCTTGGGCAACCCCAAATACCCCAAAGTTTGTGAAATACAAGTAACCAAATTTGGATTTCTTTATGTGTAGGCAGTGCACATGGATGCAGACACGTATATATGGCACCATTTCTTCATGTGCAACAGCGCACTCTAATACAGGCACGTATATATGATGAATAGAAGGTTCAGTTGGAGTTATGGCTAACATGGAGTGCATTTGTTTATAAATTTTTTGATCTTTAAAATTTCTGTCGGTCGAGGCAATGATGAAATGGATTAAATTATTTCTTGAATGTGTCCCCCCCTTCTGCATGGTTATGTTCATCACAAACTAAATTGGAGATGATGCATTCTGATCCTGTTATTCCTTGAAATTTTTTGTTATCTCATGATGAAAACCATGTCAAAAAATGGTCTGTCATGGCTTCTCATGCTTCTTTACACATTCTGACACAGAAGGCATCCCTTATAAAGCATCCCTTACAAAGCATCAGAAAGCATCACATACCATCACAAACTGGTTTAGGCCAGGTATCAGAACCCATCACAAGCATCACCAGCATCAAGCTTTCCCTAATAAAAATCATGTTTTTAATTTCTGTTATGGTTTATGTCAAGTCAAAGAGGTTTTTATGTGGACTGTTCCCGCTTAGCTGAGTGTATGTTTTTAGAATTTAACTATGGGTAGAGGAGGGGGTGGACACATGATTATAACTAGTTGGCATGGCATCAAAATGCAGCCCTATCTTAATCTTGATGCTTTATTCGAACAATTTTTCTATACAAATGTGTTCTGAGCCTACGACTAATTCAAAGGTTTCCAAATATTTTACATTGTTCTATACTTGTATTTACTTTCATGATGTCACTTTTATAGTTGTTAAAATTTATCGCCGGAGTTACAGTGGTGTGAAGCAGCAGGTTAACAGAGATGGGAAATGTGATATTTTGATAAGCTTGTCAGTGATGGGGAGATGACAAAGAAGAACCAAAAAAAAAATGAAGCCAAACATACCACAAGAGCCACACAAAAAAACAGAGTTGCAATGTAATATAATGTATTTGAACTTTGTACTTAATAAGCGGCTAGAGACCGAAGCAAGTGTAACGAGTTAATCAACAAGGGTGCGATTTAAGAATTTTCATTATATTATATTCATATGATCTTTCATATTAGTCTTTTGCATTTCGCATATCAGGCTTAGAAATGTGTTAATACAATACTCATACAAGATCTTCATTGGAACAAGCATAGTCGGCTAAAAGTTCATATGAACAAAATTCAGGTATATCACATTAATACATCTCCTCATACTCAAGATTTGCTCGATTCCCACTTTCTCAGCCTTCATATTGAAACAAGCTTCTTGCTGGTGCTTGTAGGACTATGCTCCATAACTGCAGTAAAAAAAACAGAAAACTTCATAAGAAAACTAATGCAAATTAATTAAGCAAATGCCTTTTATAATCCGATTAAAAAAAAACTTATCAAATTATCAAATTTATTTTTATAACCAAACACCTTTTATAATCTCATTTTCCAATAATTATTTTTTATGATTATTTTGGAGTTTTTGGTATACCAAATGCATTATATACTCTCATTTTCAAAAAACAGTTTTCATAAAAAATTATTACCAAACAGCTTTTACACTCTCATTTTCAGAAAACTGTTTCAAAACAACAAACCAAACGCAACCTCAATCTTTATGCCATTATTTTGAGTTCTACCATCCATATGTCCATGGGATCACTTTGATCCCTACAATCACTTATGCTTAATAAAAATAGTCCAAGTTATTAGAATCACACACACAATAACTTAAGGTGAGTTCTTTTTAGCCTACAACAACCCTCCATCAAAAGACGGGTTCTTTTTCACCTACAACAATTAATCCACCCTAAAGATGAGTTCTTTCTCACACACAACCAAAATAAAAGAGAAACAAAAAAGAAAACAAAAGAAACACAACAAGGAGAAGTAGAGAACCCCCAATGAAAACAACCCAGAAAAAGAACAAGAAATCATATGAAGGAGAAGTAGAGAACCCCCACCTTGGTTCTCTTGTAGGAAGAACTAGCCTTAGCAAACATTCTCCTTCCTCCTTAGCTTTCTACTACAACTCAAAGAAGAACTCCTATGAAAACCTACAAGAAGAACTCTCAAATTAGGGTTTTGTTCTCTCTTTCTTTTCCTTTCTTTCTTTTTGTCTTTGTAAAAATGAGACAAGAGTGAAGTGTGGGTATTTATACGATGAATGAGAGGGGGAGAGTGCAAAATGCACCAAGGGGATTTGCAAAAACCCCCTTGCATGAATTAGGGGCCAGCCATACCTATGGTGAGGTGGAGGTATGGTGGAAGGGGGTGAGGTGGAGGGTGAGGTGGAGGAGAGCGAGCTTCTAGAAGAAAAATTTCTAAACTCTTATGTATCTTTAATCTTAGTTTTAATCAAAACTTAGCCATCCTAATTGATCTATCATGACAAAAAGAGATATTTTTGTCCAAAAATACACACAACATAATTTGTGCAAACATACGAATCGATATAATACGCATATGTATGCATATATATGTATATCGATAGTTTCCGTTTGTTAAGCTGCATAATCCGTACAAAAATAAATAAATTCTGAAAATAATAATAAAATAAATTTTATTATCAGCTCGGCAGATTACAGTACCAATTTGATACAATACAGATGTATACATACTGGTATATATATATACAGATAATGTTATTTAACAAAACCGGGTGATATCCACCAAAAATATTTCAATAAAAATAAAATAAAAATAAAATAATAATTATATAAATATAATATCCGTCCGGGATATAACAGAAACTAAGTGTCATGTCGAACTAAGTACCACATCATGGGTTGACGGGGGTTACCTCTAGAGCCCATTACATGATTACATGATTACGTGATTACATGATCTTCTAGTCTACATTATACATGTTTACATGTTGTATGGAACTTAGTGCCATATAGAACTAAGTGTCACGCCATATCTTGCCGGGGGTTACCTATATAGATCCTGCGGGGGTTACCTCTAGTTCCCATTGCTTGACTACCTACTCATGTTTCCTACAAGACCCGAGTACATGACCCTATAGAATTTGCCACTAGAGTCTAAATGTTAACATGTTTGTATGCACCTAAACCTGTGGTATGGGATGCAGGATTGAGTGCGTTAGTTAGGATTTATAAAGATTGCTAGACTTGAGTTAACACTGAACACATGGATGACTCATGATTCCAGTTACATGTTACCTGTTACAAGATTACATGATGTTCTGTTTACAAGTTATATGATTCCTGTTTACCAGTTTCATGATTCCTGTTTACATGTTACATGTTCAGTTTACCAGTTACATGATTCCTGGTTATAAGTCTAGTTCACTTGATCCCCGTTTATATGTTTGCATTTTTCCGTTACATGACTTGCTTCCTGTAGACATGATTCTCTGTTCTTTGCTTCTGTCCTTGTTCATTTGCTTGTATTACTTGCGGCCCGTTACTTGCTCTAACGGGTACCATCTATCTTTCTTTGAGTAAATGTTATACAGGTACAAATGATGAATTACTAGAAGAACTCAATAGATTGCTATTGCATTGTGTATTATCTAACTTATTGTAAGTTCTTGTATCCCAGATATTGGTTATTGTATTATATTTTTATTCCTATGATTATTATTGTATTGATGAGCTTACTAGTATTGTACAGCTTATGGATGATATGAGTTGGTATACTTATATCATTCGCTGGGCCTCAGTTACGTGCCCGTATTTTTGTATAATGGAAAGCGGGGCGTGACAGTAAACTTTTGGATTTTTCATATTTTTATGTGTCTTTTGATTGCTAAAAAATTTTCCTGATTGATTTCAAATGCAATAGAAGATTTAAATATACAATTTTTATACTTCTTTTGATTGCTCACGCAGATATTTAATTGGGTAAATTTCATCCTCTAAAGTTACATTTAAAATAGCAAATATCCCTTCAAAAGTTAAATATCATCATTACGCACCCTCAAAGTTCTATGAAGTTGGATTATACAACCCCATTTAGAATTATTTTTCAACATATGCTGATGGAAACATGAACTTTTATTTACAGCTAATTGTTGTCCTACTATTCAAACTTCAGCAACATAAACTCCATGATAGAAGTTTCAAATTCATGCATCCGAAAGGATAGAGCTTTGATGGCTTTATCCGTAAGATTAAAAAAAAAGAATTTAGAGATACCTATCTGATTATTTTATGACATTCTAATTATTTTTTTATAAATTATCGTGGAGTTTCTAGTCCGATTGTATTGCATATAAATGTTGATACGTATGTGATTTGTTAGTCAAACTAGATTTTTAAATATATTTTTGTGATGTTTGAAGGTGATGGTTATGAGTTTCGTGGATGTGGGAGATGGTAGTTGGTGGTGGAGATAAAGGTGATGGTGATGTTGTAACACCCCGCAAAATTAGAAATGACAATTTTGCCCCTCGTATGTTACGCATGTGTATGTTGTACCGTTACTGGTAATATTTGTAATGTGTTTCACTACATATTTTGGATTCTGACTATTTATGCATTTCTCGTATTCTTAAAATTCTATTTGATTCAACTCAAATATAATATTCCGATTTTTGTGTTTTTACGTGCTTTATACGTGTTATCTATGCACGTAACGATTACGTATTTTTCCACTGCTACGTGTAATATTTTTCTCTATGTTTCAATTATTTATTTTATGTATTCGAATTTGTTTTATAAACGGAAATTCATTTTTCTCTCGTTTTTATTTAAATTTTTTTTTTACGTGCAATGCACGTGTTTTTCTGTGTACGTATTGATTACATTATCGGATGCGTGTATTAAATATATTTTTCTTATATTGTATTCCGATTATTTGTAAATATTTTTCCGTTGATAAAGTGATTTCGTATTTTGATATTTTACGGGCAACGCATGTGTTTGCGGTGCACGTATTTGAGGGTATTTTTTTCAAAATGAAATTTTGAAGTGTGTGTTTGTTTATTTTATTTGTGCATGAAAAACTATAATTTTTATTAAACTAATTTTACTTAACATTTATAATATATTATAACCCATATTTTTAAATTAAATATATATGTGTATGAATGAAGTGTGTGCAAGTGCGATACACGTGCACGTGTTTCACATGGAAAGAGGAGTGGCCGGCTGTTTGAGATGGAGGGAAACAATGAACTTTTGAATTAGAGAATGGAGTTAGTGGGATAATGGGTTTGATTAATGGGAAGTTTTAATAACTATCTACTAATCTCCTTATATAATACCCATAAACCATCTTCACATTCTCCTCATCCTCTCCTTTCTTCATCTCTCTGCCGAAATCAAAAAAAAAAAAAAAAAACCCACCAGCAAATCTACTCTCTCTCCTCCACTCACGCTCACATGTATATGTTCTATTATATATATATATATATATATATATATATATATATAAAAGTGTGTAAGTGTGTGTGTGTGTGTATGTATATATATATATATATATATGTATATAGGGTAAAAGGGATATGAGCAACTTGCTCATTTAGTAAATGAGCAAGTGATGAGGTGGCATGCATGTGAATGGAAAATTCTAAAAGTGGTTAGATACTCAATGTATTACATGCATGCCACCTCATCACTTGCTCATTTACTAAATGAGCAAGTTGCTCATATCCCTTTTACCCTATATATATATATATATATATATATATATATATATATATATAAAAGTATAAGTGTACTCTGAGTTGGTCACTGTTCATGGTGGAGGTGCTTTCCTTTTGCTGGCCGAATTGGAGCTTGGAGTTTCTCTTGGTGCGCGGAATTCGAGAAGACGAAGTGGAGCTTCTCTTGGAGCTTTTTGAAGGAGTTTTGCTACTAGGAGCTTCTTATTTTAGGAGTTCAATTGCTAGAAATCATATTTCATCGGGTGGGTGTTGCTTAAATCCTTTCTAATTTAGGAGTATGGTGCATACTAGTTGTTAAATTGTTTAATTGTGATTGAATTGGTAGATGTAGATTTCTTAATCGAAATTTAATTGTGTCATGATGTGTTGAATTGATATTGTGATTCGTATAAATGATTAGAACTCTTGTTAAATTAAAAAGTGAAAAAGGAAGTACTATCTTGTGAATTTGTTGGAATGAAAAATTGATGCATGTTAAAATAATAATCATGTATGAAAAAGGATTTTTTTATGCTAATGTGGTAAAGAATGTGGAATTAATCTCATTAGTATATATTCTAGGATTATAGGAATATTTATAAAGAAGTTTGGATGAAAGGCAACACTTTATTTGAAAATTTATTACATGTGTTTTCTAATACAATTTGGGAGGATGTTTTTGTTACATTATCAAAAATGAGAATTTTATAAAGTTTGAATACATATACTATATTGTATTTTGATAGAAATACATTCTGGGAAAAAGATCTAGATTTTGAGTGAGTACAAATCAATTGAAAGATCGAGTTTATTAAAGAAAAATTAATTACAGTACGGCCTCTACAAAAAGTAACTAACCAACCTTGTATCGGTTAGTCACTCAAGACTAGTTGATCTTCGGTGCGCTTTGGCTCCGTTACTGTAGCAGAGCGGAGGCTTTGGTCTGGGTTCGAGTCTTGTTAGAGACTCTGTTTATTAAATTTTCGATTTTATATAAATCACCGACAGTATAAACATAACTATAATTCGAGTCCATAGTATATCAGTTAGTCTCTCTAGAACAACCGGTCTTCGGGTGCGCTTTAAGTCGGTTACTATTCATAGGAAAAAGTGTTGGGTCTGGGTTTGAATCCGACCTTTGCCACTTTTGTTTTTCTTTTTGATTTTTTTGGTATTTTTAAGTTTTTAAGTGAAATAAAAAATTGGGGAAAAAATTCTGTTATTCTTCTAAAATTGTTTAGACTTTATAAAAATTATTTCTACAATATTTTGATATATTTTGTGAGCAATGAAAGAGGATTTTACATTAAATATTGTTGAATAACTCGATTTTTATCGATTAAAATGTGACTTGTTTAATTGAAGAAAGTTGAAAATTTGGAATGCACTTAGATTCATCTTAATGAGATTTTATTGTTATTAACACATTGATTAAGTGAATATTTGAAATGTGCACATTGTTATGAGTGATTAAATTGATAAAAGAAGTTGAATTGAATTATTTCATGTTATGAGATTATAAAAAAATGTTTCTCTTTGATAAAGAGATTGTGAATAAAGAAATTGAGGTATTATTTTGAGATTATTTTGAGATTGAATGTAACATATTGTTGATATCTAGAAAGAGAGTTGTTGGAATCTAGAGTCTAGGCGAGACCCTAGTGACCGGCAGTATTTATTAATAAACTTGAAAGCTAACCAGTGTGGGTTGAGCATCTCTTGAGAAGTAGCCAGTTGGGCTGACTGTCTCTTTTGTTTGGTATAAGTCCGGTAGGGTAACCCAGCTCTAGGTTATGATGATTTTCTTCTAAAACAAACTAAAAAAGTAAGCACTACACTATAGTGGAGATGTGATGAAAGTAGGAGAAAAATACAAGTATGAGGGCTTCGGATTGACGGTGTGAGAATTTTCACAGCCTGTCTACATGATGCGTCATGTCATGACGTGAATACATCTCTGGGAATTATCGGGACCGTGGCGACGCTTGTGGGGTATTTGGTGACTACGTAGTGCCATTGTCCCTTGATGGAGGCGAATTGTCCATAGGCTGTTTACATGATGCATCATGTCATGACGTGGGATTCCCTTCCAGGCTGTCTGGACATGGGCTCGTAACTCATAAAACTAATAGGATACTTATCGTAGTTACCGTAGTAGTTAAACTCATAACGAGGGATCCAACCCTACAAGATGAAGTACGATTAAGGGCTTGCTTTCGGACCTATGTAGTATGGGATGCATAGAATCCGAACAAGTGCGCATTAGTATCATTTAATATAAATAACTGTATTAAGGATTAGGTGCACAGCACCCACGACATCAATAAGATAGTCCCTCTTTAGCTTTGTTTTATGATCAAGTTTGTGTTTGTTAAAATATGTAAGAATCGTTATACTTTCGGCATAGCGAGGATGACCGTGTATAATATTTTGTCAGTTGTAAGCAACTGACATGTCCACAGTTTTATATGCAGGACTTGAAATTTACAAGAAGATATAAAGATGAATTTATTGCTGATGATTACTTATATGCTAAAGTTGTTACAATTATACAATTATCATTGTTGTATTTTATTTACTTTCTGCTGCGTGTTGATGTAAAAGACTCTGATGTAAATAAAGTTTTAAATTCCTTATAAAATTGTACGAAGTGAAGTGTAAAGATCCTGTGGAACTTTGAATTCAGACTTATTTGGAATTCTGGGTGATACAGATGTGTTTTCTTAATGGAGAGCTTTCTTGATTTGTTTCTTGTTTTATTTTTTAAAAAAAATAATTATGGCGGTGTTTGAAGGTGAAGGTGATGGGTTTCAAGGATGGAGATGAAGGTGGTCGTTGGTGGAGATGAAGGTGATGGTGATGAGTTTTGGGAATTGCGGAGATGGTGGTTGGTGGTGGAAATGAAAGTGATTGTGATGGGTGGGTTTCGGGGATAGTGGAGATGGTGGTCGGTGGTGGAGATGAAGGTGATGGTGATGGGTTTCAGGGGTGGTGGAGATAGTGGTCGGTGGTGGAGATGAAGGTGATGGTGATGGTGATGGTGATGGGTTTCAGGGGTGGTGGAGATGGTGGTTGGAGATGATGGAGAAGAAGGTTATGGTATGAATTGGTAATTTGTATAACGAGATGAGGACAATTTCAATATTTCACACGCTTCTTAACTGGTTTAAATATGTTAATAGGTATATTTGAGAAAATAATCCATTGACTTAGCGGAAAACTTATTAGCGGGTGCTATTTGGTCAAATTATATAAACTTCGGATGTTATTTGAGTATTATAAAAACTTTGGGTGCTACTTAAAAATTAAGGTAAGCTTAATTTGTTTTGCCTACTATTATTGTGATCTTGTGTAACATCCGCTACAATCTGATGCACTTAGCTATGAAACCTTTTGTGTAAAAGACATGGACACGGAGCTTATTTCTTATCAACACTATTATTATTGTGCTACACTTTTGCCTCTATGTATTCATCGTCTACTGTCATAACATGTCTTATTTTTATATCATGAGCATCATGTTTTGTTCAATCATCTGAATATTACAGAATATTAGTGACAACCAAGTTTCTCTTTTTAAATTTTGTTCTTAAACCATGCATACTGATGGTTGCACCTTTGGCGTTTGTGTTACTCAAATTATTATTATTCCCACTATTATTTTTTGCGCTGAATATGCATTAACTTCTTTTAACCCAGAGCATTGTTTATCCATTCTTTGTACCTTTAAACAGGGTATCTGCGAAAGCTACGAAAACTGATTTTGGTAACAATCTTAACTTTTGTCACTTTAGAAACTACCACTAACACATAGGTTATCGTACTAACATTCCAAACATTCATCTATCGATATTGCTGCTTATTTTGGTGTGGGAGCAAACAGAAAGTGAGTTTATATTTAAAGAAAACTACTAAATATCCGACTTTGATCATTGCCGTGAAAGTGGTTAGAGCTCTTGAGATTGAATCTGTATCGTTAATTGAACACCGCAATCTGAATCCGACAATTGCTGACGCAGCCGTTGGACCTGCAAAAAACCTGAAACACCGGAGGTGTCCTTGGCAATAGACCCTCTGACGCTCAAGTAAGAACCAGAGAGAGAAAGAGAGTTTGGGAGAGAAATTACCAAATTACCTTCTAACTGAGGAGGGGGAGGGTATTTATAGGCCTGAGAAACAGTCTAGAAGATCGATATAAATCCATTAGATGGAATGAATTCCATATCTCCTGTTTGAATCGATCCCTTAAGAGAAAAGTCCTCTTGTTTGGGGATAAGAGATTTGACTAACAGCCTTCTTGGACTGGGTTTCTCTTAGTGAAACTAATTGTAACCCATATTTTTGTTTTTTTCGGATCTTTATTTGTAATTTCTTCTTTCTTAAATTTTTGTATTCAAATTTATTTTCATAATAAATTTTTGCTATTTTTTGGACTCATTTGTTCTCTTTTGATCATCTGTATTCATTTGGCTTGAACCCTGCAATTTTTGGTGCGCTACTAATTTTATTATTTTGTGTTTTGGGTTCATTTTGATCCATTATATTCATATCCTATTTATTTCTATCTATTGTTCTCTTTTATGATCCTAAACTCATACCCTTTAACCTGTTAACCCGCAACCCAAACTCAACATCCTAAATACCCTATAAATACCCACTTAAACCCTAATATTTAATTAACCTAACTAATTAATCTCTCTCTCATCCCGCCGCTCTAACCCATCCCTCTTCCTTTGTTTTCGTTTTGCCGAAACCCATCCCTCACCGCCGCTCAACCTTGTCGTCCTCCGTCACCCCATTCACCACAGCACCCATCGACCCTGCATCCTCATCACCCACCACCTCCGAAGCCACTTATCATCCCCGTCGTCGCCCTCCGTCGAGCATCCCACCGACAACTGAACACCACCATCCAACTCCTCGTCTTCATCCTCTCCACTGCATCCTCGTTGCCACCCTCCACCACCGTCGACCTGCACCTTCGTCTCCACCCTTGAACCCCCTGCTTCCATCGACCAAAGCTTCCATCCATCGACTGCCCTGTTCCGCCGAGCACCGTCGACTTCTTCATCGAGCGCCATCGAACCCGCTGCCCCAGCGCCCACCACCCATCTGATCCCGCTCTTGTTGCCGATGCCACACCCTACCACCGCCAGTGCCGCCCGTATTACCGCTGCCGCTTTGGGTTGTTGTCTTTCTTATTGTGTTGGATTTTACATGCATCGCACATGTAATTGTTGCCCTTGCACGTGTTACTTACTACGTGTTTTGTTGCTATCAGGATCCTTATCCCGTTATTCCTTTGTGTTCGGATTAACCATCTAGAAGGCAAGTATCTCTTAAACTAGTTTTATTTTTCTTGTCCAAGAACCCTTTGATCTCCGCAAGTAGCTCCTATTTCTATTATCATATTTATCTGTTTGATACCATCAAAGAGACTATTACGGATTTATCGGCGAAACCAAATAGTAGTCCTCTTTTCATGCCCTTTCCCTTGATTCAAACCCAAGCCTGTTATATATTGTCATATGCACACACGACATGAATACTTAGATTAGAAACATGTGCATAGACATTGATGATTGAATGCTTTTCGTTTGAATGTGATGATCATGTTATGTTCATAATAATTTGTCTCATCTATAGTAGAATTCTACCCTAGAGATTGACTATGAGTTTCTATAATTTTTGCTTCGAAATCATATGCATGCTTGGTTGTTTTGTTGCCTTTTAATAGTAACCTACTTGCTGGTCTACCGTTTGCTCTGTGTTGATTTGAGTTTTCGACTCAGCTTCTGTCATGATTTGATAAAACTTTGTAAACATCATCTATAGATTTTTGATTCTATTTTCCAGAAATTTTTATAGAACTACATTCGGATTTACGAACTGAAAATTATTATATTTTTAGTACTTCTATGTTTCATTTTCCAGATTTTTGTCCAAAGATACATCAACTTGATCTTCTATTAAAATAAAATGCTGACAACATAATTAGAACTTGAAATTTAATATTTTGTTACTAGACATGATTAAGAATCACCTTATTATTTTTGTGATATTAATTGATAATTTTTCAGACGTTTTATGAATATGAAACTTGACTCTAGGCTATTGTTAGAACACAAGTTCAGTAAAGAACGTGATTTTTGACCTAGTTACAGATAATATCAATTAGAACTCTTTAAATAAGGATTATAGCCCTGTGTGTCTGGAATCCAGATCATCTAATGGTTTTACAATCCGACCTATCGATTGCAAGATATCTATATTTTCATTCAGTGACGTCTGAATTCCAGAATGCAGTTTATATACGCTTCGCCCTGCTTAATTAATTAAAACAGTAGATCAAATTTGAGAAGTAAAATATGAGATTAATTTTGTTGTTACTAAAAACTGTTAGGAATTGAAATATGAATTTTATGATATTTTTAAATGATTTTTCAGTCTACTTTTATACACATGTTTTTTGACTCTGTTAAGCTGCCTGAACTTGTAATCAGTAAAGAATGAAGTTATAGACCAAGTTTCTGTATTTATTATATGTCGTATTTATATTCGTTGGAACTGGAAGAGAGTCTACTTTCCAGAATCTCTGATGGAACCAGTTTTGCCTTTTTGTAACAACGAGAATCTCTATTTTTTTACAGCAACATCTTGCTGTCCAGAATGTGTACTTTGTGTTTTTCTTATATATCCATGATTGATTTTGCATCTAGGGGAGAGAAATAGTTGTATCATGCATTGCATAAATTTTCCATCTCTTTCACATCATTTCAAATCTTCTTTTACCTATTGCATGTTCACATTTAAGTATAATAAAACATTAGCAAGCTGGGGTAAATAAGGGTCAATTTGGTAGTGAACAATCGGAGACTATACTCAATAGGGCCCGTTGTTCTAGATCAATTATGGTTATGAATGGAAAATTATTGATTGGGGAAATATTGTTTGTTATTTGTTGGTTATTGTGCTGAGTACACGATCTGTTGATCTGGTCACCATCATAATCTAAACGTTCACTATTTGCATGCACCGAACTTGTGGTATGGGATGCAGTATTACGTGCATTAGATAGGATAATAAAATATTAATTAACCTAGGATTGACGCTTTTGTTCTTGATCATAATTACTGTTATTGATCTTGCATCATTGATTACAATCACTGTTTATTGCATCATGAATTCTAGATTTTGATTCTATTATCAACTTTTGTTATTGTCATCGATATTTGACTTTATTCTAGCATATTATTTCTTGACATACCATATTTTTCTTGCTTCTTTGCTTTCGCTACTTGCTGCCGGTGACTTGCTCTAAGGACATTATTTTCTCTATTTTTAGATCACGAGTTTACAGGTACCGAAGGAGTGATACCAGAAGAACTTGGTGAGCAAACTTTTTGAAGATCGAAGTTGGACTATTAGACTGTTATAATTATATCATGTTATTTGTTTATTTTATTGCTTTTATTATCCTTTGTATTCCGGGCTTGTGTGTCCCGAAGTTCTACTTTTTCCCAAATATTAGATATTTTTAGTGAATTTATTTTGTGATTATTTTAGAGTTTATTCATTATTTATGTGGTTATTCTCTTCTTGCGTGGTTGTATTCTCTTGTATATTGTTGAGTTAATCTGTTACAGGTATGGATGGTATTCTTATCATTCGATGGGCCTTTGTTACGTGCTCGTGTTCCCGTATCTTGGGTAGCGGGCCATGACACTAATCTATCACTTTTCATGGGCTTGAAAGTGGCTCATGTCTTGTAGAGGAGCCTGAAGAAAACCTGGACCTGTTAAATAGGCTCGTTATGACTAATATGCCTGTAAAAGTTTTAGGATCTGTGTTGGAATCATACGACCCGGATTTGCTGCATTTTTTACCATTATCATAAGCCCCCCACTATATGAAAACAGTTTTCTTGGCTTTCGGGAAGTAGATCGCCTTATTTTTGAATTCTGGAGTACAATCTTAGCTTTCAGGGACGTTTATAGATACCTGGAATTGATCAGAAGCTTCTGGAGGTGGCGAATATTTTCTTGGAATTTTTCGTATGTTTTTGAATTTTTCCAAAATTTTCTGGAATTTTAAATAATTTTCATGATTTAAATTCTCATTTTCGAATTTTTAAACCAATAAACCCAATATTAAATTATTTTTCGAAAACTTTAATTGATTTTTTGAGTTTAAATACTTATTTTTGGATTTTTAATAAAATTTTCGAAATTAAAATAAATTTCTAGGGATTTTTCATGAATTATCAAACCTTGGCACGCTTCTTGGCATAATCAGGGACGTTGATGAAGAGGAGCTCGCCCACTGAGTGACTTTGATGGCTGTGATGGCATTGCGGCGATGGAGAATGAACTCATGTGTCGATTGCGATGGAGCTCGCGGGTTTGGGCAATCGGGTGGAAGAGAACTGAGCGGAGCATTTGGGAAGAAGCCAAGCGACGTGGCTCAATCTGGACCAACCATCACATTCGAGCGGGAACCTCGTGGAGATCCGACGGCAAAAAATGGTTGTGACAGCCCCCCAGCTCGACTGACCGTTTCATCGAGCTACCTCCGTTCTCTTTCAAATTTTAGCTCTTCGTTGACCTCTGCCTTAGGTGACCTGAGCTCCTTGTCAAACTGTGTACCTCGTCGAGCTTCGGATTCTCGTCGAGCTGGGATCTTGGTCGAGCTAAGCTTCTTCTCTTCCCGGCGAGCTGCATTTTCCGTCAAGCTATAGGTGGTCTTCTGGTCGAGCTCCCTTGGCGGAGCTCACTTTGGTCGAGCTCTGTTTTTCTATCTGCGAGGTTTGGTCGAGCTCCTCATCATCTTGTCGAGCTGCCACCCTTGTCGAGTTGTGGAATTTGGCTGAGCTCCTCATCGTCTTGTCTAGCTGCGAAGTTTGATCAAGCTGCCACTCGTCGAGCTACGGAGTTTGGTCGAGCTCCTCATTGTCTCATCGAGCTGCGAAGTTTGCACAAGCTGCGGAGTTTGGTTGAGCTCCTCATCGTCTCGTCTAGCTGCGAAGTTTGGTTGAGCTGCCACACTCATCGAGCTGCGAAGTTTGGTCGAGCTCCTCATCGTCTTGTCTAGTTGCGAAGTTTGGTCGTGTAACCCCCGTTCGCGTAAATATATACATATTTTGAATGATTTTATGTATTTCGATTATTTGTAAATCAAGTTTGTGTTAAATTCATTTTTTTGGATTTTCTGGTAAAATCTTTTCTAAACGGAAATTATGTTTATTTTCAAATAATGGTATATTTTAACCCCAATTCCTATTTCTACTTGATCTACTACTTGTACTATGTATTGTTTAGATTATTTTAATAATCTGTTAAAAATCGAATTTTGCATTTTGATATACATATAATATTATTATTATTATTGTTATTGTTATCATTTTTTATTATTACTATTATTAAAATTATTATTAATATTTTTACTATTATTATAATTACCAGTATTATTTTGTTAATATTATTGTTATTGTTATTTTATTTTAAGCCGATCACACTCTATTTTATACGTATTCATTATTTGATTTAATGTACATGTATATATGTATGTTTTATAAACCCTATAATCCTAATTGTATCCCTATTGGATTTTAAACCCAAAAACCCAATACCTATTAACTCCTATTGGATCTTGTTCCCAAACCCACTAACCCAAACAACCCCCACATCTCCACTAACAGTCAAATTCCCAAGAATCACTCCTAACCACATCACAGCCTGTAACCCCCAAATTTGAATCCACACTAATCAGCACTACAATCTTCCTCTTTATTGTGCTTATTATTATACCATTAATATATTTAACCTACTATTATACCCCCCTAACCTCAGCCGCCTTTACCCAAACCCCCCTTCACCTACTGTTCAGACCCCTACCCCGCCGTCTTCAACCTCAGAGTTTCGCCATTGCCACCCAATCACCGCACCCTCCTCAATCACCACCTTCGACCCCCTTATCATCATCGCCATCCCTACCCCTCCGACACCTCCATCCTCCGTCGTCGTCGCTCCTCGACCGCGACCCCATCAAGCCCCGTCCTGCCAATGCCATCGCCTTCGAGCACTCCCGCCTGCAACCTCCCCCTCGGCGCTCCCCCGTTCGCCTCCTCGTCAGCCAGTCACGACCCCCATCGCAGCTCCGAGCCTTCGTCTTCTTCTTCCTTTGGATTCTCGTTGAACCCATCGACTGCAGAAGCCTCGAACACCACCACCTCGAACACCACCGCTCATCACCATCGTCTTCATCTTTCCATTCACCCCGCAACCACTTAAGACCCCTCGCCCCGTCGTTGTCATCGTCGAACGCTCGAGCACCGCCGTAATCGCCTCCTCTATTTTTGGAGCGAAATAGAGCTCGCTCGAGTGCCACTATCTCCGTCGCTGCGTCACTTCCCGAATGCCGGCATCCCCGCCAGTCGTCGTCGCCCTCGCCGTTAGCCTCTCCAGCCGCCGCAGTGGTCGCCGCTCTCTCCCACTCCCTCTCTGTCGAAGTAAGGAAGGAGACGAAGTAGGATTGGGTTGGATTGCTGTGTGGTGTTTTGTGGAGTTAGAGATCCTGATCCGCTGTTTTGGGTGTTTGGTGTTTTGGAGAGAGAGTTTTTGTTTGTTGTTTTGGGCATAAGCGATCCAGGCTCGCTGTTTGCTGTTCGGGTGAATCTGGTGTGGGGTTATGTTGATGTTTGCTGTTGGATCGTGTTGCTGTGTTTTGCTGATTTGCACGGACTTGCACGTGTTTTGGATCGTCACTCGGGATCCTAATCCCGTTCTTCTTAATATATCGGATCTATTCGTCATCTAAAGTCAAGTCATCTCACTCTCGAATTATATTGTATTGTATTCGAGATCGTTTATTGAATCCTGGAAGTAGATCCATATTGATTATCGTATATTGTTATTGTTGTTCATCATTGGGATACTATGGATTTACATGAGTGAATTCACGTAGTAGTCTTGACTTCGTGCCGTCTTTTTACCTCCAATGTATGAAGATCTTGCATGCATTCATGTAGTTAATTATTGAATATAGGAATATGAATTATTATTGTATTTCATGTCATGACAATACACAACTATTGTAGATTATATACTAGTGTTGATTGTTCATATGATTGATGATGTTGTGTTAGTTGATTGTGATTAGTAAGATTATGGACATTATACATCTTCATACCATATTCACATAGACGTGGCTGGTTGCGATTTATAATTGTTAACCCCTAACTCATCGTTCATAACATTCTAATCATTTTTTTTCCTGAAGAATTTGTTCAAACCCTGAAATTTATTGCCAACCTGAATATTACCATGCTGTTTAGACCTAGATAATTTCATCAAAATCAATGACCTTCTGAATATGAAATGTAGCCCCATGTTTCTAGTTTTCAGAACATCCATAGTTTTTGAATTCTGACTTATATTGCATAAGTTATGACATTTTTACTACTACTGCGCTGTAATTTCAGATTTATGCACATACAATGCTAAACTGATGAATTAGGTGAACTAATGATCAAATATTACCATGATAATTTTCAGATTGATAGCCAACATGCTTAGGGCATTGATAATTATTTTTACTGATTTTTACCATGAATATTTACTGCTGTTACAACTGAAACTAGTTGACATTAACAACCAGCCAGAAACGGTAACCTGTAAAGAACACTGAAATTCACCTAGCTACTGTTTTCGGAATTTGGACTTTAAATATGCATTGGAACTGGGCAGGAGTCTAGTTTCTAGACCTTCTACGGATCCACATTTTCTATCCTGTAGCAACGGGGATTCTAATTTTGGTACAGCAACCTACTGCTATCCAGAATTGGATTTCTATGTTTAATAATATATAGTTGAATCTATAATGTTGAATTTGGTGTATTTGATTGTATAGAGTATATTGCATGATCTTAGGGTTGTATTGTCATCATTCTAGTGTCCCTTATTAATCGCATTATCGTTTTCCATTGATATTTCTGTCCCTATTGTTCGATATTAGTATTACATGTTAATTGAATAAAGAATTGTTAATCAAGCCGGAGTTAAGGGATGACTAGGATAGTTGATAATATAGTGACTGTACTCGGAAATATGGGTATTATTTTCCAAAATATTGTGTCGGCTAGTGCTATCGATTTATTATTGGATTACTGACCACAGTATCCCAATTCATCGTGTATTATTTTAGGATTATTGTACTGACTATTGTTATCGTCATTATACAAGAAATTACAAATAGCCAGTGTTATCATTATTGTGCAAAAAATTACTGCAATAGCCAGTGTTATATTGTGCTGAGTACATGACCTATAGAATCTATCACCTTAGTCTAAACGAAATTGATTGTATGCATCGAACCTGTAGTATGGGATGCAGTAGTATGTGCATTAGTTAGGATTAAAATGAATAATAGACTTAAGACTTCATCGCATTGTCATTGCATTTTTTCATCGTTATCGAACAGTATTATCGTTATTGCTTACCGTTATTGTTATTGTTTATTGTTATGGTTATAAATCATCGTTATTGCATATTGTACTATTATCGTCTTGTCACTGTTCAATACTATTGATTTCATCATTCATTCAATTCATCGTTATACCATTATTATCATTGTTTCTCTATTTCTCTACTTGCTGTTTCACGACTTGCTCTAAGGACATATTTTTCTCTCTTTTAGATGAATAGCTTACAGGAAATCAAGGAGGTTTGCCTGACGGACTAGGAGAACAACAATGGTGAAAGAATTGTTGTTGCGTCGCTTAAATAGTTATTGTTTTTTTTTTGAACTTTAATAATTGAACGATGTCGTTAATTCTTGTATTTGTGGGCTTTTGACCCGAATGTTGTTATTGTTGATTCCAGATGTTGGATTTATATTATGTTGGTTATTTTAGGCTTAAATTCCAAGTATTGTTATTGATTACTTCTTTTATTGCATGCGTGGTTGCTTTACTTTTTGTTTTATATTGTTGAGTTGAATCGATGACAGCCTATGAATGACGCGTCATTCGCTGGGCCATGTCATGTGTTTGCATTCCGTATTTTTGGGAAGCGGGGCGTGACATGGTTTTTAGTGGTATCAGAGCCAGATTTGGCTAATGTGTTAGTCATGTTCGGCTGATATGTTAGTCAAGTTTGGTTTAGCCAGGTTTGACTCTAACTAGTTGGGGTTGGACCCTGATTGGTTTGGGTTTAACCGGTTTGACTCAATAATATGTACAACGCGTGAATCACATGGATGATTGATAACCAACATTTATCTGGATTCGAATTTTTTTGATCCACTTTTTTATCCCTTCATATTCAATTCCTTCATTTCTTAGCTATTTCGTCCCTTCCATTCATTCACATTCATTGATTCCTTACTGGGTATAGATTTTTTCTTTTGTGCCCATATTCTTTTGATTCTGGAGTTATCCATTCTTTTTTTCCCGCTTGGTTTGTCGATCGGCATCGCTGGATCTACGACGATATGTCTGCAACTTGGAACGTCGCCATCAGACTTTCACAGCGGAAGTGTGGTGGGCCCGTAACCCACAGATTCCAGGATTCTCTTGTTTATTCTTCCCTGCATTGTTGCTTCCTTCTGTTTCTTGTATTCATCATCATCTGCTGATTCCTTGATTGGTTTGATTCTTCCCTGTCCTTTCTCTCTCTGATTCCAGTTCCACTTACCCCATATCTTGCTTTGTTATCTTGTGTTGATTTTTTTCATTTTGATACTGTTTATTTTCTTTCATGCATTCCATTTGACATCATTTTTATCCATTTCCCTTCTCATTCTGGTGTTACCACCGTTTTGACTTTTCCCTTGGATCCCTTGTTTTATTACCCCCTATAAGTTGCTTTTGCCTTGTCCTACGTACCTCCTACGTAAATTTCAAGGACGAAATTTTGTTGTAAGATGGGTAGGATTGTAACCCCCGTTCTCGTAAATATATATATATATATATATATATATATATATATATATATATATATATATATATATATATATATATATTGAATGATTTTATGTATTTCGATTATTTATAAATCTAGTTTGTGTTAAATTCATTTTTTTGGATTTCCTGTTAAAAAATCTTTTCTAATCGGAAATTATGTTTATTTTCAAATAATGGTATATTTTAACCCCAATTCCTATTTCTACTTGATCTACTACTTGTACTATGTATTGTTTGGATTATTTTAATAATTTGTTAAAAACCGAATTTTGCATTTTAATATACATATATTATTATTATTGTTATTAATATTATTATTGTTGTTGTTATTATTATTATTTTTTATTATTACTATTATCAGCATTATTATTAATATTTTTACTATTATTATAATTACCAGTATTATTTTATTTTAAGCCGATCACACTCAATTTTATACGTATTCATTATTTGATTTAATGTACATGTATATATGTATGTCTTATAAACCCTATAATCCTAATTGTTTCTCTATTGGATTTTAAACGCAAAAACCCAAATCCTATTAACTCCTATTGAATCTTATATACAAACCCACTAACCTAAAAGAACCCCCACATCTCCACTAACAGTCAAATCTCCAAGAATCACTCCTAACCACATCATAGCCTATAACCCCCAAAATTGAATCCCCACTAATCAGCCCAACAATCTTCCCCTTTATTATGCTTATTATTATACCATTAATATATTTAACCTACTGTTATACCCCTCTAACCTCAGCCGCCTTTACCCAAACCCCCCTTCACCTACTGTTCACTACCTCGTCGTCTTCATCCTCAGAGTTTCGCCATTGCCACCCGATCACCGCACCCTCCTCAATCACCGCCTTCGACCCCCTCATCATCATCGCCATCCCTACCCCTTCGACACCTCCATCCTCCGTCGTCGTCGCTCCTCGACCGCGACCCTATTGAGCCCCATCCTACCATTGCCATCGCCTTCGAGCACTCCTACCTGCAACCTCCCCCTCGTCGCTCCCCCGTTCGCCTCCTCGTCAACCAGTTGCGACCCCCATCGTAGCTCCGAGCCTCTGTCTTCTTCTTCCTCTAGATTTTCGTTGAACCCATTGACAGCCGAAGCCTCGAACACCACCACCTCGATCACCACCGCTGGTCACCATCGTCTTCATCTTTCCATTCACCCCGCAACCACCAAAGACCCCTCGCCCCGTCGTCGTCATCGTCGAACGCTCGAGTGCCGCCGTAATCGCCTTCCCTATTTTCGTAGCGAAACAGAGCTCACTCGAGCGCTGCTGTCTCCATCACTGTGTCGCTTCCTGAATGCCAGTGTCCCCGCTAGTCGTCATCGCCATCGCCGCTAGCCTCGCCAGCCGCCGCTGTGGTCGCCACTCTCTCCTGCTATCTCTCTGTGGAAGTGAGGATGGAGACAAAGTGGGATTGGGTTGGGTTGCTGTGTGGTGTTTTGTGGAGTTAGAGATCCCGATCCACTGTTTTGGGTGTTTGGTGTTCTGGAGAAAGAGTTGTTGTTTGCTGTTTTGGGCATAAGCGATCCAGGCTTGTTGTTTGTTATTCGGGTGGATCTGGTGTGGGGTTGTGTTGCTGTTTTATTGTTGGATCGTGTTGCCGTGTTTTGCTGATTTGCACGGGCTCGCACGTGTTTTGGATCGTCGCCCGGGCTCCTAATCCCGTTGTTCTCAATATATCGGATCTAATCATCATCTAAAGGCAAGTCATCTTACTCTCGAATTATATTGTATCATATTCGAGATCGTTTATTGAATCCCGCAAGTAGATCCATATTGATTATCGTATATTATTATTGTTGTTCATCGTCGGGATACTACGGATTTACACGAGCGAATCCACGTAGTAGTTTTGACTTCGTGCCGTCTTTTTGCCTCCAATATATAGAGATCTTGCATGCATTCATGTAGTTAGTTATTGAATATAGGAATAGAAATTATTATTGTATTTCATGTCATGACCTTACACAACTACTATAGATTATATACTAATGTTGATTGTTCATATGAATGATGATGGTGCGTTAGTTGATTGTGATTAGTAAGATTATGGACATTATACATCTTCATACCATATTCACATAGACGTAACTTGCTGTGATTTATAATTGTTAACCCCTAACTCATCGTTCATAACATTCTAATTATTTCTTTTTCATGAAGAATATATTCAAACCCTGAAATTTTTTGCCAACCTGAACATTACCATGATGTTTCGACCTAGATAATGTCATCAAAATCAATAACCTTCTGAATATGAAATGTAGCCCCATATTTCTAGTTTCCAGAACATCTAGAATTTCTCAATTTCGACTTATATTGCATGATTTATGACCTTTTTACTACTTCTGCGCTGTATTTTCATATTTATGCACATACAATGTTAAATTGATGAATTAGGTGAACTAATGATCAAATATTACCATGATAATTTCCAGATTGATAGCCAACATGCTTAGGGTAATGAAAATTATTTTTACTGATTTTTACCATGAATATTTACTGCTGTTACAACCGAAACTTGTTGACATTAACAACCAGCCAGAAACGGTAACCTGTAAAGAACACTGAAATTCACCTAGCTACTGTTGTCAGAATTTGGACTTTAAATATGCGTTGGAACCGGGCATGAGTCTAGTTTCTAGACCTTCTATGGATCCAAATTTGCTATCCTGTAGCAACGGAAATTCTGATTTTGGTACAGCAACCTACTGCTGTCCAGAGTTGGGTTTCTATGTTTAATAATATATAATTGAATTTATAATGTTGAATTTGGTGTATTTGATTGTATAGAGTACATTGCATGATCGTAGGGTTGTATTGTCATCATTCTAGTGTCCCTTATTAATCGCATTATCGTTTCCCATTGATATTTCAGTCCCTGTTGTTCCCTATTAGTATTGCATGTTAATTGAATAAAGAATTGTTAATCAAGCCGGGATTAAGGGTTGACTAGGGTAGTTGATAATATAGTGACTGTACTCGGAAATCTGGGCATTGTTTCCCAAACTATTGTGTCAGCTAGTGTTATCAATTTATTGTTGGAATACTGACCACATTATTCTATTTCATCGTGTATTATTTTAGGATTATTGTGCCGTCTATTGTTATCATCATTGTGCAAGAAATTGCCGCAATAGCCAATGTTTCTTTATTTCTGAACTTTAATAATTGAACGATGTCGTTAATTCTTGTATTTGTGGGCTTTTGACCCGAATGATGTTATTGTTGATTCCAGATGTTCGATTTATATTATGTTGGTTATTTTATGCTTAAATTCCAAGTATTATTATTCATGTGATTACTTCTTTTATTGCATGCGTGGTTGCTTTACTTCCTATTTTATATTGTTGTGTTGAATCGATGACAGCCTATGAATAACACAAGTCATTCGCTGGGCCATGTCACGTGCTTGCATTCTGTATTTTTGGGAAGTGGGGCGTGACTGCAGGCCGAGCTACGGAGTTTGGTTAAGCTTCTTATCATCTCGTCGAGCTGCGAATCTTGGTTGAGCTGCCACCCTCATTGAGCTCCTCAGCATCTCGACGAGCTACGAGGTTGGGTCGAGCTGCCACCCTTGTCAAGCTATGGAGTTTGATGGAGCTGCCACCCTCATTGAGCTGTAGAGTTTTGTCGCAGACGAGCTATGGAGTTGGGCGGTGTTGTTTCGACGAAAAAGTTCATCGAATAAGCTCAGTGAGGCGAACTTGGCAATGTTTCTTCATGCTTTGTGAGGACCTCAGCGAAGACAGAGCTTGGTGGTGGAGGAGTTCGGCGAATGTGGCAAAATTGTGCTTTCGGAGGGTTTTGAAGCATTAGATTCTGATGAAGATAGTTCTTCGGATTTCGGGTTCGGTTATTGAACCTGTTTACCCAATTTGGCTATTGAACTTGGTTCTAGACTGGGTTTAGAAATTGGTCAGGTTTATACCAAGTATCAACTTCGGAGGTGTATTGAAGTTTGTTTTTAAAGCTTGGATTTTTGGTCTTGTGTTTGCTTCTTTGTGCATGAACACAATTATAGATATATATATACTAGTATTTTTCACATGCAATGCATATTTTGATAAGAGTTGGAGAATTTTCACGTGCGATATATGTTAAGAAATAGTTTTGGAGTTGGACATGTATCGCAGGTAATAGGAAAAAATATTTTGAAGAAAATGCTACATTTTGTAAGTGCAATGCACATATTTATAAGTAGAATTTGAGTTGTACGTGCAACATATGTATGTTTGGTGTTGAAAAATATTGAGATTTTATTTTGCACGTGCGTTGCACGTTTTAAATAGGTGAAATTTTTTTGTTTGTTAGTTTTTTAATAATTAATGGGAGAGTTTGAGTTGCACGTACAACGCCCAGGTTTGTATGTTGACAAATTACAACTCCAACTCTCCCATGATAATATTATATATATATATATATATATATATATAGCCCACTTTATAATCCTTGGCTTCGTAGTTGGAGCTTCTTTTGCGACAACAAATGACTGTTGCTTCGAACTTTCAAATGTTAGCTTCTTATGCATGTCAACTCATTCTGTCTAGTTTGATCGGGGGATTTGTTCAGTCCTATTTTATTGATCAGGTGTTTTTCTTAACCAAGTACTCCATTTGACCATGGATTTTATCTATCAAGCGTCCATTCACTCGTTTCATTGAACCGCTTTTTCGTCGACCAAGCATTGTGTTGTTCGCTTGTTTTGTCGATCGAGCGTTCTGCTGTTGGACGAGTGTTCCCTTGGTCTAGAAGAGCTATTGCAGAATAAAATTCGGGAGGTGGTCTAACAACGGTCTTGTTGTTTGATCCTAGTGAGTTGGGAGAGGCAACTCTACGACGGACTTGGTCGTAGAACTTACCGTTTGGAACTCTCCGACAGTGTGAAATGTTTGAACTTGTTGTTTGTTCCCAACAAGTTAATGGAGGACTTTGAGGTGGAGTTAGACGTTGAATTTGCCATTTACGCCGAGCATGTTAATAGAGGACTCTGTGGCAGGGTTTGATGTAGAGCTCGCTGTTTGATCCCAGTGAGTTTGTGGAGACAACTCTTTGATCAGGTTGTTGTAGAGTTTGCTGTTTGCGCCCAGCAAGTTTGTAGAAACAACTTTCTGTAATACCCCGGATTGTACAATACTTTTATCTATATATATGTATATATATATATATATATATATATATATATATATATATATATATATATATATATATATATATATATATATATTGTCTGTATGTTTGCATATATTGTAGTGTTGGTTTGATTGTATGTATACGTAAGATGATGGGTGCGTCTTGGTTTGCAAGGCGGTTCATGAGGGTGGTTATGTTCTTGACAATGCGCGAGAATGAGACGGACCGATACTAGTACATGCACTAGTTTTGAGTGCGCTACGTATGCAAATATGAAATTGTATGAAGCTACAATGGGTATACTTTGCATACACTCAAACCTAACCTCTCATCTCTTATCTACAACTCAATTAAGAGCAAAAAATTTTCAGCCTTATACCCCGAAAAACCATGAGCTAGACATGGTTTTCTTGCAAACCACTTGCCACCTCACCTAGCCTACGCCCCTCCTACCCCCCAAATCCGGCCCCTCCCCTTCCCTCCCTCTTTCCTCATTCTTTTCTCATTAAAAACCCTCATTCATCCCCTCCCAAGTTCTGAAATTTCATAACACTAAAAGAAAAGGAGAAAGAAAGGAGCATTTTGGAGAAAAATTCTCAATCCTTGGAGCTAGGAATCTTGGAGGAGCAAGCTCAAGACTACCACCATCTGTCAAGCAAACTCAGTGTGGGGATTTCTCTAAACTTGTCTTGTTTATTTCTTGATTGATTCTTGCATTCATGGGTTGTAATAGAAGGGAGAATGGTTGCATGTGAGTAGATTACTAAAATCGGAAACTAAAACAGAAAATCTTGATCTGCATGTCACATTTCCGAATTTCCAGAGAACAAACTACTTAGAATTTGATGATGAAATTTATACAGGATGACCTCTTATATGTCTAGAATATGCATGATTTATTTCGGATTTTGCTGATTATGTTTGATATTTTAATAAAATAAAGTTTGAGGACTGAGCCGTAAGGCCGGAACAGGATCTGTCTATTATGGAAGCTGAACTTGTGAGAATTTTTAGACTTTATTGGCTCATGATCTAGTTCTGACATTTTTACCACAGTTTCTTTCATATATGTAGACACTACAAAAAATCATGGAATTATTTGGATGAAGTTTCATACATGTTCAAAATTAATCTATCAACAGTAGTCAAGGTAGTAACTGAAGAATAGCAGGATTTTGTATGCATGTTATAACAGATAGAACTCAGTGACTTCTTGGAATTTTGATATGAAACCTATTGCATGTTTTTCACAATGATGTCTAGTTTCTTTCATGCAAAATTGGTGATCTTTTGATGAGTATGTGATTTATGATGAATATTCTAGCTAGACATATGCATAAAACTGTCAGTTTTGACACTCTGGAAAGATGGTACTGTTGTGGCTCTGTAAGAGCATAATTTGAGGAAATGTACAATTAAGAAATTGTAGTAGACATATAGATCTTTCAAAAGAACCCTATTTCAGGAAATTCTCATGAGTAGACTATTTAATATGATTTTTGTAAGACTGGACAGAGACCAGGATTTGAGCTGAGAGCTCAGTTTGAGTAAGGCTTAGTGTGTAGTTCTGTACACCTGAGAGTGATGTCTGTTTTAGGGTGATCAAATGACACAATTGGGTCTGGTGATCAACTAGGGAGTTGTAGAGGACATCCACACCTTTCTATTGAACATGGGTTTGTATCATTCCGATGAGTACGCCATGTTTTATGCCATCGACAAGATTCAGCCAATGTATAGGAAGTACACGGGCTGAGGCTTGTGAGGCCAATTTGAGGATCTAGATGACTGAATCTGAGGTTATGGTCAACTAGGAAATTGTAGCCTAGGTCCTTATCTTTCTAGATTATATAATTCAGAAGAATATGTGAGGGATTCGTACATAGCATCAATCGGAGTTGTATCGTGGGAGTTATAATCTTTTTAAGTTACGGGCAGAAACACCGTAGTTGCTTAATTTTGGTTTTTGACTAAGTGTTGAGAGAGCCCCTCCCCTTGTGAACCTAAAGAGTTGATAACTCATTATTGGGGATGTTTTTGGTTTCTATTGCTGGTCTTATTGACTCCCATGGTGGATTTGTGACTCGCGTTAGTTACTAGAGTAGGGTGATGCCCTACGTCTGTCGACCAAAAATCGTAATCTTCCACCGAGGCGTAGGAAGTCCAAGCTGGTGCCGTCAAATTTAAATTCATGATGGGTTGAGGCTAAACGTAGAAAATGGTGTTGGACGAATTCCAAGCCAGGGGAAGTGGCGTGTCGGACTGTGTTGCTAGGGTCAGAGGTCGATAGGTAGAGATTTGGAGGCAATTGTATTTTTACCCAAGTGATTAGAGTGAGTCTGGGATTAGAGTGGTGTATTAGGGGTATGTAACTTGCATTAGTACTAGAAGACTATAGTCGGGTGTTGTACTTTTCCTGTCGTAGGGATACGGACTCGGTTAGTCAGGTTTTGGTTCACAGCTCCATTATCTCGATCTGTTAATTCCCAAGGATACCGTGGAAGGGACGAGGAAAGCACTCCTGTCGGGTAGGGAGAATTGACCCTCGAGTACGGTGGGTCCCTTTGCACGTGGTTTATTTCATTTATTATGACATCATTTTGTTACCGAAGAGGTACATGGTCTTGTTACCGAAAATTGTCACGGCTTTTCGAGGGGTGTCCGTTCGCAGGTAGTGAGTGGCAAACACGACCACCACTCAGGTACTGCAGTGGCGGAACTAGACCGATCAACTGCAACTCCATGCAGGACACGAAAAATCTATTGGGAACAGGTTGAGTACAAGGGTAGGATGCATGTCGAGGAATCGAACCCTACAATCAGGAGAGGCGATCTCATTGTAAAGTATGTAGTATGGGATGCATACATTTCTACTGAATTTGATTTTGGGGAAGTATGTAGTATGGGATGCATAAGTTCCCAAATGAATTGCATTAGAGTTGGTGCATCGTGTGCATTCTTGTTTTGTGCATTAGATTACGCCATGCTTTGATCTGGAATGTATGTAGTATGGGATGCATGCGGATCCAGAGTTTCAAAGTCTTGACTTGCATTAGAATAAGGTATGTGACTGGTGCATTTAGTTGTTAGATCATGGCATACACGAACACTAGGAAATTAGGATGCACATTTTCCTTTTCATTCAAAATGGTTTGTGGTTGCCAGTTTGGAGATCGTTGTTTCTTATCAGCATTGCGTCAGTCGAAGTACTGACGTTCCCCACCTTCTAGGTACTGGTCTTACCTTTCGAGCAGGTACAAAATTATCAGAGTTGCGCAGCAGAAGACTCAAGCCGAGGAGAAAGTCCAAGGGAAGTAGATTGACCATTCAGTAGAGTTTCGGCGGTGATCAGTCGAATGCCAATCTGGAAGACAACTGTAGCTACAAGTGGAGTCTGTAAATATGTGTGATAAGTTGTAATGAGTCAGTGTGATTTGTTCTCTGTGTTCAAGAACAAGATATTGGTTGTAATTAATGATGTAATGACTTATTTGGCAATAAAAATTTTTTAAATTTTCTTGTTATTACTGTGTTGAGATGCATTTGAAGGAAAAGATTCTGGTTGTGCCAGGGATGCCCGACAACCGAGATCCAGGGCATTACACTTTCAGATTGACTTGATGCTGAACCTACCGTTTGTGCCTGACAAGTGAAGTGAGGTAACTCCAGATGGGGTTGAACGTTGGGCTTTCCGTTTGATCCCGACAAGTTTGTTAAGGAAAACTGTAGACAGAGTTGAATGTAGAGCTTACCATTTGATCCCGACATGTTAATAGAGAAGTCTATAACAGAGTTGGACGTTGGACTTGTTGTTTGCACCCCGCAAATTTAGAGAGAACTCTGAGACGGAGGTGGATGTAGGGCTTGCTGTTTGTGCCCATCAAGTTTGAAGACAACTCTGTGACAGTGTTGAACACTGAACATGCCGTTTGAGTCCAGCAAGTTCGTGAAGAGGCAACTCTCAGACAGAGTTGATGTTAAAACTGCCATTTGATCTCGGCGAGTTTGGAGACAAATCTATGACTGAGTTGAATGTAGATCTCGTTGTATGATTCTAGCGAGTCTGGAGACAACTTTGAGATGGAGTCGAACGTTAAACTTGCTAATTGATCCCAGCAAGTTTAGAGATAACCTTGTGATGGAGTTAAACGTTGAACTAGCCATTTGTGCCCAGCAAGTTCGTGGAGAGGAAGCTCTCGAACGAAGTTGATGTTGAGATTACGTTTGATCCCGGCGAGTTTGGAGATAACTCTGAGATGAAGTTGGAAGTTGAGTTTGCTGTTTGTACCCAACAAGTTTGGAGAGAACTCTATGATGGAGTTGAACGTTGAACTTGCCGTTTGCACCCAACAAATTTTGAAAGACAACTCTGAGACGGAGTTGGAAGTTGAGTTTGCTGTTTGTGCCCTGCAAGTTTAGAGAGAACTCTATGACGGGGTTGAACGTTGAACTTGTCATTTGCACCCAGCAAGTTTTGAGAGACAACTATGAGACAGAGTTGAAAGTTAAGCTTGTTGTTTGTGCCCAGCAAGTTTGGAGAGAACTCTATGACGGAGTTTAATGTTGAACTTGCCGTTTGCACCCAGCAAGTTTTGGGGAGAGAACTCTGAGACGGATTTGAATGTTGAACTTGTCTTTTGAGCCCAACAAGTTTTGGGAGGTAACTCTGAGGCAGAGTGGAACGTTGAGCATGTCGTTTGATCCCAGCAAGTCTATAGAGAACTCTGCGACGGAGTTGGATGTTTGAACTTGTTGTATGTTCCCAACAAGTTTAGCATGAACTTTATGATGGAGTTAGACATTGAACTTGCTATTTGCGCCCAACAAGTTTTGTAGAGGCAACTTTGTGATGGAGTCGGATGTAGTACTTGTCGTTTGATGCCAGCATGTTTTGTGAGGCAACTCTGAGATGGAGTCGATGTAGAGCTCGCCATTTTTTCCCAGCAAGTTTGGTAGGGCAACTCCTTAATCAAGTTGAGTAGAGCTTGCCGTCTGTGCCTAACAAGCTTGTAAAGACATCCTATGATGGAGATGACGTTTGGACTCGCTATTTGCACCCATCGAGTTTGTAGAGACAATTCTAGGCTAGTGTTGGATGTCGAGCCTACTGCATAAAGATGAGGGGTCATTAGAAGGACTCGAGCAAAGAGCGGGAAGTTGTACTCTTTGTTTGGAGTCTACGAGTTGTTAATGGAGCTCGAGCGGAAAGCCAAGCGTTGAACTCGTTGTTTGGAGCCAACGAGTTGTTGATGGAGTTCGTATGGAGAGCAGATATCCATAGAGTTGAACTTATTGTTTGGAGTCAACAAGTTGATGATGGGGCTCGTGCCGAGAGTATAGCATTGAACTTGTTGTTTGAAGTCAACCAGTTGTTAATAGAGCTCGAGCAGTGACCAAGGTGTCGAACTCGCTGTTTGGAGCCAACGAGTTGCTGATGGAGCCTGTGCAGAGATCAAGGCTTTGAACTCGTTGTTTGGAATGAACGAGTTATCGATGGGGCTCGAACAGAAATCATGGCATTGAACTCATTATTTGGAGTCCACAAGTTGTTGATGGGGCTCGAACGGAGCAAAGCGTTAAACTCGTTGTTTGGAATCAACGAGTTGTTAATGGAGCTCGAGTTGTGAGCGGAGCATTGAACTCTTTGTTTGGATCCAATGAGTTGTTAACGGAACTTGAGCAAAGAACAAGGTGTTGAACTCATTTTTTGGAGTCAATGAGTTGTTGATGAAGCCCGGGCAAAGATCAAGGCATAGAATTCATTGTTTGGAGTCAACAAGTTGTTGATGGATCCTAAGAGAAGATCAAGGCATTGAACTCATTGTTTGGAGTCAACGAGTTATTGATGGAACCTGAACAAAGATCAAGGCATTAAACTCATTTGAGTTCAACGAGTTATTGATGGAGCCTGTGAGAAGAGCAAGGCATTCAACTCGTTGTTTGGAGTCAACAAATTGTTAATGGAGCCTGAGAGATGATCGAGATGTTGAACTCGTTGTTTGGAGTCAACGAGTTGTTGATTAAGCTCGAGCAAAGATCGAGCAGTGAACTTGTTGTTTAGAGTCAAAGGGTTGTTGATGGAGCTCGAGCGATGAGCAGAGCTTTGAACTCGTTGTTTAGAGTCAACGAATTGTTGGAGGAGCCCAAGTGGTGAGCAGGACGTTGAACACATTGTTTGGAGTTAACGAGTTGTTGATAGCTCTGAAAGAACTCAAGTGCATGCAAAGTGTTGAACTCATTTTGTAGAGTGAATGAGTTGTGGGTCTTCTGAATCTCCTTAATATTGAAATGAAGTCTCTTGTGTTTGTTCAATGTTGAAGTGATTCTATTCTTCTCTTTGCTGACAAGTAGTTGTGTACACTGAATGAGGTCCTCGGGATAAGAGCTTGCTCTCCTTCGTGACACGCTGCGCTTGATGGCATTGGGACACGTTCGTTTGCAGGGCCCTTAATGTAGATGGAGCTGGAGATTGCTCAGGTGAAGGTGGTAGGATAAACCTAGAGCTTGCCTGCCTAAGGGAGACTTGTCTTGAATTTTATCGTCAAGAGTTGAGGTGGCCGTGGGAAACTGTTAACTAGCGGAAGGCCTATAAAGAGGTTTGCTTCTCTTAGGCGAAGCATCCTTCTATTGTGTAGCTGGAAGAACGTTTTGCTGGACAACTTGTTATTTAATACTTGCAAAACGATCCATGGTTTTGTACTTGTAGATACTTCTAGTGACGCTGGATTTGAATGCGTAGATTTGTGATAGTTCTGTGATTTGAAGAATTCTCTTCATATGTTTGATCCTTGTTGTGCAACTTGTCATTGAGAATTATGAATCATTGACTGAGTTCTTTGTAGCTAAAGAACAAGGCCTCAAATTTGCTGTGTATTGCTAAAGAACCGTCAATGGTATGCATAATGTTTGATGGAGTTTAGAACTTATCCGTCTTGTACTCAGCTAGTTGTAGGAGCAACTATGAGGGAGAGCTATTTTTCAAACTTGCTGTATGGGTCCTCAACAAATTCTGAGAGACATTGAGTGGCGAGTTGAACCCCAAATGTTGCTTTTGCAAGTTTTATTTGAGTAACTACAATCCATGATTTTGGACCTTTAATCTGTCTTTAGGTAGCTTTAACTAGTTTCAGGAACGGATCGAATGGTGAGTTGAACTCTGAACGTGCTTGGTTGCAGGTTTGTAAAGTAACTCCGAGACATGATTATGGATTTCGAACTTGTTTGTTTATGTAGTAACAGGTTGCCGGAGCAGAATGGCGAGTTGAACTCTGAACTTTCTTTGTTGCAAATTGCTAGGATAACATCGAGTCATGTGTATGGACTCTGAACACGTCTTATAAGGAGCTTTTAATGAATTTTTGATGTTGTTGTTAGGATTAGGCTTGTTTTTAACTCATTGTATGCATCCATAGAGTTGTACAAGAATTTTGCAAAAAACTAATACAAAATTTTATTGAAGAATAAAACTAAGCGGCATATCTAGTGACTGACCTTTATTACATGCAATGACCGATTGGGAAAGCGGTCTTTATGGAAAAACAAGACTAAACAACTGCTCTACTGGCTAGCCTTTATTTAGAAAATATTGAAAATATGTAGAGAAGGCGAGCGTTAAGCGCCCTTATCGAAGTTCATGAGGTGTTCCACTTTCCAAGTCTCTGCTGATACCTCCTTGCCTTTCAGGTTTTCAAGTTGATGAGCCGCTAGGCGAACAACTTGGTACACCAAGCTTGGACTTGCCTATTTTGGAGCGAGCCCCCCATCATTTTGCATGGAGAATGAGAGATCTTCAGATTCACCGTTGTGTTTAGGCAGGGCTGTTTCTTTCCGTTGAATGAGCGGAATGGTTTTGGACTAGGACTTCATGTCTGTTGTTGTATTCTGATGAGGACAAACTTGGAACTTGTGGGAGATGATTTGGCAGGCTTGGAAGTTCTGGGCAGGATTGCCTAGTGCTGTAACTTCAAAGTCATTTATGGAGTTGGTGTTACTGTGACTGCTTTTTGGTGGTAGTTCTATGACATCGAGGGGGAAAATCGAGCCCCCCAATGTGGTGGTGTAGCATACTCGTGCTGCCTGTTGGCTCCCTACAACTTGGCTTACACCTACTGTTGTCAGGAACTTCAATTTCATGTGGTAGGCGGAAACAGCTTCATGAAATGCTACTAGGCCTGGACTGCCAAATATTGCTTTGTATGCAGCTTTGACGTCGACTACCATAAAGTCCAGTGCTTTCGTTTGAGTATCAGGAGTTTTTTCGGCTGTCACACCAAATGTGACAATTCCTTCTATTTGAACGGGTACACCAGAGAATCCATGGAGTGTATAATTGTAACCCCCGTTTCCGTCTATACATATTTTCAGAGTATTTTCTGTATTTCAATTCTTTAAAAATTCTTTTCCGCTCTTATATAATTTTGTTTTAAATTGATTTTTGTTTCAAATTCATTTTGGATCTCTTATTAAAGTCCCTTCTAATCATCAGTTGTATTTGTAACTATTTTCAAATGATTATATATTTTAATACAAATCTTATTCTATTCTATAGGTTTGCTTATTTTTCTTATTTGGTTAATTATTTATATTTTAGCCCAAATCAAGTCTAATCGTATTATTTTGATTAATTATTAAGTGTGAAACCATATACTCTATTTTGTTTTATTTAATTATTTAATATTTACTATTAGTCATTTAAATAATATACAAGCCCAACTTAACTCTAACTATAACTTTTTTATTGGATTATTTAGTAATATACATGTTAAACCCAAATCCTATTTTGTTATATATTATTATTATTATTATTATTATTATTATTATTATTATTATTATTATTATTATTATTATTATCATTATCATTATCATTATTATTATTATTGTTTCTTTGATTATCTATTAACTTGTGAAAGCCAACAGGTTTTAATCCATCTGTATTATTATTATTTATTAATATGAAGCCCATTAAATTAACCCAAAGTTATTTTAACCCAATTTACATATGTTATTGGATTTATTATTTTTGAAACGCAAACTCAAATCATACTTCATTTTATCTTATTATTAATTGGTATTTTGATTAATGCATAAAAATCCTATTCAATTATATAATCTTGTTTCTTTTCTTATTTGATTAACCATCTATTTTGTTGAACACTAGAATTCTAATACATTCAATTGTGTTTATTAGTAGTTGAGTATTTAATTAATGTGTACTATTATATTACTATTTGATCATTCATATTTTAGCCCAAGGTCAAGCCACCCATTTTTTTTTGTTTAAATCCAAACTCAAACCCATTATCTAAATCCTACCCAAAATCCTCCCCAAACTGTCTAACTACCCAATCCCCCACTAATCCCCTAATTATATCCTAATCACCCCACTAACTAATCCACCCACTAATCTATCATCTCTTGAGAGCCATCTTCTTCTTCTTCTTCTTCTTCTTCTTCTTCTTCTTCTTCTTCTCCTTTTCTTCATTCCCAAAACCTAAGCCCTCCATCCACTTGTCGTAGCTACTACCTCCACCGCTACCGACCGTGACCACCGTTCGACTGCAACCACAGCAACCCCCTTCTTCCTCCAGCCACTATCAACAGCCTCATCACCGACTGCCATGTTCCTCTTCTGGCCATCGCCACCCTCTTCACCTTCACCTCCGCCACACCTCAGCCCCGAGCTCCCCCCATCAACAGTTGCACTGATTGCACCCCGAGCATCCCTGCATCATCCCTACTTCCCATCGACAGCACAACAAGCCGAAGCTCTCTCATCACCACCATCGCATCTTGACTGCTGCACTCATCCACCAACACCCTCACCTCACGACCACCATTGCAGCGCCTCGTAACGCCACCGACTGCACCCTCTCCGACCTTTGCCACAGCACCACCAGACGACTGTCCTCCAACCACCGACCACCGCAACACCCCGTCGTCGCTACCTCCTCCTTGCTGCCGCCCAATCAGCCTCTGCCACCCTCCTCCCTCCTTCACCTGCACCCCGACGCCAACACCTCGACTGCACCCAGCAGCAACAACAGTAGCCGCATCCTGAAGCTCTTGACGTCGCTCTTGTTTGCCATGATTGTCACCGCTCTTGTTCCTTCCGTCGTAATCGTCAAAAAGCTAAGCATCCCTTGTACACATTTTATTGTTCCTGTACAAGCATTTTCTTTGACCTCATGAAAGTAGTTTCTGTATTGAATATCGTATTGTTACATGTCTTTTTATCTTTTTATGTTCGGATCAATTGTATTGAATCACTCCGTTTGCCTACGTTGATTCAGTACCCTTGAAAAATCATAGATTTCATCGTCACCATATGCATTGCATGAACAATAACTAGAATCATATATGAATATTTGTGTATAGATAAATATAGTGATTTGAATGAATTTTGATTATACGTAATATTATAGTTTTGTCCGTTGTTTAAAATTGTAGAAATAATAACTTTCATCATGTTAACAATAGGATCCCATTCTAATTACAAGATGCAATTGTATGTTCAATTCTAGATATTAAACTCCGTGTTTGTAAATCACAAACGTTACAATTACAATTATTATATTGTCGTCCTACCATTTACTCAAGGTTATAGTCAGATTTTGACCAATCTACTGTTAAAATAAATTAGAACTTATTAAATGAAAGTTGTAGCCCGCTGTGTCTAGAGTCCAGAACAATTGATGGATCTAGAGTCCGACATGTAGGTTGCAAGATACACTGATTTTAGAACTGTAACATTTTTAATTCCAGATTACTATTTAGGAGTACATTGTCATGATTAAGAGAATAAAATAATGTGTTATCAGTAGAGTTAAGACCTGAGATTTACTAGGATCTTACTGGGCATGATTAGGAGTTAATTTATAAATTTTATAAAATTTTAAAATGAATTTACAGTCAACTTTCATATATAAGAATTTGACCCTGACATGCTGCCTGAACACGAAACCAGTAAAGAATGAAATTATACACACAACTATTGTGATTATGATATGTCGTGTGAATTTGCGTGAAACCGGCAGGGAGTCTGGTTTCTGTAACTCTTAACGGAATGGGATTCGCTTTCCTATAGTAGCAGGAAAGTGGAATTTAGTACAGTAGTGTACTGCTATCTAAAATTTGTATCTTCATGTATTTAAATATAAACATGTCAATTTCTTGCATTTAACAAATTGAGCTCTGTATCATTCATTGCATATCCCTTGATATCTCCTTGATCCTCTCCTGATACTCGTTCTCATTATTGCATGTTCATGTTTAATTATTGTAAAAGAATAACAAGTCAGGGTAATAAAGGGAAAGACCTAGTAGTGGACAATATTGGAGAGTGTACTCGGAAGGAAGCACGTGTTTTTCGTAATAGTGACTGCTATTTACATGTTGCATGTTTCCTATTTACAAGTTATATGGAACTAAGTGCCACGTAGAACAAAGTGTCACTTGGAGCTAAGTGCCACGTAGAACTAAGTGCCATGTGTAGAACAGATAGGGCCACCTCTAGAATCTACGAGGGCCACCTCTAGAATTCGTGGGGCCTACCTCTAGAATATGTCGGGGCCACCTCTAGATTCCATTGCATGATAACATGATTTCCTGTTACATGTTCCTGTTTACATGAAATGATTCCTGTTATCTGTAAGACCTGAGTACATAATTCTTTAGAACTCACCACTAAAGTCTAAGCGTTCACATGATTGTATACACCCGAACCTGTGGTATGGGACGCTGGATTGCGTGCATTAGATAGGATTGATAATAGATTGATAGACATAAGATCAACACTGAGCACATGCATGTCATGTTTACAAGTTATATGATTCTGGTTTACAAGTTACATGAGTCATATTTACAAGTTACATGATTCATGTTTACAAGTTGCATGATTCCCATTTACATAACATGTTTTATGTTACATGGTTCCTTGTTTTCAGATTGATTATATTTTAAGACTTGTTCCTGTTGTTACTTGCATTACACTTGATCATGTTGTATTACAATTGTATCGCCAATTCTTGTTCTCCTTCTTATTCAGTTCTTGTTTCTTTCTTGTTATATATATTGTTTCTCGTTATCATGTTTGTTCCGTATTTGAATTTTCAGTTCTCATTGTTTTTCCTATTATACCTTATTTCTTATTCATATTTTGCTTGTTACTACTTGCGGCCCAAAGCTTGCTCTAACAGGTACTCCCTCCTTTCTTTAAGTTAATGTTATACAGGTACAAACGATGGAATACTGAAGGAACTTGGCGAACTGTTTACTACATTGTATACTCTCGAACTTTTTGTAAGTTCTTGTATCTCAGGTATTGGTTATTTATTACATTCTTGTTAATGGAATTTTTATTGTTATTTGTGTTGTTGAGCTTGATGCTATTGTACAGCTTATGGATGATATGAGTTATTATACTTAAATCAATCGCTGAGCCTCTGTTACGTGCCCGTGTTTCCGTAAATGGGAAGCGGGGCGTGATAGTTTTTCAGTGGTATCAGAGCCCAGTTTAGGCTCTAACCAGGTTCAAGCCATGTTATGCTCAACAATATACACACCAAGTTGATCACATGAACATGTAATAACCATATTGAATCTGGATACATGCCTTGGTCCCTTCTATCTCTGCTTGATTTCTCGATCGACATCACCTGATCTTCTGCGACATATCAGGGGCTTGGAACATCATCACCAGAAAAGTGCAGCGGAAGTGTGGTGGACCCATAACCCACGATGTCAACTCAGCCGACAATGCACCCGATCACTATCGCAACCTTCAGGAGGACGTGGCATGGCCTACAAAATGACTACATAGAAGGTGGAAATTGCTGAAGGCGTGATTGCATTTTTTTTTGTCCAACCTCTTTGTATTCAATCATTGCATCACTTATTTCCCTCCTGCATTGCTTATTTCCTTGCATTATTTGCATTCAACCTCATCCATTGACTCTTTATTTGGTTCACTTCATCCCTACCCTTCTCCCTTTGATTCCAGTGCTATGTACTCCATCCTTTTTTGCTTCGTTATCTCACAAGTTTTGCTTCGAATGTCAAATGTTCCACCTGAATGAATTTCGACGATGAAATTCTTTTTGTAAGGTGGGTAGGACTGTAACCCCAGTTTCCGTCTATACATTTTTTGGTTTATTTTCTATTTTTGAATTCTTTATAAAATCTTTAGTGCTCTTAAAACATTTGTTTTTAATTGATTTTTGTTTCAAATTCATTTTGGATCTCATATTAAAGTCCCTTTTAATCATCAATTGTTATATTCAAATGATTATATATTTTAACACAAATCTTATTCGATTATATAGATTTACTTATTTTTCTTATTTGATTAATTATTTATATTTTAGCTCAAATCAAGTCTAATCTTATTATTTTTCTTAATTACTAAGTGTGAAACCATATACTCTATTTTGTTTTATTTAATTATTTAATGTTTACTGTTAGTCATTTAAATAATGTACAAGCCCAACTTAACTCATTCTATAATTTTATTATTGGATTATTTCGTAATATATGTGTTAAACTCAAATCCTATTTTGTTATATAATCTTATTATTATTATTATTATTATTATTATTATTATTATTATTATTATTATTATTATTATTATTATTACTATTATTTCTTTGATTGTTTATTAACTTGTGTAAGCCCAGATCTTAATCAATATTTTATTATTATTATTCAGTAATATGAAGCCCATTAATTTAACCCATTTTACTTATGTTATTGGATTTATTATTTTTAAAATGCAAACCCAAATCATACTTCATTTTATCTTATTATTAATTGGTATTTTGATTATTGCTTAAAATACTTATTCAATTCTATAATTTTGTTTCTTTTCTTATTTAATTAACCACCTAATTTATTGAACACTAGAATTCTAATACATTCTATTGTGTTTATTAGTGTTTGAGTATTTAATTAATGCGTACTATTATATTACTATTTGATTATTTATATTTTAGCCCAAGTTCAAGACATCCAATATCTTTGTTTAAATCCAAACCCAAACCCATCTAAATCCTATCCGTACCCAAACTGTATAACTACCCAATCCCCCACTAATCCCCTAATCATCTCCTAATCACCCCACTAACTAATCCACCCACTAATGTCTCATCTCTTAACAGCCATCTACTACTACTTCTTCTTCTTCTTCTGTCTTCTTCTTTTGTCTTTTTCTTCTTCTTCTTTGTTCCCGAAACCTAAGCCCTCTTCTTCTTCTTCTTCTTCGGGAATAAACCTAAGCCCTCCATCCACTTGTCGTAGCCACTACCTCCACCGCTGCCGACCGCGACCACCGCTCGACTGCAACCACAACAACCCCCTTCTACCTTCAGCCTCGTCGGCAGCCTCGTCGCCGACTGCCATCTTCCTTTCCAGCCATCGCCACCCCCTTCACTTTCACCTCCACCGCACCTCAGCCCCGAGCTCCCCCATCAACAGTCGCGCCAATTGCACCCCGAGCGTCCTTGCATCATCCTCGTTGCACATCGACAACACCACCACCGAAGCTCTCTCATCACCACCTCTCCATCACCATCCACATATCCCAACTACTGCACTCATCCAGCAGCACCCTCACCTCACGACAACCAATGCAATGCCTTGCAAATCAACCGACTGCACCCTCTCCGACCTAGCCATAGCACCACCGACCACCGTAACACCTGCCATCGTTGCCTCCTCCTTGCCGCCGCCCGATCAGCCGCTGCCACCCTCATCCGTTCTTCACATTCACCCTGGATGCCAACACCTTGATTGCACCCAGCAGCAACAACGTCAGCCGCATCCCAAAGCTCTCGATGTCGCTCTTGTTCGTCGTGATCATCGCCGCTCATGTTCCTTCCGTCGTAATCGTCAAAATCGTCAAAAAGGAAAGCATCCATTATACACATTTTTATTGTTCCAGTGCAAGCATTTCCTTTGACCTCATGCAAGTAGTTTATGTATTGAATATCGTATTGTTACATGTCTTGTGATCTTTTCATGTTCGAATCAATTGTATTGAATCACTCCGCTTGCCTCCGTTAATTCAATACCCCCAAAAAATTGTAGATTTCATCGTCACCATATGCATTGCATGAACGAATTAGAATCATATATGAATATGTGTATATAGATTAATATAATGATTTGAAGAAATTTGGTTGTATGTAATATTATAGTTCTGCCCGTAGTTTAAAATCGTAGAAATAATAACTCTAATCATGTTAACAATAGGAACCCATTCTAATTACAAGATGCGAATGTATGTTCAATTATAGATATTAAACTTCATGTTTGTAAATCAGATTCGTTACAATCACAATTATTGTTGTTGTCCTACCGTTTACTCCAGCTTACAGTGAGATTTTGACCTAACTACTTTTAATATAAATTCAAACTTATTAAATGAAAGTTGTAGCTCACTGTATCTAGAATCCAAAAAAGTTGACGGATCTAGAATCTAACCTCTTGGTTGCAAGATACACTGATTTTAGTACTGTAACATTTTTAATTCCATATTACTATTCAGGAGTACATCGTCATGATTAAGTGACTAAAATAATGTGTTATCAGTAGAGTTAAGACCTGAGGTTTACTATGATGTTACTGGGCATGATTAGGAGTTAATTTTTGAATTTTTAAAGATTTTGAAATAAATTTACAGTCAACTTTTATATATAAGAATTTGACCTTAATATGCTGTCTAAACACGAAACAAGTAAAGAATGAAATTATATACATAGCTACTGTGATTATAATATATCTTGTGAATTTACGTTGGAACTGGCAGAGAGTCTAGTTTCTAGAACTCCTGACGGGACTGGATTCACTTTCCTGTAGCAGCGGGAAAGTGGATTTTAATACAATAGTGTACTGTTGTCCAGAATTTGTATCTTCATGTATTTAAATATATGTCTATTTTTCACAGTTAATAAATTGAGCTCTGTATCATTCATTGCATATCCCTTGACACTTCCTTGATCATGTCCTGATACTCGTTAACATTGTTGCATGATCATGTTTAATTATTGTAAAAGAATAACAAGCTGGGGTAATAAAGGGAAAGACCTAGTAGTGACAATATAGGAGAGTGTACTCGGAAGAAGGCCCATGTTTCTTGTAATAGTGACTCCTATTTACATGTTGCCTATTTCCTGTTTAGAAGTTATATGGAACTAAGTGCCAAGTAGAACTAAGTTTCACATGGAGCTAAGTGCCACATAGAACTAAGTGCCATGTCATAGAACTGATGGGGGCCACCTCTAGAATCTATTGGAGCCACCTCTAGAATTCGTTGGGACCACCTCTAGAATCTGCAAGGGCCACCTATAAAATCCATTGCATGATTACATGATTTCTTGTAACATGTATCTGTTTACATGATATGATTGCTGTTATTATCACTGCAAGACCTGAGTACATGATCCTTTAGAATTCACCACTAGAGTCTAAGCGTTCACATGATTGTATGCACCCGAATCTTTGGTATGGGACACAGGATTGGGTGCATTAGATAGGACTGATAAAAGATTGATAGACATAAGATCACTGAGCATGTGCATGTTAGGTTTACAAGTTACATGATTTCGGTTTACAAGTTACATGAGTAATGTTTACAAGTTCCACAATTCCTGTTTACAAGTTGCATGATTCCCATTTACATAACATGTTTCATGTTACATGGTTCCTAGTTTTTCAATTGATTATATTTTAAGACTTGTTCCAGTTGTCACTTGCATTACACTTGATCATGTTGTATTACAATTGCATCACCAGTTCTTGTTCCCTCTCTTGTTCAATTCTTGTTTCTTTATTGTTATATATATTGTTTCTCATTATTATGTTTGTTCCTTATTTGAATTCCCAATTCTTATTGTTTTCCCTGTTATACCTTGTTTCTTGTTCATATTTTGCGTGTTACTACTTGCGGCCCAAAGCTTGCTGTAATGGTTACTCCCTTATTTCTTTAAGTTAATGTTTATACAGGTACAGACGATAGAATACTGAAGGAACTTGGCAAACTGTTTACTGCATTGTCTACTCTCGGATTTTTTGTAAGTTCTTGTGCCTCAGATATTGGTTAATTATTCAATTCTTGTTCATGTGATTTTTATTGCTATCTGTGTTGTTGAGCTTAATGGTATTGTACAACTTATGGATGATATAAATTGGTATACTTATATCATTCATTAGGCCTCAGTTACGTGCTCGTATTTCCGTAAATGGGAAGCGTACGTGGCGTGACAATAACCGACTGGCTTGAGTCAGTCTTGGTAGAGCTTAAGGCCGTTGAAAGTGTTCATAAAAGGGTGTTTACCAAGCTGTCGTTGTCCACCAGTATGTGGCGTACCTCATGATTCACCATGCAAAGGTTTATGACCAATGCGTCGCAATAAGGTGTTCGGACAGCTTCTAAGTCTTTGTCAGAACAAAATATCAGGACCCCAGTGCTCTTGGTAGGCGGGATGTTGTTTACAGAGTTAACTTCCCTCATGAAGATTTTGCAGGTGGAGTTGGAATCTCCCTCCATTGGACCTCCATGAAAAATGTGGAGGATGGCCATGTGTTTTGTGGCTTGGGATTCGATAGGCTTCTCCGGATGCATATTAGCCTCCCATGCTGTAGCGGTTTCGGCGTTGTTATTTTGTTGGACAAATTAAGATAGATAGCCTCAGTGAATCCGGCCTTCAAGTTCGCCTTTGAGGTCTCGGAAGTTGTCAGTAGTGTGTCCATGATCTCTGTAAAATGTGCACCACTTGTTTTTATCTATTCTCTTTCTAGCTGTGGACATCCTAGGCGGAAGGCGGATTATTCTGTCTTCTTTAACTACTATGAGAATGGCAGACACACTTGCGTTGAGAGGAGTGAACTTTTCGAAGCGTGGTGCTGGAGGTGAGCGGTGTTGACCGACACCGTCTTTCCGAAACATCCTGGGTGCCTCATCACTTGCATTCTTCCATTTGTTCCCGGAAGGTGACTCATTCTTACCTTGTGGATTGAAAGCTTCCTCGACCTTAATGTATTTGTCACTCCTTTCTAGGAGCTCAGTGAAATCTTTGGGAGGCTTCTTAGCGAGGGAGTCTTTTAGTTCTTTATGAGTGACGTTGCGGCAGAAAGCTGCAGCCTCCACTGATGAGTCCAGGGAAGAAATCGACCTTACTTCGGCCATGAAGCATTTGACGAAGTCTTTTAGCAGTTCTCCATCCTTCTGCTTCAGTTCCAATAGGGAAGCACTTGTTTTTTCAGCCTTATGGCTGGTAACGAAGTACACTAAGATGAGCTCATCGAGCTGGTCGAAGGAGAATATTGACTATGGAGTGAGGTGTTAATACCAATCTTTTGTAGATCCTTTCAAAGTTGCGTGGAATGTTCTTCACATGAGCGCATCAATGGTATTGTAAACCATCATAAGGTCTTAATACTCTCGATATGGTTAGTCGGTTCTGATTCCCCATCGTATGATTAGAATTAGGGAGCTTTGAAGTCCTTCAGGATGGGTGCATTGAGGATGATTTTGTTAAAAGGAGGTCGACTGGGGTGGTAGGCCCTGCTGAAGCGGTTCCCTTCATTCTTCATCTGTTCTAGGTGATCTTCTACTTCTCGGATGCGGCGAAGGACTTGGTCGTCCTTCCCCTTGGATGTGGGTGAGTCGCCAGATTCTTCTTCTTTTGAGGGACGACCCTGGTTTTGATTGCCTTGGATTGCTCTGAGTATGTCGAGCTTGAACTTTTCCAATTCAGCCCTAGTGACTGTGGCCTCTTTCTCTTTGTTTCACTCAAGAAGCTTTCGACTCTTATGAATCGGGCTTCTTTCTGTAGTGTGCCCCCTGTAAGAGGCAGAATCCTTTGATCTATGTCTTTGAGGAGAGTTGCTTCTCCGGTACTTGACAGTCTGAGAGAGAGGTCTTAGTTTGGGCGTGCCTCTCTTCCAAACAGATTCGTAGATCAGTTCCTTGTTCCCTGACGCTAATGATTTGGCAGAGATCTCTAGATCCCCGGGAACTTCGCGAGGCCATTGATTCGGTTGAAGCATTATGGACTGAGATACGGTCGTGCAGAGGGTGCTGTTCATGAGGGCTTTGTCGGGAGCACCGCAGTGCCTCTCTGTTGACGGGAGCTTGATTAGTCTTATGGGGAAGATCCATTTGATGAAGAGGAATTGAGTCCTCCATAGGGAGAGTTGTTTGACGAAGAGAGTTGGTGCGACAGCTTGAGGCCGCCGCTCTCCTCTTAGTCTTTATGGCATGACGGTAAGTCGATTTTGTGTAGTTTCCTACAGACGGCATCAATCTGTTGCCGCTTATTTTGGTGTGAGAGCAAACAGATAGTGAGTTTATATTTAAAGAAAACTACTAAAGATCTGAACTTTGATCGTTGTCGTGAAAAGTGGTTAAAGCTTCTGATATTGAATCCGGATCGTTAATTGAGCATCGCGATCTGAATCCGACGGTTGCTGACGCGACCATTGGACCTGCAAAAAGCCTGAAACACCGGGGGTAGCCCCTGCGACAGACCCTCTGACGCTCAAGTCAAAACTAGAGAGAGAAAGAGAGTTTGAGAGAGAAATTGCCATATTACCTTCTGACCGAGGAGGGGGAAGGGTATTTATAGGCCTGTGAAACAATCTGGGAGATCAATATGAATCCATTAGATTGGAATGAATTCCTTATCGCCTATTTGAATTGACCCCTCAAGAGATATGTTCTCTTGTTTGGGGATAAAAGATTTGACTAACAACCTTCATGAGTTGAGTCTCTCTTAGTGGGCTAATCTGTCTCTTTTCATGGGCGTAGAAGAGGCCCATGTCTTGTAGAAGAGTCTGGAGAAGGCCTGGACCTGTTAAAGAGGCCCGTTTTGACTACTCTGCCTATAAAAACTTTCACTACAAACCGCACAGACTTTTCCGGCATTTTTTGGGCTATCCCAGCGTTTATAAATGCCGGATAGACCGTAGCGGCGTTTCTGAAAAAACGTCGCTATAGCGAGCGTCGGGACAGATTTAGGGTCTATCCTGGCATTTTTTGGGAACGCCGCTATAGCCTGTATCTATCCCGACGTTTATTTGAAAAAATAATGGTATAGAGCTTTTGCCAGAAGAAAAGGAAAGGTAATCTATCCCAGCATTTTTGGCCAAAAACACCGGGATAGGTTATTAATTTTTTTTTTTAAACACCATGTCCCGGCGTTTTTGTCTAAAAACACTAGGATAGATAGGTATTTTTTATAAATTCTTTTTTTTAATTTTAAAACATTTAAAAAAAAATTACCCTACATGAAACAAAATTTCATATATTTGTTATAAAACAATATAGAACTCCTCAATTTCATTCAATACTACAAATTGAAAACTAAATTCTATCGTACAATTAAAGGAAAGATCCTGATAGCTCACATAGTTTTTTTTTCCTAACAAGAATAGCAGTTGTATGTTATTGGTTCATGTAACCCCTGTTTTTCACTTTTGGTATTTTGAGGATATTTTTCATTTTTGGTGAATTATTATTTTCCATTGTATTTTCAGAATAATAAATTTAATTATTTTTATTCTATAATATTTTTTCTGGCAGTTTTGACTTCCTTTTTGCTGTTGTGCGCCGTTTGGCCGTTTCTCGACATTTTGAGCTCCTTTTCTCAATTTCTTGATCTCGTTCATGTATAGATGTTATTTTAGGGTCATGGTGGATTTTTAGGAGAGTTTTGACCAATTTGAGATTTTTGGCCTTAAGGAGATTTTTAGGAGTTATAGGATTCATTGTGTTTTGTATCCCCATTTGAAATCTACCAAATATCCATTACCCAATTGTATACCCATGGTTTCCTATGGATATCCACTACCCATTAACCCGCATTTGATCCCATATATATACCCCTAATACTAATTAAGCCCTAACCCTAATCCATTTCTTCCCTCTCCTATTGTGTGCCGGCTACCTCTTCCTCCAATCAATCCCGGCCTGCATTCTCCAAACCCTAGCCGACCTCCCCTTGCCCTCTCTTGCCTTAGCCGATCACAAATATCTCCCCTCTCCACTATTTTATACAATACCACTTCAAAACCCATCTCTTTCCTCTCCTTCTTGTGTTCGGCCAGCACCCAAGGAGCACCAAACCATCCCAAATCAGCACCTCATCTTCCCTCCTCGCTGCGTTGAGTTGTGGGCATCTTCCACTTCGGTTCGTGTGTCAAAGGAATCAATCGTTGGAGCATCTTGTTCGTGGGTTTCGCTCGAAATCGCGCTAGAAGGTGTCTTGCTCGTGGATTCTCTTTGAAAGGCTTGGATTCGTCGCGTTCGTCATCTCATAAAGGCAAGTAACTTGTACTTAAATTTCTTAGGTTGATACAAGTAGAAAGTTCACACATAGGATAGTTTGAGACTAGAGACGGACCAAGATCACGTCTTTATTGGTGGATTTCGTCTCTAAGGTTTCAAAACAGGCCATGGACGAATTAGGACATGAATTTGATAGGTTTATGCCTTAGGATTCACCCGACCGCGATTTTTATCGCGTATGTGACATATTGTATGCCCGATGTTTGATTGAACACCTATATGAGAAATATTGTATTTTGACAGGTTAGAAACCCTTAGATATGACATTTAGGCAGTGGGTAGACAGTATTTCGAATTTGGAAGAGTTTTGATGATTTGTGAGAAAGTTATGATGTTTTGAATCTTAATTGAGAAATCTGGAAATTTGAATGTAACTGGATTGATTGCAGTTTTTACCTAGATTAAAGTCCGAATCTCAACATAGCTATTTCTGAGGAATTTGTAGATAATCGAATCTATTTTCTAACCCCACTGATTTCACCCTGTTTGGAGTTCGTATGGAGTAGTTATGATCATTTTAGTGACTGTATGTTAGTAGTTTCCAGTTCCAGTTTGGGGTAATTTTTGTAGACAATTTATTTTCAAGATCTAAGTTAGACCTAATTTCATGCCACAAGATTTTGTCCTGTGTTTCAATATGATGTTAGGTAGTTCTCTGATTTTTGTGGTAATTTAAAGATGAGTTTTGAGTGATGCCTTACATTCTTTTCTATAGATCGCTTTTGCTGTAAACTGCATGTGATTGTATGTTGATTGCCGTATTTACCTTATTTCTAGTTCCTGTATGAATATTTCGTGTGAGATATGAAAGTTAGGTAATTGTGTATACTTTCACCCTGTTTTGGCGGAAGTGGATTTTGATGCGCTGTGTGCAAGATATGTATGTTTTTGTACAGCGGTGTTGAAGAATTCCAGATCCATCAAAACTGTGTGATGTGCTATTTTCTATTTTTGTAAACATATTTATACTTTCTGGAAAAATATGAAAATCCATATTTTGATACTATACTTATAGGGGATTACCCCAGAATTTTTGTGGATTTAATTAAGGACTTTGTATGCTGTTTTCATGTGGTTTAAGTTATTCCCCTGTTTTCTGACTGTACATGCAAACTGTGTTGAATTGTGTTTTGAGTCGTGATGTTGTGAAATAGCATGTGGATTTATTATACCCGTTAGAAGCGTATGGATGTCTAGTTTCTAGATCAATTGACGGATCATTATTTGCATGCCTGTAGATCTGTGGATCACTGTTTATGTACAGACTGGTCTTACTGACCTGATTATAGACATATACCATTATGCTCGTATTTGTGAATATTTTGCATATATACTTACTGATCTGATGCCCTAAACCTAAAACTGATTATGTGATGTTAGTTTGACACCCTTTAGATCACAATCATGTCTGTTTAATAACTACAATAAAAGTAACTAAGCCGGGGATTAAGGGAAAGATCGATTAGTGGATAGTTCAGAAACGTGTACTCAGAAGGGGGCCCGTATTTCCCATTTTGATGCATGATACCTTTTGGTTCATGTCCTGTTGATGCACGTACCTGTTGGTCGTGTACCTGTTACCTGTTTATGCACGTATCTTTTGATCGTGTACCTGTTACCTGTTTTCCTGTACCTGAGTATACTGCCCTCTATGGTCCACTATGAAATCTAAAGCGAAACTGCATTGACTGTAGCAACCATGTGATATAATTTGGGGCACATATCGTGCTACCTAGATAGTTAATAAAAGATTAGACTTAACATAACCTGATGATCCTGTTTACCTGATTACCTGTTACCTGTATACCTGTTACCTGATATAATCTGAATATCTATTATATGAAACCTGTTATCTGATTTACCTGACATATCTGCATACCTGTTTACCTGACACATCTGTTACATGACACTTGACACTTAATATCTGGGACATCTGCTAGGATGCTATGTTAGTTGAGTTTACCATACCATATTAGGTCTGTTTCTGATGATTAGTTAGATCTGTTTAGTTTTCCCAAGTGCTTGTATCCTATTCTATTTGTGATCCGGACTTGCCATTGACGGGTACTATGTTTTCTTCTTTTCCTTTTTCCTGCATTCGATGATTGCAGATTACGGTGGGCAGATTCAAGAAGGTTCTGGTGGGTCGCAGTATTAGATGCTGAGATTATTATTTCTGTTTTCTGTTAGAACATTAATCTGTATTCCTGAGACTTGATTTATTTCAGTATTTGAGACACGTGTATTATTTATTTTGTATTGGGCGATGTGACCCAGAATGTTTGTTTCAGACTCTGTTGTTTTTATTTGAGAACAAGATATTTGGTTTTCAATTAATTCCTGTTGGTAAAATTTTCTCAGTGATGCATGTTGGTTCCACTCTTTGCTTCCGACTGCGATATTTTGACTCTGATATATGTTGACTCTGATATACTGCCTGAGATATGTTGTAAGATTTCTGAAACAGCTTAAGGATGATTATATTCATTCGCTGGGCTTTTGTTACGTGCTCGTATTCCGTATTTTTGGGAAGTGGGGCGTGACAGGGTTTTCTGTGGTATCAGAGCCAGGTTTGGCTAATGTATTAGTTGCCTAATATATTAGACAAGCTTGACTCGAACGGGAATCTGTGCAATATATCTCTAACCATACATGCAAAATTGAAATATGACACCAACACAGAATCTGGATGCTAGTCTTCCTCTTTTCTTTTGATCCCTTCTTATTGGATTCTTGATTCCTTGATTCTTCCGTCTTTTTCAGTCGTCCTTTTGGATTGATTTCTTGTTGGGTATGAATTCATTCTTTCATACCCACATTCCTTGATTCTGGTGTCGTCCATTCCTTTCTTTCTGCTTGGTTCGTCGGTTAGCATCGCTGGATGCTGTTGGAAGTCTACCCCGATCAGAGTGGCGCAGCGGAAGCGTTGTGGGCCCATAACCCACAGGTTCCAGGATCCTTTTGTTGCTTCTCCTTCCTTGCATTGTTTTGGATTTCTCTATCTCAACCACTAGAGGCGCAGCCGAGCATCTTGGTGATACTCTAGTTGTTCGGGATTTCTTGGATGTTTTTCCAGATGAATTGCCTGGCTTACCCCCTGATAGGGAAGTAGAGTTGGTATTGATGTTCAGCCTGGAACAGAACCTATATCGAAAGCTCCCTACAGGATGGCACCGGTTGAGCTGGCAGAGCTTAAGGTGCAGGTTCAGCAGTTGCTTGATTTGGGTTTCATCAGACCCAGTGTTTCGCCTTGGGGTGCTCCTGTCCTTTTTGTTGATAAGAAGGATGGTAGTCGTCGGATGTGCGTGGATTACCGAGAGCTGAACAGAGTTACGGTGAAGAATCGGTATCCTTTGCCCAGGATCGATGATTTGTTTGATCAGTTGAGTGGAGCTTCTGTTTTCTCGAAGTTGGATCTTCGTTCTGGACATCACCAAGTTAAGGTGAAGGCTGCAAACATACCGAAGACTACTTTCAGGACTAGATACGGGCACTATGAGTATCTTGTGATGCCGTTCGGAGTCACGAATGCACCGGCTGTATTCATGAGTCTTATGAATCGGGTGTTCTCGCAGTATTTGGATAAGTTCGTGGTGGTCTTCATTGATGATATTTTGGTGTATTCTAAGAATCGGGAAGATCATGCTGAGCATCTTAGAGTGGTTCTGCAGACTATGAGAGAGCATCAACTCTATGGTAAACTGAGCAAGTGCGAGTTTTGGCTCGACAGAATTTCTTTCTTGGGGCATATTGTTTCTGGCGATGGTATTTCGGTGGATCCTGCCAAGGTTGAAGCTGTGAAGGATTGGCCTATTCCCAAGTCAGTTTCAGAAGTCAGGAGTTTTCTGGGTTTGGCTGGCTATTATCGGAAGTTCGTCCAGGATTTTTCGAAGATAGCAGGACCTTTAACTAAATTGACTGGAAAGGATCAGAAGTTTTGTTGGTCTGATGAGTGCAATGTGGCTTTTGTTGAGTTGAAGAACAGACTGACGTCAGCGCCTGTGTTGACTATTCCAGATGGTTCGGGCGGATTTGTAGTTCACTGTGATGCTTCTGGTAAGGGTCTTGGAGCAGTTCTTATGCAGAAGGGCCGTGTTGTTGCGTATGCATCAAGGCAGTTGAGGCCGCATGAGAAGAACTATCCTACTCATGACTTGGAGTTAGCGGCAGTGATCTTTGCTTTGAAGCTGTGGAGGCATTATTTGCTTGGAGACCGCGTGGAGATCTTTACAGACCACAAAAGTCTCAAGTACGTCTTCACCCAGAAGGAGTTGAATATGAGGCAAAGGCGTTGGTTGGAACTTATGGCCGAGTATGACATCAGTTTGCAATACCATCCTGGTAAAGTAAACTTGGTGCCTGATGCTTTGAGCAGGAGACCAGTGGTTTCGTTTCTTACTCAGCAGAAAGATCTCATTGAGCAGATGAGAAGGTTGGAGCTTGATGTTGTGTTGCCGAGTTCTGGTCGGAGTTGTTTGGCGCTCCAGCTGCAGTCGTCTCTTGTGGAGCAGATTAAAGAGGCGCAGGCTAGCGATGCGCAGTTGCAGAAGTTTCGAGCTGAGGTTGAGTCTGGGTCCAGGACGGACATGGTTATTCATGCAGATGGTTCTCTTCGTTTTGGTTCCCGGTTGTGTGTCCCTAAAGGAGAAGTTCGTCAGAGGTTGCTTGAAGAAGCTCACCAGTCTTCATATTCTATCCATCCCGGCGGTACTAAGATGTATCGGGATTTGAAACTTCATTTCTGGTGGCATGGTATGAAAAGGGCTGTCGCGCGGTTTGTTTCGCAATGTTTGATCTGTCAGCAGGTTAAAGCAGAACATCAGAGAACCGCAGGACTTCTTCAACCGCTTCCTATTCCAGAGTGGAAGTGGGAACATATCACCATGGATTTTGTGACTGCTTTGCCGAGGAGTCCGAAGGGTCATAATGCTATATGGGTGATTGTTGACCGTTTGACGAAGAGTGCTCACTTCATTCCTTTTCGTGTCGGTCAGTCTACTGAGAGCCTTGCTGAGAGGTACATGCAAGAGATTGTCAGACTTCATGGGGTTCCAGTTAGTATTGTATCCGACAGGGATACGAGATTCAGGTCTCAGTTTTGGGAGAGTCTTCAGAGCAGTTTAGGGGGCAAATTAAAGTACAATACAGCTTTTCATCCCCAGACTGATGGACAGTCAGAGCGGACTATTCAGATTCTTGAGGACATGTTGAGGTCCTGCATGCTTCAGTTTGGTGGGTCTTGGGAAGATCACTTGCATCTGGTAGAGTTCTCTTACAATAACAGCTTTCAAGCTAGTATTAAAGCTGCTCCGTTCGAGGCACTCTATGGACGGAAGTGTAGATCGCCAGTTTGCTGGGATGATGTTGGCGAGAGGCAGTTGTTGGGTCCAAAGTTGATCACCAAGACAGTTGATGCAGTGGTTCAGATTAGGAAGCACTTGCAAGCAGCTCAGGACAGGCAGAGGCAGTGGGCTGATGTTCATCGCAGGGCGTTGGAGTTCGCAGTTGGTGACCATGTTTTTCTCAAGGTATCGCCGTGGCGCGGTGTCATTCGGTTCGGTGGCGGGGGCAAGCTTAGCCCGAGGTTTATTGGACCATTCGAGATTTTGGAGCGAGTAGGCAAGGTGGCCTATCGTCTCGCATTGCCGCCAGCTTTATCGGGAGTGCACGATGTTTTCCATGTCTCACAACTCAGGAGATATATCCGAGATGAGAGCCACGTGATCGACTATTCAGAGTTGACCGTTAGGCCGGATTTGACTTGTGAGATTCCGCCAGTTGCTATTGTTGATCGGCGGGAGAAAGTGCTTAAGAACAAGGTCATTAAGCTGGTTCGTGTTGCTTGGAATCCTCACTCGCCTGGTGAGTCGACATGGGAGCTGGAGGAGGAAATTCAGCAGAAGTTTCCTCACTTGTTTGAGTAGTTGTTTGTTTTGTGTTTGGCTATTTGGTTTTTGTTTGGGGTTATCCTATGTACCTTTCTTTTTAATTTCGAGGACGAAATTTTCATGTAGGGAGGTAGGATTGTAACCCCTGTTTTTCACTTTTGGTATTTTGAGGATATTTTTCATTTTTGGTGAATTATTATTTTCCATTGTATTTTCAGAATAATAAATTTAATTATTTTTATTCTATAATATTTTTTCTGGCAGTTTTGACTTCCTTTTTGCTGTTGTGCGCCGTTTGGCCGTTTCTCGACATTTTGAGCTCTTTTTCTCAATTTCTTGATCTCGTTCATGTATAGATGTTATTTTAGGGTCATGGTGGATTTTTAGGAGAGTTTTGACCAATTTGAGATTTTTGGCCTTAAGGAGATTTTTAGGAGTTATAGGATTCATTGTGTTTTGTATCCCCATTTGAAATCTACCCAATATTCATTACCCAATTGTATACCCATGGTTTCCTATGGATATCCACTACCCATTAACCCGCATTTGATCCCATATATATACCCCTAATACTAATTAATCCCTAACCCTAATCCATTTCTTCCCTCTCCTATTGTGTGCCGGCTACCTCTTCCTCCAATCAATCCCGGCCTGCATTCTCCAAACCCTAGCCGACCTCCCCTTGCCCTCTCTTGCCTTAGCCGATCACAAATATCTCCCCTCTCCACTATTTTATACAATACCACTTCAAAACCCGTCTCTTTCCTCTCCTTCTTGTGTTCGGCCAGCACCCAAGGTGCACCAAACCATCCCAAATCAGCACCTCATCTTCCCTCCTCGCTGCGTTGAGTTGTGGGCATCTTCCACTTCGGTTCGTGTGTCAAAGGAATCAATCGTTGGAGCATCTTGTTCGTGGGTTTCGCTCGAAATCGCGCTAGAAGGTGTCTTGCTCGTGGATTCTCTTTGAAAGGCTTGGATTCGTCGCGTTCATCATCTCATAAAGGCAAGTAACTTGTACTTAAATTTCTTAGGTTGATACAAGTAGAAAGTTCACACATAGGATAGTTTGAGACTAGAGACGGACCAAGATCACGTCTTTATTGGTGGATTTCGTCTCTAAGGTTTCAAAACAGGCCATGGACGAATTAGGACATGAATTTGATAGGTTTATGCCTTAGGATTCACCCGACCGCGATTTTTATCGCGTATGTGACATATTGTATGCCCGATGTTTGATTGAACACCTATATGAGAAATATTGTATTTTGACAGGTTAGAAACCCTTAGATATGACATTTAGGCAGTGGGTAGACAGTATTTCGAATTTGGAAGAGTTTTGATGATTTGTGAGAAAGTTATGATGTTTTGAATCTTAATTGAGAAATCTGGAAATTTGGATGTAACTGGATTGATTGCAGTTTTTACCTAGATTAAAGTCCGAATCTCAACATAGCTATTTCTGAGGAATTTGTAGATAATCGAATCTATTTTCTAACCCCACTGATTTTACCCTGTTTGGAGTTCGTATGGAGTAGTTATGATCATTTTAGTGACTGTATGTTAGTAGTTTCCAGTTCCAGTTCGGGGTAATTTTTGTAGACAATTTATTTTCAAGATCTAAGTTAGACCTAATTTCATGCCACAAGATTTTGTCCTGTGTTTCAATATGATGTTAGGTAGTTCTCTGATTTTTGTGGTAATTTAAAGATGAGTTTTGAGTGATGCCTTACATTCTTTTCTATAGATCGCTTTTGCTGTAAACTGCATGTGATTGTATGTTGATTGCCGTATTTACCTTATTTCTAGTTCCTGTATGAATATTTCGTGTGAGATATGAAAGTTAGGTAATTGTGTATACTTTCACCCTGTTTTGGCGGAAGTGGATTTTGATGCGCTTTGTGCAAGATATGTATGTTTTTGTACAGCGGTGTTGAAGAATTCCAGATCCATCAAAACTGTGTGATGTGCTATTTTCTATTTTTGTAAACATATTTATACTTTCTGGAAAAATATGAAAATCTATATTTTGATACTATACTTATAGGGGATTACCCCAGATTTTTTGTGGATTTAATTAAGGACTTTGTATGCTGTTTTCATGTGGTTTAAGTTATTCCCCTGTTTTCTGACTGTACATGCAAACTGTGTTGAATTGTGTTTTGAGTCGTGATGTTGTGAAATAGCATGTGGATTTATTATACCCGTTAGAAGCGTATGGATGTCTAGTTTCTAGATCAATTGACGGATCATTATTTGCATGCCTGTAGATCTGTGGATCACTGTTTATGTACAGACTGGTCTTGCTGACCTGATTATAGACATATACCATTATGCTCGTATTTGTGAATATTTTGCATATATACTTACTGATCTGATGCCCTAAACCTAAACCTGATTATGTGATGTTAGTTTGACACCCTTTAGATCACAATCATGTCTGTTTAATAACTACAATAAAAGTAACTAAGCCGGAGATTAAGGGAAAGATCGATTAGTGGATAGTTCAGAAACGTGTACTCAGAAGGGGGCCCGTGTTTCCCATTTTGATGCATGATACCTTTTGGTTCATGTCCTGTTGATGCACGTACCTGTTGGTCGTGTACCTGTTACCTGTTTATGCACGTATCTTTTGATCGTGTACCTGTTACCTGTTTTCCTGTACCTGAGTATACTGCCCTCTATGGTCCACTATGAAATCTAAAGCGAAACTGCATTGACTGTAGCAACCATGTGATATAATTTGGGGCACATGTCGTGCTACCTAGATAGTTAATAAAAGATTAGACTTAACATAACCTGATGATCCTGTTTACCTGATTACCTGTTACCTGTATACCTGTTACCTGATATAATCTGAATATCTATTATATGAAACCTGTTATCTGATTTACCTGACATATCTGCATACCTGTTTACCTGACACATCTGTTACATGACACTTGACACTTAATATCTGGGACATCTGCTAGGATGCTATGTTAGTTGAGTTTACCATACCATATTAGGTCTGTTTCTGATGATTAGTTAGATCTGTTTAGTTTTCCCAAGTGCTTGTATCCTATTCTATTTGTGACCCGGACTTGCCATTGACGGGTACTATGTTTTCTTCTTTTCCTTTTTCCTGCATTCGATGATTGCAGATTACGGTGGGCAGATTCAAGAAGGTTCTGGTGGGTCGCAGTATTAGATGCTGAGATTATTATTTCTGTTTTCTGTTAGAACATTAATCTGTATTCCTGAGACTTGATTTATTTCAGTATTTGAGACACGTGTATTATTTATTTTGTATTGGGCGATGTGACCCAGAATGTTTGTTTCAGACTCTGTTGTTTTTATTTGAGAACAAGATATTTGGTTTTGAATTAATTCCTGTTGGTAAAATTTTCTCAGTGATGCATGTTGGTTCCACTCTTTGCTTCCGACTGCGATATTTTGACTCTGATATATGTTGACTCTGATATACTGCCTGAGATATGTTGTAAGATTTCTGAAACAGCTTAAGGATGATTATATTCATTCGCTGGGCTTTTGTTACGTGCTCGTATTCCGTATTTTTGGGAAGCGGGGCGTGACAGTTCATGAACGGGAGATCATCACACTTGATACAGACTCTTTGCATCATCATCATGATGTACGAAGCTGATGATGTCCTTGCAACCCACCCACCATTTCCGTTTGGTCTTCAGCGAATAGGGTGGGGACTGCGAGGGATCTTGATCTCCAGGAGAGAATTTAGTCTGGGCTTGCTTGAATTCATCCTCAAAGTTCACTTGACTTGGTGATTCACTTGCTTCCGAAGCTTCCATCGTTGTAGCATAAATATTTAAAGAATGTTAATACTAGGATATCTCCTAGCTAAGTTCGCTAAGGTTATATATATATATATATATATATATATATATATATATATATAGAGAGAGAGAGAGAGAGAGAGAGAGAGAGAGAGAGAGAAACCTTCCGTTGCTCACCAATCTGGTGAGCACTCTCGTGAGCACTCGCTCAGAACCGTTCGATTTCATCACGCTCATCTAAGGGTGATTAGATGCTCTGCTCAAATCAGTACTGAGAAGGGCATATTCGTCAATTACGAATTCAATCTCTGCTCATCTCTCATCTCTGTCGAAATCCCCATTCTCAATCTTCCTCACGCTAACCCTATCTTCCTCACGCTCAAGTACTCAACCCAAATCCAAATCCCCAAAGCCTCGAACTGACCAAAGTGAACTTCGATTCTCCTCTTCCCCATCCTCAAAATCGTTCGCGCTCCCATCTCCTTCTCCTCTTCCCCCTCCTCAAAAACTTTCGAGAACCCATCGATTTCTCCTCTTCCCCGTCCTCAAAACCCAAATCCAAATCCCCAAGGCCACGAACTCCCCAAGCCGTAGTTCGATTCCCCTCTTTCCCGTCCTCAAATCTGCATCTCCTTCTCCGAAACCCCAAAACCGTTCGAGAAACCCTAGCTCCGACATCACATCAGACTGTCCAGTTTAGTAGTCTGTTGTTCGATTCTCCACCTCCTAGCCCCGACATCACATCAGACTGCTAAAGGTAATTGGCACAAATTAATTTAGTGATCATTTTAAATTTAATTTTGAGTTCCTTATTAGAATTTGTGTTTGTGTTTGTGTTTGAGTTTAGTTTGGTTATGGAAGTGTTTGTGTGTTATTTGTGTTTGTATTGCCATTTGACTTGTTGCTGGTATTGGCTTGATAGGCATGGAGAGTGGGGAAGGCTGCTCACAACTTGGTGACAATTTTTTATCGGTACAAGAAGGTAATTTTACACCCATAGTTGATGATCATCTAATACCAAAGCTAGGTATGACATTTGATACCCTTGAACAAGCAGAACAATTTTATAATAGTTATGCGAAATGTGGTGCCTTTCAAATGCGTAAGGGAAGTCAGAAACTCAAGGATGGTGAGGTAGTGGACAAGACGTTTCTTTGTAATAAAGCGGGGTTGTCGAAAAGTAAGAATAATGAAGTTAGGATGGGAACTACATCTAGAACTACTTGCAATGCTTTGGTTCGTGTCAGATTAAACAAAGTAGCAAATTCATGGTCATTTTATTCTTTTCATGAAGTACACAATCATGCTTTCACCTCACCTAGTAGACGATATTTGTTGCCGAAAAATCGTGTTGTGTCAAGTTCAGATAAACTATTAATGGAACAACTTTCGGTTGCTAATATCCCTACATGCAAACAAATGATTTTTTTTGAAAATACTAGTGGGGGATATGATAAGGTTGGTTTTACTGAAACTGATGCTAGAAATCATGAAAGAGACATGAGGGAGTCGTTAAAAGGTCATGATGGCCAATTGTTAATTGACTATTTCCAATGGCAAAGGGAAAAAAATCCTTCATTTTTTTTATGCATTCGAGCAAGATGAGTGTGGTAGATTGTCTCATTGTATTTGGGTGGATGGTATAGCTCGAATGAATTATGAAGAGTTTGGTGATGTAGTTTCATTTGATGCAACACATAGTACAAACCGTTACGGTATGCTATTTGTTCCATTTGTTGGAATAAATCATCACTGGCAGTCAGTTTTTCTTGGTTGTGGTTTGATTCCAAATGAAACAGCTTCATCTTTTGTTTGGTTATTTGAGAAATGGTTAGGAGTCATGAAACATGCTCCACTTGGGATTATAACGGATCAAGACCGTGGGATAGGTGCTGCAATTAAACAAGTTTTTCCTCAAATTCGGCATAGGTATTGTGTATGGCATATTTTAGATAAGATCCCTGTAGAGGTGTCTCAGTTGGTGCAAAATGTGAAGTTTATGGATGCTTTTAAAGAGATTATTTGGAACTCTTATAATAGCATTTCTTTTGAAGAAAAATGGAAGTCATTGATGATAGAATATGGAGCGGAAAATAATAAATGGTTGAATGATAATTTTGAAATCCGTGAGAAATGGGCTTCCGTTTATCATAGACCTCACTTTTGGGCTGGCATGTCAAGTAGCCAAAGAAGCGAGACGATGAATTCTTTCTTAAAGAAGCATACTCACAAGAAGTACTCACTTCTAGAATTTGCCATAATCTTTGAGAGGGTAATTGGAAAACAAAGAGAACAAGAACTTAAAGAAAACCATCGCACACTTGAGCAAAAACCTAAATTGAAGACCGCGTGGTTTATGGAGGAACAAATGGCCCAAGTGTACACTTTGGTAATGTTCTATGATTTTCAAAGGCAACTCAAATCAAGCCTACTGTATAATATTAGTTTAGTGGAAGATCACGAGAATGTTGCAAATGCTTATTACGCAGTGAGGTTGTGTGGTAAAGTTGAAAATGAGACCATGATTACCTATGCAAAGGGAACTCAGTTTGGTAGTTGTTCATGCTTCATGTTTGAATTTGTTGGCATCCCTTGCAAGCATCTTTTGGCTTTTCTAAAGTACTTAAATTGTAATGAACTCCCAAAACAATATATTTTAAGAAGATGGTCCCGAGAAGTGATTAGAAGAAACTACACCTTCACAAATATAAGAGGCATTGATGAAGGCAATAGCAAGAATTTTGCATCCCGCTATTGTGAGTTGAGTAAATTAGCAAAACAACAAGTTGAGATTGGGTTAGCTTCCGATGAAGGTTACACGTTTATGCGTGATAACATGCTCAAGTGTATTGAAGGATTTGTTCCTATGCAACCTCAAAGTAGTGGAGTAGCCGAAGGTAGTGGAACACGAGTTTATGGAAAGGACTTGGTATTGTCTCAAGTTGTCGTTGAAGAGCCAAGCCAATGCAAAACTAAGGGAAGGCCAAGTGGAAAGAGGTTGAAGCCAATGCGAGAGAAAACTAGAGGAAAACCAAGAAAGTGCAATTGTTGCGGTTTGCGGGGGCAAGGACACGATGCGAGAACTTGCCCAAAGAAACTCGCTAGGTATACTATGACTAAGTCTGTTAACTTTCATCTAAGTTTTAAAAATTTTGTTTAATTGCCCTTCACTAATTTCATCTTTATTGTTTATTTGTTTAGTGCCCACAATGCACAAGAGGTGGATTCCTCTACTGGAGAAAGCTCTGATGACACTGCCGATTATACGAATTGAGGTAATATTTGTTTTAGTTAGAGACTAGAGGTTGGTATCAATGAAATATATGAGAATCTCATGAATACTAGAGGTTGACAGATTGTGCGGCTCATGAAACTGCGAAGATTTGTTTATCTCTTAAGACTTCTGGTTGTTGATACAGTTAAACTTGATGTGCTTATGGATCTTTTACATCTGTAAATCTTTCCTAATAAGTTCAGTTTGGTTGAAATAATATTTAGCTACGACTTTTTCCATAAAAAAAAAAAGTAACGGGTTATTTAGGAGGTAGACCTCTATTAACAGTAAGTTATCTAGCATCAGCATTATTAATTGGTGTATGATTGGCAGCAAATATAGAATGACTTCATCATTCTAAATAGAATGGCTTTCCTACATTATAAGTTTGAGTGGTGTAGCCATCTTACTATTTCTTCCTAGTCTTTTTCTATATCCTCTTTTTAGTAGTTTCTTTTCTTTTGTTTTGGATTCTGTTGCTATGACTAGTCACTTTATAACTGTGCATATTCAGGTACTGTGTGTGTGTATATATATTCAGGCTTGTGCATTGGGAAATAAAACAAGAAGAAAACCTATTCTAGTTCTAGTTTAATTAGGTCTTGCTATTTTGGAATGAAGTTCATGTAAATAGCAAACAGAAAACCTACATTTACTATTAATCAAAACTGAAATTTCCTACACTATTGTTAGTTGCAATAAACACCGTTTTTTTTTTTTTTTTTGAAAAATAGTGACCAACTAGTCACCAGTTTCATTAATGAGACATTAAAGAAACATAAAAAAATGTTGTTGTTGTTGTTGTTGCAGATATCGATCATATTGTCACTTTTTTAAGACTAGCTTAATCAGAACACTTCTAGGAATGAGTTTTTGCTCTTGTTCGACCTTTTACTATGGATATTAATAGCTCACAGATTGCATTTCTAGTGCAATAGCTAAAGTTTTTGCTCTTAAATAGAAAGTTTGAATTTTCGTTGTTGTGTAAAGCAGACACTATAACAGATCACGAAATCCCCTGCGGTTTTTTTTGGTCTGTTCTTCTATGTGATGTGCAGGAGGGAGTCCAGGACGAAAAGAGTAGAAAGTATGGTTATAAAGACCAAGAGTATAGAATACATGCCTCTCTTCATCTCTGTTGCATCCTTCTGCAAGGGAGCTTGTTGGACTGTATTCCCTCCTCAAATTTGACCTTAACATTCTTGTAAGTATCAAAATATCATATTTTTTTCGTTCACGCAGTAATGCAGAGTATTGAGTTAACATCTTGACTTGCTGTTTTGATTCTTGATTCAGATCCCCAACAGTATCGACCTAGTGTTCTCGGTAGTTCAGCTCATACCATATGCTGTCTTCTACAAATCAACGCAACGATTACTAGAGGCGAGGAAGAAGGCGAAAGTTGGCATGACCGGTATGGGACAAGCTGACAAACTCAGCGATGCAGTCTAGAATGGCTGTAGATACAACATGATCTTTGCCTGCAATTTGTATGCTTAAACAAAAACTACATTTGCCTGCAATTTGTATGCTTAACATTCAAATATTGTGGCTAATTGGTGGTCATGTTAGTTAATAGCTAGGTTAGATAGATTATGTGAGGTTGTTTTCGAATGGTATTGTAATATTCTTAGAGATTGAACTTCTTTTTTTCGATAATTTAGAGCTTTTCTTCGTCTCATTTTCTGCTGCATTTTCTTAATTTGAAATCTTTTCAATATCTTGTTGAATTTGATGAGGTTCAAAGCGGTAATGTCTCCCTTTCTTCAATTCATCCATACATAAAATATCTGTCTACAAAACAACGATTTCATATTGGATGAAAATAAGAAATAAGTTCATGTGTTGTTATTTGGAAAGAACATTGCATGTTTCTGAACAAACAGTGTATTCAGATTGTTTCAAAACCATTCAAATTCATCTGGCAGAGAGACCTAAGGTTGCAGACAACAATCTAAACCTTTCTTTCCAGCGTTTAAGTCTATGAAATATATCTAAAAATTTGTTTTGTCATGTTTAAGTCTATGAATAACTTCACCAAACCGTTCGGAAATAACAACAATCTAAACCATTCTATACACCAATGTTCACACCATCATCCACAACATAAAATCATTCTAAAACTCGATACAAAATCTACATTGAAGACAATATGTTATTATTCATCAAGTTCAGTACAGAGAACTCCAATTACATGCAAGTTCAGTACACATTCATCAAGTTCAGTACAAATTCAACATTGAAGACAATACATAAAACCATTCTATACACCAAGTTCTCCAACTACATGCACATTATCCAAAAGCATCAATTACAAAAACAGGATACAGTTCATGTTCTATTATTCATCCTAATAATTTGAATGCCCCCAACACACTGGGAAAAAAATAATAGTTCTACAGTACTGCCAGTTACATTCTTTGATGATCGCAGATTGTTGTGCTGGAACAGAACCACAATCTTTGAATAGCAGCGAAGGATATTCCTCATAGCCTGGTTTGTAGTGGGTTTCTTGTGAAGCCTGCTTCATTCTAACACAGGAAGAAAAAAAATTGAGTTATCAGTTATGGACAGCAGACTACTATACTAGACAATCCTATATTATTCTTCTTCCTCTTCTTATGGACAGCAGACTACTAACCAAAATGCATATCTGAGGACGGGGAAGAGGAGAAGATGAAAAGGAAGTAGACTACTAACCAAAATGCAAACTACTAAGCAAACTCCGGCGTCGAGCAAGTAGCAGATTTGGGGTTTCGAACAGATCTGAGGACGGGGAAGAGGCGAATCGAACTTCGAGGAGAAGAGGAGAAGTCGATTTGGGGTTTCGAACAGATCTGAGGACGGGGAAGAGGCGAATCGAACGGTTGACGATTTCGAATTGGGGTTTCGCAGATTTGAGGACGGTGAAGAGGAGAATCGAACTTCGAGGAGAAGAGGAGAAGGAGATGCAGATTTGAGGACAGGATAGTGGAGAATCGAAGTACGTCTTGGGGAGTTCGTGGCCTTGGGGATTTGGATTTGGGTTGAGTAGGACTCCCGTGAGGAAGATAGGGTTTTGAGATTGGGGATCTTTCAGTTCGACAGTGAAGAGAAATGGAGAGGGTGAGGAATTAAAGTGACGAATATGCCCTTCTCAGTACTGATTTGAGCGGAGCATCTAATCACCCTTAGATGAGCGTGATGAAATCGAACGGTTCTGAGCGAGTGCTTACGGGAGTGAGCACCAAAGTAGTGAGCAACGGAAGGTTTCTCTCTCTCTCTCTCTCTCTCTCTCTCTCTCTCTCTCTCTCTATATATATATATATATATATATACACTATATATACTATCATTATAATATATATTATTATTTCATATATACTATTTTATATATACTATTATAATATTCTATTATTATTATATTATATATTATTATTATTATATATTACTATTATATATTATTATATAATTTATTATTATTATAATAAATTATTTAATATATAATTATAATATATTATTATTACATCTCTATATATAATGGGAGAGTTGGAGTTGTAATTTGTCGACAAACAAATTCGTGCATTGCACGTACACTCTAACTCTCCCATTAATTACAACAAAAATAAACAAACAAACAAACAAAAAATTCACATATTTAAAACGTGCAATGCACGTGAAAAATAATTTTTAAATATTTTTTAAACACCACACATACACATATGTTTCACGTACAACTTCAATTCTACTTATAAACACGTGCATTGCACGTACAAATCATATCTTTTTTCTTCAAAATATTTTTTTTCCAATTACGTGCAATGCATGCACGTCCAACTCCAAAACTATTTCTAAACACGTATATTGCCCGTAAAAATCCTCCAACTCTTATCAAAACGTGCATCGCACGTGAAAAATACTAGTATATATTATTATAATTATTATATGTTATTATATATGTGTATATAATTAAATATGTTTATTATAAAAAATTATTTTATATTATTATATAATAAATTATTATTATAATATATTATTATTTTATATACACTATTTTATATATACTATTATTATTATTATATTATTATTATTATATATATTATTATTTTATTATACTATTTTATATATACTATTATTATATTATATTATTATTATATATATTATTATTTTATATATTATTATTTTATATATAATATTATTATATTATATTATTATTATATATATTATTATTATATATATTACTTTTATTATATATTACTATTATATATTATTATATATATTATTATATAATATACTATTATTATAATATATTGTTATATATATATTTATAATATATTATTGTTACATATATATATATTAATAAATAAAAATAATAATATAATATATATAATATATAATAATAATGTAATATACTAGTACATATTATTATAATTATTATATGTTATTATATATATGTATATTATTAAATATGTTTATCATAATAAATTATTTTATATTATTATATAATATACAATTATTATAATATATTATTATTTTGTATATACTATTATTATATTATATTAATATTATATATATTATTATTTTATATATACTATTTTACATATACTATTTTATATATACTATTATTATATTATATTATTATTATATATACTATTATTATATTATATTATTATTATATATAGATTATATTGTATTATTATTTTATATATACTATTTTATATATACCATTATTTCATATATACTATTTTATATATACTATTATAATAATCTATTATTATTATGATATATATTATTATTATTATTATATATTACTATTATATATTATTATATATATTATCATATAATTTATTATTATTATAATAAATTGTTTAATATATAATTTGAATATATTATTATTACATATATATTATTATAATTATTATATATTATTTTATATATGTATATTATTAAATATGTTTATTATAATAAAATATTTTATATTATTATATATCAGTATGTATGTATATGTATACAACATGTATGTATAAGAGTATATATACCGTATACAATATATACATACAACCAAACCTATACATACATTATACTCTCATTTTCAAAAAACTGTTTTCATAAAAATTATTACCAAACAGCTTTTACACTATCATTTTCAGAAAACTGTTTTCAAAACAACAAACCAAACGCAACCTAAATCTCATATTAATTCTTTTTGAGAGATAAACATAGAAGAAAAAAAAAAGTTTGGTGAGATTTGGTCAGATTTTGTAGTAAATTACTAATACGTCCTCTAGATTAAAAATCAATTAAATTTGTTTTACTATTGGGACAATATTTATGAACGTAAATGTAGGTTGTTAGAGTGAAATATAAAATATGTATAAGTACTAGATTTGCCCGTGGGCACGTGTCTACGACACGTCTTCAGAACGATACAGCATATGAAAGTCTTGTAAACAGTAATACAACAATTATATAGCTCAAGTTTGAATAGTAAAACAATAATTAGTTGTAAATAAAAATTCATATTTCCATTAGTATATGTTGAAAAATAATTATAAATGGGGGTGTAAAATCCAACTTCTTGGAACTTTGAGTGTGGAAAATGATGAAATTTAATTGTTGATGAGAGATTTGCTATTTTCAATGTAACATAAGCAATAAAAAAATGCATAAAAAATTTGAAAATTTACAAACCTAAAATATAAAAATATAAATTTTTGAGTAAATAGAGAGAGAGAGAGAGAATGAGAGAGAGAGAGACAAATAAATAAATAAATAAATAAATAAATAAAAGAGTTGTTTTGGGGGGATTTGAATTTGAGTTTTGGGGGGAAAATTTTGGGCGGGAAAATATGTTTTGTGAGATTAGATCTGAACCTTTGATTTCAACCCTATTGAATGAGAGCCACTTGATAGCTTTATTTGTGTTTTATTATATAGATATCCTAAACAGGTAAACCCAAACTATATCCTACTTGTTGCCTGTCCTAATCATATGAAAAATGTACAACATGTTGTTTACTACTTTAGTATTACTCGACTTATGGAGGTGAAGCCCTTGTGAAATTATTTTACAATAATAGCTTGTGGACTTCATTTCTATAAATGTAGTAGTACCAATTACGAGTGTAGTGAACAAGGCCTTACGCACAAAATTAATTAATTAATTAATTGATTAAAAAAATTTGAAAAAAATTAGCAAACAAGGAGTAGTAAATCGATATCAATAAGTCGGCAAAGCCAATGAGTCTGCTACTACAACTCCGAAAAGGGGTTTGCAAGCCAGTAAACTTGGTAAATTTTTTTGACGAGAAGCAATACAATAAGTGGACTCTTGTAGGAGAGAAAGAATGAAAGAGAAGTATCTTTCCCCACACCCATATAACATCACATGCTCATTCCCCATCCAATTTTCTAAAATTTTTCCAAATTTACCCACTTTTTGAAACTAATTTTCAAGATGATACAGTTTCCAAACTAATTTCTAAGGTAAACCAGTCCTCATAGGCTGCAGTTGTGAACTGCAACCTGTTCATTTGTGAACTAATTCACTAGTCACCAGAAGCGAAGCGATCTTCCGGGCCGAGAAGGAGCGTGATTTATTTGCGTCGTTTGTCGTAATCAACCAAGTCATACCTTTAACTTTAGGAGAGAATTTAACAATTATCAATAAACTAGATTTGCCCGTGGGCACGTGCCTACGGCACGTCTTTGGAACGATACAACACACGAAAAGCTCTGTAAACAGTAAAACAACAATTATGTAGTTCAAATTTGAATAGCATGACAATAATTAGTTGTAAATAAAAGTCCGTGTTTCTATTAGTATATATTGAAAAATAATTATAAATGAGGGTGTAAAATCCAATAGAACTTTAAGAATGGAAATTGACGAAATTTAATTGTTGAATAGATATTTGTTATTTTCAATATAACATGTGCAATAAAAAAAAATTTTAGTAAATAAAGAAAGAATGGGAGAGAGAGAGGGAGAGAGAAAGAGAAAAATATGAAAAAGTGAAGAGAGAAGAGAGAGATAGTAATAAAGTAATGAGTTTTTTAGTTTTGGGGAGAAAATTTTAATTTTGGGTTTGAAATTTTGGGCGGAAAAATATGTTTGGTGAGAATCAATCTAGGCCATTGGTTTTAGGGAAGAATGAATGAGAGCCACTTGATAGCTTTCTTTGTTATTTATTATATAGATTATAGCAATTATCAAGAAATAACAAGTGCAAATCGACCAAGACATAACTCAACTTGGGGTGATGGCGGAGATGATGTCAAAGGCCGACGAAAGGAGGTGCTAAGTGTCGTGGGTGTTATCAGATTGAATGTGGGTGACGAGATTTGGAGAATTTGGACGAATATGGAAATTATGGTTTGAGGATTCGGAGATTGAATGTGGTTGGAGAAAGGATGATGAAGTGAAGTGCAGGGCGATTTGGGAGAGATTCAAGGGAGTAGGAGGAGAGTGATGAGGATTTTAGGGTTTTGGGAGAATTGGGTTTCAGAGTTGGAGTGAGTTTTGGGAGAGAGATGAAGTGAAGGGAAAGTAGAAGAGTTATAAAGAACTATGCCCAACTCCCAATATAACTGAAGCCTAGGTTGTGAACTGCGGCCTAGGTAATCTCGAGGTCGAGGTACCAAAATGCGGCCTCAGTTATATTGTCCTTAGGCTTAGGAAATATTTTCCCAAATCTCGGAGTTTATTAGCCAACCATGATACGATATATACTGAGAACTGCGTCCTCACAAATGAACAGGCAGGCCGCACTTCGCTACTGAAGCTTACGAGGACCGATCTACCTTATGAATTAGTTTGAAAATTAGGTCATCTTGATAATTAGTTTCGAAAAGTGGGTCAGTTCGTGGGGAAAAAAATCTCCAATTTCCCTCTCACACAAAAATCCCCTCCATAATTAATATCCATCTTCATCAGTTCATTTCCAAGTCAATCAACAAACAAAAAAGGCGATCTCGATCTCGATGGACTGGGCCCACCTCCCCCAAGACCTCCTTCAGAAAATCGCCTCCCACCTCCCCCACCTCTCCGACCACCTCCGCTTCCGGTCCGTCTGCTCCGTCTTCCTCTCCGCCTCCACTTCCAAATCCCTCCCTTCATTCCCCCCCTTCCTCCTTCTTCCTCCCGCCTTCCTCTCCCTCTTCGAGTCCAAATCATATCACCTCCCCCCCTTTCCTCAAAATTCGCGCCTCTTCCCTTTCCCCGACGGCTCGATCGCCCTCCTCTCCCCGCCCTCCCCATCCAACTCCCTCCGTTCCGTTTCCCTCACCAACCTCCTCTCCACCTCCTCCGTCCCCCTCCCTCCTCTTCCCAACCGACTCGTCCGCTCCCCCGAACCCTTCCGCTTTCTCAAGTTCAACCATTTTGGCAATGATCTCGTCGCCGCCCTCTGCCCCGACGGCCCCGGCATCGCCTTCTGCAATCCCGGAAATGAACCTGTGTGGCGCCACATTGACACGTGCTCCTGCTTCCCGCGGGGGGATTTCTCTTACCACGACGGTAAATTCTTTGTCTTGAATAGCGTATCAAGAATTACGTCTGTGTTTGATTTGGAGAGTGGGGAGAAGGTGGGGGAGGTGGCTGCGGTTGAGAATGTGAAGGATTGTGACTGTTATGTTGTGGAGTGGTCAGGGAGGGGGGAGTTGTTGCTGGTGTTGAGGAGGGAGAGGTTCGAGTTGTTTAGGTTGGAGGGGATGAGGTGGGTGGGGATGGGGGGTTTGGAGGGTGGGGTGATGTTTCTGGATGGTTTGCACGGGATGTGTTTCGATGCGATGGGGTTTAGAGGGAATTGCATTTATTTTGTCGATTATATTGGTGGAGATGGTGGGGAGGAGGAGGAGGTTGATTGTGGGGTGAGGGTGTACGATATAGAGGTGGAGAGGGTTGAACAAGTTGGGGGGTTGTCTACGGGGTATTCTGCGATAGATTGGAGAAGGGCTTTATGGGTTGTTCCGACTGTGGTAGGAAGATGATCGCTGATTGGAACAAAAAGGGAGTTTTGGTTCAGGTGCATTTTTTATGCAAGTCACTTATTTTCGTTTTGATTTTATGAGATGAGCGTTATAATGGTTGATAGATAAGAAATCATCTCTAATCTCTAATATTATAATGGGAGAGTTGGTGTTGTCATTTGTAACACAAACAAACTCGTGTATCACCCGTGCATAATCAATATAAAGGAGGTCTCATATTCAAGTCCAAATTACGTCGAAATTTTTTACTTTTAAAAATATATATTTATTATGACGTGCAGCGCACATGTAGATTACTAGTGTTTTAATAATGAACAAGATGTTATTTCCAAAAAAGTAAAATGGAAACAAACAAAGAGGTTGTAGGCCTTCCTTTTCGATGTCTCTTATAAATCATTCCTATGTCTTTTTGACTCTGTTTCATTGACACGAGTATGAGATGAAAAAAAATGATCAAGGAGAAGGTGCACAGTTATAGAAGTTGTGTTCTACCTCATGTTGTATGTCATGTTGATGTATGCCAGGTTTGGCCAAAGAATGTGTAAATGTGCGTGCTCATTTTCTGAGAATTATCACACTGCATATCCCGATCTTACGAAGATGGAGGATTTCCACCTCCAAGACTTCTACGCTTTAATCTTCAGATATTGTCCCTTGTACCCACCAACCTCTCCCTCTATCTCCTGCTTCTAACAATTGCGTTGCCATTTGAGTTGACTTATCAAATATTTGGGATAATGGATATTGTTGTTGCTTTTTTCTGGAGTGGGAACAATCAAATGATGAGTTTTTTTTGAAGAGAAAAGCTACGACCTAGACCGTCGATCAAGATCTGAATCTGATTGGCTGAAAGCTCCTTGATCTGAATCTGAATGGTTGAGAACGTTTGACCTTAGATCTGGACGGCTGAAAATGTTCAGTGAACTTGCACAAAGTCTAAACACCGGGGTTGGACCTGACGAAAGACCCTTCGATGCTCAAGCCAGTAACTCAAAAAAAAAAGATTAGCGTTTTAGTGGAAAAATATTGATTACCTTTGACTGATTGAGGGGGGAGTATTTATAGGCTAGGTTGTACAAGATAGATCTGAAAATGTATTTTTAGGATTGGTTAAAGATTTTCATAGTGAAGGGATAGAATCAGCTAATAATCCTACTTTAGATAGAAGATTTGACTGACAGCCCCAACCAGCTGAAGATTTCTCTTACTTGGGCTGTAAGTTATCCATAATTATAGACCAAGTCGAGTTAATGGGCCTGAAGACGGCCCATGTTCTTCTTGTAAGTCTGTATGCTGCGAAGTTGCTATTCTACTCTTGAGAAGCTTTGAGATGCATGTCGAGATCTACTAGCTCCGATTTTTCCCATATCATAAGCCACCCACTCCTGAAGGTTGGGTATTGTAGCCTTAAATTAGTCTGCTCTATTTTGGACAATCATGAAAGCATATAGGATCGTCGGGGACGACTGGAGTCTTGTTCGGAGCTTTTCTTGGTATTTGCAATTTTGTTGAACTTCCAATAAATTTTCCCAAATTTTTTGAATTTATAATTAAAATTTCCAATTTTAATTATTTTTCTGAAATTTTAATTAATTCTCCCAAATTTATAATTATTTTTTGGATTTTTAAGCAATTAGTGAGCTGGATCGGACGGGCGCGAAAACTGAGGTGATCAGATGGCTGTGATTTATTATCGAGGAGGTTGTTAATGTCAGTTTCTCCTCCGACATGGAGGTGTAGTACTCGTGACCACAACTATCTTCATCATTTGCTATTTTCTGCAGCGAAGAGGAGAGCGTGAATTTTGGAGCTGACTGAACGGACCTAATCTATTGGCATGAATCACGAGGCAATAAGAATGTCAGAAATCGACAAAGATGCTGAGCACCTCTGATACCAATTTCATCGAGGATCTTGCTGACGCCATCAAATTTTTTGCCTTGTGTGCCGAGGTTGGCATAGGGATGACACCCGGGTCGGGTCGACCTGCAACCTGCCATGCTCAACCCGACCTGCCTCTACTCGGTTCGGGTTCGGGTCGAACCCGAAACTCTAACCGGGTTGACCTGAGTTGGAAAAAAAGAGGTTTCGACTAGTTGAACCCGGCCTGCCAACCCAGTGACCTGCTCTCAACCCGCCTGCCAACCCGTGGGATTTGACCCGTTGGACCCGAACGGGTCGAACGATCGACCTGACCGTTGGCTGCTGCTGCTTACAGCTAGTGGCTTTTTTTTGGCGTTATTTTGTATTTTTGAAATTTTTAGGGGGTTTTTAGCCTATAAAAATTTCGTAACTTTAATCAAAAAAATTTCACACCTTACTTTCATACTCTCTTTACTACTACTTCTCAATTCAAATAAAAAAAATTCAACAAAGAAGCAAGCAATAAATGGCATCCGGGTTAGGTCGACCTGCGATCCGTCCTCGACCTGCCACGTTCAACCCGATTTGCCTCGACCCGGTTCGGGTTCGGGTCGAACCCGAAACCCTAAATGGGTTGACTCGAGTTGGAAAAAAAGGGTTTCGACCAGTTGAACCCGGCATGCCAACCCGGTGACCTGCTTGCAACCCGCTTGCCAAACTGCAGGTTTTGACCCGTTGGACCCAAATGGGTCAAACGGTTGACCCGACCATTGGCTGCTGCTGCTTACAGCAAGTGGTTGTTTTTTTGGCCTTTTTTTGTATTTTTGAATTTTTTAGGGGGGGGATTTAGCCTATAAAAATTCCGTAACTTTAATCAATTTTTTTCACATCTTACTCTCTTTACTACTACTCAATTCAGTCAAAAAAAATTCAACAAAGAAGCAAGCAATAAAGAATTAGACAATGTTAATCGTATCGAATTTGCGTCGATTCATCACTCTCAACTTTGTCTACTACAAACTCGCTCATCAAAGAAGCTCTCTCAACTCTTTCTACAACTACGTGACTACTTCTACTGCACTTCTCAATCGACTACGTCTACTTTGACTATTATTTTCTCCCATTTCTATAGACGATTATTCGCGAAGTACGATATTAAAATTTAACAACACTCTCAACTCTTTATTTTTGTTGTAGTTCTAATTTTTTTATCATATTTATTTGTTAGTTTTTCGCTACTCTCTCTTTCTCACAACCTTCCTATTGTTTCTTAGATTTTCTTTTCCAACATATACCTCCTAGATTGTTTTTTGTTTTTTCACATACCTAAAACACTAGAAATCATTTTTTACATACACTACTACCACTACAAACCATTTATCATGTCTAGATCATGAGTAGCGGTCATAGTCATAGTGGACAAGATTTCTTTAGTTCTTCCTCGTCAACCTCCAACAATTCCACAATTAGAACCCGAATATAACCCCATGCTAAACATATGTTCTCACGATGTTCCTACACAAGACAGAGAACAAGAAATGCATGATATTGAGACAAACACAACAAACCGAATCCACATAATCCACTGGTAGTAGAAAAATGAAAGGGAAAACTAGTGATTGACACAAATTTTATGATTTTATCTCCAACGAGGAGAATACTAGGATGGGACATACAATTTGTAAAACTTGTAGCAAGAGTTAAAAATAGAAGAAGGGTGAGGAAACGGGTACAATTAAACGACACAATTTAAATATACACAAGGAATTAGTACAAGACCAACAAGGCCAACAAAAAATCAACTCTATAATTTTTTGTCCCAACTCTAGGACCGGACAAATAGATAGCCACCGCTATGATTCCGAAAATGTTCGTCGGGAAATAGTCAAACTAGTTATTAAGGATGAAGTACCTTTTTTTCTTATTCCGAGGGTAGGAATGTAGAGTCTTTTAACCAAAATGTACTAAATCCACTTAGAAGATTTCCTAGAAACATACTCAAGTCCGTTTGTTTTAAACTTCACAACGAAATGAGAGACGTTTTAATTGCACTCTTGTATTCTTTAACTTGTAGAGTATCGTTAACTCCCGATTGTTAGAAAGATTGTAACGATATTCTGATGATGGGCATAACTTGTCATTGGATAGATAGTGATTGGATGATTTAAAAGAGAATCATATCACTTGCTGCTTTGTCATATCCCCATAGTGGTATTGTTATCGCAACACATATTTTAGAAGTTTATGATTTATTTCATATTTGTGATAAAATTTTTACTATTAGTTTTGATAATGCATCTAACAATAATGCTTCGATTAGTTCATTAAAAACAATTAGCTCATCCATGTAATGAAAATTTTCATGTTAGATGTGCAGGTCATATTTTAAATTTATGTGTACAAGATGCATTGAAAGTAGCCGATTCATATATAGCTGCAATTAGAAATTGTGTATATTTTATTACTTTGAGGGGTACAATGCTTCAAGAATTTAAATAATGGTGTAGAGCTAGGGAAATACATTTTAGAAAATTTTCTAGAGATGTTAAACACCAATGGAACTTCACTTTCGATTTACTAAATGTTGTTACTCATCCTTTTTCTATTCTTTTACATATGGCTAGAGATCTACTCAGGGCCGGCCCTGAGTTCCTAGGTGCCCAAGGCAAAAGGCCCAAATAATTATTTTTGGGGCCCCTAATTATAATATATATTTTTTTACGCGCAAAATACGTGCCTATATTTATAAGGAGAATACAAATTTGGGGGCTCCTGAAATTGTAAAAAAATTGGGGGCCTGAGGTGGCCGCCTCACCTGCTTCAAGGTAGAGGCCGGTCTTCGATCTACTAATTCCTACTCCACAGTTGCTTCGGAAAGTGCTTTTTCTACAAGTGGAGGGTTCTAACAAATTACAGGAATAGCTTGAAGTCAGATTCGTTGGAGATGCTCGTGTGCACCGAAGATTTGGATGAAGGCTGAAGACAGGATTTAAGGAAAAGCGGCATTTACATCAACAAGTGGAAGCAACTCGCCTGAAGTCCAACAACAAGATTAAGTAATTTTGGGCGATGAGATCCTATGTTTAGGTTAAGTAGAGGTGCACGATAGTAGTCCAATTCTCTCTCTTCAGTCTAACTCTAGATTCTGATTATCCCCTTCAACATGTAAATGTAAATCAATCAATATTGTATGTTGTTTATGAGTTTCTATTACTTGTATCAGTATGTAAAAAAAACTTGTAAAAATTTCATAGAAGTTGAAATAAATTATATATGTATTTTTTTCACTCTTATACAGTTATACTTGTAGTTTTTTTTGTCAGTGAAGTTGTAATAAAAAAAATTAAAATATATATATTAACTGGGCCAACCCGCGATCCAGCACGACCCGAAGCGGGTTCGATCCGAATGGGTTTGTGGGTTGACCAAGTCGAATATTTGGATTTCAAACCTGGCCCAGCCCGGCCCGGTTACCTTGCCAACCTGACCCGGGCTTGGCCGAATGTAGGGCCGACCCGGCTCGAACGACCCGATTGCTACCCATAGGTTGGCATGAATCTAGGAGTAGACCATACGGTCTGGAATCGTCAAAAGCTATAAGCTCCTTTAACAAAATTTTTGGCGAGGTTGTTGATGTCATCATTTTTTTGCCTTGTGCACCAAGGTGAGCGTGAAAATTGGAGCACATCAAATGAATCTTATCGATTGGCGCGAATTATGAGGCAATCAGACAATTAGAAACCATCGAAAGCATTGACCTCCTCAGACTATAATTGTTGTCATTTTGTGCATCGAGGAGCTTGCTGTTGTCAGCAGGTCATCTTTTGTTGTGCCAAGGAGGTGGGCGCGAATTTTGAAATAGATCGAGCGGCTCTGATTGGCTGGTGCGCTTCACTAGACGATCAGACGACCCCATTTGAACAAAAACGCTCAGCTATTTCGGACGACAATTTCGCCGAGGAGGTATGCTACCGAGGAGCTTTGCCATAGAGGTGCTAAGAAGAGGAGCTTTGCAACCAAGTAGATTTACCACCAAGAAGCTTTGCCACTTAGGAGCTGAGAAGATGAGCTTTGCCACTAAGAAGCTAAAAATAGGAACATTGCCACTGAGGAGTTTTGCCACCTAGGAGCTAAGAAGATGAGCTTTGCCACCGAGGAGCTTTGAGAGGAGCTGATCTAGGAAGAGTTTTGTGATTGATCTGTTGTACTTTAGCTCGCACACTTGTACCAAAATTTTGAAGTGGAATAAAGATCTCCCATGTATTCTCAAACTTGAACTAGAGCGTTGATGCGAGATAAAGACCCTCTAAATGCATTGCCTTCTTTGTGTTATAACTCATTGTCTGGAGTCGACGAGTCGCGAGAGCAGCTCTAAGGGTGAGCTGGACTCTGGACTCAATGCGATTGAATTAGCAAGTTGTGGGAACAACTCTAGGAAAGTGTTGGACTCCAAACTTACTTGTGTGAGAGTTAGCTAGTTATGGGAGTTGTTCTTAGTGACGAGTCGAGCTCCGAACTTACTTGTTAGCGAGTTGCGGGAGCGGCTTGAAGCCAAGAGTTTGGACTCCGAGCCTGTTGCTTGAGAGTAAGCAAGTTTTGGGAATAGTTCGAGTGACGGGCCGAGCTCCGAACTTACTTGTCAGCGAGTTGCGGGAGCAGCTTCGAGCTATGAGTTTGGACTCCGAACCTGCTGCTTTAGCGAGTTATGGGAGCAACTCTAGGAAAGAGTTGGACGCTGAGCTTGTTGTTTGACATTTAGCGAGTTGAAAGAGCAACTCTATGGAAGAGTTGGAATCCAACCTTGCTATTTTGAGTTAATGAGTTGTTGATGTAGATCAGAAGAGGATGGAGTCAATGAATTGTTGGAGTAGCTCGAGCGATGAGCGGAGCATCGAACTCATTATATTTAGTCAATGAGTTTTGGAGTAGCTCGAGCAGCAAGCGGAGCACCAAACCATTCTATGGAGTCAGAGTTGTTGGAGGAGCTCGAGCGAAGAGCGGAGTACCGAACTCATTCTATGAAGTCAATGAGTTCTTAGAGGAGCTCGGGCGGCGAGCAAAGCATCGAACTCACTGTATGGAGTCAATGAGTTGTTGAAGGAGCTTGAGCGGCGAGCGAAGTATCGAACTCATTGTATGGAGTCAATGAGTTGTTGGAAGAGCTCGAGCGATGAGGGGCTGAGCACTGAATTCATTGTCTTAAGTTGATGAGTTGTTGGTGCAGCTCGGAAGAGGAGCTGAGCACCGAACTCATTGCTTGAAGTTGATGAGTTGTTGGTGTAGCTCAGAAGAGTAGCTGAGTACTGAACTTATTGCTTGGCATCTGGAGAGTTCAAGAATTTTCGAAGGAAATGCTCAACTTTATTGAAAAATTAATTTAAAAGTTACCTTTGCGGTGAGCCATTATTACATGCTTTGACCGTTATAGATGTCAGTCTTATTACAAATCTTGAACAATCTAGCAGAGGGCGTTAAGCACTCTTGTTGAACTTACTCAAATGCTCTCTTGATACCTCCTTGCTCCTCTGGTCTTCAAGTCGGTAAGCTCTTGGGCGAACGACTTTGGAGACCTTGTAACAAGTTATTTTCGGGCTTGGTGGAAGGGGGAGCTGGGTTAACTCAAAAACACGTGGATGGATCTTCACGGGAGAAGGGGACTTCCTCTGATTCATCAACGGGCTCGGACATGACTTGATTCTTCTCTTAAGAGAGCTTTAAGGCTTCGAGCGGGAGAACCAAGTGTTGTATTACATTTTCATGCAGTTGCGCCGATGCTTTGATTGGGAGGACAGAGCCCCCCATTGTGTTCGTGTAGCATACCCGAGCCACTTTTTGACTTTCCTGGACTTCTTTTCTGTGCAACGCCGAAGGTATGACGTGGAGAGCTGCTAGGTCGGGGCGACCAAGAATGACGTTGTAGGCGGTTTTTACGTTAACAACCATGAAGTTCATGGCTTCGGTCCAGAGGTAGGGACTTTGCCAGCAGTCACGCCGATAGTGACTATTTCTTCGATCTGGATCAGAAGTTCGGAACCTAGGAGAACCCTTGGAGGGTGTACTTGATGGGTTTCAGACGATTCTTAGAGAGCTTGAAACTTTCAAATGCTTTTAAGAAGATGATGTTCATCGAGCTACTATTGTTCACTAGGATTTGGCGCACTTCGTTGTTTGCCATGGAGAGGCTCACTAGTGCGTCACGGTGAGGGATTCGGACGCACTAGTGAGAGTTACTAGAATTCTTGTCCGTGAAAGTTACTAGAATTCCCATGCTTTTGGTAGAGGGGGATGATGTGCACTAAGTTAACACCTCGGATGAACGTCTTTCTGGAGGTTTTGGACTCCCCATCCATAGGACCTCCGAGGATGGAATGGTGGCGATGTTTGCTACCGTAGCTCGGGGAGGAAGAGCAGCGACGTGGTATAGGGCTGGCTGGTGGTGGCATCGGGATCTGACGGAGGCGGCATGTGGGGGGCGTCGGGATCTGACGGAGGAGCAGCAGGTGGGGGGGCGTCGGGATCTGGGTTGCGGTGGTGGGTGGGGTTCCTCGAAGTCGAACGGAGCAGGGAAAAGAGGAGGAAGATGAAGAGGGGTTAGGGTTTGAAGATTAGTGTAGGATTTGGGGATTAGGGTTTGGGTTTAATTGATTTTAAAAATTTTGGGTATAGTTTTAGAGTTTATCACAAACCCTAAAATTTTATTAGGATTTATCACAAACCCTAATAATTCTCTTCTATCACACAAAAAGAGGGATGAAGAGCAATAACTCAACATAATAATTTTTTTAATCAAGAACAGCATAACTTCTCATTAATCTCAAGGCCTATATATAGGCTCAAAACAAATCTTGATACAAATATCAAAATATTCTAAAATCTTAAAAATATTCTAATGCATAAAAGAAAAATTACAAATTGTAAAACTACTACATATGACTATAATTGCCAAAACAAAATAAAACAGATTTGATGTCCTCATCAGGAGGATTGCCATATTCTCGGCATCTTGGGACTCGAGATCTCTCTCTGCAGACACTTATCTGTGTCATGGCCATGGTCCTTGTGAAATCGGCACCATCGACTCTTATCTCTTGTGTTGTTTGCTGGGTTCATCCGGGGGGGGGGGGGAGTAGCCCATCTCGTTCGATTTTCGTAAGAATTGTCGATATGCTAGCATTGAGAGGGATGAACTTATCGAAACGTGAGAGCGGAGGAGGGCGACACTGATCGGACCCGTCCTTTTGGGTTTTGTTGGGCCTCTCATTTGTACTTCTTCGTTTGTTCCCGGACAAGGGCTCACTTTGGCGCTGGGGATGAAGAGCTTCCTCAGCTCGGATGTATCTCTCACATCTTTACAGTAGCTCGGAGAAATTCTGAGGAGGCTTTGAGGTTGTCATTGCAGACATTGTGACAGAAGGTGGCAGTTGCTACCGTCGAGTTAAGGGCGGGGATGAACCTAGACTCGGCTGTGAAGCGTCTGACGAAGTCCTTGAGTGCCTCTCCTGCCCTTTGTTTCAATTCGAGTAAGGAAGCGCTTGTCTTCTCTGTCTTACGGCTGTCGACAAAGTGTGTGAGGAAGAGCTTCTCAAGCTGGTCGAATGAAAAGATAGACCCTGAAGGGAGACGGGAGTACCACTCCCATGCTGATCTCTTCAAGGTAGCTGGGAAGGTTCTGGCGAAGCGCGTCAGAGGCTCGGTGGATCATCATAAGAGTCTTGAAGCTATTGATGTGATCTACTAGATCGGATTTACCGTCGTATGACTCGAATGTGAGAGACTTGAAGTTCTGAGGGACAGGGGCTTCAAGGATGGCTCTGGTGAAGGGAGGTTGGATGAGCAATATCCTCGGACTCGGTGACCATCATCTTGACCAATCTGGGCAAGGCTGTCTACCATCTCTTGGAGGTGACGAAGGACCCCCTCTTCTCGCCCCTTGGTTCGAGTTGACCCGTGAGACTCTTCCTCTTGTTCGGTTCTAGGGCGTGGATCTCTTATTTGGCGTTCCATGCTTGGGGCACCTTGGAGGGCTTTAAGGACTTGGTAGGTGAATTCAGCCTTGTTTATGGGTGTCTCCTCTTCTCTGTTGTTTGTCATCAGAGAGATCTTGTTGTGCAGAGGGCATCGTAGGGGCACTGTGGAGGGGGTCAAGGTGCGGACTGACCCCTGTTCTCAGCAGGACGACTGAAAACGTCTGGCATATCTGGATCTGAACGATTGAGAACGTTTGACCTTGGATCCGGACGACTGAAAACGTCTGGCGAACCTACACAAAGTCTAAATACCAGGGTTGGAACCGGCGAAAGACCCCCTGACGCTCAAGTCAGTAACTCAAAAAGGAGATTAGAGTTTTAGTGGAAAAAGATTGATTACCTTTGATTAAGTGGGGATGGTATTTATAAGCTAGGAGTTAGTTGTGAAAGATAGACCTGAAAATGTATTGTTTAGAATTCGATTAAAGATTCCCATGGTGAAGGGATAGAATCAGTTAACAATCATGCTTTAGATAGGGGATTTGACTCAAGAGTTTTAACTTGCTCGAAATCCCTCTTACTTGGGGTGTATGTTAGCCATAATTATGGACTCTCGAGTTGATGCGCTTAAAGGCAGCCCATGTTCTTCTTGTAGGCCTGTATGCTATGAATTACTTACTGTTATACCCTTGAGAAGCTTTGAGATGCGTGCCGAGATCTAGTATCTCCTATTTTACCTATATCAGTATATAGCTTGATTAGTGACTTAGTAACATGGGATAAATCAAGAGGGGTGTTTGGAGATATCTCTATCCATATTGTTGATTTGCAATATGCTTCCATCAGTTAAGTCCTAGATCATATATTAGAAGAGCAACATATGCCTCATTAATGAGGATGTTAATTGTTGCTTTATATCGGCAAATAGTTCAAAGCAAAATTCATGGCCTGCTCAAGGCTCACAATTTGGAAGCAATTACAAGAAGAAAATATGAAGATGGTGAGTATATGCTTGAGTCATAGACTTAATAGTATCGACATTGCAGGTGTGAGTGAGGGCGGTGAAGGTGATACTGATGCTGATGAATTTGAATAGAAAGAGAGTTATGAACCAAAGGGGATGACGGGACACGGAATATGACAATTCTGTAAGAGGAAGAGTGGAGTATAGGATAGGGAGGTCAGAGAAAGTAGGGAGAATGTAGTTGACATTGCCTTTGAATTAAAGTCGGGTATGAAAGGCAATTACAAGATTTCGATGATCACTGGAGGTAGCAGAGGAACTTTGTCGTGAGGAGGTAATAAAAGGTAGGCTGTTTAGAGTGGGGAGGTAAGGATAATAGAGAAATGAGAGGAAAGGGTTATTTGATGGAGAATAGGTTGTTGAATGAAGAAGTTGGCTAACAGCGAAGAATGTTGTGGGAAAATAGGGCCTTCACTGTAATAAGTTAAAACAATTGAGGGATTCACAGACATGTTAATATCATTACAGGAACTTTCAGTATAGCAAAATTTGGAGGACCAATATGGGAAAGAACCTTTTTGGTTGCCTTCTGAAAGCAAGAAGAGTGAAGATCCTTAATTTATCATAGAAAATTTATAATTAAGAACTGCAAGGCCCATCTCTCCCCTAGAACGATGTCTGGAGATAGTCATTTGCTCTGAAGTTTCCAAAAATCATTGTTGCCTTGGTTTGTCATTGCAAACAAATAAACTGTGATGTCAGTGATGAGAGATTATGCTGCACTGGGAAGTCAAATTAGGTTTAAAGTTTAAACTAGTGTAGCCCCATGTGTAACAATGCACATGCCTCTTTTTTGGGGCCCTTATAAGAAAAAAGAATAAAAACAATAAACACATCTAATTCATAATATTTCATGAGCCCAAAAAATAATAACACATTTAATTCATAATATCCTATTTTTATAATTTAAAAATTCAAAATTATAAATCCAAAAAATCTATGCTAATAAATATAGAAATAAATAAACCCCCAATTTTATACATTAGTAATTACAGTAATAAATAAAATCTCATTAACATTCCCTAATAAATATAGAAATTTATAATTGGAGTTTTTGGATTTTAAGTTGAAGTATCACTTGAGGGGGTTTTCGTCTTTTCAGGGATACACGGTTTCTGTGCACACAATAAAAGTCTATTTGCTTAGATATATAGTAGATTGTCTTTAAAAAAAAATCTTCAAACAAGGCAAGCTGGACTTGATAAAGGGATTGGTGCAAGCAGGACTTGATAAAGCTCACTAGTAGTGAGGCCTACCACTAGGCCCTAGTGGGATCACATTTAAATTGTCGTTTAAGGTTCTGAATAAGCAGTACCCATGAGATTGAGTTAAAAAGTTAATAGGCAACATGTTTTCATAGATTCCCTAAAAGAAAGAACATGATTGTTTCATAGATAAAATTGGTTGATTCTACTATATTTGTGTCGTTAACTATGAATCAACTTATTTGGTTGCCATGTCGTGTTAGTAGGTGTCGGCGTGTCGCCACTTGCATTGGACATGCACATCTGACTTTAAGTTTCCTTTTTTAATTAATATTTTAAAATTGCTGTGTTTGCTCGAACTATTTTATATACATGTCCTGTCTTTCTGACATCATCCATCTTCATACGAAGCACAAACACGTAATTGTTAGCCTAGCATGCTAGACATGTGTCCTCACTTGTATTGGGCACGCACAGCTAAAATGCAGCTTTCTTATTTGTTACACATTTTTTATTTCTTGGATGTTTTGCTGCATCATGCCACATAATATCCCTGTTCTCTTTGAACTTAGGTCAACGATGTTCATGATTTGCATCAAAAACAGGTTCAAAGAGGTTTATTTCCAGCATGTAATAGTTCTGTGCTAGGAGATATCAACTACGGTGTAAGCTTCCTAGGCTACTTTACAATTAAGTAGCTCAACAGAGGCTTTAATAATTCATTGTTAATTTAGTGATCATCTCTTGCGCTTTATCTTTCAAAGCTATAAGCACAAAAATTAAATTGAAAGAACTATACAAAGTTCATAACCTTTGCATTACAATTTTCTTATCCAAATTCCAGTTTTGTTTCATTTCACCTCATAATTTAAGTACTTCTTATCCTATTCTCGTAATCAATCTCTCATATGCTCTCTGCAAGTAAATATCTTTCAGAACTCGATTTTTTCCTAGGAACTACTTGCTAAGTTGCTCTCATTTTATGTGATTGAATTCATGTTATTGCCTAAACTATCTGTTGTTATCAAATTACATGACTGCGAGTCAACTTCTTTTCGTGGATATATGAACAATAGATGATCATAATGCTTATAAGAACCCCTTACTTTCATATGTGCTACTATTCATTATAACTGGGAGCCTTTCATTCTTATATGTATTGACTGTTTTGTGTTATAACTTGTTCTCAATTATCTAGTTGTCATTTGCTTATCTAAAACTATACATGTTTTTTATTTACAGGTTAATTTCACTTGGCATGCAATGTGGAGTCGAAGAATCTCTTCTCTTCCGCATAATGGGACGAGAGTACTCCAAAGAGATCTAGGTTTTTAACTAGGGTCTGTATATCATCTATAGTTAAATATCAAGCTATAAACTGTTTTAAGAATTTTTCTTTAAAAGAAAAAAGAAGAAAAGAATTTAAATGTTGTTTCTTTATATTTTTTTGTAGCCTGTTAATAAGGCAGAACTGGAAATTAGAATTTTGGTCATTATTCTGTAACACCCGTAGATGGGTAAGCACAAATCAGATGAATTGGAAGTAAAATTTTGAGTTAATTGCAAGCCTAGGGTTTCTGTGATGGTATAGGGATGCAGGTTCTCAGGGATGCAGGTTATCAGGTTGAGTGCAGGTTATCAGATTATTAGTTCCTCAGTTGGTATCAGTTGTAAAGAATGTATCTGTATTTTTACGTAATATGCACGTACTTTTCAAATGTACACATGGGCGGGAGAGGAAGAGACACTGCAATTCTGTTGTAACTAACTTTCCGCCATTGTAACTGTATCTACTGCCTATAAAAAGCTGAGCGTCTCTGTAATAAGACAAGCACTCATTTTGTCAAGAACTCCAACTAAAAAAACCATCTTCAACCTTCAGCTCCTGCCATGGCCAAGAACATGTCTTCCAAACCTCCAGGATCTGACATCGTGATATTAGAGCCAGCCACCGCCGATGACAAACGCGACGTGGGAAGCCCGAGAGCGGTGGAATCAACTGTGGGTTTGCTTGAAGGAGAGATCTCAGAGGTTAAAGCCCAGCTTGAGACCATTGTGGAATAATTGAAGGAGAGAGCCATTAACCAAAAACAGAATCCAACACCTGCAAATCCAAGACCAAACAAAGAGGTAACGAATTCTACTAACTCTCCTCTCAATTCTAGGATTCGCCAAGATCAAGGTGGTTTCAATCGTACTCCGTTCAAGATTGAGTTTGTTCCATGACAGTGATCCAACGGAGTGGATCTGTGGAGTGGAACAGTTTCTTGAATTCTACGAAGTCGAAGATTCTTAAAAGCTGAAACTAGCTTCATTGAATCTCAGAGGCAAGGCAGCTTAGTGGTATAGGAGGCATGTTAGATCTAAGAACCGTTCGATCACATGGCCTGAGTTTGTGGAGGAGCTGATTACTAGGTTCGGTCCTACCGTTTTTCAAAATTACGAAGGTACATTGTCGAAGTTACAACAAAAGGGGGATCTTGAGGTTTATATTCAAGAATTCGATCGTTTATCCAATTTTGTGGAAGAATGGACAGAAAAGCACTTCTTGAGCACTTTTGTAAGTGGCTTGAGAGAGGAGATACGATGGGACGTGAAATCTCAGAGACCCAAGAGTGTTAGTGAAGCCGTCGGATTGGCGAGAGGTTATGAAGACAAGATAGTTTCCATGAAGAAGAGTTATAGGCCTTCATTCACACCTCGATCACAATCAACATCTCCTGTGAGTAATGTACAGCCAGTAAGAAACTGAGAGGGTAAGTCCTTACCTGCAGGGGTGCCAAGACTCCTACATCCTCATGAGTTGCGGCAAAGGAAAGAGAAGGGTCTCTGTTTCAACTGCGATGAAAAATACACTGAAGAACACAGGTGCAAGATGCAAAAATTCTATTTTCTTGAAATGATGGATGAAGATGATGAGGAGTTATCAACAAGGAATGAAGAAGAGTCTGCAAATCCTGTTGGCAACCCAGTTACCCAACCATAAATTTGATTCCATGCTCTTGCAAGATCCCAAGTGTATCTGCACACGATGCGGGTAAAAGGAAGAGTACATGGAAGAGAGGTTCACATTTTGATTGATACGGGCTCAACTCATAACTACTTGGATCCTCGAACTGCCATTAAGGCAGGATTGACAATCAAGAATGATCCTAAGTTTCGGGTAATGGTAGCTAATGGCCAATCTATGTACAGTGAGGGAAAAGTGGATATGGTGCGCTTTGTAGTACAAGGAGTGGAATTGGAAGCAGAGGTGTTACTCCTACCTCTTGGACCTGCGCAGATGGTTCTTGGCGCTCAGTGGTTGAGAACTTTGGGTCCTGTCACGATGGACTTTAATTAAATGACGATGGATTTTCATTTGTCTGGTGTGCTCAAGCAGCTGCATGATAGTTTCACTCCACAACTTGATATGTTACAAGCATCAGAATTGAACAAGGCTTCTGGACTCGTTTGTCAAGCCTTCATGATACAAATACAAGAACAAGAACCTTCAGTGTGTGACAATGAGGATGTTCCTAGGATATTCCAAGCTGAGAATGTCGTACAAGTGCAAGATGAGACCCAACAAGTTCTCACTAAGTTCCCCAAGGTCTTTACTGATCGTTCTTCACTACCTCCTTAAAGATCAATTGATCATCAAATTCCCCTACTCCCAGGTATGAAGCCTGTCTGCATTGGCCTATATAGACACCCTTTCATTCATAAAAATGAAATTGAGAAACAAATTAAGGAGATGTTGGGCTCTGGTTTGATCCGCACTAGTAATAGCCCCTATGCTTCTCCAGTGATTCTTGTCAAGAAGGCGGATGGAAGCTGGAGAATGTGTGTCGACTATCGAGAGCTTAATTCACAGACAGTGAAGGCAAAGTTCCCTATTCCTATAATCGATGAGCTCCTTGATGAATTATACGGAGCAAAGTTCTTTTCAAAAATTGATTTGAAATCCGGTTATCACCAAATACGAGTGCATGAGGATGATATACCCAAAACTGCTTTTCGAACCCATCATGGTCATTACGAGTTTGTGTTTATGCCGTTTGGACTCACTAACGCGCCCGCTACTTTTCAGAGTTTGATGAATGAGATATTTCAAGATTATCTCCGACATTTCATTTTGGTTTTTTTTCGATGATATCTTGATATATAGCAAGACTTGGGAAGAACATTTGCAACATTTGTACCTAACACTACAAGTCTTGAGTAAAAATCAACTCATAGCCAAGGTCAGTAAGTGCAACTTTGGGCAGACTTTCGTTGGTTATCTGGGGCATGTAATCAGTGACGAGGGAATTGCAGTTGATCCCACTAAAATTACAGCAGTTCAAGATTGGCCAGAACCTTCTTCAGTGAAAGAATTACGAGGTTTTTTGGGGCTTACGGGATATTACCGCAAGTTTGTAAGAGGTTATGGCACCATTGCACTCCCTTTAACACAGCTCTCGAAGAAGAATTCTTTCATGTGGACTTCCGCAGCTAGTGAGGCATTCAACAAACTTAAGCAAGCTCTGCTTACCACTCCTGTCCTACAGTTACCAGATTTTTCAAAGGATTTTGTGCTTGAAACTGATGCGTCGCAGAATGGAATTGGTGCTGCTTATGCAGGACTTCCATCCTATCGCATATATGAGTAAAGAGCTCAAAGGCAAAGCTCTCAGTCTGTCCACCTATGAAAAGAAAGTTTGGGAAATTCTCGAAGCTGTTAAACAGTGGCGCCAGTATTTACTTGACAGGTCATTTGTGATTAAAACAGACCAAATGAGTATCAAGTACATATTGGAACAAAAAAATTAATACACCGATGCAGAAGAGGTGGTTATGGAAGCTCTTAGGATTCAATTTCACTGTTGAGTATAAAAAGGGGAAAGACAACATAGGTGCCGATGCTTTGTCTCGGAGAACTTCTCAGGAAGGTGAACTTCATGAGATCACATTTATCGTGCCCCAATGGTTGGATGATGTTAAGGCAATGGTTCTTCAAGATGATTATTTTGTTCAATTGCGAGCGAAGCTGGATAAAAATGAGATCTCCTCTGCTCAGTACAAGGTCCAAGGTGGGTATGGTACTATCGGGGAAGAATTTTAATTCGTCCTACTACACATATTAGGAAGCTCATCTTCTTAGACAATCATTCATCAACGTTAGGTGGTCATTCTGGGTTCCGCAAAATATTACATCACATTCACAGATCATTTGTTTGGCATGGAATGAGTAAGCAGGTTAAGCAAATGGTGAGGGAATGTCTCACTTGCCAAAAGAACAAATGTGAAACTGTAGCGCCCGCGGGTTTGTTACAACCCCTGCCTGTGCCTAACCAAGTATGGGAAGATATATCGATGGACTTCATCAAAGGATTGCCAAAGAGTTGTGGCAAGTCTGCGATCATGGTGGTGGTAGACTGAGTGTCGAAATACGCCCATTTTATTAGCCTTGCACATCCTTTTACAGCTCCAGTTATAGCTCAAATTTTTGTGGATCAGATTAGCCATTTGCACGGCATGCCTCGTAGAATTGTGAGCGACCAAGATCCCATCTTCGTTAGCAGTTTCTGGCAAGAATTTTTTAAATTGCAGGGCAGCAAATTGATGCTTTCAACTGTGTATCATCCCCAGACCGATGGAGAAACGGAGATAGTCAACAAGTGGGTGGAGTATCTCCGTTGCATGTGTGGGTTGAAGCCAAAGGACTGGGTTCAATGGTTAAGCTGGGCGGAATTTTGGTTCAATACTAACTGGCATTCGACTACAGGCATCATTCCCTTTCAAGCCCTTTATGGTCGACCACCTCCTACACCGCAGCATTATGTGTTGGGTACTGCATCACGCTCGGATGTTGGGGATATTTTGTTGCAGAGTGATGCCATTTTGCAGTTGTTAAAGGACAGCATTTGCACAGCCCAGGAGCGCATGAAGCATTTTGCAGACAAACACCGTACTGATAGGGTCTTTTCTGTGGGAGATTTGGTTCTGCTTCGTCTTCAACCTTACAGACAATCCTCTGTTCATGGTGTGATTCCTCGCAAGCTGTCCATGAGGTATTTTGGTCCTTACCGCGTCTTGGAGCGTATAGGTAAGGTGCCATATCGTCTAGAATTACCAGCTTCCGCTACTATCCACCCTGTTTTTTATGTGTCCAAACATAAATGGTGTCATGGTTCTCACCTTCCTGTTATCTCGGAGAGTTTGCCATCTTGGTGGAATGAGGGTAACTCTGCACTTGAGCCTGCGAAGATTTTACAGCGGCAGTTTTTCAAGAAAAATAACCGAATGGGGGTACAACTGTTAGTTCAATGGAAGGATCACAGTGACAATCAAGCAACTTGGATCGATGTGGATGATTTTCGCAGGAGTTTTCCCCATTTCGAACTTGGGTCAAGTTCGATTTGAAAAAGTGGGAAGTTGTTAGGGATGCAGGTTATCAGGTTGAGTGTAGGTTATCAGATTATTAGTTCCTTAGTTGGTATTAGTTGTAAAAAATGTATCTGTTTTTTACGTAATATGCACATACTTTTCAAATGTACACATGGAAGGGAGAGAGGAAGAGACACTGCAATTATGTCACTACAACCGGAGAAGGCTTCACCGGCGGTTTTTAAAGGCTACACCGGCGTTTATAAATGCCGGTGAATACCCTACTGGCGATTTGAGCAGCGCCGCACCAACCGCCGGTGGTGCGCGTGCCAGGCTTTGTTGGCCAACCTTCCCCGGCGCTTCCATAGCCGCCGGTATCTATAATACATTGGCCGGCACTTCTAAAAGCGCCGGTGAAATCATTTTTTTATTTTAAAAAAAAAAGAAATTAAACCTACCCCGGCGGTTTGGAAACGCCGGGGTATAGTTTTATTATTTTTAAAAAAAAAGAAATTAAACTTACCCCGGCGGTTGGGAAACGCCGGGGTATATATATATAAATAATATAATTTTTATAAATGTTCACCGGCGTTGTGTAAAACGCCGGGGTTGTTTTGAATTTAAAAAAAAAACAATTCGAAATCTGTATATATATGCAGATTTTTTAATATATGCAAATGTTGCTAGTAAACCCAAATTTATATTCAAAATTTTACACGCACACCCATGGAAATGAACAATAAAAAATTTAGCTGACAAAATTCATTATATTTCATACTGATCAACATACACAACTTCAGAAGTTTAAAGTTCTGTAAAATTCATAATCGTCGACAGCAATAACACAAGTATCAAGTTATACATATACCCTGTTTACATGAATAAAGTTCTAACAAGTTTGATCATACAAACTGATTGCACCACAAAAAAAGACCAAAAATGACTTGCAATTAGTAGATTTTTTTAATTGGTACGCCTCCTTAAGTCGTTGCTTCCATCATGCTCGCTTTGGTTCTCTGGATTTGCCCGACTTGAATTAGTTGGAACTCTATTCTGAAACTGTGTAAATCACATTGTAAAAAAAAATTCGGTTATAATTTGCAGGGATAAAGAGCAACTAGCTAAGTCTAATAAAGCAACTAGGTAAGTCTAATAAATCAGTTCAAAACAAAGTGAAGACCAACTACAAATCAAATGCAATATATCAGTTCAAATCAGTTATATACAAATTAGACCTAGATTGATTCTTTTGAATATACAAATCTTGGAATAGATATGTGCGAGATGGATGTGTGACACCAAAGGCTGATTTATATGGATACGGTGTCGTGTTAATGGAGCTTATCACTGGTAAACATGCTCTTACTTAGGGCAAAGGTGTGGGAGATGCTCAACATGAACACCAATCTGTAGTAGATTTGGTAAGTGTGCATTGATATAAATGGTGATAAAGTTTTTTTTCCATACATTCTGTATCCTAATGTATCGATACAAATGTATTTATGTAGGTGTTATCTGCTCTAGAAGATGAGTATAGGGCCATATCAATTCAAAGGCTTCCAGGTAATAAGCTTATCAAATTCAAAGGCTTCCAGGTAATGAGTATAGGGCCATAGTATGAGCTTATCAAATTCAAAGGCTTCCAGGTAATAAGCTTTACCCAAAATGAGAACCATTGGCATTGTATCTAGTTACAACTGTGATCCCGTAAGCACAACTCCATGTTGTATCTAGTTACAGCATTAATTGAATATTAAAGAATATATAATTAATCATATCAATTTATATGCATGTATATCATTTTTGGGGATTGAAGGCAAAAGTATGAAGTTGCTGGCGAAGTCCCAGTAGCTTTCATCGTTCCTTCTCAAGATTCTGATATCACAGAGGAAGCCATAAAAGAGTTCATATCCAAGCAGGTACTGTGATTTAAAGACTGTTGCCTTCGCACAGTTGTACAAAATTATTATAGCCAAAATCTTCTTCTTACAAATACTTAGATTTTGCTTCTTTTTTCTTTTTCAATTCAACTTCTATCCTTAATGAAAAAATAATCTCTTATCTATATAATGTATCTTACAGGTTGTATTTTACAAGAGGTTGCACAAGGTCTACTTCGTCCTTGCCATTCCCAAGTCCCCTTCAGGAAAGATACTACGGAAGGATTTGAGAGCCAGAATTCCCGGTCCTTCTTGATTGATATATAGTTTTTTTATATCATGTCAGAAGTGGATTAATTAATTTCATTCATTTTTTTTCTTTTTGGCAATAACAGATGGCTCTCTTGTCGAAGGACTGTGGTTCTAGTTTCCCACAAAAGACTGATTTTTTTCTTCAATGCACATGCATGTAAATATGACTGAATGGGGACCATCCATGAGCCTGAACAATCAAGTTGCAATTCATTATCAATTTTTATTCTATTTATCACCCTTACCTGGTAAACAGGATTTATGGGCTGTCATTTTTTAGCCTAAACAATCTTTCATTTGCTTGCAAAAGCCATAACCCTTACATACTTGATCAATAAGCTGATATAATCAAATCTACCAAGAGCTCACATAATTCAACCAGTGCAGATTACTACTACTAAAAACAATGTCAACAACAGAACCTTTACAGAACCTTTAACCCAAATTGTTCGGTATTAGTCAGTAAATTGCCACTGTTGAGGACAACTCCTCTCTCAAATTAACAACTATCATAACCTTCTAACTACCTCACCTTAAACTGAGATACCCATCTGCTAAAATATAGGGATTTCACCATGATACTAAATGAGTATGTATTAATATGCATTTATTGGGCGCAAACCACACATACAGTAGCAGTCATCAAAAGAACAGAGTCAAATTAAAACATAAGAACATAAGAACATAAGAACAAAAAAGAAATCAGTAAATAATTTAATTAAAAAGGAGAAATGGGTTTAAAAATTATAATTTATGTGAAGCTGGGTCTTCTAGTATTTATGAAACTAATTGGGTTTTAAAATAAGTTTGATAGTGTTAAAGTTAACACTTATCAGATAATATCAGGTTATACTCGATATAAACCAAGTCGATATAAATTCAACTAATTCATAAGATCATGTGAACTAGTAGTAGACATTGTGATATATTCTGCTGAATGTATATTCTAAGTTACAATTTCTAACCTGTGTCGGAATGGCTAGTTCGGGATTTTGTTGCCTCACCAAAGCTGCAACTACCTCTTTAAGCTGTGACACATCTGACCTTAGAGAGCGTAACTCCTCGTCTCTCGGATCCTCAGCACTAGATGCACGAGCTTTGAAGACTTCAGTAGGCATTGGGCCTAAACCCATTCCACGCACACGGCCAGGGCGCTCTGGGCCTCTTGTTTCGATCAAAGCATGACGCTGAAGTGATAATGCATCAAAGTCAGTTGTGGTAGAGTCGGAGGCCATTGTGGAAGACAGTTCATCATACTCGACTCTGGCAGTGCTCTGTTAAATTACAAATTGACAAAAAATTATATAAGTTATTTACTTCTATAAGCGACTTAACAAATCAAAGAACACATACTTCATGAAGAAAAATTACCGATATCATCGCAGCTGTTGTGGAAACAAATTGGCCATCTGATTTCTTGTGGGTCGCGTCAAAAAAATCTAGATCGCCAAACTTGTCTGCACCGTGTTCCTCAACCTTTATATTAATAAATCACAGCTATAAGAAAGTTTATAATCTTTGTTGGAACATTAGTGAAAAAAAACACTTAACACATACCAATCTCTCACGAACTATAGCAAAGCTACTAGTTCCAGCAGTGTGCAATACATCTTGTTTTCCTCGACTTGCCGAACCAATTTCAGACATTTTCTGCACATTTTAGATAATTTCAACTCAATCAAAATTAGTTTAAATAATCAAATGCAATAATAGTTTAAATAATCAAATGCAATAAGGTTAAAGAGAAAGTAGAGAAGCACTTTAAAGAGACTGGCAGAATAGTTTGAATACAAAAAAAGGCACAGAGAGAGAAATATAAATAGTTTGAATACCTTTCCCTCTAGAGAACTCCAAAAATGAACAAGGTAGTGCCAATCGGAAGGATTAACATTGGGGGGGACAACCCTTGCATTCTCGGCTGCGGACTTATTTTCATCGAAAAATGCCGCTTTCAATTCACATTTCCAGTCTCTCCACTTCTTTCCCATAGACTTATTCAACCATTTCTTATCAAGATTGTCGGGGTATTGAAATTTTTGCTGTATAATATGATTGATTAGCAAATATATAGGTAGGAACAAGTAATATAGCAAAACATATAGATGTTAATCTTAACAAGTAACACAAATAACATAAGTTCCTTTTTCATGTATAGACTAACACCAGCCATCATAAATCATTATTGTCCTGGGTTTTGCACTTACATACTAATGTCTTTTTTTATTGCAAGCAATACTTCATCGTCTTATTCTGATTCAGGTGACTCCTTTGATTTTTCTGATACTCCTTTGATTTTTCTATCTTTTATAACTTTTCAATAAAGATTTGCTTCTTACCTAATTGATAACATTTTTCATTTATATTTTGTTCAAATGTATATTTAAAAACATTATTTGTGTCTCCCAAAGAGTAACTAAATGTGCAATAGTATACAAACTTTTTATACTATGAACAAACTTTACTCTATAAACTGATGTAGTATAAAATTTATTTAGTCATGCATTTTTAGAAAATCATGTGTTATAATAGAGATTGTGTTACTTTAGTTTATGGAGTGAAAATTTACATACCTAGTACTGTTCATCCACATAATAAGGAAGCAATAAACATAAACGTTTGTTCATCATTCCATTTATTCACAATAGCTTATTGTATGGACAATTGTATATGTGGTCATTAGAGTATAACTCATAATATCAATAATTCTAAGTGTAATATACTTTTCTTTTTCAATTAAAGTGTAATATACCTTACTTAAAAGCATTACTTTCACTTTAACAGGCTATTACAGAATCTGATGGAAGTATGCCTGATTGATTGGTTGACATGAATTTTTGAATAGAAACAATCTGGGTTTAGATTTGATTTATATAAAAGTATATATGATATTGACTGCGAAGTATGATCTTGACACAAGATGTAACTATGCATTACAGCCTATGGCCTATTTCAATTTTTTATTCATCAGTGGTAGCAAAGTGTGTTAAATTGGCAAGTAGTATATACTGATGCAGATGCTACCCAACAAGGACAAAGAACAAGAAACTTAAACAAAGAAACTTAAAGCATAATTCCTTGATTGTATTGATGGCAATTGTCTTGGACGTCGTCGGAATTTTTGACCATCTGTCGTAAGACAATGGTAGTATTTGACCATTTCTTGCAATTACCCCTATGAAATTAGCAAATGTAGATGCTTCCTTGCCCACAGGTTGGTTTGCAGGGTTGACGGTCACCACAATTTTGTCGTTCGGCTGACGCTTCCAGACATCTGCCATCCTCGTCGGTTCCCTGTTTTTTTATTGGCGGTGCACTCCCCTCACCGATCTCAAACTGAGTGTCAATCTCCATCTCTTCTGGAGACTGTCCCTGCACATCCCCCGTGCCTGGTGTTGGAGAGGGAGCCCTTTTTGTAGGTCGTCGAGGCATTTTTCACTAACAACAAAAAACATCATATTAACTGCAATGTGCATTAAATTCAAACTACCTGTGCAAATAAATGAGACATTAATGACGCTCCACGTTCTTCAAATCACTTCCTGTGCAAATAAATGAGGCATGCACACAGCTGCTATACACAAGTTCTTCAAATCACTTCCAGAACCTATAGCTAGTACTGTAATAGATATCAAGTCAAAAAATCATTTCAAATAAAAGATTCTTCCTCAAACTTAATTGAACAGAATCCCTATTTCTTATAATCCTAACACAAGAACCACCATTTTCAATTTACGTGCAGCAGTCAAAATCTACTTAAATACTTATAGGGCAGTTTTCTTTTGTGTAAGGAAAGCAAAGAGTGAAAATCAACATCTAAAAAAGAACTTTCCTTGTTGAGATAATATCCAGCAAACAGTCAGCAACACACCACAAAGTACCACTGAAATGTGAACGATAATGTCTCTTAAAACTTTTCCCAAAGTCAAATACTTGAAATGTTGACAAATGAATCAATAGCTATCCAAAAAAGGCTAGTAGTTTCAAAAGCTATGAAGTAAATTATTTGCGTTGAATGATCACACAATTTCATGGGGGTGCACAGGTTTGGCTTGAAAAGTTTAATATATTAAATCTCAACAGAAAGGTAAATAGTTACCTTCAGAAGAATGTCGGTCTCTAAAAATAATTTAAAGCACAAGGTCACTAATGACGAGGTGTGAGCACTGCAAGATCAGAAAACAGCTCTCAGTCAGTACAAGGTGCATTAGCCAAATTTAAACAAACATGAATAAGGAACTATGAGTTTATATTGCACTCTTGCCGATAAGCAAATCTTTAAAATATTAACAGTGACATAATAAAGTCCCAGCCTTCCAACATACCATATTGTTAATTTTCAGAAGGGAAAAGGTAAAGGGAAAAAAGACAAACAAAAGCTAACTAAAGACAAATTTCCATCCTATTGTTGAAGACATGAATCATAGCATTTTCAGTTTTCACTACCAAGTTAAATATTCACTATTGAGGCAAATGTTTGATGAGGATAATTGAGTATGGTAGCCAAAGTACTTCAACCTGAACATCGATGCTAACATAAAATGGTATTACTTTAGACAAAAACACATCAAACAGTGGATACACTCCTTAACCAATAAAAACATAAAATATAATATATATATATAGTTCAGGTTAAGAATATGAAGTTTAGGATGCAGCATATGGTTCAGAAGTGACTTAAATATAGTAAAATCTTTGATAAACCCTGAATATAACAGTGTTTCATCATAGGGTGGTCAAAGTGACTTAAACAAAAGAACACAACCAAATGCCAACAATCTGTAATGCTGAGTCAGCTAACTAAGTCCAGCAAGTACACTAAATAAACTATGATTAGCCACACACAAAAAATACTAATTTTTGCAAAATTGGTCATATGGGTTTGATCAAAACTCCTCAAACAAACAGTAAATATTAATCTTCATCACTAAAATCAACATTAAATGTTCCAAAAAACACATTAACACCAACACAGAGAACTATCTCCTTATTTCCTTAAGTGTACTACCAAAGCATGTAACAAAAAAGAAAAAGAAAAAGAAAAATTTGTTCATAAAGCTTGTAACAAAAAAGAAAAAGAAAAAGAAAAACTTGTTCATAAAGCTTGTAACAAAAAAGAAAAAGAAAAACCAAATACACATGTAAATCACTACATCTTTGAATCTAAGAACAGAACAGAGAATGTTTATTATAATCCAATATCATCCAATACATCTCCTGGCTCTCCATCCGTACGGAGCCAATTAGGACTACTGTTGTCATCTGTTATGTTTACATCTAATATTGGAAACTCATTAGCAATATAATTGTCCATGGGATCATCATTCTCATCATCTGCAGCCTCGCCCAACTAAAATACATCTCTTGGTTGCATAATAAGTGCAATGTGAGTTTTGGGGCAAACTGGATCTTCAACATAGAACACTTGAAGGACTTGGGATGGAAACACAAATGGCTCATGACTAATGTGTATACCTGTGTGAATCAAATTTGAGAAGTTTACAATTGTAAAACCTAATTTATCCTTGTTATTTGGATAATTCTTATCCAAACCAGCCCATTCCCCGCGAAATAAGACTACCCGGAATTGACCGTAATAATCCAACTCGATGATATCCGTGAGCACCCCATAATAGTCAATATCTACATCTATAGGATTCGCGTCTTCCCTAGTAGCATAACTTCTAGTCTTTGACGTGACTACAATTCCACTGTTCTGGGACTTCAAATAGCGTTCACGATCTTTAGTATGAAATCTGAAGCCATTGTGTATATATCCCCTGAATCTTCTAACCATTTTATGGAGACCTCTCGCCAGAATCTTTATTTCAGGTGATAGATCCTCATCATGCAATTTAGAGATTACATATGTGACGGTTAATCGTTTAAGTACAGTGACGAATGTATATATAAAATATTTGCTAATAAGTTGATATTTCACTTACATGAGATTGAAACCAAGTATGAAATTTTTCATTCATTATCTTACTTTGATCACGTGGTCTCAATCTTCTCGGTCTAGCTGTTCTTTTAATCTCACGGATAAATTCACTATAAATTATAAAATGATAGAAATGATAGTTAGTTAAAATTATGTCTCGATTTTAATGCAATATAAACGACTACAAAATTAACTTATGCTCGAAATGGCTCAACTTCTACATGGTGATCTAGTACATATCAGTGTGCTTGTTCCCATGTTAAGTTATCTAATTCAAATGCGACAACTTTACCAATAGTAGTGCCAGCAGTCTAAAAGAGATACTTAGCCCCGCCAAGGTTTGACGTGTCTGGGTTTCTCCTTGGCCTATTCAGACTTGTCTCTACACCCATAAGATATCTTGAACAAAAATTAGAGTACTCTTCCGATAGATAACCTTCAGCTATCGAACCTTCTGGATATGCTCTATTTTTAACATATCCCTTAAGACGATAAAGGTACCTATATAGTTAAATATTTTGGTCATAAAAAATAAATAAATACATCACATAAAGTAGATAAACCAGATAGATGTTCAATGAGGGATGAATATTACCTCTCAATGGGATACATCCACCGATAATGTACGGGTCCCCCGAGTCTAGCTTCACCGGCCAGGTGGATTATCAAGTGAATCATTATAGTAAAAAATGATGGAGGAAATATCCTCTCCATTTGACAAAGTACCACTGCAGCACGTTGCTCCAATTGGTCAAGATCTTCAATACGTAGAACTCTCGAACAAAGTCCTTTATAAATACTACAAAGATCCTTGATGACGACAGTGACTTGCTCACACATCGAAAATCTTAGAGCCACGGGAAGGAGATCTTGCATCAATATGTGGTAGTCATGTGACTTTGGACCCTGAAGTTTCTTCTCCTTAGAGTTGACGCACCGTGCTATGTTAGATGAATAGCCATCAGGGACTTTAATCTCCTGTAACACCTTGCAAAATAATCCCAATTCTTTTTTGGACATTGAATAAATTGCTGGAGGGAGATGGACTCTGCCATTGGGTAAATGCTCTGGGTGCAACTCATGTCGTATGTTCATCGAAACTAAATCAAGGCGACACTTGAGATTATCTTTGGTCTTCCGATCATCCCCCAAGACAGTTCCTATACAATTTTCGCCGATATTTTTACCAATGTGCATCACATCTAAATTATGACGTAATGAGTTGAATTCCCAATACGGCAACTCAAAAAAAATGCTCTTCTTCTTCCATGACCCTAAATCAACCATGTTGTCACATTCATCTGCATCGCATAAGTCAGTGTCCTCATCTCTTGCTTTTCTCTTGCCTTTCTTGATGACTTCTGGTACTTTGCCGTAATTGAAATTATGACCTTGTAATCGCCTAGACACATCTGACCCTGTCAAAATTTCAGGCGCATGCCCCCACTCCTGCAACCCATCAAATGTTGAAGTTTCTGACCTGAATATGTGTGTGTCATGCAACCATCTTCGATGACCCATGTAACAAAATTTTCCACCATTATACAACCATTTTGAAACAGTTTGATCAGCACAACAAGGACATGCATAACGCCCTTTGGTACTATAACCGGATAAATTTGCATATGCAGGAAAATCATTAATTGTCCAAGTCAACGCAACCCTGAGACGAAAAGTTTCTTTAGCAGTTGCATCATAGGTTGGAACACCCTCCCATAATTTTTGAAGTTCATCTATTAATGGTTGAAGGTACATGTCTATATCATTTCCTGAACTTTTTGGTCCAGGAATTATCATTGACAACATAAACGATGAAGGTTTCATACATTTCCAAGGGGGCAAATTGTACGGAATTAACACAACGGGCCATATGCTATAGTATTGCTCATTTGCCTGAATGGGTTAAAACCATCACTGGCTAATCCAAGTCTCACAATTCGAGGATCTTCAGCAAAATCAGGATATCTTTCATCAAATTTTTTCCAAGATTGAGAATCAGCCGGGTGTCTGAGAATCCCATCATCCTTGCGACATTCTGCATGCCATCTCATATCCGAAGAAGTTTTAGATGACATAAACATTCTTTGCACCCTAGGAATAAGAGGAAAATATCGCAAAATTTTTGCAGGCCTCTTTTTCCTACTTGTTTTAACTGAGTCATCAGCTTCTTGGTCTTCATTTGGTTTTCCTTTCCATTTTGACGTTCCGCATATTTCACAATTCTGTAGTCTTACCTTATCCCCCCTGAACAGCATACAATCAAATGGACAAGCTAAAATCTTCTCATACCCTAAATCAAAAGACTTCAGAAATTTTTTGGTAGCATGGGATGATTCTGGAATACAAATTTCGGGAAATGCTTCATTCAACAACTGAAGTAGCATGTTGAAGGACTTAGCGGACCACCCGTTTAAAGTTTTGATCTAAAATAATCTAACAATGAATGCAAATTTTGTAAATTTTGAGCAATCACGGTACAAAGGTGTACTAGCATCTTCCATTAACTTAGTAAAGGCTTCATATTCTTTATTTACTTCAGAATCTTGTCTTTTCTCTTCCACTCCTCCACTAATGTCTACAGTTATTGTTGGCTCGTTATGGACTTGTGTTGTTGGACTATTGTAGTGTGTTGGATTGTTACAAATTCCAAATGCATCCCGCAATAAATCTTGCATCTCATCGGCCACATTTAAGTCGTCATTTGATATGGGCTCGTCTTCATCTTCTAACACACCCGGTTCAACCGGAATTGCCTGGGCATGCTCTCCATGGCAAAACCATTGTGTGTACTCTTGGAGAAAACCATTGATCACCAAATGTGTTTCAACTTCGACGCATGTCTTCAGATGACAGTTAGTACACCACCGGCATGGACAAAGAATCAAATTTGGATCACGAGAATTTTTCTTGGCAAAAATAATGAAATCTTTAACGCCGTCCTGATACTCCTTTGATAATCGTGATTTGCTCATCCAACTTTTATCCATTTCAACAATATCACTAAATCTGAAATTAAAATTTCATATATTTAAACATTAATAACATCTACCTTACTATGTTGATTGGTCATGAATAGTGTGAAATAATTATTGAAAAATGAGGGGGTCATGTGAAATAGGAAATGCTTGTCAAATCCCAAAGAAGGGGGTCTTGTGAAATAGGAAATGCTTTGGAAGCTGAATTTTGAATAATTTTCTGTGAGAAGTAGATAATATATATATCTACTTGTGTAAATATGTAGTTCTTATGATATACATAGTGAGTAAATTAGCACTTCTCCAATTATGGAACTTGATAGAAAAACAACTTTGAATAGCATGTTCAATAATACTGTGTAGTCATCAGTTTCACTTGCATTACCAATTTACCATTCAATAAGTAAGTTTTATTTAAAATACATTCCTATGTAAAACCAAGTCATTGCAAATACTTATAATTCTACAGAGAAGCAATTGTAAGGCATTTTATTTGTCATGCTAAGTTAGGATGGTTGGTCAGCTGGGCCATTCTTTACTAGCGTCTAAATAGCTATATAATTTATATCAGTCTTCACCCTTCCTAATGCACTACCAACAGACATACATCTGCATGCTATTGATATAGCTATAAGTCTGTATATATATATTTTGTTTTTATGTATAATAGTATGTTGTAAATAATAGTTTGATGTAAGTATCAATAATAGTCTTTTTGTAAATAGAAACGACATATTTTTATTAAAAATAAACAAATGGAGTTTATAATTTGTGAGCTTACTTAAGTACTTGGAACTCATTTCCACAATTAGGTCACTACAAATGCAACAGCGGAGAGAGTTTAGTAAGTTAAATGATCAAGCTTTGAATTGTGACTTATAAGTTCTAACTGCTAACAATTTTAGTTCAGCAGAGTGCAAAGGTTGATCATATGAAAAAGCAAAGGTAAACAATATCTATGTGCAGAATGCAGCAACCATAAAACATTACAATGATGACAGATTAAAAAATGTTAATTATGAATTTACAGATTAAGACCCTTCTCAAAATGATTAATCCAATTTATTAAAGAAAAAAAAAGGCATTTAGCAGAAACTAGTTCATAAGAAATACTTAAATATAAGAAATTATTGATAAATCCCTTACCATTTAGATAAACTATGAACTGTACAGTATTATATTTATAAATAAAACACGATGTAGTTCACCTTATCTAATGCTAAAGTCAAATAATTATATTTTTAAAAGAGAAAGTCAAGAAAATGCTTACACTGCTCTGAATTAAATCTCTTCCAGCACACCAGAACAAAACACCGAGGCCAACAATTGGTATAAGCACTCCAAGGAGCTGTTAACGTTACATTAGCATAAGCAGAAAGCCTATAACCAAATAATGTTCATTTTACACAAAATCAAAATAATTAACAACATTAAGTAAAGGACCAAGTTCATAGCAATCAACTAGTCATTTTCTACAAGGATTAAACCAACTTACAGAGATGTTCTATTGTTAGTAAAAAATGAGATGTTCTACAAAGAACAACAAAGCCCTTGTCCCAAGTATTTTGGGTCTCCTACGTCAATCCTTCTCTTCCACTCACTCAACTCTACTCTACTGACGATCATCTCCTTCATCAAATTAACACTTTTCAAATCCTTACTCGTAGTCCTTTTTGGTCCCCTAACTTCCATCCTATCAATTTTTCTAATTAGGCAATTACCAATCCTCGTTGACACCATTGTATGTATCCAAACCACCTCAATCGGTTCCCCCGCATTTTATCTTCAATCGGGGCAACCTCTTCTTTCTTCCGCATGCATTCATTTCTTATTTAGGGTGTTTCCACTCATCCACCTTAACATCCTCATATCAATTTTAATGCACACAGGAACACTAATTACTATACATAGAAAGGTGTAGCTTTTGATTTATTACTAATAAAAAAAATTAATCATCTAATCTTATCAAATTTATTACTAATAAAATTCCCAATAATTAGAGAAGATTTAATCATCTAATCTTATCTAATCTAATTTCAAAAACTAGGGTTTATAAAACTCTTCATGCTTCAATTGAATGTATGAAGTTTTTTTTGGTAGTGCATTAGGAAAAACCCTAATTAGTCCACATTATCAAATCCCAATCCATTCTCAAATCACAAAATACCCCTAAATCACAGTTTATTCAGCACAAAATCCCAAACAATTTCATTAAAAAATAAAAAATTTATTAAAAGTCGAAAATAATCATACCGGAGATAAGAGAGGGTTTGAGAGCTAGAGAAAGACGATCGGGCGAACACGACAGAGGAGACGATCGGGGGGCGCACGGCGGAGGAGAAGAGCGATAGGGTTTGGGATTGCGGCGAGGGGATTTGGAGACGAGGGATTTGGGTAGCGGCGCCGCAGATTTGGAGATGAGGGATTTGGGTAGCGGCGCGAGGGGATTTGGAGAGGAGATTTGGAGACGACGGATTTGGATTTGGAAATTTGGAGGCGAGGAGAATTGGAGGAGGAGTCGCGCGCGAGGAGAATTGGAGGAGGAGGCGAGGAGAATTGGAGGGGATTTGGATATTCGGTGGAGTCGCGCGAGGGATTTTGGTTTCGCGCGTCTAGGGTTTTGGACGAAATTGGAGAAGGAGGAAATTAGTAGAATAAATTCTGCGGTTAAGGAAATTAGTAATAATGGGAGTCCATAGTGTTCGATTAAAGGATAATTATATACTACCCCGGCGCTTCTTATACAACGCCGGGGAATATAAGCTATCCCCGGCGTTTAGTATAAAGTGCCGGTCGATAAAGGAATTTTTTTTATTATTAATTCTTCCCCAGCATTTAATGAAAGCGCCGGGGTAAAAACGCCGCTGTAGGGTAATTAATTTGTAGTCTGTTGTAACTAACTTTCCGCCATTGTAACAGTATTTACCGCCTATAAAAGGCTGAGCTTCTCTGTAACAAAACAAGCACTCATTTTGTCAAGAACTCAAACTAAAAAAACCATCTTCAACCTTCAGCTTCTGCCGTGGCCAAGAACAAGTCTTCCAAACCTCCAGGATCTGACAGTATACATCTTTCTATTTTCTTCCTCTCTTTTTACTTCCTGCTAGTGGCGTTTTATTTTTTTCCGAGCCCTTGAAAATCACGGTTTACATTTTATTGCTGCTGAATTTATTTTTCTTGGATACTGATTTGCTTGTGGATCATGTTAGAATGACTTTGTGTCTGCTGTTCACTTGTGGGGAGAAGGTGGGGGAGGTGGCTGTGGTTGAAAATATGCAGAATTGTGATTACTGTCTCGTGGAGTAAACGGAGAAGGTGGAGTTGGCGTTGGTGTTGAGAAATGCGGAGCGTGGGGAACTGAGGTGAAGAGGTTTGAGTTGTTTAGGTTGGAGGGGATGAGGTGAGTTGAGATTGGAGGTTGGACGTACGGGTGATGTTTTTGGTTTACATGGGATGTATTTTCGTGGTATTCTGCGATGGATTGGAGAAGAGCTTTGTGGATTGTTCCTAATTTGGTAGTAACATGATAATGCATTTGCCAAGCATTTGTAGTACAAGTGAGAAGACTTCTTACTCTTAAGAAGGAACAATAATAGTATAATACTACACCCACAACAATTTCTACAACTTTTTTCTTTAGAACCTTAGATGACACAATACTATTGGAGGTTACAATGGAGTAGGTTGTAGAAATCTCTAATAGTATTGTGTCACCTAAGATTATAAAGCAAAAAAGTTGTAGAAAAGATTGTGGGTGTAACATTATTGATAAAAAATAAATTATATCTTTTTCTTATACTAATAGGAGAGTGAGTCTAACCCTTCTCTCTTTTCTTTATTTTGAAATAGAGAAAGGAGATGAAAAGTAAGAATTCCTATTTAACTAACATATGCATTACGTACAATATTATTAAAAAAACCAAAACATAAAAATTTCATTCTCTCAAACACCGTCTCTTCTCCTCCCACTTTATCAATCTCACAAAATCTCACGTCTCTTCCCAAACTCACCCTTATCCTTTGACTTAGAATTAGATTTTTAAGCAAACACAATTCATCAAATTATTTTTATATGATTTTCTTAGTCTATTATCATTACCCTAACCTATGTTATAATGCATAGTTTATAATGTATAACTGAATGTTAATGAAGTTATAATATACCTGTTAACATAAATTAGTTGAATTTACGATATCTTTTCATTACATGATTTTTTTTAGTTTTAGTGATATTCAATTAGAAAACATTATGGTTTGGCAATGATTCTCAAAACCATCTCCTTATATGAGGATAATCTCCTTATATGAGGATAATAAGGAAGATTTCAGTAATTACGGTACATATGATATTCATAAGTTTCTTCTAAATCTCTTATGTTTTTTTGAGTTCTATATAAATGTTATTAGTCTCTCAAAACTATTTTAGGTTGTGCAATTTGCAGATGGTAACACTAGTTTTCAATTAATTGGAAGACTAACCATATAAGAAGGCAAGTGAGTACCTTTTTGTTTTTTTTAAGGTAAGGTGTTCCTGTTTCATTCAAACTGCAAAAGTTACAATCAGTACCAGTATTTCCTTGATACTGGGAAGAGATTGGCTACACCAACTTCCATACAAACTAAGTAGTCCAAGGCACAGTCTAGCTACGTGAATGGGTAGCAGAACTAGAGTCCCTCTTGACGTTGTTAAGAGTATCTGTAGTCGTTGGCAATATATCCAAAATATGGATATTTCGAATAGAATTGATCTGCAGTCGTCGTCTATATATCATATTTTGGGTTTCGCATGAACAGGAGCCGGCCAAATTTGGCTGAGAGTTTAGCTTTTTTCATAATTTGGAAATCGGAACATGATCTACCGTTATATTTCGCACGGTAGTTGATATTTTGTCAGAGAAATTTTTTTTTGGAAAGTTGTCGAATGTGATATGATATCCCCATATCCCGTCCGAATTCTTAAAAAAAAAAGTGAAAACATCTCACGTTTCAACCAAATAAAAAAAAATTGCGCCAGACGGGATATGATATCCCGTCCTTCACTTAAAAATTTAAAAAAAAAACAAAAAAAAAGATAAAAATATTGAAGACTGGATATCATATCACGACCTTCACCATTTTTCAAAACCAAATTTTAACAAAAAATTTCAAACGGTATATGATATCTCGTTTCGTCCAAAAAAATTCAATATATGAGTATCGAAGACTGTAGCGCTTTTTGCTATTTTCTATTTTTAAAATGTCAAATATCTATTTTTTAACAAAACCACCACAGATGATCTAATGTTGCAGTTCGGTGAGGCTTCTTTCTTCGAATATGACGTGGGCAACCTCGCAATGAGGAATCGTCTTATCATTCTTGATCCACTTCGCTACATTCGATGAGTCTCCTTCAATTTCCACCATCACCATTGGGTTAGCTTGGGCCACTTTGATTCCCCCCACAAGTGCATGACCTTCTGCTAGGTCAACAGATTTAGAGTTTAGTTCCATTTCATCGACTTTCAGAACCTTCCCTTCGCTGTCTCTCACAACTACTGCTGCACATGCCTTACTAGCTCCCATTGCTACATCAACATTTGCTTTGATTGAGCCCCTTGTTGGTTTGCTCCAACCATGATTGAGCTGATAACTTGTAGTGTCGTTACCTTGGTGGATTTCATCGACTTCACCTCCTTGCGAGCTAGCAAAGCTGAGACTAGTGATGGGAATCGGGTCAACCGGGCCGGGTCGGACCCGCCCTGGTCAGACCTAATGGTGTGAGGGTTCGGGTTGGGTTGGGGTGTTAAGCGGGCTGGGCCGACCGGGTTGAAAAACCCAAATGTCGACCTGTTCGACCTGCCAATCCATTCGGGTAGAACCCGTTTCGGTTTGGGTCGGTCACGTGTTGGCATTCAGGTTGAGAGTAAGTTTCAATTTTTTTTTAAACTATATGATTTTTTTTTTACAAGTACAACTAATAAATATATAAGATTGAACCTGTGAAAGTGTGAATAAAAATTATATATATTATTTAATTCAACTTTTATGATTTTTTTTTACAAATTTTTACATACAAATACAACTATAATACTGTATATTACTTGTATAATACAAGTAATAGATTAGAAAGTTAGAAACTATAAAAAGAGCATACAATATGTTTTGAATTACATATTTGAGGGGATAATCAGAATCTACTGTTGTTGTTGTTGTTGGTCCCTACTATTGTTATTGTTGTTCTTCGGGCGAGTTGCTTCCATTTGTTGACGTGTCGACCCCGATTTCTTGATTTCTATCTTTAGCCTTCATCTAATCTTCCGTGCACAGGATCATCTCTAACGATTGAGGCTTAAAGTGATTCCTGTAATCTGTTAGACCCATGTCATTTGTAAAAAATGCACTTTTTGAAGCAACTGTAGGGACATGATTAGTTAGTAGATCTTTAGCCATATGTTTAAGAATATTAGAAATATGTTCATGTTCTTTCCACCATTGCAGCACATCAGTCTTAGCATTAAAACTCTCACTGTCTTATTGATTATACCAATTTAATTCATTAGGTTGATTAGTCCTAGGTTTTTTTGATTGAATTTGAGCAAGTAAATTAAAAGTGACATCGCCCAATTTACTTTTACCCTTACATCTAGAAGTAGAAGAGAAGAAGTAACTGTACTAGAACCACTACTAGATGCAAAAGTTCTATCATAATAATCATACAAGTTATTCAATGTCGTTTCAAAGAAAGCTAAAAATGTGTATGCGGGTTTAACAATTTCTAATAGGTATACAATTTCTAATATTATGAACAAATTGTTTGGCTATTTTTAATGCATCTTGAACACATAAATTTAAAATATGACATGCACATCTAACGAGAAAAATTTCTAAACATGTAGAAGCTAATTGTGTTTTTAATGTACTAATCTAAGCATTGTTGTTAAATGCATTATCAAAATTAATACAAATTTTTTTATTACGAATATAAAGATATCACAAACTTCTAAAATATGATGTGCAATTACTAAATCATTATGCGGATACGGCAAAGCCGCAAGTGATATGATCCTCTTTTGAATCATTCAATCACTATCGATCGAATGACAAGGTATGCCCATCATTGGAATATCGTTACAACCTTTCCAACAATCAGAAGTTAACGATACTCTACAAGTTAAACTATACAAAAGTGCAATTAAATTATCTCTCATTTCGTTGTAAAGTTTAAAACAATCGGATTTGAGTGTATTTCTAGGATTTTTTCTAAAATGTGGATTTAGTGCATTTTGATTTAAAAAGTAACTCCTCCTTAATAACTAGACGAGCCATTTCCTATCGAACATTTTCGGGATCATATGGGTGGCTATCTACTTGTCCGATCTTAGGGTGAATTTTTTGTTGACTGGGTTGGTTTTCTAGTAGATCTTTGTGTACATGTTGTATGTGTCATTTAATTGTACTCGTTCCCTCACCGTTCCTCCATTTGTAACTCTTCAAACAAATTTTACAAATCTTATGTCCTACATCCGGATTATTTTTTTCTGGGATATAGTCATAATATTTGTGCCAATCATTAGTTTTCCTCCTAGTTTTCTACTACTAGTGGATTCAGTTTATTGGGTTTGTATGTCAACATTATACATTTCTTTTTCTATGTCGTATGGAGGATATTGTGAGATTCTACCATAGGAGTCGGTATAAATTTGGGCTCTACATGTGGGACTATTGGAGGCCGACGTGAAGTACTTGTGGAATCTTGTCCACTTTGGCTACGACCGCTACCTCGTAATTTAGACATGGTAATAATGTATGCGAAAAATAAACAATTTCTAGTTGTAACACCCCGCAAAATTGAGTAATGAAAATTTTGCCCTCGTGTGTTACGCACGTGTATTTTGTACAGTTACGATTAATATTCGTAACGTATTTTTATATAAATGTCATACGTATTTTATATTCCGATTATTTTTATGTTTTTCATTTTCTTAAAACTCATTTCAATCCTATTTTTAGCCAACTCAAACATTAATTTTAATCTTTGTGTTTTACGTACATTGCACGTGCTTTCAATACACGTGTCGATTACATATATTTTTTGCTACGTGAAATATCCGTAACATTATCAAAATAAATTTTTATGTGCATCGCACGTAAACTTTTATGTGCATTTTTATTTCTAAATTTTTCTATAAGTGATGTACATTTTTTTCTCATTTTATTTGTTAAAAATGTATTATTTTTTTTTTATTAAAACCCATAGGCCTAACGTCTATGTTAAATTCCACTAAGAAAATTAATTAAAAGAGAGGCCCATAATTTTATTCTACATTTTAATGTACACTTTTAAATCCTACTCACTTGTCATGTAACAAACATATACAAATGGATTATAAACAAATAATTAAAAGAATGAGAAATGTGTGCACGTGGGGTGCACGTGCATGTGTGTGCACACCAAAAGTTGGCTGGCCAATGGAGGAAGGAGAAGGGGTTTTGTGAGTGGGTTTGTGGTAGTAAATGGTGAGTGGGTATTTATTTTGGATAATGGGTATTTTTTTGGGTAGTGGGTGTCTCTTCATTCACCTATTTAGCTCTATAAATACCTCATATTGTATGAGTATTTTTTCACTAGAATCAAAAGAAAAGAAAGGGAGAAAATAAAGAAAAAGATGAGCTTTTGGTGTTTGCAAATTGTTAGGAGGGAAAGGCTTGCTTGGTTGGAGCTAGGAGCAATCTACTAGGAGTTCCTAATTTCTTTTGCATCAATAAGGTGGGTGTTTCTTTTTGCTTTCTAATTATGTGTTAGGATGCATGCTTAGATGATTTATGTTGAAATAGTAGATGTAGCATGAGTGGTTGTAATTCTAATTTCTTTATGTTATGCACATTATATTGTTATGGTTGATAAACATGAAAAATTGTTGCATGCTAAATGAAAATTTCATCATTAAATTGTTGAATCAAAATTCTATTTCATTAGTATGTTGAAGTTGTTAGGCACAAATATCATGTTGAGTATTTTGTATGCAAGTTGTTAATTTTGTGCTTAGAAAATTGTGTGGATATTTGAAATGAATTATAAAGTCGATGGGAAGAATGAGAAATTCTGAATAAAAATGCATTCATGATGTGGTAAATTTTTCTAATAAAAAACTATGAATACTACATTTATAAAAAATTGGTTATTTGAATACTAGATTTATAAATGTGATTATTTGAGTTAAATTGGGTATAATTTAGTGCTAATATGAATAAAATTTATGCAAAACTATTTCTGGAAACTTAGAGATAAGTTTTATGAACAATCAAAATGAAGGAAAAGAAAAGAAATCAAAAATATTTGAAAGTGTTTAAAATGAGATTTAACAGAAAGATAAGTTATATAAATTTGAACTCATATATCAGAAGTGATGCTTGGCTAGGGTGGCTAGCGAGGGCGTCCTTGCATCTGGCATCGCCATGTGGCGCTGGGGTGCCCCTTGGTCTCGGGTTCGAGCCCTGTTGTGCACAAAAGTGCATTTTTATATTTTTGGTCTTTTTTTAGTTTTAAAAATTCAGAAAATTTATATAAATATTTTAATATATTAAAGGAACAACTAAAAATATTTTCTCACTGTTTTTGATTATATTTTTGAAATTTAAAGGATATATTCATGTGTTAGATGAGATTGGAATTCAAGAAGAATATATATATGATTAAGATTTTAAAAATTCAGAAAATTTATATAAAAGTTTAATATATTAAAGGAACAACTGAAAATATTTTCTCACTGTTTTAGGTTATATTTTGGAAATTTAAAGGATATATTCATGTGTTAGATGAGATTGGAATTCAAGAAGAATATATATATGATTAATATTTTAAAGGTTGATTTTGTAAAAAAATCAAAGTGAAATGATGAGGTTTCAATAATGGACTTCTAATGATAAATCTTTAAGAAATTGAGTTTTCAATCTTAAACAACTTTTGTATTGAGAATGATACCTGAAGTATAGATAAATATGAAAAGGGTTTTTAATTATCGAAAGATGCTTTTGTGAATTATTAAAAATGAATAGTTTGGTTGATTAACCAAGAAGTGCTTACTTCATGATGAATAAATGAATAGATGAAAGAATTGAATAAGATATGAATAAATGAAATTGAGAATATGAATAATAAGGGTATGCATACCCCATAATGTTGAACATAAAAAGATGTTGATCTAGAGGCTAGGCGAGACCCTTGGTGACCGGCATTTGTGAATAATGAAAATTTGAGGAGTAACCAGTGTGGGTTGACTCTTTCTTTGAGAAGTAGCCAGTATAGGCTGACTTTCTCTTATGTTGATTTAAGTCCGGTAGGGTATGCTAGCTCTAGGTTGTGATGATTTAAAATTAAAACTTAAGGACATGCACTAGTTGGTGACATGATGAAACTAGAGCAAACGTGAGTTATGGACTCCAGAATGATCCTTGGAGAGAAATAATCCCCAGTATTCCAGGACGATGGACGTAAGGGCCACAGAATGATCCACGGAGTGAAAATGATCTCCAGTATTCAGGGACGAGAGCGACGCTCATGGGGTATTTGTGCGATGAGGATTTCAGAATGACTCACGGAGTGAGACAATCCCCAGTATTCTGGGACGATGGACGAAAGGACCACAAAATGATCCACGGAGCGAGATTGATCTCCAGTATTCCGATGTGAGAACTAATATTCGTAGAGTGTCTAAATCTTGTAGTAGTCATAATAGTAGGATGCATGACGAGAAATTTAACCCTATAATATGGAGTACGTAGGTGCTTGCCCTCGGACCTATATAGAATTAGATGCATAGAATCCGAACAAGTATGCATTAGTGTCATCATAGCGTAAACATTTGCATTATGCATTAAGAAATTGCATACACTGACATATTTAGGATAGCCACTTTTTACATTTTGTTTTACATTTAAGTTTGTGTTTGCTAAAGTAAGAGAATCGTTATATTACAGCATAGTGAGGATCACTGTTTATAATATTGTGTCGGTTGTAAGCAACTGACGTGTCCACAGTTTTTCAGTACAGGGCTTGGATTGGCAAAGAGACAAAAAGAAGAATTGATGCTAAACATTATTTTCATGATTTAAGTTGTTGATGTTAAAATTGTATATATATAATGTTGTATTCTTTTTAATTTCCGATGCATTGATGTAATGAACTTGTTGTATAATAAAAAAAAAATTATTTACTTGTAAGATTGTTCGAAGTTGAAGTGAAAGATCCTGTTGAACTACGAATTATATGTAAATGAAATTCGGGGTGTTACACTAGTATTCTAATAGTGTATGTTAAAAAAAATATGAGAGATATGTATAAAAAAAATGTACCAAACAATAAGTGGGTTGAGAGAGAGAAATTCGAGAAAAACCAATGAAAAAATATAATAGAAAAAATTAGAACTATAACAAAAATAAAGAGTTGAAAAAGTTGTGAATTTTGATATCATACTCCGGGAATAATCATATGTATAAAATGAAAGAGAAAATAATTGTAGAAGTAGACGTAGTCGATTGAGAAGTATAGTAGACGTAGTCGTAGTCCGGTAGTCATAGAAAATAGAGAAAGTACTTCTTCAATAAGGGAGTTTGTAGCCGAGAGCTTTGTTGAATCACCATGAATTCAATACGATCGGAATTGTAATTTTTTTGTTGCTTGCCTCTTTGATGAATGAAATTCTTTAAATTGAGGGGTAGTAGTAGAGAGAGTAAGAGAGAGGTGTAGGGATTTTTATAGGGAATCCCCCCCTCCCCCACCCACCAAAAGGAAAAAAAAAAAAAAAATGCCGAACGGCAGCTCTCTCTGTCTTGCACAAGGGAAAAAGCCAAAAAGGACCCATGCGGGTCTAACGGGTCCTAACCCGCAGGTCAAACGGACGGGTTTAACATTTTGACCGGGTTCACGGGTCGAGTCGACCGGGTTGGTTTCAGTGATTTGGCAACCCAGGTCGACTCATTATGCTAAGCCTGTTCGACCCAGACCCAACCCGGTCGTTTGCGGGCCGGGTTGGAGTGGGCGGGTTGCGGGTCGTCCCGACCCGGTTGCCACCCCTAGCTGAGATTGATCACAGTGGAGGGTTTAGACTCTCTACCTCAAAGATCTATTTGCGGCGGGCTTTCCAAATCTGCTACATGATGGTAGTGCAAACTGCTAACCGTGAATCCCTTCCGGCCCCTTTCTGTCTATGCATCTTTGGATAGCTCCACCAACGGAGTCATCAAAGCTGGGATTGGTTATCAAAGCCAGAGTCACTCCACACCTGTTTGGTGACGCTGCAGTGAAGAAGAATATGTGCAGTTGTTTCTGATTCCTCATTGCACAATAGGCAGAGACTGTCAGCGTTTGGAAAGAGTCTGGAGCGCTTCTCATTATCAGCACCTCATTTACCGCTCTCCAAGCAAAGTGCGTCACTCGCAGAGCTTACGTTTTTGTTTTGTTTTGTTTTGTTTTGTTTTTTTTAAAAACTCAGGGTATGTGTTTGATCGGAACCGCTTCCTTGTCAGTGGAGAAGCTGCTCCGTTTATCAGGTGTCCACAAGGATTTGTCCGCGCCACCCGGATCGAACATGTTGATTGGAGTCGCAATGATTTTCTCCCCCTGACCCGCATCAAACAGTTGTCATGCAAATTAGACTCTTACTCCAGATTCTAGAACCTGGCACAAAGAGTTGATTCACCCAGACAATTTTGGGAGGAAAGTCGGACCGGCGCGCATGGTTATCGGTTTTATCAGCAACCCAATTGTCGTTGAAATTTTTATAGAATCTCCATTGACTACTGACCATTTGATTCTTCTCTTGAACACCTCTCCAGAAGGGGGAGCAAACTCGCATATGCACGCTTGAACGCAAGTTAGTGTTGTGCGGAATACGAATCAAACAACCAATCAAAGAGAGAAATAGCGAGAGAAAACACAAAAACAAGCAAACACAAGGACACACAGATTTAATGTGGTTCGGCAAACAAGTGCCTACATCCACGGGGCGGTTGGGGTTCTCTTCTTCTTCAAATAATCACCAATGGGCGAAAACAAACCCTTACAAAAGATGACGGCTGCAAAACCGAATAGAGGTCTCTAATTTTCGTCACTCATCACAAAACCCTAACGGGTTGTATTTATAGGAAACTACTGGGCCTTTTCGAAATGGGCCTATTCTGGATTAAAAAACCCGCCTACAGTCGACTGATCATCTTACCAGTCGACTGACAAATACTTCGGGACAGTCGACTGAACCCACATGCAGTCGACTGACTACTGCTGTATCCTTAGCCTTTGAAAACTCCTCTCTGGATAGTCGCCTGATCCTCCAACCCAGTCGACTAATGTACTGGAACTTTCGATCGCTGTAGATACGAACCAGAATCGAGCCATTATCCTACAATCTCCACCTTGGCGAGATCTTCCAAGTATCCAACAATCTCCACCTTGGCGAGGTCTTCCATGTAGCCCGAGCAATCTCCAATAAATACTCCAAAACAAATGCTCATCACCCAATGTAACAAATTCCAAACTCCACCTTAGTAAGATATCACATACTAGGCAAACAAATAGCGAAGCACCATCCCAACCGCCCATGCCAAATCATCAAGCATGCAAAATATTAGCCAGGTTCATGCAATGCTTGAACTTGGCTGCCCCAACAACTTTGGTCAACATATCAGCAGGATTATCAGCTGTTCCAATCTTCACCAAATGAATATCACCATCCTTTATCAAATCACGCACAAAATGATAACGGACATCAATATGTTTGGTCCTCGAATGATGAACTTGGTTCTTCGCTAAATGAATAGCACTCTGACTGTCACAGTGTACCTCCACCTTCTCCCGATGAATTCCCAAGCTCTTCAAAAGTCCATGAATCCAAATAGCTTCCTTCATGGCCTCAGCAACTGCCATGTATTCAGCCTCAGTAGTAGACAACGCTACAGTGGACTGCAAATTGGACCTCCAACTTATAGGTGCTCTAGCCATAGTAAACAAATAGCCTGTAGTAGACCGCCTCTTATCTAGATCACCTGCATAGTCAGAATCAACATAACCCACCAATAACCTGCTAATATTGTCATCCCTTTCAAACTTCAAACCCACATCTGTGGTGCCACTTATGTACCTCAAAATCCATTTAGCTGCTTGCCAATGCTCTCTGCCTGGATCATGCATATATCGACTAACCATACTCACCGCCTGAGAGATGTCTGGTCGAGTACAGACCATGGCATACATCAAACTGCCAACCACACTAGTGTAAGGTACATTAGCCATATACTGTCTCTCTTCATCTGTACTTGGAGACTGAGAAGCACTAATTCTAAAATGAGTGGCTAAGGGTGTACTGACTGGTTTAGTTTTCTCATCTATACCAAACCGTTTCAGCACCTTCAAAAGATATTGCTTCTGTGTCAAACTCACTATGCCCTTTGCTCTATCTCTAGCTATCTCCATCCCAAGTATCTTCTTGGCTTCACCAAGATCCTTCATCTCGAATTCAGAACTCAGCTGATTCTTCAAATTTTGAATCTCCTTAGCATTTCTAGAGGCAATCAACATGTCATCCACATATAATAACAGATATATGAAAGAACCATCCTGCAATTTTCTGAAATAGACACAATGATCATACTCACTTCTGGAATATCCCTGCACTTTCATAAACTGATCAAACCTCAAATACCACTGCCTTGGAGATTGCTTCAACCCATAGAGAGACTTCTTCAACCTGCAAACACAATTTTCCTTCCCAGCTGTCTTAAACCCATCTGGCTGCAACATATAAATTTCTTCATCTAGATCCCCATGTAAGAACGCAGTCTTCACATCCATCTGTGTCAATTCAAGATCAAACTGTGCTACCAATGCCAACAAAATCCGAATAGAAGGATGCTTCACAACTGGAGAGAACACTTCATTATAGTCAATACCTTCCTGTTGAGCATACCCCTTTGCAACGAGTCTAGCCTTGAACCGAACACTGCCTTTTGGACCTTCTTTCTTCGTATACACCCACTTGCAACCGATAGCTTTCTTCCCTTTTGGCAATTGCACTAGATCCCAAGTCTTGTTCTTATGAAGAGAGTTCATCTCTTCATCCATAGCAACTTTCCAATCTGTATTTTCAGAACTTCTAGTAGCTTCTTTGAAGTTGGAGGGAACTTCATCATCCACAATGGGAAGAGCAAATGCAACTGTATCTGTAAAACGAGATGGTCGTTTGATATCTCGTCTTTGCCTTCTTGCTGCAATTGATTCTTCGTGCTGGGGAGGGTTAGGAACTTCTTCCTCATCCTCAGTATCAACCACATCATCTTCATTTTGGGCAGGATTTTCAACTGAAAGCTTTTCTAACTCCACCTGTTGGAGAACTCTCCCATTCTTCTGCTGCTGTAGATCACCAGTCGACTGATCCTTTACACCAGTCGACTGTCCCGAGCTTCTACTGTTCACCTGTTGGAGAACTGTCCCACTCTTCTGCTGCTCACCAGTCGACTGTTCTCGTCCACCAGTCGACTGTCCCGAGCTAATCATGCTGGTCTCATCAAAGGTGACATCCCTGCTGATTACTAATTTTTTCTGTTCTGGACACCACAACCTGTAACCTTTGACACCAGTACTAAAACCAACAAATATAGCCTTTTTGGCTCTTGCATCAAGTTTAGTTTCAGTTACATGAAAATAAGCAGGACAACCAAATATATGCAAAAAACTATAATCAGATGCAGGTTTACCACTCCATACCTCAATAGGTGTTTTGCCTTTAAGCGCTGCTGATGGTAAACGGTTGACAATGTGGCTTGCATATATAACAGCTTCTGCCCAAAATGCCTTCTTCAATCCAGACTGTGCTAGCATACATCTCACCTTCTCAAGTAAGGTTCTGTTCATCCTTTCTGCAACCCCATTTTGCTGTGGAGTCTTCCTAACTGTGAAGTGCCTCTGGATCCCTTCATCTTCACACAATTTCAGAAACGGATCGTTCTTGTATTCCCCTCCATTATCTGATCTCAGAACCTTAATCTTCCTACCAGTCTGATTTTCAACTTTCTTCTTCCAACTTGTGAACAATGTCAAAACTTCATCTTTGTGCTTCATGGTATATACCCAAACTCGTCTGGAGTAGTCATCAACAAATGTAACAAACCAGTGTCTTCCACTCATAGAAGGTGTCTGCGTAGGGTCCCAAACATCTGTGTGCACATAATCGAGGATACCCTTTGTCTGATGTACAGCTGTACCAAATTTCACCCTAGTTTGCTTACCCAAAACACAATGTTCACAAAATTCCAACTTGCACCCTTTAGCATCTTTAAGCAACCCTTGCTTCACAAGCCCCTGCAAGGCCTTTTCTCCTGCATGCCCGAGTCGCATATGCCACAACTTAGTAGAGTCGGGAACAACCTGTTTAGGCCTTTCAGTTACACTGGCAGCCTGACCCAAATATGTTTTTCCCTGCAAGAAAAACAAGTTCCTTTTTCTTTGTCCTTTCATCACCACGAGTGATCCGCTAGTCACCTTCAGAATGTCACCTTCACTAGCAAATTTCAATCCACTGGCCTCCAAAGCACCAAGTGAAATCAAATTCTTTTTCAAATCTGGAACATACCATACATCTGAAAGCTCCCTAATAAGACCATCGTGCATTAGCAATTCAATCTTCCCGATTCCTACCTTCTTACAAGGTGCATCATTTCCCATCAAAACTACCCCACCATCCATATACTCTAAAGAAGTAAACCACTCCTTTCTCCAAGACATATGATAGGATGCTGCTGTATCAAGGAACCATATCTCTTGATAAAGTGAGGGACTAGTTGCAAGTGCATAAGAAAAACATCATCACTATCTACATTATCAACAATCACATTTGCAGTCGAATTTCCCTTATTTCGTAGCTTAGGAAAATCCTTTTTCCAATGCCCCCTTTCATGACAGAAAGCACATTCATCTTTGGCTGGTATCTTTCTGTCCTTTGAAACTCCTCTCGATTTGGAACGAGATTTGTTTCCCTTTTTCCCAGATTTGGTCTCAGATCTGGTCTCAGTTCTGCCCCTTACAATCAATGCCTCAGAAGTTTCTCTATCAACCATTTTATCCCTTCTCCTAGTTTCATTATTCAACAGAGCATTTGCAACATCTTCATATTTCACAGTATCTTTTCCATATATTAACGTTGTTGCTAAATGATCATAACTTTCAGGTAATGAATTCAACAGAATTAGGGCTTTATCTTCATCTTTAATTTGCTCATCCAAATTTAACAAATCAGCCAATAATTTATTAAATGATTCAACATGAGCGTTCATAGATATACCTTCAGTATAGGTGAAGCGAAAAAGCCTCTTCTTCAAATACAGCCGATTCTCCAAACTTTTCCTCATGTATTTGTCTTCGAGTTTCTTCCACAACACCGCAGCAATGGTATCCCTCATCAAATCATACTTCTGAGCCTTCGCAATAAAGAGCCGAATAGTCCCACACGCAACTCGATTCAACTTCTTCCAATCTACATCGGACATATTCTTTGGTTTTTCTTCCTCCAAAGCAACATCTTGTTCTTGTTGAACAAGAACATCCAACACCTCACACTGCCACATCCCGAAATTATTTGTTCCATCAAATTTTTCAACTTCAAATTTTGCGTTGTGAATCGTTGTTCTGGACGAACTTGATCCCACAACATCCTTGGTTGCATCTGCATCACTCGCCATCTCCCTCTAGGTCGAACCGAAAGCTCTGATACCACTTGTTGTGCGGAATACGAATCAAACAACCAATCAAAGAGAGAAACAGCGAGAGAAAACACAAAAACAATCAAACACAAGGACACACAGATTTAATGTGGTTCGGCAAACAAGTGCCTACATCCACGGGGCGGTTGGGGTTCTCTTCTTCTTCAAATAATCACCAATGGACGAAAACAAACCCTTACAAAAGATGACGGCTGCAAAACCGAATAGAGGTCTCTAATTTTCGTCACTCATCACAAAACCCTAACGGGTTGTATTTATAGGAAACTACTGGGCCTTTTCGAAATGGGCCTATTCTGGATTAAAAAACCCGTCTACAGTCGACTGATCATCTTACCAGTCGACTGACAAATACTTCGGGACAGTCGACTGAACCCACATGCAGTCGACTGACTACTGCTGTATCCTTAGCCTTTGAAAACTCCTCTTTGGACAGTCGTCTGATCCTCCAACCCAGTCGACTGATGTACTGGAACTTTCGATCGCTGTAGATACGAACCAGAATCGAGCCATTATCCTACAGTTAGTGCTTAGACACTATTACTCCGAGAAGGAGTGACCTATTATTCATCATCTACTCTAGATCACTTTATTTTTTGTTACTTTATAATTCTACTTCTTCTCTTCTATGGTTCTACCACTACAAATACTTCTTACTTTTTGCTACTCTAATAAAATCGGGACACCAAAAATATATATGTATTCTTTATTTTTTAAAGATAGTATGGCATTGATTTGCTTGCTTAGATTGTACTTGAAATTTTAAAAAATTGATGAAGAAGAAGAAGAAGAAGAAGAAGAAGATGATGATGATGATGAATGTATTAAGTTTTGCATGGTGGCTTAAGTTTTGCTTAGATTGTTTCTCAGGTCGGTTGTCAAATCGACCTAGATGGAAACAAATCCATAGGTTTAATTTAGTTCTGGTTGGATGCTCAGAACGAGACTAATCTCTACTACTATAATGGGAGAGCCCCTTAGTCAGTAACCCAAGTCAGTAACCCAACCCGTGCAACGCACGGGTTGGGTTACTTTGGTAAATATTTTCGAAAGTGGACCTGTTTGGTAAATATTTTCGAAAGTGGATTAGTTTGGAAATTATTTTCTTTTTCATTATGGACTAACATTGGTAAATATTTTAGAAAGTGGACCTGTTTTGTAAATATTTTCGAAAGTGGATCGGTTTGGAAATTATTTTCTTCTTATCCTTTTCATTATCCTTCAATTTTTTCCACGTGCACGTGTGCACGTGTCTGATTTAATAAACTTTATTAAGAGGCGCTAATGTGGCCTATTTAATTGTAGCCATCATCTAAAGATGGGCGGCCACAATTAATCAAGTGAAGGGTTCACCAAATTTTCGCCGGTGCAGAGGATCCGAATCCTTCCATCTGAAACCTCCTCTGGGTCATTTGAAAACGTAGGAACTGCTTGAGATTCAATGCCAGCTCATGGCAAGTCCCTTACCTGGTGCTAGCTCACTTGCAAGGGACAAATTAATGAGAGACTCTCCTTCCATGTCGCAAAACCAAAGGAGTAACTGAAAGCAACAAGGACTACAGACCAGAAAAAACATTGGAGCGTAAACATTTTGTCACTAGAACTTTCTAGTTTTCCTCTTTATATGTATTTAAAAGTTGTCGCGAATCCCAGATCCTATGCAAAGACCAAATCGTATTGTTAAGGTTAACATAGAGACTGAGAAAGAATTATTGGATTGATTATAACTGAATACGATATCTCCTATATATATATATGAGAAAACCAAATACTAAACTAATACATAATTCGACATGGGACTAAAGATAATATATAACACCCCCTCTCAAGCTCATGGTGGGTTGAAGTATCGAAATCTTTGAACAGTGTAGGATTTGGTGAAGAAGTTTGATGTCTGCTGTAAAAATGTAACAGAATGAAGTGAAATAATTCTTGCTTCAAAATGCTCACGAACATAGTTGCAATAAATCTCTTTGTGCTACGTTCGCTCATGAAAGATCGGGTTACTTGTAATGTGCAATGCACTCCGGTTATCACAATAGAGAGGAGTAGCTCATGTAAGAGTGACACCCATATATGATAACAGTCAACAAATATGAACAATCTCTCTACCACAAGACTGTTTGGTAGTAGGATCACTCGCCCAATCTGAATCAGAATATGCACTAAGCTCCAGTTTAGATGTAGAGGGTATGAATAATGAGCGAGTGATAGTACCCCAAAGATATATGAGAATCCGAAGAAGAGCACTGTAGTGAGCTGATGTGGGAGCGGAGATAAACTGACTGACTATACTGACTGCATGAGCAATATCGGATCCGATCATGCATAAGTAGACAAGCTGTCCAACAATCTTCCTGTATCTAGTGGGATCAGGAATGAGCTTACCATCTATGGGACGAAACTTCACGTGAAGCTCTGAGGGAGTATTGGCTGATCGACTGTCAGAGAGACATGCAGCGGAGATAATGTCTGATGTGAATTTCTGCTGAGAAATGAGTATTCCCAGAGATCCATGGCAATCTCGAGACCCAGAAAGTACTGTAGTCTACCAAGGTTTTTCATATGGAACTAATGGTGAAGGTACTTCTGGGTGGACGCAATACATGCATAATCATCCCCAATAATAATCATGTAACACCCCACAAAACTGAGTAATAACAATTTTGCTCCTCATGTGTTACACACGTATATTTGTACCGTTACAGGTAACATCCATAGTATATTTTAATTTAAATATCATACGTATTTTGTATTTTGACTATTTATACATTTCCGTCTTCTCAAAACTCATTTTTCATTCTATTTTAATCCAACATAGACATTTATTTTAATCTCTGTGTTTTCACGTACATTGCACGTGTTTTCAATACAGGTGTCGATTACGTATATTTTCCGTTATGTGAAATGTTCGTAACATTATTAAATATACATATTTTGTATTTTGACTGTTTTTCGTTTTCTCAAATTAATTTTCAAATATTTAGCACGTGCATCACACGTAAATTTTTATGTGTATTTTTATTTCTACATTTTCTAGATGCCATGCACACTTTTCTTCTCATTTAATAGTCACAAATGTATTATTTATTTTTTTATTAATAACCCATGGGCCCAAAATTCTATTTTCAAGCCCACTAGAAATTCATTAAAAATAAGAAGCCCATTAATTTATTTTACTTTAAATAAACACTTTTAAATCCTACACTTGTCATAAAACAAGTATATACATTTAGACTATAAACAAATAATTAAACAAATGAATGAGAGAGTGTGCACATGTGGGAAATCCAAGGGTTGGCCAATTCATGAAGGAATGAGAATGGATGGGAGTTTGTGGGAGTAATGGTGAGTGGGTACTTATTTTTGTTGATGAGTATTTAATTTTTGGTAATGGATGTCTCTTCGTTCACCCAAATGACCCTATAAATAGCCCTCCTATCTCATGAACAATTCACAAGAAACAAAAGAAAGAAAGAAAAGAGAAGAAAGAAAGGGAGAAAAGAAAGAGAGTGCTTGAATTTCTTCAAGGAGAAGGGCTTGAGCTTTGCTTTGCTAGGAGGAGAAGACTAGCATCTTGTAGGAGCTAGGAGCATCATCCAAGGAATTTTCTTCCATTCTTCTTTCTTCAAATAAGATGGGTGTTTCTTGAATGCTTTCTAAATTTTATAGTATCATGCATGTGTAGGAAGATTGTTATATAAAATTGATCATAAATATGAGTAGTGGTTAATTTGTAATGATGATATTTAGAATGAAAGTGCATGCTAATTGAAAGATTATCTTGTATATAAGTTGAAATGATGTTGTTTGGTTGCATAGTGATACATTATATGAATTTGATATGAATTTGTAAACAAAGTTGCTAATTCATGCAAAGAAAAGTTACTATTTTGAATTTTGTTTGCACATCAGAAAATCGTATCTAATAAAATAGTTGGAATCTAGAACTAAAACTTTTTTGGGAGCATCTTGTATGTGTCAGGAATATCCCTTTAAAATTTCATAAGATTTAGAGATCTTTTACTATTTTAATAAAATCTAAACTCAAAACTGGTTAGTAGTTGACTGAATGCTGGAAATCTGTACACATTTCGATTTTTGATCAATTCAGCATTATAAATGAAATAATTTGAGAAAGGTCGGAACTAAGAAATTGTAGTAGACTCGTTAACCTTTTTGAAAAGTCTAAGAAATTAAAATTTCACGAAGAATTGAATTTTATATGAATTTTACAAGACTGAACAGTGGCAGTATTTCAGTATTTCGACCCTACTGTATATTTTGAAGAATTCAGGGTTATAGATACAGTATTTTGAGAAAACTAATAACTACAAAGTTATAGTAGACTTGTATACATTTATTTTAATATAAAGAACACAAAGTTTCGTTAAGTATAATTTTCTATGATTTTTCCAAATGGCATGAAATGCAGTTTTCTGACTTTGAATTTACTGTTTTGCAAATGATACTTAAACGAAGTGATTGAAAATATATTCTCGCTGTTTTAAATTATATTTTGGAAAAAATAAGGATCATATTCATGCTTAAAGGAGATGTGAAATCAAGACAAAATATGTATATGGTTAATGATGTTAAGAATTGGTTCAAAATAAATCAAAAGAAAATGATGGAATGAATTTTCAAATGATGAATTTTTAAGAGATTATGTTTTAATCTTAATTAACTTGTATTGCGAAAGTATTGATGTATATGGAAAGTGTATTGTGAAAATGAATAGTTTAAGACTGTACTTATAGATGAATAAATAAGAAGGAATGAAAGAATTTGAATAAAATATGATTACATGAAAATTGAGAACATGAGTAACAAGGGGATGAGTACCCCAAGTTGTTAAACATGAAAATATGTTGATTCTAGAGGCTCAGTGAGACCCAGGTACCGACAAAGAAATGTAATGAAAAATTGATTTTAAGAAGTAACCAATATGGGTTGACTGTCTCAGTATTTTGTTTAAGACCGGTGGGTAAGCTAAACTTTAGTTTTTAATAACTATAACTTAAACTTAAGGATATGCACTAGTTGAAGATATAACGAAATGAGTGCAAATGTGAGTTATGGACTCCAGAATGATCTTTGAAGAGAGACGGTCCCCAGTATTTCGGGATGATGAAAGTAAGGGCCACAGAATGATCCACGGAGTGAGAACAATCTCCAGTATTCCGGGACGAAAGCGACGCTCATGGGATGCTTGTGCAATGAGGGCTCCAGAATGACATGCGAAGTGAGATGATCCCCAGTATTCCGGAACGATGGACGTAAGGGCCACAGAATGATCCATGAAGAGCGATTGATCTCCAGTATTCCAAGGGCGGGAGCCAATACTTGCAAAGTGTCTAATCTTTGTAGTAATCATCATAGTAGGCTGCATGGCGAGGGATTTAACCCTACACTGTGGAGTACGTAGGTGATTGCCCTCGGATCTATGTAGTAAGGGATGCATAAAATCCGAACAAGTATGCATTAGTGTCATCTTAGCGTAAACATCTGCATTAGGTCTTAAGTCATTGCATACACTAACATGATTAGGATAGTTACTCTTTTACACTTTGTCTTCATTCAAGTTAGTGGTTGTTAAAGTATTAAAGAATCGTTATATTACGGCATAGTGAGGATCGCCATTTATAATATTGCGTCGGTTGTAAGCAACTGACGTGCCCACAGATTGTCAATGCAGGGCTTGATTGGATTGGCAAGAACGTAAAGACGGTTGATGATAAAGATTATTTTTAAGCTGTTGATATTAGAGTTGTATTTCTTGTTATATTTTATTCCACTGTGTAACTCTCTAATAAACATTGTTGTGTAATAAAAGAAAAGTTTTAATTTCCTTGTAAAATTGTACGAATTGAAGTAAAAGATCCTGCTGTACTACGAATTACATGTAAATGGAATTCGGGGCGTTACAAATCATATCATCAACACATAATAATAATATTAAGGTTAACAGAGAGATTGAGAAAAAATTATTGGATTGGTTATAACTGAGTACAATATCTGATATATATATGAGATGATCAAAACTGGACTAATACATAATCCGATATGAGACTAAACATAATATCTAACATAGTGATGGCATTCGGGTCAACCGGGCTAGGTCGGGTCGGACCCACTCGGGTAAAACCCAATCGTGGTCGGGTTTGGGTTGGGTTGGGGTGTTAAGCGGACCGGGCCGGGTCGGGTTGAAAAACCCAATTGTCGATCTGTTCGACCCGCCAACTCATTCGGGTCGAACCCGTTTGGATTCGGGTGGGGTCGCGGGTTAGCATTCGGGTTGAGAGTGAGAGTTATCCAACCCATTTAGGTCGAACCCGTTTGGGTTTGGGTGGGGTCGCGGGTTGGCATTCGGGTTGAGAGTGAGAGTTATATATATATATATATATATATATATATATATATATATATATATATATATATATATATATATATATATATGATTTTTTTTTTACAAATACAACTAATAAATATACAAGAGTGAAACTATGAAAGTTAAAATAAAAATTGTATATATTATTTAATTCAACTTTTATGATTTTTTAACAATTTTTTACATACAAATACAACTATAATACTTTCTATTACTTGTATAATACAAGTAATAGATTATAAATTTAGAAACTATAAAAATAGCATACAATATGTTTTAAATTACATATTTGAGGGGATAATCAGAATCTACTGTTGTTGTTTTTGTTGGTCCTTACTATTATTGTTGTTGTTCTTCGGGCGAGTTGCTTCCACTGTTGACGTGTCGACCCCGAATCCTTGATTTCTATCTTCATCCTTCATCAAATCTTCCGTGCACACGAGCATCTCTAATGATTGAGGATTCAAGCGATTCCTGTAATCTGTTAGACCTATGCCACTTGTAAAAAATGCACTTTTTGAAGCAACTGTAGGGACATAATGGGTTAGTAGATCTTTAGCCATATGTTTAAGAATATTATAAACATGTTCATATTCTTTCCACCATTGCAGCACATCAATCTTAGCATTAAAACTCTCCCTGTCTTGTTGATTATACCAATTTAATTTATTAGGTTGATTAGTCCTAGGTTTTTTGATTGAATTTGAGCAAGTAAATTAAAAGTGACATCGCATAATTTACTTTTACCCTTACCTCTAGAAGTAGAAGAGAAGAAGTAACTATACTAGAACCACTACTAGATGCAAAAGTTCTATCATAATAATCATACAAGTTGTTCAATGTCGTTTCAAAGAAAGCTAAAAATGTGTTACAATCAATTTCAAATTTATCTCCAAGTAAAGTAAAATACTTTTAAGTCAAACTTTTCGTACCCGCTAATTTGATACGAGGATCCATAACAGTGGCAAGTAGATACAACATAGGATGACTAAAATACTTCAAAAATTTAGTGTATGCATATTTAACAATATGATCAATGTAAATGTCATCAATCATTTCTTGAAAAGTTTGCATCATAGTAATTAGTGAAATAAAAATACTACTAGATGTAGATACATAAGATTTTAAAATTTTCAATGTTGTGGTTTTAAAGGGTTCAAAAAATCGAAACAAAGATTCTGCATAATACCATGATTGTTTATTCATTTGAAAATTTTTCATATTTTTTGCATGACACAAATCATTTATACAAGCTTTATATTGAGTAACAACATTTAATAAATCAAAAGTAGAGTTCCATCGGTGTTTAACATTTCTTAAGAAATTTTCTAAAATGTACACCCTTAAGCTTACATCATTCTTTAAATTGTTGAAACATAGTGCCACTTAAAGCAATAAAATGTACACAATTTCTAATATTACACACAAATGATTCAGCTATTTTTAATGCATCGAACACATAAATTTAAAATATGACATGCACAACTAACGTGAAAAAATTCTAAACATGGAGGTGTCAATTGTGTTTTTAATGTACTAATCAAAACATTGTTGTTAGATGCATTATCAAAACTAATACAAATTTTTTTATCACGAATATGAAAGATATTCAAAACTTCTAAAATACGATGTGTAATTACTAAACCACTATGGTGATACAGCAAAGCCGCAAGTGATCTTTTGAATTATCCAATCACTATCTATCTAATGACAAGTTATGCCCATTATGGGAATATCGTTACAACCTTTTCACCAATCAGAAGTTAACGATCCTCAACAAGTGAAACTATAGAAAAGTGTAATTAAATCATCTATCATTTCGTTGTAAAGTTTAAAACAATCCGATTTGAGTTTATTTCTAGGAATTTTTCTAAAATGTGGATTTATTGCATATTGGTTAAATTCCTCTATGTTCCTACTCTCGGAATAGGAAAAAGATAACTCTTCCTTAATAACTAGACTGGTATTTTTCGTCGAACATTTTCGGGATCATATGGGTGGCTATTTACATGTCTGATCTTAGGGTGAATTTTTTGTTGGCCGGGTTGGTTTTCTAATAGATCCTTGTGTACATTTTGTATGTGTCGTTTAATTGTACTTATTCTCTCACCCTTCCTCTATTTGTAATTTTTAAGACAAGTTTTACAAACCATATGTCCTACACTCGGATTATCATCTTCGGGGATATGGTCATTATATTTGTGCCAAACAGTTGTTTTCTCCTTAGTTTTTTCTACAACTAGTGTGTTTGGTTTGTTGTATTTGTGTGTCAACATCATACATTTCTTTTTCTATTTCGTGAGTATGAATATCGTGAGTTCCTACCATAGAATTCAATGTAAATTCGGGATCTATTTGTGGGACTATTGGAGGCCGACGTGAAAAACCAGTGGAATCTTGTCCACTTTGGCTGCGGCCGCTACCTCGTGATCTAGATATGGTAATAGTGTATGTAAAAAAAAATAATTTCTAATGTTTTATTAGTGTACTAGGTATGCCCGTGTGCACATGCCTACGGCACGTATTCGGAACGATACAACATTTGAAAAATCATGTAAATAGTAAGGGATGATTTATATAGATGTTTATTTGCTAGTAAATGTTGATGTATTGATGTACTCTGAAGTAGGATTATGGAGTGACCTTGATGTTTTTTGATTTGCATATTGCAGGATCATTTGTCAGTAGCTCAGGATTCAAAAATAGTACTGTAAATCTACAAAAGTAGTGGATCGAAAATTCTTTCTATGTGTGAGTTGAGCATAAGAGATTTCTTTTTTGATTTAGAGTCTGACATAAGTAGCAATTTATTTTTTAATACGGTTGACGCCTCAAACTGCATGAGCTAGGTCCTCCTAGTTTGTTTTTTTATGTAGTTAACCATGTATGAATTTAAAAAGAAAATTTTGTTGTGATGTATATGTGAAGTGAAATTGCAGCAAAGTATATCAAGATACAATTTTGCAGCTATTAAAACCCAAAATATAGGGATTAAACATGGATTTGTCTTTAAAAATATGATCAAGCGAGTCAATTAAAGAATTTGCAACGATCTTTAAAAGCAGCAAATGCCCAAATATTCAAAAAAAAACATAATCCGAAATTGCATAATAAAAAAAGCATTATGGTCAAAATTAACTCAGTGAAGCATTCTAATATAAAACAATTGCTAAGTGAAGTATTCTACAATCAGATCAAATATGGTAATTCAAAAATAATTAAATGAAAGTGAATGTTACTGAGTTACGAAAGCATAATCCGAAGGAAAAAGCATAATTAAAAATTAAAAAAAAAAAAAAAAACATAATCCGAAATTGCATAACCAAAATGGAAGTGAATGTTTTTTTTTGACATACCTGGGTAAAAAATAAAAAAAAAAAGAAAGAATTATGAAAAAAGAGAAAAGAGGGGGAAGAGAGAGATAGAGAGTAATAAATGAATGAGTTGTTTTGTTTTTTTTGGGGGGGGGGGGGGGGGGGGGGGGGGGGGATTTGAGTTTTGGGGTTCAAATTATGGGGGAAAATATCTTTTGTGAGGTTAGATCTGGACCATTGATTTACTTCCAAATGAATGAGAGCCACTTGATAGCTTTTTTTGTGTTTTATTATATAGATGTGAAATAATACAAAATAATCTAGGAGGTATATGTTAAAAAAGAAAATCTAAAAAACAATAAGAGGGTTGAGAGAGAGAAAAGCGAAAAACCAATAAATAAATATGATACAAAAAATTAGAACTGCAACAAAAATCAAGACAATATGAGGGTTATGAAATTTTGATACCGTACTTCGCGGATAATCGTATATAGAAATAAGAGAGAAAATAATAGTAGAAGTAAACGTAGTCGATTGAAAAATGCGGTAGACGTAATGTAGTCCGGTAGTCGTAGAATGAGAGAGAGCTCTTCTTTGTTGGAGGAGTTGAAGTAGACGTAGTTGAGAGTTGAATAAATACAATTCGACACGATCGAAAATATTTCTTTATTGCTTGCTTCTTTGTTGAAAAAACTTGATTGAATTGAAATTGAATTGAGTAGTAGTACGAGTAAGAGAGTAAGGTGTGGAAAATTTTAGATTGAATTAAAGGGTATTTATAGGGGGCGGGGGGAACACTAAAAAACAACAGTTGTCGTCTGCCTGCCAAACAAAATGGCCGACAAGCGAGTTTCGGCCGTTGGACCCGCGCGGGTCAGCCGTTCAACCCGTTCCAGTCCACCGGATCGAAACCCGCGGGTTGGTGGGTGGGTTTGACTTGGTCAACGGGTTCGTGGGCCGAATTTTGCAGGTCGAAATCTATATTTTCCCAACTCGGGTCGACCCAGTAAGGGATTCGTGTTTGACCCGATCCCAAACCGGGTCAAGGCAGGTTGGGTCGAGATGAGCAGGTTGCGGGTCGACCCGACCCTATTGCCACCCCTAGGGGGCATAACAATATCTCTAATACATACATTTTTCGCATGGTTGATGTCCCAACATCTATTTTGGAATAGGTTGACAAAATCACTCGACCCTTCATCTGACGGGAGACTGGAACTCATCTCATTGGTTGGTATTACCATTCTGCTTGTAATGGTATCACCGAGGGAGGTTTAGGCATTCGATCGGCAAAAGTCTTTTGTGACGCGTTGATCGCCAAACAAGCTGTAAAATTTCTTCAGGAACATGCAAACAATCACACAACATCTGGTATTTATTAATCAAAGCAAAGTACGTCAAACAATTGAAGCTCTGGAGTATGGAAAGCAATCCCCAAACGTTATGTGCACCTTTGTCATAAAACTGTTTCGTGGACGGTGAGGAATGGTAAGAATATTCGATTCTGGAAAGATGTGTGGGTTCCGTATACACCGCTCTCTGTCTATCCTATTCCTCTCAATGTAAACCTAATTGATATTAGCTTGGTGTTCGATTGGATGGAAGATAATGGGATCTGGAATGAGCCTAAATTGCAACGATTACCTCTTCCTGTTGAAAGAGTGGTCTGCACAGGGGGAGTTTGTTTTGGGTCTTCTGCACTTGGATTGCCTAAAACTTGATTCCACTAAGAATCTATTCCAAAAGAGATGCAATTTTGCCTATGTTTACAAACATATTACACTAGCAGACCCACAAGGGCCCACAAAAGCAAATCCAACATTTTAGCTCTGATGTAGGCTGCAAGTTGTCCCCTTTTGGGTTTTTAAATTTATTTTCTGTAATAGTGCCCGCATTTTCTTATTGGTGTAGTGAAGGTACAAGGATCGCATGATGCTAAAACATAGGGCACACTGCAAGATTATAAAATTCATTGAGGTAGAAATTTTTGTGGTCCAAAAGTGTGATAAAGTTGAATTTGGCCCTTAAACAAAGGCAGGATCATCACTTTGCGATCCCTTATTTACAGTTAATCAGGAACACCTGGGGGGCGTTTGGTACGCGATAATGTAAAAGGGAATCTAGGATTACCCTCTTGATTACCTAGTTTGGTAAGACATAGGTATAATTTTGTAAATAATTTTAAATTGCCAGGGTTATCAAAATAATTAGTTTGGAAGGATAAACATTTGAGATTTGTAGATTCCTCCACATAAAAATGAGTGAGAATATTGCATACGCAAAACAACTCTAGATTTCTAGCTTATCATATAACCCGCTCTTGTTCCCTCCAACCAACTTCTACCGCTCAACACTCTTCTTCTTCTCTTCATTATAACCTGCATTCATCTCTTCTCTTCCATCTCTCTCCCATTTCCGCTCAAATCAAAGGTATCTCTCTCTCACTTTCTCTCTCTCAGCCCATACGACTCTCTCTCTCTCCCTCTCTTTCTCTGTTTGATCAGTTCTTTTAGTTGCTTCAAATAAAGTGAACATTTTAACTAGAAGTATTTTGTGTTTAATTTATCATAATGTTTAGTTGTTTTTAGATCTTCAGGCTATTAAAAAACCTTACTCCATCGAAGACTAGAATTGGTTCGGTTGGTCTGTTTAGTTATATAGCAGGTTACTTTGTGAAAATTGTTTAAATTTTATCTTTATGGTTACTTGGTTAGCAATTTGGGTTTTTGGTTCTGATGCATTTTCTGGGAAGCACTATGAGGGAGGGACTCGATCCTTTATTTCACTTGTGATTATCTACTTGATTTGACAATTAATGTTTTTGTAAGATTAGAAGACTTTTAAGCAACATTATATGGAGCTTCTAGTGATTGGAGTTTCGCAACAGCTAGTTTAGAAATGGGAATGGAAAATTTTCCTGGTTATCACCTCCAGGGGGTGAATGACCATTTTAAGTTTTTTCTTCTGTTTTTGTGGTCGAAACTTTTTGCATTTTTCTTGTTGACTAGCTCTAAATTAACTATTTACTAAGTTTCTTTTGTGTATGGCGCAATTGGTTTCGTGAACTTTCACTCTTTGTAGCGATATAAGTCTACCTGATCATTCTAATCCTGACTACAATTGAACATAATTTTGTAATTTGTACGGTTTCTAGGTAACATTTTATATTTGTGGTTATTCATAATCATTGTAGATATGAAAAGCAGCTAAGTATGAACTTGCAATTGAAATATACACCGAGTTGGAAATGCCTGTATTTTTATGTCCTTGGTTCAGGTTGATCAACTTACCTGAGGGTAAAGTTGAGATTACAGTCTTAACATTAAATACACATCATCTGTAATTGAGTAGAGTCGAAATGTGCAGTGTGAAGTATGAGATCTGGTATGTTTTTTAATGCTGAAAAGGTGTCTCACTTTCTAAGTAATATATTGTTGAAGGCTACTCAAGGCGATGCAATACACAACTTTTACCATGACCATCAGACAGTCTGCCAAGATGTGCAGGTTCCTCTCTACAAAGTTGGGGATGCACTCGAGTTTCTTGATCGAGCGATGGAGATACTACTCTTTCTTGTGCATTTACTTGAAACATATTTGTAGATTAACCTGTCTTCTGCCTTAGTTCTAGTCTTAACTGAAGTTTCTTTTCCTGCAATTATTTCATCTATAGTAGTAGCATTCATATTACAGTTTAAACCAAATAAAAAATATAAAAAATAAAAATACATCGACTTCATTATGACATTGAAACAGAGAAAGATAACATGAAATTCACACATTTTCAATTGTGATTGTTTCCTGTTACTTCTCAGGTGTATCCAATCTGGATTTGCCCGCACCGTCTCTTCAATGTCCCCATAAAGACAATGGTGTATCCAGAAGCAGGCTTCGAGCACCACCAACAGCAGGGTGACACCAGCTACGCCCAAATGTACACTGACATTGGCATCTGGTACGCTCCCGCTCCTGTCCTCAGAGGTGAGGAGTTTAACGGTGTGGATGCCATTCACCAGCTGAAAATGTGGCTGATTCAGAATCACAGATTTCAAGCACCTTATGCAGTCTCTGAGCTCACTGAGAAGAATTTCTGGAGGATGTTTGATGGGAGTCTGTATGAGCACTGCAGGAACAAGTATGGAGCTGTGGGGACTTTCATGAGTGTCTACTACAAGTCGAAAAAAGGGAAGAAAACCGAGAAGGAGGTTGCGGAAGCCGAGGCAGCTGTTCTTGAGAGTAGCTATGCTGAAGCTGACTGAGATGATATTGTGTTATCATAGTATATGGTCTGTTATGTGATTTTAATCGGATATATATGAGCTAGTTTGAGTAATTTCAGTGATGTTTCTAGCTTTGTTTTGGTGTTTGATTCATCTTTTGCATCTGAGAATTGAACTTTGGAATTAATGACGACTCTTTTGGACTTACTTTTCTAGTTTGCAGGCCTATGTATTGGTAACTCCAAGCCTGGGCCTTGTGCAACTCCATTCCTGCAACTCCAACTCCAATTTCAACCACCTTATGCATTTCTACCCGCGTTTTAAAAAACGCCGGTATATTCTACACTGGCATTTATAAACGCCGGGGAATCCAATAAAAAATGCCGGAGAAGACGATCCGTGTTGTAGTGAGTGTAATTTTTTTTAGTAATCTATTTATTAATTTACTAAAGTTTTATAAGATATATATCAGTATTACTTTTGCACATGTATGCATATACATCAATTACTAAATTAGATAACTTTTATATTTATTTATTTTTAAATAAAGCCAAAAGGGTATTTTCGGTAATGCCTACTATAGAGATGGATTGATGGGAATGAATTGTTCTATACCAAACACGGTAATAAAGTATTCCCAGGTATGTAATGTCGTATACCAAAAAACAGTATTGCAACATTCTCGGGAATCTTCATTCCCACCCTCATATTCCTGGGAATCCACTAATTCCTGGGAACTCTCCAATCCGCGTACCAAACGCCCCCCTAGGATCCAGCCGAACTCCCCCTATATGAAGAGGCAAAGGCAACAACCCGGCATGTCTTATATATTAATATATCACTTCTCTTATCTCTAATATCTAATCTCTAATAATCTCTATCTATAATCTAATATTACAATGAGAGAGTTGGAGTTGTCATTAGTAGACATTCAACCATCTAATCTCAACCATTCATTTTTAAGTGAGAGTTATATTAACCATTCATTTACTCAATTGTTGTTAGTTACCGTAATACCTTCAAAATTCAAATTTATTTACAAAATTATTATTTACAAAAGTGTCACTCATATAAAATAAAATTTTGTGTCACTATAGGTAATTTATAAAGAGTATGTGATGAGTAAAGTGAGGTCTGAGATTCGAGGCCAGATTACGTTTTATTTTTTACTATATATATATATATATATCGTGATATATATATATATATATATATATATATATATATATATATATATATATATATATATATATATATATCGTGCATCACACGTGCAGATTACTAGTAATATTATAATGAAAGAGTTGTGATTGTGATTTGTAGACAATCAACTATCTAATCTCAACCATTCATTTTTAAGTGGGAGTTATATTAACCATTTATTTACTCAAGCAGTTAGTTACCATAATACTCTCAAAGTTTAAATTTATTTGCGACATAATTATTTATAAAAGTGTTACTAATATAAAATAAAAGTTGGTACCACTATGGGTAATTTGTAAAAAGTATGTAATAAGTAAAGCGAGGTCTCAGGTTCAAGGCCAGATTATGTCTTAGTATTTACTTTAAAAATATATTTATTAGGACGTGCAAAGCACGTGCAGAAAACTAGTAATCTCTAATATTATAATGGGAGTGTTGGGGCTGTCATTTGTAGACAACCAACCATCTAATACCAACCATTCATTTTAAAGTTGGAGTTATATTAACCATTCATTTACTCAACTGTTATTAGTTACCATAATAACCTCAAAGTTTAAATTTATTTACGACATAATTATTTACAAAAGTGTCTCTCATATAAAATAAAAATTGGTGCCCCTGGGGATAATTTGTAAAGAGTATGTGGTGAATAAAGAAGGTCTCAAGTTCGAGGCTAGATTACGTCTTAGTATTTACTTACATTTTGTTAAAAAATATTAGGACGTGAATTGCACGTGCATATTACTAGTAATCTCTAATATTATAATGGAAGAATTGGGATTGTCACTTGTAGACAACTTGTAATTTGTAGGCATTTAACCATCTAATCTCAACCATTCATTTTTAAGTGAAAGTTATATTAACCATTCATTTACTCAACTGTTGTTAGTTACCATAATACCCTCAAAGTTCAAATTTATTATCACGCCCCGCTTCCCAAAAATACGGAATACGAGTACATGACAAAAGTCCAGCGAATGACTAACGTCACCCATAAGCTGTTTAATCGATTAACTCAACAATATAAACAATGCAGAACAATTGCGCAGGCAAAAATAATAATCTCATGAACAATAATACTTGAAATTAAGCAATAAAAATATCTAAATACAATAATAATCCAACGTCTGGAAACAAATAGCAATATTCGGGTCATAAGCCCAATACAATAACGATAATCCAATAATTAAGTCTCCAAATAAAGCAATAATTATTTATTAAGCGGCGATGCAATCAATTCCTTCACCAATGTTGTTCTGCCAATCCATCTGGTAATTCTCCATCAACACCTGTAAATATTTCATCTAAAAAGAGAAAAATAATTGTCCTTAGAACAAGTCATGGACAGCAAGTAGAGAAAGCAGGAAACGATAGAATAACGGTATAACAATGAATCAATGGATCAATAAGAATCAATAAAATGGGACAAAATCATGATAATCGCTGCAATTGGCTATAAACAATGGTCCACTAATTGGTAACAATAATCAATGATCAATATTAATAACACTTAGCCAAAGTTCGATATCAATAAGAACAATGATGAACAATATGCAATGTCAGTGATGTGTCAATCCTTATGTCTATTATTCATTTTAATTCTCAACTAATGCACGTACTACTGTGTCCCATGTGTGTCGTACCACATGTTCGATGCATACAATCAATTTCATTTTAGACTTAAGTGGAAGATTCTATAGATCATGTACACGGCACAATAACGGTATTTGCAGCATTACTGCACACTGGTTGGCTCAATAAAAACAATACACAGTCAATTGGGGATACTGTGTCAGTAGTCCAACAATAAACCGATAACAATAACTTTTGCCAACACACAATATTTTGGGAAACAAGGCCCACACTTCAGCGTACAGTCACTATGTCATCAACTACTCCAGTCAATCCCTTAAACCCCGGCTTATTAATTATTTATCAATGCAACAATACAATATGCAACTAAGACATAAGATGAACAATAATATCAATCGGGAAACAATAGGGTGATAACATGGATAGGACGGTTAGGATGGTGATAATAACTCATTGGGAACATGCAATGCAACATACATTCATTAAATCATGCAATAGTACAACATAGGAATAATTAATCTATTAAAAGGTAGTATCTAAAATTCTGGACAGCATGCGCAGTCCGTACAAAAGTGTAGTTTTCCGCTAACTCAGAAATCGAAAGTTGAATCCGTCAAAAAATCTGAAAACTAGACTTCCATACGGTTCCAACGCATACTTAAAGTCCAAATTCCGACAAAAGTAGCTAGGTCAAACACATGTTTCTTTTCAGGCTTTATGTTCCGGCAGAAATTCGACATCTTGCCATTTTAATTTTTAAATCAGCAAAAACTCAATATTAAAATCAGTAAAAATATAATCTAGACTCCTAAACATGTTAAGCAACAATCTGGAAATTTTCATAGTAAAATTCTATCATTTGATCAACATTTTTAGGGTTTAAACATGAAAGGTACGAGAATCTGAAAATCTGAAATGTAAAAACACAGTTATAGTAAAACGGGCATAACTCTTGCTGCAAAATTCAGAATTCAAAAACTCTGGATGTTATCGACAACTAGACACTCGGGGCTACATTTCATATTCAGAAAATATTTTATTTTAAGGTCATTTACTGATTCAAAAACATCGATCAAAATTCAGGTACATGCATGCACAGCTCTTAGGGTATTTTCCTTGAAAATAAAATAAATTAAACATGTCGGGTATCGATTATATAGTCAATAAATTGTGCAACTAGCATGATAGGTGTCCAAACATGATAAATAAAACTTAGAACACACACATATATAAGTCTTAACATCAATCAATTATCAAACAATCACATGACATACAACCTAACGATTGTCTCTACAATAATTTATTTGTATTGTGACTTGTATGAATTACCCTATTAACAATTCTATATGCATTTATTAAAGATCCAGACTTAGAGTCAAAGTGGCACGATGTCAAGAGTATTGGGGTTAGCTCGTGTAAACCCTCAATAAACCCAACGAAAGGGATAACAAAGGACAATACGATAACAAAAAGATCTACTTGCAAGAATTTCAATAACACTTGAATTTGATACAATTAGCAATTCAAGAGGACGGTGACTTGCCTGTTAATCGGTGAAAACGAATATCAAGAATAACGGAATATGGATTCCGAAGCAACGAACTCACGAACTAGCAAATCCCCAAGCAGCACGTGCAATACACGTGCAATTAAATTCAAAAGCAACAACAGCACACAAAAGAGGCAGCAACAGCTAAGAGAGTGAGAGAGAGCAGCGATGGCGACAGCGACGGCCAGGGACGGCGACGCGCTGTCTGAGGGCAGCAGCGCGCTGGTGGCGCGATGGAGAGGTCGACGATGGCTGGGCGGCGCCGCTAAGGCGTCGCCGGTGTGGGTCGACGAAAAGGAGGGGAAATCGAGATTGGGTTTGATGGGTTCTGCCTGTTGATGTCGATAATGGAGGAAGGAGGCACCGGGGGTGTCTGGTGGTGCTGGGCTGGTCGACGGGAGGAGGGACGACGAGGGGGGGTCACCGGAGGTGGGGGGCAGCGCCGGGAGGCCGGCGATGAACGGGATAAAGGTTGGGGAAGATTGGTTCAGTTTGGGGAGAGAAGAGAGAGAAAGGACGGCTAGGTTTCGATTTGTGTGCAGAAATTAGGGTTTACAGTAGAGTTGCATTTATAGGGTACAATTAGGGTACTGGGTTGATGGATTAGGGTCCAATAATAGCGGGTTTGGGTCAAGAACAAATCGAATTGGGTTTTAGGGTTCAATTAAGGGATAGATCAAAATCAGTCGGGTTCAAAATAAAAATACTCACAATTCAAAAGAGATAATAGGGATCAACATGAATAGCCCGACAAAAAGAACAGGGATTTAATAAACAAATTCAATCAAAAATAAAATAATCAAGGAAAAAAAATACTGTATATAAAAATATTCATATATACATATATGCATTAAATCAAACAGTAGATTGCATATAAAATCGAACCTATTCGGGCTTAAAACAAAATAATAATAATAATAATAATAATAATAATAATAATAATAATAATAATAATAATAATAATAATAATAATCATCATATTCATCAAAGTAGGATTTGTGTTTAACAAATTTATTAAAATCCAAAAATTAATAAAATAAATAGTCGATCAATTAGAGATAGAAAATAAGTTCAAATACACTTTAATACATGATCAGAAAAGAACTCACCACAATATAATTTATAAAAAAACAAAAAAATTATAGAAAATACACAGCAAATACTAATTATCGGGAATGGGGGTCACATTTATTTACGACATAATTATTTACAAAAGTGTCACTCATATAAAATAAAAGTTGGTGCCACTAGGGATAATTTGTAAAGAGTGTGGGATGAGTAAATGGAGGTCTCAGGTTTGAGGCCAGATTACGTCGTATTATTTACTATATATAAAAAAATTAATTCAAACGTGCAATGCACGTACAGATTACTAGTTTATTTTAAAGTGGAGTTATATTAACCATTATTTACCCAACTGTGGTTAGTTACCATAATACCCTCAAGGTTCGAATTTATTTACGACATAATTATTTAACAAAGTGTCGCTCATATAAAATAAAAGTTTGTACCACTAGGGGTAATTTGTAAAGAATATGTGATGCGTAAAGGGAGGACTCAGGTTTCAGGTTAGATTACGTCTTATTATTTACTATTATATAACAAAAAAATTAATTAGAACGTGCATCACACGTATAAATTACTTGTAATCTATAATATCTCTAATATTATAATGAGAGAGTTGGAGTTATCATTTGTCAACATACAAACCCGTGCATTGCACGTGCAACTCCAACTCTCCCATTAATTACAACAAAAACAAACAAATAGAAAAATTCTACCTATTTAAAACGTGCAACGCATGTGCAAAACAATTTTATAATATTTTTTAAACACTAAACATACACACATGTTGCACGTACAACTCAAATTCTACTTATAAACACGTGCATTGTACGTACAAATTATAACTTTTCCTTCAAAATATTTTTCCCAATTACATTGCACGTCCAACTCCAAAACTATTTCTTAACACGTATATCGCACGTAAAAATCCTCCAACTCTTATCAAAATGTGCATCACACGTGAAAAATACTAGTCTAATATTATAATGGGAGAATGCCTTAGTGTCATTTGTAAATCTACCAATGCGTGCAACACACGTGCATCACTATTATAAATGAAGTCTTAGGTTCAAACCCAGACCACGTCTAAATTTTTACTTTAAAAAAACTATATTTATTAAGACGTGCATCGCACGTGTAAATTACTATCTTTACTATTTTATTGGGATAGTTGGGGTTTGTAACCAAACAAAGCATAACTTTGTAACTAAACAAACCCGTGCAATACACATCCAAACTATATCAAACAATATATGTGTACGGCATGTGTCACCCAAATCAATACATTCAAATATAAACTATTTTTTTATTCGATATATTCATTTAATTTAATGACTATACATTTAGTACGCGTGCATCGCATGTACATTATGCTAGTAATACTATAATGGGATAATTGGGATTGTCATTTGAAGACAACCTGTAATTTGTAGACATTAAACCATCTAATCTCAACCATTCAGTGGGAGTTATATTAACCATTAATTTACTCAACTGTTGTTAGTTACTATAACACCCTCGAAGTTCAAATTTATTTACGACATAATTATTTATAAAATTGTCACTCATACAAAATAAAAGTTTATGCCACTAGGGATAATTTGTAAAGAGTATGTGATGAGTAAAGGAAAGTATCAGGTTCGATGCCAGATTATGTCTTATTATTTACTACAAAAAAAAGGAAGAAAAAAAATGTACATCACACGTGCATGTTACTAGTATATTGATTGGCAAGTGCTAGCAGACTTCCTTGTATCTCATGTAGGTCAACTTGGCAAGTGCTAGCAGACTTCCTTGCAACTAGGGCTGCAAACGAACAGAGCTACTCGCGAGTAGCTCGGCTCGAGTTCGGTCAAAGCTTGGTCAAAGCTCGGCTCGAATCGAGCTCGAGCTGAATTCGAGCTTGGAAATCGAGCTCGTTAATTAAACGAGCCGAATTCGAGCTTAGCCTAGCTCGGTTCGTTAGGCTCGCGAGCTATTCGTTCATAAGCTCGATAACGGGCTCGCGAACTAGCTCAGCTCGAGTAAAATCGGGGGATATTTTATCTGAGGGAGGTAAGTGTAAAGTCGGTAACTGGGCTTTAATCGCTCAGTACTCCTCAATTCTCATTTCTCATCCAAACCCTAAATTGCAGTCGCCACTCAATCGCTCATCCTCTTCTTCCTCGATCGCTCATCCTCTTCGGCTCTTCCAAAAATCGCTCATCCAAACCCTAAATCTCATCCTCTTCCTCAATCGCACATCCTCATCCTTATTGCCATCGGGTTGCAAGTCACAGCCTCATTGCCAAGTCCCAAGTCCACATCCAGCTCTCTTTCTCATCCTCATCGCCAAGTCATAGCGAAATAAGGAGTAATCATGTATGTATGTATGTATGTATGTATGTATTATTTTTATTGATTCGATTGATACTTGTTTGATGATTTTAGTTGAAGAAAAAAAAATGTGAATTTTTTTAGATTGATGGTATGAATCTGATTACCTTTGTGTTATGTCGAGATCATTTCATTGTTCAAGTTTATAAACAAAAAACATACTTCCTTTCCGAGCAGTTAACATTGTATTTGTGTTCACAATGTATGCCATTATTGTACCCAAAAAAAAAGTTATATCAAAGGTTTGACTGACAATAAGAATTACTTTAGTTTCAACAAAACAATTTATTTATTTCATCAGCTTGTGTCTTTTCTCCTGTTTTAAAGTAAGTAAGAGCATTTTAGTTTTTTAAGAAATAGAATTTTTTTGCTGTAGTTGCTTCACAAGGAACACCAGTTTGAAAGAATGAGATTATGTAGTTAGAAGCACAACTACTGAACTACATAAGATATTTAGTGTTGAGTCCTGGGGATTGGAAAGGACTGTCTTTATACCAATGCTTAGAAGCAACTACATTCCTTTAAAAATGTCCAGCTTGCATCACAAAGTACAAACTAATACATACATAAAAATTTGCATGTGAAGTGTATGCTTTAGAAAAGGTTTTGAAACTCAATTTCAGTGCCGGTAGTCATAGTGAAATAAGGAGTATAATTATTTGCTAACAACAACAATTGTTAGACAATTTACTATTCATGTCTTGCAAACTATGTATAATAATAGTTACTAAGTACTTCACTGGTATATCTCTGTTTGTAATAGATAATTTGAACTCTGAAGGTTTTTATTTGATTTTATTTTTTAGGGCCATGGAACGGAAGTGCCTTTCTGAATTTGGCGCAGTCACTCAGTGTATTGCTCCAACAAAAGTTAATGACCCCAGTACATTACTAACGTTCTGTTAAAGATCAATGCAACGGTAGGTTGTTTGGCATATACTATTCGCACACCAATTTTTTTTTCCCCTTATGAGCTGCTGATCTTGCTGTCTTCCTTCACAGCTGGGTGGAATTAACTCATTGTTGCTGCAAGAGCGAATGTCAAATATTCCTCGTTTCTGGGACTCCGACAATCATCCTAGGCATGGATGTTTCACATGGCTCTCCTGGTCATTCTGATATTCCCTCCATTGCTGCGGTAAATGAAATAAATTTGTGATTACACCTGTCTTTTTTTTATTCTTTTTAGCTTGTAAATTTGTGATTGTCATATTATGTACACCTTTATCAAATTATTTGTCATGTATTTTACAGCTTAAGGATATGGCGGAGAGGTTGCCACCTGACCAGGATTAAGTGGAACATAGTTTATTCAGGATTAAGTGGTTATATCTGCTTTCTATTAGGTTTATACCCTATTAAAAAAACTCATTGCTATGTGTTGAGTAAATCATAGTTCATAAACCTAGGGTCTTATCATTCTAAAGGAATTACCTATGATTTTAACTGTTATAAGTCAGATTAAGAATGAGTCATACTTAAACATACATTCAATACAATAATGATACATCAGTTAAAGTAAAGATGAAATAATAAGAAAAACTAGCTTTGTTGACCTAGTTACTGAATTAGTTTTCTTTTTTTAATAAAAAAATCTTATGCATCCTTCATCAATCTATCCTGACATGAATGGAGCTTTTTGTAGGATTTTTGTATATCAAACATAAAAGGTTAGAAATTTGATCATGAATTCTTTAGTTTGTCTTTTACTTATATTACGGGTATATATTTGAAATTTGCATTTTAAAGCCTTCATTTTCATCATTGGAACATCTGCATTGATTCTGCAGGGTCTATTGACATTAACAACGATCCTCCTTCAATCGATCTGAATGACGTTGAAATCACTTTTGAAGAGGAAGGGTTCATTGATGACATTGACAGCTTGTTTGCAGATTATGTTGATAATAATGATGGTAGTAGTGCTGGTAGTAGTGGTGGTGAGCATGGCAGTTCGGCTGATTCTTTGGCGAAGAATGAGGTGATCAGTCAGTCGAGCAACAAATGCCAAATTGGCATGGAGGTGGATGGCCTTGTTTCTGGTGCTGCTGCACAAGTGAATTCTACTCCATTCCGATCAGCAATCGCTCTTAGTTAGAACTGATTTAGCCATCCTTTAGTTTTTCTTCCCCTATTTTCATTTTTAGCTAGTGTTTGTTAGTGCTGTTCTGTTGGTTAGTGTTTGTTAGTGCTGTTATGTTTAAGGGTGGAGCAACAAGTAGAGAAGTGCATGTAAAGATAGACAATGAGTTTTATGTTAGTTATTTCCAATGTGTTTTATTGCTGAAGGTTAATTTCTTTATACAGTAGAGTTGCATGATGCAGATTTTCCAAAACAGATTGCAAGTAAAAAACTAAAACGTTGCAACATGTATCTTAATTTGAACTGCAGCAACATTACTTACTCGTCAGTGCAGGTTCACATTTTTTCGAGTCAAGTTCGAGCTTGACTCGAGCTCGATTTGTAAACGAGCTTTAACGAGCCGAGCTCGAGCTTAGGCGAGCTTACACAAGCCGAGCCCGAGCTTCACTATTAGAGCTCGATCCGAGCTCGAGCTCAATAAACATGAATCGAGCCGAGCTCGAGCCTCAAGATATTCGGCTCGACTCGGCTCGTTTGCAGCCCTACTTGCAACACATTTTCTACCCTCTAAATCTAATTCTCCCTTATAATTGAGTTACGTTGCACAAACATCTTCCTTGTTGACATCTCTGCAGGAGCATGGGAAAAATGTACTTGATGGTGCGTGCTGTAAAACCCTTCGTCTCATCCTCTACACTAGATGCGATTCTTAATTGTGAATGTGGGGATGACACTTTGTCAAGCAACAGTCTTTTCTTTGGGAAATATATTTGGCTGATTTGAGATAGCAACAGGACTCTTGGCTTCTTGGGATTCTACTATTCTCAGTAGCTCTTACTAAAAACTGTGAGAATTTTTTCCCAAACTGACCCACTTATTTAAAAAAATTCCCAAACCGACCCACTCGCGAGACAAAGACGATACCAAGTTCAGTAGCTCTACTATTCTCAGATAGCGAGTTTAGTCAAAATAAACTCGCTATCTAAGATAGCGAGTGTTGGTTTTGGATTTTTTGGTTTCGTCCTTGGCCAAGACTCGCTGTCTCAAACAGCGAGCTTGCTTTAACCAAACTCGTTGTTTGAGATTGCGAGTGTTAATTAGAGTTTTTAACTTTCTCAACCCAGACTCGCCGAGAACTACAAGAATTCGCAACGACATGGATGTAAGAGATAGGTCTAGCACGGGTACGGAAATGAAATATTCGAAATGTGGGTTGCATGGACACAATATGCAGCGATGTAGTACTAGAGGATCTCAAAACAATTCAACCATGTAACATTCCGATGTGTTTGTATGTGTTTGTCTTTATTTTGTGGACTTTATAGTAGTTTGTATTTGTTTTATTATGTGATGTTGATTTTCTAATAGTTTGTATGTGTTTCATTTTGAACTATGATAAATCTCATTTGTTTCACCATCATTTTGAACTATCTAAGAAAGCGAGTTTGGAGAACTCAAAACTCGCTATCTCAAATAGCGTTGCACTTTGACCCAAACTCGCTATCTGAGATAGCGAGTTTGGAGTCTGATGCACTTAGCAATATCCAGTCTCCAAACTCGCTTTCTTAGAAAGCGAGGAAGCTCCTTTGAAAGATCATACACACGTTTCGTTCGATCTATTTCTTTATTTCACCATGAATCGTATCAATAGCGACAAAATTTTCTTAAGTCTAATCGACCGAGTGTATTGTGTCGATTCTTTTGAGTAATATATCTAGAAACACAACCACACTCGATTTCTGAGATAGCGAGTTTAGGCCAAATATTTTCAAGACAAAACTACAGTTGCAGTCTGACCTTTATATTCATATAAACACAACATACAACTCAAACCATCACCAATTCAAAGACAACTCAACTCCATCACCAATTCCACCGCACTCCTTTTCGCAAAATCACGAATTCACGATTATCAAAGATCGAATTTGGAGGCTAGGGGTTTATGGGTTATCGAAGAGGGAGAATTGAGAGAAAGAGATAGAAGGAGAAAAGAAACAACGAGCATGGGGTTTAAGAAAGCCCCAATCGACACTCGCTGTCTCAAACGAGTTTGGTTAAAACAAGCTTGTTGTTTGAGACAGCGAGTGTTGGCCAAGGAAGAAATCAAAAAACCCAAAATCTACACTCACTATCTCAGATTGTGAGTTGTTTTTGACTAAATATCTAAGATAGTGTATGGGTCGGTTTGAGATTTTTTTTAAAAAAGGTAAGTTTGGGAAAAACTTTCAAAAAGTGGGTCAGTATGGGGAAAAACTCAAAATGTGATCTCATTGATGGTTGGAGTGTTGCTACATTGATCTTAGAGAATGGTAGCTGCAACTGGTCCATGATTAGACAATCACTACCTTCTTTCTTCCATCAATATGTTCGTTTCTGTTTCATCTCCTTATATTAGAGAAACAAAGAGTTGTTTGGCTTCAAAGATAAGAAAGGAAATTAATATGTATAATCTGCATACAATTTCTTTTTCATGAAAAATGAAGATATGGCAACTATTTTGCCTGCCAATCCATTCCAAAGCTCTTGGAGATTTCGAGTTAAAACTCAAAAAAAGTATCATAAAGATTTAAGATTTTCTTTTGGAAAGTTCCCCATCGTAGGTTGCCTACTTCTGCTTAGAAGTCATCCTTGTAAGCAACAGGGTGAAGAATTTGATTATATTTTCCTTATTTCCTCCAGCAAAAACTCTACAGGAAGCTAATTCCATCCTGACTCTTAGGGTTCCCAATTTCTCTACTAACCAAAGTGAACTTTTTCCTTTGGCTTAGCCGTCAACCAAGGAATGGTAACTTCGATTCCTGCGTTGCTGTTGCGACCAGCTATTTTATATAACCACCAGCAACCAGCTATTTTATATAACCACCAGGTGGACAACGCCCCAACAGCAACCAGCTATTTTATATAACCACCAGGTGGACAACGCCCCCGCACTTGCATCGGGTAGATGGATCTAGAATGAATGTAAAAAACAAATTGTGGAGAGAAATTGTATGATTATGAACCAACCTGCACCTAATTCTGCACTGGGGGCTCAGCTAGCCATGAATATGCTACCGTTGCGATACATCTTTCTTCCCCTCTCGTAACTATATAACTTGATATTTTTATTAAGAATTTTTTAGATATTAATGTCTTTTGAGAGCATCTGCAGTCGTCGTCTATATATCCAAAAAATGGATAAAAACGTCAGTCGTCTTCTATTTATCCATTTTTTGGGTTTAAGATGAACGACTATATTTGGCAGCAAAATTGGCATTATGCATATTATAAAAATCGGAAGATGATTTACCGTCTTTGTGTCAGACGACATATGATATGCCATCTGAGAGAAATTTTTAATAGCGAAAGTTTGAGACGGCAAATGATATGCCGTATGAGAAATCAAATAAAAAAAAAAAAAAAAGGCTAGACGGATAATCATCTGCCGTTTGAGTAAATGAGTTTTTTTTCCTTTTTTTTTTGGCTTTTTGTGAAGGGACGGGAGTCATCTCCCGTCCTTCACTAAACTTTTTTTTTTTTTAAATTTTTCAACAGACGGCAAATGATATGCCGTCTTTCTTTATTCCTTTTTTTTTCTTCCACTCTCTACATATGATGTTCTGTTTGATTAAAAAAAATCTATTTTTTGAGTATTGACAACTGCAGCGCTACCCCCTAATTGCTATTTCTATATTTTCCATATATCCATTTTTTAACAAAACGACTGCAGATGCTCTGAAAAGTGTATTTCCAAATTACTCCATATTTTCACATTATTTGCTATTAGGTCCCTTAATTAAGCCCCGCCAAACTAAATAAATCCCCCATTCATGATTTCCATCCAAATTCTTCTTATCCATAATTAATAGACTAACTAGGTGACAAAGGACTAAAAAATTCTCAAATATTGCATTTTGGGGACTAAAGGAATAGTGTTTATGGTATTTTGGGAGACGCAGCGTAGCTAAGTTAGTAAAATTTTTGGGAGATATTCATTTATAATAGATGTTTTGGTCTAAACTAGCTATTGGCGATAAAACAGTAGGAATAAAACATGGTCTTACAAGAATGACAAAGATTTATGTTAAGCATGATGGCAGCAATTTGAGGGAAAATCTGTGGTCAATCCGCCGCAAGGACTAATTACATAATTATTAGCTCAATTAGGTAACCTAATAGCAAATAACATGAAAATAGAGACCAATTTGAAAATACATGTTTCAAAATGGACTAATATCTAAAAAAATCCTTATATTATATATGATATCAGGCTTTGCTTTAGAAAATAAGAAGAGGAAAACATTCTGCAGCATAACATACAATGCAAAATGCAGTGCTCAAATTGACTTCCATATTTCTACATCGATCAAGACCCTTCTATCGTGTGTTCATCCTCCTAGTATTTTGCCAGTTGACACTGCAGGCAAGCTATGCAATCTCATCGCCAGGAATTTTCTTTCGACAAGTATTGTTAGATAATTTTGAAGATAGGAAGTTGAAAGGGGCTAAGGCACTGTTTTCAACTTGGTGCATAAAGGAGGTGCAAGAAGGATTGTTCTCTAGGGAGACAAGCACCCAAACTTGATCTAATTATGTATTGCATGAATTTTGGAAAGAACATATTTACCTTAGCCTCATGTCCACGAAGCCTCCAAATCACAAGCTTTTGAATATAGTTATATGCATAAAAAAAACAACAGTTAAATGCAGCACTAAAAAAACTTTGGTAGGACAACATACAAACATACTGATATGGAATACATGTGATGTTCGGAATTCTGGTGCATCGATGCAGTCAAAAAAGAATAGCAAGCAGGGCCTAAAACTATTTCACCAAAGGAAGTCCTTACAAAAGCATTGCTGTTCATAAAACACAATTTCAAAAGCAAAGCCTTACGTTTAAGACTGAATGGGCTTGATCTTAAAGTGAAGAGAGATGAGAGAGAAAACGAAACATTTCAAATCCTGCATAGACAAAAAGAATTAATATCAACAATTTAAAAACATGTATAGAATCCTAACAGCAAAATCTTTACTACTTCAATGGGAGAGTTGGGGTTTGTAACCAAACAAACCCCAACTTTGTAACTAAACAAATCCGTGCAATACACATCCAAACCAAATCCAACAATATATAGGTGTACCGCATGTGTCACCCAAATCAAAACATTCAAATATAAACTTTTTTTTTTACATTCGATATATATTCATTTAATTTAATGACTATACTTTTAGTAGACGTGCATCATACGTACATTATACTAGTATTAATAACGGGAGCCTCTCGTGTCCAACTATGCAAAATTTGGAAGAAAGGCATTGCAACTAAAAAAACCAATGAATCAGAGTAATTGCAGCATATGCCAACAAAGCTCTCACACATATTGCATTTAAATGGGAATGATTGATTACTGAATGTATTATTAATTCTAGTATGAAACAAACTTAGTGACCCAAGTGTCAGTGTAGTACTACAGCACACTAATAAGTCTGCCTCTTCGTTGTTGAGCAAAAAGTTGGAAATTTGAATCCCGCTTGCACCAAGAAATCCCCATAAGGGATAAAGTGTGGGCGTGCGTGGCTAAGGCCTTATCCCCCCCCCCCCCCCCCAAAAAAAAAGAAATAAAATAAAATAAAATTATATATATATATATATATATATATATATATAGTGACCATCCTGCCAGTTCTAATAAATCTATAAGCAATTTTCAAATCATAGTTCTCAATATAAGCTGATCAAATATGGTATAGAAACATAAAAGCATGAAATTAACAGGCCCATGCAAGACTAAGGTGTTCAAATTGTGCTTCTGCATAGCTGAGTCTCTGCTGTCACACCTTGAAGATGAGTGCAAACGCATATAACTTTTTTTTATTTAAGGCAAACAAACGCAAATAACATTCTCGTTATATTTGGACGTTCTTCAAGATCAAGGAATTCTGGAGTATCACTAATTGATAACATGCATACAGTGATACAGAAAACTAGAACTAAATAAGGTGCAGTGACCTGCTACTAAACTTGCGTTATCAGTCCTCTCTTATTAGTCTCGACTCTCAAGTATCTTGTACATTTTAAAAGCACATAAAATTCACATTTTCTGTTAGCATCCAAACCTTATATCAGTTATTAGCAGCAGCATTCAGTTTTAAGGGGTGGAGCAAGCCACAATTAAGTGAGTTAGCAACGGTAGACTACTTAGATATGTGTAATACCATTACAAGGCATTAGAACCTTTGATTTACAAGTCAGCTGTCATACAAGTTCAGAAACCGGCCTCACTTGCAAATATTTGATGTTTGCAAGGCAACCTTGATAATTTTTATGGAAACATAAGCATAATGAAAAAGTTTTGAAGGCAACTGTGTAAAAATAAGTGAACCCCTTCATGAAAACAATAAAGAACCCCAATCATTAAAGCTAAGTAACTTGAATCTATTCACATTAATTTTCCGTTAAAAGGAAAGGGTCTTTGTTCTGCAATGGCAGTCCTCGGGGCCTCAACTCCAAAACATTATAGTAGGCATTTTAATAGCAGATCTTCAATCAGCGCTATGATATGCCCATTTGCAACCACAACATACCACATGTTGCCGCTGAATCTGGTGTGGGGGCAATAGATAGAATTTGTAGATTCTTGAGAAAACGAACGAGGCAAACCTATTGACCTGTTGACCTTCACCAAATTGTTGACCAGTTTCTTGCTGCTGCCGCGAACTTGCAAAATGTGCGATACACCGAGATGGATCCCGGCGACGCACCCTCCAACGCTCTTGTCAGTAATCAGAATGATTAAGAAAGAGCTTTAACTGGAAAAAGATTGATTACCTCCTTATGGTTGGGGGAGAGGGGTTTTTATAGTCGCTTTAGGGATCCGTTTCGAGATAAGAACAAATCTCTACTTCCTGGTGTGGATGGATAGAAGTGATTAAAACCTCCTCTTAGGGATAATTATGAATCTGAATTCTTCTTTATCATTCTGAACTGGTTTGTAACGGATTGGGACCCGTACCCAGTAAGACAGATCCGTTTATGGGTTATTGGGCTTTGAAGAAAGACCCAGTCCCCATTTCAGATCCGTTTGTAGGTGAAATTACCGTTTTACCCCTGAGTTTTAAGATTCATGTCCGATTCAAACGGTCCCGATTTAATCCCATTTTTAGCCATATCACGAGCCCCCCACTCTTGGAGACTGAGTTCTACAGTCTTTAAGGAGTAGTTTTGTTGGTCTAATGGCGTACGGAATTTTATCGGAGTTCTTAAGGGAGTTCGGATCTTACTCGAGGTATAACGATGTTATTCTGAGCTTGTAAAATGCCCAAAAATATCCTCAGAATTTTCTGGACTTTTTGTGATTTTTCTAGATTTTCCTGAATTTTTCCTCATTTTTTGAATTTTTTATTCATTTTCCAAATTAAATAATTAATTATCGAAAATTGTATTTAATTATTCTAATTTAATAATTATTATTTTCAGAATTTTAAAATAATTTTCCGAATTAATAATTATTTTTAGAATTTTTTAATTAATTTTTTCGATTTTTAATTAATTTTTCGAATTTTTTAAATAATTAATTCAAATAAATAAATTAATTAATTAATTAAATATTACCTGGTCACGTGGTGCAAATCCGTGCGTTGATCACGATCAGATGGCGTGCATCACAAAGCAGAGCATTTTCTGGACACGTGGCGCATTTCTGGACGTCGATCATGATCAGATGGCGTGCATCACCAAGTGGAGCGTTTTTCTCCAATTACGAGTTCGGAACCCCTTTTGCTCGGCAACGTCCTCGGATCTGGCCGAACGTTGGAGGTGACGCCACGTGGCATTTTTTTCTTCTTTTCTTTTCTTTTCGCTCCGCTCTTCTTCCTTCTTCACCCCCCGTCTTCGACTTTCCTCTGCCTTCTACTCCACTTCTTTTTTCGTCGTCAACTTCGAAGCTCAAAGGCGCGTGGCGAGAGCAGCTCGGCGAGGAGCTCGAAGGTGCCCGACGAAGGAGTCGGAACTCGCGACGTGAAAGTCGACGAGGGATGTTGACGGGGAGCTCGCTGAGCTCGAAGGCGGTGAGGTCGACAGAGGAGCTCGACTGTGGGAGATGACGAAGGTGGAGTAGTCTGGAGCTCGGAGATGGAGGAGCTCGAGAGATGAAGTTCGGCGACAGTGGAGGTGAGCTTTTAGTGAAGTTGGCGAGGAGCTCGGCGCGTCGGAGTCGAAGCTCAGACTTTCGCAAGTGAGTCGAGGCCGTGCTTCAGAGTCGACGAGGATCTTGACAGAGCTCGGCAAACGAGGATGAGCGGCAAACGGGGCGTTCGCCATTGGAGCTCGACTGTGGTTCGCCATTGGAGCTCTAAAATGGAAACAGAATTTGGGGAAGAAGACTTCGAGGAGGGGGGTTGGAGTTGTGACGGAGCTCCTCGTTTGAGCCCGCAGCGGAGGTGAGCTCGTGGGTGGAGAGAGCTCGATGGAGTGGAGTGAGGTCGACGAGGGGAGCTCGAGCTTCGATTGTGGAGGTTCGACGCCGTGGAGTGAGGTCGACGAGCTTCGGCTAACGTGGGAGCTCGACCTCGGAGCTCATCAAAGGTGTTTTCGACGACGGAGGAGGGGGTGAGGAGCTTGGCTAGGAGTGAGCTCGCAGTGGAGACACAGTTCGAGCTCGGTAATGGCAGAAGATAGCTTTGGCATAGGGGAGAGCTCTGCGAAGGTTGAAGGAGGTGAGCTCGACGATAATGGAGAGGAGCTCGACGGGAATGGAGCTCGGTAATGGTGTAGGCATGCGGTGTTGGGTTTTTCATTATTTGGCACCAAAATTCTGAAGGAGAAGTAAACTGAGGAAGAAGGGGAGTTGGGTTCGGATCTCTAACAGGTCCGAACCCGACCCGTTAACCCCCCCCCCCCTTTTTTGGTGCGAATCTAAGTGTGATTGAGCACGAATTTTGATGTAAAATTTTTTTTGCCATTTTGCACTTCGGTAGCTCAGTAGCTCGGATCTATGTGGCTCCATTTGGACGGTTGATCACGATCATGACTCGAATCACGAGGCACGTAGGCGTGGATCACAAGAAAACGTGATTTTGGTCGACGTGGCAAGATCTGAGCCGTCTGATCAAGATCTTGGCGCAAATCACGAGGAGAAAGACGTTTTTCTCCAATACGCAGCTCGAAATGCAAGTTGCTCGGATTGTAGATCCGAAGTACATGGCGAGATCTGGACGGTTGATCACGATCATGGCACGAATCACGAGGCGATAGTTTTTGCCATTTTCTTGCTCGGCGCAGCTGTGTTGCGATCCACTTTCCCGGTGCTACAGAGGTCCGATCGGGGCGTGTGACCCCTCGTTTCGAAGCTAACTCGAAGATCTACAACTTCTCTTTAGAAGTGAGTTGAATAATCACTCGTATTGAGGGTCGGAATAGGCCCGCAATATCTTCACTTCTGTCGGTAGCTCGGATTGGGACTCCCGAGCGACATGACGCAATCTGGACCGTCCGATTGAAGATCTGACAAGTTAAAAAGAGTTTCGGTCTCCGGAGTCTTCGAAGAGGAGCTCCACTACTGTGGGCTAAGGAGATGAGCTAGGAGGATCCTCGCAAGGCCCATTCGGGAGACGAGTTTGAGGAGCAACTCTAAGGGAGAGTTTTGAGCTCCGAACTCGCTTAGAAGAGGACCACTCGGGAGGCGAATAGGACGAAGAACTTGGCCTTAGGAGAGAGCCATTTGGGAGACAAGTTTGAGGAGCAACTCTAGGGAACAGTTTTAGCTCCGAACTCGTTGAGAAGAGGTTCACTTTGGAGGCGAGCGGAGCGAAGAGCTTGGCTCTAAAAGAAAGCCGTTTGGGAGACAAGTTTGAGGAGCAACTCTAGAGAACAGTTGTGCTCCGAACTCGTTGTGAAGAGGTCCGCTTTGGAGGCAAGCGGAGCGAAGAACTTGGCTCTAGGAGAGAGCAGTCTTAGGGACAAGTTTGAAGAGCAACTCTAAGGGAGAGTTTTAGCTCTAAACTTGTTGAGGAGAGGTCCGCCCTGGAGGCGAATGGAGCGGACAGCTTGGCAGTAAGAGAGAGCCCTTTTGGGGACAAGTTTAAGGAGCAATTATGGGAGAGAGTTTTTGCTCTAAACTTGTTGAGAAGAGATCCGCCCTGAAGGCGAGCGGAGCAGAGAGCTTGGCTCTAGGAGAGAGCCGTCTTGGGGACAAGTTTGAAAAGCAACTCTAGAGGAGAGTTTTAGCTCTAAACTTGTTAAGGAAAGGTCAGCCCTGGAGGCGAGCGGAGCGGACAGCTTGGCTCTAAGAGAGCTGTTTTGGGGACAAGTTTAAGGAGCAACTCTAGGAGAGAGTTTTAGCTCCAAACTTGTTGAGAAGAGGTCCATCCTGGAGGTGAGCGGAGCGGGAAGCTTGGCTCTAGGAGAGAGCCGTCTTTGGGACAAGTTTGAAGAGCAACTCTAGGGGAGAGTTTTAGCTTTAAACTTGTTGAGGAGAGATCCGCCCTGGAGGCGAGCGGAGCGGAGAGCCTGGCTGTAGGAGAGAGCCGTCTTGGGGACAAGTTTGAAGAGCAACTCTAGGGGAGAGTTTTAGCTCTAAACTTGTTGAGAAGAGGTCCGCCCTGGAGGCGAGCGGAGCGGGAAGCTTGGCTCTAGGAGAGAGCCGTCGTGGCCAAGTTTGAAAAGCAACTCTAGGAGAGAGTTTTAACTCTAAACTTGTTGAGGAGAGATCCGCCCTGGAGGCGAGCGGAGCGGAGAGCCTGGCTCTAGGAGAGAGCCGTCTTGGGGACAAGTTTGAAGAGCAACTCTAGGGGAGAGTTTTAACTCTAAACTTGTTGAGGAGAGGTCCGCCCTGGAGGCGAGCGGAGCGGACAGCTTGGCTCTAAGAGAGCCGTCTTGGGGACAAGTTTGAGGAGCAACTCTAGGGAAGAGCTTTGGCTCCAAACTTGTTGAGAAGAGGCCCGCCCTAGAGACGAGCGGAGCGGATAGCTGGGCTCTAGAAGAGAGCCGTCTTGGGGACAAGTTTGGACAGCAACTTTAGGAAAGAGTTTTAGCTCTAAACTTGTTGAGGAGAGGTCCGCCCTGGAGGCGAGCGGAGCGGGGAGCTTGGCTCTAGGAGAGAGCCGTCTTGGGGACAAGTTTGAAGAGCAGCTCTAGGGGAGAGTTTTAACTCTAAACTTGCAGAGGAGAAGGTCGCTCGGGAGGCGAGCGGAGCGAAGAGCTTCACCAGGCTCTAGGAGACAGTTGGGCCTCGAGCTTGTCGTTTGAGTCCGACAAGTTTGTAGAAGCGACCCGAAGAGGGGGTTGGTGCCGACCTACCGTTTGGACCTGGTAGGCTTGTAAAAGCAACTGTCAGATGGAGTTGGCCTCCAAACTCGCTATTTGAGCCCAACACGCTAGTAGAGGCAACTCGATGAGTGAGTTGGGTACCATATCAGATTCTTGAAGGTGAACTAGTTGTGGGAGATCCTTTAGGATGAGCTGGGCTCCAATACCCTTACATGGAGTGAAGGAGTTGCTGGTTTGGCTCGGGAAAGGAACTGAGCATAGAGCTCACTGATGAGGATTGTCGAGCCGCACGAGCAGCTACAAAGGTGAGTCAAGCCTTGGGGATAGCCCTGGAAAAGAGCCAGTGTTCGAACCTATTTGTTGGAATCAACCGAATTTGGGAGTAGTTCGAATGCTCGTGTTCGAGCCTCGAACCCACATACTTGCAAGTTGTGAGGACGATTTCGAGCCATGATTGTAAACTCCGAACCAATCGTTTAAGATTCATCAACAGTTGTGGGAGTAATTCCGAATGGTGAGCTGCCCCGCACTAGCTTGTTTGCGAGCAGCTAAGACACGTCGAACCAAGTGCTAGACTCCGAACTCGTCGTTGGGATGTTTCAACTAGTTGCAGGAGCAATTCCGAATGGTGAGCCACTTCGTACTCGCTTGTAAGCGAGTAGTTGAAGCGGAATCGAACCAAGTGTTAGACTCCGAACTTGTTTGGATGTTTCAACTAGTTGCAGGAGCAATTCCGAATGGTGAACCACTTTGTACTCGCTTATAAGCGAGTAGTTGAAGCGAAATCGAACCAAGTGTTAGACTCCGAACTTGTTGTTTGAGTATTCGCCAGTTGTTGGAGCTTAGACTCCGAACTAGCTTGCTGTAATTGAGTCGAGACTTGAGTGGAAATGTTTGAGGGCAACAGAATGATCTTTGAGAAAAGCAAACTGAGTTTTATTGAAAGAAAAACTAAGTGGCTGCCTCAGAGATGCAAGCCTTTATTACATTTGATAAAAAGAAAAGGAGTTAACATGCTTTCAGGAGAACTAAGGGGCACGCTTATCTGATCAAGAACTTGCGGACCGGATCTTCTTCTGAGAAGACCACCTCCTCCAACTCGTCGTCCGGCTATGATATAGGTTGGGTGCTCCCCTGGGGAATCTCAAGAGCTTCGAGAGAAAGGACGGGTCCTCCGACTGAGGTCGCATAGCATTTGCGGGCTGCTTCTTGGCTTCCTCTCACTTCTCCCACGCCCACCGTGGTGGGGATCTTCATCTTCAAATGATAAGCCGAGGGGACAGCTTGTAGAGCCGATAGGCCTGGTCGACCTAGGATGACGTTATAGGCGGCTTTGACGTTAACCATCATGAAATTCATCGGCTCGGTTCGAGTAGTAGGAGCTTTGCCAGCGGTTACGTCGAGAGTTATGACACCCTCGCTGGCACTCCCGTGAACCCATGGAGAGTGTAATCCCGTGAACCCATGGAGAGTGTAGCCAGCAGGCTTCAGCCAGTCCCTTGATAATTGGAGCCCTTGAAAGGCCTCCAGAAAAAGGATTTTGACTGAACTGCCGTTATCCACTAGGACCCTCTGCACCTTAAAGTTGGCCATGTGGAGGCTGATAACCAACGCAACGCAGTGGGGGGTTCAGACACCCTCCAGGTCTTCATCTGAAAAAGCGACTGGAACTCCGAGACCCTTAGGAGGGGGATGACCATGTACGGAGTTCACCTCCCGGATGAAGACTTTTCGGGAGGAGTTGGAATTTCCTCCCAAAGGGCCTCCGTGGATGAGGTGCAGGACGCGCTCCTGTTCATAGTTCGGGGTCTCCTTGTGCCGCTCAGGTCACTTGTTAGCCCCCCTTGGGGGCGGAGGAGGTCGGCCCGGTCCTTCCTCACGAATCTAGCGAGCTGCCCTCTCTGAATGAGGGCCTCAATTTCGTCTTTCAAGACCCAACAATCGTTCGTGTCGTGGTCGTGGTCCCGGTGGTAGCGGCACCACATCTCCCTGACCCTCTTTTCCCGGGAGTGTTCATCTTAGGAGCAGGAGGGAGAATTCCTTCTTTCTCGACCTCCATCAAGATAGCCAAGACGTTGGCGTTGAGAGGAGTGAACCTCTCAAACCGAGGAGGAGGGCGAAGCTGGCTTCCGTTGTCCTTCTGGAGCTTCTTAGCTCCTTCGTCCTCTGCGATCTTCCGCTTGCTCCCGAAAGACGACCCTTCAAAGGTGGGGCGATGGATAGCTTCCTCCGCTCGGATGTACTTCTCGCTCCGGAGGAGGAGCTCTGAGAAGTCCCGAGGGGGCTTCTTGGCCAAGGATGCCCTGAGGTCGGAGTTGAGGTCATTGGATTGGAAGGCGGCTGAAGCAACCGTCTGATCGAGGGAGGTGATGGACCTGGCCTCCGCAGTGAACCACTTGACATAGTCTCTCAACTTCTCGTCCCTCCTCTGACTGAGGAAGAGTAGCGAGATACTTGTCTTTTCGGAGCGGCGGCTGCTCACGAAATGAGTTATGAAGAGGGTTTCGAACTGGTCGAAAGAGAAGATAGAGGACAGGCCGAGTCGGGAGTACCACTCTCGGGCAGGACCTGTGAGAGTAGCTGGGAAGGTCTTGCAGAGGAGGGCATCGGAGGCCTGATGGATCATCATGAGAGTTTTCAAACTCTCTATGTGATCTACGGGGTCCGACTCCCCTGTGTATGACTCGAACTGTGGCGGTTTGAAATTTGCTGGGGCAGGAGCCTCCATAATGGCGCGGGAGAATGGAGGCCTGCTTGGACAGAAGGTCCTCCCCATTTGTTCCTCGTCCCTATCGAGCCGGCCGAGGCGCCTCTCCATCTTGTGGAGACGGCGGTAGACGGCATCCTCCCTTCGATCGTATCTCGCCGAGCCCCGGGACTCATCTTCGTGTGAAGGGGGCGGGGGCTACGGCGATGGTAGCTTGAAGACTGGTGAGGACTGAGAGTGCGATAACGGTGGCTCGGAGCCCCCCGAGGACTAAGGGACCGACGGCGGTGGCTCATAGCCGGCTCAGAAGTAGGTGGCCTCTGGTCGTTATTGTTGTTGGGGGCGGCATTGAGGGCCCGCAAGACTGTCACTTGGAAGTCTTGAAATTCTGCCCTTGTGACGGGCGCATTTTGGTCCCTTGGAGCTGGTCGACCAGCAAGAGAACGACCCCTCCTTTGACGGTGTTGGGGGAACTTCCTCTGCCTCCTGGGAGAAGCGGACCTTTTGCGACCGTGTCTGTAGGGAGACTGAGCCCTTGGGCATTCTGGACGGGAGCCCCCTTCACGGGCCCGCCTCTCATCCAAGCGGTGGTGAAGATCTTCCTCACTCTGCCGATGATGATGATGTTGCGGAGATCTTCCGACGCCCTAGGGTTATGGGATGCCATGGAGTCGTTGGAAGGGTTGTGTACCGAGACATGATTACGGTGGAAAGGTTGCTTCTGGGGATTAGGACGATAGGTCCTTACGCCAGCATTTTGAGGCCCGGGTTGAGCCTACTGGGGTTGAAGATTTTGAAGAGGAGGCAACCCCTGCTGCAGCGGCTAGACAGGTTAAGGAGGAGGCTGTCCTTGTTGCTGGACGGGCTGGACGGGTTGGACGAGTTGGAAGGGAGCCTCCGGGGTGGTGGAGGTACGAGGGTTGCTCTACGGTTGGAGGCCGTAGATCTTACTTTCCTCGGAGGCATGGCTGGAGACGGCCTCAACTGGTGGAAGAGGCTGGATTGCTATTCGACTTTCCCACAGACGGCGCCAATCTGTTGTTGCTGAATCTGGTGTGGGGGCAATAGATAGAATTTGTGGATTCTTGAGAAAACGAACGAGGCAAACCTGTTGACCTTCACCAAATTGTTGACCAGTTTCTTGCTACTGCCGCGAACCTGCAAAATGTGTAATACACCGGGATGAATCCCGGTGACGCACCCTCCGATGCTCTTGTCAGTAATCAGAATGATCAAGAAAGTGCTTTAACTGGAAAAAGATTGATTACCTCCTTATGGTGGGGGGAGAGGGGTTTTTATAGTCGTCTTAGGAATCCGTTTCGAGATAAGAACAAATCTCTACTTTTCGGTGTGGATGGATAGAATTGGTTAAAACCTCATCTTAGGGATAATTATGAATCTGAATTCTTCTTTATCCTTCTGAACTGATTTGTAACGGGTTGGGACCCGTACCCAGTAAGACAGATCCGTTTATGGATTATTGGGCTTTGAAGAAAGAACCAGTCCTCATTTTAGACCCGTTTGTAGGTGAAATTACCATTTTACCCCTGAGCTTTAAGATTCGTGTCCGATTCGAACGGTCCCGATTTAATCCCAGTTTTAGCTATATCACCACAGAACCTCCTAAGTAGGCAGATATTAAATTTACCAAAATTCAAAAGCATGAATCATTCTTCTATAACTAAAAAAAGCTGCACTAGCAAATGCATAGTATCGTAAGTGCTGGGAAAAGTTAGTGATGTGACTGGTTTTAATCTTTTGTGATTTGTTCTTCCTTTAACTAAAGAAGTCTTCACTAACTTATGGATAGTATCTTTAAGCCTCTTATAGGTCAAAATTCTGGTATAAGTTTGTGATGATTAGTCTATCTTTTAATTTCTTTTACCTCAGGAGCCAGTCAGTTCTTACACAATTAGTTATGCCCAAGTCGGTCTAATTGAAGAGGAGTTATGCCCAAGTTTGTGATGATTAGTCTCTCTTGTTAATTAAAAGAAATAAGTATATGCCTAAATTAAATTAAGTAAACGATAGATTTGAATTGTAAATGATCATGCATTGTTTTGCATTAGGGTTAGGGTTATTTTGACCTAGGGTTAGGAGCTAACCCTACCCCATCATCATGATTAACTTTGGATTGTTGATGAGATCCAATGGCTAGGCTTTTGCCATGAAGAACTCTTCATGAACAAGAGAAAACTTGAACATTCTAGGAGCTATGTGTTGGCATTCATCACAACCCTCCATTTCCCACTCCCCCCCACGCTCCATCTCCACCCTCCACTGTTTTAAATTTCCTCCGATAGGGCCAAAATTTCGGCCAAAATTTCGTTTCGGGTAGCTTGCCGATACGAAATCACATATTTTATATTCTACATCGTTTTGGACCGAAATGTGTAGATTTCAGCCAAAATTACCGAAATATCGGCCGAAATATTGCCAAAATTGGCGAAATATCAACCGACATAGACACAAATGTTATTGTAAATATATTTTAAAAATTTGTTTTACTTTTTGCATATATGTCTTTCAATATAGGACCTTAAGCTAAAATAATGTGAGGAATTCGTATCGCTATTGTTTGTATATATGCAAAGTCAAGTAAGTTTATTAACTAATACATTTTTTCTAATCAATGCAAATTCAATTTAGTTATATACTTATATTACATTCTCTTCTATATTATTGTTAAATTATGCAAAGATTTATCGTAATTGATTCATATCATTAGTTACATTATACAGTGTTTTATATGATAAATGATTGGTAGGACATATAATATCCTATTTAGTAACAAAAAAATATATTTGTTGAGTATAGAAAATGAACATCTGATATGATCACATTTTTCTGAGATCTCCGATATCTCCGATCCGAGACGAAACACTTCTTGCCGAGACAAGTCCGAAATCCGAGATTTAAAACCATGCCCTCCACCTACTCCTAGCTGGCCAACCCCCCTCTCTTTCCCCCTCCATTCCATAAAACCCCAACTCTTTTCTTCATTTTTCTTCATCATAAGTTTGGTATAAAAAAAAAAGAATAAAAGAGATGAAAAGATTAGAGTGTGTTTTTTCTACACTTTATTGTAGGTGTTATTTTAGAGGAAGCAAGCCAAGGAGGAAGGAGGAGAAACTCTTGAAGGCTAAGCTTGTTCTAACATCTCAACTCTAAGCGTGGGAGTTTTCTAAACTCTAAATTAGTTATTTTTCATATATGATTTTGTGTGTAGGAGTAAATAAGATAAGCTTGATGCCATGCATGTGTGAGTGATTGAGTTATACAAATTTGAGCTTGTATGCTAGTATAATTTTTATACCATGTTCCATGTTAGAGACACATGTGTTATGTTATAGACTTAGAAATTTATAACTTGAAAATGGCTTGAAATCTATACTTAAAATTTTTATGGCATGTTCTCTTATGAGTTTAGAGCACACTCTATTTTTTTAATAATTTTCTAGGTTCATTTAGTAGTGCAAATTCAATTTTATTTCCGAAACAGTAAGTAGTAGAAAAGTGAAGTTTTTTTTGCTATAACTTGTGTGTATTCCAAAAATCATAATTTGGAATTAGTAAGACATCTTGAGCTAAAATTTTTACTGGAGGTACTTGGATATGTTAGCAAAAATCGTTTCAAATTTCATATTTTTCTGAATTTATTTGATATATTTAAAAAATATGTTTGACTAATCCAGAATCAAGAACTGGCTCTGTTCTGTTTCTAAAGTGAAGTTTAATAAATCATAACTAATTCATGGTATGTAATCTTACAATGAAATTTTTAATATAGCACCTAAGAGCATCTGTAGTCGTTTGCCAAATATGCATAATATGCATATTTGGCTCAAAATGGCGCTGCAGTCGTTGGCCAAATATGCATATTATGCATATTTCGCTACAGTCGATTGCCATAAATGAGAGAAGATTTGAGATTTATTCATATATGAGAGACGGCACTTCGATAAAAAAAATTAATTTTTTTTTCGTCCGACGGCACTTCTAGTGCCGTCGCTTCAAAAAAAAATAATTTTTTTTCAATTAAAAAACCCCCAAAAATAGCAAAAACCCTCGGACAGCACTTCGTCCCTTGGCCCCCCTTTCGTCGGATGGCACTTCATGTGCCGTGCGGACTTTTTTGCAAATTTATATTTTTTTGCAATTTTGTAATTTTTTGTAAATTCTGAAATGTTTTTGTAAATTTTTGTGATTTTTTCGTAATTTTTGAAATGTTTTTGTAATTTTTTATATTGTTTTTGTAATTTCTATTTGCACTCTGAGGGCAAATTTTTCCATCTATGTCGGACGGCACTTCATGTGCCGTTCGGCGTTTTTTGCAATTTTGTATTTGTTTTTGCAATTTCTGAAATGTTTTTGTAATTTTTTATATTTTATTTAAAAAAAATTTATTTGCACTTTGAGGGCAAATTTTTTCCATCTATGTCGGACGGCACTTCGAGTGTCGTCCCTCCCTTCCGCTTTAATTTTTTTTGTTTTTCATTCCTCCGACGGCACTTCGAGTCGTCGCTCCAATTAATTTTTTTAAAAATTTTCTTTTTTCGCTCTGACGGCACATGAAGTGCCGTCGCTTATTATTTTAGTCTAAAAAGCTAAAAAATAGCTTTTGACGACTGCAGCAAAATTTCGATTGCTATTTTCATTTATGCATATATGCATATTTTTCCCTCAAACGACTACAGATACTCTAATGTGTGTCTAGATCATGTACCTAAAAATTTAGAATTTCTAGATGACATTTGGTGGGGTTTAAAAATTAAGTTGTAAAAAGAGATTTGGCACATTGTCTGAAAACAAAAAAGATTTTCTACTGAATTCAAAAAGCAATAACTCTTTGTATATTTTGAATCTTAATGCAATTTTTGGATATGATGGAGTTGTGTATGAGTAGTTAACGAATCCTAAATAACAAAATTCTTGGAGTTGTGTATAAATTGAAATTGAATTTTTTGTAGACCATGTTCAGTAAGAGATCAGATTTAACATACCTGAGAACTTGAGACTTTCCAGCACTGTGTGTTTAAAATCTGAGAAAATGATTAACTAGAGAATTGAAGTAGAGAAAAAAGTCTAAAATCATGCAATTCCAGCTTATAGAGTAATAGATATAATTTTTTTCAAATTCTGGACAGAACCAGTCCTAGTTAGAATTGCTCATTTTATAGATTGGTGAATTTTGCTCAACTCTTAAGTCTTGGATTTGAGAGTTAATAGCATTTCCCATGCTTAAAATGCTTGGTTATACCATGTCTTGAGTTTGTCAAAGCATGTGTGATGGTTTGATCATGATTTGAGTTGTGGGGAATGTCTAGGGAAATATAATATCCTACGACTATCAACCCTTAGGCTAGGTATTGGAATCTTCCGCCTTGAAGTTGGATGGTCAATTCTCGTGCGCTGACGGAGTCATGACCAATTGAGGATGATCGCGGGCCGAGGATGTGGACGAAATCCAAGATAGGGGAAGTGGCGAGCAAAGTGATCGCATTGCCGGAGCCATGGGTTCATAGACGGAAACTGAGATTTTTGTAAACCCCATAAGACTAGAAATAACCTAGTGTATTGATTAAGTTTTGTTAAAACCATACCCTTATAACACATCTAGGGTAGGCTCAATACTAGACAGAAATACCAGCAATTTGCATTAATTTTCTAGTAGACATTAGTCGGGTGTTGTACTCCCCTGTCGTAGGGATACATGCTGAGTCACGTACTCACTCTGTTAATTCCTAAAGCGCCATGGTAAAGAACAAGAGTTCCTATCGGCTAGGGGGAATAGACTCTCGAGGCCGTCATGTTCTAAGTTGATGATGAACAGACCATAGGTGGGGTTCCCTATGAGTCTTCGGTGCCACTTGGTACGAGGTACCTTGTAAGTTTGTCACGGTTTTTGAGTGAGGTTCGAACGCCGGGCACTAGTGGCAAACAGGGACACCATTAGATGACTGCAATAACTAATTGGACCGTAAATCTGCAACCTTATCAGCCACATCGTGTCTGTCAAGAATAGGATGAGTACAAGAGTAGGATGCATGGCAAGGGTTCGAAACCCTGAACTTGGAGACAACAGCTTGATTTGGGGCGTATATAGTATGGGATGCATGCATTTCCAAAGTGTTGCTTGCATTAGAATATGTGCATTATTGACCTGTGCATTGACTACTAGGTCATGTCATACACGGACACTTAACCCAGATACACTTTTCCTTTAGAATTACACTTTCCTGTTGCATCAAATCTTGATTGTCAGTTGGAGATCGCTCCTTTTATCAGCATGCGTCAGTATACGTACTGACGTACACACTCTTTTAGGTACTGGATACCGACCCGCAAGAATAGGAGAGCTCAAGCCAGATGGAGCGTCCAAGTGACAGTATCAAGTGTTCATTATTTATATTTTGTAAAACTCTGATTTGTAGCTATTGGAATTTTGTAATATTGTAACACTTGAGACTTGTAAACATTTAAATTAAATAAAAGTTTTAAATTTTCCTGTATTTTATTGTGTTTGTGACTGTTTAAGGGAAATATTCTGATTTGTGTCACGAATCGCCAATATAGGGATTCGGGGCGCTACAATAACAAAACCAAAGCAAGATGCAAAACTTTTGCCAAAAAAAAGAAGGTTGCAAAATCTACTGAAAAACTAGATCCCTTAACATAAAAAAGCTACAGTAGAAGCACCTTTTCTGAATGAAAAGAAGGCGTCATTTGAAGACTCTCGCAAGTGAACAAACCAGTTAAAAATTTGAAGACTCAACTCAAAGGAAGTAGTTACAACAAGAAATTAAGGGCAACAAATAATTAGGATTAGCTCTAGTGCCCAGCTAGTAAGGTCTCCCACTACTCATATTTATTTTCTTCCACTAAGACTCAAATTCTCTACTAGGACCCACAGAAATCGCTTGTGACAGTTCAAAAGACATGTTTTTTAATTATAACAATCTATAAATCATGATTTGTACGTAGATAAGAAAGTCCATAAATTATGAATGGCATGTATCCTACAATCTACTCTTCTAGTTCAATTTAATTTACCTGCTCTCTTGTCTACAAAAATCATATACTTTATTGAGACTTAGACCGGCAGTATAAACCCAAACCATTCCAGTTAAAAGGATGAACATATCTTGCCCTCTAAGAGGACTTCATCAAACTAGCCACTAAGAGCATCTGAACACTAACCAATATCCAAAATCCTAACAGTGGTAGATATCATCAGTTCAATCAAAATGACCGTGGTATCTAATAATACAAACAAGTTTAAAGCAGGGCAAACAGTCAAACAATGCTTGTTGTTCTTGTCAATTACACGTACCCTTGTTGTATCGCAAGATTGAACGGAGCTACATAAGGAACTCCAACAGATCAAAACCAGTATCATTCTGTGAATATCTATTTTTCATGTTGATTGCAGTAACAAACAGAAAGAACTTTCAATTTAAATATTTATATAGATTGTTCATGGTACTCTTTTAACTCTTTAAAGTTGTTCAGTAAGGTCAAAACATGACCCAGAACAATTAAATTAAATGAAAAGAAATCAATAAAAATTGGAAAAGGTCCGCAAAAGGAGAAGTAGCTGGAAAAATGAAGGAAATAACAAAGCGCCAAGAGTCAAATCCGGCGATCTGATGGAACATGCCGGGTAAAATGAATTTAAAGCAAAGGGAAATATAATAGGAAATTAGCAACCAAAAGGAATCTACTGATTATCAACTATATCAACAACAAACTAGATCCTCTCAAAGAAATATATATATATATATATATATATATATATATATATATATATATATAGGAAAATCTTCTATTGTGCACCACCCCTCCGTGTGCACTCGGCCTTCCTGCCTTCGTATCGACGATCCGAACCGTTCACATTGATCTACACATCTAAATTAGTCTAAATATGTAAAATCAAATCATTTGAAATTCATTTGCCCTCCATCATGTGACTATAAAAAACAATGATTTTCAGCCATACAATTTTGTAACACTTCAATGGATGGGCTGAAAATCATTGAAGTGTTACAAAATTGTATGGCTGAAAATTATTGTTTTTTATAGTCACATGATGGAGGGCAAATGAATTTCAAATGATTTGATTTTACATATTTAGACTAATTTAGATGTGTAGATCAATGTGAACAGTTCAGATCGTCGATACGAAGGCGGAAAGGCCGAGTACACACGCCGTGTGCACCATAGGTGGTGCACAACGGAAGAATTCCCTATATATATCTATATAATAAAACACAAAGAAAGCTATCAAGTGACTCTCCTTCAATCCCCAAAAAATCAAAGGCCTAGATCTAATCTCACAAAACATATTTTCCCCCCAAAAGTTCCCCCAGAACTCAACTTCAAATCTCCCACCCAAAACAACTCCTATATTTATTTAATTATTTTTTTCTCTCTCTCTCTCCCTCCCTCCCTCTTCTATTCAAAAAATTAAGAAAATACATATTTTTAAAAAATTTTAAAAATAAAAAAATTTAAAAACTAAAAAAAATTAAAAATTAAAAAATTAAAAACTTTAAAAGTAATTCAAAAAAATCAAAAAAGTCATATAATATGTTTTTTGCTCTATGTTTGCTACTTCAATTAATTTGATGGACCTCCAAAACTATTTTATATGATCAAACAAGGTGCACCGTTCCGAAGATGTGCTGTAGGCACGTGTCAACGGGCAAACCTAGTGTGTGTGTGTATATATATATATATATATATATATATATATATATATATATATATATTGAGGCATATTAGATGTAGTAGGATTCGCCTATGTGTTGGTAATATAATCAATAGTCAAAGTAGGGTAAAACAGTTTCTGAGGGATCCAATGCAACAAGTTGCACCTCAAGTCACTAGGCCTTGAATGGAGTATCCCTCGAGGCAATCAAGGTCTACTACGACAAGAAATAAATGAAATCAACCATCAAGTTATACTACAACATGCAATAAACCAAGTGCATAAAACGATGACGGGTATTTCTTTTTGTAAAGATAAATAAACCGAACAACAAGCAGCAGGTGTGTTACCAAATCAGGTGTCAGACTCTTAAGATCAAACTAATATCCGATTATGATGCAACCAAGAGAAAGGAGTTACCTTAACCACATTAAGAGTTAAAGGCAACCACAACTATGATACAGAAGGATCTCAATCTGATTTCACATTAGCCTTACTTAGTAATAATTACTCATGGTTATCTTCTTTCATTAAGAGTAAGAGTCTCCACTAGGATCACAAAAATCCTTTGTGCATTTCAAAAGTTAAGTTCTCTAATTATAACATTCCAAAACATAATGTTTTAAAGTAGAGTTGAAAGTCTATAGTCAAATTTTGAATGCAAAAGATTGAAGCTGAGGTCTTCTAGGTATCTTTTAGTTAAATTTCTTTTCCACAAAAATCATATCCCTAAACCAAGACTTAAACAAAGCCACTCAGAGCATCTGAAAAGGATAGACAAATCAACGAAATTCCTCAAATTGCTACCCTATCCAAAAGAACTTAATATGGAAAGTATAAGCCCAAACCCGTCCACTCAAAACAACGAACATCCCTACCTTCTTAAAACTATTTCTTCAAACGGCACCCAAAACAGCATATGACATACAATTCTAATTAAAACACTTATCAAGAAACAAATCTAGCACGACATCAATCAAGCAGTCACTAAATCCTATCAGTACTAGAATATGAGTTCATATGTGTAAATAAACGAACGAACCTGAACAAGGTAATAGAAAATGCGAAGCCCTTCCGGATCCTTGCTGCTCTGCACATCCACCAGCGACCCTATCTTCGAAGTCGTAAACGAAATATGCTCATTCCCCATCACAATCTCCAGCTCCTGCCTCCCAACCCTGTCCGGCTCCGGCCAGTTGTTATCATCCTCCTTCATTATCTGCAAAACATAATCATCAATATAAACCCCTCAAATCCCAAATCCCAAACCCTAACTGAGAAAAGAAAATGGAGCGACCTCGCTCTCGGTGATGATGCGGCGGCACTCGCGGAGGACGGAGGAGGTGAGAAAGACCTCCTTGCGTATCATGGTGTCGTTCTTGTAGTTGGAGTTGTTGGCATAGCGGAGCTTGCCGTCGGGTCGGAACTCGAACTCGAGAAACTCGTGGCCGAACTTTCCCTTGTGGCCGACGTAGTAACGGAGGTAGAACTCGCCGTCTTGCTGCTGCTCGATGCCGCCCGCCATTGCTAGGGTTTCCGATCTCTTCGATTCGGTTCAGTTCAATGTGGTTTTTTGTTCTTTCTCTCTTTTTTCTAGGCCTTTCTGTGTGAGAGGAGGATGGTGGGTTCCGGTTGGATCCGTTTCGTATATTAGGCCCTCGGTTTGGTTGGTTGATGGTGAAACGGGTTGGGTTTGAATTTTTATGTATCTTAATGTGTTGGGCTTGGCTTGGGATATTTGGAGGTCATCAGATAAATGTACTTTTCGCTTGACACTGAATTTATATTAGGCCTTTTAAGTTTTCATAATTTTTTAGAAAATCCCTTAAATTGTACATAAATCATTACAACAATGCATACCTCAGGGTCTGTTTGGTTTGTTATTTTATTCTTTTTTTTTTTCAAAACCCCAAAAACTGTTTGATTTGGTTGTTTTGTGCACTTCATCAATTTTCTGTATTTTCACATCCTCTATATATATATATATATATATATATATATATATATATATATATAAGCATCATGTCACTATAAAAAATAACGATTTTACAGCCACACAATTTGTAACACTTCAATGCATGGGAAAACGAATCTCAAATGACTTGATTTCTCATCCATATACTAATTTAATCGTGTAGATCAAAATGAACGGTTCAGATCTTTCAACTAATATCCCAAACAAGAGTTCTCACGTGGTTCTCACCAAAAGAGTTCTCACTAGATCATTTCCCTATATATATATATATATATATATATATATATATATATATATATATATATATATATATATATATATATATATATATATATATATATATATTATTATTATTATTATTATTATTATTATTATTATTATTATTATTATTATTATTATTATTATACATTACTATTATATATAATTATATAATTTATTATTATTATAATAAATTATTTAATATATTATTATAATATATTATTATTACATATATATTATTATAATTATTATATGTTATTGTATATATGTATATAATTAAATATGTTTATTATAATAAAATATTTTATATTATTATATAATATACAATTATTATAATATATTATTATTTTATATATAATATTTTATATATACTATTATGATTATTAATATTATATTATTACATTATTATTATATATATTATTATTTTATTTATTCCATTTTATATATATTATTATATTATATTTTTATTATAAATATTATTATTTTATATATACTATTATTATATTTTATTATTATTATATATATTATTATTATTAAATAATACTATTATATATTATTATATACATTACTATTATATATATTATTGTATATATTATTATATAATATACTATTATTATAATATATTGTTATATATATATTCATAATATATTATTGTTACATATATTATTACTAGGTTTGCCCGTTGACACGTGCCGTAGGCACGTCTTCAGAACGGTGCACCTTGTTTGATCATATAAAATAGTTTTGGAGGTCCAGCAAATTAATTGAAGCAGCAAACATATTATATAATAAACTTTTGGGGGTCCAGCAAAAAACATATTATATAATTTTTTTTTATTTTTTTAAAAGTTTTTAAATTTTTAATTTTTTTAAAACTTTTAAAATTTTTATTTTCTTAATTTTTTGAATGAAAGAGGAAGGGAGGGAGTAAGAGAGAGAGAGAGAGAGAGATAAAAATAATTAAATAAATATAGGAGTTGTTTTGGGTGGGGGATTTGAATTTGAGTTTTGGGGGGGAACTTTTAGGAGGGAAAATATGTTTTGTGATATTAGATCTGGGCCTTTGATTTTTGGGGAGATTGAAGGAGAGCCACTTGATAGCTTTCTTTGTGTTTTATTATATAGATTATTACTATTATTATTATTATTATTATTATTATTATTATTATTATTATTCTTATTATAATATATATATAATAATTTATTATTATTATTATTATTAAAATATATAGTAATAATAATAATAATAAATTATTTAATATATTATTATAATATATTATTATTACATATATATTATTATAATTATTATATGTTATTATATATATGTATATAATTAAATATGTTTATTATAATAAAATATTTTATATTATTATATAATATACAATTATTATAATATATTATTATTTTATATATAATATTTTATATATACAAATATTATTATTAATATTATATTATTACATTATTATTATACTAGATTTGCCCGTGGGCGTGCCTACGGCACGTCTTCGGAACGATACAACATATGAATGTCTTGTGAACAGTGAAACAACAATTATGTAGCTCAAGTTTGAATAGTATTATTCTTTCCATATGAATGTCTTCTTTCCATTCTTTGTGTTTTATTATAAAGATTAGGTTTGCCCGTTGACACATGCGTACGGCACGTCTTTGGAATTTGGAGGTCCAGCAAATTAATTGAAGTAGCAAACATAGAGCAAAAAACATATTATATGATTTTTTTGAATTTTTTTTAAAGTTTTTAAAATTTTAAGTTTTTTAGTTTTTTAATTTTTAAAAAATTTTTAAATTTTTATTTTCTTAATTTTGTGAATAGAAGAGGGAGGGAGAGAGAGAGAAAAAAAAATAAATAAATATAGGAGTTATTTTGGGTGGGGGATTTGAATTTGGGTTTTGGGGGGAAAATATGTTTTGTAAGATTAGATCTGAGCCTTTGATTTTGTGGGGATTGAAGGAGAGCCACTTGATAGCTTTCTTTGTATTTTATTATATAGATATATTATTATTTTATTTATTCCATTTTATATATATTATTAAATTATATTTTTATTATAAATATTATTATTTTATATATACTATTATTATATTTTATTATTATTATATATATTATTATTATTAAATAATACTATTATATATTATTATATATATTACTATTATATATATTATTATATATATTATTATATAATATACTATTATTATAATATATTGTTATATATATATTCATAATATATTATTGTTACATATATTATTATTATTACTATTATTATTATTATTATTATTATTATTATTATTATTATTCTTATTATAATATATATATAATAATTTATTATTATTATTATTAAAATATATAGTAATATATATATAATAATAATAATAATAATAATAATAATAATAATAATAATAATAATAATAATAGTATATATAAAATAATACTACTACTACTACTATTATTATTATTATATTATTATTACATATATATTATTATAATTATTATATGTTATTATATATATGTATATAATTAAATATTTTTATTATAATAAAATATTTTATATTATTATATAATATACAATTATTATAATATATTATTATTTTATATATACTATTTTATATATACTATTATTATTATTATATTATTATTACATTATTATTATATATATTATTATTATATACATTATAATATATATATATATATATATATACACACACACACACACTATTATTATAATATATATTATTTTTTCATCTATACTATTTTATATATACTATTATAATAATCTATTACAATTATAATATATATTATTATTATTATGTATTACTATTATATATTATTATATATATTATTATATATATTATTTTATAATTTATTATTGTTGTAATAAATTGTTTAATATACAATTATAATAGATTATTATTGCATATATATTATTATAATTATTATATGTTATTATGTATATCTATATAATTAAATATGTTTATTATGATAAATTATTTCATATTATTATATAATATACAATTATTATAATATATTATTATTTTATATATATTATTTTATATATACTATTATTATATTATATTATTATTATATATATTATTATTTTATATATTCTTTTTTATATATACTATTATTTTATTATATTATTATTATATATACTATTATTATATTATATTATTATTATATATATATTATATTATATTATTATTTTATATATACTATTATTTCATATATACTATTTTATAAATACTATTATAATAATCTATTATTATTATAATATATATTATTATTATACATTACTATTATATATTATTATATAATTTATTATATAATTTATTATTATTATAATAAATTGTTTAATATATAATTTGAATATATTATTATTACTTATATGGCTAAAAATAGGGTTAAATCGGGATCGTCCAAATCGGGCACGAATCTTAAAGCTTAGGGGTAAAATGGTAATTTCACCTACAAATGAGTCCGAAGCGGGTACTGGGTTCCCTTCTCAAAGATCCATTAACCCGTGAACGGATCCATCTCCAGCCGGGTGTGGGTTCCAACCCGCGGCAAACCCGGTCCAGCAGGATAAAATCAAGGTCTTTGATTAATCCTAATCAACGGCCCTGATTCATATCTATTTTTTCACTGGGAATTAGGGATTACATTCCTAATCTGATTACGGGGATTATATTTCTTATCAGATCACAGGGATTACATTCCTAATTTGATCCCTAAGGCGGCTATAAATACCCCCCATCCATCATCGTTATGAGGTGATCAATCTTTTGCCAATTTACGCTCTTTCATAATCTTCCTGATTACTGACTTGAGCGTCGGAGGGTGCATCGCCGGGATCAACCCCGATGTCTTGCCCTTTTTGCAGGTGAACGGCGAGAGTCATCGGTCAAACTCTGGCGGAACAGGTTCAGGTTTGCTATTCAAGTTTTCCAAGAATCCACAAATACTGTCTGTTTACCCCCACACCAGATTTAGCGGTAACAGATTGGCGCTGTCTGCGGAAAACAAACGAATAGCAGCCTCCCATCTTCTCGTTGGTCAGATCTTCTCCAGCCATGCCTCCTAGGAAAGTAAGATCCAGAGGGTCCAACCGTGGACCCAACCCCATTGATCAACAACAGGAAGTCCCCATCCAACCCGCTCAACAGCAAGGGCAACTTCCTCCTCAAGCTGAGGACCCTCTCCAGCAGGACCAGCCTCCTCTTCAGAATCAGCAACCTCCTGAGGGTCCCCCCAGTCCTCAAAATGACGGTGCAGGGACCTCGCGTCCCAACCCGTAGAAACAACCTCTCCATCAAGACCGCGTCTCAATACACAATGCCTCTACGGATTCTATGGCCTCCCACAATCCCCGAGCTTTCGACCTTCGCAATACCATCCTCAATCGGCAGAAGGATAAGGATCTTTGCCGCCGTCTGGATGAAAAGCGGGTCCGAGAGGGAGCCTCCGGCCAACAATGTCCGGATGAGCGATCTCCTCACCGCCGAGACTACAGAAGGTCCCCTACCCGAAGAGGGCGGAGAGAGTCCCCCGAGCATCACAGGAGAAGACCCCATTCCCCTGCCGGTCGGTAACATCCGAGAAACGACGAGGCACCCATCACCCGTGCCGAGTTCCAGCAATTCCAGGCAACGGTGTTGCAAGCTCTCAACTTCCGACCCAACAACAATAATACCCAAAGGGTTCCTACACCCCCATGGGTCCAAAGTCCTCACCATCGGTCCATAACTCCTCCTCCGGCATCTAATGACCAACACCATATTTCTAGTCCTCGCCACTCTCAGGGTTACCGTCGCCGTAGTCCCCGCTCCCTTCCTATGAAGACGAGTCCAGGGGCTCGTTTGATTACCGTCGGAGGGACGACACTCTCTACCGCCGTCTCCACGAGATGGAGAGGCACATCGGCCGAATAGACAAAGATGAGGAGTTAAGAGGAAGAACCATTCGCCCGAGCAGACCTCCCTTCTCCCGAACCATCATGGAGGCTCCTATCCCAAGAGGTTTCAAGCCCCCGCAGTTCGAAACTTACTCCGGGGAGTCAGACCCCGTGGACCACATCAAAAGTTTTAAAACCCTCATGCTAATCCACCAAACTTCCGATGTCTTGCTGTGCAAGACCTTTCCCACCACTCTTAAAGGTTCGGCCTGGGAATGGTACTCCTGCCTCGCCCCGTCCTCCATATTCTCCTTCAAAAAGTTTGAGACCCTCTTCATTACTCATTTTGTGAGTAGCAGACGCACGGAGAAGACCAGCATTTCGTTACTCCAGCTCCGCCAGGAGAAGGGAGAGAAATTGAGAGACTACGTGAGGAGGTTCACTGCAGAGGTAAGATCCATCTCCTCCCTCGACCAGTCAGTTGCGGCGGCCGCCTTCCAATCAAATGTCCTCAACTCTAACCTTCGCTCCTCCCTCGCCAAGAAGCCTCCACATAATTTTGCCGACCTCCTTCTTAGGAGCGAGAAGTACATTCGGGCCGAAGAAGCCGAATACCTCCCGGGCTTCGGAGGGTCTACCTCCGGAACAAAAAGAAAAGCAACTGAAGAAGAAGGGGTCAAGAAGCTTCAGAAAGACAATGGCGGTCAGTGTCGACCTCCCCCCAGATTTGAAAAGTTCACTTCTCTTAACGCCAACATTTCCACAATTCTCATGGAAGTCGAGAAGGAGGGGGTGATACCTCCTGCGCCAAAAATGAATACCCCGGGCAAGAAAAGGGACAAGGAAAAGTAGTGCCGCTATCATCGGGACCATGGCCACGATACCAATGATTGTCGGGCCCTGAAGAACGAGATAGAAGCCCTCATTCAGAGGGGGCAGCTGACCAAGTTCGTGAGAAAGGACCGAGCCGATCTCCCTCCCCCACCTCGGGAGGCTAACAAGCGTCCTAAACGTGATGAAACGCCCGAATTCGAAGAGGAGCGTGTCCTGCACCTCATCCATGGGGGCCCAATGGGGGGCTCCTCCAACTCCTCTCGAAAGGCATTTGTAAGGGAAGTTAATTCGGTTCGTGCCACACCTCCTCCAAAAGGCCTCGGAGTACCCGTCACATTCTTAGATGAAGACCTTGAGGGTGTCCGAACCCCCCATTGTGACGCGCTTGTCATAACCCTCCATATGGAGAACTTTAAAGTAGAGAGGATCCTGGTGGACAATGGCAGCTCCGTTAACATCCTCTTCCTCGCCGCTTTCAAAGGCCTCAAACTATTCCGAGACAGACTCAAACCCGCCGGCTACACACTCCATGGGTTCACGGGAGTGCCAGTGACTATTGAAGGGGTGATCACCCTCGACGTAACCGCTGGCAAAACTCCTACTACCCGAACGGAGTCGATGGACTTTATGGTGGTGGATGTCCCTGCAGCTTATAATATCATTTTGGGTCGGCCCGGCTTAGCTGCTCTCGAAGCCATCCCTTCTACCTATCACCTCAAGATGAAGTTCCCAACTCGGGGAGGAGTAGGGGAAGTAAGAGGCAGCCAGGAAACGATCCGCAGATGCTACATGACCTCTACTATGGGTCCAGTCCTCTCCCTTGAAACTCTCGAAATCTCCCAAGATGTTGTCTGACCCATGTCCGAGCCTGTGGATGAGTTGGAGGCAGTGCTCTTCTCTGATCAGGATCAGAGCCGCAAGTTCTTTAGTTCAATGATCAGAAAGAACCGCGACCTCTTTGCTTGGTCGGCCGCTGACATGCCTGGAATTTCTGAGGAGCTTCTAGTCCACCACCTCAGCGTCGCTCTGGGGTTCAAACCGGTCCAACAGAAGAGGCGCAAGTTCGCTCCCGAGCGCCAGCAAGCTATAAAAGAGGAGGTGGACAAGCTCTTGAAGGCTCGGTTCATACAAGAGGTCAATTATCCTGAATGGCTCTCGAATGTAGTGATGGTGAAGAAGTCCAATGGGACCTGGAGGATTTGTATCGACTTTACCGACCTCAACAAGGCATGCCCCAAAGATCCATTCCCTCTTCCAAGTATCGATACTTTGATTGACGCCACTTCGGGCCATGAACTCTTCAGCTTCATGGACGCCTTCTCAGGCTACAACCAGATTCGTATGTTTCCCCCGGATATCTCGAAGACCTCCTTTGTAACCGATTATGGCCTCTACTGATACAGGGTAATGCCCTTCGGTTTGAAGAATGCAGGTGCCACTTATCAACACCTCGTCAACAAGGTTTTTCAAGCACAGATCGGCCGAAATATGGAGGTATATGTTGACGATATGCTTGTAAAGAGCATCCACGGGGCCGATCATGTGGCCGATCTGCAAGAGGCATTCGACGTACTCAGGAAGCACGATATGAGGCTCAATCCGAACAAATGTGCGTTCGGAGTCTCGTCGGGGAAATTCCTAGGCTTCAAGGTCAGCCAAAGAGGAATCGAGGCCAACCCCGAGAAGATCAAAGCCATATTAGACATGGCTCCCCCAAAGAATGTTAAAGAGGTTCAGAAGCTAACGAGTCGCCTGGCAGCCATAGGGCGCTTCCTTTCCAAGTCAGGGGAGAAGTGTCTTCCCTTCTTCAAAGCTCTCACGGGGGCTAAAGGCTTCGAATGGGGTCAACAACAACAAGACTCATTCGACCAGCTGAAAGCTTACCTAGTCAATCCTCCTCTCCTCAGCAAACCTGTTCCCGGGGAAGCCCTCTACCTCTACTTAGCCGCCTCCAAGCAGACCCTCATCGCTGTCCTCGTAAGGGAAGTAGATAAGACTCAAAAGCCCATATATTACGTGAGCAAGGTACTTCGGGATGCTGAGCTCCGCTACCCGAGGATAGAGAAGATGGCATACGCCTTAGTCATGGCCGCAAGAAAGCTTCGCCTATATTTCCAATCCCATTCGGTGGTCGTTCTTACCGACCAACCGCTGAAGCAAGTACTCCACAAGCCGGAGACCTCCGGTTGCCTCATGAAGTGGTCTATCGAGCTGAGCCAACACGACATATCGTACCACCCTCGGACCACAATCAAGGCTCAGGCCTTAGCTGAATTCATCGTCGAGAGTACCATCCCCGAGGTCAGCCAAGCAATGAAGGGACTGCCTGTCTGGTCGGTTTACGTAGATGGATCCTCTTGTAATGAGGGAAGCGGAGCCGGGGTCATTCTGGCCGGCCCAGATGATTTCGTCCTCCAATACTCCATCCGCATCAACTTCAAGGCCTCTAACAATGAAGCAGAATATGAAGCACTCATAGCCGGCCTCGGAATGGCTCGCAAGGCAGGGGTGCAGCGCCTCCGGATCTTTAGCGACTCTCAGTTGGTCGTAAATCAGGTCCTAGGCGAGTACGAGGCACGAGATGACCGAATGGCTAAGTACCTAGCCAAGGTCAGGAATCTCATGGCCCTATTTGAAGAAGCTCTCATCCAGCGAATCCCCCGAGAAGAGAATTCCCAAGCCGATGCCCTCTCCAAACTAGCCTCCTCCTCCCTCTAAGGTCTCGAGCAGACTGTCTTGATCGAGGTGCTCCTGAAGCCAAGTATAGAAGATGAAACTTCCGACTCGATGGAGTCACTACCTGTCTTACTTCAAGATAACTGGATGAAACCCCTGGTAGAATTCCTAAGGGATGGGCTCCTCCCCGAAGACCCTAAAGAAGCTCGCTGAGTGAGAACTCGAGCAGAGCGGTACACACTTATCGAGGGCATCCTGTACAAGCGCTCCTTCACACAAGTAGACGGCAGGCCTTATTTGAGATGCCTCTCCCCGGAACAAGCCGATTACGCCTTACAAGAGCTCCACGAAGGCATCGGCGGGGCACATTCAGAATCCAGATCCCTAGCCCGGAAGGTGTTGAATTATGGATATTTCTGGCCCACTCTCCTACAAGACGCCGAACTGCGCATTCGACAATGCAGCTATTGTTAGAAGTACTCCAACGTTCGTCGCCTCCCACAAGCTCCACTCACCTCCCTATCAAGCCCTATCCCTTTCGCAATGTGGGGGATGGATTTACTAGAGCCATTCCCACCAGCTCCCAGCCAGTTCAAATTCTTAGTCGTGGCAGTCGACTACTTCTCGAAGTGGATAGAGGCCGAGCCCTTGGCCACAATCACCGAGAACAAAGTACTTCAGTTCTTCTGGAAGAGCGTTATCTGCCGATTCGGTGTCCCTCGAGTCCTCATAACAGACAACGGAACCCAATTTACCGGGCCTGCCTTCCGAGCTCTATGTGAAGACCTCGCCATCCAACAACGTTTCTCCTCCGTCTCCTATCTACAATCGAATGGTCAAGTGGAGAATGCTAACCGACAGATCCTCACCGGTATTAAGAAGAGGCTGAATAAGTACTCTAAAGGCTTATGGGTCGATCAGCTCCCTAACGTGCTGTGGAATTACCGCACCACGAAACGGACCCCCACCGGAGAGTCTCCATTCAACCTTACGTATGGGTCCGAGGCTGTGATCCCATTGGAAGTCGGCATACCTTCTCCTTGCCTTGTTGCCTACGAAGAAGAACAGAATGCCAGAGAACTTCGGGCAAACTTAGACTTGGTCGATGAGCTGCGGGAAAGAGCGTCAATCCGCCAACAGAGCTATCGGAGGAGGATCGAGTTGGTGTACAATAAGAGAGTCTGTCCCACCGACCTCAAAGAAGGGGACTTGGTCCTCCGAAAGTTAGCAATCTCTTTTCCTAGTCAGAAGAGTAAACTAGCTCCAAATTGGGAGGGACCCTACAGGATCACCAAAGTGGTTCGGCCCGGGACATATCGCCTAGAAGACCTCGAAGGTAGAGAGATCCCCAGGACTTGGAATGCCGACCATCTTTTGAAATACCAAGAGAGCGCTTTAACGCCTCTCTAAGTATACTGGGATGTCGAACCGTTCCTCTCCTTTTACTTGTATTTTTTCCCTTTATTTCTCCTATGTAATAACGGCTCGCAACTTAGAAGCAGCCAACTATTAGTTATCAATAAAGAGAGTTTTTTCATATTTTACTTGTAAAATTGCTTGTATCTCTCTGCTTTTACTTTTCACCCTAACGACGAGTTCGGAGTCCAACACTTGGCTCGACTCTGCTTCGCCAGCTCGCCCTTAAGCGAGCTAGAAGTGGTTTGTCATTCGGAATTGCTCCCACAACCGTTGAACAACTCTAACGACGAGTTCGGAGTCCAACACTTGGCTCGACTCTGCTTCGCCAGCTCGCTCTTAAGTGAGCTACAAGTGGTTCGCCATTCGGAATTGCTCCCACAACCGTTGAACAACTCTAACGACGAGTTCGGAGTCCAACACTTGGCTCGACTCTGCTTTGCCAGCTCGCTCTTAAGCGAGCTAGAAGTGCTTCGCCATTCGGAATTGCTCCCACCACCGTTGAATAACTCTAACTACGAGTTTGGAGTCCAACACTTGGCTCGACTCCGCTTCCTTAAGCACTCCGAGTTACCGAGCCAAGTGGACGAGGTACCGACCTCCACATATGGAGAAAAATGCCACCGAACCAGTTGCACCGTCGGATCATCTCAAAATTCGTGCTAGAACATGATGCACGGCTCAGATCGCGCCACATCTCCACAAAACGACAAGATAACGTTTTCTTGGAATCTGAGCCTCTTGTCTCGTGATTCGCACCATGATCATGATCCACTACCAGATTAAGCCACGTAGCTCGGCCATAAATCCGAGCTACCTAACTGTCGAAAAGCAAAAAGACTTCGGCACACCCCGAGCAAGAGCGAAAATTCTACAGCTAGAACGAATCAAAGAAGCTAACTTTTGGTTCTTATGGTTCGTTTCAAAAGTAAAGTAACTACGGCACAACAGCGAGCAGACGAACTCCAATTTTATTAAAACAACTTAATAATTATACAAGGCAAGGTTACTACAAAAACGCACTACAAAAATTCGAAAGCCCAGTACAACTTTTTCAACGCCTCTTCAGAACGGGGACATTCCGATTCAGAGACACTCGGGGTCGGCGTCGCTTAACCTCCGAGCTCGTCTCTAGGCCGACGAACCGAGATGCCTCTTCGCCACTAACTCTAACGGTGGCTCCGACTGAGGCTCCGCTCGAGGAAACTGCTATGCCACTTTGGGCAACAGCCGCGGTCTGACCTGTGACGGGAGGACGAGTCGCGAGCTCGTAGAAAGAGATCCCTTGCTCGCACTCCTCGCGGGTACACGAGGTGCTGCGGACGTTAATCCTCACAGGCTGAGGCTTAAGACGAGCGACCTCCTCCTCGAGCTTGACGATCCTGTCTTTCAAAGTGTCGTCCTTTACCGATATCTTGAGCCGAGGGAGTTTTGCCGAGCCCAGGTACTCAGCACTATCAGATATGATACGACGCAAATTGGTCACCTCGATGCTCTTGTCGACTGTAACCCTCTGCAACTGTTCAACCTTCATTGCGAGCTCGTCTCGCTTGGCCAGCGCTGAGGCCAACTCTTCTTCCTTAGCCGAGAGTTCTTCCTCGGCTATCCGCAAGTGATGTACCTCGGCCAGTAATTCACTGTTCTTATTCTCCACGTTGAACAGCACTCTTCGGATCAGCTCGATCTCGCCCTCGAGACGATCTTCGCGAGACCGCTTGAACAGTTCCGCACGACGTCGAGATGCTGCGGTGTCCGAATCAAGTTCGACGATCTGAAAGACGAGGGCATCACATTGAAAGACTATATCCGAGCCAGACACTTAGACAAATTCAAAACAAAATTTTCGAGAAGAAAGCCTTTTTCATTCACATCAAAAGAGTGGTGGTCAGTCCGCTATAAGGCTTACACAAAAAGAAAAATACAAAAACAAAAAGAATCAGGGATCCACCTGGGGCGGCAGCTCAGATACCGGCGCCTCGCCAGATGGCCCTTCGCCCCTCGTCACCTCGGTTCGAGGATCGACCGACGCGGTCTTGGGGTCGGCTGGCACCTCCCCATCCCGAAGTTCATTCTCCTCTTCCCAATCGTCGTCCTCTTCAACCTCTTCGCCTTCATCCTCGCCGCCAGGCCACAGCCGGTACCCAACTCTCTGAAAGCCGGGGACCCAAGCCTGGACATGGTCGAGCGCCCTGGCGTAGGACTTCTCCATATTCCCAGCCATGTGCTTCTTCGCCTCGGCTTCGACCTCCGCCCTTATCACTGCCGCCGCGGCGTCCTTCTCTGCCTTCGCCACCTCCAGGGCCTTCGCTGATTCTGCCAACTCCTCGGCAGCCTTGGCAACTTTGGCGACCTCCGCGGCGAGCTACTGCTTCGTTCGCTCCAAGTCCGCCTCGAGGTCGGCGACTCGAACCGCCAAGCCATCCGAGCGACGTTGCTCCGCCTCGAGCTGCCTAACCGCCCTCGCCTTTTCTGCCCTGTCCTTGTCACAGGCGGCCTTCAGTTCCCTCTCCTAGTCGGCGAATTCTTGAATAAGATGGCCGAAGTGATAGGTGGCCTATGATAAGAAGGAGTTAGAGCCGAGCTGTGAACTTAGGCAAAATTCTTTAAAAAGGGGAAAATCAAGACTTACCGAATAAGCGACCGGGCGACCTCATAAGTGTCGTAGCCGGTCATCCCCGCCTTAAGAGCAGCTCGGTCCTTTGGGGTCGCAAGATGCTTCACGGCCTGCATACACATCTGCGAGTTGTTGAGGAAGCCGTCATGGTTCTTCACCCGCCAGTCGGGGACGAACAGCTTCTTGTGCTGCTCGGTCAGAATCTCCTCGGCCTGAGTCGTCAGGGGAGGGGCCTCGAGCGACAGTGCCGCCGAAACGGAGAAGGTTTCACCGGCCACGGAAGACGAAGCAGGGGTCGAGGGGTCGGCGGGAACAGCCACCACCAACGATGGAGCTTGAGTAGCAGGGGCGGGGTCGGCGACTACCGAGGGAGCCTGGGTAGGGCGGGTGGACGAAGGACCCGTGCCTGTCCTTTTCCTCTTCCTACTGTCGGCAACCTTGCCTCGCTCATTCATCATCCCCATGAAATCCATCTTCGACGCTTCTATTCCGAACAACCAAACAAACAACAAGTTAGAAAAACGAACAAGAAACTTAAAAAAAAAAATTGAAACAAGATGTCAGGGGCATACTCGGGTCGATCAGACTAAGGCCCGACCCGTGTAGAACCTCCTCGGTCATTTCTCTCCAACTCAACATTGGGAGAGCAATGAGCTTCGCTGCCACCTCCTCCTCGGCCGCAGTCAGCACCGAGTCGACCCTTGCGAACTTCGGCACCTCTACCTTGCACCATTTCGGAGAGTTCAGCGTCGAGGGCCCCTTCAACAGAAAAACTTCTCCTTCCAACCTTTTATCGAATCCGGATTCTCTATGAGCCTAACGCCTTTTCGAGGTGACATGTAGTAGCGAGGCTCGGCCTTATTCATCCGGTGGATTCGATACAGGCTCCGGAGGACCACCAAGTCAAGCTCGACCTTGGCGATGCGGCACTGCAATAAGAAGGCGAGCACGTGGCGCCAGGAGTTCGGCATAAACTGGGTCGGCGCCAGGCAATACCACTGAAGTATCTTTAACACGAAGGGATGCAGGGGAAGCGCAAGCCGGCGCTCAAAGAGTCGAAGTCAAACACACACGTATCCGGCGACAGTTCGGAGTTCGCCCGCATCCCAGGGCCGGGGAGGATCAGCTTGTACTCCGGAGGGATGGCGAACCCCTTTCTAATCCGGAGCAGGTCCTTCTCAGATAATACCGAGGCAATTTCGTCCACCGCGGTAGTCTCTCTCGGGTTGTTTTCCTCGTAAACTGCCGACCTACCGACGATCGCCTTCTTCCGGAGATCACCCTCGTACTGCCTAATTCCGGCGTGGCCGGACAGCACACTAGGGTACCGGCCCGACTCCGGGGCTCGCCTCTCAGTCTCCACGATCTTCTCGACTACAGGAGACCGGGCCACTACCTTCTTCCTCTTCTCCTCGGCCACGGAAGGTCCTACCACCTCCTTCCCCATTCTCCGGCTCGCTACTTGCCTCCTCACCTCGGCACTACTATCGTCCGAGGACGAGGCCTCACTTCCCGAGTTTACCCTTGACATCTCTAAAAAAGTATAAAGCAAACACACTGACCTTGAGGTGACGTATCCTTGAAGTGACGTTCACGGCCGGAATTAGATCACCGAAAATCGCCTGGCCCATGCGACAGCTAGCGCAACCACCTTAGAGCACAAATCACCACTAGCAGAGCAAACTGAGAGTAAAAGTAAAAACTAGGAAGTAAAAGTGGGAATGAGCCAAGGGGTGAAGGGGGGTGAGAATTTATAACCTCAAAGCGACGTTTGGGCTTCCTTAGGCATTTAAAGGCCCACTAAGAGAAGGCAAAATGCCAAAACGGAGAGTTGCGACGTTTCAAAACAAGGACTCTTCAAATCGCTTAACTCCATTACTCGGCCACCGGAGTGCATAGCCGAGCTACCGAACAGCTTGGCTAAGCAACCGAGCTACTGGGTGGAAGAGCGATCCGCCGAACCCATGGTAGGCCTCGCTTAGCTACCGAGCCGAGGTACCGAGGTACCGACCTCCACATATGGAAAAATATTCTGCCGAGCTAGAATCACCGTCGGATCGTTCCAAAATTCGTGTCGAAACTTAATGGACGGTTCAGATAGCGACACGTCCACAAAATGACAAGATAACGTTTTCTGGTGATCTGAACCCCGTCCTCGTGATTCACACCGTGATGATCGCTCCAGATCTAGCCACGTGTTCCTTTCGAGCTGCCAGCCACCGGTGTGCATAGCCGAGCTACCGAACAGCTTGGCTAAGCAACCGAGCTACTAGGTCGGAGGGTGGCGACGGTTCAAGATAAGGACTCTTCAAAACACTTAACTCCACCTCTCGACAATCAACGCCTCGACGTGCCACCGAACCGCGGTTCTAACCGAGCCGAGGTGCCGACCTCCACATATGGAGAAAAATTCTGCCGAGTCAGAACCACCGTCGGATCGTTCCAAAATTCGTGTCGAAACTTGATGGACGGATCAGATCGCCCCACGCCCATAAAACGACAAGATAACGTTTTCTCGTGATCTGAACCACGTCCTCGTGATTCGCGCCGTGATGGACGCTCAGGATCGTGCCACGTAGCTCGGCAGATACCAGCGCTCCGGGCCGAGCTGCAGAAGGAGCCGAGCTGAGGTGCCGAGGAACCGACCTCCACATATGAAGAAAAATTCTGCCAAGCCAAATTCACCGTCGGATCGTTCCAAAATTCGTGTCAAAATTTGATGGACAGCTCAGATTGCGCCACGCCCACAAAATGACAAAATAACGTTTTCTCGTGATCTGAACTCCGTCCTCGTGATTCGCACTGTGATGGACCCTCAGGATCGTGCCACGTAGCTCGGCAGATCCTGAGGCTCCGAGCCGAGGTGCCGAGGCACCGACCCTCTCATACGAAGAAACTACTTGCTGAGCAACTTGGATCGTCCGATCCCCCAGAAAATCGCGCTCGAAGCTGATGGAGGGCCCAGATCGCGCCACGCCATAAATCGGTATTAAAAATTAGTTTTTATTTATTTTAATTATTTTATTTATTTAAAAATTACGAAAAAATGTTTAAAAATTTGGGAAAATTAACTAAAAATTCTAGGAAATAATTATAAATTTGAGGGTGTATTTTTGGGCCCCTGAATGAACGATTGTTGACTAGAACGGTTCATTAAGACCCCCGAACGACGGATTAACACTTCGCAAAATTCAATAAATAATCTGAAAAAATAGATAAAAATCACCAAAATGTCCAGAAGAGCTCAAGAACAACTCAGAGTGCACATCCAACTCGAAAATTACCATACTGCCTCATACAAAGATTCGAAACTCCCCGTTGGACTCCGATACAACCCCGTAAGCCATGGAAACAGTAAAACTACTCCTCAAAGGCTGATCAAACTCAAACTTCGGGAGTGGGGGGCTCGTGATATGGCTAAAAATAGGGTTAAATCGGGATCGTCCAAATCGGGCACGAATCTCAAAGCTTAGGGGTAAAATGGTAGTTTCACCTACAAATGGGTCCGAAGCGGGTACTTGGTCCCCTTATCAAAGATCCATTAACCCGCGAACGGATCCATCTCCAACCGGGTGTGGGTTCCAACCCGCGGCAAACCCGGTCCAGCAGAATAAAATCAAGGTCTCTGATTAATCCTAATCAACGGCCCTGCTTCACATCTATCTTTTTACTGGGAATTAGGGATTACATTCCTAATCTGATTACGGGGATTATATTCCTTATCAGATCACAGGGATTACATTTCTAATTTGATACCTAAGGCGGCTATAAATACCCCCATCCACCATCGTTAGGAGGTGATCAATCTTTTGCCAATTTACGCTCTTTCATAATCTTCCTGATTACTGACTTGAGTGTCGGAGGGTGCGTCGCCGGGATCAACCCCGGTGTCTCGCACTTTTTGCAGGTGAACGGTGGGAGTCAGCGGTCAAACTCCGGCGGAACAGGTTCAGGTTTGCTATTCAAGTTTTCCAAGAATCCACAAATACTGTCTGTTTACCCCCACACCTAATTTAGCGGTAACAATTACATATATATTGTTATAATTATTATATATTATTATATATACTAGGATTGCCCGTGGGACGTGCCTACGGCACGTATTCGGGACTGCATATAAATTTAGTTAGATTTATTTGATTGGGTGAACTGCATAAAACAAAAAAAGTGGGTGTGTAAAATGTTTTTCTAATACGACGTCTTTAAAATGTTTCATACGGCATGTTATCGCGACGTCTTAACTTTCTTTAAAATGTTTAGTAAAAATTTCGATGGAATATCTCATGAAATATTATTCCTTTGATAACAATTCCTCCATAATCCAATCCAAGTCACATTACACAGTCATAATATATATTAGGCTCTGGCAAAAAAAAAACTTCATATGACTAAAGCTATAGTTTGGAATCATAATAGATTTTAGGAAATTTTCTGAAAATTTTGACGGAACCTCCTTTATAATTTTAGCCATTTTACAGCAATTCCTTACGAAATTCTGCTCACAATTAAAAATTTATCATCACAGTCAAGAAATATAAATCTTCCCCAGGCCAATCCAAGCAACATCACATAGACATTATATATATAGGGCTCTCGGAAGAAAAAATCTTCATATGACTAATAGCATTGGTATTAAAACCCGAAACCCGGACCCGACCCGGACCCGACGTTGGACCAGAACCGACCCTATCTAATTTGGGTAGAGTATGGGTCCTAAATTACTACCCGTTGAAATTTCGGGTCGGGTCTGGGTCCCCTAAAATTGGACCCGACCCGGACCCGCAATAGAAAAATAAACAAAAAACGAAGGGGACCCAACCCGGACCCGACCCGTTACCCGTTAGATAAATATATCCCCTTCGTACTCACACCCGACACCCCAAACCCTACCGCCGCTACCACTATCCCACCTGACAGCTACATCATCCAATCGCTTTTCTAATAAAAAAGACCTAAGTAATTGTATCCAATACACTGAAATTGGGCATGACAAAAGCTTAACATCAATCTCCTATTATTATTAATAGTACAAAAGGCCAAGTTGAGAAAACTGCAAACAATGGAAGAAGTTGCCATAACAATAAATGAGCTGGAATCCCCTAAAACCCTTTCAAATCTTCAAAAACGGATAAATTTATTTCCCACTGTGGTTGACAACATCAACTGGTATATGTCAAACTCTTTACTGCCAAAACTATCGCATCACTTCTTCCACCAAAAATGGTTTAAGAATGATTTTCCAACTATGAAATCGATGTAAGAAAAAGAAAAAAAAATGAATTATTTTCCATCAGAAGCAAACACGTCATGATCCCTGCTTCTTGTGTTCTGATATTTCTTTGATTATGCCATCAGATAGTGTCTCAACGTCATAGTTTTTTCCAAAGAACTTGACAAAATTCATGTTTGGGTCCATCAAGTACCTGAAAATTTAATAATTGATCAGCAATCAAAGTGAAAGTGAATTTTGAAGAAGTGTGAATTGTGAAGTGTTTCAGATTTGTGAATTGTGCAAAGGTAACTTTAGTTTCAGATTGTGTTATGTAGATATTACTCACACTTCACAAAACAAATCAAATGTGAAGTTTCAGATTTGTGAAGAGGAAGAACAGAGTTGAAAAAAGAGGTAGATGCTGCAAAGGTAACTTTAGTTTCAGATTTGTGAATTGTGAAGTGTGAAGTGTGAATTGTGAAGTGTTTAAGATAACCATAGTTACAGATTTAAACATATGAGTAGTGTAACTGTGAAGTGTGTTGTGTTATGTAGATATTACTCACACTTCACAAAACAAATCAAATGTGAAGTTTCAGATTTGTGAAGAGGAAGAACAGAGTTGAAAAAAGAGGTAGATGCTGCAAAGGTAACTTTAGTTTCAGATTTGTGAATTGTGAAGTGTGAAGTGTGAATTGTGAAGTGTTTAAGATAACCATAGTTATAGATTTAAACATATGAGTAGTGTAACTGTGAAGTGTGAATTGAAAAAAAGATGATCACACTAAAGGCTTGACAGTGTAACTGTGAAGTGTGAATTGATAAACAGATGATCACACTAAAGGCCTGATAAGATACTAATTGTCATTCATATTTGAAGAATTTGTTTAATAACTGTGAATGTATATACTTTTCTTTTACGATCATTGTTATACATCATCTCCCAAAATAATAACTGTTAAGATCATATTGTTGCCATGCATAATGAAATATATAGTTAATAAGATTATCTGTATACTTGAGATGACAACTTTATAAAATGTGGGCCAGGTCTAGTTAGTGGGTTCAAACTAAACCACTAAAAAATTACAGCCCAAACTCACATCAACTATCATAAAATTCATACAGTTGACTAAATTAATTGTACCATTATCTCTATCCTTGCTCAACCCCATCGCTAAATCTCTGCCTTTCTCTCTCTGGCCTGCTTCACATATCACTTTATTCGTTCTTATAATTTCCTTTTAAACCTCCAACAACACCAGGCTATGGTTCTTTAATTTCCATGAAGCTCATCACCACTGAGCAACCTCTATCAGTCCTCTCTCCACCTCCAATCAATAAGTTATCTTCAACCTTCATTAATCATCCTTTTCAGCTTTTCCTCTATCTCGATCTCATAGCATCTAGCAATGGCATCCACATGCCTTCACTGATCCTCACAATTGGTATGGTACAGAGGTGGATCAGCCGACATCAATCGAAACTTCATTCAAGTTAGATTTAGAAGTTTTTTTTTTTATCATCATTGTTGTTAAGGATGGTTAATTGGTTGAAAAAAGGTGAGTAACAATATTAGTAGCTTGACATTCATCCATCCTTAACTTTCTATTTTTAGTTCATCATACAGTGTATCTTTCTAGTTAATTTTGTCATTTATAGTGATGTCATTTAAAAAAAGAAGATACTTACATGGCCATATATAGTGATGTCATCCATTGTTCTTTAATTGGAGCAATCGACCTGTATATAAAGGAGGGGAAATATATTAACTAACCAATTGACGTTCTTTAATTGGAGCAATTGACGTTCTAATTATTTTAACAAACCAATCAAGAAAACGTATTAACTACTATGAGATATGGTGTTTAGTCGGGTGATCAAGAAAGATGAACAGGATGTAGAATGTAACAGGTATAAACATAAACATAAACAACTTGATATGAACAAAATTGGTGGAAGCACACACTAAATAGTTAACATACACAACCTGTAGCATTAGTTTTGGCTTAAATGGAAGCATACAGCAAGTACATACAACATTTGTCGATTGTTATAACATACTACTAATATTTGATACTTTTACTCTTGTAGATTCACAAAAAGGAACTTTTGGCTTCAAAGTAAATCTTCACTCAAGATATAACAAAGGATTTAGTAGGTTCAGCTATTTCTGTTAGTACTTGATTGTTATCTATATGTAAATCTTCACTGAACAATTTTTGTCTATGTTCTTCTTCTGGTCCACAGAAAGAATAGGAAAAAATTGAAAAAAAAAAAAGAAATTGTGTACTTTCAACTTTGATAATTCCTACAAAACATTAAATCTAAAGTACATATCTGATATAATTCCTACTAAACATTAAATCTAAAAAAACATACACTGATTTTTTGTCTTTGCAATTCTCATCAAAGAAACTCATATATGATATAATCAGTTTGACTGACTTCTTTTTCTGCACAATTTGTAGCATTAGTTTCATTTTGGCCTTTCCTCCATCATTGCATTGCACTATTTATAAATCAATTTTACCTTCTGAACGCACTTGAAGAACTCTAACCTATTTGAGATCTATTTTTATGTATAGGCATTAATCCAGTTCATGGACTTACAGACTATAGCGGAGGCAAGAAATGCCTTAGATGGAAGGAGCATTCCAAAGTAGCGCCCTTCACTTACCATTTGCTATTTAGCACTTACAGAGTTGATTTTGTATCATTTAAAGACATCGATTGGATGTTTATCTTACTTTATGTTCAGATATTTGCTCCCAAAACATGTTGTTGTGTGTCATTTGCGAATTTCTTACTCTGCTCATATAGATTTGAACATCAGGTTTCAGTCACATCGCAACAGGTATCAAAATATGAACAAAAAACATTACCTTAGTCCTAGTTTTAATAGATATATTAATCCTTCTTCAATTTTCATACTTGCTTTAGCCTATTAAAAATTGTTGGAAATTATTTTTGTACCTTTAGCTAGTACTTTCTCATATAGGGATTGGAAAGCAAGCTGATGAGGTTTCAACTGTGAGTTAATTTGTAACCTCCCTAATCTCATCATCCTTTCTTGGTGTGTTAGTTTCATACTAAAAAATTATATGTCAAATTAAATGTATGTCAACTGTCAGAACTATATGTCAAATTAAATGTATGTCAAAATAAATTATGAGTAGAATTATATGTTTCTGAATGATCAGAATAAGAATCAACTATAGATTTATCAACCACTTTTAATACATTTTCAAGCTGGATGAGAAGTACTTACTGCCTACTTATATCCTCCCATGTATGACATTCAATGTCAATACCGAAATAGTGCCTTATAATGTCTCGCTCTCGCTCACTAATTGTTGCGCATAGAAGCTTGCTAACTTCATCCTGAAATGAGCAATTACAGAAATCCCAGTGAGTATACAGTTTTTTTCTAAATTATTCTTCTGAGTGCAAGGACATATCTAACTAAACGGAAGACCAATTTGTTAAGAATATGTGTTGATACAGATTCAAGGAAAGTTAATATGTTCAATGATTTATTTTGGTCCAACTTTTTAGAATATTAATGAGGTTTTAGAATAATTTACCGTTCATTTCCGGAAGAAAAATTTAAATTTACTGAAAATTGCTACATAAGTTCATGATGAAAGTTCAATCTTTTCAACAAATGCAATATATATTAAAACTTGCTTAGATTACCTTGAGGGACCATTCTTCAAATTCATGCAAGGGATATTTTCAGGGTTGTTATCTGCGATGCACTACAACAGTAGAAGGAAAATAGAATTCAGTTAATATACATTTGCATAGAGATTAACTTTATTTCTAAATACATGAAGTTTGATAATAACATGCAATATAAAGTGATAGAATGAGACTAAGGCCTTCTCCCATTATAATATTAGAGATTAGAGATTGGAGATCTATATTGTAGAAAAATGTGTACCTCTGGTGTAACATCGATATCAAGATCTGTGGGATCGAATACAATGGATTCATCAATGGAGTACATCAAAACTCCTTCGGTAGTAGCTGCAGCCCAAGATCTTCCTGTTGGTGCAATTTTCAGACATTTTGTTCGTACAATAGGGTGGCCACGATTGGGCTTTGCTCCTGGTAGATCATATCCTAATGTATCCCTTGTTTGAACATCAACACCTTCTTCCACGTCACTGTCATTATCATCGATTAAATCCAATGGACCAGCCTCAGTCATATTTTTAGAGTTCAAAATGTCAAGAACTCCATCCAAAGAGAGGTTGTGAGATATTTGAAATCGCCGGAGTAAGACCTGAAGCAAGATAAGTTAAAAACCCAGAAGACTTTCTGGAGTGACAACAAATTACACACAGGAAAATTATTTATCAAAATTGCTACAGCAAAATGATATAATGTTCGATCAAGTAGATTCTGATTGTCAGACTATTTTATCTATTGACAAAATCTGCACTTGTAGATTTGAAATAGTCTTAAGTGTAAATTTGAAAGAAAAAACATAATCAATGAATAATTCAGGATCTGAATCCACAATTATCACATTTTGGTATTCAAGTTTAGGTATTAAAATTTAAGATCCCAATGAGTCCAAAAACCTCAAAGCCAATAAGTTGAATCCCTAAAGTAGGTTAGAGAGAGTTTCAAAAATTATCAAAAAATCTAATTTACTGAAGTACTGGGTTGGTGTTGGCCTTTTGATTCTGGAATTGAAATCAAAAGTATCAGAAAATCTGGGACACTTCATCACGTTGTCTCAGGGTTTTTTTCCAGTTGGAAACAACTTCATAAAATGTACAAAAAGTAAGTAGTTCTTTAATCAGAGGCATTTATCGCGCTGTCTCAGGTTTTTTTGGTATTAAAATCGGCTTCATAGAATGTATAAAAAAGTAAGATTAGGCATTATTTTGATAAGTATAAACAATTAAATAATGGCTTGCAGATTGAAAATAATTTATGCAACTTTAAAGTAGTGTCTATAAAGAATTTAGCTAATGCTACATAAATAGCCAATATTATTTTGATTAAATGTAAGGGTTGCAAAATTAGCTGTCTTAGCTGCTAATCTCAGGATTTATAGGCTGAGACAGCCCCACCCCAATCTCGACCAAGATAACTAATATAAACAATGAATTCACTTTTATTGTGATATTTTACCTACTTTTTAAATTTCATTTGAATTAAAGCGATGCAGTGCTTACATCCTTTACTCATTTCCGTCTTGTAGAAGAGTGATCTCTCCTCCACCAGCTATGTAGTAATTTTTAAGTGATGCAATACTCGTGTAGTCTTACCTTATTTCAGTGTTGCAGAAGAGTAATCTCTCATCCACCAGCTATGCTGTTCTTTTTAAGTAAACTGATCCAATGCTTGCTCCCTTGCTTCATTTCAGCATTGCAGAAGAAAATTCTCTCTCTCACCAGCTATGCTGTCCACAAATAATCATGATAAAAGACTTGTTTAAATATTTGTCCACAATAAACAAATATTGCATGACCAATAAAGAATTAGAACTCAAACTGAGAAGAATACCTGTGGGGCCAGTGTAGAGGGCAAGTTGCCTGCTACATAGCAAGAATGTTGAGTTCATAATGTAAAAGAACTTTGAGCCAACTACATTTTGAACTGGAAACTTTCAATTGCAGGAAATTTGAAATTTAACCTGAACTAAAGCAGTGTTCCACTTTCTGTTGACGAAATAGAGTGCGTCTTGAGCTTTACCAGGTATGCAATCCATGGGAGGCCTGATGATTAACTGAGGGTTCTAAACTGACATGGAAACCTCATCTTTAGCTATTCAAACTCAAAATAAATAAACACTAAAATACCAATAATACTACATGCATATCCGTTAAGAGAGAGAGAGAGAGAGTAATAAATAAATTATACAGTGGAAAAAAACCTCCCAGCTCTCTTTCATATATGAGGGAATTGGAGCAACCAGGTCCATCATCTCAAGCTTTGACAAATCAAGATTTACCGAGGATGATGACGATGACTCCAAATACTTCACTGTACGGGAAATATCTGGCAAAATCATTTGTCGACAATGTAGATGTAAGCGAGGTTGCCTCTCACAGACATTGTCCCCTCCTGATTGAAGGCCGAAAGGAAGGTTAGTTTCCTGCTCATTAGTGGGCTTCTCTCGAGGCATCATCGGCTCCCAGTTCCTGTGGGCCTTCCAGCCGTACTTGAAGTCTCCGACAGTAGGAGTTCCGAGAGCTTCAACGCAGTGAACTCGAATCTTCAATTTAAGAATTAGATTTAAATAAAGAGTTAAAAGAGGACGTAACATAGTGGTGCACTCGGATCGATGATAAGTTTTAGTTTCAAAATTAACTACCTGATGCTTCCTTCCTGTTAATGGTTGAAGTTCCAGCCAGGAGAAGCCTACACCCAAAAAAATCAACCGTAAGTAGTTATGTGAGTAGTCTTCTATGTAAACAACCAAATGAGGGCTGAACCAATTATGGTGGCAAATCCAAGAAACATTATTTCATTAGGGTGGGCATACTCAGAAGTTAATCCCAAATGGTGTAGCACCTTCTATTCTTTTACACAGCTGTGTGTGTGGGGGTGGGGGGGGGGGGGGGAATGAATCAAGAATACTTTTTACAGCAACATTATTGTCTTGTCTCTAAAATTTTAAATTCAGACAAATAATTAATTGGTAAAAACTATAAAGATATAAACTTCAGAAGGATAATTCTTCTTGTCACTGGGAAATATGGAACATAAGTTTCTATGGAGAGGAAGGAGAAAAATAAATTTTAGTATTCTTCAACAGGGAATGATATGAACCCAGTAACTCTTCTGATCATGGGAAAACATAGCTTGAACTTATTTAATAGGAGATGACCGTAGTGTTAAGCTTTGATCTAAGTACCAAAAGAGATGAAAGATTGTAATGATAAAGCAGCTTTAAGGCAATATAAAAAATGCCAGCACAATCAGAACATGTATGAAGATAATTTTACGTACTCGAGTACCAGTATACAGTTTCCATGGAAATCATAAACAAAATTCTAAAGAATAAATACCTCTTCTAGCTTTTTCTCAGGCAGTGAAGCGGCCACTTCCATCCAATGTTACTCCCTGAAAACAACACATTTATAAGGAAAACAACATCAAAAACTAAAATTCATAGTAAAGAAAAAAGTCCATAAGATAACCTCATCTTCGATTGGATCATCATATTGTGGAAGTATCATCCTTGGAGCACTCAAGTCGTCATTAAACCTACAACCAGAGACGGAAAGTAAATAAAAGAAGAAATGTAAACAAAAATATAGTTGGTCCATTTCAATGGAATAAATCTTACGTATCCTCATATCCAGTTGTCTTCTTAGCAGCCTTGTATGCTTCATCCCTTTGTTTTTGCTCCCCAATTTCCACATTTTCAAGCTCTGTTATGTATAGTGTATAGGTCAGTTGCAAAAATAGTACCTTCACAACATAAAATACCAAACAACATGTTACAAATCAGCAAGAATGCAGAATCTTAACAACAGGTACAAATCAGCATCAGCAGGAAGGCAGAATCTTAACCATCAGCATGAATGCTCTGATCTCTGAGTGCTAGGACAACTGCTCCACCCTCAATTACCTTATCCAGACCATGTAGGATCTTAACACCAGCTAAATCCTCTGTACAAAGTAAAGAGGAAGATGTCTAGTATAAATAACCATTTTGTAGTCATATGAGAATAAAAATAGCTAATCAATAAAAAACTGTGACGATAAACATACAAAACTACAAATTTCTTTTATCAATAAGATATGCTTAATATCAAAATTTTAAAAAATTATCCAGCAAATCCAAGAAACATTATTTCAGCAGGGTGAGCATACAAATTTCTGGATATCGTCTCTCATGTGATAAGAAAATAAAGTAATGAAAACCCCTGAAACATCAGATCTGACAGGAGTGATTGAAGTTACTTACTCATGGTGAACACTGTGCACATGCTTATATAGGCCAGTAGAACACAAAGTCTTCTATTATGAAGTAAAAAAAATTATTTGTGATGTGATAACACCCCTACAAATACAGATAGCATCTAATCATCATCAAAATAAAACTCTGCCTCATCTGTCTAGGGTTCATTATAAACTCATTCAACGTTAACGCACATTATAGACATCTCTTAATTATTTCAAATTAAGTACAGAAAAACCTAAGAGATCAGTCAAATATTTGATTTCTGTCATCCACAGTTATCCAAAATTCTCTAAAGAAATGGAAAAGTATACCAGTGTGGCAATGGGAGAGTGCTTTTCAAGCCCATATATCTGTTAGGCGGGATAGGAGATGACAAATTATGCATCTTTCTTGAGCAGCAAGTGTGTTATTCTTTTTTCTGCAAACAAACACATTTAATAAGGCAATAATATACATTTCTAAGCTGGATGAGGGAGGAAAACAACAGACACATAAGAAGTTCATGTTGTTAACTTTGAAATAAACTCAGGATGAGGGAGGAAAATCTAGCTTGCAAATGTAAGAAAAAATGTAGACATCCCTGCTCGATTTCCTCATCGGATTCGGCGAGTAGGGCGATGGCGGAGCCGACGGGGGCGAAGGAGCCCTCGGGGACGATGACGGCGGCGAGTTATCCATCGTAGAAGGTGTCGACGTCCATGGCATCGGAATCATCGAAGGGATTAGGGCTAGGGTTTGGGGAAGGGGAAGAAGAAGAAGAAAAGAGAGAGAGATTCGGCGAGTAGGGCGATGGCGGAGCCGACGGGGGCGGAGGAGCCCTCCGGGACGACGATGGGCCATCGTAGAAGGTGTCGGAATCATCGAAGGGATTAGGGGTAGGGTTTGGGGAAGGGGAAGAAGAAGAAGAAAAGAGAGGGAGAGAGACAAACAGTAAGAGAGAGAGAAAGGGGGCGGTTTGATTTCGGAAGAGAGAGATAGAGAGAGAGATTGAAATTTTTTGGGTTTGAAATTTTGAGCGGGAAAATATGTTTTGTGAGGTTAGATCTGGGCCATTGATTTTGGGGGAGATTGAAGGAGAGCCACTTGATAGCTTTCTTTGTGTTTTATTATATAGATGTATATTATTAAATATGTTTATTATAATAAAATATTTTATACTATTATATATAAGTATGTATGTATATGTATACAACATGTATGTATCAGCGTATATATACTGTATACAGTATATACATACAACCAAACCTATACATACATTATACTCTCATTTTCAAAAAACTGTTTTCTTAAAAAATTATTACCAAACAGTTTTTTATACTCTCATTTTCAGAAAACTATTTTTAGAAAACTGTTTTCAAAACATCAAACCCAACCCCACTTTTCCTCAAAACAATCATTTACTATTACTTTGGGTTACCTATTGTTTAATGTGTCTGACTTATTATTTACAAAAATTCTGTGTCGAGCTAGAAGTCATAAGCATATTTACCCTTTTTTATAGTAAAAAAATGAATAAACCTCCTAACTTTTATAATTTTGGTCAAGAATCCCCTTACATAAATACCCTCCATCTCATTTTTCAAATGTTCTGTTAAAAATGAGTTGTGAAATATCTGCTGCTTTCTCTTGTGTTTTTACAATATTCTTCTTCTCCATTCTCCTTATTTCCTCTATTCGAAAATCCTCATCTTCCGATCAACCATTTCACTCTATCACTCCCTCAAACTCAACATTCCAACCTGATCTCATCTCCCTCAATGTTACCCTTGACTCCTAAACCAAAACCACCATGCTCTCCAGCTATTCGATGAAATACCCGGCGAGGCTTTCCCACCGATATCATCTCTTTCAACACGATCATTGTTGTATTTTGTGGTAGAACAATTCAGTGATAAATTTAAGTTTTTATTAGAGAGTGAATTATGCGAGGATGAGGCTGAGGCTGAGATTTTTCTTTTTCTTTTTCTTGTGTCTGTGTTGTGTCTGTATGTCTGTGTCTGCGTTGTGTCTGTGATAAATTTAAGCTTTATTTTAGAGAGTGAATTATGCGAGGATGAGGCTGGAATTTTATTTTATTTTTTTTCCTTGTGTGTGTGTGTTGTGTCTGTGTTGGGGGGTTAAGGTTCCTAGATTTAAATTACTAGTATTTAACACGTGCGATGCACGTTTTAATCAATATATAATTTTTAAAGTAATATAATATAGCACTTGTTAATAAATATATATTTTTTAAAGTAATATAAAGAATATAATGGAAAGGTTTGAGTTGTACGTGTAATACACGTAAGTTGGTAGATTATTGATTATTAATAAATGCTTTTCTAATTAATACCCATTTAAACGTGCGTTGCACGGAGGCCAACTCCCATTACAGTAGTAGAGATAAATTTTAGGGGTTTCTTAATTTTCCCTCTTTTCTATAAGTAAGAAATGAAGATGTGGTTCAAGTTTCTTGAACTTCTGATAGTTTCTTTTATCTTGTATTTATTTGCTGATGTAGTGATGTACTCAGTATATATATATAGCTTACTAGTTGGGACGTTCTCAGACCCGTATCCAAAATTTTTGCAAATTTGGATATGGAAAACCCATATATATTTGGATTCAGATATAGATACGGATACAGATATAGAATATCCGTATTAATATAATATGTATTTATTTTTATTTATTTATATAATATAATATTATAAGTTATATGATAAGTAATTAACTATATGTACTTAAGTGTACAATTATACTAAGCAAGTGTATTTTTCACTTTATTAATTACTAGTTATTTAACATTTTCTAAATTATTCCACTTATTGTCTTTAATTATTCTACTTTATTCGATCTCTAAAATCAAAATGAACGCTATTTCAAGAGTTCCCCGATTCCTACAATATCAGACTCCATGTCTCCTTCTACTAGTGCCCACTCCAACATCCTCTCAAACACCTTTCTCTCTAACCTCCTCTAAGGCATCCTCTCCGATCTTTCTCTCTATCCTACTCTCTATCTGCTTTCAACTCTCAATTCTCAAACCTCTCAATGTCGATTCGTTCAACTCCTCAACGATATTTCCACTTCTCAACTTTTATAGAAGTTGTTGTGTATGTTAAATAAATTTTCCTTTGCTTCTTTATTGTGTTGATTTCTTATTTGTAATTGAAGTAAAAAATCGATACTTGTATGTGTTATTCAAATCTAATTTAATAATATACATATTAAAGTACTAGTTACGGAAAAATTATAGTAAAAAGTACATATTTGATGTCCGTAATCGATATACTGTATCTAATTTGCATCCGTATTCGAAATTTGCGGATACAGATGTAATTATTTTTTTCGAATCATATTTGTATCAGTATTTGAATCCGTCTATGGAATGCAGATACTGAATATTGGTATAGCCAATATCATATTCACATCTGATCCGAAAGCATCCCTACGACTAGCTTGTGTAGAATGAAAATATGTATAGTTTCTAAACCCAAAAAAAAAAAAAAAAAAAAGATGCAATCTATGAACTATCAAACAATATTATTTCGTTCGAACACCCTCATTTTTGCTCCTTTAACTGTATATCACAGAGAAATAGCGAGAAAAACTGTAATATCACAAAGTATACAATTTTGAACCTACATATAAAACAATCACAGTACATCACAAACCAACTCCAACATTAATACTCCACAATAAAACCCCAACGGTACATATCCAAGCTTCGTACCCTAAACCCCTTCCATTACCAATAGCAAACCCACCATTTATGACAAAGGGTGGGAGATCGTCAACATCCGTATCTCCGGGAGGAGAATCTGGCTGGGCTTGTTGTGGCGAACCAGCAGGCCCCGCTTCCGTGGAGTTGCCCTTCACATTGACTTGAATTTTCATGCCTCCATAACAGTAGAGACGATTACCGCTGACAAAATACTTGTCACCAGAAGTGGTGAGGGGGACGGAAGTGTTGCCGCCACTACCTGTTAGGATGGCAGTGCTGGTGTTGCACTCGTCATACCCTAGTTTGTCGACCTCATTGACAGTGTGGTAGGTTGAGTATTGGAACACTGTAGTCAATGGTTACAAAAGCAGAGTAAGCATTTGTGCATGATAGTGCAAACGCCTGCAGGCTAAATCGAAGAAGAAGAAAAAATATGTAACTCAGAACACAAATAGAACTGAAACAATAACTTACAGAGCACATCTCCAACGTTGAAGATCCTATTGGCAAGCCAGGACTGAAGATCGGCGCTTACATCCCAGCCGACGGTATCTCCCACTGCGAAGGTTACAGCTTCACAATTTAGTATAAACCCAAGTGCCAAAACTAGTGATAATAGGAGACTTGATTTAGCCATGAAAAAGATTGAGAGCTAGGGAGATATATATGATTGCTATATAAGAAAGGAGAGACATACAACAGTTGGAGTCTAAATTATTATATGGTTGGGTATTTGTTTACCTAGCTAACCAAACTATATGATATCAGTTTATAATTAATTTTTTCCTTTTTGAGTCCAACTTCCATGTGATAATTACAATATTTGCTGCGGTTGGTGAGCTAATAAGGTATTTGCAGTTAAACAGCTCTAACTGTGGAGCCAATTAAAGTTATAAATGTGAATATTCAATATGTTGGCTTCAGATTTTAGGAAGAAGTCTTCTTTCGAGAGGTAGGAAACCTAATATTTATAAATTCCAAATTACATACAAATTGAATAGAAGGAACCATTGTGTATATGCATGAAGTGTTTTGAGTAGATTAAGGATTGGTGGTTTGCCCAATTCCATCACGGGCACGGTCCGTATAAATAGTCTAGACTCTGGCAGAGTATCTTCCAGTTGCAGCATTGTAGGCCCAAACTTGCAAATAAAGGTAATTGTGATTCTCTGAGTTTAGCTTGTTAGAATACAAGTGCAATTTCCCTTAACCCTTCTACAACTTCGAAGTTTTAGCATAGTGACAGAGATTTTCACATGGTATCAGAGCAACCCAGGTTCGAATCCTACTGGCTACACAATTTAAATGCGGATTTAAAAAAAAAATATCGCTGTGTATTGTCCAGGTCTCGGCCCACAATTTGTTGGGCCCATAAAAAAAATGGGCCCTCGACCTGAGGGGGCATGTTAGAATACAAGTGCAATTTCCCTTAACCCTTCTACAACTTCGAAGTTTTAGCATAGTGGCAGAAATTTTCACACAGCTTCTTCAGAGAATCACGGTTGCTTCTGTTGGCTTAAACTTGGGTGTATTAATTTGTAGAGTATATATATGATGTTTAAATCAAATATAGAACTTGTATTTGAGAGAATAATGAGTACAACAAATTGTTTTTTTTTATTTTTTATTTTAATTCTACACTCTTGAATACAACATATGAAATATCACATCTTTTTGTACACATCTTGCAGGATAAAGTGGAGGGAACGGTGGAGAAAATATATTACAATTTTAACTACTATTGACTCACTCCAACGCTCCCCCCTCAAGTTAGAGCATAAACATTGACCATGCCCAACTTACCCAGTGAGTCATAAAAGACCTTTTTTTAAACACCTTTTGTAAGAAAAATTGTCAGCTGCTCTTCAGTAAGAACAAAAGGAAAATTAATAAGTTGTGCATCTAGTTTTTCCTTATGAAATGTCGATCAACCTCCACATGCTTAGTGCGATCATGTTGCACCGGATTATGTGATATCTCAATTGCTACATAATTGTCACAGTATAACTGCATTGCGCTTTTCAGTTCGAATCCCAAATCTTGCAAAAGATTTCTCAACCACAAAAGTTCACAAACCCCACGAGCCATACATCTGCACTCAGCCTCAGCACTTGACCTTGCTACAACCTACTGCTTTTTACTCTTCCATGTCACAAGATTACCTCCCACAAAAGTGAAATAACCAGATATCGATCTTAGCCCAATCTGTATCTGTAAAACCACACACCTCCAAGATATTATTGTGCCTAGAGAACATAACTCCTCTTCCTTGTGCTGACTCTTCAAATATCTCAAAATTCTTACAACAACATTCATATGACTCTTACTAGGATTATGCATATGCAATATCTGGTCTAATATGAGTTAAATAAATCAACCTGACTAATCTCTGATAACGAGCTTGATCAGCAGGAACCTGATCTGGGTACTCTGCTAGGTGATGATTCTGCTCAATAGGAGTATCAATAGGCTTACAGTCTATTAGTTTCAGTCAGCAGATTAAGTATGTACTTCCGTTGACACAAGAAAATTCCTTCTCTCCCCCTGAATACCTCAATTCCTAAGAAGTATTTGAGGTCACCCAAGTCCCTCATCTCAAACTCAGAAGTTAACTGTAACTGTAGCTTGCCAATCTCAATAGTATCTTTGATTGTAATCACCATATCATCAACATAAATAATCAGAATACTTACCTTCCCTTGTTGATGCTTGAGAAACATAGTATAATCTAAGTTACTCTGTTTATACCCGAACATGTGCATGGACTATGTAAACCTCCCAAACCAGACATGAGGTGACTGGTTGAGACCATACAATGATTTGTGCTATCTACACACAAAGTCACCAGAGGAACCAGTTACATACCCAAGAGGAAGACTCGTATACACTTCTATATTCAACTCGCCATGAAGTAAGATATTCTTCACATCAGACCGTCGGGAAGGCCAATTCAGATTAATAGCAAGGGAAAGCAAGACATGAATGGTCTTCATTTTGGCCACCAGTGCAAATATCTCATCATAGTCTATGTCATACGTTTGAGTGAATCCCTTTGCCACAAGGCGTGCCGTATACCTGTTTACCAATCCATCTGCATTATGTTTACAGTAAACACCTAACGACAACCAACTGCTTTCTTTCCCTGAGGAAGAGGTACAAGTTCCCAAGTATTACACTTCTACAATGCCTCCATCTCTTCCTCCATCACCTTTGACCACTTTGGATCTCCCAATGCATCCTACACTTTGATAGGTACTGATATGGCAAATATTTGATTCAAAAATTAATCATATGACTGGATAGACACATAGTTGACTACTGAATATTTTGACTTTGCATGAACAATGGGTTCATACTTTTTGGCTGGTTGACCACGAGTAGACCTGTTAGGCAATACATATTTCTCAACCCTAGACTCGCTATCATCAGTGTGTGTACATACCTCAGAGGGATGAACTTCAATACCATGGAGCTGGGGGTTAGGAGTAGGAGTGTGAGTGATGAATGAGGGGGTAGTAGTATCATTAGCAGCAATAGTTGACTGGTCAAGATTAGCAATTTGACTGGTCAAATTTTCTTCATTCTTGGTTGTAAGTGAATTTGGCATCAGGAAGCTTGCAACATCTGTGTTTTGGTTTGATATGGCAAGAACTTCCATCTGACCCATCAAAATACCTTATGCCTGTATTCCTCCTTCTTCTGCTTGCACATTATCTTCTTCACCATGATACAACTCTTCAAAAAATGAATTCTCCCCATGAAGAGTAGTGTCAGTGGATGAAAACTAGCTCATGTCTTCATAGAAGGTCACATTCATAATGACATAATATTTTCAGGTTAGTGGATGGAAGCATTTGTACCCCTTCGGATAACCACCATGACCAACAAAAACACATTTAATTGCCCGGACATCCAACTTAGACCTCTGGTTCTTAGGTACATGGAAAAAAGCAACACAACTAAAGGCACAAGTAGGAAGATAACATGAAGATGGTATGGAAACATGAGACGCAAGGATCTCAAAATGAATTTTACCTTGGAGAACACTAGTTGGGAGACGATTGATTAGATGGGCAGAAGCTTATACAATATTCCCTCAGAGATACTTAGGCATATGGGCACTAAAAAGAATGGAACGAGTCATATCAGGAAGATGACAATTTTTTCCTTCTTTCAGACACCCCATTTTGTTCTGGTGTTTGTGGACAAGTGGTTAGGTAGAAAATCCCATGTGTTTGAAAGAACTCTCTGAAAACATAATTCACATATTCCCCCCCCCCCCAAATAAAAAATTAAAAAATTTAAAAAATAAAAAAAGTAAAAAATTATTAGTGCTATTATATTGTGTTTGGATACATGTACAAAAATTCTGGAAGGCATGAAAGACATTCGTTTTAGAAAGGGCTACCCATGATAACCTTGTACAATCATCAATAAGAGCATCCACAGTCGTTGAAGCCAAATTTTGGGTAAATAGCAATTGAGAAATAGGAAAAAAGGAATGTTGCCGCAGTCGTTGAAAGCTAAAATATAGCCGGACGGAAGATTATTATCCGTCCATTAAGAATGACGGAGTATAATCGTCCGTTACAAATTTTTTTAAATTTTTTTTTTTTTTTATGCACCAGAAGACAAAAAATAAAAAAAAAAAAAAACAAATTAGAGCAGGGACGGAAGATTATGATCTGTCATTTTCAAATGGCTTGTACTGACTTTAATTTTTTTTATTTTTTTAATGCACTAAAAGACAAAAAACATAAAAAAAAAATTTAAAAAAATGAGAAAAGTGGCCTGGGACGGGAGATTATATGCCGTCAATTTCAAATGACGGTGTATAATCCCCCGTTGGCCAATTGCGTCGTTTTTTGATTTTTTTTTATAAAAAAATTGGTTCGGACGGAATATAATCAATCGTCAATCTCCTTGGACGGTGTATAATACGCCGTTGGTTGACTATTTTTTTATATATTTTTTTTTTCAAAAGCTTCTTAATCATTGGAGTCAGTACTTTTTGTACGAGACGGAAGATTATCTTCCGTTAATTAGATCGGACGGAGTATAATGTGGCGTTAGCTATATTTTCCATTTGGCCATTCCGCCTGCTATATTTGGCACGCAACTGTTCATCGTACACCCAAATTTTGGGTATTTAGACAACGACTGCAGCTCAATTTTTTCTATTTTTTCCAAATTTTGGGTATATAGCAAACGACTGTGGATGCTCTAAATAGCACAAAATATCACATACCCGATACAGTAGGCTCTTTAGAAGGTCCCCAAACATCAGAATGGATTAATTCAAAAGGAATAGAAATTTTGTTTCAAATATTAGGAGAATAAGTAGCACGATGGCTTTTGGCAAAAATACATATATCACAATGGAAAACAAACTCATCCACACCAATAAACAAAGTAGGCATAGACTTTTTTTATAATACTAACAGATGGATGCCCTAAACGACCATACCTTTCTCAGCTTGTAAGAACTCGAAGTCAAGGCGTCGTAGGAATGTGCTCCTGGTTTCTCCCCCGCATACATCTGATTTAGATGGAACAACCTGCCCCTCAGATACCCCCGACTGATTATCTCCTTGGTTAAAAGATCTTGAAAAGTCACATATAAAGGATAAAAGATTACGGAGCACTGAGATTCAGTGTTCAACTGTGGAATAGGTATTAAATTATGAGACATATCAAAAACATATAAAAAGTTATGGAGTTCTAAGGTAGGGGTAATACGAATTGACTATGTTCCTAATACTAGAAAAGATTCACCATTGGCATTAGTAACTCTAGATACTGGTGGAGACGACAAATTTGTAAAATAAGATTTGTCATAAGTCATATGGTCTAAGGCACCCGAATAAATATTCAAAGTATCAGAACCAACATAGCCAGAAATATGTAAAGTCATACCCATCTTACCTCGACTAGCTATCGAAGCAGTTGGGGTCCCGTACTATCTGAACAGCCACCTTCCCTTTAGGATGATGTCCCTGCTTACTGATCACAGTAGGAACAACGACGAGGTTTATTGGAAAAACCTGGTGGAGGGCCCTATTGGTGTAGTAGGGCCAAAATTTGATGATAAGGAGGCGCATGAGCCTTAACCTGAATGGCTAAGCTAGAAATTTATGTTTGTGCCTTCTATATACTCTCTTGCTGAGATTCATCCTTGCGGATGTATGTGAAAGTTGTAGTCAAGCTAGGAGGATATGTCATCCTGCTCAACTCTCATTTGGAACTGCTATGCTTTGTATCAAACTCTCTCAAGAACACATGAACCTACTCGAGTGCCTTCTCCTTATAATACCACGTAATATCCTCGTGATTATTGATCTTGCAAGGACTCTTCTGATCAATTTCAGTCCACACATTTTTCACCTTTGTATAAAACATTGATACTGGTTGTCCGCTCTGTATTATACTAGTAGCTTTGCACATCAACTCTTGAATTTGTATAAAATCAAATTCATTAGTATACAAGCCCCCCCGGCATTTTCCAGATCGCCTTAGCAGTTTCACATGTAACACCCCGAATTTTATTTACATGTAATTCGTAGCACAACAGGATCTTTTACTTCAACTTCGTACAATTTTACAAGAAAATTAAAAACTTTTTATTATACAACACGGGTTCTACATCAACGCAATGGAAATTAAAAAGAAAATACAACTTGATACATATTCAACTTTAACATCAACATCTTAAATCATGAGAATAATTTTTAGCAGCAATTCATCTTCATGCCCTTTTACTAATCCAAGTCCTGTACTGAAAAACTGTGGGCACATCAGTTGCTTACAACCGATGCAATGTTATAAAATAGCGATGCTCTCTATGTCGTAATATAACGATTCTCTTACTTTAGCAAACACAAACTTGAATGCACAAAAAAAGTGTGAAAGAGTGACTATCCTAAACATGTCAGTGTATGATATGACTCAGTGCCTAATGCAGATGTTATACTACAATGACACTAATGCATACTTGTTCGGATTTTATGCATCACATTCTACATAGGTCCGAGGGCAAGCCTTTATCGTATCCTCAATATAGGGTTCAATCACTCTCTATGAATTACTCCTACGGTGACTAATGTATATTTTAGATATCCTGTGAGTATCTAGTATCACCCCGATAATTCTTGAGTATCGCACTCCCACCGCAAGTATTTTTAGACACACTGCCTCACACCCCGATAATTTTGGAGGCGAATATCCATGCCGCGAGCTATGACCCCGATAATTCTTTAGAGTCATTAACCTACCGCAAGTGATTTTTGGCCATCACGCCTCACACCTCGATAATTCTGGAGACGAAACCCACATCGTGCTGTCATAGGTACCCCATCACACAAATACCCCATGAGCATCACCTTGAAGGAATCTCTCACCGCGAGCTGCAACCTCGATAATTCTTGAGATAACCTCCCACTACGCTATCAAGATCCTCATACTAATGTTTTCCCTACTTCATCACATTTTCCTTTAGTGTCTGTCCTTAAGTTTTAATTAAAAATTATCACAACCTATAGCTAGCTTACCCTACCGGACTTAAATCACCACGAAAAAAAGTTAGCCCAAACTGGCTACTTCTCAAGAGATACTTAACCCACACTGGTTAGTTTCTTAAATTTCCTTTATTCACGAATACCGGTTACTAAGGGTCTCGCCTAGTCTCTAGACTAACATCTTTCATGTTCAACAACTGGGGTCAATCATGCCCTCATTATTCATATTTTCGATTTCATGTAATCATATTTCAGTCAATTCCTTCATTTAGTCTTAGTTATCAATCATGAAGTAACACATCTTGGTTAGACACACACAACCAACAATTCACTTTAATAAGCTACAAAATTTCTTCGATTAAATAAATCCTTTTCATATTCATCTATATTTCAATTATAAATCTCAATTCTATTCAAAAGATAGATTTATTAGTTTTATAAAAGAGTCTACTATATCTTTGTAGTTAATATTACCTAAAGTTATCCTCAATTACTTCATCTAAATTTATTTGCAAAATATTAAGTTCAAAATCAGAAAACTACAGCTCATGTTATTTGTAAAATTCATAGAAAATTATATACTTCATAAAACTTTGTGTTCTTTAGATCAAAATAAAGGTATACAAGTCTACTACAATTTCTTAGTTATAAGTTTCTCCAAAATATTATATCTATAATCCTGAATTCTTCGAAATCTACAGTAGGGTCGAAATATTGAAATACTACAACTTGTTTAGTCTTGTAAAATTCATTATAAATTTATTTTGTGAAAATTTGATTTATTAGACTTTATAGAAAGGTTAACAAGTCTACTTCAAGTTCTTAGTTTTGACTTTTCTTAAATTACTTCATCTTAGATGTTGAAATGATCAAAATCCAAAATGTGTACAAATTTTCAACAACTAGTCAACTGCCAACTAGTCCTAACTTTGGATTTTATTAAAATATTAAAATACATCCAAATATTATGAAATTTTAAAGAGATGTTTCTGACATATACGACATGTTTCTATAAAAATTTTAGATCTAGATTCCATCTATTTTATTGATATGAGTTTCTGAAGTGCAACTAAAACTTAAAACATCAACTTTCTTTGCATAAATGAACAACTTTGTGTATGAATTTATACCCAATTTATTTAATCTAAACATGATATAGTAGTATGTACCCAATACCACTATAACAACTCAATCTAAAATTTCAATTTGTTAATTATGACAATTTTATAATAAATCTTTCAACTAGCATGCATTTATTTTCGTATCTCACTTCTAGTTTTCAATACTGTTGCTGCTGATTTTTGGTGTGGGAGTAAATAAATGAATTTGTGAGTTCTTTTAAGGAAAACAATAGAGCGAACCTATTGACTCTGTCTATGTTGACTCGTTCCTTGCCGCTGCCGCGAACTTGCACAAAGTTCGAAACACCGGGATGGATCCCGGCGACAAACTCTCCGACGCTCTTGTCAATAACCAGGAAGAATAAGAAAGAGCTTTAGGTAGGCAAAGATTCATTACCTTGTAATGGTACGTGGTAGGAAGGTATTTATAGTCGCCATAAGGATCCGTTTCGAGATAAAAACAAATCTCTACTTCTCGGTGTGGATGGATAGAAGTGGTTAAAACCACCTCTTAGGGATAAGGACGAATCATGATTTCTCCATATCCTTTTGAACTGGCTCGTAATGGGTTGGGACCCATATCTAATTGAACAGATCCATTTATGGGTTATTGGGTCCTAGAGAAGAGACTCGGTTCCCATTTCGGACCCGTTTGTAGGTGAAATTACCGTTTGGCCCCTGTAAGCTTTAAGATCCGTTCTTGATTTGAATGGTCCCTATTCAATCTCATTTTTAGCCATATCACGAGCTCCCCACTCCTAAAGACTGTGTGTTACAGCCTTTGGGGAGTAGTTTTGCTGTTTCAATTGCGTACAAGACTTTATTGGAGTTCTTAAAGGGGATTCGGATCTTGTTCGAGGAGTGACGATGTCATTCTGAGCTGGCAACATGTCCAAAATCGTTCTTAGGCTCTTCTGGACTTTTGGTGATTCTTCCCGATTTTTTAAACTATTTTTTGAATCATTTATTCAATTTTGCAACCGATGATCTATTTTTCGAGAGCACTAATTAACCATTCTAATTAATAATTATTTATTCGGGGGCTTAGAAATATTTCCCCAAATTTATAATTATTTTTTAGAATTTTTAATTAATTTTCTTGAATTTTTAATCATTTTTTCCAATTTTTAAATAATTAAGTTGAATTAATAAATAAGAAAAATGGAATTAATCAGCCGAATATCGACGTGGTCAAATCTGGGGCATTCATCAGCCTTCGGCGAGAATTTCTGAGCGATCGGACGGCTCCTTTGATGCGAAGGCGTTTTTTCCCCATTTGTAGCTCGGTGCCTCGTAGCTCGGATTTCATATCCGAGCTACGTGGCATAATCAGGGCGGTTGATCATGATCAGACACAAATCACGAGGGATAAGTTTTCCCCCATTGGTAGTTCGGTGCCTCGGTAGCTAGGATTTCGGATCCGAGCTACGTGGCACAATAGGGCGATCGATCACGATCAGGCCCGAATTGTGAGGCAATTGTTTTCACTAATTCCCAGCTCGGTGCCTCGGCAGCTCGGATTTCGGATCCGAGTGACAAGCCACAATTAGGGCGGTTAACATGATCAGAGGCATATTGTGAGGCGATTGTTTTGGCCAATTCGCAGCTTGGTGCCTCGGTAGCTCGGATCTCAGATCCGAGCTACGTGGCATAATTAGGGCAGTTGATCACAATCATGCACGAGTTATGAGGCGATTATTTTTGCCAATTCGTAGCTCGGTACCTCGGTAGCATGGCACAATCAGGGTGGTTGATCACAATCAGGCACGAATCACGAGGGATTAGTTGTTTTTGCACCAATTCGTAGCTCGGTATTTTGGTAGCTCGGATTGTAGATCTGGAGTACGTGGCAAGATCTGAGCCTCTTGATGAAGATCTGACACGAATCACAAGGGATTAGTTGTTTTTGTGCCGATTTACAGCTCGGTACCTCGGTAGCTCGGATTGTAGATCCGGACTACGTATCAAGATCTGAGCCGCTTGATGAAAACCTGACATGAATCATGAGGGATTAGTTGTTTTTGCACCAATTCGCAGCTCGGTACCTCGGTAGCTCGGATTGTAGATCCAGAGTACATGGCAGATCTGAGCCGCTTGATGAAGATCTGGCGCGAATCACGAGGGATTAGTTGTTTTTGTGCTAATTCGCAGTTCGGTACCTCGGTAGCTTGGATTGTAGATCCGAAGTACGCAGCAAGATCTAAGCCGCTTGATGAAGATCTGGCGCGAATCACGAGGGATTAGTTGTTTTTGCACCAATTCGCAGCTCGGTATCTCGATAGCTCGGATTGTAAATCCAGAGTACATGGCAAGATCTGAGCCACTTGATGAAGATTTGGCGCGAATCACGAGGGATTAGTTGTTTTTGCGCCAATTCGTAGCTCGGATTGTAGATCTAGAGTACGTGACAAGATCTGAGCTGCTTGATGAAGATCTGGCGCAAATCATGAGGGATTAGTTGTTTTTGTGCCAATTCGCAGCACAGTACCTCGGTAGCTCGGATTGTAGATCCGGAGTACGTAGCAAGATATGAGCCGCTCGATGAAGATCTGGCACGAATTATGAGGGATTAGTTGTTTTGCGCCAATTTGTAGCTCGGTACCTCGGTAACTCGGATTGTAGATCCAGAGTACGTGGCAAGATTTGAGCTGCTCGATGAATATCTGGCATGAATTGTGAGGCAGTTGTTTTCATCTGCACAGATTCCGTCATTTAGGCTTCTGATGGGCCTCTGTGGGGGCCCAAAGCGTTTGAAAGCCCATGCAAATCTCCTTTTTACTATAAGACTCTACCCCCTCTCGCCACTCCCCATTCTTCACTTCTCACTTTTGCTTTTCACTCTCTCAGTTTGTTTTTGCTCTTGGGTGGCTCTGTTAGGGGTCATGGCTAGGCGATCAATTTTCCAGCGAACTATTCCGACCATAGCTGTCACGTCAAGGTAATTATATACTTTATCTCATATCTTAAAAGATGTCTAAAGTGTCTTCGGGGAGTGAGACCTCCACTTCGGACCAAGAGAGCAGCCGGCCATTAGTTGTCTCCTCAGTGGTGAGCAAGGGGAAGGAAGTATCATGGTCAGCGATCGTGGAGACGATCGTGGAGGGCGTGAGGGGAGCTGGCGCATTAGGCAGGCTACCGTCCACGCTATCGAGTCTCGGGAATGTGAGGGATTACTCTGACGACCTTCTATCCAAGGTGGTATACGGGAGGTCGGCTACATACGAGGAGAATAATCCAAGGGAGACTCCGAGGTTGACAACATCCCCTCGGTTCTGACCGAGGGGGATCTGCAGCGCATCAGGAAGGGATTCAAAATACCGAAGAATATACTTTGCTTCTCCCTGGTCCAGGATTCCGAGTGTGTTCGGGGACTTCTCCTGACACGTGCGTCTTCCCGTAAGACGGCTCAATGCTGGCCTTCAACTGCCCTTTCCACCCTTCGTGACCAAGGTGCTACAATGGTACGGATTAAGCCCGATCCAGTTCATGCCGAATATGTGGCGGTACGTCATCGGCTTCATCCTCCAACACCAGGCCATAGGGGTCGAGCCTTGGCTCGTCTTGTTCCGTAGTCTTTATCACATCTGTTGTATGAGCAAGATGGAGTACCAATATTACCTATCTCTACCAAAGGGTATCAAGCTGATTGAGAATCCGAACTCCATCAAGCATTGGAATGAGAAGTACTTTCTTATTCGAGGTCCCCAACCGCGGGGTTTCCTGACGAAGTGGAAGGAAGACGTTCTGAAGTGGACGAAGGCCGAGCCTGTACTGACTAAGGAGGAGGTGGAGGTCGTGTCGAAGATCCTCGGTCTTCCGACCCTGAGTTGGAAAGATATAATCGAGGGGGTCCTCTTCGGTGGGGGTCTCAGTCTGATCGACCCTAGTGTGCTTTGTTTATTGTTCTTCTTTTATTCTGACTATTGTTCTCTTCTTGCACTAACTCCTACCTTCATTTTCTCAGAGGCCCCTAGTATGGATTTCCGAGCCATGTTACTAAAGCGAGGTGCAGGTGCCGGAAAGGGCTCCGACAACCAAAAGAGGAAGAGGAGGACGACGGGACCCCCGTCCGATCGGCTTACCAAGGTACCCTCGCCGGCGACCCCAGTAGTGGACTTGGTGTCCATCTCTCCTTCCGCTCCACCTACGGCCTTTCCTCAAACCACACCTTTCGACCCCTCCGCCGAGGGCTTCTCTGTCAGAGCTGTGCTAGCACTCGAAGCGCCGCCTCTTACCGTCGAGGCACAAGCCATCCTTACCGAAGAGCATAAGAAACTCTTCATCCCCGATTGATGGGTGATGAAACACGACGGCTTCCTCGGCGATGTCGCCATGAGCATGCAGGCTCTGCGTCACCTGTCGACCCCGAAGGACTGAGCCGCATTGAAGGTGGGGACCGTAGGCGACGACGCGCTTGAGAACGCCAGGGCCACGATGTCATTAAGTGTCCCTGTTGTTCCCTTGAAATTTCAAAATTTTTCGTGCTCGACACTCAAGTCTTTTTACTTTCGACTTTCAGATCACGTGTCACTTCAGCCACCTGCAGAGCAGTTTGCCGAGTAGGAGAAATAGCTCAAGACGTCGACCGACAGGGATCAGGCTGAGAAAGCCAAGGCTGTGAAGTTGTACGAGGCGGAGCAGTGGCTCTCGGAGTCTCAAGCTTCTCAGATCGGCATTCTCGAGGAGGCCTTGGCCAAGGTGAACGAACGCATCGCTATGGAAGCAGCGAGGGCAGACGAGGAGAAGGAAAAGGCCGAGTAGGAGTGGGAGAAGTCCATGAAGGCCTCCGAGGAGATGCAGAGGGAGCGGGAGGTAGCGGTGGCCGCAGCTGCGGCGGCGATCCAGGTCAAGGTGGAGGCACACATGCACGTGAATATGGAGCAGTCCTACGCCCGAGCCCTTAAGCACATGGAGGATCGCCTCCCTGGCTTCGACAGCTCGGGGTATAGCTTGTATGAACCCATCGAAGGCGAGGAGGTGGTGGTTGTAGCAGAAATCGAGGCCGAAGGAGAGGGGGAAGAGGAGGATGATGGAGATGAAGAAGAAGACGTGGTGGTGGCGAATCCCCAGACAATGATCGTGGAGGTGCCGAGGGAGATTATGGAGCAGTCCCCCACGGTGGCTCCTTGACTCAGTCTACTTTCTTGTCTTTGTTTTTTGTTTTGGACTGCCTTATAGCGGACTGACCACCGCTTTTTGTACTTGTGAACTTTAATGAAATGAAAATTTTGACTAAGTGTTGAACTTGTGTTATACTTTGCGTCTGAGCTGTCCCATAGGAGCTTTGTTTAAACTTAGTATCTTCATGTTCTTGGCTTTTTCAGATCGCCGAAGTATCTCAAATTGTCGAATTATCTAGTATCTCAGATTTTCGAAGTATCACGCCTCCGATCTGGTCTAGGGGTCGCGAAGCTAGGCCTCGCTCGATCTCGAGATAGGCTCTATAAAGTCAAGTCGGAGCTGAATTACCTCAAGCTGACATTGGCTCATCGAGACTCCGAGTTGAAATGCCTAAAGGAGAAGGCTCGCGAACTGTCCTCTGAAGGGAAGGAGACGTGTCCCTCAATGGCCATTAGCCAAGGCTTGAGACTCATGTTTCTTCGTCAGTCTCTATTCGATGCCAGGGCTGAGAAAGACGGGTTGAAGAACGTAGTGCTTGAGAAGGCTTGGAGGCGGTGCACCTTCAGAGGGCTATCTCCGAGGCTTCTCATGTGGGTAGTTCGAGCCGAATGCCTCGTCTGAAGATCATTGTGATGGACGACTCACTGAAGGAACGGTTCGTGGAACTAGAGGCAGAGAACCTTTGACAACGACGATTTTCTGAGGGAAGTAACATCAGAAGCACTTCCTGCCCCCGAGGCGAGTACACGCAAGGAAGGTCATTGCACGAGTTAGCGTTACGCTCGTCCCCTGTCATGAGATGCCCTGGGGACGCACAAAGCAGGGTGGCCGGCTCGTCGAGCAGAGCATCTATTGGGGTGACTCTTAGGCTCTCAGGTGCTGAAGACACTACTCGGCTAGCCAGCTTGGAGACTTCTACGGAGATGAGGCAGCAGCACAGCGCCCGCCGACTCCATTTATCGCTTAATAGAATTATCCCGTTCCCCAGGAGGGGTTAGGGCGGAATTTTGTAATCTTGTAGTCTTCGTTTAATAGGTGCCTTGTATCTCGATGTAATAACGAGTTTTTGGTCCATAATTAGACTTGTACCTCAAATTTGGATGAAATAATACACTTTTCGAGCTTCTTGTAAGTGTGTTTTGTTAGTGTTTGCAAGTGTCAATAGTTGTGGGAGCAATTCTGAATGGTGAGCTACTTCGTTCGCTCGCTCGCAAGTAGCAGAAGTTGCATCGAACCAAGTGTTGGACTCCGAACTTGTCATTTAGAGAGTATCAACAGTTGTGGGAGCATTTCCAAATGGTGAGCTACTTCGTACTCGCTCGTTCGCAAGTAGCAGAAGTCGCATCGAACCAAGTGTTGGACTCCGCACTTGTTTTTTAGAGAATATCAACAGTTGTAGGAGCAATTCCGAATGGTGAGCTACTTCGTACTCGCTCGTTCGCAAGTAGCAAAGTTGCATCGAACCAAGTGTTGGACTTTGAACTTGTTGTTTTAATGAGTTGTTTTTTTTGTAAGCCCAAAAGTAGTACAACCAAAATCTTTGGAATAGAGAACCAACAGGGGGTAGATCACTTTTATTGATAAAAAATAGGTGGCTGCTTCTAAGTTGCGAGCCGCTTTTACATTTGATAAAGGAAAAAGAGATACTTTAACATGTTTCATGAAGAACACTCTTGGAGAAGATGCTTGGAGCGGTGTTTAAACATCCTCTTGGTACTTCAACAAGTGCTTCGCATTCCATGTCCTCGGCACTCTCTTGCTCCCCAGGTCTTCGAGTTGATACGCGCCAGGGCGGATAACTTTGGAGACCCTATATGGACCTTCCCAGTTGGGTGCCAGCTTGCCCTTCTTGCTTGGGAAAGAGATTGACAGCTTCCGGAGTACTAGATCTCCTTCTTTAAGATTAGCGGGGTGGACTTTCTTATTGTAAGACTGTGTTATCCTACGTTGTTAATTCTCTTGTCAGATGGAGGATCTTTCGCGGATCTCATCGATGAGGTCCAAGTCACTACGAAGCTGGTTCGCGTTCTGCTCTTTATTGTAGGCGATCAAACGGGACGAAGGTAGGCCAACCTCTAGGGGGATGATGGATTCAAATCCATAAGTGAGATTGAAGGGGGACTCTCCTGTCGGGGCACTATTCATTGTGCGATAGCTCCATAGCACGCTGGGAATCTGTTCGACCCATAATCCCTTGGTGGATTTATCGAGTCTGTTTTTTAGGCCGGAGAGTATTTGTTGATTAGCGTTCTCCGCTTGGCCGTTGGATTAAGGGTGGGATATTAAGGAGAACCACTGCTGGATGCCAAAGTCGGTGTATAAGTTGCAAAAAGTTGTCCCTGTGAACTGAGTTCCATTGTCGGTCACTAGGATACGGGGTACGCCGAACCTACAGACAATGTTCTTCCAGAAAAATCTCTGAACCTTGTTATCTGTAATCGTCGCGAGGGGCTCGACCTCGATCCACTTGGAGAAATAATCTATTTCCACGACGAGGAACTTCAATTGGCCTGGCACAGGGGGGAATGGTCTGAGCAAGTCCATCCCCCACATTGCGAAAGGGATCAGACTGGCTAAGGAGGAGAGCTAGGCCTGTGGTAAGTGACGGATTGGAGAAAATTTTTGGCAGGAGCCGCATTTGCAGACGTACTGTTCAGAGTCGCTAAGAAGTGTGGGCTAGAAGTAGCTGTAATTTAAAATTTTACGGGCTAGGGATCTTGCTCCCAAGTGCGCGCCGCAAATTCCTTCGTGAGCCTCCTTCAGGGCATAGTGTGCTTCTTCGGGGGAGAGAAATCTTAGGTAGGGTCTGCCGTCTATCGAGTATAGGAGCATTTGTACATGACTCCTTCAATGAGTGTGTACCGCTCAGCTCTGGTCCTGACTCTCCTAGCTTCCCTTGGGTCCGTTGGAAGAACTCCGTCTCTGAGGTATTCGAGCAGAGGTTTCATCCAATTTTCCCCAAGTGTTAGGGGCAGAGTTTCCATTGGTTCAGGGCTGTCTTCCTCGATACTGGGTCACAGGAGGACCTCTATCAGAATGGTCTTCTCTGAACCCTGGAGGGAGGAGGAGGCGAGCTTTAAGGGAGCGTTCGCCTGTGCATTTTTCTTTTAGGGGACCCACTGGAGTTGAGCATCTTCAAATAAAGCCAGCAGCCCTTTGACCTTCGCCAAGTACTTGGCCATGCGATCGTCTCTCGCTTCGTACTCCCCAGATACTTGGTTCATGACTAGCTGCGAATCACTGAAAATCTTGATACGTTTGGCGCCAGCTTTGCGAGCCATACAAAGTCCTACTATAAGGGCCTCGTACTCAGCCTCGTTGTTCGACACGCGAAAACTTATACGGAGGGAGTATTGCAGGATGAAATTGTCGGGGCCGGCCAAGATGACCCCAGCCCCACTTCCTTCGGCGCACGAGGACCCGTCAACAAACACGGTCCAGACCCGGAGTTCCTCAACCAACTCACAGGGGTCAGGAATGGTGCTCTCCACTATGAACTCTGCTAGGGCTTGTGCCTTGATAGCGGTTTGGGGTTGGTAGCTGATGTCGTACTGGCTCAGTTCTATGGACCATTTCATTAGACGTCCCGATGTATCGGGCTTATGAAGAATTTACTTCAGCGGCTGGTCGAGTAGAACGACCACCAAGTGGGACTGGAAATAGGGGCAAAGTTTCTGTGCCGCCATGACCAATGCGTAGGCCATCTTTTCTACCTTCGGGTAGCGAAGTTCCGCATCCCTAAGGACCTTACTTACGTAGTAGATTGGTCGTTGCATCTTATCCTCCTTCCTTACCAGGACGACACTAAGTGTCTGCTCCGAAATTGTTAGGTATATGTAGAGGGCTTCACCAGGCTTCGGCTTGCTCAAGAGGGGGGGAGGGGGTTTACCAGGTAGGCCTTCAGTTAATCGAAAGACTCTTGCTATTGTTACCCCCACTCAAAGTTCTTCGCTCCTCTCAGGGATTTGAAGAACGGGAGGCATTCTCCCCTGATTTGGAGAGGAAACGCCCTATAGCCGTGAGGCGTTCCGTGAGCCTCTGCACTTCTTTAACATTAGAAGGGGGAGCCATATTGTGTATGGCTTGGATCTTCTCAGGGTTGGCCTCTATGCCCCTCTGGCTAATCGTGAACCCAAGGAATTTACCTGAAGAGATGCCGAAGGCGTACTTGCTCGGATTCAATCTCATGTTGTGCCTTCTTAAAACCCCGAAAGCTTCCTGGAGGTCAAAGACATGATCTTGCTTGCTGACGCTTTTGACCAACATGTCGTCCATATAGACTTCCATGTTACGGCCTATCTGGTCTCTGAAGACCTTGTTAACAAGGCATTGGTATGTAGCTCCGACGATCTTCAGCCTGAAGGGCATGACCCGATAGCAGTACAGACCTTAGTCGATTACGAACGAGGTCTTCAGAATATCAGGAGGGAACATCCGGATCTGGTTATACCCTAAGAAGAGATCCATGAAGCTGAGGAGTTCGTGACCGGAGGTCACGTCGATTAGAGCATCAATGCTCGGGAGGGGGAATGGGTCCTTCGGACATGCTTTGTTGAGGTAAGTGAAGTCGATACATATTCTCCAGCCCTCGTTGGCCTTTTTAACCATTACCACATTGGATAGCCATTCGGGATAATTTACCTCCTGAATGAACCGAGCGTTCAAGAGCTTCTCGCCTCTTCTTTGATAGCTTGCTGGCGCTCGGGAGAGAATTTACGTCGCTTCTGCTGGATAGGTTTAACTCCCAGAGCAATGCTGAGGTGATGCATCAGGAGTTCTTCGGAGATTTCGGGCATATTAGCTGCGGTCCAGGCGAAAAGATCGTGGTTCTCTTTTATACATTGGGAGATATCTTCTTTGATGGTGGGAGGAAAGGCCTTGCTGATCTGAAATGTCTTGGAAGCATCTACTTCCGAGAAGACAACTTCTTCCAGCTCGTCAATCGGCTCGGAGATGGTCTGGCTACTTCCTCATGGGAGTTCGAGGGCTTCAAGGGAGAGGACCGACCCTCCCACCGAGGTCATGTAACATTTACGAGCCGCCTCCTAGCTCCCTCTTACTTCTCCCACTCCTGCCAAGGTGGGGAACTTCATTTTCATATGATATGCCGATGGTATGGCCTGGAGAGCGGCCAGACCTGGTCGACCCAGGATGGCATTATAGGCAGCTTTTACGTCCACCACCATGAAGTCCATTGGCTTGGTCCGGGTGATCGGGATTTTGCTACCGGTCACGTCGAGGGTTACAACTCCCTTGATCGTCACTAGCACCCTGGTGAATCCGTGAAGAGTGTATCCAACTGGCTTGAGTCGATCTCTTGACAGCTGAATGCCCTGGAATGCCTCTAAGAAGAGAATATTGACCGAACTGCTATTGTCAACTAGGACCTGGCATACGTCGAAATTGGCCATGCAGAGGTTTATAACAAGGGCTTTGCAATGGGGCATTCTGACGCCCTCCAAGTCCCTATCAGAAAATGTAACCGGAACCTCAAGGCCTCTTAGGGGAGGATGGTTCTGCACAGCATTCACCTCTCGGACGAAGGCTTTTCGGGAGGAGTTGGAATCTCCCCCTATTGGGCCTCCGTGTATGAGCTGCAGGATGGCTTCGGCTTCGACGTCCGGAGTTTCTGCCCGTTGCTTGGTTCGCTTGTTAGCCCCCTTAGGGGGCAGAGGTGGATCGTTCCTGTCCTTCCTTACGAACCTAGAGTGCTGCCTTCTCTGAATGAGATCCTCGATCTCGTCCTTCAGGGCCCGACAGTCATCAGTATCGTGGCTGTGGTCCCTGTGGAAGTGGCACCACTTGTCCTGGTTCCTCTTCTTCCCGGGGGTGTTCTTCTTTGTAGGGGGCGGAAGAAGTCCCTCTTTCCCAACATCCATCAGGATGGCTGAGATACTCGCACTGAGCGGAGTGAACTTCTCGAAGTGGGGAGGAGGGCGACGCTGGCCCCCATTGTCCTTCTGGAGCTTCTTAGCTCCTTCTTCTTCGGCGTCCTTCCATTTGTTACCGGAAGACGATCCTTCGAAAGCAGGGCGGGAGAGAGCTTCTTCCGCTCGGATATATTTCTCACTCCTGAGCAGGAGTTCTGAGAAATCCCGAGGTAGCTTCTTGGCAAGGGATGCCCTGAGGCTGTCGTTGGCAACATTGGATTGGAAGGCAGTGGAAGAGACAGACTGGTCCAGGGAGGCGATGGATCTGGCCTCCGTGGTGAAGCATTTGACGTAGTCTCTCAGCTGCTCACCCTTCCTTTGGTGAAGCAAGAGGAGGGAGGTGATGGTCTTTTCGGCTCGGCGGCTGCTCATGAAGTGAGTCGGGAAGAGGGCTTTGAGCTGATCGAAGGAGAAGATGGAGGTCGGGGCTAGACGGGAGTACCACTCCTATGCAGGCCCCTTCAGAGTGGCCGGGAAAGTCTTGCAGAGGAGGGCGTCGGATGCCTGATGTATCATCATGAGAGTTTTAAAACTCTAAATGTGGTCAGCGGGGTCAGACTCCCGTTGTAGGATTCGAAGTGAGGAGGCTTGAAGTTGTCTGGGACCGGTGCCTCTATGATGGTCCGCGAGAATGGGGGTCTGCTGGGGCGGAAGTTTCTCGCCCGTTGCTCCTCTTCTCTGTCTAACCGGCCAAGGTGCCTCTCCATCTCGTGGAGACGGCGGTAGACCGAGTCTTCCTTTCGGTCATGCCTTGCCGAGGCCCAAGATCCGTCCTCGCGTGGAAGGGGACTGGGAGTGCGACGACGAAAGCTCGGGGCCGCTTGAGGACTGGGAGTGCGACGCCTATAGTCTCGAGCAGGTTTGGGGCTAGGCGTACGACGCCTATGGTCCCGGGTAGGTGGAAGACTGCGCGCCCGCTGACTTTGGTCGGGGGCAACGTTGAGGGCCCTCAGGACTGCCTCCTAGAACTATTGGAACTCTGCCCTCGTGATGGGGGCCTCCTGCTCTCGGTGGTAGGGTTGGCATTCGGGTCGAACGGGCCGGGCCGGGCCGAACCCGCCCGGGTTGGACCTTGGCTTGGGCGGGCTTGGGCCGGTTTGGCGACTTAATCGGGCCGGGCTTAAATTTGTTTTAGGCAACCTGCCCAACCCGTGAACCCTTTAGGGTCCAACCCGGGTCGGGTCGGTCGACCCGCGGGTTGGCCCGTTTAGATAGATAGGTTTTTTTATATAATATTTTTAACTTAAAATAATAATAATAATTATACTAATAATACTAATAATACTAATAAACATTAAAAATCGTAATAATAATAATAAGATTGAAAGAGTGAAATTGGCAAAAAATATTGAAATATTATTCATATGAATTTAAGTTATACAATTTTCACAATTTCTAATGAAATGAAGAATTCAATTCACAAATATGTTTTATACACTAACATATTTCTTATATACAATTTTAATCGACTCCAATTTTACTAATTTAACATAACAAGCGAAGATATAATACAATTTCTAACGTGTTGGTCGAGTTGCTATTACAAGCAAAGCTATTGTTGTTGTTGTTGTTATTCTTCCGGCGAGTTGCTCCCACTTGTGGACGTTGATAGTGCTTTCCCTTGTGTCCTATCTTCAGCCTTCAGCCAGTTTTCTGTGCAAACGAGCATCTCTAATGTGTCGGACTTCAACCGATTCCTGTAATCAGTTAGAACTCTGCCACTTGAAGAAAATGCACTTTCAGAAGCAACTGTAGAGACAGGAGGAGTTAGTAAATCTTTAACCATAATTGATAGAATACTAAAAGTGTTTTCATGGTCTTTCCACCATTATAAAATATCTAGTGGAGAAGAAGAAGGCTCAGAATCTTGTTGGTTATACCAATTTAATTCATTTGGTTGATTAGTCCTAGGTTTTTTTGATTGAATTTGTGCAAGTAAATTAAATGTTCTATCATCAAATATACTCTTATTCTTACCTTTAGAAGTAGCAGAAGAAGAACTAACTACAGAAGTTGTACTACTAGAAGCAAAACATCTATCATAATAATCATACAAGTTATTTAATGTAGATTCAAATTGAACTAAAAAAGTAGCGCAATCAATTACTATTTCTACATTTTCCCCAAGTAATGCAAAAAACATTTCAATCAAACTCTTCGTACCTTCTATTTTGATATGAGGATCCATAACGGTAGCAACACAAATCAACATAGGAGGAGGAAAATAATACTTCAAAAATTTTTTGTAAGTAGGTTTTACAATCTCACCAACATAAGTATCATTTAACATTTCGTTAAATGTTTGCATCATGCTAACTAATGAAATAAAAATGCTACTAGTAGTAGATTCATATGTTTTTGAAAATTTTAAAGTTCTGGTTTTAAACGGTTCTAAAAATTTCAACAAAGCTTCAGCATAATACCGATCGGTGGGAGTCATTTCAAAATTTGGCATATGAAATGCGATACAAAAATCATTTATAACTGATTTATATTCGGTAACAATATGTAGTAAATCAAAAGTAGAATTCCATCGGTGTCTAACATTCTTTGGAAATCTTCTAAAAGGTACATTTTTAAGCCTACACCAAGCTTTCCATTCTTGAAATACGCTTGGACTTAATGAAATGAAATGTACACAATTTCTAATTTTAACTATATATGGATCAGGTATTTTTAATGCATCTTGAACACATAAATTTAAAATATGGCATGCATATCTAACATGAAAAATATTGTCAGATGGAGAGTTTAATACGGATTTTAAAGTAGTAATTGCTACATTGGTGTTAGATGCATTATCAAAACTAATACACATAATTTTATCGCGAATATGAAAAACATCACAAATTCTTAAAATACGGTTTGCTATTTTAGCGCCACTATGGGGATACGGCAACGCCGCAAGTGATATGATTCTTTTTTAAAGAATCCAATCATTGTCGATCCAATTTCCATCATTGGAATATTGTTGACACCCATCCAACAATCCGAAGTTAAACTAACTCTACAAGTTAAACTCCATAAAATTACAATCAAAGCATCCTTCATTTCGATGTACATTTTAAAACAATCTGATTTGCAAGTATTTCTCGGAATTCTTCTAAAATGAGGGTTTAAGGCCGTTTGGTTAAAATTTTCCAAGGGATAGGAAAATAGTAACTTTTCCTTTATGACTAATCAGGTCATTTTTCGACGAACAAGATCAGGATCTTAAGGGTGGCTATCAACTAGACCGGTCATAGGGTTGATTTTTTGTTGGCCTTGTAGGTTAGCAAGAAGGTCTTTATGGTTATGTTGGATGTGTCTACTAATTGTACCGGTACCGTCACCCCTCTTGAATTTGTATGTTTTAGAACATGTTTTACAAACTTTCAAACCTATACCTGGAGTTTGTTCATCTTGGATATAATCGTAAAACTTATGCCAATCACTACCTACTTTTCCTACTACTACGGGGTTGTGTAGTTTCGGTTGGTTGTTGTTGTTGTTCTTCTTCTTCTAATTGTATGTCACCTACAAACTCGTCGTGTGGTAGGAGGATCATGGTACTCTTGGGCGGGCTCACTAATTGGGACAATTGGTGGCCTACGGGAAGAGGAGGAGGAATCTTGCCCGCTACGACCGCTACCGCGTAATCTAGACATAATGTAGTAATGTAGTAATGTACTAATGTATGTAAAAAAAAAACTACACAATGTAGGAACGGTGAATTATAAAAAAAATCTAAAAAACAAGAGGGTTGAGATAGAGAAGATCAAAAAACCAACAATAATTATAACTACAACACAAAAATAAAATAACGAGAGAGGTATGAAATTTTAATACCATTCACCGTGGATACGCGTATATAAATAAACCATGAAAATAAGAATAGAAGTAGAACTAGAAATAAGCGATTTCAGAATTGAAGAGTTGAGGAGAGCTTGAGGGAGAATTGACGACTTGATCACTTGGAGTTGGACGAGAGTTGAAGAGTTGAAGACGTTGTTGAATTTTGATTTCGATACGATTGAAAATTGATCGTGTATATGCCTTGAAGACTTGCTTGTTGAATACTTGAATTTTTGAAAAATTCCTTAGAAATGAGTTATAATAGTAGAGAGAGTAAGAGAGTAAGGTGTGATTTTTTTGATGGAGTTTTGGGCGGTATTTATAGGCTCAAAATAAACAAAAAACCCAAAAAAAACCAAAAAATCCAAGCAAATAGCCGTTTTTCTTTCTGTGCTACAGTGCTGCCCCCCAACGGCTAGTTTCACCCGCGAGTCAACGGTCGACCCGTGATGGGTCGAACGTTCGACCCGAACGGGTCCAACGGTGAACAATAACGGGTTAGCGGGCCGGGTTGTACGGGTTCGAATCGCTATTTACGTGACCCGGGTCGACCCGTTACTATTCACGGGTTCGACCCGAACCTACCAAATGCTTTCACGGGTCGGGTTCAATGGGCGGGTCGCGGTCGGGTCACCGGTTGACCCGGCCCACTTGCCATCCCTACTCGGTGGTCCCGAGCAGCGGGTCGGCCGACCGGAGAGCGGCTTCTCCTTTGGTGGTGCCGGGGCGACTCCCTCTGCCTCCTGGGAGAGTTGGACCTTCTGCGATCCTGCCTACGGGGGGACCGGGCTCTTGGGGATCGGATCGTTGGACCCCTGTGATGCTCTCGGCGGGGTATCCTATCATAGGTCTGCCTCCCATCCAGGCAGGTCCGGAGATCTTCTGGATATTGCCTGTTGATGATGATGTTCCGGAGGTCCTTTGGCGTAGGGGGACTGTGCGAGGCCATGGAGTCTGACGAGGGATTGTGTACTAATACATGGTCGTCGTGAGGATGTTGTACTTGTCGACTCTGGCGGGAGGGTCCTGCGGGAGCCTCTTGTGGCCCTTGAGGAGCCTGCAGGAGCTGTTGTTGTTGTTGAGGAAGAGGTTGTCCAGGCTGTTGGACTTGTTGTGTGGGTTGAGGGGGAACCTCATGGACAGGAGGAGGATAAGGTGCGAGAGTGGACCTACGGTTAGAGACCGTGGTCTTCCCCTTCTTGGGAGGCATGGCTCGAAACTAGTTTTGGTCGATGGGAGAGGATCGGATCGCTGCTTCTGTTTTCCCACAGACGGCGCCAATCTGTTGCTGCTGATTTCTGATGTGGGAGCAAATAGATGATTTTGTGAGTTCTTTTAAGGAAAACATTAGAGCGAACTTGTTGACTCTGTCTGTGTTGACTCGTTCCGTGCCGCTGCTGCGAACCTGCGCAAAGTTCGAAACACCGGGATGGATCCCGGTGACGAATCCTCTGATGCTCTTGTCAATAACTAGGAAGATTAAGAAAGAACTTTAGGTAGGCAAAAATTCATTACCTTATAACGGTAGGGGGTAGGGGGTATTTATAGTCACCGTAGGGATCCGTTTTGAGATAAGAACAAATCTCTATTTCCCGGTGTGGATGGATAGAAGTGGTTAAAACCACCTCCTAGGGATAAAGACGAATCAGGATTTCTCCATATCCTTTTGAACTGGCTCGTAACGGGTTGGGACCTGTATCTAATTGAACAGATCCGTTTATGGGTTATTGGGCCCTCGAGAAGAGACCCGGTTCCCATTTCGGACCTGTTTGTAGGTAAAATTACTGTTTTGCCCCTGTAAGCTTTAAGATTCGTGCCTAATTTGAACGGTCCCGATTTAATCACATTTTTAGCCATATCAAATACAACATGCAACATATTAAATTAGAAATTGAAAGAACACATGCCACATTTTCAATCATGGAACAATTAGTCATGCATACTACAATATCTCAAAAGAAATCACCTACCTTATTTTTGATATAGAAATGAAATAGACTCCTATAAGGATTGTTCCAAAGATCCAACCAAGCCTTCACCTTCTAGCAATTTTCCAACACAAAAAGGTCATCTCTTTCTTTCTTTTCTTTCTCTTTTGTTTTTTTAGTGTACATTGTTCATTAATGAGAGATGTATTTATAGGGCTAAATGGGTGAATGAAGGGACACTCGCTATCCAAAATAAATACCCATTATCCGAAATAATTACCCACTCACAAAACCATTAACACAAAACCCCTACCCCTTCACATTCTTGGCTGGCCAACCTTAGGAGTGCACCCCCGTGCACGTGCACCCCACGTGCACACAATTCTCATTCTTTTAATTGTTATTAGTCCATTTGTGTATTTTTGTTACATGACAAGTGTGTAGGATTAAAAAGTGTACATTTAAAATATAGAATAAAATCATGGGCCTATCTTTTAATCAATTTTCTTAATGGGATTTAAAATAAACTTTAGGCCTACGAGTTTTTATTAAAAATAAATAATACAAATGTGACAAATAAAATGAGAATAAAAATGAACATCACTCTGGAAAATTTTAGGGACTAAAATACATAAAATTTTACGTGCAATGCACGTGCAAAATATATCTTAGTCAAAATAGGAGAAGGATGAATTTCAATCTATAAAATGAATTCGAACAAGTTATAAAAAAAATAGTTGAAATGCGTAGAAACATTACACGTAACAGTGCAATATACGTAGCCGTCATGTGTATTGAAAACACGTGCATTACACGTAAAAACATAAAGATTAAAATAAATGTTTGAGTTGGCCCAAAATGAGTTTTGAGATGACGAAAAATGTATAAATAATTGGAATATGAAATACGTATGACATTTATATAAAAATACGTTATGAATATTACTTGTTACAGTACAAAATATGTGTGTTTAACACCCGTGGAAAAAATTATCATAACTCAATTTTGTGGGGTGTTACATAACATTGCTCTATCATCTGCATCACATCATCAGTAATGAATCTAAACAAGATTGTCATACATTCCCATCAACATCTTCCCACTTAGCACATGTTTCCTCCCCTAATTCATCTGGAGCCTTGATTGATCCAGTAACATGCTCTATCTTATGCATGCCATTGAGATAAACAGACATGATCTTCTTCCAAGTCTAGAAATTAGTAACATTGAGTTAGGTATCTCCAAATAATCCAGAACCAGAATCTGAGGTGTTGATAGAGACCTCAACCTCAGGACTTCACCCATTGTAATTGTTAAAGAAATTGCAGCGGAAACAACGAAACAAGCAAAATTTGACGAACAAAAAAATGCAGCAACAACAACACCCAGTTAGAAACTTGGAGGGTTGTTTTGAACCGGAAGAAAAAAGAATCTGGACCCGAGTTCTGAATGAAATTTCTAGGTCTTTGAGTTGCCTTCGTAATGAGTGGTTAAATGCCACGAACGGAGTTCTGTAGCTCTGAGAAAAAAAGTTTTTCTTCAGCTGCGCGTAGAAATTTTGGCAATGAAAAGAACCATTGAAACCCCAACTTCTGGGTGTACTGATCAGAATGTGATTTAGGAACAAAACATTCTTGATCAGAAACTGATCTAAGAAGTAATCTGAGTAAAAGAAAGAGACAAAGTCCTCAGATCTTTGTTCTGATACCAAGTTAAATATAGAACTTGTATTTGAGAGAATAATGCATACAATTAATTCTTTTTTTTTTGGTTCTACACTCTTGGATATAACATATAAAACATCACATCTATTTATATGCATCTATTGGATGATAAGGTGGAGAAAATGGTGGACTGAATGACGGAGCAATTAGTGGGGTGCAATTAGTGGAGTAAATATATTATAGTTTTAACTATCATTGACCCACTCAACCAGTTTATATATTTGGAGTTGAATGATGTGACACTTAATGGAGATTTTGAAGGAAATACGAGAACTTTTGTAGAGATATGTATAATTATGTTCTACTGGAAAATAGCTCTAAGGTACGGGAGAAACTCAGGAGGACTTTGTTTTGGCAAATTTGAGTGTGGATTTTGTTAGAACAAGAATTTCATAAAACAGAAATGCTAACAATAATTGTGAAGAGTTAAAACTACAGGAAATAAAATAACAAACCATACAATAGAATACAGAGTCGAGATATGAATACCTCTGTCCTTAAAGCAAATTTCGCCCCGTAGTGTGACGGTGGTTGACGAATTGCCTCCCAGGATAAAAATGTATTACCTTTCCCTGAAGAGCAGCACCCTAACTTCAGAGATCTGATCGAGCTGGAGCTGTGTTGTATTCTCAGTACTGATTTAGAGAGGAAGAAGAAGAAGAAGATTCGGACTGGTTTTTTCAGAACTATCTTTTCTGGTAGACAAAATGGACTGGTTTTATAGGAGATTGAGAGCAACTGAAGGGTCCATTACTCTGTAACAGCAGAGTAGTGGTTCAAAGACATAACTGATGAGCCATTACTCTGCTGTTACAGAGTAATGGTACCAATTACTGAAGTTGAAAAGCCTCACAGTATACTGGGGGAAAATTTTTTGACTGGGGCAAAAAAATATAGGCCAAAGCCAAGCCAGACCAGACCAGACCAGACCAAGCCAAGCCGAGCCGAAGCCGGAACCGGATCCATAGCCGGGCGCACGCGTGTGTGTTTGTCATTTTGGCTAAGTCCTCTCTCCACTACACATTAGTGGTAACCCCCGGGCCATGCCTTTTACTCCATTTTTTTAGTATATATACTAGAAAAAATCTTTCCCCATTTCTGATATGGAACTATCCATTTTCTCCCAATATCCAAGTTAGTACATTTCGAGTACCCAACTTTGGACCAACATTTCTCATTGATACAGAATTCGTTTTTGGCACATGAGTACAACATGGAATAGTACTCGACGAGAGGAACATGATCCAATCAATTTTCGGTGCCGTCGGTGGCCGGAGCCCACCGGAATCCGGCCCGAAAAATCTGCAAAAATGTTTTCCAACAATTCCCCACATGAATGGAAATGACCAGACCATGTAATCCAGACACAACAGAAAGATGCATGACAGAAAAATACTCTGAGAATACAATTAGAAAATCACTGCATCAGGAATGGTAGTAATTTTTCAACTTTGAACCACCTTTAGTGAGTAGCCATCTGATTCACTTGACCAGGTAGTGAACATGATGTTTTGAACTACCCGGGCTTTGATGTGAACCTAGAAAAAAACTATCACACAGGTTCATCTCCTCACAAAACTAGGTTCTCTTGTTGTGTTCATTTTGGCCTTGAACAACCTTGGTTAATCATGAGTGAACTTAGAGAATGTAGCCTCTCTTCATTCTCCTAGAAACGGCCTCATTTCACACTCTCAAGGTGATTACCCATAAAGAGTATCCTGCCGTACCCCACTTATATTTCAAAGCTATGTGAATCATTAAAAGCCAAGCTTATCCAAATTCTTTGCAGGTAGCACTGTTTTATCATCCTAAGAGTGGGTATGAGATTTTAATCTCTCAGTACTCCCGTTGATTCAATAAGATTTAGTTGTACCCTTGAACCTAGATCTTGAGATCTCCAATTCCTAGGTAGGGTTTCCATCAAGTATCCTCTTTCGTCATAGGCTTTAAACCCATTCCTCTTGATGATCTCACAACTTGCTCTCACGACAAACCTTTAGTAAATAGATTCACTAGGTTGTCGGACGATTTTATATACTCTATAGAGATTACTCTATTTGAGAGCAGTTGTCTAATGGTTTTGTGTTGCCTTCTGATATGACGAGACTTACCATTATACATACAACTCAGTGCCCGTGCTATAGCCGATTGGCTGTCACAGTGTACACATAAAGTAGACACTAGTTTTTCCCACATAAGAATATCCTCTAAAAAGTTTCGAAGCCATTCTGCTTCCTCTGCCGCTTTGTCTAAAGCAATAAACTCAGATTCCATGGTGGATCTAGCCAATAACGTTTGTTTAGAGGATTTCCATGACACAGCTACACCACCAAGTGTGAAGACATACCTACTTGTGGATTATGAGTTCTTGGAGTCTGATATCCAGTTGGCATCACTGTAGCCTTCTAGTACTGCTAGATATCTGGCGTAATGCAGCTCATAACTCTGAGTATGTCGTAAGTATTTCAATACTCTAGTTATTCCTTTCCAGTGACTTCGTCCTGGATTACTTGTGTAGCGGCTCAATACATTTACTGAATGTGCTAGGTCCGATCTTGTACAATTTGTTAAGTACATCAGACTACCGATTACACGTGCATATTCCAGTTGTGATATGCTATCACCCGTATTTTTGAACAAGTGAATACTGGGATCTATAGGACTTTTGGCAGTCCCATTCAAGTAATTCTTGAACCTTTTAAGTATTTTCTCAGCATAATGAGCTTGAGACAAAGTAATTCCCTCACACGTCCCGAAAACTTTGATTCCTAGTATGACGTCTGCAACTCCCATATCTTTCATAACAAACTTGCCACTAAGCATGTTCTTAATTTGTTTGATGATGTCGTTATTGCTCCCAATAATGAGCATGTCATTCACATACAGACACACCAGAATGTTTCCATTTAGAGTATCTTTGATGTGGATACACTTATCACATTTATTTATTTTGAAACCATTTGACATCATAACATTGTCAAATTTTGCATGCCACTGCTTTGGAGCTTGTTTTAGTCTGTACAGGGATTTTACAAGCCTGCACACCTTGTTTTTCTGTCCAAAAACTACGTAACCCTCAGGTTATTTCATGTATACTTCTTCTAAATTTCCATTTAGAAATACAGTTTTAACATCCATTTGATGTATTTCTAGGTTACGTAGAGATGCAATAGCTATCAACATTCTTATGGAAGTTATTCTTGTAACCGGAGAATATGTATCAAAGAAGTCTATGCCTTCCTTTTGCCTAAATCTTTGTACCACAAGTCTCGCCTTATGTTTCTCTATTGAACCATCTGGTTTCAATTTTTGTTTGAAAATCCATTTTCACCATAGAGCTTTACATCCAGAAGGCAAATCGACCAACTCCCATGTATGATTTTGCATAATGGAGTCTATTTCAATTTTGATTGCTTCCTTCCACATAGAAGCATCAGACATAGACATGGCTTCCTTGAATGTTCTGGGCTCATTCTCTAACATAAAGGCCGTTACAAAGTCAGGACCAAATGACTTTGATATTCTAGCCCGTTTACTACGTCTAGGCTCATCATTATAATGTTCTGGTTCATCAACCTAAGTGCTTGCATTCCCTTGTTCACGTGTACATTTGGGATACGTTGTATCCTTGCATGGAAACACGTGTTCAAAGAGGGAAGCATTCCTTGATTCCATTATTGTATTCACATGGATATCCGGTATATTTGATTTATATACCAAGAACCGATATGCACTACTGTTGTGTGCATAGCCTATGAATATGCAATCAATCGTCTTAGGTCCTATGGTGACCTCTTTTGGATTAGGTACTGCCACTTTTGCTAGACACCCCCACACTTTGAGGTATTTATACGAAGGTACGTTACCTTTCTACAGTTCGTATGGTGTCTTGCCAGTTTTCTTATGAGGTATTTTATTGAGAATGTAGTTGGCAGTCAGCAACGCTTCCCCTCCTACATGTTTTGGGGTAAGCCAGAATTCAACAACAAGACATTCATCATCTCCTTTATAGTTCGGTTCTTGCGCTCGGCAGTACTGTTTGATTCAGGTGAGTAAGGAGCAGTTGTCTGATGAACTATTCCATATTCAGAGCAGAACATATTAAATGGTGCATCATATTCTCCTCCTCTATCACTCCTAACGATTTTAATCGTTTTGCCAAGTTGATTCTCAACCTCAAGCTTATATTCTTTGAATTTATCCAAAGCCTCATTTTTGCTATGTAACAAGTATACATAACAGAATTTTGTGCAATCGTTTATGAATGTCACAAAGTACTTTTTGCTACCTCTGGTGTTCACATATTTTAAATCACACAGATCTGTGTGAATTAGACCTAGAGTTTCTGTGTTTCTTTTTACAGTTGGTGATGGAGTTTTAGTGAGTTTGATCTCTGTGCAAACTTCATATTTTTTTGTGTTGTCTACCTTAAATTTTGGTAGCAAATTCATGTTAATTAATCTATGCATAGAATTGAAATTAACATGGCCTAGTCTTTCATGCCAAACAGAAGAAGACTCAACAACATAAGCAATTGGAGTTATTTCATTAACTTTGGGAACAACAGGAACAATAGTTTTAGGGATGACTGTCATTACATTAAACTTGAACAGTCCATCCTTTACATATCCTTTACCCAAGTACACCCCATTTTTAGACAATAAAAAATTATCAGAAGCAAGAACAACCTTGAATCTATTCTTGCTTAGCAAAGATCCTGATACCAAGTTCTTTCTAATATCTGGAACATGCAACACATTTGTGAGTGTTAGTTCTTTGCATGAAGTCATTTTCAGCAATATCTATCCCGTTCCTACAATTTTGGAGGTGAAAGAATTACCCATGAACAGCTGTTCATCCTTGTTGCACTTCTGGTATGAAGTGAACATCTCTTTGTCCGAGCAGATGTGCATGGTGGCCCCAGTGTCGTACCACCACTCTTGAGGATTGCTCCCCACCAGATTCACCTCTGATACAACAACACACAGGTCCAGGTCAGAGAGATCGGTGGACAAGTTCTCAGCTATGTGTGCATGGGATCCTTTTACCTGTCCAGTTCCAGTACGGTTGTTTTCCTTGCTGTGGCATTCAGAAATTCTGTGGCCCAGCTTACCACATTTGTGGCATTTTCCAGCAAACCTTTTTGCTGCCGGTTTTTTGTTCGAGGCCTGTGGCAAGAACTTTCTCTTTTTGCCCTGCTGTTCATGCTCCACCATGTTTGCCTTTTATATGGACTAATTTCCATAGGATCTGTCAGCCTTGCGATTCTCCTCTTCGATACGCAACTTGACACTGAGCTCTTCAAGAGACATCTCATTTTGCTTGTGCTTGAGGTAGTTCTTGAAGTCTTTCCATCCAGGTGGAAGCTTCTCGATGAACGCTGCAACCTGGAATGGTTCGCACAGCGTCATATTCTCTGCAACGATTTCATGCATTATCACCTACAGTTCCTGGATTTGACTCACAACTGTTTTGGAGTCAACCATTTTGTAGTTCAGAAATTTTCCGACTACAAACTTTTTGGACCCGGCGTCTTCTGTTTTGTACTTCTTCTCCAAAGACCCCCACAGGAGTTTGGACGTCTTGAAGACACAGTAGACGTTGTACACCGGGTCTACTAAGCCATTTAGGATGTATTTTCTGCAGAGGTAGTCACCCTGAGTCCATGCATCAACCGCAGCAATAGAGTGTGCATCCATTGGTGCTAGTATAGGAGAAGATTCAGTGAGAAACCTGTCCAACTTCAAGGTGGTCAGGTAGAATTGCATCTTCCCCTGCCACTTCTTGAATCCAATTCCATTGAACTTCTCTGGTTTTTCTCCCACGGTAATATGTGTGGGCAGAACGACCGAATGTGCCGCAACCGATTGTGCAGTCACATTTTGAGTCACTGGTGTTTCGACACTTTCGATCTGTGTGTTTTCCATGTTCTGAAACAGTTAGAATATAGCTATTAGTTGTTTTTTCAAAATGATAACAGAACCTGTAAAGAATCTTCACAAAAAACTGTTAGAATAGAGGAAAAAATTGCTTTAAGATTGTTAGAACAAGAATTTCATAAAACAGAAATGCTAACAATAATTGTGAAGAGTTACAATTACAGGAAATAAAATAACAAACCATACAATAGAATACAGAGTCGAGATATGAATAACTCTGTCCTTAAAGCAATTTTCGCCCCGTAGTGTGACGGTAGTTGACGAATTGCCTTCCAGGATACAACTGTATTACATTTCCGTGAAGAGCAGCACCCTAACTTCAGAGATCTGATCGAACTGGAACTGTATTGTACTCTCAGTACTGACTCAGAAAGGAAGATGACGAAGAAGAAGATTCGGACTGGTTTTTTCATAACTATCTTTTTTGGCAGACAAAATGGATTGGTTTTATAGGAGATTGAGAGCAACTGAAAGGTCCATTACTCTGTAACAGCAGAGCAGTGGTTCAAAGACATAACTGATGAGCCATTACTCTGCTTTTACAGAGTAATGGTACCGGTTACTGAAGTTGAAAAGCCTCACAGTATACTGGGGGAAAATTTTTTGACTGGGGTATAAAAAATATAGGCCAAAGCCAAGCCAGACCAGACCAAGCCAAGCCGAGCCGAAGCGGGAGCCGGAGCCAGAGCCGGCCGCGCTCGTGTGTGTTTGTCATTTTGGCTAAGTCCTCTCTCCACTACACGTTAGTGGTAACCCCCGGGCCACGCCCTTTAGTCCATTTTTTTAGTATATGTACTAGAAAAAACCTTTTCCCATTTTCGATATGGGACTATCCATTTTCTCCCAATATCCAAGTTAGTACATTTCGAGTACCCAACTTTGGACCAACATTTCTCATTCATACATAATTCGTTTTTGGCATATGAGTACATCACAGAATAGTACTCGACGAAAGGAACATGATCTAATCAATTTCTGGCACCGTCGGTGGCCGGAGCCCACCGGAATCCGGCCCGAAAAATCTGCAAAAATGTTTTCCAACAGATTTCAGTATGCCTGATTCCACCTTATACTTCATTGATAACAATTTGAAATCATGCCTTTGTTTGGAGGGGTGATTTATGATGGAGCCCATAAACACTGTACGGATTCAACTGAGAGCTATTTGGCTCTGATTTGGACTGGATTTGCATTATTTGCTATTTAAAAAAATTGATTGTGGGGACTACAATCACAAGATAGGACTTATAGTCACCATCAATTCTCTGTCACCCCTTTTCTTCTTCTTCTTCTTCTTCTACCTCCCCCTATTTTTATTCAAATTCCTTATTTACTTCTTTTCAATTCTCCATCTTTTTCGAATTTTTTACCAAACTATCCCCCTTTTTGTAAGTACATACAAAATTGTCCCTGTTTGAAAATTTAATACCAAAAACTCCCTGTCGCTAACTGAGTTAACGCGCTTAGTAATTTTCTTCGCATTTTCTCAGTTAGCATGTGTTAGGGGATAACAATTTTTTCTTAAGCAGGGTGTTTGCAAAAAAATCACCAATTTATAGACACGCTAACTCCGTTAGTGTTCTTGTTTGAACCACACGCGCTAACGGGGTTAGCGTGATAGGTGGACAATAGGGATGTAGGCAAAAGACCCCAAGTAATGTGCTGGAAATTTGAGATACTCACACACGTTAACTCAGTTAACGTGCCACTTTTTACCAATGCTATTAACTGAGTTAACGACTGTTGAGATTTCAAATTTTTCCGAAAGTTGATACTTTATGGAAGTTTGAGATACTCACACACGTTAACTCAGTTAACGTGCCTCTTTATACTAGGCGCGTTAACCAGGTTAACATGTGTCGTTTAGGCTTTTATTAATTAAAGCTCGCTATCTCACTCTCATCTCACTTTTCCTCTCTCCGAAAACCAAAATCCAGCGATTTTAACCCAGACCCCCAAACCCTAGTCTTCGATTCCGCCCTCTACCTTTCCCAATCTCTCGAAATTTTCGGTGGAATCTCTTCTTCACTCCCAAAACACTCATCTGAATATACAATTTCCCCAAGAAATGCCTATTTAACCCATAAAGTGTTACCCCCAAATTTTTGAAAGGAGAGGCTAGTGGTGCTTGTCGCCGACTTCTTACTTCCACCCTACAATCGTTTGTAAGTCTTCGTTATTTATGCTATATAATTTTTGTAATTTTGGGTCTAGGGTTTGATTTGCAATGTTGGGTTCATTTGTGCCAAATTTAAGGGAACATCAAGTAGAATACCGTCTATGTTTCTGATCTGGTTTATGATGAAATTGGAGTGTAGAAGGAGGGGAAATAGGAGTGTAGAAGGAGGGGACTTTTGTTCATTATATCTGTTAACCATCATGTTGAATACGCTACTTACATGTTTGACATTAGACATTGTTAATTGTTGGAAATTAGACATTTTGACATTTTGAGTAATAATGTTTGATATTTAAATATTGGAAATCAGACATTGTTAATTGTATAAGTAATTTATAGCGATTTTAAGTTAAATTTGTTAACATATATTATCTAACATGTAGAATTCAATTTGATATAGGATATGGCACGGACAATGGGTAATTCCGAAGAAGGGAGTAGTAGTAGACCTCCAACTACCCGGGAAGGTCCACAAACATGTCACGGACAACCTCCCAAAAAAGCGCACCGTGGTGGACAGAGACGTACCATTGTAAGATGATTTGACATTAATTTCGTACGTTTAATTTTAACATCAAGAAAATTATAAATATATATGTTGAATTTCAACTTTTTTTGGTATAGGGTACTTCTTCTTCTCCGGCAACTCAAATGGGCCCGTCTCCTCCTCCTCCAAATTAACTTGGCCCTTCCTCTCCATCTACCCAGCCAGGACCATCTTCTTCCTCGTATGTTCCTCCGGTGGTTCCTGGTCCGATTGACCCAAAGCTTCTAACTCTACAAAGCCAGCATCGATCGAAAGCCATTTGGGAAGGAAACTCTATGGAGTGTAATTTTAGGGGGCACAGCACGTTAGAGATGAATCCCTTTATACATGAGATATTACAGCAATGTGGACTATACGACATAGGGTTGATGAGCACCATTAAGGCGGACCAACCCTTATTAACAGCTCTTCTCGAGAGTTGGCGCGCCGAGAGGCATAGTTTTCACTTGCCGGTCGGCGAGATGATAGTGACACTACAAGATGTTGCTGTAATAACGGGTCTGCCAATTGATGGAGAGGCCGTAACTGGCACAATGGACATTGAACCAGAGTTCATTATCCACGAGTATCTCGGTGTAGAGGTTGATCGATCAGCCCTTGTAGGCAAATCGTTGAGGCTAAAATGGTTGAAGGAAAATTTCTTCGGTACGTTGAGTAGTGCCTCCACGAAGTTGCAGGTACATTGTTATTGCCGGGCGTACATAATGACACTGTTCTGAGGTGTAATGTTCCCAAACTCCTCCGGAGATTCCGTTCCTATAACGCCCCGAACTTCCTATATGGAGAATTCGACATGAGCCAGGAACTTTACATTCAATTAGTTACAATACACAGATATCAGTAAAATTTTAAAACTTTTTACTAATACAATATTACAGACCGAGTGTTTCCATTGATTCAATATTACATCAGAGTATACATGAATGAAAATGACAACATCGGGCTCTTCACTTGTAAACCATGTATTGATTAGAGTCCTCCCGGTTGGGTGATCCTGTATCCACGACCTATTAGAGTGGGGACGTCAGTACATATACTGACGCTTAAAGGCTGATGACTAGCAGCGAATCTCCAAAAACAAACATATAAAAGCATGGTGAAATATGTCAGTGTAGTTTAAGTGTTCGTGAGTGCTATGACTTAGAGTCTAATGCAATGTCAACTAAGGCTAGGATGCTCCTATTCTAATGCAAGCGAGAATCTGGAATCGTATGCATCCCATAACTACATACGTCCATATCAAGCCGTTCTCCATATTTAGGGATTTGAACCCACGTTATGAATTCTATTTTGTACACAACCTGTTCCCGACAATACAACATGACTGATGAGATTGCAGACGTGGTCAAGTCCCACCAATGTAGTACGCTCATGGTGTCTATATTTGCCACTACTATCCGGCCCACCGGACCTTACTAAAAAACCAGATGAACATAGGGTCTTGCAAGCACAGGATAGCACGAAGCCTACCCTGTGGCACCCATAACTCATAGACCGTGATCTATAGCCCGTTCGCTCTCCCTGGCATAGAACTTGATGGAATTTTCAGGGTCCAGCCCCTAGTTCCAACCGACCGTTCTTATCATGGTATTTCAGGAATTAACATAGTGAGATAGGCAACCCGTGCTTCCAACTCGTGAGAAGGCACTGTACATATCCCTTTGACGGGAAGTTACAACCCTATACACCTCCTAGTGTCGGCCTATAGGACGAGTGGGGCCATAAGGTATCACCACTAATTCCAGCTATTCCCTTTTGGCAAAAAAGGTTAAGTAATGATCTTTATAAGTTACTACCCTAACGATGTCACCAAACCTAAACAATCTTATGAGATTTTAACTTAGAAATTCTTGAGTTTATCATGGTCCAACCCTACGGCCTATTGATCTAAGACTTTAGTGACGAGATCTCCTCACTCATCACTACCCCTAACTTGGATCTTGTCAACACTCTCGGCCCGCGATCAACCGACACCGGTTAAGATCCATCGGTGCCCAAGGTGAGTTTTATCCTAGTTTCCAAGGCGGTAAGATGCGAGTCTTGATGGTCAATGACCCCCAGGGTAACTACAAGATCCTAGATAGAGCTTTTATCAAGCTATCCTCATTAGTAACTTTCTCAATCCATTAATTACCCACACAATGAAGATGAAGAATGTTCTCATGATAGGGTCCAACTTTAATTAGAACCTCACACGACTAGAACTCAAGGGTTCCTTTTCCCTAAATTGAACTAGAACTACATACACTAGATTCATGGGTTCTTTCTCAAGTTGAGCTAGAATCACCTAGAACCTACGTGCACGGGTTCTTCATCAAATTAGCTAGAACCACAATGGAGCTAGTTTCATGGGTTTCTTTTTAAGAGTCAGCTAGAATAACCATGGAGCATGGGTTCATTTCAATAGTTTAATTAGGTTAGCATGCGAGCTATATTCTTGGGTTCTTTTCGAGAGTTTTAACTAAACCATTACTACATTCACTTAAGCATGGGTTCTTTGAATCTTAGAACAACTACTCATCTTAAGCATGGGTTCTTTTCTTAGAACATTAACTACAAAAAAACTTAAGCATGATGGGTTCTTAACTAAGATAATTAGTAACTCAAGCATGATTGTTTTACTAGAATGCCACACAAGCATGAATGGCTTTACTTCAACATAGAACAATAAAACTCAAGCATGATTCTACTACAACTCAAGCATGGTTCTACTACAACTCAAGCATGATATTCTTCATGGGTTCACAAGCATGAATGGGTTCAACAAAATCAAGCATGATGGTTACTAGAATGTCACATAAGCATGGATGGGTTCTTTGCTACAACTCAAGCATGATTCTTCATGGTTTCACAAGCATGAATGGGTTCAACAAAACTCAAGCATGATTCTACTACAACTCAAGTATGATATTCTTCATGGGTTCACAAGCATGAATGGGTTCAACAAAACTCAAGTTTGATTCTACTACAACACAAGCATGGTTCTACTACAACTCATGCATGATATTCTTCATGGGTTCACAAGCATGAATGGGTTCAACAAATCAAGCATGATGGTTACTAGAATGTCACATAAGCATGGATATTCTTTACTACAACTCAAGCATGGTAGTTCTCTTTTTGACATAGAACACAAAACTCAAGCATGATTCTACTACATCTCAAGCATGGTTCTACTACGACTCAAGCATGATATTCTTCATGGGTTCACAAGCATGAATGGGTTCAACAAACTCAAGCATGATGGTTACTAGAATGTCACATAGGCATGAATGGGTTCTTTACTACAACTCAAGCATGATTCTTCATGGTTTCACAAGCATGAATGGGTTCAACAACTCAAGCATGATGGTTACTAGAATGTCACATACGCATGGATGGGTTCTTTACTATAACTCAAGCATGGTAGTCCTCTTTTTGACATAGAACACAAAACTCAAGCATGGTAGTTCTCTTTACTAAGCTACTATCTAAACTTACCTACATATTACAAGGACTACTTTGGGATTACAAGTCCCACTTATTACAAGATCTAGTTTTTACCAAATTACAAGTTCCAACATAAACAAAAATTTAACTTACTACAAGATCTATTTTCCTTCCACCTACAAGTACCTACATAAATAAAACTTACTTTTTTTATGAACAAAAGCTAGTAAAGATTTATTTTTTAATGAGATAGGAAAAAATGCATACAACAAAGACTTGTCATTTAATTAAAAAGTTAAGTTCTACAACCCCCAAAATGGGTATGTGAAAATTCTCATTTACTTAATCTTATATGCACATAATCAAAGTCCAAGTTGTAGCTTTATGTTTCACAAAAATAACCCTAACAACAATTGCCATAATGAACATAACAAGTTAAAGATCCCATCTTTATAGGTCTTAGTGAGTTCCAACCTTCAACTTTTTCTTATATGAAATCCCTTTTTATATTCAACCATTCTTATGCTTATTTCTTTAGTCCAAGTGATGAAATTTAACCATAATAACAACAATAATAGTCGCAAAGCTAAAGATCCAATCTTTATGTGTTTTAATTAATTTCCACCATTCAAACTTTCCATGGGATCATTTTGATCCTAACCACTACTTATATGCTCAATATTTAGTCCAAGTTATTTTAATCAACATACAACATACATACACTCATATAACCATAAGTAGAGAGCAAATTAAAACAAAAAAGTCAACATACATAATAGTAGAGAAACCCCCACCTTTTACTTTCAAATAGGAAGGACTAGCTTAAGCAACCTTCTCCTTCCTCCTAGCTTTTTTTAGAAAAAGACCTACAATGAAGAACTCTCTCTTTCTTTTTTCCTCTCAATTTTTGGTATATGAGGCAAGGGGTGAGGGGGGGGGGGGGGGTATTTATAGGATGGAGGAGAGGGTTGTAGGTGCAAAAACACCATGGCCATTTGCAAAATCCCCCTTGGGACTATAGGTGGCCGGAAATTCTATGGGGGAGGGGGGGAGGTGGAGCGATGAGGTAGAGGGGTGAGGTGGAGGAGAGACTTCTAGTAGAAGTTTCCTTAATCCCTTATGTAGTCCTAATTAATCCAAACCCTAGATTTAATCCTTTAATTAAACCCTGGCTATTATGACAAAAGATAAAAAAAAATTTGTCCAAAACTCATACTACATAATTTATACGAATGCATGAAATCGGTACAATATGCGTATGTATAGATTAATAAGTGTACTGATAATTTTTGTTTGTAAAACCGCACAATCTGTATAAAAATAAATTGATTCTAGAAATAATAATAAAAATTAATTTTATTGTCGGGTCGGAAGTTTCTAGTACCAAAAATAGTATATCGTACATACATATGGACTGGTATATATACAGATGATGGTTATTAATTAAACTAAGTAATATCCACAAAAAATATTTTAATTCTGATAAAATAATAATAATAATAATAATAATAATAATAATAATAATAATAATAATAATAATAATAATAATAATAAATTATAATAATAAATAAATAAAAATTTATTATTAACTGATCGGGATATTACAATACTCCCTCCTTAGACTAATTCTGTCCTCAGAACTGATACTAAGTAGGAAGAACTGAAAATAAAAAGGCAATCTTCAAAATAACCCGGGAAAAGAAAGCTTCATCTAGTCTTCTGATTCCCAAGTGGCTTCGTCCCCGAATTGATTCTTCCAAAGAACCTTGATCATCGGAATAGTTTTGTTCCTTAGCACCTTATCCTGACGATCAATAATTCTCACCGACCGTTCCTTATATGTAAGATCCACCCGTAGGACTTTAGGAATGTCTGGCAGTTAGTGATTTGGATCCGGTACGTACTTCCTCAGCATTGAAATGTGAAATACATTGTGCACTTGAGACAATTCTGCTTGTAGCTCTAGCCTGTAAGCCGTTTTCCCGATTCTCTTCAAAATCTGGTACGGTCCAATATACCTCGGTGCCAACTTGCCACCCTTTCCGAACTTGATCACTCCCTTTGTAGGCGAGACTTTCAAAAATACTGAATCGCCTTCTTTTAATTCTAAATCTCATCTACGATTATCGGCGTAGCTCTTCTGCCTGCTTTGTGCTACCTGCATCCTTTTTCTGATTAGCTCGATTTTCTCGGACGTTTGCTGCACTATTTCAGGTCCAAACATCTGTCTCTCTCCAACTTTGTACCAGAACATGGGTGTCCTTCATTTCCTCCCATACAATGCTTCATATGGAGCCATCTCTATACTTGCTTGGTAGCTGTTATTATATGCGAACTCTACCAATGCCAAGTGTCGTTCCCAGCTCCCTCCGAAGTCCATTATGCATGCCCTAAGCATATCCTTGGAATGCTGTGCTGAACTCTGATTTCACCCCTAATGCTTCTTGCATACTTTGCCAAAATCGAGACGTAAACCTTGCATCTCAGTCAGAAACGATCGATACTGGCACTCCATGTAGCTTTCCAATGCCTTCGATGTAGACTTCTGCCAGCTTCTCTACTGACCAAGTCGTCTTTACTGGAAGAAAGTATGTAGATTTTGTCAAACGATCCACTACAACCCAAATTGAGTCATTCCCTTTCGAACTTCTAGGCAAACCAGTGATGAAATCCATGCTAATGTTCTCCCATTTCCATTCTGGAATGGGCAATGGTTGTAGTAGACCTCATGGTTTCTGATTTTTTGCCTTTACTTTCTAACATGTACGACATTTGGCTATGAATCCTGCCACATCCTACTTCATTCCAACCCACCAGAAATGTTGTTTTACGTCTTTATACATCTTTGTGCTACCTGGGTGAACCGTGAGTAAGGTCGAGTGTGCTTCTTTCATGATGTCTTCCCACAATTCATCGTCTTTAGGCACACACAACCTGTTTCCAAACCAAAGCGACCCTTCCTTCATGCTGAACTCTAAGGCTTTTTCTTCACTGACTTGCCGCTTTAGTGCTTCGATCTCTGTATCCCCTATATGAGCCTTCTTAACTCGGTCATTCAGATTTGGTTGCAATTCCAGGCGTGCCAAAACCGTGCTCAAATCTTGAACAATTATTTCAATACCGGCCTGTCTGTTCTCATCATCTAGCTCTCTCCTTGTTGCAATGAGCGTGGCTATACTCCGTTTTCTGCTGAGCGCGTCCGCCACGACATTGGTTTTTCCTGGATGATATAATATCTCTGGCCTGATGTCTTCCAAAACCTCCAACCATCGCCTCTGCCTAAGATTCAAATCATTTTGCTGGTAGATATACTTCAGGCTTTTATGATCATTGAACATCACCACCTTGGTCCCATAGACATAGTGCCGCCACAACTTCAGAGCAAAAATTATCGTTGCCAATTCCAAGTCGTGCGTCGGATAATTCTTCTCATGTGGTCGAAGTTGCCTTGATCCGTATGCTATGACCTTCCCTTCTTGCATCAGAACACATCCGAATCCTAATAATGAGGCATCACTGTAGGTCACATACCCCTTATCTGGTTGAGGCAGAACCAGAATGGGTGCAGAAATCAATTTGTTCTTTAGCTCCTGAAAGCTCCCTTCACATTTCTCGGTCCAATCAAAGCTCACGTCCTTCTTAGTCAGTGTTGTAAGTGGTACAGCAATTCTGGCATAGTTTTGGATGAACTTCCTGTAGTACCCTGTCATGCCCAAGAAACTCCTGACCTCCTTTACAGTTCTCAGCTGAGGCCCTCTTTACTGCCTCGATTTTCTCCGAGTCTGTAGCCACTCCCTCCTTAGAAAGAACATGACCAAAGAAAGCCACTTCTGATTTCCAGAATTCACACTTTGACAGCTTGGCATAAAGCTGATGCTCCCGTAGCTTGCTCAATACTGCAGTCAGATTCTCATCATGCTCCTCTTTTGTTTTTGAATATACCAAGATGTCATCTACGAAGACAACCATGAATGAATCGATGAATGACTATAAGATACGGTTCATCATATCCATAAAGATTGCGAAAGCATTGGTCACCCTGAATGGCATCACTAAGAACTCGTAATGACCGTGCCGAGTTCGGAATGCTGTCTTGGGTATATCTTCTTCCTTGACCCGAACATGCTGGTAACCTGAATGTAGGTCAATCTTTGAGAACACAGCCGCTTCCTGGAGTTGATCAAATAAGTCGTCGATCCTGGGAACTGGGTATTGTTTCCGAATTGTAACCTTGTTCAACTACCGGTAATCGATGCATATTCTCGAGGTCCCATCCTTCTTTTTCACTAGTAGTACAGGTGCTCCCCAGGGTGAAGCACTTGGCCTGATGAATCCCTTCTATAGCAGCTCTTCAATTTGCTCCTTGACTTCTCTCTGCTCCACGAGTGCCATCCGATATGGTGTCTTAGATACTAGCGCGCTGCTTGGTTGGACTGTAATGCTGAACTCAACATCCCTGTGTGGTGGAAGTCCAGGTAATTCTTCCAAAAATGCATGAGAAAATTTACGTACGGTTGGTATCATCTTGGCTTCACTGGGCACACGCACTCCAGTTACAGCAGCAAGAATATCTTCACCCTGCTTCCTCTTTCCTTGAAACACAAGTTCTGGTTCTCCGGATGGTATAATGGCTACCCTCATCTTCTTGCAGTTGATGCTAGCCTTATGCTTTGTCATCCAATCCATTCCAATGATCACGTCCGTCCCTGTAAAGCCTAACTCTAGTAGATTTATACCCAGGGTCTCTCTATCAAATTGGAGTTTGCATCCCTTATAGCACAAATTTGTAGAGAGAGTTGCTCCAAACGGGGTAGCAACCAATAAAACTGATTCCGGTGTTGCCTCATTTCAACCTTTTTGAACATACTTCAGACACAAAAGAATGTGATGAGCCACTATCAAATAAAACAGTTGCCTGGATTCCATTTATATTAATCCATCCTATTTGCAAAAAGTGTTTACATCATTAACTTATGTCAAATTATTCAAATATTATAGTAACATAGCTTTAGTTCTTCACCTACCAGTGATGACTCCCTCGTCTTCTTCGGCATCTTCCTCAGTAAGTGCAAATACTCGCCCTTGGCAGGCAATTCCCTTCCCTTTGCTGTTTGCCTTTGGAGCCGGCCTACTGTTGACCCTCTGAAGCTGGGGACAGTCTAGCCTAACATGGCCAATCTTCCTGCAATTGTAACAGGTGCGGGTATCACTCTGAGGGTTCTTCTTGGGCCATTGGTCCCTATAATGCCCTGACTCACTGCATAGAAAACAGCTCCCTGGCTTGGTGCCTTCAGTCTTGGCAATCCTTAGAAACTTCTGATTTTGACCCTGGTTCCTGAATCCTAATGCAGGTGCAGGCCTCTTTCCTTTGTTCCATCCTCCGATGTTTGCTTGCGGTTTAGGCCTCCTGTTCATATCCAACTCCGTTGTAGCTGCACGGTGGACCAGCTTCTCAAACCTTCGGATGCAAAAAGGTATCATTTTGGTCCTAAGTATGGGCCTAAGTCCCTGCTCAAACCTCCTGGTCTTCTTGACCTCGTCCTGTACCATTTCAGGAGCATAATGGGAAAGATGGGTGAACTTGGTTTCGTATTCACGAACCGTCATGCTTTCCTGTTTTAGGTTGAAGAATTCCATGGCCTTCTCTTCTTGCACATCCAACGAGAAATAGTGCTGCCTGAACTCTGCTAGGAAATCCTCCTAGGTAATGGGCCCTTCGCCCATGCCTCTCTTCACCGACTGCCACCAGACCCCTGCATCTTTCTCCAGCAGAATGCTTGCCAACCTGACCTTGTTGTCATCAGGTATCAGCATCCCCTCGAACACAGTCTCGACTTGACGAACCCAATCGTCAGTTGCTGTCGGGTCTGCCTTTCCTTCAAAAATAGGTGGCCTCATCCTTCGGAACGATTCGACCATCTTAATGGGGTCGGTAGCTACTGCTCCCCGGTTACCTCCGGGTGCCCTTTGGTGCTGCGCATTATTTCTGCTTGCCTCGGCTAGGTCTCCAAGCGCCTGGTACATACGAGCGAATTCCACCCCTATATCCAGCCCTGTGCCATTTCCCCCACTATCCTCTCCTTCATTTGGGTCGCCCCGACCGCTCCTTGTTCTGCGAGACATCTGGTAGAAAAGAATAATGGAATACACATAGCATTATATTGTGATATTGCGAAAATAACATTTATCCAATCTCAACATGCACATAAGACTTGTAGAAAACATAAAGCTAAACTTCATTTCATTATAATCATTTATCTTACATATGCATTATCTTCCTTACATTCATATCATATAAGTAGGAAGCAAAATATCAAAACAACAAAATAACCTACGGCACCTAACTGCCTAGTCGGTACTACTAGTGTCTTCTGTTGGGTCCCCTCCAGTAGGCGGTGGTGCTAGCGGGGCCTGTAGATGTGTGATCTGCGCCTGAAGCTCCACACACCTACGCTCTATGCGCGCAAACTACACATGGTGGGCATGCCTCAGGATCACCATCCTGCGGTCGGCCCTTATCTTGGCCTTCCTTAACTCCCCCACTTCCCTCTCATTGTGGAGGGTCACAAACTCACACGTGTCCATCCGTTTCTCAAGACAGACATGGCACCAACCCCATGTCGAGATATCGCAAAGGACCTACTCAAGGACCTGCTCTACTGGGGTAAGCTGGGGAGGTGGCAGGGGAGCCTGTACTGGGATCGGGTTCCCTACAGGGGCATCCCCTGCTGCGGCAGCTGCGGGGGCCCCGTTGGCCAATCCGACCCCAACTGATGACTCCTCCCCCTCTAAGATGGGCTCTAAGTCTGAGTCCACCTCGATCGGGATCCCGTGTGCCCATCCATTCCCATGGGGAAATGCTCCGTTTTCCATCCTGCAAGGAGTGCACACACGAATTAGCATAGATATAGATTTATCATAAAGCATAAGTTGAAGGTACAACAGTATGAATTATAATTATCTACAACAAGCTAAAAGGAAACCTAACTCCTACAAGGCATCTAAGTCTATTTTCCTTCTATGTTGGACTATAAATTGAAGTCGGCTCTGATACCACTCTGTAACGCCCCAAACTTCCTATATGGAGAATTCGAGACATGAGCCAGGACCTTTACATTCAATTAGTCACAATACACAGATATCAGTAAACTTTTAAAACTTTTTACTAATACAATATTACAGACCGAGTGTTTCCATTGATTCAATATTACATCAGAGTATACATGAATGAAAATGACAACATCGGGCTCTTCACTTGTAAACCATGCCTTGACTAGAGTACTCCCGGTTGGGTGATCCTGTATCCACAACCTATTAGAGTGGGGACGTCAGTACATATACTGATGCTTAAAGGCTGATGACTAGCAGCGAATCTCCAAAAACAAACATATAATAGCATGGTGAAATATGTCAGTGTAGTTTAAGTGTTCGTGAGTGCTATGACTTAGAGTCTAATGCAATGTCAACTAAAGCTAGGATGCTCTTATTCTAATGCAAGCGAGAATCTGGAATCGTATGCATCCCATAACTACATACGTCCAAATCAAGCCGTTCTCCATATTTAGGGATTTGAACCCACGTTATGAAATCTATTTTGTACACAACCTGTTCCCGACAATACAACGTGACAGATGAGGTTGCAGACATGGTCAAGTCCCACCAATGCAGTACGCTCATGGTGTCTATGTTTGCCACTACTACCCGGCACATCGGACCTCACTCAAAAATCAGACGAACGCATGGTCTCGCAAGCACAGGATAACACGGAGCCTACCCTGTGGCACCAATAACTCATAGACCGTAATCTATGGCCCGTTCCCTCTCACTGACATAGAACGTGACGGAATTTTCGGGGTCCATCCCCTAGTTCCGACCGACCGTTCTTATCATGGTATTTCAGAATTTAACATAGTGAGATATGCAACCTATGCTCCCAACTCATGAGAAGGCACCGTACATATCCCTTTGACGGGAAGGTACAACCCCGTACACCTCCTAGTGTTGGCCTATAGGACGAGTTGGGCCATAATGTATCACCCCTAATTCCAACTCTTCCCTTTTGGCCAAAAAGGTTAAGTGATGATCTTTATAAGTTACTATCCTAACGAAGTCACTAAACCTAAACAATCTTACGAGATTTTAACTTAGACTTGAGTTTATCATGGTCCAACCCAACGGCCTAATGATCCAAGACGTTAGTGATGGGATCTCCCTCACTCATCACTACCCCTAACTTGGATCATGTCAACACTCTCGGCCCGAGATCAACCCACACCGGTTAAGATCCGTCGGTGCCCAAGGTGAGATTTATCCTAGTTTCCAAGGCGGTAAGATGCGAGTCTTGATGGTCAATGACCCCTAGGGTAACTACAAGACCCTAGGTGAGCTTTTATCAAGCTATCCTCATTAGTAACTTTCTCAGTCCATTAATTAACCACACAATGAAGATGAAGAATGTTCTCATGATAGGGTCCAACTTTAAGTAGAACCTCACACGACTAGAACTCAAGGGTTTCTTTTCCCTAAATTGAACTAGAACTACATACACTAGATTCATGGGTTCTTTCTCAAGTTGAGCTAGAATCAACTAGAACCTACGTGCACGGGTTCTTCATCAAATTAGCTAGAATCACCATGGAACTAGTTTCATGGGTTTCTTTTTAAGAGTCGACTAGAATAACCATGGAGCATGGGTTCATTTCAATAGTTTAATTAGGTTAGCATGCGAGCTATATTCATGGGTTCTTTTTGAGAGTTTTAACTAAACCATTACTACATTCACTTAAGCATGGTTTCTTTGAATCTTAGAACAACTACTCATCTTAAGCATGGGTTCTTTTCTTAGAACATTAACTACAACAAAACTTAAGCATGATGGGTTCTTTACTAAGATAATTAGTAACTCAAGCATGATTGTTTTACTAGAATGTCACACAAGCATGAATGGGTTCACTTCAACATAGAACAATAAAACTCAAGCATGATTCTACTACAAATCAAGCATGGTTCTACAACAACTCAAGCATGATATTCTTCATGGGTTCACAAGCATGAATGGGTTCAACAAACTCAAGCATGATGGTTACTAGAATGTCACATAAGCATGGATGGGTTCTTTGCTACAACTCAAGCATGATTCTTCATGGTTTCACAAGCATTAATGGGTTCAACAGAACTCAAGCATGATTCTACTATAACTCAAGCATGGTTCTACTACAACCCAAGCATGATATTCTTCATGGGTTCACAAGCATGAATGGGTTCAACAAAACTCAAGCATGATTCTACTACAACTCAAGCATGGTTCTACTACAACTCATGCATGATATTCTTCATGGGTTCACAAGCATGAATGGGTTCCACAACTCAAGCATGATGGTTACTGGAATGTCACATAAGCATGGATGGGTTCTTTACTACAACTTAAGCATGGTAGTTCTTTTTTTGACCTAGAATACAAAACTCAAGCATGATTCTACTACAACTCAAGCATGGTTCTACAACAACTCAAGCATGATATTCTTCATGGGTTCACAAGCATGAATGGGTTCAACAAACTCAAGCATGATGGTTACTAGAATGTCACATAGGCATGAATGGGTTCTTTACTACAACTCAAGCATGATTCTTCATGGTTTCACAAGCATGAATGGGTTCAACAACTCCAGCATGATGATTACTAGAATGTCACAAACGCATGGATGGGTTCTTTACTATAACTCAAGCATGGTAGTTCTTTTTTTGACATAGAACACAAAACTCAAGCATGGTAGTTCTCTTTACTAAGCTACTATCTAAACTGACCTACATATTACAAGGACTACTTAGGGATTACAAGTCCCACTTATTACAAGATCTCGTTTTTACCAAATTAAAAGTTCCTACATAAATAAAAATTTAACTTACTACAAGATCTATTTTCCTTCCACCCACAAGTACCTACATAAATAAAACTTACTTTTTTTTATGAACAAAAGTTAGTAAAGATTTGTTCTTTAATGAGATAGGAAAAAATGCATGCAACAAAAACTTGTCTTTTAATTAAAAAGTTAAGTTCTACAACCCCCAAAATGGCTATGTGACAATTCTCATTTACTTAATCTTATATGCACCTAATCAAAGTCAAAGTTGTAGCTTTATGTTTCACAAATAACAACCATAACAACAGTAGCCATAATGAACACAACAAGTTAAAGATCCCATCTTTATGGGTCTTACTGAGTTCCAACCTCCAACTTTTCCTTATATGAAATCACTTTTTATAATCAACCATTCTTATGCTTATTTCTTTAGTCCAAGTGGTGAAATTTAACCATAATAACAACAATAATAGTAGCAAGGCTAAAGATCCAATATTTATGTGTTTTAATTAATTTCCACCATTCAAACTTTCCATGGGATCCTTTTGATCCTAACCACTACTTATATGCTCAATATTTAGTCCAAGTTGTTTTAATCAACATACAACATACATACACTCATATAACCATAAGTAGAGAGCAAATTAAAACAAAAAAATCAACATACATAATAGTAGAGAAACCCCCACCTTTTACTTTCAAATAGGAAGGACTAGCTTAAGCAACCTTCTTCTTCCTCCTAGCTTTTTAGAAAAAGACCTACAATGAAGAACTCTCTATTAGGGTTTTGTTCTCTCTTTCTTTTTTCCTCGCAATTTTTAGTAAATAAGGCAAAGGGTGGGGGGGGGGGATTTATAGGATGGGGGAGAGGGTTGTAGGTGCAAAAATACCATGGCCATTTGCAAAATCCCCCTTGGGACTATAGGTGGCCGGAAATTCTATTGGGGAGGGGGTGAGGTGGAGTGATGAGTTGGAGGGGTGAGGTGGAGGAGAGACTTCTAGAAGAAGTCTCCTTAATCCCTTATGTAGTCCTAATTAATCCAAATCCTAGGTTTAATCCTTTAATTTAACTCTAGCCATCACGACAAAAGATATTTTTTTTGTCCAAAACACATACTACATAATTTATACGAAAGCATGAAATCGATACAATATGCGTACATATAGATTAATAAGTGTACCGATAATTTTTGTTTGTAAAACCGCACAATCTGTATAAAAATAAATTGATTCTGGAAATTATAATAAAAATAAATTTTATTGTCGGGTCGGAAGTTTCCAGTACCAAAAACAGTATACCGTACATACATATGGACTGGTATATATACAGATGATGATTATTAATTAAACTAAATAATATCCACCAAAAATATTTTAATTCTGAAAAAAATAAAATAAAATAATAAAATAATAATAATAATGAATAATAATAATAATAAATAAATAAAAATTTATTATTAAATGATCGGGATATTACAGTTCTGTTAATGTACCTACCACTAATCGCCGATCTTGGTGGAGTAGGGGTGTACAGTTGGGGAAGTGCTGCGTTGGCCACATTTTATAGAGCCTTGTGCAATTGCTCTCTCGGTCCAAGCAGATGAACATACCAATGTTGATGCTACAGGTCTGGAGTTGGAAACGACTACACATTGGCCGACCCGTTGTTGCAAAGCAGTCACCAAAGTGGGCGAATCTTCCTGAGGAGGAGAACATGAGGCCACCACAAGGTCTGTATTGGACGGGTTCATTGATGTGGAAGGCTAGCCCTAATAGATGCCCCTCATATTACCAGGATGAGCTTGACCACTTGGCAGACGAATGTGTTAAGTGGCAATCATATACAGAGGAACGTTTAGCGAGATTACCTCCAGTTTGTACGTCGGCTCCTCAACTGTGGTTGGCAAAAGCACCGCTTATTCACTTTGGTACAGTTGAGGCCTATTTTCCAGATAGAGTACTTTGTCAATTTGGGTTGCATCAGAATATACCGGTCCATCAACCGTACAATGCTGATCTACACAGTAAACCAAACCAATCTATAACATAGAAACGAATACAGCTCATAAACCATGTCCATGTATAAACACTCTCTCCGTCAACTATTGCAAAAGCAAATGGAAATAAACAATCATTCACATCCGGTGCGACTGCTATTAACAAACAACCCTTATATTTACTGTACAAGTGTGTTCCATCAACACTTATAATAGGTCTGCAAGACTTAAACCCTTCAATTGAAGCACCAAATGCCCAAAACACACCCTTGAATGTTTCTTCGCCAGGACCGAATTCATACTTATCCCAATGGACAACAGATCCTGGATTTGCTGCTTGTATTGCTGATAGAAGTAAGGCAACTTAGTGTACGCCTCTTTAAATGATCCATACAACTTCTCAATAGATTTCTGTTTTGCAATCCAAGCCTTCCTATAAGATATCTTATAATTCAATTTAAGTTTGCCTATCTCAATAATTGCACGCGGTGTAATTCTTATCTAAGCCTTCACAACATTCATAATCAAACTGCATACAAGTTTAGTGTCAACTTTGCAATGGTCTTGACTCAATGCAGGATTCACACATGTATACGGCCCTACTAGTTTTTTAACCACAAAATTTGTTCGGCCCTTTGGAACAATTGCACGTAATCGCCACGGAGAACCACCCTCACTTGCAACCGGTGGGATTTGTACCAACTCCTCAAGTGAACATTTTCTCGGAGCCAATTTACATTTCAACAAAGATGGTAGGTGAAGATTTCATTGTGATAAATTTCCGATGTTTGTTGATGGAGTACAACTTTACCGCATATTGAATCGATTCTTTACTTTGAAACTCTTGCCCAATGTAGAACTCATCTACGGTAGATGAACCAGACGATTCTTGTGGACCATGATTTACTCTTGCACTTTGTGCTATTTCCTCTGTAACATGAGCGTTGACATTATTGAAGCCATCAGTAAAGTTCACATCGACATCAATACTCTCATTTATATTAATAATCAAATATTCGTCTGCTTCTTCCTCATCTTCATTATGTAATCCCGCTTCAGCTTCATCATCTGTTTCTTCATCTTCTACTTCATCATCAACTAAATCATTATTAACGGTAGCATTTTCAAATATCCCGAAAAAATTGGTATTTGGAACATAATCATTATCCAAATTTGGTTGACCTGGCAATTCAAAGTCAGTATGATCCGGGCTTGTAGTATTTGGAAAGGTGTGTTCTTGTGAGGACGGAGGAATTTCTTGGGATGTTTGAACTAGATTCAAAACGATCTTACGGATCGGCAATTCACGAGCGGAGCTTGAACCAGGGTTAGCATATGGTTGGGCATTAATATTTTCAATTTGCCGAATATATAGCTCTAGTGGAAACCAACTAAAATTCGGATCAAGTGTTCTACCAATCATGGACTTCAGAGATTTTTTGTTTCCTACGGGCACAGTCATAAAATATTGACCATCACCTTTTCCCGCTGCATAACGGGCTAAAATTTTAATCTTCCATCGTTCTCTATCCCAATTAGTGACCTCATAAACCTTCTCTATAAGTTCTTCCATTGTGATTGTACGGGGTACCCAAATTATTTTGGGATCAACAGCACTTTAAGAACAACCTGTTTTTGGGTCACGGATAATTTCACCACCAAAATAAAGCCAAATAGGAAAATTATAATCCATACCTATACATATTTAAAAAAATAATTCAATATCTACTATACAAAATGTATTCGATAAAATGATATAAAAATCATACCTTCAAATGGATGATCAGAAAAGATGAAGAATTTCGAGCTTGAAGAAGACGGGGTAGTGAATGGGTTGATAAAAAATCTGCTATATAAATCCCCAAACTAACAATACCCCAAACATAGATTTAGGGTTTTCAAGGTGGGAGGATATATGAGTGTCAGAGAAGAAGAAGATGAATGTGAGAGAAGAAGAAAAATATCCCTTCAAGATTTTGTAGAGTAATTTTGAACTAAGATCTACAATTGGGATGATAGGGTTTTAGTGTTGGGTTCCGAAATTGGGGGAGAAAGAGAAGAGAGAGACACTAAAAGTATAATGATGTTACCTATCAGCGTGTCTTATTTAAAACTCACCTAAACGACACACGCTAACCCGGTTAGCGCGCCTGGTATAAATAGGCACGCTAACGGGGTTAGCGTCCCTATACTAGGTTATTTTCATGTGAAACCACTCTTTGAAAAAGTCTCTCCCCCCCCCCCCCCCCCCCCCCCCCCCGTCCCAACTACAAACGTTAACCCCGTTAACGTGAGTAGCCGAGTAGTTTAAATACTACCGCTAACAGGGTTAACGAGTCTATATTGGATGAGTTTTTCTGCAAATCCCCACTCAAGGAGAAAAGTTGTATCCCCATCAGCATGCTGACGGGGTTAACGCTAGGGAAACTACTAGACTCGTTAACCCCGTTAGCGATAGGGATATTTTGGTATTAAAATTTCAAACAGGGACAGTTTTGTACATAGAAAAAGTGGGATAGTTTGGAAAAAAATTCATCTTTTTCTTCAATAATTTTTCCTTTAACCATTGTAATTTTTGCTCTTTTCCTCCAAATGTAGTCTTTGATCTAACAAAATTCGAATCATTTATAAAGAGCTCCACCAACCGTTTGTGAACCAAGTGCGAACGACTTCGACATCTATCCGATCTTCCATCGATCAAGGTCAAGATAAGACAATCTACATTAAATCAGGGCAAAAGCAATGATATTTTAGTTTTTTTCTCTCATTTCTCTCATCTTCAGATCTGCAAACAAATCTGGTGCCAACCAAATGCGACCCCTCTCCATCTCCACCTTCCTCCACCAACAAAACCCTAGCTCGAGGTCGACCTCCATCCCTCTCCATCTCCACCTTACTCCACCGTCAGAACTGTAGCTTCCTTCAATTTTGACTTCCTTTAGTCTCCGCCTTTCTTCGATTCCCACCTTCCATCAATTTTGACTTCCTTCAGTCTCCTGTTGGAAATATTTTTGGCATATTTTATGGGCCGGTTTCCGGTGGGCTCCGACCACCGGTGGCACCAAAAAGTGATTGGATTACGTTCCTCTGGTCGAGTACTATTCCATAATGTACTCATTTGCCAAAAACGAATTCTGTATGAATGAGAAATGTTGGTCCAAAGTTGGGTACTCGAAATGTACTAACTTGGGAATTTGGAGAAAATGGATAGTCCCACATCAGAAGATGGAAAAGATTTCTCTAGTATATAAGCTAAAGAAATAGACTAAAGGGCATAGCCCTGGGGTTACCACTAATGTGTAGTGAAGTGAGGATCTAGCCAAAATTATAAACACACGCGCGCGCGTGCCCGGCCCGGCCCCGGCTCGGCTCGGCTTAGTTCGGCTTGGTTTGGCATGGTTGAGGCGTTTGAAATTCTATAACTGGTGCCATTATTCTGTAACAACGTAATAATGGATCCATCAGTTACTTTTTTTGAGCCATTACTCTGCTGTTACAGAGTAATGGACCATTACTCTGCTGTTACAGAATAATGGATCCATGATCCATTAGTTTCGCCCTCGTAGCCTATAAGACTGTGCAATTTTGTCTGCTAGAAACACAACTCCTGAATTTGATATTCTTCTTCTTCTTCCTCTGAGTATGAGTCTGAGAGTACACACAGCTACTGGTTCGCTGATATCTCTGAAGCTAGGGTGCTGCTCTTCAGGAAAAGTTAATACAGTTGTATCCTGGGAGGCAATTCGTTAGCTACCGTCACACTACAGGGCGAATTTTGCTTTAAGGACAGAGATCTTAATCTCGACTCTGTATTAAAGTGTTTGGTTTGTTCTTTCATTCCTGTAATTGTAGTTCTTCACAAACATTGTTAGGAATTTTCTATTTTATGATATTCGAGTTCTAATAATCTTAAAGCAAAATTTTTTCTTCTATTCTAACAGTTTTTGTGAAGATTATTTACAGGTACTGTTATCACTTCGGAAAAAACAAAGAAACTAACAGTTGAATTTTAACTGTTTCAGACAAAAATGGAAAACACACAAAATGATAATGTTAGTGGACTGCTCAGTGCACAAACACCAGTGGCCCAAAATGTGACAGCACAATCGGTTGCGGCACAAACGGTTGTTTTTTCCACACATATAACTGTAGGAGAAAAACCAGAAAAGTTCAATGGAACTAGATTCAAAAAGTGACAAGGGAAGATGCAGTTCTACCTGACCACCTTGAAGCTGGACAGGTTTTTGACTGAAACTGCCCCCTATGCTGACACCTATGGATGTGCACTCCGTTGCTGCGGTTGATGCATGGACTCAAGGCGACTATTTATGCAGAAATTACATCATGAACGGCTTGGTAGACCCGCTCTACAGTGTGTACTGTGTCTTCAAGACTTCCAAACTTCTGTGGGGGTCTTTGGAGAAGAAGTATAAAACAGAAGATGCCGGATCCAAGAAGTTTGTAGTTGGAAAATTTCTGGACTACAAGATGGTTGACTCCAAGGCTGTTGTGAGTCAAATTCAGGAACTACAGGTGATAATGTACGAAATCACTGCAGAGAACATGACGCTGTGTGAACCATTCCTGGTCGCAGCGTTTATTGAGAAGCTTCCACCTGGATGGAAGGACTTCAAGAACTATCTCAAGCACAAGCGAAAGGAATTATCTCTTGAGGACCTGATTGTCAGGTTGCGGATTGAAGAGGAGAATCGCAAGGCTGATAAGTCCTATAGAAATCAGTCCATGGAAAAAACCAACATGGTGGAGCACGAACAGAAGGGAAAAAAGAGGAAGTTCTTGTCACAGGCCTCGAACAAAAAACTTGCCGCAAAGAGGTTTGCTGAAAAATGCCACAAGTGTGGTAAGCTAGGACACAAAATTTCTGACTATCGCAGCAAGGATAACATCCGTGCTAGAACTGGAAAGGCAAGAGGGGATGAAAAATCCCATGCGCACATTGCTGAGAACCTGTCCACTAGTTTCTCTGACTTGGACCTCTGTGCTGTTATATCAGAGGTCAATCTGGTGGGGATCAATCCTCATGAGTGGTGGTATGATACTGGGGCCACCAAGCACATCTGCTCGGATAAGGATATGTTCACTTCATACCAGCAGTGCAACAAGAATGAACAGTTGTTTATGGGGAATTCTTCCATCTCCATGATTGAAGGAATAGGGAATATAGTGCTGAAGATGACTTCTGGCAAGGAACTAACACTAACAAATGTGTTGCATGTTCCGGATATTCGAAAGAACCTGGTATCGGGATCTTTGCTAAGCAAGAATGAATTTAGGGTCGTTCTTGCATCTGATAATTTTGTACTTTCAAAGAATGGGGTGTACTTGGAAAAAGAGTATGTTAAGGATGGACTGTTCAAATTCAATGTAATGACAGTCATCCCAAAATCTGTTATTCCTGTTGTTCCCAAAATTAATGAAATTAATCAAGGTGCTTATGTTGTTGAGTCTTCTTCTGTTTGGCATGAAAGACTAGGTCATGTTAATTTCAATTCTCTGCGTCAATTAATTAATATGAATTTACTACCAAAATTTAAGGTAGACAATTGTGACAAATGTGAAGTTTGCACAGAGGCCAAACTCACTAAAACTCCATCCCGTTCTATAGAAAGAAATACTGCAACTCTAGGTTTAATTCACACGGATCTGCGTGATTTAAAATACATGCAGACCAAAGGCAGTAAAAAGTATTTTGTGACGTTCATAGACTATTGCACAAAATACTGCTATGTATACTTGTTACATAACAAAAATGAGGCATTGGATAAATTCAAGGAATATAAGCTTGAGGTTGAGAATCAACTTGGCAAAATGATTAAAATCGTTAGGAGTGATAGAGGAGGAGAATATGATGCACCGTTTAATATGTTCTGTTCTGAACATGGAATAGTTCATCAGACCACTGTTCCTTACTCACCTGAATC